>OU862922.1:19406626-24206626 GCA_917880885.1 Limnephilus marmoratus
TTGCATCGTCAGCTAGCTCATCAAACATGGCTGCAACAGATACATCCAACTTATGGGCAGCTCATGTTTTCATAGACTTGGGAGATGAGCCAATGACCAGTGACGAAAGCAGTTCAAGTGCTAAGTGCTGTGATAGAAATAGCGCTTGATAACTTTCTTAGAGAACCAAGACTGCAAAGAAATGCAAACATTTTCCAGTATTGGTATTCGTCACCATATCAAGTACTTAAGCCTGTAGCAAAAAAGTTTTTATCAGCACCGTCTACTAGTGTAGCAAGTGAACAGCTCTTTAGCAGAGCTGGTTAATTATACGACATGAGGCGACACTCTTTGAAGGGTGAAAACGCAGAAAAATTCCTTTTTATGTGCTACAACATCATGTTACCTATTCAATTTTGTTTATTAAAACTATTTAAAACAAATTATTATTACATTCTTAAATATACTACGAGCATATTATGCAAAAATAGCGCATTTACATTTTTTTCCTCAATTTATCTATTCTCGGTCTCGGCCGAGATTTTAATTTATTCTCGGTCTCGGTCGAGAACGAAAAACCTGTCTCGGTCGACCCTTACCTTGGAGGTCACTTGAGGTGAACACTGTATGTATATTGTTTATTAGAGTACAATACAGGGTCCGCAGATACTTTAATAGTACACAACTGCTAACCCTGTACAAACCGCAAGTGCGTTCCACTGTTGAATTTGTGCAGCCACTTCTGGTCTGGAGCTCCAAAATACCTAAAAAACCCTTGACTCTCTGCAGGAACGGGCGGTCCGTTTGATAGATTCTCCTAACGTAACAAACGGATTGCAATCTTTAGAGCATAGGGGTCAGGTGGGAATGCTGTCATTGTTCTACCGGTATTACGACAGAAAATGGTTGATGAACTAGCGTCATTGATCCCCTCGGCACCGGCGCATAGTTGGGAAACACGCCAAACACACGCACAACATTTGTAGACGGTTGACATTAGTCACATGAGAACGGGTTCTTGAGTTCAACAGCTCGGCTGTGGAACGATTTGCCGGCCTCTGTGTTTCCTCCCTATTACAACATGGGTCTCTTCAAGATCCGTTTTCACTCCTTCTTCTCCTCAAAAAGACCCTCCACACAGCATCTTCAAAGATGACATTTATTTATTTATTTATTTACACCCTTTTATGGGGCTTTTATATAAGTATGAAATTTACAAATTACACTATGATTAAATAATATATAAATACCATTTCTTTAACAAAGAAATATAATAGGTTTTTGCAACGCAATATATAGTATTTTATTGTACATAACTGAACTGCCTCAGTAACGGTATTTTGTATTTGTTTAAAGATAAATTGAATATGTCCACTGACTTGGTATAATTATTTCCCTCCATTAGTATTCTGGGCAAAGAGGAATACATAATATGGTAGTTAGTTCCAGAATTTTTGCACTGAAATAAATCCTGACTTCTGGTATTACGTAGTGGAATCCGGAAGCTTATCAATTCTAGTAATACCGAACTATCAACTAAATCATTTAGAATTTTTTATAGAAATACCAAGTCAGTGAAAATTCTTCTGTCGGACAATTTGAGCATATTCATATCATTTAAAATAGTGTTGTAGTTCAACATAATTGCTGGAATACCCATTTTAACATAGGCCGTGTGGGAAATTATTTTCCTCAAGGCCTTCTGTGTTTTTTTTTTACATTAGCTCCACACAGGAGGCACCGAGGAAAACAATTTCCCTAGGGGCCCATATCATCTTTGAGAATGCTGTGTGGAGGGTTTTTTAAGGGAAAGGAAAGAGAAGAATACATGGGAAGGAAAAGGGTATGAGGGGTAGGTAGGAATCTGGGGGTCAGCGTGGCCAGGAGTGATGGACGTATGAATCTATTCCTAGACGAAGGGTCGGGAGAATCCGGCTGGAGAGGTCAAAAGGCCTCCCTCATTCAGTCTCCTCCGATCCAGCCCGCCATGCAGTGGTTGGTCACCAACCGCCAAGACCTAGACTTCATCCCATGAATCCGGGCACCCCTATAAGTAAGTTCGCTAAGTCACCAAACGTAGCGAACCACTTGGGGTGACCTGTGGCAGGGGTGTTGGGTGTCCAATAAATGGTTCCCCGGGCGGCGGTACCCATACCCGCCTCCCAAATTGTAATTGGAGTTATTGTAAAAAAAAAAGAGAAATTTAGTTACAGATTGCTGGCAGAGGACATAATTGGAAACACATGAAATGCTTTTATTTCCCCCCCCCCCCACCGGTGACCAAAAACCTAAGCCCCCCGCCGCTCATTTGTACTAAGCGTGGTATTTTGAAGACCCCCCCCCCCCTGAACAGGTCACGTAGTATGGGTACGTTCCCTAAGCATTGTCCTGTATATTTTCTACCTGTACAGGATATAAATAAATAACAATATACTTAAGCACATTTTAACGCATCATCACGTGCATTGGCTTTGTTTATAGTGATCGGTGAACCGGCGGATGCAATCTGCTAGCCTCAAGTTGTTATAATAGTTTGTCTATTCGCAATGGTTCCCAATCGGTGGTCCGTGGACCATAATTGGTCCGCGAGATCTAAAATGTGATCCACGAAACATTTATTCATTTACTACAAAACCGAATCGAAAGGTGTTAATGTTAGTGTTAAAATGTCATTTGAAGAAGGCAACTTCCACAACGTCTGGAAACAAGCACTCATTACACCAATCCACAAAAGCGGGGACAAAAATAACATCACCAACTACAGGCCCATCTCCAAACTCCCAATTGTCAGCAAGATCATGGAAAACATAGTTCTTGATCAACTTTTTCCAGCAGTACAAACAATCGTATCTAAAAATCAACACGGCTTTTTCAGAAAACGGTCGGTCGAGACAAACCTTCTGGAATACACAGATTTTATTTTAAATTCTATGGGTGGTAAAAATCAAGTGGACTCTATCTATACGGATTTTTCAAAAGCTTTTGATCAAATTAACATTGAACTGCTTCTGAAGAAACTGTTAAAAATCGGGATTAATGGTGACCTTCTCAGATGGATCAAATCGTATGTGACAAACAGAAGTCAAGTAGTTAGAGCTAAGGGTTTCTCCTCCCGTTTTTTCAATATACCTTCAGGAATCCCGCAAGGATCATATCTCGGACCTCTCTTGTTTATTTTTTCAATGATATGAGTGAATGCTCTAAAAATTCCAAATTCCAAATTTTTGCTGATGACACTAAAATTTACAAAAAAAACACTAATATTAATGACAGCCTAGAATTGCAAGATGATATTAATAGGCTTGGAATATATTGTGCGAACAACCAACTGTTCCTTAACCTAGAAAAATGTAACACAATATCATTCACCAAAAGCACAAACCCCATAATATTTCTGTACAAAATCAATGACGTAGAGATAAAAAGATGTTGTGAAGTGAAGGACTTTGAAATAATTATGGACTCCGGAATGTCTTTCCGAACACATATAAATTCCATCTGTGACAGGGCATACAAACTTCTAGGATTCATCATAAGAGTGACCAAACCATTCAGGTCACCACACGTAATCAAAATACTGTATGTCTCTTTTGTTCGCTCAATATTAGAATTCGGATCAGTCATATGGAATCCCCAATACAAAGTTAACATTGAAAGGTTAGAAAGAATTCAAAAAAAGATACTGAAACACCTAGACTTTAAATCCTTTCGAACATCAGAAAGCCTAAAAGACTCATTAACATTCCATAATTTATCAACCTTAGAAGATAGAAGAATAATCCGACCAGAAATTTCTATTCAAAATCATTAACAACGTTGTTGACAACAACTATCTTCTAGAACACATTAATTTCCACTGTCCAATAAGAAACACAAGGTCAAACCAACTATTCCACATCCCACATTCAAAAACAAATTTCACACAACATTCATTTCTCCGAAGGACGTGCACAAAATACAATGATATCTTTTACGACGCTGATATTTTCCATTTGTCCTCAGGCCAATTTATTAAATTCATAATAGAAAAAATCAAAACAAATTGTTAATTATGAACTCTCCACCCCTGCTGCATGTTATTTTTTTAATTTTTTTTTTCGTTTTCATTATGTTGGTTTTCCTTCTTTTTATAATAATAATAATATTTGGATGATTTACATATCCCACATGCTTTAATTTGTGTATTTTTTTCATTTCTGTTGTACATATATATATTTTTCTTTTTTTTTTCTACCACTTTATGTTTTCTTTTATGTTTTAATCTATGTTTATATATACATATATTATAAATTTTAGCGGAAACTTCGCTGGTTAATGCAACCATGTAATATGTAAACTGTAATATAACCACTCCAAAATGTTAAAAAAAAATTGGACAATTGAGTCATAAATATCTCGGAGCAAAATTTTTTAATTCATTACCAGAAAAAATTAGAAACATGAATACCAATATAAAAAGTTTTAAAACTCACCTTAAAAATTATACTGAAAACTTAAACTGAATGATATAAAAAAAGCAATACAATAACACCCCCCCATACACACAAGCCTTGCTTAATTATGGGGGTACATCAAATATTCTACTATGTAATTAATTACTGTATAAAATTTATTTGTAATTTATGAACCTTCTATTACTAATAAAAAAAATAAAAAAATAAAAAAAATATGTTACTCTATTATGAAAATATGTATAACTGTTTGTTTCCTTAATAAACTAAAATAAAATAAAAATAAAATGGAGAGGTAGCTGAAGAAGTCCAAGAAGTGCACGTTGAATTGCAAAATGATAGTATTTGCAAGGACGCAGGACAGTTTATCATTATTATACCTTGTCAATGTGGTCCCTGTGAGAACAAATAAATGTCATAGTGGTCCCTGGTCAAAAAAGGTCGGGAACCACTAATCTAGTATCTAGTCTATAGTTAGAAGTAAGATAGAGCAGTGTAAAAATTTCTACATTTTTTAAATTAAGGTCCTCCGCCGCTTCTGTTTGCATGTTCGCCATAAACTCAAAAACTACTGAACGGATTTTCATGCGTTTTTTACCAATAGATAGAGTGATTCGTGAGGAAGGCTTAGGTTTATAATTTGTCAAGGTTTTGTGTAAATTGGTTGAAATATGTAATTAAATGAGAATGTCTGCATGTAGTGGTCGAGCGGTGTGGATTTTATTTGTATGCAAATTAACAGATGGCCTTGTGTTTCGTTAGCCGCAGCATTGCGTGTCCGGGTCATCTAGAACATTATACATTTGCACATGTATAGCGCCCTAGAGGTGTTTTTCTCAAAAACGGCGCTATACAAATCATCAAAACATTATTATTACATATTATAAAGCCTTCACGTCATGTCATTTGGGTGTATATATAATACATATTGCCTTTATTTATAATATTATTTCAGTACTTACATATTTCTCAATATTATATTTTCAACTCCATTGATCGTCTATCGTCGTTTCTGTTTTTTTTCTTTGATTTATGAGATTTGATTAAATCGTAACCACTTTGGCTGAGAAATTCTTATCAACGTAGGTAGTAGGTAAGTAATGTTTAGATATTTATCATTGCAGCACTGATTTATTTTTAAAGTTCCGGAGTAACGTATTTTTTGATTACACTATGTGAATGACTTGGCGGCATGTCCATATTATGTATATAGATAGGTTTACGGCCGTTGTTCCCAATCCTAATGATTAACTGTTTTTCCGAAATTTTGGCTCAACACTTCTCAAATACGCTCTTGCCAACGCAACTCTCCGAACAACGGGCGATTAAAAAATCAACGGCGTTACTAAACCGGTGACCAGACAACTCAGAACGAAACCAACTCAGAAGCACCTCAGAAAGGTCATTAGTCATTAGGAGTGATGATAAAAAATATAAAAAAAATTGGTTAAATAGGTTAAGTTAGGTTAGGGTTACCGCCTATTTTTAAATTATTTTTTTGTAGCTTTTAATGACCTTTCTGAGGTGTTTATGAGTTGGTTTCATTCTGAGTTGGCATGGAACCAGTTTATGCCGGGGAAGTCCCTTGGCACTTTAGGCTGGTGATTTGGTTGTAGTAAAAAAATTTATGATTTAAATCATGATTTTTTTGAAAAAAATAATATAAAAGGCCGTGAATAGCGGCCGTTGTTCCCAAATTTTCGATCGACCAATCTGAGTCTCCGATCAGCTAAAAGCTGAAGGTTTGGTTTAGTGGTGATTAATCATGATTTAAATCATAAATTTTTTTACTACAACCAAATCACCAGCCTAAAGTGCCAAGGGACTTCCCCGGCATAAACTATGGCGCGTGTTAGTTTGATGAATAGTATTACTCGTTTGTAAGCCAAAATTCAACATTTCACTGGAGTAGGTCGATAAACAAGTCATGCAGAAAAGCGCTCCTACTGATTGGTGGTTAGCAATATATAGTATGAAAAAGTATGTAACTTAAGAGCGTTTAACCAGCCAGCGGACGAAAATCCACATTTCGTCGAAAGTTGTTCTTACGATCGTGCAGGGCGGTTACAATGAGAAAGATGAATTATTCTCCGTACCAGCTTTTTTAAATTATAACTCAATATCGAATTTATTTCAATTCAAATTAGCTTTAATTTATACCTTCATCCAAAAATGCTGAAAGGCGTGATGATAAAACTATTAAAATAATGTACTTTTTGTAGTTATTTTTTGATTATAAGTATTTATCATTTTTCAATAATGTCTAAATTTAATAAGAATGTTAAAAAAATCTGAAATATATTAGTTTGTAAGTGCGCAAATAAATACACAAACGGACCAATTTTCGCCAAGAAACACATGTACGTACATATTTTTTAATGATTTTATTGAAACTAAAATTAAAATTCTAAAACATACGTTTGCTACTAGATAATGTATTGATTTATTTTACTGCATGATTTTATTATTTGAAATGGGTGTGGTGTAATACAAAAACTTTTTTGAAAATTGAACAAATCTGCCAACGATCTATGGAATAACCTTATTATTTATTATACTAAAAATTAAAAAAAAATCTCAAAATTTATTACATACGAATGCTAGATAAAAGAACAATCTTTCGAAATCCATTTATAATTTTTTGTCGAAAAGAGTCAATACGTCTAAAAACTTTTTTGAAAATGACGTATTTCCGGTTTTCTCTGATAATGCCCCCTTGGAAATAATCAAGCAACTTCTAAGTGCAGTTGCTTCTTCTGCTGGGATCGAAAGAATATTTTCGGCATTCAATTTGGTGCACAGTAAAATAAGAAATAGATTAGGCAATGAGAAGGCGGGCAAATTAGTCTTCCTTTTGAAAAGACTAAATTTGGACAAATCACAAAACCAATGTAAACAAGATACCCAAATGGTTTAATTTCATTGTTAATATTCTTACTTTTAAGTCTTTTTAAATTTCTTATTTGTTGATTTTTTATTGAATAAGCAAATACTATTACTAGTGTTTAAAAAAAATCTCTCCAAGCACATTTCCTATTGCAGGTGGGCTGGAAGAAATTTCTTTAAAAGACAAACCCCAACCTTATATGCTCTTTTTTGTTATGTTGTGTTCAGTAAAATGTTAAATAAACAAAAATAATGACATTTAAGAGAGACTGGTATATTGATTTTGAAATTTATAAATTAACTAGCTGGTACCGGTATGCGTTGCAATGCCATTCAAATAAATAAATTGTTTCTCCCTGCATGTCTAATCCCATGCGTCCCGGTTCCCCTCCCGCGTCCCTTCCCTTCCTGCGTTCCCAGTGGCGGCGTAAGGGGGGGGGGGCGGAGGGGGCGGTCCGCCCCGGGTGCCAAGCTCCAAGGGGTGACAACGACAACTCACTCGTACAGCCAAAGAATGCGTTTAAAATTTCCTTATGTAAAGACATATCAATAAATAACTACCTAATCTTTTACCTAGCTAACTACATACTAATATCACATTTTGAAACGCATTGCAACTATATTTAAATTTTTTTTCGGATAAAATTTCTAATTCCCTAAAATAATTAATTCATGTTACACTTGGTCTGATCTTATACTGCGAGTAACATCGAGCGCGGTGGGAAATATTAATGAAAAATATAGGCATGTCCGTTAAACGACCATCAGAGACAAGATGGAGTGCTCATCACGACGCTGTTAAACCACTGAAGAATAATTTTGAGAAGCTTGTGTCAACACTCAAAGAGATGTGTGATCCCAGCACCAGCAAAGAAAGCGTTAAAAAAAGAGAAACAGCATCAACACTCACACCAGCTGTGTGCACGTGACTTCAGTTTTCTATGCTATATTTCCTTTTGGTGTGAAGTCTTGGAATAAGTTAATCAGACAAAAAAAGTATAGACAAAAATCTGGGCTATCATTGGAAAAGTGTGTAGTAAAAATAAAGCTCTTAAAATTATCTTTGAAATCAACGCAACCAAGTGGTGGAAAGGCTATTTGCTCAAAAATATGTGGACTTCGATATTCCAATTGAAGGAAAAAGAGTAGAAAACGTATGCCTGAAGAAATGGCCCCATATGCTGGACTTACATTACCAGAGGAGCTGCAGATAGCAATATTAGAATGTCGCGATAGATTTTACGAAGAATTAGACCTTCGTTGCAGGGCATTGGATTTTATTCTGGTTACATTTAATGTTATTCATCCTAAAACATTTGTAATATCACCAGAAGAAGATCTTCATGGAATGGTTCCAAATCTGTTAAAAATTTACGATGAATTTTCAGCAGAGGACATCGTGTTGGAGGTTTTACGATTGAGGCGTCATTTTGAAGCTGCCAATATTTCTGCCCAAGAAGGTCTATTCCAGGTTCAGTGGACTACATTGGAGCTTCTCAGATTCATTGTAAAATGGGGCTTAGATTTTTTTTAACAATTTGTGTTTCGGTGGCTTCACGTGAAAAAAGCTTTTCAAAGTTAAAATTAATAAAATCTTACTTAAGGTCCACAATGAGCGAAGCGCGACTAACCAATCTTTCGATTTTATCAATTGAAAGAGACAGGGAAATCAATTTTGATTATGTGATCGAATATTTTAGTAAAATAAAGTCTCGTAAGCATGTTTAGTATGTGGGGTTTTATTTTAAGTAGAGGTGCTCAATACAAAACCGCCCCGGGTGCCAATCTACCCTACGCCGCCACTGTGCGTTCCCATTCCACCTTCCCCGCCTTCCCCCTCCCTCGTCCCTCGAACCCTACCTCCTTCGTTTCAAACCACTCGCGCACCACCTGTAGTATTTTTTTTATACAAATTTCATAACGCCAGAGTTTACCATTATTATATAGAAACACTCTTCCGCTAAAATGCAATGTTCTGTAAAAAATTTTGAGTCAATCCATCAATTACTTTCCGAGATTTGCGGACACAAACATAAACCTAGTTTTTATATGTACTTACTAGCAGTTAAAAACCCGCTCCGCAGGTTTTTGCTGCTAGGCCCTGCGGGCAGCTTTTAGTTCCCCTCCCCGCTCCCGAGTTCCCCACCTCCCCCTCCCCTCCGCACCCTTCCGAGTTCCCCCCCCCCTACCCCCCTCCACCCTCCCCCATCCCCCTTACGTAACTCTTACCCCCAACCCCCTTCCACCCTCCCCCCTCTCTCCTCAACCCCCTCCCCACATCCCCTCCCCCCTCTCCCCTCCTTCCCCTCCCATCCACACCCTTCCGAGTTCCCCTTCTCCCCCTCCCCCTCCCCCAACTCCCTCCAACCACCATCCTCCAACCACCACCACCACCCTCCCCCTTCCCTCACTCTTACCCCCAATCCTCTTCCACCCTCCCTCCTCCCTACTCCACCCTCACTCCTCCACACTCCCCCCTCTCCACTCAACTCTCCTTTTCCCCCTCCCCGCTCATCCCTACAAATCCCCAAATTTTAATAGCAATGATTTTTATCAACCTTTTACATTACCTGCAGATTTATTAAATTTATGAACATTGAAAAAGCAATCGTGGGTTCCAACTTTCAACCACGTTTATAGTGACAACGACGATTTTCCAGAGACAAAAGTTTGTGATGTGTAAAGTTTTTATTTTAATTTTACATTAGTTGCACACAGGAACCATCCCACTCATAGACATCCATATGTCCGTGATCCCACTGCAGTGTAGTAGAGATCAAAGGGTTTCCCTCAACCAGTCTCTTCCGATCCGGCGCGCTTATTTCCAAAACCTATACCGGTTCAGTCGCGGCAGCGACAATTTAAATTTAAAATATACCTCTATATTGGTTATTTTTTTTCACATTGCAAACACAAAAATAGTTCTAAAATCTAGATAAAATAATCTTTCTGAGGTGTATATTAGAAATTAATCCTTTTATTTCTAAATATTTAAAGTTTAATATTATTCCCATATATTGTAAATACACCTCTATAGTGATAATTTTTTATCACTTTGCAAAAAGAAAAATTGTTCTAAAATCTAGATAAAATAATCTTTCCAATGTGTATATTAGAAATTAATAATTTTATTTCTAAATATTTAAATTTTGATATTGAAAATGTAAAGCGACTGAACCGGTATAGGTTTTGGAAATACGCATCCAGCCCACCATACAGTAGGTGGGCAAACGCATCCGCTGCCAAGACCCGGACAAACCTCATCCCATGTACCCGGGCACCCCTGCCAAGTCAACAAACGTTGCGTATTCCTTGGGGTGACCTATGACAGAGATGTTGGTTATCAAATAAATACCCATATCCGTCAAACAAATTGATTAATATTGAACCAAAAGCAAAATACCGATTACTTTTTTGGAAAAATAAATTTGGTTGTGGTTTCCACGCCAACAACGATTACATCATTACATGACGATAAAGGATGTTAAAAATAATAACAATTTGATTGTGATAAAAACAATATGATGCCAATATTATAACTGTAGATACAGTACCTACCTATCACAGAGAGAATTGTGCAATCCATTCCAAAATAATAATATCAACGATTACAGATTGAGTTGTTTGCAAAGCTGATTAATATCATTTTCCCAATTGAAACGCGATTGCTGTATAGAAATGTTCAGCAACATACTTCAGTCAAACACGTATACCTACTTATCTAACTACCAAATTGTTTTTCGAACGTAAACAATATTATCAAATCCCACTGCATTCTACGTAAGCATACCTGGCATGTATATTGTACTGGCATGTTACGGAAAGGTATGCGTGTTGGCACGTTTGACCGCGCCGGCACGGGCGAGTAGAGCGCTACTGTTGTTTGTTCGATCGCCCATGCCCCTTCTCCTGTGAATTCGACGCGCGCATGCACTTCAGAACGACGAGTACTCGCCCGACACAAGCACGCGTTGCTGCTTTCCAGTCAAAAGCAAACACAAGTGTTATAAATATAGTTATTAACTTGTTTTGTGTCTGTGTTGTGTACTGTAGTCAGTGTTTAGTGCTATAAATCATCTGGATAAACATTCTGTGTAGTCAGACAGGCAGGCGTCGCCTGTTTGGCTGATGTCTGACACTAGACGCAGCTGGCATATTGCAAATCAAGGTTAAACGCACACGGGCGCAGGACGAACGTTGCATAATGTTATAAGTAGGTAGGTATCTTCCAGTGTTGCCATATCCCAAAAATGAAATACCACGTTTCAGGGGTAAAAAAATCATGTTTTCGTAAGCTTTATGTTGAGAATAAAAATTATAAAATAACGGTAGGTAGTAGGTACCTAGGTAAAGAATATATAATGCTTTATTAAAAAATTATATTTTATAATTTTCGTTTACAATAGGAAAAAATAAGGTTTCTAAAAAAAGCAGTCGAAATAAAAATATTTTTGTTTGTAATGAAAGAGTATTTTATTTGTAATTTTACTACAAAACATAGTTTTTTTACCGACCGACGCGACGTCAAGTTTAATTCGTAGTATATACTTATTAGAATAAAAATAACTTCGTATAAGTTTTTTTAGGTCGATGGTTTTTAGGGAGAAAAAATTCCCCACAACTCCAATAAATATATATGTACTTTTCTAGATTTTACCGTAGCCGGGGTATCTAATTAAAGAACCAGCGACCGAAAATTAAAATTCTGTCAAAATAGTGTTTTGCGCTCCCACCCTTTCAACGGTATAGGGCGGTTCCGATGAGAAAGATTGACTATTCTCCGTCCTAGCTTTTTTAACTAATAACTCTGTATAAATTTTTATTTCATTAAAAAGTTGGTGTAATATATATATTAAAGTTGGCAATAAAAACGTGTCATAAAAAAACGTTTAAAATGATGTATTTTGTAGTTATTTTTTTAGGTTTTATAGGTTTTTATAATTTTTCAATAATGTCTAAGCAAAATAAGTGAAATCAACCGTAAAAAACAACTCAAATACCTTTTCCAACCTTTCCAAAAGCTTTTTCTCAAGTCTTGTTTAGTATTTTTAAATCCCTCCCAAACAGATTGGAGGATTCCGATTTCGATTTTTTCCTGGACTATTTATAATGTTATGTTGTATATACGGACATGGGTGAACTTTAAAATTTAACAACATGTAATGTTGTTCACTGCACCTCCATCATACTCGTATGTGAAACCAAAGCCACAACGAGAAACATTTTTTTGAATGTTTGGAATTTTGAAGTGTTACCCTAATATGTTGCATCTTTTTTTAATATACATATATGGATAGCTACTGGTAAAACGTTAAACGTAGGACCTACGTCGTACCTACACAAAATCACGCGATCCCGTAATGAGAAACATTTGAAATTTGAATGCTAGGAAAATATTAGTGTTGTCATACCCTCGAGAGACATTTTATAAGTATTGCCATATCGCTTGAAAACTGTTTGTATGACACTAAACAATTCCCACTTGTATTTAATTTGAATTGATCGGTTTAGATAATGACAACACCTAACTGGCAGTTAAAATGGGGTGCCAGAACAACGCTGAGGTTTGCTGAACTCTATAAAAAAGCAGAATGTCTGTGGAACACCGAACTTCCTTCGTACCTACACCAACCGACGAGGAAAAGGGCGCTGTTCAAATTAATAGAGCAAATGAAAATCGACGGGTTGCAAATTAAACAAGTCAAGCAGAAGATTAAGAACATTCGTTCATGTTACTACAAGGAACTCTATAAAATAGAAAAATCGCAGAGCGCTGGTGATGCTGTGGTTTATCACCCGTCGATGAAATGGTTTGAGGTTTTGGACAGCTTTATGCGAGTGAGAAGGACTGCTTTGCAACCAAACTTGGTGAGTGAATTTAAAATGGGGATTTGGGCATTTTTGTACAGATTTCGATTCGGGATTTTTTTTACATTACTTCCACACAGGAGGCCCTGAGGAAAATAATTTCTCTCAGGGCCTGTGTCATCTTAGGGTGTGCTGTATGGAGGATATTTTAAAGGAAAGGAATGAGAGGAAGTTCTGGGAAGGAAATAGGTATGAGTGGGTTGAAATCTGGGGGTCACTGTGTTGCAAGGCGGTGGGTCGAGAGATTCTGGCTGTAGAGGCCAAAAGACCTCCCTCAACTAGTCACTCTGGATCCTGTCCACCACGCAGCAGGTGGACAGACGCATCGGCCGCCAAGAACTGGTCAAACTTCACACCATGAACCCGGACATCCCTGCTAAGTCACCAAATGTAGAGAACCACTTGGGGTGACCTACAGCAGAGGTGTTGGTTATCCAATAAATGGTTCCCTGGCGGCGGTACCCATACCCGCCTCCAAATTTAATGAAATTGAAAATGCGAGCATGATAACCAACACCCTGCCATAAGTCACCCCAAATGGTTCACAGGTTCCTACCCACACCTCATACCTTAGCCTTCCCAGAACATCCTCTCCTTCCTATTCTTTAAAATACCCTCCACACAGCATCCCCAAAGATGACACAAATTATTTTCCTCAGGGACTCCTGTGTGGAAGTGTGGAGCTATTGTAAAAAAAATTATATTTTAAAAATTTTAAGAAACTTCGAACACAAAGAAGAGCTGATGACATTGAAACACCTGAACAGATTTTCATGAATTGTAGCGAATAACCATCTCGATCACGCCAGCTTTCAAACAAAAAAAACCGCATCATAATCGGTCCATTTGTTTTTGGAGCTACGATGCCACAGACACTCAGACACGTAAAACTTATAACACTCCACTTTTAGCGTCGGGGGTTAATAAATTCTGCCATTTCAGTGGTCTCCTTTATTACCACTTATAAGAAATATTGTTTTTTTTTTCAGCAAAACTGCCCACCTTCGTTTGTGGAGGAGTTTCAAGAAATTATCCAGGAATCGTCGGATCCGCAGCATACTCAAGATACTCGGGACATCATCGTTCCCCTAAACTCTGTCAGTAAAGATAATTCAGTAGACGGTCCCAGAATGCGGAGGCTCCCCAAATGGGACGACGAAGAAACCGTCAAGTTCGTGGAGCTCTACAAGGAATCCGAATGCTTGTGGAACTCGGAAATACCACAATATCGCCACAAACCGTCAAGAATAAAAGCTCTAACGAACATCATCGAAAAGATGAACATGCAATTGACTATTCAAGATGTGAAATGTAAAATAAAAAATCTGAGATCAACTTATTCCCAAGAACTGTACAAGATAGAGAAATCCAGAAATTCTGAAGATTTAGAACCATACGTCCCAATGATGAGATGGTTCTATGTGATGGATTCTTTTGTTCATCTGAGAAGAGTTGTTGGACTCGTGAAAAGGGGTGAAACCGTATCGGTAAGTTATCAACATAATATACTTTTTCATTTTGGGAGGCGGGTGTGGGTACCGCCGCTCCGGGAACCATTTGTTGAATAACCAATACCCCTGCCGTAGGTCACCCCATGTGGTTCTTAGGACTTGGCATGGGTGTCCGGATTCATGGTGTGAGGTTTGTGTAGGTTTTGGCGGCAGATGTGTTTGACTACTTACTGCGTGGCGGGCCGAATCAGGAGAGTCTGGTTAAGTGAGACCCTTTCCAGCCGGACTCTCTCGACCCATCGCCTTGCACCGCTGTGGGAGGGATCAATTCATACGTCCGTCAATCCTGAAGATAGAAAAGTGTGACATTGTGTGACAAGGGGTATGGGGGAGTCATCAGCTTTGTGACGTCACACGTAAAATTCATTTTATTAAAACGAAAACTTAAAAAAATTTAAACTACTCTTTTGATTATTTTTAGATGTAAAATTGGAAAATGTGTGACTTCACACTAGGGGGTCTCACAAATTTGACCATATGTAACAGGGACGGAGGGGGGGGGGTTATTATCGTTAATTTGTACAAAACTACTGTTGAGCTCTGGCATTATGAAATTTGAATAAAAAATTGTAATAGGTGGCACGCGAGCAGTTTAAAAACTGATGTACCGGGAATGTATGTGTGAAATGTGAGAGATGGGAGTGGGTAGGGGGGGGGGGGGTGGAGGGTGGAGGGGGTTGGGGGAGAGGGGGGGGGGTGGGGGGGTGGGGGGGGGGGGGAGAGGTATGGGGTGGGGGGAGCGGTGGTTGAAGGGGAGGGGGGGATGTATGTAGGCGCATAACTTCCGAACGATTGCACCAAATTGGATAAAAAAAATTTGTATAACACTACTGGTGAAAATTATAAAATTTCTATAAAAAAAATTGCAACAGGTGGCACGCGAGCAGTTTGGAAACTGAATGTACCGAGGACTATTGTGGGGAGGGTGGGGGGAGGGCTGGGGGGTGGGAGGAAGGTGGAGGAGGCGGAGTGGGAACCTCCTAATACCATGCGAGCGATGCCGCGTGAGAAAGCTAGTATGTATATATTAATTATAATGTAACAGATGACAATTTATTTATACCTGAGTAACAATGATATGATCTACACGACCAGTAGACTTTCCACTCTGCCCAGATTTTTTCCACTTGTTTTTTTTTTCACTTATTCTTTTTTTTTATAAATCGGGTCGCATCGATGTCTAGACCATGCCAATTCTCGTGCTCAGCGGTGCACTTGTTTATCGATATTTTTTCAAAACTGAGCGTTGAATTATCGACTTAACGTACGCATAGTTTTTGTAAGAATTTTAATTAGATACTAAAAAGTTGTTGATATTTTTTATAGCTATTGGCATTGATCCAACGCTTAGTGAAAACATGCTGGTGTTAAGTTCGCAAATCTTTCGTTAATGGTATTTTTTTCATCAAATACGTTCACTCGATTTTGATTTGTTTTGTGAAATTGGCCGTTATTTTCTTTATAAATACTACAGAGAAAAAGTATTTTCCAAATTCTTTGTCAGGCATTTTCTTCACAGCAATCGTACATTCTTCTACTTCAAGAATGATTATCTATATAATAGGTGACCATAGCAAAAACAGTTGATTAACAAAAATTACTTTTCCGTCTTTCCACGCACTTTTATGTATAATTCATTATCATATATTTGTAATCTTTGAATAATATTACTTTTTTCAGAACCAACCACCATCCACAATTTCGATTGATTTCGAACAAGATAAATGGGAAGTTTGTTACGTTGACTCTTATAAAAATATCAAGCAGGAGTCATCGGGCGACTACCTCCTCTCGTCTTTTGCCGAAAAAGAGACCGACCCTATTGAAGACACAGATCGGCACACACCCCCAACATGTAACAACTCTCCCCCTATTCGTACAGATCCAACTAAAGTAAGTACAGCAGAAACGCGTGCTAGTGTTAAAAGGCCTAGGGTGGAGATTCCTACCCCTGTCAAAGAAAATGAGCCGATTGTAGGGGTTGATTCTAAAGACAATGAAAACGAATATTATGTCTTTGGAAGACATGTAGCGACACAATTGATGAAACTACCGACAATGCAGTTTGTTCTAGCTCAACAGGAGATCCAAGCAGTGTTGACCAAGTGCAGATTAAAGAGCTTGAAAAGGAAACGAAAATCGCCATCTTGTTCAAACAGTTCTAATGATTCCGATTAGGTACCTACGAGTACTTATTTCTAGTGTATATTTAAAACTTTGTCTGCTAGTACCAGCGGCGCTCACTGATTTTTTGGAGAAGGGTTGCTGGTTTAAGGATTTGAAAAATCGTTCTCCTCAGGTTCAGGTTTTTCACCAGATATCAAAAGTTCATCTCTGTCGTCAGGGGTGATCGGTGAGACTTGGATAAAACAACTTTGAAAATAGTCAGACAAAAGGGACAGAGAGTAGGTACTCGCTCTATGTTTAAGCCTATTTTGGGCATTACATTCATGGATTCATAAGCAAAGGTGTCGCTTTGAGAGATGAACTCTTTGGAGGGATAACAGGGTTTGGTAGGGGAAAATTTGGAATAAGAATGGATAAGAAGTCATAATTTATAATATGGCATAGAGGAACTCTTGTACCTAATGTAAATACTGAATAATGTTTTATTTGCCATTTTTGCTATGATTGCATACATTTTACGGTAACAGCGAAGTTAATGTATTGATTGCAATGCTATTTTTATGTAAATTATGTATACCTAATGTATTTTTTTAGTTTTTAATAAATTGCTGCCTATCGTACAAAATGCTGTGTTTTTATTTTGATTTGCAAGATTTATAAACAATTTATTTTTTGGTTAAGTTTTAAGATTTTCACGGCCAGAAGCATTTTCGTTATATGTTTTTGGGGTGTTGTGCCGTGTTGCGCTACCTCCTTCTTTAGCCAACGTTTCGGACATCGTTGCAGTGTCCATCATCAGGGCAGATCCGGTAGATGTGTGACACATCATGTGTGACACAGTATGTGTGACACATCTACCGGATCTGCCGGATCTGCCCTGATGATGGACACTGCAACGATGTCCGAAACGTTGGCTAAAGAAGGAGGTAGCGCAACACGGCACAACACCCCAAAAACATATAACAAAAAAAAAAAATTTTTTGACTTCTTCAAACATTGCAAACATACTTTGTGGTATCATTTTTAATTAAATAAAAACAAATAACTAAAAAAAACACTATATAATCAATATTATCAACGTGTTTCGAAAACCAAGTTTTCTTCGTTGGATCAATGCCAATTGGCAAAAGTTGGTTTTCGAAACATGTTGATAATATTGATTATATATATTTATATGATTAACACCAATAGCCACCAACTGCTCCTGTCTGGCACTTGCATACTGCTACCTAACAACGTATGCGAGGGCAATGGAGGTCTAGTATCGTTTATAAAATGTAAAGTCGTTTTTATAAAAAAAATAGAGTCCTCGCAAGAGCCTTGAAGAGGTATTTATGTGTTACCTATACCGGTGGGTAAGTGGTGGGTCCTCCAATGCTCCTGTCTGGAGCCAGTGAGACTATGGCATCCCGAATTGGAGTATGTTGTGAGGCTGAAGATAGTGGAGAGGGGGAGGAGACGAGGAAGAGGAAGAATTTTAACATAACTTAATAAAACCAAATCATACATAACACAATAATTTTAATTTTAAATATTGCGTATTGTTTCTTATTATATTTTATAATATGCTTTAACAGTCAATTCACCAAAATACCACGTTAAAAAAACACGTGGACATCCCAGACCACTCACGGCTCACGGGCCTTGCTGTAAGATGACGTCCTTTCAATAAAAAATAAGGACATAACATCTGAGACTGTCAACGACATTTTCCAGAGTATATCAACTGCTTTTGACGTAATTACTCGATGACGCATTTTCTCACTCAGTTATTTATTATTATTTATGCAAGGGATCGCGGAGTACAAAGCGTTTCCTGTTTTTTCTTCGTTCTTCATTAATTAATTTTATAAAACCAATAAACACTGCGATGTTTACGAATTTAAGACTTGCATTTCTTTTGTGAAAAACAAAATTTTGTGAGCCGGGTTATATGTAGAATTTTAAGCCCAATAATTTATTTGGCCTGTACACTAAAGTAAAAATCGCTGTGTTAAATTATATTCAGGATATCTAGAACTTTCCTCTATTATAAATTAAACATTTCTTTAAAATATAGTGCAAATAGAGAATTTTTTTTTTACAATTGAGGAAAAAAATCCTCAGGGCCCATGTCTTCTTTGGGGAAGCTGTGTGAAGGGTCTTTTCGGGAAAGCCAGGAAAAGAAGTTCTGGGAAGGAAAAAAAGTATGAGAGGTGGGTAGGAATCAGAGTTTTTTTTTAAATTTATTATTCTTTATTCATAATAATATCTTAGATGTATACAGTTTTTACAGGTTTTTCGACTACCATACTAGGCACATGCCCGTATTATGGTAGTCGAAGTATGTATATATAAATCTATCTAAATAAAAATGAATCGCCGAAATGTATGTACGCGCATAACTTCCGAACGACTGCACCAAATTGGATAATTCTTTTTTTGTTGTGTTCGTTATTGTCAGGACAAGGTTTACATAAAACTATTGGTGAGCTCTGGCATTATGAAATTTGAGTTAAAAACATTGCTATTGGTGGCACGCGAGCTGCTTGAAAACTGAATGTATGGAATGCGGGGGGGGGAAGGGGGAGGGAATCTCGGGTAGGAAGTTCACGGGAGGGGGGAGGGAAACTCGGGAGGGGGGTTCGCGGGACGGGAGAAGGGGGGGAGTGGAGTAGGGAGAGGGAAGGTGGAGGAGACGGAGAGGGAACTCGAGAGGAGAAAGGGAACGCAGGAGAAGAAGGTGAGGCGAAAGGGGAACGGGACGAATGGGAAAGGACACGCAGGGAGAAACCATTTCTTTATTAAATGGCGTAGCAACGCATGCCGGGTGCCAGCTAGTAATTATATAAATGTAATGATTGCTAGTTCGTTTTAATATTCATTTAATTATTTTCTCTATTTATTTAAGATAATGTTCAGCATCCAGATGGGTTTTTAGGTGATTAGTGTATGATACTAAGAAATGGTTTTTATGGGTAAAAAAAATATGAAATGAACATTATAAAGATGGTAGGTATACAAGTGTGGTGTATCCTAAAAGCTTCCGCCTTATACAGACAGATGGCGGTGATACCAGCTATCGGTAGAATCCGCTAGATGGCAGGCAGCGTAGTTCTCAAGTTCACCGGCAGGGGATCGGGGAAGCTGAGAGGCTGTGTTTCAATTATCACAAGACAGAACCCATGTATATTTATGACAGAACCATTTTAGCTAGCTCCGAGTTAGGTTGACAAAGTATAAATAAACGCAGATAACGAACCAGATTCTATTTATTACAAGAAGTGATCTCCATCCAAGAGTGTTGGAGAATCTGCTAGTGTGTCTCAAATAGCAGAACACTACAACAAGTAAATTTACGTCAAAATAATGTATTACAATAAAAGAGAAAGTTTTTTAAATTGTAAGTGGCGTAGAAATAATAATATATGGGAACGTACCCATACTACGTGACACGTTTAGGGGGGAGTCTTCAAAATGTCACGCTTGGTACAAATGAGCGGCGGCGGGCATAGGTTTTTGGTTACCGGGAGGGGGGGGAGGTTAAAAATTGCAAAAAGTTGGTCACGTAGTATGGGTACGTTCCCTAAGATACAGGTGACGGTCTGATTGCCTACAATTATTATAATACGTGACAAAGTGCATGATACAGACATAGAAAAAGGAATAAGTTTGTACCTTGTAGATAAACAGAAGGAATAGAAAAATATATGCAATGGCTTCTGTGCGAAGATCCTTAAGATATCAAAACACGGTATTATAATTTAAATTAAAACACTTTTGCACTTTCTTCCACTTATTTATTTTCACCAGGACCGGTTTTATCCTACTAAGGACATTTTCAGACTGGTAGTTGAAATTCTTATGCTACGGTATTTATACAAACTTGGGCAGGGGTACACAACATTGTCTTTATATGATGAATATTTCATTTTGTTAATTTAAATTACTATAAGTTATTTTGTTAATTTAAGATACATATAGGTAATTATAGAGTTTATTATTAAAATTATGAATGATGTTACATAGTAAATAGATATTTTTACTTCACATGAATATATATGAATTCATATAATTGAAAAGGTTTGTGATTACTGATATTTTATTTTGGTAATGTTGGGATATTCCCTCCTTGTTTCTTAGGGCTTAATTGACAAATATTGATATTATTTTTAGGGTTCTCCGTATATTTGGGTTATTACATTTTTAAATTACATACTTAAAAATTAACCCACGGCTGGGCAGTATTTGATTTAGGGAACGTACCCATACTACGTGACCAACTTTTTGAAATTTTTAACCCCCCCCCCCCCCCCCCGGTGACCAAAATCCTAAGCAACCCGCCGCTCATTTGTATGGAGCGTGACATTTTGAAGACCCCCCCCCCCCCCCTAAACGTGTCACGTAGTATGGGTACGTTCCCTTACTTGTAATTGAAATACAAATACGTATTTTGTATTTGTATTTCAATTACTCCCTAAAAATGTATTTTGTAATTGGTATTTTAATTACCTGATGTTCAGGTATTTTGTAATTTGTATTTCAAATACTTATGGCTTCAAAATACATTTTCAAATACATTTAGACATCTTAATAATGATAATGAAAAATAAACTAATATAGATTTTTTTTACGTGAGCTCCACACAGGAGGCCCTGAGGAAAATAATCAGTAATAAGGTCAGTATTTTCAGCTTCCAGAAAATGCTTCTCCTATTTTCTTCACGTTTAGAAAATGAACACGATTATCGCACGCGTTAGCTACTAAATAATACTCTAAGAATGTTAATAATTGTGAACCCATTGCCAATTGGGAATCATCCAATGCATACAAAAAGAAATTGTCCTACCTCCTATAATTTAAAATGGGCAAGCATCACGCATCTCAAACTGTGCAACGCTGCCATACCTTTTTTAGAATTTATTAGACATTTGCGACTCGTCTAGCGAGTGAAGATAACTCTATTTTTTATATAGCAACTGTCCTAATGTCCGGGTCTTTTTGAGGAGAGGAAGGAATGAACATTGGTCTTGAAGAGACCCATTTTGTAGGAAGGGGGGAAACACAGAGGCCGACAAATCATTCCACAGCCGAGCTGTTGAACACAAGAACGAGTCGAAGAAACGACCCGTTCTCATGTGACAAATGTCAACCGTTTACAAATGTTGGGCACGCGTTTGGCGTGTTTCCCGACTATGCACCGGTGCCAAAGGGATCAAAGACGCTAGTTCCTCGGAGCATCTGCTATTGTAATATCGGTAGAACAAGGATAGCATTCCCAACCCGACGCCTGTGTTCTAAAGATTGCAATCCGTCTGTTAAGATGGGAGAATCTATTAAGCGGACCGCCCATTTCTGCACAGAGTCGAGGGTATTTTTTAGGTATTTTGGAGCTCCAGACTAGAGGTGGCTGCCAAAATCATATAGTCGGGCTCCTCTTTGTGCGGTTCGTCGTATTCTCCTCGTTGTCTAGTTTTTAGTTTACTTATATCTTTAGCGCCCCCCCCTTGAGTTTTTTCTGTATCCGCCACTGCTGACAGGAGGAAGGTAAATATAAGCAGGGACTATATAATAACATCAGGTGGGGTTGAAAAAAGAAAAAAAAAAAAAAAAAAAAAAACAGAATGTGTTAGAGTCGTTTTTGTTTCATCAAGTTTCAAAACAAGATTTTTAAAGAAGTCTTCACTTGAACGGCCACGCGCATGAAATAAAATTTTCTTTGCTAAAAAGCGAGACCTTGCATTGCGGAACAAGGGGGGGGGGACAAGGGATGGGTTCAGGGGGGGGGGGAGAGGAGGACAAGAGAGAGGGGCGTACAAGAAGGGGGAGCGGACGGGGACGGATAAAGACGGGGAGGGCGAACAAGAGTTTTGGGGAGGGCGAGGACTTGGGAGCGGACAAGAGTGTTGGGGCGGACGAGGATTTGGGAGTGGGCAACCGCGTGGCGGATAAGAGTGTTGGAGCGGACAAGAGTGTTGGAGCGGACAAGTAATAAAACATTATTCGAAACTGTCAAATTAGTATAAGCTTTCCCTGAAGAAGGAACGTTTGTTGCGAAACCGGTAGGATTTACGCTTTATATAAGTGGTTTATACAAAGTTGTGTTGTTTCATTTTTCGAATATATATACATATATATTCGATTTACCTCCATAAATAAGCAGGGCCTATATACTTAGCATGTTCAGAAAGTAAGTGTACTGTGATCATAACGAACAGTAATTTTTAGATTTTGAGGGTTGGCAACAATGAGAAGTAAAGGGGGGTTTTCTGACCAGAACGAGCATCGCAGAAACATTGTAGTACGTAAACTCACGATGTAGTATCCAGTTGTGTGAAAGATGTCAGCAAAAAATCCCGCCGAGTGCTGTAATCCGCTTTTTACTCGTGGGAGGAATAACACCTACAAGAAAAAAGTGTAAGGATTTCTAAGCTCTATTGTGACTTGAGATGAGAGCGGGTGACATTACACGCCTAGGAAAAAAACAGTCATCAGAGTGGCGTCACACCAATTCTCCATGTCGTGTTAACTGACTGAATAAGTGTAAAAAATAAGCCAAATAACAGTAAACAATCGATTTAAGCAATGTCTAAAAAAAAGTTTTGGTTTCGGTTTCGAAATTGATGGTCACTAAATTTAATACAGCAAGTAGAAAACATTTTTGTTTTTTAAATAAAAGTGTATTTTTTATTAGTCTTTTTATAAGCCTAGAAAAAAATAAAGTATTTGGTCTATATAAAATCCGCTTTCAAGTTAAAAATATCCCAGTCCTGGATTTGTCAATAGGCCCTATAGGCCGCGGCCTAGGGGCGGCAGAGTTCAGGGGGCGGCGCTCACTCGCTTTGGTAAGCCGTTAATTTTGTGTACGATTATAAACGACAACAAAAGTCACTGTGGATAGAAAGACTTTTCAATCTATTTACCTTTAGACGCCCCTCCAGACATACGGGACCGCGGATTTGTGTCGTTCAATGCCCAACAGTTCAATTCGGGACCGGTGATTGTGGTGCAAATATTTCACAAAAAAGGCTTTGGCATTGGGCTATCTTTATTGCACGAGCGTGGGGAGAAATAGGTGTAGGACCTCGTATTTTTAGTGATTTTCATTATTTTTTTAAATACATAAGGAATATATATTTTTTATTTATACCTTTCGGTCATTTTACATAATATGTGTATTCAAGAGTATATTCTAAAATTTTCAAAAATTTTCCTCAAAAAATAACGGAGATATCAACTGCCGCGCATTGTAAGTCGCCATCCGGCTGGACAAGTTTTTTATAAGTGCTTCTTCTATTTGAACCTCACTTCTTACAAAAAAATCGAAAATTAAAATTTTTTTGAGAAATGTGAAAATTTACTAATAATTAATACTAATGATTTTTTAACATTCTTTTAAACGTTTTTTTGGCATAAAAACAGATATTGTTTAGGATTTAGTGTTCAAATATAGCGCGTTTATATAAAGAAACTATGTGCTGAGTTGATAAAGATTGATAAAAAACTGTAGGAGCTAGAGCTAGAGGTTACAGAAATTCTAAAAAGGTAATTTCGAGAAAAATGCGTTTGAAAATAAAAGTGGAAGTAAAATGGTGGTAGTTCGACCGAGGGACACTCACTCAAACGCATTAAACTTTTAAATGGCGTGGAATTATGGTTTGAAAGTTTCAGAAAATATTTTTGAATGGTTCTACCATCGATTTATGAAAAAATATAATTTTTTGAAGCTTCTACGCCTTTTTCCCACCTTAATGGAACCTTTAGAGATCCAGTGATCCCATACGGCACCGCGGATTGCGTCGTGCGATTATGGTGCGAATATTTCACAAAAAATGCTTTGGCAGTTTTTACCTTTGGTTACTAATCATATTTTGGAATGCTATTTCGGACTTAATAAAATGAGTGCTCAGATTCAGAGCTCATCTGGTGATTTACTGACGGTATCTGATTTTTGTGGATCTCTTCTCGAGTTTATTATACCAGAGCAAGAAAACTTTGATTATTTCGAAGAAAGTGCAATTGAAATGAAAGAAATTTAGCAATGTGAGGGCGACATTCAAAGTAAGATGACCCAAAGAGAAAAAACTTTATAGACGAAACATCAAGTGAGGGTATTGAATCAACTTCCTGGATGAGATCTGAATTAGAGAGAGGCATATGCGAAGGCATAAGGCATAATATGAAAGCATAATACTTTAAAGAAAAAAAAAATAAATTAATAAATGGGTGAACTTTCAACACAATGAGTCTCAGAAAAAGCTCAGTCTCTTGTGCAATGATTTACAAGACGATTTAGTTTAGGAATGGGTACATTTTCAAGGTTACGTTTTCTCTAATAAGGGAACGTACCCATACTACGTGACCTGTTCGGGGGGGGAGGTCTTCAAAATACTACGCTTGGTACAAATGAGCGGCGGCGGCCTTAAGTTTTTGGTCACTGGGGAGGGGGGGGGGGGGGGTTTAAAAATTGCAAAAATTGGTCACGTAGTATGGGTGCGTTCCCTTAAACGGCAGAGAAACTCGAATCTACAACATTACTTAATCTTTTTAAGGAAAGTTTTTGAGGAAACCATCTCTGTACAACGTTTACCCAAACTTGGATATAGCTCTCCGCATCGCATTTTGCACTCCGACCACAAATTGTTCTGGAGAAAGGGGTTTTTCCTGTTTAAAGCGAGTGAAGAAATACCAAAGGTCTTCAATATTGCAAGAAGAACTTTACTCTTCAGATCTTCTATGCATAGAAGCAACTATGAAGCTAATGATTTAGTCAAATAAAAAATCCCGTAAAAATTGTGATTTTTATTTCATGTTACGCTTTTATTTTACAAACAATTCATTCTTTATTTCATTTTTGAATACCTACTTAACGTATATTTGAATATTTATTTTTAAAATTGTGCCTCACCTAATAAAAGCCTACAAGTGAGTGATCATGGTAGGTGGCAAGTGGCAACTTCTAAGAAGGAGGAAAGGGGCGGCACAAATGAAGTGGCCTATACTGATGAAAAGTGTAAATACGGCCCTGAAATATCCTGCTTACTAACCCCTTTTAGGTTACGGTTTTATTGCATAATGTGGAAAAATAAATTCGTTGAAAAATTATCGAAAAACATAACGAAAAATATTTGTGGCTGAGCTTCGCAAAATAAAATAGAACACGCCTTTTGGTGAGGTTTTTTACTTGAATAAATCAAAGTCGGCTGGTGTTAAAGAAATTTAAACCTTATTGCCATTTTCTATCGCAAAGAATGCTCTGAAAATTATATATAATTGCGTTTTTTCAGTTATTTTACAAGATATATGAAAAATTTCACTGTGCTTCTTTAAATGCAATTTTAGATATTCCTCACGAGATAATTTTTTGCTCTATTTTAAACGAGTACTTTTTTTCACAATTTTCGCTTAAATATCACGCCAACCGATTTCGATGATTCTTTTTTTATTGGAAAGGATGTACTTCAAGGGTAGTTTGATGAGAGTTTGGTTAGGTTCTGATCATGGGATCCATGACAAAGTAACGGAACTCTTCAATTCTTAGGAGCAAATTAACGATACTCGGCCGAATCTTTTATAGGCTGATACATTTTTAGATTTTCACGGCCAAAAGTATTTTCATTATTTGTTTTTGGGATGTTATGCCGTGTTGCGCTACCTCCTTCTTTAGCCAACGTTTCGGACAGCGTTGCTGTGTCCATCATCAGGGAAGATCCGGCAGATCCGGTAGATATAGGCTATCCGGATCTTTGAGTCACCTACCGTAACGTCGTTATGGTCAAGTAATATCTGTCTCATATGAGCAGCACGTTTAGTAGGTCTACCCATATTCAGACAAATTAGTTAGTGTACTTCATATTCACTAAAAATCAAAAAAAAAATTTGTTTTTAACAAAACAAAAAAAACGACTTCAAAAATGCAAAAAAAGTAAAAAAATAATTTCGTATTTATTCACATTTCGTCGAAAGTTTTTCCTGCGATCATACAGGGCGGTTCCAATGTGAAAGATTAATTATTCTCCGTACCAGCTTTTTAAAATTATAACTCGATATCGATTTTATTTCATTCCAAATTTGCTTTAATTTATACACACATCCAAAAATGCTGAAAAGCGTGATTTTTTTATCATATGTAAGTATTTATCATTTTTCAATAGTGTCTAAGATAAATAAGAATGTAAAAAAAAAATCGAATATATTAGTTTGTAAGTGTGCAAATAAATGTACAAACGGACCAATTTTCGTCAAGGAACATATCTACGTATATATTTTTTAATGATTTTATTTAAACTAAAATTAAAACTGTGAAACATTCGTTTCCCAAATAATGTATTGATTTATTTTACTGCATGATTATATGATTTGAATTGGGTGTTGTATAATACAATTTTTTTTTTAAATTTAACAAATCTGCCAACGACCTATGGTATAACCTTATTATAGTAAAAATAAACATTTTTTCTCAAAATTTAACACATGCGTTTACTAGATAAAAGAACAATCTTTCGAAATCAATTTATATTTTTTTGTGGAAAAGAGTCAATACCTCTAAAATCTGATTTTAAAATGACACATTTCTGGTTTTCTCTGGTTCCCTCTTAAGGATTGTTTTTGTTAGTGACTGAAGCCGAATTTTACACGACTTGGTGCATTGACGAAAGCGCTTTATTTTATTTTTTTAAAACATAACATAACACATCGCTTAATAAAATGGTCAATAAAAATATAATACAACATACGAGTATGCTACCAAAATACTTTTCAAATAAAATTGTATTCAACAAGGACATTCACAGACATAACACAAGAACATGCAAAGAAATCAGGCTTCAAAAAAAGGATAAGGCGAATACGCAGAACAGTTTGCTGTACAAGGGGATGAAGTTGTATAACAAGCTACCAGAGACTTTGACAGAGACAAGTCCACACCAATTAGAAAGTTCAAGACGTATTGTAGGAGCTACATAAAATTTAGTTTGCAATATGAAATATTATAATTAATTAGAAATTTCTAAACTTAAATGTACAAATTACTAAAATAAAATTAATAAATAAATAAAATGCATGTTTCACAAATTTCCATTTGACGGGTGCATACAATAATAATTTCTATTCAAATTTCACAATTCAATTGAAAATGTTCATGCAAACCGTTTCAAAGACTTTCTCGTTCATTGACGTAGGTTTGAAATAAATAAATTGACGTTTTTATGTACAGTACCTACCTCGATAATGAATAATACTGATTTTATAATATCTTTCAGGGACGATTTGATAAGTCAATACGTATTCAAATTTAGAAGGAAACATCTTGGCTTATTGTATTTTTAATTACTCATTGTATTTTCAAATAATCATGTTCTCGCGTCATTGAAATTTGCAACAATGATTTAATTTCGTTAATTATTATGTATTTAAATTCTTAGTGGTATAATATTCTAGAAGGAGTTTTGTTATCTATAGATATATTTATACATATTTAATAATGGAAGGTGAGTTATTTAAAAATATATTTCTGTGCTTTGTTTCTGTGGTGATTAATTGATGAAATTCAATGTCATTGAAAGATAGCGGCTGAAACCTGTGATGACTCGAAAAATGGAAATAATATAATAGAATAATGATTAAATAATTCATTAATTTTTGGAGATCGCTGGCAACGGTTTATATGCACTTTAAAAAAAAAAACCTTTTGATTCACCTTAATTACATTAAAAGGCAACTATTTGCATTGGGGGAAGTGGAAAATATTTCATTCTAAATTTCGATTACGTAAAATTAAAATTAGCTTTCGTCTTGTGAGATTGTACGCCATTAGTTATTAGCTCATTCGCTGTCACTTTGGTATGTTGGTATTCCTGATACACTTGAATGTATATCGAACGGCTAGAAGATTTTGAAGGTACGGGGCACTTTCTTTTGAATCACAAACCATGTTACACAAACCTAGCGTTGCCGCTAAACTACTTGAAAACTGGGATGTTTTTCTTGCCTTGACGCGAGTAGGCGTTATAAAGGGGCACTTTCTTTTGTATCACAAACCATGTTACACAAACCTAGAATTCCCATGAAGTCTGCTACGCTTTGCTCTAGCATCTTTTCGTACAGTAACAAGAATACCAACATAACAAAATGACATTTGAAAATAATGTTTGAAAATGGACGGTCTAGTTTCGCAGAATGAAAGCTAATTTTAATTTTACGTTATCGAAATTTAGAATGAAATATTTTCCACTTCCCCCAATGCAAATAGTTGTCTTTTAATGTAATTAAGGTGAATCAAAAGAATTTTTCAAAAAAAGTGCGTATTAACCATTGCCAGCGATCTCAAAAATTTACCAATAATCAATTTACATAAATTATTTATGCATTACACCGCTTACTCGTTAATACGAAATATTTTTTATTCAAACTGTTAGATTTAGCTTTATTATCACGAAAAGTGAGTATTTATGTCGGGGGAGACAAAAAACATGCAAAAAATATGCATTCAACATTTTAATTTTGTTAAAATTAATTCGCTTACGCGGTAACGCCATTTATGTATGTATCGTTTTTATCTAACATTTCAAAAACAATCAATCAATGCTGCCAATCATAAAAAAATATTATTGCGATGTAAAACAAAGTGAATGCATTATTGACAAGTTTGTACCTGTATTTATAACAGTAGAACATGGAAAGAAATATATTAGAATAATTACAATGCAATAATTTGCTAAACAAACCATTAAAAACTTGGATGTTTTTTTTAAATTATGATGAAATGCGAGTTAATTTTAGAGAATTTATTTTATAAGCTTGGTATTTCCGACATATGTCATATTTGAATGTCTATTAATTAAAAAGGGAATATTCCGTATTATCCATGCATCAAACTTCGACAATACGAACGTTCCGTATTATCCGTGAGGTGGACTAACTGCATATTTACCGTTTCTTTTGATAACTTAATTTAAAAGTGGTTTACTTTTCAAAATCTATGCCAATTAAAAGTGTAGCGGCATGTGGCGGCTTGTGGATTTATTTACCGAATAATGGAATAGAAACAAACATCGGAGTGTGCAATTCATACGCGGTAAAAGTCAAATCTTCAGTAAAACTTTCAGTAAACTGAAGTAGAAAAGTTTGGGAGGCTACCGCGCAAAGAGGAGATCGATTATACTATCTCATTCTCTCGCAGGCTAAATCCTATGGATGTAAGTGTTTGTCTCTTTTTAGTGCCGCTGTTTTTCGTTTCATTGGGTTTAAAATCATAACAGTGCTAAATAGGTTTTCACTTCAGACTACGGCATCCCCAATCGGGGTAGTGAAAGAGATGGGAAGAGGATGTGGGGAAGTGTCTGGCTATTCAGATCTGGTCACCAAGCACGGCTAAAGCCATTTCAAGTAACGTTTCAATTCTGAATGGTGGTCTTACATCAGGGCGATACGAAGAGTAGGTATCTTCCACTCTGGATCGTGCTGCAAATATACTACATATTATTTTTAATTAATTGTTTGTTTTCCGACTATGTACCGGAGCCGAAGGGATCAATGACGCCAGTTCCTCGGAGCATCTTCCATTGTAATACCGGTAGAACAAGGATAGCATTTCTAAGGCCTAAACTACACGAGCGGTTCTCCCGCCGCGGGAAACCGCTTGAGAAAGCTGGCAGCACATATCAAACTACACGGGTGGCGGTTTTCCGCCAAGCTACACGAGCGGTTCTACCGCAACCGCCCGATCCTTTACGCGCACTACTGTTCAACAACATTCTCTCGCACGAAATGATGCAATCGCGGGAAACCGCCCCTGTAGTTTGAACTTGGCGGTTTCCCGCGGCGGGAGACCCGCTGCATGTGGCGGGCGAATTTCTCCCGCCTGTGAACCGCGAGCTCCCGCGGCGGGAGAACCGCTCGTGTAGTTTGCGCCTAAAGCTGAGTCCACACATGTTCTTTTGTCCGTTCCGTTCCTCCGTTCCGTATCAGCGTCGCGATCAAGAACGCTAGTTTGGACGCCCATTCGGAACGGTACGGTGTTATAGGTCTCGCAAGTTAAGTTGACTTCATCACAGTACTCACACAGATGCAAAACTTTCATACAGCGTGTTTCGTTTTGGGCTTTTAACAAAAAAGCAATTAATAATTATTTCACAATTAAGAATTCTAATCCAAAGCGTGTTTAAATCGGTAACATAAAACTAATGTTGTTTTACAACATTTTTATAAAAATACTGAAGGTTTAGGAAGAAAAATAAGTTTATTAACTAAATGCGATAATCTTCAGGATTGAATTCAAAGGGGTATTCATAAATAACAACAAGGTTAAAAAAATATTATGTTATTTAAAAAGATTAATTTATTATAATATTCATACTTATATAATATTTTATAAAGTAAATAATCGACAAGCCGCCACATGCCGCTACACGTTTAATAGGCATACCTTTTGAAAAGTAAACTACTAAACTTAATTACCAAAAGAAACATCGGTTTCGGTCGGGATAGATGGAAAAACATGCATTTAAAGTCGGTTTTCATTCATGTTAAACATTTCCCATATAAAACATCTCCATTGCCGCCATTTTTTTTACGGATTTGACATTTGTAAAGTTTCGTTTAAAACTCAATACGCATGAATTACTCGGTTTACCTAAACTAAGAACCTAATGGCTTACAAATTTGGCTGTTTATGGGTTATTTATTTTTTATAATTATGTGTTAGCAATCATCAGCAACACAAATTATTTAATTATGTACCAGTCATCATCAGCAACTATCTATACGTATATTATCTAAAATATAACAGATTACTAACACAAAGGTACAAAAGATTAACTGTTGAATAGGTACTAGTCTGTGATACTCCGGTTGCCTTAAACGTCAAATTATACAAGTCATTTATGCTTAAAAGTTGACCACTCTTTTTTTACATTATGAATAAGTAACATAATTAAACATACCTACGGAATAAAATTTCAAGATTTGGTTCATTCAGTGATTAGCCACGTTCCGTTTCGTAACAGGACTCCATGATATCGTAATAAATATTAAACTTTACAAACACTATTTATTATTTCAAATTTATAAATTTGTCATTATTTGTCACTAGCGAAATGTAGGTGCACGTATGTTTAAATCAAATTACGAACCGAATGAATAGGACACCTGTAAGTACAGCCTCAAAAGGGTGTCGTTAAACTTGCCTCTCTTCTAACTAGTTACAATAAGTGGGCGTAAGCAAGACAGAGAGCCTTATCGGATTTGTGGGCGTCGCTTAACGTTCACACAGATAGACCAATACATCAATACTAAGCATTTTTATTGCTTCCAACTTAAAGTGTTTTACCTATACGGAGGTACGTTAAGCTGGGTCCACACATGTTCTTTTGTCCGTTCCGTTCCTCCGTTCCGTACCTCCGTTCCGTATCAAAAACTCTGGACGCAAGTAAAAATAGCCCGTACCTCCGTAACGTCGCTGCGATCATCGGCATCGTCGCGTGTTCATTACATTCCAGAGAGAACGACCCGCGCATGCCGCGATCGCGTCCAGACTGGCGCATTATGGCGCATACCCGTATCGTATCGCCTTTGAACGGGCCGAATAAACCTACTCCCGATGGACCGGGGTGTACCTCTACGTGTTTTTTTATTTTATTTTATTTTTTTTATTATTTCATAAATGATTAAATGTTACATTTTTGCCCATTTTTGACTACCATACTAGACTATTGCCCGTGTTGTGGTAGTCATACATGTAATATAATTTTATATAAACAGATAATAAAATATAAGAAGAGAAAAGAAAAAAATAACATATTTAGGGATAAATAAAACTAAAAACAGATAAAAATATAAGAATTGCAAGTTATCTAAGAAATAAAGAAAATTTAAAGAGGATTGAAATAAACATTGGTGAGCATTATTTTTCTTGAAATAAAAATAGAAATAAAATTTGGTAAGTAATCTTCTGCACGAGAGTACATGTTTGTAGTCATTTTTGATATTCGTTCTATGAAAGAAATTGGAAAGAGTGTTAGAGAAAGTATTTTTTTGTTTGATTTTTTTTAAATGCAATATTAATGTTGCACCAAGCATATCAATGGAGGGCCTGTTCGGAAGATTGCTACCGTTGAAAGAGACTAGATTTTCATTTTGATCCCTTTTAGACGTAATCAGACAAGATTGGGTCTTTCAAACATTAAATTCAACGAGATTATTTTTACCCTAAGAGAAATGCCCCTTAATCAATTTATTTTTTTATCATTCTACTCTTATGGTTCATTCGCATGCCGAAACCATTTAACCATGTGATTGGTTTATTGGAAGCGACATCATTTTGCGAACTTTTTTAGTCTAACCATCTTCCTTCCATTGAGTATCGAATAATATATAAAATAGTCGCTGTAACCTCTCCCTCTTTCTTTTGAACAATGCACGTATCGGAAAGAGAGACTATAATATAGCTCTCAGCGGTAGGACAGGATCGTTGTTGTGAATCCGGCAAATTGATGGCAAAACAAATAATGCCCAATTTTATGACAGACATTCGGAATGGTCACGCGACCCAATAATATGATCTAAATTGTCTCTGACATTTTTATAAACATGCAAATAAAAAAGAAAGGTAGTATTTTAGTGGCTATGTAGCTTAGTGGAAACAGCCAATGCGTATTATCGTCTACTTTCTGAAAGCTGTAGGTTTGAATCCAATACGTAATTTTTCAATTCATAACGTTAGTGATAATTATTTGTATTTTCATATATTAAATCAGTTTATATACACCCAACCTAATGCGTACATGGTTACATTTCATTGTTTATAATCATTGACTTGATCGAAGTTTATAATATAATATTTTTACTGTTAAGCATAACATTTTTTTTAATACAACAATATTGTTTCTTTATTCTTCAGACTTTCAGGCATCTCATCCTAAATTTTTAGTCTCTCTATAGCAGGGGTGGGGAACCTTTTCAGCGTCGCTGGCCATTTGGATGTCCACACTTTAACCCGCGGGCCGCACTCCGATTTCTGTGTCGGGGGGGGGGGGAGCCACAATTAATTCAAAGAACTGGTTTTACTGAAACTATTTTAAAAATAGTTGCATTACTGCCTACACATAGTTTTGGCGCAACCAGAATTTTATAACTGCACTTTGAACACGAGAATGGTTTCCGAACACGATTATGATTTTATGTTTATTTAACTATTTAAAATAATTTACATGGAATGATTTTATTTAAATTTAACAACTTATTACATGACAGAAGTTTGACAATATATTAAAAACTCAGATAACACAACGCACTTTTTCCTTCGTGTTTAGGGAACGTACCCATAATAACAATAACAATAACAGAAAAATACTCGAACACTAATATCAGATGGACAATAGAGTATGTAGGTCACCCCTAGTATTATGGCTGGAACTGCTTCTATTTGATGATGTTGCCACTCGCAACTGATTTTCCATATTTGCATCGGTTAGTCTGGATCGCAGATGATTCTTCGCGATGGATAATTTTGAATAGAACTGCTCACAACAGTATCTAAGTTGTTCCGAAAATAGATGCATATTTAAGGGCATGCCTCCTTAAATTCAAATCATCATTTCTTATAAAACTCAAGCAGTGGGAGATTGTTATATCTAGCTTTTAGTTCATCATCACTTTGCAATTAAATAATTTCGTGCAGCAGATTATCAAGCACATTATCATTAACTTTTCTTTTCTTCATAGTTGACATTAATATGATTTTATTGATTTACTATCTACTTAACATCCAGTTCGATGACTAGAAAATAATGTTTATGACAGACTGCCTAAGATTCCCTTTCGAATAGAGTTGCCATTAATCCAGAAATATCGGGACTGTCCCGTACAAGAAAGTTAAAAGTACTGATAGAATTTCACTATCGTTTCACAATAACAAATTAAAATAAAAGTAAAAGGGTATGTTGTATCACGTTTTTATTTCTAACCAAACTACTTGCTAGTAACGATTTTATAATTTCGTCTTAGAAATGCATCTGAAACACCGTGAAAAAATCATCCCATTCTGTGTAATTTTTTGTGGTTCTTTCAGCGGGCCGCACCAAAAGGCCTCGCGGGCCGCAGGTTCTCCACCCCTGCTCTATAGGTACATTACCAATGCAGTTTTGTAACTTTTTGCTAAATAAATTTTATTCGTAAAATATTTCGGCATTCGAAAATTTATAATTTTATGAATGAAAAATACCTAATTTTAACGTGACACATATATCATCTTCTTTTTAATTGGAATCCAATTAATCTGTTCTGTCATTAGATTAATCTGTTCTCTCATTCTTTTTGTGTATTTGTCTTCTCTTAAATATAATTCATATTATAGCTTTATTTTGATTAATTTCTATTTTAAATTTTTAGTAGTTCTAAATATATGGTTTTAAAACTTTATTGGCTAAATATAATATGGTGGAGCAGAATCTACAAAGTTTTAAAATTAATTCTGTAGTGTTTCTATTTGGTTTTTGGTCTCATATTTGGTCTTACGGTCCTTGTTCCCAACTTTTCGATTGATCATGAGTCTCCGATCAGCTAAGTAATTTTTTTATTAATGCTAGATTGCTTTATGATCGAAGAGTTGTATTGAGAAGAGCGTATTCGTGTATTTTATTGGTAGAATTGGAAACAACAGCGGTTAGTTAATAGTTTTTGACTAAAGTAGATAACAGTAGAGGGACTACGAAGCACCGCACAAAGAGGAGACCGATTATTGTACCTCATTCTCTCGCGTGCTAAATCCTATAAATGTATTTGTTTGTCTCTTTTTGGTGTCGCTTTTTCGTTTCATCGAGTTTCAAACTACAATGGTGCTACGGAAGTTTTCATTTAAAAAAAAACATGTTTGCAGTTCACACGCTGTAGAAGTGAAATCTTCAGAAATCCAAAGTAGATAAGAATGGGGAGGCACCGACTTACGAAGCACCGCACAAAGAGGAGACCGATTATACTATCTCATTCTCTCTTTTTTTACATTAACTCCACACAGGAGGCCCTGAGGAAAATAATTTCCCATGTTGTAGGAAGGAGGAAACACATGTAACCGTTTCTCTCTTTTTAGTGTCGCTTTTTCGTTTCATCTAGTTTCAAATCGCAAACGTACTAAAATAAATATTCATTCAGAGTGAAAAAAAGGGCAGGGTGTTGAAGGGTATTTCGATACAAAAAAGTATAAAAAAAAGTTATAATAGCCTGTTATCGAAACTGTGGCAACCCTACACCTTGCCGCCTGAATTACCTCGGTAATTCTTACACCTATAAAAGGTGTGAGAAACAAAGTAAAAACATAATATCATTAAAATAAAAATCTCCTTTTGACGTCCGTAAACCTCTGTTGCAGCAAACAGTGTTCCATTTACCTTTTTACAGGTCTAACATAAGTTATACGGCTACAGGTAGAAGGTAACAGGCAAAAGGTAGAAGGTAGCAAGTTGGTATTTTGTCTGGTTGACAGTTGCGTGCTGAAGTTGGTATCTATAATTTGAGAAAAATACGTCGTTTCCGCCGGAAATTTATTCGATCAGCCTATAAAATAGTATTTGCATTCCGTTCACGATTTGTCATTTTATTTATTATTTACTGCTAAGACAAAGCGACATGCACCTGTATCCGGCAGTCTGATTAGGGAACAACACAAGGAAGGTTGTTCCCATTATGTCGTAGATTCATTTTTTAAAATATTTGTGTTGACTATATTTTTTGGCATGAATTAAAAATGCCGTACTCTACAAAGGACTACTCGGGAGCTGGTAAGAAAAATAGTATAAAATTTGGTAAAACTACACTACACAGTTTATTTAATTTAACCTTGTCGAATTTAGTGTTTCAAAGACCCAATCATGTTTGATAAATCCAGTGATCTTTAATTACAACATTGATAACAATACTCTTGAGACATTAACACAAATTAAAGACTTGGGCATCACTTTTCAATCAAATCTTTCATTTGATAACCATATAACAGAAATCTCTAATAAGAGCTTAAAAATCTTGGGATTTATAACCAGGCTAACTAGAAATTTTAACAATATAAAGTGTATTAAACTGTTATATTTTGCCTATGTTAGAAGTCAACTTGAGTACAATTCTCCCGTCTGGAATCCACATTATAGTATACATGTACAAGCTGTTGAAAGAATACAAAACAAATTCTTACGTTTTCTAAATTTTAAAATGGGTATTCCAGCAATTATGTTGAACTACAACACTATTTTAAATGATATGAATATGCTCAAATTGTCCGACAGAAGAATTTTCACTGCCTTGGTATTTCTATATAAAATTCTAAATGATTTAGTTGATAGTTCGATATTGCTAGAATTGATAAGCTTCCGGATTCCACTACGTAATACTAGAAGTCAGGATTTATTTCAGTGCAAAAATTCTGGAACTAACTACCATATGTATTCCTCTTTGCCCAGAATACTAATGGAGGGAAATCTTCAATTTATCTTTAAACAAATACAAAATACTGTTACTGAGGCAGCTCAGTCATGTACAATAAATACTTTGTATTGCGTTGCAAAAACCTATTATATTTCTTTGTTAAAGAAATAGTATTTATATATTATTTAATCATAGTGTAATTTGTAAATTTCATACTTATGTAAAAGCCCCGTAAAAGGGCGTAAATAAATAAATAAATAAAAAGGGATCGAAATGAAAATCTAGTCTCCTTCAATAGAAGCAATCTTCCGAACAGGCCCTCCATCGATATGCTTGGTGTAACTCTAAGTGACCAACTCAGGTATGGGGGCTCCATCGAAACCAGAGTTGTTAGCCTCTCAGAAACTGGGCGTACTGTACAGGGCCCGCAGATACTTTGATAGTACACAACTGCTAACCCTGCACAAAATCGCAAGTGCGCTCCACGGTTGAATTTAGCAGCCACCTCTGGTCTGGAGCTCCAAAATACCTAAAAAAAAAATTACCCTAAAAACCCTTGACTCTGTGCAGAAACGGGCGGTCCGTTTGATAGATTCTCCCATCTTAACAGACGGACTGCAATCTTTAGAGCACAGGCGTCAGGTGGGAATGCTGTCCTTGTTCTACCGGTATTACAATGGAAGATGCTCCTAGGAACTAGCGTCATTAATCCCCTCGGCATCGGTGCATAGTCGGGAAATACGCCAAACACGCACCCAACATTTGTACACGGTTGACATTAGTCCCATGAGAACGGGTCGTTTCTATGACTCGTTCTTGAGTTCAACGGCTCGGCTGTGGAACGATTTGCCGGCCTCTGGGTTTCCTCCCTCCTACAACATGGGTCACTTCAAGACCCGTGTTCACTCCTTCCTTTCCTCAAAAAGACCCTCCACACAGCATCTTCAAAGATGACATAGGCCTTAAGGGAAGTTATTTTCCTCAGGGCCTCCTGTGTGGAGTTAATGTAAAAAAAATTCTAAATGTTTATAATTTCTACAGAACATAAGGTAAAATTTCTGTATTCCGCTTATTTCTTACGCACAATTTATTTAATCTCTCAGGATAATTTAATAATATCTCAGGAACAACTCATATAGGTCTCGTAGATATCGTTATGTCTCCTTTACTATCATAGTGAGAAATATGGAAGTAACGGTGTTAGACAGTGAAAAAACCACGCTTTATAATCAAATCTAAAAGTTAACAACAGAAGAAGTAAAATGCACAGCTTTATGAAATCAAAGTTTCGGATTGCAAATTGAAAAAAAAAAACGAAACTTTGGGAATTCTTTGGGAACACCGACTCTAAAAATAACAATCATACCTACATATTGATGATTAGAAAAAGTAAGTTGATTATGAAGTTGTAGAAGAATACGAAATTATTTTTTTAGTTTTTAGTGCATTTTTTGAAGTCGTTTTTTTGTTTTGTTAAATTTTGTTTATTTTTTGATTTTTAGTGAATCTGAAGTACACTAACTAATTTGTCTAAATATGGGTAAACCTAGGTACTAACCGTGCTGCTAATATGATACAGACATAATTTGACCATATCGACGTTAGGACCAAATTAAGAGATTCGGCCGAGTTTCGTTAATTTGTCATGAATCCGATAATCAAAACCTAACCAAACTCTCATAAAATTACCCTTGAAGTACATCCTTTCCAATAAAAAAAGAATCATTGAAATCGGTTGGCGTAATATTGAGTTATTCGTCCATTTGTCACGCACATACTTGATGCAAATTTAAGACTTATATGGTTTTCTCATGGATGCCATTGTCGGAACTGAACTAAATTAAAATGGGACCACACGAAAGGCACCAGCTTTCAAATAAAAAACGAATCATCAATATCAGTTCACCCAGTCGAAAGTTCTGAGGTAACAAACATAAAAAAAAATACAGTCGAATTGAGAACCTCCTCCTTTTTGAAGTCGTTTGTAAACAAAAAATTTAACAAAACAAAAAAACGACTTCAAAAAATGCACTAAAAAGTAAAAAAATAATTTCGTATTCTTCTACAACTTCATATGTGGTTTTCTCATGGATGCCATTGTCGGAACTGGACCAAATTAAAATGGGTTATAATTTATGCACTTGTCTAATAAAATATTTGTTTATTTTTTTCCTTTATCATCAGTAATTTAGTTAGAAGGTAAGCCGGGTGTAAAGTGAGCCGTTTTTAAAACTTTTTAAGTTTGCATGCAAAATTTTTATACCTCAAAAATAAAATGTTTATTTCGATTTACTAAATTTGGAAGCGTATTTTATCACCTTTCAAAAACAGTTTTTAGTTTTCGGAAATGTTCGTGTGTGTGTATTTAAAAAACATTTAGGAAGTGCGGAGGGGGGAAGGGGGGATAGGGAAGGTGGAGGAGGCGGAGTGGGAACCCCTCTAATACTGTGCGAGCGAAGCCGGGGGCAAAAGCTAGTACTTAATAATTGTTAATATTATATCTAATGTGTTCAGCGATTATGTTCAACGATTCGAACAAAATAAAATTTTATAATTTCTTAATTTATTTTTCTTCTTAAAATTCATTAAACTAATCATTTGACTTGGATTCTTTGGGTCAGGGCATTGGTTGTTAATTTTTATGAAACTTAATATAGAGTTAATTAATCGAGTTTAATGTACTTAAGTTAGTTTTTTGAATCAGTAAAGGAAAACATTCATTCGTACGGTTTAGTTGGATTCAAGTACCTAGGTCAATCTGCACGCTTATTAAAAATATATATTTTGACTTTGTCAGGTTTCGAATATGTGGTGGACAAGAAGTTCCGTCCCCCGCTGTGTTTCGGGTCCAAGGTGCCCCGCGAGGTGCTGCCCCGGCGCGGGGGCGACCTGACGGGCTTCATGCGCAGGACGGGGGGCGAGTACCCTCCGTACTCCCGCGGACTGGCCACCAGCCTGCCGAGACCACAGAAAGGGGTAATTTACTGTTTTTCCATTAATGTTTTTGCTTCGCCAACTGAGGGAATTTCCCAAACTTGTTCGTTGATAGTCTTTGAATCTTTATTTAGATGTAAGCATTTTTTTCATATAGTTACATTTACAAATAGGTTTGAAAAAACATTTGGTTCAAGGTGACTAAAATAATAATGGTGAGTAGGTATGGGTCGTATTCAAATCAAAAATTATTTTTTACATGTAAAGCACATGCCCTACGAAAAGTGCTAAGGCTTAGCATATAATAATAACTAATAACTTATAAAACGCGTTATTTTGTGTGCACGAAAGTTTAGTTTTGTGAAGCCTAAAATCCCTGCGTCTTCTCGTTGGATAATTGCACGGAGGAAAGAATAGGATCCGTAGGATCAGTAGGATTTCCTCCGTGGATAATTGTGAACATTTTCATGGTATCCACGTAATAACGTAATATTACTTCGCCGATCATATAGGAGCATATTATTTTTAAGTTTGTACATCATTGTTAACGTATTATATATTATATGTTGTTTAACTCATAATTTTTTTAAACATTTTAACATAATTTTAAAAATCATCTTCATTTTGGGCTTCGTTATGTTAGAATAAAACACTGGAACAATATTTAAATTGTGTGCCTACAATATATCCTAAGATTACTTGAGCTAAGGGTTGACCGAGATCTCGGTCTCGGCATTCTCGGCTACAAATTCTACCGAGAACTCTGTCTTGGTTCTCGGCGAAAAATGGCCGAGATTCTCGGCCATAACCGAGACCGTTGTAAGTAGGTACGGTATAGGATAATGGGATTCAAATCTACCGCGCGCGTCCACATTCGTCACTTGGTCGTCGAAGGTTGAAAACGCAGAAAAATTTCTTTTTATGTGTATAACATGATTTTGCTCAATTTTGATTATTTAAACTATTTAGAACAAATTATTATTACGTTCTTAAATACTACATTATGCAAAAATAGCGCATTTTCATATTTTTTTTTCTCAATTTATCTATTCTCGGTCTCGGCTCTCGGTCTCGGCCGAGATTTTAATTTATTCTCGGTCTCGGTCTCGGCCGAGAACGAAAAACCTGTCTCGGTCGACCCGTACTTTGAGCACATTGTTCGCCAAACTAAAAACTCAAACCTGGAGAATCTCGTGGTCACTAGCAAAGGGGAAGGCGGGAGGGGCGGAGGAAGTTGAAGAAATCAATGCGTTGGAGTGAACAAATAATAATATCTCAGAAACACATAATATCACTTGGAACGTCGCGTGTCGGTGTCCTGGGCTTTAGAGTAGCCTAGCCACCAGGGAAATTGGAGTGGTGGTCACGATCATCAACAATTAGGAAACGCCCAAAGAAGAAAATGCCTAAATTAGTAATGTACATTTCCAGATGAAGATGCTGACAATCCCGAAGAGCGCCCGCCTTGTGGAGGGGCAGGTCTACCAGCCCCCGCTGCGGGCCCCCTCGCCACCCCCCGCCCGCCCTCCCCGCCCCTATATCCCCTTCAACTCTAGCTCCAAGAGGACCGGCAAGACGAGGGATGGGAATATACCAGGGTACTCATTTCTTTCATTCATTTCTTTCTGCTTACCAAAGCTTTGCATAAACACGCTTAGCTACACTCGACTACTCAGTTTTTATGTTTTTAATAAAAAAAAATCGGACAGCAAAATGCATAGATCTTACATAGAACTTTTTACTTTAAATATGCTCAGAAATCGTTGGTTAAAATCCTTCGGATATGTGCTGTTTCTCATGTCCATCGATCCTCCTCTGAATTATTAGTTGGATAATTTTGTATTTGTCGCTCCTCATGACGTGATCAAGTTATTGAATTGTTTGTTCCATTTATCATCAATCAAGCATATTAATTTCGGTTGTGCGTGTTGATGTGAATGATATGAAATATTACTAGATACGTATTCATGCGTAAGGGAACGTACCCATACTACGTGACCAACTTTGCACGTTTGCAATTTTTAACCCCCCCCCCCCCGGTGACTAAAAACCTATGGCCGCCGCCGCTCATTTGAAACAAGCGTGACATTTTGAAGACCCCCCCCCGAACAGGTCACGTAGTATGGGTACGTTCCCTAATGTACTTTCCAATTAATTCTACGTACGGTATTGTGGGATGGGGACATGGACATGCTATGGATGGGGAGGATGTCTAACATCAATTGTTTGTTAGATGGTTTTAATTTAAAAAAAAAATAATGGTAAGAATAATATTCAAATGCCACCCATAAAAAAAACACAATTTTAGACATTCGACATTATTATACATAAAGACAATTTCATGTATGGAGAAAGGATTTGATGAAAAAGCAAAACCTAAAATTTACGTGTAACTCATTACTCATTACATCTAAAATGCGTAATCTCTCTGGCGAATGAACTAGGAAAGGAGTGTAAGCAGAATATATGACGCAAATGTGAATGGTAGAAGAAGTCGGAGACGCCCGAGGAAGACACGGAATCAGATACTTAAGTTGGGCCATGCCAAGAGTCAGAATAATAGAAGGTAATGTATGAGACGATGTATGATGTGAACGAGGCAAGGATTGTGAGCCAAGGACCGAATTGTTTGGCGGTCCGTTCTCTCTGCCTACCCCTGCAGACGGCGCGGCATGATGGTTAATTAGTTCGTCGAAAACGCTGGCTTTCGCCCAGCGACGCGCTAAGGTTCTCTTTTATTGCTCCCAAAAGGTTCAATTCACCGAATAGGTACTAGGAAATCGAAAACTGATGATATTTTAAAGTAAAAGACAAACCAGAATCGTACCATTGGTACCATCCTACCAGCATACTTATGAATTGGTTTTGATAAAATCTTTGATGTTAGATCTGTCCTGGCTGATGATCCAAGACTTGGTGTCTGATTGCCCTATATCTGTTCTGGGTATATTTGGGATGCGCCTGAATATCCACATTCCACTCGCTTCTATTTTCCGCCTACTGTTTAGGTTTCCACATCAAACAAGAATAGGGAAAACGAAACATCTAATATTTAAATTTAGGGTCAGTTGATTGACCGACCGTCATATTTAGACACAGACCATCACAAATCGATGACGATCAGCGCATTAAGCATCTGAACCAGATGTTAAAAGTTATAAATGGAACGGATTTTGCATAAATGCAAACGTGCATTTGAAAACGTATTTGGGTAAATGAAAAATCGATCTGGTAAAAAGGGGAAAAATATACGAGAAAAAACTTCCCACACCTCGCACTCGTGTGGCAATATATACAAGTCGATGACAACTTGGACTGGACTGTAGCGTTTATGAGTTCGTTGGCATTTTCCCCACGTCAATTATACTAATTACAGATATAAATCGTTCAACAATTTCTTGTGGGTCGCCACCGCTACCCGAATTTCTACCGATTTCTTACGAATCTCCCTTAAATATTTGTAGTTTTTAGGCTCTTAAAAAAATATATTTTATTTTTGAAGATAATATCTTCACATTCCATAGAAAAAAATCGCTAAATTTGCTCCGAAAATAATTATATTCACGTTTGTTTCAGTTATTTACAAGTTATACATATGAAAAATTCTAAATGTTTCTTTAATTGCTCTATTTTAAACGAATCGTGTTTTATTAAACATTTGCACAATTTTCGCTTCAATTCTATAGTTTTAAATATTAGCGCGCTCTCTCTAACATTCGTAATTAATTACATATCTCTTCAGTGGCGTAACTAGAGGGTGGCAGGGCTGGCAAAATGCCACGGGCCACGCCGCGCGCCGGGGCCGGGGCCCCGGCCCAAGAGGTCGCTAGCTCAGAAGTAACCTAACATTTTTAACAAAATTTAGTAAAAATTGTAAATTTTATATAAAAATAAAATCAATTAAAGTTAGACACAACTAAATACCATATACAAATTCAAATAAATTATCAAGACTTAAAACGCATTCAATAGAAAAGAATGTCAATCAATTCTGGAACGCATCACATTGGTGGCGCGGGCGAGCTAGTGACGCTCGGGGTATTCCCGCATTTTGTTAAGCAAGAAAGTATTTTTTTCGTGGCGCTGGCAGACTGGCAAATGTCGCCAGCAGACTCAGTCCAGAGAATTGTACGAAATCAAATTGACTATATTATCATCAACAAAAGATACAAGAACTCGATTAAGTCTGTAAAAACATACCCGGGTGCTGATGTACCATCAGATCATAATTTACTCCTGGCTGAATGTAGGTTGCGTTTTAAGAAAATTGATAAAAAAGAACGGGCTTTGAAATTAGATAAAAACAAGCTTAAAGATAATGGTCTGTGTAAAGACGCAACACAAATATTGGAAAAACAATTCGCCGACCTCCAGACTCAACTATACAACAGAGAAGAAAATATTGAAAATATTGAATACATCTGCAATGAATCAAAGAAAATCATCACAGAAATTCAAAGAAGAGACGCCGCAAAAGAAACAGAAATGGATGACAGACGAAATACTAAACTGGAAGTAAGAAAAAAATACAAAAATCGAAATGTGGAAGAATACAAAAGAATCCACACAGAAATTCGGAGTAAAATTAGGCAAGCAAAAGCTGATTGGCATATTCAACAGTGTGCTATAATTGAAACCCACAATGATAAACATGATATTTTCCAAGTACACAAGAAATCAAAGAATTGACTGGAATAAATCGTAAAACCGACATAGGGCAACTGGAGGATCGAGATGGAAAACTTCTAACCGATATTAACGAAAAACTAAAAAGATGGAAAGGCTACATCTCAGAACTCTTCAATGATAATAGAAGCGCAGAATATGATATGGGAAATATTACAACAGGCCCACCAATCACAATAAATGAGGTAGAACATGCAATTCGTCTCTCTAAAACTGGGAAAGCAGCGGGCCCAGATGGAATACAGGCTGAAATCCTTAAACTCATAGGAAATAAAGGCATCCTAGTATTGACCAGTCTCTTTCACTCCATATATAATACAGGAATTATCCCACTAGATTGGCTTCGATCCACTTTTGTTACTCTCCCAAAGAAAGCAAAAGCAAGAAAATGTAGTGACCACCGGACAATCAGTTTAATGAGCCACTTATTAAAGATATTTTTGCGAATTATACATGGACGCATATATCGCAAAGTCGAAGAAAAGATAGGTGTCACACAATTTGGCTTTCGAAATGGGTTGGGTACTCGAGAAGCGTTATTTAGTATTCAAGTACTAATCCAAAGATGTAGAGATGTGAATACAAATGTACATGCATGCTTCATTGACTTCCTTAAAGCATTTGATAGAGTTAGACACGACAAAATGATTCAAATCCTGAAAACCTCCGGGATAGACGATAAAGATATAAGGATAATAGGTAATCTTTATTGGAACCAGAAAGGAGCTGTAAGAGTAGAGCAATGTCTAACATACGAAGTAGAAATAAAGAGAGGCGTGCGACAGGGTTGTATTCTTTCACCTATGCTGTTCAACTTATATTCAGAAGAAATATTCAATGAAGCTCTGCAAGAAGCTACTCAAGGACTTGTTATAAATGGGAAGATTCTAAACAACCTGCGTTATGCAGATGATACGGTACTTCTAACAAGTAACATTGAGGAGTTACAACTTTTGCTGAATCAAGTAGTGAAGACTTGTGAGAATTTTGGGCTAGAACTGAATATAAATAAAACAAAATACTTGCTCATAAGCAAAAATAACGCATTGAATGAACATCTTTATATTGCTGGAACAAAACTGGAGAAGGTACAAAGTATTGTATACTTGGGCTGCAATGTAAATGATAGATGGGATCCTTCAGTTGAAATCAAATGCCGCATTGAGCAAGCTCGTGCAACCTTTATCCGCATGAAAAAAATGTTCTGCAGTCATGATCTCAACCTTGGATTACGAATGCGAATGGTCAGATGCTCCGTATTTTCAATATTATTTTATGGAATTTTTTTTATATGAATACCGCACAAGAGTCCCAACTGCTCCCGCCTGGAGCCAGTGAGACTATGGCATCCCCAATTGGGGTATGTTGTGAGGCTGAAGGTAGTGGGGAGAGGAAGGAGATTGGGAAGAGGAAGGTGGGGAAATACCTTGCTATTCAGATCTGGTCACCAAACATGGCTAAATGCAATTTTAAGCAACGTTTCAATTCTGAATGGTGGTCTTACACCAGGGCGATGCTGAGAGTATCTTCCACTCTATTAGGCGACTTGAGGCATTCGAGATGTGGATCTACAGAAGAATACTTAAAATAAGCTGGATGGACAGGGTCACAAATGAAGATGTTATGGTTCGGATGAATAAAGAAAAGGAAGTAATTAAAACCATAAAAATCCGAAAACTTCAATATCTTGGACACGTGATGAGACATCCAGAGAAGTATGAGATCCTGCATCTCATAATGCAGGGAAAGATTGCCGGAAGACGGGGCCCTGGAAGAAGGAGAACCTCATGGCTGAAAAACCTGAGACAGTGGTTTGGCCAGTCTACCGTGGAGCTGTTCCGGGCCGCAGTAAACAAAGTCCGCATAGCCAACATGATAGCCAACGTCCGTTGAACGGACAAGGCACAAGAAGAAGAAGGTAGGCTAGCGAAGCATGGTGTTAGGGGAATCCCGGATTTCTATTTTTTTAGTACGCATTCTTCATTTGATTGTTATGAAAATCGGTCATTTGTGTTTTTGGTTTTTCATAGTTTTTGTTTTATTTAACATGCAATTAAAGGCATGGTAAAGATTACAAAATAATCATTTTATGTCGTGCAGCTTTCCTGAAGTATGTGGGTACTGCATTAATGTCATTTGTTACAATTCCTGTGATTACAGCTAGTTGAAAGATCATTTTCGAAACTAAAATTAATAAATACCTATTTAAGAAACTCAATGGGTCAAAACAGGCTACGTAACTTGGCTATTCTCTCTATATAAAATTCTATGGCCCGATCTTAAAACTTTGATGACGTTATTGACACTTTTGCCGTACAGAAAGCTCAGAGAAAAGAATTTTATTAATAAATATCTTGTAAGGGTTAAATTTTTATTTCATCATAATAACAAAATTTAATATCAAAAATGCACACAATATTAGTCATACAGTTGGGTAACTTCTTACCTAAGTGATTTAAAATCTATTACAATGTGACGATTTTTACTGGGGGGCCCCATCCAGTGAATTTGCCATGGGCCTCAGAAGATATAGTTACGCTACTGTATCTCTCCATCTTCTTCTTTTTGAGCGGGGATTCGGGGCCTAAAGTTGCCAGAGTTCTCTCTCCCAGAAAGCGTTGACAACCTTAAATGGAGGCGTCTACTAATATCTACAGGAATTCCAAAAACTGAAAAAATCGAACTAATATCTATGAGAATCAAAGTGTTGACGAATATCTACAGCTCAAACTGTTGATTAATATCTATGAGAACCAAAGTGTTGACGAATATCTACAGCACTGGCAGAGGTTGGATTTGCAATTATGTATAGCATATTGGAATAACGTAATATTGCAGTTTAAAAAATGCAGTTTAAAAAACTTAATTTATGTAAGTATGTATGTAAAAATCCCTAATATCGGACTATTGGACACATTTAGCTGATTAGTCCAACCTACGCTCTGTAGATATTAGTCAACACTCTGAAGTTCGTAGATATTAGTTCAACATATGAGCTGTAGATATTCGTCCGACATACAGGCTGTAGATATTAGTATCTGGAGTCCATCGCTTCCGGTGCGTGATTCACAAACACGGACATAACGACCCTGCATTGTGTGATATTGTGAAAGAACGCCCGATGGAGCATCGACCAAGTATATACTTATACTTGGTCGAAGTATTGGAGGCATGGAATTCATTAATTTTATATACATTGCAACAAAGCTATTCCACTGGCCATTAGACAGAACACAGCTTATTTTAAATACTAATCAGACACCGTCTTGGATCATCAGCCAAGATAGATCTAACATCAAAGATTTTATCAAAACCAATTATTTATAATTTACAAGTATGCATTTCCAATGGTGCGATGCTGATTGTCTTAAATAATAATATTGTGTTGTTTTTATTTTTATGCACCAGATTTAAATGTCCGGGTTAAATTTTCCCCAAAAAAAAAAAAGGAAAAAAAGAAGGAAAAACTAAACCCTTTCACACACTTCCCCAAATGTCAACCCACGCTATGCAATTGCACTATATAAGTATTATAAATACAAGAACAACATGTCAACCTACTAGAGACCAAATGGGAATATAATTCACCGACTCCAGATATTTTCATATCAGAGGGTTCGGCTCTGTGGCATTTCTAATTGAACCTATAAATCCTACCGATCCCTCAATATAAATATTTAAAAAATCCTTTGTAATCCTACATGTATTTAAAATGACTGATTTTTGCATTTTTATATACAAATTCTTTGACAAATCTAATATGCTTAAATTTTGAATCAGATTCCTAGGTATTATGCCAGTGGCCGAAATAACAAATGGCAATATTTTTATAGTCCGAGAATGCCAAATTCTTTTAATCTCATTTCCTAAATCTGTATATTTTCTTATTTTTTCAGAAATAGTTTTTTGAATATTACAGGAATTTGGAATAGTTACATCAATGATATAAGTTATTTTTTTAATTTTGTCATGTAAAACTATATCAGGTCTATTATGACTAATTGTTCTGTCTGTTAGTATAGTTTTATCATAATATATTTTATAAAATTCATTTTCTAAAAATGAATTTGGTTCATAATATTATTCATAATATGGTACTATATTACGGCAGTCAATCAAGTTATGTTTAATTACCAAACTTTGGTGAATTATTTTTAAAACCTGATTGTGCCTAAATGTATACTCGGAAGGCGCTAATATAGAACATCCCGATATAATATGTTCTATAGTTTCGGGAAAAGCCAAACATTTTCTACATAAATCATCAATTTGATTTATATCTTTGATTATATGCTTTCTATAATTTTTAGTATTAATGACTCTATCTTGAATGGCAAGCATAAATCCTTCTATTTCTGCGCTCAACTCTCCAATACTCAACCATTTGTTTGACGAAAGTTTGTCAACATACGTTTGGTTGAGATAATTGAAGTGTTTTGCGTGAATAATTTTATTTGACCAGGAATCTAATAATTCCTGGTTAGTATTTATAAGAATGTTGGCATTCTCGTCATATAAATTTAAAGGTGTAATATTTCTATTTGCCTTGCAAATTATTTTGTGCATTTCTGAGCTATTAGCTTTCCTATGGAAAAAATTTCTAAGCATTTCTACCTGATTGTGTTTCAAAGATGTTATTTTGACTACACCTCTACCTCCTAAATTTCTAGGTAAATTAATTCGTTCTATAGCTGAATTTGGATGATGGCAATTAAATTTTGTTAACGTAGTTCTAATCAATCGTTCTAAACTATCTAAATCTGTATTGGACCATTTAATTATGCCAAATGAGTACGTTAGTAGAGGTATTGCCCAAGTATTTATTGCTTTTACTAAATTTTTAGCAGATAGATTGCATTTTAAAATTTTTCTGATCCTAGTTTGAAATTTAATCCTAATATCATTTTTAATACTGGTGTGATCTAATCTATTCGATTGCGGGTATCCTAAATATTTATAAACCTCATCCCCTTTCATACTTTGAATTTTGAAATTTCTAAATATACCCTCGTCTCTATCTACAATTTTGCCTTTCTCTATATGGATAGTTTTACATTTATCTAAACCAAAAGTCATTTTAATATCATCTGAAAAAATTTTAACTACCTTAATCATTTTCTCTAAATTTGATTCAGAATTTGAAAATAATTTTATATCATCCATATATAATAGATGTGAAACTATACTACTCTCTCTTGTATTACCCTTAATTTTTATTCCAAACTTGCTTTTAATTAACATTTTAGAAAGGGGATTCAATGCTAAGCAAAACCAAAGAGGGCTCAATGAGTCTCCTTGAAAAATCCCTCTTTTTATTGAAATGCCCGGTACTACTATTTTCTTACCTTTTAAATTAACTAGCAAATCTGTATTCCAAAAGGACATAATATTTTTCAAAAAGCTAATTATAATTGGGTTAACTTTATATATTTTTAATATTTTGATTAGCCACGAGTGCGGGACACTATCAAAAGCTTTTTGATAATCTATATAACAAGTATGTAAATTACGCTTTTGATTTTGAATTTGTTTTAAAATTACAGAATCAATAACTAACTGTTCTTTACATCCCATATGTTTTCTGCGACAACCTTTTTGTTGTTCAGATAAAATATTTTTTTCATCCAAATGAGTATATATTAAATCTGTCAAGCAAGAGGTTAAAATTTTGTATATTGTCGGTAGACATGTAATGGGTCTATATTGAGAGGGATTATTAATATGTTCGCTTTTAGGCAACATATAAGTAATGCCCTTAGTTAGAAAATTAGGAAAATTTTGAGGTTCTCTGACAAGTTTTGAAAGATTTTTTGCAAAAAGAGGATGTAAAGTAGTTAGACGTTTGTACCAAAAATTATGTATCCAATCGCAACCCGTGGCTTTCCAATTATGAGTATTTTTTATTATTTTGGCTAACAATTCAACCGATATATCAGAAAAACTCATTTGTTCAATGTCTGAACAATTGAGTTCTTCATTTTCTATCCAGTTACCTGCCTCATTATGTTTTATATCTTTACTCCAAATGTTTGTCCAAAAATCGCGCATATCTGATTCAGATGGCAACGGAATATTATTATTCGAAATAATATTTAAAAAATAATATTGTGTTGTTATTTATATTTTTAAACGACTTAAAGGAGGAGTAGGTAAGATTGTTATTTTTGGAGTCGGTGTCAGCCAAGGTACCCGGCCCGGCGTGTTCACTTGACAGCTCCCCTCCCGCCGCGGCCCGCTCGCGCCTCTCACCTCGGCAAGTCGCGCGTGCGACACAAGCACATCTCACCTATAACTATGTCTTTACAGGCCCTCCATTGATATGCTTGGTGTAACCCTAAGTGGTCACTTAGGTATGGGGGCTCCATCGAAGCCAGAGTAAAGTTAGCCTCCCAAAAACTGGGCGTACTGTACAGGGCCCGCAGATACTTTAATAGTACACAACTGCTAACCCTGTTCAAATCGCAAGTGCGCCCCACGGTTGAATTTGTCAGCCACCTCTGGTCTGGAGCTCCAAAATACCTGAAAAATACCCTCGACTCTGTGCAGAAACGGGCGATCCGTTTGATAGATTCTCCCATCTTAACAGACGGATTGCAATCTTTAGAGCACAGGCGTCGGGTGGGAATGATATCCTTGTTCTACCGGTATTACAATGGAAGATGCTCCGAGGAACTAGCATCATTGATCCCTTCGGCACCGGTGCATAGTCGGGAAACACGCCAAACGCGTGCCCAACATTTGTACACAGTTGACATTTGTCACATGAGAACGGGTCGTTTCTTCGACTCGTTCTTTGTTCAACAGCTCGGCTGTGGAATGATTTGCCGGCCTCTGTGTTTCCTCCTCCCTACAACATGGGTCTCTTCAAGACCAATGTTCATTCCTTCCTCTCCTCAAAAAGACCCTCCACACAGCATCCCAGATGACATAGGCCCTGAGGGAAATTATTTTCCTCAGGGCCTCCTGTGTAGAGTTAATGTAAAAAAAAAAAAATGTCTGTAGTTATAAACCTACCTTGGCTGACACCGACTCCAAAAATAACAATCGTACCTACATATTGATGAGTAGAAAAAGTAAGTTGATTATTAAGTTGTAGAAGAATACGAAATAATTTTTTTACTTTTTAGTGCATTTTTTGAAGTCGTTTTTGTGTTTTTATGCCTCATCCGCACGTTTGGCAAACCTCAACAAACCTTCACAAACGCAAACGTGCGGATAGGGTGTTTGGCTTGGTTTGCGTTAGTTTGCAAGCGTTTGTTGCCGATTTGCCGAGTGTCGGTTTTTCGTCACAAATCAAAGGGAATTTGCCGCAAGCGTTTGCAACGCATCCACACGTTTGTGAGCACTCAGTCTCGTCTGTGCAGTGGTGGCTAACGGACATGAGTTGCGGTTAGTATATTCATGCGTGTGTTGTACTTCAAAATGAGTGACTGGTCAAATGAGGACGTTTACGATGCCGGGAATTCTATCAGGGAGAGCCATGCATTTGGGACCCAAGCCATAGAGAGCATAAGGATAATAAGAAGGTTACCGATGCATGGAGTCGCGTTAGTAACTTTTGGAAGAAACTAGTAAAGGAGCTGAAAGCCAAGAAGGAAATTTTTATATTCAGAAAACATCCAAAAAAGAAAGAAGAACGTATTCGTTTCTTCCACTTATTTTCTTGTATTTATAATAAAAATAACTGAAGGCGATCCTATATAGTCCAAGCAAAAATCGAAGAATTTACGCCCTTTTGTGGGAGGAGTTTAAAAATGCTCGAGAAAAAAGCCTTTGGAAAGGTTGGAAAAGGTATTTGAGATTTTTTTTACAGGTTGATTTCGTAAAGGCCTGTAAAAACATTAACTCATTTTTTTCGCATTTTTTAATTGTATTTAAACAGAATTTTAAAATTGATTTCACGGAACAAAGCGACGCGGAGCCTAACGTTTAGGGGCGAACAGATAAAAAAAAAAACGGGCGTGACTAGTTATGTAGCCCTTCGGTGGACGGCATAGAGTTCACTTTGAAAATCCAAATTCGTCTACTGCCGGCCGTATTGTAAAATAACAACGCGAAAATGCATATTTTATTTTATTTTGTGAACTTCGGGCGTAAATATCAATTTTTTTAGCGATTATTATAAAAGAAACTGAATTTGCTACATTAAACAATAAAACCATATTCGAAAAGGGGTTTATAAATAGGAGAATTTGGACTTTTTACCGACTTTAAATTTTATTTTTTTATAGGCTTATTAAAAGACTTAAAAAAAACTGTGACAATATTTTTTAGGGCCAAGATATGTTCTACACGCAGTATTTAATAGAAGCTTCTATAATACTTTTAAGCGATCCAATTTTCAAAACAAAAACATACAATTTTGTATGATTTTGCATTATTTACAATAGCTTCATCTTAAGCCAAATGTTATGGCCGATGCAACAACCTCGACGTCCGTCATGCTTGCCTCTTCAGAACAAACTAATGCACTCGCAAGCGTGTGGATGGCCACGTTTGAATTCCGAAATCAAGCCAAACGTTTGTAGAGATTTGGAGTTTGCGGCAAGTGGCAAACGTGCGGATGAGGTAAAATTTTGGTTTTTGTTGTTTATGTTATAAACTGCGCTTGCGCATGCCATTTTTTTATCAAGAGGAAAATAATTTCTCTCAGGCCTATATCATATTTGGGGATGCTGTGTAAGGGTCCTTTTCATGAAAAAAAGGAGAGGAAGTTCGAGAATGAAATCGGTAGGAGTGACGAATTTTTGAATCCATCCCTCCTACTGTCAGATGATTTCAATATCTTTGATCGAGAGAGACTAACTGAAGAAGTTAAACGGTCTCCCCAAACCGATCTCTTGCGGATCCGGCCGATACGTAGCTGGTAGGCAGGCGCATCCGCCGTCAAGACCTGAAGACACCTTACACAATAAAATCGAGCACCCCTGCTAAATCACCAAACGTAGGAACACTTGAACCATTGAACGGAGGCGTCTACTAATATCTACAGGAATTCCAAAAACTGAACAAATCGGACTAATATCTATGAGAACCAAAGTGAGGACGAATATCTACAGCTCAAACTGCTGACTAATATCTATGAGAACCAAAGTGTGGATGAATATCTACAGCACTGGCAGAGATTGGATTTGCAATTATGTATAGCATATTGGAATAACGTAATATTGCGTATGCACTTTAAAAAACTTAATTTATGTATGTATGTAAAAATCCCTAATATCGGACTATTGGACACATTTAGCAGATTATTAAGGATTTGGGTTTTTGTTTTAACAGCTTTCTTTATTTCGAGTGCTTCTAAATTATTTAGTCTGTTACCACGACCATTTCTATGTCAGTTAGGTTAGGTTAGGTTAGGTTAGGTTAGGTTAGGTTAAAATAATATGAGAGTAACTTGTATTAAAATAATTTGAGAGTTCCGAGTGCACCCATCCGTCAGGCGAGCCTTTCGACACCAAACCACTTACGAAACCTGCCGCGGTGCCCCTCACCGCTGTCGCGTGTTAATATTTTTGTACAAATTTCGCATTTTCTAATCGACCTTTTGTCATCTGAGACCATTCCCGTTCGTGTACTCGATGACGTAATTTTTTCGAAAAAAATCGTTGACTATTTCCATGACTGCGCGGCTCCTGCCAAGAGGCGCACCGGCAGACCAGCTTTTTTAAGGTTTTCTAAATGTCCATTATCACTACAAAGTAGTTTCATCCGTGTACTCGATGACGTAGGGTTTACCTATCTCGCCTCCCAGTCTAAGAGGGGCTCGTCGGAGGGTCGGGCATTGTTATTTTTAGTCGCAATCGTATTTGAACATCACATACCACGCCAAACAAATTAACCGGAATTTGCGTCACCCGTACCTTCATACTTCTATAATATACGTAATAATATATATGCGTAAAGAGAATATCAAATGCTGGCTTAGCAATCTTAGCATACATTGGCTCTAGGCCAATCACTCAGCTTATAACTTCAATTGAAACCCAATTAAATATAAATGAATATACAGTGTATTAAGGGACGTACTTGACCTTGATTCCTGACATTATTTGGAGTAAAAAAGTAATTGAAATTTTGATCTCCGGTGTCTTCTTCGATGTCATTTTAATTTTTTTTTTTAACACTAAAATTTCTTCTACATGTCGTCATTGGTCACTCAGTCGAGTAACCATTCAAAGCCTCACCCGCCTCTAACTGTCCAATTCCTACTGATTTTGAAAATTGTTGAAAAAAAACCACAAAATAATCTCACCGGAAACCAAAATTTCATATACATTCATCCAAATAATGTCAGGAATCACTGGAAAATCATGTGTTCCCCCCGCTTGTGTATATCGTGTAGGCCAATTGTAAAATCAGGCAGATCACGGTGCGCCTCAGGCACTTCATGATCTGCCGCCAGGCACTTCACGATGTGACCAGGCACATCATGATCCGACTGATTTTACGATCGGCCTACAACATATACTTGACTTACTGTAACCAGTGATACCGGATTATTTGGAGTTAAAAATGTAAATGAAATTTTTCTTTTTTTTCCTATAAAAACATAAAAAAATGTGTTGGACAGTTGGGGGGTAAGAAATTGGGCGGTTACTCGGCTGAGTGACCAGTGACGACTTGCGGTTGCGTTGGAACCATGTTTGGGGCCAAAGCCAACATCGGACGATTATATCAATCATTAATTGTTAATCCAATGAGCATGAAGATTTAGATTGTTATTATGTGTGACAATAGTAATAATTTTTACATTTATAATTAGTGTGATAATATTATTTACCTACTATATTTACATTGTAATTAAAAATCCTTTTGATAAATACTAGGATAGTACTTTTGACGAACAATAAATAAATAAAATTGGCTGTACCTATACTGCAGGTGGCGCTGAATTAGATACACTTGAAAAGTGGGCTATCGATCCAAAAAGGTTGGGAACCATCTCATGTAGATGTAATATTAGGTCCTTACATATGAAATTGGCGTTTTGCCGTACTGGCAACTTTTATCTCAAATATCTTCTCTTTGGTTAGGAATTCCAAATTCAAATTTATACAGCTATTTACTCATGTATTTGTGTTTCGAAAATTATAATTAATTTGTATTTTCCTTAATTGTTTTTTTTTCTTTGCGTCACTTAGTTTACAAAACGGAAAACTTGAAATATCGCGTTATTTACGAGTACGAGTTCCACCGCGGCACCAGTGCTGCAGAAACGACTCGAAGGATTAATGATGTGTATGGCGACGGTGCCGCAAAAGAAAACACAGTGCGTTTTTGGTTCCAACGTTTTCGTTCTGGAAATTTCGACCTACAGAACAAGCCCCGTGGACGGCCGGAGACCAAAGTTGATAATGAAGAATTGAAGGCTATTGTGGAAGCGGATCCATTGCAAACAACGTCCGAGTTAGCTGCAGGCTGCGGTGTTAGTGATAAAACTGTTTTAATCCACTTGGAGCAAATTGGGAAGGTGAAAAAGCTTGAAAGGTGGGTACCTCACGAATTGAGTGAAGCAAATCAACAAATGCGCGTTAGAACGCTAGACCACACACTGCACAACAGACGGCTACCAAATTAGAGGAGCTTCAATTGGAATGTCTAAGACGTCCTTTTTTTCGAAATTTGGATAACTTCTTGCAAGGGAAAAAATTCAACCCCGATGGGGCAGTCTAAACCGCCTTCAAAGATTTTATTGATTCCCGTCCGAATGGTTTTTTTAGTAAAGGGATCGATGAACTACCTATGAGATGGCAAAAGTGCGCAGGTAGCAATGGTACATACTTTGATTAAATAAATATATCATATAAAAAAAATCGACTTTATGTTCCTCCCATACAAAACGCCAATTTCATATGTAAGGACCTAATATGTATCATATTTTCATTAAATTAATAAAAACAACAATAATGACGTACTGTGGTAGGAAATACGTCACGTATTTGCTAAATGATTTCCATTGAATGGGCAAGACGACAAACAAATACCCAATAATTAATATTAATTGACCCTGTCCGGTGTCCCTGCCCTTGACTTCGATGACAAAGGCTTATAATTGAATAAACAATCTGACTAATAAATTGAAAAAACGACAGCCCCATTTAATAATAATATTAATAACGTAGTATTTACATAGCGCAGTTTTGTGATATTTCACTTCAAGTGCATGCGCTTAATTATATTAAACTTAAAATTAATCCTTTAGTGTTCCTTACGAGTCCTTACAAAATACAAAATTGATTAAATAATGTGAAACAAAGAACATACAGTATATACAAAGCAATTCCTAAAGAACAATATTAGCAACAAGAATTCTTAAAACTAAATTATAATATCCCGTATAATTATAATAACCCATTAAAACTAAATTATATAATTCCTACCACAGTACGTCATTATTGTTGTTTTTATTAATTTAATGAAAATGTGATAAATATTACATCTACATGAGATGGTTCCCAACCTTTTTGGATCGATAGCCCACTTTTCAAGTGCATCTAATTCAGGGCCACCTGTAGTATAGCAGCCAATGTTATTTATTTATTGTTCGTCAAAAGTACTATCCTAGTACTTATGCAGTTTATCAAAAGGATGTTTAATTACAATGCAAATATAGTAGGTAAATAATATTATCACACTAATTATAAATGTAAAAATTATTACTATTGTCACGCATAATAACAATCTAAATCTTCATGCTCAATATTGGATTGATATAATCGTCCAATATTGGCTTTGGCTCCAAACATGGTTCCAACGCAACCGCAAGTCGTCACTGGTCACTCAACCGAGTGACCGCCCAACCTCTTACCCCCCAACTGTCCAACACCTACTATTTTTTATGTTTTTGTGGGAAAAAAAAAATCATTTATATTTTTAACTCCAAATAATGTCCGGTATCACTGGTTAAAGTAGGTCAAGTACGTCCATTAACACCATGTATAATTGTAGTGTATGTTATATGTAGGAATACTCACACACCGCGCTCGCTCGGGAAGGTTCGCGTTTCCGGAGTTTCACGAGTGAGCACAGTACAATGGAACAGCTGGCCTGGCCGGCAGCGCTCAGAATGCTCAGATTCTCAGATCTACTTAGAGAGCCTTAGTAAACAGTTGCTACCAAATAACATAAATACAATATTACCTACTCCCGATCATTGTAATTCACAATAAACTAAACTTTGTCATTTGTCATTTTCATAAAGCTACAAGTATTTTTTCAGTACTTGTGTTATGAAATTTAATGACACAAGTCTGATATTGCGTTCTTCAATACAATTGATGTAATTCTTATTGCGAGTGACTCATAATTTAATCTTTAATTAAATGAAGACAATATAAGCGAAACTCAATCGAAAATCTGAAAACAGAAAAATCAGAAAAAGATATGGACACATCTGGGACACGAACCCAGGATGTGTCCATATCTTTTTCTGATTTTTCTGTTTTCAGATTTTCGATTGAGTTTCGCTTATATTGTCTTCATTTAATTAAATATTACAATTTGAGGTTTTACTCATAAAGTTAAAATAAAAATAAAAACATAATTTAATCACTCTAAATGACTACTCAATTATTCCACTTCTTCGAAATATCAAAAACTAGCTGAAGTCCCCGGCGATGCCCGGGCCTTACATAGAGTTTACGAAAGCAAATGTAGACAGTGACCTTCCTCTTGTTTTTAAGGTCGCATGTGCAAAATTTCATCAACCTCGGCATAAAAATTATATTTATATCTAAACCTTCCTCATGAATCACTCTATCTATTGGTGAAAACCGCATGAAAATCCGTTCAGTATTTTTTTTAGTTTATCGTGAAAATATACAGACAGACAGACGCGGTGGTGGACTTTAATTTATAGTATGTAAAGATAGTAATTTTATTGCGACTCCAGCTTATGAAAATTTGCCATTTTTTGCTAACTAAGGAATATATACGTAGAGTCCGAAAACTAGTGAATCTATATCACAAAAAATTTCAAATTGGACTTCGAACTTGGAACTAGAATTACTTGAAAACGAAAGATCAAATAAAAAATATATTTCACCAAATCGACTACCAATGTGATCTATCTATTTTCGCGATAAACTTAAAAACTACTGAACGGATTTTCATGCGGTTTTCACCAATATATAGAGTGATTCGTGGGGAAGGTTTAGGTCTATAATTTGTAAAGGATTTGCGTAAATTGGGTGAAATATAAAGGAGAATGTTTGTATGTAGTGGGCGAGCGGGCTGGCAAAGCGGGCGGTGTAGATTTGGTTTGTATGCAAATCTACAGTTTTATGCCGAGGTTGATGAAATTTTGCACATGTGGCCCTCAAAACAAGATGAAGGTCACTTTCTACATTTGATTTCGAAAACCCTGTGTAAAGCCCGGGCGTCGCCGGGAACTTCAGCTAGTGCTTAATAATTGTAATTCCAGATTAATAAATAATAGAAGAGGAACATAGTGTGGAATTATTATTCTTATAAAAATCGTGCACCTGATATAAAATATAAACGCTGACGAGAGTTGAGGTAACATAATAATAAATGTGTGGAAATATTAGAGGAAATATGTTTAACCCTTACACTGAGGTCAACTACAATAGCAGTCCAAAATGTTTTGTTCACATTAGAATGTCCTGCAGTGTGTAATGCTAGAATTTAGAATTTAGACACCATGTGAAAGAAATATAATTATATTTATTACTCTCGCTTATTGTGTTTGTATTTTTAATAATAAATAAACGAAAATTTTGTGCTTGGAATCATAAGAACATTTATGTCTTTTTTGCAGTCCCGGAACATACGACCCAATTTACAAGAAACGTCAGATGAAATTCAATCACAGCTTCGGTGGAAAAACTATTGTGGTTCCTGCTGTCGATGTAAGGATGCAATAATTCTCTTCTTGTTTGTAAAAATCTGCTCTTTATTTTTACATAATATTATGTAAATTAGATAGAAGCACCTACCTACGTAGAATTAGTAAAAAAAGTGGTAATATTATTGGACACTGGACTAAATTCGAGGCAGAGCGGTGAGATCTTTTAGTGAACGCGGAATCAATTTATGGTAGATTTTCCATATTGCTTGATTGGAAGTATATTTATAGTAGAATTGCTGATATTACTTGAGTGGAAGTATTTATAGTAGATTTACCATTTTATGTGAGTTGAAATATTTATAATAGATTTGTATTATTACTTCTTGTGAGTGAGAATTTATGTAGAGTAGATTTGCCGTATTACGTGAGTTGAAATATTTATAGTAGATTTACCATTTTATGTGAGTTGAAATATTTATTGTTGTCATATTACCTACTTGTAAGTAAGAATTTATGTATAGTAGACTTGCCATATTTCTTGAGGGTAGTATTATAGTAGATTTGGCATACCTATCACATGAAACAACTAAAAAGCAATGACATTTACAATACATTTGCCTAATATATTTTTTTTTGTTATCAGTAGATAATTTTGGTTAGAAAAAATGTAAGGTGAGCCATTTTCAACCATATTTTTATCAAAAACATTTTTTAGTTTTCGGATGCGTTCAGAAATATATCATTTATTTTGATTTTATTGCAAAGCGGAAATATGTTGAACCTTTGACAAAATAGGCCTGAGGGGTTGAAAAAATACTTCCACTCAGCACTCAGCACCCCCAAAGGAGACTTAGGTCCTGAAGGATTTTTTCCTTTTCCATGGGTAGGTATCTGTTATAAAATTAGGGGTTCGCTGACTTTTAATACCTACCTACTACCTACTGTGAGACACCTACGTAGGTACTTTTATGTTTGCTTTGAATGTTGTTATCATTGAGTTATAATAGATACCTCAATGGTTCTTATCAGCAAATTGTTATTGGAATAAAACAATAAGTGGCTCTTTAAATCCTTCAAATCAAAACAATAATATTTTTGTTTTTAAATCATAAGACGCTCCTAAGCCGGATGAAGTCATGCGACAAACATTCCAGTAGGTAGGTACTTCACATTAAAACGGTTAATACCGACAATATAGATAATGGATAATCGTAAATCTAATCTTAATTTCCTAGGTAAATAATCAACAAGATAATTATTAATTACTAGCTGGTCCCGGCATGCGTTGCTATGCCATTTAATATAGAAATTGTTTCTCCCTGAGTGTCCTTTCCCATTCATCCCGTTCCCCTTCCGCCTCCCCTTCTTCTCCTGCGTCCTCTTCCCCTCTCGCGTTCCCACTCCATCACCTCCACCTTCCCTCTCCCTACTCCACTCCCCCCCCCCCTTCACCCGTCTCGCGAACCCCTCTCCCGAGTTTCCCTCCCCCCTCACACGTCCCCTTCCCCTCCCGCATTCCCCTACAACTTTCCCCACCTTCCCTCTTCCCTTTCCCGCTCCCTCGTCCCGCCAACCCTCCTCCAGCGTTCTATATATTCAATCCCAGTACATTCAGTTTTTAAACAGCCCGCGTGCCACCTTCTACAATTTTTATTCAAATATCCATTTTTCATGAATATTAAATTTGGTACCTAACATAGGTACCTATTTAAAATATCTAAAATTCTTGATTCGATTCAAAATATTAGGGGAGTACCTACTTTAAATAAATTTATCAACTTTAAAATTTTCAAAAATAGAATTGTTCTGCAAAATGTCATTCTTAAACACGCGAACTGTCAAACGCGCGGTAGTCGTTAGGTTTTCTGAAATTATCCAATTTTCTGCGCAATTTTCTTAATTTTTCTCGCCGTAAGAACCATTCTCGTACTTCAAGAAATATTCTAAAAAAAGAATTAGCGAAATCGGTTCAGCTGCTCTCGAGATTTGCGCTTAGCAACACATTTAGCGATTCATTTTTATGTATAAGACTAGCACAGACCCGTGAAAATTAAGATGACAATATACCCTAAAATATTTTCAGAGTCTTAACGACGTAAGTAAAGAAGTCGTGTATACAAATTGCGACTCGCGACCCGTGTATTGGACTCACCAACTGTCGAATTTACCCTATCAAAGAAAAGAAGAAGAAGACAAATAATGTGGGAATTTTAACGACGTAAGTGAAGAAAGCGTATAAATAAATATGAGCCCGCGGCACTGCGTAATTCACCCTAGCAGGCCTGGAGATTCGACCTTTCCGCCGCGTTCATTTTAATTAATTCTGAAGAACGTGTTACAAATATTTAAAATATGTCTCCATGTCTCACTCCCGAAGTTATTAATTCATCGTCTAGAAAAATAAAATCTGGTGCTTACCGCTAACTTTACAGTTGAAAAACGGGATATAAAGTTTTAAAATCGTTGTATGTAAAATATATTAATGGTAAGGTAACGTTTTTATTAATCATAAATTCAAAGAACTCCAATCTCCCCCCTCCTCCTCTCCCCCTCCCCTCTCACCCCTCTCCCCCAACCCCCTCCCCCCACAAATTCCGCTCACCCCTCACTCTCCCCCTCCACCCTCCACCTTGCCCCATCCCCCCTCCCCCCCTCCGCCCTGCCCACGCATCCTATCTTCCTTCACCCCCCTCCATACCCGCTACATTCATTTTTCAACCAGCTCGCGTGCCACCTATTGCAATTTTTGTATATAAATTTCATAATGCCAGAGCTCTAAGCTATAGCCTATTCTGATGTACGAGCTATATTATTGTAAAGTTTCATTAAAATCCATAAGAGTAACAAACATACATCCATACAAACTTTCGCCTTTATAATATTAGTAGGATTAGTAGGATAACACGGGCATGCCTAGTAATCCTAGTATGGTAGTAAAAAAAATGCAAAAACTGTAATATCTAAACCAGAGTTTCCCAAACTTTTTTCTCATAGACCACTTTCAAAATTTTACTGGTTTCGGTGGACAGGCCCCTGCTGCTACATTTCTACCATATTCCCAAAACTCGTCAAAAAATGTGAAGACTAGATCTATTGATGGAAATTTGCGTCGCGGCTGAGTTCCAACCCTAAATTCTGAGTGGTAAAATAAATAAAAATATGCATATTTTCTTGTGTTCTATTTATTAAAATAATATGATTTTAGACTTAATAGAGTTAACCCGTCTAATCACAGGAGACCCAAGTTGTCCCAAAACATCATATGCCATTATAATAACAGGAGACCCAGATTTTCCCAGAGCAACAGTGCATTATTAAAAGTTAGATATCTCTCTTCCTGTCATGTGAATATTTGTGATTTCTTTTATGTTATAAACGGAAGAAATAATGCTTCTCATTGTCTTAGAATTATATGAGCTAGGTTGTTCAAATATTTTACAAACCCGATCAAAAGTGACGGTTTAATTTTGCGCCAATTTGTGACGCATTCCATTTTTAATTTTAAAATAAAATTGTATGAAAGTGATAAAAAGTGAGGTGACAGTTTTATTACAGATTTTGATTAGAAAAGGAATCTGTATTTAAAATTTTAAGTTTGTTCTATTTTAATTACTTTAATTCGAATAATCTTAGGTATACATTTTTAGCCAATTTACATTTCCAATATTAAAATTTTAATATTTAAAAAGAAAAATGTTGATTTCTAATAAACACATCGGAAAGATTATTGTATCTCAATTTTAGAATAATTTTGGTTTTTGCAAAAGCGTTAAAAAAAACAATAAATAGTAACATTTAAAATGCATGGGAAGAACCAGGAATTTTGCGCGCCAACCTTGACAGGCAAAAGTTGACAGAAAATTATTTTCTTATTATTCGAAGGGTTAAAATAAAACATTGCAACATGCAAATCAACAATAATTGCAAATCTATCAAAAAAAATAGTCATAATTTTAATGCGAGGGATGCACTTGATGGATTGACAGCAAATTATCAATATATTTAGCTTCAGTTTTGTAAGTTAACCGCAAATCTCCCCGTTCTGCAGTCAAAATATTTGATAGCCTTTTTTAAATTTCACCTTTAGCTCCTCATTGGTGGTAAGCCCGAGTAACTTCTTTTGTAATACCACATTCGCCACTTCCGTTTCATCAAATGGTTTTTAATGTTGAATGTACCTATGTCTGAATATCCTCATCAAGACATTCTACCTGTGATAAGTTTGGAAACTGGGAGAATTCGCACTGACTAATATTTGGCTTGATAAATTTAAAATTTTCAAGAAAAGCCGAAATTACACAAAACCAAGCCAACATTTTTGTTCTTTACAATCGAAACCAGATAAATTTTCGTGGACCCCTACTTACAACTTGTGAACCCCCATTTTTTTAACACGCCAATGTAGACCCCCGTCGAGCCTCCTTTGGGAATCACTGATCTAAACATCCATTTAACTGTCAAAACAGAAAAGATGCTATGTGTTTTGATTGATCCATGTTTTTCATTAGGGAACGTACCCATACTACGTGACCCGTTTAGGGGGGGGGGGTCTTCAAAATACCACGCTTGGTCACAATGGGGGGCGGGGGGCTTAGGTTTTTGTCACGTAGTCAATCTAGAAATCTTTTTATATTTTTTCCACCAACTTTTTAATATTTTTTTCACTTGTAATTATAGGTATGCATGCACTCTTGCCGTCACGCAGCAAGCGCCGTATTAATGAAGACAAATATAAGCCAAATATATATTTTTTTAACTTTTTGCTAGCAAGAAATGATTCAAAACCATATTTATGATTTACTATGTGAAAACTGTAGGGGGTGGGGGGGGGGTCTTGGAATATACTACACGTGGTCACCAAGGCGGGAGGGGGGGGGGGGTTAAAAATTGCAAAAAGTGGGTCACGTAGTATGGGTACGTTGCCTAATATGGAAGTAACTATTAAACAGTACCTACCTACATGCATTTGCGCATAAGTATATCACATCGTTAGTTTTACATTCCGTTTTATATTGGGCATTGACCTAAATATCAAATATTTGTCTTACTCTTTTCAATTGAAATAATTATATCCCGTTAACTTCCATTGTGAATCTGCCCCATTGACGTCACTTTAAAAGCCGAAGACAAAGTGTGTAGAGCAGAATTCGACTCCAGATACTAATATCTACAGCCTGTATGTCTGACGAATATCTACAGCTCATATGTTGAACTAATATCTACGAACTTCAGTGTTGATTAATATATACAGAGCTTAGGTTGAACTAATATCTACAGAGCATAAGTTGGACTAATCAGCTAAATGTGTCCAAAGTACGATATTAGGGATTTTTACATACATACTTACATAAATTAAGTTTTTTAAACTGCATACGCAATATTACGTTATTCCAATATGCTATACACAATTGCAAATCCAACCTCTGCCAGTGCTGTAGATATTCGTCAACACTTTGGTTCTCATAGATATTAATCAACAGTTTGAGCTGTAGATATTCGTCAACACTTTGATTCTCATAGATATTAGTTCGATTTTTTCAGTTTTTGGAATTCCTGTAGATATTAGTAGACGCCTCCCAGAATTCGCACACGGGTTTGCTCGTCCGATCGGCTCGTCGAGCATGCTCTGCGGAACGATCCGCTCGTGCGGTTCATATCCTACGATCGCGACGGACAGATCTGAAAGTTCAAATAAACAAATTATTCAACAAACAATATCATGGTGAAAGAGAAAGAGGCCTTTTAAGCCCGGAGCTTTGTATGCCAATATTTCAAAAAGTAAAAAAGTCAGATCTGTCTGTCCATTACGAGCCGATCCACGTGTGAATGTATAATGTATGCAATGGATATGCTCGCCGAGCATGACCTCATTCTGAGAATGTTGTCCTGCAGAGGGAGGCGTCTACTAATATCTACAGGAATTCCAAAAACTGAAAAAATCGGACTAATATCTATGAGAACCAAAGTGCGTACGAATATCTACAGCTCAAACTGCTGACTAATATCTATGAGAACCAAAGTGTTGACGAATATCTACAGCACTGGCAGAGGTTGGATTTGCAATTATGTATAGCATTTTGGAATAACGTAATATTGCGTATGCAGTTTAAAAAATTTAATTTATGTATGTATGTATGTAAAAATCCCTTATTTTCGGACTATTGGACACATTTAGCTGAATAATAAGGATTTGGGTTTTTGTTTCAACAGCTTTCTTTATTTCGAGTGCTTCTAAATTATTTAGTCTGTTACCATGACCATTTCTATGTCAGTTAGGTTGGGTAAGGTTAGGTTAGGTTAGGTTGTGGTGCCGTGTATTTCGAAATAAATAAACATCTTTGTATTATGACCTCCATGTTTGTTCAATAAATTATTGTCCTCGTGAACAGCATAATACTTAATATTATGCAAAAACTTCATGTACGTACTTTAAACGTTTAGCCTTTATGTAATTATTAATTACGTAATTGAAGTAATTTATGCTTTTCCGTACAACCTCTTGCTCAGCTGCCCTCTGTAGATATAGTTCAACCTACGCTCTGTAGATATTAGTCAACACTGGCACCGTCATAGATATTCGTCCGACCTTAGCTCTGTAGATATTAGTCAACACTCTGAAGTTCGTAGATATTAGTCAAACACATGAGCTGTAGATATTCGTCCGACATACAGGCTGTAGATATTAGTATCTGGAGTCCTAATATCTACAGCCATGTCGGACGATATCAACAGCTAAGAAGATATCTACAGCTCCTATGTTGAACTAATATCTACAGAGCGTAGGTTGGACTAATCAGCTAATGTGTCCAATAGTCCGATTATTAGGGATTTTTACATACATACTTACATAAATTAAGTTTTTTAAACTGCATACGCAATATTACGTTATTCCAATATGCTATACATAATTGCAAATCCAACCTCTGCCAGTGCTGTAGATATTAGTCAACAGTTTGAGCTGTAGATATTCGTTAACACTTTGGTTCCCATAGATATTAGTTCGATTTTTTTCAGTTTTTGGAATTCCTGTAGATATTAGTAGACGCCTCCGATATTAGTAGGTATCTGGAGTCCTGCAGAGTAGTTGTGTTTTTAAAAAATCCCTTGATTTCGGAATGAGTTTGTACGAGGTACTCAAGTACTGAATATTTATTTATATCATTGAGGGGGATAGTTTTAGCTGTGGGACTCTCTCGCGATCTCTTAGTTTTAGACTCATCATGCCGCAGGGGTAGACAGATAGGACGTACCGCAAAACAACTCGATATTGGCGCACACTCGTTACCTCATTCACATTCATTGACCGGTCAGTGGTTGAGTGGGCATTGCACTTGGGTCCCACCCGGGCGTCACGTCACGTCCCACGTCACGTCCCACCCGGTCCCACCTCGGCTGGCTAAGTCCTCCATCACAACACAAGCAACATTTTCGGCTTTGAAACATTGTTGGGTTATTCGTAACTCGTAACCCGGGGATGTTTGTCTTTCTTTAAAAAAATAAATTATCGTCTCTTACATACTCTTCTATTATTGTGACTTTTAACATGGCCCGACTCAAGTATCTAATTCACTTGATCTTGCCATGTCTTCTTCGGGTATCCCCGACTTCCTGCACCATTCACATTCGCATGATATATTCTCCTTACACTCCTTTCTTCGTTCATTCGCTCCCTTTCGTAATTTTTTTCATTAGGGACCATCCATAAATTACGTCACACGAATTTCATGATTTTTGACCCCCCCCTCCCATCTCTAGTCCATATCGTCACCATTTTGAGACCCCCGTTGACGTCACGTAATTTGCAATTTCGACCCCCCCCCCCTCTTAAGGTGTGACGTAATTATGGAAGGCCCCTTACCTTCTCCTTCCCCCTCCTTTAATTTTTTTTATTTCCCCTTTCTTTTAACTCTCCGGAGTTTCAGGATCTAGAGAATTTCAAAATTTCGTAGATTTTGTGCTTTTTTCTCTTCCCTAAAAAGTTTTTTTTTCAAAAGATGTACGAAAATTTCCCTAAACAAACCATCCGTACGACATACTCGCCGCTCCATGTCCGAATATGTGTGCGTTGCCGTCGGCGGACAGACCTGCCGAGCATATCCGTGTGTGAATTCTGCCCTTTCGTCTGTATTTTAATTTTTTGCCCTTAAAGCACAGAAATCACACATGGTTTTGAGCGATCCGCCGAGCATCCTCACCCTCGGCGAGTCGATCCGCCCGTAAGCCATGATGGAGATCACGTACGCATACTTTTATTGACAATAATATTTTTGTTAATTAATGTCGCCTTCACTCACCAGTCACATCAGTAAGTCATTGTGTGTAATGTCATGTTCGTATTGTGAATATTGGAAGCAAAAGCCCTCCTTGCGTATTTTTCTAATCACGGTCGCCGTCGTCGCTTCGCCAGTTGTTTAGAAAAAATAAAGAGTATTTTTTTTAAATGTTAAATGTTTCCGGCTTTCATCCTTCTTTAAATTAATTCAAATAATGGAGAGAGGGAAGGTAAATTTATATATTTTTTTATTAAAATGAGCACATTTCAAAATTATATGAAAGATTAGAGTTCAGACTTAGAAGAGATGAGATGTTGAATGGTGGGGAGGCAATTTTAGATACCTAAGGCTTGATAGAAGAGAGGATATTTCTTTAGGGAGGGACAACCAAAAAATATGTGATCTTAAGTTCCCACTTCTAAACCATATACAGTACAATCTGAGGAGTCAACCACGTGCATTTTAAAAAGATGAGAAGGATTTTTTTAATTAATAAAATTCTTTTTACAATTTTAAATTGTCCCGTTAAACTAATTGATATCAGTTTGTCTACGGGTTCTTTTGACATTTACTTTTTTTTAAATTGAGACAGGTACACACAATATACACATTATTACATTTTATACATACTTACAAAAAAAATATGTATTTTAGAAAACAAAATTTAGAAATACAGAACAGAGAAAATGAAAGAAATAAAAAGAAAAGACAAGAGAAAATAATAATGGAAAAAACCCATTTAAAATTACAATCAATTGTTAAGCCTAGATATACGTATTTAGAAACAAGTTCAATATTTTTACATGAGCATGGTTGTATCACAGAATTATGGATGCAATTAAAATCACGAGAAACGATTTTAGGAGTTATGGTGATGTTGGCATGAGGGGATGTGCATAAGCTTTGCTTTTTTAGCATTGATTATTAGCATTGATTATTAAACCTACATCATGTGACCATTTTTGAAGAGTGGCAAACTATTTGCGTAAAGTACTTGCAATTAATAAATCCTCATGTCAAATAACTAACGGCGGAAACACACTTGTGTGGTGTGGTGTGTCGTGGCGCGCCAGAAGCACATCGGTTTCATACATTTATTATGGTTAGAGACATATTTGTAGGTTGTGACGTGTCGACAAGCGACGACGATGATTGGTTAATTTGTAGTCACGACACACCACACCACACAAGTGTGCCAGTGCCTTAATGCAGGGTCGTCAGCATAAACATAATTTTTTACGTGAGAGAAAATCGATTTCATTGCAGTGACATATATAATATACAAGGTAGGGCCTAGTATGGACCTTGTGGTACGCCTGCGTAAACGTTCTTTTTTTTGCTATAATGATCGGAGCAACATTGAATACTCATTCGAAAAAGTGAGGAAATTTCTTTTTTGGAAATAGGGGATTGTTGAAACCACGATTTTGATGGGATTGCCTTTTATATTGAGGCATTGCAGGCTCCCTTGGATTGCTTGTTTACCAAATATGCCAACATATCCAGGAATCCAAATCAGAGTGTTAGACCAGATTATTTTATTAACGGTATTACCAGAGCTTTGAATGGGCGTGTATTTGTGAGCCATCCATATTTTATTAAATCTTTACATAAAATGAAGTCGCTCCCGCTATCTTGATCTTTTAGATTAGATCTTTTAAACTACGCAACGGATTTTCATGCGGTTTTCACCAATAGATGAAGTGATTCATGAGGAAGGTTTTTATAATTTGTGGGAAAAAATTCGGTTTATGGGGGATGGTCCAAAAAAAAATTTTTTTTTTTTTTATACTAATTATGGGCCGGAAAATCCGAATCTGAAAGAATTAGGCGGCGGCAAGCAATATTAACTGAGTTACACGACTTTAAAAATTTTTATACACACACAGGAAAATAGTCATTTTGGAAGCATTTTGATTCCTAGAATATCAAACTAGTTATTTTTATACTAACTATGGGCCGGGGAATCCGAATCTGAAAGAATCAGGCGGCGGCAAGCAATATTAACTGAATTACACGACTTTAAAATTTTCTATACACACACACATGAAAATAGTAATTTCGGAAGCATTTTGACACACGAAGTACGAAGATCATAGAAAAACAAGAAATGCACAAAAACATGTGCCGGCAGTGTTACCAGCTCTCAAAAATATTTATCCCTATATTATGAATTACGACTATCTCAACGGCCGTATTCTTAAACCAAAAGTATGAAAATTCGTAGTCTTAAAAATGCGTAACCTAACCTAACCTAACGCTAGGTTTGTGTAACATGGTTTGTGCTCCTTTATACCGCCTGCTCGCGTCACGGCAAAAAAACATCCCTGTTTTCAAGTAGTTTAGTGGCTACGCTAGGTTTGTGTAACATGGTTTGTGCCCCTTTATACCGCCTGCTCGCGTCACGGCAAAAAAACATCCCTGTTTTCAAGTAGTTTAACGGCTACGCTAGGTTTGTGTAACATGGTTTTTGCCCCTTTATACCGCCTGCTCGCGTCACGGCAAAAAAACATCCCTGTTTTCAAGTAGTTTAACGGCTACGCTAGGTTTGTGTAACATGGTTTGTGCCCCTTTATACCGCCTGCTCGCGTCACGGCAAAAAAACATCCCGTTTTCAAGTAGTTTAGCAGCTACGCTGGGTTTATGTAACATGGTTTGTGATACAAAAGTGAGTAAAATTTATAAAAAATAAGTACTTAAAATATAAACATGTTATTTTACGTTATTGATATTACTGCTTAATGGCAACACTTAATTTTGTTTGGTAAAAACATCTATGTTATCTTGTTTTTCTATGATCTTCGTACTACGTGTGTCAAAATGCTTCCGAAATGAATATTTTCATGTGTGTGTGTATAGAAAATTTTAAAGTCGTGTAATTCATTTAATATTGCTTGCCGCTGCCTAATTCTTTCAGATTCAGATTCCCCGGCCCATAGTTAGTATAAAAATAACTAGTTTGATTTTCTAGGAATCAAAATGCTTCCAAAATGGCTATTTTCCTGTATGTGTATAAAATTTTTTTAAAGTCGTGTAATTCAGTTAATATTGCTTGCCGCCGCCTAATTCTTTCAGATTCGGATTCCCCGACCCAAAATTAGTATAAAAATAACTAGTTTTATTTTTTAGGAATTTCCCCCATAAACCGAACTTTAGCCAATTTGTGTATAGGTATATAATTTGTCAAGGTTTTGTGTAAATTGGTTGAAATATATAAATAAAGGGAGCAAGCTGGGAAACAAGCGGTGTGGATTTGATTTAACAGATGGTGTTGGTTATAAAGATTGGGTAATGGCGTGGCATTGTATTTCGTTACTACAGTAATGTGTGGCCGGGTCCGCTAGTTTGAATATAATATAATAATAAACAGGAGGCCGTGAGGAAAAATTATTTCCCTTGGGGCCTATGTCATCTTTTTAAGGAAATGAAGAAGAGGAAGTTCTGGGAAAGAAAAAGGTAAGTTTGAGGGATGTGTAGGGATCTAGGTTCAGTGTGTTCATCAGTGATGGATGTATGAACCCGTTCCTCAAACTGCGGTGCAAGGCGTTGGGTCGAGAGAGAGCAGCTGGAGTGGTTAAAGGGTTTCCCTAAACTGACCGCTCCCGATCCGACCTGCCACGCAGCTGGTGAGCAGGCTTATCCGCCGCCAAGACCTGAACAAACCTCACCCGATAAACCCAGGCACCCCTGCTAAGTCGTCATTCTTCACTGTTCTATTTTATCCCGAGAGGAAATGCTCGATGGCTTGCAAGTTACTACGAGACCAGCTTGGAACGCGGATCTCGTTTCGAATAAGGCGAACTTTGAGTGTTTGAGGAAATTTACGAAAGTCTGGGTTGAGAGATGGCCTGATCTTAGAGTCGCTGACTAGCTGTAAAATCATGTAGTTGCCAGGTGTATCTGCTCTTGAATCCACGGACATTCCCTTTACTTTATTACATCTACTGCAAGAATTTTATGTTTTATGCTTTATATCTGCATATTTTTTTGTTATATATACCAGGGCGGGTAAGTGGTGGGTCCTCCAATGTTCTATTTTCTTTTTGTTTTATCATGGAACCAACTCGAACAGTATTCCTGAACTTCCATAGATAAAGTGCGTCCCCTACAACCTGGATGCGTGTGCGCTCTGCAGCACCGACTGCAGCAAGCAAGGTGACTACTGGCACCAGGACAACAGGCAGTTCCTGTGCAGGGCCTGCTTCGAGAGGCAGCACGTCACGAGGTCCAAGTACACCCTGCTGCAGCTAGAGGATTTTAAAGTAACCACCTATTTAATTTCTCACAACATTAGGACTGCCATACACATTACACCTACTATCTACTAGTTTGAACCCCAATCATATCAAAACCACCTTGAGATAACTTGATCAAATCCGATATCGTTACAAATCAAACATTAGCGCCATTTTGAAAATTTAGTCAGTTGCTATTTCCAATAATGTTTTCCCTTCTCCCCCAATACAAAATAATTGTAAAATCATAGTTTCTGGAAATAAAAATCATCATTTCTACAAATCGTGATCATCAGCTGCTGTGAAGCATAAGTGGAAGTTATACTATGAGTTATGATAAGGCCCTTGTTAGCTGATCACGAGGTTGAAGTCTCTACGCACCAGAATAAATTAATCATAGTGGTAATGATTTGAGTAGATACTTACATAGTTGTTGAAATGTATATATGTTTACGTTTCCAGCCAATCCGAGATTGCTTCTTCGCCCACCACCACGAGATGTACAACAACTCTATCAAATTAATCGGCGTCCGCGAGATACGCAAGCGGATATTGAAGGAGGCGTACCTCGCGCAGTACTTCTCCAATATCAGGGTTCAAAAATACAAGTGAGAAGAGGTAACTGAAAAATAACTGGCAGCATTTTAATACGATTTAAAATTTTTTGGGTAGGTACCCACCATTTAGGGTAAAGCTAGGATAAGCGCAGCAAAACCTAAATAGGTACCACAGCGAGTACCTAAACGTTAACAAACAGAAAAAAAGTAAACAGAAAAATCCTGGAAGTGTAATCTGGGTATACCGATTTAAAAGAAAACTGTTGTCGCCAAGACCAGCTGTCATCTCTTGGTACTGGTAAAATCCTATTTCCCAGGTCTACTCAAGGATTTGAAAAACATTTTTTTTTACATTTAGTACCTAGACCATAGACAAAAGGTTTCTTACGTCCATGTTTTAGATGTATGTAATGGTTAGATATCTATTATATTTGACTTCAGTGCCTAAAATTACTATGTTGATTTAGTTTAGTGGGTTAATCATGCATGGAAATATTCATATTCGTAGGGGTTTAATCGTATCTACCGATAAATGATTGTGACTGCGTTTGTAAATATTTGTAAGTAGGTAAATATATATTGTTAAAATAACATTTTATAAAATAAATTAATCTTTCATTCTTACTTACTCGTCACTTTGTAATACCTACCTATAACGCTTTTACGGCGACGATGATTATTATCGACAGCTCGCGCATAAAAAGAAATTACCTACCTAAGATTGTCAATACATACTACATGCAGTGGCGTAGCGAGGGGGGGGGGCGGACCGCCCCGGGTGCCACCCGACTGTGGGGTGACACTACACCTGACTGTTAAAAAATTACGAAGGATGTTGTCCAAAAATATTGAATACGGTGTTATTTATATTCTCGTAGCTCTATGGCTCCCCGTGGAATGTTCCGAAACAGGGAGAATTTTGTGCCTGACGGTATGTATTGACAATAAGGAATTCACGGGAGTTAAATGATAAGAAGGTTTTAACAGAGATTGCTTGTCCGGTGTGACCAGCATTCAAAATTGCCAGTATATAAAATATATTGTACATTAAACAGTACCTTACCTTATAAGGATGATTTCAGTGTGCGGTGCCATCTTTCTATCATGCCGTTTGCCTGAGAATGATATGCGGTGGTCCTTGAATTTTTAATGCTGAATTTTTCTGTCAGTTTCTTGAAGAGATGAGATTCAAACTGACGTCCTTGATCTCTCATCATGGTTTCTGGAACACCATGATGGGCGATCCAGTGGGAGATCAGGGCAGTAGCGACCGTCTCGGCTGTCATATCCTTCAGTGGAACTGCTTCTGGCCAGCGGGTAAATCTTTCAATTATAGTGAGTAGGTATTGATGTTCACTGCACACTGGTAAAGGTCCGACCAAATTAATATGGATGTTGCGGAAACGGTCCTCTGGTAGCAAGCACATTGCTGTGGGTGCAACTGTATTTTTTTTTTTTTTTTTTTTACAGTGAATACCGCACAAGAATCTCAACTGCTCCCGTCTGGAGCCAGTGAGACTATGGCATCCCCAATTGGGGTATGTTGTGAGGCTGAAGGTAGTGGGGAGGGGAAGGAGGTGGGGAAGAGGAAGGTTGGGAAGTACCTGGCTATTCAGATCTGGTCACTAAACACGGCTAAAGCCATTTTCAAGCAACGTTTCAATTCTGAATGGTGGTCTTACACCAGGGCGATACTGATAGTATCTTCCACTCTGGAACATGCCGCAAATATACTATATATTATTTTAAATTAATTAATTGTGAAATAACACAAATTAATCAAATAAAATTTATTTGCGCATGCCGGGTTCGAACCCGCGACCTCCGGAATGTGAGTCAAGAGTCTTAGCCACTGGACTACGGAGGTCGTCAAGTATGTCGGGAGATTTTGGATTTTTGACAAGCGATGCATTGCTTTACAAAAATTTTAATGTCTCTAGCCATGTTGGGCCAGACAAATCTCTTTTTCACTGTGTTGTTGGTTCCAAAAAAAAACCTGGGTGGCATACGGAATGGATGCATTCCATCACTTGAGTCCTCATGGTCTTCGGTACAAAGGGTCTGACATGTCCGGTGGATATGTCCACCATACGGATGAGTCAATGCCAGAGATTATCATTGGACGTAGAACAAGGGAGTAGTCCTCAGTTGACTTAGTAAGTTCTTGTCCCATTTGTCCATAGTCAATAGCAGGACTAGATATTTTTTCTATGCGAGAAAGGGTGTCTGCTACGGTGTTCTCATGTCCGGGAATGTGTCTGATGTAAATTGCGCAATGTAATCCAATTGTCTGTCTTGGCGTGGAGAGCTGGAGGCTCGCTTTTTGCTGAATGCGAAGGTGATTGGTTTGTGGTCTTTATAGATTGTGAATACACAACCTTCGATGTTGTTTCGAAAAAATATAATCGCCTCATAGACACCAGTGAGTTCACGGTCGAAGGTACTTTTGTCTTACATTTGCTATATTTACAAAGGCAGACAATAATTTTTTTTCCAAGGACAAAAGACAATTTTTTTCCAAGGATTCCGTCCAAAACGTCTGGCTGTCTCTGTACGTGTTAAATTTCAGAAATCGGTTCAACAATGTGGAAGTGTCAATCTTACCAAATCAACACTTTCATATGTGTCACGGGAGTTAAATGATAAGAAGGTTTTAACAGAGATTCACTTTATTTGATAGTCAAACTCAATTAAAGCGATACAATAATAAATCACAATTAACAAATCACAGAAAATTGCAAGGCTAATTCTGATAGCTGTACACACCAGGACACTTTGGACGAGAAGACTCCAGATACTAATATCTACAGCCTGTATGTCGGACGAATATCTACAGCTCATATGTTGAACTAATATCTACGAACTTCAGAGTGTTGACTAATATCTACAGAGCGTAGGTTGGATTAATCAGCTAAATGTGTCCAATAGTTCGATATTAGGGATTTTTACATACATACTTACATAAATTAAGTTGTTTAAACTGCATACGCAATATTACGTTATTCCAATATGCTATACATAATTATAAATCCAACCTCTGCCAGTGCTGTAGATATTCGTCAACACTTTGGTTCTCATAGATATTCGTCAACAGTTTGAGCTGTAGATATTCGTCAACACTTTCCTTCTCATAGATATTAGTACAATTTTTTCAGTTTTTGGAATTCCTGTAGATATTAGTAGACGCCTCCGGACGAGAATGATTTTGGTGGTAGAAATTGGAAGTATTCCTTGTCCGGTGTGACCAGCATTCAAAATCGCCAGTACATAAAATATATTGTACATTAAGCAGTACCTTGCCATAAAAAACAATAATTGAAGTATGTAAAAAAAAAAATTGATATTACTGCTATAAAACAAATCAAAAATTAACAAACATGTTAACTACTTCTTGGAACAAACATTTGTCAATAATCAACACTTAAAGGATTAATTGAGAGTTCATTGAACATTTTAAAACCTTTATGGTAAATATTGTTTTATGTTCCCGATAAATTTGTTTTAGGAAGCCTCGTAGGATAGCAATGAACTGTAGAATAGCAATGAACTGCAGTTTCTCGTAGAATAACAATGAACTGTACTACTAATTCTGACAGCAATGAACTGTACTACTAATTATTAAACATATAATCTGGCAACATTTTAGTTTTTAACTTGTAAATAAATACTAGAATATTGTAGACTAATCGTTGCCACAAACTTAAGATATTGAGTTGGCGTAACATGGTTTTTATCGTAGTATATCTGCTACAGCACAATATAGACCTCATGCCCGTATTCTTAATTATTTCCATTCTTCTAACTTGTGTTTTATTGCCCAGAAAGATTACACTTGTGCAGTAACCATTTTAATGTCTAACTTTCCCTTTATCCCACTTAAGAAATTAACCTTTTTTGCAATTTTTTTAATTCTTCTTCTTTGTGTGCCGTATCAGGTCCCCCGACGTTGGCGATCACTATTGAAAATGTCTCTCTGTCTTGCGCTGCCCGGAATAGCTCCTCCACATTTCTAATGCCGGTCCACTTATTATTACGCAGCCAAGACATTTGTCTCCTACCAGGCCCTCGGCGACCCTTTATCTTGCCTTTCAATATTAAATGGAGCAAGTGATACTTCTCCCCTCGAAGTATATGACCCAGATATGAAATTTTCCTGATTTTTATTAATGTAAGCAGTTCTCTATCTGCTCTAGCCCGCCTGAGAATTTCTATGTTGGTGATCATGTCGGTCCATGGGACCTTGAGCATTCTCGGGTGAAGCCACATTTCAAAAGCCTCTAACCTGTTCATGGTATTTACTTTCAAGGTCCATTTTTCACATCCATAGAGCAAGACTGACCACACATAACATTTTAGCATTCTCTGCCTTAGTTTTAAGCTGATATTGTCATTGCAGAAGAGGGATTTTTTAATTAACATTTCAAAATTAAGTTAAGTTTTAACTTGTTATCGATTATTATGATTCCCAAGTATTTAATTTCTTTTACTTCTTCAATATACATCCCAAATATAGGATAGTAATTTCATTTGTTATAAATTATTGTAAAGCACGGACATGACATCTTTATATAGAACAAATAACCATATTACAAAAATTTTACAACATAAAAGAATAAAACACATAAATATTGAAACACACAATACCATTTTAAAACACATGTCATACAAACACAACTCAAATTAGGTATATTCCGATTCTTATTTTTATCATTAGAATTATTGTTATTGCTTCATATTATTGAATTTTGTTTTATAAAATGGGCTACTTTAGTATTTGGTGATATTTTTTTTTTTTTTTTTTTATTAGCAAAATTTTTTGATACATGGGAATAAGTACAAACATAATAACATAAAATATAAGAGAGTAACAAAAAAGATCCCACAAAGGCGAAGCCTGTGCATGGGTATTATATTATGTGGATATTAAACAGTGGTGGTAAAAATAGAATTTAAAAATATATGTCTTTAGAGATCAACATGATCGATTTTACAGGAGATTATTGTGAGATTTCTTAAAATTAAAGATATGTACATATAATAACGTATGTATACACCCAATAAGTACATACACACGTTCATAAATATGTGTACATATAATACACATATATTTACTTTTATTAATCTTAAATACAGAAAGACATAAAATATTTTAGGAATTTAGAAAACATAAAATACAATTTAAAGAAAAAAATTTCTCACTTCCAAATTATTTTTTACCCAGCTTTTAATATTTTTCTTATACAAGTTCAGATTTTGACAAGTATTGATTGAATTGGGTAGGGAATTGAATAGTTTTGGGGCAATACAGTTAATGTGCCTTTGGGCCAATCTGGTTTTGCAGTGAGGCACTGTGTACACGCACGTGGTATGTCTCTGGCTAGAACGATTTGTGTTTTTAGTAAAATTGTTAGGACGAGAAAATATAAATTTAAGACACTGGATACAGTAGATCTGCCTTAGTTCCATAATTTCAGTTTCCTGAAATAACTGATTGGTGGGATACGTCTTGGCCTTCTGGTACATTACCTTAATGATGGACTTCTGTGCAATTTCTAATGGTTTTACATGGTTGTTGTATGTTCCTCCCCACACGATTATTCCATAGGAAATGGATGAAAGCACCAATGCGTTATAGACAAGTTTCATGGTTCTTATATTGACAATGTTGCTCATGCGTTTGAATATGTAATTTAGGTATCTGAGTTTATTAACAATTTTTTCTATATGGTAAGTCCATTTGAGTCGGCAGTCTATAGTTACACCTAAGTATTTGATATTATTTCCTAATTTCACATTTTCGCAGTTTGAGCATGTCGCAAAGTTACAATTAACGTTATGGAACTTCAAGTTAAGATTGTTTTTAGGGGATGACTTTTGGGAATTATAGAAGGGAATAAAAATGGTTTTATCAAAATTTAGACTGAGAAGATTTCTATCTAGCCAATCTTTGACTATTGCAATGCATTTGTTAGCCTTACTGGTTGTATCTTCCCACGTTTTACCATGTACTGTTATTGCAGTGTCATCGGCAAAGAGAGAATTTTACCTGGTATTCCAATATTGCATAGGTCATTGATGTAGATTAGAAAGAGTAGTGGCTCTAAGACTGTTCCTTGAGGAATACCATGTTTTACCAAATCACAAGAGCTTAAGCTTGATCCTATTTTTGTGCATTGTTGGCGATTTAATATATAGCTTTTTAGTAGCAAGAGACTTTTGTTTTTAATACCAACGTTAATGATTTTCTTTAAAAGAATTTTGTGGTTGACTGTATCGAACGCTTTCTTTAAGTCCAAGAAAATAGTTAAAGTTTTATTATTAGAGTCTAGGTTAGAGTATATGTTTTTGGTTAAACTAAAGACGGCATCGTCGGTGCTCAGGTTAGTCCTAAAGCCATATTGATTGGCTGAGAGAATTGCATTCGATTCTAAAAAAATCATAATTTGTCGTTTTAAACACTTTTCGAAGATCTTGGATAATTGAGAAGTTAAGGTTATTGGTCTGTAGTTGTCGGTTTTACATTGGGATCCGGATTTATGTATTGGAATAATATGGGCGAGTTTAAAATTATCAGGATAGATGCTGTGTCTGATGCAGTTGTTGAATATGTAATGTAATGGGATGATTATATGTTTTTTAATTGATTTAATTGTGGTATTGCTTATGTTATCTGGGCCATTTGCAGACTTCTCTTTAAGGTGATATTGGTGACATCATTTATTCAGAAAGAGTACGCTTTTTTTCCAAGGCAATGTTTTTAAGTGATGATACTTTTTTTTTTAATCTTGCATTTTGTCGCTGCAATAATTTTATTTTGTATGTGGCTTTCTTTAATGAAACACACCTTCTTTCCAAATGTTTTAGGAGTTGTTTTTCTCTTGGTGTTTCAAGTAATGGTAGTATAGTAATAAATGATTCGATTGGATTATCGGATTCCCCTGATGCTTGTTTTAAATCTGGTCTAGGAGCTTGAATGGAAGGTACACGATGAAAAGTAGAAGAAGAATCACTGAGGCACATCGGTTGTTGCAATTCTGGTAGAGGAGCTGGCTCGTCGATGACGGTAGAAGTTTTAGGAGTTTCAATTTTCACTTTTGATGGAGGAGAAACAATTACAGTGGCTCTCTGCGCAAGATCTGTGGCCGTGGCGGACAGCGGCCGTCCAAGATCAGCCTGAAAACAACATTATCAATCAACACTCGATCAACCCACGATAAACTCGCTTAAGTTTTCAAACAAAAAATGAACAAAATAATTACCGGATAGTCGGGGAAAGCTTTGCAATCTAAACGTCGGAGGCCAGTTGAAGTTAGGTATATATATTTAGGATTAAAATGATTTGAGCACACGCGATTTCCTGCTGACGGTACCCAATTATTATCACATAATTGAATCCGGATTGCTTCTATCCATTTCTCCAATTTTTTCAGTTTGTTGGGAAACCTAAGAAAAAAAAAATAAGGCACTTTAAGAACAATAAGGAACTCCAGTGAAAAATATGATGGCTTTAAAAAAATATGTTCATATAGACCAGCGATTCTTAACCTCGGGTCGCGACCCAAATTCGGGTCGCGAGACGTATTTTCGTGGAGACCATGCCTATTTTTTGAGAACATTTGAGATAACTTGAAAATGAAATGGAAAGATATATTCCACAAAATGTCCATATCGTGAAATACAGTTGGATAAGAAATCCATTTGAAGTAGATGTAATGGGCGTTGAAAACGGTTCAGCTGGATTACAAGAAGAATTGCTCGAAATGCAAGGTGATGCACTTTTAAAAGAGAGATTTGCCAGAATGAGTCTCACAAAATTTTGGGCACAATTATCTGGGAAGCCTGTTCTGAGCAATGAAGCTGAAAAAGCCCTGCTACCTTTCCCAACTACTTATTTATGTGAAGCAAGATTTTCATGCCTTGCTGTTATGAAGAATAGTACAGGAATAGGTTGGATCCTCAGCATGACATGCAGTGTGCACTTTCTATAAACATAACTCCACGTATACATAATCTTTGCTCAAAAATACAACACCAGGGTAGTCACTGATTATTTTGCTGTAACTTTTTTAACTGTTTTAATGCTGAATTGTCTGATTTTAATACAGAACATATAAATAAAGTTGTTTATTTCTAATTTTGCAACTACATCCTATAAATTTTATAGGATGTAGTTCTAATTTTATGGTATTTTAGTACCTGTCACTGGAAAATAAAATAAAAAATTAGATTAGGGTCGCCTACTTCAAATATATTCGTACTTTGGGTCGCCAGCCAAAAAGGTTAAGAACCGCTGATATAGACCAATAAACGCTGATTCTGAATATATAAGTTTTATTTAATAATATTAAACGCAGAGTTTTTAAAAAATTATTAAAAAATGCATTTTTAAACCTCTCGTCAAAACACAGCGTTAAGTTGGTATTATGTAAATGGTTAGTGGTGACGTCACTGTTCCTCGTGTCGTGTCGTTACCGTAAAGTCGTTGTATGGGAAATGTACGGGAATATAGGAATGACACAAGCCATTGTATTAATTTATTAATTTATTTACATACTGTTTACAGAGATTTAGTTGTTGTGTTTATTGAAACATTATTTAGGCCTAAATAATTCAGTATCAAAAATAGAGGTATTTCTATTAGTTTATCTCTATTATTAAAATATTGAAAAACTTTAAACTGTACGAAAAAATCATATAAATGTACTATATCAGAATGCTACCTACTACTCCACGGCCGAATCAAAATGGCCGCAATCGATCAGCTGATATCGTTTGCCTACACTTTTGTGGGTGATGTTTCGTTTTTGATAATATTGTTTTTAAAAGCTAAAAGAATTATAATTTCAAACAATTTTTATACCACTCCCCGTAATAATATTAAAAAATAAATATAATAAATATAATTATAATGAATAAATAATTCCACCTAAATAATGTTTTAACTTATCGAATAGTATCATCTTTCTTCCGTATAATTATCATACAAAATGACAACACCTGTTAAAAATAAAAATAAGTTAAAACTTTTTAGGAGATGACTTCACACGATTCACAACACAATACGCGGTGGTTTTCGGGGGATCTTGAAAAATTGAAACTTTGACAATTATTTTAACTATTAAAACTAAATCTAAAAAAAAAAAAATATGCAGTTATTTAAGTTAGAAGGTCGTTATTCAATAAAAAAAATAGACTGGAGTTCTCTATTATCAGAACGTAAAAGAAAATATTTATCCCTATACCTAACTTATTACATTAAAAATATTGCAAACCTACCACCTACATGAACATACCTCTTCATATTGAGCCATGATCGCCAAAAGATCGTAAGCGACAGTTTTTCTCAAATAGCGTTTTTTTACCGTACGCACCCTAAACGGCTAGACGCACCGTCTTAATACTCGAGAATACCAAAAATCAAGTCCCAAATGGATTTTGTGGCCCTTTACATTTTATCGTATGTTACTGTTCTCAAATTTTAGTTCAGATAGATGGTTGAGTCACGTTGCGCCTTCTGGATGAACTACCTTTTTTTTTGTATTAGCTCCACACAGAAGGCCCTGGGGAAATTAATTCCCCGCGGGGCCCACGTCATCTTTGGGAATGCTGTGTGGAGGGTCTTTTTAGGAAAAGAAGGGGAAGAAGTTCTGAGAAGGAAAAGGGTATTAGGGATGGGTAGGAATCTGGGGATCAGTGTGTCCAAGAGTGACGGACGTGTGAATCCATCCCTCAAACTGCAAGGCGATGTTCCGAGAGAGTACAGCTGGAGAAGCCAAAGGGACTCCCTCAACCATTCTCTCCCATTCCGGCCTGCCATGCAGCTGGTGGGTAGACGCATCCGCCACCAAGACCTAGAAATACCTCACCGCATGAACCAGGGTCACCAAACGTACCGAACGAATATGTACATTAGGTAGAAGATTTCGTAGGTATTTTATGGCAGTACTGTAGAATTTATTTCTTAACAAAAATAGTGGGAGATTCCTGAAGCTCGGGACCCAAACTCCAAAGTTGACATTTTGAAATTCGACTCCCGGTCCCTTTTAGTCTAACAGTTAATTCTCATTTCAAATATAGTGCGCTTAAAAATTTGAAAACAGAAAATAGAAATCGCCTTCATACACATAATGTGGTAGCATTGATTACATCGGCTACTCGAGAAGAGATTATGAAAGAAGGAAGAAGTTTGAAGTTTAATCCTTCAAACAAAATATGACATTAAATATGTTGTTAATAAAGTCTTTTGAAACGTTCTACTAGATTAGATCTGAATAACCAGGTACATTTTCCACATCTCCTTCCCCTCCCCACTACATTCAGCCTCACAACATACAAAAAACCAATTGGGGATGCCATTGTCTCACTGGCCCCAGACGGTTGGGAGCAGTTGGGACTGTTGTGTTATATTCAGATAAAAAAGTTATATTATATGCAGTAGCGGTTTTTTGCTAAGCCAACTGCATGTATAAGTATTTTGTTATTACCGCATGCTCCTTCGCGTAGTCAAAATTACTGTTAGTAAAAATATTTTTACAGCGGATTTTCACTTAACTTTCGATAAAAGTATATCGACTTTGGTTGTACGGCCGTATATCCTCTTTGCATACTTACTTGAAGAAATAATCTTCAAGGGTATCAACTGTCATAGGGATCAATTGTCGCCGGATCAACTGCCATAGAAATGTTTTTTTTTGACACACTGAATTTGTTTTTTATAAATGTCGTTATTTTTGCTTGTATACATAACTTGTGGGGAAAATGCGGGGGCTTCCTCTATGTTCTACCCGATTTGGGGAATTTGAAATTTATTGCGGTTATTTTGGAACATAAGCATTGGCAAGGTCTTCTTCAACCAGTCTCTCCTGATCCGACCTGCCACGCAGTTAGTGGGCAGACGCATACGCCGCCAAGATCTGGACGAACCTCACCCCATGAACGTTAGCATTGGCAAGGTCTTCCTCAACTAGTCTCTCCTGTTCCGGCCTGCCACGCAGTTAGTGGGCAGACGCATACGGCGCCAAGCTCTGGACAAACCTCACCCCATGAACGTTATATAAATCCAATAAAGGTTCCCGGGGCGGCGGTACCCATACCAGCCTCCCAAATTGAAATGATAGGAATCATTACTGATATTTTCGTTTATAATAATTAAAATGCAAAGTTTTTCAATGAAAGGTTTTGTTCTAAAAAATTGGATTTATTGTTTTATATCTACAGCCTATTTTTGTGTTTGTATTGTAGGTCGAATAATAATAAGGAATGTGCGTATAATATTTTCCATCATTTTATTGTAAACAAAACATGAACCTACCGATTAATAATACAAAAAACATTTAATTATTTTTAAAAGTAGTGTCCGTTTTGTTTGATATGCAAAACATCGTAAACGACAGATGTTGCGACAGATTGCGTAATAGCCGGGAAAAACATCTTAACTGCCATTTACCTCCAAAGCAGTGCAAATCTAACTATTTCCATAATGTAGGGCGAACGTTATCAATAAATCAAACATTTTCCGTAAATTTGGGTACCATAAGTACATTACTAAAAAATGAGAAGAAAAAAACGTCTCCTGTAAAATCTTGTTTTTGTTGGTTACGATCTTTTGACGATCATGGCTCGATCGATATATCATATATATTATTTATTTATTTATTTTCGGGAAATCGACAGTTTACATTTTTCCAGTTTGAATAGCCAAAATAAAACCAATTATGGATTTCCTCCTTGTGACTTTACCTCTTATAAAATTAAATATAAGATTAAACAGCATAATAAAAAATTATGAATAATAAAATCTCTACATATTATAAATTAAAGTCCCCCGCGTCGTCTGTCTGTCTGTCTGTTCGCGATAAACTCGAAAACTACTGAACGGATTTTCATGCGGTTTTCACCAATAGACAGTGTTTCGTGAGGAAGGTTTAGGTATGTAATTTGTCAAGGATTTGTGTAAATTGGTTGAAAAATAACAATAATTGTTAGAAGTGTCGGAAAAAGTCAAGCCGCCTGGTAGCTTTCATCGAAAACGCTGCCTAATCCTTTTGGGATATAACAAAACAATGCATGGTGGGATATTCCTCTTTTATAGATCTACAAAAAAGTCCGCGGAGGCATATATCTATCTTTTACGGATAGCTTACTATACCCATTCTATCTTCTAAAAAAATGGTCACGTACATTGCGGTAATTGAAAAGCTATTTGGAGGGATACAGTATTAATCCTTATTAACTTAAATACGTTAGTTACCCCAAGCATTTCATGCACATTATTATAATCTTTCACACCATCTCTACATTATTTATTGTATGGATTATGATTATCATACTTGAATATTTATTCTTTATATTTTCATTCATAATTTTTATTGACTAGTTGACCTTATTCCGGCTTCCTCAACCGGGTGCAGGTCTTATTTTTCTTTCGTAGCTCGCGGTATTTGGTCCGACGCACGGATACGAATACTTTCTCCCTCACACGCTTAGCGCCGTCTAGCTCAGCGACTTTCGGCTCACCACATGGACAAGAAGACACCCCATTGGCCGAGCTACCTCCACCCCTCCGTCATCGGGTGGCACTACCCTGCCCCAAAGGGTATATAAGACCGTGCAGGCCTATATGATTACCTTAATACGGGCATTAGCCTAGTATGGTAATCAAGATCAAAACATAAAAGTGTACTTTCAAAAATTGTATGAAATAAAAAAAAAATAAAAAAAAGAGTATCCAGTCTCCTGGTTAAACTAAGCAACAGAATCCTAGTGGTCATTGTCCAAGTTAAACCCTCCCCAGTACCAAATCGAGAGAGCCCTCTGGGTCCTCCTTGGGTCAAGTAACAGCGCCCTCGGGGACATTACTTGTCGGGAAAACCTTAACCCAACTAAGAGACCACAGGTCCTCTGTTGAGGTTACAACGCTAAGTGTTTAGCGAGAACGTTAGTGAACATTGTTTAAACTCTAAGTGATTTTACTTTGTGCTACAACTTTCCTGTACTCTGTTTTTTACTATAAGCTGTGAACCCTGTATATAAGAGAAATAAACTGACCAACGCTGAAAGACTATTTTCTTATAAATACCCTGCCACACTTTTTATGTACTAACACTTTTATCTGTATATATTTTTCTCTATAGATTGCAGAAGAATTATTCCACGGGCTGCCACATTTATTACTCTTTTGTATTATGTTAATGTAAGTACTTGCACACTGCTTTCTAACCCCGTATGCATGGACATTGGAGGGTCTAGAGTTGTTCAAATAAATGTAGCTTCATTCAATAAAATAGAGTCTTGACGTGTGCGGTGAAGGAGGAAACCATATGTTTCCTTATAACGCCGTTAATAAAGTGGTGGGGTCCCTTCCAATGACTAGCTGACCCGGCAACGCGTTGCTATGGCTAACTAAACACAATGCCATCTACTGGATGGTTATCCAACCTTTATAACCAACGCCATCTTTGAATTTATCGCGAAGAGACAGACAGACGCCGCGGAGGACTTTAATTTATAATACATAGAGATGGTGCGAAAGATTATAATAATGTGCATGAAATGCTTGAGGTAATTAAAGTATTTAAGGTGTAACGTACGTAAGGATTAATACTGTTCCTATGTTTTCGATGTAAGCTACCAGGCGGCTTGACTTTTCCGACACTTTTTTTATTTCGTTTTTATTTTTTTTTTTTTCACAAAAAGATACATAAATTAAAATAAATAAATATACAATAATTAATTACATAATATGTGTATTTGATGTACCCCCATAAATAAGCAGGGCTTGTGTGTATGGGGGATGGTATTATATTGGTTTAATTTATTATTTTTTATTCAGTTCAAATTTTCGGTATAATTTTTAAGCTGAGTTTTAAATTTTTTTATGTTACTGTTCATGTTTCTTATTTTTTCAGGTAGTGAATTAAAAAAATTTAACTACGAGATATTTATGATTTAACTGTCTTATGGTTCCCGTACCGGGAATCGAACCCGAGCCTGCTGGGTGAAAGCCAGCTATCACTTTTAACAATTATCATTATGTTTCAACCAATTTATACAAATCCTTGACAAATTATATACCCAAACCTTCCTCACGGAACACTCTATCTACTGGTGAAAACAGCATGAAAATCCGTTGAGTAGTTTTTGAGTTTATCGCGAACAGACAGACAGACAGGCAGACGACGCGGAGGACTTTAATTTATAATATGTAGAGATAGAGATGTAAAGAAGAGAAGATAGTAAGCTATCCGTAAAAGATAGATGTGTGCCATTGCAGACTTGTAGATTTATAAAAGAGGAATATCCTACCATGCATTGTTTTGTTATATCTCAAAGGGATTAGGCAGTGTTTTCGATGTAAGCTACCAGGTGGCTTGACTTTTTCCGACACTTCTAACAATTATCGTTGTGTTTCAACCAGTTAATCATTAACAATTGTCAAGCTGGCCTCGACGCTTTACGTGCCGTTTTACGGGTCTGGTGGGAAAGTCACCCATTCACCCAAAAACTTTTTTATAACGCATATGTTAGGAGTCATTTGGATTACGCGTCATTCCTCATCGAACCCACTTCTAAAAAGAACCTCGCGAGGTTTGACCGTATCCAATTTCAAAGTTTAAGATTGATTATCGGAGCAATGCGTTCTTCCCCAATTAACGCTTTACAAGTGGAGGCTCCTCTTCATTTCAGAAGACAGTTCTTGGCTGACAAGTTTTTATTTAAATGCTTAAAACTCTCTAATCACCCATTGAAAGACAAAATTACTGCACTCACTGCTCAAGTGAAATCACTTCCATATTGGAGGAACAAATCAATCCCTCTTCTTGTTAAAAGCCTCCATACGTACTGTGCGTATAAACCCCTCTTAAATCCATCAGACAGACTTCCTTTATATGCCAACTCCTTTCGTATTCATTTGTGTAAACCAAATTTTTTTTTTCTCTCGGCATAATTAACAATCACGAAGCTCCAAGAAAACTTATCCAAATTTTAAATTCGAAATATTCCAACTAGAAAATTATTTATACAAATGGTTCCAAGCCTCCCTTATCAAACCATGTGGGAGCGGCATTCCACTGCCCATCAGATCAAGTCGATAGAAAAATTAAACTTCCAAAAGAGGCTTCCGTTTTCACTGCTGAATGTACAGCCATTTTTGAATCCCTCAAATACATTGACGATGATCACATTGGAAACTTCTTAATTCTCTCCGATTCCCTGAGTGCACTTCAAAAATTAAACTCTTCTCCCTTCCATTACCCAGAAGACGATTTCTGTGTTGGAATTCGTACTTTAATTCATAAATTAACAGACTCTGACAAAGAAATCGTCTTGGCTTGGATACCTAGTCACTGCGGTATCCCTGGAAATGAAAAGGCCGATTCATTGGCGAAAGATGCCATTATTTCGGGGGATATTTTATATAAATTTTTAAACACCAATGACATTTTCATAAAATTGAAGGAAAACATGATTTCCACATGGCAGAATCATTGGGAAGAATCTAGTCAATCAAAAGGATATAACTTTTAACAATTCAGCCAACGATTCTGTGACGTATGTGTATGAGGGTGACGGCATGAGAGCGAGATAGCGAGTATGGGAAGTATAAAAGGGATGTACCGCTATTGAGCGCTCTCTCCATATTAATCTGGCAACTAATAAACATTGTAACATTAACAGATGTTATTACTACCCGATCTCAGAGACACCACAGTTGGCGCAGCTCGGTAGTTCGTAAATTTTTACGTAAATTTTTACGTAAAAGAATCTACGCGGTAGATTTCGGGATCTGACGGATTGTTGTCAGGATTGCAGGAAGCGATCGCAGGAAGCGATCGCATAAAGAAGAAATTGGAGCAGCCACACGCAAGTATTCGCGTGTGTGGGACCGACAAATTACAAAATTATTGTCGTTCGGGTACACCGTGTAACGGGGTACAAAAGGACCGGATCAAGGATCGGGTCAAGGACTGGATCATCGTGTGGATTAGCCGGGAACCAGGACTTGGTTTCCGTCGCTGCAGTCTGGGAAGGAAGACCTCGGAGTAGGGATTGGATCCGCAGCTGTCGGGAGACGGAGCCAGACGGGGACGGTGATCTACAGCTCTGGGTGGCGTGCACGTGGAACGTGGAACGTGGACCTCGGAGTGTAGCCTTCTTGGAAGTGCTGAGATAAGTAGTCTTGATTATTTTGTTTCAGCTCTTCCCCCAATGGAGGGTGTTTGTAAAAATTTGGGGACGTTCTGTTACAGAACGGGAAACTGGTCATTGTTCAAGGAACGACTGGATCAGGCCCTCATTTTACATGATGACAAAGTGTTATCACAAGAACGCAAAAGAGCATTTTTGCTGAGTTGCCTCACCGAAGAAACTTTCTCTTTATTATGTGATCTATGTTTCCCTAAAAAGGTTTCTGTTTGTTCTTTTGATGATTTATGTAAATTATTTGATTCACATTGCAAACCTATTCAAAATATTTTCGAGTCGCGTGAGTTATTTTATAAGTGTAAACAGCTAGCTAACGAATCTATTAAAGATTACGCTGCTAGGTTGAGAGGACTGAGTTTGACGTGCAATTTTGAATTGAGGCTGGAATCTTGTTTAAAAGACATATTCATTATTGGAATTTTCAATGAAAAATTGAAACATAAGTTGTTCGTTGAGGGGGTAAATACTTCTTTTTCGGAATGCATTCAGTTAGCAGCTTCATGGGAACATGTTGTTAATTTTAAGAAAGTTGATACGAATTTAAATGTTGTGCATAAGGATAGTAATGTTGTCCGTAAATCCAGGTCGGATAGTCCGATCAGATTTAAAAGTGCAGTGCGTAGTAAGACGCCAGTAAATATTGCATTAAAAAAATGTTTTTTGTGCGGAAAAACGAATCATTTGCAGAAAGATTGTTGGAAGAATATTTTTTGTAATCGGTGCAATAAATCGGGTCATCCTAGTAATGTGTGTAAAAACAGTAAAATTAATGTAGGTAATAAGAATAAACGAGTAAATTCGGTTTTTATGTTGCATGACGGCACGGGGCCGGAACCGATATTCGTAGATCTCATTATTGGTAACACTGTTCTGCGAGCGATTGTTGACACCGGCGCTGAGATTAATGCAATTCCATATGAAGTGTATTTAAAAGATTTTGTTTCTTGTACATTGGAAAGATGCGATATTCAATTGTCAGGATATGACGGGAAACGGTTAAATATTGTAGGTAAAGTTAATTTAAGTGTGTTATTTTTAAATAAAAGTGTAGATACGCAGTTTATAATAATTAAAAACGGTAATTCTACGATTGTTGGTAGAAATTTTTTACAAGTTTTCGGTATCGGATTAAGTGGAATAAATGCGGTAAATACCAGTGAGACTAGTTGTGATAATCAATTAAATTTTCGTGATAGTTTAAAGAAAAAATATGCTCATGTGTTTTCAGAAAAATCGGGTAGGCTTATAGGTTATGAAGCTAACATCGAAGTTATTTCGGAGTTCAGGCCAAAGTTTGTGAATCCAAGATCGTTACCTTTTAGTTTACGTGGAAAGGTAGAGGAGGAATTAAATAAGATGTTACGTGAAGATATAATTGAAAACGTAGAAATAAGTGATATGGCTAGTCCGATTGTTGTTGTAAAAAAGAAAGACGGTTCAATTAGAATTTGTACTGATTTTAAAACCACATTAAACCCTATGTTAGCGAAGTTGAAATATCCATTGCCTCGTATAGAAGATTTAATTTCATCTTTAAATGGTGCGAAATTTTTTGCTAAAATAGATTTGCGTAATGCTTTTGGTCAGATTTCGTTGAACGAGAAGTCGAGAAAATTATGTGTGATAAGTACGCATGTGGGTTTATTCAGGTATAAAGTGTTGCCTTTCGGTTTGACCACAAGCCCGGCTATATTTATGCAAGTTATTCAGGCGGTAGTAGGTAGACTTCGTAACGTTCGTATATTTCTAGATGATATTTTGTTGTTTGGAATTTTGAATCTGAAGAGGAATTATTCTCTATTTGTGAATCTGTACTTAGCAAGTTAAGTGATTGTGGATTAACTATTAATGAAAATAAGTGTTCTTTTCTAGAAACTGAGATAGAATATTTAGGTTTTAAAATTTCGCGGAAAGGAGTTATGCCTTTAGAAAATAAAATCTGTGCGATTACTCAAATGGCAGTACCGAAAAATGTTTCAGAACTTAGGAGTTTACTTGGGGTTATTTCATATTATAGAGCTTTTGTTCATAATATTTCAGGTATTTTGTCTCCATTGTATAACTTGTTAAAAAGGGGAGTAAAATATGTGTGGTCTGAGGAATGTAATATTGCGTTTGAGCGAGTTAAGAAACTGCTGACGTCAGATAATATTTTAGTGCATTTTGATCCTAATTTACCAATTAAACTTATTTCAGACGCATCTGAAAAAGCGTTATCAGCGGTGATTTGCCATGTATATGATAATGGTTTAGAGAGACCTATCGCATTTGCTAGCCGATTATTGTCAGAAACAGAATTAAAGTACTCTATTTTAGATAAGGAAGCGTGTGCTATAATTTTTGGGTTGAAGAAATTCTTTCAGTATTTATACGGCAATAAATTTGTTTTGGCTTGCGACAATAAATCGTTAGTACACATTTTGAACACGGATAAGCAAGTACCTGTTTTGGCCGCTAACCGTCTGCAGAGGTACGCCCTAATACTCCAGACTTTTGACTATAGTATAGAGCATATTAAGTCAGGTGATAACAAAGCGGATTTCTTATCACGAATGCCGATTAATAATAAGGATAATTTAGTTGTGTGTAGCGACGATATTGATGCTAGCGATTATTTTTTAAATTATATTGATTCTTTAAACGTGAATACGGTTGAGTCAGAGTTTGTGAACATAATCGAGTCAGAAACAACATTAAATGCGGAAACGATGAAACAGTTTTCGATTAATGATGTAAATATAGCGAGCATTATCGAGTTCACAGCAAATGGTTGGCCGGATAAAAAGTTCTTAAAGGATGATTTATTGAAATTCTGGTATTTTAGGGATAAATTATCGACTTATAATTCATGTTTATTTTATAATAATAAATTTGTAGTTCCAAGGGAATTAAGGGAAATTATATTGAATTTTTTACATCAATCACATTTAGGCATTGTAAAATCGAAAAGTCTTGCTCGAAATTATTTTTTTTGGCTTGGAATGAACAATGATATAGAAGTAACTGTGAAACAGTGTGCTCGATGCATGGAATGTTTACCTACTCCGTGTAAAGTTGAGTTGGCACCTTGGCCAATAAATGGTTTAATCTGGAGTAGATTGCATATTGACTTCATGGGACCGTTGGGAGGTCATAATTTTTTAATTATTGTTGATGCAACTACAAAATGGATAGACTGTCATGTTGTAAATAAGGTAGATTCGTTTTGTACAATAAAAGTTTTGAAAAGATTATTTTCTATGTTCGGAATCCCGGAACAAATTGTAAGTGACAATGGTACAGCTTTCACATCGTCAGTTTTTAAGGAATTTTGTCATAATTATAATATAGAATCATTGACTTCAGCTGTACAGCATCCTGCTTCTAACGGTTTAGCTGAAAATGGGGTTAAAACAGTGAAGAATTTTTTGAAAAAAATTATGGTAAATAATAAATTTCCTACTGATTTTGAAGATAAACTTTTGACGTTTTTAGTTGATATTAGAAATACGCCTTCAATGTCTACGGGCATTGAGCCTAGTACATTAATGTTGGGTAGGAAGATTAGATCAATTTTTAATACGATTATTCCAATAGTGGATAATGTTGAGAGTCAAGGTTTTAAAGGAATTGACAACACGGTCAAAAACAAAATGTTATTGAGCCAGCATAAACAGAAAAAGTATTATAGAGGAAGAAAATTTAAAAAGTACTTTGAGGTTGGTTCTAAAGTTTTAACCAGGGATTTAAGATGTAATGATAATAAATGGATTTTAGGAAAAATTTTTAAAAGATTGGGGAATAGGATTTATTTAGTTAAAATTATGTCTACGGGACAAATTTGGAAACGCCACCATGATCAGATTTCAGAGAGGAAGGTTAGGTGGGGGGAGTGTGATAGGTCTGATGATTTGCTGGACCTGGGTCCACTCTCGGATGTGGACATGACCAAATTTCCTAATTCCTCTAATTTTTGCAGGTCACCTACACCATGGGAGGGGAGGTTACGCCCTCGAGGTCAACGCCCACGCTACACGTGAAGAACAAGAATAATTACATATACTATGGAATGGAAATATTTAGTTATTTTGTTTTGTATAAATTTGTGAATAAAGAAATGTATGTAATTAGGTTTTAAGTGTGGGGGTGTGACGTATGTGTATGAGGGTGACGGCATGAGAGCGAGATAGCGAGTATGGGAAGTATAAAAGGGATGTACCGCTATTGAGCGCTCTCTCCATATTAATCTGGCAACTAATAAACATTGTAACATTAACAGATGTTATTACTACCCGATCCCATAGACATTCAAAACTGTGGTTTTCCAGACTTTCTTTTAACAAATTCTCGACATCCTCCATTTGCCGCATGCGGATAGGGCATTGCTGCCACAATGTTCACCTGACAAAAATTCATGTTAAGAATTCTGCGATGTGTGAATGTCATCTTGGTGAAGAGGATCTCAATCATATTTTTTTCAGTTGCCCTTTAAATAATTCATACAAAAATTTCATCCCTCACCTAATCAGTTCGGGCATATTGCCTCCCTACAACATTGCATGCCTGTTATCTTCTGTGAACAAACGTGTGTATAAAATCTTGGCTAATTTCCTGAATATTAACAGCATCAATTTGTAACTGTAAGTTAAGTTTCATATATTTATTTATTTATTTTATTTTTACGCACTATAAATTGTGTCAGCATATCTTTTAATTTCCTTGTTATGTTTAATAAAAATCATCTCTTATTGTAATAATATAGGTTGTAATAAGATAGGTTCTTGTTATTAAAACTAAATTAGTTAATATTAACCAAAAATTACACTCACAAAAGCATTCACTTGACACTGGCCAGAACACTCTGTTGGGTAGAAAAGCCATTAAAAAAAAAAAAAAAAAAAAAACCAATTTACACAAATCCTTGACAAATTATATACCTAAACCTTTCTCACGAAACACTCTATCTACTGGTGAAAACTGCATGAAACAGACAAACAGACAGACAGACAGACGAGGCGGAGGACTTTAATTTATAATATGTAGAGATGTAGAGACGTAGAGAAGAGAAGATATTAAGCTATCCGTAAAAGATAGTTATATGCTATCGCGGACTTTTTTGTAGATCTATAAAAGAGGAATATCCCACCATGCATTGTTTTGTTACCTATATGTCAAAGAGATTAGGCAGTGTTTTCGATGTAAGCTACCAGGTGGTTTGACTTTTTCCGATGCTTCTAACAATTATAGTTATGTTTCAACCAATTTACACAAATCCTTGACAAATTATATACCTAAACCTTCCTCACGAAACACTCTATCTACTGGTGAAAACCGTATGAAAATCCGTTCAGTAGTATTTGAGTTTATCGCGAACAGACAGACAGACGACGCGGAGGACTTTAATTTATAATATGTAGAGATTACAAAAACGATATAAAACCACACATTCCGAAACGAATTCAACTGGGCAATGTCAACATAATACAACCCTGAAGCGCAAAGCCAACGATAAAAATATACCAAAGATTTAACCATAAATATTTATGCCAAACCACCCATGGATTAACTAACAAATCCAACATTTATCACGCGATAGTTTTGTGATGTCCGCTTGAGAATAATTTATAATATTATTACAAAAATAATAAGATTTGTGTTTCATGTGGGAAAGATTTAACCCGTACATAAAATCTAAAGCCAGTCTTACCGATGGAAAGATAAGCCATTACTTTTCCAACATTTGCTTGACGAATTCTGACAACTACTAATAACACATTTAGGCATTTTAAATTGAATAATACTAATCCAAGTATCCAAGAAGCCGTTATAACCATGAAACCATAAATGAACTATGCATAAATATTGGAACTATGTTATGACATATGACCGCATATGACGTTATGAGCAGGGTTGCCAATGCTTAAGTTACCGCAATAAATGTTCAAAATCCCAAAATTGGAGAGAGTAAAATATCAAATTCCCGCAAAAAATAAAAGTAAATTCTATTGAAAATAGCATTTTTTATTTTCCTAAATTGATTAAATATATTATTACATACATAATACAAGATTAAAAAATAGGTTACAACCCAATAATCAATATTGAAACAAAAATAATGACATTTAAAAAAAAAAAGTACGGTGCGCGGTGTGCCGATAAATTGTCTAGTCAGAAAAAAAGAAAACATAAAAAAATATAATACACACAATAATATAATTATGTATTCCCACAAAGTGTTTGCTATATGTGGAAAAAATTGGTAATATATACGGTGTGCCAGGTACTGCTAGGAGAAATAAATAACTGCAAAAGAAAAGTAATTTAAATGAAACAAAAAGGAGTTAGTTAAAGAAAAGAAGATAAAGTAGTATTTAATGTTACAATATAATTTTAACCCATTTAAAAATATATATTTTTTTATTTGATATTGAGACCAATAATTTTAAACAGTAAAGTTAAGTCAATTAATAAGAAATTTACATTTTATAAGACTTTAATAACAATATGTAATGTATTATTAACGAAAAAAGCATACATACAAGTAATGTAAAATAATTACCTCCTTTCATCAATTACTGCATCATGCTTTTTTGGTTAACACTTTGTTTGAAAGATTAAACTTCAAACTTCCTCCTTTTTTAATTCCCTCACGAGTAGCCATGAATGCTACCACAGTATTTGTAAGAAGGCGATTTCTATTTTTCAAATTTTTAAAGCGTTGGAAAACGGCAACACGAGGATAAACTTATTACCATTTTTAAATTAAAGTATCGTCCTGCATTATTTTTTAGGTCAAACACTTTAGCCCAGTAACTTTCAGCATCGTCATCTACATTCGGACCATGTTGGGAGAAATCAAGAATAGCGAGCGAGAACCTTCTGTCGTAGAAGTGCTACCAAGGGCGGATCCAGGATTTTTTTCTGGGGGGGAACAAGGGGCGGATGAGCTAAAAAATCAACAATTACTGTTAGAAACAAATTTGAAGTATCGTACTTCAAGTTTATTTCTACAAGTTTAATTATGTATAGGAAGGTTTATGAAAGTGTCAAAACAATAGAAAAATTAAATGTTTAATAAAGGCAGTTTTTCTTCTAAGTATGTACTGTGATAGACTGTGATGGAATCTCCATAGTACACAAAAGTATTGTCTGAAAAATACCCCCTAAATGAGTTAAATATATGCCGATCTAAAATTAGAGACGCGATCTAATGCCCGGGCAACGCTAGGTACTTAAGCTAGTATTAAATAAATGTGAGCAATTTCTAAACTGTGCTTTATATTTTATTACATTATTGTTTTTCTTCATTATGTTAACACAAAATTGCGAAGGTATAATAATAATATACCTACCTATATGCAATTCTAATTTTGAGATCAGTGGGTAGCTATATTGTAATGAAAAAAGATTTTTTTCATTTTTATTACTTTTTAATTTTTTTTTTAAATGTAGGTTACACAGCTTTACATAAACACCATGAGCTATGTGTTTACTATTGCCATTTGAACCACAGTTGCGCCCTCCTATGTTTTCTACTCTTATTAGACAAACTGTACCCATACTACGTGACACTTTTAGGGGGGAGGGTCTTCACGCTTGGTACAAATGAGCGGCGGGTGGCTTAGGTTTTTAGTCACCGGGGGGGGGGGGGGTTAAAAATTGTAAAAAGTTGTTCACGTAGTATGGGTACGTTCCCTTAGCGGAGTGACGTCAGAAACTTTGCTTGAAATAATTTTAATGCTACTTCCACACCGAAGCCAACATTCCAACTCCGAACTTAGTTCAGAGTTGGAAGGTTGGCCGATCGTGTGGTGGCTATCGATCACCTTGCGGCCCACCTTCCAACTCCGAACTCCAAAATGGCGGACGTCGAACAGCTGTGGCTACGCCGTATCTTATCAGTTGCCTACAATCTACAATTATCAATACGTAGAAGTATATATACGACCATAGAGATATACAATAAAGGCGCCATGCCTTACAAATTACAAATATATTCCAGATTCGTGTTCATCTCAGACTTGCGGAGGCGTACGGGAGGGGTAGTTCGACACTTTCCGTTATCTACCGAACTGGCACGAATGCGATTGCAAAGCAGGGGTTTACAGACTTTTCAAGTAGAGGACCGCATACAACGACATCAAAGTTCATCAATTATATTAATCAACCTAGTTATTTTTTACTGCTGCAGCGCCTATTTTTGATAAACTTTCGAAATCACTGGTTACGCTTAATACAAATATTTTTTAGAAAAATCTTTATATTCACCTTAATTACTATAAAAGAAAAAAAATGCGATGGAAAATATTGCATTCAAAGTTTCAATTACGAGTTTGACATCGCGCCATTCGCGGTCGCGAGTTCTGGAACGAGTTTGAGCACATAAATAACCCTTTTATATATAAACAGGCTGGAACACAACCATAATACTCGTTTTAACTTTAATGAAAGACTAATAGGCCACTTGCATCACATTTTTTTAAATTTTTTTCCGGTTTAGGCAAATATTCTAAGACATTCTGCATTTTTATTTTTTTTTAATCAAATTTTTGAAACCCTGGGGATTTTTTGAAAATTTCAATCCGATAAATCAGACCATTTTTTATAAACCGGAAAGACGGGACATAATTTTATAGGTGTGAAAAAACGATAATTACATAGCCGAAAATCATTTAAAAAAAATAACGTTTTCCACACGAATTGCACAGGAGAATAACGAGGCATACCAAAAATATTACATCTCATAAATATTTTTTTTCCTTGATCCATCTTATTGACCATAAATCATTATAATGAACAGCGTTTATATTACTAAATTTAATGTAATATACTTGTAATTGTAAATTATAATAATAATAAGAATATTATAAAATTTAATTTTGTTAAAATCAGCACCATAATCATTATACCTCTAAAACACGTACCGACATCATCTGCACGTTCTGAAGAGAACCCCGTAGATCATTAAAAGTACGGGGTTCTCTTCAGAGCATCTGTCAAAAAGTGAAACCAAATGATAAGTTCGCAGAGAACAAACAATAAATCTAGTGAACGAATTCAAAAATTCGCCTGAAATCAAAGTGATGCCATATTCAAAAATAAATCAGTGTGGAATTTTAAAAAAATAATAGGAACATTTTCGGAGACGGGACATTTTCATGTAGTGACGTCACGAGCCTAAATAATGGATTTATTTATTTAAAAATAACAAAAACTGTACATTTCTAAACAATTTTATTAACTTTTTCTTAATCTTAGTAAAAAGATCTATCCACATGATTTTTTCCAAGTCGTTATGAAATCCATGCAAGTGGCCTATTGTACCTAAACATACAAATAAATATGGACAAAGAACGTTAAATTACATGATTCCCAGTTGTTTAAATATGCTTCCAGCTGAAATTAAAAACTGTACCCAAAACAAACAATTGGTGAACTTACTGAAGACTTGGCTTACGGAAAGAACTAAATTGTATTGGTTACAATAACTAAAGACTTTAAAATTGTTATTCACGTTTTCATAATTTTTCTTTTATCTAAGTATATTTCTGTAAAAAAAATATTTTATTTTATATCTATAATTGTAAAAATGTATCGAAGTATATTTCTGTAAATTTTTTTATTTAATTTTATATCTTATTGTAAAAATGTAACTATTAAATCACTTTAATGTAAAGAACCCGTTAGACAAACTACTAAAAAGTAGTTTATCGAGACTTTTGTCTTATATTTATAAAATGTATAAAATATAATGCTCTGAAGCCGGGTATTGAAACATTTAAGGGACTTACAATAGACTCCACACCGAGCGCGAGTCGCCATGTAAATATACCTGCAAAAATGTGCAAGAACGCAGGTGTCCTTAGACTGAGGGCACAGCGTAGTAAGGACTCGAACGTTCAACAGTCTGAATAGTCCGTTCCATACATTGCACGAACGCCTTTTACACATACGCTTGCCAGATGTATTTCAAATGACCAACACGACACGATGGTTTTTGGTCCACTAAATGCGTGAAATAGAGAATTGGAGGTACTACCTTCAAATAGTCGAACCAATTTATTCGCTTATTGTCTCATCTATTTATATATATCAATGTATACGTATACGACATGTTTTCAAACCATCACGTAGAAGTATACACACTATTACACACGACATGTTTTGAAACCGTTATACCACTCTTCCGTAATAATATTGTCATATAAATTATCTTGATCGCCTGCCGTTCGCAAACTGATGAGTGGACGGCTGGTTCGTGCGAGTTGGCCCAACTCGCCTCGGAGGTGATTCCGGGCTAACTCGATCTCCAACCTTCCAACGCACGAACTACACCTCAACACATTTTTTTTCTAATTTTTCTTTATTCATAGCTTTAATGGTTACATAATTTGTCAATTTTTCGACAACCACCATACTAGGCACATGACAGTGTTTAGTGTCCGAACGTTTGAAGTTGGAAGTTGGCTTCGGTGTATTGGAGCAAACTTCAGCAAACGCCTTTTCTAGGAACCTTGGCCCTTGTGTTTAGCGTATATTAAAAAAAATCAGTGAACTCGTTTATGGTACAACTGTCAAAACCTCTATGTACTCTATGATAAGTTTAACAAGTTCACGAACTGCTACAACATTTAAAAATTTAAACGCTATAAATTCCCAAACTAAGCTAAAAAGATATCTTTTCTATTAGTGCTCTATTTCTCTGTACGTTTTTGCAATCCAGTTAGAAGTTAGAACATTAGAACTCGACGAATTTGCAAATTTGACGGCTGCAGTGCTAAAATCAATAATCGTCTGGTTACCGCCAGACATTTTGAAGTACCATTGTGTATGAAGAAACTATATTTACACACTGTAAAAACGCCCTGCTATGTGAAAATCTCCTTTAGTAACGGTAAAATCAGTTCTAATGATATCATAACTTCCACAAATGCGTAGAAAAACAAATTTTCTTGTAATAATAATTACTTTCATTTGATTAAAAAATAAACAATGAAACAAAACATCAATTGAAAAAAATCTTACCTTTATCATCTGATTACAGGAATATCTGTGCTAGAAAGTTTTACTAAAAAGGTCCAATTTTAATAAAATGACGGTTGATGTGGATAATATTATTGAAAAACCTTCTTTGATTGCTCCAAAGAAAAGAATAAGTGGAAAAAAATCTGGACAGTCAACTGGTCATGTGGATCACATCATTGTTATTCAGGTATAAATACATTATCATTTGTTACATTATAATTAATATATATATATATATTATGTTAGTTCAATATTATTATACTTTAATCATTATGTGTAAGTCGATATGTATACACATGTTTTTCACATAATTTATGTACCAATTCTGATTATGAAAAATTAATAGTCTTTAGAATAGTCACAAACAATATTTTTGTAAGCTGAATTAGTAGGTAAAAGGTGATTTTTACCAATTTAAAAGTAAAACGCTGTATTTTGATTTTTAATATCATGGGATAATTACTACAACTAGGTAACTCCCAAATCAGCATTTTTGAGTTACACACTAAAAACGTAACTCTATTTTCTCATCTATGAAAGCTACAAACAGAAAAGTGGAAAAAGCATTGGAATCGTCAAGTTATTTGAATATGTTTTTTGTGGGTTTCTCCAAAAAACGGTATCGTTTAATCATATAATTAGTTAACTCTATAGTTACCTAAGTGTTTTTTCATGTTTCAATTAGGCAACTAGACATAGCTAGTTGTAGCACTAAAATTTGTGAAATTGCTTAAGCCGCCGCATCCCGAATTTCTACCGATTTCTCACATATCTTCCTTAAACATTTGAAGTTTTTAAGCTCTAAAAAAAATATATGTTATTCTTTAAGATAGTATCTATCCACTCCCAACACTGGAATGGTAATTATATAAAATTCCCTCGATATAAATAAATCATTTTGGTATGCAACAACTAAGCAAGTCATTCCATTTTTATAAATAAATAAATGAAAAAATGTAAAGCCATTTTCTTTTATCCAAAACTAGCTGGTTCCCGGCATGCGTTGCTATGCCATTTAATAAAGAAATTGTTTCTTCCTGCTTGTCCTTTCCCATTCGTCCCGTTCCCGTTCCCCTTTCTCCTCCCCTTCCTCTCCCGTGTCCCCTTCCCCTATTGCATTCACACTCCGTCTCCTCCACCTTTCCTCTCCCCACTCCACTCTCCCCTTTCTTCCATCCCGCGAACCCCCCTCCCCCCTCCCACATTCCATGCATTCAGTCCCGGTACATTCAGTTTTCAAACAGCTCGCGTCCCACATATTCCATTTTTTTAATACAAATTTCGTAATGCCAGAGCTCACCAGTAGTTTTATACAAACCTTTTCCTGACAACAACGAACACACAAAAAAAAGAATTATCCAATTTGGTACAGTCGTTCGGAAGTTATGCGCGTACATACATTTCGGCGATTCATTTTTATTTATATAGAAGATGTAAGTATTACCATTCCCAACACATCAATCTACGATTTAATCATGCTCATCAGTATAAATATACAACAACAGATTTATTACCATCTTTTAATTCAATTTCCCAACAAAGCTGATTTCTAAGTTAGGGAACGTACCCATACTACGTGACCTCTTCGGGGGGGGAGGGGGGGGGGGGGGGTCTTCAAAATGTCACGCTTGGTACAAATGAGCGGCAGTTTGCTTAGGATTTTGGTTACCGGGGGAGGGGGGGGGGGTTAAAAATTGCAAAAAAATTGGTCACGTAGTATGGGTACGTTCCCTTACCTAGTTGTAGTAATTATCCCACGATATGTGTCTAAAGGGATTGCAGAATCTTTAAAATGTTTCTTCCCAACAACTGTGGTGAGACATTTTAATAAGTAAATGAAATGAATATTCTAGGGTGGCACCAACGGCTCAGCTGCCAAGAAGCACACCTTCACCGATGGAGTACTGGAGCAGCACAAACTAAATGGCTCTACCTATTCTCGCAACAATGGCGTTAAAAATCACACCATCATGGATTTGCCCATGATTCCAGACGATGATGATGAGAAGTATGACCCTTCTCCAACACATGCTGAAAAAGATCCCATTATTGAGAGGCCCCAAAGTCTCCACAAGAATGGATATCAACAGCTCAATCTCAATCTTCACAGCAGTCGAGAAATCGTAGACCTCTCGCCTATCTATGAAAACTCATCCGATGCCTGCTCAAGTCACGACGATGTTCGCAGCTCCAATAATGAAATAATCATTGCACAAAAAACAAGCAAAACTAGCGCAGATGATACGAACGATAGCAACACGGTCACACCCAATAGTTTATCTCAAACACATTCAGAAACCAGCCTTGAAATTGGTTTCATATCCGAAGGTCCGTACAAGCACGGGGCAAGAAAAAATAAGAAGAAAGTTAACATCGCTTCGGATACAGTTGAACAAAATGAAGACTTTATTGACACAGAAGCATCGGCCTTAAAATGTGATTCCGAATCTTCCGGTTCTCCTGAGAGATCCGTAATGAGTAGTTCTACAGATGGGTACTTGACCATGACGGGGACCATTAAACGGGGCAAAAAGAAAGGTCAGAACATAGATGTGAAATTGAACATATCGAGAGAAGAACTGGAGATACTGGAAGCGGCCATCGTAGCCAAGGAAATCAGCAAAGCGCAGCAGTGGTTTGTTTGCACGCCCACTTCTGGATTTCACATTGTGCTTTGGTCATTCTTCTGTATGCCCATTGTGATATTCTTATCCGGCGTGTACTCCTTTTATATCGGGACACTTACGTGGTACAACATATTTACTTACGTGAGCGAAGGAAAGAATTGTTTGAAGAAAGTTTTTATATCCCCATTTGTAATACTTTTGTATCCATTTTTGATATTGTTGTTTACTGTAGGAGTAGGCTTATTTGCGGGAGTTGCGCAGCTGACTTGCTGCGGGTCCAGCTGGTGGAAGGAAGTATGTGACCTGGAAAAGGGGTTCTACGGATGGCTGTGCGGCCTGTTGCACCTCTCCGACTGCAGCCCGTACGAGGTGGTTATTTTGACTGATTTAAAAGTGGTTGAGAACACAGATATGAGAGGACACTCCTCGACTGAAGATATTTCTATTTAGCTACTGAATGTAGAATAAAACACCACCATCATTCCAATGTCCATCATTCGTAAGTATTTCATAACATTGCAACATCGTTAGAATTATTTTATCTTTCAGAATCTAGTCATTATCATTTTAAGAAATAACGTAGGTAATATTGTCAGTGTTATATGTTTACAACATGCAAAATATTTATTTTAAGCGCAAAAATTATAATGATCCGAAAAGCTCATTTACCAACTTGTATCAGGGTGTTGAGTCAGTACTTTATAAATACATTGAATACCCATATCACATTACTCTTAGGCCCTCCATTCATGGAGATACTTACAATTTACGTAATTGTGTAAGTACCCACAAGTACCCTGCTGATATACTACTTTTTAATGCTAGTCTCCGTACACAGCGCTATCCGAAATACACTGAACTTGATCATTTTTCACGTGCAGCCGTGGAGTTAATCGCAGTCAAGCGATGTCATATAACTTTTTTTCCAACATCAATCCATGCCTTCTCCACTGAATCCTTTCTTACGTATTCTGGTAACGTATAGTTATATAAACATGTATTTTTTCCTCTGTCAGAACAAATCTAACATTACTTTCATGTTCCGACGCCATTTCTGTCAAACATCAAACGAATAGTATCCGACACAAATGATGCGACGCGTCGTGTTCGATCAGCACTGTCGGTATCGTGATACTGATTGGAAACCGACAGCCACCGTGTAGTGCCGTGAATGGGCACCAGCAAAATCGTACGGGGGGTGCTTACGATCGGCGCGTTTGATACGCTCACGAGGATCGGGTATCTTGTAAGTATCTCCGTGAACGGAGGCACTTACAAATTTTTCATAAAATTACTTTAGTCCTTTTATAAATTTAATACATATATTTAATAATAAAAACAATCCGTGATTGTTTTACTCCGTACAATACGATGCATACGATAATTAATTAAAATTAAGGATCAATTAATGTTAGTCTGAGACTTATATAATACTCAGAATAGAAAAAGTTATTTCAAGTAGGTAGATTAATTTATACAATAGTTTCCATTAAAATCATCTGAACTCAATGAAGACATAAGATGGGATGTAATTAGTAATCCCGGAGAGGAAATAATAATGTGATAGGTGCAGGGAACTAAGAGAACGGTAAGCAGAGTGTTGGAGTTATTTAACTAATCTAGTCGATTTAACCAAATAGTAATGCCTTCTTTTATAGAAATTTTTGTATGAGGAAGGCTGCTTTTATACAAAATTTATACATGGATGTAATATTATTAATTTGTGGGTTTGTATTTGCCACAAAACGACTGATATTTACTTAGTCTCATAAGATTTTTTCCATGTATTCCATTATTGTGATTTTCAATAAAAGTCAAAGGAAAATACATATTTTATTTCACCCTATACTAATTTCGGAACAATAAGGTTTACTGAGGGCAATCGTGGGGGTCGATTTCCATGTGTTCACTCATACGAAGATGTGGCTTTGGGTCCAGTACTTTGATAATGATGAAGACCTTCGAAATACTGGACAGGTTAAGTACATTCTCAAATAGCCCGAGGTTTATGTAGAAGGAATTTGTAAATAGAGAAGTGCTTGAAAAAATAACGGAAAGCTGTAGTTTTAAGAGGTATGTAAAAAAAAAAATTATATCTATGTGGGTTTTTATTTTTATAGCCTTTTTTATGTGACCTCACAAGATCCCCCTGTCTGTATGGTGTAAAGGCAAGCAGACTATGTCGCCATTTGTTTAGGCAGCGTTGTGAGGCGGGTTAAAGGAAAGTTGTGGGAAGGGATTTATTAATTATATGAAGGAGGAAAAACAGATGCCGGTAGCTCGTTCCACATACGAGCCGACTTAACAAAAACGAGTCTAAGGAACGACCCATTCTCGTGAAACCGAAGCCTTAGGGCTTTAAAGTGGCAGTGATGTGTGAATTCAGTGTGGTGCAAACCACCAAATATGGGGTCAACGAATGCCCACATCATTCATTCACCATAGGGATTGATGAGGTTCACTAGGTGACGAGGCTCTAAATTGGTTTGCAGACCTAGATGTCCCCCTCTGAGCCCCCCGCCATGCGAAAGAAGAGTAATTTATACCCAAACGGTAACTTTCCGAACAGCCATCTTATTACAAAAACTGGTAAACTTAAAATAATTCATAATCCGCTTGTTCATAGATAGTGGTACGTTAATTATTTTAGGAAAATACATAAAAAATACACTTTTAGCAATAACTGCTGTAAAGTATATAGATTAATTATTGTTTTATTTCATTCAATATGTCAAACCACAAAGTGACTGCTTTCTATCAAAAAAAAAAAGATTAATTATTGTTTGTTTGCACCCGCAAATACACAGCACAAATAAATAGTTTTGTTCATATAAAATCCCAATTCCTTCAAGAAAGGCATTGGTGCGGTTAAATGTTGATGATTCAGGTTTTACGATGTGACATCTAAATTACTTGCATTATCAAATCTTGTTAACACTAATACCAGCGTTGTTTGATTAATAGGTACCAGCGTTTGTTTAATAGGCAGGAATTTGATGAGCCTCGTGAGCGCAGTTTTTCATATTAATATATTTTTAGGATATAATGTACAGACCATAAACGATGTTAAGTCTCCCTCAATTCTGTTTTCGCAGGAGTAGATAGGATTGAATGGCGCTATCGCTTATTATGCAGACGTTCAGTAAATAAAAAATAAAGTTCTCAATTTTCTGTAAATCCGATGTTTCTAAGAATGTTTAATGTACATAGGTGTCACACGCTAAAAAAAAAAGTGCAAGCGCTCATGTGTTGTACCGATGCATTATGCTATAAAATATTTCTTTCTATGGTAGGAGAGGGGGTCAGTTGAATTAGAGAGCTGCCGCGAAATGTCATTTCTCTGTACTGGATCTGTCAACTTGACAGCTGTCATCTGCACATTTTCGCAGCTCCGTAATTAAAATGACCCCCTCCTGTTTACGGCGAAGAGGGTTTTGCATATCGCCTCAGGAGAGGTTTTGGCATATAACTTTGAGCTTCAAACGCATCCTCTGCTTAGGGGTGACAGGTCTGTACGGGATTGTATGGAGAGCGATATTGTGCGTGCAATGATCTTTTATCTTTGCGTGTGACACCTACATTATTGAAATAAAAGAAATTATTATAGATGCAAAAAAATATTTTTAATTTCCTATTAGCAAAATTAACAATATTTACATAGTACTGAACTTAAATTGTCTAATAAAAGTTTTTAACAATATTTTAAGAATAATAAAATAGCTACGGGGTATTCTTGGTCTATGAAGGTTCCGGTTGAGGTGGCTGTTTACTTTGATCTGTTTGCGAATGATTTAATTCCTGGTCCAAACGCTCCTTTGCTCTAACAACTTTGGATTGTAGGTAAAATGAACCTCCTTTGCTCTTGTCATTTGCCGTGAACAGGTATTCGTACTGCTTTTTTATGTCTTCCGGGTCAATTTTAGAGACATTAAGGATTTCTTTGGCCTCTTCTACGGAGAGTCCAGTAGCTGCGTTGGCTGCAGCCCTTTTTGCTCCGTCTCTTCCTCCACCAGCTCTTTTCGCCGCTTCCTGAGATGCTGCTATTTCTTGTTTCAGGGCCCTCGCAAATGCCCTACCGACCACCTGTGTGCCCAAGACAATGATTTGAGCAATATATTTTGCCATTACGGCAGTGGTTTTGAATGTTTTTATTAAAATAAATTACATCACAAACTATCACACAGGCCAAACTTCAAAAGGATAACCTCAAAATAAATGACATTGAAATGTTGTCATATGAAGAAAAAACTTTTACATAACATAATAATATTTATACGCAGATGTACCTACTTAAGTTCGAAAAATAGAAATATTTAATTCCATAGAAAGCATTTGACATAATAATGACAGATTAAAAAACATAGATAAAAATAATAAATAGAAAAAGTAAATAGGCACCCGGCGCGCCTTTAGGTTATGTTCATTTGAACTTCTAAAAAAAATCTAAATTAAATATGTCAAAGGTAATATTATTACGGCAAAGCTTTCGATTATCCATAATATTTTTGAAATTACTTACAATAATTTTTTGTTTTGTACTTTTTCAGTCTCTGGTTAGTCTTGTGACTGGTGGAGTTTCAGGATTGGGAAGAGCCACCGTAAAAAGGCTGATAAAACAGGGTGGACAAGTTGTTGTATGCGATCTTCAAGAAACCAAAGGAGTTGAAATGCAGCAAGAATTTGGCGACAATTTGGTTTTTGTCAATGCTGATGTGAGTTTAATTCAACCATTTTCACCAAGTAAACAATTAATACAACAGACACTACCAACCACGTATAAATTTATAGGAGAATAACCATTTTGTATGTTTTTTTAAAATATGTGTTTAATTCAATACTTCACAATTACTTTACTTTTTAACGCTTATTTTGAGATATTAGGTAAGTACTATTTTTTCACGCCTGCTCTCGGTAAGTTTGTATAAACATCATTGGTAAATTTTTGGGATTGGTGGCCAAGGCTATTATGAATAATTTTTAGAAAAAAACTTTAGATTCGCCTTAATCACTATAAAAGGAAACTTATTGCATCACGGCTAGCGGAAAATAATGCATTTTAATTTTCAATGTCGTTAACTAAAATTACTTCGCGAACCGAAACTATGACAGCCCGCCCGCCATTTTGTCGCTGTCAAAATACGTTTTTGAATGGTTTGTTTGGCTACGCAGGGTTTGTATAGCGGGCTTGTTTATGTGACAAATGGCGGGCGGCAGCGGGCGGGCTGTCGTAGTTCTGAAGTGAAATTTTATTTAACGACATTGAAAATTAAAATGCATTATTTTCCGCCAGCCGTGATGCAATAAGTTTCCTTTTATAGTGATTAAGGCACATCTAAAGTTTTTTTCTAAAAATTATTCGTAAATAGCCTCGGCCAAAAAATTAACACATCATTTTCTTAGAGTGTGATTAGACCTCCATGGCTCTCCACTGGCTGCGGTTCCTCGTTATTCCTCGCCTTCAACCCTCAGATCTTCCCATGCTACTCCAATCATCTTCCTCGAAGCCTATTCACTTCTATTTGGTTTTTTCCACTGGGGCACCCAATTGGTTATAATTTTTAGTGTTCTGTCATCCGGCATTCAACATGTACAGCCCACCTGCAGTCTTTGAGGCCTACAGTATCTTATGATTGTGTCGTTATCATATTTTAGAATTCATGGTTCATTTTATTTGTTTATGATTGTGTCGTTATCATATTTTAGAATTCATGGTTCATTTTATTTGTTTATGATTGTGTCGTTATCATATTTTAGAATTCATGGTTCATTTTATTTGTTTATGATTGTGTCGTTATCATATTTTAGAATTCATGGTTCATTTTATATGTTTATGATTGTGTCGTTATCATATTTTAGAATTCATGGTTCATTTTATTTCTATCCATTTTCTAGCCCAGGTCCAACGATTTCCCGAAGCATTTGGGTTCTAAGACTGCTAATTTTAAACGTAATAGATTTTTATAAACACAATGTAGGTATTACACATAATTATTGTAATGTCCGTTTTTGTTTCTTTTAAGGTGTGCTCAGAAAGTGACATAACCAATGTACTGAAAATTACCAAAGAAAAATACGGACGGCTGGACAATTTGGTGAACTGCGCTGCCATTGCTTCAAGCTTCCAAACATGTAACTTTAACAAAAAAACAGTACACAGACTTAGTGACTTTGAAAGGGTTATAATGGTGAGTATTGCACTGTAAATGTCAGTGCTTCCTATAAAAATAAATAGAATATTGTCCATTATCGCAGCGCCCTTGAGGTGATTTGTGACAAAAATGGCAATATATATTATTTTGCCATTTATACATAGTCATCCAAAGGTAAATATTTCCCTATGGAGTCCACGCTCCAAAGACTTAAAAAAATTAAAACAAATTGTACTAGGTAGTGTGGCGGTCATTTAACCCGTTCTGCGAAGTTTACCGCTGCGCCACTGACGTCCACAGAATACGCTGGAAGATACGGCATACCTACCTTAGCGTAGTAATAACTGGCGCATCGTAAATAATCCGCCACCTACGCGAAAGAGCTAGAACGTCTGGCTGTACCAAACAAGTGCCCGCAGAAAGTTCGAGCGATTTCTCACCTTTGCGTGAATTCACCGCATTACCTACCGCGAGACTAATTACTTGCCACGGGTATATAAGCCGCGCTCGCTTGCTCGGAGTCAGTCAGTACCTCAGTATTCATTCATCGGCCAGGCGAGCAACACAGAACTAGCAGTGTCGCGACTAAGTACCTGCCCGCGCGGGGCACGGGCCTCGCGCAGTCAACAGTGAACACCATATCCAGCGTGACTTCAGGAACATCTTTATAGCACCTTTGAGGCACTTCTCCAACTACCATCTCGACATGAGATGGCAATCATCATCCTGCAACGAGCAGCAACCACAACCGGCAACGCGCCATCATCCAGCATCCTGCAACGAGCAGCAACAACAGGCAACGCGCCAGCATCCTCATCGCCTCTTAAGGTTCCTTCCTGCGTCACGTGTGTGCTCCGACCCACTGGACACACAGCCGCCATATCCCGTCAACACGACGTCGATCGACCGCCTGGACCAAGGTCACGTCTACACAGCCACGGTGTAGGGCAACACGCCGGCTTCCTGAAGACCTATGATCTTCACCGCCGTAGTGTCCTGACCTTCATCTTCACATCATCGCGCAGCAGCATCACTACTGTCACTCCGCTCCCGCTCCGCATCGACCTCCGCTACGTAGCCACAATAAAGACTGACTCATACATCGACTGCATGCCTTTCATTTCTCTCGCCCCGTCTCTACCGATACGGACCGCTCCCTCAGTAGATTACAGTTAGTAATAAGTAAGAGGCGGCAAAGTGGTGGCTTTTACAGAGCCGAACTCTAGGGAAGACAACTTAATTTTTAAACACGCAAAAAACGCGTAGGTACCTATTAAATAGTTGTTTTAAATTACTTCACAGTTTTAGCAAGTTGAGTACGTTGTCGGAAATAAAAGTTTATTGACTTATAGATACATGAAGTTTAAAGTTTTCTCGGTACGGTTTGTTTTGGAGATATACTTTAACTGCTGACCCTGTATAAAATATAAGGGCGGCCAACTGTTTAATTTGGTAGCCACCTCTGGTCTGGAGTCCCAAAATAATTAAAAAAAAAACCATTCTGACTCTGCGCAAAAACGGGCGGTCCGTTTGATAGCTTCCCCGATTACAACTGGATCGCAATCTTTAGAGCGCTGGCATCAGTTAGGAACGCTGTCCGTGTTCTACCGGTATTTCAATGGAAGGTGCTCGAAGGAACTAGCGTCTGTGATCCCTTCGGCACCGTTGCATAATTGGGGAACACACCAATCGGGCACCCAACATTTGTGCATGGTTGACTTTTATATCGCATGAGAATAGGTCATTTCTACGGCTTGTTCAAGTTCTCGAGTTCTTGAGCTCAGCTGTCGAATGATTGCTGGCTTCTGTGTTTCCTACCTAATTCAACATAGATCTCTTCAAGACCCCTTTTCTCCCTAAAAAAAACCATCCACACAACATCTCCATAGATGACATAGACTCTGAAGAAAAATTATTTTCCTCGGGGCCTTCTGTGTGGAGTGAAAGTACAACAATAAAAAATTAAAAACATTTTTTATGTGAATACCGCACCAGAATCCCAATTGCTGGGGCTGGAAGTTGGAAGAGGAAGGTTGGGAATTACATGGTCATTCAGATCAGGTCACCAAACACGGCCAAAGTCATTTCAAGCAATGCTTGAATTCTGAATGGTTGTCTCACACCAGGGTGATGCTGAGAGTCTCTTCCACTCTGAAACGCGCCGCAAATAAATCGTATATATTATTTAAAATAATTTTAAAATTTACGCGCCCGACATTTGTCGAGTGATAACGAGTTATGAGAACGAGTCGAGTCACATGAGAACGGTTCGTTCCTACGACTCGTTCTTGAGTTCAACAGCTCGGCTATGGAATGATTTGCTGGCCTCTTTGTCTCCTCCCCCTTTGTTTCCATGGGTCTCTTTAAAAAAAAAAAAAAACCTCCACACAGCAACCCCAAAGACTTAGTGTTGGGTAGGACACGACATCAGGATGAGTTTGTAGTTGAGGTGTTACAAAATATTTTCGCTTACGGGGGGGGGGGGTGGTGGGGGGACGTGGGGGGGGGGGGTTGGCTAGATAATTTCAGCTCTACACAGGGGGCCCTGAGGAAAATTCCCCTCAGACCCTATGTCATCAGCTGTGGACGTATAAGTCAAAAGGACTCCCTCAACCACTCTCTCCGGATCCGGCCTGGACAAACTTCACCCCATGAGCCCAGGTACCCCTGCTAAGTCACCAAACGTAGCGAACCACTTGGGGTGACCTATGGCAGATGTGTTGGTTATCTCATAATGGTTCCTGGGGCGGCGGTACCCATACCCGCCTCCCGTGTTTGTTAGTTTTGTGATACGAAAAATGGATATGAAAAAAGCCTACCCTCCCACCCCCCTTCCACCTCCTCCCCCCACCACCACCACTGATCCACCCCCCCCTGCACCCACCCTCTGATCCCCCCCTCAACAACCCCCTCCACCTCATCTCAACACTCCCTCAACCTCCCTCCCTTGGGAGCTGTTGGGACTCTTGTGCGGTATTCACATAATAATAATTTACAATAAAAATATATATATTTTTTAATTTTAAAAACATTTTGGAGCAGTTGGGACGCTTGTGCGGTAATTTACAATAAATTTAAAAAATATATATTTTGGAGCAGCTGGTACTCTTATGCGGTATTTACTTAACAATACATAATTTACAATAAAAAATATTTAGAAAAAAAAAAATTTGAGCAATTGGGACTCTTGTGCGGTATTCACATAACAATAATTTACAATAAAAAATATTAAAAAAAAAAAAAATTGGAGCAGTTGGTACTCTTGTGCGGTATTATTATATCACCCCAACACCACCTCCTGGTTCTTGTACAAAAATCTCATTCAAACTCCTCACGCCTCACCACCCCATGGATTTGACCCATACGATACGTGACATGACATGTAGCCCAATACACCAACCACCTCACACCGACAAACCTCATCCCATGACCCCGAGCACCTCTGCTAAGTCACCAAACGTAGCGAACCACTTGGAGTGACCTATGGCAGAGGTGTTATCCAATAAATGGTTCCCGGGGCTGCGGTACCCATACCGGCCTCCCAAATTGACTATACCTAAATAAAAACAAATCTGTTCACATCTTATTTCAAGTGGATTTCTAAAAAATACTGTCGAAATATTACAATAGTAAAATGATATTGTCAATACTGTTTCGTAATATTCAAAGTATTAAAAACATTTCACGTCCTGCTGTAGATTAGGAAAGATTGTTTTCTTAGAAAACAAGCCGATAATATATCTCTTTTCTTTTCCTTATATTTTCTATTGAAGAGAAAGAGACGAAAATAATATTATATACATATGTTTATAATATTCCAAATAAAGGTATCATATTTCATTTTGCCCGACTCGCCGCTGAGGGAAACCGCAACTAGCAAGTCAAGTAAAGTGATTTTTATCACAAAAAGGACAAAGAGAAGTATAAGATGTAATGTTATTTTATTGAAATCAATTTATCCCTTTCCATTTGAACTCAACCTTTTGCATGTCGTAATATTTTGTCGGCTATATCACAGTAGTTCGCTCTGCACCTGCATGCTAATGCCAGCGACAAAACTGGAATATCATTATTATTAAATTTTCTATTTATTTCCTACAAACTTGGTATAATATTTCATTAAAATAACACAATTGATATCACACAACCTCCAAACTGAAAATCCAATATATTTGTATGTGCAAAAGTGTTGTTTGTACGAATTCACTGTTTGAAAATCTATTTCGTAAAAAATAATACAAAATTGAGAATTTGTTCACACCAAACCTCTCGTGGTATTCGCTAGCCACGTGCATAAGCTACACTCTGTTTAAAACAAATTTGACCAGTTAAATAACGATAATTTAATTGTTTTGCCTTTAATAATGAGCGGCTCTGGAATTTTACGTTTTGCCTCCACTATCCGCCTCATAGTAATAAGTAATTCAGTAACCGAAATTAAAAATATTGCATTTTAACGTTTTTTTTTAAATTTAAAAAATGCGAAATGTCATTTTTGAAGGACCGCCATGTTAATTACGATGATGAAATATGCATTTTTAAAAGAAAAAAATCACTTTCTGTCAGTTAGACCAGGGCTTCCCTAACTGTGAGTCCATCATCCCATCATCATATTATCGAGGTATATTCCCAGGGGCGTCGTGAGGCAATCTTAATAGGTTGGCTCTCTGTGTCGATGCGACCGAGACGAGTGAGCGCTATGCGCATTGTGATGCGACGAGCGCGGGCTGTCAGCTGCATTCTACAAGAAAAATCGACAGAAATCCTCGATCCTTCTTTAAAAATAATATTTACACAGCACTGGTCATCTTTGAGCGAACATTTTGAAAAATATTTTCCTGAAAATCTGGAGCAATATGACTGGGTTAGAAACCCTTTCCAGTCGACCTCACCATCAACACTTTCGACAGCAGAAGAACAATTAATAGAATTGTCCTTTGACTCCAGCCTTAAGCTGCAATATAACAAGGATAAGCTACTTGAATTTTGGAGCTCAGTTTATCAATAATATCGTTCCATCAGCACTGCAGCATTGAGGGTTTGCGACATCATACTTGTGTGAGACAGGTTTCTCTGCAGTTGCAGTAATTAAGAACAAGTACAGATCGAAAATAAGTTTAGAGACAGAGACGAGAGTGGCAATTTCGAAACTTCAGCCTCGTTTTGAGAAACTATGCTCAGAAAAGCAAGCACATCCTTCTCATTAACCCCTTTTGCCGGGGCAATTGGGGTTGGTTGTCCACCAATCAGCGTTCGCAATAAACGGCAGCCATGACACCCAATGACATTTCGTGTCCAGCGATTCTGACAGTGTCCTTGAGAAATTTAGAACAATAGAAAGGTCAAAATCGTAATTAAAGGAATTTTTCCCGCGCATGCGCAAGAACTGCGCACATTCCCGCGCTCCGGTAAATTATTAATATAAATTATTTGGAGTGATCTGGCGCATTGCGGTTTTCTCTATGGTAAAGGGCAATAATAAAGCAATCGATTCTGACCGTGTTCTTCATACACTTTCTTTATACATAAGGTTCAAAATCGCGTGTAAAGTCTCACGACACGCCGGCGCACAAGTGGCAAATAAGAGGTTAATACCAAAGAAAAAAGGGTGTGGTTGCTTTTTTATCTTTTTTGTTTACTTTCATTTTTATTTTTATCTTGTGTTCTTTATTTTCTAATGAAAATTTTAGATACTATTTGAAGCTTTTCTGACAAATTGTTATTAGGCTAGAACTACAACTAGTAGGTAAATGTATGGCAAGAAGGCCAGGGCGTCGCAAAAATATGGCAACTTCCCAAGGGCGTCACAGTTGAAATAAGTTTGGGAAGCCCTGAGTTAGAAATATAAAGTACGAATTGATAATTAATGATTGATAATCATTATTTTGTTCGGTTTCATAAACACGAAAAATCACGCGAGACGTTTGCCATCGTAATTAACAACATGGCGTTCCTTGAGAAATGACATTTCGCATTTTTAAAGATAAGAAAATAACCACTAAAATGCAATATTTTTCAATTCCGGTTACTGAATTATTTATTACTAACTGTAATCTACCTAGTACAATTTGTTTTAATTTTTAAAGTGTGTTTTGAGCATGGACTCGATAGGGAAATATTTACCCATCCAAATACTATTACATATTATGGTCATATTTTAAAGTCAATTTGTTCAGTTCGCATCACAAACCACTAACGTGAAACTCGTTAAAGTAGTCTAACTAGAGTTCGCGCCTAATTTTTACTTCACCGAATACAACACATCTTTGCTTTACCCGCCGTAAATACAAAAAATACTTTTAGGCGTCTCATGCTCTTTACCAACATTATGAAAAATATGCATTTAAGCGTCTCCCACAAACAATGAGTTAAAGTAATTTTTGTTATCTTGTAGACAAGCATAGTAGGTATGTTCAACCACAATATTAAAGTAAGGTGTTATCTTGCAGGTAAACGTGGTAGGCACATTCAATACAGTGCGCCTGGCGGCCGGGCTGATTGGAGAGAACGAGCCCAATGAGGATGGTCAGCGCGGCGTGATAGTGAACACATCCTGCGCGTCGGCGTACGATGGTCAGTCGGGCCAGGCCGGGTACGCTGCGTCCAAGGCGGCTGTGGCCGGCATGACACTGCCTCTCGCTCGGGACCTGGCTGGGCAGGGCATACGGGTGATGGCCATTGCACCCGGTGAGATATAACTTTACTTTAACCCTACGAAATAACTTTACTTTGCTGTGGGATACACATCCCTATCCCCATATGGGGGTGTGCTGGACCTCGTCCCTGCTTCATCTTTAGTTACATTATTAATTTTGCAGATCCTTCTCAAATCTATCTGCGCCTCCCCCAATGACATGTGCAGGCTTGAGGCTTGATCAGACGACCTTGATTGTCCTTTGTCCTGCCTCTGACTACCCAATGCTGAATTTTCTTTTAGTCTTCGGGTATTTTACCCCAAATATTCAGTTAACATTCTTTGAGGCTTCACTGAGTGGTTGGCTAAGAGACACGGAAGCTAAGTGTAGTTTATGGCCAGACCGAAAGCCATTCACATTTTTTGTTGGTACTTGCCAATTGATTTGAGATTTATAGGATTACTTGTGTTCTCTATTTTATGCAGGTGTTTGCAGGTTTTTACAGATGCAATGCCGCCTCATGGAGCCCCATGAATGAGTTTTTCTTTTGCCCTGTTTAATTTATCTTTGTCTTACTAACCTTTTTTTTGCATTTTGCTTTCCTGTTAAGCACTTGCATATTGCTTACTAACAACGTATGCAAGGACACTGGAGGTCTAGATTCGTTCAAAATAAATAAATGTAGCTTCGTTTAACAAAAAAATTAGAATCTTGCGAGAGCCTTGAAGGAGTAACCATCTGTTACTTATTCCAGGGCGGGTAAGAGGTGGATAACCTCCACTGTGAGATACAAACATCAAAGACATCTAAAGAAATTCTCAAATATTTCCCTTTACAACCATTCCTACCTTTTAAATAACAAACACTAACTTGCATGCAATTCAACCCTCAACACACACACGAGCACCATATTCAATTACAATCACAATGTTCACCAACACAACGCAGAAAGCACAAAAAACTACATTCATTTTACAGGCTAACACAGTGGCGGATACAGGGGGGGGGGGGGGGGGGGCGCAGGGGGCGCGCGCCCCCCCCTTGGGCACCCTAAATACAAGAAAATCTTTCTTCAATCATTCGCTCTACATGTCTAAACCATCTGAGCGTCCCTTTCTTAATCTTACTTATTACGCTTGTATCAACCTTGCATTCTTTTCATATTTTTCTCACACTATCATGGCTTTCTATAGCATTTAGTCCTTCCTCGCTTTCGCTTCTTTCGACAGTTTTTTGTTAGCGCCAACGGCGTTCAGTCTTCCATAAATGCGGAGTTAGCCGCATTTACCCTTTTTTTTTTTTTTTTTTTATTTAGAAGAAAAGTAAATGTTTACAATAATAATATAATAATATGTTACATTATGTTACACTATAAGGTTTTATGGTTACCCAATTAGTAGAGAAATATTCTCGGGTCTAATTGGGGAGCTAGTCTAAGTACTTATATTTAGAACTTTACAAAAATGAAAATAAAATACTGTAAGATATTACAAAAAATTTTACAATTAGAATAATACATATACTTATTGAAATAGAATATCAACAAAATATTGGCAACAGATTATGGCAACATATTGGCAACATATTACCCTCCTTTCAATATCTCTATCAGACTCCCCATCTCTCGTAAACATACTTCCCGAATACATAAACTTATCCACTGTCATTTTTGGGTAACTATTACAAAATATATTATTATCTTATTATTAAAAATAAATGTTTTTGGAGATGCTATGTGAAGGGTCATTTTAGTGGAAGTAAAAAGGTATGATAGGTGGCTAGGACTCTCTGGGTTAGTGTGTCCAGGAGAGATGGACGGATGAAACTTTCCCTGGAAAGGAAATGGGTCGAGGGATTCCTGCTGGAGAGGTTAAATGGTCTCCCTCAACCAGTCCTACTACTTCCGCCACTACTTTGAAAAATCACATCCCAAGAACTCAGGCATCCCTGCTAAGTCACCAAACTTAGCGACCCACTTGGGATGACTTGTTGTGGCAAAGGTGTTGTTTATCCAATAAATAATTCCCGTGGCGGCGGTACCCACACTCGCCTCCTAAATTGAAACTTTTGCTTCATTCACATTCATACGTCCTTTCATGTAAAGGTACCCTTAACACGGCGCGACTCAAGTATTTGATTCCCTTGATCGTGTAATGCAGCCCTACTGCTCCCTGTGACCAGCCAAGTTTTAAATGTGCGGTCCGTCAATCTTTTATTTATTTATTGAAGTGGAAACTTCTTTAGCACCGTTGTGATTTGACAAACACATGCATCTGTATGTTTTAGCCTGCGAGAGAATGAGATAGAATTTTTTTTTACATTAACTCCACAGGAGGCCCTGAGGAAAATAATTTCTCTCGGGGCCTATGTCATCTGGGATGCTGTGTGGAGGGTCTTTTTGAGGAGAGGAAGAGATGAAATTGGACTTGAAGAGTGTCCATGTTGTAGGAAGGAGGAAACACAGAGGCCGGAAAATCGTTCCACAGCCTAGCTGTTGAACACAAGAACGAGTCGAAGAAACGACCCGTTCTCATGTCTCAAATGTGACCGTGTACAAATGTTGGGCACGCGTTTGGCATGTTTCCCGACTATGCACCGGTGCCGAAGGGATCAATGACGCTAGTTAATCGGAGGATCTTCCATTGTAATACCGGTAGAACAAGGATAGCATTCCCACCCGACGCCTGTGCTCTAAAGATTGCAATCCGTCTGTTAAGACGGGAGAATCTAAAGCGGTCGAGGGTATTTTTTAGGTATTTTGGAGCTCCAGACCAGAGGTGGCTGCCAAAATCATATAGTCGGTCTCCTCTTTGTGCGGTTCGTCGTATTCTCCCCGTTGTCTACTTTTTAGTTTTCTTATATCTTTAGCGCCCCCCCAAGGGCGTAGCGAGGTACGGGCAGGGGGGGGGGCAGCTTCCCTCCCCTAGAAGGTGCAGAAATGCTCACAAACCGTAAAGTTTACGTCAGTAGCCTATTGTTTGTGAGAATCAGTTTAATTTTTATTATTACCTTTTTAGTTTGTCATGATTAATGAAGCATCAAGAAAACGTGCCTATCAGTTACATTGCGCTGTTATTAAATCAGTTTTCATTATATGTGTTCAACTGATAACCAAGTACTCGGGCATATTGGAACCTATTGCCAATGCTTTACAATCGAAAACTATCAATATGTACGCATGTATGAGTCATATTAATGGTTTAATTTCTGTTATAAATGATCATCGAAGCAACGTAGACATAGAGAGCCAAAATATTTTAGATATTTCAATTAGAACTGCAGCTGCCTTTGGAACTGATATACAAGTCCCACGCATTGCATCTTGCCAACAACATCGGTCCAATTACCTCGCTGAGAATTATTATTTTTAATTGTTAAATTGTTACCTTGCTGAAACTTAATGCGATTTTTGGAAGCGATCGATTATCATTCCATATTTACATTCCTTAATATCTGCATTAGAGCAGCGTTTTGGTGACCAAAATTTGCCCGCTTTCGGATTAATGTCGCTACATCCCTGTACAATGCATTGTTGAATACGTTATTAATTGATTTTAAAGAAAAAGCACAAAGTTTTTGCCTATATTACGATTTACTTAATTTTAATCAAGAAGCCGAACTATGATATAAAAAATGACAGAACAAGGGTATGACCAGAAAAGATCTCAAAAAAATAGATTGTACTGAATTGTTTAAGGAGGCGAACATTTTCTTTCCCGCAACAAAAAAAGCAATACTTATTTCTTTCCTTGGCACAACCTTGCACTACAAGTAACATAGAGAGGTCCTTTTCTACACTGCGTCGTGTTAAAACATGGCTGAGATCAACGATGACTAAAAACCGTTTGAACGCCGGAGAGGTGACACTACTAAAGATATTGTTATATTGAATACGGTGTTATTTATATTTTCGAACCGCGGAATGTCCCGAGAATTTTGTGCCGGACGGTTTTTTTATAGACGAAAATAGCCTATTTCTGAAATTCTCTAGCCACCCCCCCCCCCCCCCCAGTAGGTATTATTTTGTTGCATTTACTTAGATATATTCTTGGTTTGTCTACACCTGCCCCCCCCTTAACAAAATCCTAGCTACGCCCTTGCGCCCCCCCCCTTGAGTTTTTTCTGTATCCGCCACTGGGCTAACAGCTTGTCGTATTCGAAGGATTTTAACGAGCAATTTCTGGGCACATTTGGCGTAAAAAATGTAGATGTCATTTTGCTGTTTTATGATTTTTTTCTTAATTAAAAATATATTTTTCTATCACGTTGCAACTGAGTAGTCGGCTACTATAGACTAGTGGGTCATGTGATAAGCACTCCGTCTCGTTCCAGAAGCACAGTAACACATGAAACAGCGCGTGTATCGTGTGATCCGGTCGCGACGTGTATCTTGTGATGAGTGGCTTGTATCATTGTGATTAGAGATGTTAATAGAATAACCGCTTGATAGAGACTAAGAAAGTTATTTTATCAAAACTTATATCTTTTTAATTGCAATGAAAATAATGTTTTTTTTTTCATTCTTTTTCATGATTTGAAGCCCAAAGTTTCCCAGAAAGAGCATGGAACACGGTGTATATAGAGTCTGTTAAATAAGAGTAGAAAATATAAAAAATGGAACTATAAAATTTGTAGGCTGGCAACACCAATTTACCTGTCAAATATTCTTTTAAAGTGCAAAGACAATAAAAATACAGAACACTGTATACACATTTAAAAGTACATTTTTTTGTTCTAAAAAAAAAATTAAATTAAATCGAAGAAGCCCTGTTATTAAGTTACCTGCTTAATGACATAAATTTGATTAAATTGTGTTTTACAAAGTGATTGGCTTTCATTTAATTAAACATAAATTTGAATTTAACAGTAGGTAGAAAGGAACAATCATTAATGATGAGTTTAGTTACACTACCTACTTTTAGATCTGAATGAGTTAAATATATTCAGATCTAAAATTAGAGACGTGATCCAAAGCCTGGACAATGTTAGTAGATACTTAGGGTAATATTTCGGAAGTTTCTAAGGTTTATAAACTATAAATTGCATATTCCTATACTAAACATTGATTACAATTATCTCCTGGATAAAACGTCTCTATTGAAACTTTCAGAAAGAAGAATAAGCACAGATTTAATAATATTACATAAAATACTGCATTACAAAATTGACTGTTCTGAATTACTTCAATTTATCAATATCCATGTTCCCCAAAAATCATGTCGACATTTATTACCCTTCTACTTCAATAACACCAGGACACTAGCTTATCAAAATTCACCGTTTCCGAGACTGTGAAGTCTAATCTAGGTATAATAAATATAATAATATAATCTATCTAAAAATATTCTAATCTAGGTGATATATTTCATCTTAAACGTTGTATATTCTATCACTTCTATTCTTCTAGGCACAAATAGATTACGTAATTTCTTCAATTTTTGTTTATATTGAATATGAGACTTCTTAACATTTTTACATAATATGCATTTTTATTTTATTATTTGCTTTGTTGTTACACTGTTTTGTATATTTTCTTTTCTCATTGTATTATATTTTCTTCATTGTTTGTTACTCAACTTATAAATTATAATGTAAAAGCCCATCAGGGCGTGTAATAAATAAATAAATAAATAAATTAAATAAACGTGAGCAATTTATAAAGTTTATATTTTATTACAGTATCGTTATTCTTCATTATGTTAACACAAAATTGCAATGATATAATTATAATTATGGCATTAAACTCTACAATAAAATACCACTCTCACTCAAAAACCTCAACATTATAACATTTAAATTTCAAATAAAAAGCTGGATACTAAATCTAGGTAGATCAGAAATAGAAAATATACTGAAATCAAATACAGACTAAAACCGAATCTAGTGAACTGAATTATAAAAAAAAACTATCTTATTTACTTTATAATTATTAAAAAAAATACTACATGATATAATGTTATGTCAAATTCATATTATTCTTATAATTAAATTATAATATGTAAATGAAATCCTCAGCACGGGAGATCCCAGTGAGGATATCATTATCTCTATTTGTTATTAAGAAATGAAGACAATAAATCATTATTATTATTATTATTATTATTATTATATACCTATACGCAATTCTAATTTTGAGATCAGTGGAATGAAATTTTTTTATTTTTTTCGCTTTTATGCCTTTTTAATTTTTAGTAAAAATGTACGAGTAGGTTACACAGCTTTAGATTATCACCATGATTATATTTTTAGTATTGCCATTTGAACAACAGTGGCGCCCTCCTATGTTTTCTACTGTTATTTGACAAACAAATTTTTATTTATTTAAATATGCTTATACATTTTTTAAACAGTTTTTTTTTTATTGGAATGCCTTATTAAAAATGAATTCAGACTTTTTGAAAATAATTTATTTTGATTGGCAGGTCTGTTCGATACACCGATTCTCAGCTACATGCCGCCCAAAGTCCTCCAATTCTTCGCCCGGATGACGCTGTCGCCTCAGAGGTTGGGTCGTCCATCTGAATTTGCACACATGGTGACCACCATCATAGAAAACCCCCTGCTCAATGGGGAGGTCATAAGACTCGATGGGGGTCTAAGAATGGTCTTATAAATGCTGCTGATATAAATAACTGGTTAATTTTCATGTATAAATCGACATACTTAACTATGCAGTTAGTGACATCCAAAAAGAGAGACTCGCCCTAACATAAAATCTGGGTATCATTTCGACGACCTGGAGGCAAAGTAGGTGACCATATTTTTGGCACCAAGAGGATTTGAATGTTTGAATAAACTACAACATCATTTCAGTCAACAATTTGTGCGCCGTTGTTAAAAGGACTAGTAATTCGCAAGCAGATTTTATTTTCGAGGACTAAATAGTGATTATTACGGAGTAAATTGCCTAATTCGTTTATTAACAAATGGTCACATGCCAACTTGGTTTGTTCCCTTTTCCCTGATTGGCTGGTCTATTAATTTTATTTTTTTCTGTGTTGTTACATACTTGTTACATACTTATTAACACAGAAAGGAGTAAGTAAGTACTCTACCGAAATGTGCCTAATTACTACACCACAGTTTTACACAAACTAAAAATAAATATTTTTGAAATGTACTTATTACATAACTATTCTAAAAATGTAATGATACACATTTTTGACAGATTTTATTTCGTCTACGTAACTAAAAATTGATGTGATTGTAGATGTGTTATTTCAAAATGAAACAAGTTCTTTGTTTAAAACCACTTTATTCGATTTTATAATCGTCGACCGGATTCGGTTCTACTCAACCTTCTTCAGGACAATAAACATATAAGTGGCCATCCATAAATTATGTCACACGATTTTCATGATTTTTTGACCCCTCCCCCGTCCCTGTCAGTTAGTTATAAAATAGTATGTACATAATAATAGGTCTTGTAGTAGGTGTTTGATGTTGGTGAATCAATAAAGATATAATTGTTTAAATTACAATTTTTTATTTACTTTATAAACTTCTTGGGCAATTTAGGGAGATATAACAAACTTCTCATAAAAGTTATGCTATCTCATTTGTTTTACGGTGAGAAATATGATCAAAACAGTCTAATTATGAAAAATTCCAAATAATTTCTTCTGGCAAAATTGGAAATTATGAAAAAAATTTGCTGGGTATATTGTACAAAAGTTTTTGAAACTGAGAAATTCAAAGTTTTTAAAATTTTCTTATTAATATTTTCTCTTTCAGGATGCTGTTCGAAACTCCAATGGTTCTTTTTAAAATAACAGAGGCCGTCACTTCCGTTAACAATAAAACAAACTGTGCTAAGATAATACTATCAGACTAGCATGAAAAAACCCACTCCTGCGAGATTTTTTTTTTAATTAAACATATTTTTTTTTTTTTAAATCTGTTTTCAAAAATAAAAAAGGTTACTCTAGTCCAAAATTGGTACCTATTTATGGCACAAAAACATTCACCAATAAAAATTAGAATATTTAATAAACTCTTTTGAACTCGTGTTCAAATTGTAGAGGGCCTCCTCGAAGAAGTAGAGCTTAGAGGCGTCGACTATAAATTTTGACACTGCTTCAGGAAATAGATCTGTTAAAATAAATAAATAAAACCTGAAGAAGGTTGAGTACAACCGAAACCGGTCGACAATTATAAATTCAAATAAAGTCAAGCCACAAAGTGATTACTTACTTCGATAATATAGTGTTTCAAATTAACTTTTTTTTAATGTTTCCTTCGTGGTCTAGTTATTCCAAAACTATGCAAAAAAAGACAATGTAAAAACAGAATGAACTGTATTGTGGATTTTAAATAATTGTTTAAAAGCCTTAGTTCCACTTTTGGCTGCCTGCAGAGGTAAGTATGTCAATTGAGGAGCTGGATGCAATAACAACTTATGATGAAAACAGGAGATTTTAGTAAAACGCCTTCAAAGTTTTTTTGAGTAGTGTTCACTTGTAACTTGTTATTAGTGTACAAACTTTTGCATGTAGCTCCGTCTGTGTAAAACCTAAAACAATAATATTTACACAGCAGATAAAGAAGGGATTGGAGATACCAAAAAGGCGATGGGAGCAAAAACAGCTTTTGCACATTTAATCGTTATTAAATCCAGCTCCTCAATTAAGCATAGTGTAAAAATGGATAAGAACTATTTTTGGTTGATATTTAAAACATGTTACCAAAAATATTATTACCTCAAAAGCATTTTAAAAATTTTGTAAAATTGAATCGTTTCCGATAATTTTTATTTTTAGGAATAAGGATTTTATTAGTTATTCAGATTTATGTAGAGTTAGTTATAAAATAGTATGTACATAATAATAGGTCTTATAGTAGGTGTTTGATGTTGGTGAATCAATAAAGATATAATTGTTAAAATTACAATTTTTTATTTACTTTATAAACCCCTTGGGCAATTTAGGGAGTCTTTTTAGGAGATATATCTCCCAGCCTGACACATTCTCATAAAAGTTATGCTATCTCATTTTGTTTTATGGTGAGAAATATGATGATGCTGTTTTAAACTTAAATGGTTTTTTTTTAAATAACAGGCCGTCGCTTCCGTAAATTTTTTTTTACAATAAAACAAACTGTACTAAGACAATACTATCAGACTAGCATTAAAAAACTCACTCCTGCGAGATTTTTTGTTATTTAATATAATTTTTTTGTTAAAATATGTTTTCAAAAATAAAAAAGGTAACTATAGTCCAAAATTGGTACCTATTTATGGCACAAAAATATTCATCAATGAAAATAAGAATATTTAATAAACTATTTTGAACTCATGTTCAAATTGCAGAGGGCCTCCTCGAAGAAGTAGAGCTTAGAGGCGTCGATTACAAATTTTGACACTGGTCAGGAAATAGATCTGTTAAAATAAATAAATTTAAATAATGTGTAAAAATATTAAACAGTAAAGACAATTCCAAGACAGTTGATCCCTCTCGGCATTCTTATGTAGGTACCTACTGACAATTACTAATAGGTACCCATCTATCTAATTATCTATCTACTGGCAACAATCTACTCTCAGAAATTCAAAATTTTATTAAAATATTGGAACACAAACAAAAGCTGCACAAGAATATCTTTTCATTCCTTCCATTTCCATTCCTTCCACCTGCTGCTTGTTGAGCCTACATTATTTTATTTGTTGTCCATTGTCATCTGTGTTAAATAATAAATGATAACTGTAAATATACAATAAATTAACTTACACAACAGACAACAGTGGTGACCAACCGAAGTGATTACTATTTATTATTTGTCCTTTTCCATCCGTTCACCTCCCCCTTCCGTATCCCCTTCCCCTCCTGCATTTCCCCTCCACCATCCCCGCCTTCCCCCTCCCCTATTCCGCTTCCACCCATCCCGGCTTCCCTTCCCCCTCCTTCCTTTCCCCCCTGCCGCTAAACTACATACTATTGAACGCCAGAGTTCAATAGTATGTATAGAAACCTTCGCCGATGTGCGCACACAACTCACCAAAGTTTCATCGCAATCGGATGAATGGTTTAGGAATGCATAAGTGCTAAGTGTACTGGAGTCGAATTGTATTATCTGGGCCCCATTTGAAGCATCCTATATTTTGAACATTGAAAGTGTTCATAAAAAATTCCTACGTATATTTTTACACCTCTATGGAACATATCCATATTTGTATCCATCGAGATTTATTCTAGGTATGACTAACTACCATTCTCTAGAAACTCGTAGATGTTTTGCGTTGCTAAAATATTTCTTTCAATTAATCAATGGCCTCGTCTCTAATGGTGAGATTCCGGCGCAAATCAATTTATTTGTACGATAGTCTCGATCTCGGGCACGTCGCCATAACATATTATATTGCCGATCGAGTCGTACAAATCTGTACCCGAATTCGCCTGTGGGAAGAGCGATACGCTATTTAAATATATTAGATAAAAATTTCGACATATTCTTCAAAAGATTCAATGAGTTTGTACGGTTTTTGGCGCTACATACTTACTGTGAAAATGGTACTTTTACAATTAATTAGATAAAATATCTGTAATGTCGTAAATTTTTTGTACACAAATAAAATAAAATAAAATAAAAAAATAAGGAACAAACAGAAAAACATTAATTTGATGTGCTAGTGTGAACGTGTCTCTGCCTGTTTCACGCGGATGGAGCAAATGTTGCGGTTACTCAAGCAAGAGCTGGCCACCACGTGGCAAGAAATATCAGCGCTGCACTCCAAGCTCCAAGGACCGACAATCTAGGAGTACCAGGCCATATCAAAGGAAACATCACTCCCGCAGCCGGTCTAGGGAACCACAACCTGGTTCCATTGGAAGTTCGGCACCAAAGCAAGATCTTGCAACAAACCCCGTAACTTTCAGCAGGGCTCCCTGGGCTCACACTGATGGCGACCAGCACCAGCAGCCCGGCAAAAGTATGTCGCCTTTTCAGTTTCTGGTGGACAAAGGTGCGAACAGTGCGTCTTGCCACGGCGCCTGGTCCAAGGACAACTTTCCAAGCTGGTGTACCCTGAATCTAGGACTACGACGCGACTTTACCCGGAGCTTCGTCATTGCTGACATCTCCATACCCATTATTGGAATTTCTGGCAGGATTTGAGCTGCTGGTAGATGTCAGCAATATAAGACTGCTAGTCCAGGTAACGAACCTGTTGACTAAAGGCAAGCTAAGCACTGACAACATTGCTTCCATGACTGTCACAGGAACGTCCCCTTTCCACAAACTTTTAGGCTACGTCCGCACAGGCAGGCGGCTAGCGATGTGTCAGTTCAGCTGGAATGGGCTCATGTGATCCGCTCCTTTGCGGGAAGCGGTTCCTACTCCCACTCCTTTTTCAAATCGACTACTCCAAGAGAACCCTGTCCCGGAACTCGGGCTCATTCCCAAACCCGAAAAACTCGGATGCCTCCACCGGCCGGCGGGTGTCCCCGTGTTCGCCGCGAGGCGAGGTACTCCGGTACTAGTGAGTCTAGTGACTGAGTAGTAGTAACCGTCCGGTGTCCCCGAAGCGCTACACTCTCCACTCCACTCACGAGTCGGGAGTCTCGGCGAGTGTCGGGTTCTTGGAACTGCGTGAATCGTGAAACACTCGAGCTACTCAACGCCGCAGCGCGAAGCCGCGGCGCAGATTCGAATTACAAGTCCCGAGATCGCCGAGTACGAGTATGCATCTTGGTCCGAGCGACGTAAGTCGTGAACCGCGACAAACACCCGCCACTCTTGTCACTCCCTCCCACTCCCGCGACTCACGAACCACGATACATTCCTCATTCAGTCTTCAGTCATTCCGACCCCGGCCGGCAATCAACACGCACGTGCCTGACCGCTTGGCGTAACAGTATACTGCTGCCTAACGTCATCGCGGAATTGTTTAGAATATTCGACTAGACACGGAGTAATTTTCAATTAGAGCGTATATTGGTATTGTTACTCAACGGGTGAAGTGCATTATAAAATAATAGTTTATAATAAAGCATTACAGCTAATTTACTTATTTAAATTCTCAATAAAAGCCCGTGCAATGTAGGTCCATTGAATGTACCTACATTGCACGGGTGACGGGTCCGAGCCCTCGTGTGGGTCTTGTCCTGCTCCAGGGTTCTGAGTTGTCGTGCGGGTTCTACGAGTAGGTCCTGGCTCCAAGTTCTTTGAACCCGTGCGTCCCGGTTCGGTGCACCGCAACAACATTCAGTGCTCAGTCCGCAGTGTCCGCACCTAAGAACTCGGACCCGGGACCTGCTCCTAGAACCCGTGTACTTTTAAGAGGAGGCAAGTCTCGGAGGCTTCCGGTAAAATGCAGAACTTACCCACCTCTACAGGCGGCTGGCTTAGCGCCTAGAGCCTAGTGGCAAAAAACCAACACGTTGGTTTACCTGGATACACGCTAAGCGGCTATCTACTACCTATCTAGGCTCTAGGCGCTAAGCAAGCCGCCTGCCTATGCGGATGTAGCCTTAGACGTCTCGCGCCTGAATGGCTCCAGCAAGGAAGTTCGCCATTCTACCCTCATTCTTCCCTCCCTCACATAAAAACTACTCCGGGCCCTCCAGTTGCTGAACGACTCCACCGCCTCGCTCCCGATAAGCTCAAGTTGGCCAAGTAGGAGTTTTCATGCATTATTTAATTTCATCAATCTCAAAATAAAACTAGATCTGTATGAAAACAAAGTCACACTGACATTCTTCTTTATATATATGTAATTGAAGTCTCCGGCGTTGCCCGGGTTTCACGCAGATTTATTTGTTTTCAGATGTAGACAGCAAATTTTGTATAAAGTTTAAAATTATACTTGGGATCGGTAATAACTTCGGCCCTATGGCACCGAACCTACTGAAATTTTGGATTCTTACTAAGAATCGTGGTCTGTACACGAATCAATCCGAAATCTGCCTAAGAATCCTTTAAAAAAAATATAAAAAGTCGTTTTAGCACTTAGGGTTGATTATAACTTCGGCCCCATGGCACCGATCCGACTGAAATTTTGGATTCTTACTACGAATCATGGTCTGTTCAGGAACCAATAAAAAAAACTGCCCTAAGAAGAATTTGAAAAAAAAATCATCATTTTAACACTTGGAGTCAGTCATTTTAGCACTTGGGATCGGTCTTTTTAAGACTTGGGGTCGGACATAACTTCGGCCCTATGGCACCGAACCGACTGAAATTTTGGATACTTACTAAGGATCATGGTCTGTCTGTACATGAATCAATAAAAAATCATCCAAATGAATAATTTAAAAAAAATATATGGTTTTACTGGCGCTTTGTGGTCGGTACGTACACGAATCAATTAAAAAGTTTGCCAAATGAAGAATTTTACAAAAAATCATGGTTTTAACACTTAGAGTCAGTCGCTTTAGCACTTGGGGTTGGTCATAATTTCGGCCCCATGGCATCGAAAAGAATCAAAAAAGATTCTTACATCTGTGCACGAACCAATAAAAAAATCGGCCCTCAGAAGAATTAAAAAAATCATCATTTTAACACTTGGGATCGGTCATAACTTCGGCCATATGGCCAAGGGCGGATCCAGCTTTGACGCCAGGGGGGGGTCACATAGTCTTAGTCAAGTCACTAGAAGTTGTAATTTAATTTTTATAATAATAGATGCAAGTAAAAAGTAGGTCCACCTAGGTCCTGGATCCAGCCCAGGGGGGGGGGGGGGGGGTCATGACCCCCCCCCTGGATCCGCCCTTGCATATGGCACTGAACCGACTGAAATTTTGGATTCTTCCTAACAATCATGGTCTGTACACGAATGTATCAAAAAACTTCCAAAATTAGAATTTTGAAAAAAAATCATAGTTTTAATACTTGGTTAGTGTCATTTAACACTTGTTTAACATTTAGTGTCCGACCGAACTTTCGGTTTCGGCCTAGTTTCGGCAAAAAAATGAGGTTCGGCTTAGTTTCGGTTTCGGCCGCAATCCAGCCGAAACTACGGCCAAAACCGAAACTGAATTCGTGAGGTTTCGTTCTGCGATCGGACATTTTCGGTGCGCTGAACTGCGAGCCACGAAGTGTCATTTTGCTGCGTTGCGCTCAGAAAAAGATTGATGGAAATAATTTGTTCATGGAATTTTTGGCGAATATTGACGTTTCCGAAAAGAAATAATTAACATAAGTGCCAAAGAAGTGTACTGATTAATCAAAAGTATTGTTTGATCTTTTATTTCGTTCCTCTTCAAGTTTTTATTGATGTTTAAATCCACTTAAATTAGACGGGTTGCAAAATTTGGTGTTGCACCCGCAATTGCTTCAAAAGTGAATAATTCATTGTTTATTTACTTTTAACTATATTTTTTTTAATGTTGTAGTTGATTAGTTTAACACCTAACAAAATGTAAAGGCATATCATGATAAATATTTCAGAATTAACAGACTTTTGTGTATTTGTCTTACGATCTGGAAAGGTATGTCCAAATTTGTTACCACCCGCGATAGCACTTTGAACCTCCCTCCTGACTATTTAAATACTTCAATAAAATTCTTATAAACGAATAGAAAGTGAACATGTTAAAATGTAGCTCTTCCAAGAATAATCTAATTTAAAATGTTTTTTTTTTTTATCATTAGGAAGCTTTTTATGCGTCTAAATGTTGCACCCGCGATTGTGGAATCGCCCTAAACGACCTAACCCAAGTATTTAAAAGATGATTTAAAAAAAAAATCTTTGTAGATTTTTTGATTGATTCGTGTCCAGGCCACAATTCTTAGTAAGAATCCTAAATTTCAGACGGTTCGGAGCCATAACGCTAAAGTTATTACCGACCCCAAGAGTTCAAATGCCCGACCCCAAGTGCTTATACAATCGAACCCAAGTGTTAAAACGATGATTTTTTTTTTGAATTATCTTTGTGGATTTTTAGATTTCTCGTGTACAGACCATGATTATTAGTAAGAATCCAAAATTTCACATGGTTCGGAACCATAGGGCCAAAGTAATGAATGACCACAATTATTGTTACAAAACGCCTGTAAAACGATGAATTTTTTCAAAATTTTTACTTTCAGCCAATTTTTTGATTGATTCGTGTCCAGGCCATGATTCTTAGTAAAAAACCAGAATTTCAGACTGTTCGGAGCCATAAGGCAAAAGTTATTACCGATCCCAAGTGTTCAAACGTCCGACCCCAAGTGCTTAAACGACCGAAAACAAGGTTAAAACGATGATTTAAAAAAAAAAATTGTCTTTGTAGATTTTTTGATTGATTCGTGAACAGACTATGATTAATAGTAAGAATCCAAAAGTTCACACGGTTCGAAACCATTGGGCCAAAGTTATGAACGACCACAATTATTATTGCAAAGCGCCCGTAAAACGATGAATTTTTGCAAAAATTCTGCTTTTAGCCAATTTTTTGAAAGATACGTGTCCGGGTCACGATTCTTAGTAAGAATCAAAAATTTCAGACGGTTCGGAGCCATAACTCTAAAGTTATTTCCGACCCCAAGTGCTTAAACGACCGAACCCAAGTGTTAAAACGATGATTTAAAAAAAAAAATTCATTGTAGATTTTTTTATTTTTTTATTTATTATTTGAACGCCCGTACATAGGGCTATTACATACATAATACAGGTGTATCGAACATTTACAAACATTATATATATATATAGAATAACATACAGTACATACATACGATGCATATTATTAGTACAATAAATATTTATCATTTTACAAACATATCAGTTACATAAATAACTAGTTATTTTTGCTTTGATGCAAGACGGTGAGGTTTTGAAAATATCGAAAAGGTCTGTATACGTATTGGCAGTTCGGTGAAAACGCACTAGCGGTGAATGATAGGAATAGTTAGTGCTATGATTGTCACTGTGGAAAAGGTGGTGGAGTCGAGTTGATTTGTTGCTTCTTCTACGTTTGTTGACATAAAAAATGGGGGACCAATTGAGTGAAGACAGATATAATCGCACTTGTTTATAATCAGCTTTCTTGCTGTTTGGTGCGTGAATAGGAGATTGGGGGGTAAGGAGTTCAATGGGGGGCAAATAAATGATCGCTTGTAATGGGGGATGATGAGAGTCAATGGATACTTTTGATTCTTGCGATTCGCTGACATTACTATTATTAATGTTTGATATGACAAGATCAAGAATTCCATCATTTATATTTATAACATGATTTAATTGTTTAAGATTGATAATTTTATTGATTGATTCGTGTACAGACCAAGATTCTTTGTAAGAATCCAAAATTTCATATGGTTCGGAACCATAGGGCGAAAGTTATGAACGACCACAATTATCATTGTTCCAAAGCGCGCATAAAACGACGAATTTTTGAAAAAAAAAACATATTTAGCCGATTTTTTTATTGATACGAGTCGACGCCATGATTCTTAGTAAGAATCCAAAATTTCTTACGGTTCGGAACCATAGGGCCAAAGTTATGAACGACCACAATTATTGTTACAAAGCGACCGTAAAACGATGAGTTTTTGCAAAAAATCTACTTATAGCCAGTTTTTTGATAGATACGTATCCAGGTCATGATTCTTAGTAAGAATCCAAAATTTAAGACGGTTCGGAGCCATAAGGCAAAACTTATGGCCGACCCCAAGTATTCAAACGTCCGACCCCAAGTGCTTAAACGACCAAACCCAAGTGTAAAAACGATGATATAAAAAAAAAATTCTTCGTAGTTTTTTTGATTGATTCGTGTACAGACCATGATTTCATTTTTGATAAGAATCCAAAATTTCACACGGTTCGGAACCATAGGGCCAAAGTTATGAACGACCACAATTATTGTTACAAAGCGACCGTAAAACGATGAATTTTTGCAAAAAATCTACTTTTAGCCATTTTTTTGATAGATACGTGTCCAGGTCATGATTCTTAGTAAGAATCCAAAATTTAAGACGGTTCGGAGCCATAAGGCAAAACTTATGACCGACCCCAAGTGTACAAACGTCCGACCCCAAGTGCTTAAACGACCTAACCCAAGTATTAAAACGATGGTATAAAAAAAACTAAAATTCTTTGTAGATTTTTTGATTGATTCGTGTCCAGGCCACGATTCTTAGTAAGAATCCAAAATTTCAGACGGTTCGGAGCCATAACGCTAAAGTTATTGCCGACCCCAAGAGTTCAAACGTCCGACCCCAAGTGTTACAACGATGATTTAAAAAAAAACAAAATTCTTTGTAGATTTTATTGATTGATTCGTGTACAGACCATGATTCTTTGTAAGAATCCAAAATTTCACATGGTTCGGAACCATAGGGCCAAAGTTATGAACGACCACAATTATTGTTACAAAGCGACCGTAAAACGATGAATTTTTGAAAAAAAAAATACTTTTAGCCAATTTTTTGATAGATACGTGACCAGGTCATGATTCTTAGTAAGAATCCAAAATTTAAGACGGTTCGGAGCCATAAGGCAAAACTTATGACCGACCCCAAGTGTTCAAACGTCCGACCCCAAGTGCTTAAACGACCTAACCCAAGTATTAAAACGATGGAATAAAAAAAACAAAAATTCTTTTTAGATTTTTTGATTGATTCGTGTCCAGGCCACGATTCTTAGTAAGAATCCAAAATTTCAGTCGGTTCGGAGCCATAACGCTAAAGTTATTGCGGACCCCAAGAGTTCAAACGTCCGACCCCAAGTGTTACAACGATGATTTAAAAAAAAACAAAATTCTTTGTAGATTTTATTGATTGATTCGTGTACAGACCATGATTCTTTGTAAGAATCCAAAATTTCACATGGTTCGGAACCATAGGGCCAAAGTTATGAACGACCACAATTATTGTTCCAAAGCACTTGTAAAACGATGAATTTTTGAAAAAAAAAAACATTTAGACAATTTTTTGATAGATACGTGTCCAGGCCATGATTCTTATTAAGAATCCAAAATGTCAGATGGTTCGGAGCCATAACGCTAAAGTTATTGCCGACCCCAAGAATTCAAACGTCCGACCCCAAGTGTTACAACGATGATTTAAAAAAAAACAAAATTCTTTGTAGATTTTATTGATTGATTCGTGCACAGACCATGATTCTTTGTAAGAATCCAAAATTTCACATGGTTCGGAACCATAGGGCCAAAGTTATGAACGACCACAATTATTGTTACAAAGCGACCGTAAAACGATGAATTTTTGAAAAAAAAAATACTTTTAGCCAATTTTTTGATAGATACGTGACCAGGTCATGATTCTTAGTAAGAATCCAAAATTTAAGACGGTTCGGAGCCATAAGGCAAAACTTATGACCGACCCCAAGTGTTCAAACGTCCGACCCCAAGTGCTTAAACGACCTAACCCAAGTATTAAAACGATGGTATAAAAAAAACAAAAATTCTTTTTAGATTTTTTGATTGATTCGTGTCCAGGCCACGATTCTTAGTAAGAATCCAAAATTTCAGTCGGTTCGGAGCCATAACGCTAAAGTTATTGCGGACCCCAAGAGTTCAAACGTCCGACCCCAAGTGTTACAACGATGATTTAAAAAAAAACAAAATTCTTTGTAGATTTTATTGATTGATTCGTGTACAGACCATGATTCTTTGTAAGAATCCAAAATTTCACATGGTTCGGAACCATAGGGCCAAAGTTATGAACGACCACAATTATTGTTCCAAAGCACTTGTAAAACGATGAATTTTTGAAAAAAAAAACATTTAGACAATTTTTTGATAGATACGTGTCCAGGCCATGATTCTTATTAAGAATCCAAAATGTCAGATGGTTCGGAGCCATAACGCTAAAGTTATTGCCGACCCCAAGAATTCAAACGTCCGACCCCAAGTGTTAAAACAATGACAAAAAAATAAATTCTTGGTAGTTTTTTTGATTGATTCGTGTACAGACCATGATTTAATTTTTGATGAGAATCCACAATTTCACACGGATCGGAACCATAGGGCCAAAGTTATGAACGACCACAATTATTGTTACAAAGCGACCGTAAAACGATGAATTTTTGCAAAAAATCTACTTTCAGCCAATTTTTTGATAGATACGTGTCCAGGTCATGATTCTTAATAAGAATCCAAAATTTAAGACGGTTCGGAGCCATAAGGCAAAACTTATGACCGACCCCAAGCGTTCAAACGTCCGACCCCAAGTGCTTAAACGACCTAACCCAAGTATTAAAACGATGGTATAAAAAAAACAAAAATTCTTTGTAGATTTTTTGATTGATTCGTGTCCAGGCCACGATTCTTAGTAAGAATCCAAAATTTCAGACGGTTCGGAGTCATAACGCTAAAGTTATTGCCGACCCCAAGAGTTCAAACGTCCGACCCCAAGTGTTACAACGATGATTTAATAAAAAAACAAAATTCTTTGTAGATTTTATTGATTGATTCGTGTACAGACCATGATTCTTTGTAAGAATCCAAAATTTCACATGGTTCGGAACCATAGGGCCAAAGTTATGAACGACCACAATTATTGTTACAAAGCGACCGTAAAACGATGAATTTTTGCAAAAAATCTACTTTCAGCCAATTTTTTGATAGATACGTGTCCAGGTCATGATTCTTAATAAGAATCCAAAATTTAAGACGGTTCGGAGCCATAAGGCAAAACTTATGACCGACCCCAAGCGTTCAAACGTCCGACCCCAAGTGCTAAAACGATGGTATAAAAAAAACAAAAATTCTTTGTAGATTTTTTGTTTGATTCGTGTCCAGGCCACAATTCTTAGTAAGAATCCTAAATTTCAGACGGTTCGGAGCCATAACGCTAAAGTTATTACCGACCCCAAGAGTTCAAACGCCCGGCCCCAAGTGCTTATACGATCGAACCCAAGTGTTAAAACGATGATTTTTTTTTTAAATTATCTTTGTGGATTTTTAGATTTCTCGTGTCGTGGGGTTGGTCATAATTTCGGCCCCATGGCATCGAACCGACTGAATTTTTTGATTCTTACAATGTGTGTTGTAAGAATCAAAAAAGATTCTTACATCTGTGCACGAACCAATAAAAAAAACGGCCCTCAGAAGAATAAAAAAATCATCAATTTAACACTTGGGATCGGTCATAAATTCGGCCATATGGCACTGAACCGACTGAAATTTTGGATTCTTACTAACAATCATGGTCTGTACACGAATGTTTCAAAAAACTTCCAAAATAAGAATTTTGAAAAAAATCATAGTTTTAACACTTGGTTAGTGTCATTTAACACTTGTTTAACATTTAGTGTCCGACCGAACTTTCGGTTTCGGTTTCGGCCTGGTTTCGGCAAAAAAATGAGGTTCGGCTTAGTTGTTAAAATGTAGCTCTTCCAAGAATAATCTAATTAAAAATGTTTTTTTTTTTTCATTAGGAAGCTTTTCATGCGTCTAAATGTTGCACCCGCGATTGTGGAATCGCCCTAAACGACCTAACCCAAGTATTTAAATGATGATTTAAAAAAAAATCTTTGTAGATTTTTTGATTGATTGGTGTCCAGGCCACAATTCATAGTAAGAATCCTACATTTCAGACGGTTCGGAACCATAACGCTAAAGTTATTACCGACCCCAAGAGTTCAAATGCCCGACCCCAAGTGCTTATACGATGGAACCCAAGTGTTAAAACGATGATTTTTTTTAAAATTATCTTTGTGGTGTTTTAGATTTCTCGTGACCATGATTATTAGTAGGAATCCAAAATTTCACATGGTTCGGAACCATAGGGCCAAAGTAATGAATGACCACAATTATTGTTACAAAACGCCCGTAAAACGATGAATTTTTGCAAAAATTTTGCTTTCAGCCGATTTTTTAATTGATTCGTGTCCAGGCCATGATTCTTAGTAAAAAACCAGAATTTCAGACTGTTCGGAGCCATAAGGCAAAAGTTATTACCGACCCCAAATGTTCAAACGTCCGACCCCTTGGTTGGAGTTGCTCGTCCGAGCACTTGTGCTTAAACGACCGAAAACAAGGTTAAAACGGTGATTTAAAAAAAAATTGTCTTCTTAGATGTTTTTATTGATTCGTGAACAGACCATGATTAATAGTAAGAATCGAAAAGTTCTTACGGTTCAAAGCCATTGGGTCGAAGTTACGAACGACCACAATTATTGTTGCAAAGCACCCGTAAAACGATGAATTTTTGCAAAAATTCTGCTTTTAGTCAATTTTTTTAAAGATACGTGTTCAGGCCACAATTCTTAGTAAGAATCCAAAATTTCAGACGGTTCGGAGCCACAACGCTAAAGTTATTGCCGACCCCAAGAGTTCAAACGTCCGACCCCAAGTGCTTAAACGACCTAACCCAAGTGTTAAAACGATGATATAAAAAAAAATTCTTCGTAGTTTTTTTGATTGATTCGTGTACAGACGATGATTTCATTTTTGATAAGAATCCAAAATTTCACACGGTTCGGAACCATAGGGCCAAAGTTATGAACGACCACAATTATTGTTACAAAGCGACCGTAAAACGATGAATTTTTGCAAAAAATCTACTTTTAGCCAATTTTTTTATAGATACGTGTCCAGGCCATGATTCTTATTAAGAATCCTAAATGTCAGACGGTTCGGAGCCATAGGGCAAAAGTTATGACTGACCCCAAGTGTTCAAACGTCCGACCCCTAGTGCTAAAACGACCTAACCCAAGTGTTAAAACGATGATATAAAAAAAAATTCTTCGTAGTTTTTTTGATTGATTCGTGTCCAGGCCACAATTCTTAGTAAGAAATTCTTACTAAGAATCCTAAATTTCAGACGGTTCGGAGCCATAACGCTAAAGTTATTACCGACCCCAAGAGTTCAAACGCCCGGCCCCAAGTGCTTATACGATCAAACCCAAGTGTTAAAACCATGATTTTTTTTTTTAAATTATCTTTGTGGATTTTTAGATTTCTCGTGTCGTGGGGTTGGTCATAATTTCGGCCCCATGGCATCGAACCGACTGAATTTTTTGATTCTTACAATGTGTGTTGTAAGAATCAAAAAAGATTCTTACATCTGTGCACGAACCAATAAATAAATCGGCCCTCAGAAGAATAAAAAAATCATCAATTTAACACTTGGGATCGGTCATAAATTCGGCCATATGCCACTGAACCGACTGAAATTTTGGATTCTTACTAACAATCATGGTCTGTACACGAATGTTTCAAAAAACTTCCAAAATAAGAATTTTGAAAAAAATCATAGTTTTAACACTTGATTAGTGTCATTTAACACTTGTTTAACATTTAGTGTCCGACCGTACTTTCGGTTTCGATTTCGGCCTGGTTTCGGCAAAAAAATGAGGTTCGGCTTAGTTGTTAAAATGTAGCTCTTCCAAGACTAATCTAATTTAAAATGTTTTTTTTTTTATCATTAGGAAGCTTTTCATGCGTCTAAATGTTGCACCCGCGATTGTGGAATCGCCCTAAACGACCTAACCCAAGTATTTAAGGATGATTTAAAAAAAAATCTTTGTAGATTTTTTGATTGATTGGTGTCCAGGCCACAATTCATAGTAAGAATCCTACATTTCAGACGATTCGGAGCCATAACGCTAAAGTTATTACCGACCCCAAATGTTCAAACGTCCGACCCCAAGTGCTTAAACGACCGAAAACAAGGTTAAAACGGTGATTTAAAAAAAAATTGTCTTTGTAGATGTTTTTATTGATTCGTGAACAGACCATGATTAATAGTAAGAATCGAAAAGTTCACATGGTTCAAAACCATTGGGTCAAAGTTACGAACGACCACAATTATTGTTGCAAAGCGTCCGTAAAACGATGAATTTTTGCAAAAATTCTGCTTTTAGTCAATTTTTTTAAAGATACGTGTTCTAGGGTGGAACACTTTTGTATGAAAAAATTTTTTTTTTCGAATTTCGAATTGGAATACCATGGAAAAGTTGCTTTATATAATTGTAAATAATACTCTTCAATTTGAAAGTTCTAGCTCGACAGCTTGAGCCCCCGCCATAGGCTTGAAATTTAATTTTTTAAGTTTTTATGGACGTTTTGTATTATCCACCCTATAAAAAAATAATAAGTAAATATAATATTTTATGAATTAAATGATAAAATTAAAGTAGATTTTAACCAATAAAATCATTTATTTCAAAAGTACACACAGGTTCAGAAAGTTATGTAGGTATGAATAACATCATTTTTTATGACAAAAATCCATTTTCGTCTCAAACCTTGGTATGAGCTTTCGAGATGCTAATTTAGATTTCACGAATCCCTCTTGTCTTGTCTTATCGCATACACTTAGAGCTGCTTTTGTCACAACTTTTACAAATCTTTCCACAGCCTGGGTGTGGCAAGGCATTCTCATAAACTCCAACACTGTATCTTCTCCATTTTCTATAAGATCTTGTAACTGCTTATCGGAAATATTCATCAGTATTGGGGGTTTGTATATATTTTGTTGCCAGTCAATCATGTCTATGTAAGAACGTGCATTTAAGTCCACTTTTGGCACCTCAAACATGCGCCAAACAGATTTTTTATTAACTTGACGAGCCTTTAAAATGCGTCTTGCAGCGGGTTCTCTAATGTGCTTACGTGAATCTTACTCAACAACAAGTTTTCTGGATGAGCAACGCAAGTGTTTCGAATTATAACAGGGTCCACTATCGCTAACAACTAGTTAGACAAATATCGAGTGCTGTTCACGAGCTTTCATAAATGATTTGAACCATCTTTGCAGGATGAATGTGTTTTGATAGCAAACCAGTCAGGAGCGTATGATTTGCTAAAGTCACAAGATTTTGTTGTAGATTTTCCATAGAAATATTCAAACGTAGTATACGATTAGCTCTCGTCAACCATCGAGCATGGGATAGATTACCTGGGCTTCTCTGTAATAAATCAGGAGAGCAGGACCCCTTTATGACAACAGTAGTAATTTCTTGTAAATATTTCTGGTCTGTACTGAGATCTTTGGATATTTGTGGAGGTAGTTCACCTTCTATCTTCTCAAAGTTGTCCAACGGCAGCGTCTTGCATATCTCTAATGCTTTACCAATTTGACATGCAAATGATTTAGGTCCTGCAGTAGGGCCATCCAAATAAATAAACAAATGCCTCAATGGTAACACACTCAGCGTGTATGAGACAAATTATCCATTGCAATGGTAGAGATAGTCTGTTTCCCTGCATTTGTGTTTGTTCCATCACAGCCAACAACCATTAAACCCTCTAGTGATATCTTTTCAGTCGTTAAAGAGCTGTTGAAAACTCTTTCAATATTTCTTGCACTCCCCGATGTTGGAACCACATACCCAATATAAATAGAACCTGGTTCTTTTATAATCGAAATATGTTCCTCTTGTACAATCACTCTAAACCTCTTTGATCCTTTTAAAACAGTTTTAGCCTGTTAGTGCGTTGGTCTTCTAAAAACATTTGTTCCTCTTTTGGCACTTTTTTGCTCAAACAAGTACAGCTTACAAATTCATAACACTTTCGAGTGATAACTTTTAGTAACTGTAAGACTCGTTTGTGTGTGACAATTGGAATAGAAGATTTTATCCACAATTCTTCAATTTTTGTTCCAATTATTTCGGCAATTTCCAAAAACGTAGGTTCTTTTGATGTGTTATTCCTTACTTTTAAGTCTTGTCGAACCTATTCATAGAATTCCATCACATTTTCATAGGTAGGTAGGATATTCTCTTTCAAATCTGCACTTTTACCAAATATCGGACATTTTAACGTTTGTCTTGTAGAAGTCATGTTAAATCACTTAAAAAACGTTTATCAACAAGTACTCGTGAATATAATTAACGCGCGACCCTTCACTTTGAGACAATTATCCTTTAAACAAAACACTGCACTTCTTAGATTGTCACGTGCCGCCCCCCGCTTCGTCCCGCACTTTACTCCTTTATCACAGCGCCAATAATGAAATATTTGATTGCAACAGCTAGTTAACTATATTTAAATACGTCATTTAATAAAATAAACCTATTTTAATAAATTCTGTACTGTTTTGTAGGATGCGCAAATAGCCCCAAAACTGTCGTTTTTGTAAATGTTCAAGGTCTTGGCGGGGGCTTTTACCGTTGTCTGATATTTTTTATATTTTTAATTGAGGTAATTGATGGCAATTGGCAACTTAATACAACTATTCCAAATAAAAATTAGAAAAAAAAAAATTTCGTTCCGCACTAGACTGTTCAGGCCACAATTCTTAGTAAGAATCCAAAATTTCAGATGGTTCGGAGCCATAACGCTAAAGTTATTGCCGACCCCAAGAGTTCAAACGTCCGACCCCAAGTGCTTAAACGACCTAACCCAAGTGTTAAAACGATAATATAAAAAAAAAATTCTTGGTAGTTTTTTTGATTGATTCGTGTACAGACCATGATTTCATTTTTGATAAGAATCCAAAATATCACACGATTCGGAACCATAGGGCCAAAGTTATGAACGACCACAATTATTGTTACAAAGCGACCGTCAAACGATGAATTTTTGCAAAAAATCTACTTTTAGCCAATTTTTTGATAGATACGTGTCCAGGTCATGATTCTTAGTAAGAATCCAAAATTTAAGACGGTTTGGAGCCATAAGGCAAAACTTATGACCGACCCCAAGTGTTCAAACGTCCGACCCCAAGTGCTTAAACGACCTAACCCAAGTATTAAAACGATGGTATAAAAAAACAAAAATTCTTAGATTTTTTGATTGATTCGTGTCCAGGCCACGATTCTTAGTAAGAATCCAAAATTTCAGTCGGTTCGGAGCCATAACGCTAAAGTTATTGCCGACCCCAAGAGTTCAAACGTCCGACCCCAAGTGTTACAACGATGATTTTAAAAAAAAAAACAAAATTCTTTGTAGATTTTATTGATTGATTCTTGTACAGACCATGATTCTTTGTAAGAATCCAAAATTTCACCTGGTTCGGAACCATAGGGCCAAAGTTATGAACGACTACAATTATTGTTCCAAAGCACTTGTAAAACGATGAATTTTTGAAAAAAAAAAATACATTTAGACAATTTTTTGATAGATACGTGTCCAGGCCATGATTCTTATTAAGAATCCAAAATGTCAGACGGTTCGGAGCCATAAGGCAAAAGTTATGACCGACCCCAAGTGTTCAAACGTCCGACCCCAAGTGCTTAAACGACCTAACCCAAATGTTAAAACGAAGATATTAAAAAAATTTCTTCGTAGTTTTTTTTATTGATTCGTATCCAGGCCACAATTCTTAGTAAGTTACTACCGACCCCAAGAGTTCAAACGCCCGACCCCAAGTGCTTATACGATCGAACCCAAGTGTTAAAACGATGATTTTTTTTTAAAAATTATCTTTGTGGATTTTTAGATTTCTCGTGTCGTGGGGTTGGTCATAATTTCGGCCCCATGGCATCGAACCGACTGAATTTTTTGATTCTTACAATGTGTGTTGTAAGAATCAAAAAAGATTCTTACATCTGTGCACGAACCAATAAAAAAATCGGCCCTCAGAAGAATAAAAAAATCATCATTTTAACACTTGGGATCGGTCATAACTTCGGCCATATGGCACTGAACCGACTAAAATTTTGGATTCTTACTAACAATCATGGTCTGTACACGAATGTATCAAAAAACTTCCAAAATAAGAATTTTGAAAAAAAATCATAGCTTTTACACTTGGTTAGTGTCATTTAACACTTGTTTAACATTTAGTGTCCGACCGAACTTTCGGTTTCGGTTTCGGCCTGGTTTCGGCAAAAAAATGAGGTTCGGCTTAGTTGTTAAAATGTAGCTCTTCCAAGAATAATCTAATTTAAAATGTTTTTTTTTTTTTATCATTAGGAAGCTTTTCATGCGTCTAAATGTTGCACCCGCGATTGTGGAATCGCCCTAAACGACCTAACCCAAGTATTTAAACGATGATTTAAAAAAAAAATCTTTGTAGATTTTTTGATTGATTGGTGTCCAGGCCACAATTCATAGTAAGAATCCTACATTTCAGACGGTTCGGAGCCATAACGCAAAAGTTATTACCGACCCCAAGAGTTCAAACGCCCGACCCCAAGTGCTTATACGATCGAACCCAAGTGTTAAAACGATGATTTTTTTCTAAAATTATCTTTGTGGTGTTTTAGATTTCTCGTGTACGGACCATGATTATTAGTAAGAATCCAAAATTTCACATGGTTCGGAACCATAGGGCCAAAGTAATGAATGACCACAATTATTGTTACAAAACGCCCGTAAAACGATGAATTTTTGCAAAAACTCTACTTTTATCCAAATTTTGTGTTGATACGTGTCCACTGTCCAGGCCACGATTCTTAGTAAGAATCCAAAATTTCACACAAATTAAGTGGTACTCACGGTTGTTGTCTTCTGGCTTGATGACAGTTATAGATGTCCATAAGCGTTCGAGATTGTTCTATTTGATTGTTAGAACTTCGGTAAAGTTTGAGTCATGAGTTCACACAAGTATACGAAAGAATACGGTAGGATTTACACTTTATGTGACGATATGATGAATAACATTTCGTCGTGGTGCGAAATGTCACGATACGATCGGTGGTTAGCATCGGAATGACGATAAAGCGCTTGACACTTGTTTTCCGTGTAGGTAGGCACCCTTATTGTGCGGAAGTCCAAAATCTGGGTTCCTCCGATCTCGTATGATAATCCGACCACAAAACGAATGAAATCCATCAGCGTTATGAAACATTCCGCCCACCAAAATACAGCAAATTATACAGTATTTTAAAGAAAAGTTGAACGTTAAACGAAACGCAGAATGCCATGAAACGTGACGTTGATGAAAAGAAGACGAAGCAAAAGAAGTTGTTTTAAACGATAACTAGATATAGATAAACTAGACGATAAGAAACTAAATGATACGATTAACATAGACGTAAAAAGAATAAAACGAACCGCGAAACGATGATGATTAGTCACATTGCCTAGGCAATGGATACGATTTGGTGAATGGTCTTGTAAGAGAAGATCCATTCAAAGTACGAAACGTAGCAATAAGCACAAGATTTTTAATTACGATTCTAATCACCTCTTCCGTAGAGAGTGATGTCCAATGTTTGGTTAAAGATAGAATACGAATTTCGAAATGATTAGTAGAAAATCCGAACGACGAGAGGCTTTGTTATGAAAGTTGTGTACGAATAGATAACAAGAACCGATAAGGCGTTGGAGTTTCCGAAAACGATATAATTTTTTTTAATAAAAGGCCAGCAGAATATCATCATGTTGGACTAATGAATGACGATTGAACTCGTTCCTCAGAGTCAGTTCAGTTTTTTTAACATGGCCATCTAAAATGGGCAAAGAGTCGTTTGGCTGGACAAACTCGGAGGGCTCCGCCTAACATAACACGTTACGGTTTAGATCGGCCGGAGAATGGCCACGTGAAGCGATACCCGATGGATTGTCAACCGATGATGCTTGACGCCGATGGTTAGATGCGATAACTGTCAAAAGCGATAATTGGTCGGTGTAACGATTCCCGTGATGAGTATCATCGGGTGAAGCATCCGGTGGCCTCCACTTCCATCCCAATACTCTGAGAGTAAAAGAATGATCAACATTCTTGAAGATTACATCAGTGAGATAGTAGCCCGGCGGTAGAAAGGCGCAAAGTTTCGGTTTGCTACAATCCAACTTCTGCAGTTCAAGTTGACCTCGTTTGGTATGTTCGATAACTTCGGATTGCGTTTGTTGAGCTTGTTCCACACTGGAACAGCCGATGACGATTGAATCGATATTTGAATCCGAAGTGATCGCGTGGCGTGTGAGTGATAATTCGTAACCTTTCTTTTCTGTCAACGGTGTAACAATACGATAGGACAGAATAAAGGCAGATATCAAAAATCACAGGGTGTAATGGGTAATCCGGGGTAGATTCCGATAATTGATGACGCCAAAATATTCTTTGGAACGCGCGATTTGGCTCTTGAAGAAATATTTGGCGATACATTTGCAGTACCTCAGCAATGAAAACCACAGATGGTGAACGAAAGTTTTGCAGAAGTTCAGCAATGTTCGTTTGGAGCTTGGGAACGATAAGGAAGGCATCATTTGACGATGATTTGTTCACTTCCGTCACCGAGGCATCGAAGACCATTCGCAACATAGTGGTAACAGTGCCCGGACGAAGAATGTAATGACGAAGTATGTGATGCATTTCCTTGAGTAAATCTTTTCCAGGAACACGTGTCATGTGACCATTGTGCAAGTAGTCAGTCATGAAAGCGAAGTACGGTTCACGTAAACTGAGCTTTAATGTCTGTTTACGTTCGAGTGAAAGGATGATGCGCGAAGAGGCTTCGCGCGAACCTGGGGAAGCGATATCCTTATCCTTTTCACCAAAAGGTAAGGCTACGATGAATTGTCCCGAAGGGTCACGTGAGTGATTAGTGTGATGGACCTGCTCATCACGTTGTTCTTCAGGGATGAGATGTGAAGACTGAGGGAATGTGTCCAACTCTCTCAGTTTCTTGACCTTTTCAGGAAGACGGTACTGGTTGGTTTCGATAAATTGACTAGAAAAGTCACGTGAGCGATAAATGCGATACATTTGTTCACGACGTTGTTTGTTGGGCTGTGAAGACTGAGGAAATGTATCCAACTCCCTCAGTCTGTTGACTTCTTCTGGAAGACGGTACTGGTTGGTTTCGATGAAGGAGTTGGTTTGATCGGTAGCAAAACCAACCGAATTCAGAGGAAGCCAACCGAATGGTGAATTGATAGCTGAAGGCTGGTGAAGATCACCCGTTAATTGGGGTCTCGGTAGAGATGGCAAGATATCAACATCTCGAAGTAGTTCCGTCGCTCCTTTGTCAGTTGTCAGTTTGTGACAGTCAGAGTCGGCATGAAGTATGTCTTGGAACAGATGACAAGATAACTGGTCGAATTGAATCGTTGGCGATGGAAGTAACTTCGTGTTGAAGGTAGTTTGTCCCTTAACATCGACATCGAAATTAGTGACGCCTGACGCGGTTGTAGAAGATTGGCCTAAGCCACGGATTTTCTGAGAGCTGACTGGACGCTCGGCAGTGCGATTGGATATGAAGTGTGTTTGACTGTCTGAATCGGTCAACCCACGAAACGTTTGAAAACTGCCGGAGGGATCACGATTTCTAATATGAGCAGTAGGCAAACGTACGATGGATCTGTCACCGAAGTTAGCGAGGAAAAGAACTGGAGGATCTGAAATAGAAGCTCCTTGAATGGCAAACGTGGTGGGTCGTTGGTACTCCTCTTCAGCAGAAATGTTGTCTTCCCTATGAAGAAGAGTGTGGTGCTTACGATGACATTTCTGACAATCAAACACAGATTTGCAATTCGTGAGAGAATGAGAAGGCGTGAGACAATTCAGGCACCAACGGTGTGCCTTGGCGAATTGAGCACGTTCCTGAACCGATTTGAGTGCAAATGATTTGCACTTAGCAATATGGTGAATACCCTTGCAAAACGCGCACTTTGAAGTGAACGCAGTCAAGGACCCTTTGATTTCAGGTTTTGCCTTATTCATGTCACAAGTAAGCTATGACGTTTGTTTTATGACAGCTTGATTATGAAATGTTGAAAAGTTTTGCACGATAATGTTCGCGGGCTCCGATTCGAAAGATTGATTCGTTAATTCCTTGTGAATTACGACGATTTTGAAATAAACATTATCAAAAGCTTCGCGAACTTGATTTTCAATGTCCTTGTTTGCCTTATCTGAAGCTAAGATGTCAACGTGAACGGTTTCAAAATCATTAAGAATGTTTTGCAACCTCGTATAATACGCTAAAAATAATGGGTAATTGGTTGCATCTTGCAAAACGCTTTGACCGACCTCATACCCCTTGTTTATTCTGCTAATGGCTACGTTCCGTCTTCTACGCAAGCCTTGTAAAGTACTAGCCATTTTTTTAAGTAAACAAATGTACTAACGAAATAATCAGGAAAACGTTATAAATTAAAAAGCAGAATTCGATATAATTTAAAATACCGGTAGGTTGTTAATTAATTAAGAACTACGAAAACTAATTCTACGATTCACTGTTTGAATTCGTTCTACGAAATGACATTTCAATTCACGTAATATTTCATAGCATTCTTTCGTTTTGCCAAAGAAAGAATTTATTATGAGAATTTATTATCTAAAGCAGGGGTGAGGAACCTGCGGCCCGCGGGCACTTTTGGTGCGGCCTGCTGAAAGAACCACAAAAAATTACACAGAACGGGATGGTTTTTTCACGGTTTTTCAGATGCATTTTTAAGACGTTATCACAAAATCGTTACTAGCAAGCAGTTCTGATACAAATAAAAACGTGATAAAACCTCCCACTTTGCTTTTATTTTAATTTGTTATTGTGAAAAGATAGTGAAATTCCATCATAACTTTTAATTTTCTTGTACAGGACAGTCCCGATATTTCAGGATTGATGCCAACTATATTCGGAGAAATTATTCAATTACAAAGCGATGATGAACTAAAAGTTACATATAACGATCTCTCCAAATAAAGTCAGGAATCACTGGTTATATTAAGTCAACACGTCACTCAACATTTTGTATATAATAAAAACATTAATGCCATAATAATTGCCACACTTCTGGAATAAAAAAATTATTACATGTAATTTATTGTAATTAGTTATATAAATATAAAATTATTTTGCGGATAATAAATATGCTACAAAATGTATAAAAACCATTCACGTAATCAGAGTACAATTTAAGCTGGTTAATTAGTGGACTTCTATACAGATTCATTCTAAAGGTAAAACCAATATTGTATCCATAAAGCGGGGTCCAGAGCTCGTCATTTGTCACAACAAGTCAATGAATTTATCAAGTTTGTCAATAAATATTCTCAACTTTTGTTGTTTCGAGTTTAGTTGTGCTTTCCATGTTCGACGGAAAACATTTCCTAAACATTCCATCCCGGGTGAAGCGGGAAGGCAGGCGGGGGCCGGAGCGGGGGGGGGGATTCATTTTTTGACAGATGCCGCGCAATGCGGTCGTGTGGGGAGAATTAACGGAACGACCGCCTTTTGTGGTTATGTGCAATGAGCGGGCATATTCACGAGTTTAAAATATTATTATACTACGTACGTAATATTATAATAAATATATTTGATAATAAAATTATAATATAATATCAAATATTTATAATTATTCTGTTTTTGACGTAAATATTTACGCACTCTAAATTCGTAACTTTAGGTCGTGCCATAATCGATATTAGTCAGAAATCTTTCCTGATTATTCAAGTTGGCATGGTGAACACAATTTGACAAGTAGTACCTACATAACATAATAATAAAGTACATAATAACAATGTATGGCTGTTTATGAAATTTGCGTTTTTGTGTAAAATCATTTCAAGGGCACTGTATAGTTTGGCAAGAAAGTCTAGAAATTAAATCAATTGGAACTAAACCTGTTCATTACTATGGCAACACCGAATTATATGACGTTTCGTATGGCTGTCGTGTAATCGGGTGTTGCGGTTGATTTATTGTCTTAAATCTGAGTAGAATATCGCTGATTTGATAATATTTTTATTCATTGTTTGCCTGAATTTAATTAAAATGAATAAATTATTACATAGTGATACAAGAGGGGTTACATTCTGCGTTTTTCAACACTGCCTAGCCGAGTGTCACGCGAAGAAGCTTTTGTTTGATTTAGAAGATGTTTAAAAACGAACTGCAGAAATGAATGGTACGTAGTATAGTTTGTTTAATAAATTTCATTAGTATTACAAGATTTATGCCAATTTTAGAGCGATAATAATCATTACAATCTGATTTGAGGTTATGTTAAAAAAATTCGAATTTGACATTTCGATTTGACAGTTCATATGCGGCCACAGGAAAAAGGATATAACTCAATAAAAAAATAATAATATGCAACTTCTTTAAACTCGTAGAAAAGTTCCTTTTTTCTCGTTTTCTCTTTTTTCTTTCTAAGTGAATATTATCTAGTGTGTGTTTTTAAAACTACCTTCTATAATAATAATTTTAATGATGTTTTTCACACACAGGTAAATCTGAAACAACGGTAAGACGAATCGTCAAGGAAGGGGAAAAGGCAGATGGAAAATTTGAAACACCGGGAAAACGGAAAATGGGCATAATAAATAATATGTAATAGCATAAGTGCTGATGATTGGAAAAATTGTTGCAAACACTTGATGAAAATTGAGGCAGAATATTATGCACGAGGCAGTACTATATATGATGATATCGATGAACTGCGTTTAGATGAAGATGAAGATACAGAAGAAGAAGAATCACACGAAGACAAAGACAATAATTACATGTCGGGTGTTGAATTAATAGACTTAAATTTTTAAGTACCTACGTTTTTATATCGAAATAAACGCCCACTTAAAACTTGTTTTGTTTTATTTTGCTTCTATTAAATTACAGTTTTTTGTGCAATTTTTTTGAAAATACAAATACGCTATGAAATATGCATTTTGCCAGAAGTGTTTTTTTAAAACATACGTTCTTTGTCTTATGAGCCATCTTGGTGTTGCCATTTAAAACTAGAAAACGATCGCAGCGCCATCATTTATTTTCTACACTTTCTTGCCAAACTGTACATTACTGTACAAAGACATGTTACGCATCCACGTTCCCGCGCGGCGCGGAGAATATTTCAGGCGTTTCTCGATACCGAATAATTATGTTAATATTTGTTACTATATTATCAAATATATTTATTATAATATTATACGTAAGTATAATAATATTTTTAACTCGTGATTATTTAAGCTCGCTCATTATACATTACACATAACCTCAAAAAGTCGTTCGGTTTGTTCTTCCATAAATACGACCACACCGCGCGGCTCCTGTCAATTAAATGAATTATACCCCCCCGCCGACTCCCGCCTGCCTTCCCGCTTCACCCGGCATGAAGTGTTTTGGAAATGTTTTCCGTCGAACACGGGAAGCACAACTAAACTCGAAACATTGATAAACTTGATAAAATCATTGACTTGTTGTGGGACTGTCAATGATTTTATCAAGACAAATAGAGACAAATGACGAGCTTTGGACCCGACTTAATGCAAATTCCTGTTGCGGATTCATCTACTAACCTTAACGCATTTCGAAGGAAAAACCATTTTGGTGTTAGAGGTGCAGTATTAATTAAAGCTGGGGACTCACAAAAACCAGTTTTGTGTTCAAAATGCAATGAAAAAATTCCATGTGTGGTTTCTTCTGCTTACGCATTTCGTAGAAATCCGTTCTCGTTTTTGAAGTGCATACATAACATTCTAGTTGGTTTTGTGCTGCCAGTATTATAGAAAAGTCATTTTCATGTACTCAGTAGAATGGCTACACTCGGTACTCTTAAGTCTCAGCGTACAGATTCACCCTATTACTGAAACCAGTTCTGTGTTTAGAATGCAACAAAAGAATTCGAGGTAGGGTTTCATTTTTTGACGCATTCCTCGTGTTAGTTATTTATTAAATTCTAGTTGCGTACTTTGTGCTGTCAGAATTGGAAGAAAGCCATTTTCAAGTTATGAGTGGAGTTTTAATTCCCCGCTTACAAACTCACTTTATAATTAAAACCAGTTCTGTGTTTAGAATGTAACGAAAAAATTCCAGGTGGGATGTTATCTCGCTAACGAGTTTCGTAAGAAACCATTCTCGTGTAAGTGCAGTTATAAATTTGTAGTTGCGTATGTGCTGCCAGTATTAGAGGAATGAAATTTCATACTCTGAGTATAGTTTTAATTCCCCGCTTACAGATTCAACCTGTAATTAAAACCAGTTCTGTGTTAAGAATGCAACTAAAACGCATCAGGTGTGATTTCATTTGCTGACGCATTTCTTATGCTGGAAGTGAGTGCATTTATAAAATTCTAGTTTCTTAGTTTATGCTGCTTATGAATTAGAGGAAAGCCATTTTCATGTTCTGAGTGTAGTTTTAATTCCCCGCAAGCAAATATAATCTAAATTGAAACTAGAACCGTGTTCAGAATGCAACGAAAAATTTCAATTGTGGTGTCACCTGCTGATACATTTTGACGGAAACCATTTTCGTGTTCAAAGTGCAATTATAAAATCCTCATTAACATCCAAATGGCCCGCGATGCTAAAAAGGTTCCCCACCCCTGATCTAAAGGTTCGCTGGTTTCCGGCACCAAAAATGATCATGCACGGGGCATGGGGATGAGGGTAACCTTGCGGCTACTCTTGCTAAGACGCTTATGGATTTCGATAAGTTATGCCCAACCACCAAACAAGAAAGGTATATCACAATTTAGTGGTACTCACGGTTGTTGTCTTCTGGCTTGGTGACAGTCATAGATGTCCATAAGCGTTCGAGATTGTTCTATTTGATTGTTAGAACTTCGGTAAAGTTTGAGTCACGAGTTCACACAAAGTATACGAAAGAATACGGTAGGATTTACACTTTATGTGACGATATGATGAATAACACTTCGGCGTGGTGCGAAATGTCACCATACGATCGGTGGTTAGCAACGGACTGACGATAAAGCGGTTGACACTTGTTTTCCGTGTAGGTACGTACCCTTATGGGCATATTCACCGCCATCTTTATTTACAGGCCGTGCTGTAGAAAACCAACTGACATTCAAAGAGTCCTGTTTTTGGGACTTCGTGATAGCTTTTTTCTATGCGCCAGTATGTAAATTGTAGGCGCCCGGAGAGTGTGTGCTACTGGTTGAAGCAGTTTTTTTTAACATTTTTCATCACGTTTCTGCAATATTTATTCTTCTTTTTGTAAAACAATACGTTGGTGGTGATATACGATCGTTAAGATAAGACATTTTAAATATATTTACGGTTTTAACGTATGCTTTATTATTTTAATAATGCTTTCAATAATTTTTCATAATGGCGGATGATGGCTTAGCTTTGAAGCTGTATCGATTATAATTACAAATTGTGTAATTTACTATATAATATAATATAATCTACATAATTATTTTACTATGAAATAACATGTGTAGAGCCTTCAAAGAGAATAATGGAGTAATTAATCCATAAGCCGCCAGGTTTATACAGTTTATAGTGGGCACTTGGAAATGACACTTCGTTTCAACTTGATTGTTGATTTCTTTTCAAAGTGAAATTTGATTTTTTTTTTTTACATGAGCTCCACACAGGAGGCCCTGAAGAAAATAATTTCCCTCAGGGCCTATGTCATCCTTGGGGATGCTGTGTGGAGGGTTTTTTAAGGAAAGGAAGGAGAGGAGAGTTCTGGGAAGGAAAAGAGTTTAAGGCGTGGGTAGGAATCTGGGGTTCAGTGTGTCCTGGTCATCCGCCTCCAAGACCTAGACAAATCTCACCCCTTGAACCCGGGCACCCCTGCTAAATCACCAAACGTAGCGAACCACTTGGGGTGACCTATGGCAGAGGTGTTGGTTATCCAATAAAGGTTCCCGGGGCGGCGGTACCCATTTCCGCCTCCCAAATTTATTGTATTTGTTTTGAAAATACGTAATATATTTATTAGTGAATATTACAATCGTATTTCTTCAAATAAAAAAAAGTAATACAAGAAAACTTAAAACATATTTGTAATTAGTTTGTACCTGAGGACCTCAGATATTTGTGTGGTGGGTCCCCTTCAATGTTCCTACCCATACAAATATAATGTATTGAAAATAATTGTTTTGTTTATAATGTAATAAAACATATACTTCCACAAATTATTCTTTTACTATTTATCCATGAAATTCTAAAATTATAAAAATAATTTTAATTTTAATAAATAAATATAATTTTGTGGGAAGTATCCCACATAATAAGTATCCCAAATAATACTGCAATGAAAAAAATATTTTTTCCACTATTATGCCTTTTTAATTTTTCATAAAAATGTAGGTTACACAGCTTTACTTTAACACCATGAGTGATGTGTTTAGTATTGCCATTTGATCAACAGTGGCGCCCTCATATATTTTCTACTCTTATTTGACAAACTGTAAATTGAAATCAACATTTTCTATTAGAACCTTTAAAATCAGAGCTGGAATGATGTTTTTGCTTCTTGGGGAAATAGCTCTTTACTTTGAAATTTGATTTCCCGCCAAGTCTACAGCACGGCTTGTAAAATAAAGATGGCGGTGGCATATTACATGTTTCAATTCTGCCTCGCAATTAGGTTGCAGATACCAAATTGCACCGTGTAAACAAGACATTTGAGTGTTTCCATGTCATTGCGCGTCATCTTTCCACCGCATTGAAAATATTCAACTTGTTTAATATTTTCAATGCGATTGGTTCTGTTGTCTTTCGTTCGCATGCGCGAATGCGGCGTTGCATGCGCGCGCAGCACTGTGCACGCGTATTGAATTGTCAAACTATGACTGTTTATTTTGAAGTGAGTTGTCAACATAGAAATAGTTTTTTAAATGGAGGGAAGAGCATACGCCTCTGTTCTTAGAGCACTTTAAGAACTATCCAAGCCTGTGGAACATTAAATCAGAGGGATATAATTCCCGCGCGCACGACCTGTTTCGAAGACATTCTAAACTCTATGACAGCAATGTGATTGTATGGTCCACTTCCGTCAAGTACGTCTAAACAGCACACCCTTTCAATTATACGCCGTTCTACCAAATCTCATCAATGTGGTTGATATGTGTAATATCGCCATTTTGTGCGGAAGTCCAAAATCTGTGTTCCTCCGATCTCGTATGATAATCTGAGCACAAAACGAATGAAATCCATCAGCGTTATGAAATAATTATTTTGGCCCCATGGTTCCGAACCGTGTGAAATTTTGGATTCTTACTAAAAATCATGGTCTGTACACAAATCAATCAAAAAATCCACAAAGATAATTTTTAAAAAAATCATCGTTTTAACACTTGGGTTCGGTCGTTTGTGGTCGGTTATTACTTTTGCCTTATGTGGCCTGGACACGTATCAATAAAAAAATCGGCTAAAAGTAGAATTTTTCAAAAATTCATCGATTTACGGGCGCATTGTAACAATAATTAAGTGTGGTCGTTCATAACTTTGGCCCTATGGTCCGAACCGTGTGAAATTTTGGATTCTTACTAAGATTCATGGTCCTGTACACAAATCAATAAAAAAATCTACAAAGACAATTTTTTTTTTCAATCATCGTTTTAACACTTGGAGTCGGACGTTTGAACTCTTGGGGTCGGTAATAGATTTAGCGTTTGGGGTCCGAAATGTATAAAATTTTGGATTCTTACTAAGAATCATGTCCTGGACACGTATCAATCAAAAATCGTTTAAAAGTAGAATTTTTCCTAAAATTTGTCGAAATACGGGCGCTTTGTTACAATAATTGTGGTAGTTTATTACTTTGGCCCTATGGTTCCGAACAGTGTGAAATTTGGGATTCTTATCGAAACAAAATCATGGTCTGTACACGAATCAATCAGAAAAACAACAAAAAAAAATTTTTCGAATTTTTTTTTGGGGTCGGACTTTTGAACACTTGGGCTCGGTCATAACTTTTGCCTTATGGCTCCGAACCGTCTGAAATTTTGGATTCTTACTAAAAATCGTGGCCTGGATACGTATCAATAAAAAAAAAGGCTAAAAGAAGAATTTTGCAAAAATTCATCGTTGTACGGGCGCTCTGTAACAATAATGGTTGTAGTTCATTTCTTTTGCCCTATGGTTCAGAACCGTGTTAAATTTTGGATTCTTATTAAGATTCATGGTCTGTACACGAATCAATAAAAAAATCTAAAAAGCTAACTTTTTTTTTACGTCATCGTTTTAACACATGGGTTAGGTCGTTTAAGCACTTGGGGTCGGACGTCTGAACTCTTGGGGTCGGTAATAACTTTAGCGTTATGGCTCCGAACCGTCTAAAATTTTGGATTCTTACTAAGGAATCATGTTCTGGACACGTGTCAATAAAAAATAGGATAAAAGTTAAATTTTTGCGAAAATTCATCATTTTACGGGCACTTTGTAACAGTAATGGTGCTCGTTCATAACTTTTGCACTATGGTTCCGAACCATGTGAAATTTTGGAATCTTACTAAAAATCATGGTCTGTATACGAATCAGTCAAAAAATCTATATAGTTTTTTTAATCATCGTTTTAACACTTGGGTTAGGTCGTTTAAGCACTTGGGGTCGGACATTTGAACACTTGGGGTCGGTCATAACTTTTGCCTTATGGCTCCAAACAGTCTGAAATTTTGGATTTTAACTAAGAAACATGTCCTGGACACGTGTCAATAAAAAAATCGAATAAAAGTAAAATTTTTGCAAAAATTCATCGTTTTACGGGCGCTTTGTAACAATAATGGTGGTCGTTCATATCTTTGGCCCTATGGTTCCGAACCGTGTGAAATTTTGGATTCTTACCAAGATTCATAGTCTGTACACGAATCAAATAAAAAATCTACAAAGTTAATATTTTTTTAAATAACCGTTTTAACACTTGGGTTCGGTCGTTTAAGCACTTGGGGTCGGGCGTTTGAAATCTTTGGGTCGGTAATAACTTTAGCGTTATGACTCCGAACCATCAAAAATTATAGATTCTTAATAAGAATCATGTCCTGGACACGGATCAATAAAAAAATCCACTCAAAGTAGAATTTTTGCAAAAATTAATTGTTTCACGGGCGCTTCGGAACAATAATTCTGGTCGTTCATAACTTAGGCCCTATGGTTCCGAACCTTGTGAAATTTTGGATTCGTACTAAGAATCATGTCCTGGACACGTGTCAATCAAAAAATCTATATAGTTTTTTTTTAATCATCGTTTTAACACTTGGGTTAGGTCGTTTAAGCACTTGGGGTCGGACTTTTGAACACTTGGGGTCGGTCATAACTTTTGCCTTATGGCTTCCGAACCGTCTGAATTTTTGGATTTTAACTAAGAATCATGTCCTGGACACGTGTCAATAAAAGTAAAATTTTTGCAAAAATTCATCGTTTTACGGGCGATTTGTAACAATAATGGCGGTCGTTCATATCTTTGGCCCTATGGTTCCGAACCTTGTGCAATTTTAGATTCTTACTAAGATTCATAGTCTGTACTCGAATCAATTAAAAAATCTACGAAGAATTTTTTTTTTTTTTTTAATCCTTGATAAAATTGTCGTTCATAACTTAGGCCCTATGGTTCCGAACCTTGTGAAATTTTGGATTCGTACTAAGAACCATGTCCTGGACACGTGTCAATCAAAAAATCTATATAGTTTTTTTTTAATCATCGTTTTAACACTTGGGTTAGGTCGTTTAAGCACTTGGGGTCGGACTTTTGAACACTTGGGGTCGGTCATAAATTTTGCCTTACGGCTCCGAGCCGTTTGAAATTTTGGATTTTTACTAAGAATCATGGCCTGGACACGATCAATCAAAAAATCGGATAAAAGTAAAATTTTTGCAAAAATTCATCGTTTTCGGGCGCTTTGTAACAATAAAGGTGGTCGTTCATATCTTTGGCCCTATGGTTCCGTACCTTGTGAAATTTAGGATTCTTACTAGGACTTACTTCTTCTCGTCTGTACACGAATCAATTAAAAAATCTACAAAGTTAGTTTTTTTTTAAATCACCGTTTGAACACTTGGGTTCGGTCGTTTAAGCACATGGGGACGGACGTTTGAACTCTTTGGGTCGGTAATAACTTTAGCGTTATGACTCCGAACCGTCAAAAATTATGGATTCTTACTAAGAATCCTGTCCTGGACCCGTATTAATTAAAAAAATCCGCTAAAAGTAGAATTTTTGCAAAAATCATCGTTTCACGGGCGCTTCGGAACAATAATTGTGGTCGTTCATAACATAGGCCCTATGGTTCCGAACCGTGTGAAATTTTGGATTCTTACTAAGATTCATGGTCTGTACACGAATATTTTTTATTAAATCATCGTTTTAACACTTGGGTTAGGTCGTTTAAGCACTTGGGGTCGGACTTTAAAACACTTGGGGTCGGACTTTAAAACACTTGGGGTCGGTAATAACTTTAGCGTTATGGCTTCGAACCATCTAAAATTTTGGATTCTTACTAAGAATCATGTCCTGGACACGTATCAATAAAAAAATCGTATAAAAGTAAAAATTTTGCAAAAATGCATCGTTTTACGGGCGCTTTGTAACAATAATGGTGGTCGTTCATATCTTTGGCCCTATGGATCCGAACCTTGTGAAATTTTGGATTCGTACTAAGAATCATGTCCTGGACACGTATCAATCAAATAATCTATATAGTTTTTTTTTTCATCGTTTGAACACTTGGGTTAGGTTGTTTAAGCACTTGGGGTCGGACTTTTGAACACTTGGGGTCGGTCATAACTTTTGCCTTATGGCTCCGAACCGTCTGAATTTTTGGATTTTAACTAAGAATCATGTCCTGGAAACGTATCAATAAAAAAATCGTATAAAAGTAAAAATTTTGCAAAAATGCATCGTTTTACGGGCGCTTTGTAACAATAATGGTGGTCGTTCATATCTTTGGCCCTATGGTTCCGAACCTTGTGAAATTTTGGATTCGTACTAAGAATCATGTCCTGGACACGTATCAATCAAATAATCTATATAGTTTTTTTTTTCATCGTTTGAACACTTGGGTTAGGTTGTTTAAGCACTTGGGGTCGGACTTTTGAACACTTGGGGTCGGTCATAACTTTTTCTTATGGCTCCGAACCGTCTGAGTTTTTGGATTTTAACTAAGAATCATGTCCTGGACACGTATCAATAAAAAAATCGGATAAAAGTAAAATTTTTGCAAAAATGCATCGTTTTACGGGCGCTTTGTAACAATAATGGTGGTCGTTCATATCTTTGGCCCTATGGTTCCGAACCTTGTGCAATTTTTGATTCGTACTAAGATTCATAGTCTGTACACGAATCAATTAAAAAATCTACAAAGTTAATATTTTTTAAAATAACCGTTTTAACACTTGGGTTCGGTCGTTTAAGCACTTGGGGTCAGGTGTTTGAACTCTTGGGGTCGGTAATAACTTTAGGGTTATGGCTTCGAACCATCTAAAATTTTGGATTCTTACTAAGAATCAGGTCCTGGACACGTATCAATAAAAAAATCGAATGAAAGTAAAATTTTTGAAAAGATGCATCGTTTTACGGGCGCTTTGTAACAATAATGGTGGTCGTTCATAACTTTGGCCCTATGGTTCAGAACCGTGTGAAATATTGGATTCTTACTAAGAGTCATAGTCTGTACATGAATCAATTAAAAATTCTACAAAGTTAATTTTTTTTTTAAATCATCGTTTTAACACTTGGGTTCGGTCGTTTAAGCACTTTGGGTCGGACGTCTGAACTCTTGGGGTCGGTAATAACTTTAGCGTTATGACTTCGAACCATCTAAAATTATGGATTCTTACTAAGAATCATGTCCTGGACCCGTATCAATAAAAAAATCCGCTAAACGTAGAATTTTTGCAAAAATTCGTTGTTTCACGGGCGCTTCGGAACAATAATTCGGGGTGTTCATAACATAGGCCCTATGGTTCCGAAGATTGTGAAATTTTGGATTCGTACTAAGAATCATGTCCTGGACACGTGTCAATCAAAAAATCTATATAGTTTTTTTTTAATCATCGTTTTAACACTTGGGTTAGGTCGTTTAAGCACTTGGGGTCAGACTTTTGAACACTTGGGGTCGGTCATAACTTTTGCCTTATGGCTCCGAATCGTCTGAATTTTTGGATTTTAACTAGGAATCATGTCCTGGACACGTGTCAATAAAAAATCAGAAAAAAGTAAAAATTTTGCAAAAATTCATCGTTTTACGGGCGATTTGTAACAATAATGGTGGTCGTTCATATATTTGGCCCTATGGTTCCGTACCTTGTGAAATTTAGGATTCTTACTAAGATTCATCGTCTGTACACGAACCAATTAAAAAATCTACAAAGTTAATTTATTTTTTAAATCACCGTTTGAACACTTGGGTTCGGTCGTTTAAGCACATGGGGTCGGACGTTTGAACTCTTTGGGTCGGTAATAACTTTAGCGTTATGACTCCGAACCGTCAAAAATTATGGATTCTTACTAAGAATCATGTCCTGGACCCGTATCAATGAAAAATCAGATAAAAGTAAAAATTTTGCAAAAATTCATCGTTTTACGGGCACTTTGTAACAATAATGGTGGTCATTCATATCTGTTGCCCTATGGTTCCGAACCTTGTGAAATTTTGGATTCTTATTAAGATTCATAGTCTGTACACGAATCCATTAAAAAATCTACAAAGTTATTTTTTTTTTAAAATCATCGTTTTAATATTTGGGTTCGGTCGTTTAAGCACTTGGGGTCGGACGTCTGAACTCTTGGGGTCGGTAATAACTTTAGCGTTATGGCTTCGAACCATCTAAAATTTTGGATTGTTTCTAAGAATCAGGTCCTGGACACGTATCAATAAAAAAATCTGCTAAAAGTAGAATTTTTGCAAAAACTAATTGTTTCACGGGCGCTTCGGAACAATAATTCTGGTCGTTCATAACTTAGGCCCTATGGTTCCGACCCTTGTGAAATTTTGGATTCGTACTAAGAATCATGTCCTGGACACGTATCAATCAAATAATCTATATAGTTTTTTTTTTCATCGTTTGAACACTTGGGTTAGGTTGTTTAAGCACTTGGGGTCGGACTTTTGAACACTTGGGGTCGGTCATATCTTTTGCCTTTTGGCTCCGAACCGTCTGAATTTTTGGATTTTAACTAAGAATCATGTCCTGTACACGTATCAATAAAAAAATCGGATAAAAGTAAAAAATTTGCAAAAGTGCATCGTTTTACGGGCGCTTTGTAACAATAATGGTGGTCGTTCATATCTTTGGCCCTATGGTTCCGAACCTTGTGCAATTTTTGATTCGTACTAAGATTCATAGTCTGTACACGAATCAATTAAAAAATCTACAAAGTAAATATTTTTTTAAATAACGGTTTTAACACTTGGGTTCAGTCGTTTAAGCACTTAGGGTCGGACGTCTGAACTCTTGGGGTCGGTAATAACTTTAGCGTTATGGCTTCGAACCATCTAAAATTTTGGATTCTTACTAAGAATCAGGTCCTGGACACGTATCAATAAAAAATCCGCTAAAAGTAGAATTTTTGCAAAAATTCATTGTTTCACGGGCGCTTCGGAACAATAATTCTGGTCGTTCATAACTTAGGCCCTATGGTTCCGAACTTTGTAAAATTTTGGATTCGTACCAAGAATCATGTCCTGGACACGTGTCAATCAAAAAATCTATACAGTTTTTTTTAATCATCGTTTTAACACTTGGGTTAGGTCGTTTAAGCACTTGGGGTCAGACGACTGAACTCTTGGGGTCGGTAATAACTTTAGCGTTATGGCTTCGAACCATCTAAAATTTTGGATTCTTACTAAGAATCAGGTCCTGGACACGTATCAATAAAAAAATCGAATGAAAGTAAAATTTTTGAAAAAATGCATCGTTTTACGGGCGCTTTGTAACAATAATGGTGGTCGTTCATAACTTTGGCCCTATGGTTCCGAACCTTGTGCAATTTTTGATTCGTACTAAGATTCATAGTCTGTACACGAATCAATTAAAAAATCTACAAAGTAAATATTTTTTTAAATAACGGTTTTAACACTTGGGTTCAGTCGTTTAAGCACTTAGGGTCGGACTTCTGAACTCTTTGGGTCGGTTATAACTTTAGCGTTATGATTCCGAACCGTCAAAAATTATGGATTCTTAATAAGAATCATGTCCTGGACCCGTATCAATAAAAAAATCCGCTAAAAGTAGAATTTTTGCAAAAATTCATTGTTTCACGGGCGCTTCGGAACAATAATTCTGGTCGTTCATAACTTAGGCCCTATGGTTCCGAACTTTGTAAAATTTTGGATTCGTACCAAGAATCATGTCCTGGACACGTGTCAATCAAAAAATCTATATAGTTTTTTTTAATCATCGTTTTAACACTTGGGTTAGGTCGTTTAAGCACTTGGGGTCAGACGACTGAACTCTTGGGGTCGGTAATAACTTTAGCGTTATGGCTTCGAACCATCTAAAATTTTGGATTCTTACTAAGAATCAGGTCCTGGACACGTATCAATAAAAAAATCGAATGAAAGTAAAATTTTTGAAAAAATGCATCGTTTTACGGGCGCTTTGTAACAATAATGGTGGTCGTTCATAACTTTGGCCCTATGGTTCCGAACCTTGTGCAATTTTTGATTCGTACTAAGATTCATAGTCTGTACACGAATCAATTAAAAAATCTACAAAGTAAATATTTTTTTAAATAACGGTTTTAACACTTGGGTTCAGTCGTTTAAGCACTTAGGGTCGGACGTCTGAACTCTTGGGGTCGGTAATAACTTTAGCGTTATGGCTTCGAACCATCTAAAATTTTGGATTCTTACTAAGAATCAGGTCCTGGACACGTATCAATAAAAAATCCGCTAAAAGTAGAATTTTTGCAAAAACTAATTGTTTCACGGGCGCTACGGAACAATAATTCTGGTCGTTCATAACTTAGGCCCTATGGTTCCGAACCTTGTGAAATTTTGGATTCGTACTAAGAATCATATCCTGGACACGTATCAATCAAATAATCTATATAGTTTTTTTTTTCATCGTTTTAACACATGGGTTAGGTTGTTTCAGCACTTTGGGTCGGACTTTTGAACACTTGGGGTCGGTCATATCTTTTGCCTTTTGGCTCCGAACCGTCTGAATTTTTGGATTTTAACTAAGAATCATGTCCTGTACACGTATCAATAAAAAAATCGGATAAAAGTAAAAAATTTGCAAAAATGCATCGTTTTACGGGCGCTTTGTAACAATAATGGTGGTCGTTCATAACGTTGGCCCTATGGTTCCGAACCGTGTGAAATATTGGATTCTTACTAAGATTCATAGTCTGTACACGAATCAATTAAAAATCTACAAAGTTAATTTTTTTTAAATCATCGTTTTAACACTTGGGTTCGGTCGTTTAAGCACTTGGGGTCGGACGTCTGAACTCTTGGGGTCGGTAATAACTTTAGCGTTATGGCTTCGAACCATCTTAAATTTTGGATTCTTACTGAGAATCATGTCCTGGACACGTATCAATAAAAAAATCCGCTAAAAGTAGAATTTTTACAAAAATTCATTGTTTCACGGGCGCTTCGGAACAATAATTCTGGTCGTTCATAACTTAGGCCCTATGGTTCCGAACCTTGTGAAATTTTGGATTCGTAATCAGAATTATGTCCTGGACACGTGTCAATCAAAAAAATCTATATAGTTTTTTTTTAATCATCGTTTTAACACTTGGGTTAGGTCGTTTGAGCACTTGGGGTCGGACTTTTGAACACTTGGGGTCGGTCATAACTTTTGCCTTATGGCTCCGAACCGTCTGAAATTTTGGATTTTAACTAAGAATCATGTCCTGGACACGTGTCAATAAAAAAATCGGATAAAGGTAAAAATTTTGCAAATATTCATCGTTTTACGGGCGCTTTGTAACAATAATAGTGGTCGCTCATATCTTTGGTCCTATGGTTTCGAACCTTGTGCAATTTTTTATTCTTACTAAGATTCATAGTCTGTACATGAATCAATTAAAAAATATACGAAGAATTTTTTATTTATTTTTTAATCATTGATTTAACACTTGGGTAAGGTCGTTTGAGCACTTGGGGTCGGACTTTTGAACACTTGGGGTCGGTCATAACTTTTGCCTTATGGCTCCGACCGTCTGAAATTTTGGATTTTAACTAAGAATCATGTCCTGGACACGTGTCAATAAAAAAATCGGATAAAGGTAAAAATTTTGCAAATATTCATCGTTTTACGGGCGCTTTGTAACAATAATAGTGGTCTTTCATATCTTTGGTCCTATGGTTTCGAACCTTGTGCAATTTTTTATTCTTACTAAGATTCATAGTCTGTACACGAATCAATTAAAAAAGCTACGAAGAATTTTTTATGTTTTTTTTAATCATTGATTTAACACTTGGGTTAGGTCGTTTAAGCACTTGGGGTCGGACTTTTGAACACTTGGGGTCGGTCATAACTTTTGCCTTATGGCTCCGAACCGTCTGAAATTTTGGATTTTAACTAAAAATCATGTCCTGGACACGTTTCAATAAAAAAATCGGATAAAAGTAAAAAAATTTCAAAAATTCATCGTTTCACTGGCGCTTTGTAACAATAATGGTGGTCGTTCATATCTTTGGCCCTATGGTTTCGAACCTTGTGCAATTTTTGATTCTTACTAAGATTCATAGTCTGTACACGAATCAATTAAAAAATCTACGAAGAATTTTTAATTTTTTTTTTAATCATTGATTTAACACTTGGGTTAGGTCGTTTTAGCACTTGGGGTCGGACTTTTGAACACTTGGGGTCGGTCATAACTTTTGCCTTATGGCTCCGAACCGTCTGAAATTTTGGATTTTAACTAAAAATCATGTCCTGGACAAGTGTCAATAAAAAAATCGCATAAAAGTAAAAATTTTGCAAAAATTCATCGTTTTACGGGCGCTTTGTAACAATAATGGTGGTCGTTCATATCTTTGGCCCTATGGTTCCGAACCGTGTGAAATTTTGGATTCTTACTAAGATTCATAGTCTGTACACGAATCAATTAAAAAATCTACAAAGTTAATTTTTTTTTAAATAACCGTTTTAACACTTGGGTTCAGTCGTTTAAGCACTTGGGGTCGGGCGTTTGAACTCTTTGGGTCGGAAATAACATTAGCGTTATGACTCCGAACCGTCAAAAATTATGGATTCTTACTAAGAATCATGTCCTGGACACGTGTCAATCAAAAAATCTATATAGTTTTTTTTTTAATCATCGTTTTAACACTTGGGTTAGGTCGTTTGAGCACTTGGGGTCGGACTTTTGAACACTTGGGGTCGGTCATAACTTTTGCCTTATGGCTCCGAACCGTCTGAAATTTTGGATTTTAACTAAGAATCATGTCCTGGACACGTGTCAATAAAAAAATCGGATAAAAGTAAAATTTTTGCAAAAATTCATCGTTTTACGGGCGCTTTGTAACAATAATGGTGGTCGTTCATATCTTTGGTCCTATGGTTTCGAACCTTGTGCAATTTTTGATTCTTACTAAGATTCATTGTTTGCACACGAATCAATTAAAAAATCTACGAAGAATTTTTTATTTTTTTTTAATCATTGATTTAACACTTGGTTAGGTCGTTTAAGCACTTGGGGTCGGACATTTGAACACTTGGGGTCGGTCATAACTTTTGCCTTATGGCTCCGAACCGTCTGAAATTTTGGATTTCAACTAAGAATCATGTCCTGGACACGTGTCAATAAAAAAATCGGATAAAGGTAAAAATTTTGCAAATATTCATCGTTTTACGGGCGCTTTGTAACAATAATAGTGGTCGTTCATATCTTTGGTCCTATGGTTTCGAACCTTGTGCAATTTTTTATTCTTACTAAGATTCATAGTCTGTACACAAATCAATTAAAAAATCTACGAAGAATTTTTAATTTTTTTTTTAATCATTGATTTAACACTTGGGTTAGGTCGTTTGAGCACTTGGGGTCGGACTTTTGAACACTTGGGGTCGGTCATTACTTTTGCCTTATGGCTCCGAACCGTCTGAAATTTTGGATTTTAACTAAAAATCATGTCCTGGACACGTGTCAATAAAAAAATCGGATCAAAGTAAAAATTTTGCAAAAATTCATCGTTTTACGGGCGCTTTGTAACAATAATGGTGGTCGTTCATATCTTTGGCCCTATGGTTTCGAACCTTGTGCAATTTTTGATTCTTACTAAGATTCATAGTCTATACACGAATTAATTAAAAATTCTACAAAGTTAATTTTTTTTAAATAACCGTTTTAACACTTGGGTTCGGTCGTTTAAGCACTTGGGGTCGGGCGTTTGAACTCTTTGGGTCGGTTATAACTTTAGCGTTATGATTCCGAACCGTCAAAAATTATGGATTCTTAATAAGAATCATGTCCTGGACCCGTATTAATAAAAAAATCCGCTAAAAGTAGAATTTTTGCAAAAATTCATTGTTTCACGGGCGCTACGGAACAATAATTCTGGTCGTTCATAACTTAGGCCCTATGGTTCCGAACCTTGTGAAATTTTGGATTCGTACTCAGAATCATGTCCTGGACACGTGTCAATCAAAAAATCTATATAGTTTTTTTTTAATCATCGTTTTAACACTTGGGTTAGGTCGTTTGAGCACTTGGGGTCGGACTTTTGAACACTTGGGGTCGGTCATAACTTTTGCCTGATGGCTCCGAACCGTCTGAAATTTTGGATTTTAACTAAGAATCATGTCCTGGACACGTGTCAATAAAAAAATCGGATAAAGGTAAAAAATTTGCAAATATTCATCGTTTTACGGGCGCTTTGTAACAATAATAGTGGTCGTTCATATCTTTGGTCCTATGGTTTCGAACCTTGTGCAATTTTTTATTCTTACTAAGATTCATAGTCTGTACACGAATCAATTAAAAAATCTACGAAGAATTTTTTATTTTTTTTTAATCATTGATTTAACACTTGGGTTAGGTCGTTTTAGCACTTGGGGTCGGACTTTTGAACACTTGGGGTCGGTCATAACTTTTGCCTTATGGCTCCGAACCGTCTGAAATTTTGGATTTTAACTAAAAATCATGTCCTGGACAAGTGTCAATAAAAAAATCGCATAAAAGTAAAAATTTTGCAAATATTCTTCGTTTTACGGGCGCTTTGTAACAATAATAGTGGTCGTTCATATCTTTGCCCCTTTGGTTCCGTACCTTGTGAAATTTTGGATTCTTACTAAGATTCATAGTCTGTACACGAATCAATTAAAAAATCTACAAAGTTAATTTTTTTTTTTAAATCATCGTTTTAATGCTTGGGTTCGGACGTTTAAGCACTTGGGGTCAGACGTTTGAACTCTTGGGGTCGGTTATAACTTTAGCGTTATGAGCATCAACACATGTGCATTCTACACGTGGCTGGACCCGACCCAACTCAGCTAGACCTAAGTGTTCAGTTCTAGTGCGGTGATATACGATGTTTTTTTCTGTGACGCGATGCATAGTGTAAATATTACTATTGTCTACAATCGGACAACACTGTTAAGTTTTAAAAATGAATCTGTTTTGTTGGACCCGTTAGTTGTCGAAAAAATAAATTTGTATAACCTTGTGCGTGACCCGAACATTAAAACTAGGTATCGTGGTTGCCGGGGTGGTCAACACAAGAAAAAATATCTACGCAGACAGGAAAAAGACTTTAAAAATAATCCTGATTGTAATAAAAGTCTCTCTCTGGCAGAACAGAGTATTCAAGCGGTCATACCAACCGACGAACGGAGCAGCCTAGTTTCTGAAGACCTTCGTGTTCCTGAAAAATGCCATAACGTGAATGTTATACAATTAGAACGACATGCCAATTTCAGAAGTAGACTACTCGCAGTAGGTTCCTGGAATGCAAGATCCCTAAACAACAAGATAGAGGAGGTGGATGATATTTTCAGAGAACAAAATCTCCACATACTAACCGTCACAGAAAGCTGGCATGAAAATGGCGAGTCTTATTCAATCAAGAGACTTCAAGCTCTAGGATATGCTGTTCTGGAGGAGGCTCGACCCCGAGCTACGGAACATGCTCATAACATATCGCACGTGAATCACGGGGGTGTTGTGATAATAGCCCGACAAGGACTGCGGCTTACCAAGGTGGCAAACGGTACATTCAGTACGTTTGAGTATATCGGATGCCGTGTTTCTTCTGCTGGATCGTCATTTATATTGCTAACACTGTACCGACCCGGTTCGAAACCGATTTGTATAGACTTTTTTAGGGAGCTTTCGAGTTTTTTGGAATGGGTACTGGGACTTTCTGAAACTCTCATCATTACAGGTGACATAAATATTCATCTTGAGCGCGAGACGTCACCCAATGCTGTTAAATTCATTGACTTATTGGATAGCTTTGGACTCCGTCAATGGGTCGATGTGCTAACTCATGATGCTGGTGGAATCTTAAATATTTTTGTATCCAGGTGTAATGGCCCATCATTGATAGCAAATGTTCTTGATATAGGTTTGTCAGACCATCGTCTTATTCGCACGGAAATTGAATTTAACCCACCTAAAGTGCCATATAGAACAATTGTATCGAGGGAATGGCGCAAATTTGATTTCGATAGTTTCCTTGAAGAACTTAAAAAGTCTTCCTTGTGCATAGAAAGCAGCTGGGAAACTAAGACGCCGACAAAACTCATCGAGAAGTATAACAAAATTCTTTCAAGTTTGCTAAGTAAATATGCTCCAACCACCTCGAAAATGCGGAAAGTCCGAAAATCTGATGGCTGGTTCGATGAAGAGTGTCGGAGTCAGAAGAGGCTAATGCGGAAACTAGAGAGGTCATACCGAAGAAGCCCCGACGTTACTCCACGAGACGAGTAGATTAATGCTCAGACAGAGGACAGAAGAATAATAAGCACAAAGAGATCCGAATACTGGATCAATAAAATTGACTCTGAGCGGAAAAATCCACGATGTCTCTGGAACTCCGTTAAAACTATCATCGCTAATAACACCGTGCAAACCTCTACAGACATTACTCCGCAGGCCTTCTCTAAGTTTTTCTGTGAAAAAATAGAATCCATTCGCGCCTCCACATCTTCTGCCCCCCCGCCAATATTTACAGCCAATTCCAAAGGAACACTGTCATCCTTCAAACCTACAACGCTAGAAGAAGTAGGAAAGTTAATTCTAAGTTCGCCAAATAAACAATGTGTTTTAGACCCTATCCCAACGTGGCTTCTCAAGAAATGTTGCAACGTGTTGGCCCCCTACCTGGTTCACGTGTTTAATAAGTCCCTAAGCACAGGTGACTTCCCGGAAGCACTTAAGTATGCAGTAGTTACCCCAATTATAAAAATACCACAGCTTGATGCCGACAACTTGGGTAATTATCGACCTGTGTCAAATCTGCCTTTCGTAGCAAAACTACTCGAAAAAATTGCTGCTTCCCAAATAACCTCCCACTTAAACCTAAATAAATTAATTACCGATAATCAATCCGCCTACAGAAGATTCCACTCAACAGAAACCGGGTTACTTCGTGTCCTGTCAGACATTACCCTTGCCATAGAGTCAGGTAAGTTAGCACTTCTTTCACTTTTAGATATGAGCGCCGCATTTGACACCATTGACCACGACTTTCTCATTAAGAGACTAGAGGTAACATTTGGTTTGCATTCTAACGTAAAAAATTGGCTACAATCCTATCTATCGAATCGCTCACACGCAGTGAAGGTGGGAAATAAACAATCTAACTTCACAAAACTCTCTTCAGGGGTACCCTAGGGATCCGTTTTGGGTCCACTTCTCTTCATCCTCTTCACAAATGATGTCGCAAGAAATATCGAGTCATTTGGTCTCCTTTCTCACTGTTATGCCGACGATCAGCAAGTCTACTTTTACTGCTCACCAAATGAGATCACCGGCCTTAAAATTCGCACAGTTGAGTGTCTAGAAGCAATTAGTTTCTGGATGTCCTCAAACAAACTGAAGCTCAATCCATCAAAGACCGAATTTCTGTGGGCAGCCACAAATAGACGTCAACATCTAATAGACAACTCACCAATTGCTATTTCTGGCATTGACGTAATTGCGAAAACAACTGTCAAACTTCTGGGAGTTTATCTGGATTCAGACCTTTCATTGAAAAGTCAGGTGAATAGGACCGTTAGCACAGGGTTCTTCTACTTAAGACAACTTAAATCAGTTCGTAGGAACCTTTCAACAGAAGCAACTAAGCTTCTTGTGAATTCATATATTGTATCACGTCTTGATTACTGCAATGGTATCTATGCAAGTCTTCCTAAATGTCAAACTGATAAATTACAATCGGTGTTCAATGCCGCAGCACGACTAATCACTGGGGTACCCAAGTTTTCGCACATTTCGGAACACCTCCGAAATCTTCACTGGTTGAAGTGCCCTGAAAGGGTGTGCTATCAATGAAATGGCTCCACCCTATATCTCTGAACTATGCATTCCGGAAAATATAGGTCCAAGGCAGTCATCTCTTAGATCAGCGACATCATCTGCAATTGGAAGGTTGAAAGAACCCAAGCGAAATCCGAACACTAATTTTGGTGATCGTGCGTTTGGAGTATCCGGCCCTGAGGCTTGGAATAAACTTCCCATGGAATTGAGATGCATAACCAACTCAGCGGAATTTAGATCCAAACTAAAAACTCACTTTTTCAAACACTCATTTCCATAAATTCGTCATTTGATTTAACTTGATTTAAATTTCGTAATTTTTATTTTTTATTTCTGTTTATTTATACTCTAATAATTGTTTATATCCACGAATATATACTATTTTATTTGCTATTCCCTACAACTATTCATGAAAAAGTCAAAATGCTATTGATCTACCTACCAATAGACTGTCAGTGATAATCTAACACCTCAATCTGTTTAATGTTGTGCGGTGAATCATCTTAATACGGTAAAGATCGGCGATTAATTTCAATAATTTATTTAAGATATCCATACGTTTTCGTAAATCCGATAATTTTCCATCCATGTCCTTAAAAAGTAATATTATGTAAAAACTTCCTTCTTCTTCTGGTGCTGTGTATGATTCTGGCGAAAGTATGACATGTATAAGATGTGTAGGAGTATTTTTAAATGTAAATACTTATATGTTAGTTATAAATCTCTAACTTTAAGTCATGATTGTAAACATGTATGTGATTGAGTTCAGTTTTAGGTTAGCATTTATATGTCTTAGTCATAAGCCACTAGCTATAAGTCTTAGATGTAAGTCACTAGTTATAATTGTAAATCTTAGTTATAAGCCAGTAATATTATTATTTTATGTATTTATTTGTACAGCGCCCTTGAGGTGATTTTTCGCGAAAACGGCGCTATATAAATTAGCCAAATATTATTATTATTATTATGACTCCGAACCCTCAAAAATTATGGATTCTTACTAAGAATCCTGTCCTGGACCCGTATCAATAAAAAAAATCCGTTAAAAGTAGAATTTTTGCACAAATCATCGTTTCACGGGCGCTTCGGAACAATAATTGTGGTCGTTCATAACTTAGGCCCTATGGTTTCGAACCGTGTGAAATTTTGGATTCTTACTAAGATTCATGGCCTGGACACGATCAATCAAAAATCGGATAAAAGTAAAAATTTTGCAAAAATTCATCGTTTTACGGGCGCTTTGTAACAATAATGGTGGTCGTTCATAACTTAGGCCCTATGGTTCCGAACCGTGTGAAATTTTGGATTTTTACTAAGAATCATGGCCTGGACACGAATCAATGAAAAAATCGGATAAAAGTAAAAAATTTGCAAAAATTCATCGTTTTACGTGCGCTTTGTAACAATAATGGTGGTCGTTCATATCTTTGGCCCTATGGTGTGACCTAACCGTGTGAAATTTTTGATTCTTTCAAAGATTCATAGTCTGTACACGAATCAATCAAAAAATCTACACATTTTTTTTTTTAAATAATCGTTTTAATACTTGGGTTCGGACGTTTAAGCAGTTGGGGTCCGACGTTTGAACTCTTGGGGTCGGTAATAACTTTAGCGTTATGACTCCGAACCCTCAAAAATTATGGATTCTTACTAAAAATCTTGTCCTGGACCCGTATCAATTTAAAAAATCCGCTAAAAGTAGAATTTTTGCAAAAATTCATCGTTTCACGGGCGCTTCGGAACAATAATTGTAGTCGTTCATAACTTAGGCCCTATGGTTCCGAACCTTGTGAAATTTTGGTTTCTTGCTAAGATTCATAGTCTGTACACGAATCAATCAAAAAATCTACAAAGCCATTTTTTTTTTTAAATCATCGTTTTAACACTTGGGTTCGGTCGTTTAAGTACTTGGGGTCGAACGTTTGAACTCTTAGAAATGAAACATTCCAGGTACGTACATTAAAACTTATTAGGACGTAGAGGGGAAGAGATCAATTTTATAGCCTAGCGAGAGTAATAACAACAGTGCTCATTATGTGAATATTGGAGCAGTGTATGTCATTAGGATCATAGCGGGGACTAATTTAGGATAGTTTAGACAGGGCGTGTCCTTCAGACGTCTAAGAGATACAGAGTAATTCTTCCACACCTTACCTAAAAGAACCGAAAGTTACCACGAAAGACATTAAATACCTATCCTAGATGTTCTAGGAGCTCCGAATCAAAAAATCACACAACGTGGAGAAAAGGGTTTATTGTAAGAATTTCCCGGAAAACTACCTTTTACTGTGTTCAGTCACAGGGGTGGGAAAAATGAGTCATGATTCAAAACATTAATGGCGAATCATTCAGTAGATACGAGAGGAAGATCTACCAACCGGAGATCTGATTCCGCGAGATATGAGGGCGCGTCACCACCGATCTTTGATTAAAATTTTCTAATTCAAATTCGAGAAGAAGAAGATATATTCTAAAGTATTTTCATTAGGGGGGGTGGACCGATCACACTATGGTTCCGAACCTTGTGCAATTTTTGATTCTTACATAGTCTGATTTTTTTTGATTCATAGTCTGTACACGAATCAATTAAAAAATCTACAAAGTTAATTTTTTTTTTAAATCATCGTTTTAACACTTGGGTTCGGTCGTTTAAGCACTTGGGGTCGGGACGACTGAACTCTTGGGGTCGATAATAACTTTAGCGTTATGGCTTCGAACCATCTAAAATTTTGGATTCTTACTAAGAATCATGTCCTGGACACGTATCAATCAAAAAATCGAATGAAAGTAAAATTTTTGCAAAAATGCATCGTTTTACGGGCGCTTTGTAACAATAATGGTGGTCGTTCATAACTTTGGCCCTATGGTTCCGAACCGTGTGAAATTTTGGATTCTTACTAAGATTCACAGTCTGTACACGAATAAATTAAAAAGTCTACAAAGTTAATTTTTTTTTTAATAACCGTTTTAACACTTGGGTTCAGTCGTTTAAGCACTCGGGGTCCGGCGTTTGAACTCTTTGGGTCGGAAATAACCTTAGCGTTATGACTCCGAACCGTCAAAAATTATAGATTCTTACTAAGAATCATGTCCTGGACACGTATCAATAAAAAAATCGAATGAAAGTAAAATTTTTGCAAAAATGCATCGTTTTACGGGCGCTTTGTAAAAATAATGGTGGTCGTTCATAACTTAGGCCCTATGGTTCCGAACCTTGTGAAATTTTGGATTCGTACTCAGAATCATGTCCTGGACACGTGTCAATCAAAAAATCTATATAGTTTTTTTTTTAATCATCGTTTTAACACTTGGGTTAGGTCGTTTAAGCACTTGGGGTCGGACTTTGAACACTTGGGGTCGGTCATAACTTTTGCCTTATGGCTCCGAACCGTCTGAATTTTTGGATTTTAACTAAGAATCATGTCCTGGACACGTGTCAATAAAAAAATCGGATAAAAGTAAAAATTTTGCAAAAATTCATCGTTTTACGGGCGCTTTGTAACAATAATGGTGGTCGTTCATATCTTTGGCCCTATGGTTCCGAACCTTGTGCAATTTTTGATTCTTACTAAGATTCATAGTCTGTACACGAATCAATTAAAAAATCTACGAAGAATTTTTTTTTTTTTTTTTAATCATTGATTTAACACTTGGGTTAGGTCGTTTAAGCACTTGGGGTCGGACTTTTGAACACTTGGGGTCGGTCAAAACTTTTGCCTTATGGCTCCGAACCGTCTAAAATTTTGGATTTTTACTAAGAATCATGGCCTGGACACGATCAATAAAAAATTCGAATGAAAGTAAAATTTTTGCAAAAATGCATCGTTTTACGGGCGCTTTGTAACAATAATTGTGGTCGTTCATAACTTTGGCCCTATGGTTCCGAACCGTGTGAAATTTTGGATTCTTACTAAGATTCATAGTCTGTACACGAATCAATTAAAAAATCTACAAAGTTAATTTTTTTTTAAATAACCGTTTTAACACTTGGGTTCAGTCGTTTAAGCACTTGGGGTCGGGCGTTTGAACTCTTTGGGTCGGAAATAACATTAGCGTTATGACTCCGAACCGTCAAAAATTATGGATTCTTACTAAGAATCATGTCCTGGACCCGTATCAATAAAAAAATCCGCTAAAAGTAGAATTTTTGCAAAAATTCATTGTTTCACGGGCGCTTCGGAACAATAATTCTGGTGGTTCATAACTTAGGCCCTATGGTTCCGAACCTTGTGAAATTTTGGATTCGTACTCAGAATCATGTCCTGGACACGTGTCAATCAAAAAATCTATATAGTTTTTTTTTTAATCATCGTTTTAACACTTGGGTTAGGTCGTTTAAGCACTTGGGGTCGGACTTTTGAACACTTGGGGTCGGTCATAACTTTTGCCTTATGGCTCCGAACCGTCTGAATTTTTGGATTTTAACTAAGAATCATGTCCTGGACACGTGTCAATAAAAAAATCGGATAAAAGTAAAATTTTTGCAAAAATTCATCGTTTTACGGGCGCTTTGTAACAATAATGGTGGTCGTTCATATCTTTGGCCCTATGGTTCCGAACCTTGTGCAATTTTTGATTCTTACTAAGGGCCGTCTGTTTCAACAGAAAGTTAAATCGTGTCCTAAAGTTAAATTTTAACTGTCAGTTAAAGTAACGAGGACGTTAAATAGGACCGCGCGCTGTTTCAAGTGTATTTTCGCCAAAGTAATAGTTGTCAGTGTGGCCAGTCTAAAAAGCAGAATATTCCTCGGAATTATGTCAAAAAACGCATCGAAATATTTTTTGATGCGGCAACACCGTATACTAAATCAGAAAAACTGTCAAAATATCCGGTTGTATTTTGTTTCGCGTCGTAAGATCTGACGGCTTTGTTCCGATAAAAGTATTTGTTGAATATTTACAAATAAATGACGACCTACATAATTATTATAAAACATATAATATACAATATGAATGTAATTTACTTTCCAGTGGTTGTGATATCTCCTTGAATTTGAAGTGTCACATATTTTACGAGATCTTATTTAAGATATGGAAAATATTATGAAAACATACATTTTGTAGCTTTTTGAAAATCCTTTTGTAAGAGTATTACATAAAACGTAAGTAGTAGGTGTACGTGTACAAACTACACTAGCATTAATAGAGTCTTTTAAATGCAGCTTCACTCGCTAATGTTATACGAAACGATTCTAACCTACTACTCATGTTATATTTTTGTAATGTTTATGATACAATAGTACGTTGATTTGAAGATCTTGTAAAATTTGTGATACATCCATTTAATATAGATTGTCTCTAAAAGGCAACGCTAAATATGTCGATATCAGAATTGATTATGTTAAACAGCAAGATTTTTTAGACATGCTGTGCCGCGCCAAAAATAATTCGAAATCATCCCAGATAACCATATTATTGACGCGGGGACGAAATGTTTTGGTTTCGCTGAAAGACATATTGGATGAGGAATTCATCGTCATTATCATACTCTTCTACAATATTTATCATGATTAGGTACTGATTAGTATATTAGTAATCAATGTTGAAGCACCCATTTCCGTACTTTACATCGACCAGAACTGTCAAATATGCCAATATGGCGGAGTAACTCTAGAGTAAATATCGGTTTTCGGAAAGTAAATACAAAAGTTAAAAGTAACATAAAACAAGCAGTCAAATTGATTGAAAAACGCATTTTGGTGAAATTTAACTATAATAACGGCATTTTGTTTTACTTTTACTTTAGCGAGCGTTGAAACAGACGGCCCTAAGATTCATAGTCTGTACACGAATCAATTAAAAAATCTACGAAGAATTTTTTTTTTTTTTTTTAATCATTGATTTAACACTTGGGTTAGGTCGTTTAAGCACTTGGGGTCGGACTTTTGAACACTTGGGTTCGGTCATAACTTTTGCCTTATGGCTCCGAACCGTCTAAAATTTTGGATTTTTACTAAGAATCATGGCCTGGACACGATCAATAAAAAATTCGAATGAAAGTAAATTTTTTGCAAAAATGCATCGTTTTACGGGCGCTTTGTAACAATAATTGTGGTCGTTCATAACTTTGGCCCTATGGTTCCGAACCGTGTGAAATTTTGGATTCTTACTAAGATTCATAGTCTGTACACGAATCAATTAAAAAATCTACAAAGTTAATTTTTTTTAAATAACCGTTTTAACTCTTGGGTTCGGTCGTTTAAGCACTTGGGGTCGGGCGTTTTAACTCTTTGGGTCGGTAATAACTTTAGCGTTATGACTCCGAACCGTCAAAAATTATGGATTCTTACTAGACATCCTGGACCCGTATCAATAAAAAATCCGCTAAAAGTAGAATTTTTGCAAAAATCGTCGTTTCACGGGCGCTTCGGAACAATAATTGTGGTCGTTCATAACTTAGTCCCTATGGTTCCGAACCGTGTGAAATTTTGGATTCTTACTAAGATTTATGGTCTGTACACGAATCAATCAAAAAATCTACAAATATTTTTTTTTTAAATCATCGATTTAACACTTGGGTTAGGTCGTTTAAGCACTTGGGGTCGGACTTTTGAACACTTGGGGTCGGTCATAACTTTTGCCTTATGCCTCCGAATCGTCTGAAATTTTGGATTTTTACTAAGAATCATGGCCTGGACACGAATCAATAAAAAAATCGGATAAAAGTAAAAAATGTGCAAAAATTCATCGTTTTACGTGCGCTTTGTAACAATAATGGTGGTCGTTCATATCTTTGGCCCTATGGTGTGACCTAACCGTGTGAAATTTTTGATTCTTTCAAAGATTCATAGTCTGTACACGAATCAATCAAAAAATCTACACATTTTTTTTTTTTAAATAATCGTTTTAATACTTGGGTTCGGACGTTTAAGCAGTTGGGGTCGGACGTTTGAACTCTTGGGGTCGGTAATAACTTTAGCGTTATGACTCCGAACCCTAAAAAATTATGGATTCTTACTAAGAATCTTGTCCTGGACCCGTATCAATTTAAAAAATCCGCTAAAAGTAGAATTTTTGCAAAAATTCATCGTTTCACGGGCGCTTCGGAACAATAATTGTAGTCGTTCATAACTTAGGCCCTATGGTTCCGAACTTTGTAAAATTTTGGATTCGTACCAAGAATCATGTCCTGGACACGTTCAAAAAATCTATATAGTTTTTTTGTTTCTTGCTAATTTTGGTTTCTTGCTAAGATTCATAGTCTGTACACGAATCAATCAAAAAATCTACAAAGCCATTTTTTTTTTTAAATCATCGTTTTAACACTTGGGTTCGGTCGTTTAAGTACTTGGGGTCGAACGTTTGAACTCTTAGGGTCGGTAATAACTTTAGCGTTATGGCTCCGAAATTATAAATTTTGAAATAAAAAATAATGGAAAATTTTGGATTCCTCCTAAGAATCATGTCCTGGAAACGTGTCAATTAAAAAATTGGATATAAGTAAAATTTTTGCAAAAATTCATCGTTTTACGGGCGCTTTGTAACAATAATGGTGGTCGTTCATATCTTTGTCCCTATGGTTCCGAACCGTGTGAAATTTTGGATTCTTACTAAGATTCATAGTCTGTACACGAATCAATTAAAAAATCTTCAAATCTAATTTTTTTTTTAAATCATCGTTTTAATACTTGGGTTCGGACGTTTAAGCACTTGGGGTCGGACGTTTGAACTAAGACCCTGGACACGTATCAATAAAAAAATCCGCTGAAAGTAGTTTTTTTCCAAAAATTCATCGTTTTACGGGCGCTTTCTAACAATAATGGTGGTCGTTCATATCTTTGGCCCTATGGTTCCGAACCGTGAGAAATTTTTGATTCTTACAAAGATTCATGGTCTGTACACGAATCAATCAAAAAATCTCCAAAGATTATTAAAAAAAATATATCATCTTTTTAACACTTGGGTTCTGTCGTTTAAGCACTTGGGTTGGGCGTTTGAACTCTTGGGGTCGGTAATTACTTTAGCGTTATGGCTCCGAACCGTCTTAAATTTTGGATTCTTACTAAGAATCAATAAGATTCTTACTAAGTGTCACTAAAAAATCGGATAAAAGTATGATTTTTGCAAAAATTCATCTTTTTACGGGCGCTTTGGATTCCGCCGTGTCTCTAACCCTTGTTCACTTTCTTCCCGTCACCCTCTCTTTCTGTGCAGCCCTCTAGCTCCGTCCTGTTTGTTCCCCTGGCTGCACCTAGAAAAACCTTGTCGTAACTCGCGCGCCCGTCATTGCTGCTCCCGTCTTCTTGTGAAATGCAGATCCTGCCAAAGTCTGGAAATTTTCATAAAAAGGCACTTTCTAGATGAGAAAAGTGTGGAGAAGCTGAATAAAAAAAAATTAAGGCGCGCTCGGCAAAATTGATATAAAAAAAATTTACTTCGTGAACCGATTCTACGACAGCCCGCCCGCTGCCGCCCGCCATTTATGTTGGTATCCCTGACCTGATATAAACGATACGATTAAGAAAAACGGAATTTATAATATAATGTAAACGAACCTCTAACCATGCACTGGAATGGAGACAAATCATTCAAATCCTGTGATGTTTTTTAAAATAAAGATAATATACACAAGCCCGCTACACAAACCCTGCGTAGCCAAACAAACCATTCAAAAACGTAGGCTGTTTTTTAAAGTAAAGATAACATACACAAGCCCGCTACGCAAACCCTGCGTAGGCAAACAAACCATTCAAAAACGTAGGCTGGTTTTTAAAGTAAAGATAACATACACAATCCCGTTAGAAAAACCCTGTTTTGCCAGACAAACCATTTACAAACGTAGGCTGTTTTTTAAAATAAAGATAACATACACAAGCCCGCTAGAAAAATTTGTGTAAACAAAACACTGCGCGTCGTTCTTGTAAAAAACCTATGCAACAATACCTCACCGGAGGCAGTGATGGTATGTCTAGGGAAATTTCCCTAGATCGAGGGGAGAAAAATATTTTTTAGGGAAAAGGGAAATCAGCACAAAATCTAGGGAAATTTCGAACTCTGGCAAAAATTTTATTATATTTGACACTATTACTGGTATAATAGATTTTTTTGGAATTCCCATTTTTTATTTTATTTTTTTTTTTTTTTATTAATTTCAATAACAAGGTTTGTACATGTATGTATGATGTATATAATAAGTATAGATTAATTTTTTTTTCACAGACCTCCTCACTAGGATTTCCTGTTCTGAGGTGGCCTGTAGTTTTTTAAAATATTTGTATTTGGTTATGGATTGTCTTTATATCGTCTTCATGATGTTTGTAATTTTATTATTACTTTGATCTCTCAGCCATATTTTTACTTTTGTTTTATATATATTCATTTCCTTTATATTTCATTAATCTTAAATAGTGTTGATGTACTTACAAGTAATGTTATTTTTAACACTGACAACTCAAAATGATATTACGTATCTAAAAAGATAAATGAAGACCTCTGAAAAAAAAAAATCAAGTTCCGTTTTTTCGGTAATTGCGGTTGATTTTTATTTTGCAAAGTGATTTTTATTTGGAATTCCGTTTGTAATTCAGCGGTAAGTGTATACATACTTTTAAACTATTATTTCACTTAGCAAAAAGTGTTTTATTTGGAAAAGCACAGTATTATAAGTACATTTACTACATAAGTTCCAATATCTTTCCAATTAATAAACATGCAACCGGTCAGTGGTTAAGTGGGCATCGCATTTGGGTTCCACTCGGGAGTTCCGTGTTTGATTCCTCGGCTGGCTAAGTCCTCCATCACCATTTTCGTGGGGGGGTTAAAAATTGCAAAAAGTGGGTCATGTAGTATGGGTACGTTCCCTTAGGTGATTACGTACTTGCTTACATGTGATTATTTGAATAATTTGACTGCTCACAATTTATAACATGTCAAACGTTTATTATGTATTCGTTTTGAAATTTTCTATCTACGTTTGTTACTTAAATTTTTTTTATAATTTTAAAAAATAAATACAAAAATGAAGAAAAAATAAAAAAAAATTAAGTAACTGAAACAAAATGTCTAGAAATTGATATAGTTAATGCCAAGGAAATACAAAAAAAGTTGCCCTTTATTTCAAAGTCCGACAACCCCCCCCCCCCCCCCCCCCCTCCCTCGCCCTGCCCCCGATGCGTGTTTTGATTTGCCAAGGAGGTACCCCCGAAATCTAGGGAAATTTCACCTCGAAATCTAGGGAAATATTTTTTTTGGACAGAACATCCCTGCCGGAGAGTTCGGATCACGCCGCGAAGCAAGATAGACGTGTGTTGTGATTACTTCCTGTGTTGCTGTCTACACTCAGATAATAATTTATTGTTACCTTTACGTTTTCGTTCATGTTTACCAATCCATTCTATTATTTGATTTACGGTTGAATGCGTACCGTCAATCTAATAGACTCTATTTATTTTTATTTAATAATTTTTTATCTCGTAATAAATTTTTTGTTTTTTTTGTTAATTAATTTTTAATATGGAGGAGGATGAGAATCGGTCTCCAGACCCTGAGTCCATATTTAATATTTCAGATGGCTATGATACCGACGGCAGTCAAGTATCTATAACTATTCCTTCCCGAAAACTACGACCTTCGCTTAGTCCTGATGTTCCTCTCAAAATTAAATCTATTTCTCAATCCAAGCAAGCCCCAATCTCTCATAATGATACCATTCCTCCAGAAGCTAAAACTATTGAATTGATGTATTAAAGTTCCTCTTCAGCAGCCTCCATTTATTCATAATGTGCAAAAGGCTAAACAGGGGAAAATAATTCATCCTCTGAATTTCCGAAAATTAATTTTTAGCTCCAAAAATAATAACCTTGATATAATAAATAGTTCAATCAAGCCGGAAGGCAGATATAAATTGTCCTTAGAATTTAAATCCACCACCTTTGCTAATGACTTTGATAAAAAAGTAGGTTCTTTGTCAAATAATAAATTTAAAGCATTTATACTTACTTTCAACTTAACTAGAATGGGCAGAGTGAAAGGTATACCTACCGACCTCTCTGAATCTGAAATAGTGGATGCTCTCAATGACTCCTAAGTTACTCCTAAGGTTTTATAAGCTCGTCGTTTAAATTTCAAGGATTCTTCTTCTGGAACCACCATTTGGAAACCCTCTCAATCCGTAGTTATAACTTTTGAAGGCCAAATTACCATCCCGGTTGTTCTTTTATTATAACTCTCTTCCCGTCTAAATATATAGTTTCTCCACAATCCTGTGTTTCAACTGCTGCAGATTTGGTCATTCTAAACCCATTTGTCGTTCCCCTCCACGTTGCTTCCATTGAGGATCATCAATTTGACTGTGTCAAAACTCAACTAAAAGCCCAATTTGCATGAATTGTAAGGGTAGCCATACTGTTCTTACTGTGGCCTGTCCAGAGTTGTTTAGACAGAGGAACATCAAGCAATCAATGGCTTCAGAAAATATTTCATACTTCCAGGCGTCTAAATTATTCCCTTCGGCAAAAAAAACCTTTTGCAGAGATATCATCTAATCCGTCTATCTTTCTCTTTCTCTTCCCCTAAATCTCCTCAGTCATCTTCGCAGAGAAACCAGTTTTCAAGCCGTTAAAATCTAAACCTAAATTTATTCCTTCCCTTGATAAAAAAACAACATAATGATCTTTTGCTTAACCCTAGTGGGAATAATAAACCTCAAGCTCCCAATGGAAATGCCTTAAAAAGTTGTCCCTCTACCGATATTTTCCCTAAAGTCATGACGGAAAATTCCTCTTTCATCCAAACTTTAATTACTCTCTTAATTTCGATTCTATCAAACAACAATACTGTACCGTCCAACGCTGCTGAGTATATTATCTTTATTCTCCTGTCTCCCCAATATATCCGAAACTGAGCAAAATTCTTCAATGGTATTCCATCGCTATTATTGTAGAAGTCTATTCTCTAACAAAATTGAACTTGTAAAATTACTTGATGAACATAACATTTCAGTTGCTGCCATTTCTGAAACATGGTTAAAAACCTCGTATCATTTTAAGATCCCTGGTTATCATTGTCTTAGATATGATAGACCTGATGGTAAGGGTGGCTCTGCTCTTATCATTAATAACTCGGGTGGTTTGTATATTTATGCTCTAATGTCTTGACAACTATTACAGTGTTGCCAGTGAAAAGGTTTTTTAGAGTTGCCAGGTCCATCAAAAAATTGTCTACCAGTCATTAAAGTACTTACCGTTTTCTGCTTTCAAGGAATTTAAGTTTTTCAAACACTTGGTAGACATAGGTAAAGTTAACTGAAGTAGGTAAAGATGCCATAGTTGACGGTACCTATTACGTAGCTCACATTAATCTAATAATTTTTTTCGAGAAAGCTTAGAAATTGCCAACCATTGCTAACTATAGTAAGTAATATTTTAAAATCGATATTGTAAAGTTTTTTTTAGGTGGTTATTTATAGTATTTGTGGAATACTAAAATAAATCTAATTTTAAACGATATTGAAAATTCAAAATAAATATTAATTTTAAAGAAATCTTTTTTCACTCCCTACCCAATAGTTTTCAGATAGTAACAGCTGTTATATCTGATATTACAATATTATCAATATATATCCCTCCCTGTACTATTTTTGTTGAAAACGAATGGGCTTCGTTTATATCTCAGATTCGTCCCCCGTATATGTTACTCGGTGACTTTAATGCTCATTCTCCCTCTTGGGGTAGTGAATTAACAAACCGTTTTGGCCGTAATCTGTTAGATTTTATGGATCCCCAACTCGTTCCACTGCTCCTCAACATAGAAAAAGTGCGGTTGATTTATCTCTTTGCTCATCTTCGTTGAGACCCATATGTTCTTGGGACATTCTTACAGATCTCCTTTCCAGTGACCATTTTCCTATAAAAATCTCCTTCCACCATCTAACATCCTCTCATTCCTTTTCGAGAAACAATAGTATAAATTTAATAGTTTTAAATTTAAAACTAAAGATGCGAATTGAAGAACTTTTTCTTTGGAATTGGACTCCATTGTTCTTTCAACCAAGTCTTCTCTTGTGAACATCAGATCTCGATGTGAATTATTTCCTAATATGATAATAAAAGCATCAGAAAAAGTCTTCAAAAACGTAATGTTAACATTAAAATAAAACATTCCACTCGATGACGTTAACTCCAGAAAAAAAGAAATTTCTATTTTCCGGAAATGCATGTCTTTTGAAAATTACCTTTCTGTGAAACGCGCTCAGGCAGAAGCTAAACGTATTTTGAAAAATAAAAAGCGGTCTGGATGGCGAAAATTCTGTGAAAGCCTGTCTCTGGAATCTCCTCGGTCTTCTGTTTGTCCAATTTAAAAAAAAGAACGGTTCTTCTTATGCTCCGCAGTTCCGCGTTCCAAACATATTCCAGAAGAAATCATTATAGGTTTTGCTGATAAGATAGCGCCTCCATCAGTTGCCAGATTATAAGAAATGCCTTCCTTTATTTCTTATTCATCTCATTCCAACTGGATGAACTCTCCTTTTTCAGTTAGTGAATTGAAACGAGTAATTAATTCCCTTTCAGACTCTTTTCCAGACCCCGATGGAATATTATATAGTTTCACCAAAGCATTCTCGAACACGTCGGTTGAATATTTATTATTAATTACAGGTTCGAAACAGGATTTATTCCGGAAGTCTGGAAAGTTCAAAAAATCCTTCCGATTTTAAAACCAGTGAAAAACCCATATATCTCTTCATATCGTCCTATTGCTCTTTTGTCATGTTTAATGAAAGTAGCAGAACATTTGATAAAGAACAGATTGGAATGGTTTGTTGAAAATTACAGAATTTACTCTCCAGATCAGTATGGATGTCGGAAAAAGAAATCAACCATGGATAATTTAAGTGTGTTGACAACAGACAACCGTATCTCTCAGTTCCTTAATTCTTCAACATTGGCCACATTTCTTGATCTTTCGTCAGCTTACGACGATGTATTAATTAACGTATTGAAAGAAAAATTAATAAAAATAAAAATACCCTTAAAATTAGTTCAATTTATTACTAATTTGCTTACAGATAGTTCCATTATTTTGCGCTTTTCCTCAAAAACGATAAATCACAAATTATGGAAAGGGCTACCCCAGGGGTCCGTAATCAGTCCATTATTGTTTAATACTTAGACATTGCAATCCCTTCATCTATCAAGAGACTTTATTTTGCTGGTGATTTCCTTATATACTTCGATATCCCACAAAAATCTATCCCACGCTGCGAAGGAATTAAATTTGGCTTTACATAATATTAAAGAGTGGTTGTTGACAAATATGATGAATTTAGCTACTTCTAAAACCAAGGTCGTGGCTTTTACACGCAAAAGAAAAATACCCCCATTTTCTGTCTCTTTTGATAATGTCCCTCTCCCAATCGTTAAGCAAATTAAATTTCTTGGGCTACTTTTGGATCATAAACTTTCCTGGCTCCCGCATATTCAAAACATTTCGTCTAAGTGTGAAAAGAGGCTTAATATGATGCGAGCTGTTTCGAGAGTGTGGTGGGGATCTCATCCTACTACTCTTAAATTAATGTATAGTACCCTATATTTGGATTATGGTACATTTCTTTTCGATCCTCTTCCTAAATTTTTGGATAAAAAACTTGAAATAATTCAATCCAAAGCTCTCAGAATGATTATTGGAGCGATGAAATCTTCTCCACTTAATTCTCTTCAGGTAGAATGTGTTGATCCTCTCTTAATTTTGAGAAGACAATTTCTGGCTGATAAATATACTCTAAAATCTTTTTCTATATCGTGTCATCCTTTAGAACAAAGCCTTGATCATTTGTTCAATAATTTAAACAACGACAAAATATTGACAGATAAAAATCGATTTCCTCTCCTTCTAAAAAGTTTTCTTTCATTCAAATCTCTGTCTTCTTCCCTCCAAAATCTACAGAAAGATCCTATCCTTCCTATTTTCACTATCCCATTTGATTCTATCAATTTTATCTCCAACATGTTCTTCTGACTTTCGGACTAATATTTTAACTTCATCTAATCAAAATGTCGAGGAAAATTATCAAAACATTATTTCATCCAAGCTTCCTGGATTTTCACTCATTTATACAGATGGTTCTATGTAAGTCTGAAAACAAAGATTGTGGAGCTGCGGTGCATATTCCCGAATTCAATTTAGATCTGTCTTATAAAGTGCCTAAAGAAATTTCTATATTTACTGCAGAATGCTTCGCAATTGAACAATCTTTAATTCAAATCCAGCTTCTCAATATTCGTCGAGCCTTACTGTGCACTGATTCTCTAAGCGCATTACTGAAAATTTCTTCAAATATATTTCATTATCCAGAAGACTACATTATTTGTAATATCAAAAATACCCTCAAAACTTGGAACAATTTCTGGCTCTATTCCTTTAGATTTTAGAAATCCGTTCTCTAGCGTCATCCCTATTCTTAAATCCAACATGATTCGCTCCTGGGAAGAAAATTGGACTTATACGAAAACCCGAACTGGTGCTTTTTATGCTGGAATCCAAAATCATATTCCAAGTAAACCTTGGTTCCACGGCAAGAAAAAAATCCAAAAGATTTATTTCCTGTATCTCGAGAATGAGAATCGGTCACTGCTCTATTGCATCCCACTTATTTAAAATCCGAGTCCTAGATAGTCCACTCTGACATTTAAAGGGCTGAGCGTTCTGGTCTTCTGTATTTTGTCTTGCTGACGAACATGAAGGGTCATAAGTACATCACGTAATCATCCATCCGATTTGATTTTTTGACTTGTCTCTTTTGCGCCAGGGCCCTACTTTCGGAATTGCCTATTGTATATTGATTAGCTTCTTCTAAAATTGTGTGGAACTAAGGTTTACTTGGAATATGATTTTGGATTCCAGCATAAAAAGCACCAGTTCGGGTTTTCGTATAAGCCCAATTTTCTTCCCAGGAGCGAATCATGTTGGATTTAAGAATAGGGATGATGTCAGAGAACGGAATTCTAAAATCTAAAGGAATTGAACTGTCAGAAAATGGATTTATATGTGACATAAATAAACAATTTTTATTTTTTTTTTATTTTAACTTTATGAGTAAAACCTCAAATCGTAATATTTAATTAAACGAAGACAATGTAAGCGAAAGTCAGTCGAAAATCTGAGAACAGAAAAATCAGAAAAAGATATTGACACCGCTGGGACTTGAACCCAGGACTGCAGAAAAGTCAATAGATGTCGTATATGAAAATAAAATGGATAAAGATTTATCCAGACACTATCTAGAGAGCATTTAGTTCGGGTTTGAATCTTGCAATCATACATAAAGATAGTTGCCAATAATATATGCGTTAAGAGAATGAAGATAATGTGGGCGGTTCTTAGTCGAAGTATGATACAGTTAAAAATGACCGAATTGGATATCGGCACGGTGGCGCAGTGGTTAGCGCGTTTGCCCGGAAAGCAAGAGGTCCTGGGTTCAAGTCCCAGCGGTGTCAATATCTTTTTCTGATTTTTCTGTTCTCAGATTTTCGACTGACTTTCGCTTACATTGTCTTCGTTTAATTAAACAAATTTTCATTTTAGGATCTTTATTTTATGAGAATTTCTTAAAAGTGATGTTTTTTAACAATATTTATTTTTATTTTAGCATATAAAATATAATGTACATTTAGATGATGTAATAATTTGAGTACATGTTCATGTTCAAATATCTTAATACCACTCTTCCATGGAAGCATTAGCTTGTTTCTGGAAAAGTAGTGTACATTTTTTAATGCTATATTATATTATAAGTACTTAAATTACGACGTGAAGGTAAAAAACAATAAGTTCCAAGTTCGGTGTTGTGTAATTATAAGTATTTATCTACTATCAAACAATTTTACTATTTGGATAATGTATCTAGAATTATTGAAATTGGTTGTTAAAACAAAACAAAATTCAACTTATTTGAAGAATGGAGTATCACTTGGAAACTAGGTTATAAGTTATTCTTGAGATTAGAATAGTCGGAAACTTTTTTTTTTTGAGATTATCTTTAAAATATTTTTAACAGTGTTTATTAATTGGATTTGATTGTTAATTTTTCTAATTTCATCCGGTAGTCGGTTGAAAAAAGTCTTCCTTGATAAGTATAATAATTTTGTGCGAAGGAAGTGTTTAATTTTGGGCATGAAAAAATATATTTATGACTAGTACGGTTTTCAGTTATAAATTGATACTTTTCTTTTTCTTTTATAATTTGAATCAATGCATTTCTATTGTGCAGATATTTGAAAGAAGGTACTTGAAATTCCTTAAATAATTGATCCGTTGGGTAGTCAGAAGATTTTTTTAATATTATTTTAATTATGAGCCTCTGCACAATTTCAATTGGGGAAAGACTAGTTTTGTATGTGGATCCCCAGCTAATGATAGCATATTGTAAAGTTGATTGAACCAAAGCGTAATATATTAATATCTAACACGTTGGTAAACGTACAAAATAAATGAACGTCTTTAGAGATGCAAGAAATCCGCTTGAAATGTGAGTTTGTTTTTAGGTTCTTTATTTTGGTATTGAAACAAACTTCAAAATTAATTTTTATTTTTTCATTGTATGCATAAGAAAAAAGTGAGGTGACAGTTTCCTTCCAAATTCATTAAGTATATAAAAGGACTGTATTTTTATTATTATTTTTTTTAATTTCTCTACATTTTGATTAAAAATGTTTTCGTTATAAAAAAATTTTCAATTTTTTCCCGTGTTTGAAACTTAAAATATGGCGATTTTTTAATACTGAAGTATATTTCAAATACACAAATCTAAAAGGTAATTTTATCTAGTTTTTATAAATGGTATTCGTTTTTAAGACATTTTCAAAAATAAGAAATATATAGAACATTTAAAATACTTCTGAAAAATTCCAAAATTCGTTCAGAAATCATTAACAAAACAGTCGTATACATGAGATAAACTACCCTTTCAGGCTGTGTATATTTCTTTCCATGAATAATTTTTTTAATTTGTAATGTTTTCACAAACACGCTCGTTTATCAATTGAATAAAATTTTCACGGGATTTTTGGTAAGGCTGTTAATGTTTTTATCGTTGGTAAACAGGGAGATGACAGCCAAACGACAGTTTAGTAGGTAATTTGTATCACGAACCTCGGGTAAAATCGGAAAAAACTTATAATTGTATATGTGGTCTGAAAATGTATACATAGTAGTTAGACCTTGTTCAGAAGGAGCGTATTCGTCGCGAATCTTGGAGTCAGTAGGATCTCGACTCGCGAGTCGAGAGTCTGGCGTACTTCATGCGATATAAGCGCGTACTTCAAAGTCGCGCATAGCTTGTGGACGCAATTTATTGACGCCCAGTACCTCGCCAGCGCGTATGTATTCGCATGAAAAGATTCGCCCCTTCTGAACAAGGTCTAATATGTCCCCAGATGCTCGCGCGTTCCACGCTCCTTCTGGACGCAACGTAAGCGCCTATACGCGCTAAACGATTCGCCCCTTCTGAACAAGGTCTTGAATAGATATTATTATACAGGGTGTCCGGGGGTAAACTGCAATAACTTCGGGAGGTGATTCTACATGATAGTACAAGTAAAAAAGATAAATAACTTTTTTCGAAATCCAACTTTTAGGGGTAGTTTTCTAGTCAAAAGATAAAATTAGACCGGTGTGTGCGGGCGGCATTATTATTTTCCGTTGTTGCCGAATCCCCGCTCCAAGCGCTCAGTGTCGGTGTTGAATTCGAATGTAACAATTTTATTCGCGTAGTAGTGTTTCACTTTAAAAACTTTGTTGCTGTTAGTCAAAACTGATTTAATGTGTCTTTATCTAGTGTGTATTTATCAAGACTGACTTAACCTGTGACAGGCCAGGAACGCGTATATGCGGGCGGATCAAATTTCAAAAAAGAATATTGATTCAAATAATTTGGATGCGATTTTAAATTTTTTGTATAAAGAAACTGTACTAAGGAAAAAGTCAGAATAGCTTCCTCCATTCTTGTTCTTAAGGTAATTTCCAAAAAGTTTTCCAAAAAACCCTGGCTCTTGACAGGTTAAAGGAACAACTTCATTCAGTGCGTGTTTTTTTAGACTTTTGTTTATTTAGTTGTAGACTTGCCTAACTGTAAAAATTGTGTTTATTTGTGCGTAATTTTGTCATTGAATTATTGTGCCAATACCGCGTAATTTTGTTATTGAATTATTCGGTCAATGCCTTACTTTACCAACAAAGATCGGGCATTAATGAGATACGCCACAACGTACGAATTGATAATAATATTACTTTACGTTTACATGCTTGCTTACAAGCTGAAGGTGGAAATTTTGAAAATTTTTTAAACTAGTTAAAAGCGATGACATTAGTTAAGTGTTCAATTAGTTTGTAACAATTTACTCGTTAAAAGCGTGCCTTCAATTGTTATTTAAGTGTAGTTATCTTTATAAATTTGGTTTAAAACGTACGATTTGAATAAACATCAAATTCTCGGTCTTGTTATTGTTTACAAACGATTTCCATGGATACAGGCCAAATCACACCAAGCAACGTTGCAACAATAGGGTACATGCAGTAAATGTAAGTAATAGTGTTTTCAATGCATTTAATATGTATATGTAAAAAAATTAACTAAACTCGAATATAGTACGTAAAACCCCTCAAAAAATTATTAAATTAATTAATTCACTTTTAAAGTTGTATGAAAATTCAAATACGAAAAACGAGTCATTATTGACTGGCTACATTGTGACGTCACAACGCACCCACCGAGTCCCACGTGAAGTTGATTTTGTTGCAGTTGCTGGTTTGAATAAGTTTGGTAGTTATAAATAATCGTTTAGTTAAAACCCATTATAAACCCATTCGTTTGTATAAAATATATATTGTAAATACATATTATCATGACACACAGTGGTTTTCTACAAGCACAATCTGATAATTTGCCAAAAATCGACGCGATTATGATGGCAGTTTTTTAATGCACCTTTTCATCGCATGACACCGCTTTTTACAAATAATAACATAATTTGGGACGTTTATAAATAGTTTGTTTGGTGTTGAAATGTTGTATTTGTACACTTTGGTCCAATACAGTATTTATAAACGGTATTTACAGCCATTTTCTTCGAAAAGCATATGATCAACTGAAGACTGATTACTGAATTACGACAAATGTCAGCTGTCAACTATGATTATTTACTATGTCAACTCAATTTATTAAAATTATCTGAACGTAATATATTTAATGACCTAACATGTTTACATAAAATATTAATGTAAATCATAAATTCAATAATTGGCAGCCCTGAACTATTATAGTTGATTTCTTAACTCATACCTCGCAAACCAACATCGAGGCATCATCGAGGCAATTCCTCTTCTTCTATTTCTGTTAGGCTGCTAATTCCACCCCATTGCTAGTCACATATATATATAATATATAAATGGGTGTTTCCAATATCTTATTCATCGACCATTGCATAATATTACCGTTAGTTATTAGGAAACTTAATAATAGGGGAAGTTATTAATAGTGGAATTTTCACTTCCGACATAAAATCTTCAATGACTGGCCTACTTCTTGGGATGGAAAATTACAGATAGGGATGTAAAAAACACGTTTCGATAAACTTATAAAATTCTTTTCGATCTTCTATGGTAGGTACACATGTGATGTGGAAAACACATATAAAGGTGTCTCATATTGTTTTTCGTTTTTTGTTTGACCGTTACGCGCCAAACACAGATAGCGGGGCGAGGCGAGTGATCTCAAACGCTTGGCGGGCTTGTTTAGTTTAGTTGTAATGGATTGCTTCACGGGACCGCAGTGCGCATTTTGCGTGCGAACGTTTTATAAAAACAACGATTCGTACTATTTTTCGACGTCTCTACAGGACATATTTTCATTTAACCACTGAGAAATGTGCCAAATTCGAATTTAATCAAGCATTGGGTGTGCAAGTTTGAACAGACTGGGAACACAATGCCGGATAAATCAACTGGGCGCAAAAGGACATCAAGGACGAGCACGAATGCCGACCGCGTTCGCAAGGCAAGGAATTATCGGCCCTTACTTTTTTGAAGACGACCGTGATCGCGCATAGAGTCATAGACAGTTAATTCTGATCGATATTGCCATATGATCAGGATTTTTCTGGCTTCAGAAATACAAAATCAGATCGACTACAACTGTAACACATTTTTCCAACAAGATGGAGCCACTTCTCATGTTACAAATGACTCCTTAGCTGCTCTTCTCGAATTATTCCCTGAAAGAGTAATAAGTCACCGAGGAGACATCTACTGGCCACCGAGAAGCCCAGATTTAACGCCTGCTGATTTTTTCCTACGGGACTGCTTAAAAAGTAAAGTTTACAACCCATTGCCACCCAACCTAGATGTTTTAAAGCAAAGAATCACAGACGAAATTAACGCTATTCCACGAGTGATGCTCCAGCGAGTGACTCAAAATTTTAGTGCCAGGCTAAATGAGTGTGAAGAAGTGGATGGTGCGCACTTACAAACGGTTATTTTTCATAAATAAAATTTTAAAACCTGCTCTTTAATTTAACATTAATTATAACAAGTTTGAAAGAATTCTGGTGTTTTATTTTTACGTGTCAAAAACGAAAAACAATCTGAAACACCCCATACTTTAAACATCATTCGAAAATATCGTTCCCGTAGCTCTCGAGCTCCTGCACGACGTGGTCCATCTGTTGTGGCGTGGCCGGTGGGTGACAGGACAGCACCAGACGGAAGAAGTTCTTCAGGCCCTTGTGTGCCAGAGGCGTGTACCCCACGAGGAGGGTCCCGCTCAAGACCATGCGCTCTTTCATGCGGGGAGCCACCTGCAAGCAAAACATTGTTGATGAGCAAAGCAATGGTCAATAGATAGATTTTCTCTTCTATTTACCTGGTTTCCAGGCCTATAAAATGGAACAGGGTCTTCAAATTTGAAGAAGCTTCAGATCCGAAAAATTAAATTATATAAATTACTAGCTGGTACCCGGCACGCGATGCAAGGCCATTCAAAGAAATAAATTGATTCTCCCTGCATGTCCTTTTCCGTGCGTCCTCGATCCCTTCCACCTTCCCCGTTTCCCCCCATCCTTGTCTCTTCCCCCTCCGCAAACCCCACCTTCCCCCTGCCTTTCCTCCCTGCCACTAAAATATACGAAATACACACATATTCATTTATACAAATTTCATACCGCCAGAGCTTACCATTATATATAGCCTATAATGTAGCTTTCTATTGGTGAAAGAATTTCTAAAATCGGTTTAGTGGTTTAGGCATGAAAGCGTAACAAACAAACACGCACTTTCGCATTTATAATATTATTATTGATAATGGATATAATGCAAACCCCTGCAGAGGTATTTGCGGCTTTAACTTTAATTGGCTCCGCCGCTTCCATGTCCGTGTAGTCCGTGCAGCGAAAGTCATAGGCACGCTTCCATGCAGTATCTCGTTTTTTCTATTACGTAATATAATCATACAATTCATTTACCGTATCCATTTTATTCCACCAGTCGTCGTTCCTGTCGAGTCCTCTCATGGCGGGCGGGATGTACCAGAAACAGATGTTGGTGCACTGTGTGTCCTGTAGCACCAGCTCAAACCCTGGCCGTCCCTTGATCAGATCCTTGAAGTACTCCGCCACATCCATGGCGTTATCCACTAGCTGCTTCAGCCCACTCTCCCCGCGGGCCTTCCACATCAACCACAACTTAAAGGCATCAACCTGGCAAAATCACAGGAAATATCTGAACAACAGTTATTTTCAAATTGGACTCTAGTGGGAATGCGGTGCGATGTAGATCACAGAACATATGTGGTCAACGAATGTGGAATTGATGATGTCCACAAGGTTATTTATGAGGCAATTGGAGTAGTCCCACTCCAGGCGCCCACCTGCCAAGGAGCCAAGGCTGACAATAACTTTGTGCCCTTGAAATTTTTGCACGAGCATGGCTCGCAGTCTTAGAAGATGTCCCCCTTTAAACCCTGACCACATGAAAGAAGAAGAATTGCACATATTACAAATAGAAGAAAAGGGGTCATGTGCCACTTTGTCTCATATTATTCAAAGAGAAATGTCTAAATCTAAAATTATTTAATTTACAACGTCATTGAAAAAAAATCAAAATTAATGCAATGCAAACAGCGCAGCGTACCTACCCAATAAATTGAAAAAGATCTTATTTGATGGGAATTACATTGTTAGTTTTCGCACGCATATTAGCGGCGCCCCTGGGTGCAATAATTACATTATTTCTGTACGGGCTAGACTATGGTTTGCCAGAAATGGTTCCAGATACAGAGCTGTCAGCTGACTTGACTACCATAAGTGAATACTGTACAATTGGTTTATTTAAGCACTGTACCTTCCTACCGCACTGCAGGCTCATGTCCCCCGTGTCGTAGGACACGTCGTAAAACTTATCCTGCTGGAAGAGGTAATTGGCTGCAGCAGAGTTGGAGGCGTGCAGCGCTCCCCGTCGTCGCGCTAGGAACAGAGAGCACTGCAGTGGCGCGCCCAGCATCTTGTGCGGGTTCCACGACATGGAGTCAGCTCTGGAAAAATATACTTATTAGATAACAAATCATAAAATAATGAAGTATTATGTAAAGGCAATGATTTCAAGCAAACACCACTGTGAAATTACAGAGATACTGTTCCGATTCAATAATAAAATTGTTATTAAATTCTCACCTTTCAATTCCTTTTAATACTTTTCGATATTTATCTGAAAATATGAGACTTCCTCCCCAGCATGCCTGAAAATTATTTAAAAACGTTTAAACTCAAATAATCATGATATTTATTTGATTTGCAAAAATAATATAATAAAAAATAAAAGCGCACAGCTAATATATATCTCCGATGTAACATATTCATTTTTCTTATAAACCACAGGACCAGACAAGAACAAACAGCGTCGATTCAAGCCTCTGCAAAACCTGAAGTTTGAACCGATTCCACACCCTTCTCACTCCCCCGATCTTTCACCTTGCGATATTTATTTTTTTCCTCCACTCAAGAGACGCCTCAAGGGTAATCATTACACCTCGGACGATGAGGTGAAGGCAGTGTGAAGGTGAAGGCGTGTCAAGTCCTGGATTCGATAAATGTCGGAAGAATATTTCAGTTACTTAATGAAAAACTTTTTACACGTTCGGAGAAATGCGTTAACCTTAACGGTGACTATGTTGAAAAATAAATACATGATTTTGAATAACTGTACTTTAATGTACTTTTCGCCCGATCTTGCTATTTGTTTTTGTTCGTGCTTTACAAGGGTGTGTGCATTACTTTTCAGCCTACTCTAGTATATCTAACAATCGTGAACTTTACAAGCATTATACAGAGTATAGTACGGTTTTCAATGAATGACATTGAAGCCAATAATAATAGAAGAGCATGTAAGAGACAAAAAGTGTGTGCCAAGACCGGGTTGTTTGGCGGTCCGTCCTCTGTCTACCCCTGCGGGGAAACGGCGTGATGGTTAGTTGTTTAGTTAGTTAGTTACATTGAAGCCAAATCTAAGGTGAGGGAAATTCAAAATGAATAGTTTTAACGACGTTTATTGTTCCCCGAATTAAAATAACCCTGATGAAGTTAGAATTGCTTACGAACCATGTCGGTTTTTTTAAAGCAATAAATATGGTTAAAACTAAGTTCCTAATCTATTAATTTTGAATTAAAATGGTGCGACAAAATAAGTTTGGTGTGTTTGAAAAATGAGGGGAATTTGCCTGGCTGTCATTTTGTAGGACAAAGTTTTGGACGCAAACTGATATAAAATGAAGAATTTAAATGTTATTTTTAAATTGTATTAACGGCTTATGCTTTTTGGGTATTTGATGAGACAGTGAATGGGACATTTCATGATAAAACAAAGTAGGTAAAGGCATTTTCCACACATCTTCCCCTCACTCCGCGGCCTCAATTTTTTCTCAAGACCATATTCTTATGTTCATTATAATTTATAACATAACTCACATCAACGTGCATCCAAATACCAAACTCTTTACAGATGTCCGCTATCTCCCCGAAGGGGTCGAAAGCACCCAGGACGGTGGTCCCCGCGGTGGCATTGACGATCAGGGGCACCAGCCCGCGCCCTCTCGCGGCCAGCACGGCGCGGCGGAGCTCCTCAGGCTCCATGCGGCCTCCCTTGTCCGTGCGCACCTTCACTAGGTTGTTGGTGCCCATTCCCAGCCAGTGAGCCGCTTTCTGCATAGAGTAGTGGCTCTGAAATTTTGTTAAAAGAATGTAAATTTATTTTCCAATATGTCCAATATATTTAATTATCGTCATAATAGATGATGCACGGGATGGTTAAATGATCTGTCATTGTATTACATAGCATTTAACCTTCATACGCATAGTCACTAAATACATGGTTATTATAATCTTATATGGCGGTAGCAGCTACACTTCATTGTGAATTGATTGTATGTAAGTATAATGTTTCCAGGAAGAAACTGAAAGTGTTTTTTTTTTAAATATACACATTTTTGTCTTATACACCTAGCAATGAAAAAATGACAATACTAACTTATCCCCTCCAAAATATTAAACCTACTTACCTATAAAAATTAACAACAATACACAGCTGCATTTTAAAATAAAGACACTTGCACACCTTGGCGCAGGTTCTTCAGTGAGTCGTTCTTTCACAAAACTGTTTAAAGATACGCTAACCTTAAAGTCCACAGAAAATAGATACATGAATGCAGAAAGACCACAAATGCGTTGGAATTTGGAGTGATCAAGAATGACAGGCGTCCGGAACGTCGCCGGTGTCCTTGGTTCTCCGTGTAGCACAGGACAGCGAGGAGTAAAGGAGCACGGTCCACCAGGAAAATTGGAGTGGGGTCACGATCCTCAGCAAAGAGGCGACGAATTCTACCGTACTGTGTTATGTAGGTAAATGCCGTCATAGGTACAATATTAGCACTCACATCCTCAGACGTGAAGATCACCAGTCCAGGCACGCTGGCGACGCCTTCGGTCTTGATGGCGGGATAGGCCCGGTGCCTGGCAAGCACCACTCCGTACATGTTGGACAGACTGCCGCCTGGAGAGAAGATGCCGTCTCCTCCCTCGAAGCCGAACAGTTCTGCGGTGCGCTTTAGCACTGCCTGCTCGGCGAGGGTGAAAGCGGGGGCCACCTCGAAGGTATACCTGATGAAAACAAATTTTGAATAGACTTGATGAATTCTCAATGACTCATTGAGCCGGCGTAGGGTCTCGTGATTCGCCCCGTCAATTTCGCTGGGGAATTAATGGAGCAGGTGTTCATTGACCACATGTTCGGTGGTTTGCACCGCACCACATTCACAAATCGCCAAATATTTTATGTCCCATCTGTGCATCATACGGATACAACGACCGTGGGAACACCTTATCCTATTGAAGATAATATAATTCTGTTCATATCCATAAGTGCTTGTTTATAATGTAACGATTGCAATTGGATCTACAGATATTGAATAGTTCTGTCCGCCTCTAGGAAATACCTAATCTACAACTGTCTATCTCTGTCTATGCTGTCTTGTTTAACTTTATAACGAGGTGCGGCTAGACGCCAGATGCTGAAGATTACTGCCATAAAATAAATTTCATATATAATAATATGTGGAATAATCATTTTGAAACGTTGTCTACTAATAAAGGAATATGGTACAGAAAGCTCCAAAAGGAACCGTTTACTGAGGTTAATCTGAAAAGACCGGAAATTAGAATCATTTTTAGATTACGATCCGGAAATGCACCAATAGGAAGAATATTATGTTTGATAGACCTCTCTGATTCTCCAATATGCTCGATATGTGAACAAATTGAAGATATCGAACACGCATTATCAAAGTGCATTATATACGAACGTAACGAACGACAGAGAGTGACAATATTGACGACCTCGAACTCTTCGGAAGTTCAGAATTTAATTGCCTCAACCGAGAATAATGATATTTAATAGATCATGCGATACTGGAAAATATTTGAAAATGAATTTTTATATACATGGACTAAGTACCTTTTAAAGAACATCGGAGATTTTAATGATCATATATTAATATTATAATTTTAAAACAGAAGCCTGTTGATACTTAGTAGGTAGTTCAATTTGGTTCGAAATTGTTTGGAATGCCCTCGAGCAGTTCCCTCTTATACAGCACACCACTACGGCACAAAAGTCATTAAAAGATATGAAAAAAAATTAAAATAGCCGTTAGCCCTAACCTAACGTAACGTATTAAACCGATTTTTTATATTTTTTTATCATCACTCTTTATGACCTTTCTGAGGTGGTTCTGAGTTGGTTTCATTCTGAGTTGACCGGTCACACACCACTACATAAGCAAGAATCTCTTTAAAATGGTTCTTGTGCACTTGTACTTAGGTACGGAGGCGTCTACTAATATCTACAGGAATTCCAAAAACTGAACAAATCGGACTAATATCTACGAGAACCAATTATGTCCCACGTATTTAATTATAAAATAAATTTGTGATTGCAATAAAAAGTTAAGATACAATACTTTTTTTTAAGAAAAGGAATCTGTTTTTAAAATTTAAACTTTATTCTATTTTAGGTACTTTAATTCGAATATTCGCAGGCGTGTATATTTGAGCCAATTCACATTTCCAACATCAAAATTATCAATAAGAAACAATAATATTCTAATAAGCACGTCGAAAAAATTACTTTATCTAGATTTGATAACAATTTTCTTTTTTGCAAAAGGATAAAAAATAAACAACATTTAAAATGGACGGGAAGAACCGAAAATTTTGTGCGCAAACATTGACAGGCATTTTTTTTTTTCTTATTATTCGAAGGGTTAAACCAGTTTTCAGAATGTAAAATTCCATTTGAGGATTCATCTGCTGACACAATTCAAATTAAAATATTATCTTATTCGAAGTTCAGTTATAAAATTCTAGTTACAGACTATGTATGTGCTGCCAGAATCAAAGAAAAATCATTTTCATGATCTGAGTTAATTCGCCACATACAGACTTAAATCAAACCAATACTGTGTTGAGAATGTAAATTGTGTGTGTACTTTTAATTCACCAGGTACAGATTTAATTTAAACCAGTACAGAATTTTAAATTCCAGTTGGATTTATCTGCTGACACATTTCGAAGGAAAATATTCTGTTATTCGATATGCAGTTATAAAATTCTAGTTGCGGACTATTTAATTAATGCCAGAATCAAAGAAAAACCATTTTTATGTTCTGAGTGTAGTTTTAATTCACCGCATACAAACTGGTTTGGTGTTCAGAACATAACGATACATTAAACAACGAGTTGCAGATTCATCGTGCATCGAGTGAAGCTTTACATTTGAGTTACATAATGCTGTAAAATTCTGAGAAATTGATTGCTGAGTGTGTAACTATTATTTAGGGACTCTAACCAATCAATCAACATTGGAGTAGAATTTACAAACATGATTTTCATTGAAAAAGAATACTCGTCAAGTGTGATATACAAACGCCCTCCCCCCCCCCCCCGCCGCTTGAAGTACCCAAATATTCCTCCGCCCCGATGGTCTGAGTGTAGTTTTAATTCACCACTTACAGATTTAATTGAGACGAGTTTTGTGTTCAGAATGTAAGAGCCGGCAGAATCAAAGAATAACCCTTTTCATGTTATGAATGTAATTTTAATACACCGCACATTTAGTTTAATTTAAACCAGTTTTGTGTTATCAATATAACAATAAATTGCTGATTCATCGCGTACCGAGTGTAGCTTTTCATTTGAGTTGCATTCCATACGTATGCGTGATGAAGATGTGAAATTGCATAGAGGCATACCATTCTCGATTTCTGAGAGCAATTATATATAAATTTGTAGCAGAATTTATAAATATGATTTTTTGGGAAGAGTACTCGGCACATGGGATTATATAAATCGGCATAATAAAATAGGATACTTACCCCCCTCACGTTGAGACTGAAGGTCTGAAGGTCTGAAGCGTTTTATTATAGCGACGATAGAGTCTCGATTTGAAATGCATTTGGAGACCGCAGCAGCTTCTGTGCACCAAATAATTAGAACTTTGAGGTGTAAATCTTTAGGCCAAGTCTAAGGTTCCAAGCTCATGTAAAATCACGGTTATTTTATATATTTTGCCAGTTCCAAATCCAAACTGATAACCAGGGCCGGTTCTGTGCAGGCGCAATTGGAGCAGTTGGCTCTGGGCGCCGGCAAGGCGCCAAAGAGCCTTTGAGCCAAGGCGTTGATAACACCTGATACAAAAGTGTACCTAAAACATCGTGATGTAGGTACCTAGACACCAGGAGCGGTCCCTCAATACATACTGATGCGGCGCTTCACTTTTTTTTGAGGCGTATTTTAACGGTGACCAGACAACTCATAATGAAACCAACTCAGAAGCATCTCAGAAAGGTAATTAAGAGTGATGATAAAAAAATATAAAAAATTGGTTAAATAGGTTAAGTTAGGTTAGGGTTACCGGCTATTTTATTATTTTTTCACAGCTTTTAATGACCTTCCTGAGGTGTTTCTGAGTTGGTTTCATTCTGAGTTGCCATGGAACCATTTTAACACCGTCCTAACCTCAGCGGCCAAAAACAACAGAACGCGACGCGCGGACCGGACCAAAATACATAATAAGAAAACTATTCTCGATTAGTGTGTCGAAAGTTACATACCAGCAAGAGTGGATTCTCTGCTCCATTCCGCATCCACGGTATTAGAAAAAGTTTGATATTTGCACATGCGCGTTTAGTTCTGCCTGCCATGTTTTGCCTGAGGCAGTATACGCATTCGATGGGAGCATCCAACGCGCAGAAAACGACTTTAATGCGCGTAGGCATAGTGTACAGAATAGCATAACAAAGCGCGTGAATTAATTCGGTACGTTTTAGAGAATTTGTTCGCGCGACTATTTTGACAATTTGGCTAGAATAAAGGGTGCCGATTGATACGTTAAATATCTTTTGAATATCTATTTAATTAATTTAATTTTAGAACTGTAATAATTGACGTGAAGAATAAAGGCTAACACTATTATCTCTTTTTTATGTTACCTATTTCAGAACAATTATTCCACGGTATGCTACTTCTATTTATCTTTTGTATAATTGTTATAAATTGGTATTTAGCAGAAGGACGTCAAGGAAAAACATCTGGTTTCAATGGAGGAATTCCTTTGTTTTATTCACAAGCACATTTGTTACAATAATTTGTCCCGACCCGACAAAACACTAAATTTGGTCACTTTGACCACTTTCTAGACAATGCTAGCTGTTTATAGGAGATCCACGAATTAAGAGAGAGTTAAACTAGAAAAGCAGACTATTTATAATAATGTTTTCTAACACAATCAAAATAAACAACACTTTAGTGTCACCATTGCACATTATACGATATAAAAACAAGAAATCTACTTTACCGACTAACATTTCGTTTTAGTTTAGTCTTACGTCGCTAATCTGTAAAATGCAATATCAACTAACAATATGCTACAAAAAATATGCCGCTAGATGGCAGTAGTCTTCACTCTTTTTAACATACTGCCCGGCGGGGAATGAGAAAAAACAACAAGTTTTTTTGAAATTAAAAATCAAACTACAAATTCCTAAATCTACACACAATATACTAAAAATTTACAAGATGTGTAACTATCTAAATTTGAAGGGTCCGGGAACCTAACCAACAATTAAAATAACCTAAAAAATTTATAAATTTCTAAAAAATCATGCAAAAAATTAAATAATAAAATAATAAAATCACAACATTAATAATAATTTTGTAAAATTGACAAATCAATAATGTCTCATTGTCTCTATGAAGAATTTTCACTTCAATTATATTTTTTTTTTTTAACTAACACCAATTCACAAATAGCAACACATTGTTAGTTCGCTGTTGACTGATTATCAGTTCATTAACTTTCACTGGCATGGCACTGCCAAAAAACCGAATGAACACTTCACCGGGTAGACTACTCGGCCATCTTGTCCAGGGTGGTCATCGTTTTAGAAAAGTACATCAGCATGTACTTCTGTATGTCATCATTTGGGTAGATCATCATAAATTAAGGGGCGGCCGTGCCCTGGTAAGCAGATAGTACTGTAGCAATTGAACGTGCTACGTAAACACAGTTAAAAGAAAGCTCTAGAATCATCGGTTGATAGTTTTTTATGTGCCATTAAAATTTTCACAATGTTATCAACATCTGGAGTGTGACAGTTAAAAAATAATAAACAGTACAATTTGTTTCAGCTTGCTGTTCAAAAGAATTGGAATTTGAATTGCTTGAATTTGAATTCTTAAGTAAGTACTTCTCACAGCGCAGGTAGCTACAGTACTCCCTCCCCAGACAACGCAGACATGGCTGCGGTGGAAAGAGGAATAGTCAGATACCGAGGTGATCGGGAAATCGAACCCGCCTTCCAGAACGAGTGGTTGTGTGTGTCCGATCCTTACTGCCATCGAACAACGGAAGGGTTGGTTGTGATGTGGCGGCTGGTGACTCTGATGCGGTTTGCGAGTGTGATGTGAAACTCTCAAGATCTTGAGCAACGTATGCTGGTTTGAGGCGGTCGATGCTCACGGTGATTTCCTTCCCTTTTACCAGTATGGTATATGTTCGTTCGTGCCGACGAACGACTTTATGAGGGCCACTGTAGGGTTGTTGAAGCGGGCTCTTGACTGTGTCGTCCCTCAGAAAGACGTGAGAAGCTGTGGGAAGATTTTTGAAGACGAAACGATGTCCATAACCATGGGGGTACCTTCAACTGGTCTCAGCTCGTTGAAATGTTTCCGTAGTTCCTTGAGGAAGCTTCCGGTGTCGTCGTTAACATTAGGTCGTGCTGTACATAGAAATTCGCCGGGTAAGCGGAGCGGCTCGCCGTATACTAGCTCGGCTGAGGTTGTCGCGAGGTCATCTCTCCAAGCTGCTCTGATTCCCATGAGTACGGTGGGAAGTGTTTCCGTCCAACGGTTATTCTGATGGCACTTGATCGCTGCTTTCAGTTGACGATGAAATCGTTCCACCATGCCATTTGCTGCGGGGTGGTATGCAGTTGTATGGATTTGCGTCGTACCTGCCAGGAAATTCAACTGCCTGAACAGCCTCGACTCAAATTGTCTCCCTTGGTCCGTAGTAATGCGGAGTGGAGTGCCGAATCTTGTTATCCAGCCCTTGTAGAAAGCACGCGCCACTGTTTCAGCCTCTTGGTCTGGGATCGGGAATGCCTCTGGCCATCTCGTGAATCTGTCTACGCACGTGAGACAGTATCGGCATCCTTCTGAAGAAGGCATGACGATTATGTCGATGTGGACGTGCTCGAATCTAGCGGAGGGTCTGGAAAAGGCTCCCAGGGGTGCTGACACGTGCCGTGTAATCTTGCTTCGTTGGCATTGAAGGCAATTGCGTGCGAGCTTAATAGTCTCAGCTTTAATGGCCGGCCAGACATAACGTTGAGTTATGAGCTTAACCGTGGCCTTAATTCCAGGGTGAGCCAGCTGATGGACCGCATTGAATGCCGCAGGTCTGAACTTCTTCGTGACGAAGGGTCTGGCTATGGTAGTTGAGACGTCACAGTAGAGATGCGCGTCAGTACCCGGAATATTAATCTTTTTAAGTTGTAGGCTAGAACTTCCTTGCAAGTGTTGTTCCAGTTCAGGGTCGCACATCTGGTCAGCTGCCAGCGCTGCGTAGTCCAGAGGAGTATCTATCGTCTCGACCTTGGAGAGAGCATCCGCGACGATGTTGTCAGTTGTGAACTGGCTGATATAGTCCAGATGGCGGAATTGCCTTGGTGAGCATTTGTCTGCTTTTTGTTGGAAGGCGAACGTGATAGGCTTATGGTCTGTAAATATGGTGAACGACCTGCCTTCCACCATGTGGCGAAAGTATTTCACAGCGAGATAGATGGCTAGTAGTTCTCTGTCGTATGCGCCATATTTCTTTTCAGCTGCCGAAAACTTCTTCGAAAAGAATGCTAGAGGCTCCCAGTGACCTGCGACGAATTGGTGGAGTGCGGCACCGGCTGTAGTATCAGACGCGTCGCTGACGATAGAGAGTGGGGCGTCGCACTTCGGGTGAACGAGCAGGGTTGCCTGGGCCAGAGCTTCCTTGCACTTGCTGAAAGCTTCTACTGTTTCGGCAGTCCAAGACACGAGTTGTTTGCCTTTTTGGTTCCCTTTTAGGAGGTCATTGAGTGGAGCTTGTGTCCTCGCGGCGTTGGGAATGAATCTTCTGTAAAAATTTATTGCTCCCAGGAAACGGCGGAGATCCTTGATGGAAGCTGGTTGGCTGTAGTTGTTGATGGCCTCCACTTTATCTGGGAGGGGTGAAGTGCCAGCGTCGGACACCGAGTATCCTAGGAATTTGACCTTAGTCAGGCCGAAATGGCATTTGGCGGTGTTGATGACAACACCATATTCCTGCAGGCGCTGGAATAATATCTTGAGGTGGGCTAGGTGCTCTTCCTCTGACGTTGAGGCAATAAGGATGTCGTCTATGTAGGCGTAACAGAAATCTAAGCCTCTGGTAACCTCGTCCATGAAGCGTTGGAAGGTCTGGGCTGCGTTGCGGAGGCCGAAAGACATCACCGGAAATTCGAAGAGTCCGAATGGCGTAGTGATTGCTGTTTTCGGAATGTCCTCGGGAGCCACAGGGATTTGATTATATGCCCGCACCAGATCAATCGTTGAGAAGATCTTGGTGCCGCTCAGTGCCTGTGCAAAATCTTGGATGTGGCGTACGGGGTATCTGTCCGGAATAGTTCTGGCGTTCAATCTTCTATAATCGCCACATGGTCTCCACTGGTCGTCCTTCTTGGGTACCATGTGCAAGGGAGATGCCCAAGAGCTCTCGGAAGGTCGAGCGATTCCGAGACGGACCATGGCCTCGAACTCCTTCTTGGCGCGTTTTAACTTGTCAGGAGCAAGGCGTCGTGGGCGTTCGACTGTTGGAGGTCCTGGCGTGGTGTTAATATGGTGCAGTGTTGCGTGACGAACTTCCCTCCTGGCGCCGTCAGGGCGAGTGATGTCAGGAAACTGTTGAAGAAGCTTATGATACGGGGATGTTCCTGTGACCGTCTTAATGGAAGCGATCTTGTTGTCGCTTCGTTTTCCCGTGATGGTCAAATTCGTCACCTGGTCCAGCAGCCGTTTATTTCGGACATCCACCAGTAGCTCGTACTTGGCGAGAAAGTCTGCCCCGATGATTGGCCTGGAGACGTCTGCAATGACGAAGCTCCAAGTAAAGTCGCGTCGCAATCCCAGATCCAGGTTGAGCGTTAGGCTGCCATAAGTAGCGATTGTGCTGCCATTTGCTGCTGCCAGTTCGTATGTCGCTTTAGTGGGGCGTCCCTGGACAAGTCGTCGTGGGAAAACGCAGAGATCTGCGCCGGTGTCTATAAGAAATTGGGTACGGGTTACCCTGTCGGTAACAAAAAGGCGACTGACTTGGTTGGGGCTGGTGCTGGTCGCCATCAGTTTGGGCCCCGCGCGTTTTCCTGCTGGAAGTTGCAGGGTTTGGTGCACTTGCTTACCTTCGTCCCATACTTCCAGTGGTACCAGCATGTTCCCTCGGGCTGACGACCTCTGGACCGACTGCGGGAACGATTGCTCCAACGATGCGGGGTGGCGCTCCTCCTATGCTGGCCAGAGCGTAGTGTCGAAACTTCGCACCTCAAGGTAGCGAGCTCTTGTTGGAGAGGCTGCATCAACCGCGCCATCTGTGTAACCAATGAATCTTCGGACGATGGAACAGCCACTGAGTTAACTGCCGGTGCATATGCACCGACCTCAGGGGGCTTCACAATGATGTCCCGGACTTCTTGGGCGTGGGCGGGATCCAAGGCTCCGAGAATGAAACCAAATTTTGTGGCATCCACGGTCACTCCTGCTGCCTCGAAGCTGCGCTCCACCATAGCGAACCATAATTCTGGGTCATTAGGGCAAAAAGGCGGAATGCGTACTGCCACTCGGTTGACCTCAGGCGGTGGATTCCTGATGTTGGGTTGCTGGTTACTTGTCGTTGGTTGCTTGTTGCTGGTTATTGGTTGCTGGCTGTCCTCAGATGTTCCGCTCACAAGAGACATGATGATGATTGGTGCGCGAAATTTATCACCGAAGAGTTTATTTCGTGCGCGACGTGCTCGCGGTAGACGTACTTGCACGCGTCGTGCTCACTGTCGGATCCACAAATGTAAACTTCGTGGTCACTAATGTGAACGTCGGTGTCACCAATGTAGCAATTGAACGTGCTACGTAAACACAGTTAAAAGAAAGCTCTAGAATCATCGGTTGATAGTTTTTTATGTGCCATTAAAATTTTCACAATGTTATCAACATCTGGAGTGTGACAGTTAAAAAATAATAAACAGTACAATTTGTTTCAGCTTGCTGTTCAAAAGAATTGGAATTTGAATTGCTTGAATTTGAATTCTTAAGTAAGTACTTCTCACAGCGCAGGTAGCTACAGTACCATTAGATCTGCAGCGAGGATGATCATCTCGCGGTTGTTGACTTGAAGCCCCAGTGGCTTCAGGCTGGATACAGTGGTGTCAACAACACCAATACCGATGCTCCATAATTATTGATGTGGTTTGGTTGCATCGGTTCAGCCCTAATTGCAGTTAGGCTGTGACCTTGGGAAGGTCAGTGGTTTGCCGGGTCGGGAAATTTGGATCCAAGTTTGATTCTATTGACATCAAACATATTTTCGTGATGGGTCTCACAAAAGTGCCTTGTGCTGTTTTGAGGGTAACTACCCTCACTACTCCATCCGGGCCTGGATGAGTAGTTACTATGCGCGCCATCTTCCATAATGCAGGAGGCAGATTGTCTTCCATCAGGATTACCAGATCGTCCTTCTTTATGGCCTTTTGGTTGTTGGCCTGCCATTTGGTCCTTTTTCGCAGCTCAGCAAGGTAATCTCGTTTCCATCTGAACCAGAAATTTTGAATTAGAGCGTTTAATTTTTGATATTTGCTTAGTCTGTTCTCCGGGAGCTCGCGGACATCCAACTCGGGAATAACCGAAGCATCCCTGCCCATGAGGAAATGGTTGGGAGTTAGAGGGAGAAGGTCATCTACGTCATCAGACAGGGAAGTTAAGGGACGGGAGTTCAAACAAGCCTCTATCTGACAAAGCAAAGTATATAATAATTCAAAATGCAATGGGTTATTTTTAGTAATTCGATATAAATGAAACTTGGTGGACTTGACGGCGGCTTCCCACAGCCACCCGTGGTTCAGCGCCCTAGGCGTTATAAAACTCCAAGATATTCCCTTATCAGCTAAAAACCTATGGATTTTGTCATTGTTCAATCTTAGACTGGCATATAGTTCTTTGAGCTTATTGGAAGCTCCTCTGAAAGTGGTTGCATTGTCAGAAAATATTTTTTCCGGTTGACCCCTACGGGCAATGAACCTCTTTAAACAATTTAAAAAAGCATCGCTTGACAAATCTGTTACGAGTTCCAAATGAACCGCTTTGGTAGAAAAACAAACAAATATGCAAAGATACGATTTAAGGAGCGGAGATTTTCTCAGCGCTCCAGCCTTCGTGTCTATCCGTCCGGCATAGTCGACGTCCATGACAGAGAACGGTCGACTGTGAGTGATTCTCTCAACTGGAATGTTTCCCAGGATCTGCCGGCAAACCTGAAGTCGGTATCTAAAACATACAACACACTTATGTAGGATACGCTTAAAAGTGTTTCTCCCAAATATCGGCCAATATAAATAAGTAGCTAATTTTAATCTTCCACTTGCACAAATTAAAACTTCCATTAAACAGAGATTGAGAGTTTTCAATCTACTGCCATACGTTTTATGCTTAGGGTTACAACAATTATTTATAAATCTTAACGCTTGAGCGATTACTCCTTTCAATTTGGTTAGCGATAAGAATTTTTCGAAAATATCCCATTCTTGAGTATCAGTTACTAGTAGTACATTTTTACTTTTTATTTCCGGGGGATCCAAACATGACATCTTGGATACTGGCCAAGTGCTGACATCTTCCGTCAACCAGCTTGGCCCCTTCCACCAAATTGAAGTGCTGACTAACCTTTCAGCTCGGGACAGTATATCCTCTGCATTTTTTGACGATGATACGTGCCGCCACTGCGTTGGATCAAAGGTGGAAGCTATGCACAATAATAATTGACGCTTACTCTTAGTTTTACCTGACGGCTTTGTAATTTCATACGACGGGTAATCTAATTCATTATTCCAAATTAATCCAAGTATTTTTTCATTCTTGGAATTGTCAGTGATCATTTTTTCACAATTGCCCTGTTTGGCAATTTCACCTTGGCTCCGCCCAGATGACAATTCCAAAATATTTGATCTCCACTTCCTCAGGGTCATCCCTGCGGACAGCAAGATATCACTTATTTGTTTCTTCAACTTGAAACAAACTTCCAAGTCATCCCCTCCAGTCAAGAGATCGTCCATATAAAAATCATTTTCTATGACTTGACTTACTACTGGGAAATTAACTTGATTATGCATACAGATTTGTAGAAGACATCTCGTTGCTAGGAAGGAGGAAGGTCCCAACCCATATGTCTTCAATTTGTAATGTCGGAGTTCCTCTTCTTGTGATTCGCGCCATACAATCTTCTGAAGGCTGCGATCCCCTGCGCATACGTTGATTTGACGGTACATTTTTTCGATGTCCGCAGTCATGACGTATCGATGTATTCTGAAACGTAATAAATGGCTGTATAAGTCCTTTTGAATGACAGCTCCCACCATCAGAGCATCGTTCAGGGATATTCCGGTCGACGTCTTTGCCGAACCATCAAACACTACACGCACCTTCGTCGTGGTGCTAGCTTCTTTTATGACCGCGTGATGCGGCAAAAAATAGGATTGCTCATCCCCTCTCCATTTATCACATAACTCCATATGACCTAGTTGCTCATATTCTTGCATAAATTGTACATATTGCAATTTCAATTCAGGATTTATTAAAAATTTCTTTTCTAGGTTCTTAAATCTTTTTTCCGCTGTCTTTAACGAGTCACCAAGTTGACTCACACACGGGCGGCGTGGCAGACTTACAACGCATCTACCATCGCTCTCTCTAGAGTGCGTGGCGACGAAATCCGCTTCACACGCCTTCTCCTCGTGATTTTGAAATCTCGCAGGATTCACCTCCTCCATTTTCCAAAATTTTTCTATTTGATCAGATAATGTGTTTATTGATAAACTACAAAATTGCGGTACTGGCCTTTTTTTCTGATGAATGTTGATCGGGCCTGATATAACCCAGCCTAATTCAGTCCTCTGAAGAGTAGGTCCGGTATCCAATCTCAGCCGATCATCTTGTAGTATATCCCAAAAGCTCTCAGCGCCTAACAGGATATCAATAGGCGCTGCTACGTTGAAATTTGGGTCCGCCATTTGTAATCCCGGCGGCAGCTTAAAATCTTTTCTGGCCACTGTTGCTTGAGGTAGGTTTGTGGTTATTTCCTGCAATATTAGACAAGTGATATTTTGATTATAATTTGTCCTCAGAGATTTCATTTTTATCGCAACACGTTTCTTTATATGGGTAACATTGTTGTGTATACCTAACACAGGCTTGTTTATATTTTCGCATCTCAAATTTAACTTCATTGCGAACTTTTCGCACATAAAATTGGCTTGAGCTCCAGAGTCAATTAGGACTCTTGCCTCATGCACTTTATTATTGTGACCTACTACCCCAATGATAGCAGTCGACAATAAAATTGTTTTTTCAGCCTTCGCTAAAGCTGAATGGTTTGATACTGAAACTCGTTCAGCATCCATTTGGCAGTCACCTCCTGGGTGATCTTCACCTTTATTCATGGAGTCATCGCTCGGATGCATCTCCCTGTGCAATAACGTATTGTGGCTCTCGCTATCACAATGCTTGCATTTTAAATTAATTTTGCAATATGGGGCCGTATGTCCTAACCTCAAACATTTGAAGCAGGCACGGTACCTCCTTATTGCGTTGGCTCTTTCTCCTGAATTTAATTTTAAAAAATTTTTACAAAAATATATTTTATGTCCTTTGTCATTACAACAAATACAATTATTGTGGGTAGCAGCTAAAAATACCGATTCCTTTTTGGGATTATTGTTGCTACCACTTGCTTTCGGGTAGGTAGGAATTTTTTTCGAATCTGAATTTAACATTAATTCCAAAACTTGCGCACGCGAGGTCAAACATTTAAGAAATTCCTGTAATGTAGGTAGCTCATCCTGCAATGGGTTTTGTTCCCAATGCTTTCTAGAACTTGCATCCAATTTATTAGAAATTACGTATATAATTAAAGCATCCCATTGTTCGATTTTCAAGCCTAAATTTTGCAACGCTTTCAAATTTACATTAGTTTCATCAATCAGATAACGCATGGCTACTGGATCCTCATGTTTCATCTCTTTAAGTTGAAACAGAGCTTGGATGTGTCTTTGTACGGTAGTTCGCAAATTTGCAAACCTCTGCTGCAACAATTCAAAAGCCGATATATAATTCAGGTCTGATACCTCGAAATTGGCGATGATCTTTGCTGCATTCCCCTTTAAACAGGATTGCAGATAATAAAACTTCTGTACATTGCTTATGGCAGTATTGTTATGAACTAATGTCTTAAATGTTTCTAGAAAATTAATCCAATTTTTAGGATCTCCGTTGAATTCTCGTAACTTTTGGTTGGGTAACTTGATTTCTAATTTGGGAGTCTCTACAGACTGAATTGCTCCTTTAGCAGTCGCCAAGGTTGAATAATATTGATTTTCAAAATTCTCCCTTTGCAAATTATTATCAATTTCGTTGGAATCCGGAAGACTTTCGATTTGTTCCTGGACCTCTTCGAAATCATCAATTATTTTTTCAATTCTCGCATAGCGAATTTTAATTTCGTTAACTGATAATGCGTTTAATGAATCCGCAAATCTCGTGAGTTTACCTTTCAACACTCCGCGTTTGTTAATCAACGATTTTAAATTATCCATTTTTTTACGTTTGACAATAATTCAACACAACAAATGCTAAAAATGTTCCTTAAAAAAATAATTTCTTTGCAATAATCGCGTAGAAAACAGTAGTAACCAATTCAAGCTATGAACAATGACAGAATCTAACAATAATCATCTTCTAAAAAAATTAACCTAAAATAATTTGCATGACTTGCATTTTACACTGCGGGTAGTTAGTTTTTTGTTTTTAAATAAGTACATCGACACACAAAAAATAGCACTTGTTTGAACAGGAATTCACGGAATAGAAGGAAATAATGGGCAGGATACTTATATTTGTAGTCGTTCCTTTTTCTTCATGTTTTCATCTTTTCATCTTTCTGGATTTTTGGATAGCTCGCTGGTTCATTTTATTGTTTCCTTTTAATGCCTTAATCCGATCGTAAGGTAGATGCGACTGGAGGACCATTTTATCATCCGGCTCGAAGGACCATGTTATAAATTGGTATTTAGCAGAAGGACGTCAAGGAAAAACATCTGGTTTCAATGGAGGAATTCCTTTGTTTTATTCACAAGCACATTTGTTACAATAATTTGTCCCGACCCGACAAAACACTAAATTTGGTCACTTTGACCACTTGCTAGACAATGCTAGCTGTTTATAGGAGATCCACGAATTAAGAGAGAGTTAAACTAGAAAAGCAGACTATTTATAATAATGTTTTCTAACACAATCAAAATAAACAACACTTTAGTGTCACCATTGCACATTATACGATATAAAAACCAGAAACCTACTTTACCGACTAACATTTCGTTTTAGTTTAGTCTTACGTCGCTAATCTGTAAAATGCAATATCAACTAACAATATGCTACAAAAAATATGCCACTAGATGGCAGTAGTCTTCACTCTTTTTAACAATAATGTTAATGTAAGTACTTGCTTACTGCTTATTGACCCCGTATGCATGGCCATTGGAGGTTCTAGAGTCGTTCAAATAAATGTAGCTTCGTTCAATAAAAAAAGTAGAGTCTTGACGTGTGCGGTGAAAGAGGAAACCATGTGTTTACTTATAACGCCGCGCCGTTGGGAAAGTGGTGGGGTCCCCTCCAATGAAGCATAAAGGATTTATCTAATTTGACATACTATTTTTGTCGGTAAACGCATCATGTTCGTGGACTAGTCTGTTATTTATATTTGATATTGGTAGGTATATACTTCAGCATCCCTTATACAAAAATTCATACCGACCGCTACTGCTAGGTACACCTACTTATTTAAGACAACCACTGCACTTTAACATAAACAGTGCGAAGTTCTCGAAGGTTAATAATTCGCTTAATTAAGTACGATATTATAAACAAACAATACATCTACTGCGGAATAGATTGGATTAAAAAAACCGCGAACATTAAATAAGAAGTGATAAATTATAATACTAACTACTTACACTTTTGCAATGTGAACGACCGATGTTTAATGTTTGCATAATATGATAAGGTTGCTTTATGAGTAATTGAAACGCATGATTTGTTAAGCATTTATTGCATTCGGTTTGTAATTATCCGTCTTATCTGTTAAGAGGTCGTCAGTTAATTAATTATAAGCAGCTTCATCAGTTTGATAACAATAGGTACCTTTAAATTTGTGGTGTAACGATTGCAATTGCATCTAAATTACGGTCGTATTACTTATATTGGCAGTACCAAGTCCCGACTGAGAGCTAGTATATACTTATTTATAAACACACTAATGTACCTATCAATCTAAGACAACGATACCTACCTACTCAAATTTAAAGAAAAATATGAATACCTTGCTGCCCAATACACCTACACTACAAGGACGAAATCCTCAAAACTACTGAACATCCCGAAATTAAATACATCTTTTGGCCAGAAAAACCATAATTTCCATGCTACAAAATTGTATAAAGCCCTTCCGATTGCAATTAAGAACACCATCGAGATACACAAGTTTAAAAAAGACATAAAATTATGGCTAAGTAAACATGAAGATCAGGAAATCATTAAAATTATGAAGTAACTTTTATTTTATTTGTTGTTTTTGAGAAAATAAAAATCAACACTCATACAACAACATAACAGTCCACCTCGGAACAGGAATACCTAGTGAGGAGGGCTGTGAACAAACCATTTTACTTTGTATTTTTACTTATTTTGTAAATTTTACTTTATCTTATATTGTCATTAAATATTTTTTTTAATGCAGTGTTGAGTAGGTAAATTATGCAAGATGCACTAAAAATTAATAGGTTTCCAAAAAATGTAAAAGTCCCACCGCTTAACAAAACATTTGTGTCTCAATTGTTTTTCTTTTTATTGGGTACAATTTTTTGATGTACCTAATACAAAGGTGAGGTGTTCGTCTGTTGGAACGACATTACTACATTTCGTATAAGCGTCATCAGAGCCGTATTCTTTATATCATTCGGCTTTAGATTTTAGCTCCTTTTTGGCTCATTTACACCTCACCTCAATTGAGGTAGAACACCTCAACGCCTCATTTCAGTAGTTTTTTTTTAAAATTCCGGCGTGCAACTTAATAATTGAAGGGAAAGAGCAATGTACTTTCCGAGATCTTAAAGACGACGAAAATGATTGTTTTTATAATCGTCCGAATATTATAATGGATTATTTTATAAAATACCACAATAAGAATGCAATCCTAAACCTTGTCATAAGTCTGACCATATTACCAGGCTTGTAAAATAGTTTTCAGGTATCTTATTAATCACTTACGTAGATTTAGATCGAATTCTTCACATTTTTGATGTAAAACATTTCAAAATTTGGGTATGAGCTTTTCAAAATTGCCACGTGTGATTAGGAAATGCGCGTTTTCATCCCGCGACAAAATATCCCCCCAAAAATATCCTCCGACAATATATCCTACGGACAAAACATCCCCCAAAAAATATCTACTAAAACTTAACCTAACCTAACAAAAATGGGACAAAAAATAATATGAGCATCCTGTAAAGACAAAAAATTTATTATTGTTCAAGAATAGTAAAATGGGACAAAAATAATACAGATAAAAATTATTTATTTTTCAAAAATAGCAAAATGGGACAAAAATAACACAGACAACAATAATTTATTATCTTTACAGGATATCTGTATTATTTATGTCCCGTTTTTTTGTTAGGTTATGTTTAAGTAGGTATTTTGTTGGGGGATGTTTTGTCCGTAGTGATGAATGATTCCATACTTTCTGCATGTAGATACGATTAGTGATGAATGATTTCAAATTTTCTGCATGTAGATACGATTAGTGATGAATGATTCCAAACTTTCAACCGAACTTATTTCTTTGATATCATAGAATGAAGGATAAATGTGTAACTGAGTCAAATACGGATTAATAATTATTATTACTTATTATTATTGAAAAATTTATATAGGGCGTTTTTTTTTACAAAATCACCTGAAGGCATCAGCCGACTAAATGGAAAAAATACTGGTGCTAATAAAACGGAATAGGTGCGTAACATTAGATTCATTTCGCAATGCATATCGTTAAGGATAACCGGAGGTATTCGAATAATTACAATATTTAGTTAGAAATGGTTGATATATCTGCAATTACTTATAGAAAATGCAAGTTCGTAATGAAGGCGATCAAGAAATTTAATAATTCAGTCAGCTGCTGCAAGGTGAATTCCATGAATAACTTGTCAGGTGAGTGAGTATCTTTAGAACCTAACTACTCACTATTGTAACACCGTTGCTAACATTAAAAATAGTTTACGGTAATTTACAAAGCACAAAAGCGAATTCCTTCCACCCGCATCCTTAATGGATACCTACCTACCTAAGGCCTACGGTAAATTATAGCAAAATATAACACTCGGTAGAATTTTTATGATTATATACAATTAAATACAATAATTACAAGTCAAGATATTAAGTATCAAGGTCCAACATCATGGCCTCATACGGGCCATTTTCAAAAACAAATCGAAAAGTCGGACCTCTTTCGAAATTTCTAACGGAATCGGTTTACAGTATAAACATATAAAAATATGCTACGGATAAATTGAAGCTTTTACTAGCTTTTCTATGTATTGGAATTACAATAAAATTATTATTTACATAACAAAAAATATAAGCGTAAACCACTAAAAAAAATGTTTTTGAAGTATGAAGTAAGGAGTCGTCCATTAATCACGTGATGTTTTTTAGCAACTTTTTAACCCCCCCCCCCCCCCCCACCCCTGGTGATAGGTGGTGAGGTTTTAGACTAACCCCCCCCCCCCCATATTTTTTTAGTACGAAGTATTTTGAAATTTACAGAATATTATCACGAAAAATAAATACACGTGATATCTCATTGTACCGCCCCCCCCCCCTCCCTCCCCCCCTCTCGTGATATTTCGTGATTTTTTTCCGAAACTCCCCCCCCCCCCTTTCGAGCCTCACGTGATTAATCTACGACCCCCAATGAAAGAAACAATTTTTTTTAAATATGACTATTTTTGAGGTTTTGTGTGTTCTTACTTTTCTTCGTTCTTATAAAATTATGCACAAAATAAATAAAAACCACTTTTCGCTTACTTGCCTCGTGCAAATAAAACGCTCGATTTTAAATTTTGAAGGCATGAGAATCGAAATGTTTCTAGCGTTCATATTCCTCTGAAAGTCTAGTTTCGGTGACTCCAGATACTAATATCTACAGCCTGTATGTCTGACGAATATCTACAGCTCATATGTTGAACTAATATCTACGAACTTCAGAGTGATGACTAATATCTACAGAGCGTAGGTTGAACTAATATCTACAGAGCGTAGGTTGGACTAATCAGCTAGGTAAATGTGTCCAATAGTCCGATATTACGGATTTTTACATACACACTTACATAAATTAAGTTTTTTAAACTGCATACGCAATATTACATTATTCCAATATGCTACACATAATTGCAAATCCAACCTCTGCCAGTGCTGTAGATATTCGTCAACACTTTGATTCTCATAGATATTAGTCAACAGTTTGTGCTGTAGATATTCGTCAAGACTTTGGTTCTCATAGATATTAGTTCGATTTTTTCAGTTTTTGGAATTCCTGTAGATATTAGTAGACGCCTCCGTTTCGGTCGGTCAATACTTACTGGCTCGTGTTCAGGGCCTCCGTGATCCAAGCCCCGGCCAAGGCATAGTGGTCGACGCCCGCGTACAGCTGGTTATAGAAGTGCGGGTGGCCCGTCTTGACGCTGTACCGCGCCACCGCACCGCAAAGTTCCTGCAGGCTGCGGTCCGATGCCGGCAGATCCGAATCTTTCAAAGATAGACCCAGAATATCCTGCGTGGGACCAATACAATTGGATTATTATGAAGCAATCTTCCGAACAGACCCTCCATTGATATGCTTGGTGTAACCCTAAGTGACCAGCTCAGATATGGGGGCTCCATCGAAGCCAGAGTAAAGTTAGCCTCTCAAAAACTGTGCGTACTGTACAAGATCCGCAGATACTTTACGACGACCTCCGTAGTCCAGTGGATAAGACACTTGACTCACAATCCGGAGGTCGCGGGTTCGAACCCGGCATGCGCAAATAAATTTTATTTGATTAATTTGTGTTATTTCACAATTAATTTATTTAAAATAATATATAGTATATTTGCGGCATGTTCCAGAGTGGAAGATAATATTAGTATCGCCCTGGTGTAAGACCACCATTCAGAATTGAAACGTTGCTTGAAAATGGCTTTAGCCGTGTTTGGTGACCAGATTTGAATAGCCAGGTACTTCCCAACCTTCCTCCTCCCCACCTCCTTCCCCTCCCCACTACCTTCAGCCTCACAACATACCCCAATTGGGGATGCCATAGTCTCACTGGCTCCAGACGGGAGCAGTTGAGATTCTTGTGCGGTATTCACTGTAAAAAAAAAAACTTTAATAGTACACAACTGCTAACCCTGTATAAATAACAAGTGCGCCCCACAGTTGAATTTGGCAGACACTTCTGGTCTGAAGCTCCAAAATACCCTCAACTCTGTGCAGAAACGGGCGGTCCGTTTGATAAATTCTCCCATCTTAACAGACGGATTGCAATCCTTAGAGCATAGGCGTCGAGTGGGTATGCTATCCTTGCACTACCGGTATTACAACGGAAGATGCTCCGAGGAATTAGCGTCATTGATTCCTTCGGCACCGGTGCATAGTCGGGAAACACGCCAAACGCGTGCCCAACATTTACACACGGTTGACATTTGTCAAATGAGAACAGGTCGCTTCTTCGACTCGTTCTTGTGTTAGCTCGGCTGTGGAATGATGGAATGATTTGCCGGCCTCTGTGTTTCCTCCTTCCAATGTTCATTCCTTCCTCTCCTCAAAAAGACCCTCCGCACAGCATCCCAGATGACATAGGCCCTGAGGGAAATTATTTTCGTCAAGGCCTCCTGTGTGGAGTTAATGTAAAAAATGGTAGATTGGCCATGAATCATATAAAAATCACATATAAGTACGTAACCACTTCCACAAAAGTGTTAGACAAAAAAATTTTGGAAAAGTGTTTTTTTTTTTTTTTTTTTTGTTTTTGAATTTTTTATTTAGATGTATGTAAATATTTTCATACATCTAGTAGGAAAATATAAAATATACAATTTTCGAAGTAGGTACAGGAATATTCACAACTACATTTAAAAAAAGAATACTAAATAAAAAAGATAAAGATAAGTGTGTTCACCCACTCTGTGCCAAATCACATATACGCATCATATACAGGGTGTCCGGGGGTAAAGTGCATTAACTTCGGGAGGTGATTCTACGTGATGGTAGGAGTAAAAAAGATTAACAACTTTTTCCGAAATTCCAAATTTTTTTTTCCCATTCAAAAAGACATACCTACTAAAAATCCTTAGTGTGAGGTACGATCTTACTTGATGAGAACCTGCCGGGCGCCCGATTCGATTGTGATTGGCCCGTATCGTAACAGCGGAAAATAATAAATCTCGCCGCACACGCCGAACTAATTTTATCTTTTTACCCCAAAACTACCCCTAAAAGTTGGAATTTCGAAAAAAGTTATTTACCTTTTTTACTTGTACTATCATGTAGAATCACCTCCCGAAGTTAATGCACTTTACCCCCGGACACCCTGTATATAAAAATCACATATAAGCACAACGGTGCCCCGTTTTTCTTTAGCGAAAAATTTAGCGAAGATTAATCAAACTATCATTGATGTCGGAGGCCCACTTATTTTACTTAGATAAAAATATAATAAAATTACAAGTGTGCAGTTCACACGCGGTAGAAGTGAAACCTTCAGAAAACTAAATAGACAAGAGTGGGAAGAAGAAGCACCGCGCAAAGAGGAGACTGATTATTCTTTCTCATTCTCTCGCAGTCTAAAACCTATAGATGTATGTGTTTGTCTCTTTTTAGTGTCGCTTTCTCGTTTCATCGAGTTTCAAATCACAACGATGCTAAAGAAGTTTTCATTTCAAAATTGAGGATAAAAATGTGGGGTTTTAAAAAGTCGTTGAAGGAATATTACTATGTCTAAACCCACCTTGTTCTACAACATCGACATGCAATTTTATACATATAACTTATGTGAGCCGAATTTAAAATTTCTTAAAGTACTATGATAACCAATGTACTCTTTATTTCGACTCCAGTTACTAATATCTACGGCCTGTATGTCGGACGAATATCTACAGCTCATATGTTGAACTAATATCTACGAACTTCAGAGTGTTGACTAATATCTACAGAGCGTAGGTTGAACTAATATCTACAGAGCGTAGGTTGGACTAATCAGCTAAATGTGTCCAATAGTCCGATATTACGGATTTTTACATACATACTTACATAAATTAAGTTTTTTAAACTGCATTCGCAATATTACGTTATTCCAATATGCTATACATAATTGCAAATCCAACCTCTGCCAGTACTGTAGATATTCGTCAACACTTTGGTTCTCATAGATATTAGTCAACAGTTTAAGCTGTAGATATTCGTCAACACTTTGATTCTCATAGATATTAGTTCGATTTTTTCAGTTTTTGAAATTCCTGTAGATATTAGTAGACGCCTCCTTTATTTCTACATATAATATAAAAATTTTAAAAATATGGGTTAGAGCTACGGGTATAGTCTCGCGTAACGAAATATTATTTCAATTTTCTAAAGTTTACTTGTCCTGTTAATCATAATTCAAAATATTCATCATGGAAATCCAATCCCAATGATCTAACTCTATAACCAGATAAAATGGTATAACCAGAGACAACTGCGGAAATATGTCATTTTAAAATCCAATTCAAGACGTATTGACTCTTTTCTTAAATATAAATTAATTTCGGAAGATTGTTATTTTATCTGGTAAAGTTATGTTTTAAATCGAAAAAAAATATGTTAATATGTTTTTATTATAGTAATAAAGTTATACCGTTGATCATTGGCAGACTTGTTATGATACTTTCACACCAACGCCAACGCCGATCGTGTGGTGGTGGGTGGTTTTGTTATATTTATGGTGTGATGGCTGCGGCCAACCCTCCAGCTCCAAATTCCGAACTCTAAAATGGCGGACGTCGAACAGCTGATTCGGCGCTGTATCTTATCATTGCCTACAATTGTGCAGGCGGTGCTTCGGTTTCCATAATAATGATTTCGATTTGTAAAGCAAAAAAATAATAATTTCAAACAATTTTTATACAACTCTCCCGTAGATAATAATATTGCGCAGACTGATGTGTTGAGCCAACTTGTGCGAACCAGCCATCGCCGATCGCCTCGGAGGCGATCCAGGGTCAATTCGAACTCCAACCTTCCAACTCGAACTTCCAACGCAAGAACTACCCCTCCACACAATCGTCCTAACCTTTGAAGTTGGAAGTTGGCCGCAGTGTGGACTTACCATTAAGTTTTCAAACGAAATACAACACAAATTTCAAATCATGGAACCATACAGTAAAATAAATCAATAAATTATCTGGGAAGCTACTGTTCGGTATATTAATTTATAGTCTGTTAAAAAAGAGTAGAAAATATAAAAACTTGAACTACGAAATTTGTAGACTGGCAACACCAATTTAACTGTCAATTTAAAATTTTTTTGAAGTGCAATGACACTGAATGTATAGAACACAGTAAACCACATTTTAAAAAAACATTTTTTCTTCTTGACATAAAATTGATTAAAGGGTGATTTATAAAGCGATTTGCTTTAATTTTATTTAACATAAATTTGAATTTAACAATAGATAGAAAGGAAGAATCACTAATGGTGAGTTTAGTAACACTACTTTTAGATCTGAATGAGTTAAATATATTCAGATCTAAAATTAGAGACATGATCTAAAGCCCAGGCAACGCTAGGTACTTTATCTAGTCTATCTATCTTCTATCTTCTTATCTTCTTATATAAATAAAAATGAATTGCCGAAATGTATGTACGCGCATAACTTCCGAACGCCTGCACCAAATTGGATAATTCTTTTTTTGTTGTGTTCGTTATGGTCAGGACAAGGTTTGTATAAAACTACTGGTGAGCTCTGGTATTACGAAATTTGTATAAAAAATTGCAATAGGTGGTACGCGAGCTGTTTGAAAACTGAATGTACCGGGACTAAATGAATGTAATGCGGGAGGGTAGAACTCGGGAGGAGGGTTCGCGGGACGGGGGAAGCAGGCGAGGGGAGTGGGGAGAGGGAAGGCGGCGTGGGAACGCGAAAGGGAGGCGGAAGGGGAACGGGACGAATGGGAAAGGACACGCAGGAAGAAACAATTTCTTTATTAAATGGCATAGCAACGCATGCCGGGAACCAGAACCATTAAATAAGTGTGAGCAATTTCTAAATTGTGCTTTATATTTTATTACATTATAGTTATTCTTCATTATGTTAACACAAAATTGCAAAGGTATAATAATAATATACCTATACGCAATTCTAATTTTGAGATCGGCGAGTATCTATACAGTAATGAAAAAATATTTTTTCCACTATTATGCTTTTTTAATTTTTTATAAAAATGTAGGTTACACAGCTTTACTTTAACACCATGAGTTATGTGTTTAAATTGCCATTTGAACAACAGTGGCGCCCTCATATATTTTCTACTCTTATTTGACAAACTGTAGTTCATGTAAAATCATTAAAAAAATCCGAGTACTTGTTTGTGTTTTGTGACGACAATGCTTCAGTTTGTCTATTTGTGGTCTTCAAAACTAATATATTTCAGATTCTTGCTCACTTATTTTGCTTAGACATTATTGAAGAATTATAAATATTTATGACAAAAAAATTATTAAAAAGTACTTACATATTTTTTTAAATTTTACTATAAGGCGTTTGAGCATTTTTATTGCTAACTTGAATGAAGGCATATGTTATATTAAAGCAAATTTTGAATTGAAAAAATCGATATTGAGTTATTTATTTAGTGTTTGAAACATTTTACAGAGTGTTAACAATTATTACAGTAAAAAAAATTGCCGTTGGGATGTGCATAGACATTAACACTTCAATTAGAAATATACACATCTTGCGTAATCAAGGTTTAGTTGTTACTAGGCGGAGATGCTAGTAGTGCAATAACAGAAATAATAGAATAAATAATAATCAAAAAAATATTAAAAAAATACAGTAATGTAAGACATGAATCCATAACCTGCAGAGAAAGAAATGAAAGCAAGAAAGAAAGAAAAAAAGAAAAGAAAAGTGTAAAGAATGTGGATCGAAGTTTAAATAGGAACAACAGAATAATGTTTGGGATTCTTTGTTTGGACATGAATTAACCACCACGTAGTAATCATTATATAAATAAATTCTTAAGTTACAGGTTATATTATTTAAGGGTTCCGAACACGCACAAGACATCATTGTCAAAGTAACAATTACTTGAAAGAAAGAAAGAAAATTCGTGATAATAAAGCAATAAACAATATTAATTACTCTCCATGAAATATCATAGTAGAAGATTGTTAATTTGTTTTTTGAAATATGTGAGTCAGTGCGTACATAGCTACATGGTCACATTGAATCGTATTGTACAGACGACACATTCCCAAGACATAGTTGCACAGCCGAGCTGTTGAACACAAGAACGAGTCAAAGAAACGACCTGTTCTCATGTGACAAATGTCAACTGTGTACAAATGTTGGGCACGCGTTTGGCGTGTTTCCTGACTATGCACCGGTGCCGAAGGGATCAATGATGCTAGTTCCTCGGAGCATCTTCCATTGTAATACCGGTAGAACAAGGATAGCATTCCCACCCGACGCCTGTGCTCTAAACATTGCAATCCGTCTGTTAAGATGGGAGAATCTATCAAACGGACCGCCCGTTTCTGGACAGAGTCGAGGGTATTTTTCAGGTATTTTGGAGCTCCAGACCAGAGGTGGCTGCCAAATTCAATCGTGGGGTGCACTTGTGATTTGTACAGGGTTAGCAGTTGTGTACTATTAAAGTATCTGCGGGCCCTATACAGTACGCCCAGTTTTTGGGAGGCTAACTTTACTCTGGCTTCGATGGAGATCCCATACCTGAGCTGGTCACTTAGGGTTACACCAAGCATATCAATGGAGTGCCTGTTCGGAAGATTGCTTCCGTTGAAAGAGACTAGATTTTCATTTCGATCCCTTTTAGACGTAATCAGACAAGATTGGGTCTTTGAAACATTAAATTCAAAGAGATTATTTTTACCCCAAGAGAATAAATGATGTAATATATATATTACGACTCCTTAAATTACGTCTATTAGGAACTTTAATATGAATATTGCTCAGACAATGAGTGGTTAGAAGCTTATCATGAATATTTTTGTGTAAATATAATAAGTCAACAAATTGTCTTGTTTTTTCTAGGGTTGTAAAATTAAATTGTATGAGTCTAGTAAGATAGGAGCAAGGCGTTTAATCCAAGTTTAATGATAACAGTCTTAGGAATTATTTTTGTACAGATTCAATTGTTTTTGAATATTTTAAATAGTGTGGGTTCCGGATAACACTCCCGTATTCCAATTTGCTTCTGACCAACGAGTTGTATCTATAAGGTTATAATTATAATGGATTGGGGTTTTTTGAATGGTTTCGATATTCTATGTAAGTATTAATTCCATCATTTTCAGAGATTTACTCGTGATATCACTGATGTGTACATCAAACGTAAATTTTGAATCAAGAGTGATTCCTAAATCTCTTAGGGCCTTCGCCCGTGGAGAAACTGAAAATTGATAGGCAACTCAATTTACGGCACAACACAATTTATCAACTTCCTGAACAAAATCGATATTTTTCTGATTTGACATCGCAAATTATTCGAAAACTTGACAGCTCGTGAGCCGCTACCATGCGACCATTGGAGGTTGTTCACCACTTTCCGGCCCAGGTATAAATTGAAGGAGTAACAGATGGTTACTCCTTCAAGGCTCTCGCAAGGACTCATAATTTTTTTGAAAGAACGAAGCTGCACTTAGTTTAGGACGTATTTAGATCTCCAATGTCCCTGCATACATTGTTAGTAAGCAGTATGCAAGTGCTTAGCGGGAAATACAAGAGACAATATGTTTGAATATATGTGAAGTTTGTATCTACTGATAAACACTCAAAACATTTAGTAAAAATAAAAATCGTTCGTGGTAATTAGTGTAATCTCACAATCCAATCCAAACCAACCCTGTTTTATAACCCGCATGAATTAAATATTCCGCTCACTGTCACAAAAACATGGGACAAATGCATTTCTATTGGCACAAACGCGGGTGCTGAAAAACTAAAAATGACTGGAATAACTTAGTATGTCTACGTACCCAAGTACGTAATTACAATTACCTACTATCGTCACTTCATTTGGATAGGGTTCTAACTTCGCTTCACCTTATTCTGAGATATGAGGTGTCAAAGTTTGCAAAGACGATTTCTCATTATCTATTTACCAATTTCCAATTTCGAGGTTGAATCTTGGTAAAGTATTTTAATTAAACATATTTCAAAGTAAAATATTTAATAGGACGTAAACTTCCCATTTTATAACAAACCTGAACTACCAAATAGAATCATAATATGCAACCAGCTAGGGCAGGGGTCGGCAAACTTATTATCCAAAGAGCCAAATACGTACGTATATTAACAACGTTTCAAAAAAAAAATTGCGAGCCAAATCTGTGTATTGATTTAGCATTTATTATTATTTTAGCACTTTATAATTCATTGATAAAAAATAACATGTAATTAAGGAATCCATTAATTTAAATCATGACAATGCGAACAATGTCCTTGCATCTCATTGGAAAGTTTGAGTAAGTCGGGTTTGTACGTTGTTATTCTTAATTTTAGGCACTAATCCAGTTTCTCATCAATAAGACGACTTCTCCGTTTACTCTTGATAAAGTTCATGCTTGAAAAGGATTGTTCGCATGAATATCTAGAACCAAAAAAGGGAAAGTACAGCAAACGCGAGTTTATTTCAGCTGGTCATAAGGGTCAGGAATACCATTCCAGGCGTTGAAGATGGTCATGAAGATGGTCTGGTTTGAACTAAGCTCACATTTGTTCTTCTCCAACATTTCCAAATCAACACAAAGACGTTCAAATTTAGAGCTCCATATTTCCGTGTTTTTTTAAATCCAGCAATTGTATTTCAAAGTTACCAATGTCAATGTCAAAAGTAGAAATTTCAAGTCCGTTATCAAAGCGTCAAAAGGGTGTTTGACGAATGCTAAGGTCACTCTGGTCTGCTCTGATCAGCTCCACCTCTGGTCTGGTGCTCCAAAATACCTGAAAAATATCCTCGACTCTGTGTAAAAACGGGCGGTCCGTTTGATAGATTCTCCCATCTTAATGGACGGATTGCAATCTTTAGCAATTGCACAGGCGTCGGGTGGGAATGCTATCCTTGTTCTACCGGTATTAAAATGGAAGATGCTCCGAGGAACTAGCGTCATTGATCCCTTCAGCACCGGTGCATAGTCGGGTAACACGCCAAACGCGTGCCCAACATATGTACACGTTGACATAGGTCACATGAGAACGGGTCGCTTCTTCGACTCGTTCTTGTGTTCAACAGCTCGGCTGTGGAACGATTTGCCTGCCTCTGTGTTTTCTCCTTCCTACAACATGGGTCTCTTCAAGACCAATGTTCATTCCTTCCTCTCCTCAAAAAGACCCTCCACACAGCATCCCAGATGACATAGGCCCTGAGGGAAATTATTTTCCTCAGGGCCTCCTGTGTGGAATTAATGCAAAAAAAACATTTCCTCATATTTAAAATGGTTGTTTTGAAATAGTGTTTGTTAATGGAGGAATTATTTACTTGGCGATGCTTAGGCAGACTCGGAAAGTAAAAGAAGGTTTCTCTTTCAAAATCTTGAGCAAAAATGATAAGTAATATAATAATTCATTACACAAAGTTCTAATTACATATCCCTATTGCAATTCCAAGCTAGGGTCACGTTCTATTTTAATATTTTACATTAAAATATGATTAACTAAAATACTGTAACTAAAATTGTTAAATAGATTACGAAAATTCGTCTTTGCAAGTTTTGAAACCTTAGAGCTCGTTCACATTGAGCATATAAATATAAAAGATCATAGCACGCCACATATCGCTCTCCATACAATCCCTTCAGACCGTTCACACCTGAGCGCTTTATGCGCACATCAACCATAGACAATGCACATCTTATGCCGTAACCGCTCCTGAGGCGATATGCCAACAGTTAAGCGCCCCCCACTCCGACGAAAACAGGAGAGGGGGTCATTTTAATTACGGAGCTGCCAAGACCAGTGGGTGACAGATGTCAAGTTCATAGATTCAGTACAAAAAATGCGCACTCCGTGGCCGCTCGCTAATTCAACTGACCCCCTCTCCTACCATAGGAAGAAATATTTTATCTGCGCCGTGTGAACGGCACGAAACATAAGCGCTCGCGGTTCAACAGATACCTGCTAGCGGTTATATTAGATGTCTGAACACCCCTTAAAGTTACGTTCAGACATCTAATATAACCGCGAGCAGGTATCTGTTGAACCGCGAGCGCTTCTGTTTCGTGCCGTTCACACGGCGCAGATAAAATATTTCTTCCTATGGTAGGAGAGGGGGTCAGTTGAATTAGCGAGCGGCCACGGAGCCACGGAGTGAGCATTTTTTGTACTGAATGACATCTGTCACCCACCGGTCTTGGCAGCTCCGTAATTAAAATGACCCCCTCTCCTGTTTTCGTCGGAGTGGGAGGCGCTTAACTGTTGGCATATCGCCTCAGGAGCGGTTACGGCGTAAGATGTGCATTGTCTATGGTTGATGTGCGCATAAGCGCTCAGGTGTGAACGGTCTGAAGGGATTGTATGGAGAGCGATATGTGGCGTGCTATGATCTTTTATATTTATATGCTCAATGTGAACGAGCTCTAAAGCGTGGTAAGGTGAAGTTAGAACCCTATCCAATCTAATTGGCGAACCATAAAGGGGTGTTCAGACATCTAATATAACCGCTAGCAGGTATCTGTTGAACCGCGAGCGCTTATGTTTCGTGGCGTTCACACGGCGCAGATAAAATATTTCTTCCTATGGTAGGAGAGGGGGTCAGTTGAATTAGCGAGCGGCCACGGAGCGCGCATTTTTTGTACTGAATCTATGGAGTTGACATCTGTCACCCACCGTTCTTGGCAGCTCCGTAATTAAAATGACCCCCTCTCCTGTTTTCGTCGGAGTGGGGGGCGCTTAACTGTTGGCATATCGCCTCAGGAGCGGTTACGGCGTAAGATGTGCATTATCTATGGTTGATGTGCGCATAAAGCGCTCAGGTGTGAACGGTCTGAAGGGATTGTATGGAGAGCGATATGTGGCGTGCTATGATCTTTTATATTTATATGCTCAATGTGAACGAGCTCTAATGCGCCTCGTAATAACGATAAACTGTCAGATACAAATAAAATAGAGAGTGTAAGTGGTGTTAAAACCTTGTAAAATGAATGATTATTTAAAATATTTGATGTTAGAACTTTGCCATACATATATCTATGAAAATACAATACAGACGATTCTGAAAATTATTTTGGGTACAGAAATAAGCAAAAGAAATGCTTTGAAATTCAAAGGTTATTCTTGAGAAAAACGTCAGTTAGAACCGTATCCAAATGAGGTGACGATAAATTATGCGAAAAACTAATAATAATTAACCAGCCATCACGCCCCTCGCCTAGATGGGCTATAATTTGATAACACAGTAATATAATTTGATACAAAAAGATTTGCACGTCACATTAAACAAGAGAAAATGTACGAGGTATGTTCAGAAAGTAAGTTACTGAATAATTTGTTTTTAAAGTATATTAAAAAAATACAGCATTTTTCAAAATAATCGCCAATCCGTTCAATGCATGTGGTGAGCCGTGGCACAAGTTTATTTATACCCTCCTTGAAGAATTCTCCCGCCAGCTTCTTCCCCAACTTCAGAACCACTTTCTGGAAGGTGAAAAGATGATAATCTGAAGACGCCAAGTCAGGGAAATACGGGGGTGGTTCAAAACATCCCAACCAAATGAGTCCAAGAGCGTATTGGCGGCTAAGGCTGTGTGAGGACGTATGTTTTCGTGAAACAAACACATTTCTCTGGTCAGCATTTCCTTCATTTTGTTTTAAATGCTCTTTTTGAGTTTTTTGGGGTATTACAATATTGTTGTGCATTGATGGTCTCAACTTGAGGCAGAAATTCGACCAAAATAATGCCTTTTCGGTCCCAAAACACTGAGGCCATGATTTTTTTTTGCATGAAATTGTGGTTTTCAATTTTTTGGCAGATGGAGAATTGGTGTGACGGCACTATGACGACTGTTTTTTTTCCCAGGCGTGTAATGAGTCACCCACTATCATCTCCAGTCATAATGTAGCTCAGAAATCCTCACCTTTTTTTGTAGATGTTATTCCTTCCGTGAATAAAAAGCGTATCACAGCACTTGGCGGGATTTTTTGCCGACATCTTTCACGCAACTGGACACTACAACGTGAGTTTACGTACTACAATGTTCCTGCGATGCTCGCTCTGGTCAGGAGATCCCCCTCTACCATTCAGTGTTACTAACCCTCAAAAAATTAAAAACCACGCCCGTTATGGTCACAGTACACTTCTGAACATGCTAAGTAATATTATGTTTGTCATAATAAATTGATTATGGTCACAGTACACTTACTTTCTGAACATGCTAAGTAATATTGTGTTAGTCATAATAAATTGATCATTAATTTATAATCTTAGATGTACAAATAAGTTAAATAAAAATTAATAAACAAATATCAGAGAAGATGCTTAACACCTTGCTCCGGAAGTTCTTGCTCTAATCCTAGCAATCTATCTTCAATATATATTATATACCTACTCGTATATCTAGCTTCTATTTAGATAAATGAGAGAGTCTGTGGCTGCGTGGATTGGATTTTCTTTTTATTCCAAGATTGGTGAAATTTTGTACACTTGTCCTTTAAAACAGGAGGAAGGTCACTGTCTATATGAGATTTTGAAAAATCACCCCATTCCCTTTCCACCCCTTAAAGCAGAATTTTGATACTTCTTGATAATGCACATTTGACTTGATTTCCTAAAAATCTGTTTAAATCCTGGGTTACGCCAGGGACTTCACCTTGTTAAATAAAATTGAACGTGGTCAAATCGAGATCCATAGATTTGGTACCTACATAACTAAACGGGGCAATGTATGATTTTTAAATACCTACCTACAACGTTTTTTCATTACCTACCTGTTTTTTCATTACTTACCAACGGTTTGTCAGTACCTACCTACAACGGTTTTTCAGTACCTACCTGCAACGGTTTTTCAGTTCCTACTTACAGTGGTTTTTCAGTACCTACCTGCAACGGTTTTTCAGTTCCTACCTACAGCGGTTTTTCAGTACCTACCTGCAACGGTTTTTCAGTTCCTACTGTATTTGAATATCTTTGGTTCCTACCTACAGCGGTTTTTCAGTACCTACCTGCAACGGTTTTTCGGTTCCTACCTACAGCGGTTTTCAGTACCTACCTGCAACGGTTTTTCAGTATCTACCTACAACGGTTTTTCAGTACCCACCTACAACGGTTTTTCAGTACCTACCTACATACTCAGGAAGTAATGAGTTGAATTGTGTTATCGGGATTTCTTCCCAATTGAAAACCGTCCGAAACGATTCCTCTCCAACTGACGGTGACCCGCTAGCTTATTATTTTTAAATTTTAGGTTACTACCCACCTCTCATACCATTTTCCTTCCCAAAACTTTAACCCGTAAAATTAAGTTTTTTTATTACTTAAATCTATTTTTCAATGTTCGACCAAGTTGCGCCATCTCTCAGGCCGGATAGTAGCCAATTTCAAAGAACAAATTTTTGATTTGACGAGTATTGAATCTTCCACCCCAGGGACTGGCTGTTTAACTGCTGTGAACTTTGAAAACTAAAAAAAAAAGACTGATGATTGAACCTTCCTCCCAAAGGACTGGAGTAAACGGTGACGGGAGAATGAAATCAACTCAACATATCCCCTCTCGAGTTCCCCCCCCCTCCCTCCCGCATTCCATACATTCAGTCCCGGTACATTCAGTTTTCAAACAGCTCGCGTGCCACCTATTGTATGATTTTTTTTACACAAATTTCATTATGGCACAGCTCACCACTTTTTTATACAAACTTTGTCCTGACAATAACAAACACAAAAAAAGAATTATCAAATTTGGTGCAGTCGTTCGGAAGTTACGTAGGTACGTACCGTACATACATTTCGGCGATTCGTTTTTATTTATATAGAAGATAGAAGACGGGAGACGGGAGACGGGAGACGGGAGACGGGAGACGGGAGACGGGAGACGGGAGACGGGAGACGGGAGACGGGAGACGGGAGACGGGAGACGGGAGACGGGAGACGGGAGATAGATAGAAAGATTAACTGCTGTAATATAATCCAATGCATAGTGTCATTAGCGTGTGTATGCATGGTTGCCGCCAAAAGTTTATGGAATGCATTGTCATTGCAGGGTTTCAGCTTGATCGGATGTCGGGAAGTGAGTTAATTTCCATTTCCAGCATTCCACTTCTTTCATTCATTCAATCAAGAAAACAAAAGCGAAATTCAAATAGATGTAAATACACTCCACATACCATTCCCAAAGATGACATAGGCCCCGAGGGAAATTTCCTCAGGTCCCCCTGTGTGAAGATAGTGTAAAAATAGCATCACAATTTTTTTTATGAAATAGTTTATAAAGATAACGGGTTTCATTTTATTTCCAATAATTATATTATTATCGTTACCCTGACAACATTTTTATTTTTGTTTATATTAGCTCCACACAGTAGGCCCTGAGGAAAATAATTCCCCTCAGGGCCTATTTCGTCTTTGAGGATGCTGTGTGGAGGGTCTTTTAAGGGAAGGAAGGAGAGGAACTTCTGAGAAGGAAAAGGGTATGAGGGGTGGGTAGGATCTGGGGTCAATTTATCCAGGAATGACGGACATATGAATCCACCCCTCCCACTTGCAAGGCGATATTCCGAGAGAGTACGGCTGGAGAAATCAAAGGGACTCGCTCAACCATTCTCTCCCGATCCAACCTGCCGTGCATTTGGTGGGCTGACGCATTCGCCGCCAAGACTCGGGCAAACCCCACCCCATAAACCCGGACACCCGTACTAAGTCACCAATCGTGACCTATGGCAGAGGTGTTGGTTATCCAATAAATGGTTCCCGGGGTGGTTCCCAAATTGTAAATCACATAATAAAATAAAATACCAATGTGCAGTTCACACGCGGTAGAAGTGAAACCTTCAGAAAACTAAAGTAGAAAAGAGCGGTTATATTTAGTATGTAGTATATGAGGAATGTAAATAATCACAAATTAAACAAGAGGTATATTTTTCCACTAAACTTACGCATGATTTATTTCGGTAAATAAGTCTATGTACCTACTCGTAATATGTGAAGTCATCTACATTAAGTCACAATTTGAATAGTTTTTGGAATAATTAATATTTAAGATAACATGAAAGATAAGACCAGATAACAGAGATAACAGTATAAACATTGAATTTTTTTAATGGAACAACTCTCTTTTTATAACTTTTGAAGGTTAGGTATATCTTTTCTTTTTAAGGTTTTAATCTTCTTCTTCAATGACATATAAACATCAAGTTTTTATTTAAATAAATTATGAAATAGATAGATTATTTTAAAGTGCGTTATATGCTACATGCTACTTAGCAGTACCTACCTATTATGTAGACCCTCTTGGTCATCACTCGTCGCTAGTTATAAATCTTATTTACACACTAATGTAAATCACATAAGTCACTAGTTAAAAGTCTTTATTGTAAGTTACTAGTTATAAGTTTCGGTAAGTTCTTAGTTGCTAGCTATAAGCCTTGGTTGTAAGTTACTAGTTATGAATCTTAGTTGTAAGTCATGAATTATTACGCGACTGGAGTAAGGGACAGAAAAATGATAATTTAACAGAGAAGGAAATATTTTTCTTCATCAATTGCGAATACAAAAAGATTTATGTTTTTAATATAGAATTTCCATTAAATATGTAGATTAATTATCCAATAAAACAATATAATGTTTTTTTACAATGAAGCTAAGTACCTAATAAAAATAATGTACTTGCCTACTAAAAAAAACACTTCACCGGCAAGAATGTTATTCTTATTAATATTACAGAAATTTTTGAAATACAATCAAAATTAATTACATGATAATTATTATAACTTACAACATTTCTTCATCGTATTAATAAAATATTTACCGGAAAACTTACTTTTAATGCTAAAGGATGCTCAAATTCAACGACGGGGACATTTTTTTTCTCCGGTTCAAAAACACCGGCATCTTTTAAAATATTTATCACAGATTCTAAAAACGATAACCCGCTCCGATTCATTTTCTTAGATAAAAAGTCAACACTGTTCGCTAAGCCAGCAATGAAATTAATTATTTACACAGGTAAATTAAATAATTTGTAGAGTCGGGATTTTTACTGCGTTTGCACCTTTTTCGGGAATTCGCGCACTTTAGTGATGTGCGTTTTGCGTACGCTCGAAATGTTAGGCGTGTAACGATTGACTGACAAAACAAATGTGTTCAGTTTACCCCTTCCAACGACGACGCGTGAATGAATACCATATGCCATATGCGATGAAAAGTCAGTAATCATTTATCTCAGGAAAATTATTTGCGGCAAAGTGAACCGACTGAGTCAAACAAATTATGTAAGTACATAATAATGCTTGCATTATTATTGCGTCACACGAAATATACAAAATTATCGTTGGCTACCTAGTTATTTTATTTACGTATACAGATTATAAAAAAATATCACTTGCTGATTTGCGACAATGCGTTTGTTTTTGATTCATACAAAAGGTGTCGTAAAAAATATATGAATGATTGGCTATGGGCCTGGGTCCCACCAAGGCATCGTGAGTTTAATTATTCGTCTGGCCAAGTCCTCCATCACGATACATGTGACATTTTTCGCTTACTATGGTGGTAGTAGGAGATTTTAAAATACAGATTATTCATAACTATTATCTACTAGCTTTTTCGCTCGCATGGTATTAGGGGATTCTCACTCCGCCTCCTCCACCTTCCCTCTCCCCACTCCACTCCCCCCCCCCCCCCCCCGTCAACCTCCCTCCCCTTCCACCCACCCCTCTCCCCACTCCCCTCACTCCACTCCCCCCATCAACCCCCTCTTCCCTCTCCCTCCACCCACCCCTCCCCCCACTCCCCCCCTCCCCTCCACCACCTTCCCTCTCCCCACTCCACTCATCCATCATCCCTCCTCTGCCTCCCCCTCCTTCTCCAGGCACCCCTCCCCCATCCCATAACCCTCCCCACTCCACCTCCCCCCACCTTCCTCCACCCCTCCCCCTTCCCCTTCCTTCCCTCCTCCCTTTCCCATCCCACTCCGCCTTCTCCACCTTCCCTCTCCCCACTCCACTCCCCCCATCAACCCCCTCTCCCTCCACCCACCCCTCCCCCCACCACCTACCTCTCCACATTCCCTCTCCCCACACCACTCCCCCCAGCAACCCCCTTCCCCCCACCCCCCCCCCCCCCCCCCACACACCCTATCCTCACCCTCCATCCTTTCCCTTTCCCCTTCCTCTCCTCCCCCCTCTCCCTCCACACATTCATTCCCGATACATTCAGTTTTCAAACTGCTTGCGTGTCACCTATTATATTTTTTTACAAAAAATTCATAATGCCAAAACTTAACGGTAGTTTTATACAAAATAATGAACAAAAAAAAGAATTAGCCAATTTGGTGCAGTCGTTCGGGTTTATGCGCATACATACATTTCGGTGATTCATTTTTAGAGATAGTTATTAAGTACGACGCCAACAAAGCGATCTTTTTAGGTAAAATAAAAACAAACATCGTTTCCAAGGCGACAAGGAACTCCAGTGAAAAATATTATGGCTTTAAAAAAATATGTTCATATAGACCAATAAACGCTGATTCTGAATATATAACTTTTATTTCATAATATTAAACGCAGAGTTTTTAAAAAATTATTAAAAAGTGCATTTTTAAACCTCTCCTCGAAACATAGTGTCAAGTTGGCATTACTGAAATGGTGAATGGTGACGTCACGCGTCACCACTCACCCACTGTCACCTGGTGATCGCGTGTATTGTATTGTCAGTATTGTATTGACATTTGAAATGACTTAAAGTGCACATATGCAATTCAATATTTCGTGTTTTTGCTTTATTTTCATACTGTTTATAGAGTTTTAGATAAATAATAGTTATTGTGTTTATTGAAACATAATTTAGGCCCTCAACAATTTACGAAAAGGGCTATATTTGCGGAAAATCTGGAATAAATTTTGCCTATTTGAGGTTAAAGTCGTGTCATATTTTGACATTGTATTTTCAAATTGTTTTTAGTAAAGGGATTTTTATACAAGCTATTACGCAATCTTCATGCATTGTATTATAAATACCAGTTTCTGTGTGTGTTATACATAAAACAATGTTCAAAATCACGCCTGAACCAACAAAATTGAAGAACGATGTCACTTGTACTTGCAAAGATAATTCATTATTTTTATATTGCACTTTGTTAAAATACAATAACAGTAGCGGTGAAATGTGGACATTTTACCAATGTTTTTCTATATTAAAAGCAATTAATCTTAAATAAAAAACGCCTCAATTTCTCACACAAAAGTCATTGAATCATCCTATATTCATTTTATTCCGCCATTTTCTTAAATTCAAAATCAGGGATGCTCTGCCCAAAAAAATTATTTCCCTAGATTTCGAAGTGAAATTTCCCTAGAATTTCACATTTACGCAATTACCTACGTAGCCACCTGATTGTGTAACACTAATCCTGTTATATGTTAATTAATATGATTAATTAATTGGAAAGATATCGGAACTTGGTAAATATACTTATAATACTGTGCTTTTCCAAATAAAACACTTTTTGCTACGTGAAGTAATAATTTAAAAGCACGAATACACTCACCACTGAATTAGAAACTGAATTCCAAATAAAAAAAAAACACTTTGCAAAATAAAAATCAACCGCAATCACCGAAAAAATAGAACTTAAAACATAAACTAATTTTTTTTTTCAGAGGTCCCATTTATCTTTTTAGATACATATAATATCATTTTGAGTTGTCAGTGTTAAAAATAACATTGCATGGTAAGTACAACAATAATTAAGATTCGTGGGAATTCCAAAAAATATATATTTATATTTTTTGGAATTTATACCAGTAATATTGTAATATGTAATAAAATTTTTGCCAGAGTTCGAAATTTCCCTAGATTTTGTCCTGATTTCCCTTATCCCTAAAAAATATTTTTCTCCCCTAGATCTAGGGAAATTTCCCTCGACATAACATCACTGATTCAAAAAGACAACTTAAAAATAATAAACTATAGGTGGGTGAAGGCCGCCATAGATACGGTGCGTTTCTAGGAGTCTTTAAAAATTAAAACTTTGACAATTATTTTAACTATTAAAACTAACTATAAAAATAAAAATAAAAATGTAGTTATTTAAGTTTGAAGGTCTTTATTCATAAAAAAAAATAAAAAAATGGACTGGAGTTCTCTATGCTTTTTTTCTGACGTTTGCAATAAATCGATTTTGTTAGGGACAGAAAACGTATGATAAATAATTTCATAACGCCAGAGCTTACCAATATATATAACCTATAGTACTCGCAAATAATGTAGCTTTCTATTAGATAAAGAATTTTTAAAATCCATTCAGTAGTTTTTGCGTGAAAGATTAACAAACATACATCCATACAAACTTTCGCCTTTATAATATTAATAGTAGGATAAATAATTTATTTTTTTCTTTTAAAATAAACGTTCCATATTAATGAATTATTTAATTTTTGTACACGCTCTATCTACTCTAAAACAATATTTTGTATTTTTACAACATTAACTTAGAATAATTATTTTTTACTAAGTTTATTTTCTTAATTAATATTTACTTTTTAGTGAGACATACATTTATAATCAGACATCATGTGGACAAATATGTAAATTAAAAATTACTGTTTGTACTAAAATTCTACTAAATTCAGTGGAAATTATCCTGCAGAAATGATGTGAGAATTACGAATTAATAATTATTTGGGATGACTCGCAAATCAACCAATTATTTGCCTTTCTAGTGGAAATCTCACGACAAGTATTGTCTATGACTGCGATTGTGTTCTGTGTACTCTCTGCCTTTGCCTACTTTATGTACTTTGTTTATGCTCTTTGCCATTTTCCTTGCGAGCGTTGTTTCTGTTCTTAAATATATATTTATTTAAAGTTTTAATCCAATATCTGCTCGCCGTTCCTTCTATTTGAATAGATTACACACAAATTTAAGATAAAATCTAAATTTCCGGCCTTTGATTGGTCTTTTCGGGCTTTTTTAACGGAAAATGCCACCGCAAATAAATGATTGATATTTTGTGCATAACACTTCAAGAGCTGAACAGCGACAGCAGAGATAGATTGGGAGAGTAGAATGGTAGGATTATCCGGCGGGGGCCACCTCTTCGCGTCAGGAGTACCCCCACAAGAAGGTATTTATCATTTTAACCTTCCCGCACGGGCAAGTTTAATTCGATCTGTCACCTATGAATACGGATCTCTTTGTTAGATATTTGACGGAAAATACTTCAGAATATGCAATATTACATACGATTAATGTTAGTATGGTCAGTTTTGGATAGTTTAAAATGTGTTGTTATTATAATTTAGTTCGCGAGATGACGGCTATGACGAATAATGCCCCCACGTCAGCTGACGCCTGCCTCAGCATCGTGCACTCGCTGATGTGCCACCGCCAAGGTGGGGAGAGCGAGGGTTTCGCCAAGAGAGCAATTGAGTCGCTGGTGAAGAAGTTGAAGGAGAAGCGGGACGAACTGGACTCGTTGATCACGGCCATAACCACCAACGGAGCACACCCCAGCAAATGTGTCACCATCCAGAGGACTTTAGACGGGCGGCTGCAGGTGGGTGTCATCGGTTACTTGGTCTTTCTTTCTGGAATGAAAAGCTAAAAATATTGTACAATTTAGCGTTACATGTAACCATTCAATAATATTTTTTTCTTTATCTGAATTAAGCCCTCTGGTTCTATAAATTCATGATGCCCATTCAGCCTGTACAATGCCTTATGTATCGTAAAACAAAATAGAACTCTTTCTGTGACTCAAAGCCAGTGTAGGCAATCATTTAAAAAATGAATGATGTGTGATGTTAAGGCATGTCTTAAAGTATGATGTGTGCCATTTCAGGTTGCAGGGAGAAAGGGTTTCCCGCACGTGATTTACGCCCGGATATGGCGCTGGCCGGACTTGCACAAGAACGAGCTGAAGCACGTCAAATATTGCCAGTTTGCATTCGACCTCAAGTGCGACAGTGTGTGTGTCAACCCCTACCACTACGAGAGGGTTGTCTCTCCCGGTATTGGTGAGACCTTTATACTACATTTAACAACGCACAACATATACAGGGTGTAACAACACTTACTTGAATTACCTGAAACTAGCGATTCTTAGCATTTTGGGAGTAAAAATTAATGTGGATGTCATATTGCTGTCCGATCATGTTTTTTTTTTCAATAAAAAATGTTTTTCCATCACACATTGCAACTGAAATAGTTGGGAGCAGCCAGCGCTGTTGTGTCTCGTTCTAGCAGTGCGGTAACAGAAGAGAGAGAGCGCATATCACATGATCCCGTCGCCATGCATAGCAGTGTGATCAGTGGCAATGTGTGATGAGAACATATATTTTTTGTTTTTAATTGAAAAAAATATCATCGGACAGCAAAATGAAAAAGGGGAGAATATGGTATATCGTACTACTTCGCATTTAACTCTCAATAGTGTAATGTTGGAAATGGATTAGAGAAGTGGAGTTAGGTTCAAATGAATACCTATTTTATTGAGGAAGCTATTTATTTAAATCATATTTTACAGCCATCCCCCTTAGGACAACTGGCGATTTCTAATGTACAAACGACATTTAACGTTGAATATATTAAGAACACTTAGTCATTGTGAACTGTTATTTATTCGATGGAGTTCTGTCGTCATGCTATGGAACGATGAGAAGTTATCCATCAATCCTTATCGATCAACCATGCTAGAGGGCCTGGAATGTTTACACATCAAAAGTTTTGTAAAAAATGGTTTTCGGTACGATTTGATGAACAGGTATGGTAAATCCTACCACCGGTACATAAATCGTACGTAGAACTTTATTTAAATTTAAAAAAATATGTACATTTTTAAGGCATGCATGCGTTGCAAATGTCTCCACAGTACTGGGATCCAGTCTCCTTTGGGTCCTGCCTTATCAAAATAATAATTAACAATAAGTATTAACTCCTCGTTCTCCCTCGCCCCTCTTTCCAACCACTCAAAGTAGAACCTGTGCTCTAGTTTCAGCAAATGCCCCTCAAGTATACTTTCGAGCTGATTTTGAAAAGTCGTTGATCTTCCCCTTTGTAAAATCAAATGATTTGCATATATTTCTTCCTGTTTTGACGTGTCTTAGTGTAGGATCGGAAACATTGAATACTTGTGCAGCCTCGTTTGGTCCCATTTCATTATTATTGATGGCCAAAATCGCTGCTTCCAAATCTGCATTACACCACTGTAGTACTTTCTTTTCAATGTCACCTGAAATTTGTACGATTTGGCAAACCCTTGAGTTTTTATGAAAAAATTACTTTAAAAAAAATGGTTTTTAGGCAAAACATGTAAAAGATACGAGACAGGTGTGATTTTGCAAAAGCAAATTGTAGAATATGAACATGTTAAGTGAACGTAGTTTGAGAAAAAACCAACATAATATCTTTGAAGATGAAATCATCTTACGCAGTAGCTGAAAAAATTAGACGAAGATTGTAAAAAAACAAAGAAAACTCAATTGCAAATGCATGCACGAACCAACAATAAATAAAAATGGACAGACAACTGTGGCGCTTCTAGCGGTTTGCAGAGTATTATCAGGATTAAAAAATAGTGACCAAGCGAAAATAATCAGGTGGTACGATTTATCGACCGGTACGATATACCATACTCTCCCCTTTATGTTTTTTACTCCGCGTGCGTGCAGTTACATCCTATATATATATATACATTTGTGTGTTATTTTTTTGGCATTTTTTTTTACATTTAAAATTACTCCATATTAAATTTTAAGGTTTTGAATGAACTGTAAATGTTACTCACATATTTTTAGAAAACCTTAGTGAGTTCCGAGTTAGGCTATTTTTTACTTTCAGCTATCAAGGAATCGAAAACGAGAGAATGGTGTGTGCGTGTTGAACGAGGACGTGTAATATGAGGTTCTCCTTTCTTTCTAAATTATCTGGCATTTTCTGGAACCGATTTATCTGAAAAGTGATGCATATACGCGTTACGATCAGTACAATGTGTACTGATCTCTCTTTTCTATCTCTTTCTATTTTATCTCTTTCCATTAGAAAGTTATGTTTGGTTTTTCAAAAAACGCATTCAAAATATAGTTGGTTGACAAATCACACAAAGCCTATCGTGTTCGAGGTGTACCGAGGGACAAAAACGTAACAATTATAGTGTGAAGTGATTTAATGTGACAGACTAAACAAACATGTAGCAATGTATCCCGAGACGGTACTCCAAGCAGAGGATAGGATGCTTTAATTTATTAATAACGCAATTTTAGTCAAACAGATTAAAATTTATTGCTTTCAGATTTACCGGATTTTGTTTATTTATGAGTACACAAGTTAAATCCTTTTGAAACCTTTCAATATTACTTCAATGGTATACCTATGTCGTAGTTAGGGAACGTACCCATACTACGTGACCAACTTTTTGCAATTTTTAACCCCCCCCCCCCCCCCCCCCGGTGACCAAAATCCTAAGCAACCTGCCGCTCATTTGTATGGAGCGTGACATTTTGAAGACCCCCCCCCCCCCTTAAACGTGTCACGTAGTATGGGTACGTTCCCTTATATGTGTAAAGGGTACACTTGAAGCAGTTAATGGTTTCGGGTCACCAATTCCACAATAGGGAATTTTTAAGAAAAAGAATTTTAACTACTATTATTACCAAACTTTTCTAAAAAAAAACTTTCACTGTTGCATAAGAATAATGACTGGCGGGGTATCCAACTATAGCAGCGCCAACGGCTGATTCGAGCACTTCTGAATAGCCAGGTACTTCCCAACCTTCCTCTTCCCCACCTCCTTCCCCTCCCCACTACCTTCAGCCTCACAACATACCCCAATTGGGGATGCCATAGTCTCACTGGCTCCAGACGGGAGCAGTTGAGATTCTTGTGCGGTATTCACTGTAAAAAAAAAAAAGATTATGTGTCATTTTAAATATTAATTACCTGACTTGAGCTGAACTTCAAGCAATGCGGATTTTGTTGACTTGTGATTATGGTTCATTTAAAGATGCTACCAACAGCCTAGCGATTCCGTATTTTTTGTGGGATCGTTGTTGGATAACGGACGTTATCTCCCGTCAGATTTGTGTGATTTTTACATATTTACTGTCACATATTTTAGTTTAGATCGATTTAAACATGAATTCCTGCAAGTACGCATGATTATTTATTAATTTATTGTACGTTGTACAATGTACATATAAAAAGCAAATAACAGCCATAAAAATTACACAAATCTGACAGGAGATAACGTCCGTTATTCAATAACGATCTGACAAAAAATATGGAATCGCTAGGCAGGTTTTAAAGTATTAAAATTGATGAATTGACAACGTTGGATGCCATTGTCACTTTGCAACACAATCCACCAACAGCAAATGCATTGTACTAGGAATCAACACCATTACAAGATTCTAAGTGTCCTGTTTTATTCCCCAACTAAGTAAATGACTGTAGGATAAACTTAACACTTAATTATATTAGTTATGCTGTAAAATATTATATGAATGATGTATGAATTGTTTGTTTGCACCCGTAGATATGCATTATGTTTATGAATAAATTAAAGTTGGCACACTGCGGAGGTATTAGGTCGCGGGAGGTTATAACACGCCCTTTTCTTCCAGATCTATCGGGCCTCACGCTGCAGTCAGGCCCCAGTCGTCTGGTGAAGGACGAGTACAGTGCGGGGGCGGTGGGCCCTGGCGGTGCTGGGGCGGGCGGCGGGGGTAGCATGGACGTGGATGCGGCGGAGCAGATGGTGGTGCAGCAGACCATCCAGCACCACGCTGCTTCACCACTGCACCATCACCAGGGATACCTGCATCTGCAGCAGGGGCAGGGTAAATAAATGCTTCTAAATATTTTTTAACTGTTAAAAATTAAAAATTTATTTTTTTGATTCTGATCATCAATTTATTTATATTTTCATTCATAATTATTGATTTTTAAAATGGTCTAAAACTGCAAATTTCAAAACGGTTAGGACAGGCTACGACGACATTATGACATAGGCAACATTACTAGCTGCTAAGACAGTTGTCACCGAGAACCTACCAACGTTGTCAGACATGATTTCAATTCGACACCTTGCACACGAACGTAACGCTATGGCGCAAATCAAAAGTGTATAATATTTTTAATTTTTAAAGACATAAAAATGCCATTACTATCGTAATTTTTTCGACTTTGATGTAATTTTTTTTTATTACAACAGCATATCAATACGCACTTTTAACAGGCAGCAAGAAATGATTTTTAACAATTTATTATTTTCTGTTACATTTTATTTTTTTTCTTTATGATTTACTATTATTTATTAACGAATAGGCATGCTGCGCCCCATGGAGCCCGCCACGCCCCCCTCTGCCCCCCTGTCCTCCGCCGCCTTCCCCCCCTCACCGCGGCCCCCCCAGCCCCAGCACCCCCCGCACCAGTCCCCTCACCAACCCCACCAGTCCCCCCACCCGCCTCACCAGTCCCCCCACCCGCCCCACCAGTCCCCGCACCAGGGCCAGGGGCAGGTGCCCCCGCCCATGCTGGTACCCAAGCAGGAGGCCCCCGAGGGACGTGCCACCTGGCTGCCCACCAGGATACAGCATCGTGAGATTATTATTTTTATTTTTTATTATTTAATCCATTTTTAAGCTCATGTTTTTTTATGTTATAACTCACGTTAACCCAATCTAACCTAACTCTTCTGTCTGTTACATATATATTATACACCTATATTTATGTCCAAGTAACCCTAATCCTACGCCATTTTTTATTTTTTTTGGGATTTATTATTTTTTATTAACCTATTGGCCACAAATCCCGGCTCTGAGCTTGGTGTGCGTCTCTAGCACAAACCCCGGCTCAGAGTAGGTCGGCCTAAACACACCAATGACATCTTTGAAAGAAATTTTAAAGGCCAAATGCTCTGTAGGTAAAACGAAGCATTCATTTCGTAGTAATAGTTAGTTTTTTTCCCTGATATTTATGTTCGAAGCAGCCCCGGATCTATGACATTTTCAAACCGGTGCGGAAACTTGATAGTGGCACCCCCTCTCGCTAACATTTGAGCGAGGGTGCCACTATAAAACCACTCAGGTTTATTCGGCTCAGCTCGTGTAGCCTCTAGTTCTAGATTCGACGGGGATTCTTGATAATGGCACCCCCTCTCGCTAGCGTTTGAGAGAGGGTGCCACTATAAAACCACTCGGGTTTATTCGGCTCAGCTCGTGTAGTCTCTAGTTCTAGATTCTACGGGGATTCTCCTGGCAGAGACATCATGTACACTATGCACGCTAGGGTGTCCCAAGACATAAGGAAGAATTTTTTTTTTCATGAATTTAAATACACCTACCCTCTTATTTTTTTCCATTTGAACCCAATAACTCATATAATAAATATTATGTTGATAAAACACCGGCAACCCGTGCCGACTTGATGCCAAACATATGGTACAAAAATTTGTACTAAGTTAATATGAAAGGATCTTAAACTTTAATTTTTCTCGGATAAATAAAACAAAAAACTGCAAAAATGTTCAATTATGTTGTATTTTACATTTAAATGGTTTATCGATTAAAATTTCGCTTAAAAGTTTTTTTTTTTACAATCTTCCGGTGTTACTGAATGCATCGTAACAAAAAATTTTTTTTTCCTCTTCGACCGTGATTAAGCCATGAAAATCTTACATTAACTTAACAGCTCTATTATTCACTACCCTCATCGACGACACCTTCTTTCTGGCTTCTTGATATTAAGCATTATTTGACCACATCGTAGGGCATTCGTTAAGAAAACTGGCATCTATTTTCAGACGCTTTCATCAATTTTTTCGAAATCTTTCATCGATTTCAAAAAGCACAAGTCCTGGTAAGGTGCTTTAACTGTTGTATTACATTGTAACCATGGCTTGACATAGGATGTTACTATGAACAAGGAAACGTGAACTAAAAGTGCCGCCTTATCCTTACGACTTAAAGCGCCCTTGCCATCCATCGGCTTGGTGCATAGCACCTGGAGGCCGAATCGTAAATTTTCTCTCTGTATCTCCGCCTAAAAACATCACAGAGAGCTTTAACAACTCTCGATAGTCATTTTGAAGTATTTTTGTTGGCAGTGCAGTACGGTAAAAGTCGAGCCAATCATCGATTTCGGAAGTGGTCAGGTGCAATGTGAGATTTTCTCTGTAGCACCGAATTTTTTCAGGATCAACATTTTTCCAGTTATCTCTAAACTTTTTGAAGAGTGGGATGTCAGAGCTTGTAGTCACTTGACTGATTTTTAATTTAAACACAGCTTTTAATACCAACTAATACACGCGATGGCGGCAAGCAAAAATAAGCATTTCTCTGTTAAGTTTTTGTTCAAGAAGCACATAAGCACCATTGAAGCGACCTGTATTTGAAGCTGTAGTATCACAAAACAGAATTTGCACTTTATCTTCCAGATTCCAGTCTACAATCGCATTCCATAGCCTGCGCTTGTTCCTTCGTGGCACAGCAACTTTCCAATCGTGGCACAGCAATAAGTTGTTGGTTATTCCCATATGATATAACAACTGGAAGACGTTCTTCTTTTGATTTACGAGGATCTAAAGCAAGCAACAGTTTGCTGTCCCAGTGAAGAGTCACAGCATCTGGTACCTCGTTTTAAAAAATAACTTTTATGGCCTCCACGCGCGCCTTTCGTTTTTCCTTTCGAATTCTTTGAATTCAAGACTTACTTATTGGAAACTAATCAATATTATATCCAAGCACCTCAATAGTAGCTTCAAGAATGAAAACAGAATCTCTCATACTTAACTAGCACCTATCTAGCGCTGCGACTAACTTTGGAGTAATGAAGTCTTTGCTCATCGACGTTTTACTGGTTTCAGGTTGAGTGTTCTGTAGCGGTTTTGGCAAATCTTCTGAATATGTGAATCGGAAGATGAGTCGTTTTTTATCAGTTCGTAAGATGATGTTGAAGGAATTGGCGCAGATACATATTTATTACGCCGCTTTTCTTCTTCGATTGTTCTAAGGCGCGCTCTTTCCTCTTTATATGTCAGTTTTTTGTCCACCCCCGCTAAGTAGCCAGGACGACCTGGCTCTCTTTGCCGCTGCAAGAAGATTTATTTATTTTTATTAATTCAAGGGTATTGGCGTGTGCAATGTCAAATAAATTATCTAAGTTTTTGACAAACTCTTGACGACACGTTTTTCAAATATGTCTTGCGTTTTCTGCTCATTTTTTTGCAAATCCCTTCAAACTTTATATAAGTTTACAAGTTTCTTCACACAATTAGGGAAAAGATTTGTTTGGTGTACGCGCTTTTTTTCCAATTGATAACACACTCGGGAATAGTGAGATCAGCACTTTCATTGACAATTAAATTTACTTCTCGGATATTGTAGAACAAAACTTCAAGAACTTGTCCATTAGAGGGGAGTTTAGAATCCGATATTTGGTGTTTTACGACTCCTTTTAAAAATATACCCTTTTTAAAACTGCGTAAATCTAACGACATCTTGCCTGAATGAGTAATATGAATTTGCTAACAAAAAAGCAAGTTACTACAAGCGCATCAACACATTTGCTCGCGGGCGTCTTAATATAAAAGTACAAACATGTTTCGATGCAAGTTGGCACGGGTTGCCGTGGTCCCACTTAAACAAAATTTTATTTATAAGTGTTTTATCATTATTGAAAAAAAATTAGAAGGTATGCGTTGAAAAATAACAACTTTAATTTTTTTGGGACACCCTAATGCACGCATTCAAAATCCACTTAGGATACGTTCATAAATCAACTTAGGATGTGTTCAAAAACCAACTGCGTTATAAAATTAAATGAATAATCGATAGAACAACGTGCGCTGGATGCCAGGCACTTTGTGAATCAAGTTTGTTTTTTTTTAATCAAACATAAATTACGAGGTTTGCCCCGTCTAGATCCCGGGCTAATTCGATGTTTTGTAAGCAGCCGGCTCTCATTTAATTTCTTCAATGGCGAGTGGTTCCGGTCTTGACAATGTGCAAAATACATGCAGTTTGTTATCTAAATTGGATGATGACAGTATCAGTGATCATTTAGCGTCATCAGATCCCAAGTCTGATTGAAACAACAAAAATCCATGGAGACAAAATGCCTATTTTTTAATCCAAATAAATTTAGGAACCACTGGTTAAAGTTTAGAAAAATCTTTATTTATTAAATTATTATAGTATATAGTTTTCCAATTTTCGGGTTTTTCGACCACCGTAATAGGCACGCTAGCCTTTTACAAATCTCAAGCATGCTCAACAATCGAATTTGGGAGCCATCTCTGAGCTGGAGCCCCAAAATATTTGATAAACCTGCTTGATTGAAGATGCATTGTTAACAGACTGATTGCCATCTATAAGGTACATGCGCCCGTATTGCAGCGGTTAATTTGTCGGGTACCACGTATGTGATGTAAATCAGTAATTTTTAATTTCAGCCTTCGAGGGACAGAAAAACAGAGCTTCTTAAAAGTGTGAAAATCTTTTTTTTTATGTTCAGAAATATACTTTCACATCTTTCTTAAAAATCCTTTTTTTATATACCTACATAATTTTTTTTTGTATCTTTTGCATTCTCTATAAATTAAAAATTAGTATAACTTTAATAATATCAAAAACATCTATGTACATTTCCTGTTTCCAACCCTCTGAAGCCAGTGAAATTATGGCATATCCAATAGAGGTTGGATCCATGTTGTGAGGCTGAAGGTAATGGGGAAGAGAAGAAGATGAATTCAAATACCGATAATAATGAATTAATATAAATATATTTTAAATATTGTAATGACTGGTTTGTTGAAAAGTAACGTTAATTGAGGATATTATTGGCTGTTCTAGCGGGCATCAGTCAGCACGGCCTGGGCATGACCGGGGCTCTGATGGACCCGGGATCCAACTCGGGTTTCTTCCAGCCCGACCACTCCTCGTCTGACGGGCAGATCTCCCAACCCTTGGGTTAGTATTGCCATCATTATAGCTAGACGGCAAGCAAAAGTATCATGTCGCTTGCCGTGTGCAGAAAGGACGAGTTTTAATAATTGTTCACTAGTGTTCATTGGTGACACTCTCCTTCTGCAGCGCACTTCATTCCTATAATGAACCTTGAATGGTCTTATGTTTTTTTGAAACTCGGTTATGGGATAAAATGTAATGTTTGAAATATTACTTTTTGGGCAATATTCTGTTCTATTTGTACCTTTTAGAAATGCAAAAGTGAACGTCTTGTGTAGCCATGCAATAAATGGTTTACTTATAAAATTTCATTTGTTCTTTGAAACAATACGAGATTCGATCAATAAGTACCCGTGTTTGAAGACAGATGGCATTGCAGAGGGAAAATGACATTACTGTCGTATACTGCCATCTATCAAACGACACCATACTAAATTTCAGACCGATCCATAGGTTAGTTTTTATTTGGCACCAGTTGTATCGCACATATTATCACTGTCATTTATGAATTTATACAGACTGTTTATAACGCTAATAAATAAAATAAACATGTTTCTCTATAAAATGGAAGAAGAGCAATATCGATCCGTAATTCGCTTTTTATTTTTGGTTGGTTTATTGGTTCAACGAATTTAAATATGATTGTTCATCTGTTTGTGATAAGGAGAGGCCAGGCCACCCGGCAGACGTGGTTACCGAGGAAATCATTGAAAAGGTCCATGACATGATTCTCGCTGATTACCGAACTAAAGTGCACGAAGTAGCAGAGGCCATAGGCGTGACGTGTGGACGGGCAACAAATATTTTACTTGATAAGCTGAGTGTGAGAAAGCTGTCAGCCTGATGGGTGCCTCAATTGCTCACGGTGGACAATAAGCAGATACAACTGTCAATGTTGGTTCCTGTTCGGACCTCTGCGAAATTCGCAGGAGTCATCACCTTGATGACTCGATGGATACATTATTATACGCTAGTGACCAAACAACAGTTAAAACGATGGATTGTTCTGGATAAATCTGCTCCGAAGAAGGTGGCTAAGATGGTCCCATTGAAGGGAATAATCCTCACGAACTTTTGCAGAAAGGAAGAACAATCATGGGGCAGTACTGTGGTGATTTTATAAGAAATTGGAGGAGACATGGCCCCATTTGGCAATGAAAAAAGTGCTGTTTCATCATGATAACGCACCAGCGCATTCATCTGGAATTGCGCTATCAATTGCTGCCGCACCCACTGTACTCGCCCGACCTGGCTCCAAGCGACTTCTTTCTGTTCCCCAAAATGAAAACATGGCTCGGAAGAAAAAGATTCAGCTCAAACGAGGAGGTTATCGCCGAGACGGAAGCATATTTGGAAGAGTTTGGTAAATCGCATTTTTTGGACGGGAAAATGGCACAAGTTTTAAATGAAGATAAGAAGAAGCTTTCAAATTGGGAAAAGTGTATCGACCTGAAAGGAGATTGTGTTGAAAAATGAATCTTAAAAATTTCTACCACGGGTACTTATTGATTCACCCTCATCCAAATGTTCTGATAAATAAAAAATTGATTTATGTTACGAATAAAGATGAAATTAAGACAGATAACAAATGATAAATAATGGCGCATTCTATGTAGTGTATCTAAACATTATATTATCCTGTATATATGAATACAGATGATAATGCATGAATGTGAATGGAGCAAGGAGTGTGTGCCGAGACAGAGTTGCAACGATCTATCCTTATTAAGTTTTATTTTTATTATGCTCTGATTGTTGTTTAATAATGATTCCAGGTGCCTCCAGCACGTCGCCCGTGTCCCCCCGCCACCTGCCCCCTAACGGCTACGCGGCCGCCGCCCCCCCCTCTGCCCCTGCGCCCCCCTCGGTGCCCCCCTCGGTTCCTCCGGCACCCTCTGTAGCGCCCCCCAGCACCCCCCATGCCACCTGGACGGGCTCCTCCACCCTGACATACACGCAGAGCGCACCCCCCTCACAGGAGAACAGGCAGCACCATCACGCCTATTGTGAGTTTATTTGTATTTTTTTCAACAAACATTTTATTGCTTCTGTAGCAATGGTTCCATGACAAAACAAAACAAAAAATAATCTATTACATATCAAATTGTTATTTTTTCATCTCTGGGGATGCTGTGTGGAGTACACTTTTGAGGAGAATCGTAGGAATGATCCATTTTCAATTTTATAAAACAGACACATAGTTGCTTTTACAACGCTTCCAAATAGCTTCTGATGTACTTGAAACGGACTGTAAATTCTTTAAACAAAACGAAAGGATGTTTGCTGGAATTTGGTGGCAGTATGTGTAGGAAAGAACAAGATATGCAAGGAAAACAGGATGACCAATCACTTACCATTGTATCTCTGCGAAGGAGCACACAACACAACCACAATATAGTGAGTTTCACCGCAATACCTCGAGGTAATTATCGCCACAACAAAACGAATGAGTACTTAAAATGATATTATGTACTTCCAAAATAGTCAAATTACTTCTTTTTAAACAAGATTATGTACATGAAAAACGCCAACAACTTGCTTCCAGGGTAGTCACAATCCTTTTTTTTTTTTTTACTTAAAAACTAGATTACGAAAAACAGAGACATGAAAAAAAGAGCCATTAAAAACAGAGACATGAAAAACATAGCCATGAAAAACAGAAAAAAACAGAGCTATGAAAAACACCATCAAGTTGCTTCGAAGGCAGTCCGAATCCTTCTTCTCAAAAACAAGTGCACTCGAATTTACACTATTTGCAATAGGCCACTTGCATGGATTTCATAACGACTTGGAAAAAATCATGTGGCTAGATTTTTTTTACTAAGATTACAAAAATGTAAGTAAAATTTTTTAGAAATGTACAGTTTTTTTTATTTTTAAATAAATAAATCCATTATTTGGGCCCGTGACGTCACTACATGAAAATGTCCCTATTAATTTTGTAAAATTCCACACTGATTTATTTTTTTTATATGGCAACACTTTGATTTCAGGCGAATTTTTGAATTGAATATTTAACGTTCACTAGATTTATTGTTTGTTCTCTGCGAACTTATCATTTGGTTTGACCTTTCGACAGATGTTATGAAGAGAACCCCGTATATTTTACGATGTCTGTACGTATTTAGAGGTATAATGGTAGTAGTGCTGATTTTAACAAAATCAAATTTTGTAATATTCTTATTATTATTGTAATTTACAAGTACAAGTAAGTATATTACATTTGATTTAGTAATATAGATGTTGAACATTATAATGATTTATGATCAATAAGATGGATCAAGGAAAAACATATTTATGAAATGTAATTTTTTGGTATGCCTCGTTATTCTCCTGTGCCCTTTCTTGTGGAAAACGTTATTTTTTTAATGATTTTCGGCTATGTAATTATCGTTTTCGCATCCATAAAATTATGTCCCGTCTTACCGATTTATAAAAAATGGTCTGATTTTTCGGGTTGAAATTTTCAAAAAATCGCCAGGGTTTCAAAAATACGATTAAAAAAAATAAAAAAGGATGTCTTAGAATATTTGCCTAAACCGGAAAAAAAATAAAAAAATGTGATGCAAGTGTATGCCTGCATTTTATTCAATTTAGCGCTGGAAAAGGCCATCCGAAATGCAGGTATACAAACCACAGGCCATATTTTTTAACAAGTCTGTTCAGCTCCTTGCTTATGCTGACGATATAGATATCATCGCACGCTCAGAATATGAACTAAAATCGGCGTTTAAAAGCTTAGCTACGTCGGCAAGGAACATGGGATTGGTCATCAACGAGGGGAAGACAAAATATATGCCCGTACATGGACGCCAGAAACCACCAAGTATACAGATAGATAATTATACATTTGAAACTGTCAACGAGTTTGTATATCTCGGTACTATGGTGACAAATGACAACAATGTATCCAGCGAAATCAAAAGAAGAATAGTAGCTGCAAATCGATACTACTTTGGGCTACAGAAGCATATGAAATCTCGCCACCTTACCAGAAGAACTAAAGTCCTGCTTTACAAGACCCTTATACGACCTGTTCTTATGTATGGTTCGGAATGCTGGACAATCAGTAAGGGTGATGAAGGAGCCCTAGAAAGTTTTGAAAGGAAGGTGCTGCGAAGGATTTACGGCCCAGTCTGTGATAATGGAGAATGGCGTATCAGATACAACCAGGAGCTATACGATCTTTACGAGGACCCTAATATCTCCAAGGAAATCAAAACTGGAAGACTCAGGTGGGCTGGACATATCCAGAGAATGAGCGAAAGAGATATTCCAAAGCGAATTATGGATGGTGCACCTGGGGGTCGGAGAAGAGTTGGAAGACCAAAGCTTCGATGGCTGGATGGAGTGGTGAAGGATGCAAGCACCATCGGCATCCGAAACTGGCGCAACGCAGCACAACACCGACAGTCATGGAGGCAGGCTCTGCTGGAGGCCAAGACCCGACCTGGGTTGTAGAGCCACAGATGATGATGATGATGCAAGTGGCCTATTGTTCCAAATTTCAAATAGTCCTCCAGTAAGGTGATGGTTGGGGAAAGGTATGAATTGGATAAAATTACATTTCGTTAGGAACAAAGCATATTCTCATTTTAAGACCAAATACACATATTAGGTAACGTACCCATACTACGTGACCAATTTTTAACCCCCCCCCCCACTGGTGACCAAAAACCTAAGCCCGCCGCCGCTCATTTGTACCAAGCTTGACTTTTTGAAGACCCCCCCCCCCCCCCCTAAACTCCCTTACTATAATATTTGACAAAAAGCCACCACAAGGCAACTTGTTATCGGTTCTAACATATTTCTTAATTTATTTAACATGATACAATATTTTTTTCAAAACAATATCTTATAATATGTAACTTACTATTCAAACTTTTCTTCTGATTGCTCTCTCCTGTTGGAGGTTGACTACCGTGGAAAGAAATTTATAGAACTGCACAAGTTTGGAAGCCATTAAGATGCGGCTATTTCCTTTAACACTATTCCTCGCCTGGTTGGGTACATTTTGTATATTAAATTCAAATAAAACACTTATACGAGAGAGTGCATTTAAAAAAAAAAAGGTGAATTCCTCCAAACCGCACATCAGGCAAAACTTCATTGGGAAACTGCATTTACAAAGGCACCTGAAAAAATGCTGGTAAAACAAAGCACACTTTTTTCTTATTTATAAATATTTTTGTTCCTTTTATCCTGTTGCCTAACAAAATACATTTGGCATTTAACAATTTGTCTTGTTCATGCCAGGGCCCCACGGGGGCGTGCAGGGCGAGGGAGGTGCCGGGGGCCTGCTGTCAGCACAGCCCGCCCCCGAGTACTGGTGCTCCGTGGCCTACTTCGAGTTGGACACGCAGGTGGGCGAGACTTTCAAGGTTCCATCCAGCCGGCCCAATGTCACGGTGAGCATAACTTCTGCCTATAAAAGAGATAAATAGTTATATAACAATTTTTCCTTAGATAATAAAGAGGTCCATCAGGGAGATGAAAACTGCGTAGATAACGATCTCCACTGTACGTAGATGCATTTTGCAGCAGATGAACAATGTTAACGATGATACTGCTTCCTCGTCCATCTCTATTTTTGAAGTGAAACTTCTATAGCGCGTCTGTGATTAGGATTTCGGATGAAATGGAAATGACGATTAGTGCACCTGCGACGCATCAACTGCGCACATTGGCCACTTTGAAAATGATGTCACTTTTAGGTTCCTATTGGTTGAGATATGAATCGGAAATTACGGGAGGTTGCACTCATTGGTCGCTTTGATTATGACCTCATTTTTCAAAAATTGGTTGAGATTGTTTTGGTAAAGTTTTTTTTATTAAATGTCTTAAAAATGATGACCGGGCAACACAGAATTAGGCAACTTCAAGGCATTCTTTGAAAAGTCATTAAAAATGATAAAAATAAGTTAACCGGTCAGCTGCCGGGATATTTCGCGGAATTTCGCGGAACTTCGCGAAAAAACCACCACTTTGAATTTTGAATTGAATGTTTTGTTGATAAATTTTGAGCTATTGTATATTTTATTGACTGAAACACGTTCACAACACAATAAACTATCCACTAAAATCACATTACTTGCATTTATTACGTAAATTAATAGGTTTTACGACGTTTTAATCGCGATACAAATACATCGCGATAATGATAACGACCGTTAATTTCGCGGTAAAATCTGACAGCGCATTGTCATGGAAGAAATCGTTTTAAAAATAATCCAGTGTGGCAATTTGAGTGAAATCTTTAGCATTACCCAGAGTACTGATGGCGCAAGCGATTTTGACACTGTTCTTCATACAAATGTCGTACATATAAGGGTCAAAATCGCAGACCAAAAGTTTTTCAAAGACAATATTATTCAAATTATTTTCCGCGCCTGCGCATTAGGACCCGCGCGCCGGCGCGGCTCCGGCATTTGACCGGTTAAGCTATTTAAAAAAAAACCTTCATAACTTTTAATGACATTTCAAAGGGGTGTTGAAGTTGCATGATTAAAGTTGTCATGAAACCTTTAAAAATACATACACTTGTGGTCCAACGACTTTCTAGTTTCACTTCTACCGCGTGTGAATTACACGCTCTGATTTTTTTTTAACCTAAAAGGCCAGGAAAAATACGAAAATTTCCTAACAAAGCACCACTTTGAATTTTGAATTGAATGTTTTGTCGATTAATTTTGAGCTATCGTATATTTTATTGACCGAAACACATTCCTAGAACAATAAACTATGTACCAAAACAACATTACTTGCGTTAATTACGTAAATTGATAGGTTTTACGATGTTTTCGTCAAGTAATACGCATCGGACTTTGACAGAAAGAATCGCGGCAAATTTGACTTTTCCATGCCAGAGATAAAATCATTTAAAAATATTCTGGGGTTGCCAGGTGAATGAATTTTTGCCTAAATCATGGGTAAACATAGAAGGGTCAAAATAGCAGACAAATTTATTCCACAAATTCGCACAAACATTAATCTATGTGTCTATGGTGTTGCCCACTAGAACGACAGATATTTCCTGGCATTCGGTTTTGGATTCGGCCGCGCAATTTCATACCTCCATACCTCCAAATATTACTACGGAAACACAAATTGCTTACTGTGGTTGAAAGTCAATGAATCCACGTAATTTTAAGGTTCATCCCATATTTTTGGGTTTTATAATTTATTTACTTCAAATTTTTAATCACATGAATTCTGTATGTTAGTTGAACTTGTACTTATTTGGGGCAATATTAAAAATAACTATTTATGTTGTGCATGGTCTATTGGATATAATATCTACAGTCACAGACACAGACATCCAAATTTGCCCTAACATGAAATTCGGGTATCATTTCGACAAGCAAGAGACAAACAAACCACTTGACCATATTTTTTGCACCATGGGGGTTCGAGAATGCTTTGAATAATCTAAGACAGCAGTTGTATGTTGAACACCGAAGGGCGCACGTTAAAATAACCAGACCCTGCGCAGAAAAGTAAAGTTCGCTGAAGTAAGGCAATGGTTTGCAGCACAATCCATCGGAATGTTCATAAAACGGTTAAAATACCAAACCGCCTTCGAATCAGGTTGCAGTTGACTAAATGGTAATATTTATTACACTACGAGGATAAATTGACTAAATGGTAATATTTATTACACTATTGTTAGATTCATTTATTGACAAATCACTGAAAGGGACACTTCGAAGCCACTCCCTATGCTTTGCACAATTTGGATTGTTCCCCTCGCCCTTATGGGCAGCTCTGTCTCTTACTCTGTGGTCACACATTTAACATGTAAACAGATGTTCAATTTTTGGAAAACATTTTAAAAATATGTCTACCGAATATTCAATGAGACGAACATTAGTGACATCTTTTGGTTTTCGATAGAAGCTCTTCAAGCTAGCAACTAAGCATATTAGCTGATGGCGGGAAGTAAAAAAAAAACACATTTTATTTCATAAAAATTACCTACCTATAACTACCCAAATTTAGGTAGCTATCACTTGAGTAGTTATGTAACTACATATCTCTCTCTCTCCCACCATAATTTATTAAATTCCTTTTAGATAAATCAAATTTTTACGTGTGTTAATTCTTCTCACCTCTAAGGTTATGTATATATTACAATGAAACCCTCTTAACCGGTCACAGGCCATGCCATTTCGCAGAAATTCGCGAAACTTCACAAAAAAACACTAAAAAAGCACCATTTTGAACTTTGAATTGAATGTTTTGTTGATTAATTTTGAGCTAATATATATTTTATTGACTGAAAAACGTTCACAACACAATAAACTATCTACCAAAACAACATTACTTGCATTTATTACATAAATTAATAGGTTTTACGATGTTTTATTCGCGATACACTCATTTATTGTGACCGTTAAATTCGCGACAATTTATGACAGCGCATTGTCATGGATGAAAAAGTTTTAAAAATATTCCAGGGTGACTAGGTGAATGAAACTTTTAGCACCACCTAGAGTAATGATGGGGCAAGCGATTCTGACACTGTTCTTCATACAAATTATGTTCATAAAAGGGCCAAAATCGCAGACCAAAAGTTTTTCGTCGACAATATTATTCAAATATTTGAATTATTTTCTCGCGCATGCGCATATGACGCGCGCACCGGCGCGTCTCCGGCCTGTGACCGGTTAAGAAGTTTCGTGGCTTAACCTGTCAAAGGCGACGCCATTCCACGAAAATTCACGTAAAAACCACCACTTTGAATTTTGAATTGAATGTTTTGTTGATTAATTTTGAGCTATTGTATATTTTATTGACTGAAACACGTTCACAACACAATAAACTATCTACCAAAACAACATTACTTGCATTTATTACGTAAATTAATAGGTTTTACAATGTTTTAGTCACGGAACACGCATTTATTGCGACGGTTAAAATCGCGGCAAATTCTGACAGCACATTGTCATAGACGAAATCGTTTTAAAAATATTCCAGGGTTGCAATGTGAATGAAACTTTTAGCGTCTACTAGAGTAATGATGGCGCAAGCGATTCTGACACTGTTCTTCATACAAATTCTGTACATAGAAGGGCCAAAATCGCAGACCAAAAGTTTTTTGTCGGAAATATTATTCAAATATTTGAATTATTTTCTCGCGCATGCGCATATGACGCACGCGCCGGTGCGTCTCCGGCCTGTCACCGGTTAAGAAGTTTGGTTTTTCGGTCCTCGGTCCCAAATTGGCCCAATTTTTTCCCACGTATAAGGTTTTCCTGCTTAAGAAGTTTGTTTTTTCTGGTCCCTTGGAAACTTCTTAACCTCTAATAGGCCGAGGACGCGCGGGCGCGCGCGAATTGTGCGCATGCGCGAGAAAATAAATCGAAAAAATATCAAACAAAAAATGTTTGTCTGCGATTTTGGCCCTTCTATGCACATAATTTGTATGAAGAACAGGGTCAGAATCGCTTGCGCCAACATTACACCATAGGATGCGTCAAAATTTCATTCACCTTGCAACCCCAGAATATTTTTTAATGATTTTATTTGTGACATAGAAATGTCATTTTTGCCGCGAATTTTAGCTGCCCAAATTAATGCGTGTTCCTCGACTAAAACATCGTAAAACCTATTAATTTACGTAAATAATGCAAGTAATGTTGTTTTGGTACATAGTTTATTGTTCTAGGAACGTGTTTCAGTCAATAAAATATACGATAGCTCAAAATTAAGAGGGTTTCACTGTATGTCAATGTGTTTCAAATGAAGTAATAATATGTTCAGGTGGACGGCTACGTGGACCCTTCTGGAGGAAACAGGTTCTGCCTCGGCGCTTTGAGTAACGTCCACAGAACGGAGCAGAGTGAGCGAGCGAGGTAAGCACTTCACTGTCTCTTTTGCTAGTTTAATACAATACGAATTTCTATCATAACATGTAGACAACGGTGCAGATTGGCAGTGAAGACTTGTTTACAGTTACCATGTGAAGGATGTATATAAATGATTAAAAGAATTTGAGCCCGTAATAATGAATTTATTTAAATAACTATAATATAAATATGTAATATTAACGATTTATCGTTGGAGGGGTCCCACCCTTTCCCAAACGGTATGAGGGAACTTGATTGTTTATCTCCTTCATTGTACACCTCAAAGTTCAAATTTTTTTGATAAAACGTATTAGCGACGGTAATTAAATAAAATGCACAATTATTTACGTTAACCCAATTAGTCTTTATTTGGAGTAGGTACAATCAATTTGCAAGTATGACACAGTTTAATAATAGTAAAACTATAACAATGACTTGATAGGTACTTAACCCAAAGGAAACTAATTGTTCCCTGAACCGCTCGTTAAACCTTTTAACAAAAGGTTTAAGAGCGGTTGGGGAAACTCGGTTGGATAGAACGTATTTTAGACTTGCCAGAGATTTTTCCTACAAGATGCACGGGTAGAACCGGGAGGCAACTTAACTTTTTCGAGTTACCACGTGACCTTATATCGGTCATCCCAGCTGTGACATCTGGGCGGTGGGGTGAATATTCTAACCAATAGAATCCCTCGCCCCTAATTAGTAAGGGACTCAGCGATGCGGGAATGGGAAGGTATTCGAGATTGAATAACTCTCATTATACGCTCGAAATAATAAGATGGTTTTGTTACAAAGCTATGTTTAGTCCAGTAAACCTGCATTCAGCATTTGTTAGTAAATATATTGACACTCGATAACAAATATTTGAAATAATTTCTCCTCATTATTGCCAGATATAAAGAGAAACAAAAAGTTGAAAAAAAAAATGGGATAAAATTTATGTGCTCATTTTAAAAATAATAACAAGATAGCTATGTCAGTTTAACTCACTATCACGGGGCAGTCCCATTAGTAGCAAACAAATCAAACGTTTACCCCGTAAAACCAGTGCATTATAAGAGGCGACCCCAGACCCTCTGGGCTTAATACCCAAGAAATATGATTATGAAAACTCTACTTCCGCGAACAAAATATCACAAGGAATGGCACAAAGAAAAACTCCAGGGAAAATGACAGATCCACCAACCTTGTTTTGTAGTTCTTGTAGCTTGGAGGCCTCCGTAATTTCATCCAATCAATAGTTAAGTTCAATCAGTGCAATCCTTTTGTGACTTGAAAACTTGCACAAGAGATGAGATTTGTCAATTAATACACAACTCATAAGTTTTTCACAATGACAAGAAAATTTTCCATAAAAACAGACGATGTCAGTTATTTTTTGTTTGAATTTTATTTTCAAACCATCAGGTGTCTCTGTTAAATCCAAAAAGTACCTACCTAACTACCATCCTTGTGATATAAATAGATTTATTTTAATATTAGAAGAAACAAAATAACATATTGTAATGCCTAACCAACCAGTTTACTGAGAATTTTAATCATGAAGAAATCTAAATTGAAGAAGAGTGGAGAAATTCCTAAAGATTCTAAGGAAAGTAATGTTTCTCGGTTCTCTCGAAGGGGTAACAGATCTCTGCTAACATTTTTCGTGCACGCTTGTAATGTCGGGGAGGCCCCAGTGGATTACGAGGTAACTGCTTCAGATTGTATTAGCCTGACTGATTGCAGGACCAGTGTCTAGCCATTCCCTTGAAAGAGAGAATAATAATTAATATTGTAAAAAAAAACATAACACAGTTTGGAACAGCTATGTACAGTGCCTAACGGGAGCGCTAGTTGAATGTTGACAATGCTCAGGAGTATTTTCATATTAACTTGAGATTAGGAACCACTACAGAAGATGTGCTTAGTTCACGGTCGATTGATTGTTTTATGATGGCGTGTTTGCAGGCTCCACATTGGTAAGGGGGTGCAGCTGGATGTGCGGGGCGAGGGGGATGTGTGGCTGCGCTGCCTGTCAGACCACTCGGTGTTTGTGCAGAGCTACTATCTGGATCGTGAAGCCGGGCGCGCTCCCGGTGACGCCGTGCACAAGATATACCCCAGCGCTTGCATTAAGGTAGCCCAACACTAATGCAATATGTATCCCTCCACGCATGACCCCCATTGAAGACTCCTGTGTGGAGTTAACCTTTTATTTATTTATTTTTTTTTTTTTTTTTATTTTTTTTTTTATTTCATACAATTTTTGAAAATACACTTTTATGTTTTTTTCTTGATTACCATACTAGGCTAATGCCCGTGTTAAGGTAAATAATAATAATTATAATCATACATGATATAAATTATACAATGTGTGAACTAGAACAAAATATAGGTTTGAAATAGAAATTATAAGATATTAGAAACAAGAGAAAAAAAAAAAGTTAAAAATATTTTAGGTAAAATATAACAAGATATATGTATATGTATGCACATACAAATACATACAAACACACATACATACATATATATATATATACACTTACATACACATACACATATATATATATATACATATATATATAATTATAAAAAAGAAAATGTTTGAAAGAAGTTAAAAATAAAATACTATATAAAATATACATAAAAAATAAAATACTAAAATATAAACTTATAACTATATAAAATACTAAAATATAACTATATAAAATACTAAGAAGTAAGATTTATATATGTTAATCTATAATTTTTTTTTTTTATGAAAGCTAAAATTTTTTCTGGAGGTTTGTCAAGGTAGGTAATTAATCACCTAGAAGAGTATATATTTAGGTTAGATTAGATTTCAGTGAAGTCAGGTTAGAAAAAGATGTGAAGTATGATATTTTATTTAGTTAATTTAATTATTTTCTTTTCCTTTATAATGGTTAGGAAGTCAGATATTCTTTAAAGAAATCTCGTCCCCTTTCGAATATCCAATTTTGAACACGAATAGTAAAAAGAGGTATGGTAATACTTGATTTTATATCGGTGCTCAATGCATTGTATATTTTGGGGGCAATGAACCAAAATTGTCGGTGAGCGAATGTGGTTCTAGTTTTTGGAACCATGCATCCCAGATTTGATGAAAAGCGGGTTTTGGCTTGATGTTGTGGAGCCACCAGTAGGTTATTTTTCCGTACGTAGGATAGGCTTGTCTTAGTGAATAGTTGGCGAATATCTAAGACCTTAAATTTAGTAAATAGCACATTAGAGGGGTGGGTAGGTTGGCATTTAAATATGATTCTCAGTATTAGTTTTTGAACTGTAATTATTGGATTAATGACGGATTCTGTGCAACCACCCCATCCCAAAATACCGTAAGTTGCAATGGATTGAAAAAGGGCAAAATATACGCTTCTAAGGGTTTTTAGGTCTAAGATGGATCTAAGAGAGCAGAATATATGGCAGAGCTTACGGAGTCTTTTCACTGTGTCACTTATGTGTGCTTCCCAACGTAGTTGGTCATCTATGATTATGCCCAGATATTTAACTTCCTTAGATGATTTAAGGGTAGGACACGTGCAATTTGTAATAGGTGGGGTTCCGGGTGGGTGTGGGTGCATGTTTAGTGAACACGAGTGAATTATTGGTTTAGGGCAGTTGTTGGGAAAATTATGTTTGCGTATGGAAAACGTCATATATTGTGTTTTGTCAATATTGAGTGTAAGGAGATTTGTGTCAAGCCAATGCCTCACTTTTATTAGGCCATTATTAGTTTTATTAATAACTGCTTGCCATGTTTCATCTTCGAATATTAAGACTGTATCGTCAGCAAATGATAAAATCTTACCTCCAATATCCATGGTACATAGTGTGTTGATGTATAAAAGAAATAAGAGTGGTCCTAGTACACTGCCTTGCGGTACACCGTAAGACATGGATAATTTTTTGCTTTTATTTATTTTGTCAGACTGGATAAGAGTTTGTTGAGTTCGGTTTGTTAGGTAGTTTTCGAACCATGTGTAGGGTATCCCAGTTATTTCGATCTGTTGAAGTTTTTTAAGCAGTAAGGGATGGGAGACCGTATCAAATGCTTTTGAGAGATCGAGGAAAACAGCAAGCGGTTTTCGACCAAGGTCAAGATTAAAAGAAACTATTTTTGTGAGGGCGGCTATTGCATCTGAGGTACTCCTACCTTTGCGGAAACCATATTGGTTGTCCGATAATATTTTGTTATCTTCAAGGAACTTGTAGAGTCTATTCTTCACCGCTTTTTCTATGATTTTAGATATTGTGCTAAGTAAAGATATCGGTCGATAGTTATTTACAGATAGTTTGTCTCCTGATTTGAATATTGGGATTATTGTGGCCTGTTTTAAGGAGTTAGGAAATACACCAGTTTTAAAGCTTAGATTGATTATATGTTTCAGAGGTGAAGCTATATATTTTTGGATATGTTTGATGATTTTTGTTGAAATGTGATCTATACCAACAGAGTTACTGTTTTTAAGGGATGAGATTAGTTCTAAAATTTCTGTGTCAGTAGTGGGAGTGAATTGGAAAGGGTTATAGCTAAGATTAGTGAGGGGTATATTGTTTGCAAGATCTTTGTCCGAGACGCTGTGTCTGTCTAAAATATTTTTTGCTAAGTTAGATCCAATATTGGAGAAAAATTGATTGAAATGGTCGGAAATTTTTTCGGGGTCGGAATTGACATGTAATATTTGATCTTCGATGTTAATCTTAACAATGGGTGTATTGGTTTTATTAATATTGGCTATATCTTTAACGATATTCCAAATTTTTTTATTATCACCGGTAGCTTCACTGATTTGTTTATGGTAGTAATCTCTTTTAACACTGTCAATTATTTTTTTGCAGTTATTTCTGTAACGTTTGTAGAATAAGAGAGATTCATAATCGTGGGGATTTTTTCTACAGAAGTTATGAATCTTATCGCGCTTTCTGATACAGTAGAGAATTCCTGCAGTGATCCATGGTTTGAGTTTTGTGTCAGATCGTTTTTTTTTACTTTTTGTGTATGATGTAGCATCGGTTAAGTGGTTACGTAGGGTATTTATAAATAATTCACATGCAGAGGTGACATCGGTACAAGAATAGATAAGTTCCCAGTTTTCTTTAGAGACACTGTTTAGGAGAGTTTCATATGAGATCTTTTCTTGAGGGGAAGTATTTTGTGGTGATTTATGATTTTTATGCGAGAGAGAAGTGATGATTGAATAGTGATCTGTAACAGTTGATTGATAGACAATGGATTTGGTGTCTAATTCACTCTTAACAAATACATGATCTATACAACTGCTAGTGTTTGAGTCTGATTCTCTAGTTGGTGCTGTAACAGCTGGAAAATATCCTAATAAAGTTAGTGCGTTTAGGTATTCATTTGCTTGAGGGTGCATTTTATTAATTATATTTATGTTAAGATCACCTATTATAAAGGTGTTTTGGCGGTGTTCAATGTTTGATAAAATTTCTTGCAGTGAATGTATGAATGGGGCTATGTTATGTGTATTCGGAGATCTGTACATTGTAAGAAGTGTTATATGATTATCAATTTGAATTTGTAGACAGTTTGCATATTTAACCTTTGGAACGCCAACTGCTGATTCTGTTTTCGTAATAAATAATAACTTATTTGTTTTGTGCAAAATGTTGTTTTTGTAAAATTTACCATCTTATATGATAATGTATTTACATGCTTTCTTATAAAAATTGTATATATCTAGTGGTTTTCACAGAATAGCTATTTATATTCAGAAAAATGATTAAAAAGTAAAATTTTCAGAATTTTAACCAATCCCCGACATAAAAAAGAGCTGATGACCTTGAAACGCCTGAACAGATTTTCATGAATTGTATCTAAGAATCATCTCGATCATGTCAGCTTTCAAAAAAAAAAAAACACATCATAATCGGTCCATTCATTTCGGAGCTATGATGCCACAGACAGACACACTTGAGTCGGGAGTTAAAAATATGTAAACAGAAATATGGAAATATTCTTGGAATTTTAATTGTACATAATAATGATGTATTTAATAAAACACGAAAAACAGTGGATCGAACCGCACGCTGTGTTGAAACTGATAAATGAAAATGACATGTTGCAGGTGTTTGATCTCCGTCAGTGCCACCGACAGATGCAATCGCAGGCCGCCACGGCTCAGGTGGCAGCCGCCGCTCAAGCTGCTGCCGTGGCTGGTCACATTACCCCGCAGCTGCCCAACACCAAGTGTAAGCTAACCTCTTATCAACCTCTTCTCTTCTACACTCTCTCCGCTGATAGAAACACGGGAAATGGGCCTTCAACTATTATAAGTATAACACCGCATGCTCAAAAGTGTTGCTAGCATCTTTCTCCCATTGTACTGCAAATCACATCTATACACAGCGGCGCCTCTACTTTGTTTCTACCTACATACCAAATGCCTAACTTTGCATAGCCGCTTTCATAGTCCATGCAGTCATAGATAGGCTATATACGGCTCTCTTCCATGCCTTTGCCATATGTATGAATTCCGATGAATCTTGTCAGTGTCCGTACATTGAGCGCACTACACAGATGAAGTATCTCGGCCTCACAATTGATCCATATCTCAAATGGAATTTTCACACTCAAATAATTGCAAACAAAATAAGAAAAACCATGCACTTTTTCAGAACAATACGAAACTTTCTAGACTTGCAACACTTGAAAATGATTTATTTTGCAGTCTGTCAATCTGTTATTGAGTATGGTATCATAGCATGGGGAGGCGGTACTGCATCAGCACTAGATCCAATCATAAAGGCACAAAAAACGATTATAAAAATAATTCTTAGACTACCCCTAATTACGGACTCGAACTTTATCTTTAATATTATGAATGTGTTTGACGTTCGTCAGATATATGCAAAAACAATCCTCACTCATTTATACACAAACATACATAAATACTATGAAAAAAGACTAAATTCTCGCTGTACTCAAAACAATAACAAAGATTTACTACAAATTCCCATAACTCATACTGCTTTTGGTCAACGAAGCTTCAGATACCTTGCAACAAGACTTTACAACATTCTTCCAATTAGTGTAAAAAAATGTGATTCACAAAAAAATTTAAAAAAAAACATAAAAATTTGGATAAAAAATAATGATAGAGCATTTACCGGTGCACTCACCCAAATTCGAAATTAGTAATGAACCAATGCTGTTATTATTACCAATGTTATTGTTATTGTTAATGCAACCAATTTATTATGTGATTACATTCTAATATAAGTGTAGGTATGTCCACAGCATTATAAATTGATGTAAAATAACTGCCTCAACACAGGCTAGCCTAGTGAGGCAGGTTACGAGAAACCTAAATGTATAATTACAAATCTCTACTCTCTAAGTACCTACTGTTTATATGTATATTGTTTTTTGTTATTAACTTTTGTACTAATGTTACTTTTAAAATATTGTAAGATGTATTTTTTTCTTGTAGTTATAAATCTTCAAATTTTCAATTTCCATAAATCTTCAAAGATATATTATTATTATTATTATTATTTCTCTTTGTTTTCATTATCTATAATGTAATGCTCTTATCAGGGTGACTCTTTTCTTGCATACTTTCATAAATCACTGACCGAATTGAATTGAAGCTGCATTTTCTATTTTCCTCTTACTGTGGTGGTAGTAGGAGATTTTCAAATATTGTCAGGTTATTCGCAACCAGGGAATGTTTTTTGTTTCTACATTGTACAACACAGTGAACCTATGCTCCGAACTCCCGCCTTGTAACTTTGATTGATGGATTTTACGCACATGCAAGGCGACTCCAAAAAAATTTTTACAAATTATGAACTCATGAATGATTTTATTTTTTTTTAAATTAAAATAAAATAATAATGTTTATAAAGTATAATATATAATACGTTTGCAGGTCTGTCAGCTGCCGCCGGCATCGGTGTGGACGACCTCCGGCGCCTGTGCATCGTGCGACTGTCCTTTGTGAAGGGCTGGGGCCCCGACTACCCGCGCCAGTCCATCAAGGAGACCCCGTGCTGGGTGGAAGTGCACCTACACCGCGCCCTGCAGCTGCTGGACGAGGTGCTCCACACGATGCCCATCGACGGCCCCGGCGCGCGCCAGATAGAGTAGGAACTGTTCGGCTTCTTTTGAGACACCACGCGCACCCGGCCGCGCGGGCCCGGCTAGCCACAAGCCGGCCGCGCGGGCCTGGCTAGCCGCGCGCCCGACACGCGTCTCTCAGGGGCCGGGCTACTACAACACGGGCACCGTTCATTGACTAACTCCGGTATGCCAATATCTAAAGGAGCTGAAATTTCAATTACTCGTGTGGTACGACTGGCTATTTCTAGCGGAACTGCTGATAAGTAAAGATACTCGATAAAGTGAAAGAGACGAAAGAGTATCACATTCCTGGACTGAATTAAAATGAATTAAGAAGTGGTTGGTAACTTATTGGCATACTCGGTTGTTGGAGGGGGGTAAATACTGTCGCAAGTTGAAATTTTAAACAAAATGTGCAGGTTTTGTTTTCCATTCCAACTAACATTGCTCCTATAGAATTAGTTCCACTCTCATTCTCTTGTTGGCACACCGTGGTGCGGAGAGCGGCAGGAGCTGGGAGCTGATGGACAGCTACCTCACCGGTGCCCCGTGGTACATCCCACTGGAAGACAGTGCTCATTTGACTTTATAATTGATTTCCCTCGGCCGCAAGTTCCTAGTGACTCAAGTGAAGATTGACTTGCAGCGTTGACCTAAAACTATTTTTGAATGTTGTGTCTGTGGAATAGTGCATTCTATAAATAATATTCATTTCTTTCTAAAAGGAATAAGAGTGTTGGCAATTTGTAAAATTTATACAAAAAGTTTCGGCAATTGATGTTCGTCAAGAGATGCTGAGGAATGCAAAATTATGTGTTGTGATTTAGAATTAGTCAGTGCAGATCATGTCGAGATTTTACACAGATCGGAGAATAAGATTTCGTTAGTTGCACTGACTATTTCTGTCACTTTATAAATTTATCCCGTATTATTTTGTGGAAATTATAAAAATGATTGGTACAAAGTTTAACTCGGTATCAGTTGCACCATATACCACCTATTTTGTACAGTTGTATTTTGCGTGTTACAGTTGCGAGCCTTTTATTATTTTGATTGAAAATTTTAAAATATGGGAACATTTGTTGATTGTTGATGCACGCTAAAGAAATTAGTGTTGTTCGCCGGTCAGCCGTTGAATCCTCTGAAATTCTATCACCATTTTGGTACAAATATAATGAAAGGTATTTTTATATTTGGCAGATCGCCACCTGCTCGGGAGTGTTTGAAATCAATTTACAGTGGGATTACAAAAGAAGCCACACAATTCATCTAGGATAGGATCTAGCTGTAGGATTTGAATAATAAGTCATAAGAATAGTGGTAATGCGACCATCTCCCTGTCCTGTCACCTAATTATATATATATATATATATATTATTATGTATTTACTATTGTATTAGTTACACCATTACCCTCACCTTCACCCTCACTGGTGTCCCGGGGGGGCAGCCTTTAACTTAAGGAATTCTGTTATTCTAGATGTAATCAAAAGTGATATGATTAAATTAATGTTTGCTTTCTTTGTAGCTATTGACTTTGTTCTCTGTATGTGGAATATTTAGTATTCTAGTATTGTTTTATGTTGATCATATTATCATCACTGCATGTTTTAATTTGATTTCAAATCTTTTCAAAATATAATTGATTATAATATAAGTTGGTTTAGTTTCCCTACTTGCTACATTATAACAATTCATCACATCCAAATTTAATCATTATATTATTGTTATTATTCCTACTTAAAAGTGTTCATTATAGTTGTCTGATTAATGACTATTATGTTCTTTCTCAGGCTAATTATGAACATCATTCGTCATAACTAAAGACCGGATTATATGCAAATGCATATTTGCATGTGCATTTGCATATTTAGTCCATTTTCAGCGGTAGTTGCATATTTTAGCAAAAAATTTGAGATCTTACATATTACGCTCGATCTCGAACTCGAAAAGACAAATCATTCTACGATCACCAGATTTGTGAATGAGGGCATAAAAAGGATATTTCCTGAATCTTCTGCGGATGAAAATGTGTATGTGTTGCTCTCAGATGCTGCCCCCTATATGATCAAAGCCCTCCAAGTATTTTATCCCAATTTGATTCATGTAACGTGTTTTGCTCACGGAGTACACAGACTCGCCGAAGAAGAGAGATCTACGTTTACGAAAGTAAGTAAACTGATTTCATCAGCAAAGAAAGTGTTCTTTAAGGCGCCTGCCATGGCTTCGATAGTGCAGAGGCTTTGGCAGTTTTCCAGTGCGAAAAAACGATGCTAATATTTAAAAAAAAAACTACCTATGATTAGCACTCATTTCGCCTACATACATACCAGCAAGTATAAAAACGCTTGAACTCATGGATTGGCGTTGAATGAATCTATTCAGGTTATGAAGAAAATTCGCCTTTTGCATTCCTCGTTGCCAAAGCTATTCCCGAGTAAATTCAAAAAAAAGTATGAAAACTTACTGAATAACCTAGAGTTTGAACCCTTGTGCCAAATGATAGCTTCATCAACGGGGCAAGTGAAATTTTGCCCGGCACCCAAATTTAAATTCTGTCCAGTCACATCAAACACAATTTGTCTACAGAACATTTAGAACGGTACTTAGTATACGTTTTTAAATGTAAAGTGTAAATTTCATTGTTAAATACATTTTGTAATTGATATTTTCGAAAATACGATTGTTATCCTTGAGAACTAATAGCTTACTAAAATAAAAAAATATTTTAAATACGACTTCCTGTATTATTTAATGTTGCATATTTTGGCCCTTTTTATGGATTTTCGTGCATATTTTAGCTATTTTTATTGCAAATTTGCATGCATATTTTGGCCTATTTTTGTTGCATATACATAATCCGGTCTTTAAGTCATAACACATAACCAAACATTAATTTAGGTGGATAGAGTATGTATTGAACAAATAACCAGCATCATCAACTAATCAAAATGGAATTATAATACTTAAAAATAAACAATGATAAATGAATTGCGGATTCCCTACATTATGAAATTTTGGACTTTGGTTATTATTTGTTGTACTCTATTCAAAAGCCATATTACTATTTAGAGTCTGATGACTTGACAATTTCAATAATGGTACAAATGTTACCGGTCGTAACACTTTAAACATCTTCTCTGACGTTGATCTCAATTTGTCATAATAACTACTATTGTTAGCGAACTAGAAGATATGTTTATAGTTTTTCCCTACCCTAATAATAGTACTGTAAGAAGGCAATGTGGAGGGCCGCCATGATGCCGAGAGTGGCGGTCCTCTACCGTTGGACTGTAATGGCCGTTGTTCCCAACTTTTCCATCGACCAATCTTGAGTCTGCAATCAGCTAAGCGATTTATAAGTATTTTAACTCGTTGAATGCCGCGAGTAAATGGGATTGATTGTAACCAATTAGCGTTCGCAAAAAGCGGCAGCCATGACACCCAATGTCCCGCGATTCTGACAGCGTCCTTGAGAAATTTCGTACATAGAAAGGTCAAAGTTCAAAACCAAAGAATTTTTCCCGCGCATGCGCAAGAACTGCGCACGCTCCCGCGCTCCGGTAAATCATTAATATAAATTATATGGAGTCACCAATCTAATTGCGGTTTTCTCTATGGTAAAGAGCGATAATAGAGCAAGCGATTCTGACCGTGTTCTTCATACACTTTCTTTATACGTAAGGGTCAAAATCGCGTGTAAAGTCTCATGATACGCCGGCGCACGAGCGGCAAATGACAGGTTAAAGGTAACACTCGATTCGCGTTGTTCCCAAATATTTTATCGTTGATTATCTTAAGTGACCCTACCCACTTTCATAGGCATCAAAGTAAAAACTTTCGATGTTAAATTAATATTAAAGCGTTAATTATCGTATTTATTATATTTCTTTAAAATATTGTTATCCAATAAATATTGTTATCCAACTGGCATAAACATACATTTTTATATTTTTTAAACAGATGGATAAAATATAAGTGTCAGCTTGACCTTTGCCGTCATCACGTCGGTACCTCGTGGCGTTAGCACCACTCTGTTGACACTTTTTATAACTTTGCTTGGCTCAGTCGAGCTTAACCTGTTGGAGCGCGGAGGAACAACACGGAAATTTCACGACCTTCAATTTGAATCGAATGTTTTGTGGATTAATTTTTCCCTATTGTATATTTTATTGACCGAAACACATTCCTAGAACAATAAACTATCTACCAAAACAACATTACTTGCGTTAATTGCGTAAATTGATAGGTTTTGCGATGTTTTAGTCGAGGAACTCATAAATGTGACGCAGCCAAAATGACATTTCGAGATGCCCACAGATAAAAATTATTTTAAAATATTCTGTGGTTACAAGATGAATGAAATCTTTACCCATCCCATAGGGAATGTTGGCGCAAGCGATTCTGACACTTCCTTTACAAATTTTGTACATAGAAGGGTCAAAATAGTAGAAAAAACGTATTTTTTTCCCCGCGCATGCGCAGAAACTGTTCACATCCCGCACTACGGCAAATTAAATATAAATTATTCCGAGTGACTAGACGCATTGCGGGTTTCGCTATGGTAAAGGACGATAATAGAGCAAGCGTTTCTGACTTTGTTCTTCATACACTTTCTTTATACATAAGGGTCAAAATTGCATTTCAAAGTGCCGCGGCCACCGGGTGACAAACGGCAAACAACCGGTTAATCCACGTGTCCGGCTTCCTTAGACTGAGCGATGCTTAAGCAGTGTTGAGCCTTAGTTTCGGCTTAGCAGTTGATTAGTAGGATTGGGAACAGCGGCCGTAAATGTACTTCCAAAGAAGCAAGCGAATGGTCAATGTATTATTATTTACATTTTACCTAAAACAGCATCTAGAACCTTTACCCTGTGCACTGTATTGTGTTGTATGATTGAGGGTTTGTCCATTCTAAACTTGATGCATTTTTTTTTTTTTTAAATTAATAATTAATTGTATTTTGCAATGTAAAAAAACTATGTGTAAATTTTTTATTACTGAAATTAAAATTACAATATTTTTGACACATCAATTTGTTTACAGAATTCCAAACTTCATTTGGTTTTGAATAAATTGTCTTTCAATATAACTTGTATTTCTCACGGCCAATAGTAAATTATTATGTTTGTTGATTTTTGAGGTGTTCAGCCAACTTTTCGAACCGTCTTGCAGTGAGTGTCCATCATCACGAAAGCTGGCTCAAGAATAAATGCTATAATGTGTAAAGTATAATGAAAAATTTAATTTGGCTCTCGCCATTTAAAAAAATCATTGTGATGCCGATTGCTAACAAAACTTCACTTGTAATTATCAGGAAGAATTTTTAGAACGTATTATTGCCAACACTGCGAAATAAATGCTTCATCTATAGAGCGATTGGCATTTTAAATTTGAAACACAGATGTCACTTGTAGGTCCGTTTAAACCGACATACTTCAGGAACACCGCGCTGGCATGGTTGAGTTTAAGATATAGCGATACATCCCTGGGGTTGAAAGTCAATGGGTTAACACCCCAAAAATCAACATCATAATATTTGTGTTTTCAGTAGCTTTTTGTTTTATTTGCATTACAAAAACTAGGCCATAAACTGACTTTAATTTGGACAATGTTGATTTAGAATTTATGTATTTAAATGTGGTTTTATCCATATTTAATACGCTTTTATTTAAATCCTGACAAAATCTACAATTACGTATTTGACTTTTCACATGATATCTAGTTTTTATTTGTTCTAAAAATGAATCCGTTAAATCTTTGAGTTGATAATGATTCACGTTCCTTGATAAGAATGGGAAAATCCAATCTTAATTGCATAATATTATGTTAAAGATGTTGTACTTGACATATTTTTGTACATAGTATTTGGTTTATGATTGCTCTGTAGTATATACTTGTACGTAATATTATATTTTTTAAATTGCTAAAGCTTTTATCTACTAGAAAAAATTATTTGCATGGTTGGCCTGTAAATGCAAGATGTCTTATTTATGTTTACACATTTTTATGTTTCAAAGATGTTTATGATATTTATGTTGGGTATGTTATATGTAACATTATTGTGATATATTCTCGGATATTGGAGATCCGTGTTTATGTTTTCTCTAGAGCCTTTACCTAAGATTAAATCATTTTACTTGTGGACTTTGTCAAAAAAAACATATTGTTTAAATTATGTTGGTTACTTTACAAGTTTACGAGAATGATAATTATATGTTTTTAAGCATCACTTTTTTTAAGGTGTTTATATTTTATAGGGCTAATGCCATATTTGTGCGGGTCGGTGTATTGCTCTAATTTCTGCAAACCATCAAAAGGAATTATAAAATAATTTATCCCAATATTAATGTTACGTTTCTGTTTAGCAATAATACATAGTAGAATGGTCATAAAATTATTTGTAGATTTTCAGCAATGTATCTATCCACACAAATTGGGTATTATACGCACATGTAGTAACATAAAGTTAGGAAGTAGATTTTTAGTTGTGCCTTTAAATAATTATTGCACGAGATACGATGGGCAGCACGTGCAACAGGTTTTGTCTAGTTTAGGCCGTGCTGCGTTTGCTTCCAGTTAATGTTTTATTCCCTTTTCTATCTCCGCCTAACGATTATTGACTAAACAATGCAACTAGGTCTCTACCCAGTGACTATTGACAAATTAATGCATCTGGGTCTCCACCCAGTGACTATTGACAAATTAATGCAACTCGGTCTCCTCCCAGTGACTATTGACAAATTAATGCAACTGCGTCTCCACCCAGTGACTATTGACAAATTAATGCAACTAGGTCTCCACCCAGTGACTATTAACAGATTAATGCAACGGGGTCTCCTCCCAGTGACTTGACAAATTAATGCAACTCGGTCTCCATCTAATGACTATTGACAAATTAATGCAACTGGGTCTCAACCCAGTGACTATTGACAAATTAATGCAACTCGGTCTCCTCCCAGTGACTATTGACAAATTAATGCAACTCGGTCTCCACCTAATGACTATTGACAAATTAATGCAACTCGGTCTCCTCCCAGTGACTATTGACAGATTAATGCAACTAGATCTCCACCCAGTGACTATTGACTAATTAATGCAACTAGGTCTCCACACCCAGTGACTATTGACTAATTAATGCAAATAGGTCTCCATCAAGTGGCGGTTGACTAATTATTGCAACTAATGCGGGATTTGCACTTGTTGATTTTTCGGTCAAAAATCTACCATATTAATAATTATTTCGACAGGGCGCAGATGACTGAAATCGCAAGCGCCAAAGTAGTCTAGCTTTCGACTTTTGCTGTGCGGCGACAGATGGCATGCAACGGGGACTAGCCGCATGGCAATAGTTGATAATTAATGCAAATGAGTCTCCACCTAACAGCAATAATTGACTCATCGCCGGCAACTATTTAACTGATATCATTTAGAAATGGATTCGTCAGATCATTTGGCTGTATAATAGACCCTAACACGTCATTCCTACAACCATTCGATGTTCTGCAGACATCCGCCATTATTCTAATATGATGATAATAACCCAAATCCGATGCAATTATTAATGATAATAAATCTTAAAATAACAAATTATAATATGCAAATCAGATGTAAATAATATTTTTGACAAGAAGTGCGCACATGCGCATTGTTTCGCGTGTGTTTATATTTAAACTTACCAATAATAAGCAGTTATGACAGTTTTTTTTATACATGGTTTTTATTTGTTTGTTTTCTGCTCTGGAGTTTATTGTGTTGTGTGTTATATTAAGTATTGTAGCTCTCCTGTAAGATACCCTTCTTATAATTATATTGATGTTTACCATTCACTACTTACAATCTAAGTGGCTTATATAACATTGGTTGAAGTACGTCTGCGTTAGTGCAAGTGAGAAGACGGGCCGTGGCTGTGAGAGAAGAGAACGAGGAGGGGCTGTATTGTCAATGAGAGCTTATGAAAACTACTAGAGGTGTATTTAGGTATAAGTTGTAGAAATTCACCTTCCGTGTGAACACAAATGTTATGTACCTCAACAGAGAACCCTATTTTCGAAATCAATAGACAGACCATAGCGTGAATTCATAGTGCCAAAATATGTGTGCCATTTTATTTTTATTACATTCTATTCATTTCTTTATATCTAACATATTTTATAACTGAGCTCTGAAGTCATCCAGTTTATGAATGTTGTCATTGTGTCTGTTGTGGTTTATAATACATACCCCTTTCCGACTGGCAAAAAATGTCAGAATTTTGATGGGCCTCACCAGTAAAGCTCTTAATTATGATTTCTTGGGGCTGGGCGACTTACTGATTTAACCACGTGCGCGTGATAGCGCCCTGCATAAGCAGCTACCGCACTATCGATCGACACCGGTGTGGTTCCCAAAAACAGATTTATTTGCTGAAAAGATTTTTTTTAAAGACAAACTCACGCTCGTATGAAGCCGGTCGGAAAGGGATATTTATGAATGTTTTATTTACATATTATATTATTATTATTATTTCGGTCTGCAGTTTTGGCACTTTGAAGTTGAATAATAATATTACACATATGTACACTAACTACGCAACACTCCCCCTAGAACATGTAAAATACATGGTAAGATACCTGCCCAAGCAATTTTATGAAATAAAATAAGAGAAATGATGTATCATGATATAAAAAATATGTATTCTAATTTTTCTGAATAAACTTTATTCATGTAATACCTTGTTTTCATTCCCACTTCCTACCTCCTTTCTCTGTCACTAACTTTAGCCTCTCAACATTCCCCAAATTGGGGATGCTGCAATCCCACTGGCTCCAGACAGTTGGCCATTTAGGCCTGATAGTAATATTAGGTCCTAAACATATGAAATTGGCGTTTTGCCGTACTGGCAACTTCGATCTCAAATATCTTCTCTTTGGTTAGGAATTCCAAAATCAAATTTATACAGCTATTTACTCATGTATTACATATGAAATTGGCATTTTGTCGTACTGGCAACTTTGATCTCAAATATCTTCTCTTTGGTTAGGAATTCCAAATTCAAATTTATACAGCTATTTACTCATGTATTTGTGTTTCGAAAATTATAATTCATTTGTTTTTTCCTTAATTGTTTTTTTCTTTGCGTCACTTAGTTTACAAAATGGAAAACTTGAAATATCGCGTTATTTACGAGTACGAGTTCCACCGTGGCACCAGTGTTGCAGAAACGGCTCGAAGGATTAATGATGTGTATGGTGATGGTGCCGCAAAAGAAAACACAGTGCGCTTTTGGTTCCAACGTTTTCATTCTGGAAATTTCGACCTGCAGAACAAGCCCCGTGGACGGCCGGAGACCAAAGTTGATAATGAAGAATTGAAGGCTATTGTGGATGCGGATCCATCGCAAACCACGTCCGAGTTAGCTGCAGGCTGCGGTGTTAGTGATAAAACTGTTTTAATCCACTTGAAGCAAATTGGGAAGGTGAAAAAGCTTGAAAGGTGGGTACCTCACGAATTGAGTGAAGCAAATCAACAAACATGTGTTAGAAAACTAGACCACACACTGCACAACAGACGGCTACCAAATTAGAGGACCTTCAATTGGAATGTCTAAGACATCCATCGTACTCTCCGGACCTTGTCCCAACAGATTACCATTTTTTTTCGAAATTTGGATAACTTCTTGCAAGGGAAAAAATTCAACCCCGATGGGGCAGTCCAAACCGTCTTCAAAGATTTTATTGATTCCCGTCCGAATGGTTTTTTTAGTATAGGGATCGATGAACTACCTATGAGATGGCAAAAGTGCATAGATAGCAATGGTACATACTTTGATTAATATATTATATTAATAAAAATAAATTTTTAAAAAATCGACTTTATGTTCCTCCCATACAAAACGCCAATTTCATATTTAAGGACCTAATTTAAATGGATGCTTTTATTGTTAACCCCTCAGGCATTATTCAGCATCCATCACTCAACTCATTGAGTGGAAGGCTGAACCATGACAATGACACTGGTTGAGGTTTTGTTTTGAGCTTTATGTTTAAACTTTGAGCTTCAAGTTTAGAGTTTTGAGCTTCCAGCTTTGAGCTTTGTTGAGTTTTGAGCTTTTAGTCTTTAAATTTGTCAAGAAAGTCACGTCCCCGGCTTTGTCCGGGCTTTACGCAGAGCTTTTCGAATTCAGGTGGAGACAGTAATGTTCTGTACTTCTCAGTAATGATCTCTTATTATAGTGTGTACAAAATTTTAGAAAAAAAGTCAGGAGGCCAAAATTTCATCATTTCATTTACACTTTTTACTCAGAATAATGTCGGGAATCACTGGTTATAGTAAGTCAAGTACGTCGACTAAATTACCCTGTATAAAAAGATACATGGCTGAAATCCCCGATGTGCCCTCGACCAAAAATATTGAAATACAAAAGAGATATGCTGTGATGTCCGCGCGACTCTCGGCGGACTACTACCTAATCAGAGTAGTTTGCATACGAAAATCATTTAGTTTATTTTTTAAGGTGTGCAGTAGTATTGGTTAACAATATAGTTTGAATACGGAAAGAATTCGTTCATTTAATTTATTCGTTAATTGGTAAACAATATCGGCGACACCAGGAAGCGTAGTCACACCCAGTAAAAACAACACATCTCTTATATTTCAATTAGTGTCCGACCGAAACAGGACTTTCCACTGAAACCGAATCTCGCCTATACCGGGGTGGGACAGTGGTGGGTACTTCAATGAAACCGAATCTTTGTGGCTGTCTCAGTATCGGCCGAAACCGAAACTTTTTTAGATATGTTAAAAATCGATTGTTTACTGTTATTTGGCTTATTTTTTACACTTATTCAGACAGTTAACTTAGAATAATATTTTTTTAATAGTACTTCTACAAAACAAACAAAATTTTAAAAAAATAACAAAAAATGTTAATTACTTCTTCGGTCGGTCACTAATTTCAATATCTTTGCCCTCGACGGAGCTTTTGACTTCTTCAGCCAGTCTTTCTCGACCCATTGCCTTGCACCGCATTGGGAGTGGGAGTGATGAATTTACACGTCTGTCATTCCTTGACGCACTGACTCCCAGATTCCTACCTTCCCCTCTTACCTTTTTCCTTCCCAGAACTTCTTCGCCTTCCTTCCTAAAATACTCTCCACACAGCATTCCCAAAGTTGACATAGGCAGAGCTAATAATAAAAAAAACTATTGTGAAAACCTTTGACAAAAATTCTAGGAGGGAGGAACTTCCTGAAATGAATGGGAAATGGGAAACATTATTTTAGAATTTGACATGTTCAAGATTTGTAATCGAAATGAAGGAGACAACTTTTCAAAATAGTCCTTACTATTTGGCATTTTTTGGGTACCTAATACCTACCTGCGCTAATTACATACTTAGCCCTAGTCACTACAGTATTGTGCGAATTAATGTGAACACGTGATAATTAGCACAATTACACTTGTTCTTGCAGTTGTATGTAGCATAAATATACCAATCCCATATGTAGCATATTGTAATAGCGGCCATTTTGTGTTTGTGTTCTAGTTCTATCATTCAGTGAGTTACGATACGAGACACACCAAGCTACAGTTGCGTTAAATTTTGTAATTTTTTAGAATTACAGTGTTTTTGCAGAGGTAAACTTAACTAAAGCTTTTTGTTTCTTATTTTTAAAGATGGATATTTCTCTTTAAAAACGCACAAAGATTTTTTACATATTTCAAAGACAAAAAAATTACATACGTTGAATAGTCAGGTAACTTTCCGGATCCTAATCCAATTGAAAGTCGGTGGGCTATAGTTAAGACAAGCACAACAAAAACAAAGCTGATTAAGGCAGTAATTTAGAGACACGCAAATATCAGAAAATTGTAAAAAAAATTGTTGATTCTATGCAGGGCCGCTGACAGCCAATCTGGGCCCCAAGTCTAGTGGACTATACCGCCCCCCCCCCCCCCCCCCCCCCCCCCCCACCAACTTACCTACCAGGGGGGGGGGAGAGAAAACTATTAAAAATGTCATGCTAACCTGCCACTGTTAGGAATACTATTTCATTACCTTTTCTTATTTTCTAGTATCTTATACCATTATACCAATCATTCTAATTTAGCATGATTATTTAATGGAAATGTTTAAAAAGTTGCCACACAGCCAGCGGGCCGGCCGGCACAATGGCGTGCTTGACAGCTGGGCCTACGGAGCGTGCGGGCCCGGCCCGCGTGCGCTAAATATAAATTTTCTATGTAAAAAAAAAAAATAGTAAAAAATTAACGCGGTCCATCCTCTCTGCTTACCCTATATATTTAAAAAAATAAATATAAATTTTCTATGTAAAAAAAAAAAAAAATTAGTAAAAAAATTAACGCGGTCCATCCTCTCTGCTTACCCTATATATTTAAAAAAATAAATATAAATTTTCTATGTAAAAAAAAAAAAATTAGTAAAAAAATTAACGCGGTCCATCCTCTCTGCTTACCCTATATATTTAAAAAAAATAAATATAAATTTTCTATATAAAAAAAAAAATTAAGTAAAAAAAACGCAGTCCATCCTCTCTGCTTACCCTTCTATAATTACGGTCGTCACCGTCAGTTAAAAAAAAAACCACGTTTTTTTAACTTAAAATAAATTATCAATGTAAAAAAAAATGCTAACTAAAAAAACGCTGTCCATCCTCTCTGCTAACCTCTCTATAATTACGGTCGTCACCCTCACCGAAACAGATAGAGCAACGAAGCGCGTAGGCTACTGAAACGCGGTAGTGTTTGTAAGGTGATTTATATGCATAACAAACCCTACCGCGTTTCAGTCGCTAGCGTGACTGAATCGCGGTAAGGATTGTAAATACGCGTCCCGGGCCCCCCTTAGGCACGGGCCCCAAGTTTCAGACTTGGCCAACGTGCCCTCTCGGCGACCCTGATTCTATGCCAAACCGTGTAGGTATAAGAAGTTATAAAAGTTAAGGTCGGACACACTTCGTATTAAAAAAAAATTAATTGTAATTGTTTCTGTATTTTTTTCTTCAATAAAGAATATATATTATTTTATTAATTTTATACAAAACCGGGACCAGCTCATTTTACACTAAAAAAAATAAATTTTTACCCCAGTAGATAGGTAATAATTAGATGTAATTGATTCCGTGAGCGGAAATTGAATAAAATGTAGGTACATTATCGTTAATTTCTTAAATTTAAAAATACGAAAATGTCATTTTTCAAAGTGCACTTTTTCGCGAAAAAACACTTTGCAGAAGTTGAATAATTGGAATTACGTATTTCGGAAACTTTTTGCATTGGGGGAGGCGGAAAATGATGCATTTTAAATTTCAATTGCGTAAAATCAAAATTCACTTCGCGTCTTCGCGAACTGACATGGCGCGGCCAATCTGTCACACAAGCCGGCTAGACAAACCCTGCCTAGCCATACAAACCATTTAAGAGCGTTTAACCAGCCAGCGGACGAAAATCCACATTTCGTCGAAAGTTGTTCTTCCGATCGTGCAGGGCGGTTACAATGAGAAAGATTGATTATTCTCCGTACCAGCTTTTTAAAATTATAACTCAATATCGAATTTATTTTAATCCAAATTAGCTTTAATTTATACCTTCATCCAAAAATGCTGAAAGGCGTGATGATAAAACTATTAAAATATTGTACTTTTTGTAGTTATTTTTTGATTATAAGTTTTTATCATTTTTCAATAATGTCTAAATTTAATAAGAATGTTAAAAAAATCTGAAATATATTAGTTTGTAAGTGCGCAAATAAATACACAAATGGACCAATTTTCGCCAAGAAACACATGTACGTACATATTTTTAATGATTTTATTGAAACTAAAATTAAAATTCTAATACATAACCTTGCTAGATAATGTATTGATTTATTTTACTGCATGATTACATTATTTGAAATGGGTGTGGTATAATACAAAAACTTTTTTGAAAATTTAACAAATCTGCCAACGACCTATGGAATAACCTTATTATACTAAAAATTAAAAAAAAAAATCTAAAAATTTATTACATAACTATGCTAGATAAAAGAACAATCTTTCGAAATCCATTTATAATTTTTTGTGGAAAAGAGTCAATACGTCTAAAAACTTTTTTGAAAATGACGTATTTCCGGCTTTCTCTGGTAATGCCCTCTTAAAAACGTAGGCTGTTTTTTAAAATAAAGATAATATTCACAAGCCCGCTAGACAAACCCTGCTTTGTCAGACAAACCATTTAAAAAGGTAGGCTGTTTTTTAAAATAAAGATAACAACATGGAGGTCATTGAAAAATGACATTTTCGTATTTTTAAATTTAAGAAATTGACGATAATATACATTATTTTCCGCTCACGGAATTAATTACATCTAATTATTACCTATCTACTGGGGTATATATATATATTTTTTTGTCCAAAAGAGCTGGTCCCGGCTTTGTATAAATTTACTTTTATTTTTTCTAATTCTACACTTGTGTTCACATTAATTCGCACAGTACTGTACCCACTAAACTACTAATGGTGGAATCAGACGCATCACTTTGCGTTCATTTCTATCTTTCATTCCACCTCTTTCACTCGAAGAGACATGTCTGAACAAGAAATTAATAAAAAGTGGCAAGTGAACCGATCCGACAATGTTGGATATAGGCATTCGGCGTCTTTCACTCGCGCACGGAATGAAAGCAAGGTGAAATGTCTGAACACGAAGTGAACGCTCGTTCAGTTGGTCTCGCGTCCTATACTGAGAGGACGTGGTCACGTCGCATGCAAAACTTCAAAATGGTATTCGTTCGGCTAATTGCCATAGGCCACCCCAAGTAGTTTGCTACGTTTGGTGACTTAGCAGGGGTGCCCGGGTTCATGGGGTGAGGTTTGTCCAAGTCTTGGCGGCGAATGCGTCTGCCCACGTGCTGCGTGACGGGCCGGATCGAGTGAGATTGGTTGAGGGAGGCCTTTTGACCTTCCCCGCCGGACTCTCTACACCCATCAGACACATTGACCCCCAGATTCCTACCCACCCCTCGTACCTTTTCCATTCCCGGAACTCCCTATCCTTCCCTTCTTCAAAAAGACCCTCCGCACAGAATTGCCTAAGATGACATTAATTTTGATGAGGTTAATTATTTTCCTCGGGGCCTCCTGTGTGAACCTAATGTAAAAAAATAATAATAATTTGTTCGCTTTTCGGAACAACTCATATAGATTATAGATATCATAGAAATCGGTGTGTCTCCCTTACTATCATGGTCTAAGTCTAAACGATATTATAAAAAGAAAACAACACGCTTTATATTCAAATCTAAAAGGTAACCACAAAATAAATAAAGTGTTCACCAAAGTTTCCGAGAGCAATTTAAAAAATAATTTTGAAATTTTGTGAATTTTTTTATGAATTATTTTTACATGAATCTTCAAAAAAGTGAGGCGATAAAAACATTTATAATTTATTTTTCTAACAAAATAAGTAAACGTTTTTTTTCTTGGTTACCAATAATTTTAGTTAGAAAAAAACGCAAGGAGAGCCATATTTAAAACTTTAAAAGTTTACATTAAAAATTATTCTTTTTAAAAAATTACATGGTTATATCTAATAATAAAATTTGGAAGCATATTTCATCACCTTTCAAAAACAGTTTTTAGTATTTGGATAAGTTTACAATTATTCCATTTATATGGATTTTATTGCAAGCCGAGGCCTATTATGGAATAAAAAAAATTTCATGGCGAAAAAATACTGGTAGATATAAGTTTTTGGGTTATTATTTAACCATATAATCATTTTGGTGTTGATATTTATTTACTGTTTATAAAAATCACCAATTTCTCGTAATTTAGTTCGACGTTATTGGAAATGTCAATTTGATATCGTAAATATTCCCAAATTGAATTTTCGCCCTCAGCGCCGGCCAACGCGTGCGACTGCGCTCGACGACTTTGTAGTGAGAATGACGAGTGAACTCTTCGAAGGAACCGTCTGAACATGCGGTGAAACGAAAATGTAACCTTTCCTTGAGTAAACCTTCATCCGACTGATGTGTGTGAATGCCCCATAATGCCGTCTGAACACGGAATGAAACGAAAATAACATTCGTTCGAGTAAACATTCACTCGAGTGAAGCGTCTGATTCCGCCATAATCAATATTTATGCTAAAAAAGGTTCCATGGCAACTCAGAAACAAATCAACTCAACACCTCTTTGAATAGTCATTAAAAGCTGTGAAAAAAATAGTCCATAACAAACCTAACGAAACCTATTTAACCAATTTTTTCAAGGATGACATCCTTTGAAGTCATAAGGGTCATAAGTGATGAAAAAACACATTGTGTTGAAATGAATTTATTCTGAGCTGTCCGGTGACCGTTTAAAATTATTAAAAAAAATTGCGGCAAATTCAAAATGAACTTTTATTGAACGTACATCGGAAAGTCGATCGGTTATCCAGGATGTGAATAATTTACGATGTTATATTATATTAAACATCAACGAAGGCTTTTTATTTATTTATGATATTATGATGCAAAGGTAAAACCAATTGAAAAGCTGCGTAGCTGACGTACATCACGTACAAAAGGGGCGTAAAGATGAATAAAATGACGCGGATTCGTCACGCTAACATGCAATCTCTCCTTTCTGTCTGCCATTGCAAACGGTACCACTGTTGTAATACTGACGTGGTTCGCTTTCTTTGGAGGAGGTATTCCAATATTAGCGTCGTGAATATATTAAACAAAACAGTTTCATTTGCCGGTTCTCCGTGAAAGGACATTAAATTGCTAGATTTCTTGGAATTTTGTAAATTTGTATTTTTTCCGCGTTATATGTTATTCCGCGAGTTCTAGTTGTAATTTTTTTGAGTTGGTAGTTCCGTTTTCAGTAGTTATTATTTTAGTCTGTTTTTGGTTCTGTCAAAATTGGGAAGGTGACATTTGCGTGCGGGAATGATAATGTTTACTTAAATTGGCTAGTATTTATTTTCCTATATAAAACAATAACTCAAAATGTATATTAGGGATTTAATTTTATTTATAAGTGTTTTTTGTGGTTTATTATACGTGACCGGAGGGTATTTTGGGACTGAACTGAAAGACAGTGAACCGTGTTTCTGCCAGGTAATAAACATGTTTAATAATACATAGTGTTAGTTGAATGTTTAAATTATATGCCAATACGGTTAGTGAGGTCGTATCAGTTTCAAAAGCCTTGTTTTTTATTATTAATTTGAATGTTTTGGGTTGTTTCAGCTGAAGGGAAATCTGGATGACTGTAGCTGTAATATTGACACGGTCGACTATTTCAACAATGTGAAAGTGTTTCCGCGACTTCAGAGTCTTCTAGTCAAAGATTTCTTCAGATTTTACAAAGTTAACTTGAATAAGGTAAGAGTTTTATTGACAATCTACTTAAAATTGTAAATAACAAGAAGATAAAGTAATTCTGCTGACATTGTTATTCTATTATATTTTATGCATTAACGAATCAACAGTTTAGTAAATAGCAATGAACCTAACTGGTAAACAGTTCAGCACCTGTTTAAGTTATTTCAGCACCATCCCTATAACCCCTTTTTCTGGAATTTTGCCAATTTAAAACTCGCTACACTTATCTGATCTGTTAAGAGTATTCGAGTGCTCTGATATGATTTTATCATTTATGAACTAAATGCCAGCCATTCATTGTTACCATGTAAACTTTTGTATGTGTATGTGAATATTGTAAGGCTTCAAGCTCACCCTTCGAAATGCATTTAATCTTCACATAATTCATATCCAATCCTGCCTCTACTATCAATCCATGTGTTCAAAATGTCTAGACAAAAACACTTGATTTCTACAGACCCTTCACACTAGGAAACAAATTCTTGTAAAAGGTTAACAAATTTAAAGATTTAATTGCAGATCTAAGCTATAAATCGTTAGAAATCCAAAATTCAACTTGGCCATAATAAGATAAATAGATTTTCTTTCGGTTTCAAGTATAATTTCTTATGGTTAAACGTCACGTACATAATAATCTACACATTCACAGATGCCGCCAATTAAAATATTTTAGGTTTTTGATACTTTTTGCATGTTACGCTTTAAAATAGTAAGGTAAATTAATTGTTTGCACCTGTACATATTTAATACAAATATAAATAAATAGTTTTGTCCATAAACAAACCCAAATCTTTCAAGAGCGGCTGAAAAATTCAATTTTGTATAGGTGACTCAATCCAATGTTGTATTTTTCAGCCTTTCTTGAAAGATTTGGGTTTCTTTATGGACAAAACTATTTATTTATATTCATATTAAATACGTACGGGCGCAAACAATTAATTCGCCTCAATATTTTAAAGCAAAACGTGCAAAAAGTATTTAAAACCTAAAATAATTTAATTGGCCCCATCTGTGAATGCGTAGATTATAACGTACGTGACGTTTAACCTTAATTAAATTCGCTAAACACCTTATAAAAAGTCAGGTATACCTAATGTGACCAGACGTCCCATTTTCACCGGAACAGTCCCGTTTTCAGGTAGTGTGTCCAAGTATCCCCTAAGACAGCTTTGAAGCGCCAAAATGTCCCGTTTTCGAAAAGAAAGAAACTCACTGTAGAATTTTATAAAATATAAAAAAGCGCGCAAATAAGAATCAGTGCGCTTGGTAGCTGCAAGACGAGTTGTGATCTATCCTCCTACATAGTAAAGTAAATTCGATAGTAAAAAAAACAATTAGGTAATATTACAGCGCATTGCGTAGTAAGTTTGTTATTATTATTATAAAAATAAACATGTTCATTTGTTGTAAGTAAATCATGTTTGTAATTAGCACACTTTTATGATGCCTAACTGGAATACCAGAAGAGTATATATGAGACGAAGGATGAATGTAAATGAAGCAAAGAGTGTGTGGCGATCGGTCCTCTCTGCCTACCCTTTCGAGAAAACCTTGTGATCGTTAATTATTGAGTTTTGTTTGTAGATTTCAAAGTTCATCCAACTTTACTGCAAAATTCACAAGATTAAAAAAATACCATTTTACTCCATTTAAAAAAAAATACCATTGTACCACTATTTCAGCCTTATCAAAACTGTATTTCTTATTAGGAGAAGGATAATAAAATATTTAATTATATTCTATAGAAAAATGAACCATATTGTTTGTTTTATGAAATATTTTTCAAATAAGAAACAAGATTTTGAAAGAAGAATAATAAAACAAGTGTTAAGCTGGTATTAATAATATAAAGATTATAGTTTATTTGCCTTGATAAATTTATATATTGATTTTTTTTTTATTCAGTAATACTGTTAATTTATAGCTACGTGCATTTGTGTTTCGTCAGTAACCAGTTGGTCTAGGTACTTATATTTAATCCGACTTTAATCATTTTTATATAATCCCGATATAATATTAGCTCCTTATCTATACGTTATCTGAAGGTTTTTCCAATTATTTTAGGTTCATTTTATCACAATTTGTCAGTGAATAAAATTGATTATTTTATTTAATTAATAACAATTGAAGACTAAACCATTTAACACGTCTAGACTAAATAAAATACATAAATTTTGGGTGAAATGCAGATCCGGGCACAGTTTGGAAATTTAATAAAAAGGCACTTTCTAGATGAGAAAAGTGTGGAGAAGATGAATAAAAAATAAATTAAGGCGCGCTCGGCAAAATTGAGGGAGATACAACCGTTCAAAGTATTTAAAAATTCACTTCGCGAACTGATATTGACAGTTCGTTCGCCATGTTTTCATTGCTTATGTTGGATCCCAGACCTAATACAGAATTAATAGTACGCCAGAATCACAAACCATGTTACACAAACCTAGCGTAGCCGCTAAACCACTTGAAAACTGGGATGTTTTTCTTGCCTTGACGTGAGCAGGCGCTATAAAGGGGCACTTTTTTTATATCACAAACCATGTTTAGCGTATTAGGTTATAAAAAAAATGGCGGGCGGACGCGGGCGAACTGTCAATATCAGTTTGTAAAGTGAAATTTTAAATACTTTGAACGGTTGTATCTCCCTCAATTTTGCCGAGCGCGCCTTAATTTTTGTTTTATTCAGCTTTTCCACACTTTTCTCATCTAGAAAGTGCCTTTTTATTAAATTTCCAAACTGTGCCCGGATCTGCATTCCTCCCTAATTTTTTAATAGAATAATTTGTTATAATAACTTTGGTAGATTATACCAAATATAGGTTAAGTATCTCATTTAACAAATTATTTCAATAATAATCGAATATTCTTTTACACTTTTTAACTCTCCCGCAGCCAACTCGTGCCGAAGGTAGACCCCAAAATCACATATCTACTCAAATACATGAAATATATTTTTAGTATTTTAGGTACCGTGGGGTCTTGGCCTGCATCTTGGCCCGTTGAGAGTTAAAAAGGTCAATAGGTGTCCCATTTAAATAAATTCGTATGTTTATCTGAGACACTATCTGGGTTACAAATAAATTCGTTGGAGTTTTGCGATCATTTAAAAACATATCAACCAAAAATTTTTGAAAAATTATTTAAAGATAATATTGTTAATTCTGAATTTGAAATATGAGATTGACAAAAATAAATAGGTCCCAATGGCATGGCCAACTTGGCTAAGGCCAAAGTTCCTAGAAAATGTATTTCACAAGTTTAACTCAGCGAGGGGGTAAAGCGTTGATTGGCTAAAAGCTTGTGATGTAGCTTGAAGTCCATTCTCCACCGGGAGATTTGAATTTACTGCAGTACAAGTTAATGGCGTCAAGCGACTCTAAATGCATTTACAAATGATTTATTTATGATGCATTCATAATTATACCAATTTTATTATTTACTAAAACTAATAATCCAGGGATTATTTCCCGTGTTACTTCCGTATTGATGATGTATATTCGAGGTTATTAGCTCCTTATTATATCAGGATACTTGTCAATTTTCCAAATTGAAAGTTTCACCAAACTAACATATTCAGGATTAAACTGGGAAAAACATGAGAATAATCGAATAAAAATAATCAGCACTTTCAGGAAAGAAATAATCAAAAACTACCATAGTATTTATTACCAGACGCAGTATACATATACAGCCTTACTAATAGAAAAAAACTTAACAACCGTTAAACGGTGTTTCTGTTCGGTGACCGTTAAAAGGTGTTTCCGCAACGTTTCTAATAACATAATGACGTTTTTATGTTGGCTGCATTGAACTTTGGTAGATTTTCTCAAGCGCGGCAGCCATGTTTTTCTTTCATTCGACGCAAAATTTCTTTTGTAACAAGTGGTATTTTAATTAAAATTATTCAAAATTTAAGCCAAAATGTCAGATTTTTTCAGTTACTCTCGTGGAATAATTATTATAATTTTAAATTGTATGAACTAGAAAAAAGTGAAGTGACAGTTTTCTTCCAAATTTGTTAAATAAAAGGAGTGCGTTTTTTTTTAATTTTGTATTTTTTTTAAATTTTCTTTACATTTAGATTTAAAATGTTTTTGGTAAGTTTTTTTTTCAATTTTTTTCCGTCTTTGAAGCTTCTTCTTCAAGGCCCATTTTGAGTCTAGGCTTCCCTCAAGATAAGCATCCACCGCCCTCTGTCCTCGGCCGTCGTCTTCCAATCTGCGTCATGGGTAGTCCTCTTGCATCTTCCTGACATCATCCTCCCATCTCAGCCTAGGTCTGCCCGCCTTTCGTTTATCTCCCGGGTGTCCTGTTAGGACCTTCTTCGGTACCCGTGTGCTTGGCATTCGGTGCACATGTCCGGCCCATCTTAGTCTTTGGAGCCTTTAATGGGTGGAGAGTCTGAGAGCTTGGTAAAACGGTCTTTGAAGCTTAAAATATGGCAATCTTTAAACATGAAAGTGTATTTCAGATACAAAAATCTAAAAGGTAATTTTACCTAGTTTCTATAAAGATATTTGTTTTTACGACATCTTCTAAAATAAGAAATATACAAGACATTTAAAATACGTTGGAAAAATTTCTAAATGTATTCAGAAATTATTAATGAAATAAGTATATACAATAGATAAACAACCCCCCGGACTGTGTAAGCAATGTATATATCTCTCCATGAACAATTTGTTGTCATTTTTTAATTAGTAATGTTTAGGGAACGTACCCAAACTACGTGACCAACTTTTTGCAATTTTTAACCCCCCCCCTCCCCCCCCCCCCCCCCCCGGTGACCAAAATCCTAAGGAACCCGCCGCTCATTTGTATGGAGCGTGACCTTTTGAAGACCCCCCCCCCCCCCCCTAAAAGTGTCACGTAGTATGGGTACGTTCCCTTAAGTAGTAAGGCTGATAGATAATGGCCAACTGTAGTCAACTGTCAAGTTGCTTCGGGTAGAGATGGTCGATATTCCTGTCTCGGATACGTGGAACCGGTTCCTTTGTTGTCAATGTAACCGTGGATATTTTTCTCAGGAAACTGGTTTTTTTTGGAATCGGTTCTTTGTAGAATAATTATTTTTTATTATTATTGTACAACAGAATAATTCCAACTACAGTACAATTCGGTTACCCTGTCAGCATTTAGGCAAGTGACTCTTCAATAATAGTTTTAAGGCATATAAAGAACAGTCACTTACATCCAAATGGTTTGCAATTTCATTTAACAGCACCACTCCCCTCGTCATGCTATGCTTTGCCAAGACATCTGTTCTGCCGTTCGGTACTTTAAATAAGTCATGATGTCGACTTCGGCTGTAGTGGTCTTGTACATGTAAATCATAGCATCCCAAAAGAAATGGGCTGTCGATGAATTGTTCCAAATTTTGAAAGACAGAATAGCAAGACTTGCTTTCCGTCTAGTTTCTAGACTCACAGAATCAGTTTCCTCGAGTAAGTCAATATGGTGCATGAACCTTGGATAGATTCCATGCTTCCGCATATAAACATACCTGAGGAATTTTTTCTGGATTTGCTCTAACATATCAATGTACTTCTGGTGGTACGGTGCCCAAACATCGCTCGCGTACTCCAGCTTGCTTCTCAGTATGCCATAGAATAACGCTAGCATAGCTGCTTAGTTATCAAACTGCTTACAAGTCCTGATGATGAACCCAAGAAGTTTGTAGCAAGACTGAGTGAGCTGCGATATATGGCAAGAGAATGTCAGTTCGGGATCAAAGACGACACCGAGATCCTTCACGGATTTTACACGTGATAACGTTTCGCCCTTTATTTTATAATCGTAAACTGATATAAAAAATTCGAAATTATAGAAAACCATATTATTTTTTTTCATTTTTGAAGAACTGGTTCAATGTTTTACAGAATTACTCTAGTCACCCTCCCATATTTTTTTTCTTTTGAAGTTTTACAGAATTACTCTAGTCACCCTCCCATATTTTTTTTCTTTTGAAGAACTGGTTCCAAAAGTAAATGTTAAAGAACCTGTTCAACGTCGGTCTCTGGTAACTGGAACCGCAATGACAACCTATTTCAGGTACCAGCCATCTCTACTTTCGGGACTTCGAGCTACGTCACGAGACTGATGCATTTTTTCTGAAATATTTATATAAATTGTTAAATACATTTTCTACAAACCTTGGGTTAAGGCGTTTGTCTCGGTAAGACAAGAGATCCCGGGTTCGTTTCCCAGTTGCGACCGTTACGTTTTTTGTTTTTCATATTTCTTTTCACGTGTTTTAGATTCGTATCTTCTTTTTTAATGGTACGTAAAATACATTTAAATATCTTATTGTCGCAACTCTTGAAAGCAGAGGAAACTCCATAATGGTGAACTCTGACACCAGCCATTTGTGTTGTAAAATTTGCACAGCTTTTTCTGTCTGGAATTTGTTTGTCAACTATTTTCAAGTTGTAATGTCATTTCAATCATTAGCTGTGGAGCTTTGAAATATCCATTTACCCCTAAAAAAATTAGTCAAGATACCATATTGTTTATTTAGTTTTGTTAATTTGAATACTGCACAAAATCCCAAATGCCAATGTATCTGGAATTTCCACTCTTTCCATGAGTTCTTGATCATAAATCAAGTCCTTGTATTACATTTCGTCAGAACATTTTAAAAATGGGTAATTGTTCGGAACAAATGTCAACGGTTAATACGCACTTTTTTTTGATAAACCTTTTAGATTCTTCTTAATTACCATAAAAGTCAACTATTTGCATTCGGGGAGGTTGTAAATGTTACATTTTTAATTTTATTTACGTAAATTGAAAATTTGCTTTCACACTGTCAAATCACTCTGTTTGCAGTTCGGAACAAACGTCAACGGTTAATACGCACTTTTTTTTGATAAAACTTTTAAAATTAAGATAATATACACAAGCCCGCTACACAAACCCTGCTTTGCCAGACAAACCATTAAAAAACGTAGGCTGTTTTTTAAACTAAAGATCCACAATCCCGTTACATAACCGTTGACGTTTGTTCCGAATATTTACCTAAAAATGATTCACAGAATATTCCAATAATAAAGTTACATTATAGGTACCTGATAATAATATAACCAATAAACATTATTTTTTACATTATGGCTTGTTAAATTTTGTCAACATGTTCATATTAACAATGTGGATACCAGAACCAAGGTCATTGAAGCATGCAATTCTTTTCCGAGAGGCATTACAAATTGCTAATGGTGGATTAGTTCTGCATCTCGGAACAAATTAATGATCAGTGCCTTTGTACTAATAGTTTTTCAGAAACATTATTAATAATATAATATTCAGGATTGCCGATGTGATTATTTTGAGTTGATGCTAATTATGTTTCATAGCCCATCTCCCTTGTTCCTGTTATCATGAGACATTGTTGGGGTCTACTAAGTCGGAAGCTGGTCAAATTCGAAACCTTTTTTCTGCATTCCTAGTTTTGCAATGTTACGCGGGTCGCAACGTATTAGGTAAATGATACAATTTAGTTTTTCTCTAACTCCTCCTCTCCAGTATGCATGTTCGTAAGGGTGATGGGTAAAGTTATTATTAAATACACAATGTTTTAAAAAAACATTTAATCGCTGGAGCGATTATGGTCGAAAAATGAACCACTTTTATTTTTCTGCGATTGATAGCGGTCCAAAATTGGATCACGTTTTCCTACCATTCGTAAAACATTTATTGTAATTATTTAAAACATTTCCTTGGCCAGCCATTTATTTTAAAACGAAGCTATTGAAATGTTTTATCTATTATGACCATGGATGTTGCAAATCCGAACATCGTAGACTATTTTAGAACGATGTTAAAAATATTTTTTTCCCGCCGAATTTTTGATCATCTGTTTACGGTTAAAATTAAGTCCTTTTTCCATAGATATGCACCTTTCATTATCAAGTATACCACAGACAACATACAGAAATCGAAAATATTCTGTGTTGACTCAAATAAGTACCCCTCACTGCAGTTTCATAGTAAAAAAACATGCAGGATTCGCGCAGTTATAAACTTTACAATTTTTTTATATTTTTTTTATAAACCCTACAATATGAGATGAACGGTAAAATAAGGTTAATTCATTGGCTATACATACTATATATACTATAATATGTTTTTATGTCTCCATATTAAATTTCGAAGGTATGATTTTTTTAATGTTGGCGAATAAATCTTAAAATTATCTTCTGGGAAATCTGGAGCAATCGAGGCAAATTTGTGTGATCGCTCCAGTGGTTATGAAGACGTCTTTCATCAGCGTACATTTTTTATTAAAAAATTTACATGTTAAAAATCATAATTTTATAGTAGGTACTTATGGTTTACATTTTTGTTGGGAAATTTTTCCCTTCAATGTTATCAGAGGAGGAGTGAACTTGAGAATTTTTTTATTAACACACTTTAGTAGGGAAGGGTAGTTCTACCTTTTACGCCGGTCCTACTTGAATGCCTGGAAAGGCATGGCTGTCTAATATTTTTATATGAATATTGTAGGTACACCAATCTCTATGTAAGGGTCCCAACATTATGTATACGATGGTGGTTCAATAAGTACCCGTGTTAGGAAAGAAGATGCAATTTTTAGATTTTTTTTTTCCGACGTCATCTTCTTTTAGGTCAATGCACATTTAAATTCGTTGAACCAATATCTCACGGTTGTCATAAATGGAGAGAGTTTGTTCTCCCCAGAGACAAAATCCAACTTTGATTTTAATTTCTTCGCATATTTTTCCATCCAAAAATAAAAATGGAATTTCAGATCGATGTTGCTCTTTTTCTTTTTTAGCGAAAAATTCGAAACAGAGATGTGCAAATTGTCCTTTTTTGTAAGGATTTGTAAAGTGAAAACCAATTTTTTTGTAATGTAATGTAATAAAATGTGTACATTTTTTACACATAAAACGTTACTAAATGGCCCAACACTGACTTTAACTTCTGTTTATGGACTCCTGTTACAAAGTAGGCTATAATTTTGGACAATTTATATTTAATTAATAAAGACAATATTAGAGAAACTCAATCGAAAATTTGAAACAGAAAAATCAGAAAAAGATATGGTCACATCTTGGACTTGCACCCAGGACCTATGACTTGCCGGGTCAATGATAAACGTGAAATATTACGAAAACTTCAACAGTGTATACCTACATATAAATTTTTTGCCCAAATGTAAATGTATTTATTATTTTGGTAATTTTTTTATCGCTTTTGCAATGTATTGGGTTTTTTATACTGTTTTTGCAAATACATGAATAATATTAAAAAATAACCTCAATCTGAAAAGTTATTACATTTATTTCAAAGTTAATGAGATATTTCAATGTCGATTTTTTAACATGTTGACTGATGTTTACATAAAACTTGGCAAGCGCACACTAAAATTAGCCCTGCAGTTGTGTATGGCTAGTCTAGATGGTGTCTGCACAAATTCTACTAGAACTAGAACCACCGATATGTTTTTATATAATGTTTTTTTTGCTAGGTATGTCCGTTCTGGGCAGACGACAGTCAGTGCGCCATGAGGCACTGTCACGTGGAGGCGTGCCAAGAGGGAGACATCCCCGAGGGTCTGAAAGGTTACCAGGATAAGCATGTTCAGCACCTTGCAGAGGATCCCGTCACAAAGGTATATACATTAACTAGTTGTAACACATCAAAAATCAAGAGATGTAACTTGACTTCCGTTCCACTTTTAAAAATGACCTGTAAAAATAAGCCATATAAAATATGTTTTAGGTAGGTACCTACTTAATTCTTTGTCTGGATTTGAAAAGATTATTTTTAAAATTTTCTCAACTCATCCATCACTTCCAATTTTGAAAAGTTCATACTCATGTGGAAATAAGTGGAAGTAATTTTTTCAGCCTTCCACAATATGTTGTGAAACCTTTTTTCGTTTGTTTAATTACTCAGTTACGCCTCATACGTTTTACGTATGTCTAGTAATGTTACATTGTCATGTAAACAAGCTTATGGGTCCGAGGTCCGAGTGGGTAATTAAAGTGAATATAAAAATAGGTTTTTAATTTGAGGTGAAATTTCACCTAAATGGGACTATATCAGGTTTTATTAATTGTTTTCAACAACTATGTGAGGCAGCAATATCAGCAAAACAATTTTGCCTCTGCACAGAAAATAATTTTCAAAAATTTGGTTTGATACTGGTTTTCGAACGGGACCCTAGTTCCCGCTCGCATAAAGATTGTTAATAAAAATGTATTAAAATAAATTGTATTAAAATAAAGTGTATGTTTCCAGTATACGGAGGAGGCCCAAAAGGAAGACCCGAATAAGGGTTGTGGTGACCACAATACGAAGCTGGGTTCCATCAACACCACAATCAGTGCTGCCACCTACGAGGAGATCGCCAAGTGGACTGCCTTTGACGATGCACAGGTAACTTCGCACATGAACACATTCTGAGCTTTCTTGTGTCCAACTTTGGATTTAGGCCTGCCTCAAATTTTCCAGTTTTGTCAATCCTTGGCAGCGCCAGCACAATATGCTCTCAGTATTGCCCCGGTAAAAGACTACCATGCATGAAATATATTTAGCTTTGTTTTGTGATGAGATCTGCAGTTTTTTTTTATTATTTTTCCCTAGCAAGAACAAAATCCAATGATGTTAAATGCATTGACATCCCAGTAAAGCTTTATCTCTAATTATAATCTTACGTATTCTAGATTCTCATTCCAGTATTGTGGTTTTAGTCTTACCACAAAAAGGGACAATTATAAAGCAATATAAAATAATATAATAAATGAAATGGGTATGTGTGATGACTAGTAGGCGGCTGGCGGAGACAAAACGAAAATTCCAGAGCCGCTCATTATTAAAGGCAAAACAATTAAATTATAGTTATTTAACCCGTCTAATCACAGGAGACCCAAGTTGTCCCAAAACATCATATGCCGTTATAATAACAGGAGACCCAGATTGTCCCAGAGCGACAGTGCATTATTTAAAGTTAGATATGTCTCTTCCTGTCATGCGAATATTTGTGATTTCTTTTATGTTAGAACGGAATGAAATAATGCTTCTCATTGTCTCAGAATTATATGAGCTAGGTTTTTCAGATATTTTACAAACCCGATCAAAAGTGACGGTTTAGATTTTCGCCAATTTGTGACGTATCACACATTTAATTTTAAAATAAAATTGTATGAAAGTGATAAAAAGTGAGGTGACAGTTTTATTACAAATTTTATTTAGAAAAGGAGTCTGTATTTTAAATTTTAAGTTTATTCTATTTTAATTACTTTAATTCGAATATTCGCAGGTATGCATTTTTTAGCTAATTTAAGTTTCCAATATTAAAATTTTAATATTTAGAAACAAAAATGTTGATTTCTAATAAACACACCGGAAAGATTATTTTATCTAGATTTTAGAACAATTTTTGTTTTTGCAAAAGCGTTAAAAAAAAACAATAAACAGGAACATTTAAAATGCATGGGAAGAACCAGGAATTTTGCGCGCAAACCTTGACAGGCAAAATTTGACAGAAAATTATTTTCTTATTATTCGAAGGGTTAACCGGTTAAATTTGTTTTATGGAGCTAACAGACTTAACTATGAAAGATAAAAGATCATTTGGTTTTGGCCTATTTCAGCATATCACTCGCCATACATTCCCAATGTTTTTGCCTCCGCCAGCCGCCTGCTAGTGATGACTTTTACGCAAAAACTTCCTACATAAAAAATCAAGCTGACACACCTAAAATGCCACCGATCTTGTTCAAGTATAATTCACACATAATTTCTTACAGTTTTTTTTAAATCTCTTGTTAGGTGAGCCCTAGCATGAAATTCAGACAGCCATTTCTGTCTGGAACTTCTAGGTTATTGCAAGTATTTTCAGCTCTCAATGTTATTCTACCATCAAAAAATAAGTCAAGACACAATATTGTTTTTTCAATATTTTTCAATTCCCAGGTTACGAATAACCTGGTGATATTTAACAACCTTCTCTACCATTATTAAAAACGGCATTATTGCCTGTACAATGATGGGGGATTTAACTAGCTAGGATTGAACCCGTGACTTCCGGGTGGGAACCCGACGCACTTACCCACACGGCTGCTAACCACTCAATTGCACAACAAGATAAGAGTTTAAGAAAGAGTGTCGAAATCTACTGAGAATTGAGAAGTAAAATACTGAGTGAAACTAACAAACTAAAAAAAAAACCATCACTTTTTTTTCTCAGGGGTAGGCAGAGACAATAGCCACACAGCTCTGTCTTGTTACACACTCCTTGGTTCATTTACATTCATCCATACCCTTCTGTTATTCTGATTCTTGATGATTACTACAACCATCTTTGAGAAGTTAAGTATTGTGTGACTATTACAGTGAAACCCTCTTAACAAGTTTCGTGGCTTATTAAGAAGTTTGGTTTTTTCGGTCCCTCGGCTCAAAATTGGGCCAATTTTTCCCACACATAAGGTTTCCCTGCTTTTTTTTTTTCAAGAGCGGATTACATATAGTTCCAGTGAGCACTTAGGCCATGGCCCATTGTGCTATCTCCTATTTAACCTCATTCCTTTGACAGTAAGCAGAGAGTATTTTATAAAGCCGAGACAATAGCCACACAGCTCTGTCTTGTTACACACTCCTTGGTTCATTTACATTCATGCATACTCTTCTGTTATTCTGATTCTTAATGATTACTACAACCATGTTTGAGTATTGGGTGACTATTACAGTTAAACCCTCTTAAGAAGTTTCGTGGCTTAAGAAATTTGGTTTTTTCAGTCCATCGGCTCAAAATTGGGCCAATTTTTCCCACATATAAGGTTTCCCTGCTTTTTTTTTTTAAGAGTGGATTACATATAGTTCCAGTAAACACTTAGGCCATAGGCCCATTGTGCTATCTTCAATTTAACCTCATTCTTTTGACAGTAAGCCAGTCCCTTTTATAAAGTTCACCAGGATTGTCATTGGAAACGAAGCTATATCTTCTGGTTTCACAATGTGTCTTCCCAGGTCTCATTTCTCCTCTTCACTCCTCCTTGGTTCTCTGAAGGCCCCACGGGGGAAGAGGGTCTCATCTCTCTTCCCCACTACTCCTTGGTTTTCAAATGGTCTAATGTTTTGTTCCACGAGTGACCAGAGAAATAGAAGGTCCACTCCAGCAGAGCCCCGAGTGCTGGAGAAGGTCTAAATACTCCGAGATGCGACCCTGTTTCTCGGAGGCACCGTTCGTGACACTCTTCCCCAGGACATTCAGCTTGAGCACGGTAGCTCACACCTTGGCTTGGGATGGCTATTGCAGGTTTGTATTTCCACTCCCTGTGCGACGGGTTCGCCACACTCCCTACGCTCTTTCCCTAAGTTTGTTTTTTTCCGGTCCCCGGAAAACTTCATAAGAGGATTTCCCTGTAAAATGTCAATAATGAATTGTTACAGGACAGTTTCTGCGAGGTGTCCGATGGAATGGGTGGCGAGGAGTATGTGGATCTGATGCTGAACCCCGAGAGGTACACAGGCTACAAGGGAGTGTCTGCACAGAGGATCTGGAGGAGCATATACATGGAGAACTGCTTTAGGTGTGCATCTTTCTCATAAATAAATTATTCACCCATCATTCAATGGTGTATGAGAGAGCGAGAAGGAATATAAAATAATGTGACCGATTGTCCAATGTCTCCTCTTCATCACGTGTTAAATTGCTTTAGGTGACCGTCTCCCACGATTCTTGACTCTGTGCAGAAACGGGTGATCCGCTTTAATAGATTCGCCTATATTAACAAAAGGATTGCAATCTTTAGAGCACAGGCATCAGGTTGGAATGTTTGTCCTTGTTCTATCGGTATTTCAATAGAAGATGCTTTGAGGAACTGAAGAAAAAATGCTAATGTAAAAAAAAATTATGATTTCTGTGAAAGGCCATTGAGTGCATATTATAAAGACTAAATAAAAATCAACCAAAAAATGATTTCCTGTTTTATGTGATGATACGACGACCTCCGTGGTCGAGGAGTAAGATTCTCGACTATAAATCCAAAGATCGCGGGTTTGTATCCTGGCGCCAGCGAATAATTTAAATTTAATCAGTTTGTGTTATTTCACAGTATGAATTCATTTAACCCCCCAGGCTAATTTGTTCGCTTTTCGGAACAATTCGTATAGGTCTCATAGAAATCGTTGTGTCTCCCTTACTATCATAGTGAGAAATATGATATAAACAATGTTAGAAATAGAAAAACCATGCTTTATATTCAAATATAAAAGTTAACCACAAAAGAAGTAAAATGTAGACCTTTATAAAACCAAAGTTTCAGATTGCGATTTGAAAAAAATTATGATTATACATATATAAATAAATTATGAAACATTGGGAATTTTTTATTAATTATTTTTCATGGTACGGCAAAAAAGTGAGGTTACAATAACGTTTATAATACATTTGTTTATAAAATATGTGGGTTTTTATATTTTTTCGTTATCAGCAATAACTGAGTTTTTATAAGTTCTCACGTGTGTGGGAACAATCTGAAAAAATCCAGTATTAATAAATAAATGAAAACAATTTTTGTTGGAAAAACTTAAGATGAGCCATTTAAAAGTATTTTTATGTTTGCATGCAAAAATTTTATATTATATTCAAAATTATATATTTATTTCGATTTATAAAATATGATAGCTTATTTTATTTAGCGGATAGGGGGGGGGGGGGGGTAGTCTTAAACCTCACCACATATCACCAGGGGGGGGGGGTTAAAAATCTGCTAAAAAAACATCACGTGATTAATGGACGACCCCAAAGCAGAAATATTTTAACTCTCTGACAAAATATGGTCGAGGCCTGAAGGTTAATATTTATAATAGATATGTATGAAGCTTCAAATCCGTAATCCTCGTATTTTTGATAGGTGCAACTCTTCTATAGAAAGATATGAGCATGCTTTTCTTATGTTTGTTTATTATAATTCTACACAATGCTTTCTTCACACAAATTTTCAGTATGAGGAATTAATTTAATATGAATTTGTTAGCATTTTATGTTAAACTTTGAGTAATTTTTTTTATTTTTGTCACAAACCTTTCTCTGCTACCGCTCTTAGGCCACTCCTATTGTTTCGGCTAATCACCTAAAGCGACACTCAAGCTGTGTGCGTCTCTCTCGTTTACTCTGCCCTCAGCCAACTGAATACAACAGAGAAGGTTTGCGGCCATCAATGTATTGTGTCATGACGTTGCTCACGACAGACACCCGGGAGTTAAATATAAACAATGCATTTTTTACCACCGACTTCAGATATAAAACCCTACTTCCCAATGAAAGGTTACACCATTGCTTTTTCTGTCTTTTCCAGAGCGGCAGAAAGGTACATATAAGCATTTTGATGAGGGCAAACAGTGATCGCTGGAGACCACGCTGGCGAGCACTTGCAATCGACTGAAGTCCATGTTATCTATTGGATGCCAATTGGCCCCAAGTTTGTGGCCTATATTTCGAGCGCTGATGCTTACTCTATTTATATATCTCAATGTGGAAGCTGTCATTTGAATGTCCATGTTCAACTTCATTGTCTATCATTGCAATTTGTACTAAGATGCAGATTCCTATGGAATTCTGGTGAATTCAAATTTCAATGTCAAAACTCATGTTCAACTGTGTTGTCTAGCATAGCAATATGTACAAACATACTCCTGTGGAAGTCTGACATTTCATTAACCAAATTCATGTTCATCTGTGTTGTCTAGCATAGTAATACTTACGAACATACAGATTCCTATGGAAGTCTGTCATTTCAATGTCCAAGCTCATCTTCAACTCTGTTGTCTAGCATAGCCATTTGTATAAACATACTCCGGAAGTCTGACATTGTCCCAAATCATCTTCAACTGTGTTGTCTAGCAGAGTAATTTGTGCGAATATACAGATTCCTATGGAAGTCTGACATTCAATGTCCAAACTCATCTTCAACTCTGTTATTTAGCATAGCAGTATGTACAAACATACTCCCGTGGAAGTCTGACATTGTCCCAAATCATCTTCAACCGTGGTAATATCTCCAAACATAGTAATTTGTACTAACATGCAGATCCCTGTGGAAGTCTGACATTTCAATGTCCAAACTCATCTTCAACTGTATTGTCTAGGTAAGGAACATGTATGAACAGACTGATTACTTTTGAAGTCTGACATTTCAATGTCCAAACTCATCTTCAACTGTATTGTCTAGGTAAGGAACATGTATGAACAGACTGATTACTATTGAAGTCTGACATTTCAATGTCCAAACTCATCTTCAACTGTATTGTCTAGGTAAGGAACATGTATGAACAGACTGATTACCATTGAAGTCTGATATTTCAATGTCCAAACTCATCTTCAACTGTATTGTCTAGTTTAGGAACATGTATGAACAGACTGATTACTATTGAAGTCTGACATTTCAATTTCCAAACTCATCTTCAACTGTGTTGTCTAGCACACCTAATTATATACAATGAAGATTCCTATGATGGTAGTCTTGCATTTTTTTAAAATAAATAAGCCGCGCTACATACATGAAATTGACCTACATATATGAATAATAATAATTCATGTTTTTCTGTGCATTCTAGCTTATGCATGTAAATTATTTACATTTTACAAAGAGCAAAATAGCGCATTTCTATTCGCAAAAATAACAGTAATAACTCTCGACAGGCCAAGATGCCAAATATGACGTCCGTAACCAAGTGGGTCGGCCGATGAGATCCTTTTTTTTTTGTTATTTGTTCATTTTATTGGGCAGGTAATAATTACCTGTATTTGACAAAATATTTTTTCCTGCGATCAATGATTTTTTCACATTTTTTTTAAACAGCACATTATGTATTAATCCTTTGCACAGGCATATCTAAAATATTAAAAATATATTTCATGTTTTAAGTAGATATTAGAAGGATAATAATTTTGGGGTCTACCTTCAACCCCAGTTGGCTGCGGGAGAGTTAATTAGGCGCATATTACTACTCTTTACAATTTGTACATCTATTTAAATTTCGATTTTGTTTTCGTAACTGAATGAATGCAAATCTTGGAAGTGGAATTTAACCCACTTCCTGACATCCGATCAAGCTGAAACTCGGCAGATAGGCTTATTGTCGATGACAATGCATTCTGTCAACTTTTGGTGGCACTGACGCATACACAAGCATTTCTCTGAAATTGAATGAAATGATGGCCCAACTAGTTCACAGTGGCGGAAAGTCGAAACTATTTCACTACGTAATAAAAATAGGTGTATTATAATAAAAAAAAATGTTTTTATGGGTCATTTTTAAATTTTTTTTTTAAATTCAACTAAACATGTGGATTTATACAAGATGATGTATATTGTTCTCCACTACATTAACATTGTTTTATTTCCCCTAGGACGAAGAAGAGCGTCTTCCCGTACATGGACAGTGCAGACCTAAACAACATGTGCCTTGAGAAGAGAGTGTTCTACAGAGTCATATCAGGCCTCCACACCAGCATTAACATCCACCTCTCCTCCAAATATCTGCTTTCAGGTGAGTCTATCCAGGGTCAATCACCCCTTGATCACATCATTATTGACCATAAACCAAGACTTAGCATTGTCCAAAATGAAGCACGGTGAGGGAGGTGAATGTGGCATGGTATGCCACCAACGAATGCTAGCGAACTACCGATAAATCACGTCCTTTCTGCGCATGGTGAGAAACGTACGCACTTCGTTTTTGCTTGCACTCTAGCTATATCTATTAGTAAATTCTAGTTTGATATTGTTACAATGAAGTCTGCTCATTTTTGTTGTATTCAATTGTTATCTTTTAGTTTAAATTAACTTATTAAGGTAACCTGTTTTTATCTCACTAAACTAGACTGGGCAGATGTTATTTACATATTTATCAATAAATTACTGTGTTTTTATGTAAATGAGCAATTATCTACACAAGAAACAATTGGCGCAGTGCCAGTGATGTTTTTAGTCAACTTTCGAATTTATTTAATTTAAATTATTGCACGACACATTATGTAATCACCCATTAAACAGCAAGAGTTCTTATTTTAACATTCTCAACATTTGGGAAGATAGGTATTGTATAGAACAAAAGTTAAAAAGTTATTTAAAGAGTAACTAAATATGTCTACTGCATTAGAAATTTCATTCAATAGCGCCATTCCTCTTGTCATGCTATGATGTGCTAGATCTGTTCAGCCGTGTGGTATCTTGAATAAGTCATGGTGACAAAAAGAGTTATGTTTCGAGAGGTGTTTCTAAGTGAGATAGTAAAGAAAAATTATTTTTTGAAATTACAATGTTTTAACCACTCAGACCCATAAGCTTGTTTTCACGATAATTTATTGTTGTCAGACATGCGTATGACATAGGAGGTGTACCAGACTTATTAAGGTAGTTTTCGGGTAAAGAAGTTGAATTTTTTTAATTGAAAAAATAATATTCTTCTACGGAAATTTTTTTGTTATGGGAAAAAGTTGGATTTTCAAAAAAACTTATTTACCTTTTGTACTTCTACCATCATTTAGAATCATTTCCCGAAGTTTGTGCACTTTACCCCCAGACACCCTGTAGATATTAAAACTAACGGCCGCTGTTCCCAAACCTTCTAATCAACTGCTAAGCCGAAACTAGGGCTCAACACTGCTCAAATGCACAACTACGCTATTCCCAACACACAAGCATCACCATAAGCATGCCATAAGCATCGAGAGTGGAAAAAATACCTCGAAAACAATGGTCGATCAAATGTCACTATGACAAATGAAAATCAGTTTCGTGCTTCTTTCAGTTCTGTTGTATTGCGTTTGTCAATTTTATTTATAGCTGACCCGGCCACGCGTTGCTGTGGCTAATAAAACACAACGTCATCTACTGGATGGTTATCCAACCTTTATAACCACCGCCGTCTTTGAGTTTATCGCGAAGAGACAGACAAATGCCGCGGAGGACTTTAATTTATAATACGTAGAGATGGTGTGAAAGATTATAATAATGTGCACGAAGTGCTTGGGGTAACTTACGTATTTAAGTTAATAAGGATTAATACTGCATCCGTCTAAATAACTTTTCAATTACCGCAATGTACGTGACCATTTTTTTAGAAGATAGAATGGGTATAGTAAGCTATCCGTAAAAGATAGATATATGCTTTTGCGGACTTTTTTGTAAATCTATAAAAGAGGAATATCCCACCATGCATTGTTTTGTTATATCCCAAAAGGATTAGGCAGCGTTTTCGATGAAAGCTACCAGGCGGCTTGACTTTTTCCGACACTTCTAACAATTATCATTATGTTTCAACCAATTTACACAAATCCTTGACAAATTACATACCTAAACCTTCCTCACGAAACACTCTATCTATTGGTGAAAACCGCATGAAAATCCGTTCAGTAGTTTTCGAGTTTATCGCGAACAGACAGACAGACGACGCGGGGGACTTTAATTTATAATATGTAGAGAAGATGGATAGAGAAATTTTAGATTTAATAGTATAGCGGAATGGGCGGAAGTTATTGACGAAAATATCAGGTTACACAGGCGGCGACAGGATGTAGATATCAATTATATTGAACGACAAAGACTTTTTTTTACCGTTTTTATATGACAAAAACGTGTGTTGCGTTTGTTTTAAACCAAATTGAGGAGAACCTAACTTATGCAAGTAAGTTTTTCTTTGTTTTTTATTTTAATTATTGTTGTTTGTTGATGCACGGAGCAGAAATGAAAAACTTATACTGAATATTCGCCAAGCCAAGTCCCAAGTACCGACGGTGGCATTAAGGTCAAGCTGACACTTTATTTTTAATATATTATATCTAAATGTTTGCTTAAAAAACACAAAATGCCAGTTTATGGATGACAGTATTTAAAAGAAATTATGTGTATTAATAATACATACAATAAATAACTTTTTAATGTAATTTAACATCGAAAGTTTTTACTTTGATGTCATTTTATTGATGTCATCCATGGAAGTAGGCGGGGCCACTTAAGGTAATCAACGATAAAATGTTTAAAGAACAACACAAATCGATGGCTTGCTTACAAATGCTTACTAATCGCTTAGCTGATCGCTGACTCAGATTGGTCGATTGAAAAGTTGGGAACAACGGCTGTAGGTATTGCAAGATTTGCATAACTTCTGGTTTCTAGACTAAATCTATTAGTTGCCTGAAGTAAAAGTCCAATTCAAGGAGCGGGCCCTAAAGGTCAACAACCTAGAAATTAGAGGTATCCCAGAAAATAAAGGAGAAATACTACAAGACGTCGTATTTAACATTTGCCAAAAAACTAAATCCAACATCCAAATCAAAGACATAGACGCTATTCATCGTGCAGCAAAAAAAAAAAAAATAATATTCGTCCGAGAGAAATTATAATCAAACTAAAATCGAACATAGCTAAAGAACAGCTGTTAGCGGATGTGAAATCATACAATAAAAACAACCCGAATTTGGAAGACAAATTGAATACCTCGAACATTGGAATTGCGGGACCGAGTACCAGGATCTACGTCTCCGAACAGCTGACATTTCGAGGCAAGCAACTATTTTGGAAGGCTAGACAAGAAGCGAAAACGAAAGGTTATCGATTCATTTGGACGAAGGCGGGTCAGGTGTACGTTAGACGAGATACGGGGTCTAATGCAATCTGCATATCCGATGAGCGCAAACTCGCAGCTATGTGATTCAACTGAAAGAATCAAACTACGTACCGGCTCACGCGTTTTCAGGTATATGCAATAAATCGTTAACTCGGCGAGATAGCGAATTTACCAATCTTCATTACACTATTAACCAACTTTTAAATCGATTAGCGATAATTAAATATTTTACTTCACATAGGAGGTACGAGCACACCCAGTTTCGCTCATTTACACTTATTATTTTGTTACCTTATATATATAATAATTTGTTATCACGACTTTGAGTTACTTTAAACATTCTGCGTTATATTATCAAATTACGGTCAATTTATTTCCATACATTTATTTCTATATATGCAACTACATTGGAAATAGTTTATAAATGTAACAATATATTAGTGGAACACTGTTCGCTATTTCACATACAAATAACTTTTAATTATTTATTTATTTATTAATTTTCGGGAAATCGACAGTTTATATTTATTTCAGTTTGTACATAATATTAAATAGCCAAAATAAAACCAATTACGGATTTCCTCCTTGTGACTTTACTTCTACTGAGACAGCATAATAAGAATAAGTAAGTTAATTTTATAAAAAAGATATATTAATCCAAAATTATATAAAACAAAACAAAAAAATATTATGTTTGATTTAACTTGTGATATTGGTAACCATTCAGGTATATTCTGTAACATGAATATTATTGATGATCTGAATAAAATAAAAAACTATAAGTGGGGCTCATACAGTCTAAAAATTATACATCAGAACATAAGAAGCATATCCAAACTTGACGATTTCCTAATTTTTCTAGATCAATTTAATTACGCATTCGATGTCATAATTTTATCAGAATGCTGGATAAATAAAGGGTACACCTCAAAAGTAATTCACAATTATTCAGAACATCACACAAACATATATTTAAACAAATCCAGTGGAATTGTAATTTACATCAGAGACGGTATACAAGCACAAGTCGGCGAAATTTTACTACCACAAGCAAACTGCATGAAAATTGTATTGAACAATAGTTTATGTATTTTCGCAATCTATAGATCACCCTCTTTCCAAAATATTGACACTTTTTTGAATTCTCTACAATCAGTCATCAACAGTTCAAAACAATTAGAGCGGCAAATAATTGTAGGCGATTTAAATATTAATACGATTCCAGAGTACCACCGTCAATCCGAAGACTATCTATGTCTGCTTACGGAAAATGGGTTCACGCAGACAATTCACAGCCCTACTCGAGAACAGGGTACGAGTAAATCTTGTCTAGATCATATTAACGTAAAAAAAATTAAACATATCGACTCATTTGTTATCCACACCACAATTTCCGACCACTACACTACAGCCCTCTGCTTTAAAAATAAGCCTCCCACCGCAGACAAAATTAAATACATACCTCGAATAAACTACTTCAATCTTCTTGAGGACTTAAATTCAGAAAAATGGGAAAACGTTCTAGACCAAAGGGATACTGACTCAGCAATGATGGAATTCATCAACAAGTTAAATGATTATATATCCCAACACACTAGTAACAAACTCATACCTAATAAACAATTAAAACTAACGCCATGGATCACCCCTGGCCTTGTTAAATCAATCCATAGAAGGAACCAACTCCACAAAAAGGCGAAAAGGAGCCCTGAGAATAATATATTACAAACTCAATATAAAAAGTATAGAAACTTGTGTAAAAATTTAATCATCTCAACTAAAGAAAACTATTTTAAAAACATTATTTACGAAAATAACTATACACCAAAAAGGCTATGGGAAGCATTTCGCAATATAACAAAAACCAAAATCAATAAATCATCGGAAATTAAATCACTGCACATTGATAACACTATCACGACAGATTTAAAAAAGATTGTGAATTTTGCAAATAACTATTTCACGTCAGTAGGAACTACTCTAGCTAAAAAAATTCTCGATAAAAATAACACAACTGAAGCTGATCTCGCTAAGAAAACTGGCTGTAATCTCGAGCATAAAATAGATAACATTCAAACTACGTCACACGAAGTGAGGAAAACAATTGACGAACTTAAGTCATCCAATGCGTGTGGCCCAGATAAGATCTCTACAAATCTGTTAAAAATTATAAAATCCGCCATAGCATCACCCATAACGTTCATTTGTAATCTAAGTTTTAACTCCGGAAAATTCCCCAATCATTTAAAACAATCAATTGTTATTCTACATCACAAAAATGGGGATAAATCACAGATCAATAACTACCGACCGATTTCTTTGATCAACTCTGTATCTAAAATTATTGAGAAAATTGTTAAGAATCGGCTCAGCCTCTACCTAGAAAACAATAACATCCTTTCCAATTGTCAATACGGTTTCCGTCCAGGTATAGGCACTGAAAATGCCATTGCTAAATTGACAAAAATTATCTCTAATAACATAGATAGAGGTACAAAATGCATTGCGCTGGTCCTGGATCTAGCCAAAGCATTCGACACTATCTCTCACAAAATTCTGTTGAACAAACTACAGCGCATTGGTATACAAGGTCAGCTCTTCAAGCTGTTGTGTAGCTATTTAGATAATAGGAGCCAAAGAGTGCTTATCAACGACACTATAAGCGATTCAGCTAATATTAAATTCGGTGTACCCCAAGGAAGCACTTTAGGACCTCTTTTATTCAATATATATATATAAATGATCTATGTAACAGTTCCTTTGCCGATCACATTATCACCTTTGCCGATGACACAGTTCTATTATTTGAAGACAAAAGCTGGAATGTTGTTCACAGTAAAGCGGAAAGAGGTTTAAACAAGGTTAAACAATGGTTAGACAACAATCTCCTCACTCTTAACTTAGATAAAACCAAATTCATCCGTTTCAGCGCAACTCAAGCAGGAAAACCAAAAGAAATACACAACATCCTTATACACCATTGTAATGACCTAACCAATTGTAAATGCTTAAACTTAGAATGTGTCGATAGTATAAAATATCTGGGAATCATAATAGATAAATCTCTGAGATATATACGATATAGATATAGACGAACATATAGTTTCAACTTCCACAAAGATCAGAAAACTTACTCATCTATTCATGTCTGTTAGAAATATTCTTTGCGTAAAAGATATGAAACAAATGTACCATGCCTTGTGTAACTCGTTGCTAGAATATGCATCCTTGGGATGGGGAGGCTGTTCCAAAACAATAATGGATCCCTTAGCAAAAGCACAAAAATCACTTCTAAGGGTCATCCTCAAGAAACCCTTCAGATATCCTAGTGATCTATTATTTGAAGAGATACGAGTTCTTGATGTACGGCAACTATACATAAGAAAAATTATTTTACATACACAAAAACACCGACACCACTATTCATCCATTGATCATCTCCACAACACCCGCCATGCAGGGAGGAATCCAGCAGTTCCACCTACTACAAACACATCACATGCCCAAAGACATTACTCCCACTTAGGGCCCAAATTGTTCAACATCATACCTGAAGCATGGAAACTGAAAAATGCAAGCACTTTACGGAAATGGGTTAGCAATTGGCTTCTGGACATGGGGAGAGTGGAGAGCGAACATATGTTAACACAATCTCACATACCTAATATGTACTAAAAAGTTTATGTTATTGCATAAAAAAAAATATATCTTTTGCTCTGTTTTTTTGATCCGTGTAAAATAACGACTGTTTTTTGATTCTTGAAAAATAACGACTAGACATATTAAAAATAAGTTTTGAAATTTAATAGATTGGAAATTTATGATCATATATTCTGGTTTATAAATGGGTAATCTTTATTACTTAGGAAATTCTAAAAAAATTATAGTACATTGATTAAAAATTAAATAGTCATAAATGCATTTCGAATTCTTATGTCATATGTTGGTATAAAAGTGTAAATTCTAATTATGCAATTGCAAATGTTCCCCAAAATAACCTGGAAAACTATTAATGTAATTAAATGTAAGGCCTTTGCAATTTAATAAAAAAAAAAATTGTTAATTTTTTTACCTAAAATATACAATTCAAAATTGGATGGTTCCGTACTCCTGCAACTGGCAGAGCGAGGTACAGGAGGTAGGTACCATCGATACATCGGCTTGACACTAAGCGAAACATACCGACAATGTACTTAGGTGTTAAAGACAATATGGTTAATGTTACAATTTTGCAAACCTCTGACCACTTACTTTTAAATTTTCGTTGGTTGTATTTTTATACTAAATTCTTGTTGCTTATATTTTTATTTCATTTATATACTTCTATTTCCATTCCTTTGTAATATTATGAACTAAATATACAATTTGGCTGTCCTGAAACGGGTATCCTTCCCAGTTGGACAGGCAAAGTTTCATTGTGTAATGTTTTGTAATATATATGCATGTATAAATAAATAAAAATAAAATAAAAAAATAAAAATTATACCCGAATCTTAATGTGATATACTTTTAACCCCTCCGCAACGTAAGCAGATATAAGCGTTAGAAATAAGACAGCAGTCAAGTACAATAAGCGTGTTTACACGTCAGCGCGTCTGTTTCCATGGAAATCGTTCTAACTCCGTTATTGTTTTAGTTACATCCCTAAACCAAAAAGTAAAAGGTCGATAGTAGATCAAGCTGTGCATTTCTATCAAGTTGTCTATAGAAATACATAACAGGAATCAGCTGTCAGTCGCGTAGTTGACAAAAATAATTTCCCGCGTAAATTTACTACCGGCAGCTCGTCCGCGCTCGACATTTTTAATTTTTATCAAATATTTTTATATGAAATGATCAAAAAAGCGAGGTGACAAAAGTGTTTATTACACATATATTTAATAGAATAAGTATTTTTGTTTACATAATCTGTGATTTTAGTACCGTTTACACATAAAAAACATTGCGAGTGAGTCATTTTTACCTATTTTTAATGTTTGCATGCTAAATTTTTGTATTTACAAATCTTAATATTTATTTGTAATATAATAATTTGAAAGCTTATTTTGTAACCTTTCTAAAACAGTTTTTACTATTCGGCTACGTACAGAAATGCTTCATTTATAGAGCTTTAATTGTGACGCGGTAATAACACAAAGTTTTCGTAAAATTTCATTTTGTTTGAGACAACTCAAGTGCATATTGGCGAAAATTCGGAGGGGTTAAGATTAATGATTATAACAATAACATTTTCATTCTCAATAATAATTACAAGAATATTTTCAACCAAACAACTGCTCTGTCAAAATTTTTAATGTAAATATTTATGGTAAATTTTTACTCAACTAAACTTAGCGTGATTCAGCTTTATTTGGCGAAAGCAATTGTTAATAATAATGGAAATGGATTTTTTAAAAAGTGACTGAACAGAAGAGTTTTATTTAATTACACATCGGTGGCACAACGAAATTATAAATCAGACTTTTTGTAATAGGTGTGTGTTAATATTTTGTATTCCTATTTGAACAGCTTTTTGCAAAGAGTTCCACCGGAAACTGATTTATTAATGGCCATTCTATAAATACACGCATGCACCGCAGATCACAATTGTTTAATAAATGCCGGCTGAAATGGTATTATTTATTTTACCATATTTTAATTGTCCATCAAGTTTACAATAACGATAATTAGCTCTTATCAACACTTGTATCATTGTACTTTTGCATATCCAGTGTGCACCTGCTGCAATTATAAAATTAGACTTTTTGCATTTATTTATTATTTAATGTGAATTACAGTATCGTCTCTACAATCCAAACAATTAAAGATCGAGCCTGTTCGGTTTAACAAATTTTAGATTTCTGGAATCTGTAAGGCTGGGTTTAGACTCGTAAGTTTTTTCCTGTAGATCGTTCTTGGAAGCGATTTATGGCCAAATTACCAATGTAAACGACACCAAAAGTCACTTAACGTAATTTATAGCAAGTTACAGAACTTATTCTTTCGGAAGTTTTTTGACAGGTCTAATCGCGCCCATGCAAATTTACAGCCTTCTTACAGCTTATAAAATCAGTTTGATAAGCTAAGAGACTTACCGCAAGAAATAGTTCCGAAATGCGCCGCGCACCATTGCGAAATGTCAAAAATTAAAAGACAATTGTTTTCATAGGAATTTTTTCCTACAAAACTAGTATTTATTTCCACTTATTTAAGTTTTCTGGAAAATAAGCATCCTTCTATTCAATTATTATCGGTCCAACCCTTTCCAATCTTAATGTTTTGGTTTTTAACATTTACGTATTTGAAATTTTGAATTCAAAGTCGGTTGCTGTCAGCAGATGTCAGGTAGCTGTCATTCGGATAAAACGAAATTAATTGCCGCCTTTGACGGCATAAAAGCGCGTGGAGAATTGTTTAATTAAAGCCAAAATCTATTTCAACACTTTATTGGGGCCTTTTCGTCTTTATTGACAAAATCGCGTAAATTTGACAGTAGCAGGTTGTTGTTGACAGGAAGCCATCTTACCGCGAATAAATTTACAGATGTAACAGGTCACATGAGCATTTACGCAGGTCGAACTTCCGAACAACTTCCGTGATCATTAATTACCACAAGTCGGATGCATATGTAAACGCTCCTGTGAGTGACCTGTCAAAATCTTATGTAATCCGTATATTTTAATTACAGGTCTAACCCCAGCCTAAGAAAAAGCTGGATTTACGGAACATTTAAGAGTTTGACATTTTCCCAAACCTTTTAACGTAGATACTACAAAAGATTTTGTTATAAAAATAATGCAATATCTTGCAAGTTTATCATCGAATTTATTTCAAACGCACTCAATTCCCGCCCAAAACGAATCTTTCTTGAACTAAAACAAATGGACCAATAATATTAATATTAAATGGTTTATGCGAGCTAAACGTAATCCACATATAAGTGCACATGCGCAGTTTCGGGGATTGCCTAGGATCGGGAAAGAAATGCAAGGAATGTAGCCATATTCTTAATACGATACCTCAGAAAATCACCATGTGCGCGTTACTTCCTTAAAATTCTAGATTGAAAATGATTCAAAATAAATTTTTATATTATATTTCTGAAAATGTTAAATTCCTTTAATTTTTAACGAATTCATCCATTTGTAGTGAAGAAATATATTAACTTTTTCTTTTCTTTTAATAGTTTTCGGAAATATCAGGCGGAGATTGTCCCTCTGTGTAGAACTGCCATTGACTATTGGTGTTTTCCACTCCCAACAACCACAGTTGTGTCTCCTGGGGTGACTGGGTCCTGTTTTAGCTCCATTAGCTCCTTCAGTCCCTTGCAACCCATATTGCTGCCTGGCTCACTTTGGATTTGAACTCATACTGTATCGAAATACATATAACTAGCCGTAGGAAATAACAGCTACATGTCGTCAACGCTCAACACGTCGGAAGAAAATTTGCATCAATAGTCAGAAATACCTAATTGATAAGATCAGTAACTACATACGATTATTATTCAATACAACGCAATGCAATCATCAGACTCTGATGTATTGTTTTAGCAATCTTGGCATCAAATGGATAAAAAAAAAAATACAATAATAATATTTGGCTAATTTATATAGCGCCGTTTTTGTGAGAAATCGCCTCAGGGGCACTGTACAGTACAAGTAAATATTAAAATTCTCGTGTCACGGTGTTTGTTACCATACTCCTCCGAAACGGCTGGACCAATTTTGATGAAATTTTGTGTGCTTATCTAAGTAAAGGGTGTTCCACTCCGAAGAAAATTATTTTCCCCATACATTTTGTATGGAACGAATTCTCCTATTTTGAAAGAACTGCAGCAATATTGTAAGGGGTATAATATTGAACTGTGAATCGGGGGAGGGGTAGGGGGGAGGGGTGAGGGGGAGGGGGAAAGGAACTCAGGAAGGGGGGTTAGCGGGACGGGGGAAAGAGAGAAGTGGAGTGGGGAGAGGGAGAGGGAACGCGAGAGGGGAAACGATATGCAGGGAGAAACAATTTAGATCAAGGTATGGTATACGCAGGGAGAAACAATTTAGATCAATTCAGCTAATAAGTTGACAATAGTTTTTGATTCTGAGGCGGTACGAAGTCGCCGGATCTGCTAGTATGTAATAAAATTGGTATAACTAAGATTTGTAATTATAACTAGTGACTTATATCTAAGACTTGTAACTAGTGGCTTAATCTAAGACTTATAGCTAGTGACTTATGACTAAGACTTACGATAGTTGTCTTAAAACTAGTGGATTAATGACACACATATTTACAACTGTGACTTAAAGTTAGAGACTTAAAACAAACATGAGTACCAACATTTCAAAATACTTATTTGCCATTGTTGTCAGTGATAATGGTAACATTAAAAACCAAACAACAAACAAGTTCTGTAGGTATATGTACAAACTCGTAACATAGATAAGTTATTGCTGCGAGTCGAAGCAGTTTGAGGATTTATAAATTTTATACGGAGGTACATACACATTTTATACATATTATATTCTATTTTTCACACGCAGTAGAAGCAAAACCTTCAGAAAACTTAAGTAGACAAGAGTGAAGAGGCTACAAAGCACCGCACAAAGAGGAGATTGATTATTCTATCTCATTCAATCGCAGGCTAAATCCTATAGATGTATGTGTTGTCTTTTTTTGGTGCAGCTTTTTCGTTTCATCGAGTTTCAAATCACAAAAGGTGCTAAAGAAGTTATCACTTCAAAAGGTGTAATATTTAACCATTGAAGACAATATTAACGACTCTTATCCGCTAGAATGCCGTTCGTGCACCGGTGTGTTTGAGATTTTACACGCGATTTTGACCCTTATGTATAAAGAAAGTGTATGAAGAACACGGTCAGAATCGCTTGCTCTATTATCGCCCTTTACCATAGAGAAAACCGCAATGCGCCTGGTCACTCCAAATAATTTATATTAATAATTTACCGGAGCGCGGGAATGTGCGCAGTTCTTGCGCATGCGCGGGAAAAATTCCTTTGTCTCCGATTTTGACCTTTCTATTGTACAAAATTTCTCAAGGACACTGTCAGAATCGCTGGACACGAAATGTCATTGGGTGTCATGGATCCCGTTTTTTGCGAACGCTAATTGGTGGACAACCAACCCCAACTACCCCGGCAAACAAGGGGTTAAATCAAAATTTTAAACAGAAAAATCAGAAAAAGATAAGGTCGTATCTAGGAAATGAAACCAGGACAGTAGCCTTGCCGAGCTCTGTTGTAGTGTATTATAATGAAATAATTAGAGAGAGAAAAATAAGTAAGAAATTTTAATTTTGCAGAAAAGCAAGGATTAGACTTCTCATCCTCTGCCATGAGTGAGTGGGGTCCCAATCTGGAGGAGTTCCAGCGCCGGTTCGACCCGTCGCAGACCAGCGGCGAGGGCCCCTACTGGCTGAAGAACCTCTACTTCATCTATCTGCTGGAAATGCGCGCCCTGGCCAAGGCTGGGCCCTACCTGGAGCGTGTCGAGTACTTTACCGGGAACAACGAGGATGATGCCGAGGTCAGGTCGGCCGTCAAGAATCTGCTGGGCGTGGTTTAGTGAGTTTAACACTGTATTTTATTTCATTGTTGTTTCTTTATTTAATAGGCCACTTGCATGGATTTCATAACGACTTGGAAAAAATCATGTGGATAGATCTTTTTACTAAGATTAAGAAAATGTTAGTAAAATTGTTTAGAAATGTACAGATTTTTTTATTTTTAAATAAATAAATCCATTATTTGGGCTCGTGACGTCACTACATGAAAATGTCCCGTCTCCGAAAATGTTCCTATTATTTAATTCCACACTGATTTATTTTTTTATATGGCATCACTTTGATTTCAGACGAATTTTTGAATTCGTTCACTAGATTTATTGTTTGTTCTCTGCGAACTTATCATTTGATTTCACTTTTTGACAGATGTTCTGAAGAGAACCCCGTACATTTTAGATGTGCGGGGTTCTCTTCAGAACGTGAAGAAGATGTTGGTACGTGTTTTAGAGGTATAATGATTATGGTGCTGATTTTAACAAAATAAAATTTTATAATATTCTTATTATTATTATAATTTACAAGCACAAGTATATTACATTGAATTTAGTAATATATACGCTGTACAATATAATGATTTATGATCAAAAAGATGGATCAAGGAAAAAAATATTTATGAGATGTAATATTTTTGGTATGCCTCGTTATTCTCCTGTGCCATTCGTGTGGAAAACATTCTTTTTTTTTTAAATGATTTTCGGCTATGTAATTATCGTTTTTTCACACCTATAAAATTATGTCCCGTCTTTCCGGTTTATAAAAAATGGTCTGATTTTTCGGATTGAAATTTTCAAAAAATCCCCAGGGTTTCAAAAATACGATTAAAAAATAAATAAAAAATACAGAATGTCTTAGAATATTTGCCTGAACCGGAAAAAAAATTTAAAAAATGTGATGCAAGTGGCCTATTGTATTTTATTTCATTGTTGTTTAGTGAATTGACATTGTATTTAATTGCATTGTTGTTTAGTAAGTTATGTTAGTTATGTATCATTAGTGTTAAGTGAGTTGCCATTCTAGGGGCCGTCTGTTTCAAGAGAAAGTTAAATCGTGTTCTAAAGTTAAATTTTAACTGTCAGTTAAAGTAACGAGGACGTTAAATACGACCGCGCGCTGTTTCAAGTGTATTTTCGCTTAAGTAAAAGTTGTCAGTGTGGCCAGTCTAAAAAGCAGCATATTCCTCGGAATTATGTGTCAAAATGCATCAAAATATTTTTTGATGCAGCAACACCGTAAACTAAATCAGAACAACTGTCAAAATATCCGGTTGTATTTTGTTTCGCGTCGTAGGATCTGACGGCTTTGTTCCGATAAAAGTATTTGTGTGAATATTTATAAATAAATGACGACCTATTATAATGCATATAATATACAATATGAATGTAATTTACTTTCCAGTAGTTGTGATATCTCCTTGAATTTGAAGTGTCGCATATTTTTCGAGATCTTCAATTCAATTTATTTATGGTATCGAAAATATTAGAAAAACATACATTATAGCACCTAGCTAGACATGAACATAGCTTTTTTAAATCCGTTTGTGAGAATTACATTAAACGTAAGTAGTGTACAAACTATACTAGCGATATTAATAGAGCTTGTCTTTTAAAGGCAGCTTCACTCGCTAATGTCGATTTACGAAACGAGTCTAACCTATTAGTCATGTTGTATTTTTGTAATGTTTACGATACATTAGGTTTATTGATTTGAAGATCTTGTAAAATTTGCGATACATCCATTAATAGAGCTTTTCTTTAAAAGGCAACGCTAAATAAGTCGATATCAGAATTGATTCTATTCAATAGCAAGATTTTTTCGAAATGCGGTGCCGCGCCAAAAATTCGAGGGGTTAACCATATTATCGACGCGGGGACGAAATGTTTTGATTTCATCATCCTCTTCTATAATATTTATCATGATTAGTATACTAGTAATCAATGTTGTAGCACCCATTTCCGGACATTACTTCGACCAGAAATGTCAAATACGCCAATATGGCGGAGTAACTCTAGAGTAACTATCGGTTTTCGGAAAGTAAGTACAAAAATTAAAAGTAACGTAAAACAATCAGTCAAATTGATTGAAAAACGCAGTTTGCTGAAATTTAACTATAGTAACGGCGTTTTGTTTTACTTTTACTTTAGCGAGCGTTGAAACAGACGGCCCTAGGTATTTTATTTCTTTCTTGTTTAATTACTTACAATAAGTTAATTGTTGTTTAGTGAGTTTACTTTATATTTTATTTTATTGAATATCTCAAAGGTTTGGAGAAATTACAATTGACGGGTTGAAAACCATACCGGTACAAGTGACAAAAATTAAAAAAATGAGTTAAGTGCGAGAAGTTATAGTAAAGATGGTATTTTTCGTTGTGCCAAAAGGGTATGAACGAGAAAAAATCGCAACGCCATCTATTATTGGTTAGGTTAACTGACACTGTATGTAGTGTCATACAAAATAAAACACAAAATTGTCATTATCTCCTTTCTTCTGATTTGTTGCTTATACCAGTATGGTTTTCTACCCGTCAATTGTTCAGTAAAAACACAAAAACTATAAATATATAAATGCATCCGGTCAGTGGCCGAGTTGGCACCCAAGCGTGTTTGATTCCTCGGCTGGTTAAGTACTCCATCACAACACAAGTAACATTTTCCGCTTACTGTGGTGGTAGTAGGAGATTTTCAAATATTGTCAGGTTATTCGTAACCCGGGAATGTTTCTCTTTCTTTCTAGATTAATAAATAAATAAAAATTTGTGTACATGGTACCTTCGCAAATGATGGTGGCTCAATGATTGTATCCTTTGGTATTAGTATCGATGTCTTTAAAATGTTTACAAGAAAGTCTAGATTATGGCTCTGGATTTAAGTGTGTCCTGCATATTTCAGTTCCTTCCCGGAGCACTTTAACGAGAGTGTGATGTTTGCCGGGGGCGAGCAGGCTATAAAACTGAAAGACGAGTTCAAGCAACACTTCCGCAACATTTCCCGCATCATGGACTGTGTTGGCTGCGACAAGTGCAAGCTGTGGGGCAAACTGCAGGTTATTAATTTATTACTATACTATCACCTCATAACTCTCGTCTATTGACAGGAGTAAGAACCTTGTTTCTAATTTAAAGGTAGCTCCCATCTATTGACTTAATCTGTTGAATGTCAGGCAGTATTTCGTAAAACCGTGCGGAAATTACCTTGTTGATTTCTGATCTGATTCTGAATATCCGTATAAAAACAAAGGAATTGTTTTTTTTATGATTGTTTTTTGTTTACCAGATAATATATCTTATTATTCGTGTTTATTGCATGATAATATCGTAAGAGATTTTTCCAGAATAACTAAAACTAAAAAAAATAATTTTTAAATCTCCCATTTTAGAAATAATCTTCAAAAAATATAAACTGATTTTATTATTTCTACACAAATCTGAATACATACCTAACATGAAAAAACACAATTATTCAAAGGAGTTTTCAAATTAAAAAAAAACCTTATACCCATTTGAAAAAGTAAAACATCGATTTTTTCACCTTTGACAGTTGCCAAAAGTGCCAAGAGGCAGCAATACACAGTGTATTACATTAAATGCTACATGTGAAATACTACGAATAAGGATTACTTCGTATTTATTTTTTGATTACTAATAAATAATGTTTATTTTTTCAAGGTTCACGGACTCGGCACAGCGCTGAAGATTTTGTTCTCTGGAAAATTTGATGGAGTCGATCCGATGAGTGGAAAACTACCTATTAGACATAAGAACCAATTCCAGCTCGAGAGAAGTGAAATTGTTGCTTTGTTCAATGGATTTGGAAGGTAAACTATATGTTTTATTCATTATGATCACATTTTTTCATATGGCAGATAGAGTATCGCACCCACCGCTCTGTTCAACTTAAATAAATAATACTTTTATGATATAAATAAAGTCTGTCAAGAAAGTTTTAATTAAAAATTTAAATAAAATGGAAGAAAAAAATCATTACTATTGCAACACTGATATTAGAACAAATTAAAATAGTTTCACATGTGAGTTTGACTTTAGTTTTTTAGTTTGACTTCCTAGTAGAGATGGACCGATTAGTCAGGAAATCCATATTTATAGTCGGCAAAAGATGCCGACTAGTCGGCACTTAATGAGCTAAAAGAAATAAATCTCCAGTAATTACTATACGTTTTATGTTTTTAAGAATCAAATCTGTCATAGAGCATGCAATACCGTTATATCGTTACCGCAATTTCGCTCTGTTTTTCAGTACCGCAAAAGCGAGATTAGAAATACGAATTTTGCAGTATTAAAAACGAACCGTGATAAGAAAACCCCGCTATTTTTTTATTTTTTTTTACATGAATACCGCACAAGAGTCCCAACTGCTCCCATCCGGAGCCAGTGAGACTATGACATCCCCAATTGGGGTATGTTGTGAGACTGTAGGTAGTGGGGAGAGGAAGGAGATAGGGAAGAGGAAGGTGGGGAAGTACCTGGCTATTCAGATCTGGTCACCAAACACGGCTAAAACCATTTAAGGCAACGTTTCAATTCTGAATGGTGGTCTTACACCAGGGCGATACTGAGAGTATCTTCCACTCTGGAACGTGCCGCAAATATATTATATATTATTTTTAAATTAATAGATTGTGAAATACACAAATTAATCGAATAAAATTTATTTGCCACGCCGGGATTCGATCCCGCGACCTTCGGAATGCTAGTCAAGCGCCTTACCGCTGCACTATGCCGGCCGGCCGTCTAATATTTGAACAGTGCGTCGAGAAATACACGAATTCCCTACAGCGAACTAACATTTGTTTGTAGCCTTACACAGTCTCAGTCTCACTCGCAACTACTTGCAAGTCGGACAAGTCAGTGACTAATCTGTCCTATTTTATTTGTTTACTACAAGAAAGCGTGAAAAAATAATTATTTTGACTAATATATTAACATATTATACTTGTATCCGTGTATCAAACTTTTTTTTTTGTAAAAATACTACAATTAATGGTATTGAATTCAGAGACAGTCAATCAGTGAAGTGTAAACTCTGTCCAGTTATTAATAAAACTAGTGGACGATCAACAAGCGGACTACATACTCATTTACGCACTAAGCACGGAATTGGAGCTAAAAATGTTAACTCCAACGAGATATCAGAAGAGGTTGATTATCCTAGCGCAACACCAACTACGAGCCGCAGCCAATCTACCGAGATAGCAGCTACAACCTCAACCTTAATTGACGAAGATGACCACATCGAAAAACTACAATCACTGGCGAAAAAAAGCAAGATATCACACTATTTCGAAAAAAACTGATTCTCTTTCTATGAAAGTGTCCCATATGGTGGCAAGAGATGGATTACCATTTAAAGTTTTCGCAAGTTCAGAAGATATACGGTCTTTGATACTAATTTCGCAATATCGCAAATTTTGCAGTATTACATGTTCGATACCGCAATATCGCAGTATTGAATATATACTGCGGTATTGCATGCTCTAAGTGCGCAACATAAAACTATAATTTTTTAATTTAGTCAACGAAACTTAAACATTTTAAAATTAAAAACAAAAATAATTAGTGTTTCTTCTAAAATATAAAAAAAATAAACAAACACAGAAAATTATATATCTTTTGTATCAAATAAAACTCGCCCAAACTTGACCGAAACCAATGATCGGCCATTTGAGCGCCGTCTAGTCGGTTAGTCAGCCAAGTCCATAGTCGCCCCATCTCTATTTCCTAGTCTGATAGGTTGACATTGGACAGAAAAAATGACAAATCAATTTTTCAGACCGTAATTATGAATGGTGATTCCTTTGAACCATAGGTTCTCAACGTGGGCAATAATGGGGGCTTTTCAGATCTTCACGGGGGCCATAGAATACCAAGAGAAAATTGGGGGGTGTTTCAGACTTTCAGGGGGTGGTAAGAGACCCAGAGAAACCCACCCCATCCCATCCCATTAGGGGCCATCCTGTGAAAAGGGGTATGGGGGGGGGTCATGTGCTTTGTGTCGTCACATGCACAAAACGCCCGCGACACATGCCTGTCGTGGCATCCCGTTACGCCCTCCGTTGTGACGACGTTTGCTGTTTCGTATTCACGAGTTATGGGGCCGGTATAATAAAAATATTCCCAAAGTGGGCGGTGGGCAAAAAAAGGTTGAGAATCTATGCTTTGAGCAAACGAGTGAGTCTGTTCTCGAGAGACGGGAATGCCGAAAAGAGTATTAAAAGACAAAATTGCTTAGATTTTGGTCATGTAGAACGGTTGAACAGAGAAAGGAGTTTCAGGGGAAAGTATGAAGTTACGACACAATCAAGTAAAATAAGTACTTGAAGTCGGGTCATGCTAAAAGGCGGTAAACAAGAGGTGTGCCAGAAGTGATGTACAAATGTAAAGGAAACAAGAAGTGTATGGCCAAGACAGAGTCTTGTCGCAGTATATTATCCTCTCTTCCTATCCACCAATTTATAGTGTGTATATTAATGTATTGTTATTGTTTATATTATTTCAGATTGTCAACCAGTATACGGGAATTGGAAGATTTTAGGAAAATGCTACGGTAACAACACCAACGGTACGGAAACAGGAAGATGACACTACTAAATATTATTTAAAATATTCTTTAGCACAACGTTGACATTAGAAGGAAATAACGCATAAAGAGATGCTCATCTTATAAAATAAAAGTATTACAATTTGACGTACTTCTATGCAGGCCAAAAGAGGAAAGAACTAACCAACTATAGTGATACTCTCTTAAAAAGTTTTTCAAGGGACCAGAAAATAAAACTTCTTGAGCGGAAAACCTTATACATGGAATAAATTAGACCAATTTTGGGCCAAGAGACCTTCAAATCAAACTTCTTAAGCATGAAAACTTCTTTAGAGGGAACTTCTTAAGCGAGTTTCACTGTATTTTTAAATCTGTAGATTTTTTGTATTCATAATGTCTGCTGCGTATCGATCTTCCAGTTGATTAGTCAGACATCTCCAAATACTAAGTTTCAGCAATATTCGAATGCTCACCATAAATCAAATATTATTTTTCCTTGTCGGTGTTTTACATTAGTTTGACATTTGAAATATCCTATTAGTGACCCAGAAAACATCTGCATTAGTTTATTTCACTACAAGTTTTTTTGAATTATAATTGACTAGCTGACCCGGCCACGCATTGCTGTGGCTAACGAAATACAACGCCATCTACTGGTTGGTTACCCAACCTTTATAACCACAATAAATTAACTCACACCGCCATCTGTTAATTTGCATACAAATCAAATCCACACCGCTCGCTTGCCAGCCCGCTCGTCCACCACATGCAGAGATTCTCCTTTATATATTATATATTTCAACCAATTTACACAAAACCTTGACAAATTATATACCTAAACCCTTCTCATGAATTACTCTATCCATTGGTGAAAACCGCATGAAAATCCGTTCAGTACTTTTTGAGTTTATCACGTACAGACAGACAGTTGCGGCGGAGGACTTTAATTTATAATATGTAGAGATTTGGTGGTGTTTATGAGTAATCTGAGTATTGTACCAGATAGAGGGTACACTTTTAATTATTTCTACTTACTCAACTCAAATTTCGATTTTTCAGAATTGTCTGACTAATCAACTGGACGATCGATTATAGAATAGAATAGAGAAGAACAAAAGAAATGCGATATAGGTGTTTTCTGTGATCCAAAAGTCTGGCCAATCCAAGTACATACTAAGTCAGTGGCGACATTGGTTTCCATTCAAATCTATCTGGAAGACATTTCTAGTGTGTATTATGCATATATATATTATGTGGCTGCATAGATACATCAATCTGTATTATGTAATATGTTAGGTGTTGTACAAAGCACATTGGTTAAATAATTGACGCACTAAATGTAGTGTTGATGTAATATTTATTATATAATAGGTGTGTTTTGATTCTATTTAACATTTTGAAAAAGCATTGATGCTCACGGCAGTGATACAAATGAATAGTTTGCCTTATTTTAAGCGGCCTACACACGACACTGCATGCGGTGACTGCGGCAGTGACTGCAGAGAGCGTGGGTTTGAGCGAACTAGCGCTGTCTCGTTTGTTAAAGGGCCGCTAGAACGACTCTGCAGTCACTGCCGCAGTCACTGCATGCGGTGTCGTGTGTAGGCCGCTTTAATATGAAATTTGAAGTAAGGTAAAGTTTACATAAATGTAGACGTTTCTTTTCTTTTTCACAGAACCACCGCGTATGATTAAGAATGTTTATAAGTTGTGAGTTCCAGTCTCTTCAAATATTTTCTTTACCCCTTTGACTGCTTAATTATGTGGTATCATCTTTGGGGATACTGCGTGGAGAGTTTTTTAAGTTATGAAAAGAGTAAACCTAGGTATGGACTATTTTTTTTCACAGCCGAGCTGTTAAACACAAGAACGTACGAAAGTAGCAAACGTCAATTGCATACAAATGTTGGGCACACATTTACCTCCCGCCTATTGCTCATAATCTGTATTCAAAGGGTTGAGATCTAAAATTGCTTTGCCGACCTAATATTCGTAAACTTATTAAAAAACGATAAATAATGTAGTATTTGGGTATAATTCTAACTTACCATACAATTCTCTACGCTTTGAAAGCATTGTTTCAGAACTGGTGTTAATAAGTTTGTATGAATGAGCTATTTTTGACAAGAAACATTTTTTCTGATTCTTATAATAATTTACATTATTTTAAATATGTTTAAATAAATCTTTTAATTTGTTTCATGACTAAGCATTCCCAAACGTAGTTTGATACCCAGAGGTAGTAGTTTTCTGTAACTTTTTGTTTATTATATTATTTTTAATAGTGCCTATGTATAAAATCATCACAGTTTGGCATTGTATATGTAAATTTGGGAATAGTTTGTATTACGTACTTAGATAGAGAATGAATGTATTTCTAAAGTAAGCTAACCATAGTGCCAAGTGTCAAAATTGTCAATTTTATCAAGAAACTAGCTAAGTACCCGGCATTGCCCGGGCTTTACACGGATTTTTTCCAAATCAGATATCATAATATTTCTCTTATTTGAATGTTAGTGTGCAAAATAACATATTAAGAAATATTAAAATTCTGCTGGAATTCTGGAGTGGGAAAAGGGGTGGGGTGGTTTTTGAAAATCTCATCTAGAGAGTGAGTGACCTTCCTCCTATTTTGTGCAAAATTTCTTCAGTCTCGGAATAAAACTGTAAATTTGTGTAAAAATCAAACGCACGGTGGGACTCTCTTCTCTACGTTTAATATCCATAATGGAAATTTGAAATACTATAATGGACACAATATTAATTGTTCAAGAGAGCGAAAAGAAAGATTAAAAAAAAAACTTCGTATAATTATTAATTTTTATTATAAAACTAGCGAGTACCCGGCATACGCTGCAATTCCGCTCAAAGAAATAGAGTGTTCGTATTTTATTTTGATAAGAAAAGTGAGAAGAGAATCCATTTTTTACATGTTATATATTTAATTTTTTTAAAGAAAGGCAAACATTCCCGGATAACGAATAACATGACAAAAATTTCAAAATCTCCTAATTCAACCACGGTAAGTGGAAAATGTTGCTTGTTTCGTGATGGAGGACACTTAGCCCGCTGAGGAATTCAACCGGCAACGTCCGGGTGGGATCCAGACGCGATGCCAACCCAGCCACTGACCGGCCTGATTATTAAGAGAATTTAGTTTACTTTATGCATGGTTCAATAATGAAGAGAGCATTAACCTGTTGTTTGCCGGGGTAGGCCAGCAAAAAGCACCACCAATTAGCGTTTGCAAAAAGCAGCATCCATGACACCCAATGACATTTCGTGTCCAGCGATTCTGACACTGTCCTTGAGAAATTTTGTAAAGGTCAAAATCGTAGATAAAGGAATTTTTCCCGCGCATGCGCAAGAACTGCGCACATTCCCGCGCTCCGGTAAATTATTAATATAAATTATTTGGAGTGACCAGGCGCATTGCGGTTTTCTCTATGGTAAAGGGCGATAATAGAGCAAGCGATTCTGACCGTGTTCTTCATACACTTTCTTTATACATAAGGGTCAAAATCGCGTGTAAAATCTCAAACACACCGGTGCACGAACGGCATTCTACGAGTTAATGGACAACATTTAGAAATAAATAATTCATATTTATGTGGCTACTATTTGTTTTTGATCTCTAATAATATACGTCTATACCAACAATAAAACTTTATTATGTATAACATAATTTACAATAATAAAGTTAATACTTAGATTTTGAAAGCAATTATCATTACTTTTTTCACTATTTTTACACCATGTATCAGATTGGTATGCCTCAGAATCATGTCGTCTTTGTAGGTTCAATACCGCTTATGAGACAATAATTTTTAAATGTTTGTTTTTTGTGTTTTCATTTGAATGGCACAAGCCGCATTGATTCGCACACTAAAATTTTGAAATTGACAAGTGAATACCGTAAATGAATCATCCTCACTAAAGAAGCAAGGAAGACCTAGTGAGAAGGACTGTAAATAAACTACTTTCCTTTGAATTTTTTAAATAGTTGTTTATAAATAATTTTAACAAATTTAAAATGCAGTACAGCAGATACAATACAAATAATCCTATACATTGAATATGTGACTCGACTAATTTTGCATAGATGCTAAGGATAGCAAAAAAAAATTACAAGTGTGCAATTCGCACGCGGTAGAAGTAAATCCTTCAGAAAACTAAAGTAGATAAGAGTGGGGAGGTTATGAAGCACCGCATAAAGACGAGACCGATTATTCTATCTCATTCTCTCGCAGGCTAAATCCTATAGATGTATTTGTTTGTCTCTTTTTCGTTTTATCGAGTTTCTAATCATAGCGATGCTAAAGAAGTTTTCACGTCAAAAATATTTTCTAGTGTAAAACAGGAACACAAAATAAACTGCATTTTATTTTTTTTTATCTTTTTTATTGACGAAATTGCAAGGATTTTAGTTCCTCCTGAACATTTGAACAAATTTTGGTTATTCCACGGTATTGGACTCTTACACTCACGATATATGGAAATATAAAGTCTGCTCTACACTCTCAGCCGGGAATTCAAAATCACAGCCAAAATGAATGAAATTACTACTAAATTAGTGCATGTGGTAAATTGGGGACATTGTCTATCAATCAATATTAAAAACTATTTTTTTAACAATTATTTATTGATGAACATTTAACATATTTTTATTGGCGATATTGTAAAATATGCCTCCGAACAGGAAATTTGAAGAAATCTTGTTAAATAATAATTACATAATTATTTAATTAACAAGTTCTTTACACCCTGTTTCAGGATAGTATGTAGTTATACCTTCAGATAGAAACTTCAAGAGTAAGGGCGCGTACATTAATTACGTAAGCAGTTTTTCTTCCAATCTAGACCTCCCCCGCCACTTCGTATATTCTTTTCAAGTAACATGAGATTTTGCTGGAACCCCCCCCCCCCCCCTCTTTTGAGCTCACGTAACTAATGTATGCCCCCTAAGTTATAAAGGTGTAACTATTGAAGACATTCAGGTACTATTTAAATGATTGCACCTAAAACTTATAGGTTTTACTATGCCCATAACAATTTTATTATTATTATAGTATTTCTGTTGTTAATTTTATATCTCTTATTTATGTCTGTTTTATTAATGTGTACTCCTTGACCTTGTAAGTCATATGCAAATTACATACACAACTAGGGATGCTGAAAATAAATATTTTTATTTAAATACTTTAAAATACTGCTGTGATATTTCTACCTGTAAAATATTATATCTGTTATAAAAATAACTTATTTTGGAACTGATTTTTATTTATTTATGTGCCCATCTAATTCAATTAATTTTCCCAAAATACATCATCCGAGTGATCCTGTATTTTTGCGGGATCATTATTACATAATGGACGTGATCAGATTTGTGCGATTTTTATGGCTGTTGTTTGTTTTTCCTATGAACAACTACGAATAAATAATAATGCTTACTTGCAGGAATTCGTGTTTAAATCGATCTAAACTAAAATATGTGACAGTAAATATGTAAAAATCACACAAATCTGACAGGAGATAACGTCCGTTATCCAATAACGATCCCACAAAAATATGGAATTGCTCGGCAGATTGAAAATTTTAAATAATGTCTTTTTATGAAAAAGTCGTCAAGTGTGTATACTATTGTGGTAAGTAAATACCCAGTAATTTCCATGGGAGTCATTCTCAAGAATCAAAGTTTTGCAGAGCATATTTATAATTGAACTAATGCACTGATTTTTCGTCAAAATACTTGTAGACACCTGTTCTATATTATTAAATTGCTTACCAATAAGGAACTCCAGTGAAAAATATTATGGCTTTAAAAAAATATGTTCATATAGACCAATAAACGCTGATTCTGGATATATAAGTTTTATTTAATAATATTAAACACAGAGTTTTTAAAAAATTATTAAAAAGTCAATTTTTAATCGGGTCATAGAAACATGCCGTCAAGTTGGTATTATTGAAACGTTTAGTGCTGACGTCACTGAAAACCGTAAAGTCATTGTATGGAAAAGTAGGTATGACACAATCCATCGTTTTAACAACGTTTCATCTTATTCGTTAATATACATACTGTTTATGGAGATTTAGTTGTTGTGTTTATTGAAACATTATTTAGGCCTAAATAATTCAGTTTCAAAAATAAAGGTATCTCTTATTAGTTTATCTCTATTATTGAAAATATTCAAAAACTACTGCACAAAAAAAATAGTAATGCTACTCTTGGGAGAATACTTCGAACTCTGAATTTCAAAATGGTGCCAGTTAAACAGCTGATTGCCCGATCTTATAGTAACTTTTCGGGAGTGATGACGTCACACGATTCACTGCACTTACGGTGGTTTTCGGGGGATCTTGAAAACTTAAAACTTTGACAATTATTTAAACTATTAAAACTAACTCTAAAAATATAAATAAATATGCAGTTATTTAAGTTAGGGTCATTATTCATTAAAAAAAAAAAAAAATTGGACTGGAGTTCCTTATTGAGAATGTTTTTGAAGTGACTTTAAGCTGTAAGTTTAAGAGGGTGTTTCTAAATTGGTCAAAATATAGTCAAGTTAAACATAGAATTTAATAGCCCGAAGAATTGCCATTATTTTTGGTTATACTCAAGGCAACTGTTTGGGTGCACTTGCGGTGTTTACTTCAAACGAAAGAGCATTCTACTAAATTGCGCCCTGAAAGTTGCTCCATTAAACCAAAATACTTTGCAAGAGCAGACTAGAACGACCATTTGCTCGTTTGATCTAATCCCACCTTTATACTATATGCAGTTTATATGTCTCTTTACTAAAATTCGGAGATATGATTTTTTAATGGAAATTTCAAAACCTGGCTTTCTGTCCAGCGCAGCCTTTGTATTGGCAGAACATAAAGTTCAGCAAGGTCCGAGGTGCAGCCTCCTTCAATACTGGTACTAGAATAAGTAACCCAACGGCTTATAAAAGGAACTGGACTATTGTTAAAGGATTGAGGTGGAAAACCCAACAGCTTCCTTCTTCCACCCCCATTCTGTTGAATCTTTATCAATCGATGTGATCAATTCAAGCCTGCACTTGCAAGTATGTTCTTGAAGCAAGTTGCTGGAATGCATGTTTGGTGGGTGAGCCTAGATGCATTGAATTTGTTCTTTTTCACTCCTTTGACAAAAAGAGTGTATCTTAAATTTTCCAAATTTGATTTCTCATGCCAAAGTGATTGTTTCTCGCTTTGATTTTGGATTGTGAAACACTCAAACAAGTTCATTTACTGAGAGGCTCTTGGGAAAAATATTACAAAATTTGTATTTGCCTTGACCGAACAGAGCACCAATTGTGTCGCAGCACACCTCTGCCATACTTCACCCCAAGTGGTTCGGCACATTTGATGACATAGCAAGGCGCCTGGGTTCACGGGGTGAGGTTTGTCTAGGTCTTGGCGGTGGATGCGTCTACCCACTTACTGCGTGGCAGGCCTGATCGGAAGGGATTGGTTGAGGTAAACCATTTGGCCTCTCGACCTATCGCCTTGCACCGCAGTGGGAGGGATGGATTCATACATCCATCACTCCTGGTCCCACTGACCCCCAGATTCCTACCCACACCTCATACCTTTTTGTTTCCAGAACATCCTCTCCTTAAGACCCTCCACACAGCATCCCCAAAGATGAAATAAGCCCTGAAAGATATTATTTTCCTCAGGGCCTCCTGTGTGGAGCTAATATAAAAAAGAAACTTATGGCATAAATGAACAACTATTTCTATGTGTTTAAAACATTTGTTGGAACACAATGAATTATGGGGATTTAACTTTACCATTTTTGCTAACACGTTGGGAGTAGAGAGAGCTGTGAGGAGTACCGGCACGTATAACAGACATCCTGACTAATGATTATGACTGATTATGAGAAGACAACGAGTTTGCTCAGATTATTATGAGAACGTCAGCATCCCCTTAATTTTGTATTGTTAAGTGTGATCAAGGACAGGTTGTTAAAAAAATTTTAACAATTCATCAAATATTTTTCTTCTTCTTCTTGTGCCCTGTCCATTCAACGGACGTTGGCTATGCGGACTTTGTTTACTGCGGCCCGGAACAGCTCTACGGTAGACTGGCCAAACCACTGTCTCAGGTTTTTCAGCCACGAGGTTCTCCTTCTTCCATGGCTCCGTCTTCCGGCAATCTTTCCCTGCATTATGAGTTGCAAGATCTCATACTTCTCTAGATGTCTCAACACATATCCAAGATATTGAAGTTTTCGGATTTTTTTAGTTTTGATAACTTGTTTTTCTTTATTCATCCAGCTTATTTTAAGTTATGTTACTTGTTAGAAGTACCGTATCATCTGCATAACGCAGGTTGTTCAGAATCTTCCCACTTATAACAAATCCTTGAGTAGCTTCTTGCAGAGCTTCATTGAATATTTCTTCTGAATATAAATTGAACAGCGTAGGTGAAAGAATACAACCCTGTCGCACGCCTCTCTTTATTTCTACTTCGTCCGTTAGACATTGCTCTACTCTTACTGCTCCTTTCTGGTTCCAATAAGGATAACCTATTATCCTTATATCTTTATCGTCTATCCCAGAGGTTTTCAGAATTTGAATCAATTTGTCATGTCTAACTCTATCAAATGCTAGGAAGTCAATGAAGCATGCATGAACATTTGTATTCACATCTCTACATCTTTGGATTAGTACTTGAATACTAAATAACGCTTCCCGAGTACCCTACCCATTTCGAAAGCCAAATTGTGTTACACCTATCTTTTCTCCCACTTTGCGATTATGCGTTCATGTATATTTCGCAAAAATATCTTTAATAAGTGGCTCATCAAACTAATTGTGCGGTGGTCACTACATTTTCTTGCTTTTGGTTTCATTGGGAGGGTAACAAAAGTGGATTGAAGCCAATCTAATGGGATAATTCCTGTATTATATATTGAGTTAAAGAGACTTGTCAATACTAGGATGCCTTTATTTCCTATAAGTTTAAGGATTTCAGCCTGTATTCCATCTGGTTCTGCTGCTTTCCCGGTTTTAGAGAGACGAATTGCATGTTCTATCAAATATTAGAAGTTAATTTTCAAGTTGTATTCTATAGTTCTGTTATTATATCATTATTGGCCAGTTGCTTCATAAAACTGAAATAATCACAGAACTTGAATAGGACTTTCATAGAACGTGAAAATTAACTTCCAATACTTGATGAATTGTTCAAATTTTTTTTTAAACGAGCCATCCTACATATTGTTTAAATTATATGTGATGATTAAGTATTGTTATTACGAGGATGGATCAAAAAGTACTTGTGTTAGGAATTAAGATACAAGTTTTTCACAAAAAAATTTTTTTTTCAACTTTACATTCTTTTTGGTCGATACACTTTTCCCAACAATAGGCCACTTGCATAGATTTCATAACCACTCGGAAAAAATCGTGTGGATAGATTTTTTTACTAAGATTATGAAAATTTTAGTAAAAATTTTTAGAAATCTACAGTTTTTTATTTAAATAAATAAATCCATTATTTGGGCTTGTGACGTCACTACATGAAAATGTCCCGTCTCTGAAAATATTCCTATTAATTTTGTATAATTCCACACTGATTTATTTTTTTTATATGGTAACACTTTGATTTCAGGCGAATTTTTGAATTTGACATTTTACGTTCCCTAGATTTATTGTTTGTTCTCTGCGAACTTATCATTTGGTTTGACTTTTTGACAGATGTTATGAAGAGAACCCCGTACATTTTATGCTGTCTGTACGTGTTTTAGAGGTATAATGGTAATGGTGCTGATTTTAACAAAATCAAATTTTATAATATTCTTATTATTATTATTATTTACAAGTACAAGAATATTACATTGGATTTAGTAATACAGACGTTGAACATTATAATGATTTATGATCAATAAGATCGGTGGCGTAGCTAGCATGGGTGGCACCCGGGGAGGATGTCACCCACCCGGGGCGTGGTGTCACCCCCCCCCCCCCTCCTCCCCCTATTAAAGTTGACTTGAGAAAAAATTCAAAACGCTAATTTCAACTTCATAAAATTGATCCATCATCAGGTTGCCGTTCTGTGTCACACCTATGGCCTCTGCTTCTTCGCACACTTTAGTTCGGCAATCAGCAGGAATCATGTCATGGACCTTTTCAACGATTTCCTCGGCAACCACGTCTTCCGGGTGGTCTGGTCGCTCCTCATCAAAAACAGATACCTACAACCACGTTTAAATTCGTTGAATCTTCTAAGACAGCATCCAACTTTGCTTTTATAACTTTGCATTTTTTTCCATCCAAAAATAAAAAGCGTATTACGGATCAATGTTGCTCTTTTTCCATTTTTATCGAGAAACACGTGTGATACAACTGGCTACCTAATAAAAACTAACCTATGAATCAGTCTGAAATTTAGTATGGTGTCATTTGAGAAATGGCAGTACACAATGATAATCAACTTCCCTCAGCTGTGCCACCAGTCTTCAAACACGGGTACTTATTGATCGACCCTCATACTTGTGATTGTGAAACAAAGGCACACATTGAACCTTTCACATTGTACCTCTGTGTGCCCTTTCTACACTTTGCACCTCTGAAAAATGCGCCCAGACACTGTACTTAACAACTTCCACGGGGTGCGGGTGATACTAGCGGACTCTTCCAGGAGCACTGGAACCCGCCTCCAACTACAACTCAACTAGCATGCCGTGAAGATCGACACCTTCCATATAAGAATTATTTTATTAATTTATTAATCTTTGGGAAAACAACAGTTCAATATTGTCACTATTTATAATTTTTACTTTATTCCAAAATATAACCAATTATATATATGTATATATATTTTTTTTACTTAACCTTTAACTGCTGATGTGGGGCCGCTCAGGCCAGCAATAATAATAATTTCGAAATACTCCTCTCCCCCAAACGTGACGCATATGCCGCTTCCAGTAGCTTCGAATTTAGTGACGCCAGAGTCGTAAGTTTTAAATTATTAAATAATTGACTATTTTTTTCCACGAAAAAATGACCTTATATGGAAGTTTCGGTTTCGGCCGTAAAAACTAGTTTCGGTCGGACACTAATTGAAATATTATAATAAAAGTGAGTTCATTGTTTTTATTTAGTTTAATAGATAATTCAGACTGATTTCTGATCTCGATTTTTGCTAAAAATTATTACATTATTTCCAAATTGTCACATATGAGTTACTTAACAATAAAAAAAGTATTTTATTTTAATTTATTAAAATGTAATTAAATTGTCCAATAAATAATAATTTGAACTTAAAAATTTTCATTGTTCTCGAATATATAAACATTTAAAGCAACGGGCCGCCCAGACCCCACGTCAGAGAATACGGAAAAAAAATCACGTCAGCAGTTAAAGGTTAAATCTGTTGTGTAAATATGTATAACTATATGGGATGTGTGGGATTACACTATCCTCCTCACATCCTGGAATAAAACATTATTATTATTATTATAAATGTCCTCCTTGTGTAAAGAAATAATAAAGACAAAACATATTTTTTTTTAAATCAGAGTGCAATTCACACGGTAGAAGTGAAACTAGAAAGTCGCTAGATGTTGCTTTCTTTTCTTTTGCTTATTTATTTTAGTGGTTTGAAGATTGGATATTGAATTTACAAAAATAAAAATGTTTTTTTTTTTGGATTTCGTAAGATTCGAACCTCCGTTCGCTGGATGTCTCTGGCTGCTAAGATTTGTAATGCGCTTTACTCCGCTACGCTATCGGAGACTCGCGTGGAGACGTGAATTTACCGCATTATATTAGAACCGAGGACCCGTCAAATAATAAATTTTAGTGAAGCACTTCCGTTTCAATCGAATTTAAAATCACAACGGGGCTAAAGAAGTTTCACTTCAATATTGTAAATATAAAAAAAAAACAACAACAAAAAATCACTCTTGCCAATAATACTCGGAAAAAGATTTCTTTTCATTATGCTTTCCCACATAAGTTTTTCCACATTTTTTTGTACCGGTACCGGATAAACCACACATAGGATAAACCACACATAGCTAACGTGGGTCCGTAATCCTTTAAGGTGCAATTTATTTATTTGTGCCATGATTTTTTTTAAATTTTTTTTTTAGTTCAACTTCAATTTGAGATGCAGATAGGGGTACCCCCACTCCGGGAACCATTCATTGGATAACCAACACCTTTGCCATAAGTCACCTCAATTGGTTCGCTACGTTTGGCAACTTAACGGGAGGCCCGGGTTCATGAGGGCGAAGTCTGTTCAGGTTGGCGGCAGATGCATCTGCGTGGCGGGCCGGATCAGAAGAAGTAGGTTGAGAGAAACGCTTTGACCTCTCCAGCTGGTCTCTCTCGACCCGTCCCCTTGCACCATAGTGAGAGAAGTCTCAGGTATGAATTCAAATGTCCGTCACTCCTGGACACACTGACCCTCAGATTCCTACTCACCCTTCATACCCTTTTCTTTCCCATTTCCTTAAAAATACCATCTACACAGCATTCCCAAAGAGGCACTGAAGAAAATCAGTTTTCCTCGGGGCCTCTTGAGTGGAATTAATATTTTTAAAACTTTTAAAATACAGTGATACCTCGAGATACGAATTTAATTCGTTCCGTAACCTTGCTCGTATTTCGAAAGCAATTTTCCACACTGAAATTAATTGACGTGCCATTAAGGGAACGTACCCATACTACGTGACACGTTTAGGGGGGGGGGGGTCGTCAAAATGTCACGCTCGGTACAAATGAGCGGCGAGTTGCTTAGGTTTTTGGTCACCGGGAGGGGGGGGGGGGGTTAAAAATTTGCAAAAGTTGGTCACGTAGTATGGGTACGTTCCCTAATCCATTCCAGTCCCAAAATCTCTCTTATGTATAATATACAGTATACAGTAATAACAAGCAAAAGGTTTTTAACGCTATGAGTCAACGTGTGGTTCGTGAGAGAAATTTTTTGATTAAATGTTTTTTTTACAATCAGAACATGAAAAGGGTTTTTCTCTACCGTGTGTCAGCATGTGGTATGTTTTAAAAATCGTTTTTGATGATTTACAGTCGGAACATGAAAGGGGTTTTTCTCTACTGTGCGTCAGCATGTGGTATATCGAAGATTGTTTTTGATAAAACTATATTTTACAGTCCGAAGATGAAAAGTATTTTTCTTCACTATGTCTCAGCGTGTGGTTTGTGAAACATACTTTTTGAAAAAAAATTTCAATCTTCCGAAAAAATATTTATTTTCGTATTTAGGAATCGATTGTGTTCTTTTCGTTTATGCCATCACTAGCTTAGATAAAGTTCATAAGTTCCGATCATCCGATCACGATCTTCCGATTTCCGATCTGTCAAATCTCGGAATTATCGCACGAATAGGTATATCGCACAAAATGAGTTCTCTGAATAATATTTTATTGTAGGGTAGAAGAATGTGGAAATATGTGACAGGTCGTGTGAAGGAAACTCTTCAACGTGGTTGTAACTATTTCGATGTGAGATGCGGGGCCGGCCTCGCATCCAACCAAACCACCTCCGTCGTCCCGAGGAAGGATAACGCAGTCAAGAGTTACCAAGAAAATTATCGATGCAGTGACAATTATCACAATAACACCAGAAAGAATGATAACAGTTGGTATCATGATCGACTGGCCAACCCCTGGCTAAACGCCTTCAGCTGGGTAAGTGTTCTCAAGGTCTAAACGGTTTATTAACCTCCCGAAATAAACATGTAAATATTTACGATCTAAGACTTTCATTTCACCTTGAATACGATATTAAACATAATTGAAGTTACATAACATATAAAAAATATAGAAGTTTGCCTTAAATCTTATTGTAAGATGTGCTGGTACGAATTAAGAAATGGTTTGTTTTATTTCAGAGTGGTGCCATTGTATTAGGATGGTACACGAGCCAATTGTTGGGTCTCAGCCAAAAGCGTCACCGTTGGTTTGAGAAGGAGCTCAAGGGACGCCAATGCTTCCTTCGGTCCAACACCAAGGCCCTTCGTTCTGCCCTTCTGTCCTGCGCCTTCACCCAACCACCCTCCATCACCCAGCAAGTCATCAACACCGGCTTCTTCAACGAGTCCTCCTCTACCACCGTGCCATACACCGTAGCAAATGAGAAAGATTTGTCAAATGAGGAAAGGAAGCAAGACAACGAAGTAGGGTTAGACGACGCCATCAAAGATCTGACAGGAGTTTTGAGCTCAGTGGAGAACCAGTTGGGACTGGTGGCCATCGAAGGCGGAGACTTGAGGGAAGGTCTCGCCATGCTGCACTCGGCGGCTCAAAGGAACCACGCTCCCGCCCTCTACAACTTGGCCATCTGCTATGAAAAGGGGTTAGGAATGAAGAAGAATGAAAAAATGGTATTTAGAATTTAATTATGTCTACCACCTGTTTTTACTGTTATCAAGACGATATAAAAGTTTTTGGCAACTGTTCAATAATTTCTGGCTCGTGAATTGGAATACATTCCATATAATATTATTGTAATCCTGCTATAATAATGCAGACAACATTTTGCAATAAAGACTAATTATTATATTCTTATAGAAAGCGATCACTTTGTTGTTTGACAATATAATATATTATGAAATTAAACAATCAGTTTGAATTTCACCACTGTATTGTAAGGGAGGCACTGGTTATCCCTCTGACTAATTTGTCCGCTTTTGGGAACAACTCACATGTCTCAAAGAAATCGTTGTATCCCCCTTGCACTGTCATGGTGAGAAATGTGATCTAAACAGTGTTTGAAAGAAAGAACTCCACGCTTTGTATTAAAATCTAAAAGTTAACCACATAATAATTCAAATGTACATCTTTATAAAACCAAAGTTTCCAGCTACAATTTGAAAGAAATTTTTTATTAATTATTTTACATGAAGTTACAAAAAAGTGAGGCGATGATAATGTTTATGACACATTTGTCTAATTAAAATGTGTTATTTTTATTGCAAAGTGGAAGTATTTTGACCTTCTGACTAGCTATCTCGTCTTCTGCAGGGGTATGCAGATACGATAAACTGTCACACAATACATTGTCTCGTCTCGTCCCACACTCTTTGCTTCATAATCTTCTGTAATTCTGACTCGACATTGCCTAATTCAAGCACTTGATCGTGCCAAGTCTTCGTCAGACATCTCCAACTTCTTCTACCATTAACTTCAGCATCATTCATTCTCCTTTCTTTGTGCATCCATTTTTTAATCTTATCCGTTACGCTTTCATCAATCTTGAATTCTTTCCGGATCTCATTTCTAAACCGTTCAGTCTACTTTTATCCTTCCTCTGCCAGTTACTTTCCATCTTCTCTTGCGGACTTTGTGGGCACCAGTTACTAATAAATTATTATGTTGTTGTAGGCGGCAGAGTTGTACCGCGCAGCCGCCAGTCTCGACCACCCCACAGCCCTGTACAACCTGGCCGTGTTCCAGGGTCAGGGTAGGGGAGGGCTGGCACGGGACCCCCTTGCCGCGGAGCAGCTCCTTCGTCAGGCCGCAGCCAAGGGGCAGGAAGACGCCATACGCCTGCTGCGAGCCAACCAACCCAAAGCCGAGCCCGCCAGACCAGTACTTAAGGGAAACGCATTCTCACCGCCAAACAAGACTCCCACCGAAGCTTTCTTGGACTTCATTGCTGGCAATGAAATACCAACAAGTCACCACCAAACTGTTCTGACATATTGAAATAAAAAGGTTTCTGGACAAAGCAGAACAGTGATAAAACAGAAAAATAAGAAACAATCTAAACTTTTGAAACTAGGAAGTTTTTAACACATTTCATTACTGGTCCATGAAAATTCCAAAGTTAAAAAGTTGATGTTGTTTCGTGTTTATATGCACATCTATTATTACAAATATAACATTCAATATTATATTGGCTTTGAGAAATGTATTTACAAAATATTACCAGGTTTCCCAAACTTATGCTTTTATCACATTCTGTTTTGTGACTGTTCTGCATTATCCAATTACTTTTTAAAGATATCTTAAATATCCATATAGAGCTATAGAGTGAAGCCGTACTCCCCGTACGCATTTCCAAATTATTATTATCTAATCTCTATTGTATACAACTTTAACTGTACGTTTCTTATGTTTAATGTTATGACAATCTAATCATTTTATTGACGTTACATTAATTTGTTTTCGGAAGAGTTTGTATTTTTTCACCACTTATCTCTTGATTAATAAGCAATTAATAATTCGGAAGTTTATAACACCTAAGGCTTTACTTTGTAATATTTTTATGAATCGGATTTTGAAGTTATGCAAGATAATTATCATGTTGTATTTAAGTTATCAAGTACTAATTAAGAAAGTGATTAGAATGTAACGTTGACATGTCCTGATTGTAGTTTTTTATGTTCACCTTACAAAAACTATCATCTTGCAAAATTCCAACCTGAACGCGTGATGGAAGGTTTCAATGACGTCACTAATCATGTCTAATTTTGTATATATTTTTTCAAAATTACCTGATAATATTACATACATGTACCTATTTACTAACACATTTTGTGTGGTTTGCGTATCATTTAACATTATGTTTCTTTTATATATGACATAGTGTCGGAAGTTTATTGACAACCACAATAAAAGATGTTGATTTTTTTAATGTATTTGTTTTCTCTGCAGTATAAAGCTGCTAAATACCAATTTACAGATCGACATACTTAACTTTCCAATTGGTGGTTTCGCCAGTATATATTTTGTACATTAAAAAAGTATAGATTTAAAAAGTAGCATATTATGTGAGTTCATTCTTTGACCATCTGCAAAGATAAGTGTGTCCAACTGTAGGTAATACCAATACATACCTATTCCTTAATTTAAGCAAATAAACCAAATAGATTTTGTGTGCCACTAAAAACTCTCCAATGTTGAGCTCTATCACCATGAAATTTGCACAACTTTTTTCGACAGTCCCCCATCATTATAACATTGAAATAGTTATGAATAAACTTGAAAGAAAAAAAAAACTGAGTGTGCTTTATACCACACGACTGAAGTGAAACTTCACCAACTTATAAAAGAACACATGACATTGACATTGGTGTGACATATGACCATAGGGTGACCTACGACTCTGGGGTGACCTACGACTGTGGGGTGACCTACGACCTCGGGGCGACCTACGACATTGGGGTGACCTACGACCTTGGGGTGACCTACGACCTTTTGGTGACCATCCTTATCACTCCCCAAGTCAAGCATGCGTAAAGGCCCGACCGTTCACCTCGCCATCGATTATCGTTCGCATCACACTTTTCGTAACACATCACCACTTTTCGTAATGCATTCACCAGCTTACCCCCCAAGTCGAGAGTGCATAAAGAAGTTTTACTTCAAAAAATCTTTTGAGAGAGAATAGAGAACTCCAGTCCAATTTTTTTATTTTTTTTTATGAATAATGACCTTCTAACTTAAATAACTGCGTTTTTGTTTTTATTTTTAGAGTTAGTTTTAATAGTTAAAATAATTGTCAAAGTTTTAATTTTTCGAGACCCCCCGGAAATATGGTAAATCGTGTGACGTCATCACTCCCGAAATTTTTTTTTTTTTTTACATTAGCTCCACACAGGAGGCACCGAGGAAAACAATTTCCCTAGGGGCCTATGTCATCTTTGAGGATGCTGTGTGGAGGATTTTTTAAGGGAAAGAAAGGAGAAGAAGATATGGGAAGGAAAAAGATATGAGGGTTGGGTAGGAATCTGGGGGTCAGTGTGGCCAGGAGTGACGAACGTATGAATCTATTCCTCACACTGCGGTGCAAGACGAAGGGTCGGGAGAATCCGGCTGGAGAGGTCAAAAGGCCTCCCTCAATCAGTGTCCTCCGATCCAGCCTGCCACACAGTGGTTGGGCAAACTTATCCGCTACCAAGACCTAGACAAACCTCATCCCATGAACCCGGGCACCCCTGCTAAGTCACCAAACGTAGCGAACCACTTGGGGTGACCTGTGGCAGGGGTGTTGGTTGTCCAATAAATGTTTCCCGGGGCGGCGGTACCCATACCCCCCTCCCAAAAAATTAGTATGGGATTGGGCAATCAGCTGATCTACTGCCGCCATTTTGAAACCCGTTGTTCGAAGTATTCTCCCTAGAAGAAGCATTACTTTTTTTATTCATTATTTTTTTTGTGCAGTAGTTTTTCAATATTTTAAATAATAGAGATAAACTAATAGAGATACCTCTATTTTTGATACTGAATTATTTAGGCTTAAATATTGTTTCAATAAACACTACAACTAAATCTCTATAACCAGTACGAAATAAAGAATAACATGAAATGTTGTTAATACTGATGGCTTGTGCCATACCTACATGTCAATTGATTTCAATACAATGTGATACAATGACTGGTGACGCGTGACGTCAGCACTAACCATTCAATCGTACCAACTTTACAGTGTATTTTAACGAGACGTTAAAAAATGCACTTTTTAATATTTTTTTACGAACACTACGTTTAATATTATAAAGAAAAACTTTTATATTCAGAATCAGCGTTTATTGGTCTGTATGAACATATTTTTTTAAAGTCATAATATTTTTTACTGGAGTTCCTTATTGTTAATTTATCTTTCTTTTTACCAAGAACTTCAATTTATTGAGCGCAAGTCAAATTTATTGAGAACATTCTGCTTTTCCTAAAAATTTGTAGGTTAAAAAAAAAACAAATCTTTGAAACAATATTGTCATTTATTATCTTTGCAAGAACCAAATTTATTTGTCGTGTGTACAATAATAAACGAGGATAAAAAATAACATTGTCATGTTTGAACCAATCATTAATAAAAACAATGTAATGAAAAATGACATGATCATAAAAAAATGGTAACTGTACATAATATATAAACTGTTTTAAACATTAAATAAAAATATTAAGTAGTACTTATGTATTAATCAGTTTTAAACCCACTTCATTATCTCTTAGGGTTAATAAATCATAAGGTAATTCTTTTCTCAAATATATTATACTCTACGTTGAGATCAATACTAACAACTACCCGCTCTGCAGGTTTTTGCTGTTAGGCCCTGCGAGTGGCGGGCGACACGACAGCAACTTAGTCACAAACTTCATATACATATTATCCATATCCAGACCGAAGAGATTAATTTTATTTTTGAAAATGCAAATCCCAGAGTATTTACGCCTGCCAGCCGACGTTAATTAATCTAGCTGTTAACGTAAATAGCGCCATCTTTTGGCATTATTAGCTACTTGCGTTAATTCGGTTTTATTACGATGGTAGCTTAGCCACAAACTTCACAGATGGTTTATATATTCTTAAATTTCAACTGTACAGTCGTTTAGGTATTAATACTGTCAGATATTAAAAATGATTGTAGATATTTATCAAAATATTTTTTTAAATCATCATATTTTTAAAGAACATAATGATTAAAAAACAAATATAGCAACAAATCTTCTCAAAAGATTACAAATGTTATTTTCTTTCATTTTATAATGATGAAACATAAAAAAATCGGCTATGTCCCGCTATAATATAAGTAAACTGATATTCCCATGTGAAAACGCCATGTTTTCAGGATACAAAAATATAAAGTTTTTTCCAATAGTTTTTAGTAATAAATAAATTTATTCCAAAGTGGGATCGCTGCTTTGCAACCTAATATATTGTCATTTTTAATGATAAAAAAATTAAAAACAAAAAAAATCTTCTCAAAAGATTAAAAATATTATTTCTTTCATTTCACAATTATGCAACATTAAGAAATCTGCCAGGTTCCACTTTATATTCAAAATAATGTGAAAACGCCATATTTTCAGGATAAAAATATAAAGTCTCTTCCAATAGTTTTCAGGACATATAGTAAATAAGTTTTTTCCAATGTGAGATGTCTGCTTTACAACCCAATATCTTATTAATATACGTTTAAATGTTATGTATCTCTTATATTTTCTTAAGATTATGGCTGCAGCATCGTTGTATGGCTTGGGAGACGACTTGGATGGCTTCTCGGCTCCAGGCATAAGTTAGAGGATTTCCATTGAAAGATAGTGGATCCCTGTGGAGTGTGAAAAACAGAGATACTAAATAAATATGCAAATAAAAATCCATACAGAATGCCCAATCTTCTGGGTTGTTGTTAGTTTATGGAACATCATTCCGAGAATTTCAAAATAATGAATACATTTATTTTAACAACATTTTCAATGAATGAAAAGTGTCAATCTAACAAATTTCACCAAATTTTAAATTGTTACTACCAATAGACGATTTTATATTTACCGTGACGACTCACGGTCATGGTATCATGACGGCAAAAAAAGGAAATAAACATACGTTCCTTATAATCATAATGCTGCAGCTCTTTCTTACACATTAAAAAAGAAGTTACACACAAAATACGTGCAACTGTTTCCTCCAAAGTACTACTTTTTTCTTTGGAGGAAACAGATATACAGTACAATCTCATTAATCCGGCACTTCAATAGACCGATACGTCCAATAATCCGGCACCCTCCGCCCGCGCCTCCCTCGTCCCTCTACGCCTATGCGCTCCATCGCCGCGTCGTCATCTAGCAGTCTAACCTCAAAACTTATCTCATATGTATGTGCATACATATTTACCTGTTGTTTTGATGTCCAAAGAGTGTGTATATTCTCTTTATGAAATGCTTTGTTTTATTTATTATGATTTTTTCTCTATAATCCAGTAATCCGAACGTTCCAATAATCCGGCACCCCCTGGTTTTTAATAGTGCCGGATTAGTGAGATTGTACTGTACCTTATTTCAACTCAGCCACGGCGACGGGAATTTTTTCATTTCATTTTCTTCTCGTTCGAGGAAGAAAATGAAATGAAAAAATTGTATGCTTCCATCGGATATTCCATATTTTCAAAATTATCATCACAGCTAGTAGTATTATAGGGTTTTACTGAGACCTCACGATGCCGTGTGTGATACGAGATGCAAGAAAATTATGAATTTTTTCCTTTAGAGAAAACAGAATATGTACATTGAGTATCTCATCTTTTGAAAGAGCTGCAGCATTATTGTGATAAGGGACGTATGTTTATTGTCCTTATTATGAATCGTCACGGTAATTTTAAAAGCGCCCATTATTAGTTTGCAAGGAAAATAACAAAATGTTGAAAAAATGTTTGAAGTCATTTGTCTCAAAAGTAGCTTTTTGGAGATACCGTGAATTCCCATAACATGGGTGAGGGCCATAAACCATGTTGTAGAAGAGAGGAGTCATGAAAATCAGTAGATTGTTCCATAGGTAAGCAAGAATAGATTGTAAAAACAACCTGTTATGATGAGGTAAATGTCAACTATTTACAGATATTGTTGAGCACACATTTTTCAACTGTAGTTTTTTGGAGAACTTTTCATTGAAATACTGATAGATCGAAAACAGCAATCCCACATGTGTCTAAAGACTTCAATCTGTCTGCTGAGATAAAGGAATCTATCAAACGGATCGAATATTTTTACGAGCAAAGTTCATTTGTTGTGTCTAGGGACTCCATCCAGGTTGTTCGTAGCTCGACGACAATCGCCATATCTCCCTTTTTTTCTATTACATAACTACAATCTGCACCATAAATCATCGGCTTTTAAGCATAGTTTTTTTTCATAAGAAATAATTAATTTAATCTATATAAATAAAAATGAATCACCGAAATGTATATACGCGCATAACTTCCGAACGACTGCACCAAATTGAATAATTCTTTTTTTTTTGTGTTCATTATTGTCAGGACAAGGTTTGTATAAAACCACTGGTGAGCTCTGGCATTATGAAATTTGTATAAAAAAATTGCAATAGGTGGCACGCGAGTTGTTTGAAAACTTAATGGACCGGGACTGAATGTATGGAATGCGGGAGGGGTCAGGGGGAAGGGGTGAGGGCAAAGATATTGGAATATAAGTAGATGTGCTATCTGCTGTTTTTACTATGTGGGTCTGAGCTTCCGGGTGTCGCCGATATTGTTTACCAATTAACAAATAAACTAAAAGAACAAATAATTAACGAATAAACCAAACGAACGTTAAACTAAATGAACGAATTCTTTCCTTATTCAAAATATATTGTTAACCAATATTAATGCACATTTTCAAAAAATCAACGAAATGAACAAATTCTTTTTGTATGAAAACTACGCTAATTAGCGCGTAGTCCGGCGACAGTTGCGCGGACACCTTAGCATATCTCTTCTGTATTTGAATATCTTTGGGTGAGGGGGAAGGGGTAGGGGGTTCACAGGAGGAGGGAGCCTGGGAGGGTGGAGAGGAAGTCGGGAGGGGGGTTCGGGGGATGGGACGAATGGGAAAGGACACGCAGGGAGAAACAATTTCTTTATTAAATGGCATAGCAACGCACGCCGGGAACCAGCTAGTGATAATTAAAATATACAGGTACCTCTGAAACATGTGCAGATTGATGGTCATAGTGCTGTCTTTGTAGAAGAAGAGGCTGAACAGATCTACGACCTGGACAGTGGCCAGCGTAGAGAGCCAGCAGTTGAAGATGGCGATGGAGTGGTTGAGCCACAGGAAGGGCGAGGGGGGCAGGTTGCACACCACCGGCTGGGCCCCCCGCAGCAGAGCGCACAAGATCAGCTCCTGCATCTCCGATATTATCATGTCCACAGGCTTACCCTGCATACAAATCAAGTGAGAGTGAGTCAATGATAAACTTACATAACTCCAAAGTCATGGTGTTTGAAAGAGAGAAAACGAAAACATTATGAAATATAGTTGTGAGTGATGAACTGTTGGAGCGGGTTGATGAGTTTGTGTGTTCACAGAAAGTATGTTCACGAAAGAGGGAAAGGCTGATACATAAGAACTTTATTAACGTATTGTGTGCCACCATTGCCACACAAGAGTTTAATGGAGTTTCTATAACAGACACAATTTAAAAAATCATTTCGTTGACCCATTCTGGGGAAACTACCTTCAGATGGTAGACTATATACCATTTATATTTATAAATACATGAACACATTGTCTGCTAAGACGGTACAATATACAAAAACATCATTTTGCAAAAAAAAATTAAGTTATTACAAAAATAGAATCAGCTAGCAGATGGCTAAAATTTAGCTTTGACACACTGGGGACGAAACGTGGTTGGCATTAATAAAAAAATATCCAAATAAGCGAAGACAGCAGTCCATAATAAACTGTTGATACCAACCCTGATGTGAGGCACGGAACTGGCAGAGGAAGAATGAAAGTAGATTGAATGCTGCAGAAATTAGACTCCCGAAGTGTGTGTATGGGTAAAACCAAATTTGATAGTGTTCGAAATATGGGAATTCAGAAAAAATGCAAGACAGTAACAGCTTTCAAAATTATAAACTATTACATTGACAGTCCATACCTCTTAGAATGCTATAAATTGTTTGTACTGAACAACTACTGCCAGGGTCGCCACCACGACTTGCTCTATATCCCACATGGCAGAACAGACGTTCGACAACATGACACGAGGTATGGTGCTGCTAAATGATATCTCTAGGTCCCTTGACATTTTCAACATTAGTCTTGAAGGTTTCAAGAGTAATTTTAGGCAAGAACTCTAAAATATGTATTATTATAATTTTATTTTTTTTCTTTCTCGTTTAAAGTTATGTATATCTTATGTGTATTGTAATAGGATTATATTAATCTGTAATGCACAAAAAAAAAAGACTGAAGAAAATGTAGCGAATAAGATTAACCCTCTAATGAGCGACATCCGGGAGGCAACAAGGTCCGTGCAGACTTACTACATAATTTCATTATGAAAAAAAATATGATTAGCAATTGGTACCTATTTGTAAGGTGTGTGTATATTTCGAATACTTATTGAAAACAAACATAGCTTGTTTAATAAGCGGGTATGCACGTGGCTTTGGATTGGCGGCCCGTGCTTCCACATGTAGAATTACCAACTGTCAGGCCAGCGCGACTACTAATGAACGTCTCTTGTCAGTTTTCTACTCGCATTTGTCAAACTAAACTCAATTTAATTTTATATGTGACAAAAAAACTGAAAAACTCATTCTAACATAATAGTTAAATTCCACAACAAAAATGAGCTGTTTCTGCGCCTGTTGAATTCTTAGCACCTACTTTGAGGAAGTAATGAAACCAATTGAAAGTCAGAAAAAAGGTCAAGGTCTGGCCAGACTTGTCGCAAGGAGTGTTAAGAAAGGGACGCTAGATGATTGTGACATGTAGAACAAATGAACGCGAAAAGGAGAATATAAGATGCAAAAGTGAATGGTAGAAGAAGTCAGGGATGCCCGAGAAAGACAGCATGACCAAGTGAATCAAATACTTGAGTCAGGCCATTTTAAGAGTCTGAAAACAGAAGAGTATGTATGAATGTGAACAGGGCCGCCGAGAGGGCACGTTAGCCAAGTCTGAAACTTGGGGCCCGGGGCTAAGGGGGGCCCGGAACGGGCTCACGGGCCCCGGATTTTTTACTAATTAAAGCCAATGACACTCGTAGCCCGTAGAAAATGGTCTGGCCAGAAACTTGGACTTTGATGATGTTATAAATAGCTTTGCAAATAAGAAAAGTAGAAAAGCCATTATTTATTATTTTATAGTTTGTGGAGTTTTTACAATAATTTTAAAAATATTCCAATTTAAGTATTCCATCACTAACGTATCTGTGTTGATATTATAATAATTTAATTTAGCCTTAAGGTATAATGAACAACTAACAATATGTAATACCCACACACACACAGTAGTCTAAAACAATAAACACAAGTATTTTATTTTGAGTATTTACCATAACTTTTTAAACATTTCCATTGAATAATTATGCTAAATTCGAATGATTGGTGAATTGGTATATATAAGATACTAGAAAATAAGAAAAGGTAATGAAATAGTATTTCTAGCAGTAGCAGAGAAAACAATTATGTCTCATGTCATAAATGTTTTCTTTCCCCCTCCCCCCCCGTCCCCCGGTAAGTTGGGGGGAGAGGGCCCGGTATAGTCTACCAGACTTGGGGCCCAGGTTGACTGTCAGCGGCCCTGAATGTGAATGAAGCAAGAAGTGAGTGCCAAGACAGAGTTGTGTGGCGGTACATCTTCTCTGCCCATCCCTGCGAGAAAACAGGGTGATAGTTATAAAGTAGTAGATCATATTACGTTGCTGATGTCTACCATCCCACAGCTGATAATGATTTTAGAGGAACAGGGCTGTTTGACCAGATGATACTGGGCCCCCTGCAAGTCAAGCCCCGACATGCAGGCGGAGAACTCCTTCTGCCTAATGGAGAACTTCTCCTGCGCTAGGAACAGAATGTTCTCATCCCCAATCACCTGGTGGCCGAATATCACCAGGTTCTTCCTGCTGAAAAAAGGATTTTAAATCAGTCACAGTTTAAAAAGTTAAATTATATTTAGACCAGGCACCACCCAGAGTTTGGCGGTAAAGTCAGGAACTACGATGTTAATATATTTAAATATTATATATTTTTAGCACCAATATAAATGAATACAATTATAATTGTAGTTCCTGACACTGCAGCGGTCAATCTCTCGGTGGCTTGAATTTACATCTTGTAAGGAAAAAAAATATACATCGCACAGACCAAAGGAGACAACGCCTTAATGCAAAATCAGGTATCATTTCGATTAGCTAGAGGCAAACCATGTGATAATCTTTGTGGCACCAAGAAGGTTCAATCATATCTTAACTAAACTAGGACATCATTCGTTACTTTGATGTCCGACAAATGCATATTGAAAGAACCAGACCCTGCGCAGATAAGTAAAATTCACTATAGTAAGATAACAGTTTGTAACCCAATCGATTGTGGGACTTTTCTGCGCAAGGCGTTCCTTCAACATTGAAAATAATACCTAATTTATTTCATATTTACATACAATTTGTATTTTCATAGTATTAAATGAAAATAATGTCCAAAGACTAGATACGTTTTTAGATTTTCACGGGCAAAAGTATTTTCGTTATTTGTTTTTGGGGTGTTATGCCGTGTTGCACTACCTCCTTCATTAGCCAACGTTTCGGACAGCGTTGCACTGTCCATCATCAGGGCAGATCCGGTAGATGTGTAATTGTTAGTAGTGAAATGTGTGCTTATTTACTTGGAAGCAATACCATGTTACAACTCCACTACACCACGAGGTGGTATTACAGTATACTTCAAAAGTAATTTTAAAGGAGGTGATATTACAGCATACTTCAAAAGTAATTTTGAAGTATACTGTAATACTTTCTCTACACTACACAGTGGTATTACAGTATACTTCAAAAGTACGCTCCACTACACTAAGAGGTGGTATTACAGTATACTTCAAAAGTAATTTTGAAGGAGGTGGTATTAAGGTACCTCCTCGTAGTGTAGTGGGGGTGGCAACACGGTTTCGCTTCCAAGTACTAAGCATACATTTCAACACTAACAATTACACATCTACCGGATCTGCCCTGATGATGGACACTGCAATGCTGTCCGAAACGTTGGCTAAAGAAGGAGGTATCGCAACACGGCGTAACACCCCAAAAACAAATAACCAAAAAAAAGAAGTCTAAAGACTAGCTCAAACCGTAGCAAATTTCGAAAACATAAAAATAATTTAGTTTTTATAATTTAGATATTTAATGATATTTCGCTTTTATAATGGAGAAATAAAAGAAATAACAAAATAAATATTTGCAAGATTCTTATCAGAAGTATGTCGTCATGAAAATTAAGCAAATATCTTACATCGGAATGAAATTTTCAGCTGGTCTCTTGTTGGCCTGTTGCTTCAAGGCGGCAATCCAAAATGAATCTCCATTGATGTGATCGAGCTGCGCCAAAGACAGCTGCTTATCATTGATTAGCTTACACATTGAGAACACCAGGTTGAAAAGCTGGTGGCGTTCATTGAACACGTAATTGTAATCGTAGTAGGACAAGTTCTGCAAGAGGTACTCCAGTAATGAGGAGCGCTTTCCAGCGTGCTTTAGAGTTTTTGGTGAGCGGGATATCAGCGGTTTTTTTGCCACCGGGTCTTGGACAATATTAGACTTGCGTTTAATTGCAGCCTTGGGTATGGCGTACTGTAATGAAATCATTATAAAAATATTAAATAGTGAACTTAACTCACGGACATATGAATATATCTGGACCTGCCCTAAGTGATAAAAACATATTTTTTCCCCCTCCACATGGCGCCGGCTGAAGCTCCTCCTTGGAACCGACTCGCTCCATGGAGAGGGGATAGAGCCTCGCTTGAATCTAAAATGTGTGACGTCATCATTCTTGCCGTGAACAGCGAGAAGCTATCATCCATACATTTAAAGAAATAACGGCAGCTTGTGCTATACAATATATCTACATATCAATGTGCACATACCGAATGTGGGCGGTTCTCCAATGTGCTCGTCGCTGGTTACAGGGGTAAGTAAATTATGAAACATTTGTAAAAGTGTTTTAACTAAATAAGGCAACAAAATATTGCTATGTGTATTGGGGCGAGTCTTTTTGGGGCGAGCATTTGGCGTTAGCAAATATGTTATGAACGTGGCAAGCAATTCGCGCTCCCATGTAAAAAGGTCTATTCATTCAAAGCAGATTTTGCTTTTAAGAACTAAATGGTGATATTGTAATGCGAGATGCCTATATACTGTCAGATTGATTGTTCAACGAATAACAGTCATCTTTCCCCTCTCCGCCCTCCATAGTTTGGTTTTACCCCTCACCTGCAACTTCTTGTCTATCCATTTGGATGTCTATGACTTAACTCTATTTTGTCTCATTACCATGAGTTCAGCAGTTGAGGGAGTGTTTTTTTTTTGTAAGATAGAATATTTATCCAGTTACAGAACAAAATTTCTTACTTTGACATTCTTAACATTTGGGAATATGGGCTGCCAGGTGACATTGGCGAGAGATTTAAACTGAGTCTTACATACGAATATCGGTAAGAAACACAGATTTGGCTGCAAAATGGTAATGTTTATCACACTTTATGGGTTTTAAAATAAAGTTAAGTACTTAATCTGATAGTATTAATAAGTTAACGTCTGCGTGGTTCAAATTTAAGAACCCAGCTTCAAATGCATGTATGAGGCCGCGCCGTACGCGCAGCGCCATTTAAACATCTGTGTATGTGAAATTTCAAACAAAGCTACCGTTGTAATTCGGTTTTAAATTCAAGAATTCGTTCAAGGATAGCGCTACTTCCGTTAGTAGGTCTCATGAGAACCCCTCCTAGGTATAAGTACTACGATTTTGTAAATTTGAGTATCTCTACCGATATGGATAGAATGACGGCGACTATATATTTTACATATGACATCATTGCCTGTCCAGGTGACTAGCTATTACTGGATCCAAGAAACGGGCTGTTTTTGGAACCAGTTCCTATCGGATTTATAAAATGGTCACCAACACTAATTGGCGAAGCCGAACCAAAAACAGCCCGCAGGATCTTGCAGCAAAAATCTGATCTGATCTGGGTTTTTAATTACTAGTATAAGTTTTATTGTAAGGTAAAACTCTTTCATTATGAAAAAAGTTTTAAGGTCATTTATTTAAACATATTAATTGTTTATTTTTAATTTTTTAAACTTTATGAGTAAAATCTCAAATTATAATATTTAATTAAATAGCTAAACTCAAGATGTCCCAGCGGAGCCAATATTTTTTCTGATTTTTCTGTCTCCAGATTTTCGATTGAGTTTAGCTAATATTGTCTTCATTTAATTAAATATTAATTGTTTTAGAAATATCATTAAATAGCATCATTCCTCTTGTCAACAACTGTTCTGCTGTGTGGTATCTTGAACAAGTTGTGGCAAGAGCCATGACTGAAATTTTTAGGCATGTATAAGCCATAGCATTCCAAGAGGTATAGGCTATCAATAGGATTATGAATAATATTAACACTAAGTAATGCAAGATTAGCCAAAATCTATTTGTTGCCTCAAGTAAGTCCATGCGGTGCATGAACTTCGGATAAGTTCCATGCGTCCGCAAGTATCATGTACTTGAGAATTTTTTTCTGGATTTGTTCTAGCATATTTATATATTTAGTTTAGTACAGAATCCATACACCACTAGCATAATCCAGCTTACTTCTTATAATGCCATCGATCATGGCTATCATTGCATCTGGGTCATTAAACTGTAGATGTTCTGATGATAAACCCCAAGAGTTTGTAGCAAGCCGAGTGGAGTGAGCCGAGACATGTGGTTCGAGAATGTTAGTTTGGAATCAAAGACGATACCGAGATCTTTAATGCTATTGACTCGATCTGAGTGAGATTTTCTGAAAGAAATTGGTCTGGCTATGACTAGATCACATATAATTAGAAGATTTTTTGTACTAATCTCTGTTTTTCCGCTTTTCATTTTAATTTTTTTCCATTATTATTTTTTGTTTCTGTTTTATGTATTATTTGATGTGATAATTTTAATGATGTACTAATGTGTATATTTTATGTACCTTTCTCAATTAAAAAAAAGGCAAATGTTAAAAGAACCCGTTGACAAACTGATATCAATCAGTTTAACGGAACTTCATATAAAAAATGTAAAATAAAAAAAAAATATCAGACCTAAACACTTTGCACAAACAGCTGAGAAACCAAATCACCCGATTTGTGCCATCGGAACATAAAAATATACCCTCAGGTAGAGAAGGTGTATGCGGAGTATGTCCGTCGAAGAAAAATAGAAGGATCACAAAAGGGTGTAATAGATGCGCAAAGTTACTATGCAAAGAACATTGTATGTACATGTGTCAGGACTGTTTCGCTGAAATATATATCGTAGATAATGAAAACGTTTAATTTTGTCATTAAGTTTAATTTTTCTTTTATGTAGGGATGTCAAAATTCAAGAAATTTTATCTAAGATTTCTAATCTTTACTTAGTATAAAATGAAGTCGCTCCCGCTGTATGTGCTCTTAGATCTTTTAAACTACGTAACAGATTTTCATGCAGTTTTCACCAATAGATAGAGTGATTTATGAGGAAGGTTTTTAGGTATATAATTTGTCAAGGTTTTGTGAGGGAGCGGGCCGGCAAGCGGGCAGTGGGCACGGGCTGGCGGTGTGGATTTAATTTAACAGATGACGTTGGTTATAAAGGCTGGGTAATGGCATGGCGTTGTGTTTCGTTAGCCACAGCAACGTGTGGCCGGGTCTGCTAGTAGTAAGTATAAAACTTTAATAAATGTAACTTTTTCTGATAGTTTATGATTTATTCTATCCTTTTAAAAACATTACAAATGTGTTTAACTATTATTTGCAAAAAAAAACATTTTAAATATGGGCAGCAAAATGCTCCCCATGCGAGCACTCACGTCACTCACGAAGGCGCGACTACTCCAGGGTTAATATGACTATTTTTTAGAAAAAACCTTTTGATTCACTTTACTGTAAAAGACAACTTTTCATTGCCCCAAAAGTTGCAAAAAGTAGTCTTTTATAGTCAGTCATTGGTGAATGAAAAGGTTTTTTCTAAAAAATATTCAGAAAGCGTGTCCAGTGATTTCGAAAGTTTATCAAACACAATTCTATTATCTGCCATAAATAATTATATGAACACTCACTTGACGAATAGGAGCTGGTCGTGCATTTTGACCGTGTTTCTGGGTGCTAGATTTCTGTTTGTTTATCATATTCTGAATGTGTTGAGTCTCAGCACAGGCACAAGTCACAATACTTCCTTTCACGGTCACTCCGGGCAAAGAAGATATGAAGTCGTGAAGGGTTTTGAATTGTGTCTTGGAGAAATCAATGTCATTTCCAACTAGTTTCTTATATTCCCCTGAAAGAGTTAAATTTACGTCATGGTGAGGTTTGCCATTGCAAGTCTTCAAATTCAAGAAAATCTTAAATGAAATTCAAGCTGCAGAATCAAATTTCGTATGTATCAACAACTTCGAAAACTATATCAAACGAAACTTTCAACCGGATTTTTTCGAGTTGGATTCTAGCACGACCTTTCATTCGATTTTAAAATAGATGAGTTTTAGATACGTTTAAAAAACTTACGATTTAGTTCAACGAGTGGAACTCCTCCCTTCCGAGACATAATACAAGCTTTCAATGAGGCAGGATCCATCCTAAAATAAAATAATTTATCAGGATTCCAACTACACTTTGTTGACATAATAAATAGTTATCGATAAAACTGTTGCACTAAAAAACGTGACATTTAATCGCTGGAGTACAGAAATGCAAAAGTTTGCCTCCGAAAACGAACGGATTATTATTACCAAAAAATTACTAAATAAAGATAGGTATTTATAATTTAAGAAACAGTACGATAATATCAATGATTAAATTTACTTGTCTTTGTTTAATTAATGGCGGGCGAATTAATCCGTTCACTTTGCTCGTCAAGTCTTCAAGAGCAACTTATTGTCAAGTCAAAAATCAAATCAAACACGGGAACTGGAAACGAAACATTATTTTTTATTTCAATATTCCCGCTGTATATTCTTAATTGTTCTGGCTAATAAATCTTTATTTACCTAGCCTTCAACATTTGAATGCGTTCTTATCTGTAAAATGATGAGAAATACTATTGGCAACATTATTCTTGTCAATCGTAGAGATGGCCAGAAGATATATCTTTTAATTTTAATCGACATGTTAAGTTTATTTGGAAAAAATCGTTACATGCAAGCATTCGGCAAAGTAATTTACAGTAAGTAGGTATATTTTATAAATTCAAAGATCGCAGACTATTTATTTCAAAATTTAGCCGAAAAATATAATTATTTTTTTCTGGTCCGGATATTATTATTAGCTGAACCATTCCTTCTTTCTTGAGGAAGCATTAAAAAATATTGTGTGGTAAATAAATATTTTTATGTGCATTTTTTCATGTTGTTCAGTTTAAATTTATTAAATAAATTTATTACTTACCGACATCCATTACAATTAATTCTACTGAAAACATTATAAGTTCAGTATTTCAAACAAAATGGTAAAATAACAAAAATAATGATAATATTATCCAGTGGCGTAGCTAGCATGGGTGGCACCCGGGGCGGAAAACGCGGTGTCACCCCCCCCCCCCCCCCCTCCCCAATTAATTTTTTTTCTTGAGAAATTCAAAACACAAACTTTGACTTCCTAAAACATAAAAAAAAACAGTTCTAGCTAGTCAAATATGTAAAAAAAATGTTATCCTCAAAATTAAAAACACTAACAGAATAACAGCTTTTTCAACAATCGATAGGTGAGGAATATTTCACGGGAATCCCAAATAAATCAATAGTAAGAGCTAGAGCTAGTTAGAGCTAGCTAGAGCTAGTAACGAAAATAAGATAACAGAATTTTTGTGGAATTCCGACCGACCGATCCATATAGCTACAAATAACAGAGTTCCGTGTGGAGTCTTCAATTCTTATATGCTGCAAAAATCAGAAAAAAATCATTTGCTGTCATGAAAACATAATAACCAATACTTAGGTTAAAACCAGTTTTGTGTTCAGAGTGTAAAGATAAAATTTCAATCGTGAAATAGTAAAGGGGGCATTCAAGTATAACGTAACGCAATTTTTTAAAAATTTTGACCCTTTCTCCCACCAAGCAACGCGCCGTAACATTTTTCTGCACCTCCCCCCCCCCCCTCCCCTAAACGTAACGTTACACCCAAGTGACTATTTTTACCTAAAAGTCTCAATTAAATTGCGCAAAGTACTGGAAAGTCACTTAAATACCTTTTTCTTGTTTTAATCGCGTTTGCGGTAAAAATAAAACATGAGATTTCAAACTCGCGATAGGTCCATGCGTATATTGTTTATTTTATTGTTTTAAATTGTAATTCATAAACAAATTGGGAAAATATTATTATTTTTATTGGCCTTTCATTCTCTCCGGATCTCCACAATTTAATACTGTCTTACCTTTAATACACCTACATGGTTTTACAACACATACTTCGTTTTACATTAGCTACACTGAGGAGGCCTTGAAAAAAGTAATTTTACAAAGGTTTCCATATGGAGCAACACTTTACTCCACTATGATTCATAAGCTTATTCAGAGTGGAGTAAAACCTTTCTCATGATCTGAATGCAGTTATACTAGTCCTCAAAACGAAGATTTAAAAGTCCACAGTATGATTCACAGAAGAGAAAAACCTTTTTCATGTCCTGATTGTAACTATTCGTGTTCACAAAAGGGATACATAAGAAGTCAGTTGCTGACTCAGTGTGGAGAAAAACCTTTTTCATATTCCAACTGCAATTATTCACGTACTATGAAGAGAAATCTAAAAATCACACGTTTACCGACAGTGGAAAAAAACTTATTTCATGTCCTGACTGCAACTATTCTTATTCTCGAAAAAAATAACTAAAATGGTACTTGCTAACTCACAGTGATGAAAAATCTTTATCTTGTCCCGACTGTAACTATTCATGCGCTACAAAACGGCATCTAAAAATTCATATGCTTACCCATGCTGGACTAAAACCTTTTTCATGTCCCGACTGCAGTAAAACAAGTTTTCAAAGGAAAGATTTAAAAATCCGCAGAACGTTTCACAGAAGAGAAAAACCTTTTTCATGTCCTGATTGTAACTATTCGTGTTCTCAAAAGGGATACATAAGAAGTCAGTTGCTGACTCAGTGCGGGGAAAAACCTTTTTCATGTTCCAACTGCAACTATTCATGTACTATGAAGAGAAATCTAAAAATCACACGTTAACCGACAGTGGAAAAAAACCTATTTCTTGTCCTGACTGCAACTATTCTTATTCTCGAAAAAAATAACTAAAACGGCACTTGCCAACTCACATTCATGAAAAATCTTTATCTTGTCCCGAATGTAACTATTCATGCGCTACAAAACGGTATCTAAAAATTCACACCTATCTACCTTGTTTTTCAAACTGGTCTTTCAGCACTATTAAACACGCTTACACAATAATAACTTCTTCACTAATTCACGTCAGTCCATAGATAACAATTCACTTCACGAGTCTACGTTAATCACAATATACGAACGAAATTAGAATGAGACAAGGAATATTTCAGGGAAATCCCCGACTGAGCTCGGAAAAAAAAAACATTTTTCGGGAATCCGCGACAAAATAACAGTCAGTGTTAACGTGTAAAATATTTTTTACGGCAATTTTGCACTTTCGTAAGTTTTTTCTCCACTTTCGAGTGTCACCCCCTCCTCGGGTGGCACCCGGGGCGGTTCGCCCCCCCCGCCCCCCCTCGCTAAGCTACTGTATTATCAGCAGCAATAATATATCGAAGTAACGAATATTAACATTCTTATCGGAAATATTGTGTTGCACAGCCCTAGTTGTTAATTTTTCCTTGAACGAACTTGACTGTAGTACGCTCTGGTTTTGACGTAATTTTTGGGCAGATCAAATATAAAAATGGCTGCTGCCGCAAGGTTTTTCGGTCGCGCGCGGGGTAATTATTAAATTACATAATATTTAACATTATACTAGTGAAGGGGGGTTGAAAACAAGGGTTTATGTCGGTCAATATCCAGGCACACCCTAAAACACGCCTTTTTCAGTTCGAATGAGTGTTCTTTGTGAAAATGTTCTTGATTGTCAAAGTCTGTTCCATTTCTTTTTTTTAGTACTTTCGGTCACCTCTCTTTGATTTATCACGTATGATTTGTCCAGCAATCTTGTGTTAGAATCATAAATATGTGTGATATCGATTTTTTTTACTAATTTATGTCACTCTTGTCTAGGTCACGGTCCCCTTGTTTCAAAAAGGTTATTATTAACTTCAATGTTACGACTTGTAGCTATTGAGCCGTGTATTTTGCAATAGCCAGATAGCCTAAATAGTGATTGATCTCCAATATGATAGAAAGGGGAGCAAGTATAGAAACAATGTAGTTTGACGTTATATGTACCTATACTTTTATACTTGTCATTAATAATTATAAAGATGATGGCATTTTATCAAATCATGTTTATATGTTTCATAGTGGTCAAAGTTTAAGTTGGGACCTGAATAGTGCATGAACAAATAATTAATCTATAAACAAATCATATTCGTATGTGGATTTCAACCTTTGTGCATGTAGATAATATGCTAGTTCTTTCGTTAATACATTATTTTTTAATAACCTTCAAGTGCAGAAGATAAACATATTATGGCGTTAGGAAACGAGCAGAATTCGCTCTCCAGAAGAGTTTGTATTTTATTATTCATTGTTCAATATGTTTGTAGGCAATATGTTTAGAAGTAGCTGATGATTGAACTATTTCATTATAATAGTATGTAAATTACTATGGTAAATAGTTATGATAAAGTTTGTCGTACTTCGCCTCACGGTTAATACGAATATAGTTAGATTTAACTTTATTATTACGAAAAGTGAGCTTTTATGCCAGGGAAGATGTAAAATAGGTAAATATCGGTTCGGACTGGCCACGCTTATTACGAATAATTTTTAGAAAAAAACTTTAGATTCGCCTTAATTACTATAAAAGGAAACTTTTTGGCTTTGGTGCGGCGGAAAATAATGCATTTTAATTTTCAATTGCATAAAACCAAAATTCACTTCGCGACCGACAGCGAAGATCCGCGGCCGTACCTGTCACTGTTATGTTGGTATCCTTGATAAATTAACAAGAGCTAATACGACTGTAGCCGACTTCGTGGGATAAGGCGCGTAATTATGAAATTTGTCTAGCGGGCTTGTTTGTGTAACATGGTTTGTGATACAAAAGAAAGTGCCCCTTTATAACGCCTACTCGCGTCAAGGCAAGAAAAACATTCCAGTTTTCAAGTGGTTTAGCGGCTACGCTAGGTTTGTGTAACATGGTTTGTGATTCGCGGTGTTTCATGTAGGTATCCCACGAAGTCGGCTACAGTCGTATTAGCTCTTGTTAATTTATCAAGGATACCAACATAACAGTGACAGGTACGGCCGCGGATTTTCGCTGCGTCGGTTCGCGAAGTGAATTTTGGTTTTATGCAATTGAAAATTAAAATGCATTATTTTCCGCCGCCCCAAAGCCAAAAAGTTTCCTTTTATAGTAATTAAGGCGAATCTAAAGTTTTTTTCTAAAAATTATTCGTAATAAGCGTGGCCAGTCCGAACCCATAATTACCGTAAAATATTCATTTTTTATTTTGGTAAGATTAATTCACTTTTGAAAATTGTTCTACGCCATGATTGGCCAAGCGAAGCGGAGTAATACAATTGGGTGAAATGCAGATCCCGCCAATGTCTGGAAATTAAATAAAAAGGCACTTTCTAGATGAGAAAAGTGTGGAAAGGCTGAATAAAACAAAAATTAAGGCGCGCTCGGCAAAATTGAGGGAGATACAACCGTTCTAAGTATTTAAAATTTCACTTCGCGAGTTGATTTTGACAATCCGTTCGCCATTTTTTCATTACTTATGTTGGATCTCAGACCTAATACAGAATTAATAGTACGCCAGAATGGGATGTTTTTCTTGCCTTGACGTGAGTAGGCGTTATAAAGGGGCACTTTTTTTGTATCACAAACCATGTTTAGCGTATTAGGTTATGTCAAAATGGCGGGCGGACTATCAATATCAACTCGCGAAGTGAAATTTTAAATTTTATCGAAGGAAGCAAACACTTTGTGGTGTGACATTATATATTAAATGAAAGAACACACTTTGTAAAACACCACTTTTTATTATAATTGATATTTAAAAGCCAACCAGGTTTCGCTTCGAAATTTTAAATACTTATAACGGTTGTATCTCCCTCAATTTTGCCGAGCGCGCCTTAATTTTTGTTTTATTCAGCTTTTCCACACTTTTCTCATCTAGAAAGTGCCTTTTTATTTAATTTCCCGACATTGGCGGGATCTGCATTCCTCCCATACAATTTTACCAAAGTTTTTCTTCAACATAAAAAAAAATTCTAGTGCTTTAGTATATTTTTATTTTCAAGTTTTTCTTTCATACATATATTTAATAATAATAATCAATAATAAATTTACGTTTTAAGATTTTCACGGCCAAAAGCGTTTTCGTTATTTGTTTTTGGGGTGTTATGCCGTGTTGCCCCACCTCCTTCTTTAGCCAACACATCTACCGGATCTGCCCTGATGATGGACACTGCAACGATGTCCAAAACGTTGGCTAAAGAAGGCGGTAGCGCAACACGGCATAACTCCCCAAAAACAAATAACGAAAATAATATATATAGTATTGTTTAGTTTTGGGGTAGGTCAGGAAAACTCACTTTTTTTTTTAATCCTCCGAGTACAGGCGAAAATCGACCACTCTGCCTGTCGAGTTTCACCGACCGCAGAGGTCGATTTGGCCGAGCAAGGCTTGTGGACCGGGATTTCATACAAACGGCCGTTCCAAAAAAACGCGTTTTGGTGATCCGATAATCGACTCTTTTCCCCTCGATCCGCAAGACCTTACGGCGTATTGTCGCTTAAAAACGAAAAAGACGCTTACGCCCTTTCGATTTCCGTCGCCCGCCTCGACCCGCATGCGATAATCGACCTCCGCTCCTCGAGTTTCGCCGACCGCAGAGATCAATTTGGCCCGAAAGGGGGCACGGACGGCGTTCTCTGCGGGTCAGACCAGATTTCATATAAAAAAGATGACGCAGGGTCAACAGCGCTCCCAAACGGCGAAAACTACAATTAGATCTCTCACCGACGAAGAAATTCGACCTCAGTTATATTTCTCGCCGACAGGTTCACCCGTTAAAAAACGTCGAATCGTTTAGTAAAGAGGTTTCCCATACAAAACTGATTTTTCTAGGGATTTATTCGAATTTTTTTAACGGCGTTTTCGAAAATAGCGGAGGAAAATTGACATTTTAGGCCCTTTGCGGGAACTTAGATTGCGGCGAAAACAAACATTTTGCATGAAATGTTTTTGATTAAATAGAAGGTATACAAGTGTAAGAAACTTTTAAAATAAAAACATGTGTAGCTTCCCATTTAAAATGTTACACTATATTGCATCAAATATTGAAATTTTTCTGACATTTTCTGAAATCGATCTATCATCAACAATGCATAATTTTCCAGCCAGTTAATATAAACTCGAGGTAGGTACTGGCGTTAAAAATGTGAATGATTTAAATGCAGAAAATCGCGGTAGGTACCTACCGTTCTATTGAATTATTGCTAATTCGCTAAGTATTTATTGAGAAAACGCGTAAGTAGGTACCTACACCAACATTATTTTTCTCGGTATGTACTAGGTAGGTACCATCTTACGAGATTTTTTCCTTTAAATGTTAAATCGAAAATTAATGATATGAAATGAAAAAAATCATCCAAGATGGTAATTTTTGAAATATGTAGGAACACGGAGGTTGCTTCTGGATAACCACTGTTGGTATGAATGTTATTTTTAAATTAGTAAAGTTCATTTTCACGTAATGTGCGGTTTTTATTTATTCAATTATCTTCAAAACTTATAATATTTATTATTATTTATTTAAACTATTATTTCAAAACAGAAATAATTACGGAACTTGAATAGAATTTGAACAGAACTTTCACAGAACGTTAAAATTAACTTGAAAAATTGAAGATTTTTAAATAAATTTTTTGAAAAACCCAGCCTAAATATATTTCATATGTTTTTTTTACGTATGTGCAGGTACCTCTACATAGAATCTATGCAGGTACCTACATGCACATAACAACTCAAAATCTGATGATATTGCTTATGATTTTTTTGTAAATGTATAATAAAATTGCTTGAAGTGGAATGGTATAATTTTTTTCAAAAATATTAAATTTACATACCGCTTTTTTTGGATTTTGTATTTTAATGATAATCATTCAACGTGGAATTGGTATCGCCGCCCCGGGAACCATTCATTGGTTTCTATATACAATAGTGAGCTCTGGCATCATGAAATTATGCATTGCTAAACTTTTTTTTTACATTAGCTCCACACAGGAGGCACCGAGGAAAACAATTTCCCTAGGGGCCTATGTCATCTTTGAGGATGCTGTGTGGAGGGTTTTTTGAGGGAAAGAAAGGAGAAGAAGATATAAGAAGGAAAAGGGTATGAGGGGTGGGTAGGAATCTGGGGGTCAGTGTGGCCAGGAGTAACGGACGTATGAATCTATTCCTCACACTGCGGTGCGAGGCGAAGGGTTGGGAGAATCTGGCTGGAGAGATAAAAAGCCTCCCTCAATCAGTCTCCTCCAATCCAGCCCGCCATGCAGTGGTAGGTCAAACGTATCCGCCACCAAGACCTAGACAAACCTCATCCCATGAACCCGGGCACCCCTACTAAGTCATCAAACGTAGCGAACCACTTAGGTGACCTTTGACAGCGGTGTTGGTTCATCCGATTGCGATGAGACTTTTGGAATTTGATGTGTGCATTCCCGCGATGGTTTCTGAATACAATAATGATCAATCGGGATACAATAATGAACCGGGCGACCGAAGTAGGTGCACATTTCTCGCTTTTTGAAAACTAAATGTATCGGGAATGAATTAATGAGGCGCGAGAGGGGGGGAGGAAAAAGCTCCACACAGGAGACCCTGAGGAAAATAATTTCCCTCACGGTCATGTCATCTTTGGAGATGCTGGGTGGAGGGTTTTTTAAGGCAAAGAAGGAGATGAGAGTTCTGAGAAGGAAAAGGGTTTAAGGGGTGGGTAGGAATCTGGGGTTCAGTGTGTCCTGGTCATCCGCCTACAAGACCTAGACAAACCTCACCCCATAAATCCGGGCACCCCTACTAAATCACCAAACGTAGCGAACCACTTAGGGTGACCTACGGCATGAGTGTTGGTTATCCAATAAAGGTCATCTTTGGGGATTTTTATTTCTACATAACATTATATACAACGGTTACCCGGCATGCGTTGCAAGATCACTGTAACCTCGGGGTCAACTTAACTGTAACGGTTCCATTCCAAGTTCCGGGAAACTACATTATAATGCAAGCGCCTTGCAAACGTCTGCACTACATTATAACATTATATACAACGGGTTCCCGGCATGCGTTGCAAGGCCACTGTAACCTCGGGGTCAACTTTACTTAACTGTAATGGTTCCATCCCAATTCCTGGGAAATTACGTTTTATTGCAAGCGCCAGCACTACAGTACATTATATACAACGGGTACCCGGCATGCATTGCAATATCACTGTCACCTCGGGGTAAACTTAACTGTAATGGTTCCATTCCAAGTTCCGAGAAACTACATTATAATGCAAGCACCTTTCAAACGCCTGCACTATATTATAACATTATATACTACGGGTACCCGGCATGCGTTGCAAGATCAATGTAACCTCGGGGATGGTTCCATTCCAAGTTCGGGGAAACTATATTATTATGCAAGCGCCTTGCAAATGCCTGCACTTTATTATAACATTATATACAACGGGTACCCGGCATGCGTTGCAAGGTCACTGTGAACTCAGGTTTCTTCATATATTTAATTTAACACACACTCCTCCTCGCTTCATCCACGTTCACACGTCAAATCGCATAGTGCTTTAACCCGTCAGTTGCTTCTGCAACGGGCAAAACCTAGTGAATATTATTATTCAATTTATAAAAACAGATTACTTATGAACAAGTTCTGCTGCGTAATTTTTATTACGCATGACAGCTGTTTCACCTTCTGAAAGCAATATCATGACAGTTTAATAATGCCTTCAGAGTCGAAACTGCTGTCACGCTTAATAATAATCACAGCAGAACTTGTTTAGGTAATCTTTCGGGATGACTGGACACGCTTAATACAAATATTTTTTAGAAAAACCTTTTGATTCATCATTCTTTCGGTGGGAAGGGTAATTATTTATTTATTTGGTAAATATTCGGAACAAACGTCAACGCTTTGTGTATGTTATCTTTACTTTAAAAAAACAGCCTACGTTTTTGAATGGTTTGTCTGGCAAAGCAGGGTTTGTGTAGCGGGCTTGTGTATATTATCTTAATTTTAAAAGTTTTATCAAAAACGTGCGTATTAACCTTTGACGTTTGTTCCGAACTGCAAACAGAGTGATTTGACAGTGTGAAGGCAAATTTTCAATTTACGTAAATAAAATTAAAAATGTAACATTTTGAACCTCCCCCAGTGCAAATAGTTGTCTTTTATGGTAATTAAGAAGAATCTAAAAGTTTTATCAAAAAAAAGTGCGTATTAACCGTTGACGTTTGTTCCGAACAATTACCATTTATTTTATTCGGGTTCTCCATAAAACCGTTATACACTAAAAAATTATGGAGAAGATTACAATTTTTTTTTTAAAGTGCATGGGGGGCAGTTTAATTATGCTGTGACGTATGTCAAGAGATAGTTACTGAATTCTCTGTGGGTGAAATTGAAGATGTCGATGCTCAATGCACAGTCGTTTAGCAGTTGAGTCGCCCTGTTTAATGGTGCATTCTGATAGGCAGAAGTTCTCGCTTTCGGAGCATAAAAAGTGCATGGAATCTCCCACGAGTATACGCGTTAGGGACATATAAGTTGATCTCTTTCAATATTGGCGGATTTAGTATGGTACTGGAGATTAACTTAAAAAAATGTTTGCCTAAAAATATTTTTCGGCGGGCTTCTAGGGTGTTAAAATCGAGCATTCCTGTTAAGAACAATGATGGATACAGGAATGGGTAGTATGTATATTCCCTCATATACAGGTAACGCATAAACCTTTCTACCTTTTACGCCGGTCCTATTTGAATGCCTGGAAAGGCATGGCTGTCTAATATTTTTATATGAATATTGTAGGTACACCAATCTCTTTGTAAAGGCCCCAACTATATTTATATGTAAAAAACATATTAATGTGCATGTGATTCAAGATGGGGAAATCTTCTGGTAAATTTTTGGGGTTAGTGTCCATGGCTATTATGAATAATTTTTAGAAAAAAACTTTAGATTCGCCTTAATCACTATAAAAGGAAACTTTTTGCGTCACGGCCGGCGGAAAATAATGCAATGCATTTTAATTTTCAATTTCGTTAAATAAAATTTCACTTCGCGAACCGATACTACGACAGCCAGCCTGCCATTTTGTCACTGTTATGTTGGTATCCCTGACCTGATACAAACAAGAGCTAGATACGATTGTAGCCGACTTCGTGGGACAGGGGTCGGCAAACTTATTTGCCAAAGAGCCAAATATGTGCATTATAACGATTAAAAAAAAATTGGGAGCCAAATCTGTTTATTGATTTACAGTAGCCTACATATATTATAATTTTAGCACTTCATTTAATTACGCTGAATAAAACTTGATTTCTAATAAAGATTTTATTCAAAGATAAAAAATCGTATGTAATTGAGGAATCCATACATTTAAATCATGACAATGACTGACATACACTTAATGCGAACATTGTCCTTGCATGTCCATTTTTTCCAAAAGTTTGCGTAAGTCAGGTTTGTATGTTGTTATTCTTAATTTTAGGCACAATTCCATCAATAAGATGACTTCTCAGTTTACTCTTTAAAAGGTTTATGCTTGAAAAAGATTGTTCGCATGAATATGGCGAACCGAAAAGGGCAAGAACAGCAAACGCGAGTTTTGTCAGCTAATCATAAGAGTAAGGAATACTATTCCAGGCGTTGAAGATGATCATGTCTGCCTTTTCCAGGTCTTCCAAAACAGACCACTTGTATTGTAAACTAAGCTCACATTTTTTCTTCTCCAATATTTCAAAATCAACACAAAGACGTTCAAATTTAGAGCTCCATATTTCCTAGTTTTTTTAAATCCAGCAATTTTAAATTCCTCAGGCTGAGAAATGCTTCCCTCATATATGTATAAAATTGTTGTTTTGAAATAGTTTGTCAATGGAGGAATTATTTTTTAGCGATGTTTCAGCAGACTCGGAAAGTGAAACAATGTTTCCCTTTAAAAATCTTGAGCAAAAAGGGATAATTTTTTTCGAATAATATGACTTCTTTTAACATCGAAAGATTTGATGAAACGCGCAATTTTCCCCGCGCCACGTATGCCCCGCAGTCGTCATCGGCGCGTCAATCGATGGATATTTGTGCTAGAGCCGCACTTAACGGGCCAAAGAGCCGCATGCGGCTCCGGGAATAATTTCGGTTTACGGAAGGTCTTCCAAAATAATTTTTTTTTTTTTTATATACTAATTATGGGCCGGAAAATCCAAAACTGAAAGAATTTTTTTTCGGAAAGCAATATTAACAAAGTTACACGACTTTAAAATTTTCTATAGGCACACATGAAAATCGACATATTGGAAGTATTATGACAGTTTAAAGTCATAGATAAACTAGAAAAATGTTTTACCACACAAAATTAAATGTTACCATGCAATAATATCATCAAACATACCTTATAAATCGACGAAGTATGAAAATTCGTAGTCTTAAAAATGCGTAACCTAACCTAACGCTAGGTTTGTGTAACATGGTTTGTGCCCCTTTATACCGCCTGCTCGCGTCCCTAACCTAACCTAACCTAACGCTAGGTTTGTGTAACATGGTTTGTGCCCCTTTATACCGCCTGCTCGCGTCACGGCAAAAAAACATCCCGGTTTTCAAGTAGTTTAGCGGCTACGCTAGGTTTGTGTAACATGGTTTGTGCCCCTTTATACCGCCTGCTCGCGTCACGGCAAAAAACATCCCTGTTTTCAAATAGTTTAGCGGCTACGCTAGGTTTGTGTAACATGGTTTGTGCCCCTTTATACCGCCTGCTCTCGTCAATTTTAAAAAACAGCCTACGTTTTCAAGTAGTTTAACGGCTACGCTAGGTTTGTGTCACATGGTTTGTGCCCCTTTATACCGCCTGCTCGCGTCAATTTAAAAAAATATCCCTGTTTTCAAGTAGTTTAGCGTTTACGCCAAAAGTGAGTAAAATTTATAAAAAATAATTACTTAAGTTAGTTATTGATATGGCAACACTTAATTTTATGTGGCTGTTTCTATGACTTTAAACTGTCATAATACTTCCAATATGTCGATTTTCATGTATGCGTATAGAAAATTTTAAAGTCGTGTAACTTTGTTAATATTGCTTTCCGAAAAAAAATTCTTTCGGATTCGGATTCTCCAGCCAATAGTTAGTATAAAAAAAAAAGTTTTATTATTTTGGAAGACCTTCCGTAAACCGAAATTAAGCCCGGCTCCGGAGCCGCACTTTGCCGACCCCTGTCGTGGGATAAATGATGAGGCGCGTAATTGTGAAATTTGTCTAGCGGGCTTGTGTATGTTATCTTTACTTTAAAAAACAGCCTACGTTTTTAAATGGTTTGTCTGGCAAAGCAGGGTTTGTCTAGCAGGATTGTGTATGTTATCTTTACTTTAAAAAACAGCCTATATTTTTAAATGGTTTGTCTGGCAAAGCAGGGTTTGTCTAGCAGGATTGTGTATGTTATCTTTACCTTAAAAAACAGCCTACGTTTTTGAATGGTTTGTCTGGCAAAGCTGGGTTTGTCTAGCGGGATTGTGTATGTTATCTTTACTTTAAAAAACATCCTACGTTTTTGAATGGTTTGTCTAGCGGGATTGTGTAATATTGTGTATGTTATCTTTACTTTAAAAAACAGTCTGCATTTTTGAATGGTTTGTCTGGCAAAGCAGGGTTTGTGTAGCGGGCTTGTGTATATTATCTTTATTTTAAAAAACATCCCAGGATTTGAATGGTTTTTCTCTATTCCAGTGCCTGATTAGAGGTTCGTTTACATTATATTATTAATTCTGTTTTTCATAATTACGCGCCTCACCATGTATCCCACGAAGTCAGCTACAATCGTATCTAGCTCTTGTTTGTATCAGGTCAGGGATACCAACATAACAGTGACAAAATGGCGGGCGAGCTGTCGTAGTATCGGTTTGCGAAGTGAAATTTTATTTAACGAAATTGAAAATTAAAATGCATTATTTTCCACCAGCCGTGATGCAAAAAGTTTCCTTTTATAGTGATTAAGGCGAATCTAAAGTTTTTTTCTAAAAATTATTCGTAATAGTCATGGACACTAATCCCAAAAAATACCAATCTTCTTTTCTCCTGTCTTTTGTGTAGAATAATATTTTATCAATAGGAAATTTACACTTTGGCACTCTAGATACTTATGCAAATTGTTCTTTTTAAAGTGAAAACTTCTTTAGCACCGTTGTGATTTGAAACTCGATGAAACGAAAAATAGTGACACTAAAAAGAGACAAACACGCACATCTATAGGATTTAGCCTGCGAGAGAATGAGATAGTTTAATCGGTGTCCTCTTTGTGCGTGCTTCGTAGCCTCCCCACTCTTGTCTATTTTAGTTTTCTGAAGGTTTCACTTCTACCGCGTGTAATTGCACTCTGATTTTTTTGTAATGATTTATACCAAAGTGAAAACTTATTTTTTTTGTAAAGTAATAATATATGTACTTACATTTTTTACACTTGATTTATCGAGTCCTAGTACTAAATTTTATTTTATTTTTTTTAAGTTTTTTTGATACATATACGTACAAAATAACATAAAATTTAAGAGAGTAACAGTAAAGTAGGCTATAATTTTGGACAATACTTGTATAATTAGTAAGTACTATAGAAAAAAATTCATTCAAATGTACATATTATTTTCGAAGATATATCGATTTAAAACAAATTCCATTTTCTCCAAAGGGTTCCTTGTTTTTGTCCAACGGAAGTGTGTTAATTACTGTAAAAGATAACTATTTGCATTCAGGGCAATGGAAAATACTGCATTTAACCTTCCGTCACACGCAACTAATCTGTGAAATGAAGTGTTCTGTTATTTTTGTGCCAAAGGGTAAATATCGCTGATCTAGGGGTGTGGCCTCCTGACTTTTCCTCCTTCCCCACCACTCACAGAGGGCCAGTTTCCATTCGTCTCGAAAAATCTATTTCAATCTGTTTTTCTGTGATTTAATCTCACAGATGATTTGCGCCCAATCGTCTTAATATTTGCATTGCGCCTGATGAAAGGTTAAAAATTTCAATTATGCAAAATAAAAATTTGCTTTTGTCGTTTGGGATGATAGATGACAGCCATTTCCAATTATTTATGTCCGCTTCTATTACATTTTGTATCGAAATTTTGAATGCAGTGTTTTCCACAACACCGAATGCAAATACACAGTTACCTTCCATAAAAAGGTAAATCAAAAGGTTTTTTCTAAAAAAATATGTGTCATCCTGAAAGTTTACCCTTGTTCATAAATAAACTGTTATGTTATAATAAATGGTTCCATGACAACTCATCAAAGTGGCATTTCAACACCCCTTTGGAAAGTCATTAAAAATTATGTAAAAAATAGCCCATTACCTAAAATGACTTTTCAATCTTGAAAAGTCTCAAGTGACCGGACAACTCGACAATGTGATGAAATTGCACATTGTCAAGTTGTCCGGTCACCATCTCTACGTATTATAAATTAAGGTTGTCTAACGCATCTGTCTGTCTGTTTGCGATAAACCCAAAAACGACTGAACGGATTTTCATGCGATTTTCACCAATAGATAGAGTGATTCATGAGGAAGGTTTAGGTATATATTTTGTCAAGGTTTTATGTAAATTGGTTGAAATATAAAGGAGAATGTCTGTACATGGTGAACGAGCAGACTGGCAAGCGGGCGGTGTGGGTTTGATTTTTATACAAATTAACAGATGGCAGTGGTTATAAAGGTTGGGTAACCGTCCAGTAGATGGCGTTGACGTTGTGTTTCGTTAGCCACAGCAACACGTGTCTGGGTCAGCTAGTAATAAATACATTGAATAATAATATTATTGATTATACAAAAGAAAAACGTAAAATTAAAACAGAATTTTACAAATGAAACTTGATAACAATGAAAAATAAATGCTTTTATATTTTATTTTATTCATTTGGTAAAATCAAAAGAGATTTTCACATAACTTAAAATTATAATAAATACTAAGGGTCCTGTACCCGTAAACTAACAAGTTTATAAAAATACAACATTGAAAATGATAAAGAATAAAGAAGACGTAAGAACACAAATATAAATTAATAACCTGCTTAATAAATTTCAAAACATAAAGTATTCAGAAATTTATTCACACTACAAAACATACGTTATAGTTGTTGTAAAAATTTTCTTTTTCAGATGGACTCATCCTCACAAATGTGCGGTTTAACTCCCAGTACAGCCAGAGTAGGAAAAACCTGAAACTCACTGCACAAACTAAAGTCATCTGTCAGGTATATATTCATCTTTATTTTTCAAAAGTGATTTTTGGATAATAGATTAACTGCTCTATCTGCTCAAAATCAGTATTTAACATGACCTCATGAACCGGCACGTATTGTACCTACCATAGATAATAGAATACATCTATTATCTTATACCTGCACTGATACCTGCACTGTAGATTTGCATTAGAAATTTGAGTAAAAATATTGCCCTATCGAGTCCACGCTCAAAACAATCTTTAAAAAATTAAAACAAATTGTACTAGGTAGATTACCTTTAGTGATAAATAATTCACTAACCGGAATTGAAAATATTGCATTTTAATGGTTATTTTGTTATCTTTAAAAATGCGAAATGTCATTTCTCAAAGAACGCCACGTTGTTAATTACGACGGCAAACGTCTTGCGTGATTTTTCATATTTATGAAACCAAACAAAATAATGATAAATACGCATTATTTATCATTTCCGAAGATTGCAATTCGTACTTATTATTGTCTAACTGACAGAAAGTGATTTTTTCTTTTAGAAATGCGTATTTCATCATTGAAATTAACATGGCGGTCCTTGAAAAATTACATTTCTAGTTTTTAAAATAAAAAATAAAAACGCAATTTTTTTCAATTCCGGTTACTGACTTACTTATAACTAACCATTATCTACCTAGTACAATTTGTTTTAATTTTTTAAAGGGTGTTTTGAGCGTGGACTCAATAGGGAAATAAATATTTACCAATGAAAAATATTTACCATTGGTAAAATGTACTAGGTAGATAGATAATGGTTAGTAATAAGTAATTCAGTAACCGGAATTGAAAAACTGTTGCATTATAATGTTTTTTTTTTTTAATTTTAAAAACGCGAAATGTTATTTTTCAAGGACTGCCAAGTTAATTACGACTATGAAATACGCATTTTTAAAAGAAAAAATCACTTTCTGTTAGTTAGACAATTAATTATAAGTACGAATTGCAATCTTCGGAAATGAATGTAAAGTTTTTATATTTAAAAAATATGTTTATTTCGATTTATAAAATTTGAAAGCATGTTTTATCACCTTTCAAAAACAGTTTTTAGTTTTCGAATACGTTACAGAAATATTCCATTTATTTAGATTTTATTATAAAGCAGAAATATTTTGACCTTCTGACAAAACATGGTTGAGGCCTGAGGGATTTAAATAATTGCATTCTGACCATCTTTGCAACTAATTATTTAACTCGTTGAATGCCGCGAGTAAATGGGGTTGGTTATAACCAATTAGCGTTCGCAAAAAGCGGCAGCCATGACACCCAATGTCCGGCGATTCTGACAGCGTCCTTGAGAAATTTCGTACATAGAAAGGTCAAAGTTGAAGACCAAAGAATTTTTCCCGCGCATGCGCAAGAACTGCGCACGCTCCCGCGCTCCGGTAAATCATTAATATAAATTATATGGAGTCACCAATCTAATTGCGGTTTTCTCTATGGTAAAGAGCGATAATAGAGCAAGCGATTCTGACCGTGTTCTTCATACACTTTCTTTATACATAAGGGTCAAAATCGCGTGTCAAAATCAGGACACGCCGGCGCACGAGCGGCAAATGAGAGGTTAATACTACACTGTCAAATGTATGCAAATTTATTCATGTACTTTTGGATGGAAAAAACTATTATTAGATGTTTCCGAGTCTTGAAAAGGTACTACATACTATGTATTTTAAATAAGGAGTAAGTACTGGTTAACACAGTAGGAAGGCTGGGTACAAAATGTAGCGAAAATGGTAGAAAGCCGACCACCGAAAAGACTTCTATACAGGGTGTCCGGGGGTAAAGTGCATTTACTTCGGGAGGTGATTCTACATGATAGTACAAGTAAAAAAGGTAAATAACTTTTTTCGAAATTCCAACTTTTAGGGGTAGTTTTGAGGTAAAAAGATAAAATTAGTCTGGCGTGTGCGGCCAGATTTATTATTTTCCGCTGTTACGATACTGGCCAATCACAATCGAGTCGGGCACCCCGCAGGCTCTCAGCAATTAAGATCGTACCTCACACCGAAGATTTTTCGTAGGTACGTCTTTTTGTATGGGAAAAAAAATGTTGGAATTTCGGAAAAAATTGTTAATCTTTTTTACTCCTACCGTCATGTAGAATCACCTCCCGAAGTTAATGCACTTTACCTCCGGACACCTGTATAATAAACCTGCGGGTCGAAGAAGTGTGGGAGGGTCTACATTAGCGTGTGTCAATTATTTCAACTTTTGAATTCAGAAACGCCCGGGGACTCAAAAGTTGCGTCTTGCAAAGAAAATGATAACTTCATTTAAATTTATTTTTTTAAAAATGGTTATTAGCCCGCTAAAATGCATTGAAAATCAGAAAACAAACCTAAAACCATTTTTTTTTTAAATTTTTTTTTCAGTAATCTAACCATTTAACGTTTGTTTATTATTAAAAAATGCGTTAATTTTTGGGGTTCGCTGGCAACGGTTAATATGCACTTTTTTTGAAAAAACCTTTTGATTCACCTTAATTATATTAAAAGGCAACTAAGTGAAGTGGAAAATATTTCATTCTAAATTTCATTATGTAAAATTAAAATTAACTTTCGTCTTGTGAGATTGTACGCCAGAATCACAAACCAAGTTACACAAACCTAGCGTAGCCGCTAAACTACTTGAAAACTGGGATGTTTTTCTTGCCTTGACGCGAGTAGGCGTTATAAAGGGGCACTTTCTTTTGTATCATAAACCATGTTACACAAAAATATTTTCCACTTCCCCCAATGCAAATAGTTGTCTTTTAATGTAATTAAAGTGAATCAAAAGATTTTTTCAAAAAAAAGTGCGTATTAACCGTTGCCAGCGATCCCCAAAATTTACCAAAAATGCATATAACTGACAAAAATGAAAAAAAAGTTCAACTTTATGAATACAAGTAAGTCAACAAGAAATCTGATTTTATCCAGAAAAAGTGTTATTTTCCCCTTTTATTTTTTTAACTAACACATCACATATGTTAAAAAATTTTTTTTTTTTGTTTCTTTGTACTGCAGTTATGTAATGAAAAATAAGTTTGGAACAAAATATATAATATGAACCCTTTGTTTTATTTTTTTTCCAAACCACGAAATCTATTTTTTTTGAAACTTCCGGCCATTTTAGCGGGCTAATAGTGAAAAATAATTTCATTTTTTTTATGTTTTCGAATAGCTACAGATCATATGAAACTTTTGAGACCCCGGGCGTTTAAATATAAGGCCATTTGTTTTCTCTCTATGGAGAGCGACACACGCTAGTCTACATTTATATCACTAATGGACGAAAATGATGGTCTTAATCCTTGATAGGCACAATTAAATTGGAGACCCAATAAATGTCTCTGTAGTTAGTACACATATATTCTTCCTACATTTAGTTCCATGTGCATCTATCTACATTTCCCATCTACATGTTCCTTTCTTAATCTTAACCATTAAGCTTACATCAGCCATGCATTATCCACATTTTTAGCAAGGTCGTATAAAGTTTTGGCACACATACCACTCAGTATGTAAGTGTTAGGGCTTAAGTTAAGCAATGACGTGTTGTTTGTTCCAGGGTTTCACCGGCAAGCAAGCCACATTCCACATGAAGCAGGCCATCGAGTACGGCACCACAGTGGTGGGTGGTGTGTCCCCCGGCAAGGGCGGCAAGACCCACCTGGAACGGCCAGTCTTCAACTCGGTGGTGGAGGCCAAGAGCGCCACAGGTGCTGATGCCTCCGTGATCTACGTGCCACCGCCCGGTGCTGCCGCCGCCATCATCGAGGCCATCGACGCTCAGATCCCGCTCATCGTCTGCATCACGGAGGGCATCCCACAACACGTTAGTATTTTGAATTTAAAAAAAATATAATTATGTGACCTCACAAGAGCGCCCCTGTCTATGCAATGTAAAGACAGGTGATCTATATCACCACCTGGTTTGGCAGCGTTGTTTGGCGGGTTGGAAGGAGCTGTAGAAAGGAATTATTCAATTCAGGTCTTGAAGGGACCTCGATTATATGCCGGTAGCTCATTCCACATAGGGGCCGTTCAAGTATTACGTAACGCACTTGGGGGGGGAGGGGGGGGTCCGGTGAAACGTTACGGCGCGTTATGGAGGGGGGGGGGGGGTTCGAAGGACGCGTTACGTAACATGTTTTTCTTTATTTAAATAAAAAACTAAGGAATTGAAATCTTCCAAGTTGGCAAGCCTTTGAGTTTATGTTATACGGGGAATTCCTCGACTGTATTGTGCGTCATTTTTATTCTATTTTCGTTGTCAGTATTAGTTAGTGTTTTAAACACGAAATACGCATAAACACAATTTGCTGTAGTCAGTGTTGTTAATGTGAGTTTTTAGGAATTATAATGTCCTCCAAACCGGGAGATTTACATCATCAGCCTGTTATTGGCCTATAAAGGCTCTCATGCTGACTTGCCAGCGCAGCGCAACCAAAAAATACCAACCAAATTTGGAAGACATCAAAAGAAAAATTAAAAAAATGAAAAATTTATGCAACATATGAATGATGTTATACGAGAGTTTTTAGTAAGAACAACGCTTTTTAGTTATTACACACAGGTTAGTTTACTGCTAAAATATAATAATAATATTACATAAAGCTAGGTTTCGTAGTACATGCATAGTTACACTCATAACATGAAAAAAGTTTTCTTCACTTTGAATCGTTCTGTGGATTTTTTAATCTCCCTTTCGAGAACTTGAAAAACCACGCTGGGACAAAAAAATAGTTTTGTCTGCTGAAGGTAAACATGTGATTTTTCGTGCCTCTTTGTAGAATACGAATAGTTGCAGTAGAAACATGTAAGTGGTTTTGTAGCACTGTGAGTCAGCAAATGATTTCTAAGAAGTTCCTTTGTACAACATGATTAATTGCAGTCGGGACACGAGAAAGGTTTTGGTCCAGTGTGGGTAAACATGTGAATTTTTAGATACCGTTTTGTAGCGCCTGAATAGTCGCACTCGGGACAAGTAAAAGGTTTTTCATCACTGAATTAGCAAGTGCCGTTTTAGTTTTTTTTTTCGAGAAGAAGAATAGTTGCAGTCAGGGCATGAAATGGGTTTTTCACCACTGTGAGTAAACATGTGATTATTTTATTTCTCTGAATAGTTACAGTCAGAACATGAAAAATGCTTTTCTCCACAATGAGTAGAGTCAGCAAAAGAATTCTTGGATATCCCTTTTAACCCCCTGAGGGCCAGGCTTTTTACCAGAACAACACCGAAATTTCACGATCTTCAATTGAATGTTTTGTGGATTAAATTTAACCTATCGTATATTTTATTGACTGAAACACATTCCTAGAACAATAAACTATTTACCAAAATAATATTACTTGCGTAATTATGTAAATTGATAGGTTTTATGATGTTTTATTCGAGGTCACGCATCGGCATTTTGACGCGGCCGCCAAAATGACAGTTCGAGATGCCCACAGATAAAAATTATTTTAAAATTTTCTAATGTTGCAAGGTGAATGAAATTTTTACCCATCTCATAGAGAATGTTGGCGCTAGCATTTCTGACCGTGTTCTTATTCAAATTTTGTACATAGAAGGGTAAAAATCGAAGATGAAAATATTTTTTTTTCGCGCTTGCGCAAGACCTGCGCACATCCCGCCCGACGAAAAATTTCATATAAATTATTCGGAGTGACCGGCTGCATTGCGGCTTTTTCTATGGTAAAGGGCGATAATAGAGCTAGCGATTCTGACCGTGTTTTTCATACACTTTCTTTATACATAAGGGTCAAAATTGCGTAAAAATTTTGATTTTTCATTTTTGTGTGCCGGCACACAAGCGGCACAGGCCAGGTTAAGAACACAAATAGTTGCAGTCAGGACATGTAAAAGGTTTTCTCTTCTGTAAATCGCACGGTGGATTTATAAATTGTCCTTTTGAGAACTTGTATAACTGCATTCTGGACAGGAAAATAGCTTTTGTCCACTGTGCGTTAACATGTGATTTTTGGTGACTCTTTGTAGAACATGAATAGTGCAGTAGAAACATGTAAAAGGTTTTATATCACTTTGAGTTAGCAAATGATTTTGTAAGAAGTTCCTTTGCACTACATGAATAATTGCAGTCGGGACATGAAAAAGGTTTTTGTCCAGTGTGGTTCAACACGTGAACTTTTGGATACCGTTGTGTAGCACATGAATAGTCGCAATCGGGACAAGAAAAAGGTTTTTCGTCACTGTGAGTTAGCAAGTGCCGTTTTCGTTATTTTTTTTCAAGAAGTAGAATAGTTGCAGTCAGGACATGAAATGGATTTTTCTCCACTGTGGGTAAACATGGGTAATTTTTAGATTTCTCTTCGTAGTAAATGAATAGTTGCAGTCGGAACATGAAAACGGTTTTTCTACACTGTGAGTCAGCAAGTGACTTCTTAGATATCTCTTTAGAGGACACGAATAGTTGCAGTCAGGACATGAAAATGGTTTTTATCTTCTGTGAATCATACTGTTGATTTTTAAATCTTCCCTTTGAGAACTTGTATAACTGCATTCGGGACGTGAAAAAGGTTTAACTCCACTATGAGTCAGCTTGTGAATCATAGTGGAGTAAAGTGTTGCTCCACAGGGAAAACTTAGGGAAATTACTTTCCTCAGGGCCTGCTCACTAAAGCTAATGTAAAAGAAAGTATGTGTTGTAAAACCATGTAGGTTTATTCTAGGTAAGACAGTGTTAAATTGTGGAGATCTTGAAGGAATACAAGGCCGATAAAAATATTCTCAATTTTTTTCATAAATAACAATATGAATAAATAAAATGTATATAGTGTATCGCGAGTTAGAAATCTCTTGTTTTATTTATTACCGCAAACGCGATAAAATCAAGAAAAAGGGTATTTAAGCGACATTTCAGTACGTTGCGCAATTTAATTGTGATTTTCAGGTAAAAATTGTTACTCGGGTGTTACGTAACGCTTAGGGGGGGGGGGGGGGTTTGAACAGGAAAACGTTACGGCGCGTTACATGGGGGGGAGGGGGGGTCAAAAATCTTCAAAAATTGCGTTACGTAATACTTGAACGCTCCCATATCGCACATCCCATAGAAAAGGATCGTAAGTCAAAAAGAAATTCATTAATTTTCGTCGTTAACAGAACAAAAGCGCGTGGAGAATTGTTTCTCTCAAGCCAACTTCTAATCCAACACTTTATTTGGTCCCTTTCATCTTTATAGACAAATTCGCATAAATTGGACAGCAGTAAATTGTTGTTAGACAGGAAGCCATCTTACGCCTAATAAAATTAAGAAATAAATTACATGTGTAGTGGTCGCCGTAAGAACATGCGTAAGTTAAACATCTGAACAACTTCCGTGAGCATTAATTACCATAAGTTGGAAGCATATGTAAAAGTTCCTGTGAGTAACTTAACTTAAGTAAGTCTTAAATTTTACTTATGAGTGTAAAGGCAGCCTATGGATTTTTAGTTCACTGGTTTCAATCTGCACCAATTGCATTTTAAGTCAAACTAAAAACTAAGGAATGGTGAGCTCAGGCTTTAAGAATTTTCCATGTCTTTCTATTATTGTTCAGAATCCTGCAAAATCTGTCAAATTTAAAATCGTCTTGTGATTTCATCTTTTTAAACTAGAAATGGAAAATTATTTACATAAAATCTCCCCCGACTAAGGCCCTCGTCTAGCAATCTGAGGGTCACGGGTTCAAATCCCGGTGTGCGCAAATAAATTTTATTTGATTAATTTGTGTTGTTTCACAATTAATTAAAAATAATATATAGTATATTTACAGTTCGTTCCAGAGTGGAACATATTCTCAGTTTCGCCCTGGTGTAAGACCATCATTCAGAATTGAAACGTTGCTCGAAATGGCTTTAGCCGTGTTTGGTGGCCATTTCTGATCAGCCAGGTACTTTCACACCTTCCTCTTTCCCACCTCCTTCCCCTCACCACTACCTTCAGTCTCACAACATACCCCGATTGGGGATGCCATAGTCTCACTGGCTCCAGACGGGAGACATTGGGATATCCTTGTGATAAAGCAGCCAATGACTGGAATGAGATCTGACATCATGAAAGTTTTACACCAGGTCTTCACAATTTTTTTCAGTTTGCAATCATGAAACTTTTACTTATTCACCCATGTATGTAGTATATGTACATAATTTAATTACAGATGTACGTACCAGAAAAAATGTAAACATATTTTAATTAAATACAAGATATATGTACATAGTTTAAAATCACTTAATTGAAATGCGTTCTCCAGTCAACCAGCTTAATTAATTCTCAACCATCACCAGGACAGTATAAACATATACTTTATGTGCCCATTATAATGTCCTGATGAAGGTTGTAATATATAATAATATCGACATAATACCGATATAATCGACTGAACGGTTCCATGCCAACTCAGAATGAAACCAACTCAGAACCACCTTAGAAAGGTCAAGGAAAGCTATGAAAAAATAATTTTAAAATAGCCAGTAACCCTAGCCTAACTTAACCTATTTAACCGTTTTTTAATATTTTTTTATCATCACTCATAATGACCTTTCTGAGTTGGCCGGTCACCCGACTGAACTATATGGCATATTAATAATCCAAGACGTTGTATTGTTTGTGCCACTTTTTATTTGCTACTTTAGAACAATTTTTTTACCAACTATAAAAGAAGAAGAGGATGACTTCTTGACAATAAAAATTGGTCGTGATTGAATACGAAAATCACCAAAATTCAAGATTTAAAAATGACTGCCACCTTAACTAGTAGCTAAAAATCCAATGAAAAAATAGCGCGCATAGCCATATGTACGAGCAATTGGCAAACAAAACAATAATGGTACCTACTCAATAATCCCAATAAAAAGAAAAATTTTTTCAAAATTGATAATTTTTGTTTTTCCAGGACATGGTTCGGGTCAAGCACAAGCTGCTCAGGCAGAGCGCCTCCCGCCTCATCGGCCCCAACTGCCCCGGCATCATCGCCCCCGAGCAGTGCAAGATCGGTATCATGCCTGGACACATCCACAAGAGGGGCTGTGTGGGGGTCGTGTCCCGCTCGGGTACCCTGACCTACGAGGCCGTGCAACAGACCACTGAGGTAATAACTTCTCATTGCTCTGAGGTCTTTTCAAATTTTCCTCTTTTAACCCTTGGAAAGCTATTCTCCCACCACTTAGTACTCCTTAGTGCACCAAGGATAAAATGCCAATGGTCCACCGTATGCCGAGTAAGAAGATTCAAGAAGAGACAAGACGAGCCAAGAAGGGGCAAGATGAGCCAATATGAACTTGAAGAAACAAGAGATACAAGAGCCATGAAGAGACGAGAAGAACCAGGAAGAACCAAAAAGTGTAAGGCATAATAAGAAGGAATATATAAAGAAGGAAACAATAACGCTCAATTAATTCCTTTATTCCTACCCATCCTAAATTCCAATATTGGCTTATTAGGTTGCCATGTATACTGGTCGATTAAACTCCAACCTCCTTTCCATCCTCAGAGTGTTACAAGTCCTAACAAAACAGTGCCCTTCGGTGTACCGGTCTCACAAGCACAGAGTGCTCCTGGCTGGGGGGTACAATCGTATCGTATATTATGACTTGAACTCGAACTCTTTAAAAATGTTTTTATATAAAGAAGAGTATCTGTAGCGGGCGGGAGGCCTAGCTTTTTTTTTTAATAAAAATCCACGGTTTTATTCTGAGATTGATGGAATTGCACATTTGACATTCAAAACAAGAGGAAGGTTTAGATGAAATTTCTTAAAACCACCCTATTCCCCTTTCCCACCCCTTAAAGAAAATTTTTGATACTTGAAATTTTGTACACTTGATGTTCAAAAAAACAAAAATTTTAACAAAACAAAAAAATGACTTCAAAAAATGCACTAAAAAGTAAAAAAATAATTTCGTATTCTTCTACAACTTCATAATCAACTTAGTATTTCTACTCATCAATATGTAGGTACGATTGTTATTTTTGGAGTCTGTGTGGAGTATTTGTGTGAGGGGGAGCTGTCAAGTGAACACGCCGGGCCGGGTACCTTTGCTGACACCGACTCCAAAAATAACAATCGTACCTACATATTGATGAGTAGAAATACTAAGTTGATTATGAAGTTGTAGAAGAATACGAAATAATTTTTTTACTTTTTAGTGCATTTTTTTAAGTCGTTTTTTTGTTTTGTTAAAATTTTTGTTTATTTTTTTATTTTTAGTGAATCTGATGTACACTAACTAATTTGTCTGAATATCAGTAGACCTACTAAACGTGCTACTCCTATGAGACAGACATTACTTGACCATAACAACGTTACGGTAGGTGACTCAAAGATACGGATAGCCTATATTTACCGGATCTGTCCTGATGATGGACACTGCAAAGCTGTAGGAAAATACTTTTGGCCGTGAAAATCTAAAAACGTATCAGCCTATGAAAGATTCGGCCGAGTATCGTTAATTTGCTCCTAAGAATTGAAGAGATCCGTTACCTTGTCATGGATCCCATAATCAGAACCTAACCAAACTCTCATCAAACTACCCTTGAAGTACATCCTTTCCAATAAAAAAAGAATCTTCGAAATCGGTTGGCGTGGTATTGAGTTATTCGTCCATTTGTCGCGCACATACTTAATGCAAATTTAAGACTTATATGGTTTTCTCCTGGATGCCATTGCCGGAACTGGACCAAATTAAAATGGGACCACACGGGAAGCATCAGCTTTCAAATAAAAAAGAATCATCAATATTCAGTTCACCCAGTCAAAAGTTCTGAGGTAACAAACATAAATAAAAAAAATACAGTCGAATTGATAACCTCCTCCTTTTTGAAGTCGTTTAATAAGAGGAAAAATACAGTTTAAATCTGATTTTGAAAAATGAGTTTTCTATAAATGTTATTTTTTATTCAGTCTGATCCTGATCGGGGAACTGTTAGGGTTTAGTTAATAAATTATTTTACAATAACTGTATCATTATTAACATCATAAAATGATTCATTGCCAAATTTATCTATTTTCTCGTTTTTGTCTTTCTAACATTTTTATCTCAAACCAATTTTTTTTTTGTATCAGGTCGGTCTTGGCCAGACCCTGTGCATAGGTATCGGTGGTGATCCCTTCAACGGAACTGACTTCATCGACTGCCTGGAAGTGTTCCTGCAGGACCCGGAGACCAAGGGAATCATCTTCATCGGCGAGATCGGAGGAGTGGCTGAGGAGCAGGCCGCCGAGTACCTCATCGCCAACAACTCGGTCAGTACTTTAGCCACGTCGTCTTGTCACAGTTTAGGCTTATATTGGTTGAGGCAAAACAACCTAATATTATATTGTAGATGTTCTAACAGTGATTTGTGGTTGTTTTTTTTCTATAATATGCTTTAAACGAAGGCCGCATATAGCATCTACTACCGGTGCATAGTGTTTAATATTGTGTGAAGATGGAAACATTTCACAGCAATATTTTAAATTGTAAACAAACTTGACTTCCGGGAAGCACAGCCATCTCTAAAGATCAACTGGATCACTTGTATCGAGAGCCGTTAATAGAAAAATGTCACTGCACATCACTGTTGTCCAACTCATGAGGCAAAATGTGTAAGCAAATACAACCTATATTATTTTTGATGTTGATTCTACTATTTAGGATCAGTAGTAACACAAATTTAGTCACCATAATTTTGCAATCATCACCATGTGTTGCAATGATGGACTAAACACTGTTCTATATTGTTGAGACGAAACGAAGGTATGATTGGTGTTCTTAAAAACGTTCTTAACACCTCATTGGTGTTCTTAAAGCCAGATTATTATAGTTTTTACCAGAATGGCGGCTCGTACATTTTTGTGCTGGGGTTTGAGAATTAAATATCCCTGATTATTTACCAATGTGTAAATTTCAAGCCGCTACTACTTTTGACAAAAGATATTTTCAATTTGCTATTTTTGCACACAATTAATATAGTTCTTAATTGTTAATGATTTTAATGTCATAAACATATCAAAGGTTGGTTATTAATGTTTTGCAATTAACCAGTTTAATTACGCTCTATGATTGACAGTACCTATTTTAATAGTGTAATATGACCTCCCAGTTTAATTGTAGGAACACATTTGCCAACGCTTATCCCAGCTGCTAAAGTTAGCCCAGCTGCTAAAATGTTCCAAGATGAAATAATTTATAAAACAGTACTCTTTCAACGGGATTTGGAATTGATTTGGCTTAATTGGGGGCTTATTTCATTTATATTTGCATTACACATACATTTCTGTAAAAGCTAATATTTTTATATTGTTGCCAGTAAGTTGCAGACTTACTGGAACCAAAGCTAACAATTATTTAATTTATTTTTTCGTAATTTTTGTTCATAACATATAAAAAAATATTTTGATCAATTATATTTGCTTCCCGCAGGTTATATGCTATATTGTGCACTTTACAATCCATAAACTTTAAAATACATACGATTATATGATAATGCATATTCTGTGATGGAATTCAATACATAGTTAATTTATGGAAATGCACACACAAAATTAGCTTGCAACTTCATAGTGCTTTGGACACTTTAAAAAGAATAGTGAAACCCCATTGGTTTGAAAGCTTCATAAAATTTATGGTTTTATTATTATGGACTCACAAAATTATAATTACGGCTGCTCCGAACTGAACTTCGCCGAATTCTCGAGAGAACTATAGTTTTGACTTGCCACATGTAAAATTTACATGTATCGATTACACTTCATATTATAGCATTTTCAATATTGTATTTATGTATTGTTAGTTTCGGCATACCAATAAGCGCCCTTAAGGTGATTTTTCACAAAAACGACGCTCTACAAATTATCCAATTATTATTAATAACAAAATAATATGTAGATAGTACATTGAAAAGTGTTTGTGAGTTGATTTGGCTTAGTTGGGTTCGGAACAGTCGATGTCTGGTTGTGGTGAAGCTGAAGTTTGGTGGTGGTTCTTTATGATGTTTTTACTACTTGTTCCTCAGAGTCGCAAGGTTAGTCCGACGCCACTAGAGCCTCAAGTTTACAATACATAATGGTTGGGAAAGGTTTTTATTAAGCAGTTATTCGCTACTCTTGGTTCATGCATCGAACGCCTCGTCTGACATCTGTCATTCATTTATTATTTCGTCTATTTAACTAAGTACACAACCTGTCTGCTCGCCAATTGTTTCCCGATTGCATAGATAATTTTTCCCACTGACAAGTTTCATTACAATTATCACCCAAAAAAATTATGATGTTTTTTGGAACATTGATTTATAATTAAAATTGCTGCCACAATATTGAGTACTGAGTTGACAATTTATTGCGTTGGATTCCCACCCGGGTGTCATGAATAATTCCCTTTCTAGAAGTCCTAAGCAAGCAGCATTTTCTACCTTCAAAGATGGTAGTATGTAAAAGTTTTTCAAATATTATCAGATTATATTATGTTCACCCGGAATGTTTTTTCTTTAAAAAAATAAAAGGGTATCCACACTCATATAACATAGCTAATGTATGACTCTTGGAATTCAAACAATACCGGATGGTGTCCTTTGTTAAGGAAGATAAATAAAGATTACTCTGAGACAAGATAGACTTGAAGAAAGGCTTTGGACGGTTGAAAGTCACCAAGAGTCAACAAATCTGGAGATATTCAGAGAGGAATATACGCAAAGCTGGAAACCAGAAGGCTGATAATAAAGATTTACAATTTTACAATCCAGACATTTTAAGGTTAATTATTGTACATCAAACATCGTAACACATAATCTTGTCAGTGGAAAATATATATTTTCAATCTTTAAGCTTTTTGCAGGCGTTTTATGTATTTTGTCAAACTCGTCTGTTCTGTTCATAAAAGGTTAACCATTTGCAGATTTATGGTACACTGTAATTTTAGAATTAGGTACTACGTAGTTAGCCATTGTACACTTTCGTACAATGATTAAAATTGTAACTGGCAATCTGAAAATGGTTAAATTTATGTTCTTTTACCATCTTCTGTAGCATTGTCACATAGTACAGTCTCCATTGGTATCATTTTGCTTTATCTATTTTCATCTGGTTTTCTTGTTTGGTATCAGTGATCATTATATCCGCCGCTTTTGCAACAGTTTTATTTGCTATACAATAGAGTCTGGATTTTTGATCATTGATCTATTTTTAATTTTCATTGTTCATGTATCTTGAATGTGTATCATTTATCTATGGGTTTGTAAACATTCCAGTATGTATAGTGATTCAAGGAATAAATACATGTATTTATAAAAATATGTCTTGGTGAAACAGCAACTAATCAGATTCATTTCAGATATTTTTTGTGTATAAAAACAATTGAGAAATTCACAAAGGATTATAATTATTATGGAGTTCCAAACGCTTTAGTTACTAATGCCATAGAAAATTTGAGTTGTTTTATTGTTCTTAATTAACAAAGTTGTATTATTTATTATAACAAATAATTTCTAATTTGAATAATGTCACTTATTGTTAATATGGTGGTGTCCATGTCATTTTGTGTTTATTATTCATTAAATAAGCAAGTGTAAAGAAATATTATTTCACCTTTTGCGGTGTTAAATACCATGTAAAATTTGGTGAATATTTCCAAGCACTGCTCGACTAGTGTATTTATTTCTTCCTTGCTCATTTCAAATCTTTTCATGTCTTTTAAACTTTCTGTCTGTCCGGCATGTTTCATGCATTGCAACTCGCATAGATTATTAGTTTGCCTGGCAAGTTTTAACAAATCTGTTTTCTACTTTCAGGGAATAAAAGCGAAGCCCGTAGTTTCATTTATCGCGGGACTGTCGGCACCCCCTGGCCGAAGGATGGGGCACGCAGGGGCCATCATCTCCGGAGGAAAGGGAGGAGCTCAGGATAAGATCGACGCTCTCAGGGCTGCCGGAGTCATCGTCACTCCCTCTCCGGCCAAGATGGGACAGGAACTTCTCAAGGAAATGAAGCGACTAGAGCTCGTCTAGACAAATAACATCATCCGCCTGACATTTCTCATCAATTTGCCGCTAAATTATTTGCTGTACACAGAAACTAAGTAAACTATCTTAACAGGTTTTTTTTTTTGATTTGTATTTATTCTTGTTAACTCTTTTTAATGTTAGTTTTTTATGTTGTGTTGTGTAAAGTGAGATTTTCTTGAATAAATACAAATCTATTAAAAGAATTTTAAAATCTTAATTGTTTTCTAATAGAAACATCAATACAATACTTGAACTTTGTTTATTCGTCAACGGATTATTGTAAACGGTTTCTCAAATAATGGAAAAATATAAGTAAGTGTTTTCCTAGGATGAAAAGTGCTATTGAATCTATTTGTAAACTTTCAAGTTAAAATGCCACAGATTATACCGTTGGAATGTTTGAAATGTTGGGTTGTTCGCTGAGCGAGGCTTGCACAAGCAGCTTGATGGACGTTTTCTGTCTGTGCCACGGTGACTATTAAATATTAACACACATCAACAACTCATTGTTTTTTTTTTTAACTAAGTAAATAGTAAACTCAATGCCAACACTGCCATGACATAATATATCTTGAGATTAATTAATAATTTGCACAAACTAATAGTTAATTCAATAAATTGTGTCTGGCAAGTTTCTTTGAAGCGGGCAGGTTACAAAATCAGCTGCTTGTATGCAATAAGGGGGATCACGAGGATGTAGGGTTAGGAAGTCAAGAGACGAAGAGTGAACTCGGAATGCCGGAGTTCAGCTTTCATTAGCAAACAAGCCTTAAGACACGCGACTGATGCTAAAATAATATCAGTATTATTTTGGGCAGCGGCTGCGGACCAATTAGCAGCCGACAAACTGAGTTGGTCATTTTGTCATCTTACGATTGTTATCTGTTATAGTCCATCTTTGTATAGTGTAAAATATATTTATAAAAATAACCATTAAAACGAATTTTATTTCATCTCTCATAGGAATAAGTGGTATTGCTAGCGATCAGAAGGGGAGTCTGTGAAATTATCTCAGTTTATTTATCAATTTGTAAGATTTCATTAATAAAAATCATGTTCCTAAATATTTTTTTCTTGTTTTTACAACTTTTATTATTGCTTACAAGGCCCTTCTTCCACAGGGATAGATCCGCAAGTATCTGATAACCGATGATTCAAGTATCTTGGCGACAACCGCCAAAACTGTTGTACACGTACATCTGTTATACACTGTTGACATATTGAATGCTGCACATTAGCTTGTCGCTCTCCATTGAGAGAAAAAAAAGCCTTATTTTTAAACGGCTGGGGTCTCGAAAGTTGCGTATGGTCTGTAGCTATTCGAAAATGTAAAAATAAATGAAATTGGTGTTCACTATTGGCTCGCTAAAATGGTCGGAAATTTTGAAAAAAAATTGATTTCGTGATTTGGGAAAAAAATAAAGAAAGGGTCCGTATTTTATATTTTGTTAACTGCAGTACAAAGAACGCAAAAAAAAATATTTTTGAAACATTTGATGTGTTTGTTAAATATAAAAAAGGGGAAAATAACACTTTTCTGGATAAAATTCTTGTAGACTTACTTGTATTCATAAACTTGAATTTTTAAGTTAAATTATTGAAAAACAAAAATTAATTGCCAAAATTTAAAAATTAATGTTTTAGGTTTTTTTTTTGATTTTCAATTTATTTTAGCGAGCTAATAATTTTTTTTTAAAATAATTTTAAATGCAGTTCTCACTTTCATTGTAAGATGCAACTTTTGAGATATTAAATTCAAAAGTTGAAATAATTATTAACACCCCACTCTACTACACATCCCTTGTGTGCTAGGCTAAAAACAAAAGTAATGTTTATTTATTCCGAATAAAAGAAGTTTAAAGATACTGTTCCATCCCCGAGACTTAACACACCAACAGCAACACAACATGATGCATCATTGGATTAAAATACATATACCTAATATACATTCTGAAAATCAAACTCACGCCGCCTGACCGGTGTCGCCACAGACCCTATTTTTTTAATATAAATAGATTTTACACAACATTAATTTAGTTGAATTTAGCATGCTCCGCCATGCTCTATCCAATTTTTATTTTTTATTAGGTGTGGATGGACCCGAAGGACTTGGTTTGTTTTTTAATAATGTTGCCATTTAAATTTGTTACCTCGCTATTTAGGTACTAAACATGGAATAAAGTACATATTTGAGTGCTCTCCTCCTAGCATACAATACATACCGGTATCCATCTCTAGTATATAACATCATAAATATTATGTAATTTTATAAATTTCTACATGTAAGTTATTGCACCCATCGTATATTGTGTATGCACTTACCTACCATGTACGCTATAAATAGTTTTACAATGGTTCTACTAGTAAACTGCGGTCTTTCAGGCCATTCGTACACAGAGATACTTACAAGCGATTGGAGTATTGTGCGCCTTGCACGTCGCTCTCGAGTATCCGCCATACTATTGTGCTAGTGTTCTTACCCAACGCGACTCGTTGACAACGGGTTTGACTTCAGTTGCACGCTACTGATAGTTGGGAAGTCCTGGAGTTGGGAAAATATCTATATTTATTTATGTAACTACAATTTACCAATGTACTTAATAAAGGATTTAGTGAAGAAGGCGTGGATTGAAGTTGGATAAAAAGTCAATTTAACATCAACCCAAAATCTTCCTTTATATCGTGTTTATGCTTATAATAAAAATAAATAAGAACAATATTGTCATTAACGGCTAGAGTCACTTGAGACGTTGTATTAACTACATGGCTGCACACTGCACATACAAAAAAAGAATCAAGTTCAGTATAATTCGGATAGTGACGTATACGGCTTTAAAAAGTAGCATTTTAATAGGAGACTTGGGTCGCATCACAGTCACATAACTTGTAAGTATCTTTGTGTACAAAGGGCCTAAGAATTTATTAATTATAATATTATTGTCAATAATTATGAAACACTATGATCATTATAACCTACCCCTATTTTAAGTATTCAGTTCAATTCTCTATTACCATAATAGATAATACGTGCAGGGCCGGTGTATCAGTAATTTTTAGTAATGGTATCATTGGGCTTATCTAGCCAGGGCTCCTACCATAAATATACCAAACCACCCACGCTCCTATCAGAGAGCAACTTGACAGTTATAAATATTTCTCTCGGCTCAGGTAAACAAGCAACCTTTTAAAACTATTTCTTGCTGGCAAGGAATTTATGTCAAGATTTCGATATTGCCAGTCAAGATTGCGCAAGATTGTCGTGTCTTGCCCTGTGTTGATGGTGAGTTGCTCACCTACCGATATTATAAAAATATTTCTGTACAAATTTATTTCCTTCTCGCTCTGTTACATATATGTGCATCTCTGTTCGCCAATCCAAAAAGAGGGACACAACAATATTGATAGCTAACATCTTGCCCTGTAAGTCCTAGACAATTGTTCGGAAATAGGTAATAATTTATCTTGCTCGTTTTCCAGCACCATTAGTGAACATAAAGAGCAACTGATATACCAGCCCATATTTAAAAAAAAATTCCTCTTGTTACCCACATCTCCTTTGGGAACAATTTCAATCGTATCCAAGACCATGAATCAATAAAGTACTAACAAGGAATGCTGTTAAGTTTTTAATCATAAAATATAATTTTCAACAGTTACATGTTATAATATGTTATATTTATAGAATAGAATGTTAAAATTTGTGTCTAAATAGACCTTTAATAAATAATACCTACATAAGTTACATCATTTGATTTTGTTCTTACTTGGCAGACACGAAGGACACAAGAAATATATTTTTACATTAACCCCACATGCAGCCTATATCATCCTTGGGGATGCTGTGTTGAGGGTCTTTTTTAAGGAAAAAAAGGAGAGGAAGTTCTGGGAATGAAAAAGGTAAGAGGGGTGGGTAGGAATCTAGGGGTGTTTTCAGGAGTGAAGGATGTATGAATCCATCCCTCCCACTGAGTGCAAGACGATGGGTCGGGAGAGACCAGGTGGAGAAGTCAAAGAGTCTCCCCAAATCAGCCCTTCGATATCTGGCCCGCCACGCAACGGGTGGGCAGGCGCATTCGCCGTCAAAACCTAGACACACTTTACTCGATGAACCCGGCCACCCTTGCTTAATCACCAAATGGCATAGGTTTTTTTTTTAACATTAACTCCACACAGGAGGCCCTGAGAAAAATAATTTCTCTCAGGGCCTATGTCATCTGAGATGCTGTGTGGAGGGTCTTTTTAAGGAGAGGAAGGAATGAACATTGATCTTGAAGAGACCCATGTTGTAGGAAGGAGGAAACACAGAGTCGAAGAAGCGACCTGTTCTCATGTGACAAATGTCAACCGTGCACAAATGTTGGGCACGCGTTGGGCGTGTTTACCGATTATGCACCGTTGCCAAAGGGATCAATGACGCTAGTTCCCTCTGAGCATCTTCCATTGTAATTCCGGTAGAACAAGGATAGCATTCCCACTAGCGATGTGTTGGTTCAGCTGGAATGGGCTCTTGTACTCGGGTCCTTTGCAGGAAGCGGTTACTACTCCTACTCCTTTTTAAAATCGACTACTCCAAGAGAACCCGGTCGCAGAACTCGGGCTCGGTCCCAAACCCGAAACTCGGACCTGGAACCCGAATGCCTCCACCGGCCGGCGTCCCCGTGTTCGCGCTCCACTCAACTCGCGAGTCGCAAGTTCTCCTGGTACTAGTTTGTAGTAGGAACCCGAGTGCCTCCACCGGCCGGCACTGGTACTAGCGAGTGTAAGTCCTGGTGACACATCACAGTAGCCTTTGCTTTTTTAGCGGTTGATTCTGTTTACGAACTTTGGGTTGTTTTTGGGTTACGTTGTGTTTCTTTTCCGTACCGATGATTAACTAGTTAAATTGTAATATCCAATGTCACACACTAAAAATTCAATCTAGCAATAATACATTATTTGAGTTATTTTAAAAAATATGTATTTTTGTTTACAAACTTTGCGGTGAGTGGAAGTTTTATTTTTTGTTCAATATCTAATTTGGGAGGCGGAAATGGGTACCGCCGCCCCGGGAACCTTTATTTGATAACCAACACCTCTGCCATAGGTCACCCATAAGTGGTTCGCTACATTTGGTGATTTAGCAGGGGTGCCCGTGTTCATGAGGTGAGGTTTGTCTAGGTGGAGGCGGATTACACACTGAATCCCAGAATCCTAAACACCCTTTAATTCCTTTTCCTTTCCAGAACTCTCCTCTCCTTCCTTTCCTTAAAAAAACCCTCCACACAGCATCCCCAAAGATAACATAGACCGTGAGGGAAATTATTTTCCTCTGGGCCTCCTGTGTGGAGCTCAGGTAAATAAAGATGCATTAATTAGTTAAATAATAATATCCACTGACTGAAACTATTATAAAATATGTAATGGATCAAAAGCATAAACAGACACATCAATTGCGTGTACCGAGACCTACTGGCCAACACAGGCGTCCGCGGCGTAGATAGGAGATTAAAATAATCATTAAAATTTCCAATTAAAAGTGATGAACATTAACATTATCTAAATACATCCGTTATGACCAGTCAGCCGGACTCAAGTACTTAAAGGAAGCTTGTCTCGGAGGCCTCCGGCAATATGCAGAATTTACCCATCTCTAATTCCCACCCGACGCCTGTGCTCTAAAGATTGCAATCCGTCTGTTAAGATGGGAGAATCTATCAGGCGGACCTCTCGTTTCTGCACAGAGTCGAGGGTATTTTTCAGGTATTTTGGAGCTCCAGACCAGAGGTGGCTGCCAAATTCAACAGTGGGGCGCACTTGTGATTTGTACAGGGTTATCAGTTAAGTACTGCTAACTTAGTATCTGTGGACCCTGTACAATACGCCTAGTTTTTGGGAGGCTAACTTTACTCTGGCTTTGATGGAGCCCCCATATCTGAGCTGGTCACTTAGGGTCAAACCAAGCATATCAATGGAGGGCCTGTTCGAAAGATTGCTTCCATTGAAGGAGACTAGATTTTCATTTCGATCCCTTTTAGACGTTATCAGGCAAGATTGAGTCTTTGAAAAATTAAATTCAACGAGACAATTTTTACCCCAAGAGAAAACACTCTCGGGGTAACCGTTCATTCTTTGCTTCAAAGCCCTCCGAGCCGTCGGCTTTCCCTAGTGTAATGGAACTTTCTCATCACACAAGAAAACATTTTGGCAATCATTTACACATTTTGGTTAGAGAGAGCACACAACCTCACGTGCCACATGACAGTTTAGTGTTAAAACACTAAATCGAAAGTACAACATTACCGTGAATCGGAGTAAGACAAGTTTAATGTTGTAAAAGAATATTGTAATTATATTGAAAACAAGTATAATTTCCATAAACTGCGCTTATTAAAAGTGCGGCGGTTCAGTAAATAATTACCATAATGTGTTGTACTCCTTTCAATATATACTAATATCATAATACACTAATATCAATGACTCTTTGTCAGTTCGGATACAACGCAGATAAATATTTTTTGTACTTATCAGCAAATGATACGGAGTGATTTTTTGGGTCAATGAAATTTGAAAACGAGTCGATAACTTCTTCATTCGTAAATATAACTACGTGAAATGTCAGTCATGTCATTTATAGAAATATTATGAAAGATTGATATTTTTTGATAAGAGAAAATGCAATTATTTGAAATGTCAATTTTGACAGTTAACGAAAAGACATTTGGGGCTGCCATTTCGAAAATTATATAACATTGGAACAATAAAAATAAAGTACTGATCCACGCGTGACGAGAATTGAAAAAAAAAAACAATTTAACAATTTGGAAACCTAATCGCTAAATAACGCAAACAACAATTTATCAGAGCCAGATTGATACATTTTTTTACACTCCAAATATTTATTTCCATGATTTGCAGCGAAAATCAAGTAGGGAAAAGAATATGTAGATGTAGCTTTATAAAATGTGGCCATACGAAAATATTATGATAGATTTCAGAATAATTGTTTATTACATATGTCATCACTGGCCTGTGCCTCGCATTCCATTTCACGATTGATTTTTAAAAATTCAAAACAAATTAAATCATAAGAAATTGTGGAGGTGTGGTCGCCGTGAATGTTTGTGTTTTGCAGTGTCGATGAATATGTGCATCGGAGAATATGGAATAGTCGTGTTTTCTGTCTTGTAGTGCCGAAACAGTATTGTATTGTGTCGTCCATTGTGTTCATTATATTTCGAGTAACAAAACGTTGTTAGGTTATGCCTGGCTGATTCGTTGCGGGCTGTGGGTTCTGCTAACCCGCTGGCAAGATGAGTAGCTGGGCTAGGCGAATGCACCGAAGGGCTGCTACCCTCAGTAATGTCGTTACTTCCTGTGGCCACCCCAACACCCTCCCTTATCCGAGACGACTCGAGAAAGTGAAATTTGGTGTTCCCTTACACGAAGTATGCAAGAATGACATTCCTGGGCCGCTACTTGTGAGTAATGTTTCATTCATTATTTATTAAATTAACTTGTATACCTTATGAACGGAAGCATGAAAGAAACAACTAACACTACGGTTGATGGTGATGTTTTATTCACTAACATATTTCACTCGTCATCTTTGACTGATTGTACTTGGGACGAACATTTACGATTGTATTTATTATTGCGGGCGTGAGTCGTCAACTGTCTTAATTAAGTCCATCTTATGTGTGTGTTTATCACATCAAAGATGAATAGCACTCGATTGTAAAGTTGTTTGAACTCTAACCATAATCTACACTCATTGATAAGGTTTATTTGTATGATTAGATGATAAAGTTACCTACCTATTTTGGTTTATTATTGTTATAAAATCGTACCAAAATATTTATGATCTAAATATGTGATAGGAAAACGATGTGAAAATAATATAATTATTATCTTTCAAGGATATACCTGTACATATTTGGTCCGATATCAAATTAACATACTATTGACGGTACTTCAAACACAATGATAAAATAAATTTATTCAGTAGATAATAATCTACCTAGATAAAATGATCATTTTGTACACTGCAAAAACAATAGTGACAAGATGCTGACATTTTGCAATGTCTATTTACCAATTTTTATTGGTATTTATGCTAAAAGATCAATATAGATTAAAAAAAGGGTAATTATTCCCCTAACCGCTGCACTTTTAGGCACAGATTATGAAAATTATACTTTGTTTCAACAATTACTACAAGAAACAACTATTTACATGAACAAAATAGGTTATTTGGTTCTTAGTTTGGGTTAATTAAGTAATTCATGCATGTTTAGATTGAAATGAAACATAACAAATGCCATTCTATATAAAAAATCCAGAATGGCGGCAAAGGGATCGTTTTATTAGAGTAATTTTTGACTTTGAATAAAAATGAAATTTTAACCCACAAAATGTAATTAGTTGTTGCTTGTGGTAATTAAGTTGAAAGTAGTGTAATTTCCAAAATCTGTGCCTATTAAAAGTGCGGCGGTTAGGGGAGAATTTACCAAAAAATGGACTAGTGTTCCTTGTTCATTCTTTTATGTATCGTTCTCTAAAATTGGCAAATGTGTCTAAAAATGTTGTATCGCTTTTAATTTATTTTTATGTGACAATTCACAAGAACGTCCCTGTCTGTACAGTGTAAAGACAGGGGAACTATGTCGCCACCTGGTTGGGCAGCGTTGTGAGGCGGGTTAAGGTAGAGGTTGTAAGAAGGGATTTATTAATGCAGGTCTTAAAGAGGCCCGTATTATACAAAAGAGGAAAAACAGATGGCGGTTGCTCATTACACCTACAAGCCGACTTACACAAATACATGACCCATTCCATAGACATCCAAATTTAATAGACCAGAAGATACAGATGAGGGGTAAAACCAAACTATGGGGGGCGAAGAGGGGAAAGATGACTGTGATGCGTTAAAAAATCAATCTGACAGTATATAGGCATCTCGCATTATAATATCACCATTTAGTTCTTAAAAGCAAAATCTGCTTTTGAATGAATAGACCTTTTTACGTGGGAGCGCGAATTGCTCGCCACGTTATGAACATATTTGCGAAGTCCAAATGCGGCAAAGTAAAGTTCACCGATTTTCACAGAGGAATATTTTGTTGCCGTATTTAGTTAAGACACTTTTACAAATGTTACATAATTTACTTACCCCTGTAACCAGCGATGAGCTCACGGAGAACCGCCCACGTTCGCTATGTTCACATATTTTAGGGTATAGCATGTATAGTAAAATATATGAGCTTGGCGCTGGTCAGAACAAATCACATTTTTTAGATTCAAGCGAGGCTCTCGTAAGCCCAGCCGGCTCCATGGAACCGGTATGGGGAGGGGGAAATAATGCGCTTTTATCACTTAGGGCAGGTCCAGATATATTCATATGTACATGACCCATCCTCATGAAGCCAACATCAACTGTGAACGGGTAGTACGCTTGTGTCCGTCGAGTTTCACACAAGTCCAGGGAATCAATGCTGTTAGCTCCTTAGAACAGGTTCCATTAAAATACTCGCAGAACCAGCCCGTAGTTGGCTCCCAAATTCAATTGTTGGGCGTACTTAAGATTTGTACAGGTTTAGCAGCTGGTCACTGTTAAGAATCTGCTAGCCCTGTAGAAGACACAATTTCATTGCCACATTTACGATTTCAAGTGACGTAATATTGGCTTTTCTTAATAAAGATTGGAGTATAAGCCTCAATTACATTGAGCGAGTTTACAAGCTACTATCTGGGAAATTTACTATCTTTTAGAAAACTCACTTAGTGTAATCGTATTTGCTAACTAGCAGATTGTTGACTATCTATGAAAAAAGTTGAAAGCTCGTCAACTTTACTTGCTACTCGCTTAATCATGATTGGTTTATTTATGTTTTCAATATGGCGGCCAATAAACAGCTGATTTCGACTGTCAAACATCTGACAGAATTAGTTCACGCAGGCGTCGTTAGGTAGTTCGCTACTGAGCGAGTGGACAGTTTTGTGTGCCATCATGACAATCTCATTCGCCGATTTACCCGCTTTTAATCTTAGTAGATAGTAGCTTGTAAACTCGCTCAATGTAATTAAGGCTCCAGGAGTAAAACTTAGAAGTACGTGACACAATAAACATTCACAGGTATTAAAGCTATGACCTTTTGCAGGTGCTGATATTGAAACTGAACAAGGAGGCCCCCCTGAGAAGGGATGTGTTCCGTGCCCCAGGCCACCAGGGGGCAATGAAGAAACTCATTCACTTTCTGCAGACGGGCAGACTTGTCAACGTGGACAATTATTCCGTTTACACCATTGCCAGTGTATTGAAGAAGTTCCTCAGGTGAGATTAGGACTAGAGAGTAATAATTATACATTGTAAATGTTGTATAATACACGTCGAACTTTAATACTGACCCGATGTTGATACAGAAATCGTCGCAATAGGTGAGTTTAAGGTCTGAAAAGCGGTATGCTGGCGCCTTTCTCTGTCGCACATATGTTTTACGCATCTTTCTCTTTCGCTTACGGCCATTGTAAAAATCATATAGCTATGCGAGAATGGATCTTATGAAGTTCAGGGCGGCGTTAAAGTTTGGCATGTTCTATACCACTGAGGTACTTTTTTACGGTTCAATGACATCCAGTTGATCCACCGACAATTGGTCCCCCAGTGTACTTATATACAATGTGCAGTCAGTTTAAAGAAAATATGGTACACCTAATTACACAAAATATATCTAAGTGACCCTGAAAGGATGTGCAGAGAGCATATACTGCCGAATAACAAAAGTATAAAACATATTTTCTTCCAAATACAACAAGGAAAGATCTGCTTCTCTGTATTCTGCATATACCGGTGCATAAGTACAAAAAAAATCATTACTGTGTAACTGTATAAATTCATTTGATATTTGTATCAACTTGTTAGGGTATTTTTGAAATTGTTTTTATTTTTGAAATTGGTAAATAATGCACAAAAAATTGTAATTTTATAGTAAATATTAGCTTTTTCCCGCGGCTTCGCATGCATGGTATTAGGGGATTCTCACACCGCCTCCTCCACCTTTCCTCTACCCACTCCACTCCCCCCATCAACCCTCCTCCCCGTCCACTCCTCCCCTTCCGCCAACCTCGCTCCAACCCCCTCCCCCTCCGCCAACCCCTCCCCCTCCGCCAACCCCTCCCCCTTCCCCTCCCCACTCCCCCACTCCCCTCTCCCCCACTCCCCTCTTCCGCCCCTCCCCCCACTCCCCATCCTCCACCACTCCCCCACCCCCTACCCCTCCCCCCACCGCATACTCCCCCTCTTCCGCCCCCCATCCCCTTCCCCTCCCCCTTCCCCTTCCTTCCCTTCCCCTCTCCCACCCTTAAACCCATCCACCCCATCCTCCTCCCCCCCCACCACCTTCCCCACACCCCCTCCCCTCTCCACCTCTTGCATTCCACACATTCATTCCCGGTACATTCAGTTTTCAAACTGCTCGCGTGCCACCTGTTACAATTTTTATTCAAATTCCATAATGGCAGAGTTCAACGGTAGTTTTATACAAAATAACGAACAGAAAAAAGAATTATCTAACTTGTCGTTCGGAAGTTATGCGCTTACATACATTTCGGCAATTCATTTTTAGAGATAGTTACTAACTGCGACGCCAACAAAGCACTGTTTTTAGGGTGAATTGCCTAATTAAAAAAATATATATATCTTTTCCAAGGTAACCATTTTGTTTGCTTTTCTTCTGACGTTTGTAATAACTCCATTTTGTTAGGGACAGAAAATGTATGATAAATAATTTCATAACGCCAGAGCTTACCAATATATATAGCCTGTAGTACTCGCAAATAATGTAGCTTTCTATCAGTGAAAGAATTTTTATAGTCCATTCCGTAGTTTTTGCTTGAAAGAGTAACAAACATACATCCATACAAACTTTCACCTTTATAATATTAAATATTAAATAGGATTATTTTGGGGATCAATTGTCGGGTCACCCTTTTTCACATACCACAGCACCCACATCATTTATGATTTGGATTACATCAAAAAATTCAAACATCTATGAAGTAATTTGTTATGCTACAATTTGATGAAAAGTGTTATAATATCATTCTATAACAAATTTCTAATGCACGGTGCGTGAAGTTGTGATGTAACATTTCAAATTTATTATTCAAAATTCAAACATGTTGGCAGCTTGATTATGAAACAGGCTACCTACACGTTACTCATTCATTTAATGTAACTACTTTTTAACTTTTCAATGAACCAAAAAATAAAACAATAAAAAATTTCACAGTTACAAAAGTGTGCAACTTGTTTTTAATTAACTCCACACTGGAGACCCTGAGGAAAAATTCCCTTAGGGTCTATGTCATCTTTGGGGATGCGGTGTGGAGGGTCTTTTTAGAAAGGAAGAAAAGGAAGTTTTGGGAAGGAAAACATATGAAGGGTGGGTAGGAATATGGAGGTTAATGTGTCCAGGAGGGATATGAAATTATCCCTCCCACTGTGGTGCAAGGCGATGGGTCGAGAGCGTCCTGTTGGAAAGGTCTAGGTTAGGTCTCCCTCAACTAGTCTGCCTATCCGGCCCGCCACGCAATAGGTGGGGAAACCCATTCGCTGCCGAGACCTAGGACAAAACTCACCCCATGAATCCGGGCACCACTGCTAAGTCAATTTGGGAGGCGGATATGGGTACCGCCGCCCCGGGAACCATTTATTGGACAACCAATACCCCTGCCACAGGTCACCCCAAGTGTTTCGCTACGTTTGGTGACTTAGCAGGGGTGCCCGGGTTCATGGGATGAGTTTTGTCTAGGTCTTGGTGGCGGATACGTGGCGAGCTGGATTTGATTGAGGGAGGCCTTTTGACCTCTCCAGCCGGATTCTCCCGACCCTTCGCCTTGCACCGCAGTGTGAGGAATAGATTCATATGTCCGTCACTCCTGGCCACACTGACCCCCAGATTCCTACCCACCCCTCATACCTTTTTCCTTCCCATATCTTCTTCTCCTTGCTTTCCCTTAAAAAACCCTCCACACAGCATCCTCAAAGATGACATAGGCCCCTAGGGAAATTGTTTTCCTCGGTGCCTCCTGCGTGGAACTAATGTAAAAAAAAAAGTCATCAAACGTAGCGAACCACTTGGGGTGACCTATAGCAGGGGTGTTTTCAAAAAAGTTTATGTGTTTACTTTTTAGTTTAATGTCACTAAAAAAATAATGTGTTATAACATTACATTAAAGACATATTGCCATGGGAAATGGGCTGTTACATGTTTTTTTTTTATATCAACAAGTTAAAAGTTAATTTAATTATGAAGCATTTTGATATGGCGTCGGGTGCTTATCAAGTTTCATGGCTCTGTGAAATTATAATTATAATTATAATGTATAAAACCATAACATTTTTGATTGTTATCAAAACTTTTGCATGGTGTGACAATCGTTATTCTGATAAACAAAAAGCTTTCAATGCACATTGTTCGGGTATTTTGATTAAATAAAAACAAAGCGATAAAAATTATGAAAGAAGTTAAAATGTTAAAAAAAAAGAAATTCATTTACTTTGTTATTATTTCAGTACCTATTGTATTTTTTTTTAATTTTAATAATATGTATTGATAATATCTTCATAGGAAACTTCCGGGTGGTGTTTTCGGACGAGATGGGGAGATGCAACTCTTCAACGCAGTAGAATTACCGGAGGATCAACAGATTGCCGAAATCCGAAGGTTTTTAACTCTTACTTTTATGTTTTATAGCAGGGAAATTAAATACAGCTAGGCATGAATTATTTTGTTTGCACAAAATGTAAAAGGTTGAAGAAAATCAACTGGCGTGGTTTCGATTAATAAATATTACTTTGTATTGAGAGAATGACGAGAGTAAGAGAAGAAAGAAGTATGTGAATTATTTAACCCCTTAGGCCTCGACCACATTCTATCAGAAGGTTACAGTATTTCCACGAAGTCGGCTACAGTCGTATCTAGCTCTTGTTTGTATCAGGGATACGACCTCCGTAGTCCAGTGGGTAAGACTCTTGACTCACATTCCGGAGGTCGCGTGTTCGAACCCGGCATGCGCAAATAAATTTTATTTGATTAATTTGTGTTATTTCACAATTAATTCATTTAAAATAATATATAGTATATTTGCGGCATGTTCCAGAGTGGAAGATACTATTAGTATCGCCCTGGTGTAAGACCACCATTCAGAATTGAAACGTTGCTTGAAAATGGCTTTAGCCGTGTTTAGTGACCAGATCTGAATAGCCAGGTACTTCCCAACCTTCCTCTTCCCCACCTCCTTCCCCTCCCCACTACCTTCAGCCTCACAACATACCCCCAATTGGGGATGCCATAGTCTCACTGGCTCCAGACGGGAGCAGTTGAGATTCTTGTGCGGTATTCACTGTAAAAAAAAAAAAAAAAACATAACAAACAGCGACGAAATGGCCGCCAGATTGTCGCCGTTTCGGTTCGCGAAGTGAAATTTAATTTTACGCAATTGAAAATTAAAATGCATAATTTTCCGCCGCCCGTGATACAAAAAGTTTCCTTTTATAGTGATTAAGGCGAATCTAAAGTTTTTTTCTAAAAATTATTCATAATAACCATGGACACTAATCCCGAAAATTTACCAAGATTTTAAAATGGCTCACCATACATTTTTTCTAACTAAATTTTCTGATAATGAAAAAACTAAAAACATTTTACTACAAAAATGTATTATAAACCTTATTATCTCCTAATTTTTAATCGTTTCATGTAAAAATAATGAATAAAAAAAGCAAAATTTCATAAATTTTTCTCAAATTGAATTAGAAAACTTTTGTTTTATGCAAATGCTTTTAATGGAGGAAAAGTAACACTGTAACATGTTCCATTTTTTAGGAAAAAAAAAAAAAAAAAAAATATTTATATATATGTGTAAATTTTAATTCTTATGTGGTTAACTTTTAGATTTGAATATAAAGTGTGGTGTTTTCTCTTTCTAACACTGTTTCGATCTTTTTTCGACAGTAGATTTCTTTTAGACTTGTGAGCTGTTCCCAAAAGCGAACAAATTAGCCGGAGGGGTTAACCGAGTCTTACTCTCAATGCTTAACCACTCATTTGCCGCTTGTGCGCCGGCGTGTCCTGATTTTGACACGCGATTTTGACCCTTATGTATAAAGAAAGTGTATGAAGAACACGGTCAGAATCGCTTGCTCTATTATCGCTCTTTACCATAGAGAAAACCGCAATTCGCTTGGTCACTCCATATAATTTATATTAATGATTTACCGGAGCGCGGGAACGTGCGCAGTTCTTGCGCATGCGCGGGAAAAATTCTTTGGTCTTCAACTTTGACCTTTCTATGTACGAAATTTCTCAAGGACGCTGTCAGAATCGCCGGACATTGGGTGTCATGGCTGCCGCTTTTTGCGAACGCTAATTGGTTACAACCAACCCCATTTACTCCCGGCATTCAACGAGTTAATCATTAGGAAGGTGTTAGAGACACTTTGGATGGGACGCTCCAGTGGTAGGAGAATTTATTGTGTTGGAATCTCACAATAGCATCAATCTCAAGGCCTTTTTACTATATTCATCAAAGGGTTGATAGTGTTAAAAAATAAATTAAATAAAGATCAACGGTGCAAATGTCTCAGGATACATTGATAAGAAGAAGGCTCAGATACTCGGGGAGGCAAAGGACATCTCAAATTACCCTACTGAACTTATTGAATAAAGTGAAACATGGGAGATAATACGTAATGTAATGAACCTACGGCACGAGGACTTACGGAACTGTACAGACCATATCAATAATAAGTAAAAAAAGTTGAATATTGTCCTTCTGAGCAATACTTGTTTAACCCTTAATTAGACGCATGGGGTCAAGACCATTTCAAATTGAAAACAAAATATGTTAAGAATGTTTGGATTGCGACTGCGCTCTTTCTAGCTTCCTACCTTCCCGCAGGGTATGCAAATCAGTCGCGGCCAGAAAGCCAATACGTAGGCCCGTGTCACTGCTCTCTTGGGTGTTGACCCCATGCGACCAATTTCATAACTTACAAAAAAGTACCAAATAAGTGCCATAAGTTTGGTAAATTTATTTTTCAACAACACTTCAGTGCACTTCACTTGGATGCAGACTTAATGAATCTGCTGATGAGTCTGAATAATTTTTTTTAAGTTGATCTCAGTTATAAAAAAAAAATTGTAGTTTTAAGGGAAATTAGAAGCTATTTTATTTTTTTAATTGTTTAACCTCTGAGAGACCACGCTATTTCACGAAAATTCACTAAAAAAGCACCACTTTGAATTTTGAATTGAATGTTTTGTTGATTAATTTTGAGCTATTGTATATTTTATTGACTGAAACACATTCCTAGAACAATAAACTATGTACCAAAACAACATTACTTGCATTAATTACGTAAATTAATATGTTTTACGATGTTTTAGTCGAGGAACACGCATAAATTGTGACGGTTAAATTCGCGGCAAAAATGACATTTCAATGTCATAGACAAAAACAAAATCGTTTTAAAAATATTCTGGGGTTGCAAGGTGAATGAAACTAGTGGCTATATCATCTATGATGTTAGCGCAAGCGATTCTGACCGTGTTCTTCATACAAATTCTGTACATAGAAGGGCCAAAATCGCAGACAAAAAGTTTTGGTCGAAAATTTTATTCAAATTTACAAATTATTTTCTCGCGCATGCTCATAAGACGCGCGTCTCTGGCCCATTAGAGGTTAAAGTCAAGATTTTAATAGAGAACTCCAGTCCAATTTTTTTATTTTTTTTTATGAATAAAGACCTTCAAACTTAAATAACTGCATTTTTATTTTTATTTTTATAGTTAGTTTTAATAGTTAAAATAATTGTCAAAGTTTTAATTTTTAAAAACTCCTAGAAACGCACCGTATCTATGGTGGCCTTCACCCACCTGTAGTTTATTATTTTCAAGTTGTCTTTTTGAATCAGTGATATTATGTCGAGGGAAATTTCCCTAGATCTAGGGGAGAAAAATATTTTTTAGGGATAAGGGAAATCAGGACAAAATCTAGGGAAATTTCGAACTCTGGCAAATTTTTTATTACATATTACAATATTACTGGTATTATTTATACATATATATAAATATATATAAATATATATTTTTTGGAATTCCCATGAATCTTAATTATTGTTGTACTTACCATGCAATGTTATTTTTAACACTGACAACTCAAAATGATATTATATGTATCTAAAAAGATAAATGGGAGCTCTGAAAAAGAAATTAATTTATGTTTTAAGTTCCATTTTTTCGGTGATTGCGGTTGATTTTTATTTTGCAAAGTGTTTTTTTTTTATTTGAAATTCAGTTTCTAATTCAGTGGTGAGTGTATTCGTACTTTTAAATTATTACTTCACGTAGCAAAAAGTGTTTTATTTGGAAAAGCACAGTATTTATTATAAGTATATTTACCAAGTTCCGATATCTTTCCAATTAATAAATCATATAACAGGATTAGTGTTACACAATCAGGTGGCTACGTAGGTAATTGCGTTAATGTGAAATTCTAGGGAAATTTCACTTCGAAATCTAGGGAAATAATTTTTTTGGGCAGAGCATCCCTGATTTTGTATTTCAGAAAATGGCGGAATAAAGTGAAGATAGGATGACTCAATGACTTTTGTGTAAGAAATTGAGGCGTTTTTTATTTAAGATTAACTGCTTTTAATATAGAAAAACATTGGTAAAATGTCCACATTTCACCGCTACTGTTATTGTATTTTAACAAAGTGCAATATAAAAATAATGAATCATCTTTGCAAATACAAGTGATATCGTTCTTCAATTTTGTTGGTCCAGGCGTGATTTTGTACATTGTTTTATGTATAACACACACATAAACTGGCATAATACACTGCATGACGATTGCGTAATAGCTTGTATACCTTTACTAAAAACAATTTGAAAATACAATGTCAAAATATGACACGAATAGTTAACCTCAAATAGGCAAAATTTATTCCCGATTGTCCGCAAATATAGCCCCTTTCGTAAATTGTTGAGGGCCTAAATTATGTTTCAATAAACACAATAACTATTATTTATCTAAATCTCTATAAACAGTATGAAAATAAACCAAAAACACGAAATGTTGAATTGCTTAAGTGTCATTTCAAATGTCAATACTGGTCAATACAATACAATACACGCGATCACCAGGTGACAGCGTGACGCGTGACGTCACGTTTCACCATTTCAGTAATGCCAACTTAACGCTGTGTTTTCAGGAGAGGTTTAAAAATGCACTTTTTAATATTTTTTTAAAAACTCTGCGTTTAATATTATGAAATAAAAGTTATATATTCAGAATCAGCGTTTATTGGTCTATATGAACATATTTTTTTAAAGCCATAATATTTTTCACTGGAGTTCCTTATTATAATAAGGGAACGTACCCATACTACGTGACCTCTTCGGGGGGGGGGGGGGTCTTCAAAATGTCACGCTTGGTACAAATGAGCGGCGGTTTGCTTAGGATTTTGGTCACCGGGGGGGGGGGAGGGGTTAAAAATTGCACAAAAATTGGTCACGTAGTATGGGTACGTTCCCTAAAGTGTTTTATTATTTTTGATAATACGTACTTCGTTTTATTTATTTCTTCCACTCCATTTTCATTTTTTCTTTGGGGTCAGTGGTGACCCCATGAGACTAATTGTGTGATTTTCTTAATGCGCCTAATTAAGGGTTAAGAATTCAATATTATGATAGCTTGATTTTGAAAGCAATAGTGTTTCATGGTGTAATGTACTTTTATTGTGGCCACACTAGCCACTCAATAATAATAAATATGTTAAACGTAAGTTCTCGTCTTTATTGTAAGAGTACAATGGATTCAATAAGTAATATTATTTGTCTCGGTAGCGACTGATTATACTGGAAGTTAGAATGGTTCTGGCCGCGGCCGTACACCGGACCGCTGTCCCGGCTCGTATGCCCGATCGGCAATGTTCGGCGACCCGAGCATTGCCGAATTACTACATAGATACAAATGCGATATAATTGCATATATCACACCCTTCCCCCTGTAAATCAGTCACTACATATTTAAGTATTTCAAGTATTTCATGATTCTATATAATTCAACACTGTAAATATTATACTGAAATTTCACTCAAGTTCTTATAATGTTTTTTCATAAACACATCATTATTAATATTTCACACAAAATTATATTAAGTTAGAAGGCTTTCCGTTCCTTCCTTGTGGACTATCTTGGGCGGAGTCTCCCCAACCAGGGATTTGAACTTTGACTTGGACCAGCGATTGCCGTGTCTGTGACCTCCGGTGACCTCTCTCCCCCCTCCGCAAAACTGAAATCAGGAGAAAACACCGTTAACTCACTCCACAGATTGGATAACTCTTTCTCAGAGTGCTCAGTCCTCGTGTCATCAGACGCGGAATCTGGCAAATCTGACTCAACATCACTCCAAGACACTGATAAGTTCCTCATCTGATCCACATGACGTTTCCAAATTAATTGAGAATCACAAGTTTTTACCAAATATAATTTTTTTCCAATTTTATCTGTAACAATTCCCTTTACCCATGTAAATTTATTATTCTTCCTGAAATCTTTAACTAAACATTTTTGTCCCACAATAAAATTTCTTGTTTTTACACCACCATAATACTTAGATTGTTTACGTTGATTTGCCTCAATATTCTTATTCGCCAAATCATGTTGTTTTGACACAACCCGTTCATTCTCTTTCGGAATGAGACTGTCAAAAGTAGATCTAAGTTTCCTACCAAACAATAAAACTGCTGGCTCGACTCCCGTCGTACAATGTGGAGTATTTCTATAATCGGACAAAAAATGTAACAATTTATCCTTGTAATCAACCTGAAATTTATTTCCTACCATAAGTTTTTTAAGAAAACTCTTAGTAGTTTTCACTGAATTTTCAGCGATCCCATTACTTTTTGGGTGCATAACTGGAGATGACATGAATTTAATATTGTTTTCCCGAAGAAACTGTTGGAAAATTTCACTCGTAAAACAAGTTCCGTTATCTGACACTATGAGTTCAGGGTAGCCAAAATTTGAAAATAATTTCCTCAATTCAAATATAGTATTAGCTGAATCTGCCCTTTGAACTTCAATACAGTCAACCCATTTAGTGAATGAGTCGCAGATGACCAGAAACATTTTCCCTGCCAGCGGTCCACTATAATCCAGGTGTAACCTACTCCAGACCTTCCCAGAATTAGGCCATACCGATAATTGACTCTTTGGCGGAGATTGTTTCGTCGACGCGCATTCTGGACATTCCTGAACAATTTTCTCTAAATCTTTGCTCAGCGATGACCACCAGAAATAACCCTTTGCTAACCCTTTCATCTTAACAATACCTAAGTGTGAACGATGCACGAGCTCTAACACTTTTTTATGCAACGAACTTGGAACAATAATTCTATGTTGCCAAAATAAACAATCCTTAACAATCGAAAGTTCGTTCCTTTTTATCCAGAATTTCCATAATTCCTCCTCGCGTTTAACACGTTTGGGCCACCCTTGCCTTAAACACGTCATTACGCCTTGAATGACCGTATCTACTTTAGTGGCTTCCCTAATCGAATTAACGTCAAGATGTTCACAATTGCTAACAAAACTTACGAACTCAGACCCGTAGTCTTCTTTGAATTCCTCAACTGACGATTCTAAAGGTAGTCGAGATAGGAAATCCGCTTGATTTTTGCACGATCTTACGAATTCCGTTTTATAAGAAAACCCTGCTAAAATAATTCCATACCTTTGCAATCTGTTTGCGGCTAGAACAGGAATATTCTTGTGCTCACCGAGAATTCTCATCAGAGGCAGATTATCAACACACAACGTGAATTCTCTGCCATATAAGTATTGAAAAAATTTATTCAAACCGAACACTATAGCTAAAGCCTCTAAATCTAAGATGCTATATTTCTTTTCCGCGCTATTTAAACTTCTAGATGCAAACGCTATAGGTCGCAACGTACCGTTTGCGAATGAGTGACATAGACACGCCCCCAGACCGGATGTACTCGCGTCCGTAAAAAGTTTAACCGGAAGGTGCGGAATGTAATTTGTCAAAATCGTATTTTTACTCATCAAATTCTTTATTGTATCTACTGCGTTAGCGCATTCTCTAGAAAAAACCCATTTGACATCTTTCTTTAAAAGATTGTGAAGTGGTTCTAGAATTGATGACATGTTAGGTATAAAATTCCGGTAAAAACTGAAAAATCCTAGTAAACTTTTAAGTTGATGAACGTCCGTCGGATAAGGTGCATTCTTAATGGCTTCTAATTTATCCGTTTGAGGTTGGATTCCCTTTTCGGAAATGATGTACCCCAAAAATTCTAACTCTTTTACAAAAAATTGACATTTTTCCGTATTTACACATAAACCGCAATCTTGTAGTCGTTTACAGACTGCCATGATATTATCCATTAGATCCTTTTCGTTGATCCCTGAGATAATAATGTCATCTAAGTAAAATGCCACGCCTTTTAACCCTTGCAAACAACTTGCAATTGTTCTAGCAAAAATTGCCGGAGCAGATTTAAATCCAAACACAAGTCTATTGTAAACAAACAATCCTAAATGTGTATTAATCGTTGTAAATTTCTTACAGCTATCCTGCAGTTCTAACTGTGAATAAGCTTGTTTTAAATCCAGTTTTGCAAAAATTTTCCCCGAACTAACCTTGTGGATAACCTCTTCGATCCTAGGTAGCGGGTATTTCTCTAACTCTGTAATAAGATTTAAACTTCGTTTATAATCTACACAAATACGAATCTCGCCGTTTTTCTTTACTACCGGAACGATGGGAGATGCATACTCACTGCTTTTCACTGGCGAAATAATACCATCCCTCACCATTGATTTAAGTTCACATTCGATCTTATCTCTAATAGCGAACGGTACCGGTCTAGCATTACAGAAAAAAGGATCCGCATCTTTCCTTACTTTAAAATTCACTTTGAATTTATTAAATCGACCTAGTTTCTTGTCGAAAACTTCTGGAAATTTATTTTTAATTTTATCAATTTTCTCTTTTTCCGATGAAACTGAATTGATAGAATTTTGTTTTGAAACAATGTTGAGGTTAAAGATTTCCATGAAATCTCTTCCCACAATCATTTCCGAACCGCTTGTTACAACGACAAAGGTTATTAACCTAACTAGATTATTGTATTCGACCTTGAAATTTGCATTACCCATAACAGTCAACATATTCCCGTCGTAACCTGAAATTTTTCGTGTTTCGGGTGACAACTCTATATTACTGAAATGTTTACAAAACAATGTCTCCGGAATGACACAAACTGATGATCCTGAATCAATCATCGCTCCGAAGGATTTCCCATTTAATTTCAATTGTGCCTTGATTGCCTTAACAAAAGCTACATTTTCAATATTTTCATTATTACAATTCATAACTGATTTTACTGACCCGTTTTTACAAAATCTCTGTAAATGACCCAATTTACCGCAAGAATAACATTTAGCTTGCTTAAACTTACAGTTATGAGTGTCATGATTTGATTTCCCACAGATCTTACTCTTTTTTAGTGATGAACCGGTTTTAACTTGTTTATCCGACCTACATGAATCGGAACTATTCGACCGATAATAAAGTTTTCGCGCCGGAGAAGCCGATTTTCCAAATCTCTTTACCGAATTTATTTCTCGCGCCGGAGAAGCCGATCTTCCAAATTCCTTTACCGAATTTACTTCCAACTTCATCTTGATTGAATCGACCTCAGGACCTTTCGCGGTCACTGCAAGTTCAACTAGTTGATTAAAGTTTTGTTTAGGCCCTTCAACAAACAATTTTACCCGTACAGGGCCCGGAAGTAGACCGATTGCAAACACGTCTACAAGATTATCCTCCAGCCTGTTTCCGAACTGACAGAATGAGCTGAGCCCTCGAATTCTTGCGGCGAAATCCCTTATCGATTCGTTATGATTCTGTTTAGCTTGGAAAAATGATTCCCGCTCTTGAAAAAGAGATCTACATTTACCACAATGTTTTTTTAGCAACTCAATTAATTTCTCAAACGTAACATCTGTGATTTTAATCGGGAAACATAGGTTGGACAGAAGAGTCAAGGTCTCCGTTTCAAGCGAGTTTATCAGATAAGCCTTTTTCTTAATCTCGGTAATGTCATCATGTAACACGAGAAACTGCTCTAATCTGAGTTGAAACACATCCCAATCTCCGTTTATGTGAGAGAACGGTGGAATTCTCGCCGATTCCATCTTCACAAAAGGAAAAAAAAATAATCACGCGAAGCTACGACAACAATACTACCCCGGAAAAAATTACAAAAAACCCAGACAAATCCTCCACAAGAAAGAAAAGAAAAACCTATCTTAGAAATTGCGGTTGCAACGTCTCCAGATTGTTTCCTCTTGATGAGTGAGTGACCTTCCTCGACACTAGCACTGTTTGCCTTGTAAGAATGCCTTCCCTCGGCACTCCCTCGGAACTTCACCTTCGTGGAAAGGCTCTGTTGAGCCCCAAAAACGACCACCGCCTCTTGCTTCTGAGTACCCTTGGATGGTACTCCAGAACTCTGACTGTGGCTCCAGGAATAGCCAGAGATATCCTCGGTTTGTTCTGCCGGTCCTTTCACTCGGTCAGACAAACCCAAAAAATACTCCAATGTTCCGCCTCGGCTGTAGGTAGCCTTGAAAAATTATTCGGGGTGACTTAGCTCTCCCCGCTTTGGTAATTTTTTTTTTGTGATCCAATTTGGTAATCCAATATTGTACTTTAATACGGCTGCGCCAATTGTAATGTACTTTTATTGTGGCCACACTAGCCACTCAATAATAATAAATATGTTAAACGTAAGTTCTCGTCTTTATTGTAAGAGTACAATGGATTCAATAAGTAATATTATTTGTCTCGGTAGCGACTGATTATACTGGAAGTTAGAATGGTTCTGGCCGCGGCCGTACACCGGACCGCTGTCCCGGCTCGTATGCCCGATCGGCAATGTTCGGCGACCCGAGCATTGCCGAATTACTACATAGATACAAATGCGATATAATTGCATATATCACAATGGTATGATTAATTCCATTGTTTCCAATACAATGCAGTAGGTACAATGCCCTTTGAAGAAATGAGGCATTACTTATTGTTATTATCACCTCATTGTGTGGGCTAAATAATGTCTTCAGACTTCCTGGTATGCACTTGAAAAGCTGTCAATATTATTAATACATATAACAATTCTTCTTTCTTTACCTATTTATTTTTATCCCCCTCTTTTTAAATGCTTCTTTCTAATGTGAATAGGCTCAGAGATGGGTCTCATTGATTCTTCCCAAAAATCGCTGACATCCAATTTGTTCTGGCCAGTTTAGTGGTCAGAATCCAGCATGATAAAGATAATTTTAATCAAAATTAATGCAAATGAGAAATTAATTTTGTTCAACATTGAAAGAAAACAAATTGTAAGAAGTAATAATGTATAATATTACTTATTTTCAAACTATTTACTTACAAGGTCTCCAAGCAGAATTTAAGCTTTTTAAGTAGTGTAACAAATATAGTTATTTCAAGTGCATTTTGAGAAGTGTTCGAATACTTTCTCTGTCTTGCATTGGTTGTCCCTTACTACTAATAATACGTATATAAAGGACAAGCGAAACTTGTCTATACTATAAAGGCTAATACGTATATAAAGACAAGCGAAACCTTAGAGTTTTGAATTTTGGCCCGCCGGGGAGTCCCGCGCCGAGCTCCAGGAAAATAGTAAAAGTCGAAGTCTGCCTTCCAAGGTCAGCTCGCGCGGCTTCAAGGCACTCGTGAACCTTTTGTATAAAGTGATGAGTAGGTAATAAAGGATAATTAGTGTCCTTTGGAGTTATTATAATAATAATAACCATAAAGCTACTGTTGTAGTTGGTACGTTTAAGTTACTACTGTTCTTACGATTATTTAACTGGCTACTTGTGTAATTGATTGTACCCACCCAATAAAAGACTAATTGTGTTTATAGAAGAAAAGTGTGGATTTTATTTAAATACCCCGCTATAGTAGGAATTTATTATTAACATTATTTTTTCCAATAGGGTGCATTGCTCTATGACTAAAGGTAGGCTGCGTGTAGTTTAAGTTGGGGTAAGAATTGTGCATTGAATATTTGAAAATGGCCATTATATTATCATCTTTCAAAACAGGATGTATGATTTTTTGAAAAATTAAACTTTCTTTTTATGGTTTGTTTTTCTTAGGGTACAGCTTTTCAGTATTTATGAATTGCACTCCACTGATATTTACCAAAGTGGCTTAAGTTAAGACAGCTGTGAATCCTTTTTTTACGCAGTTGCGTTACAGCAACGAATTTTAAGTAAACAAACAAGCTTTTCGTCTACAAAATTACCACTGGAAAATCAGTTAAATAGTAAATTGAATACAGAATACAACGAAGCCCATTTATAAAGTTACCATGTAAGAAGTTTCCACGCCGAAGTTCCATTTTTAAGTCCCTTAACCCTTTGAACCCTGAGGCGATCGTTGTATTAGCATAATCTGAGCTCCTGAGCAATTTTTGATCAAAAAATAATATTTGCCTAAAAATTTTTTCGCAGTCCGGTATTGTGGGCCATAGGGAAATAGAGATAGATGTCGAGGCCGGTAAATAGGCCATTAGGGTATATGCCTCGCCAAATCAGGCTGGTTTACCAGCCTGTAGGGTTCAAAGGGTTAAGATAAATTTAAAAAAATGGCCTAAATTATCTTGTATGTTTTAATGTTTTCATCTAAGAAGTTTTTCTGGTGCCTCGAAAAACCCCGAAAGAGATTTTCACTGCAATTAGTTTTAGTTACAACTCACCCTAATTTTCTTTAAATACATTTTTAACAATTTTTTGTTCTATACCAGGTTGGTCTTATCCCTGCCGGGTCACACGCAGAGACTCCTGGTGCTCCTATTCGGGACCTTTCGGGTGATGGCCTCCAGCGCAGAGCGAGCCGGCACGGGAATGACGGCCGAAGCCCTCGGAGTGTCGGTAGCTCCGTCCTTCTTCCACTCGTGCGTCTCTGATGGACGGGCGGCCACTATGCAGGACGTTCAGCGGTTCAAGGTACGATCAAACTGCCATTAATCTTGGGTCCATTTCAAAAATTAAAATAAATAGAAAAACTTGGAAAATTTCGAAAATTTCAAAATTCAATCCTACTACCCTCAAGTTTGTTCTGATAAGTCAATGCACATTACTAATTTTAAGTTATCTACGCGGGTGTCCCATATGTGATCCATCAGTGGCTATCACCTCATGTGAATTTCGCATGTGTGATCCTTAAAGTTTTACTGAAACACATAAATGTGTCACTGGTTGGTAATTTAAAGACTGGCATGGAGATGTTTATTACGAACTTAAAAAGTCTATTTTTGAATAGTTTATTCATGTTTTGAGACAATGTATTGTCACGTAAATAATTATCAATTTGTGATATAATTATTTACCTGACCACTAACCTGATAATTTGAACAGCACGGAATGGATTGGCAACATTTTTTTTTCTCTCTGGTTTTTACTTTTTGAATTCGCACCGTACGGGAAGCCGGTGTTGATTCGACTTGTCACTTTAGTGATAGTTTTGGATTTAAAAAATGGGATAATCTCTTCGTTACAAATTGTTTTAAACGATTTTAATCGCGAGCCGGGCGATGTACATTTTGCAAACGCTTCTTTCTGATGTGATCGGAACGCTGTTTCTAATGTGATTGGTCGCCGCCATTGGGACCGATATTTATCCGCGAAATAACGGTATTGTAAATTACCTACATAATCGCGACTGGCATATTGAAAAGCTTTGCGAGGGAGAGTCCTTATGACCTGGTACGGTTATTGCTGCTCATATTTGTGACGGATGGTCACTCGGCGTTCATTTCCTGATGAGGTGTGCTGACGGAAATCGTGTTTCATCCGGTGGGCTCAACCGGAGCACTGGTGCTGATCTTGGATACTACTCCCTAGCGGGGAGTCCTCATTCTCTGGCCTTCCTGGGGGTCTTTCCTGGTTCCCATCCTGGAGATTGCGAGAGAATATGGCCCGCGGTTCATCAACGCGCTATATTCAAGTAAATTAAGAGTTCGTGTCAGTGTAGAATTAGATAAAGATCCATGGTCCGCAGGTACGATATTTCTTTCTGCTTAATTATATTCCTGTCAAATCTGTTATGAATCTGTTATGTTTCAGAATCTGTTATGTTTTTGGGGATGTGAAACCCGGCCCCTCAAAAGGGCAACATTGTTATGTTCTTTATAAAATTATACTGGGCTTTGGTTGTTTTGGAAATGAACTCTTTTATTACTGAAACCAATTTAACCTCACAAGTAGAAACCTGTTTTCGTTTATTCCCAAACATTCTTGTTCTTTTTTTATTCTGGAACAAAAAAAGCAGAACCTTCCTACATTACGGATCGCTAGGACCCACATAACCTGAGAGAGAGAGAGATAACCTTATATTTGGCGCCCAATTATAAGCATGTGGTCGGAGTAAACGCAATATTCTAGTTTATTGATGATAAACGGTTATTTACCCTCGTTCAACTAGAATCTGATCTGATGATCAGTGGCGCCCAAACCTTAAGTCATTATTTTTTTTTTCTCTCTCCTTCACATGACTTATTTTTTTTTTTTTTCTCTCTCAAGTGATATATATAATTAGATTGGATATGAGTATTTCTCGTTTTTTTTAGTAGACACCCTGTCTATATTATTTCTGTCAGTATTATCACTGCAATGCACACACACACACATTGGTATCGCATCTCTACTCCGTCAGTTAACGGATATTTTGTAATGTTCCCTACTTTTAAATCTAAATCCATTTTTTCTCTAGTTCAGTGGAGCTTTCTTTCCATTTTGTCGTCCCTCCGACATGCCTTATAACCAAAGATCCTCCAAGGAACTAGAGAACAAAATATATTCTTAAGTGTAGTTCTTTGTGTAGCAGAGATTTGAGCAACTTTCTGGTATACAAAATGTGTATATTTTCATAAATAGATTATATTATATAATAAATAGATTATATTTAGCTAGTATTTGTTACAATTAAGTTTGGTTTAGCTTTCCTTAAAGTGAATAATGTTAAGTCATAGTTTATTAACAACATTATTATGTCTTTCTAACAAAGGTAGTACTGCTTCGGCATACTTTCCTATTAAGTAATTCCAGCATGGAATATATAATACTCTACCTCTAGCACAGGAGAGCGTATTTTTGTATAGCTTATAGTCATAAGTAAAATATTTATATTAGTCTTACTGCTGAAACACCAGTGTTTCTCTACACAATTTTGTACCTAGTGTCATTCAAATGTTTTGATTGATCACCAATTTAGATAGTGTCGATTATCACAATATATTCGATCACCATTACATATTGTCTGTTCAAGAAATTTTGCCTTTTGCTTACTTTTGAAGTAATATTTTGAAGGATCTCCGTCTACGGTGTGATCTCAGTCTTTTTCTTGTGCAAACTATGTACACTGTTTTAGTTATTAAAATGGCTTGTACTCTATATATTTTTTCATAGTGGTTCACTACTATTAGCTAGGTTTTTTTTGTTAAATTGTAATCCCTATGCATTCAGCTAAACATTCTAGATTCTGTTTCGCTTGTCTTTGTGTTCCTACTGATACTCATTGTTACCACTTGTAGACAGGTATATCTTTGGTATTGTAAAACCTGATCTAATTTTTTAATTTTGAAACATAGGTATTTCTTATTATGTAAACCCTATTGTAACCACCTGTACGGATAGGTATTTCTAAAAAATGTAAACCCTAATCTAACCACTTTTAGTAGACAAGTTTTGCAATCTTGGTCTAACTAATTCATTAATACACAAGTACTACTCATATACTTATGGTTCTACATTGTTATAAATCTTTTTTTTAAACTTAATTAAACTAAGTTAAATATCTCTGAAAGATATTCCTCATTCTAGGTTTAATGTCTGTTCTGTATTTTGTTGAATAAAATTCTATGTTAACCTATTAGACCTGTTGGACCTAGGTAGATAGAATAGTTACCTTTTCGCTATTAATAAATAGCCTAAATTCAGTGAAGTGAGGGATGGTTGACCACCCTAAAGTGAAGCCTCCTTTTTAATGGCAAAATTTCCTGCTGAAGGAAAAGTGATGCTTTGTGCATAATTTTTTTTTCTTTTCATTGATTGTGTTCTTTATTTTTAAGATGTTCCCGATGTTAGGATGTCATGAGAATAACAGGTCTGGACTTCAGCCAGTAATGCCAGCACCCAGCTCCATCGTTGCTGAAGGTGTTGTAGACTCCTTATTCTCGTACCATCCTATTATCATTGTTCTTTCAATCTATCTAGATTTATATGATTTATTGTTTATGATTGCTAATGGTTACTTGTTGTAAAATTTCTGGATACCTGATGGACCTATCTTCTAGTTAGTTAGTTAGTTAGTGTACCTTTATTTTTTTATTTGTTTATTTTTTTTTTACATCGGAACCATGGATTTCATGTTTGGGGCCAAACATTTTCGTGAGAAGGGGGGAATTGTCACGTAAATAATTATCAATTTGTGATATAATTATTTACCTGACCACTAACCTGATAATTTGAACAGCACGGAATGGATTGGCAACATTTTTTTTTCTCTCTGGTTTTTACTTTTTGAATTCGCACCGTACGGGAAGCCGGTGTTGATTCGACTTGTCACTTTAGTGATAGTTTTGGATTTAAAAAATGGGATAATCTCTTCGTTACAAATTGTTTTAAACGATTTTAATCGCGAGCCGGGCGATGTACATTTTGCAAACGCTTCTTTCTGATGTGATCGGAACGCTGTTTCTAATGTGATTGGTCGCCGCCATTGGGACCGATATTTATCCGCGAAATAACGGTATTGTAAATTACCTACATAATCGCGACTGGCATATTGAAAAGCTTTGCGAGGGAGAGTCCTTATGACCTGGTACGGTTATTGCTGCTCATATTTGTGACGGATGGTCACTCGGCGTTCATTTCCTGATGAGGTGTGCTGACGGAAATCGTGTTTCATCCGGTGGGCTCAACCGGAGCACTGGTGCTGATCTTGGATACTACTCCCTAGCGGGGAGTCCTCATTCTCTGGCCTTCCTGGGGGTCTTTCCTGGTTCCCATCCTGGAGATTGCGAGAGAATATGGCCCGCGGTTCATCAACGCGCTATATTCAAGTAAATTAAGAGTTCGTGTCAGTGTAGAATTAGATAAAGATCCATGGTCCGCAGGTACGATATTTCTTTCTGCTTAATTATATTCCTGTCAAATCTGTTATGAATCTGTTATGTTTCAGAATCTGTTATGTTTTTGGGGATGTGAAACCCGGCCCCTCAAAAGGGCAACATTGTTATGTTCTTTATAAAATTATACTGGGCTTTGGTTGTTTTGGAAATGAACTCTTTTATTACTGAAACCAATTTAACCTCACAAGTAGAAACCTGTTTTCGTTTATTCCCAAACATTCTTGTTCTTTTTTTATTCTGGAACAAAAAAAGCAGAACCTTCCTACATTACGGATCGCTAGGACCCACATAACCTGAGAGAGAGAGAGATAACCTTATAGTATGCATGTGAAAGAAGCGTGTGGTATGACCAATTGTGTGGCAGTTCATCCTCTCTGCCTACACTTTGCGGAGTAATGGCAATATGGTTAGTTAGTTACACATTGCAGCTACACCCTGTTGCAAAAATAGATATTATAATATTTACTTATAAACTGATGTTTCTGGCACACAATAGTAAAAAATTTGGGGTAAGGGAAATGAATCCGAAGAAAAAAAATGTATACCTATATCGCTAAAAATTATTTTAGAATTGTACAATAAATGCAAATGGTTAAAAATGTTTTTGGAATTCATAGTACATTATTAGTTTGATGGAAATAACTATATTCTGTAGCGCAATCAATATCTCAGAAAGTAAAGGAATGAGAAATGTTATCTGTAATTACAAATCAGCAAGAAAGTGCGTTGTTGTACTATTTACATTAATTGCAAAAGAAATTTGTGCGGCGAAGCATTAATAATGTTTTTGACCTCTATGATCGCTCAAATAGGCAGGTAAACTTGTTGAAGCACAAACAACATTAATGCGTAAAGGGAAATTTGAGTTTTATCCGCTCCACCAAGCTTTTATAACATACATATACCAGTGGTGGTCCGTGAGTTTTCAGTGAGCTAGAGTGCTAAGATTGAAAAATATGACTTTATTGATGTTATTGTAGCAGAAAAAAAATTTTTTTTTTCAAAATTTCAACTTTTTGTATGAAGATAGACATCTTTCAGTTTGTGAAAAAATCCTTTAAAAACTGAAAGAATCCTGGAAATCTTCATATAAAAAATTGAAATTTTGAAAAAAAAATTAAATTAATTTTCAGCTACAATATATGATAAATATTTTGAAAATTTTTCTGCCTTGTGGTAAAGAAATAGACACATTTGACAGTCATAATCCATAGTTCTGTTGGAAACTATCTGGTTAAGTTGCTCTCAGTTTCACCCCGTTGAGAGACCACCATTGTGTATTGTTGCGATTAATATGTTGTTTTAAATGGTTTTAGCAATACAAATTAATCAGTTTTAAATAACCAGGTAAATATTAATTATTTCGTACATCCTTATGACTTAAGAAAACAAGATGGCATAGTACTATACAGTTGACCCACGGTAATCCGGCCTCTGTCTAATCCGGCACCCCATATAATCCAACATGTGCATAACAGTATGTACGAGGGGGGACCCAAAAGTAACGGGACTTTTTTTATAACTTTTTATTTTTCAATATATTTACACCAAAATTGGTCACCTTTAACCTCTGGGAGACAAGGCCATTTCACGAAAATTCACTAAAAAAGTACCACTTTGAATTTTGAATTGAATGTTTTGTGGATTAATTTTGAGCTTTCGTATATTTTATTGACTGAAACACGTTCCTAGAACAATAAACTATGTACCAAAACAACACTACTTGCATTATTTACGTAAATTAATAAGTTTTACGATGTTTTAGTCGAGGAACATGCATTAATTTTGGCAGCTAAAATTCGCGGCAAAAATGACATTTCTATGTCACAGATAAAATCATTAAAAAATATTCTGGGGTTGCAAGGTGAATGAAATTTTGACCCATCTTATGGTGTAATGTTGGCGCAAGCGATTCTGACCCTGTTCTTCATACAAATTCTGTACATAGAAGGGCCAAAATCGCAGACAAACATTTTTAGTTTGATATTTTTTGTTTCTGGCCTATTAGAGGTTAAAGTGTTCATTATTAGAGTGTTATGCACTTGTCCAACCTCTTTTTCCACTGTAGACCCACGGCGATGCGGCTTCGCACACTGACCGAGAAAGAGTTATCGTACAACAAGACCTGCTTATTTATGGGGGTACATCAAATACAATCTAATTAATTATTGTATGAAATTTATTATAATTTATGTATAGGTCCCACTACATATGTACAAACCAAACATATTTATTATAGCAAATCTTCTTCAATGCATACTTAAACATGTTGTGACTTTTTCGCGACACTGTGACTTTTGCTCGACTCGTATTGTCTCAGCTTGATTGTGAATGTGATCGCAGGCCTTCAGATATTTCTGTTGCATCATACATCACATATCTACACTTGTCACAATGGCTTGGGTCGGTGGCAGTACTCTATAGTCTGACAAATTCGATCATCCAACACCGCCTTGCAAAACATTTGTCGGATTACCGCGGGTCTACTTTATATGTAAACAAAGGATTGTTTACTATGTAATGCACTTTGATAACAAGGTTTAACACTCAAATTTATTTTGCCTTGCGGTTTTTTTTTTAGTGAAGGTGAATTTAAAGCGTTAATAAAAAAATTTATCGTACCATATTGCACAAATTACCCATAGAGATTGCTATAAAGCATAAAAAAACAGTTAGCAGAGCAAAATGTTAGGGTTATTATTTTCATATTCCATATTGCATTAATGAATTGTACCAACACGACTATAATCATTTGTATGTGTTTGTCGAGGCTCTATCGATGATAACGAAATTATGTGATTTTATTGACTATATACGTATTTATTAATTGTGCGTTAGGAGTAAAAATTACTGTGTTTGTTTTTTTCTGATTGATAAGAGAGAATTGTTATCTTGTATCGGTCTGGTATAATAATAGATGCTTGTAATAATATTAATAAATGACTAGGACTACTTTTGGTGACAAATACCTTAAGCTCACTCAGAGTATCTGTAAATGATATATAAAATGAATACGGATCGTTTTAAAATTTTGTGCAGGTAAATGAAGCTTGGATTCAAAGTTTTTAATTTTATTCCAAACTCATTTTTTACTGCTTTTTTTGGATTCTTTATTTATAATAGCTATTGTATTTAGATTTTCTGTTATTTGGTCGCAATGATTGCCCCATAATTTCAGTTTTATTTTAAATTCTGTAGCATAAAGTGCAAAAAAATACAACTCTGTTACCGCTGAAATTCAAGTTATATAGGTAAGTTGTCGGTAACAGAGTGGTAAATCTAACAGTTCTTAAACGATTTATGTCAATTAAATCATGTGGATCGGGACAATTCCTGGTTATACAAGATATTCACACTAAACACTACGAAATTATTGTAAACTCGTAAGGAAATTACTAATTACTTACCCAATAATGTCGGTAACAGAGCGGACGCGGGATAAACACACGCACTACCTTTGACGCTGCGTGGCTTTTTTTTTTTTTACAGTGAATACCGCACCAGAATCTCAACTGCTCCCGTCTGGAGCCAGTGAGACTATGGCATCCCCAATTGGGGTATGTTGTGAGGCTGAAGGTAGTGGGGAGGGGAAGGAGGTGGGGGGGAAGAGGAAGGTCGGGAAGTACCTGGCTATTCAGATCTGGTCACTAAACACGGCTAAAGTCATTTTCAAGCAACGTTTCAATTCTGAATGGTGGTCTTACACCAGGGCGATACTAATAGTATCTTCCACTCTGGAACATGCCGCAAATATACAATATATTATTTTAAATGAATTAATTGTGAAATAATACAAATTAATCAAATAAAATTTATTTGCGCATGCCGGGTTCGAACCCGCGACCTCCGGAATGTGAGTCAAGAGTCTTAGCCACTGGACTACGGAGGTCGTCACTGGCTGACTGGCAAGTGTTGTGATCCCCCCCGCCCTTTGCGGACGCGTTCATAATAATAATGGACACTGCACTACAACTGACAGAGCTTTGCAGCGACATCTGTATTTCTTCACTGATTTTTCTATAATAACAGAGTGGTACTATTACTAAGTCTGTTTCTGTTATTTTACAAGTTATATGTACGAAAAATTTCACAGTGTTTCTAATGCTGTTTTAGACAGCCCCCAAGAGATTTTTGCTCTATTTTAAACGAGTTGTGTTTTATTAAACATTTTCACAATTTTCGCATCGATTTTTTCACTTTGAATATTAGCGCTCTCCTCTAACATTCGTAATTACATATCTCTCCATCTTCTCCTCTTTGAGCCCGGTTATGGAGCCTTAAGATTATTATGTTTTAAATAATTTTTTTTCTTCAGGGACAAGTTTACTTGCGCAAAATTTGAAAACGACCCATACACCAACTTGTTTTAAATAGCCAAAACCCACTTAGCACAGTTAGCCTATAAGGTTATCTCTCTCTCTCTCAGGTTATGTGGGTCCTAGCGATCCGTAATGTAGGAAGGTTCTGCTTTTTTTTTTTCCAGAATAAAAAAAGAACAAGAATGTTTGGGAATAAACGAAAACAGGTTTCTACTTGTGAGGTTAAATTGGTTTCAGCAATAAAAGAGTTCATTTCCAAAACAGCCAAAGCCCAGTATAATTTTATAAAGAACATAACAATGTTGCCCTTTTGAGGGGCCGGGTTTCACATCCCCAAAAACATAACAGATTCTGAAACATAACAGATTCATAACAGATTTGACAGGAATATAATTAAGCAGAAAGAAATATCGTACCTGCGGACCATGGATCTTTATCTAATTCTACACTGACACGAACTCTTAATTTACTTGAATATAGCGCGTTGATGAACCGCGGGCCATATTCTCTCGCAATCTCCAGGATGGGAACCAGGAAAGACCCCCAGGAAGGCCAGAGAATGAGGACTCCCCGCTAGGGAGTAGTATCCAAGATCAGCACCAGTGCTCCGGTTGAGCCCACCGGATGAAACACGATTTCCGTCAGCACACCTCATCAGGAAATGAACGCCGAGTGACCATCCGTCACAAATATGAGCAGCAATAACCGTACCAGGTCATAAGGACTCTCCCTCGCAAAGCTTTTCAATATGCCAGTCGCGATTATGTAGGTAATTTACAATACCGTTATTTCGCGGATAAATATCGGTCCCAATGGCGGCGACCAATCACATTAGAAACAGCGTTCCGATCACATCAGAAAGAAGCGTTTGCAAAATGTACATCGCCCGGCTCGCGATTAAAATCGTTTAAAACAATTTGTAACGAAGAGATTATCCCATTTTTTAAATCCAAAACTATCACTAAAGTGACAAGTCGAATCAACACCGGCTTCCCGTACGGTGCGAATTCAAAAAGTAAAAACCAGAGAGAAAAAAAAAGTGTTGCCAATCCATTCCGTGCTGTTCAAATTATCAGGTTAGTGGTCAGGTAAATAATTATATCACAAATTGATAATTATTTACGTGACAATTCCCCCCTTCTCACGAAAATGTTTGGCCCCAAACATGAAATCCACGGTTCCGATGTAAAAAAAAAATAAACAAATAAAAAAATAAAGGTACACTAACTAACTAACTAACTAGAAGATAGGTCCATCAGGTATCTAGAAATTTTACAACAAGTAACCATTAGCAATCATAAACAATAAATCATATAAATCTAGATAGATTGAAAGAACAATGAGAATAGGATGGTACGAGAATAAGGAGTCTACAACACCTTCAGCAACGATGGAGCTGGGTGCTGGCATTACTGGCTGAAGTCCAGACCTGTTATTCTCATGACATCCTAACATCGGGAACATCTTAAAAATAAAGAACACAATCAATGAAAAGAAAAAAAATTATGCACAAAGCATCACTTTTCCTTCAGCAGGAAATTTTGCCATTAAAAAAGAGGCTTCACTTTAGGGTGGTCAACCATCCCTCACTTCACTGAATTTAGGCTATTTATTAATAGCGAAAAGGTAACTATTCTATCTACCTAGGTCCAACAGGTCTAATAGGTTAACATAGAATTTTATTCAACAAAATACAGAACAGACATTAAACCTAGAATGAGGAATATCTTTCAGAGATATTTAACTTAGTTTAATTAAGTTTAAAAAAAAGATTTATAACAATGTAGAACCATAAGTATATGAGTAGTACTTGTGTATTAATGAATTAGTTAGACCAAGATTGCAAAACTTGTCTACTAAAAGTGGTTAGATTAGGGTTTACATTTTTTTTAGAAATACCTATCCGTACAGGTGGTTACAATAGGGTTTACATAATAAGAAATACCTATGTTTCAAAATTAAAAAAATTAGATCAGGTTTTACAATACCAAAGATATACCTGTCTACAAGTGGTAACAATGAGTATCAGTAGGAACACAAAGACAAGCGAAACAGAATCTAGAATGTTTAGCTGAATGCATAGGGATTACAATTTAACAAAAAAAACCTAGCTAATAGTAGTGAACCACTATGAAAAAATATATAGAGTACAAGCCATTTTAATAACTAAAACAGTGTACATAGTTTGCACAAGAAAAAGACTGAGATCACACCGTAGACGGAGATCCTTCAAAATATTACTTCAAAAGTAAGCAAAAGGCAAAATTTCTTGAACAGACAATATGTATTGGTGATCGAATATATTGTGATAATCGACACTATCTAAATTGGTGATCAATCAAAACATTTGAATGACACTAGGTACAAAATTGTGTAGAGAAACACTGGTGTTTCAGCAGTGAGACTAATATAAATATTTTACTTATGACTATAAGCTATACAAAAATACGCTCTCCTGTGCTAGAGGTAGAGTATTATATATTCCATGCTGGAATTACTTAATAGGAAAGTACGCCGAAGCAGTACTACCTTTGTTAGAAAGACATAATAATGTTGTTAATAAACTATGACTTAATATTATTCACTTTAAGGAAAGCTAAACCAAACTTAATTGTAACAAATACTAGCTAAATATAATCTATTTATTATATAATATAATCTATTTATGAAAATATACACATTTTGTATACCAGAAAGTTGCTCAAATCTCTGCTACACAAAGAACTACACTTAAGAATATATTTTGTTCTCTAGTTCCTTGGAGGATCTTTGGTTATAAGGCATGTCGGAGGGACGACAAAATGGAAAGAAAGCTCCACTGAACTAGAGAAAAAAAAATGGATTTAGATTTAAAAGTAGGGAACAATACAAAATATCCGTTAACTGACGGAGTAGAGATGCGATACCAATGTGTGCGTGTGTGCATTGCAGTGATAATACTGACAGAAATAATATAGACAGGGTGTCTACTAAAAAAAACGAGAAATACTCATATCCAATCTAATTATATATATCACTTGAGAGAAAAAAAAAAAATAAGTCATGTGAAGGAGAGAGAAAAAAAAATAATGACTTAAGGTTTGGGCGCCACTGATCATCAGATCAGAGGAAACGACATTCATTACAAACATCGCTTCCTAAAAAAAATATATTATGAGATAGTAAGAATGAGGAAATTTTGTGAATTTTTTTTTTTTATCAAAAGCTGAGTTTACTGGATGTATAGGGCAAAACAAAAATGAACTGGTCTTTCCAATAGCTCGATAGGTATAGAAAAATTACAGGCGAGGTTATGTATAATGAGACTTGATTCGAGAATTCAGTAGTAATGTGATATGCAACCATAACTCGTTTTAAAGAAAAGGAGTAATATGATTGGATGCGTGCTGTTGGGATTGTAAAAAAAAACACAAATCGACAATTCCCGAACGAACTCGCGACATTACACGGTGGAACACAAAAAAAATAGGATTAGGAAGGGTGGCGGGGCCGTATACTCCCATAATCCAAAAAAAATGATGTCTTAACTTGGGTGTTATAAAATGAATCTTGCGGTACTTAAAGCACGGCAGGAAACACAAGAACCCAAGTTAAACAGCATCAATGTCCACACCAAAAAAAAAATTTTTTTTCAAAAAAGAAAAAATTATGAATTCTCTAAGTCCACAAAACTGCAAAAATATAATGCCTGTAATTATATAAAATTTAACAAACCTATGAATATGTCACGATTGACAATAAAAGTGTTCAATTTATTCAAAACAATTTCCATAATTGTTGTTAAAATGCCCTCAAAATAGTAATAACGCATCTTTGTTATTGTTGACAAAAGTTGTTGTCGCTGCAAAAAGACAAATAAAATAATATAATATGAATTAAATTCGTAAAATTTTTATTGCACTAAGTACCGGACACCGTAGGTTCTGGAGTAATATTAACGTCAGAAAGCATCTGAATCATTTCCTCTTTTGAGGCCCCGTTGATGTTAGACAACGACATTTTGTCAAATGGAATTTATTTATGTAAAAAAAACGAAGAAAAAATTCCAAATGATTCCATATAAAATAGTTAATATTTATGAAATAAACCGAATAACACTATATTAAGTCCGGAAAATTGTTTATAAAGTTATTACGATAACACAATCGAAGTATAATAATGACATCCGACACATGTCAACAAAAATCGCTCTCAGCTGATCTGTAATAACAACTGACATAACCATAGACAAACTTGCCAGCCTACAAAAATGTCCCAAAAATATTATCCGAAAAAAAAGAACGAAGCTGTTCTAGTAGGTATATTTATGTTTACGTTACACAAAATTTGAGAGCGAACGAAGCTCAACCGGAAACCAATACAATTTAAAGCAAAGCAAAAAAAAAAGACATAATAATATGCACAAAATTTCAAACTACCGCGAAATATTTCATATAATCCATTATACACACACACACTGGTACCATTATAACAGTATGAAGATATTAATGAATAATACATATCCAACCTTGAAAATTCGGAAAAAGAAGCAGAAACTTAAAACATAACAGACCGTTAGAATATACGGGCACCAAAAGCAGAATATTCAACTTAAAACGTTGGGAGCGCCAAATATAAGGTTATCTCTCTCTCTCTCAGGTTATGTGGGTCCTAGCGATCCGTAATGTAGGAAGGTTCTGCTTTTTTTTTTTCCAGAATAAAAAAAGAACAAGAATGTTTGGGAATAAACGAAAACAGGTTTCTACTTGTGAGGTTAAATTGGTTTCAGCAATAAAAGAGTTCATTTCCAAAACAGCCAAAGCCCAGTATAATTTTATAAAGAACATAACAATGTTGCCCTTTTGAGGGGCCGGGTTTCACATCCCCAAAAACATAACAGATTCTGAAACATAACAGATTCATAACAGATTTGACAGGAATATAATTAAGCAGAAAGAAATATCGTACCTGCGGACCATGGATCTTTATCTAATTCTACACTGACACGAACTCTTAATTTACTTGAATATAGCGCGTTGATGAACCGCGGGCCATATTCTCTCGCAATCTCCAGGATGGGAACCAGGAAAGACCCCCAGGAAGGCCAGAGAATGAGGACTCCCCGCTAGGGAGTAGTATCCAAGATCAGCACCAGTGCTCCGGTTGAGCCCACCGGATGAAACACGATTTCCGTCAGCACACCTCATCAGGAAATGAACGCCGAGTGACCATCCGTCACAAATATGAGCAGCAATAACCGTACCAGGTCATAAGGACTCTCCCTCGCAAAGCTTTTCAATATGCCAGTCGCGATTATGTAGGTAATTTACAATACCGTTATTTCGCGGATAAATATCGGTCCCAATGGCGGCGACCAATCACATTAGAAACAGCGTTCCGATCACATCAGAAAGAAGCGTTTGCAAAATGTACATCGCCCGGCTCGCGATTAAAATCGTTTAAAACAATTTGTAACGAAGAGATTATCCCATTTTTTAAATCCAAAACTATCACTAAAGTGACAAGTCGAATCAACACCGGCTTCCCGTACGGTGCGAATTCAAAAAGTAAAAACCAGAGAGAAAAAAAAAGTGTTGCCAATCCATTCCGTGCTGTTCAAATTATCAGGTTAGTGGTCAGGTAAATAATTATATCACAAATTGATAATTATTTACGTGACAAGCCATACATTCATAATGTTGATTTTTGTTTTACTTGAAAATGACAGCGTTCCTGACCCATCATTCTGTACTGAACTCTTCTTTCACAAGTTGTCCATACTTTAAAACATGTTGTCTGTATAAATCCATTGACATGCCAAATATTATGATTATTTTAATTATGTGTACACATTGTCAATGTACATAATTATTATTTAAAAAAAAAATATATATATATATACGTAAATATCGCGCAAGAGTCCCAATTGTTCCCAACTGTTAGCTGTGAGACTATGGCATTCCCAATAGGGGTTCGTTGTGAGGCTGAAGGTCGTGGTCAGGGGAAGGAGATGAGGTAGAGGAAGGTGGGGAGCTAATAATATATAATGACTAGATTTGGCAAATCAAAAACATGGAAATAACTAATTTGAGTTAGAATAGTTCAATTCAGAGCAATAAAAATGGAATTATGGTATGTACTTATACAAATTATGCAGAAAGGCATACTGAAATATCTTATAGTTTTGTAAATAATATCAAATCTTTATATTACGGGCTCTCAATTTCCAGACCGAATGAATATGATATAAATATTGTTAAGTACGAGAGTTGTCCAAGAATTAAAAATTATTTATTATTTAATTATTACTTGATTATTTAAAAAATCAGGAATATTTTATTACATATCCTCGCTATTTTTCGACATATTCCCCGTTACGATCGATGCACTTGGTGAGCCGTGGCACTAGATCCTCAATTCCCTTGTCTAATGTTCTCAGACTCTTCGTCCTCGTCGGTCACCAAATCTTTTCTGACCAAATATTGTTTCACGTGAAGAAAAGATGAAAATCATATCATTGATTGTCTTTTTGATTCCGGGGTTAGGTGGTGAACTCATGTTTCAACCCAAAATTTCACCTTGGAAAATCAGTTCAAGAAGACCCAAATGCTTTCCACACGATTTTGCTCTTGAGCTTCCGTCATCATTTTGGGTACTCAACAAGCATACACTTTGCATATGCCAATTTTTCCCTCAAAACCCTTTGTACGGTAGATTTATTGATGTCTGAGATCAAAATTGCAAGCTCACGGACTTCGACAGGGCAGACTCCCTCCTCGTTGAGAAAGCGAATAATTGAACACACCTCATACGTGGTGTGTTCAATTATGTGTTGTGTGATACGACAGCAGAGCGACCATCTCAAACAAACGCAAAGATCGCCCTGAAGCAGCTACCGAGCCGGATCACAGCTCATTTTTAAAGGAAAAGTCTTAGCTACACGCTAGTGCTGCCATATTTTGAGAATTAACATCCGCGTTGCCGAAAACGAGTAAAGGTCTTTAATTCTTGGACAACTGGTGTGTGTACCTTCATGGTTTGTTAATACGATATAAATATTGTAAAGTATGTACCTACACTTGCATACCATGGATTTGAAAGCCTAATTGAGGAACCTACACGTGTATTTAATGATAGCAAAACTTGCATTGATCATATCTTTAGTAAAACTAATAAAAAAACTCAAGCCATTATTTATACTACCACATTGACAGACCATTACACAATAATTCTATCTATAACAAAAAATAACTCTTATGTAAACCAAAATACGAAATCACTCCTAACGAAGTCTGAAACAAATTGGGAAAACGTCAAAAGGGAGTTATCAATGAATGATTGGACCGCCCTTCTGGAAAAAGATGATACTGATACTGCTTGGAGTTATTTTGTAGAAATTATACAGCACAGTATTCTATCTAACACCAAAACCACAGATAAAAAGGTATCTCATAAAAATATTCACATTTAACCATGGATCAGTCAAAATATTATAAACTCAATCAGAAAAAGAGATGAACTGCACAGAAAAGTAAAAATCAACCCTTATGATGTCCATACACTTCGATTCTACAAAAGATATCGTAATACATGTAAAAATGTAATTCGTTATGCTAAAGAAACATTCTATAAAAACAAAATCGATGAATGCAATAATGATTCCCGTAAACTCTGGCAGATCATTAATGAAATTACAAATACTAAAGCATCGCATAAAGACAAAAACATTAAAGAATTAAACATTGATGAGATTCCCACATCTTTTACGAAACACCCAGACAAACTTCTTGACTTTATAAACAACTACTTTTGCAATATAGGCTCTAACCTTGCAAATAAAATTAAACAAAATTCTACTACTGTTGAAAACACAATGAGAAATGATGATGTAAATCATGAAAACAGCCTCAATATAGTCAAGATAACAAGTGACGAAATAAGAAATATTATAACCTCCTTAAACACAAATACCTCATCGGGAAATGAACTGATATCAAGCAAATCAATTAAATACCTACAAAATGAGTTAATTCAACCACTGACATACCTTGTAAATCTATCAATATCTAAAGGTGTTTTTCCCGCTTGTCTTAAAATTGCTACGATCATACCATTATATAAAAATGGTCCCAAAAATGATATTTCAAATTATCGACCAATTAGTATTTTAACTCCTCTATCGAAAATATTGGAAAAAGTAATAAAAAAACAAGTTCTTACATTTTTGGATACCAATAAAGTATTATCACCTACGCAGTATGGTTTTAGGAAAAACCTGGGTACTGGTGATGCTATAGCTAATGTAACTAATACAATTATTAGAAAGCTGGATGAAGGCAAAAAATGCTTAGCAGTTTTCATTGATCTTCAAAAAGCTTTCGATACAATTGATCATAAAATACTGTACTTAAAACTAAAAAAAAATGGAATAACTGAAACAACTCTAAACCTACTTAGAAGTTATTTAACAGGAAGAGAACAAATTGTACAAATTGGTAAAAGAAAGAGCAAATCTCTTCCAATTAAATTCGGGGTCCCCCAGGGAAGCGTATTAGGACCAATACTATTTCTCATATATATAAATGACCTTATGAATCTTCCCATAAATGGAAACATAATGAGCTTTGCAGATGACACTGTTATTATATTCCACGAACAAGATTGGACAAGAACTTACAAAGAGGCGGAACATGGCCTGGCTGTACTTCAAAACTGGCTAAAAGTAAACTCCCTTACATTAAATGTAAATAAAACTAAATATCTCACTTTCTCCAAAAACAAAAGAGGACAACCAATGAATGTGCATACCCTCAAATTACATGAATGTCAAAATACTTTTCCACAATGTTCCTGCCCGTCTATATCCCAAACAAAAAGTATTAAATATCTTGGGATTGAAATTGATGAAAATCTACAGTGGAATTCACACATTGATCTTACCTCAAAAAAGCTAATAAAACTCATCTACTTCTTCAAAAAATTAAGAAACATCTTGTCGATGAGGGATCTAAAGAGAGTATATTATGCTTTATGCCACTCTCGATTGGAATATGGAGTAATAGGATGGGGCTCAGCAGCATCTAATCACTTAAAACAACTTAAGATAACTCAGAATTGCATCATAAAGACCATTCTAAAGGTCCCTATAAGGACGTCAACAACAAAAATTTTTAAACAGTTTGATGTTCCAAGCATACAGAAAATCTATGCCAAAAACATTCTAGTACATCACCACAAAAACGACCCAGAGAAAGAAACCTCACATGCTCATAAAACCAGAGCCAAACAAACAGACACACTTAATATACCAAAGTGTAACTCCTCATTTGGTCAAAGAAGTTCTGAATTTTTAGCAGTAAAGTTATATAACAAACTCCCACTTAGTATCAAACAATTTAAAACAAAAAATAGCTACATTATGGACATTAAATGTTGGCTGAAGGAACTACCGGAAAATGACCTTACTAGTATACTTAAAACATCATAGAAGTTTCTGGAAAACTCTATCCAAACAAGTTAAACCATAGAAGTCGCTGAAAAACTTATCCAAAGCATAGTCCCCCTCAGCACAGGATCTCCTAGTGAGGAGGACTTCGAATATATTTATATTTTACATATACATCTAACTAACATGTTTCATATAAAAATGTAAAAAATATTATATAGTTACTAAATAAAAAAAAAAAAAAAAAAAAAACATAGTTTGTTAATATGTATGTGATTTTAACTGTGTATTTTGTATATTCGTGTAATCTTTGTACCAAAACATGCAGTTAGTATTATATTATCTTCTGAGCCATATTCTGCTAGTCAGGATGTGTAAAAGTAAATATTTCGGGTAGAATAAAAATCAACCGACTTGAGTTCTTAATAATTATTTGAAGAGAAGGAATGCGATACGTTCCCGGTATTTGCTCTTTACCCACAATGGCGGGCTTGTTATGAAACATTGCCAAGAAGGCCATACATACCAGCATACTGAGAATCCTGTCCTGTTGATATTAGAGCGCTGTATGTTCAGCTTATGTTTTTCTTTTTTCACTGTAACAATACCAGGCGGAAGTCAGTGTGAGTAAATAATTTCATTTTACTTATTACAAACCCACTAGTATTCTAGTTAGAAAAAAAAAATAGTTAGAAAGGTACTAACATAATAATGGTGTGATTTTGTGGCTTACCCAATTAATATTAGCACGATTTTATTGATTCCCATTACAGTTATTTTTAATTAGTTTCACAGGGGCTGAACATTAACTGGTCATGTCTTCATGAAGCTTCAAGCTTTCTAGCCCGTTCCCACGGCTGTACGTCTTTGACATAGCAGCCTCTTTTTTTTGGTGGCCCAAGAACTTCTGTAATATGTAACGCGCCTACGTAATCATGTATTGTGAAAAGTTATATACACGTCACTTCGCAACTTTTGTTTATACAAGATGTATCCGTTTTTGAAATCATTTTGAGATATATGATCGAGTTCACACTAATTTCTATGGACTTTCGGCTGATAGAAAATAATGTTCATTCTTTAAGGATTGCAAATCTCCTATCCGTCTGACGTATAGTAATGCGTTAAAGACGTACTACTGTGGGAACGGGCCGTTAGGGCTACAACTTTTATGTTAATTTTGATGAAGCCCAAATCAAAGCCAAACTTTTTTTTTTTTAAATTTTATTTATAATGTCACATTGTAATTTGTTTGCTTTTCACGAAAATATAAAGATCTTCTTATTGTCCCATTATTGATGAGGTGGTCGATAGCACCGTGGGTAAATCGCTTGACTGCCGAGTTCAATCCCACAAAAGGTTGCTAACAATTTATTCTCCCTTAAAACAAGCTTTGGTTAGTGAAGAGGTAAGTTGTATGAAAAAGGTTTAGTAATGGCTTCCTTGTATAAAAAAAAGGAACTTCCATCATTATTATTTCTGATTGATTCTTAAGTATGCCATAGTTATCTTTGCTTATCCACCAATTTCTAATTCAGGTACACATACGTTATCTAGAATGTAATAATTTGATAGCTATTTAATAACGGTTAAAATTTGATATTGCAATGTATTTTATCTTATTTCATTTTTTTATTTGCCCTTTTTTACAATTTCGCGTCTCAAAAAAACAAATAATTTATTTATTATTATTTCAGCTTGTAGACCTCCAGAAAGATTATGATATTATGTGCACTTCAAAGAATTACAGTTATTTTAAATTCTGCCACTTATTATAAGCTGCTTATTAGATTGTAACTAAACAAAACAGCTTTTATACATGCTATCTGGAAAAATCGGTGAATCTGCATCATGATTGGAGTTGATTTTGTGGTTTAATTTTATTTGATTTAAGCTTTTGTTTTTGAGCAAATCATTTAAAAATTTGGGTTTTTTTACGTCAAATTTGACAAAATCGATCGCTAGGGAGTTACTATCAGCTGTTTATAGTATTTTAAAATGTGTCAAAGCGTAGACCTGGCTCCTAAACTTTTTTTAACTTTTAGTTGCTAAAAAAAATTGAAAATTGCAAAAAAATCAATGTTCTCTATGTGCGTGGATTCCCCGGTTATCCGCTTGTATCACTAGTTTTCAGACACCATGTATACATACAACTGTTCATAATTATTATTTTCACTCTCAAAACATGGTACATATTGCTGCTTTATTTGATTTTGGATAGCAAAATAGAAATAACTATGTTAAGTGATAAATTAATTATGATGTTTTGTATATTTTTGTATATTATCATGCGGTGACTGCTAAGCCTTCGTAAATCCAAACAATTTCCATTCCATTTTTTGTAAATTTAACTTATGTTATCTTGGCAGTAACCTCGTGGTATGATTTTATATTATAATGCAAAAGTTAAATTAGTCCTGCGTATTAACTTATAATGTAAATATAACTCAACCTCATGTTGGTTAAATAACCTTTAGGTTGCGACCCGCGTGATGCGTCAGCTGATCGAGCGTTTTGCTCGCGGGGACGTGTTTGGACGAGACAACTATGAGTATTACGCTCGCGTCACCGGTCGCGTGCTGAGGGTCGCTGACGAGTGGATCTGTTCTTTCCGCTATCCCCCACCTCCGAGGAATCACACCGACCAGCAGCTGTATGCAAGTAAGTAATGTGAACAGATCAATGTAAGTTTTACTATTTTTCCTGTATTGATTGGCTTTGGAGTACTCTGTAATATAGCTGTCCCAAGTCTTGTTGTGTCATCACAAGTTTCTCCAAACTGTTGGTCTCTCCGACCAATGTTTTATTAGGATTAGAATGGTAGAATAATAGTTAAACTACTGAATTAACACAATTTATTATCTCGAGTACAGTACACGCCAAACTTTAATGCCGGCCTGAACTTGATACGATCCACCCTCGTGCAGTTACTGACTTTACAATGAACATAATCAAAAGAGAAAGAGGCGTAAAAACATATGTGCTAACGAATGCTATTTTAAAAACCTTACAGATGTCGCTAGAATAAGTATGAATATTTTACAAATACAGACCACAAAATTTCGACCTTATCTAAACCAAAACTTTGCAATCAACTGTTGTAATGTGCATGTACGGGGCACGGTCGCTCGCTACCCAACTGCTGTGGTTCATAGGCAACAGGTTAAATTTTCTGATACAAAAATTTATTTTTATTTTAGGACAACTATCTCTGGAGGCGGAGAAGACTTGGTTGCAGTGTGAGTGTAACCGCTGGGGTAACAAGTACAAATTAGATGGTATGTATTTTTACTATTACAGATTTTACCTTATACCTTTTACAATTTTATCATTGTTCCTATCAAGTACGAGGGCAGTCCGTAAAGTAAGGTCTCCAAGGTGCTGTGGTCGCGAGGAACGATTTTATGCGCAATTCTCCAACACTGGCATGTAGCCTGGTTTCCCCTTGCCAAATCCACACCACTTTTCACCCTCTGTGATGCTTAGTCTCGGCGTGGTAGCTGTTTGCGATGGAGCTTCCACTCGCCGCACCCGCCAGGTGTGAATTATGCTCTGTAATTCGTTTTTAAACTTTTCCTCGGCGAATCTGAATGACGCTACTGGGATTGTTCCTTTATCTCTGGTGTCGTATAGTGTATCCGGGTCCCATCCCCAGCCATGATTGAGTCTAAGAATTTTTCTCTATCGATGTCGTAGCACTCAAGGAATCCGCGGGCTGCTTCAACCCGTTTTTTGTTTGTGATCTTCGGTGAGCATTTTGGGACTCACCTTGGGCAGATTTTGCGGTCTCCCAAATGTTCTGTCAAAATCTAGTCAAAAGTAGTCTTAATGACATCAGGGATCCTATCACAGAACTCCCGAACTGTCATCCTTCGATCTGCAATCATTGTTTTTTCCACTTTGGCAATTTTTTCGACTGAAACAGATGACCGTCCGGCACGCTTTTAAATTCTCTGCACCATTTGCGCATGTTTTCGCACTCATACACTGTTTTCCTTACTCTTCCAAGTAGCTGAGAATGAATTTCTACCGCGGTCTTGTTCTTTTCACAAAAAACTAATTATAATTAATTCTCGTAATTCACACCAACCGAGCTATTTTCTGTGGGAACGAGATCGATATCGCTCAAGATCTCCTGTCAGATTTGTTTGATTTTCAATGGCTGTTATTTGTTTTTCTACAGGCCGATGTCAGAATTTCAGCTGTAATCTGTCACGTATGTTAGTTTAGGTTGTTTAAAACACACATTCCTGCAAGTATGCATGCTTATTTATTCATTTAACCGGTCAAAGGCCGGAGACGCGCCGGCGTGCGCGTCATATGCGCATGCGCGAGAAAATAATTCAAATATTTGAATAATATTGTCGACGAAAAACTTTTGGTCTGCGATTTTGACCCTTCTATGTACAGAATTTGTACGAAGAACAGTGTCAGAATCTCTTGCGCCATCATTACTCTAGGTGATGCTAAAAGTTTCATTCACCTTGTCACCCTGGAATATCTTTAAAACGATTTCATTTTCATCCATGACAATGCGCTGTCATAAATTGCCGCGAATTTAACGGTCGCAATAAATGCGTGTATCGCGAATAAAACCTATTAATGTACGTAATAAATGCAAGTAATGTGGTTTTGTTAGATAGTTTATTGTGTTGTGAACGTGTTTCAGTCAATAAAATACACAATAGCTCAAAATTTATCAACAAAACATTCAATTCAAAATTCAAAGTGGTGGTTTTTTAGTGTTTTTTTGTGAAGTTTCGCGAATTTCCGCGAAATGGCCTGGCCTTTGACCGGTTAACAGCGATAGAAAATCCCACAAATCTGACAAGAGATCTATGTCGATCGAGATTGATATCGGGCGAGATCTCTTGTCAGATTTGTGTGATTTGGCGTAAAATAATTAAGCTTCATGCCAGTGCTGCCGGATCTTGCGTAAAATTGTTACTCGCGACCGCAGCACCTTGGAGACCTTGTTTTACGGACAGTCCTCGTATATCAAATTGTGATAAGATATTATGTATATTCATAATGCTTAAGACTATTATCAGTTATCATCCTGTACTGGAATGTGTTGGCTCATCATTTAGGATAAACTGCCTATCATGATTGATTTGATAATTACTAGAATCAGTAAATAACTAATGCGTCCTTTTTTTTCTAATTAAATAAAGTGATTTAAATGAAAAAATTGAATTTGGCGCTTTTCCTCAAACCTTCATTTACAATTTACAGCAATAGTAACTTTCTGCGCCAACAGGTGGCAGCACTGCAGTCGCTTGCAAAATGGCCGATATCAATGTTCGTGAGGGAGCGGACTCCGGATCGGCAGAGACGGGTAGTTAAATGAAAGGCAGTCATTCGTAGTAGTGAGCCAGTCTTTATTGTTGAGCTACGTAGTGAAGGTCGATGCGGAGCGGAGTGACAGAAGTGCAGTGAGTGTTGTTGATGCGTGATGATGGTCAGGAAGCTACGGCGGTGAAGATCACAGATGTTCAGGGAGCCGATGTGTAGCTTTACGCTGTGGAGAAGTGACCTTGGTCCAGGCGGTTGATCGGTGTCGTGATGACGGATATGGCTGCTATGTGTCCTTTGAGTTGGAGCACACACGTGACGCAGGAAGGAACTTTGAGAGGCGGTGAGGATGACTCTGGCAGCGGAACGCGATGGGTTTCGAATGCCAGAGAACGGGTTGCACCTAAACAGCAAGTACATGCGGGGCTTGGTAGTTGGTAGGTCGGGTGACATCTCATGTCAAGGCCCGATGGGCCGGACAGCGAGATGGTGGTTGGAGATGGAGGCCTCGAAGGTGTTATGGAGATGTTCCTGGTGTCACACTGGATGTGCGTAAATCACATGTTGCTGACTGCGCAGGCGGCAGCCCGGCGAGGGCTTGTACTATGTTGCGACACTGTACTATTGTAATCACTTCACTGTGTATGTGAGTCGACCAATGAATTGAGACTAGACTGCCTTGCAGCGCTTATATAGCCGTCCAGTAGAGTAGCTACCCAAAGCTTCTGGTAATGTTGCGAATTCATGCAAAGCGAAGAAAGTGCTTTAACGTTCTGCTGCCGTAATGATGAACGGCCGTTGACCCGAGGCCTTTCGCATAAGTGGTGGAATAATTAACCGGCTAGTAGTAATTATTGGCTGTAGGTAGATATGTACCGGCGGTGCCTTGCGCGGTGTCTTGTTTTCGTGTGTTCCTACAGAGCCAGTGGCGGCGCAATGAATTTGGCAAAAGTGGGCGCTTCAGGAATTGATGGCGAAAAATAATGGTGTCACCACATTCGTATTAGTCAGCGTTCTGTGATTGAATTCTTGAATGCAGATAGTAAAACGCCTATTACAATCGTACGTACATATTGATGAGTAGAAAAGGTAAGTTGATTATAAAGTTGTAGAAGAATACGAAATTATTTTTTTACTTTTTAGTGCATTTTTTGAAGTTGTTTTTTTGTTTTGTTAAAATTTTTGTTTATTATAAGGTAACTAGCTGATCCGGCGAACTTCGTACCGCCTCAGAATCAAAAACTGTTGTCAACTTATTAGCTGAATTGATCTAAATTGTTTCTCCCTGCGTATACCATACCTTAATCTAAATTGTTTCTCCCTGCGTATCCTTTCCCCTCTCGCGTTCCCTCTCCCTCTCCCCACTCCACTTCTCCCCTTCCCCCGTCCCGCTAACCCCCCTTCCTGAGTTCCTTTCCCCCCTCTCCCTAATCCCCGGTTCACAGTTCAATATTATACCCCTTACAATATTGCTGCAGTTCTTTCAAAATAGGAGAATTCATTCCATACAAAATGTATGGGGAAAATAATTTTCTTCGGAGTGGAACACCCTTTACTTTTAGGGGTATGAAAAATAGATGTTGGTCGATTCTCAGACCTACCAGATAAGCACACAAAATTTCATCAAAATTGGTCCAGCCGTTTCGGAGGAGTATGGTAACAAACACTGTGACACGAGAATTTTATATATTAGATATAATTTTGTGTAGGTAGTACCTATACCTTTTGTCATCCGACCGCTGTCTTTTCAGAGCAAGTAAAACTCCATCGCAGGATAGTGGAGATAAGGATTTGGAGGTCATGCATATAAAAGACGCCTATTTTACTAGTGAAAATTAATGTTAACTTTATTGCAGTTTGCAAGGGAAAATTGAACCAAGGAAAAGTAAACAAAACATAAATACCTTGAGCATCTATCAACTGATGTAGAAAGAGAGAGTCAACAAATTACGTTTAACTTGTTGAGGGCCAGGTTTTTCCAGGAACAACACGGAAATTTCATGATCTTCAATTTGAATCGAATGTTTTGTGGATTAATTTTTACCTATCGTATATTTTATTGACCGAAACACATTCCTAGAACAATAAACTATTTACCAAAATAACATTACTTGCGTTAATTACGTAAATTGATAGGTTTTACGATGTTTTATTTGAGGTACACGCATAACGGCATAAACATGACGCGGCCAAAATGACAGTTCGAGACACTTCGAGATGCCCACAGATAAAAATTATTTTTAAATATTGTGTGGCTACTAAGTGAATGAAATCTTTACCCATACCATAGGGAATGTTGGCGGCAGTGATTCTGACACTTCCTTTACAGATTTTGTACATAGAAGGGTCAAAATAGTAGAAAAAAGATTTTTTTTTTTCGCGCATGCGCAGAATCTTTTTACATCCCGGACTACGGAAAATTTAATATAAATTATTCGAAGTGACGTGTCTCATTGCGGGTTTCTCTATGGTAAAGTACGATAATAGAGCAAGCGTTTCTGACATTGTTCTTCATACACTTTCTGTATACATAAGGGTCAAAATTGCATTTCAAAGTGCCGCGCCACCTCGCGGACACCGGTGTCCGAACGGCCCACAACGAGTTAATTATTAATACCGCACACGTCCCGTCGCCGTGACAGTCGTAACACTCCTCCAAACGACGACAGCAATCCCCAAGACACCGTCCAGCACGTCATGGGGCCACAAGTTTAAAGGAAATCCACCCAACAACCAGGCACAGCTGATCTACACCCATCAAGCGGCGTGTAGAAATCTCACCGGCCAAAGGAACAGCAAAGTAATCAATACATCGCCCGTTGATTACAGTTTAAATTCACTTACGCACGCGGATAAAGCAATCACTCGGCATCCGGCGAGGAATTAAACAAAATAATAAGGCTTCTATGCCATTTGAGTCGTCACACACTAACAGAACGAAAAATAAAACTCATTCTAGGCTATATCGCACTAGAATCTCTCATAACAAAAACTCCTCGTCAAAAAAAACCTCTCGCCTCAAAAAATTACGTGATGTCTGTCGCCATCTTTCCTCGAATGACGTTTCCGGTCCCCTTGCGGTTTGGCCAACCAACAAAGTTAAAAAATAAATAAAGCATAGACAATAAAAGTACCTATTTTGAGCAGTACCTGCTCACGAAATACATATGTTACATCCAGTTGTACATGTAATAAATTTTAGGTTTTAAATATTAGTTTTGATTTTTGTTTTCAGTGTTGGGCGAGGAGTGCCAGTCCATGCCGGCCCTGGTGGAGGGCACAGCCCTGGAGCAGCAGCTGGCGGCGCACGCCCTTGGCTGCATCCCCGAGCACACCCTGCTGGACTCCTGCACACGCCTCTCTGTCTCCCTGGAGGAGAGTGTCTTCAAGGTACACTGAAACCCGCATAAGGTTTCCACCTAACAACTTGAGTTCTATGACAATACAGACAAGTGAACAAAAAGAATAAAAAATAACAAATAATAAAAGAATAAAAAAGAACAAAAAGAATAACAACAAACGACGACCTATTCTTTTTGTTCTATTTTGTTACTGTTCTGTTTTTTCTCGATACCATTTATTAGTCCCTTGAAGATTAAAATTGAAAAATTGCCTAATTTATCCTATTATAATTTAATATGTATTAGGTTTTCCCACATAAAAAGTTTTCCTTTTCTGGTACCTTATAAAGAAAACTTTATAAGAGAGTTTCGCTGTAGGTACTACAAAAAGATTGTTAAAGTGTTGAATTTTGGAATTTAACAGTTCAACAACTTCACTTGTACTTTCATAGATACAGTCTTACTAATGTGTTTTAAATTTTACACAACTGATAAACGGCTGTTTATGTAAAAAATCCTCACTAATAAATATTACATAAACTAAACTGATGATTAACAACCGTACAGTGGTCATGGAAAGTTACACATTGCTTACACAGCCAAGAGACTTGTTTAGCTATGTTTTAGGTTTATCCCTCGATTTATTTTTGGGATCGATGTATTTTCGTGCTTGTTATAAAAATTTGTGCAAACTCGAATACAATAATGATATCAGTACTTACCTACACTTTAGTATAATGTATTTTTTCAATTCACCACATTTTGAATGCCTTTTGAAAAAAACAGATTTTTTCATACATAAAATAGCAAAAAATAATTTCTCTTGGCGATAATTAATTTCGCACTATATTTCAGAGGGTGGCCTTTTTTTTTTGACATTATGTACGTAAGTGATATAATGTTGTAATGGCTGGGTAGAGGTTTTTTTTATTAATAAGGTTTTTACAATACAAAAATCAGTGTTACTCAGTGTTGCCAAAATAATGAAAAAAATATATTGTTTCGCTTCATTAAATTTCTATATTATTTAATTCTAGGTGTCAGTGAGCTCTTCCAGCCAGTCTTCTCGTGCCGGGTCCAGTCCGCATATGACCCTGGAGGAACTGAGGGCCGTCAATCGCTACGCAGAGAGCACCCGCAGCCTGTCCTACCTGCCCCAGGTCAGTCACAACTCATCAGTCCATCTAATCACCACACAGACTAACACGACATGTGCCCAGCCATCCTTTGCAATCATTACAGCGGAAACAAACAATCTCTAGCACTATTTCTTTTTAGTGAGACTCACTTAATAACTTTCATGCTTAAGAAGTTTTGTTTTTCGGTTACTTGAAGACAGAATTTGAAAACTGGCTTTATTTATTCCACAAATCGAGTCATAAAAGCGATCTGTTCTCATGTGACAAATGTCAGCCAGATGCGCTTTTGGCGTGTCTCTCAGCTGTGCACTAGTGTAAATAAGAAATCTAAAGGTCTGGCTATTGTAAGAAACATCTGATAAGGTTAGGAACGAATTGCAACAGAAGTTGCATTTTAATGCACCTCGGGAGATTACAATTCAACTATGTTCTTTAATTGTGTATTATTTTTTTTAAATGTGAATATGCACAACTGCTCCCAACCGTCTTGAGCCGGTGGGACTATGGCATCCCCAATTAGAGTGTGATGTGGGGCTGAAGGTAGTGGGGAGGGAAGCAATATTGGTGAAGAGTTAGGCGGGGAAGTCCTAACTTTTCAGGTTACCAAACACAGTTAACCTTTAACTATGGACGTCGGGTCTCAGAGGCCCAACCCTTCAATTTCTCGGAATAAACACCTTCCCCGCGCGTGCCATCCCCGCGCGTCTCAGTAGCTTCAGTTTTAGTTGTGTTATGACCAAGGAGGGAGAAGGTCGCGTCATCCGGCACTTATTACGTGAGTAATAATCATTTAAAATTTGATCAGGGCCTGGGAGACCCGTTGACTATAATTTCAAAAAGTCATAAGAAAGTCAGAAAAAAAGTCAAAATTTCAAAAAGTCATTAGTTTTTTTTATGGCTTTTTGTTACTGTTTCTTTTATTAGCTAGGAAAAATTATTGGTTTTGATTTTTGTAATACCTACTATAATTAAGGAGCCTTAATATGATCTCAAGTCAATTAAGACTGAAAACTGACTAGGTTTGTTAAATTTGGAGATAATTATTAAAATATGAATAAAAGTTGATTATTTTTATTACTCGATCTTTTATTTATAAATACTTTATACATATTAACTCCTTGCTAAAGTCAGATTGATCCAGGTTTGAAAATTAGAAGAATTTTATGAAGGGGTCGTGACCCGACGTCCATGGGAGTGTGATTTTTTTTTCACGTCCATAGTTAAAGGTTAAAGCCATAATAATAATATAAATTAGTAAGAAAACACATATATTTTCTCACGCACATTCACACTGATGATGTTTAGATATTATTCAATGTGATAAATTATAAAAGAGATATTATATAGAGAATGTCACGTGTGGCTGGCCTTATCTGGTATCAGTTCTAAGTCATTTGTAATTTTGAAAGCTTTACAAAACTGATATATTTTTTTTTTAAACATATATTTTTTCGACCCTACTACAATCATTACCACTTATTCACACAAATCATTAATTTGAATATATTTTGTAAAATAAGGGTTGCTTTTGTATCTATAAAATCATATGTTAGTATTTTTAACCGGTCATTTGTATAAAGCAAATGTTTCTTTAGTAGTTTTATTATAATATGTGTAGAAATAATAAAACTGTGGATTCTCAGTCCAAAGGGTGGCTCTGCACCGTTTTGTTTGTACCTAACCTATTTTAAGTAAGTGTGTGAATCTAACAAATTAATGTACTGTAACCTCTATCTTCTGTGTGTTTCACTCCTTGATAAAGTGTTCTTTTTGCTGACAGGAAGGATTTAAGGTAGTGCAGACGTCTCTCTTGGAGTGAGGTTGATTGGTAGCTACTCTTTTCTATTATATTATTTGTCTGTTATCGACCTCCCCCACAGCATCCACATTAAACCTTGCCAAAACATTACAATGAATGTTTCACCCACTCTGTACTGTATATTCATTTGTTGTGACAGTCCATACGTGTTGTAGGGCGCATTATTATCTGGTGGCTATTTATGGATGTCGACGAAATCCCTCCACAGAGAATTACCCACACGCCTTGAATTCAATACCATAAGTGGATAAATGTTATTGGCCACACAAAATCTTTATTTATTGTTCCAGTGCTAAATTTATTTTCAGCTGTCGGTGTGTAGCCTACTTTATAATCATTTTTAGGACTTGTAACACTGAAAGATTGGTAATACACTTAACTTCGGCACAAAACAACGCTACTACACCGTCCCACTAATATGAGATTACGTTGTCCCAGCTGTGAGCAATGTTGCTTCTACCGTAGTTGGTATAGTGCCCAGCTATTTGGATATGATTTCTTTCAGTGGAACGGTCCCTGCTGATCTGATCAGAAACACCTAGTGTGGATTTTGTACTTTAATCAATCATATCTTATTAGATATACGGCATTTAACATCTGCATTCAAAGCCTATCGTAAAATCATCATTAATATTTCATACTCCTGATTTTAAATAGTCTTTATTTTGTGTGATAGATATTAATTATGACTGCTCTGAATGTGCTAACTCAAATAACCAAAGTCTTGTGTTAGGCATTGGTATGTCGATTTGAATTGTCATTTTGATAATCCTCTTTTACGATGCAGTAGAATCATTATCGATATTATTACTAGTGGTGGCGTATCGAAAACAATTAATCAGCTCTACGATTAATTGTTTTTGATACGCCACCGTATCAAGCCGTAGCCAAACATACTAATATGTTTGGCTAAGTTGAGTAAGCATGGTTAAATCGGGTGCAGTTGATATGTAAATATCTTTCATTGTATTATGATTTAAAGTAACTACTTTTCTCAAAAAGGTAATCCTAATTATAAAAAGTATTGTTGATGCTCAGATCAATAGGTGTTCCCCAACATTTAAAGTTAACGCAATGCCTTAACCCTCTTACAACTTTTATACATCCAAAATGATTGAGTTCTCATAGAATATTATTACATACAAGTAGCAAACACACCCAAATATTTAGATGATTCCCTGTGCTGTCCCTGTGTTGTTAGAGATACATTACATATTATTATATTAACAGGTGTTAACAATACAATAACTCTTTGTGAACAACTACATAAAATTGCAACATGCGTGCATATCTTGATTAGCTGCTATAGCAGTCATTTTGATGATTTGAAAAATTAAATCAACCCTAAATTTGCACAGACAACAAGTTTTTGCAAATGGTTATTGATTTGTATTCAGAGTATAAATGCACTAATATTTATTAGTGCATTTAACATGTGTCTCAAATGTATTTGTATTTTTATGAAAGTTCATAAATATTTCATGAAGATTCCCAAAACCCATTTTCCATTTACAAAAACGTTTTATTTAACTATAAAAATGCATGTTTTAGTTGAACATAAAATTATATATTATCCTATGTACATTTATTTGTCAAGAATAATTATCACACTTGGGACATACACACATTTCTGTAACTTGTGGGATCCATATTTTTTCTATATAAATCACATTGTTTGAACAAGTGATCAGCCCTTTAAAATACAATATACTAAAAAAAGCCTTTTTAGATAGGTTATTGTAAAGGGATTGTATCTTGTTACATGGAAAAGTTATAGGGTTTTTTATTGTGTACCACAAAGGCATATTTTACTTCAGCTTTATCATTGAAAACATTCATAGATTGTAAAATAAAAGTGAGTTGGTTTAACCCTCCAACCGCAGCAAAGTGGTCTTCTGTATTGTCTGTGCTTTGAACCCAATCACACAAGTAGAAAACCCTGTACTTTAGTACCCGACTAGGAGAGTGAGAGTGAGTGCCGGAGAAGAGGGGTCAGTTGTTTGGTTGGCTGTGACTAGACGAGTGTTGGTTGTGTACGCAGGTGCACGAACGGCAGAGGGCGCGCATGCGGACGCGCTCCGAGTGGTTCCTGCAGCCCGCCGCCTCGCTCGAGCTGCGCGTCTCCACGGGTACGCCCCCCCCCAGCCCTCCCTACCTCCCCCGCCCCAACCCCCCCCTCTCCACCCCGCGCCGCGCGCACGTGGACAACAAGACCCTCCTGCTGCTTGTGGCCTGCCTGGAATTCCTATTTTGATAGCCCGCCCCGCCCCTCCTTGTCGGTATTATTATTTTTTACCTTTTTAGTTGCAGAATGCCGTTTTGTTTGCGAGTTATCATAATTCCCCTCTCCCTCCCCCTCCCCCCTCCCCTGGATGTTGGCACGCTTACAAAGCACCCGGTGAACGGTGATATCTGCAGAACTATGTATACTTTGACCATAGACTTAATTATCAATCGCTATAGCTCTACAGGGGACACAATTAAATATTTTGCCACTGAAAGATTCCAAAATTCTTGTTGAATTACATTTTTCATTTTTTGATCACTAATTAATATATTACATTGCATTAGTTTTTGTGTTATTTAACCACTCGAGCGATTACATTAGTTCATAAAATATGTGTCGAGCGACTGTGATTTCTGAGCGTTCGATTAGGACATTCCCCTCCTGCATGCCTCTGAATTTTAATGTGGAGACATATAAACTAATTTTAGTGCTGTATAGCCAATGAATCCTCCACCGTTTCTATATTTCACCGTTTATCCCATAGTTTTAGGATTTAAAAAAAAATTGAATTGTAAAGTTTATAAATGTGTGATTCCGCATGTTGTTCCTTTGAAATTGTCTTATAGGGGTCACATTGAATATTTTCTATTTCTGTATGTTGTCTTTGGCCTACTTGATAATCACAGATACAAATATATACTAGAAGACTCAATTTTTAATAGTAAACTATTTAAATAGTAAACTTGGGTAAGGTTCGAAAGTTTTGTATGAAAAGATATTTTATAATATTTTGGGTTTGCGGACTGTCAAAAATAATGCACTAAATTAGGATATTTAATACAATTCCACTAAAACTGGTATTATTTCACAATGTAAAAGACATGACGCCGAGAATTCACACTTTGTTTAGAGAAAAACAGAAAAAAGCCACAATTTTTTTTCAAATGAGTTAAAACACGTTAAATAGATAGAAATTTCTCCTACGAATACACAGGTAAATAAATATGTAATAAAAATTGAAGGAAACAAACATTTATGCCATTTTAATAAGCACTTCTTCAAGAACTAGAATTAACTTTTGTTAACTTGAGAATGTAAACAATATTAGAATTTAGATGCATTTACAATCGGCCACAGGAAGTATATATTGATAAAGTGGTTTGACGAAAGGTGCATAAATTGGCAAGCGATCGCTCAAGTTGTTTTGCAAATTGGCCATAATATGCCAAAAATCGTTCAAGTGGTTAAGACAGTTTCGGTGCAAAGATGTCCTCTTCTTAGTGATTGTGCGATTGATGATAAATCTATGTCCCTCTAGCCCTCAATAGATGACGGGTATCTTAGCCAGTAATCTATGGGCAAGCACGCTAGTAACTCTGTAATATTTGTGTATCTACTGATTTGATCAGGTTTGTTACAATACATTCTGTGTTTCTGCTTTGTGGTTGATCCTTCTAATTATTATTACACACTGTACATAAACAAAATTAATTTATAACAAAATGGTTCAAGATGGAAGTAACAAAGATTACAAAAATTACAAATATTTTCAAAACTGTAATTTTGCTATTATTTTTCTGAAGTTCATAACTAACAAAAGAGATAACATTGAGCTGGGTTAGAGGTTAGAGAGTGAATTATATTTTATTAATATGGGTGGTGGTTTCAAAGCCAATATCCACTCGAGCTACGGGGATTTCTGAGTGTTTAGTTCTCGATTCGGCCATCCGATATAAATGTCATACCTCTAAATATTAATACGGAGACATGAACTGCTTGCTGCAGTTTAAAGCCAATGAATTCACCTAGATTTCATCGTTTATCCCATATTTTTATGTTTTATAATTCATTTTAATTTCTTAAAACCACCTACCTAAATTTGGGTAATCATCACTCGAGTGGTTATTATAGAAAATGAATCTGTATTGTTCCATCTTGTGCTATTTGGTAATGAGTAGAGGGGTCAAGACACAGCTTTGTATTTGTTTATTTTTCAGCAATTCTGATCTGCAGCTTATATTATATTACATAACCGAAAGAATCATTTTAACTATTAATTGTCTCACGAATGTCCGCTTGAAGTATGCATCTACTTATCACATATTGTGATGTTTTTTTATGACAAAGCACATTTTTATTCATCTACTACATATTTCACAAAACTGAAATTTTAATTCATCATAAATAACTTTGTTTTGTCTTGGCCTGTTGTACATAGCGCAATAAAATACTGATTTTATTTTAATTTTTCTTGTACATGCATAATGTTTGGAGTTTTTTTTTTGTAGAACTTCATTCATTTTTGTTATTAATATTTTTTAACGTTCCATTTGGTACATTTATTATATGGTGGACAGCTGTTTTCCGTTGGAAGAAATATAAAAATATACTTAGCAGATTTTAATAATGCAATCTAAGAAATATAATACATCATACCTTTATTAAGTGTGTCCTCTTTTTCGTATTTAATTTTAATATTGACTCATTGGGCTGAATTAGCATTAATTTCTTAAATAATATTATTTAAAATATTGCGAATAAGATGTGGAGGGAATCTAATGCAGATTGAAAAAGCTATATAAATATCTGAAATGTAGTTGGTTAATGGTTATTATTTGTTTTATTATCTACCGATTAAGCCACATAACAAGTTGATAGCAAGTAACGTAATACATAATTAGTTGGGTGTAAAGATTAACACACATAACTAAATACTCATTATTTCATTCACCCCCAGCATAATACAAACATGGCAATACTCGTCAAACAAACTGCAAGCGCATGAAGTTAATGTAGTTCAATTTTAGTGTAGCTACCTAATTTTGTTGTTGTAATGTTTCCTTATTAAAACCACAGTCAAACTTTTTCAATTTTAATGCAGACATTGTTTCGTTTTATCCAAATTGATATTTTCTTTCTAATTTTATTTGGCACCAGTACAATGTTTTTCTTAGCTTGTGACATGCAACGATAAATATTTGCAAAGTAATTTGTTTTTATTTTTCTGGTCTGAGCCAGTCCCTAAGTTCGAAATAGATCTCTAGGGTACTCGTGATTATTTTGTCCTATTGACAGTCACTGGCCTAGTCCTAGTATTTAGAGTCCTGTGTTTTTTTTTTAAATAAATTGAATAAAGGATGTGAACCAACCTTGTTATTCATACTCCTTTGATACTTTTTTTTGAACCACAAGGTATGTCCATACTCGCTAAGTGGTTAAAGATATATTTTTTAACTGATACTCTCTCACTCTGATATACACTTGATAATACATACACTTTATTCAAAATGATAATTTTAACCCTGAGACTGCATCAAGTCATCTGCTATTAGTATATATTCATAATAGGCCTAAAAATAAGGATACATTGTTCAGGACTATTTTTAAAAAAGTCGTGTAATGATAATTTTATTCATCACGCTTTTGACCAGCAGTTGTCATTTTTTCCTTATCTGTTTTTAAATTACAACATTAAAATATCGTGGTTTAGGACTAGGCCAGTGATAAAATGTATGCCTTGGCCAGTAAAGGGTAAAACAAAATTGTAGGGTTTGAACTTTTGACTCATTTGACTTTTGGGGTATTTATTTGTGTTGCTCTTCCTTCTCCAGTTTCCATAGTCACTTGCCACCATGCGGGCATTTGCCCTGATGATGAACATCGGCTTAACCTTCGCTTACCCAAAATGCCAACTTATGTTACCTACATTCTGTATTAGGCACCAGCTATAAATTTAAGTTATTCCCAAAAAATATATTTTATTAAATAATCGCATTATGTAATTATTAATTTTATAACAGTCGTGAAATAATTATTTTCACACTTAACTTTCAAAAAAGCTAAGAGAAATGCCATGGTTATAATATACTATGCCAATTATGTGTGAATTTTTCATTCCTCTTCAAGTTTAATATTAATAATAATTAATAATTTGGTCATGTCAAGAGTTAGAATAATAGATGAGTATGTATGAGTGTGAATAAGGCAAGGACTGTATGCCAAGACCGAGTCGTTTGGCGGTCCGCCAACCTCATACTCTTGCGGAAACAGCTTGATGTTGTTTGTTTTTGGGGTGTTATGCCATGTTACGCTAATACGGCATAACGCCCCTAAAATAAACAACAAAAATACTTTTGGCCGTGAAAATCTAAAATCATTACCAGCTTGATGGTTAATTAATTAAAATAATTTGTACATTTGTCGTTTTTGTGAAAAATCACCTCAAGGGCGCTTTAAATTTTATATTTAAATGTACACAGTACACACTATTTAAAATCATAAAAACTTTTCCACGAGGAAAAGTGAAAATAACTCCAATATTACTAACTTGATAAGGTAATGGTTGCGTGTCATCTTGGGATTGTAAGGATTGGAAGTTTTCAATGTTTTGGTAATGGGAAGGTTAAGAATTAGGCAATCTATACAAACTGAATAAATAAATTCCCCAAAAGTCAAACAATACAATATGCATTGTATTTAAAACATTTTGTTAAAGTTGTGTCTGGTTGCGGTGCGGTGTTTCCAGGTGGCGAGCGCCGCAGTAGCCGTCGCCGTTCCCGTCGCGCGGCTCGCCCTGACTCTGCCCGCCGGACTGAGGCGGCCCTGCGCCGTCGGGCCGCCGCACCCGCAACCGCCGAGGTGGCGCTCGCTCTGCAGCCTGGCCCCCTCCCCCCGCCGCCCCCCCGCGCCTCCCTGCCCGCGCTCCCCGCCTGCCTAGCGCACTGACCCCGGCCAGCGCGCCTGCAGCGCCGCATGCGAGGACTGACACTCTAATCACAATACAGCAACACTGCATTGTCATTGGCACTCATTCCAACAACTCATTACAACAGCTCCTGTAAAGGACTGCAACACACTAATTATTGTACTATCTATGGATAAAATGCAGCTCAAAATATGAGTAGAATGCAAACTCTTGAGCATTATCCGTGGATACAATATAATACAATGCGAGCACCGATAATTGAGTACCTAAATTTGAACACTATCTATGGATAGATTGCAAGTTAGGACTACATAATTTGAACGCTGTCTGTGGAGAGATGTAAGCTCCAAATACGAGTGCTACTATTAGAATGCAATTTCCAATAATACGAGCACTATCTAGTAGAATGCGAGTTCCAATAATGGAGTATATATTATGAGCGCTGTAATGAATGGAAGTTTCGGTAATGGATTACATCATATGAACATTATCTAAGTATAGAAGCGCTTTAGCATTATCTATGGACAGAATAGAATACAATCATCTATGGATAGAATGCAAAGCCAGGATCACACCTGATCTATTTCATAGAATCTATGATATAGATCAGTGAGAACAGGCTTTTCTATGAAAGAGAAATCCAAAGCTGAATATACTTCTATAAATTGACCATAAATTCTTAAAGAATAGATCAGGTCTGAACGTAGCATAATGAGTTATAGAGTATGAGCATTATCCATGAATAGATTTTCGGCTTTGAGCATTTATCTATGGATATAATGAAAGCTGTAGCAAAGATTTGCATTTTGGATCTGGATAGAAAGCATTGGAAGAGTGCAGACTCCACCTATGAAGCACATAATATTGATAATGTTATCTTATAATCTATAATGGATATATTATGCAATGTGTTTTTCAAAATTGGTACTGATTTCTTGAAATATGCCAAATCGAGATGGACATCAGTACAAAATAACACTGTTGACAGTAGAATGTGTCTTTCGTATCTGTGTTAGTAAATTTCACAGTTGATTCAAAAGATACATGTTGACATTTATTTGCTAATCAAAGCCAAATTCCAACCGCTCACCACAAGTTGGATGCGGTGCGGAATGCTGTAAGTTATAAGTAGCTAAGTTATGTAGATCTCATGCATTTTGCCAGTCTAGATAATATAATATATGTATCTGAGATGCTGTACTAAAGCACAGCCCATGAACATAATCAGTCCACTGAGATTGGACTATGTTATTATTTTTTACTATAAACTGGCCGAAATGCACAAAGTTTATTTGAACAAAGAATGGTCGCCCAAATTGAATTGACTAATAGAATTAATTTTAAAACTGTAATTTCTATAATGATTCCAAAACATACAATTAATGTGATTTAACTATGTATGTTGTATGTTCAGAAAACAATTTATTTATGTAAACTTTAGTAAATTAAGATCATTTTATTATTGCTAGATATTGTACGAAATTTGTTTCCTAGTTATTAAGTAAAAGAAAACACCAGTGTGAAATATTGTTTTTAATGTAAGTAATTATATATTTATAGACTCAACTTGAATCTTACTTTTGACTCAATAATTGAGTATTTTTATATTGTACCATGAATATTTTGAAGGTAAGGCTTTCTTTTAATTATTATATTATACAATGTAACGAGTCGGTGACGTAGGACGCAAACGGTAGTCAGGTTATTAAGTGCATTATGTAGTGTGTGTGCGTGTGTGCGTGCTAGTCACTACTACGTATATCTACAGTCGGACAGGCTATGGAGTACTTTAACTAACCTTGCATATTATTCATTGATATTGCCATTGATTTTTCTCAAAGGTAGTAACTACGGATATTTGTTCTGAATTAGGTGTTTCTGTATTTTTTCCTTGGCATTAGTTGTTTGAGTGAAATTTAGGTTTTACATCATCCCTCTTTTCAGCCCGATTCCTTATAGAGACCAAAGACAAGATCGCTATTTTCATATCTACGATTTCAATTCGCATCGCTGCAAACAACACATGAACCATGTTGTTTGTTGTGATACCAACTGAAATTGTAGATATGAAAATAGCGATCACGTAAAGCGAAAATCTTTATCTTTGGTCTCTATACGGGAATCGGGCTGAAAAGGGAGATGGTGTAAAACCTACATAAGATTGGCCTGATCGTCTCCATAATCTGGAAAAAGACTAATTTTACAATGAAATACATGATATCAAATAACACTAGTGTCAATAATGTCTGGCAAGCACGAGAATCCTTGTATCCTGTGTCTGGGAAAAAGTGTTCATGACTAAGCTTGGGTGTTTGACTCACTTTTGTATTTATTCGCAAGGAAAGAGAGTAATGATTGAGGGATGTGCCTATCATATTATTATGTATAATCTTTAGGTACTTTTTAAATATTGGAAATTTTTAATGTATGTTCACAAAGTAGGGAGTGCTGATCAAATTAATTTTTATGTATTTTAGGGTGTATAAAGAAAATTAGCAAGTTTGAGAAGAATATTTATAGAAAAAAAATGAAATGATAATGGTAGTAGTGATGGATGAATGTTAATTTGTATCGCTTGTTGTGTCACTATTGATTATTTTACGACCACACATATTTGAAATGTTTATAAGAGATAAAAATTTATTACTAAAGTACATACGAGGGCGTATCCAAAAGAAATTGAAATCATTTTTGAAAACTGTGTCTATTTAATTTTTCTACTACAAAACCTTCCAAATAATCTCTCGACCAATTTTTTTATATACCCTGTCCAATCTTTTTTTCCATTCGAAACATTTTTTAAATTGGTCGTCTGTGATACTTGACAGCACCTTTATCATTTTTGTCTTCACCTCAGCAACGTTGTCTCTTTTCATTTTTCCCCTGCGATGTATTTTCAAAAATAAGTGGTCCATCCAAAAGGAAGCATTATTGTATTAGAACAACCAGTCAACTGCCACAAATCAGGCTTTTCCGCTACATAAATTTGACACCCATAATGATTTTGCGACATTTTCGTCAGTTTGGGCCGTTAAAGGGCGACCAGAGCGAGGTTGGTCATGAATTAACTTTTCCACTCTTCTGAAATGAAAACCACTCAATCATTTGAGTTTTCTCCATAACTTCGCTGCAATTATAGGCCGTATTGAACATTCCTAGAGTTTCTGTGCCAGTTTTCCCAAGCAGGAATCAAAAAAATTTCGCGCTGTTCACGAAAATTAACCATCACAAAACCACGAACACGCAACACAACTGCCACCAAAAAATTCACACCAGCCGAAAGGACGACTTCTTTAGTGCAGTTCTTGGCATACGACTGGGGAAGGGTAAATGTACATCTTCCTACCAGTAGAATAGAATGCAGTACTACAAAAACTGTACCCCCCCGCGCAACATCAGTTCGGTTTCTTTTGGGTATGCCCTCGTAAATATTTGGACTATGTATATATATTTTTTATCAATGTTCAGATGCTATAATGTAATCAAGTGTATGTTTTAAAATTGTTAATAATTGAATTATTGACTTAACTTGCCCTTGGGAATTGCTTGTAATTGTCAAAAATTCACCACAAACCTCTACATCGAATCGCTTTAAATGTTTCCTGCTTGATTAGCATATGTTAGACATATAAGAACCTATCGTACTATTCTGCATTCTAATCTCTTGATAGAATCCTTAATTTTCTGGTAAGAAGATTTACACATTTGTTTCACTACAACAAATTGGCCGACTACCGTCTGGCTTTGAAATGTGAAAACCAGCCTTTTACATTTCATTGCCGAATTAAAAATATGTATTTCCCGAAGGGTGAGATAGTTTTTTCTTAAACGTTCCAAATGATAATTAGAGGCTATTTTTGTGCATTTATATATCTTGTTTAAAGATGAATATTACTAAAACTTTTTGTGGTGTTTGTTTCAGAGAATTTCCTGATCAACACAATTATTTTATTTTTCTTCTTTTAGATAATATTCCTTAGAACAATCACTTCCAGTCTTCTTAACTTTACTATGGCAGATTTGCCGATTCTCTAGTACGTACGTGATCTGGTGCACAATGCATTTAGTATAAATAAAAGTATATTTAATCTTATATATAATGAGGATGTATGGCTGAAGATTTTAGAGTAAGTTGTGCCATTTGTATAAAATATCTTGTTGTCGTTCCATATTTTATTCAGAATATTATAACATTCAATTCCCTAAATCAATATGTGCGTGTTTTGACATTTATCATATTGTAAAAGATATTAAATTTAGATGTTTATATTTATTGTAATTTTTCGTTTTTGTCTGTGTTCTTTTAAAAAAGAGAATGTGACATCCGTTGACAATTATCCTTGTTACCAAACGAGTATTGTAAAATACGTTTTATGAGAAAATAGCTTGGGAAAGTTCATCACATTCTGACATCAATTTATTTTTTTGATTCACAATTTTATCAAATTGATGAAATATTTTTGCAAAACCAATTTCTACATACATACTTGCCAATAGGTTGTATCTATTTCCAGTATTTTAAAAATTCATATTATTTATTGTTTGTAGGTTTTTGATTATATTTTTTTGTGTAGAATTTACTTCATAAATATAAACAAAATTAGCTCTCTGCTAAATGCGTAAGCTTGGTAAAAATATTGCACTGTTTGTTGATTTGTATTAAAATGGATTATACTATTAGCTTCATCAAACATTATTTGAAATAGCTTCAGCGGCTGAATAGAATATTTTATTTAGAAAATTGGAATTTTTGTAAATTAACATGCTTTATTTATTAAACTATATTTTAGTGTGAATAGTATTATTGTTGAATTGTAGTTCAATTCTTTTCACAAATGAATTATGATTGGTACGGCTGGATTGGGGCCATTATTTTAATTTTGTATGGAGTACGTTTTGATATTTGAATCCCGCCCTTGATATTAAGACTGTTTTCTTCCTTTAGACACTTTACGTGCTGCTTGAAAATGAAAAGTATTTTTATTTGTCAAATACATTTAATCATTCCATCTCAATCGAGACTATACTTTTGCTTGTACGCGTTATAGTGTGTATTTACTGTATTTAATTATCTAGTTCACTAATTAACTTTATTTGAGAATTTAGTAATAGTAATAGTGTAATCACATTAACTATTTTCAGACCATCGTTGCTTTATTGTATTTTATATAAATTACCACTTTCCAAAAAGGTGCTTTATGTACGCGCAATATACTCGCAAAAAGGCATTGAAAATCACACAAATTAATTTCAACTAAACTAACAAATTATTTAGAAAAAATTGAAAATGATTCCTAAATATGCAGTATTTTCCCTAAACTGTTAGCATTCTTAAGAGGGCATTACCAGAGAAAACCGGAAATACGTCATTTTCAAAAAAGTTTTTAGACGTATTGACTCTTTTCCACAAAAAATTATAAATGGATTTCAAAAGATTGTTCTTTTATCTAGCATTCGTATGTAATAAATTTTGAGAATTTTTTTTAATTTTTAGTATAATAAGGTTATTCCATAGGTCATTGGCAGATTTGTTCAATTTTCAAAAAAGTTTTTGTATTATACCACACCCATTTCAAATAATATAATCATGCAGTAAAATAAATCAATACATTATCTAGCAAACGTATGTTTTAGAATTTTAATTTTAGTTTCAATAAAATCATTAAAAAATATGTACGTACATGTGTTTCTTGGCGAAAATTGGTCGGTTTGTGTATTTATTTGCGCACTTACAAACTAATATATTTCAGATTTTTTTAACATTCTTATTAAATTTAGACATTATTGAAAAATGATAAATACTTATAATCAAAAAATAACTACAAAAAGTACATTATTTTAATAGTTTTATCATCACGCCTTTCAGCATTTTTGGATGAAGGTATAAATTAAAGCTAATTTGAATTGAAATAAATTCGATATTGAGTTATAATTTAAAAAAGCTGGTACGGAGAATAATTAATCTTTCTCATTGTAACCGCCCTGCACGATCGTAAGAACAACTTTCGACGAAATGTGGATTTTCATCCGCTGGCTGGTTAAACGCTCTTAAAACTTTTTTATTGAAAAATCATATGTTTTTGGCAAAAGTTAAAAAGTCTATTATTATAACTTGATGCATTTCTGCAGTTAGCTGATTATTTGTGATTGACATTTTGAGATAGCTGCAAATGTAGGTTCATTCTTTTAACTGAAATGGTATCTGATAAACATTTATACATTAAAGTATTCAACCATTCTCCGACACAGCATCCCCAAAGAGGATAGTGTCCCTTGTCTATATTATTATATAAGAGAAATGTTATTATATTGGTGTATTTGAGTTGCAAGACTTATCAGTTATGTATAGTTGGTTGAGTTGGCTATTGCTTATCCTAAAGCTCGTTAACAAATGAACTGAGAATCTTGTATTGTTTCTAAGAAGTTAGTTTAGTAGTTGGTACATGAGCCTCATGTACCGCCACAAATAATTTAGTATTGTTGGATTGGCAACTAGTCGCACAGTTAATCAACAGATGGCACAAACCATATCAATCACAAATTAAACATGTATTTTATAATTTTAATTTGCACGAAACTAGATGAATATTCCACTTGAAGACAGCTACATGTTATATTTCTTATGAAGACTGACAACATAATGATTGTATATAAGTTCCATGTGTCAACAGAATTATTGTATCGCATTATTGTTATATAACGGAGAAGCCCAAAGATTAACTTATGATGAAGAGGAAATTTGCAGGGTAGTATGTGTTTCGTATTTAACGTGAAATTATTGTGTCAAGTGTACTGTCACCTTGCAAGCTCATTGTGACAACTTTTCTTATTTTGTATTCGATTTAATAAAATTTTATATGTCAGAAATATCCACACCAGTTTTTAATTTCACTTTTATTATCATTTTATTATTTGTATCATGCAGAGTCGGTTGGCATTGTTTGCATCCTTTTATAGGTTAAGTGGGTTTTTGGTAATTCCTTTCAATACCAATCCGCGTATTAATCAAAGCATCACAGAATTGACACTATTTAAGTTCATTGTTGCAAGTATGGTATTTGCTTGCAAAACACAATTATTTATATTGGTATTGAAGAAGTATAGCAGAAGCTATTTTACAACATTCAAAGTTAGTTTCTTTGAGGAGGTTGGTAGTGAGAGCGAATCTAAGATAAGGAACCGGTGCTTCCTAATATATATCTTCATTTGTACAGGCATAGTTCAAAGAATCAAAAATATTCCAAAAATAACCGGTTCCTCAAAAAAATAATATCGGGCGATCCAGTGATAGCAAATTAACCAGAGAAAGAATATTAACCGTAATGCAGTTTACAAATGCGTAATTTACATTACCGAAATGACAGTATAACAAATATGTCCCAGATAAGATATTTATATGTATGTATAATGCTCTGCCATTGCCACTTATGAATACAAAACACCAAAAATAGATGGAAAAGATGCAAATAATATTTCAAACTCTTGTTCTATCCTTTTCCAATTTTCTGTCATTTCTATTTAGTTACTAGCTGGGGTACCCGACTTCGCTCAGGTAGTTGATATGTGATTAAACTGACGTTCAAACCCACGACGGATCTTATTTTATATACCTGATGGATCTTACTTTATATACCCCTATCAATGGGTTGCTCTACCTATTCAAAATGTTCCAGAACATTTGAGAGTGTTCCGGGATGCTCCCGAATGTTCTGGACTTTTATGAGGATGAAACTTCCAGCCCTTAAAAGCACGCCCTTCAGGTAAAAACGGGAACCTTCTTCATGAATGGGGGATAGAGGCCTACCACACGATATAACTCCCTTGATCGTACCGGGACTCGTTTCTGAGTTTTTCTGTCTTTTATAACGTATATTGATTATTGTCATATTTCTATCATATCTCGAACTAAAAATATTACAGTAAACGTTGTACTCTTCTAGATAGGTACCTACCATGGATTAACCTGCATTATATATTTTTTTGTCTTATATATATTATATTTGGTGTATACTTTTACATAATTATAAGTCATCTTACTTTTTAACCTTTAACTGTTGACTTAGGTTGGTAGGTGCACTATTGTTGATGACGCAACCGAGGGACAGGTTTTATTATGTACTACTTACTGCCTTCAACATTTTCTAAAAACATGAAAAATCTGTTCGATATGTTTATTTGGATATTTTATTAATTTTCAGCGGAAATATATGCATGCCGTCTGACACGCTCTCCGCGCCAGCAATAGGCCACTTGCATCACATTTAAAAAAAAAAAATTCCGGTTTAGGCAAACATTCTAAGACGTTCTGTATTTTTTTTTTTTTTTAATCGTATTTTTGAAACCCTGGCGATTTTTTGAAAATTTCAATCCGAAAAATCAGACCATTTTTTATAAACCGGAAAGACGGGACATAATTTTATGGGTGCGAAAAAACGATAATTACATAGCCGAAAATCATTTAAAAAAAAAAAATGTGTTCCACAAGAATAACGAGGCATACCAAAAATATTACATTTCATAAATATTTTTTTATTGATCCATCTTATTGATCATAAATCATTGTAATGTTCAACGTCTATATTACTAAATCCGATGTAATATACTTGTACTTCTAAATTATAATAATAATAAGAATATTATAAAATTTGATTTTGTTAAAATCAGCACTACTACCATTATACCTCTAAAAAACATACAGACAGCATGAAATGTACGGGGTTCTCTTCATAACATCTGTCAAAAAATCAAACCAAATGATAAGTTCACAGAGAACAAACAATAAATATAGCGAACGTTAAATGTCAAATTCAAAAATTTGCCTGAAATCAAAGTGTTGCCGTATAAAAAAAAATCAGTGTGGAATTTTACAAAATTAATAGGAACATTTTCGGAGAGACATGACACTTTCATGTAGTGACGTAACGGGCCCAAATAATGGATTTATTTATTTAAAAATAAAAAAAAACTGTACATTTAAAAAAATTTTTACTAACATTTTCATAATCTTAGTAAAAAAATCTATCCACACGATTTTTTCCAAGTCGTTATGAAATCCATGCAAGTGGCCTATTAGGTTAATATAATTTTAAAAAATTATTAACATCTTTCTTTGAAATATCTATTTTATTCATTATCATCAATTTCTATTACGGTTACGTGACAACTCAGAATCATGCAATTTCAACACCCCTTTGTAACGTCATTAAAACTTACGAAAAAAATTTAAAAATAGCCCTTAACCTAATTTAAAAAATATATATATCACTTTCATTGACTTTTCAAAGAAGGTGTTGAAGTTGAATGATTCTAAGTTGTCCGGTCACCGTTTTATAGTTAATTCCGCCTTAATTGGGACATATGGGACCCAGACATTTTGTCCCAAGCGAGCGGCTGTCCCAAATAAACGAAGGTAAGAAAAATTTAATATTTTGATTTTTAACTTTGAGTAAAACCTTTAAAAAACCTGTAAAAATTTAATTATTTGAAGACTATGTTAGTGACATTCAATTGAAAATCAATCAATCCCTAGTTCATACATTATAATATAAATTATGCGCCAACTAAATGATGCGGCAATAAGCCTAATAAAACACAAAAAACTATAATATGTAAAATTTATTAAAAATGCATCATTGAACAATAAAAAATAATATTCTCACGACAAACATTTTGTTTGAAGTGTTTTCATAGTAAACTCTTATAATATTACTTATCAAAAAAGTTAACATTTTTCCCTATACAAACTATAACGTCATTGACACTGCAATATGTTGTATGTACTAAAATGTATTTTTTAATTTTTTTTTTATGGAAAATTCCAAAATTCCTGATCTTTACCTTGTATCAAAACATTGTCAGCCGTCGGGTCCAAAGCTCGTCATTTGTCTCAATTTGTCTTGATAAAATCATTGACAGTCCCACAACAAGTCAATGATTTTATCAAGTTTGTCAATGTTTCGAGTTTAGTTGTGCTTCCCGTGTTCGACGGAAAACATTTCCAAAACACTTCATCCCGGGTGAAGCGGGAAGGCAGGCGGGAGCCGGCGGGGGGGTATAATTCATTTAATTGACAGGAGCCGCGCGGTGTGGTCGTATTTATGGAAGAACAAACCGAACGACTTTTTGAGGTTATGTGTAATGTATAATGAGCGAGCTTAAATAATCATGAGTTTAAAATATTATTATACTTACGTATAATATTATAATAAATATATTTGATAATATAATTATAATATAGTAACAAATATTAACATAATTATTCGGTATCGAGAAACGCCTGAAATATTCTCCGCGCCGCGTGGGAACGTGGATGCGTAAAATGTCTTTGTACAGTAATGTACAGATTGTACAGTGCCCTTGAAATGATTTTACACAAAAACGCAAATTTCATAAACAGCCATACATTGTTATTACGTACTTTATTATTATGTTATGTAGGTACTACTTGTCAAATTGTGTTCACCATGCCAACTTGAATAATCAGGAAAGATTTCTGACTAATATCGATTATGGCACGACCTAAAGTTACGAATTTAGAGTGCGTAAATATTTACGTCAAAAACAGAATAATTATAAATATTTGATATTATATTATAATTTTATTATCAAATATATTTATTATAATATTATACGTAGTATAATAATATTTTAAACTCGTGAATATGCCCGCTCATTGCACATAACCACAAAAGGCGGCCGTTCCGTTAATTCTCCCCACACGACCGCATTGCGCGGCATCTGTCAAAAAATGAATCCCCCCCCCCCGCCTGCCTTCCCGCTTCACCCGGGATGGAGTGTTTGGGAAATGTTTTCCGTCGAACATGGAAAGCACAACTAAACTCGAAACAACAAAAGTTGAGAATATTTATTGACAAACTTGATAAATTCATTGACTTGTTGTGACAAATGACGAGCTCTGGACCCCGCTAAAAAAAAAAACACTTCACAACCGTTAAACGGTGTTTTTGTTACAAATTGTATAAAGACATTTACAGACCGACAGACACACTCAAACCATTTCATCTAAATTAGCGATTATTGAATTTAAAAATAACATTAAATTTAAACAGGTCTGAATATAAAATATCACAAATAAATAAGGTTCACTATAAACGTGAACATATATAAATGCTTCAATTAACTTTTGAATAAGCATACCAAAAATGTTATTTTATCAATCTCTCTTCTCCATTGCATCAACGGATTGTTTCATTTTTCCTAAAGAATTCCTCCACTATGTGTGTATTATCAGAACAAGATTACTTTTATAGTAACGGTATTCTGATTGTAAATTAGACCAAAGAATTTTTCTCAATTGTTGTAATCAAAGTAATAGGGGCAAAGGGAGACATGGCAGACATTCTTGAGTGAAAAATACTCTAAGCATCGCCCTGGTGTAAGGCCACCATTCAGAATTTAAATGTTGCTTGAAATGGCTTTAGCCGTGTTTGGTGATCAGATATGAATAGCCAGGCACTTCCCCACCTTCTTCTTTCCCATATCCTCTCCCTCCCCATTACCTTCGGCCTCACAAAATGCTCTAATTGGGTCTTCAGATGGTTGGGAGCAATTGGGACTCTTGTGCAATATTCATCACATTATTCACTATCGTGCATTATCACAACCCATCTGCTTGGTTCAATATATTCACACTTCACAATACGTAAGCCTTAGTTTTGCGCGAAAAATCTGAAACCGTCACTTTGGATCGAGATTGTAAAATATCTATGCAAGATAGCAATCATATTTCAAAGACAATAAGAAGCATTGTTTCGTTCTCTTTCTGGTTAAAAGAAAAAATACATATGTTTGCATGAGAGGAAGAGTAATATATAGCTTTTAAAATGTAAGGTCGCTCGGGACGTTTTTGGTCTTATGAATGTATAACGTGATTACGTGTTTTGGGATGTATTTGCTCCTAAACAAGCAGACGGGTTAAAAAAACATTGAGTGCAGTTCACACGTGGTAGAAGTGAGACCCTCACCCAAACAATCTCAACCAATAGGAGCCTAGAAAAGTGAGCTCACAATCAAAGTGGTCAATGCGGTAAGGTTTCATTCTCTCGCAGGCTAAATCCTATAGATGTATGTGTTTGTCTCTTTTTAGTGTCGTTTCTGTTTCATCGAGTTTCAAATCACAACAGTGCTAAAATACGATCGCCGAACGACAACCAAGCTGCACGGAATACTAAAGCATCGGAGCCAATAATGAAAGGTTTGCGTTTGGTGAGTATAAAGAAACAAAGGCTGGTCGCCACTACACATAGATGCGATTTGCGGAACTATGGGTGATCGTGCAGTTTCTTACTCATAAAGGTTTGCGGTCTATCTCCCTTGTTTTTATTATCTGTGGTTAAAATCGATGATCTTCAAAGAGCTACACACACAATCAAGGCCAAATGGCAACCATTTGCTTATAAATCACAGTTGTGGCCCATAACAGTTGGTGTTGTATAAGCCACATCTGCAGTAGGTACACCTGTCACTATGTTGAATTATTGATATCATATTAATACAAAGAGACAAGCTTTTCAAATAATGCTTCGCTGGAAGTAAACATGTCTGAAATACAATATGTAATTTATTAGGAACAAAAAATGACTTAGAATAAAACACAATATAAATCATGTAAAGTAGAAAACCTTGCTCATTGACACTATATAAAACTTGTTGGTTGGTCATGTGAACTAAACTATGAATAAAAAAAATATAAGTGTGCAGTTCACACGCAGTATAAGTGAAACCGTAAAAAAAAAAAAGTAGAAAAAAGTGGGGAGGCTACGAGGCACCGAACAAAGAGGAGACTGATAGGCTACGAGCACCGCACAAATAGGAGACTGATTATTCTATCTCATTCTCTCGCAGGCTAAATCCTATAGATGTATGTGTTTGTCTCTTTTTAGTGTCACTTTTTAATTCCATCGAGTTTCAAATCACAACGGTGCTAAAGAAGTTTTCACTTCAAAAATATCTAAATATCACTTAACCTAAAATCTTTTTTTTTAACATCAACTCCTTACAGGAGGTACCGAGCAAAATAATTTCCCTCAGGGCCCATGTCATCTTTGGGGATGCTGTGTGGAGGATCTTTTAACCTCTCATCTGTCGCAAGCCCGTCGGCGGGCCCAAAAAAGTCTATGCTTTTTTTTAAAATGCGATTTTGACCCTTATGTATAAAGAAAATGTATGAAGGACAAGGTCAGAATCGCTTGCGCCAGTATAAATCTAGGACCTAGGTACTATTTGATTATTGTAGCTACTCTGAATTATTTTTAAATAATTTTCTATGAAATTTGTGGGTGGCTTTTCGAAATACCATCCAACAAACGACAGGTTAAGGGAAAGGATGGAGAGGAAATTCTGGGAAGGAAAAAGGGGTGGGTTGGAAGGGTCTCCCTCAACCGGCCCGATCCGGCTTGCCACGAAGTTGGTGGATAGACGCATCCGCTGCCAAGACCTGAACAAACTTTACCTCATGAACCCCGGACACCCCTGTTAATCACCAGTGTGGTTCTACTTCACTACTTAGAAAAAGTAAGAGTGGTTTAGAAAAAAAAAAAAGAAAATGTCAAAAATGCTCATTATATGAAGTCACCATTAGTAAAACAAATTTCATAATGATCGATGCTGGTGGCAGCTCGTGACTTTTGGGTGTGTTAGAGTGCTATCATTTAAAAAAATGGTATTATTAATTGTTGTAGCCGAAAAAAAAATTTTTTTTTGCAATATAGTTTTTTTGTATGAAAAATTTCAGGAAGTTTCAGACAGCACGGATTTCATCAATAATGCCACTTTTTTAATATTCAGTAGCACACCCAAAAGTCACAAGCCGCCACTGATCAATGCACAAATAATGTGAATGTCCACTCATCAAACTTAAAACAAAATTATTAACTGTAAGGGGGTATTTCATCACCTCTGAGTAAACTGTTTAGTAACTACTCTTTGAGTAACTTTCATTGTATGATTTCACCCCCTATACACACAAGCCCTGCTTATTTATGGGGGTACACCATATACCTGTATTATGTAATTAATTATAGTAAAAAATATATTATAATTTATGTATCCTTTTGTAAATAAAAAAAAAAAATGATTAACATGGCTGTAAAACAGATATTTACACAAAGGGTAGTGTTACTCAGCAGTGATAACAATAATAATAATAATATATCTTTATTAAACAAAAATTTGAAGATTTATAACTACAAGAAATAAGTACATCTTACAATATTTTAAAAGTAACATTAGTACAAAAGTTAATAACAAAAAAACAATATACCTACATATAAACAGTAGGTACTTAGAGAGTAGAAATTATACATTTAGGTTTCTCGTAACCTGCCTCACTAGGCTAGCCTGTGTTGAGGCAGTTATTAGATAAAACAGATAACTTATGTTATGATGAGTTGCGCTAATCGACAGTTATAGACAGTTATCGACAGTTAGTCATGGTGGTGGGTATCTCTAATATACATAATATAAACAAAGGACGTAAATATTATTTTTTTAGGAACAGACATTGTTTGCTATTGGAATGTATTAATTTTCGCTCACTTTAGAATACAATTTCTTTTCCTTTCACAAACACTTTGATAATGTTTCTATCATCGCCAAGGTACACAAATTGCTGCAGAAGACAGGTTATTTCCGATTGGCAGCAGCTATGCTGATGCGACGCCACTTCTTCAGGTACTTTGTACAGATCTACGGGAGACTCTTGGCAGTGGAGGTCTATGATGAGGGCATCAAATTCTTTTCCCTCTTCGAAGTTGCCTGTTTTGTCGTCCAACGAAAGAGCTAGAATAATACAAAGTATAAGTGAATCATTTTAAAGACTGCTGGATGTCTTCTCAAGTATCTTCCACCACTTTGTGTCTTATTCCTTTCAGCAACTAACTAACCACACATACGACTCAGGTTTCCTGTTTCTACAGCATTCATTTCATTTACTTCCTTCCCCTTCATGCCTCACTGACATTGCATTGTGTGCTACTGCAAGCTTTTAAATAAGTCTTTGGTAACATAATACCTTTAGCTCCTCCCAGCGTGGCCAGGTAAAAGGCTTCTTTCCAAGAAACAGGTTTAGTATCTTTTGTTTCTCCTTTAAGGCAGGCGATGTGAGTGGACACGTCCATACATCGCCTCATGGCATCCATTATGGAAGGACTGTCTCCTCCGGAAACATCTGGAATCAAACGGAGGTAGCTACTTTATTACTACCACATGTAAAATCTTCCGACCTGCGTTAGAAAATGGATCTTACAAGATAAGATGAATAATGAATTCAAATATCTCATAGTCTGAGAAAATTGTAAGATTCTGTTGGTCTGAAAGACTGTGATGGGCTGGACATGTAAAATAATGCCCCAGTGGAAGCAACCTAGAGGAAGAAGTGGATAGACTGCATGGATGAGGATTGGAGAATGAGAAGGGCAGAAAACTGGAGGCGAATGGCGAGGGACCGCAGCCACTGGGGAACATTAGAAGGAGGCCAAATCCCACCCTGGGATGTAGTGCCGAGATGATGCAACAATAAAAAGCCAATAAGATTGAAGACATAATACGGTTACGAAAACTAAGTAGGAACAAAATCATACATTAGCTGAATAATGGGTAAATGAAGTGATCTAATAACCAAAGGTTCGGTTTCGGTTTCGGCAAGTTTCGGTAAAAAAAATCTAGTTTCGGTTTCGGCAGAAAATCTGCCGAACCTTTGGCCTCACTGAAACGCTGCATACGTAAAGTATCGCGCGTCGTTCGGCTGACTTCGGCTGACTTCGGCTGAGTTCGCCGGCCGGTCTGGCGTGATTGTGTTTCAGTTTATGTGTTATTTCTCGCACATACAGTTTGTAACATAAAGTTAACATGTTCATTATTTTTTATAATTTTTGTTTGTTTTATAGCAACAAAAAAAAAAAATATTTTCATTTAACATGTGTAATAATAATAAGAATGTTGTGATTGAGAGAGAGCAATTAAAATTAAAATACTCAATTAATGAGGTCCTCCTTTTATAATGTAAGTGTTGATTATTCACAAATTTTTGTTCCAAGAAGTAGTTAGCATGTGTTAATTTTTAAATTTTTGTTTGTTTTAAAGCAGTAATATAATTTTTTTTCACATACTTCAATTATTTTTTTTTTTCATTTAACATGTATTAACTTTCTGTATAAGTGTAAAAATAAGCCAAATTTCAGTAAACAAAAGATTTTTAACATGTCTAAAAAAGTTTCGGTTTCGGCCGAAACTTAGACAGATACCGAAGATTCGGTTTTGGTTTCGGTAGAAAATCCTGTTTCGGTCGGACACTACAAATTATATCAATCATGTATTATGACAAACTGCTTTGGCAGTTTAGCAGGTGCTTAAAATGAAAAATAATAAAAAAGGTGGGTTAGAAGAAATTCTCTTAAGCCCAATAAATGGGTGATTCAGTAAAAACCCATAAGGAGAAAAGTACACATTAGAAGGGTTCCATGATAAAACAGAACAGTGACACAACAAAAGTGAAGAAAAAGAATAATCAAACAACAACTCCAAACTAACCTAACCTTACATTTTATAATGTTCTGTTTTATCCAATTAACCCTGTAAAACCCAACAAGAGAAAAAAGTACACATTATGTAAAGAGAAGCAAATAGATAAAATGATAAGTAGCAGAATTGAACCTTACCAGTTCCAAGACCACAAGTGACTCCATTCTCCATGAGCTTCCTCAGGGGGCAGAGTCCCGACTGCAACCGGGTGTTGGAGGCGGGGCAGTGGGCTATGGATACCCCTTTTCCGGCCAGAAGGGCGAATTCCTCATCCTTGAGGTGGACTGCATGGGCTAGGATGCACTGAAATTCATTAATTACATACCAGTGGTGATAAAAAAGCAATTGATTTAGGGTGTTGTGAAACTAACTTAACTAACCACCACGTCTTTTTGCGCAAGGGTAGGCAGAGAGGCTGGACTGCCACTGGTGTGGTGGAAGTAAGGATTTGAGGGAGCGGTCCGTATCGGTAGAGACGGGAGATAAATGAAAGGCGTGCAGTCGATGTGTGAGTCAGTCGTTTATTGTGGCTACGTAGCGGAGGTCGATGCGGAGCGGGAGCGGAGTGGAGTGATGCTGCTGCGTGGTGAGTGAAGATAAAGGTCAGGACACTACGGCGGTGAAGATCACTGGTCTTCAGGAAGCCGGCGTGTTACCCTACACCATGGCGGTGTAGACGAGACCTTGGTCCAGGCGGTCGATCGACGTCGTGTTGACGGGATATGGCGGCTGTGTGTCCAGTGGGTCGGAGCACACACGTGACGCAGGAAGGAACCTTGAGAGGAGGTGAGGATGCTGGCGCGTTGCCAGGTGCTGGTTGCTGCTCGTTGCAGGATGCTGGATGATGGCGCGTTGCCGTGCTGCTCGTTGCAGGATGTTGGATGCTGGCGCGTTGCCGAGTGTGGTAGCGGGCGCGTTGCCCGGTGTGGTTGTGGTAGCTGCTCGTTGCAGGATGCTGGTTGACATCTCATGTCGAGATCGTAGTTGGAGAGGTTCCTCGAAGGTGCTGAAATGTTCCTGTGTCACGCTGGATAAATTGATGTTCACTGTTGACAGCGCGAGGCCCGTGCCCCGCGCGGGCTGGTACTTAGTCGCGACACTGCTCGTTCTGTGTTCCTTTATCGATGAATGGAGACTAGGTACTGACTGACTGGCTCCGAGCCAGCGAGCGCGGCTTATATACCCGTGGCAAGTAATTTCGATGACGGTAGGTAACGTCGGGTGAATTCACGTAAAGGCGGGATATCACCCGAACCTTCTGCGGGCACTTGAACGGTACAGCCGTACGTTCTAGCTCTTTCGCTTAGGTGGCGGATTATCGTTAAGGCGGCCATTATTACTACGCTGTATGTATGTAGGTAGATGTATCGCTGTAGGTATGTGCTTCCAGCTAATTCTGTGGAGGTCAGTGGCGCTGCGGTAAATTTTACAGAGCGGGATAAGTAGCCGCTACAGATTAATATTGTAACATGCAAATAAGAGGAGATAATATAAAGTAGAAAACAGTAGTAGAAGGTCCAATAGACAGCCTTGTGGGATACCAGAAATCGAAATATGACGAAATAACTGATTTAGGAAACTGGACGATGGGACTTTGGTGTCGTGTAGGCGTGATTAATATAATATTACAAAAATAGGAGGGATTGATACAAAATAATGAACAGTACAAGGTACAATAAACAGCCTTGAGGGATACTACAATTGGAAATTCATTTACATAATATATGATTGCCAAGAAAACATTTAGTTAATGTTTTAGGGAGGTACCTTGTCCGTAAGAAGTCCAGCTTTTTGGTAGACATCGCAGTAATGGGAACTTTTTGGAAAGAGTTCTTTTACATAATCTACTTCCGCCAAGTTCTCAGAAACGTGAGTCTGAAAAAGATAAAAAAGGTTTAGAAAAAGTTATTTGCTTACAAGGAAATTAAAAAATCTGAGTGGTCAAGAAAATCGATAAATTTATAATGAAAGAAGTTATTTTCAAAAACCTGTATTCTGCACTGATATTTTTCTGCCAAATCTCCCAACTTCTTCATAAGGTCATCGTCACAGCTTAATGCGAATCGTGGAGTTATTATTGGTTCTATTAAATCATTCTGAAAGTGAAAATGAAATACATGAATCAAAAATGTTACATATTTATAAAATAAATTTATGCAAGTAAATACGAGCACCTACATCAATGTTTTATCAGAGAGGAGGTTTGGAAGCCAATTGGCAATTGACCTTGAACTAAAGAGGGTCTCTCTTATCTTTGTAATACAACTTGTGAACTACGAGTTGTTATCAAACAACTATTCCGTTGTGTAGGTAGGAGTGATAAACTTTTATGAATTAAATTACATTATATGTCGTACTATTTATAAGTAATATCAATTATGTTAATGGCACGTGTTGTGTCGTATATGTGTAAATAAATAAATAAATTATCGTGTTTGTTTTTCTATAAGAAGCTGGATTGTAAGGATTCACAGTCTTACTACAATAAAAATGTTACTCTTCAAAAGGCTTCAAAGTTGTAAGTAATGAAATTCTGAGCACGTGAGATCCCACTGAGGATATCAACATGTATTTTGAAAATTAAATTATTATTACGTATTATTAATAAGTAAAATGAAAACCTCTATTGCAGAGCACCTTGGTTCTGGGCTCAGAGGTCACAGGTTTTTTGCTGGTGAAGGTATATAAATATTTTTCCCATATATAGAATTCAAATCATGTTATGTTTTGCATATTTTTTGTTAAGTGGAAGATAATCATAGTGTCGCCCTGATAAGAGACCGCCATTCATAAAAAAATGTTACTTGAAGTGGAGATAGTCCATGCAGTTTGTTCATAGCTTGGCAACAGTCAGCACACTTCCTTGTCATTTCCTAAGATGGAGATGCAACAAGATTAAGAAATAAGAGTACCTTCATCTGGCAGACCAGCTTGAGGAATGTCTCGGTGTCACGCAGCTCCTTGTCCGTCTCGTTGAAGTACTGCGCTGGGTTGGGCATGTTCATGCTGACCTTGCCCACGAGGGCGCGCTGCCCGAGCTGTGCTATGGCCTCGGCCAGGGCCATGCTGCTCTCCAGGTGTAGCGAGCTGAAATAGCAGGCGGTGGTGGTGCCATTGAGCAACGTTCTCCGCTGGAATATACATTTTATATTGTTCAACTTTATGTTATACAAGTTATTCAATAACTGTTCAATTTATCATTTATCCAGTTGTTCAATTTAATGTTGGTCTAGTTGTTCAATAGCTGTTCTATTTAAAGTAGTTGTTGTACAATAACTGTTGAATTTTGGTTGGGCCGTTTACACAATACACTAAATGTTTATGTAATACACACCTACATTTATGTACATACCTACATTCATTCATGAACCGCTGTACTGGGGAGCAGAGGCGGCCGCTTCCTTAGTGCATATGTGCACTGCACTGCCGAACATACGTCAGAAGTGTAAATTAGTATCTACATCCTCTCACGAAGAATCCCGCCAATTTGTTACAAAATCTTTACCAATTGTCCTACTCCCTCCCATGAGAGAAAGGAATTCGTGCACATTTTGTTATGCCCAGGCGTGACGTCACACAAAGTTATATTTCTATTGGGATCATTCCCAGATGCTGGAGTGCTCGTGCCCGTGAAATGAGCAAGACAGGTATAGACCCATACGGATGCTTGACGTGTGAATGCAGAGAAGACATATGGTGCCTGGGTGCACTAGCGGAGCAAATGACTTAACATTAAACTTGCGTAAAGTGATACCGAACCTTTGGAATGGAATAGTTATGTTCGACGAATTTAAGACGAAATAACAATGTTATGTTTTAACGCCATCGGCCGCCAGCGCGGCGCTGTATTGTTTCGGAATTGACAGCATTTTAACAGTTTTTTGCAAGTTTTATTCTGTAAAAAAAACTTATTTAAAAATGAGTGTTACTGAAAACATTGCGATTAACGTAGATTTTATCAAATGTAATTAGTGGAGTGTTTTAGTGAAACGGTTAAACTTTTAAAAATAAAGAAAAATACCATGATCCAATCCCCTATAAATGCAGTGTAAATTAATTACAGTTGTTTTCGTATTTATAAGACGGACGTTTTATACTAATTTTGTGTTTCTGAATTTGTGTGCATCTTATAATCGATAGTCATATGTCAATTTCGACATATTTCGAAATTGATATAAATAAACACTTTGTTTCATTCAAGTAAAAATCATGGCATAATTCCAAAAAAACTCTAGCAACACCTACTGACGAATAACGTCAATCACTAATAAAATGAACGATTGTCAATAATCCATGATTTATGAAACGACTATGAGTTATTTTTTATGTATATCATTGATTTTATGGGTATTTTAGTAGTAGTTGTCAACGCAACATTAAAACCAGAAACTTGAAACACTGAAACCGCATCCAATTAAGTATTTTGTATCACGTCTGCTAATCTCAGGAGGTATATACATACAGTCGATTCGGCTTAATTGGTATACCGGTTTTTGGGACAGCCGGATATTTGGGACAAAATCCAAGGTATAGAAACCAACTAAAGAAACTAATAACAATTTTCTTTGGTTATCCGTTTAATTGGTACAAATTCCGATCTGAAGTTGATGCAAAACGTGTCTCAGTAAATTAATTTTAGTTGAGAAGGGGGGACCTGCAGTGTGCAGCGTTAGCGAATGTCCCAGATAACCAAAGTAAATTAGTTTTGTGGCGACGCATTATCTTCCGCCATCAGAAAGAACGTACGAGAAATATCTAATATTCGCGCGGCGCTGGCAAGCTACTCACCTATGTACCTACCTACTATGCCGTCGCTACAATGAACTTCGGCCGCCTGCCGCCGATAAATAATAATTTCGCCACCGCCTAGAAAGGTCTAGAGTTTATAAGCCGCCTGAATATTCAGCACCGGGTATGTTCGAGTACCTTCTAGTGTACACATTGCCGGCGAATGGAACATTACTCCACCGGTCGCGCTGGTATATAAAGCGACTCAACTCGGCGCTCGCGCAGTCAGTCCCAGACCATTAGTCGGTCAACAAATCAACATGTAACAGATCTCCGCACAAGTGCTCCTGCATGGCATCTCTACGCATCCAGGGCAGCTTCCCGAAGTCTATCACCACGTCTCAGCTCTAAGGCCCACCGTGTCTTCAGCTACGCAGAACAGCTACATCCCGCGACTTACAAGGCTTGCGTCACCTTCAGTCCAGGGGCTCACCATTTCATGGCACCCCGAAGCGCACCGTGCTTCGCTCATGGAAACATGCTCCGCCTCGCCAGGACTACCTGCTGGTGGCTCAGCTCACCGAGCCACTCACCGTTCATCTCCGCGACTCAAAGCGTCGAGCAACGGCCTGGAAGATAGGTCATCTCCACCGCCAAGGTGTTGAGCAACTCGCTGACCTTCACCACACCATCTCCATCACCTCCGTGCGCCTGCAGCATTTCATCTACGGCACTCCGCATTACATCATGTTACCGTTTTACCGACCTCGCTACGTAGCCCAATAAACGACTGACTCACTACAAGGTTTGACGCCTTTCATTTCTGTCTCCCCTCCCACAGTATTAATTTCTTTAGTTGGTTGCTGTTCCTTGGGTTTAATATAATAATGTATTTGTTGAAAGTATATGCTCTGGTATGCACCAAAAACTCTAACTAGGGCACAAACCGTGAGCTATAATAGAATGCGATAATGCGTAAGGGGCTGATAACAGATTGTGATATTGCATTGATTGTTGACTTTTCCACGAACCCCACGCAGACAGTTTAGTGCAGTGGTTCTCAACTTCTTTCGGGTCTTGACCAAATAATAATTTTTTCATTGCACATCAACTTATCTGTGCAATATATTAAAGAAAGAAATAGGTGAGTGCTCAAATACGCATATTTACGCATAGATAAAATTAATATACCACGAAATAATAAGTTGCATTTTTTAAAATATATACCCAAAAATATTCATTCAGTATGTTAATAATTGGTAATAGTTGAGAACGATTATTTGTTTTGCTACTTTTATATAATATACAGCAGGGATGGCGGCTATTAGTCCAGTCGATCGAACGCACTGGTATAGAATATATTAATCATTTTTACGTTTTCCCTCTTAATAAAATTTAAAAAATACTTCATAATTGCATACTGCACTAAACTGTTTCATTTAAAATTTTAAGAGGTATGTAATTGGTAGATGGCACATGATTTCGTCAGTAAACAGTAGATCTTGGGTCTAATCAAGTTGGCCACCACTGATTGAATCATTAAAAAAAAACTAAAGGTCGTATTGACATAAAAAAATGTATGGGAGTAAAAACACATGGGAAAATTTACTTTTTAAGAATTACATCATCAAGGTGTGACCCATCTAACGCAAACACTCGTCGAACCTGGAGCACAAATTTTGCAACACTTTCTCGCACATTGCGCGTGGAATGACAGCCATTTTTTGGAAGACGATTTCTTTCAATTGGAAAATTGATACGTTTTAAGATTTTCACGGCCAAAAGCATTTTCCGAAACGTTGGCTAAAGAAGGAGGTAGCGCAACAAGGCATAACACCCCAAAAACAAATAACGAAAATGGAAAATTGATGTTGGTTTCCCTATGTACACTCGACTTTTCAAGTATCCCCATAGAAACAATTCAAGGGGAGTTAAGTCCTGGGAGGCCATGGAATATCCCCTCGGCGCGAAATCAACTTTCCTGGGAAAATCTCGTTTGCAACTGCCATTCACTTGAAAAGTATGAAACGCCGTGCCATCTTGTTGAAACCATATCCTAGTGTTATAACCTTCAAATTTATGCAGCTGCAGATAGAAAAAAATCACGTAATATTGTTGTGTACCGGTCTGAATTCATGGTCACAGATTCTCCTCGCTTGTTTTCAAAGAAATAAGGACCGATGATTCCATAGGATGAAATTTCTGCCCAAACTGTGACTTTTGGCGAATGTGTGGGCTTTTGATGTTTTGATTTTGGACTTTCTGCTGCCCAGTAACAGCAATTTTGTTTATTTACATGCCCATTTAGGTGAAAATGGGCTTTTTTGTAATTTTATTTTTTTACACAAAATGCACGCTATTCTCCCGTGAAAAGCTACATTGAGACTGAATTTAATGAACTGAGCTACTGATCATCACCACCCACGCCCCCGTCCGCGGTGCCGCTTGACCACAACAATGTTTTGAAATTAGTACATCTTTATGCCCACCCTGTATAATTTTATTATTTTACGGAAGTTTATGCCGATTTCTTACCGGCTAATGAGGGAGCAGGGTAAAATATTCATTACTTCGGAAGGATGTGCATTGTTTCTCAGGTACACAACAATAAAATAGTCACGGTAAAAGAGAAAGTACCGCTGTTTTTACTTCTTCTATAGATGCAAACAAAAAAAATTAAAACACAAACAAAATAAAACCTTCAAATGAGGGTTAATTCGTTCAATCAAAACATGTAACATAATATATGGGGTGAACCCTGAGAACCTATCATAAAATATTGGATGTTTTTGGGTATACTCGCGTCAAACAAAAATCTGGTATCACATTCAGTTCTTCAAGACGTGTGCGGAAAATGGAAACATGAGTGTGAACAATTTCCCAACACGGAAAACTCACAAGCATCACATAATATCAAAAAGTTGTCTTTAAATAAATTTTGCGATCAATTTTCCGATTTTCCCAGAAGAAATTTTTTCAGGAAAATAAAATTTCCCAGGTTCAATAATTTTCCAACAAAAAAAGCTTCCAAACTTCAAACAACAAAAGCTAAAAGATAAATTTGTCTAAAAGTATTTATAAAAATTTCCCGACTCATTTTCCAATTTTTCTAGCAAATTTTACCAATTTTTCAATTTCCCCGAAGAAATTTTTTCAGAAAAATTAAAAATTACTCAACATGGAAAATAATTCTCAAAAAGATAATTTTTTTAATTCCCGACCTAAATTTCGATTTTCTAAGAAGAAATTTTTTCAGAAATATGAAATTTTCCAGGATCAAAAATTTAAAATTTCTAAACTTCAAATAATAAAATGAAAAGGATAAAAATGTATAACGATGGATCACCCAATATTATTATTTCGGTTCGGAATCGGTTCCTTTAGGCTTTTACGAACACCGAAATGTATCTAAAATGAATTTATTATTTATAAATGGTAATCTTGAAATTTTAGAGCTCATCAAAAAGCCGCCTGCAGGTCTCAGCAGCTAAAACCCACATAAGCGGCTTTTTTTTTTCTTCTAGACTTCATATATTATTTCTGTCTGTTCTTATTTTTGAAGAGATTTTGGAATTAAATCCATGATCAATAGCTTTATCCACCTTTCCTTTCAATGTCTAATTCCTATATAGAGAAAGACATCTTTTCTTATTTTGACAAGTCCGCAATCTTTGAGATTGACAAATTATTCATCAATTCAAAAGATTTGAGATGTTTAAGTTTAGTTTAAGACATAAAAATAGGATATTAATAATGTATCTACACAACATAACATAATTAGGTAACCTTCATTTCTGCCTTATCAATACTATGAGAATATCCCAGCCAAATCACAAGTTAAAAGGCTATCAGTAAAATCACACTTCAAAGAGTATTTCATGAACGATACCAAAGTTTTTTCATGAGAATAATAAATCCGTCATAATAATTTAATGTAAATTATGTGAAGATTGAATTCATCAATGGATAATTTGCTTTTATGATGGACTGCAGAGAAAGTACCTAGGAGGTGGGTAGGTACCTAATTGGGCGTTTTTCAAAAAAATTGTACATAGATAAAAGTCAGTGTCCGATCACTTTCAGGATCAATAACTTACATCGTGTCGGTTTTTATGACAACCCATATATTTTTTCCAATATAATAACAAATAAATACCTTTATAAACTAAAAATAATGAATGAGAATCTAATTGATGTACGGTTGAAGTACTAATATTGATGGCAATATGAACAACTATTATTATAGAGGCAACTCTGAAATCGAGTATAAAATCAGCTGGTTCATACAATTTTGGTCGAGTAAGTATAAAATGTAGTATGGAACAGCGGATTTTTATTACTGTGTGTTTTTAGTTGGTCCTGTAATTAAAGTTGTGTATATTAACGAGTACTTTAATACCCTTTCAGCTTAGTGCCCTAATTCAGACTATGGTATGAACATGAAGCCCATTATTACATTCTAATGATTTATGCATTTTGCTAAATAATGTATTTCAATTTTAGGTTCAAATATGCCGTTGACAGCTGCAGAAAAATGAAAAGGTAGAGAGATAAAATTAAAAACGATCCTGAAAAATACGAAGCCTTTAAAAAAAGAGTTACAAACACAAAAAAAATACCAAAAGAAAATCAAAGAGCTAACCGAAGAAAATAAAATAGAAAAAAGAAGATTTTGGAGAGAACAGAAATGAAAACAAAAAGAAAATAAAAAAGAACAAGTGGATTCTCGACCGCGACAATCACATAATAAAGTATCCGATACTTCTCATTCATTAAAAATTAGATACAGAAAACTTTTAACAATTATAATAAGATTTTAAATACCTACATCTGAACGCTGCCTTAGAGTTCCTAAACGTTACCAAGTGTTTCTTTTTATGTCACTGTCCTGTTATTCCTGTGATTTATTTACTAAGATTAATTATTATATCTCAAAGAAATTTGTTCAATTTTTTTATAGATATGGTTTACGGTTAATTTTAAATTTGTTATAATTAAACATTCGTCAAACAAAAATCTACATTTGTCTTTCTAGAACGAATAATATATAGTACAAAGTGTCCAAAAGTAGCGTAAAAGAATATTTTTATTTAAAAACTTAATATTTAATTCAATGAGTGTGATTATTCATATTTTTAGAAGACTGATTGTGTTTTCAATTCGTAAATAAAGATCTGAAATAATGAATTGATTTTAATTTTTTTTATAAACTTTATGATAAGCAAAAGTGACGTAAAAGAATTTCTTCCCAACAGTATTAAACCTAAATTGCAATTATTTTAGAAGTTTATTGATATTTCCTATATTAAATACTGAAGTCATGAAGTTCATACTTTCTTTAATAAATTTACGTATATTTTTAATCGAAATGTAGCATCTCACAGTGGAATTCAGTGGAATTCCTATTACGTCACCGACAACTTTTTTGGAAAACGCCCACCTACCTAATATATTTTTAAAAAACAAAGAACAGGTTTGGGCAAGGGGCGGTTCTAGACTTTTAATGAGCTATTATTATAATATGTGATTGAAAAATTCGACATTATTGATGGTTTTGTAGTTAGGTGATTTTTTTTTCCAAAGTTTCAATTTTTTGTATGAAGAATTTTGAAGGCACAGAAAAAAAAATTCACACCAGAAATTGAAATTTTGAAAAATAAAATCATTTTCCGCTACTTACAACAACTTCAAGCACTAGTACTTCCTAGCACTCTAACTCACTGAAAAGTCACGAACCGCCACTGGTTTGGGTTAATGTTTACTTATCTTAAAATAATAATATTTTCTGATGAATGTGATTTGCCAATCTTTATCTAATCAATAAGTGAAATAATAAATATACTGATAAAACATGGTTTTACTTACCACCACATTCTTGTATACATTTCTTGCAAAGTTAATGTCTTCGTATTGTTTTTCCAAAGGGAATGTGTACAGAGAGAGCCAGTCCAGCAATGGCCTGTCGAGTCCCAACCCCAAGTTGGGGAACTGGGGGGCGTGAAGGTGGCAGTCGGCAAACCCAGGAATTATGAATTGCGATGGCAATAATTCAGTGACCACATATTTAGTCAAACCCAGACGCTGACTTATTTCCTCAACACATTGTGCACTTCCGATGGAAGTTATCTATATAAAAAAGAGATAAATACATTTTTAATTTTCCCGCATTTTCTAAAAACTAAAAACTATCAACAAAAACAACTGTGCAATATTTTTTCGTTTTTAATAATAAATCTGTTATTTTATTATATATTTACCTTTCCTTTCTCCACTACGATGAATCCGTTGAAAGCAGTCAACGTCTTGTCCACATTACAGTGAACTATATTTCCTACGAAAATTGTGGCGGAATCTGCGCTCATTTTCTCCATTGATATTTGAACTTGAATCGAATGAAAATAACAATAACTACGCTCGTAGCACGAAACACTCGCGTTGACACGCAGCTAATCGGTAACTAAAATTAATAACTTACTACACGATACGGATTCATACTTGGACTTTTCATAGCAGTGAACTTGGAAACGTGGATTTGACAGTAGCGGCACATAATAAACAATACAAATATAAACAAAAATATTGCTTTCAATATGTAAATATTTCAATACACTTTCTGACAGCACAAAGCACGGAACAACCGTATGAACCACATGAACGACGACGTGACCTAAAATGAACCTAAAAATATTTGCAGTACTTGCACCAAAATAAATATTATGCTTTGGTATTTGTCCTGAAACTTTATTTTCTTTTAAGATCTTAATATTACAATATTATGTCCGCCTCTGATATTGATTGCTAAAAATAGTAACCCTGAGAATCAATAATATACCGTCCACATTTTTCAGACAGGTTTTTTCGTTTTACTATTTTACCACATCTCTGAACTTATACAAATGTACATGATTAATTTATCAATCATAAAACTACCTACTTGTATATCTGAAAAGTTAAACTTTTGCAAATAATAAAGTTTCAAACATTTCAAAGGCGTAAAAAATGTTTTGGTAAAATTTTGAAATTAGCTGGAAAACCGGCAAAACATAAAACGAGGAGCTAGAACTTACGGGGGACAAGAGGGAAGGCGTCTACTAATATCTACAGGAATTCCAAAAACTGAAAAAATCGGACTAATATCGATGACAACGCGCGTACGAATATCTACAGCTCAAACTGCTGACTAATATCTATGAGAACGAATATCTACAGCACTGGCAGAGGTTGGATTTGCAATTATGTATAGCATATTGGAATAACGTAATATTGCGTATGCAGTTTAAAAACCTTAATTTATGTATGTATGTATGTAAAAATCCCTAATATCCGACTATTGGACACATTTAGCTGAATATTGAGGATTTGAGTTGTTGTTTTAATAGCTTTCTTTATTCCGAGTGCTTCTAAATTATTTAGTCGACTCCAGATACTAATATCTACAGCCTGTATGTTTGTCGAATATCTACAGCTCATATGTTGAACTAATATCTACGAACTTCAGAGTGTTGACTAATATCTACAGAGCATGGGTTGAACTAATATCTACAGAGCGTAGGTTGGACTAATCAGCTAAATGTGTCCAATAGTCCGATATTACGGATTTTTACATACACACTTACATAAATTAAGTTTTTTAAACTCCATCCCAACTATTACATTATTCCAATATGCTACACATAATTGCAAATCCAACCTCTGCCAGTGCTGTAGATATTCGTCAACACTTTGATTCTCATAGATATTAGTCAACAGTTTGTGCTGTAGATATTCGTCAACACTTTGGTTCTCATAGATATTAATTCGATTTTTTCAGTTTTTGGAATTCCTGTAGATATTAGTAGACGCCTCCATTTAGTCTGTTACCATGACCATTTCTATGTCAGTTAGGTTAGGTTGTGGGGCCGTGTATTTCGAAATAAATAAATATCTTTGTATTATGACGTTTAAGCCTTAACGTAATTAGTAATTACGTAATTGAAGTAATTTAAGCTTTTCCGTACAACCTCTTGCTCAGCTGCCCTCTGTAGATATTAGTCCAACCTACGATCTGTAGATATTAGTTCAACCTACCCTCTGTAGATATTAGTCAACACTAGACGACTCCAGATACTAATATCTACAGCCTGTATGTCGGACGAATATCTACAGCTCATATGTTGGACTAATATCTACGAACTTCCGAGTGTTGACTAATATCTACAGAGCGTAGGTTGGACTCATCAGCTAAATGTGTCCAATAGTCCGATATTAGGGATTTTTACATACATACTTACATAAATTAAGTTTTTTAAACTGCATACGCAATATTACGTTATTCCAATATGCTATAAATAATTGCAAATCCAACCTCTGCCAGTGCTGTAGATATTCGTCAACACTTTGGTTCTCATAGATATTTGTCAACAGTTTGAGCTGTAGATATTCGTCAACACTTTGATTCTCATAGATATTAGTTCGATTTTTTCAGTTTTTGGAATTCCTGTAGATATTAGTAGACGCCTCCCACTAGACCGTCATAGATATTCATCCGACCTTAGCTCTGTAGATATTAGTCAACACTCTGAAGTTCGTAGATATTAGTCCAACATATAAAGCTGTAGATATTCGTCCGACATACATGCTGTAGATATTAGTATCTGGAGTCGACAAGAGGTAGTTAAAATATATAAATATTTACATATTATTTTACATCAAATTTGGCTGTACACAAATTTTCATAAAGACTTTTGATGTGAAATCTCAGTATTATTTTTTTTTGTATTTCGATAACAAAAAAGATGAATTTTAAGTAAAGAAATCAGCACAGCGAAAAAAATTTGTAATTTTTCCAAACGAAAATTTCTAAAACTTGGTGAGAATCTAGCGCTTTAATTTTTATTTTGAGGTTAGGTTTCGTTCAATGTTCAACTGTCAATGTCAAAAACAAAATAAACTCGCTCCGCTCATCACTGTCCGTCACTGTCATTAGTGTCAAAACTTCCTGTAACTAGCTAGGTTTAGTTTAAAATAAATGTTAAGATAGTTTGTCGGATAAATTAACGTTAATCAAATGTCGGACGACGAGGTAGAACAGTTTGAGGTGACAGATTTCGATTTGAAAAATGAATTCAACATCAACCGGTCGAGGCGTCCGACCAAGGACCAACAAATTTACGGTAATAACTGCCTTATAATTGACTTAATATAGGTATAATATTTAAGAATATTAAAACATGGGTTTGTCTGGGTAAACATTTACCTTTGTCTGTTTGATTGATTGCCGAGATGTTAATTATAGTGTTGTAATTGTGTTTCAGGAATTTGGGCTGATGACTCCGATGAGGAAGTTGAAAAGACAAAGAAGAAATCGAGGGGAAAGAAGCAGAAGGATTACTCTGTTCCAATAGGCTTCGTAGCTGGGGGTATACAACAACCACTGAAGAAAAAACAGGAAGGTGAGAATTATACTTGACCCATTTTGGTATGATTTATTTTTATTCAGCAAAATATAGTTATAATATAGTTCGTGTAAAACAGATTTAAAGAATGGGAATCCATTGCTTTTGCTGACTGACTGTAATATGGACTATCCATTAGCGGTACTTCTGTATTGTGTTATAGAACCAAAAGATGCAGACACAGACCCCCTTGTGGTGGGTTCCTCCTCAGAGGAAGAGGCCCCCGTGGAGCCCCCGGAGGAGCAGATGGCCGGGCTGAGGCGGCGCGGGCCCACGGGGGCGCAGGCCACCACCATCGCTGGCGGCGTGGGCACCTGGGAGAAACACACCAAGGGAATTGGGGCCAAACTGTTGCTTCAGGTGAGATTAGTGTCTATGGAGTTATTATTTATTTATGGTCAGTTATTGCATAACATATTATTTAAAAAAAACCTTCAGTGCATAATACCTACACAAATCCACTAGTAACAAATTATAAGAATGCAAAGATGGTGCAATTTAAGTTAAACTTTTCACCATGTTCCTGATGTTTATAGGATAACATAGAGCTAGCGCATACGTACAACTTTTCGTTGAACAACTATTTTGTTGTGTATCATATGTTTATAGGAATATATTTAAGTGCACATACTGTCAACTCGATAGTTGTTCGACAAAAAAGTCAAAAAGCTCTATTGATCTGCTTTTGATTAAAAAGTTGGACGACAACTATCGATCAAACAATCAATTTGTATTGCATTGCATTGATGTGCACATATCATCGACTCAACAGTCGATCCGCAACTATCAGTCTCGCATAAGCATTTGGAGTGGCTCCACGTCTCTTGTCACGTTGCATAAAAGGACCCATAAATGATATTATTACATTAAACGTTTCTGCACTCATTCTATAATATTTAAAAAACTTAGGTAAATTTTTGGGATTGGTGGCCACGGCTATTACAAATAATTTTTAGAAAAAAACTTTAGATTCGCTTTAATCACTATAAAAGGAAACTTATTGCATCACGGCTGGCGGAAAATAATGCATTTTAATTTTCAATGTCGTTAACTAAAATTACTTCGCGAACCGAAACTATGACAGCCCGCCCGCCATTTTTCGCTGTCAAAATACGTTTTTGAATGGTTTGTTTGGCTACGCAGAGTTTGTGTAGCGGGCTTGTGTATGTTATCTTTGCTTTAAAAAACAGCCTACGTTTTTGAATGGTTTGTTTGGCTACGCAGGGTTTGTGTAGCGGGCTTGTGTATGTGACAAATGGCGGGCGGGCTGTCGTAGTTCGGAAGTGAAATTTTATTTAAGGACATTGAAAATTAAAATGCATTATTTTCCGCCTGCCGTGATGCAATAAGTTTCCTTTTATAGTGATTAAGGCAAATCTAAAGTTTTTTTCTAAAAATTATTCGTAATAGCCGTGGCCACCAATCCCCAAAAATTACCAAAACTTATCTAGGTGCTTTTTCAGCTTAGAATGTAACGTATGAAATATCCCACTAGATAATCTGTCACTGAGTATTGGATGTACACAGTATCTTCTTTTTTTTTTCTCTCTTTTAAAATGTCTATAAAGCAAAGCACAAACTAGAACTTTCTTGTTAATTGACATTGTTTGTAACACCTTGATTTGTGCGTTGCTGAATAAAGACTGGTCGATTCAAAGGATATATTAAAAATCGACGATCAATTGTATGCGCACCTCCATCAACTAAACGGTTTAGTTGTGTGGAAATTATGAGAAGTACTCGACAAAACAGTTTAGTCGATGCAAAAGTTGTATGTATGCCCTAGCCCTAAGCATTACTAACCTTTACATATGATGGATATTATTTATATATATCTTAAAACACAGTAATGCTAAAAAAAATGTTTAAATGCAGATTGATTACCGAATAGCTTTCCTAGAATTAGACTCGAGCGTCAAGCTTTGTACACCGAATCGACAGGTTGGGTTATCTTACTATTACACACTCAGTAACTATACTGTCATTTAGCTTGCTCTCTCTGACCATTTTACCAGTCACCAGGATTAATTATTATTGTTTTAGGACATTTCAGTTAGGCCTAACATCTAGTAACTATCACATGTGTTTCTGTTTGTTTCATTCTTCCTCCTTTTTGTTTGAATAAGTTTACAAAATGAAGTCTTCTCGAAGGCGTAAACACGACACGTAACTAAAAACAAACAAAAAAATTGAAGTTTTACGAAAGACCGACAGCGGTATTTGTTTGTTTTTATGAGATGCCTTTTTTAAATTTTTTAGCTACTTTTGTATGTATGCTCTACAATCTACCTCTTTTACTTATTGGGCACTTGCCCTGTTTTTGTGGTGGCGAATTAGTGAGAGAGTGTAATGTAATGTTTTTATGTGTACAGATGGGTTACCAGCCCGGCAAAGGTTTGGGGAAGTCTCTCCAAGGGATGTCTGCCCCTGTCATGGCCAATCTCAGGAAAGGCAGGGGGGCCATTGGCGCTTATGGACCTGAGGTATGAATTTTTGAATATCCTATTCTTCATCTTCTCTTAGGGTTGGCTGATACCATACATAATTTAAACTAAGGCGGATGTGACGTGGAAACTTGCTTACTCTCGCCGAGCTACGACTAAACTGCACATATTACCAAAGTGACGGAGCTTTGTGCTTAAATCGAAATCTCACAGAGGCCAGTAGACAATACAAATCTTCGATTCCTTGTGATGTCATTTTCTGTAATGGCGGAATATTTTTCTTTCAGTCCCTTACAAACTTTATAAAAGAGTTTTACACACATTGATTATAGGTGGATGGGGTTTCTCAGTGACCCCAATGATTGCGTGTTTTGTCTGCTATTTTAGCTTTTTGAAGGTTAATAATAAATACAAATATAATATTATAATGTGGAGCGAATGGATGAAAAAAGGAGTGTTAATATATGAAGCCAAAGTGAATGATAGAAGAAGTCAGGTACTCCCGAAGGGGACATGGCATGATCAAGTTAATCAAATTCTTGAGTTGAGAATAACAAAAAGGTATGTATGAGATGAGACCGAGTTGTTTGGCAGTTCATCCTCGCTGCCTACTTCTGCAGGGAAAGGTGTGATGGTTAGTTAGTTTAAATCTATAGTAAATTATATATTTGTTTGTGAAGGTAAAAACAATTAAAAAGGGGAAGGAACTCGGAGAGGTGGGGGGAAAGCCAAAAGAAGAGGAGGAGAAGTCGTATCAGTGGAAGAAGTCACAGAAGCAGAGGTATTACTACCGGGATGCTGTGGACGTCATTCAGGAGGGCAGGCCCGTCTCCTCTACTCACACGGAACACAGGTATATCCATGAATGTTATTAGCTGTAATTAGTGACCGGTTTCGGCAAAAAAATCTAGTTTCGGCCTCAGTTCGGTTTCGGCAGAAAATCTGTCGAAACCAAAACTTTTTTAGACATGTTAAAAACCGATTGTTTACTGTTATTTGGCTTATTTTTTACACTTTCAGACAGTTAACATATGTTACATTAAATAAATAAAATAAAAACAATAATTGAAGTACGTGAAAATATATATATTTTTAATATTTATATATACTACTTCTATAAACAAAATTTGTTTCTAGAAGTTAAGTAGTTAACATGTTTTGTTTTTTATAAATTTTGTTTGTTTTATAGAAGTAATATAAAAAAATATAATTTTTTCACATGCTTCAATTATTGTTTTATTTTTTATTTAATTTAACATGTGTTAACTGTCTGAATAAGTGTAAAAAATAAGTCAAATAACAGTAAACAAACGATTTTTAACATGTTTAAAAAAGTTTCAGTTTCAGTTTCGACCGAAACTGAGACAGACACCGAAAATTCGGTTTCGGTGGAAAGTCCTGTTTCGGTCGGACACTATCTGTAATATCTCCCCATCTCCTTCCCCTCTCTATCCCCTCCACCCGCGAGCAGTTCACTCCTTCCTCTCTTCAAAAGACCCTGCGCCTATAAATATGTCATATTTTCTTATTAGACAGTATATCCTCTCTGCATCCCCTTAGGCATCACTTAGTTATGTTATATATTATGTAAGTAGGTAAAACATATTTTCCCTAGGTTGATGCATACTATATAAGTATGTTGTATTTTGTTATTCGTCAGTATATTCTCTCTGCTTACAACTTAACGAGACACTTTGTTATGTTATATATATTATGAAGGTAGGTAAAACATATTTTCCCCAAGTTGACTGCATACTATATTTCTTAGTTTTTAGAAGAGATTGAGACAATGGCAGTGGTCACAGGCAGGGTGGCGGTTGTCTTCTTGCCTTCAAGGGTGATGATGGGTTAAAGATCGAGCGCATCCGCACCCTAGAAACTAAGCAAGAGGATTTATGGGTAAAAGTATCTTGCAAACTGACTGTCACATTCTTTTTGTAGTTTATTTCCCGCCTAACAGTAGGTGGGAAGTATTCAAGCAATTTTTTGACAGGATGCATTCTAATTTCGATGTATTTGGTCAAAAGAATGTCGTCATACTGGGAGATTTTAATTTACATTCCGCTCGTGAAGTTTCTAAGGTTGAATCCGATTTAGACTATCTGTGCGCGGCCTTTGGTCTCTCACAGTGTAATGACATTCTAAATTCCTATTCCAGAATCCTTGACTTTGTTCTGTGTAATGCCAATCTTGAGGTTAGACGCTGTGAATTCCCACTTGTACCCGAGGACAGTTTTCATCCGGCTATTGAATTTCAGTGCAGCCTGATGAGAAAACCTTTAAAAAGTAATAGAGTCCCGACCCTTGAACGTGAAACTTCAAAGGGATGGTATTTCAACAAGGGAAATGTCATCAACTTGTATGAATCAATGAGCCGGATGAACTGGCAAAACCTCAGCACTTTCTGTACAGTAGATGAGGCGGTGCAATATTTTTACAGTTGTATTTATGACGTATTTGATTCTTGTTTTCCCAAAAAGTTTGCAGGCAGTGGTGGTCGCAAATATCCGAAATGGTTCTCGAGAGAAGTCATCTCGAATATAGAGATAAAACACGCCCATCATAAGCGTTGGAAAGCTGGAGGCCTTCAGGGTGAATACGATCTGTTTAGTTTTTACCGAGCGTTAGTTAGGCGCGAGATTCGAGTGGCCTATCGAGCCTACGTGTCTACAATCGAGGAAAACATCATACATGATCCCAAGATGTTTTGGCACTACATAAAATCCCTTCGGAAGGATGGTGGTCTTGAAGACACCATGATGAAAGGTAATCAGGAATTTCGTGGCTTGGGTGCGGCTAACGCATTTGCTGATCATTTTCTATCGGTCTACAATAAAGACCCTCCACTTCTAGACATTAATAATGCGGTCATATTTAATACCAGAGGAGCTACAAACGTCGATTTAGGTTTATTTACCGAATCTGACGTGATGAGTGCCATAAGACTCATGAAGAACTCCCACTCTATCGGACCAGACTTCGTTCCCGTATTTTTTATTAAAGGGTGCGCCGAGTTCCTAAAAACACCATTACGTTTTATCTTTAACCTAGCTATTAGTACTTCCACTTTTCCTGAAGTATGGAAAACTTCCAACATATGTCCTATTTTTAAGAATGGTTCTAGAAAGTTAATCGAAAACTATCGACCAGTTGCCATACTATCAGCTCCTGCTAAACTATTTGAAAAATTAATTTATAAATTCATTATGCCTCAGATAGACGCATACATTATCCCAGAACAGCATGGTTTCAGGAAAGGAAGATCCACTGAAACCAATCTGATGGTTTTCACCGACTATGTTGCTAGGTCCCTAGACAGTGGATACCAAGTAGACTGTTCGTATCACGACTTCTCCAAAGCCTTTGATACTGTGAATCATGATATCTTACTCACAAAACTTGCCCAGATAGGTTTTTCCCTTCGGATGTTAAAAGTTTTTTATAAGTTACCTCAGGAACAGAAAGCAATTTGTCACCCACGGAATCTTCCAATCTGCTGAGTTTCTTGTTTTTTCAGGGGTTCCCCAAGGATCGATCTTAGGGCCTCTTCTCTTTTCTATTTTCATTAATGACATTGCTGGAGTCATTCGTTTTTCTCGCTTTTTGTTGTTTGCTGACGATCTAAAATTATTTCTTCTAATAAGAAATATTGAGGACTGCCTGCGCCTTCAAGCTGATGTTGATAACATTTCAGAATGGAGTCAACAAAACCAGCTTCATTTCAATGTCTCGAAATGCGTTGTTCTGACTTTTACCAGAGCATTTAGTCTCACCTACCACAGGTATACTATGCTCGGTCATAATCTCAACCGAGTTTCGAATATAAAGGATCTTGGGATTATGTATGAAAATAAGCTGACATTTCGTCCTCATATCGAAGGGGTTTGCCAGTCGGCCTTAAAAATGTTAGGGTTTGTTCTCCGAACTGTCAGAGCTTTTCGGGATACCCGTGCTCTGAGGATTTTATACTTCTCCCTGGTCCGCAGTAGGCTGGAGAGTGGTTCGCTTATCTGGAATCCTCATGAGGTGGGATGCTCCCTCATGTTGGAGAGGATTCAAAAAAAGTTTCTAAGATTTCTCTACATGAGGGAGTACGGCCACTATCCATGGCTCTACCCGACGAACTTTCTTCTGGGCATGCTGGGACTCCACTCCCTGCAGCTCAGAAGGGAGGGGTACGCTGCTACCCACTTATTCAGACTGCTGCGTGGCTATATCGAGAACTCAGCCATTCTGGAGCGCGTGAGCCTCTATGTTCCGGATGACTATCTTAGACAACGCCAGCATAGATTATTCTATCTTCCTGCCTGTAGAACTAACCTGCCAATGGTTCTCCCGGTAGGAAGGAGTATATTGCTCCTGAACCAAATCTCCTCCGAGATTGATATGTTTGGCGTCAGTGAGGAGAGGTTCAAAAGTGAAATTCTTTTGATTCTTGAAAGAGTCTCTCCACATTGACGAGATCTTTCACCACTGCCTGAAAAAAAAATTTTTTTTTTGAAATTGATTTATTTCTTGATGTTTCTTTTTTATGTATAAATATTTGTAAAAATTTTTCTTTTTTTGTATACTATTTATATGTATAACATAATTTCTTATATGTATTAAAACTAAATTTGTAATGTGTAAGAAATTAATTTTATGCACCAGATTTAAATGTCCGGGTTAAATTTTCCCCAAAAAAAAAAAAAAAAAAAAGGAAAAAAAAAAAAAAAGGAAAAACTAAACCCTTTCACACACTTCCCCAAATGATCATCTAGTCAACCCACGCTATGCAATTGCACTATATAAGTATTATAAATACAAGAACAACATGTCAACCTACTAGAGACCAAATGGGAATATAATTCACCGACTCCAGATATTTTCATATCAGAGGGTTCGGCTCTGTGGCATTTCTAATTGAACCTATAAATCCTACCGATCCCTCAATATAAATATTTAAAAAATCCTTTGTAATCCTACATGTATTTAAAATGACTGATGTTTGCATTTTTATATACAAATTCTTTGACAAATCTAATATGCTTAAATTTTGAATCAGATTCCTAGGTATTATGCCAGTGGCCGAAATAACAAATGGCAATATTTTTATAGTCCGAGAATTTATTATTATTATTATTATTATTATTATTATTATTATAAGTATGTCGTATTTTGTTATACTTCAGTATATTCTCTCTGCTTACAACTTAACGAGACACTTTGTTATGTTATATATTACGTAAGTAGGTGAAACATATTTTCCCTAATTGACTGCATAATATTGACGGTCCTGAAGAACAATGTCGGATCTGCTAAAAATTGAAAATCTTTTAGTTGCCTTATTTACTGGATTATTTTGTTGATTTGTAACCAAGTGATTTGGATGATTTAACTTTGTAAAGGTATATTGTGAGCATAGTGAAACCCTCGGCGAAGTTCGGTTTCTTCGGTAATCTCAATATTGGCCCAATTTTTCCCACATACATACATAGTGATGTGGTATGAAATACATTAATTCATTAAATGAAAAAAGTTTTGGTTAATAAAACTAAGTTTATTATTCTATCGAAATTACAGAAAGGCTTTTATCAAAATTATTTTACTGACTCTAAATTAAATTAAATAATTAGGGCATGTTTAGTCTGACTTTACTACAAAAAAATCAATAGTTTATATGCAAAATTTCATTTGTGGTTGCAACATATTAGGTAGGCAGAAGTATAGTCTACGAGAATTAGAATACAAATATGTTTAAAGAATTATTGGGCGCCAGTTCTCTCTAATGAAGAAAGAATAAATAAAAAAATAAACCAAATGTAAAAAAAAAAATACACATCTCTTTTTTTTTTTTTACATTAACTCGAAATGTAATAATAAATAATTTTACATTAATTAAAATGATTTCTCTCAGGGCCTATGTCATCTGGGATGCTGTGTGGAGGGTCTTTTTGAGGAGAGGAAGGAATGAACATTGGTCTTGAAGAGACCCATGTTGTAGGAAGGAGGAAACACAGAGGCCGGCAAATCATTCCACAGCCGAGCTGTTGAACACAAGAACGAGTCGAAGAAACGACCCGCTCTCATGTGACAAATGTCAACCGTGTACAAATGTTGGGCACGCATTTGGCGTGTTTCCCGACTATGCACCGGTGCCGAAGGGATCAATGATGCTAGTTCCTCGGAGCATCTTCCATTGTAATACCGGTAGAACAAGGATAGCATTCCCACCCGACGCCTGTGCTCTAAAGATTGCAATCCGTCTGTTAAGATGGGAGAATCTATTAAACGGACCGCCCGTTTCTGCACAGAGTCGAGGGTATTTTTCAGGTATTTTGGATTTCCAGACCAGAGGTGGCTGCCAAATTCAACCGTGGGGCGCGCACTTGTGATTTGTACAGGGTTAGCAGTTGTGTACTATTAAAGTATCTGCGGGCCCTGTACAGTACGCCCAGTTTTTGGGAGGCTAACTTTACTCTGGCTTCGATGGAGCTCCCATACCTGAGCTGGTCACTTAGGGTTACACCAAGCATATCAATGGAGGGCCTGTTCGGAAGATTGCTTCCGTTGAAAGATACTAGATTTTCATTTCGATCCCTTTTAGACGTAATCAGATAAGATTATATTTGGTGATTATATTATATCTCTAATTATATTTGGTGATAATGGCTCACGCTTTTGCTGGAATGGTCGCCATTCCTCGAGTGCACACCACCTCTCGCCGTGGAACTAATATAAGGATATCAACTTATGTTATGCGGCCATATTATGTTCTCTCTGCATACTTAAGTTACCAATGAGGAAGTACAAAAGAAATAATCCTTTGCGGGATCAAGTGTCCGAGGGTTTAACTGTCCGTGGGAACAACTGTTGGGGGGGTCAAGAGTTGGGTCACCCTACCTATAAAATAACTTTATAATAGAGAACTCCAGTCCAATTTTTTTTTTTTTTTTTATGAATAATGACCTTCTAACTTAAATATTCATATTCACTCAAATTATCATCGCATTCATAGACCTGGAAAAGGCTTTCGATAAAGTAGAATGGAAAAGACTCTTCGAGATTCTGAAGAGAATTGATATCAAATATAGAGATAGACGAATAATCCAGGCGCTATACAAGAATGAGGCCGCTATAATTAGATGTGACAATGATACAAAAGAAGCCAGTATAAGACAAGGGGTGAGACAGGGATGCTCTCTGTCACCTGTTCTTTTTAACGCTTATATACAAAGTGCGATTGACGACTTGAGAGAGAGAATGAGTCACAGAAAAGGTGTAAAGATACACGGGCAAAAGGTGGATATGATAAGGTTTGCTGACGATATTGCATTGGTTGCTGAAAGCGAAGAAGAACTGCAAGAGGCCTTAACAACCATGCAAAGCATTCTCCAAAATAACTATAACATGAAGATAAATAAAGACAAAACAAAGCTGCTGACTGTAGGCCGAACGCAACATCAGATGCGAATAGAGATGTCAGGAGTTCCACTAAAGAACGCCAAGGAGTTTGTCTATCTCGGGAGCAAAATAACATGGGACGGTCGGTCTAAGAGCGATGTCGACAGCCGTATACACCAGGCTAGGCTTGCTTTCAATAAAAGGTCGAAAATAATTGAATCAAATAATATAGACCTAAAGCTGAGAATACTCCTCATCAAGACCTATGTATGGAGTATCTTGATGTACGGCTGCGAAACATGGTGCCTATCCAAAAGAGATAAACGGAGACTAGAGGCTTTTGAGATGTGGTCCTATAGAAAACTATTTGGAATTTCCTGGAGAGACCACATTACAAATGAGGAGGTTCTCCAAAGAATCGAAGGAGGAAGACACCTGCTCAGGACCTTGTCCGAAAGGCGTGCAAGATGGATCGGCCATGTAATACGACAAGAAGGCCTCTTGCATTCCATAATGGAGGGTATGACCGAGGGGACAAACTCTAGGGGACGCCCACGCCGAGAGTACCTGGAGGACCTGCTGGTGGACGTGCGCTGCTTATCATATGCAGACCTCAAAAGAGCCGCACAAGACAGGGAAGAATGGAAGAGGAAACTAAAGGAAATTGCTGCAAACCAATCCCAGGATTGAAACCAGAGAGAGAGAGAGAGAACTTAAATAACTGCATTTTTATTTTTATTTTTAGAGTTAGTTTTAATAGTTAAAATAATTGTCAAAGTTTTAATTTATCAAGACCCCCTGAAAACCACCGGAAATATGGTAAATCGTGTAACGTCATCACTCCTGAAAAATTAGTATAGGATTGGGCAATCAGCTGATCTACTGCCGCCATTTTGAAATCCGTTATTCCGTTGTTCGAAGTATTCTCCCTAGAAGAAGCATTACTATTTTTTTTGTGCAGTATTTTTTCAATATTTTAAATAATAGAGATAAACTAATAGAGATACCTCTATTTTTGATATTGAATTACTTAGGCTTAAATATTGTTTCAATAAGCACAACTAAATCTCTATAAACAGTACAAATAAAGAATAACATGAAATGTTGTTAATACTGATGGCTTGTGCCATACCTACATTTCAATTGATTTAAAGTTCTCTTTTACTTTCAGTGCCGCCCTAGCGCGAGTGCCCGTGATAGACATGCGGGGGCCCGAGAAGCGCGTGCTAAGCGGCTACCACGCATTGCGCGCAGCGGCGCCCCGCTATGAGGACGTGCCCCGCCGCGAGTGCCCCCACCTCGCCCTGCCCGAGCTGCTGCATAACCTCAATCTGCTGGTCAACATGTGCGAACAGGTAATAATTATACTAAGCTAAATGCACGGTGTCCGGAACTAGCGGTACATGCGGAAAAATGGTGAATTTACATAACATTTGTAAAGGGAATGACAGCCCATTTCAAGGTAAGGAAGATCACATTTACCGTGCATGGTGCCAACACCAAGGAGCGTTGGGTGAGTGGTTGTAACGTAATTATTTTCATGGTTCTTATTCAGTCGGTACTTGCTCAGAATGAGTACCTATTATTAATTTCGGCCGTGTTGGAACGATGCAGAACAAATTAAAGTTGCCTGGAACGTTGCTCGATTGTTTTTAAAAAAGAAAAAAACTGTTATAAGGGCGACGTCATGACATAATAATGAATTTGTCGGAAGTTTGATTTGTAAAGAGTTATATTATGAAGTGTGATTTTGAGTTTAATCTCAGCACGAGAAATATTATTATTACTCGTAAATGATTGTGTAAATTTCTCCATCAGCGACTTTGCTTCGTAACAGAGTGGTTGCTTGATGTAGTCCGGGTTTTTGTTCAACAAGCCAGGGAGGCTAGTGCGAACACCTACAAATTGGTGCTGTTAAGAAGTATTGCTTGACGCTCGTGATGAGGGGGAAAACAATCCACCGATAAATAGCCATCGGGATTTACTGATCACAGCTTGATACATTGATGTTTTGGTCGGGCGTGTTTACAGCCTATGACGTTATATAAAACAGCCACGTACAATCCAATATCACCGAGAACAACTTTGATGAAGATTGCAGGCGCTTCTTAAATGACATCAACAATCTAGAACTGCGGGTTATATCCTTTCAATGCTCAGAGATGGCCATCAGCGGGCCTTTGTGGATGGACTGGAATCTCAGCTGCTTCACGGTGTCATGGGCTTGCGAAGCGGCAGCTCTGGGGCTCTTCTCCAGCTATCTGGAGCCCTTGTCGATGAGGTTAGAAGAGGTGTGCTATATTAACTATCGCAAGCTATGAATGATCATTTGGAGTGGATTCTACTAAAATAACTGAATTATCTCTCTCTCTCTATCTACATTTTTTTGAGTTTACAAAGGTATTTATGTAGATTATGTTTTTCCTTGTCAATAATAACAAGTACATTTTGTTTAATGTGAGTTCTTTTATTTACATCAGATAGTAGCTTTCTTTTATCCCACGCAGGACCCTGAGATGATGATGAGAGCTCATGTACACGGAATTTCTCTGCTAACTGAGAAAGGTACGTGTCATGGTTTAAGGATTAGATCAAAATGACTAAAAACTTTTATTCAGATAAACTTGCATCGCAACCATACAGTAAGTGGCGTACTAAGCAGGACTGACAGTTAACTCAGGCAAAGCAGTTCTAGTAATCTTTACAAGCAAAAGAAAAGTAGAGAAAGGGAACAATCCATCCTTCTATGGAAAGGACATGTTAGGTACCTCGGAGGAGGCCATACTCGAACCCATTGAAGAGATAAACCGATGGCAGTGTGTCGTAGGCATTTGCGTGTGTATGTGGCTGAAGTCAGGCCAGTTTATCTCACTTTGGGCGAAATTGATTAAACATTTACGAATATCAAGATTCTTTCTTGAATAGAAGAGATCAATTTTAGTGTCTACTAATATCTATGGGAACCAAAGTGTTGACGAATATCTACAGCTCAAACTGTTGACTAATATCTATAAGAACCAAAGTGTTGACGAATATCTACAGCACTGGCAGAGGTTGGATTTGCAATTATGTATAGCATATTGGAATAACGTAATATTGCGTATGCAGTTTAAAAAACTTAATTTATGTAAGTATGTATGTAAAAATCCCTAATATCGGACTATTGGACACATTTAGCTGATTAGTCCAACCTACGCTCTGTAGATATTAGTTCAACCTACGCTCTGTAGATATTAGTCAACACTCTGAAGTTCGTAGATATTAGTTCAACATAGGAGCTGTAGATATTCGTCTGACATACAGGCTGTAGATATTAGTATCTGGAGTCTAAAAATGTACTACGTAATTAACAGATCAGTCAGTAACTTTATCGCTTGACTGAAATCTTTACATATCTGTTTCAATTTTGATGAGACAATTAAAATAATTTTCTGTTAAAATATTATATTTTAATAGGTAGGTACTTTACCACTTGTCTTGTTAATTGAACCAGAGTTACAAAGGACAGACACAACCGAAATTATTATTTTTGACAATGTATCATGTTACGAGTATAAGTCTGGGAAGGCCTTTATTCAGCAGTGATGGATATGTTGATCATATTTCTCAACCTTCCTCTTCCTATCTCCTTACTTTTCTGACTCTCTTCAGCCCCACAATGTGATATCTTAATCGGGAATGCCATATTCTCACTGGCTCTGGAAAATTGGGAGATCTGAGTATCCAGGTACTTCCTAACCTTCCTCTTTGCTATCTCATCCCCTTCCCCGCTCCCTTCAGCCTCACAACATAACCCAATTGGGGATGCAATAATCCCATTGCCTCCGGACAGTTAGGAGCAGTTGTGACTTTTGTGCAATATTAAATTTGTGATTGTGTATTTCAGGACATCATAGAATGTTCCCGCGAGGGTCACACGGCAGAAGACCGCCAGGTGGCACTGGACAGAGACCGAAGAGCTCTGGAGGACACCATGAGGAAGGGTGACGAGGAGATCGCGGTGATGGAGAGCATCATGGAGGAGATGGAGCGCCTCAGCCGGCCCGATCTTAGTCTGGATGAGGCCTATCAGGTCTTCAATCGACTGCAGGTTAGTTTATATTGAAGATAACTTACAAACTATCACGCTGTTTTTCTGCAGGGGTAGGCAGAGCGGATGTACCATCACACTGTCTTGGCACACACTCCTTACTTTTTCGCAATCATACATCGTTTCCTTCTCTTTCGTTTTTCTTATGTTATATATATGTTTTGTCTTCCTCGGGCGTGTTTTTGTACTCTCTCTTTCATACAATGACTTTGAACTTGCTTACATTCATTAATCAGTCGATGGCGAGTTGACATATGCCTCTGCTTTCCATCCAGGCTTTGTGGGTTCAATTCCTCTTCTAACTAAGTCCTCACCATGTTCCACACACACGAAACATCTCGCTTTTCCATCCCATCCAAAGTTATTTTGGCAGAAACTGACCAAAGCAACTGAAATTATTTTTGTGCTAATTGTCCTGAATTTATTGATGTGGCAAAAATGCCGTAACTTTTTTTTTTTGTGTAGAATAATAATTTTTTTTAATGTGATGTTGACAGTGAATCCCTCTATGTATTTAAGGCTCCGCAACCAGGCTCGAAAAGAAGAAGATGGAGAGATACGAAATTACTAATGTTAGAGGAGAGCGCTAACATTTACAGCGACAAAATCGATGCGAAAATTGTGAAAATGTTTAATAAAACACGACTCGTTTAAAATAGAGCAAAAATCTCGCGGGCATTGTCTTAACCCGACATTTGCCGCTCGTGCACCGGTGTGTCATGAGATTTTACACGCGATTTTGACCCTTATGTATAAAGAAAGTGTATGAAGAACATGGTCAGAATCGCTTGCTCTATTATCGCCCTTTACCATAGCGAAACCTGCAATGCGCCTAGTCGCTCCAAATAATTTATATTAATAATTTATTTTGATGTGCGCAGTTCTTGCGCATGCGCGGGAAAAATTCCTTTATCTACGATTTTGACCCTTCTATGTACAAAATTTGTCAAGGACAGTGTCAGAATCGCTGGACACGAAATGTCATTTCTGCCGCGTCATAATTTATGCGTCTTACTCAGCTAAAACATCATAAAACCTATCAATTTACGTAATTAAATTAACGCAAATAATGTTGTTTTGGTAGATAGTTCATTGTGTTGTGAACGTGTTTCAGTCAATAAAATATACAATAGCTCAAAATTAATCCACAAAACATTCAATTCAAATTCAAGGTCGTGAAATTTCCGTGTTGTTCCCTGGCATTCAACGAGTTAAACAGCATTTAAAGAAACACTGAATTTTTTCATACAAATAGCTTGTAAAATAACTGAAACAAACGTGTTTATGATAATTTTTGGAGCATACTTTGCGATTTTTTTCTATAGAGGGAATTTTATATAATTTGCGTTTCGGCGCGGGCAATGTCTAGATATTATCTTCAAGAATAACATATATTTTTTTAAGAGCTTTAAAACTTACCGTGTTTGAGGGAGGTATGTAAGAAATCGGTAGAAATTCGGGTTGCGGGCAATGTCATTTAAGAGGGTGCTGTAAATAAAGAGTCTTGGTTTATTTAGGGATATGAATGATAGTGGCCTTAAATTGTGGCCGCTCAGAGGGAGTGGGTTAACCCTTAGCGGAACTTTTGCCTTTTTTTTGCTTCAAAATTTTGAATTGAATGACAAAAATGTCAGTAAATACAATGTTATCCAAATTTTTTTATGAAGTTTTTGACAATGGCAAATATTTGGCAGTATTAGTTGCTTCAATAACTAATTAACCATCACGCCGTTTCCCGGCAGGGGTAGGCAGAGAGGACGGACAGCCTAACAACTCGGTCTTGGCACTAACTTTTTTGCCTCATTCACATTCATACATCGTCTCATACACGATGGCCCGACTCAAGTATTTGATTCACTTGATCGTGCCATGTCTTCCTCGGGCTTCCACGACTTCTTCGACCATTCACATTTGCGTCATATATTCTTCTTACACTACTTTCTTTGTTCATTCGCTCTACGTGCCCAAACCATCTGAGGGTCCCTTTCTTAATCTTAATCATTACACTTACATCTGCCTTGCATTCTTTGCAGATTGCTCTCCACATTTTTCACACGACAATACATGGTTTTACCACACATACCCCTCAGGGATCTCATTTCAATAGCATTCAGTCTACTTTCATCCTTCCTCTGCCAGTTCCATGCCTTACTTCCATATGTCAGGGTAGGTACCAGGACTTCATTGTGGACTGCTAGCTTCGCTTCTTTTGACATTTATTAGCACCAATCGCATTCAGTCCTCCATTTATGGAGTTACCTGCATTTACCCTTCTTTCAATATCTCTATAAGCCTTCCCATCTCTCGTAAACATACTACCCAGATACACAAACTCATCCACCTGCTCCAAGTCTTCATCATTCACAACTATATTGCACACTGTTCTCGTTCTCTCTCTTTCAAACACCATGACTTTAGACGTACTTACATTCATCATTAACTCATTCTTCATACATACTTCGTTCATCTTAGCCAGGAGACATCTTCCATACTGTTAGAAATCAGCACCGCGTCATCAGTATACAACAGGCAACTTACTTTCAGATTATTCAATTTCGCGCCCAATTCCACCTCTTTCAATTCTTGCATTCGATTATCCACGTACAGATTGAATAACCATGGTGACATTACGCAGCCTTGCTTAACAGCTTTTGTGATGTCAAACCACCCCGTAAAACCACCGTTCACCTTAACACATGCAACGCTTACCTCATACATAGATGCAATTGCCTGTACGAGATGCTTCAATATATATGTGTTATTTTAAAAAGCTCACTGCTACTCTAGGCTATAATTATTTTGTATGTGTTATCACTGGATACCACAATTCCACTAAGGGTTAATGATGCTAGGAGAAGTTTTTCAAATACTGTAAGGTTATTCGTAATCCGCAATTTGGGAGGCGGGAATGGGTACCGCCACCCCGGGAACCTTTATTGGATAACCAACACCTCTGCGATAGGTCACCCCAAGTGGTTCGCTACGTTTGCAAAACGGCGCTTTATAAATTATCCAATTATTATTATTATTATTATTATTTGGTGATTTAGCAGGGGTGCCCGAGTTCATGGGGTGAGGTTTGTCTAGGTCTTGGAGGCGGATGACCAGGACATACTGAACCCCTGATTCCTACCCACCTCTTAAACCCTTTTCCTTCCCAGAACTCTCCTCTCCTTCCTTTCCTTAAAAAAACCCTCCACACAGCATCCCCAAAGATGACATAGGCCCTGAGGGAAATTATTTTCCTCAGGGCCTCCTGTGTGGAGCTCATGTAAAAAAAAAAAATCCGGGTATTCCTCCTAGTCCTCTTATATATATATATTACAGACTGACTACCCACTAGAATATTCCTGCCTCTGTCTGGGTGGCAGTGTGGTAAGTTCCGCTGCTCTAGGGGGCCTGCTGGGTGCTGCGCTGGCCTCCTGGCGCCCCCTCAAGGACCCGGGGGCCCCGCAAACCCTGCTGGCCATGTGGGCTCCCCTGCTGTCGGCGCAGGCGCTGCAGGAGCTATTCTGGCAACCGTGGCTGGAGCAGATGTCTATGGCAACAGGGTGAGATTTGCAATAACATTATGATGCGATTGTTTCTGTTTACCAGATAATATGTATATGTTAATATTCATATATATTTCATGTTTGTTTTGTAATACGTTTTCCAGTATGGTTAACTTGAGGCCCCTAGAAACAAAGACGGAAGTGTCCACCTCACGTCAAAAATGAGTTGAATATGCAGTTTCATATAGAAAAGTTCATTCTTTCTCCATTATATATCTGTTTGTAACATAAACGTCATTAAACTATAGTATTTTGGCTTTAAAGTTTTGTTGTTGTAACAAATACGGCAGTGTCCACCTCCTTCCGAAACAAAAGCGGCAGTTTTTCAAATAGCCAATCAGGATGCTCTATTCATAATGGCCGCCATACTTTAAATCATACAAACTCCTGCAAAAGCGTCAATGAATCGTACACTGATTTTTTTTTTGGGTTGTAATAACCATTTATTGTTAGTGGACGTTACATATTCCAAGAATGGAAGCTTTCCCCGATATTTTGCCACCGGAATCAGCGAGGAAATGTGTCAAACAACCACACAAATGGAAGGCAAACATTACCAAGAAAAAAGGTAAATCGCCGTTATGTTGTAGGCAAATGTCTAAATATGACATTTGAAGATTTATCTGAATTTGTTCACATTTTTTTGTAAGGATTTGGATCGAGTCAGCTAGGCCATGTATTTTGACAACTATTCCTAAATAAATTATTTGATATAATATTTCAAATTAATAACAACTGAAATATTTTTTTTTATTATTTGTTATAGATTCATTCAAGGATCAGCAGAAAACATGTCAGGCCCATTAATGATTTAGTTAATTTTTGTTTTATTTTATAATTTAGTTAAATTTTCTATTTCATAGTGGATGTAATTTCATTATTTAAAAAAAAATCTAACATCCATTTCTCGGAATTTATGAATATTTCTAAATTTGATAATTTCATTAAGTGAACTAAGCTGTTCATATTATTTCCATTTCATATAAAAATTTTTATAAAAAAAATCTTCTTTTCAATATTGTTTTCTTACATTGACTGCAACATCTTCGAAATTGTCTTTTAAATCAAAACCGGCAGTGTCCAACTGTTTGTGAAATAAAACAGCAAGTGTCCAAATGATTGAAACAAAAACGGAAGTGTCCATCAAAAAAATGCAATTTTTAAAGAAACTATTGCATTCAGATACATAAATGATTTGAAATATTATTCTTAAACCGGTTTACTAACACAATAATAAATTTTCCTTTCATATTGATGAATAACGGACTGATTAAACGTTTTTTTTAGTTTGCCAACAATTTAACAAAGTGGACACTTCCGTCTTTGTTTCTAGGGGCCTCACTTTATCTAATAAAAAATCTTCAATTTGGGGGACAATTGTAAAAAAAAAACATATTTAGGCAGACATCAATTTTTACAAATATATCTTAAGACATCAAAACACATTACCCGTACCATGAAATGTATTTTTTTTTGTTTAAAAAAAAACTTCATACAAAAAATATAAAAAAAAAAATAATGATATATTCAGCTACAGAACATCAATAATTGTAAGTATGTCTTCAATCTTACCACTCTAGCTCACTGAAAAGTCACAGACTTCCCCAATTTTAGACTATCCCACATAAGAGGTTTTCCCACCAAAGAATTTTTTTTTCGGTCCCTCGGTAAACTTCTTGAGAGGGTTTCACTGTACTTACATTTTATTAGGTAAATCTGTCATTTATTTGGGTTTCCTTGTACAGCTTTTTTTCTTCTTCAACCATTAAGAATGTTTTGGAAAAAATGACACATCATAGATAATGTATTTCAAATTTATATATATATATATAAATGACACACCATAGATAATGTATTTCAAAGGCATCAAATAAGGTCGTTTCTTAACTGTTAATACAAGCAATCTGAAAGCATTAATAAAAACATGCATTTTAGTAGAATGTTCACTGTTTAACCAAACACATTGGCAGATCAAGAGACAGTAAAAACAAAACTTACCGGGAACTTCTTTTGTGGACTTTACTGAGTTTATGGTACAAAATTGGATATACATAATAATAATATTGGTGTGTGTAAATAATTTGTTTTAATTCATTAGTACTCATAAATAACCTCGTCATTGATCTTTCAGAGAGTGGGAAGTGCGAGAGCCCGGCACGATGCTTGGCCTTGTGGCGTGCTGGTGGGATGTGGCCCCCGAGAGGGAACGCCGAGCCCTGCTGCGTTCCGCTCTCGTCCCCCGTCTGGCCTCCGCTGCTGCCGCCTGGGATCCTACGGCTGACACGCTACCCCTACACCACTGGGTGCTACCCTGGCACGCCTATGCAGGTACGTCTTTAACCATAGATAACAGAAACAAGGGAGATGGATCTTTATAAGTATGAAACCATACGCATAAGTGTTGTCACCCATACTACTGCAAGCTGGAGCTACACACAGCAACACCAGTCTTTTTTTATAACTTCACAACATATGCATAACTTTTGATTGTCCGTGCAGTTTGGTCACAGCCTGGCAATAGTCGGCACGCTTCCATATCATATCTCCTTTCTTTCTATTATCTATGGGCATTCTACTGATAGATCTTTTGTAACCTGCCCCTCTTTCTCGTAAGCGATATCTGCAACAGAAACAGCGATTACAATGAACCTCTCAGCGTCAAGGCCTTAGTTTTGTAAATACTAATGATTTATTTATTTTTCAGGTGATCTCCTAGAAGAGTCAGTCTACCCCGGTCTGCGGGCGCGACTGGGTCAGGCCCTCCAGGGCTGGCATCCCATGGACGGCTCGGCCCTGTGCCTGCTGCGGCCCTGGGCGCAGGCCTGGGCCCCTGCCCTGCCCTCGCTGATGGCCCTGCACATCCTGCCCAAGCTGGAGTCCGCCATGAGAGCTATCCCGGTGGAGCCTGATGCTAATCCTATAGGTACGGTGTTTTCTTAGAAGAGTCGTCCTGGTCTGTGAGCTCGATTGGCAGAGACCTCCATTAACCTTGGGGTGCTCCCATGGATTGCTGTTCGATTCCTCCTTACGGTTCATTTTAAAGATTGAAATGCTCAAAAACTTGAAAGTAACAAGATAACTGCATTTGCGCACCGCTATGTTTGAATATCTAACGACAACTGTACCAATGATGAAGACTACTTGAAATGTGTTGGGAAACTTCCAAATAAGATTGAGGTTCATTGAGGTTACAAGTTTTTTAATTTTTTTTTTTATTAATTTTCAACGCCCTGATGGGCTTTTACATGACAAGTTTATATAACAGAGACAGTTTTTAAATAAAAAAGATAAACTATAAAAATATAACTAGTAAACATCAAATGAAAGGTAGGTATACAGATAAATTTAAGGAAAGATAGTGCATTACAATAAAAGAGAAAGTTTCTAAGTTGTAAATGGCATAGAAATAAACTAATAGGTTTGTTAGTAATTACAAAATTTGCAGGTGACTAATTAAAGGTGATGAATAATAAATGACAAAATGCAAGATACATAAAAAGAAAATGGTAATAGGTTTTTACATTGTAGATTAATATAGAAATACACAAATATATGCAATAGACCCTCTGTGATGCTCCTTAGACATCAAAATATTCTACCTAAAAATATTGTTCAGATATTTCTTGAATAAAGGTAAACTTGTATTAAATACATTGTGATATTTGAGGTGAATTTGTTCCCTAGTGTGTGTAGTTGTGAAATTGGTGTATGTGTGTGATAGTTAGTTACAGAATTATTGTTGCAGAATAATATGTTTTGCCTTGTTTCTCGAGTAGGTACTTTAAAATCAATGAGATGCAGGAGTTCGCAACAATCTAATTCGGAGTGAATAATTTTAAACAAAAAAGTTAGATCGTTTATTTTTCTTCTGTTTTCTAGGGTTTTGTATGATTTTTCTAGTTACTTTATTTACGTTATCATAATGTTTACAATGAATATTTAACCGCACCTGATGTCCTTTCTATAAATCTAATTTATTCCGAGGGTGTAATTTATTTGCCTGTCTACCAGATGCCTTTGGCTATTATTGTAATCGTTCGTACATTAGATACAAACGACGATAGATGATAAATAATATATCTTCTAAAGTAATATTGAACTGACACCTGTTGAGATACCACAAAACTGCATAGGAAAAGCCAGCGGCTTTAAATATGTATGGGTGCGGAACGGCAGTATTCTAGCGAAGAGGAACGATCTCTCGAGGGTGGTCACCATTCGTCGTGAGGAAGACCTTCAAAAAATCTTCACACATGATCATCAAAACATATGACTCCTACCACAAAGGTGTTACTGCTGTCATCAATGCCCGTTTTCTCCCAATTTTCTCCACCCTTGCTTATTTATTTGTTTTTTTCAAAGCTATTTTATATTTCTGTTTACTGCGCAATACCCCTATAACTTTATATCAATATCATGTTTCTTGCATATTAATTCACTTTGTAAAATGTTGACATATCTTATACTCCTTAATCTAATGAGTAATCTATGTTTTATATGTAAATTCGATACCTTGTATGTCCCACATAACGTATCACTCCCGCGATTGTGGAATAAGTCAAAAGACACTCTTACTCTGGTGAAATGATCTCATCATCTATCTCCATTTACTACCAGAACTGTGGTGGTATTAGGACCAAAACTCAGGGGCTATTAACTAATATATTATCGAATAATTATGACGTTATAGTGCTAGTTGAAACATGGCTTGTAGCAAGTGTAAATACGGCTGAATTCATAGATTCGCGATACACGGTGCTCAGATGAGATAGGGACCGTACACTTACTGGTAAGATGGACGGAGGCGGTGTGCTGATAGCAGTGCGCAAAGAGCTCGCAGCTTCCCGGCTCGATGAGTGGGAAAACAGTCAAATTGAACAAATCTTCGTATCTATTCCGGTAAGGTCTTTCAATCTCATCATATGTGCAGTATACATACCTCCTGTCTCGCCACCAACGATTTATGATATTTTCTCCAAAAACCTGGAATCTGTATTTTCATCTGAGCCAAATAATATGTTTTGCGTAATAGGAGATATGAACCTACCTTCTCTTACTTGGTCATTTTCTGAAGGCTGCAGTCAAGGTCTTGCCTCCTCAAACACGGCTGCATCGCAAAATTTGCTTCAAACAATGTCATTGATGAACTTGCACCAATATAATTGTATACCTAACCATAATGAAAAATACTTAGACCTCATATTCTATAGTCGCGAAACAAATGTTACACGTAGCAACGACCCTCTGCTTTCAGAGGACAGACACCACCCAGCCCTTGAATTTGATATATCCCCCGCTCAACCAAAAATCAATAACAAAAAAGAGCGTAGGCGCAATTTCAGGAAAGCGGATTATACTCAGATTAATAACGACATTAATTGTATTGATTGGTTATCTGAAACCGCAAATTTATCAGCCGAAGAAGCAGTTGATCGATTCTATTTAATAATGAACAATGTAATTAATAAGTTTATTCCAGTATTGGCACGACGAAATGACAAATTCCCCATATGGTTTACTCCCGAACTTATTAGTTTATCACGAAAAAAAGATAAAGTTTGGCTCAAATGGAAGACATATAAAGGTCTTTCTGACTATCGTAAATTTTCCTTCTTACGTGCTACATACAAAAAATTGGCTAGTGAATCTCGAAAGTTATTTTTCGACAACATCGAAAGTTCATTGCAAAATAATATTAAATGTTTTTGGTCATACATATCCTCATTAAAATCATCTGATGGATATCCTGCTACTATGTCCTACGAAGGGCGCAAATCTAATGATGCCCAAGAAATCTGTAATATGTTCTCTGAGTTCTTCAAGTCAACATTTGAACCCTCCTCTATCAATGACTCAATTAACATTGACCAACTTGAGGCCTCGTTTCGGGACTCTGGACTTACGTACATTCACACCATTGAACTAACGGAACAAGAAGTGCTATCAAGTTTAAAGTCGTTAGATATAAACAAAGGTGCGGGTCACGATGGAATACCGGCGTTTTTCCTCAGATCTGCTGCGTCGTCACTGTATGTTCCACTTACCATAATATTTAATAAATGCCTGAGTAACGGGGTTTTCCCTGATAGGTGGAAGTTGGCTTATATTATACCAGTCCATAAGAGTGACTCACGTCAAAAAGTCGAAAACTATAGGCCAATATCCATTCTCTCGGCGATCCCTAAACTCTTGGAAAGACTTGTCCATGATAATATATATCCCCAGCTTGCCGCCAAAATTACAGAACAACAACACGGGTTTGTAAAAGGCAAATCTACCATGAGTAATTTACTAATTTACTCAAATTTCTTATTCACTAGCATGGATCGAGGCCACCAGGTAGATGCAATATACTGCGATTTCAAAAAAGCTTTCGACAAGGTTGACCACCTTATTCTTATTAAAAAAATTATGTTCAACGGAATTAGGGGAAACTTATTACGTTGGTTTGTCTCATATTTGACAAAAAGACAGCAAACTGTATCATTACGAGGACATACTTCTACGTGGGAACCAGTTACTTCTGGCGTACCACAGGGGTCAATCCTGGGTCCGCTGTTATTTATACTTTTTATTAACACTGTTACTAAATGTTTCATGCATTGTTTATTTCTTTTGTACGCCGATGATATAAAAATATTTGCCATTGTTAGGAATTTAAACGATTGTCTGCTCATCCAAAGCGACTTAGTAAGGTTCGAAGCATTTTGCAATGAAAACAAAATTTACCTAAGTTACAACAAATGTAAACAAATAAGCTTCACTAAAAATCACAACGCTATTATACACAATTATTGTATTGGTAACTATTTACTCGAGCGCGTTCACTGTATAAAAGATCTAGGCGTCCTTTTTGATTCTAAACTCCATTTCGATGCGCACATTGAGAATATTGTGAATAAAGCTTACCGCATGCTAGGGTTTGTCATCAGAAACAGCCGCGAATTTCGAAAACCTGAAACTTATCTTCTACTTTACTACACGCTGGTCCGTTCTCAACTTGAATACTGCACCTCCATATGGACACCACTTTACGGTGTCTATAAAGACAACATTGAAAGTATTCAAAAGAAATTTCTGCAATACCTAAATTACAGAATGAACGCACCTAAACGGGGGTACATAAATATGCTCTCGAATTATAACGTCTCCACTCTAACTAACCGGCGAACATACCTTGACCTCATGACGCTTTATAAAATCTGCAATAACGTTATCGACTGTCCTGACCTACTGAAACTAATAAACTTCAAAATACCACCCAGAGTAACAAGGCTTAACGACTTATTCCACATTAGCCGGACGCGTACAAATGCTGGTGTCAGGGATCCAATCAGAAGAATGTGCGAATCGTTTAATCTAAATCAAAACCTCAAGGATTCCGACTTATTTTTTGATACGCGCAGTACTTTTAGTAGAAAATTAAAGGCTGTTTTCCTACAAAGTACAATAACTTAGACATTACTTGGTTTATAATTTTAACTACCTTTCTTTTTTTAAATTTCTGTATGACATTATTTTTTATCTATATCTATATATATATTTGGTCTTACTATCAAAATTTTTCCAAAAACAATTTGTAAACTTTTATAAGGATATTGCGCATTTTTTTTCATCTCTCTATTTGTAAAATAATATTTACTTATGTATATACATACGTCTTTTCCGTATTTAAAGGTTAAAATATTTGTATGTTTTTATCTGCTGTTAATGTTAATTCGTGAGAAATAGTTTGGATGCAGGTGAATTCTCTATTAAAAAAAAAAAAAAAAAAAAAAAAAAAAAAAACTAGAAGGATGTTGAAACTGCATGACTAACCTATACAGAAATAATGTCAGAAGCGGCTGCTGGTGAAGATTGATCGAGAAAAATAGTACAAAAACTGCATGCTTTAAACGATTAATGCGGTAAAACGATGTGTAGAGGAAGAATAGATGAGATTTTTAGCGAGTTTTGTATGAAATTAATTTGGGAATGGAAGAAATAACGACACAAGCGGAAAAATGATTATTCGAAGAACGATTGATCGAGATCTCAGTTTAACTAAAACCTAATTCTTATGTTATTTTGTTATCTTCAGAAAGTTGGGGCTGGTGCTCCAGCTGGCAGGAGCTCCTGGGCCCCCGGGCGCTGGCAGGGGCTGCAGGCCGGGGGCTGCTGCCCCGCTGGCTCTCCGCCCTGGCTGCGTGGCTCAACAGGAGACCCCCGCACTCACACCTCATTCAGCATTACAGCATGTGGAAGGTCTGTTACTTTTATTGTTTATTATTCAGAATAGTCTGGCGAGCGGTAATATTTAATATTTTAGAGGAGAACAGTTATTGGTAACCAAAGTTGCTGTATCAGACGTGTCATACGGCTGCGTACTAATTGAAATTTCTTGCTGTATTACAGGCATGTTAAGATCATGGTGCAAAGAGTTAACAGTCGGTAGATTTTAATTTACGCAATATAAATATCTTTAGATAGCAGGAAATGAAAAAGAAATATTGAGCTGATGGTCACACACTTTTACAGTCCTTTCCATCTCGCTCTCTCATGCTATCTCTTTCACGTATCATATGAAAAATGGCTAAAGCGCCAAACAGCTGTGAAATTAAAGATGAACCTAGACAATAAGCTTTTTTTTGTTTGTTTTCTGCTTGTGTTCATTAAATCAAGTTTTCTAGAGTTTCCCAAAACATTTCATATTATTATTTTAATATAACATTAACGTAACACTCACAAACACATAAAACATAATATACGCCGATTTTCATTTAATTACTTTATTTTTTTAGTTTATTCATTTAAAATAATTTTAATTTTTGATCTCTATTTTTAGTTTAAAATTATCTTTATTTTAAATGATTTTTTTGTTTGTTTTATCACCAACTTTGTATATTTCTTTTTTTTCAAACTATAATGTATAAAGTATTATATTATAAAATGGGGGCCTCAGCACGGGTAAACAACCCAGTGAGGCCAACATTACTGGTTTGTACTATAAAAATTTGTAAAATAATACTGTATCAACAATAAAAAAAAAAAAATATAACGTATGGAAGACTTTGGTGTGAGACCTTTTATGGAGATGTTACTCCTTGAAGAAATGACAAGAGAAAGATCTACTAGAAAATAAATTATCATAGTAAAACAAAAGGTGTTGCGGACAGAATTCAAGATTCACCTTTGGTTCATGTCGGTACTTAACACTAGCAACAGCGCCAGAACCAAATGATTTGCGCCTTGACTAACCAAGGCGATCAATTCTATCTAATATCATCTGTTTCATTTAATCTTGCAGAACATGTTCTCGGAGGAGTTGCAGCGTGAGGTGGAGTTCTCGGAGACATTCCGCAAGGCGCTGGACATGATGAACCGCTCCCTGGACGCACCAGTGCCCGCACCGCCTCCCCCGCCCTCGCAGCGCATCTCCACCACGGCCATCGCAGAGGTCATGGCCAGTAACAACCAACAACTCAGCTTCACGGAGCTGCTGGAGACCAGGTATGTTTATATTTCTGTACCCGACAAGTCAATGGTCCTATACCCATTTTACCTATTTTAGAAGAGGGCACAAAACAGCTCTAAAAGTTTTTTTTTTCTAAATCAATTTATTGTGATGTAGAACGCACTTTTTAAAGTGATTTACATGATGAAGCTGCTTAGAGAAGAGTGCTGTTTACCTCGGGTGCCAATTTAATATAAAACAAGTTCTGGAAGCATGTTATACATACATAATGATGAAATATTGATATGTTTTTCACATAGAATCCAATAACACTAATGCAGCGAGTAACTCACCAATTACTCGCGCAATCATAACTTATACCCACTATGAAAAATTACTACACTTAGACATTTTTCATGATTCCTTGCAAACATACAAAACTAATTTTTTAAATTCCTTGGCGTGATATAATTGTTTTAAAATTACTTACACTTAACTTTTCATTAAACTTTAATCAGTCAATTACAATTAGTGAGCAGATAATTCTTGATTTTAAAATGTCTCCTTATCTCCCCCCCCCCTTTTTTTTTCTTCCTTTTTATTATTACTACTCATTTATTCAATAATTAAGTTTTAATACCGGTTCATATCTACAATCTAGACATTCTATGGACTTACGTAATAGGTACATAACCATGTAATAATTTAATTTAACATACCTTATAATTTGTATTATATGTACTGTGTATGTCTTAATAAACAAATAAATAAATAAAAATAAATGTAGCGAAAGTTAATGGTGAAAGAAGTCGGGGATGTTCGATATAGACATGGTACGATCAAGTGAATCAAATACTCGCTATAAACGGGCCGTATGAAGAGACAAAATAACAGAAGAGGATGTATGATTATGAATGAAGCAAGGAGTATGTGTCACAGAGTTGTGTAGTGATACATCTTGTGTCTTGGTTAGTTAATTTGGTGTTAGGAGGAGATGTAAATGAAGACAAAAGTTGGTTGTCATTTGCTCATGCGGTGTAGTGCTATGCCATACTAGAGTTTATGTAATTATTTGGCTGTTGGATTTTCATGTGGTATACACAGAACTGATAATAATATATCTTCAATTCCAGATGTGCCGAGCGTGGTGTTAGTCTCGTTCCGCTGGTGGGCCGGAGCCGAGAGGGCCGCCCGCTGCTGAAGCTGGGCCAGTCCCTGCAATGCTACATCATCAGGAACGTCATCATGTACTCTGCAGACCAGGGCCGCAGCTTCCAGCCGGTGGGCATCGACGCTCTGCTGCAGCTAGCCGCCAGTCAGCCCTGAGAATGCCAACATGATGACTTTATGGAATGGTTATAATGCTCATCCAAGCTAAAGAGGCAGAAGTGACGGTTCACGATATAAACAACCTTTGATGGAACACAGTATGTGTAATGAAAGTGTTTTGTTAAAAGATAGGTACAATAAAATATAGATGAAAATCTAATATATAAAATTCTCGTGTCACGGTGTTTGTTACCATACTCCTCCGAAACGGCTGGACCAATTTTGATGAAATTTTGTGTGCTTATCTGGTAGGTCTGAGAATCGACCAACATTTATTTTTCATAAGTATCATGATAATCGACCAACATCTATTTTTCACCCCTAAAAGTAAAGGGTGTTCCACTCCGAAGAAAATTATTTTCCCCATACATTTTGTATGGAACGAATTCTCCTATTTTGAAAGAACTGCAGCAATATTGTAAGGGGTTTTATATTGAACTGTGAACCGGGGGAGGGGGGAGGGGAGAGGGGGGGGGGGGGAGGGGGGGGGGGAGGGGGAAGGGGGGAGGGGGGAGGGGGGAGGGGGGAGGGGGGAAAGGAACTCAGGAAGGGGGGGTTAGCGGGACGGGGAAGGGGAGAAGTGGAGTGGGGAGAGGGAGAGGGAACGCGAAAGGGGAAAGGATACGCAGGGAGAAACAATTTAGATCAAGGTATGGTATACGCAGGGAGAAACAATTTAGATCAATTCAGCTAATAAGTTGACAACAGTTTTTGATTCTGAGGCGGTATGAAGTTCGCCGGATCAGCTAGTTAGTTTATAATATTTTTACAGTACAAATGGTTTGACGGCCAAAAATGGAAGAGGGTTTCTAATACGCAAACAGGCTTTTTATACCCCCCGTTTGCACCGCACATTTCATCAGAGACATAAGTTTACTATTGTTCTATAATCTCAGGTACTTTTTTACTTTTATTCCATAATCTCAGGTTTTCAAAGGGACTAGAAAAAACAAACTTCTTAAGCAGAAAAACCTTACAAGTGGACGCGGCTCGCCCTAACGTTCAATAGTGTGCCGAACCACCAACAAAATTGAACATTTTAAAGCTCAACGTGTTCCTACTTAATATTTTTAAATTTAAATTACGCACAAAGTTGAAAATAAAAACTAATTACGTATTTAAATGCATGAATTTTGCAAGAGATAGTAATTATTGCAGCCGGTCGGCGTTCATTCCCGCGCGCTAAGAACTAGGAACCTAGGTACACACCAATCCACGTGTTTCAAACGAATTGGGAATTGTCAAAAAGTTTGAAAATTGTCATTTTGTATGGTGCTCCTACAAACATGTCCAGACCGTCGGAAAAACAAAATGTACCCAAAAACTGCTTCTGGCGGCACGGCGCTACGAAGTGCTTCGAAAACGTCTGAAGCATTTCGAGGGGCTCCAGCAAAAGAGGTTTGTTTGAATGGGATAGTAATATTTAGAATGCAAAATTCAACCATAAGTCAACAGGTCTTGTTATGCTTGGGATGTAGGGAACCTATTTGACAATGACATTAGTTTTTCAGAAAGGACCTTTTATGTGTGTGCGTTTTAAATGCGCTACACTGGGTACTGGGAAGAAGCTTACTGAAAGCATTGGTTGAATAATGTCTTCGCTCAGCAAAAGGACCGAAGAAGTTTATTTATTTATTCTCTATAAATAGGGTAGCTACCTACGTGACCTACCATTAATTAAATTATATTATATGTGTTTGATTTATTGCTAATTGAACCACCAAACATTTTATTCACCAGCCGCGCCTGCTTACAAGTGGGAAAAATTGTGCCAATTTTGGGCGAAGGGACCGAAAAAACCAAACTTCTCATGCCACGAACATCCTTAAGAAGGAAATTCTTAAGACGGTTTCACTGTACTTGTTTACTATTATTCCATAATCTCAGGTTGTTACTTGGGGGGGTTCATGATAAAACGGAATAATGAGAAATTGAAGAAAAAAAACCTCTCCTAACCTACATAACTGTGGTTTATACTTTAGTAATGTATTTCAGCATCCTTAGGCAGATGTCGTTGCCGCAGTTAGTCAAATGAAGTTTTGCTATATCCCAACAGATGTCATATATATGGCAATTCACAATACAAGAATCTCTCGATGGAGTGAATTATAGTTGTAACTTGGAATATATAAGATTTTGGTAAATAATCCAAGAGCCGCCACATGCCGCTACACTTTTAATAGACATAAAATTTGAAAAGTAAACTACTTTTAAACTTACTTACCACAAGAACTATCGGTTTCAGTCGGGACAGACAGAAAAATATTCATTTAAATTTATTTTTCATAAAAACTTTTTTGTACATAATTTTTCGTTTACGATTGACATTTCATGTTGTATTCCTTCGCACATCGAACATTTTCAGGGGTACCAATTTTTAAATATTAAAAAAGATTGCCATACCGCAAAAATCACTACAAATACACCACACCATAAACCATACAATAGTTTTTTTTTTAATAAAATAAAAATGGTTTGTCTAATGGTATGTATAATCAATATATATTATAAAAGAAAGTCCAAAAAAACGTGCGGAACGCAAAAACTCAGAAACGAGTGCCGGTACGATCAAGAGAGTTATATGGTATGGTAGATCTCTATCCCCCCTAGGGAATAAGGGTATTCGTTTTTACCTAAAGGGCTTGCTTTTGAAGATATAAGGGCTGAAAGTTCTAAGAAGACTCTAGAAATTTCAAGAAGAGTCTGGAAGATTCCGGAAACTTCTAGAAAATTCGATAAAACTCTGGAATGTTCTGGAAGAAATGGAGGAGTATGTCAGTGAGTCTAGAAGGTTCCGGAATGTTCAAGAAGGTTCGATAAAGCCGTAGAAAGTTCTGAAAGGAGTGGAGGAGTGTGTCGGTGTGTCTAGAAGGTTCCGGAATGTTCAAGAAGGTTCGATAAAGCTGTAGAAAGTTCTGAAAGGAGTGGAGGAGTGTGTCGGTGTGTCTAGAAGGTTCCGGAAAATTCTAGAAGGTTCCATAAAGCTGTAGGAAGTCCTAGAAGGTTCGATAGGGCTGTACAAAGTTCTGAAAGGAGTGGAACAGTGTGTCGGGATTTGAGAGCATTCCACAACGTTCCAGAACATCCCGAAATCTTCTAGAAAATTGTGGAATGTTCGAGAATAGGGAATCGGGAGCATCAATGTGAAACATTCCAGAACACTCTCGAATGTTTTCCTGAGCGAAGCCGGGTAACCCAGCTAGTTACTAAATAAAAGTTAATTGTACGAAAATAAACAAAAGAATGCGCATGCATACTTCTTTTCAATAAGATATACATGCCAATGAAAACTTTCAATGGAAACTGTTTTTTTTTTGCCAAGCAGTAAGTCCAGTTAAAATTCTTAAAATTTTTTGATTAAATTCAGTTCATTAAATTTAGTTTTAGAGTGAAAATTTTACTTACGCTCGTTGCATAAAATTTTCCACAAATGAAAAATTCAGCTCCTTTCGTCTTTTCAAGCTTTGATTAAATTAAATTTTAACAAATTTCATAACGCCAGTGCTGCAAATTCCATAACGCTATTGCTACGTGATTTAGTTATTTCTCGTGGAATCTATCCGCCATTTTGCCGTCGTGAGAGCCTGCCAAATGGATTCAATCTTCCTTTAATCGCCAAGCAGTAAAATTGTCCTTCCTCATTTGTTTTATTAGGCCGATTGCCAAGAAACACAGAAAAGCACGTTAAAATTAAAGGATGATGCCAAGCCATTACAGACAACATCCGTTAAAGACCATACTGAACTAGAAATAGTAGCAGCGGCCTCCACATCTTCCGTAGGATCAGAGAACCTACGTTCCGAAGATTCTGTAGATAATGAGGATCCCATAAAGCTGCTAAATGATGATATGGAGGAGGCCGAAACCGCAAAGCAGGCCATAGCTTCTTGTGGTAATATAAAAAGTTCAAGCAAGGCAGTAGTAATAGCCTCCATTAATAAAATGCTAGCTAACGCTTCCCAGATGTGTCCAATCATAGAGAGCAATAAAGGTCTTCCTAGCGAAAGCTATGTGATACAATCACTTAAAGATTCAATCTTGCTCCTAAAAGCCCAACATGCTAGGGAATTACTTGACCAGGAAAAGACACACAGACAATATTCTAAAGATCATTACTGGCAAGCATGACACTTCCTCTCCAAATATTGAAAAGCCCACGGCAAGTCTGGACCTGGCCATGGAAGAAATTGAAGAACCCATGAGTTACGCTCGAGTTACTCGTGGGAAGAACGGACCATCTTAGTCCACCATAGCTCCTGTCATCGAGAAGAATTTTTCACTGATTGTTTCAGGGAAATCACCGATTGCTAGTGAAATCCTCGAGAAAACCTCTTTTTTTGATCTTTTTAATGCCAATCCTCGTAGGGATTGGCATTAAAAAGATCAAAAAAACTAGCCAACAACAAAATAGTTGTCCAGTATGACACAGAGAGAGCGCTCAATACGCAGCTGAGGTATCAAAGATACAACAGCAGCAGTGTCAAAAAGGGGTTAAAATCCAACCCAAACTCATTTTAAAGGATATTGCGGCTGATCTTTCAGAGAAAGATATCCTTGTAGCCATACAAAAACAAAACAGCGGTTTTTCTACTCTCCTAGGTGACAAGAAACGGTGAGGTAGTCAAAATTCTCCATAAATTACCTTTTAAAAAAGACGAGACCCGCAACTGCGTGATTATCTCTGGTGCACCTAATTCATGGCAATACTTCACTAATGTGAAAGTATTAAACGTTGGCTATCACAAAGCCGGCATTGCAGAGTACATGGCTTTAATCTGCTGCCAAAAATGTATGGGCTATGGGGACTCAATCGCCCGTTGCAAAAGAAAGCAGGTCTGCTGGAGATGTGGTGACCACAAAATCCAGAAATGCTCTACCCCAAATTTACGATTACTACTATTAGTTGCCAGAGCTGCGTAGCAGTCAACAAGGCACACAAAATAACAAAGCCTACCAACCATATGGCTCTCTCCCCGGAATGCCCCATATATTTGAGGAATGTCAAAAGGTATAGGAGCTTGGTGGACTGTGGACAGTCCTCAAAATCTTAAATTTGTGCAAGCAAACCTACAAAGGTGGGAAGATGCAACCGTCACCTTTTAAAAAAAATAGATCAAAAAATTCACATAGTTATTATACAGGAACCGTGTATCGGAAATACGGGAAAAATAAATAAATCATCCTTGCAAACACGCTAACCACTGCGCCGGCGCAGTGGTTAGCGCATTTGCCCAGAAGGCGAGAGGTCCTGGGTTCGAGTCCCAGAGGAGAGGTGCCAATATCTTTTTCTGATTTTTCTGTTTTCAGATTTTCGATTGAGTTTTGCTTATTTTGTCTTAATTTAATAATATTACAATTTGAGGTTTTACTCATAAAGTTAAAATAAGAATCATAAATTTTTTATTGTTTTCGCTGTCCTCAAATGTAGTTATTTGGCACTTATGCAATTTTGACTTGCTAAACGCATCATTAAAAAATACTGTTGTCTTATCAAATCTATATATGAAAAACTTTTATTTATTGAAAATTAATAATATGTATACAATATTTCATAAATGTACAACAATAAAAGACAAAGTTTGGCATGAAATTTCTTTGCTTATTTTTAAATTGACTCATTAAAATCGTAGGCAGGCACTCCCTAGATTGCACATTGCATTATTCGTAAGCAAAATATGCACACCTAGAAATGTGTGATTTTAAATAACTTACCCACTATCAAATGGGGACACAAAAAACTATCTATGTAAAATTGTCCTCAAAATAAAATAAAAGATTATAAAGTGAGTATTTTATATTTGTATGTGGGTATGAATATTGATTATAATTCAAGTAATATTTATAAATGTTTTTGTTTTGAAGGTGAATTATTTTAATATATAATTTCGTATGAAAACTGCTTTTTATTACCAGGACCCAGAATCACCATCACAAAAGAGCAGGGCTGAACTGTAGAGAAAAATAATTTATTGTTAATCAATTTCTTTCCCTTATCCTACCCATCGTTTAGACAAGGTGCTTGTAGGTGACCCGTCCTGGGCTACTTCAGGAAATTACCTTTTCTTTCTGGAATACAAAAATAAAAATACAGTATTTCTTAAAAGTAAAACAATGGCATATATTACACTTACCACGCACCAACAATTGAAATTAGTATTATTTAATTTTACTGGCCTGAAGAGGAATACATATTATGTAAGCCGAAAATATGACAATTTAAGTCCAAAAGTGGTTTTATTTATTATTTAATTTTATAACAAAGAAAAAAGTTAATCAAGGGAAACTGTCACAAATGATCTTAGCCAAAAAAACCTTTTTTTATTAGTTTACGCATGTATTTTTTGTGAAGTAATTAACAATTTTATTTTAATAGGGAAGTTGAGTGAAAAATATTTTGACTTATAAAAAATTATGTTCATGAAGACCAAAAAATATCGATTCTAAATATATAAATATATTTCTATATTATTATTCTTAGAATTAATTAAACGTTCTTAAAAAATGAGTAAAAACTGAAAACTAAAAACGCTTCATGATTGGTCGAAAGAATTCTGACATCATCTGTACGCCGCTTTTGTACGGTCATTGGGATGTCTATGGTGCTTCGCTTTCTATTACATGAGAGATGGTTTACGATGAGAGAGGTGTAGGGCAAACAGTTTTGCTTGTATCTTGTTATGAGTCTTTTTAGTTTAAGTAAAGCCTCGATGACATTGAGCGAGTTTACAAGCTACTAGCTGGGAAATTCACTATCTGTTAGTAAACTCGCTCAGTGTAATTGTATTACTAATTAACTAACAGATTGTGGAGACTCCAGATACTAATATCTACAGCCTGTTTGTCGGACGAATATCTACAGCTCATATGTTGGACTAATATCTACGAACTTCAGAGTGTGGACTAATATCTACAGAGCTAAGGTCGGACGAATATCTATGACGGTCCCAGTGGTGACTAATATCTATGGAGCGTAGGTTGGACTAATATTTACAGAGGGCAGCTGAGCAAGAGGTTGTACGGAAAAGCATAAATTACTTCAATTACGTAATTACTAATTATGTAAAGGCTTAAACGTTTAAAGTACGTACATGAAGTTTTTGCATAATATTACGTATTTTGCTCTTTACGAGGATGATAATTTATTGAACAAATATGGAGGTCATAATACAAAGATATTTATTTATTTCGAAATACACGGCACCACAACCTAACCTAACCTAACCTAACTGACATAGAAATGGTCATGGTAACAGACTTTTATAATTTAGAAGCATTCGAAATAATGAAAGCTATTAAAACAAAAACCCAAATCCTTAATAATCAGCTTAATGTGTCCAATAATCCGATATTAGGGATTTTTACATACATACATACATAAATTAAGTTTTTTAAACTGCACACGCAATATTACGTTATTAAAATATGCTATACATAATTGCAAATCCAACCTCTGCCAGTGCTGTAGATATTCGTCCACACTTTGGTTCTCATATATATTAGTCAGCAGTTTGAGCTGTAGATATTCGTACGCACTTTGGTTCTCATAAATATTAGTCAGCAGTCTGAGCTGTAGATATTCGTACGCACTTTGGTTCTCGTAGATATTAGTCCGATTAGTTCAGTTTTTGGAATTCCTGTAGATATTAGTAGACGCCTCCATTGTGGACAATCTACGAAAAAAGTTGAAAGGTGGTCAACTTTGCTCGCTACTCGCCAGCGCTTGCCTCAAGATGGTGGCCCACCGACAGCTGATTTCGTAACTGTCAGAATTAGTTCGCGCGGGAGTCATAATTTTCGCTAGTGGCTAGTGTGTGGCGCTAGCTGTGAGCGAAAGTTTTCTACAAAATATCGACAGAATTGGTTCGCACGGGAGTTGTTTAGGCGGGAGAAACAAAAATTCTAACTTTAAAAATTAATTTAACTATGAAATCTTGATCAACTTTCTTTTTAAATACCATTAATTCTGATAGATGGTTTAACATTGATAATTTTTTTTTACTGGAATTCCTTATTGAAAAATTTAAAAAAATCTCCGTACAAAATGCTAAAGCGACATGTTTTTCAGAGTCCAAATGACGTCACACACACACACCCCGCCTTTTACCGCTCGTTTTGGCGGGCTTAATAAAATTTAACTTGGAGAATTAATTTAAGTAATTATAAAAACGAACTTTAAAAAAAATACTAGTATTTAAGTTTGAATGTGAATATTGATAAATAAAAATAATGGACTCTACTTCTTTATTCTACTCAATTGAAACAATAGGAAAAGCTTCATTTATCCAAAACAAGTTTATTGGTATTGATAATGTTAACCAAGTCGTGGTATTCATAAAGATTAATCTAAAATAGTGATTTCACTGACAGCTTCGCCTTCAATAGCGAAAGCTGGTTGGCAAATAGAATAAAAAGTAAAAGTTATCATAACGAAGTATCTAATTCACACGAATTTTTTGTAATAAAAAAATGCTGTCATTTAAAAACACACATATTTCTGCTGAAATTCAGCGGTTACGGATCACCATACATATTGACGACCGCTTGACGACCTCCGTAGTCCAGTGGGTAAGACTCTTGACTCACAATCCGGAGGTCGCGGGTTCACCCGGCATGCGCAAATAAATTTTATTTGATTAATTTGTGTTTTCACAATTAATTAATTTAAAATAATATATAGTATATTTGCGGCATGTTCCAGAGTGGAGGATACTATCAGTATCGCCCTGGTGTAAGACCACCATTCAGAATTGAAACGTTGCTTGAAAATGGCTTTAGCCGTGTTTAGTGACCAGATCTGAATAGCCAGGTACTTCCCAACCTTCCTCTTCCCCACCTCCTTCCCCTCCCCACTACCTTCAGCCTCACAACATACCCCAATTGGGGATGCCATAGTCTCACTGGCTCCAGACGGGAGCAGTTGAGATTCTTGTGCGGTATTCACTGTAAAAAAAAAAAAATATTCATGCAGTCTAATTGGGATGTCGCCACTGTAGGTTACAAAAATCTACAGATTTAAAAAACAGTTAGTTGGTTTTTTCAAAATCCCTTCACTGTCTGTAAGAATTCAATCTATAATATAAAATGAAACATTAAAATTAAATAATTTACCTGTTAGAAAATATGAAAAAAATCAACAAAGATGAAACGAAAAAGTGACACTAAAAAGATACTAACACATACATCTATCTATAGGATAGAATGTGAGAGAATGAGATAGAATAATCGGTCTCCTCTTTGTGCGGTGCTTCATAGCCTCCCCACTCTTTTCTACTTTAGTTTTCTGAAGATTTTACTTCTACCGCGTGTGAATGCATTTTTTTTAACTGTAATTTATCTATTTTCAATTTTCGACCTCGTTGCGCTCATCTCTTGGGCTGGCTAGTAGCCAATTTCAAATATATTTTTGGTTTGTATTAGGATACCTCTAAGGAACCTCCTAAGCAGGAACTGCGAAATCCTAATCGGATGGTAGTGAAATTTAGTTCCTAAATGAACGGCTGTAAATTTTTAAATATAACATATTTTGGATTTTTTAATTATGTACGAGGGTCAGTCAAAAATTAATGCCTCCTATTTTTTCTCCTTTAATTGTTAAGGGGGCATACATTAATTACGTGAGCAGTTTATCTTCCAATCTAGACCCCCCCCCCCCCTTGGTGAGTTAAATTTGGGCCACTTCGTATATTCTTTTCAGTGACGTGAGATTTTGCTGGACCCCCCCCCCCTTTTTTGAGCTCACGTAATTAATGTATGCCCCCTAACACTAGAAAGACCATAGCCGTCATTTTTGACGGCTGTAATGTGATGATATAATGCTTAATAATTATTGTATTGATTTGAATTTTTTTAACATTTCATAATTTATGATTTAACAACTGTGGTGGAAAAAACAGGTACGAGTCTTATTTATTTTTGAGATATATTGACTTATGCCTACAAAGACCGCCGCCGTCAATTTTGGGCCATTATGCTGAGTTTGTTTACAACCTTCTTCACCCAAGTTTACAACAAACCCATTCGGAGGCGTCTACTAATATCTACAGGAATTCCAAAAACTGAACAAATCGGACTAATATTATGAGAACCAAAGCGAGGACGAATATCTACAGCTCAAACTGCTGACTAATATCTATGAGAACCAAAGTGTGGACGAATATCTACAGCACTGGCAGAGGTTGGATTTGCAATTATGTATAGCATATTGGAATAACGTAATATTGCGTACGCAGTTTAAAAAACTTAATTTATGTATGTATGTATGTAAAAATCCCTAAAATCGAACTAATGGACACATTTAGTAGCTGATTATTAAGGATTTGTGTTTTTATTTTAAAAGCTTTCTTTATTTCGAGTGCTTCTAAATTATTTAGTCTGTTACCATGACCATTTCTATGTCAGTTAGGTTAGGTTAGGTTGTGGTGTCGTGTATTTCGAAATAAATAAATATCTTTGTATTATGACCTCCATGTTTGTTCAATAAATTATTGTCCTCGTCGTAAACAGCAAAATACGTAATATTATGCAAAAACTTCATGTACGTACTTTAAACGTTTAAGCCTTTATGTAATTAGTAATTACGTAATTGAAGTAATTTATGCTTTTCCGTACAACCTCTTGCTCAGCTGCCCTCTGTAGATATTAGTCTTGTGGTCTTGGGGGTGAAACTCGGTCGGGTGGCTCCCGGGGGGCGCCGCACCCCCTCGCTACGCCACTGCTTGTGGTCCCTGTCGAAAAAATAAACGTACAAGTGGTCCCTGGTCAGAAAAAGGTTGGGAACCACTGATCTACAGAAACCGCTCTCGTATTTTAATAACTTGTTTTTGAGATAAATCAGTCCATGATTTTAAGTATTAACCCTTTTTTTAATAATATAATAGTAAACCTTTTTATTCTGGACTTTTGTTAGGTATGAATACTGGACATGTTCTTGTTTGTTATAATACTCGTTTATCCCGAAGCTCAGTTTGCCTCTTGGCGTAGGCCTCCTCTAACATTTTCCATTGGAAAAAATTACAATGGGATTCGAAGATTATGTTCTTAGAAAAGACTCCAGATACTAATATCTACAGCCTGTATGTCGGACGATTATCTACAGCTCATATGTTGAACTAATATCTACGAACTTCAGTGTTGACTAATATCTACAGAGCGTAGGTTGGACTAATCAGCTAAATGTGTCCAATAGTCCGATATTAGGGATTTTTACATACACACTTACATAAATTAAGTTTTTTAAACTGCATACGCAATATTACATTATTCCAATATGCTACACATAATTGCAAATCCAACCTCTGACAGTGCTGTAGATATTCGTCAACACTTTGATTCTCATAGATATTAGTCAACAGTTTGTGCTGTAGATATTCGTCAACACTTTGGTTCTCATAGATATTAGTTAGATTTTTTCAGTTTTTGGAATTCCAGTGGATATTAGTAGACGCTTCCCTTAGAAAATACCTACATCAATATTATTTGCACCATCCCTTTCATCAATGTAATTAAAATAATAAGTTGTGGTAAGTAGAGGTGTCCCAAGAAACTAGCGAATACATTTTCAACTCCCCCCCCCCCCTCTCCCAGGATCGAGCCCCCCTCTCCCTTCCCCTTACGGCATGCGATTACTGTCTGGAAATAAGTTAAAACCTCTAAAGAGATTCCGACACTATCAATAGCATTTCTTTCAAGCACGTAGTTTTTTGTTAAGCTGGCAACACTGCGCGTAGTTTTCGTTTGAGCCAAGCGTTTTGACAGTCTACCCGAGGACGCTTGAAGCAAGCTTCAATAATCTACGTGCTGGCGGCGAGCTTGATGCGAATTGATATATTTTTTTTAATTATTTATTTGGCTATCACTCATTAAAGGTGATATTGGCCATTTCTTGAAATTAATTACATTTTCGAAGCAATCGCAGAATTCATAAAATAGGACCCGATATACATTAATAGTTAGCGTTCTTCGACATAAAAGAACAGATTTTTTTCAAAATTTGTTACATTTCTCACGCATCATGAAACAATTCTATAAATTAGATAAAATTAATATAAAATAAGAATTAATTGTTATTGTGTTTAATTTGTAGAAATGCATCTGATTTTAGTTATTGTTTTTGTGTTTAATTTGTAGAAAAATCAGATGGATTTCTACAAATGAATCCCTGTTTCCCTTGGTCACGCTATAACTTCAGAACCACTTTACCTATTTCATTCATATATTTTTTAAAGTTTTCTAATACTTTGTAGAAGGTTCTTCCGGAAAGAAAAAGTAAGAAAATTGGAGGGAGGGGAAGGAATTGAAAGATTTTTTAAGTCTTCCGATACTTTGTGGAAAGATCTTACGGAAAGAAAAATTGACGTAAGTAAGGCTCTTGACTCGTAAACCGAAGGTCGGGGGATCGAATCCCGGCGTGTCAAATAAATTTTATTTGATTAATTTGTGTTATTTCACATTTTTTTTCTTAAAAATAATATAAAGTATATTTGCGGCACGTTCCAGATTGGAAGATACTCTTAGTATCGCCCTGGTAGACCACCATTCAGAATTGAAACGTTGCTTGAAATGGCATAAGCCGTGATTGGTGACCAGATCTAAATAGCCAGGTACTTTCCCACCTTCCTCTTTCCTATCTCCTTCCCCACCCCACTACCTTCAGCCTCACAACATACCCCGATCGGGGATACCATAGTCTCCCTGGCTCCAGACGGGAGCAGTTGGGACTCTTGTGCAGTATTCTCGGAATGAGACTCGGGAGGTCAACGGGGACGCACGGGAAAGGACATGCAGGGAGAATTAATTTATTTCTTTGAATGGCGTTGCAACGCATGCCGGGTACCAGCTAGTATTATTTATTATTAAGTTCTACAAATATGTTTTTCTCTCGTTGTTTAATAATATTGTAACTTCTAATAATGTTATTATTCAGTTCTGCAAGTATTTTTTGTTTTCTTATTGTTAATGATGTAACTGCTTTGACTGATTTAAAATATTATTTAGGTCTTGTGAACATCTGAGAAACAGGGAATAAATAATTTTCCTTAATCAACTTTATCAATTAATGTTATATTAAAATATTAATTATAACATTTATTCATAATATCAACGGAAATATACAACAATGCTTCGTAATAATTACGATCATCTATTTTGAAAAAATGCGTGTAAGTAATCATTTGGTGCCGTGCCTGTAATACGCTTTGTAAATGCTTATGAGTAAAGCGGGATCACAAATTGTACCATTCTTGACACCAAATTCGTTTATTTTTATTAAAATACAAAGATAACCCAAGGGCTAAGAATGCTTTGTCTCCGTTATATTCCATTTTATTTCAGCCGCACAAAATTCACTGTTAACCATAAATAAACCAAACAAACTATCGAAAATCACATCTAGGCATAGACAAATGCTTGCCAGAACGCTTGGAGACTATCAAGCGGCTTGACGGCCAGCACGTAAATTTATTTTTCCGTTATTGTCTATCAATGCTTGCCTCAACAGCTTGACGCGCGCTTCAAGCCGTTGAGCCAAGCCTTAGTCTATGTCTAGACGATATTTCTCTCGAGATATTACTCCTTTGTCTATGGTTTCCTGTCATTTTCGCTATTTGAAAGTGATTTTTGTGCGAGATGGAATCTAGTAAAGAAAAATAATTATTTGTTATGTTATAATAAATGTTATATATTAATATTTTAATATAACATTAACGTAATAACATTATTAAATTATATTTACATTAATTTAAAAGAAAAATCAGATGGATTTCTACAAAGTAAACACAAAAATAATTAATACCTATTTTGTAATAATTTAATCTATTTTTATAAACGTTTTACGTGATACGTAATATCTAAAATCACCACTCAGGTACTTATTTGTCTATGATTTGTTGTCTACGCCGAAGAAATATAAATTCGCTTCAAGCGTTGCGCAATAACGTAGATTATTGCGCAACGCTTGACTCAAGCTTCAAGCCACCTCTGGAGACGGTCAAAATGCGGTCAAAACTCTAGCCATAGACAAAAAACTACGTGATTGAGCCAAGCCGCTTGATAGTCTCGCTAGCCCTTAAAACAACTAGGATTGGGGGGAAAAACGTTATTGGCAAAACACAGGTGTTTTTTAAAGTGAAAACTTCCATAGAGCCCGTTGTGATTTGAAACTCGATGAAACGAAAAATAGCGACACTAAAAAGAGACAACACATGTACATCTATAGGATTAAGCCTGCGAGAGAATGATATAGAATAATCGGTCTCCACTTCGTGCGGTGCTTCGTAGCCTATCGGTCTCCTCTTTATTCGGTACTTTGTAGCCTCCCCACTCTTGTCTACTTTAGTTTTCTGAAGGTTTCACTTCTACCACACACTCTTGGAGACCTTATTTTACGGACAGCCCTAGTACCTGCTATATTATAGCGGGTTTTGACGATTCAAGTTTAGTTGATCAACTTTGATTGAACATAAAAAATTGTTTGAACAAACTTGTTCAATTTTGTTGAAAGAAGATTCACACGTGTCCAATACGCTTTCAAGTGTCGAGTGGATAATCTAAAATTGAACCGTTTGATCCCGCTTTTATGTATGCCGTGGCACAGTATAAAAATCGATTTAAATTTGTTTGGTAATTTGATACAGACGAGTTTAGCAGTCACACAATAATGGTTCAACATTTCGGCTGCGACCTGCGACAGATAAGAAGTATTGATGGATTTAGTGATCGAGTTCCTCGAGTCCCACTCGCCTCCCACTCGCCCTCGCCACCGTCGCGGTTCTAGGTTCTAGTCTTGCTATCTTCAAAACAACACACGGCTGTTACCGAACAACTCGTTTTAGCCATAAAACAATAGTACACGATCGTGGGTAATAAAGGCAAGTACTTGCCTATCACCTATCTGGCAGCAGTGCGCAGAGATTTTTTTCGATTTTCTCGTACAAAATATTTTTATATTTGAAATTAACGTTTTTCAAATTAACGCAAAAATCTATGCAAAAAAAACACTTTCGTATCCCCATACGGGAAACACTACTTAATTCAATTTGTGAAATATGGACTTGCATCATACTCTTAGCCGGCTAAATCTTTAAAATTCTATTAAAATATATGCTGATAATAGATTTAAAAAAAAAAAACAGAGTGTGCGGTAGCACCGCATAAAGAGGAGGCCGATAGGCTACGAAGCACCGTACGAAGTGGAGACCGATTATACTTTTTATTTTAGAAATTTAATTAAAATTAAAATTGATAATGTTATTTTCGAATTCTGCAAGTATTTTAGTTACAGCTGTTTCAACTAAAATACTCGCAGAACTCGATAATAACATTATCTAATTTTATTTTAATTTTAATTTCTAAAAATTAAAATGGAGTTCTACGAATTAAACACAAAAACAATTAATTAATTAATTAATAATAATAATAACGTAATATTTGCATGGAGCGGTTTTGTATCATTTCACTTCAAGTGCGCAAAACGATTAACCGATTATACTATCTCATTCTCTCGCAGGCTCAATCCTACAGATTTATGTGTTGTCTATTTTTAGTGTCGCTATTTTTCGTTTCATCGAGTTTCAAATCACAACGAACTCTATAGAAGTTTTCACTTAAAAGGCACCTGTGTTTAGCGAATAACGTTTTTCCCCCCAATCCCAGTTGTTTTTAACTTATTTCCAGACAGTAAGATAAGTTGTTTTTAACTTATCGCCACACGGCTCTGTCTTGGCATGCCGTAATAGGAAGGGAGAGGGGGGTTCGATTCTGGGAGAGAGGGGGGGGGGGTTGGAAAATATATTCGCTAGTTTCCTGGGACACCTCTACTTACCACAACTTATTATTTACATCACACTGATAAAAGGGATGGTGCAAATAATATTGGTGTATTTTCCAGGAATATAATTTACAAATCCCATTCTCACTTTTCCCCCACGAAGTACCTACTTACTGAGTTCGATGGGAAGGGGGTGTGTTATCATCATCAAATCATATCACATCACATTAGGGGCCATTCATTTATTACGTAAGACGATTTTGGGAGGGGGGGGGGGGGGGGGTGTGGGTTGACTGTGTCTTATTTTTTTCTTACAAGGGGGTGGGAGGGAGTCTCGATAGTTCTTACGCAAGATCACAAAAATGCTCAAAGTTAAAATTATTATCTAGTATTAAGTACCTTTGTAAGTACAAATAAACATTTCTTAAAATTGTTACTTTGAAAAATAAACATTAAAACAAACCAAACGTGTATTCATTTTTTCCTTTAGATTCTTACGTAATAAATATTAAACAGGGGGGGGGGGGGGTCGCCTACTCATATTTTTTCTTAAAATAGGGGGGAAGGGGGTCGAAAACTAGCAAAAAAACTAGAAAAAAAGTCTTACGTAATAAATGAATGCCCCCTTATTTGATCGTGCCAAGTTTTCACTTTCGCGTCATAATTCTCCATTTGTTAAAGTTTTAGGACACGCTTAATGCGAATATATATCAATGAATTCGGTTAGTACTATAAAAGACATCTTTTTACGTCGGGGGACATGAAAAACACTACGCATTTCGCAGCTGGCCGAATTTTTAACGGTTTTTTACATATCTCCCTTACACGTTGAGTTTTAAAGCTCTTAAAAATATATGTTATTCTTGAAGATAATATCTGGACTTTCCCCGCGCCGAAACGCAAATTATATAAAATTCCCTCGAAAGAAAAAAATCGCAAAGTATGCTCCAAAATTAATATAAAGACGTTTCTTTAAGTTATTTTACAAGTTATACGTACGAAAAAAATCACAGTGTTTCCCCGTGAGATTTTTGCTCTATTTTAAGCGAGTCGCGTTTTATTAAACATTTTCACAATTTTCGCATCGATTTTGTCGCTTTAAATTTTTGCGCGCTCCTCTAACATTCGTAATTTCATATCTCTCCATGTGGATAATTTGCTGTATTTTGTTCACGTCATGTTTTGATACGATGAACAAAGTTTTTTGGCACAATAATAATGGTCATGGTATTCCATCAGAAAAGCGGAGATTTACCAATCATCGAAATATATTAAGTAGGTACTAGCGAGTTCCCGGCATGCGTTGCAATGCCACTAATAAATAAATTGTTTTTCCGTGCGAATCTTTTCCTTTCCGCCTCTCCTTCCCCTCCCATGTCCCCTTTCCCTCACGCGTTCACTCTCCACCTTCCCAGCCTTCCCTCTCTCACGAACCCCCCTCCCGCGGTCCCCTCCCTATTCAGTCCCGGTACATTTAGATTTTCAAACAGCACGCGTGCCACCTATTACAATTATTTTTACAAATTTTCTATTACAAATATTAATTTTTGTATATTATAAGAACAATCAATCAAATTTGGTATACATTTTTTGATTAGATTCAAAGTATTCGATTTTGTTTAGTACATCATAGGTGAGTACTTCAAATAAATTCGTTAATTTAAAGAGTCTCGAAAATTGAATTTTGATTAAACAATCATTGTTTTGCAAAATGCCATTCTCAAATTGTGATATTTTTGACAGTTTCGTAAGAGTTTTTGTAATGATTGAAAAACTTTTCAGATTTATTGTCATGTGGTTGTAATTATCCAAAAACGTTCGCGAGGACGGAAAGAAGGAATTTTGAAAGTTTCATGCTTAATATAGCAATACATAGACAACTCATAACTCTTGTAGGTACTCGTATCGTATATACACCCAAGCAAGCATATTTTGATTTTTATATATGTATATTGACAAAAATGTGTTAATTAGAGGAAACGCCAAAAAGAAACGAATGTATCGAAAGGCTTGGTCCGTTTTCGGAACGGAAGTTCAAACTGCAGGTAATAGATAAAATAGATGTAATGCGTGCTTTTTACCATTTTGAGAATGTTTAGTCAAGAGTATAGTAGAGCCTTAGAATTTTCCACATAAGGACCGCGTTACATAGGTAACAGAGGTTCTTATATCCCGAATAGGGCCAGGCACACTTGCTGCGCTAATAGTGACTACCTACTTAATGGGTATTATTGTTCGCTGAATGCCGGACCAAGGTATTATGCATTATGCACTACTTTCTGTCGTTGACCGTTGTATCACTTCATCGGATAAGAATCTATGGAAATGTATTACATCTAGGTAGGCAGGTATGCACTTGTTCTACATTCAAAGGGTAGGTAGGTACCTTCTTGCTACCCGTGGCGGTTTGTGGGGTTGAAAGGTGGGGGCACACACACATTATTTTTATGTTTTATTTTTTATTTTTATGAAGATCAAATCAACGCGACGATCTTTCGTAGCAGCAAAATAACCGGTGATCTAATCAAATGAAAAAGTAATCTGACTGCCACAACATTGGCATGGTTACTATAGTGATGGTAAAATTCAAAGCAATGTGATAAGTTATCAATTGAATAAATATATTTTTAAATCAAAGTGATTGGTGCTACTTCGGAAGTGTTAGAGGCGCGCCTCAAACTAACAAAGTCCATTTAGATTCCACGATTTCGCCACCCCCTTCGCCTACGTGAAATCTGAGGTGAGCCATATGTCTGCCTCCCTAATTTTTTTTTAATGTGAATACCGCACAAGAGTCGAGCTGCTACCAACTATCTGGAGCCAGTGAGACTATGGAATCCCCAATTGGGGTATGTTGTGAGGCTGAAGGTAGTAGGGAAGGGAAGGAGATGAGGAAGAGGAAGGTGGAAAAGTAGGTACCTGGCTATTAAAAAACATATTTCTTTTTTTTTTTTACATGAGCTCTACACATGAGGCCCTGAGGAAAATAATTTCTCCCCAGAGCCTATGTCGTCTTTGGGGATGCTGTGTGGAGGGTTTTTTTAAGAAAGGAAGGAGAGGAGAGTTCTGGGAAAGACAAGGGTTTAAGGGGTGGGTAGGAAACTGGGGGACAGTGACCTAGACAAACCTCACCCCATGAACCCGGCACCCCTGCTAAATCACCAAACGTGGCGAACCACTATGGCAGAGGTGTTGGATATCCAATAAAGGTTCCCGGGGCGGCTTGATAGTTATGCTTTAACATTTTAAGATGAAATATTGGCTAGCGCCCGTACATACGAAATATGAATTAATAGTTTTTTCGTATACAAACAAACATGCAGAATGGTTGGGGGAGTGCCTTTGACGTCTCCAGCCATTCTCTCTTGGAACATCGCCTTGCAACGCAGTGGGAGGGATGAATTTATACGACCGTCACTCCTGGACACACAGACCCCAGATTCCTCACCCCTAATACCATTTTCCTTCCCATAACCTCCTCACCTTCCTTTATAAAAAAGACCCGCCACACAGCATCCCTAAAGATGACATAGGCCCTGAGCGGAATTATTTTAATGTAAAAAATTCATTAGGTGGGTCTAGTTGTAAGTTTCTTCCTTATTCTACGATCCCATCACCGCCGCTTGTGTTTTGTTTTCAACACCGGAGCGACGTGTGTAGATTTCGTGGATTTTTTTCTATTTAAAATACGGTTGTTTCATTCCTCTTCTGGCCGCCTGCAGATATAAGTTTATCAACTTGTAGCCTATTCCTATCTAACTGCAGATCAAAGGAAAATGCAAATATAATGTGCGAGCAGCTCAAGTTTGCAAGTACGCAGGACTCAATAAAGTAAATCGATTCCGGTAGGTAGGTGCCTACCTCTTTTATGGGACCACAAATGCTGGAAAGCGGTTTGTAATGGCATCCGTAGGAACATTTCGCAGAATAATCGCTCAGGTAGGTACCTACCTCCTAAGTACGTGGGACATCTTGACTTTACGTGGCTAAAGCTGTGTTCACAGGAGCGATGAATTTGATTATAAATTAAATCTTAATATCACATGAGACATTTTTTGTAACTGACAAACAATTCTATTTATTTAGAGTTTTTGAGCGAAGTTCTGTTTTGACTCGACCACTTTGCATTTCATCTGTTTGAAAAAATTGTTTACATATTTTTGTATGGTTGTATGGTTTTTTTTCTTTTACATGAACACCGCTCAAGAGTCCCAACTGCTCCCGTCTGTAGCCACTGGGTCTATGGCATCCCCAATTGGGGTATGTTGTGAGGCTGAAGGTAGTGGGGAGGGCAAGGAGATAGGGAGAGGAAGGTAGGGAAGTACCTGGCTATTCAGATCTGGTAACCAAACACGGCTAATGCCATTTCAAGCAACGTTTCAATTCTGAATTGTGGTCTTACACCAGGGCGATACTGAGAGTATCTTCCACTCTGGAACGTGCCGCAAATATACTATATATTATTTTAAATGAATAAATTGTGAAATAACATAAATTAATCAAATACAATTTATTTGCCACGCCGGGATTCGATCCCTCGACCTTCGGAGTGCTAGCCAAGAGCTTTACCGCTGGACTACACCGGCCGCCGGCCATTCGTTGTCCGGTCAATCCTACCAAGATGGTAGCCGACTTTGAATTACCTTTTTATTCTGCCAGACAGCATGAGCGTTGCGACTGTTGCGAGCTGTCAAGTCGCCGTTTTGACAACCAAACGAGCATTTAATATCAACAAACGCCAAACGTCATAACAAACATTTATTATTTATTTTTTTATTCACAAAATAACTTTTGTATACTTACAGTTTTTTACAGGATTTTAAAAAATCGAAATAGGTATTTATATTATTAATAAATGTAGTAATTGTTAGTTCGTTAAATACATAGTTTTGTTAAGTACCTACAATGTTTTTGTATAACAAGGAATTCTTTAACATAACCTTAAACATCAAATCAACTTGTTGGAAAGTTTTTCACCACCGCTATCTTTCTTTTTCACGTTCCAATCCGATCTGGATATAGGTACATGCAGATCTGCGTTGCACAGGGAGCGTAGACTAGAACTCGATGGGTGTGTAAGTATTTATTTTCATAGAAAATGTATGGATTGTTAAGTGTTGTCTACATTCTACGCTTCGTACCTACGTGGGCCCAGTGTGAAATTATCTTTATCGACGTTCCTGCCCTAGGGAACTTCAAAAGAGATTCTATACCTTTTGTGGGGTCGTTAAGAAATAACGGACGTGATCTCCTGTCAGATTTGTTTGATTTATTAGCTTTTTCTATACGCAACGTACATTAAATGAATAAATAATCATGCGTACTTCCAGGAATTCGTGTTTAAAACTATCTAAGCTAAAATATGATAGAAAATATGTAAAAATCACACAAATCTGACAGGAGATCACGTCCGTTATCTCATAGCGATCTCACAAAAGATATAAAATTGCTCGGCTGATATATTCTCATAGGTTTATGTTTGTCAGAATTCACAGAGTTAATTCTATAATAATAAATGAGTCGTCTGAACTGCGCTTAGAGTGCAAGTAGGTACCTACTGTTGTTAATGTTTTTATCCAGCACAGGTCCGCCATTGCGGCGTGGGCGGGAAATCTCCCGGTGCGCGCGCAACCACCAACATTCCAAACTTAATTCAAATCTCTTAACAGAACAGAATCTTCGCAATGATAACAAACTGATTCCAGACGTTACAATAATTTAAATGGTACAGTTTGTCAAATAAGAGTAGAAAATATATGAGGGCGCCACTGTTGATCAAATGGCAATACTAAACACATATGGTGTTAAAGTAAAGCTGTGTAACCTACATTTTTATAAAAAATTAAAAAGGCATAATAGTGGAAAAAATATTTTTTCATATCAGTATAGTTACCCGCCGATCTCAAAATTAGAATTGCATATAGGTATATTATTATTATACTTTTGCAATTTTGTGTTAACATAATGAAGAATAACTATAATGTAGATAATAAAATATAAAGCACAGTTTAGAAATTGCTCACATTACTTAATACTAGATAAAGTACTTAGCGTTGCCTGGGCTTTAGATCATGTCTTAAATTTTAGATCTGAATATATTTAACTCATTCAGATCTAAAAGTAGTGTAACTAAACTCACGATTAGTGATTCTTCCTTTCTATCTATTGTTAAATTCAAATGTATGTTAAATTAAATTAGAGTAAATCGCTTTATAAATCACCTTTTAATCAAATTTATGTCATGAAGAAAAAATGTTTTTTTAAATGTGGTTTACTGTGTTCTATACAATCAGTGTCATTGCACTTCAAAAAAATATTTGACAGTTAAATTGGTGTTGCCAGTCTACAAATTTAGTAGTTCCAGTTTTTATATTTTCTACTCTTTTTTGACAGACTATACATAAGAATTAAACAAACTTCATTTTTTTTTAATCCAGATAATAGTTGGTAGTCATACTCGTAGTCATAGGTAGGTACTTTTCTATAATCTGTTTCATCAGGTTATTTTTATTCTAGGTTTGAAAAACGCAATATTTTTTTATGTCAAGTGATTTTGAAGGTATAGGTGGATTGTTATATTAGGTAAAATTTAAAAAGAAAAATAAATAAACATTCCTTGCTTCAATCACATTCATACATCTCTCGTACATATTAGCTACCTTTTTATACATCTCTTGTTATTCCTGACTCTCAATATTAATATTAACGATTATAAAGTATAATAATACCTAATGATTATAAAGTGTATCTAGATGATTGGGAAATAGAGAAAATAAGTAAGTACCGACCACGCAAATAAAATTTCTATCGAATCATAAATTAATTATGTCGATCTGTGCTAAGGGACACAGCGTTTCGTTTCATGCAAGCTAAATGGTAAAAACTGTAAAAACATCAATCACGTTGATACTTATAACCCACCTTCCGATGTATTTAAACCTAGTACAAGAAAAAATTGTTATAAAAAATGTAATTAAGAAAAATACATATTTTGATTTTTTTAAAACTTTAAAAAATAAAATAAAAAATAACTTTTTGTAGAAATGTTTTACAAAACTATTTGTTTATATGCATTTTTGGTCGTGTGCCTACAGTATTTACAAGTTATCAAAAAATAAACATTTTAGGATTAAAGTAAGACCACCGCCGCTTTTTATCTATTTTTCACCATTTACACTAAGTTTTTCAAGTTCAAATATATATCAAATATTATTATACATTTCATGAAGCCTTTTTTTCTTCGGAAAATAATAATAAAAATATTAGGATGATTTGTATAGCGCCGTCTTTGTGAAAAACCACCTCAAGGGCGCAAGGGCAAAAGCTAGGCTAACTCCTTAGGGAGCGTTCAAGTATTACGTAACGCAATTTTTGAAGATTTTAGACCCCCCCTCCCCCTCATGTAACGCGCCGTAACGTTTTCTTGTTCAACCCCCCCCTCCCCCCCTAAGCGTTACGTAACGCCCAAGTAACAATTTTTACCTGAAAGTCACAATTAAGTTGCGCAACGTACTGCAATGTCGCTTAAATACCCTTTTTCTTGATTTTATCGCGTTTGCGGTAATAAATAAACCTAGAGATTTCTAACTCGCGATACATTATATACATTTTATTTATTTATATTGTAATTTATAAAAAAAAATTGAGAATATTATTATTTTTATCGGCCTTGTATTCCTTCCAAATCTCCACAATTAAACACTGTCTTACCTAGAATTAACCTACATGGTTTTACAACACATACTTTCTTTTACATTAGCTTTAGTGAGGAGGCCCTGAGGAAAGTAATTTCCCTAAGTTTTCCCTGTGGAGCAACACTTTACTCCACATTCACAAGCTGACTCATAGTGGAGTTAAACCTTTTCCACGTCCCGAATGCAGTTATACAAGTTCTCAAAGGGAAGATTTAAAAATCAACAGTATGATTCACAGAAGATAAAAACCATTTTCATGTCCTGACTGCAACTATTCGTGTCCTCTAAAGAGATATCTAAGAAGTCACTTGCTGACTCACCGTGTAGAAAAACCGTTTTCATGTTCCGACTGCAACTATTCATGTACTACGAAGAGAAATCTAAAAATTACCCATGTTTACCCACAGTGGAGAAAAATCCATTTCATGTCCTGACTGCAACTATTCTACTTCTCGAAAAAAAATAACGAAAACGGCACTTGCTAACTCACAGTGACGAAAAACCTTTTTCTTGTCCCGATTGCGACTATTCATGCGCTACACAACGGTATCCAAAAGTTCACGTGTTGAACCATACTGGACAAAAACCTTTTCATGTCCCGACTGCAATTATTCATGTAGTGCAAAGGAACTTTTTAGAAATCATTTGCTGACTCAAAGTGATATAAAACCTTTTACATGTTTCTACTGCACTATTCATGTTCTACAAAGAGTCACCAAAAATCACATGTTAACGCACAGTGGACAAACACCACTTTCCTGTTCAGAATGCAGTTATACAAGTTCTCAAAAGGACAATTTATAAATCTACCGTGCGATTTACAGAAGAGAAAGCCTTTTACATGTCCTGACTGCAACTATTTGTGTTCTTAAAAGGGATATCCAAGACTTCACTTGCTGACTCTACTCATTGTGGAGAAAAGCATTTTTCATGTTCCGACTGTAACTATTCAGAAAAATAAAAATATCACATGTTTACTCACAGTGGTGAAAAACCCATTTCATGCCCTGACTGCAACTATTCTTCTTCTCGAAAAAAAAACTAAAACGGCACTTGCTGATTCACAGTGAAGAAAAACCTTTTACTTGTCCCGAGTGCGACTATTCAGGCGCTACAAAACGGTATCTAAAAATTCACGTGTTTACCCACACTGGACCAAAACCTTTTTCGTGTCCCGACTGCAATTATACATTTGTACAAAGGAACTTCTTAGAAATCATTTGCTGACTCACAGCGCTACAAAACCACTTACATGTTTCTACTGCAACTATTCGTGTTCTACAAAGAGGCACAAAAAATCACATGTTTACCTTCAGCAGAAAAAACTATTTTTTTGTCCCAGCGTGGTTTTTCAAGTTCTCAAAAGGGAGATCAAAAAATCCACAGAACGATTCAAAGTGATGAAAACCTTTTTCATGTTCTGAGTGTAACTATGCATGTACTACGAAACCTTGCTTTAGGTAATATTATTATATTTTAGCAGTAAACTAACTTGTGCGTAATAACTAAAATCGTTGTTCTTACTAAAAACTCTCGTATAACATCATTCATATGTTGCATAAATTTTTCATTTTTTTAAATTTTTCTTTTGCTGTCTTCCAAATTTGGTTGGCATTTTTTGGTTGCGCTGCGCTGGCAAGTCAGCATGAGAGCCTTTATAGGCCAATAACAGCTGATGATGTAAATCTCCCGGTTTGGAGGACATTATAATTCCTAAAAACTCACATTAACAACACTGACTACAGCAAATTGTGTTTATGCATATTTCGTGTTTAATAAAACACTAACGAATACTGACAACGAAAATAAAATAAAAATGACCCACAATACAGTCGAGGAATTCCCCGTACAACATAAACTAAAAGGCTTACCAACTTGGAAGATTTCAATTCCTTAGTTTTTTTTAAATAATAAAGAAAAACATGTTACGTAACGCGGCCTTCGACCCCCCCCCCCCCCCTCCCCCCCGTAACGCGCCGTAACGTTTCACCAGACCCCCCCTCCCCCCCCAATTGCGTTACGTAATACTTGAACGGCCCCTTATTTGAGTACGTGGTGACTGTAAAATAACAAAATAAGTTCGTGGGAGAAAAATTCGAAATTTATTTTAATTAAAAAATAGTTAATAAAAGTTTTCCAGTGATTTTGATAATTCTCGATAAGTTAGAAATATAATATTATTCAGACCACTTAAAACCACAGACCACATGAAGTTATATCTTATTCCAAAAACATTCTAAAGTGATTCAATTTAAAATATTTAAAAAAAACTATACTCCTTACCTTCCACAGCAGCACTTTTCAGGACCGAAATATAACAACTCAACAAATAACCTAAAACGTCGGGCGGAATAAATGCTTCTGAACATTTTACATCTGAATAATTAGATTTTCGGAATTCAATCCGTGCATTAATCACCCCAATTGAGAATGCATTTGTCACACTGTCTAAATGTTAATACTTAATAATGTTAACGTCATTGTTAAAAAAAATTCAAGATGACTTATATACCTTCCAGCTTGCATGGGTCGAAACACAGTGCGCCGTGACATAAATTGATAATCTCCGTTGCAGAAGACAACGACCTTATAATCCGTAATCACTTATAATTGTTACTTAATCGTTTATAATTAACCTTTACCCAATTTAGGGTATTTTTTTCAAAAAATATAGAACATTTGATAGGATTACAAAATATAGTTTTTCTCGATTGAATTAAGAAAATATGATTAGAAAATTATAAAAAATAGTCATATCTGAAAAACAATTTGGACCTTTTTATAAATAATTTAAAAAAGAAGTTTACTATGTACCTAAGTATATAATATCAGAATATCCCTTCAATTGAAATAACGATGGTGTTCTTTTAAGGCCCGGTAGAAAACGTTCAAAAAGAGGAAGAAGGGGAGATATGTAAATACGAATGTAAGAGTGGGCGCGCTAAATAAACGATTATTATTAAGCGAAAATATTTAATAAAACATGACACATTAAAATTAGAATAAAAACCTGTCGACAAATTCGTAAATTGTATTTAAAGATACACCGCGATTTTTTCTGTAGAGGGAATTTCATATAATTAACGTTTCGGCTATTACAGATATTATTTTCTAAAATAACATTTATTTTTTTAGGAACTTAAAAACTGAAAGCATTCATGAGAAACTTGTTACAAATCGGTAGAAATGCGGAAATAGATTTTTTGTTCAGATATCTCTAAATTTGCGGCTTACTGGATGCTTAATGTCGAGAAAAACTCCTTCCAGTCAGGTTGGTAAGGACGTACATAACTAAACAGTGTAAAAATTAAATTTTAAAAATTAAACACACTTACTTATAATTTCTTCAAACACAGCAAACTTATTTTGTGGCACCATTTTAATTCAAAATTAATAGATTAGGTACTTAGTTTTAACCACCTTTAAATATGGAACACCATTTTAATTCAAAATTGATAGAATAATAATTTTGAATTAAAATGGAGCTACAAAATAAGTTTGCTGTGTTTGAAGAAGTGATTGTAGGCAGTAAGGCTAAAAAGTAATAAACGTGTTCAAAACTAAGTAATCTATTAATTTTGAATACATATTTATAATTAATTACATTTTTTATAATAATTTAACGAAATCTCCAAATAATCTCCTAGATAGATAGCGGGTTCTTAAACGGAACGCCCAAGATACTTACATACCTATCTCAATCCGATGGTTTAGTTTATGTTTCGAAAACAATGTGATCTGATTTCGTTACGGAAAAAGCCATAATTTTTGTATTTTAATGCTCCATTCAGTGTCAAACAACGAATAATGCCGAGTCCGACATTCCTAAGGCCGACCAACCAACGAACCAACGCAGGACAGGAACACCGCGGCCGCCTCCGGATGGCGAATATGAGTGGGTTTTGGTGCCATAATAAGGTAAAGTCGGGACAGTGTCTTAATACATAGCCATAAATTAGTTTAGCAGAGAACTTGAGGCGAATGGCATCGCAGCGAGAGCAAAGTAAACAAATTCGTACCGACACACAGTCGAAATATCGCCGAAATCATTATTATCCATAACGTTTCAAGTTTAAAATGTAACCACAGAAGCAAAAAACGCGGTAAATCCAATAGTGACAGTTAGAACAAAGAAAAAAAATCAAGTACAAATGTTACCATTGTGAAAAAATAAAAATGTGTTGAATAGAACGATTTTTATCGCGTTTTATTGTATTTACGTGGGTAGCTACTTGACAAAAAGTGAAATTAAGTAGGTACTTTGCATCGGGTATTTAACAGAAAAGTGTTATTATTTTTTCAGGATTTTTTCGGTGCGCGATTGTTTTTCTTTCGCGGGGGACAGTAACAATATGCAAGTGAGGAAATGTGTGCAGGTGATAATTGTTGAGGAGGAAGTGACGCAAGATCTGCGAGATATTTACTGCCGCGCGCCGCTAATGGGGTCCGGGCCGAGGAATGAGCAATGCATATTGCTTTATTGAATATGCATCATATCCGCCTGTAGTGCAAGGAGACATGGCACTTTATTTACTCGTAAGGCTCATTCACATTATTTTCTATATTTTATTACCAGGAAATGCTACATAGTATATGTCACAGTTACATTTTCTAAAATTCTGGAACGGCTACAATCTTATCTATTTTACTTAAGAGGGCATTACCAGAGAAAACCAGAAATATTTCATTTTCAAATCAGATTTTAGACGTATTGACTCTTTTCCACAAAAAAATATAAATGGATTTCGAAAGATTGTTCTTTCATCTAGCATTCGCATGTAATAAATTTTGAGAAAATTTTTAAATTTTTAGTATAATAAGGTTATTCCATAGGTCGTTGGCAGATTTGTTAAATTTTCAAAAAAGATTTTGTATTATATCACACCCATTTCAAATAATATAATCATGCAGTAAAATAAATCAATACATTATCTAGCAAACGCATGTTTTAGAATTTTAATTTTAGTTTCAATAAAATCATTAAAAAATTGTACGTACATGTGTTTCTTGACGAAAATTGGTCCATTTGTGTATTTATTTGCGCACTTACAAACTAATATATTTCAGATTTTTTTAACATTCTTATTAAATTTAGACATTATTAAAAAATGATAAATACTTATAATCAAAGAATAATTACAAAAAGTACATTATTTTAATAGTTTTATCATCACGCCTTTCAGCATTTTTGGATGAAGGTATAAATGAAAGCTAATTTGGATTGAAATAAATTCGATATTGAGTTATAATTTAAAAAAGCTGGTACGGAGAATAATTAATCTTTCTCATTGTAACCGCCCTGCACGATCGAAAGAACAACTTTCGACGAAATGTGGATTTTCGTCCGCTGGCTGGTTAAACGCTCTTAACATAGGAGGGTTGCAGTAGCGTACCATCTTATATAAATGTCACCATTTTTCTTTTTTTAAACTAAAAATGCCGTTTATTTAAAAAATCACGGTTGGTATTTTTGTACCTGAAGATATTATAAATGTTTTTTTCCAAATCTATCTGTTTTTAGGAAAAACTGTCGGCTTAAAAACGAACTTACAAATATTTTTTTCTTTTGAAATAGGTATGTGTAACGAAAATCTGCAATAATCCAATATTTAAAGCAATACCACAGATGACTTGTCCATAAGCCTTTGTTCCATTGTCAGATTTTAAATTGTGTTACTGTAGATGAAGGCTGATAATCACACTAGCAAAAAAAGCAACCGAGCTATTTGTCTGTGTGCGACATCGAACATTAGACCTAGCGACGCCGTTATAACTATAAGATGAAAATCAACGTAAATATAAACCCACAGGTATTTTTGAAATCCTAACGTCAACCCATAATCAAATGTGTATACCGCTACCTATATCGGGATCACAGGATATTAGTACTATACATGTAATAATATGTGACTTTCAACAGAATAAAAAAATATTAAAAATTTCGTTGGTAAAATATACCTACATATATTCCTAGTGGTTCCATCAAAACTCAGAATCAACTCAACTCAACACCTTCTTTAACCAGTCATTAAAAGCTATCACATTTTTGTAGTGAAACTTCTATAGCACGGCTGTGGTTTGGATTTCGGAGGAAATGGAAATGACGATTAGTGAAGCTGCGATGCACTTTTAAAGGTTCCTATTGGTTGAGATATGAAACGGAAATTACGCGAGGTCTGCGCTCATTGGTCGCTTTGATTATGACCTCACCTTTCAAGTATCGGTTGAGATTGTTTTGGTAAAGTTTCGCTTCTACCGCGTGTAACCTGCACTCGATTTTTTTTATATAGCTTATAACCTAACCTAACGGAACGTATTTAACCAATTTTTTTATATACCTACGGATTTGTTTCATCACTTTTAATGACTTTTTAAAGAAGGTAGAGTCTGTAGAGTTAAATTCATTCTGAGTTGGCCGGTATGTTCCAGGTAGGTACTTTATCGCTTATGTTCCAAATTTGAAAATGTTACAAGAAAATTAAAAAATATTAAGCCGGTAGGTCGGTGTTTTTGCAAAATTTTCGAAGTCTCATTTTTCTTCCAACATCGTTCTCAGCTGTAGGTATTAGACGGGAAAATGGGGAATTTTTAAATCGATTATATCACTATTATTTATTTTATAGTAAGACGTTAGTTTTTTCTGCGTTTATTGTTATTTCTACTTGATGAATACTGTAAATAGGTGCCTATATACATCTACCTATTATTTTCTCTCAATATTTTTGGCTTTCACGCTTCAAGGGTGTTCATGGTCACCGTTTCAGTAGATGAAAAAAACGGAAGGCGAATTTATATATTTGGTAATAGTGTTTAAATTTGTAAATTTCAAAATATTGTGAAAAGTTTGGGTCGAGTTCAGACTTTGAAGAAGTGAAATTTTAAATGGAGTGGAAGTACCTACTTTTAGATAAGGCTTGATATTAAATATTGTTTAGAGAGGGACGAGTGACTCAAATTTTCCACATATTCTATAAATCTACCATAGGGAGTCAAGCGCGTATATGAGTTTTAAACACTCAGGTATTTTGCCATTGTGCAAGTTTTTTTAATCTTACACTGATAGATTTATAAAAACTTTATGTCATTTCCGCTTCGCAATTGAATCTCAATAAATGAAATACTAAAAACTGTTTTTGAAAGGTTATTAAATTGGCTTTCAAATTGTATTATTACAAATTAATATTACCATTTGTAAATATTAAAATTTAGAATGCAAACATAAAAAATTGTAAAAATGAATCACGTGATGTATTTATGTAAAGACGGTACTAAAATCACGGATTATGTAAAAAAACATTTCTTCTATTATATAATAAACAATTTTGTCACCTTACTTTTTTACCATTTCATACAAGAATATTTAATAAAATAATAACAATATCCAACGGCGCCTAGGCGATTTCGCGGGTGACTACTGTTTATACAAAATAAGTCTTTTTATGTATTTCTATGGACAACTTTGAATAGAGATGTGAAGCGCGATTTGACATGGATCTTCTACATGTTTTTGGGTTGTCACTAGAACAATAACGGAGTTATAACGATTTCTGTGGGAACACACGCGTTAGCTTGAAAACAAGCTTATTGGACTCGACTGCTATTGTTATATTGTCGTGTAAACAAGCTTAGGGGTCGGAGTGGTTAAAAACTTGAATTGAGCAATATCTAAATTTTTATTCTTATGAGGGAGGAATTTTTTTTTTTTAAATTGTGGAATTTATTCATGGTTTTTTTGAGATATTCCTTAAACTAGACTGAGTCTGTACGTCTTCAGTCAGAATCTAACTATAACCATATTCCAGGAATCTAACCATCTGGACCACTTGCTAGAATGTTCTTTCAGAGAAGGTAATAATATTACATTACCTAGTATGTATGTATGCACGAGTGCAAATCAACGGTTTGACGTTTCCTTCAACCGCCATCTGTAATGAACTGCTTCCGGTTCAAGAGATCCAACATCCAATTGGTTCTCTTATTAATCCGCCGTCGGCACTTTATACTCTGCCTGTACTTTCATTCTGCCGTGAACCATGGACACCAGCGACTAAACCTTAACCGACGCACGTGCATCCTGCGTCTTTTAATCCTACTAATTTGATACAATAACCATAGATAATCGGATAATTTCGCTGTATTGTCTAGATAGGTAGATTAGGTACCAAGGTTCGTAGAAAATGCGTTTAACAAGGTTAGTTCACCGCTTTTGTAATTTCGAACGCGTGACGTAGCTAGAAGTAAAACACTGCCACTCGTATTGCAGTTAAATCAAATCTCCCAGTGTAACATGGACTTCAAGCTACGTCATGAATTTTTAGCCAATCACCGCTCTACCCCGTCGATCAGCTAACCTAGTTTTAAACGCATTTTCTACCAATCTTGGCTAGGTACGTCAGTTATTATTTTAATTACTCGTAAAATGTTAATGTTTGATTGGATGTTTTACCTAATAAAAAGTTGTCAATAGAAGCAAGGCTAGAAGTTCCAACATGTAACGTACAAAATCATTAACTGGAACAGTATTCAAGAAATAAAATTTGACAAAGAAATTATAAAATAGAACTCACACAGAGGAATACTAATAGCTAACATTAGTAATTATTTACGACTATATTATGAGGTATGTTGTTATAGCCCTCTTGTAACTAAATTCCACCGTTGACTACATCTAGGTACTATTTCTGAGAAAGCATTACCAACTGAATGCAATCTAGGTACAAACGAGTATTTAAATGACTCTGTCCTGATGTTGTGGTTACAACATAATATCACCCTCAAAAACTTATCTCCCTCAGAATAGGATCTCCTAGTGAGGAGGACTACTAAAATAATCTATATCTGTTTTATATGTGTATTTAAGGTGTATCTTTTATAAATGTAAAAAAAATAAAATATAGTAATTAAACAATTTTTTTTGATAGAGTATTTCTAGTTGGTATAGGAAGGTAAGGGGCCTCCCATAAATAACGTCACACCTTAAGGGGGGGGGGGAGTAGAGAATTGTGACATTGTGTGATAAGGGGTATGGGGGGGGGGGGGTCATCAGATCTGTAACAAGTAAAAATCTAAAAATATATGAGTCTGAGAAATGATATAAAAATGTGATTGAAGCAAGGAGTGTATGCCTGCTAGATGATCAGTTGATATGGCGTTTTTAAAAAATATTTTTATTGTGTACGTATTCTGAAATATACATTTTTTACCAGACAGATATTTAAAAAATTTAACTGGTTAGGCGTATAATGCATCCATGATATTATATGAATGATAAAAAATATATATTTACTTATGGCAAATAGATGTTTTATATAAAAGAGAGAAAATCATTACTGTATCATAAAATGTTGTATCGTAAAATAACAAGGAGAAATAATAAAGAAAGACAATATAGTAGGTACCTAAGCATGTGTCCAAAACATTTTTTCAATACCTCTTACATGTTTTAAATTTTACACAAATTTAATTCCATTTATGATACTTAAATGGTTGTTTGTCGGTTGTGTGAAATTTAAAATACGTTTATTAGTAAGGCCATAGGTACAATAGTTTTTTACAATGGAATAACTTGTTGAGTAAAACCTCAAATTTTAATTTAAATATATTTAATCATTGAAGACAATATTAACCCTGTGTGAAATAATAAAAATGTGAACTAGAAAAAGATTAAATCGCATCTAAGAATTTAACTCATGACCTCTGCATTGACTCATGCTCATGACTGAGCTAATTAGACCATATCAACTAATGTCACTTTTGACTGCATCATCATACTTCGACCGAGAGCCACTAACATTATTTTCATTTTCTTAATTCATATTTTTATGGCTGCTACTTTATGTATGATTGCAAGATTCTATTCGAACTAAATGCAATGTATAAATAGTGTTTTGGATAAATAAGTTTGGACATAAGTTAAGAGGCTAGATTTTGAAACAAACGCGGGACGTTTAGGTATTTCGTTAAATCTTCTCTGTCCCGCTCGATACAACCTCACACACACTTACGATATTCAAAACAAGAGAACACACACTTAGTGACACACTGCCGGCCGGAACCCCCCATTCCCCTTTATCCACTGCCCCTACACCTTACCCGCACAGCTATGATTTACAGCTCTGCTGATATATTGTGGGTCTAGCATCTTTCCTATTCGGATCTTGGAAGCGCGTGAAGCCGTGCATGTAGGTACCTACGTACCTAAGCAATCTGCATAATTATTTGTTCTTCGTAGCATTTTGATTTCGCCGGACTTAGTGATTTCTCAATCAATATATTGAGAGGGTATCGACTCCAATATTTTTTTTTTCTTTTTTTTTCCATTATATCTACATATTTACATTTCAAAAGTAATTTTACATATTTTCTAAATACAGTAAGATATAAACATAAGGTACAAGTGATATTTAGCAATAAGTAAATATATAATAGACAAAAGTAGGTAATGGGAACATTGGGAACCCACTGAGGCACTGCCCGTGTGTGGGTAATACAAACAAAAATGCTATATTAAATCAATAAGTACAAGAAAAATATGTTAATTTTAAAGTCAATGTTTAGAAATTAAGGTATTTGTGAAAAAATGTAGTAAAAACATAGAACCTTTTTTGTTGTTGTTGATTGTTATAGTTTTAAAAAAGTAAATAAAGTTAGTCTTGAAGATACCGTAGATTTGTATTGAAAAGTGAAACATTATGATTTACAAAGAATTCTTATTAAAAGTGTCTCAACATCTGCATCATTCAGCCACAATTTAAATTTTTTAATGTAAAGTGATATTTGAATGTGTTTTGGTAGCAGATTAAATGTTCGAGGATCAATAAAACTGCTATGTGCTTCCATTAACTTGGTATTGGTTTGTGGGGTAAAAAAATATTATTAGTACTTTCGCTAATTCTGTTTTCATTTTTTTCGAAACAATTTTGGTTTTTAAATACATATTTTATAGTCTGCAATATAAATAATTTACGAATATTGGGAAAAAACTGCTCACGTAATTAATGTATGCCCACTTATATTATGTTTTCCTAGGTAGTCAGAGGGGGTTCTTTTTCGATTTTTTTTTATTTTTGGCAGCATTTTGAAGTGAAAAACGCGATTTTAGTAAAAAAAAAGTCGGTGAATTTGTTATTAAAATGGTAAAAAAACTCCCTCTGACTACCTGTTGATTTATGTGTAGAAATAGTGTACAAAATTAAAAAGCATCGGTCATGTTAAGTCAAGATTTTGAGTTTTGATGTTCACAGAAATGTTGTTTGCGAGAAACCGATTTAAAAAATTTTATACTCGAAATGTAGTTGAATCGAGCATGGGGCCAGTTGCTTGAAACACTGTATCTTAGTATTAGTTTTGCTCCTTAAAAGTTTTAAAATCTTACCCCCCCCCCCCCCCCCCCCCCCCTAGTCCGCCATTGGTAAAGGGGCCCCGAGACGTGAATTGCCTAGGGGCCCCGACATGGTTAATCCGGCCCTGGCTCTTACATACTGAAGTACGCTGGTTGTCGAAAGGTGCACGTTTAACCAGATTTTACACACTTTTTTAATCGGTTTTAGAGTTTCTGGAAAGTAAAGATCTAATCAAATTGAAAGCAGACAACGCGTATTTGACAGATTCTCAATTTTGTGTTTATCCCCCTTTTTAAAAACAGACATTACAAAAGCTTTTTTTCCAAATAGTGTGAAATTAGTTTTCTTTGAGAGAATGTGTGAATAGCAATGTCACCGCGATAATAAGTTGTTCAGCACAATTTCACAAAAAAAAGTTGAATGTAATTTATCACAACCAGCACCTTTTTGTGTTGTCATTTTGCAGATATATTAATACTTACTAAAGATGTATTAACGTTAAATCGAATTTAAATTTATTGAACTCATATTATTATTATTGACATTATTGGTGAGAATGTATTTAGTTTAAGAAAGAACAAAAACAGATTGAAAATAAACATCAAAAAGATTTCAAATTTTTGTTGCCCATCACTAAAAGTTTCCACGGAACATGTTATTAGGTATATCAGGAAGATTGTTTGGATTTCCATAAATATTTCACATTATTCTTTGTGTTTAGCATTATTTATATGGATTGCAAGTAACATTATGTGTTCACAGGAATAAGTTTGCGTAATATCATACAATAGTATAGTATATATTACGTTTTGTAAAAAATGTGTTAGACCGTAATCTCTAAAATACATAATTATGATACTAAACTGAACTCATGAATAAAAAAATATCAACCCCATCACTATTGTTGTATAAACTAGTCTTAACATCACTATTATCGAAAACGATGACTCCCTCCCCCCGACCATGCACTCCTTGCCTCGACATCTAAAACGTGCGAACGAGACAACTGCAGTAAACTATCTGATTTACCTACAGAAATCGCTCGGAGAAGGGTTTAGGGAGAAAACACTTTTCTACACCGAAACTTTCACGAAATTATAATTTGAAAACGGTAATATGTTCTCAAAAGAAGAAGCTACGTCGGTATATTTTTATAATTTTGTAATTCTTTATAAGAATTGAATAAACAGCACTTTTTCCTTAAATAATGTTTTCCGATAAATTGTGTATGTTTGACAGTGAATGTTTACGTTTTTACGAAACGCATCGAAAATATAAAAACATACCGACATAGCTTTTACTTTCTAGAAGGCAATATAAAAAAAAATAATTAATTTCGTGTAATTTTCGATGTAGAAAAGTGTTTTTTCCTGGGCGTCCTTTTTGTATGGGCCGAAAAGCGAAGTCTATCATCTTAATACGGTCGAATTAACTCAACGGTTTGGTCCGTTTCTTGCCGTCACACTAGGTATGAAAGCAATTCAGTGTAATCATAATTTAAATTGTATTTAAGACTCTGCAACCGGGCCCGAAAAGAAGAAGATGGAGAGATACGAAATTACGAATGTTAGAGGGGAGCGCTAACATTTACAGCGACAAAATCGATGCGATTATTGCGAAAATGTTTAATAAAACACGACTCGTTTAAAATAGAGCAAAAATCTCGCGGGCATTATCTTAAACAGCATTTAAAGAAACACTGTGAATTTTTTCATACATATAAGGGAACGTACCCAATAATTTTTGGAGCATATTTTGCGATTTTTTTCTATCGAGGGAATTTTATATAATTTGCGTTTCGGCGCGGGCAATGTCTAGACTAGATATTATCTTCAAGAATAACATACATTTTTTTAAGAGCTTTAAAACTTACCGTGTTAAAGGGAAATATGTAATAAATCGGTACAAATCCGGGTTGCGGGCCCTTAAAACTTCAGTTGTAAAAAACCATTTGTACTTGATCAAAATTATCAACGTCTTTCGAAACCAATGGTTTCTTCGTCAGAATAAAATTAAAATTAGTTAAATTATTAAACAAAATTAATGTACAAATATAACTAAAATAACTTTTACTAAAGTACTTGTAATTTTACTAAATTATTTTTGTATTTTATTTTACATAATTATTTTTTGTTTATAACAACTTATTTTGTCTATACTTGTTTGTCTTTTGTTAATTTCAATTTTATCCTGACGAAGAAACAATTGGTTTTGAAACACGCCGATAATTGTGATTAAATAAGTGGTGTTTTACGGAGTGATTTGTTTTTATTAAATTTAAAATCACACAGTGATTTTTAAAAGATTGAAGAATATTATTTAAATGTTTAATTTGTTAAACTCGATAAAAACTTTTGATATTTGAAAGTAACGCGCAAGTTTTTTACACAATATATTTTCCATGTACTTACTCAGAAGACCAAGCTTATTTAGCATGTATTATGAATAATGATTTATGTATTTAATTCATTTGTCATTTGAAACATTGCTGTGATTGCGATAATTATTTATTACAGGTGTGCCCCGTTGATAAAATTGTTTTAAACATGTTCTGCGAGGAAGTTATTACTCCACGCTGACCTTTCAGACTTGGGTCACATTCGGAGCTGCATTTAAATACTAACTGTGAAATAGCAGGATCCAGATATAAATTAGCGCTTTCAAACAAGTGCACCTATGCATAATAACATATAAACTGCATCTGAACAGAGATAATGTTACAGTTCGAATTAGTAGAGATGCAATTTATTTAAAAATCTCTATAAATCGCAATGAGAATATTATTCTGAAAAATTTCACGTGCGTCTTGGAATATTAATATTTTTATTTATTTTAGGGAAAGTTGACAGCAAATCAGAGATTACATAATAATACAATAAAAAGATAATTTAATTATGCCAATTATGAACTTTCCACTGATGATAATGAATGATGAAGTGTTACATTTTAAGGATATTTTCAATTAATATTTTTTGGATCACTCTATATAAATGGTGTAGCGAAAATATTAAAACATTGTGTTAGTTATTTAGAGTTAGTAGAAATTTATTCTTAATTGAAACTGCTTTTGTTTTACGAATGCTTAAAATATTATTCTTTTGGACAGAGAAATAATAAATTCCATGCTATAAAATTATACAATGCTCTACCAGATCAAATCAAAAATATAAAGGAAATGAATATATTTAAAACAAAAGTAAAAATATGGCTGAGAGATCAAAGTGATAATAAAATTACAAACATCATAAAGACGATATAAAGACAATCCATAACCAAATACAAATATTTTAAAAAACTACAGGCCACCTCAGAACAGGAAATCCTAGTGAGGAGGTCTGTGAAAAAAAAAAGAATCTATACTTATTATATACATTATACATACATGTACAAACCTTGTTATTGAAATTAATAATAAATAAAATAAATAAATAAACCTCATATGCATATTTATATTATTTAGTTGAAATTTAATAGTTCTAGATTTAGATGCTAGCATTACTATATTAATGTATCTGATGAATTTTTGGTTTATTGAAAATGTGTTAATTCCATGATAACTTTATATCAACACCCAAAAATTCTTATTTGATTAAAATGTACTTATGTTTTTATATATTTTTTTTTCACATTAACTCCACACAGGTTGCCCAGAGGAAAATAACTTCCCTCAGGGCCTATGTCATCTTTGAAGATGCTGTGTGGAGGGTCTTTTTGAGGAAAGGAAGGAGTGAACACTGGTCTTGAAGAGACCTACGTTGTAGGAAGGAGGAAACACAGAGGCTGGCAAATCGTTCCACAGCCGAGCCGTTGAACTCAAGAACGAGTCATAGAAACGACCCGTTCTAATGTGACTAATGTCAACCGTGTACAAATGTTGGGCGCGTGTTTGGCGTGTTTCCCGACTATGCACCGGTGCCGAAGGGATCAATGACGCTAGTTCCTCGGAGCATCTACCATTGTAATACCGGTAGAACAGGACAGCATTCCCACCTGACGCCTGTGCTCTAAAGATTGCAGTCCGTCTGTTAAGATGGGAGAATCTATCAAATCGACCGCCCGTTTCTGCACAGAGTCAAGGGTTTTTTTTTAGGTATTTTGGAGCTCCAGACCAGAGGTGGTTGCCAAATTCAACCGTTGGGCGCACTTGCGATTTGTACAGGGTTAGCAGTTGTGTACTATTAAAGTATCTGCGGGCCCTTTACAGTACGCCCAGTTTCCGAGAGGCTAACTTAACTCTGGTTTCGATGGAGCCCCCGTATCTGAGCTGGTCACTTAGAGTTACACTAAGCATATCGATGAAGGTCCTATTCGTAAGATTGCTTCCGTTGAAGGAGACTAAATTTTCATTTCGATCCCTTTTAGACGTTATCAAACATGATTGGGTCTTTGAAACATTAAATTTATTATTCTTACCCCAAGAGAAAACACTCTCGAGGTAACCGTCCATTCTTTGTTTCAAAGCCCTCCGAGCTATTGGAGTTTGTGTGCCCTTTGGGGGCTTGTCAAACAAAAAGCTATCATGGACTGTACTGTCATCCGCGTAACAATGAATCGGTGCACATGACAAGAGGTCATTGATGTGCAACAGAAACAAAGTCGGTGACAGAACCGATCCCTGTGGGACGCCAGCATTTATCGAATGCGAGGAAGAGGTGAAACCGTCAGCAACCGCCTGAATCGACCTCGATTCAGGCGGTTGGGCAAAAAGTCGGCAATCCACGTACACAAGGATGCGGGAAGTCCGTATATGTATCTATGTGTATGATTATGTACATGTATGCGAATACCTGTGTGTATGTACAAAAATATATACACCAATCTTGACTTAAATATGAAAAGCTTAACAATCTTTTTAGACCTAAAAAAAGCGTTTGATACCGTTAATCATAATAAACTGATTAGAAAACTAAATAATATTGGAATTAAAAATAATTGTCTGTCACTATTAACAAATTATTTACTTGATCGCAGAAAATGTACAAAAATTGGTGATAATATTAGTAAACCAGAATATGTGAGACATGGGGTTCCACAAGGTACAGTTATCGGTCCATTATTGTTCCTAATTTATATCAATGACCTGTGTAATATCAGTATTCCGGGAAAACTATTCTCGTGTGCTGATGATACTGCTATCATAGTCCATGGTAAATCATGGAAAGAAGTCTCTGAAAACGCAAATAAGTGCACATCCATTGTCAAAGAATGGCTAAACCAAAACCTCCCAACTCTGAACTGTGAAAAAACTATGTATATTCCATTCTATAATACCAAAAGGGCGGCACCCTTAACTCACCTAAATATAAGGTTTCACAACAATTCTTGCAACCCTGTTTTGTGTTCTAACTGTATAGAAATGAATTCGGGGAACACAGTTAAATACCTAGGAATTATTATAGACAGCCAACTAAAATGGACAAATCACGTAGAAAACCTTGTAAATAAACTTAGGTATTTGACTTACATTTTTAAATGATTAAATAACATAGTTGATATTAAAAGAATGAAACTGGTATATCATGCATTGGTGCAATCATCAATATCTTATGGAATAATTGGATGGGGGGGTATTTATGATACCCATATTAAGCAACTAGAAATTACTCAAAAATTAATAATAAAAATAATGTTGCATAAAGATGTTACCTACCTCTCCTTGCAATTATTCCAAGAAGCTGAACTCTTAGATATAAGAAAAATCTACTGTATGCAATGTCTGAAATATATATTTTCACGAAATGTATATTTTACAAAAAAACGAAAAACGCTCCAGCAGTAGAGTAAATAATGCATTTGAGGTTCCCCTATGCAAAACTAGGCTTGCGCAAAGACATGCTTTTTTCATTGCACCAAAAATCTATAATGCACTGTATTAGAAATTAAATCTAAAAACATATCCTCTTACAGTATATACAAAAAATTAATAAAGACTTGGGTAACTACAAATGACACAAATACCTACCTGCTATAACATCTTACCTGTTATAACTTTACAAATCTTTTATTTTTATTTAACCTTTTTTGTTTTTCATATATATATATATTTTTTCTTAACTTTAATTTTTTAAATACGGAATTATTTGTTCTATAAATATGTTAAAACATAATTATGTTTCAATTTACTAATTTAAAGTTTAATTTGCTATGTTGTTATCTTAACTGCATTAAAAAAAACTTAAGTATACCCACGAACTGGCGATGCCTATGTGGGATTTTTTTGTTACCATACATAGATATATGTATACTCTTGTAATATCTTTTTTTTTGTTGTTAAATTGTATTATTGTTTATCTTTAAGCTACATATTTTATTTTATAGTTCCTTTTTTTTACTTCTTATCAAAAGAAATGTTTTTGGTAATATTTTTATGTATGTAACAAAAAAAATTTATTAAAAAAAAAAAAAATGTATGTGTGCATATATGTGTATATATGTATGTATTTGGATATACATTTGTAATATATGTATGTATATTATGTATGTGTGTGTAAGTTTATGCATAATATGTATCTCGTCTCGGAACAGACTTAATCTAGTGAGGCGGGTTACTTAATTGTTTGTACAAGATATTATTATTACAATAAATGCCCGGGTTGCCGGCATTAAAAAAAATGCAAAATAAGACTGTTTGCAGACGATGCACTGATTAATAATGCAGAAGAAAATCATGAGAAAGCAATCAAAAAGATAAGTAGTGACTTGGATACTGTGTCAAAATGGCTCAAAATAAATGTTAAAAAGACAAAAAGCATGACTGTAGGCAGAAAAATATGCACGAGGATACAAAGGTTTATATTAATGACGAAATTAAATATCTAGGTGTAATTATAGACTCACAGCTAAACTTCTCAAAAAATTCAGAGTACACAGTTAAAAAAATATCACTTCTCAGAAACAAAGTAAATAAAGAAACATGCCGGATAATACGCAATACAATTATATCACCATACTTTAATTACTGTTCCAGTATTCCTTTTCTCTGCAATGAAGAGAAAATGAAAAGATGCGAATATTGCAAAATAAAGTAATGCGAATAATACTCAAGCGCAACACATTCACACGGATAAGAGACGAGCTAAAGGAGCTAAGTATGGTGACTGTGAAGCAAACCATATATTTGAATGTACTTATTTTTATACATAAAATTGGGATAATGTCTAAGGAATTGAAAAGAAAAATAAATTATAATCACGAGATATACGGACATGGGACGAGAAATTCAAAGCAAAATAGATTGCGCCAGAAATCTCTTATGTACCTAGGCTGTCTAACTTTGTAACAAAACAGATTATAAAATAATTAATTTAAAAAATATTGATTTGTTGATGTTTGTGGTTGATTATATTTAAATTTTAAACATTTAAAAATATGTTATGTTTTCTAATTACTACAAATTTATACATATACTCGTTTGTTTTTGTAAAATTATTTGCCCTCACGGCGATGCGATCTACGAGCTCGTAATTTAAGGTTAATACATAAATAAACTTCTGAAACGCCTTTTTGCTAAGTATCACTCTCAAGGACGCTGTGCAAAGCTTAGACAATTATATTAGGTACTTACAATACTTCAATTTTACCTATCTATGTCAAAAAGAAAATTAGCAATAATATGTATTTGAAAGGCAATGTGACCCATCTTCTATCCGCTATTTATACCTATAAAATGAGAGTGTGTGTTTGTGGCTGGCGGCCGCATTGCGGACACCGGGCGGTTGGCGTGGATTTGATTTTTATTCAAACTTATAGTTTTAATCCGATATTGATGGAATTTTGCACCCCTAGAAAGGTTTAGTTTTAGTAAAAGTTTACATCTGACTTAAAAAATCTGCGCAAAAGTATTTTAGGAATATTTTCAGCATCACAAATCCTACAATTATTATAAATTCCCGTGATTTATCACGGGTATGCGCTAGTTATTGTTAAACAAGACAATTTCAGTTGTCACGTGCGTCGTGAGTACGTACGCACTATGACGTTACATACTATTATACGAGAGGTAGAAATCTCAAAGTGGGAAGACAAAGGCAAGACAATTGTACCGGTCTCTATATCTAGTACTTTAGTACTAAACTGCTACGCGTTGAGTAAGGTTGCGTCTTACCAGTAAGTAAATTGCATTTAAAAAGTGCCAAAATGCCCTCCTGTGTGATGGGAAAATGTTTCAATTACTCCGCAAATAGTAAAGGCGAATGAATAACATTTCATGTGTAAATACACGCAAATTACTTAATATTATCGATTATTATAAATATTACAATTAATATTCATGTTTCCCGCTAGCGGTTTTACACGTCATTAGAGAAAATTCAAGTCCTCCTAAAGTAAAGGGTCTGGACGCGCAACAGCAAAATTTCTGTTGCTAAGTAAACTTCACTGTTTTAAAGTAGACTAATCAGCCTAAACACTTTGTTTATTTGTTTGTTTGCGGTAAAACAACACATAAATCAGTAGTTCTAACAAGTATTGATGACAATCGCCACCATTTGAAAACTGTCGTTGTCCTATTGTATTTATATGTAGCTCGACATATCAAACTCCGACAGGCAGCCGGACCTTTTATTCTAGTGGGCCTTAAGAAAAGGGGACACCGAACGTTCCATCAAAAAGTGACAAGCAATTCGCCGCCCGCTCATATATCCATGTCTTTCATACACACACATTATTTGATTGTCTATCTTTATCGCACAGGAATAAACTTTTGAATTAAGAAATTATACTAAAAATCGCTGAAAACAAAAGAGTGTTCTTTACTTTCCACATTATATTGTGAGTATATGAGACTATGGCGAGTCTATTTATTTATATAACGTCATTGCGTACGCATGTAACATTCTACTTATTTGAATTTTGTTTTAATGATCCTCAAAAGTACCTACCCACCATCTATATCAGGTTAAACTGAAAGTTTGCCGACCGTCAAAATTCAATTTAAAAATACTTAATTCCGACTATTTTCTGCTGGTACATAATATATAATATAATGAATTTATTATGAAAATAGTCGGTCAGTTGATCACGTTTCGTTTCTGCGCCACGGCAATGTTTTTCGTTTTTATTTTGTTTTATTACAATTTTTACTTTAATTTAAAAAAAGAGATTTTTCACGGGCAATTCACTCTAAAAAGAGTGCTTTGTGATTCACGGGTCTTCATAAATTCATTAGTGAATGGGTAGGTACTTTTCAAAATTGAAACAGACTGGTAGGTACTTGAAGTTGAACCTTTTCAAATCCTGAAAAGCTATTCAATCCGTTCATTAAATAATATTGTTATAAGGATGACTTTGTAGGCCGTTTTTAATATGCTGTAAAGTTATGTCCCGTGAATTTTCACGGGTAGCAATTAGTTATATGTTATACCTAATTTTGAAAACTGATATTTAATCGTGTAGGTTGTGAACGAGTTAATATTATTATTTTGTAGTTAACTGAAGAATTCAAAAGAAAGACACTCGAGATATAAATTTGCAAAGGCAAATTTTTATAAGCTCTTTTATATAATTTTATCAGGAGCTCTAGCAGAGTAAAATCGATAACTTTACAATATCGGATCGATAGGCGTAACTTCCGACGATTTCATATCGATAAACCGATCATGGTTTCACTGTTGACAGCTTAACTGATGCTAATAGGGAATAAATAAGAAATCGATATACGCTGGCAACACTGGCGAAACTGTCGACGAATTCACACTCCGAAACGTCAAAAGCCAATCAATTACGCAAACATTTGAATAAATGCCCAATGTTGAATTGAAATACTAACCTTCATATATATGCATTGACAGTTCGCATTTACCCTTTGACCTCAAATGGGAATTAATTCGTTAATGAGGTCTTTATTCATATATCAACCATTTTCGTTTCTCAAAGATCGAATGGAAGAAATTGATTGCGTTTTAGTCTATGGGTCGCCTATACGACTTCTTTCGTTTCTAAGAGCTGCGTTAGTTCAATCCGTTCATTATTATTAAATAATAAAAACGTTTATTCATCAATAGAGTTTTTTTAGAATATTACACATTTGTTTTTTTTTTTTATCACTGATTCTATTAAGGAAAAGGCTCAGCTACAATTCAGGATTTCTCCTGGAATGTAGCTAGTTTTCAGCAGTGCCTCTAATATAAAACAGAAAAAAAACAAAATTTAATTTAATTAAAATAAATACAAATAAATTAAATTACATTAAAATTATTTAATCAAATCTCTAATCAACACACACAATATAATACAATACAATTAATAGATTTTAAAATTGAAATAAAAAAAATAATAATAATGTAAATCGGACGTACTCGTATATATTGATGGTTAATCGAAAATTATCTGATACTACGGAGAAGGTTATCAATCGTCGTCGGTCGGAATATCTGTAAAACTATAGTAGACCGTGCTCGCAGATATTGACAACTGACATGTGGTATCGATATAGGGTTTTAATTGATCGTCCATGCTAGAAGACCTTCAGGTAAGCCCTGAAATAATAATGGTTTCAACATTATGTAGCCAACATAAAATTATGAAGAAAGCATTCTTACACTTTGTGCGGTGATCTCAAGTAGGTATTCTAGTCTAGTAGCATGAATTGTAGGTATTTTTGCAGGTGCAGTAAAAAAACAAATAATATTTTAGTTGCCATTATTTTACCAAATATTTATTAAACATTAAATAATACATAAAAAACCAAACGAAAAAGTTCAAAATTCTCAAAGTTACAGGGTGTTGAAGTGGGGGGTCTCAAAAAAATTGACACGATTTGAAAAAAAAAAAAAAATTTTCAATCAAAACAAATGCTGTTAAGGCCCGAACCTCGGAAAAGTCGATTTTTTTTTCGCGAAATGGCGGCTGTCTGAAATAAAAAGACAGGTTTTAAATAAAAAGGATATGAAAAAGGTCTTCTACGCATTATGTCATTCTCGAATTGAATATGGAATCATAGGATGGGGATCTGCTACACATACGTACCTACACAGCCTGAATACGATTCAAAAAGGAAGCATAAAGACCATATTGAAAGTACCAATTAGAACGCCTTCAATTGAATTTTTCAATAACTTTGACGTACCAAATGTACAGCAAATATATGCCAAAAATATATTATTGAAGCTCTTCAAAAATAATGAATCCTCTACTAGACCGTGTATGCATAACACTAGATCGAATAAAAATTATATAAAAAATATTCCAAGTTATAAAACCACATTTGGACAAAGAAACTATACATACTTTGCAACAAAACTCCATAACATCCTTCCCCAAGACATAAAACTAATAAAAAATCCAATTGAATACAAATCAAGAATAAAAATATGGCTTAAAGAGGTCAATGAGAGAACACTACCGAAGACGCAAAAAATGACATAGAAGACAAATGAACTATATTTAAATAACTTTAGCCTCGGCACAGGACCCCCTAGCGAGGAGGACTAAGAAATACAATATTTTAAACTTAATTTCACACTACATTTTGAATGTAAAATTTTTTATATAGTCGCTATAATAAATAAAAAAAAACAGTTTTTTGACTTTTCCGAATTTTTTAAAAATAGTAAAAATTGAAATTTTGTTATAATTGTGGTTCATGCGATAGAGTAGTGTATAGAGAAGGCTCACACCAAATTTCAAGTAAATTGGTTCAGTAGAACTTGAGATATCGTGTCAACCGTCTCGAAAAAAGTAGTTTCGAGGAAAATGCCTTTAAAGTTTTGTTCAATTTAGATTCTAGTTAGATTCCGTCTAAACCGCGACACTAAAATGGTTTTAACTTTTAAAATAATTCGAATTTCGAAAAAACTTTTTAAGGACATATTTTTGAATATCTAAACTATGAAAACTTGAGAAGAATTTTTATTTTCTGGACTGGGATACTAGGATAAGAATAATAACATGTAGATACCTACCTTTCTGATGTTGGAGAAGGACTCGAAATGTGGGAGACATATATTATTACTTGTCGCGGAATACGCAAAAATAAAACAAAGCGATGAATAACTTGACGAACGTTTCTAAATTGCTGTACATAGGCAGCCAGCTCTCAGTATCGCCTATGGTGGCATTGGAGGGGGGCACACGTGTGGTACCACATGCTATAATAATAATAATATATTTTAATAAATTTCACTAACGCAAATAGCTGTCACGTAAACAAGTTACGCAATGTCGAGTTGTGTGTTTCCTAATGGCAACTTCTCAATTATGTCGTTACGTATTATTAATAATTATTTGTGAATGCACGTGAGATTTTTTTAAAGTGATTAAGTAGATAATTGGTGATGAAAACAAAATTAAATTGAGATTTTATTTGATGAGTGTAGGTTTAGGTAGTACCTACTCCTATTGAAAAAACGTACACTAAGGAATGTACATTAAATTACTTAATTAATTTTTGAGGTGATCGCAAAAGGCATCTCTTCAGAGAGTAATAAATAGTAATAAATAGAGTAATAAATACCTGATAGAGTTGAACATCACAGTATTTTAGTTGACCCATAGTACCGACCTATTTAATTCAAGATAACATATTTCATTATATTATTCTTGCTTTTTTAAGTGTTTAAGTCACGTAGTGTCCACAGAAAAACCAAAATAACCATATATAAGTCCATTGTTAGAACTGTATTGGCATATGGATGTGAGGCGCTGACATTGACGGTAAAGATGGCTGAAATGCTGGATACTTTTGAAATAAAAGTGCTTAGAAGAATATGTGGACCCGTGAAAGAGGGTGAACAGTGGCGCATCCGGCACAATACAGAATTGTATGATATATATGCGACTGTATTTGTACATAATATATGAAATGTCGACTCTTCTTCCATCCACAAGCTAAGGCTTTTAATGGAAGACCAGTAAAATTATAATATGTAGCAATTTTAAGATAAACAAAGAAAAAAAAAAATAAATATATATATATATAAGGCACCTAGCATCTCAACACATATGAGACTCCTCAGGCTGAGATGGGCTGGGCATGTACAGAGAATGCCGGATACACGCGTCCCAAAAAGAATTTTGACTGGACACCCAGGTGGAAAGAGAAAAGTGGGAAGACCCAGACTGAGGTGGGAAGACGAAGTAAGAGGGGATGCAGCACAGCTTCTCCAGGTACCAAATTGGAAGTCAGCCGCTGAGGACAGGAGGAGTTGGAGGCGACTGTTGCAGGAGGCCAAAGCTCGATAGGGCTGTAGCGCCATCGAAGAAGATTCTTGCTTTTTTAGTTGAACTAACCAGTGGTTTGAAATGGTTCAATGATAACTCAACAAAGAGGAATTGCAATACCCTTTTAAAAATCATTAAAAATTATGATTTTTTTTAAACATAGCCCAAACCTAACTGTTAGGGTTTTGATTCGATTAATCAAATAATGTAAGTTTTTAGGTCTTCAAAAACTTCAACAAGAAATTCAAGGTAGATACAAAATTAATTTATTGGCAATAATGTACAACAATTCCAATCCAAATAAATTATTAAATCCCCCCAACGGACTGATAATCTAACGTTTCCTTTTAAAGGCAAACTAATGCAGAAAGAGGTAGAAAATAATGAATTCATCCTATTTATAAATTTACAACAGGGTCCATTTGGGAGGGAAGACTATAGCCAACCCTGACATCTATGTGTAAATCCTCGAACCACAACTATGCCTGACCTCTTTGTTAAAAGCGGAGAAACATTTCAACCCTTGCTCAACTAAATATCAACTTTAATTTCTTAACATATACTCCCCCCGAAAAAGGGAACGGAGGTCACTTTTTCTAAAATATCAAAACAAAATAAGGATAAAAAATCAAACACCTAAATATAAACATATGCTAAAATCAATTTGGAAGAAACAAAAAATAATAATAATTTAACCTTAACTAAACCATAAAAATTTCCAAATAAAAACTATCCTATTTCTAAGAACTATTAATAATAATCTAATTATTAATAAACATTATAACTTCATTTAAAAACAAAAATTTATAATTTTAACAATAAAAAATAAATAAATAGCAATCTTGAGATCTTGACGTGCGAAGCTCCTTGGTCTTCCTTCTAGGTTTGAATGTTCGGATATGGTTCCATCTTGAATCTTGAAGTGTGTAGAAAAATTGATATTTAAATTTGAATTTTAAGCCTCTTGCTGTTTTTGATTTAAATTAAATTTGTAGTTTTGCTTTAAATTAATTATTTAAATCTTGATTTATATCTTGAAACATTGTTTTTTTTAAAAATAACTTTTTTAGAAAATAACTTTTCACTGCCACTTGGTTTTACTTGCGGGAAGTTTATTAGATTTCTGCGTCGAGTTTTTTCTTGTGGAACCTTCAATTATTTTCTTCATCGGTTTTTCTTGTGTGAAAACTTCAATTATTTTCTTCATCAGTTTTTGTATGAACATCATTTGCGTCGGGTCCGTTGTCTTCTATTGGTAGTAGACATAATTTTGAAATAGCCCTCTGGATTATGCCCTTCGAAGTGATGATGGTCGCCACGCGAACTCGTCCATCAGCGCCAGGATGTACGGCGCTCACCCGTCCCAGCCTCCAGTAGCAAGAAGGGACGTTGTCCTCCTTCAGTATTACCATGTCGCCAGGCTGTAACTGTCCTTGACTCCTGTTAGTCCATTTGTTCCTGGTTTGTAGCTCTGCCAGGTACTCCTTCCGCCACCTCGACCAAAACATTTGAACAATTTGTATTAGTTTTTGGTAATTATTTAATCGATTGAACGTGATATGTTCCAAATTTTGCTCTGGAATCGCTGCCATACTAGTTCCTATGAGAAAGTGACCAGGGGTCAAGGGATTAAGGTCATAAGGGTCATTTGATAAGGGAGTCAGTGGCCTGGAGTTTAAGCAAGATTCAATTTGACATAACACCGTACTAATTTCTTCGTACGTTAATGAAGCGATACTTGTTATTCTTTTTAAGTGATGTTTAACTGATTTTATCCCGGCTTCCCATAGCCCCCCAAAGTTCGGGGCACGAGGCGGTATAAATCTCCACTGAATACCTAATGTGGATAAATATTTATCAATTTTATCATTGGACATATTTAAAAAATTATAAATTTCCTTTAATTCATTATTAGCCGCTTTAAAATTGGTTGCATTGTCTGAGAACATTTTACTTGGTCTACCACGACGCGAGATAAATCGTTTCAAAGCGTTTAAAAAACTTTCTGCGCTCAAAGACAGCACAACTTCTAAGTGCACTGCCTTAGATGCCATGCATACAAATAAGCAAATATATGATTTAACGCTATGGGTTTTTCTGTGAATACCCGATTTTATCAGTATTGGACCGGAATAATCGACTGCCGTATTTTGAAATGCCCGGCATTCAGTTATTCTTTCAGCTGGTAGGTCGGCCATCAACTGCTGTTCTGGTTTGGGATTGCATCTATAACAAATTATACATTTTTTAATTATCCTTTTTACTACATTCTTTCCCTTAATCGGCCAAAATTTCATTCTAATCAACGCCAATAATGACTGCGTTCCCGAGTGTAAGTTCAAGTAATGATAGTGTCTTACAATTAGCTCTGTTATTTTATGATGTGAAGGTAATATAATTGGGTGCTGCTGGTTTTCATTTACCATTTTACCTTTGGAGAGTCTTCCCCCCACTCGAATTAGATCCCTTTCAATAAAAGGATCTAATGATTTTAAAAAACTATTTCTAGGTATATTACTGCCATTATTTAAAGCTCGAATTTCGACGCTGAAACAGTATGATTGCGCCCGAGATATTAATTTATTTACTGAATTTTCCAACTCACTAACTGTTAATTTACCATAGCGGCGCTGCAAAGGGTTTTTACAATTAAACTGAAATCTAATAATGTATGCCGTTACTCTTTGTAATTTGGAAAAACTAGAATATCTATTAAAAATGTCCCAGTCCTGTTTCACTGCAGACAACAGAACCGAGCTTGTCTTGATCTCTGGTGGATCAATACAAAATGTGTCGGCATTCGGCCAGCACGCTGAATCCAGTATCAGCCAAGCTGGACCATGCCACCAAATGCTGGAAATTAACAATTGTGAAACACCGGTTCCTCTGGAGAGCACATCTGCTGCATTGTCTTCCGACCTTACATGTTTCCATTGCTCCGGCTGACTGATTTCCTGGATTTCCGCCACCCGATTCGCAACGAAAGTGTTCCATCTTGCAGGCTGCTCCCTGACCCAGCACAGTACTATTTGAGAATCGCACCAGTATGTTGTATGTATATCCGGTGTACATATGGCTTCTTTAATATAATTCACTAACTTTGTCAATAATACAGCTCCACATAATTCTAATTTGGGTAGAGACACGCTTTTCAAAGGTGCTACCCGTGACTTGGACATTATCAAATTGGAGTATCTCTTACCCAATTTATCAGTAGATATCAGGTAGACACAGGCCGAATATGCCTTCTCTGAGGCATCACAAAATCCATGTAGCTGTAAATTTACATGATCTTGACATTGAATCTTTCTACCTATTCTTAAATTATTTAATTGAGGCAGTTCACTCATATAAGCTTCCCATGTCTTCAACATGTCACGTGGAATAGGCTCATCCCACTGAACCTTCGTCTGCCACAATTTTTGCATCAACAATTTAGCAACAACAGTGACAGGACCTATTAATCCTAAAGGGTCAAATATGGACGCAATGCTTGATAGCATTTGTCGTTTGCTAACAATTGGATTTTTTATTAACTTCACCGTGTATAAGAAATTATCCTGTTGGTTATTCCATGACAAGCCTAATATTTTGCTGTCATTTGAATCTGTACTAATAATCATATCCGACATGCTTTCTTGCTTTGAACATAATGAGGGCAAATTTGATCGCCATTTTCTCAAGTTCATTCCAGCGGATGCCATGATAGATATTAATTGCTCTTTAATTAATAAACAGCTTTCTTCTGTTTCATCACCAGTAAGCAAATCATCCATGTAAAAATTATTCTTTATAATCTGACTGACCTTGTGATTTGATGACATATTTTCATTTCCCAACTGCTCAAGGCATCTAGTTGCCAAAAATGAAGACGGCCCCAGACCGTAGGTAACGGTGTTAAGTTGATAATGCTGAATTTCCTCCTCCGGGAAATTTTTCCATATTATACGCTGTAGATCCCTGTCTTCGGGTCGCACCAATATCTGTCTGTACATTTTCTCTATGTCTGCTGTTATCACGTACTGGTGCTTTCTGAAACATATCAATTGTGCAGCTAAATCTTTCTGTAAAACAGGTCCTATCATGAGCGCATCGTTTAAGGATATACCAGTGGATGATTTTGCAGAACCGTCAAATACTACTCGAGTATTCGTGGTAGTGCTCGATTCTTTTATTACTGCATGATGTGGTAAATAATAATATTTTTTTTCATTAGAAGGTGCCTCGCACCGGGTCATATGACCCAAGTCTATGTATTCCTGCATAAATTCTTTATATTTTTTCATCAGGTCAGGATTTGAAGAAAATTTTCTTTGCAAATTGCAAAGTCTCTTTTCTGCCATAGGCAGTGTTTCGCCTAACTGTTTAACACAGGGGCGCTGCGGTAAGCTTACCATAAAACGACCTTCGTCATTTCTTTTATGCGTGTCCTTGAACATTTCCTCGCACGCTCGCTCCTCATGGCTCCGGTGCTTCACCGGCGGGAATTCTTCTAATTTCCAGAAGTTTTCCATTTGTTTATGTAATATATTTAATGATAGGTGACAAGATTTTACTGGCCTTTTTGTTTTTGTTGTGACGATAGGTCCTGACACCAGCCACCCGAATTCCGTTCTCTGCAGTACAGGTCCTGAGTCTCCATTTCGTAGTTGATCTTGTTTCAAAATTTCCCAAAAGATTTCCGCTCCGAGTAGCATATCTATGGAGCCTGTTTCGTAGAAGGTAGGATCCGCTAACTGTAGACCATCAGGTACGCTAGCATCCTTTTTCTGAAAAGAAATTTGCGGCAGATTACTCGTTATTTCCTTCAAAACGAGACATTCTATGTCTCTTTCATAAGGTGAATAGCTTGAAAAAATCCTTAAATTTACACTTTTCTTAATATTCAATATTCTGTTTTGTATTCCGGTAATCGGTATGTTTGCACTTTTGGGTTTTAATTGCAACCTAGCTTCGAATTTCTCTGAGATAAAATTAGACTGCGCTCCGCTATCCAATAATACTCTTGCCTTAATTAAGTTTCCATTATTATTCAACACTTTAATAACGGCCGTAGATAACAAAATAAAATTATTAGATACCTTCGCTGAATGATTGGTAACTAAAACTTCATTATTTGATGTTGATTGTGTATCATTATTCTGAGGAGACTTATTATGAGATGAATTATCTATTTCCTTTTTTAAATGTAACAATGTATTGTGCGAATTATTTTCGCATATTCGACAGTTGTATTTACTTTTACATTCCTTTAGTTTGTGACCTAGGCACAAACATTTCAAGCACGCACCTAAATGACGTATCTTTATAATTCGATCCTTAGCATTTAATATTAAGAATTTTTTACAATTATAAATCCTATGATCGCCTTTGCAAATAATACATTTTATCATTTGCGGCGTTAATGAAATCATAGCTTCCTTTCTGTACTTGACAGGGAATGTTTTATTTTGATTAACCTTTGCTTCAGTAATCCCGGCAAATTCTAAAATCTGAACGCGATCTGATAAATATTTTATAAACTCCTTATATGTAGGTAGGTTATCTTTGGTTGCAAATGTTTCCCAATGATTTCGAGTTTCGCTATCTAGTTTATGTGACAATAAATATATTAAAATAATATCCCAATTTTCGGTGGGTATATTTAAATTATTCAACGATTTTAAATGTAATTCGGATTCATCAATAAGATTCCTTAATGCTGTGGAATTTTCAAATTTTATTTCAGGCAATTTGAATAATGCTTCCACGTGCTTATGTATAATAAATTTTGTATTTTGGTATCGGCTGGTCAACATTTCCCAGGCCGTGTAATAATTGTCTTGGTGATTTGGCAATGATATCAATAATTTAGCTGCGTCACCTTCCAGGCATGATCGCAGATAATACAATTTTTGAATAATTTCTAAGGATGGGTTATTTTCAACAAGAGCTACAAAAGTATCTCTAAAATTTAACCACTTTTCATAAGAGCCGTCGAATTTAGGCAACTCTAAAATAGGCAATCTAATATTGTGTGAAATTGCATTCGGAACCTTAATTAACAATTTATCTTTAGCCTTGGCAACAAGACTATAGTAGGAATTTTCAAATGCTTGCCTTTCCAATGGTTTAGCTAATTCATCCGCTGAAAGTGCTTCTATTTGATCTTGAATTATATCGAAAGATTCTAAAATTGGCTCGAGTTTCTTTAACCTGACTTCAATTTCAGATTGCGACAAATTATTTCCTTGGATGTATTCGTTGAATCGAGTTAATTTAGCTTTACAGATTCCCCTCTGGGCCACTAATGTTTTGAGATCCATTTTTTAAATATCAAAAATAAGGTACTCACAGAACACAAAAGTTAAATTATAATCACTTGTAATTAATCACTACACGTGCACTGCCCTTGATCACAGAATTTTACTTATTAACCGATAAACAATGAATTTTAACCATGAAATGAATCTTATCTCGCAAAATGCCACAGCCCGTTAGCTGTCAAAATTAAGAATAATATTATTTGTTATTTGTTCCTACCGCGCATGCGTTAGGCTTACGGCTGCGTTTAAACAACCGCCTCGCGGTAAAATTCGAATTTTAACTTACGGATTTTCAAATAATCATTCGTAATTAATCATTTATGAAATTTAAAATGCTTTCTCAGTATTCTAAAACTTCTTTTTACATTGATGTAACAATTTTTATCGACAATGTTGCTGTTGGGTATGAAATCAATTTAACACCACAGCAATAATCAGCCCGTTTTTTTTAAATAAATTTAAAACAAACAAAGAAATACGGTTATGTACTCCATCAATCATGCTCTCCTGCCTGGGAAAATAAGGTATATAGGAATGGGAATTGGTCACTTGCCCTTTTCTCTGAAGATCTCTCTTGATGAATGTTGAAGATGCTGGTTCTTTTATCACTCGCGATTCAATCGTTAATGCGGCACGAAGGATCAAATGTTAGGGTTTTGATTCGATTAATCAAATAATGTAAGTTTTTAGGTCTTCAAAAACTTCAACAAGAAATTCAAGGTAGATACAAAATTAATTTATTGGCAATAATGTACAACAATTCCAATCCAAATAAATTATTAAATCCCCCCAACGGACTGATAATCTAACGTTTCCTTTTAAAGGCAAACTAATGCAGAAAGAGGTAGAAAATAATGAATTCATCCTATTTATAAATTTACAACAGGGTCCATTTGGGAGGGAAGACTATAGCCAACCCTGACATCTATGTGTAAATCCTCGAACCACAACTATGCCTGACCTCTTTGTTAAAAGCGGAGAAACATTTCAACCCTTGCTCAACTAAATATCAACTTTAATTTCTTAACACTAACCTAACGTAACCTATGTAACTAAGATTATAAAATGAAAACTTCTTTAGCACCGTTGTAATTTGAAACTAGATGAAACTGATGCGAGCGACACTAAAAAGAGACAAACGCATACATCTATATAGGATTTAGCCTGCGAGAGAATGAGATATCAACAAAATATATTTTTTATTTCACCCCCTTGTGGGCGTTTCACACTTTCAGGGGGGGGCGGTAGAACACCCAGAGAAAATTAGGGGGCGTTTCAGACTTTCAGGGGGGCGGTAGAAGACCCAGAGAAAATTAGGAGGCGATGAGATTGAGTGAGGGCGGGGGCAAGTAAATAAGGTCTAAAAAGACAAAAAAACACGCTAATCACGTACTAACAACGTGCATTATTATTATTGAGAATTGACACTATATCATGAATACAAGAAGGAAGGCGGTAGCAACCCGGTGCTTATAAAACAAAAGAATTGCCTTTTTAACTTGTTAAACAAGAAGGTATAACAAAAACAAAGGTATAATGTTATATATAATAATAACGAAGGTATAATCCGTGACAATTGAGCCCAGACCTCCCCCCCGCCGCCGGTTTAAAAAAAGGGGGGTGCTAGATAAAAAAATATTCTCAATGTGGGCGGTGTGCAAAATAAGGTTAAGCGTTCTTAGCCGTGGATTCCGAGTTTAGAGAGTTGAAGGAATTATTCGTCATCATCATCTGTGGCTCTACAACCCAGGTCGGGTCTTGGCCTCCAGCAGAGCCTGCCTCCATGACTGTCGGTGTTGTGCTGCGTTGCGCCAGTTTCGGATGCCGATGGTGCTTGCATCCTTCACCACTCCATCCAGCCATCGAAGCTTTGGTCTTCCAACTCTTCTCCGACCCCCAGGTGCACCATCCATAATTCGCTTTGGAATATCTCCTTCGCTCATTCTCTGGATATGTCCAGCCCACCTGAGTCTTCCAGTTTTGATTTCCTTGGAGATATTAGGGTCCTCGTAAAGATCATATAGCTCCTGGTTGTATCTGATACGCCATTCTCCATTATCACAGACTGGGCCGTAAATCCTTCGCAGCACCTTCCTTTCAAAACTTTCTAGGGCTCCTTCATCACCCTTACTGATTGTCCAGCATTCCGAACCATACATAAGAACAGGTCGTATAAGGGTCTTGTAAAGCAGGAATTATTCGTATTTTTATGAATTTAAGGTTACGAGTATATCATAATTATAATCAATTATCGGTTATATCATAATTAACTTCAAGCAGTTAAGCACATTATAAGCAGCAGCGCAGAATATCTCATGGGGTAATTACTACAACCAGGTAACTCCGAAATCAGCGTTTTTAGTTACACACTAAAAGCATCACTCTCTTTCCTCGGCTATGAATGCTCTTGAAGATTTTAGACCGTAGATTCTCAGAAAAGTCGTAACGCATTGGAATCAGTGGCGGACTAAGCCCGTCAGAGGCCCGGGGCGGCAAAGCTGGATGAGGCCCCCCCCATAGTAAAAGTTGATTTAATTTTACAAGATTTTTATTCAGATCACACGGGCCTCTGGTCCTGGGGGCCTCCAAGCACCTCCGTGTTCCCTTTATCAAAACCTAAACAAGGCTTTGAGGCACCAGGGCTCTGTAAAATTTGTTTCCTTTTATTTTTTATTTCCTTTTTTAAAAGATGCATTTGTTAATAATGCTATCATAAAATTCTTTAAGAAAATTCAAAAAATTCACGGAGATACACCGTTTTATATTAAACCGTTTTAAACATTGTATATGTTGAATTATCTTTCAGCAAAAAATTTAACGCGTTTTTCTCAAAACTACATTTTTAACGTATTAGAAAAACGATAACATATTAGAAATAATGATTATATAACATATTAGAAAAACTATACATCCGATTTGCATGCACCAAGTCTTAAACTAATCCAGTCACTATGGCACCACATAAGGATGTTTTAAAGGCCCCCTTAAATAGGTACAATGCACATTTTAAAGGCGCCACGACACAAAAAAAATTGAAGCTTTTTCAATTCATTTTCTGCATGCATTTGTTAGTAATCTTTCACCATATACTGAAGGAAATTCGTAAAATTGACGGAGATACAGCATCTTATATGAAACCGTTTTAAGCAGTTTGTGTGTTGAATTATCTTGGTTTTTTTGTCTTTTGTTTTTCAACTTGGTTGACAACATATTAGAAAAACCCCGCATTGGGTAGGGTCCCCTAGGGTAAAGGGGCCCTGAGACGAGCATTGTCTAAGTGCCCCGACATGTAAAGGCCCGCCATGGCAGGGCCATATTGTGCACAAAGCAGTGTAAGCCACTGCCTAGGGGCCACGCATCGTCTAGGGGCCCATATGGTAAAGGGGCCCTGAGAAGTGCATTGCCTAGGGGCCCCGACATGTTTAAGACGGCCCTGCCAGGCAGTGTAGGCCACTGCCTTTGAAAATGCAGTCACTGTAGCCAGGGCCGTATTATCCATAAGATGTGTAGTCAACTGCCTAGGTGCCCCGCATCGGATAAGGGCCCTTAGGGTAAAGGGGTCCCAACATGTTTAAGCTGGTCCCAGCAGGGCCGTATTGTCCATAAGGCAATATAGGGCACTGCCTTTGAAAATCCAGTAACTATAGCCAGGGCCGTATTATCCATAAAAAGTGTAGGCAACTGCCTAGGGGCCCCGCATCGGGTAAGGGCCCCTAGGTTAAAGGGGCCCCAACATGATTAAGCCTGTCCTTGCAGGGCCGTATTGTCCGTAAGGCAGTATAGGGCACTGCCTTTGAAAATCCAGTAACTATAGCCAGGGTCGTATTATCCATAAGAAGTGTAGGCAACTGCCTTGGGGCCCCGCATCGGGTAGGGGGCCCTAGAGCAAAGGGGCCCCGAGAAGTGCATTGCCTAGGGGCCCCGACATGTTTAAGCTGGCCCTGGCAGGACCGTATTGTCCACACAGCAGTGTAGGCCACTGTCTAGGGGCCACGCATCGGCTAGGGGCCCCTGTGGTAAAGGGGCCCCGAGACGTGCATTGCCTAGGGGCCCCAACATGTTTAATCCGGCCCTGACTATGACACCACGTAGGGATTGTTTTATAAAGGGCCCCCTTCCAATTTATTTTTATTTTTATGAACGATGAAAATTTACTATAAAAAATTGAAAATAAAATTCGCCGGCCGCCTTTTTTATCTTTTTTTTAGATATCGAAATTTCCTTACATTGAATACAAATCGGATGTATAGTTTGTTTAATATGTTATCAACCAGATTGAAAAATTTCGATAAAAAGGCATTCAAAGTTTTGCTGAAGGATAATTCAAAACTGTTTCAAACGGTTTCACATAAAATGTTGTATCTCCATCAATTTACCGAATTTCTTTTAAAAATTTGGTGAGAGCATTCTTAATAAGTGCATCTTTCAAAAAATGAAAAAAAAAATTACAGTGTCCTGGTGCCTTAAAGGCATGCTTAGGATTTGATCAAGGGAACATGGAGAAGTTTGGGGGCCCCCCGGAAGCGGGGGCCCGGGGCGGGCCGCCCCCCCGCCCCCCCCTTAGGCCGCCACTGATTGGAATCATCAAGTTATTTGAATATGTTTTGTGGCTATCTCTAAAATAACGGTAGGTATAGTTTAATTCTATGTTTTTCCATGTTTCAATTAGGTAACTGGACTTGGATAGTTGTAGCCAATGACGTTATATAAATAGACTTGCCATAGTCTCACAAACTCAAGATATAATGTGGCAATTAATCAAAACCCTTTTGTTTTCAGCGATTTTCAATAATTTCTTAATTCAAAAGTTATTCGAGTATGATAAAGATAGACGCTTAAAAGAATATGTGCATATGGACGAAACAAAAGATATAACGCGGGCGGTATTTTCGTATTCAAAATTCAAAAGTTCCGTCGAATACTATCTCAAGGCCGACTAAAGTAGAAGGCCTGGGCACCAGTCGAATTTTGAGGTATCAAATAGCTATAATGAACAACGATAGTTTGCAAATGGCGTTGATTGTTATTGTATTTATTGTTTCTGCTGATTTGTATGTTGTTTTACCGCAGGCAAGTAAATAAAGAATCATTAGATTATTATTATAAAAAGTAAATTTTACTTAGCGACGGCATGGCATCGACTTTGTAATTTGGCTGTTGCGCATCCAGACCTGTACTTTAGTAGGCCTTGAGTTCTCTAATGACGCATAAAATCTTTTTGGCGGAAAGCAATTGTATTATTTTTATAATCGATAATAATAAGTAATTTGCATGTATTTACAAATGAAATGTTATTCCTTCGCTTTTACGACTGTTTACCATCACACAGGAGGGAATTTTGGCGCTTTTTAATGCAATTTACTTACTAGTAGGACACAACCTTACTCGACGCGTGGCAGTTTAGTACTAAAGTAGAGATGCATGAAAAGTAATCATTCGGTACTGAAGTAATCGGTACTCACCAAGTAATCAAAGTACCGACTACTAAAAACGAAGAGTATCCGTTACTTTTGATATGATTACTTTCATTGATACTTTGAAATGATTACTTTCGATGCGGATACTTCGGTACCGATTACTTGGTTGTTATTTGTGCCGCAAGAGGCGCTCCACGCTATACCAGCTGTTCATAAATAAACCACACTTTGTACCGATTATTTGGTCGTTTCTATTTGTGCCGCTGGGGCGCTTCACACCAGCGACGTTTAAGTACGGTATTGCCAGAGACAAAAAATACTGTTTAAATCGGGAAAAAAACGCTTTCAGTTGATATTTATGTTTGTGTACCTTGCTATCTGATATATCTATATTGCTACCAATTTGTACAAGTATGCAAGTTTTTTGACGGTAGGTATCTACTACAATTTTCGAACGGTGTAACAAATATGATTATTAGATATTATTACGACTATAAAAAGTTTTCATAGTAATAATTTTAACACCTCTTTTATTCTATCACACATTATAAGATTTAAATTTCTGTGGAGTTTACAAAAAAAATAATAATACAATATGCGCTTAATTTTTAATTTTATTATTATAAAGATGAATTTGGTTTGTAGAAATTTCCGCCAAGTAATAAGCCCGCCTATAACATCTATCATCATAGGTATAATATGACATTATGTGAGATTAAATAAATAATAAATAAAATGTATAAAAAATTACCACCAGCCTATAATAGTGTTTTATTAACTTATCTCAAAGCTAGAAAAACAAAAATCAAAACACGCATGTAAAATTACGTTTCGAATTTCAATGGAAAATGACACGTCAATCCAGTGTGTTGATATTATGTAATTTACGATTAAAGATAATGTAAAAAAATCTAAACACACAAAATCTTCAAAATATTCGAAGTACCTATAAATAACTAACGTAGAATCCTAATAATTCATAACCAAAGTACACGCTATCCGCGCTAACGAAATACACAAACGTCAAAATGTAACCAGTAACGATTTGTATATATCCGGCGGTATCCGGAACCGAAAGTAGTCAAATGTAATCAAAGCATTCAGTAACGAATTGATACTAGTACCTAGTAGTTACTACCCGAAAGTAATCAAAGCATTCAGTAACGATTTGATACTTGCAGTAGTTACTACCCGAAAGTAATCAAAGTAATCAGTAACGATTACATAGTAACGATTACTTTTTGTGAAAGTAACGGATACCGACGGGTAGTAAAAGTACCGATATTGAACACTACTATACTAATAAAGTACTAGAAATCGAGTACTCTACAATTGTCTTGTTGTTGGATTCCCATTTTGAGATTTCTACCCCGCGTCTAAAGTATGAAACGTCTTTGGTTGTAGCACTAAATTTTGTGGAACTGCTTAAGTTACTGCTTTCGTTGCATTTCGGTAATCTAGGTAAGTCATTCCATTTTTTGAAAATAAATACATAAAAAAATAATAAACCATTTTCTCATTTCCAAAATATAAGTACGTATTACGATTCACAACACGATTTAACAATAGTTATATTAGTACAAATATTTGCCATCTTATACATTAAATTTCCCAACAAATCTGATTTCAGAGTTACCTAGTTGTAGTAATTTTCCTACGATATTATTTGTAGATTGTTGTGGTCAGGCAAAGCTGGCAAGGGTCTTATTTAAGTTGGAGACATCAGTGATCTTTCAAATCAGCATAATCCACACTTATAGGGTTTATCTATGAACGAGCAGTATTCTTATAGATTTTATATGAACACTTGCAAATCTAATCTATTGAACAAATTCCTCAACTATGCAAGTACCTACAGTTTACATAAGGTTTATTGTGAACGGTTATTCGCACAGTAAGGAACTCCAGTGAAAAATATTCTGGGTTTAAAAAAATGTGTTCATATAGAAATATAGACCAATAAACGCTGATTCTGAATATATAAGTTTTATTTAATAATATTAAACGCAGAGTTTTTAAAAAATTATTAAAAAGTGCATTTTTAAACATCTCGTCAAAACACAGCGTCAATTTGGCGTTACTGAAATGTTTAGTGGTGACGTCACCGTTCCTCGTGTCGTGACGTCACCGTAAAGTCATTGTATGGAAAATGTACGGGAATATAGGAATGACACAAGCCACTCTATTAATTTATTCATTTATTTACATACTGTTTATAGAGATTTAGTTGTTGTGTTTATTGAAACATTATTTAGGCCTAAATAATTCAATATCAAATATAGAGGTATCTCTATTAGTTTATCTCTATTATTAAAATATTGAAAAACTTTAAACTGTACTAAAAAATCGTATAAATGTACTATATCATAATGCTACCTACTAGGTTCTCCACGGCCAAATCAAAATGGCCGCAATGGAACAGCTGATATCGTTTGCCTACACCTTTGTGGGTGATGTTTCGTTTTTGATAATATTGATTTTAAAAGCTAAAAAAATATAATTTCAAACAGTTTTAATACCACTCTCCCGTAATAATATTCAAAAATATAATAAATATAATATAATGAATAAATAATTCCACCTAAATAATGTTTTAACTTATCGAATAGTATCATCTTTCTTCCGTATAATTGTCATGCAAAATGACAACACCTGTTGAAAATAAAAACAACTTTTAAGGAGTGATGACGTCACACGATTCACAACACAATATGCGGTGGTTTTCGGGGATCTTGAAAAATTGAAACTTTGACAATTATTTTAAATATTAAAACTAACTCTGAAAAAAAATGCAGTTATTTAAGTAAGAGGGTTATTATTCAATAAAAAAAAATAAAAAAAATTAGACTCTATTAATAAATCAAGAAAACGTATTAGCATGATATTTGTCGATAGTTGTAGGCAGTCAGGTAAGTACTTGCTTGTTTTGGTTTGAATCTCGAAGACAACGAGTCTAGCCGCGAGGCCCATAACTCGGTCTGTGACGATAAAATTTTTGATATCTGTTTTAATCAACCGAAAAGCAGTGGGATTAAGTCGAGATATCGCAAACATCTACTCCCATTGCTCGCCGGAGTAGGCTTCGAGTCGCCCCGAGCAAATAACAGTGGCGTTGGTGACCAGTGGCCGTACCCGGGCAACTGTCATAACGCGGACCTGAAAAAAACTCGCACCGGGATATTAATAAATTACACTCCTGAAAATAAAGAGCTTTAGAAATGGCAAGCGGGGCAGTGTTCTTCTGTTTAAATCTTATTAAACATATAATACGTGTGAAAAAAAACATAACATGTCAATCCTATATAAACTGTGGGTTAAGGGACGTGCTTGAGAGTCATATAATTAGAGGCGTCATTGCTTACTAATGTCTCGTTGTGTTCCACTATTAGAATGCGATAAGCGGTGCGTGAACGGATTCTGCACGAGTTAGCACGTTAGGGAACGTACCCATACTACGTGACCAACTTTTTGCAATTTTTAACCCCCCCCCCCCCCGGTGACCAAAATCCTAAGCAACCCGCCGCTCATTTGTATGGAGCGTGACATTTTGAAGACCCCCCCCCCCCCTAAACGTGTCACGTAGTATGGGTACGTTCCCATTAGGAGCATTGGAGGTTAATCGGAAGTATGAAATGGAACCATTTTTTTTTCTTCGCGTCTCATCCAAATGGTCTCAATCAATGGTCTCCGGTGACTTTTTTGATGTTTTTTTTTTTCAATTTTTTTTTTCAAAATCAAACAAATAAGAAAATTCTTCCACATGTCGTCACTCGGTTGTCACTCAGCTGAATAACCACCCGACCCTTCACCCCTCCCTTGAGGAAAATAATTTCCCTCAGGGCCTATGTCATCTCAGGGGATGCTGTGTGCAGGGACGTTTTAAGGAAGGGAAGGATAGGAAGTTCTGGGAAGGAAAAAGGTATGAGGGGTGGGTAGGAATCTGGGGGTCAGTATGTTCGGAAGTGAAGAACATATAAATCCATCCCTCCAACTGCGGTGCAAGACGATGGATCGAGAGAGTCCGGCTGGAAAGGTCAAAAGCCCCCCCCCCCAACTAGTCTCTCTCGATCCGACCCTCCACGCAGCAGGTGGGCAGACGCGCAATGCGTGTTTCTACTAGGCAAATAGCTTGCATGTAAGTTAGCCCTTACGCAAGTCAAAATTCTCTTGCACGCAATCTGCACGTGAAATGGAGGCAAAGATTTCCACTACGCAAGCTACTTGTAACTTGCAATCTGCGCCTAAGCTACTTGCATAATGTAAACTCTGCTTCAATGACCCAGCTGATCCAGCTCGCTTGCTTCTATTTTCTAAGATATAACCCGTAGATCAGGAAAATTTGTAGGTACGCCACTGAACAAGATGTATATAGAAGTGTTGTACCACAAACGATTATGTGTAGCAATATGCCGGGAGAATTCACTCCTTATGACAAGCACCCACGCGGAGTTCTGGAACTGGATTCTCCAACATATCCGACATAACCTGCAATGCTCTGTGCTGTTTGCTTTCTGCTAGTGCTCAATAATGTACGTAATGATTTGACGTGAGAATATTGGCATCTTTCTATTTATTTATCGGGCATTGCAGCTTTTGACATTTAACATTACACAAAGAGAGATTGGAAAAATAAAGCACTCGGTGCAATACTTATTCGGGTTTGCATATAAAATTTACATGCAAGTTTGTTGATTAGAATTTGAGATAATTTTATTTTGGATTTCCACACGATATTTTTTAAACGGTACTGGGTACCTATGTGAATATATTTAAAAAAATGTGATTACCTACCGCACAAGAGTCCCAACTGCTCCCAACGATTCTCAAAACCCCAATTGGGGTATATTGTGAGACTTTAGGGAGGGGAAGGAGATGGATAAAAGGAAGGAGGGAGGGGAGTACTGTTCAGACCTGGTCTCCAAACACGGTTAAAGCCATTTCAAGCAAAGTCTGTTAGGTTTATAAAATGAAGAGCTTGTTTTCCCGGCTTCGCCAGAAATGTTTCATGATTTTAAAGGTATGAAAATATTAGTCTTGTCTTATTATTTGACATTTACTGGAGTTTTTAAAGTTCTTACACATATAAAGGATATTGCAACCGAACGTTCCCCTGGACATTGAAGGCAGAATAAGTAACACCTAGAGTTCAAACTTTTCGGAGTCATTGGAACTATAGCATCGAACAGTATTAATAGGCTTGCGTCTGCGTGGTTGAATTTCAAAACCCAGCTACGAGTGCATGTCGGACGCCACGCCATATGTGGAATTTCTCACAAAGCTATTGTTATAATTCGGTTTCTAATTCGACACAAGATGTCGCTACTTCCGTCAGCAGTTCGCATGTGGACGTTTTTTCCCTAGGTATAACTACCGCGGATTTATAGAATTTAAGTATCTTTCCGGATACAGAGAGATTACATATGGCATCATTGCTTGTCACGGTTACTTTAACTCGGTGACCAGCTGTCACTGGATCACAGTGGATCCTAGGAACTGGCAATTTTTGGAACCAGTTCTTATCGGATTTATAAAATGGTTTCTTACACTCAAACTGTGCGAAGCCGAACTAAAAGCCGCTCGCAGGACCTAGCAGTAAAACCCTGCGGAGCGGGTTTTTAACTGATAGTATCTAATTAATGGAGTAAGTATCTATGATGTGAGGCTGAAGGTAGTGTGAACTATGGAGGAAAGGAGATAGGAAAGAAAAATCCTGAGAACTACATCGCTAAAAAAACTCGGCTAAAGCCATTTCACGAAATGTTTCGATTCGGAAAAGTTGTCTCACCAGGGCGATACTGAGATAAATATCTACCTCTCTATCAGCATTATCACGAAATAAGGCATGGATGAAAACCTGGTTCTTGACGGGTTAATATTTAAAATTATTATAACGGTCATAATAATTTATTGTTAACATAAATTTGTGATTATAATGGGATTGCATAAATTAAACTAGAAAACAAATTTAGTTTAGAATTTATAAGGACACCCCCACACGCATATTTAAATTTGACGATCTTTTAAGATACCAAAATGGACATTGATTGATAACCACCCGAAGTCCAGTAATTGATTCCGTTTTATTTACTCCGGAGGAGTTCATATTAAAATTATGTCATCGTAAATAATAAAATGTGAAAAGACTGACGTTTGATATTACTTACTGTTCAATTTTCAAGAGAAATATTTAATTAAACAAATTTTATTAAATTTAATACGCTCAAAAGAGATATTCTATTGAAAATATATTAACACACGTGTCCGAATAGACGCTTTTATAATTACCGTGACGATTCACGGTTACGGTACCGTGACCGCAAAAAGGCAATAAACATATGTTCCTTATCAATATAATGCTGCAGCTATTTCTTACGCATTTAAGAGCGTTTAACCAGCCAGCGGACGAAAATCCACATTTCGTCGAAAGTTGTTCTTCCGATCGTGCAGGGCGGTTACAATGAGAAAGATTGATTATTCTCCGTACCAGCTTTTTAAAATTATAACTCAATATCGAATTTATTTCAATCCAAATTAGCTTTAATTTATACCTTCATCCAAAAATGCTGAAAGGCGTCATGATAAAACTATTAAAATAGTGTACTTTTTGTAGTAATTTTTTGATTACAAGTATTTATCATTTTTCAATAATGTCTAAATTTAATAAGAATGTTAAAAAAATCTGAAATATATTAGTTTGTAAGTGCGCAAATAAATACACAAATGGACCAATTTTCGTCAAGAAACACATGTACGTACATATTTTTTAATGATTTTATTGAAACTAAAATTAAAATTCTAATACATAACTTTGCTAGATAATGCATTGCTTTATTTTACTGCATGATTACATTATTTGAAATGGGTGTGGTATAATACAAAAACTTTTTTGAAAATTTAACAAATCTGCCAACGACCTATGGAATAACCTTATTATACTAAAAATTCTAAAAATTTATTACATAACTATGCTAGATAAAAGAACAATCTTTCGAAATCCATTTATAATTTTTTGTGGAAAAGAGTCAATACGTCTAAAAACTTTTTTGAAAATGACGTATTTCCGGCTTTCTCTGGTAATGCCCTCTTAATAATGGTGAGACAAAATATGAGATACACGTGTGTCTGTTTCTTCCAAAGAATCTACTACTTTTTTCCTTTGGTGGAAATAGATATATCTTATTACGGCTCGGTCACGGCAACGAGAATTGCGTTACATTTTCTTTATTGTTGTGAGGGAGATGTATGATAATGATTGTATGTTTCTTTTGGGGGGGGGGGGGGGGGTAAGAAAGAGTATTTTGTAAGAGAGAGCTGCAGCAATATTGTTTAAGAATCAAAGCAAAATCATCAGCCCATTGACATTTGAGGTTTTCGAATTTTTGGAATTCACTCACACTTCAATATTATCCTTGTAACTGTATTCCATACTTTCAAAATTATCGTCGTGGCTAGAAGTATTGTTGAGATCTACGTAAACGGTGCGTGTATGACAGAGATGCAAGAAAATGATGACTTTTTTTTCTTTGGATGAAACAAACCTACGTAAATTGTGTATGTCATCTTTTGAAAGTGCTGTAGCATTTTTAAAATTTATTTTTATTTTTTTATTCCAGTAAAAAAGAAAATTACATTTTCACTCATTTAACTAGAAATAATTAAAAACATTTAACTAAACATAACAATACAGCTCTATTCTACGTCATTTCTTTATTTATCAAGGATAAATATTAATATTTTTTTTACCCTGCTTTTTTTCGTTTTTAATGTCGTTTGGGAAGCAATTATATAAGTTGCCCACCTCGTAACCAATGGATTTTTTACCATAGTTAATGTGGATGGTGTTTAAATGTATGTTATCGTGTAAAGTGTTTGTGTGTACTTGGGACGTTTTAATGAATTCTGTGTTTGTACGTACGAATTTATTGTTTATTTTGTAAATAAGGAGACATGTATTGAATTCATATAGTTTTCTTAATGTTAATAATATTGTTTCCATATATAATGTTTTTGTGGATGTTCTGGGCTTGTAGTGAAATAGTTTTTTGATTACCTTGTTTTGTGTTATCTGTAATTTATTTAAGTAGGTATGTTTCACATGCGTTTGTTTCCCCAGATTTCAATCAAATAATTTAAATGTGAGTGTACGAGACTATAATATAAACCTTTTCAAAAATTTATTGGCAACAGACATGATAGCCGGCTAAAAACGCTGGGGATTATTTTGTCTTCAATACCTCACATTATATATTTAATACATTACATTGATAAGGAACGTATGTTTTTTGCCCTTTTTATGTCGTCACGGTAATTTTAAAAGCTTCCAATGTCCGAAATAAGGCGAATTTTTCCTTACTTAATTATTTACTTCCGGAGAAATTAATCATATATCAAAATTCTTTTTTGAACATTAAAACGTTTTTTGGTAAGCTTTCGAAACTGCTGGCCACACTCAAGATGAATATTATTTAGAAAAATCCTTTTGATTCACCTTTAATTACTATAAAAGACAACTAGGTATTTGCCATACAGAACTATTCCACACGCTTAATTACCGGACAAATGCAGCATCTAATTCGCCAATCAATCGTGCTCTTCATTTGTTCAATATTATTGGTCTAAATTCTAACATCGATATTTTTTACGATTCACTGCCCAAATTTAAAAAGAGCATCATGTCAATACACACATACACACACACACACACCCTCACACACACCCTCACCCTTTCCCACTACATACATCACACGGCAATTACTTAATACGCATACCATAAATAAGACACTACAATGAAACACATAATAGGTACCTACCTACCATGTAATATACTTATTAATTGTAAGTTTTTTTAACCAAAGTATCTGATGTACTGTTTGTTTTTGTTAATAAAAAAATGAAAATTAAATAAAATTTCCATTTGGGGCGATGGAAAATATTGCATTCTAAATTTCAATTACGTAAAATGAAAATTTGCTTTCGTCTTATGGAGATATCGGCCATGTAAAATAATTTATGTCATTTTGTTATTTAAAGAGCAATACAAACGGATCGCTTCTACTAATAGTTCTCGAGTTAAACAACTCGGCTGTAGAAACATTTCTCGGTCTCTATATTTCCCCCCTCCTGCAAACTGGGTCTCTTCAAGATCCAGATTTACTTCTTCCTTTCCACAAGAAGACCCTCCACGCACATCCAAAGAGATGACGTGGACTTTGAGGGCCTTAGGACCTCCTGTGTGGAGTTAATGTAAAAAACAAACACCGCGGACTAGAATGAAAACCATATGACGTCATCTCTGTGCTGCAATATCCCGTGGCACCAATCAACCCTTTAAGATGAACAGTTTTTTTTTAAGTTTAAATGATCCATTTATTTTAGATAATTTAACCGAAATAGTGTCTTTTAAATCGCGTCCTTCACACTCTTAATTAATTGAATGTGTTAAACTTTAAGATACGTATCAAGTGTCTTCTATCATTTGCATAATCCGATGTGTCACCCAAATCATAAGATGAATAATAAAGCCATTAAAACAGATGAAACTTAAACTTAGCGAGTATGATTCAGATGATTCAGGTATGTCTTATTGGTGAGCGGAGAATTCTCCGTAGAAACAATTAAGGCCTTATATGGTGTGAACTGGTATATTTGGTGTATTTAGGAACGTGGGCGACAACCTTTCAAGCTCAGGATGCTGTTGGTATTATAATATTATGTAGTGGAATTGTTGATCATGTTGTTAGCAGTGTCGTGCAGTTCATAAATACCGAAAAGATGTGCCTCTTCGGGTGTGTTTATTGTTAATTGTTTTTTTTTCATAATTTCATGAAAAATGTCAAAAATCCAGTTATTGCCAATATTTCCAACGTCAAATGGGCTTGTGACAGGAACACATCTTCTCTATTCGGTGACTAAGTTTTGTACCGGTAGAATTGTATTATAATATGTAGAGGAATTGTTGATCATGTTGTTAGCAGTGTCGTGCAGTTCATAAATACCGAAAAGATGTGCCTCTTCGGGTGTGTTTATTGTTAATTTTTTTTTTTTCATAATTTCATGAAAAGTGTCAAAAATCCAGTTATCGCCAATATTTCAAATGTCAAATGGGCTTGTGATAGGAAAACATCTTCTCTGTTCGGTGACTAAGTTTTGTACCGTTAACGTTAACGTTTTGTAACGCAAGATGTTTTCTATGTTCCAGCCAATATACTGGGTATTAAGGTGAATATATAAGTGAAATCCTATTTAGATACTATTTTGATTCATCTTTACGACGAATCGGCTTACAGTATGAACATCAAAAAATATGCTACGTATGAATCGAAGCTTTTACTAGCTTTTCTATGTATTGGAATTACAATAAAATTATTATTTACGTAATAAAAAATATAAGCGTAAACCACCAAAAAAAATTTTTTTCCATGACTTAACTATGAAGTAATACAAGAAACAATTTTTAAAAAATACCCCTTTATGGCTAAGATTATTTTTGAGGTTTTCCATGTTCTAACTTTTTTCGTTCTTACAAAATTATGCACAAAATAAATAAAAATCACTTTTTCGCTTACTAGCCTCGTGCAAAAAGACGCTCGATTTTAAAATTTTGCAGGCATGAGATTCGAAATATTTCTAGCGTTTATATTCCTCTTAAGGGGGAAGTCTAGTTCAACCGATCCAAAATATCGACTTTTTTGTTGTTGTAAAATTTCTCTTGGAGAAACTGAAAAAAAAACAGTTGTCGACGCAATCGCTATCACCCTCCTAAACAAAATCAATATTTTTCTGATCTGACATCTGATTACTCGAAAAATTGGCAGTTCGTGAGCCGCTACCATGGAAACCTGTCAACAAAGCAACTGAAACACGACTGCCGCGGCGACCAGCAGTCGCGTTTCAGTTGCCTTGTTGACATATTGCCATGGTAGTGGCTCACGACCTGTCAAGTTTTGTCATGTTTTAACATGTCAGATCAGAAAAATTAAATGTAGATTCGTTCAAACAAAAAATTAGAGCCCTTGCGAGAGCCTTGAAGGAGTAACCATCTGTTACTTATACAAGGGCGGGTAAGTGGTGGATAATCTCCAATGTCAAATCAGAAAAATATCGATTTTGTTCAGGAGGTTGATTACGATTGCGTCGACAACTGTTTTTTTTCAGTTTCTCCATGGGCGAAGAAAATTTAGTTATCCTTTAAAAACCGAGCAGCAAAAATAGAAGAGTAAGTACCTATCTACTTGTACATTCATGTAATATATATTTTTTTAGATTAGCTTCTAAAGGCCATGAAGAAAAAATAATCCTCAAGGCCTAAATCATTTTGGGGATGTTGTGTGGAGGTTCTTTTAAGGGATAGAAAAGTGAGGAAGTTCTGGGATGGAAAAAGGTATGAGGAGTGGGTAGGAAAGCGGGGGTCAATGCGTCCAGGAGTTACGAACGTACGAATCCATCCCTCCCACCATGGGTCGAGAGAATCCGGCTGGAGAGGTCTAGGTTAAGTTTCCCTCAATCAGTTTCTCGTTATCCGGCCCACAATCGCCGCCAAGACTTACGATGAAAACAGGAAAAGTTCCATTTATGTGTTTAATTAATTCATTAATTTTGCTACCTGTAATAAACTGTTCGCTGGATGAAGAAACATAAAATATATAATCAAAGACAATATTAGCGAAACTCAATCGAATATCTGAGAACAGAAAACACAAAAAAGATACGGTCACATCTGGGACTCTAACCCAGGACCTTCGCCTTGCTGGGGCGCAACAAGATCTTTTTCTGATTTTTCTGTTTTCAGACTTTCGGTTGAGTTTCGCTAACATTGTCTTCATTTAATTAAATATTACAATTTTAGATTTTAATTATTACCGGTCAGTGGTTGAGTGGGCATCGCGTTTGGGTCCTAGGCGTTCCGTGTTCGATTCCTCGGCTGGCTAAGTCCTCCGTCACGACTCAAGCAACATTTTCGGCTTACTGTGGTAGTAGAAGGAGATTTTCAAATATTGTTGGGTTATTCGTAACCCGGGAATGTATGTCTTCCTTTTTTAAATAAATAAAAATAATAAGTTAAAAATAAATATCCATCCCAGACTTGCAGAAAAAGTCAACAGATGTCGCATATTAAAAATAAATATGGATAAAAATTTATCCAAGACACCATCTAGATAGCATTTAGTTAGGGTTTAAAGATAGTGGCCAATAAAAATATGCGTAAAGAAAATAAGATAATGTTGGTAGTTCTTAGACGAAGTATGATACAGTTAAATATGACCGAATCGGATAGGGGCCCATTAGCTCACTTGTCAGAGTTGCGCCCCCTTCAAGGCAAAAGTCATGGGTTTGAGTTCCAGATGTGACCGTACCTTTTTCTGATATTTATTTATTTAATTTCAACCATAAGAACTGATTACATGTCACAAAATGAAAAATAATAATACAGAAATAATAAAAAAAAATGTTTAACAGATGATTGTGGCATTTGAATTAGAAATGACACCAGATAGACAATTACATACAAAAATCTATAGTACAAAATATAGAATTAATATTGACTGAAAAGGTTTGATAGCATAGCCCTCTTGTACCTACCTTCCGTGCAGTTAAATAGATCTGCAACATCTGCATATCTATTAGTAACATCATGTAACCTAGGTAAAAGGGAGTGTTTAGTGTACTCAGTCTTATTATTGTTACATTTAAACAGGATTTTAGATCGAGTGGTTCTCGTGGGAATATGAAAGTCAATGAGCTTAGTTAAATTAGGACTGTCTATGCTACCATTTACAATTTTGAACATAAATATTAAGTCGGATATAATTCTTCGATCTGAGAGTTTTAATAAATTTAGTTCTTTCATCAAGTAATTGTAGTTTATGTTTTCAATGGGAATACCGAGTTTAAAATTAATATGTCTTAGAAATTTATGTTGAATTTTTTCGATTGAATCTGAATGTATTTTAAAATGGGGGGACCAGATCGAGGAGTTACATTCGACTTGACTACGTACTAAGGATGTTTACAAAATTTTCAGTGTTGAAATATTCCTAAAACCTCTGGAATTTCGAAGAATGAAGCCAAGCATATTTCTGATTTCAGATTTTCGATTGAGTTTCTATTGAGTGGGCTAGTCTGTAGGTATTTATATTTGATATTAAGTAGGTATATACTTCAGCATCCTTTATACAAAAAGTCACCGACCACCACTGACAGGTAGATCTACGCATATCACAAATCAAAATTCTTCAAATTCGACGAAATAATGCATCAAAACTTTAATTAAAAAAAAAACTCATTTTAATGATCGTTGACAGACCAATGTTTCTTATTTATCAGCGTCTAGGCGCATAATATTTCCTATTCTATTTATACCGCACGGTGGGAAACCATTGCGCGAAGCTTTTACTCAGTCCATGTTTGTGCTTATGGCCTCGGTACACTATACTCTAGGATCTATTCTGGTCCAAAATCTGGGAAATGTAGAGGCTGGTATTTGAGAACACGAGGCAGATCAATCTCGTACCTCGAACAATATAAAATTTTCACGCATAATCAATAGTTTGTCACCTCGAAAGAAACTACTCTCCTAGAATTGTTTTAATACTTGTAGACTGATTAAATAACTAATAACAGAATAAACGGATCAATATTTTATCCCGAACATTGTACTATTTTCAACCATGGTCAACATTTTGTATACTTGAAAGAAAATAATTAGGTATCCTTGAATATTTTTTACAGACTGACCAGTGACTAATTACAAAAGAATCGAATCAATATATCGACCCGGACATTGTACTATTTTCAACTATATATAATCATCGTCATCCCTTTGAAAGAAAACTATTAGATATCCTAGAGTATTTTTAGTGACTAATAATGGTAATGCGCTTTTTCAACCCGTGACAAATATCCTCCGACAAAATATCCCATGGACAAAACATCCCCCAACAAAATATCTACTAAAACTTAACCTTGCTTGACGTAACCCAAACTAACCTAAAACCTGACAAAAAATGGGACAAAAATAATACCGACATCCCGCAAAGACAAGAAATTATTTATTATTTGGCCGTTGGCGTCATGTATCTTTTCTCGGAAGATTTTTCAATGTGGATGAGTGTTTCAGGCTGATAATTATTGCTTATAATAATTGTTACAAGAAATTATTATTATCTGTATTATTTTGTCCCATTTTTTGTTAGGTAAATTTAGGTTAGGTTTTTTTTTTTCATAAGTTTTTATTCCAGTAAAAAAGAAAATAACATTTTCACTTACTTAACTAGAATATTGAATTATGTACTTTTTACATTATATTACATAGTTTTTACATTACATGGTTTTTACATTTCATAACCTTAGATTGCAATACTAACATTTACATGATATTATATTACCATACGATATTATTCACTATCACTACTTTGTTTTTTGTGAATAAACATGAACAATATTTTTTTGAATTTGCTCACACTTTTTTCGTTTTTGATATCATCTAGAAGGCAATTATATAAATTGCCCCCCTCGTAACTAATTGATTGCTTACCGTAGTTAGCATGAATGGTGTTTAAAAGTATGTTATCGTGTTGTCGTGTAAAATGTTTGTGTACTTGGGACGTTTTAATGAATTCTGTGTTTGTATGTATGAGTTTATTATTTATTTTGTATATAAGGACACATATATTGTACTCGTATAGTTTTCTTAATGTTAACAGTTTTGTTTCCAAATATAATTTTTTTGTGGATGTTTTGGATTCGCAGTGAAATATTTTTTTGGTTATCTTATTTTGAATTACCTGTAATTCATTGATGTATGTTTCATACGCATTTCCCCAGATTTCAATCAGGTAATTTAGGTGTGAGTGTACGAGACTATAGTATAAACTTTTTTTTAATCTAATTGGTAATAGATATGATAACCGGCTAAAAACGCTAATTAAGGGTGTGATATTATCTTTTACATTTTGAATGTGATGTTTAAAAGTTAAATGCTTATCGATACACAGCCCAAGATATTTTTCCTGTTTCAGGATTTGCAAATCGTTATTTTCAATTTTTAATGGTACATGTGGAGGAATTATTTTACGGTTTGAACTTAAAATCATGTATCCTGATTTTTTTTAATCATTGTTAGGATATTTGATTGGAGCCAACCGCAAATTCTTTCTAGGTCACTTTGTGCATTTTATAGTAGTATGTTTAGATCTTTACCCCAGTAGAATATTGCAGTATCATCTGCATATAAGAAAATTTCACCGTTTAATTCTAATTGCGAAATATCATTGATATAAATTTGGAACAGTAGAGGCCCTAGTATGGATCCTTGCGGAACTCCATAGTTTATTGGAAGGTGCTTACTATTTTGATTATTAATGTTTACGAATTGCTTTCTATTGCTAAGATATGATTTGAATAGATTAAGAGCAGGAGCAACTACACCAAGTTTCTCGAGTTTCTTGAGAAGTATATCATGGCTTACCGTATCAAAGGCTTTTTGAAGGTCAACTAGTATAGATAAGATATAATTTCCACCATCAATACCACTCCTAAGTTTACTGATAAAGTCGTTTATTGCCGCAAGTGTTAGATTTTTTCCTAAAGCCATACTATTTTTTATAAAAGAATGATTTTTTTAATAGGAAATTGTTTAATCTTTCGTAGATTACACGTTCAAAATTTTTTGATAAGATTGGTAAGATTGAGATGGGCCTGTGGTTTGAGGTATTTGTTTTGGACCCACCTTTGTGAATTGGTATCACCTTGGCAATTTTACAGCTGTCTGGAAAAGTTCCCTCTTTAAAACATTGGTTAATCAATTTTGATAATATAGGAATCAATTCCGTTGAGAGACTTAGCACTGTTTTGTATTTGAGTTTATCGTAACCGGCACTCGCATTTGATTTCAATGATTTTAATATTTTGCTTATTTCTAATTCTGTTGTTGGTTGAAGATATAAAGATTCTATACTATCGTATACTAATGTTATTTCATTGGCCGGTTTGTGTACGACATTGTTACGGTTAGGTTAGGTCAGGTTAGGTTAAGTTAAGACAAAAATAATACAGACATCCTGTAAAGATAATAAATTTTTGTTATCTGAATTATTTTTGTCCCATTTTACTATTTTTGAACAATAAATTATTGTCTTTACAGGTTGTCTGTATTATTTTCCCTCATTTTAGTATTTTTGAACAATAAATTATTGTCTTTACAGGATGTCTGTATTATTTTCCCCCATTTTACTATTTTTGAACAATAAATTATTGTCTTTACAGGATGTCTGTATTATTTTCCCCCATTTTACTATTTTTGAACAATAAATTATTGTCTTTACAGGATGTCTGTATTATTTTCCCCCATTTTACTATTTTTGAACAATAAATTATTGTCTTTACAGGATGTCTGTATTATTTTCCCCCATTTTACTATTTTTGAACAATAAATTAATGTCTTTACAGGATGTCTGTATTATTTTCCCCCATTTTACTATTTTTTGAATAATAATTGACCGGTCAGTGGTTGAGCGGGCATAGCGCTTGAGTCCCACCCGAGCGTCGCGTGTTCGATTCCTCGGCTGGCTAAGTCCTCCATCACAGCACAAGCAACACTTTTAGCTTTCTGTGGTGGTAGTAGGAGATTTTCAAACATTGTTGGGTTTTTCATAACCCGGGAATGTTTGTCTTTCAAAAGACAAATAACTTTCTTTACATCACATTATTTTATTCACTATCGAAATGTTTCGTGAACAATGTTCACATCATCAGGAGTAAATGTACATTTTGTAAAACACACAAAGTGAAAACCTGAGAGAAGTTTTCTTCGAAAAAAAAAATCCTACAAATATTATAATGTCAAATATAACTAACTATAAGTAGGTAATTATTTGACGTGCGCTGTAATTTAGTTATGTGTTTAGGTTACTATGGAGATCCCTTTGAAAGTTAAAATTCAAATATGTATAAAATACTAATCTATACTAATATTATAAATGCGAAACTGTGTGTGTTTGATTGTTACGCTTTAATAGGTGGCACGCGAGCTGTTTGAAAATGAATATAACGGGTATGGGGGAGGGGCTGGGAAGGGGAGTGGGGATAGGGAAGGTGGGGGCAAAAGCTAGTTTATATATAAATACATATTTGTGTTATTTTTGTTCCATTTTTTGTTATGTTATGTTTTAGTAGATATTTTGTTGGGGGATTTTTTATTTTTTTTTTTACATTAACTCCACACAGGAGGCCCTGAGGAAAATAATTTCCCTCAGAGCCTATGTCATCTGGGATGCTGTGTGGAGGGTATGTTTTGTCCGCAGGGGGATGTTTGTCCGTAGGATATTTTTTCGGGGATATTTTGTCGCGGGATAAAAAGTCGCGGAACCACTAATAATAGAAGAATCGGATGAATCTTTCAACCCGAACACTGTACTATTTTCAACCATAATCATCGTCTTGTCACTTTGAAAGGAAACTATTAATGCATATACCTTTATATAATCCCAGAATATTTTTATAGTCTGACCAATGACTAATAATAGATGAATCGGGTCCAGTGGATTTCAGATTGTATTTCATTCTATTGGCTAGGGATCAACTTCCATACTTGTGCATTTATATAGGGTGTAATAGCACGTGGAGGATTTTAACCAGCGATTCCTGAGCATTAAAAGTCATTTTGCTGTCCGATGATATATTTTTTTCAATTAAAAACTTTTAAAATATTTTTCCATCACTCGTCCCAACTGATTATTTAGGAGAGTAGCGCGTTTATAAGCATTGCACTTGTGAGCATTGCGTCTCGTTCCAGTAGCACGGTAATACACGACACAGAACGCTTATCACACGATCCCGTGGCGACGGATAGGAGTACGATCAGTGGCGACGTGTGATTGGAAAATGTTTTTTTTTTGTTTTTTATAGAAAAAAATATTATCGGATAGCAGAATGATATCGTTTTTACTCCAAAAATTCTCAAGTTAAATTCGCTGGTTAAATCTTATTCTGTTTCACGTGAGAAAAGAATTTTCGAATTCAATTTTACCAGTGAAAAATCACGGGATATAAAATAAATAAATAATACATTAAAAAAATTAAAAGAAAAACATTAAAATTTTAAATAAAAATTTACACGGCCAAGAATTGTACCCCGATCCACTGCTGTTGGAAGGCAATTATGCTTACAATTACACCACTAACTATATGTTTTAAGGCATAATTATATCCTACCGAAAAAAATGTGTTTTAGAATGTTACATGCATCATAACCAAAATTATATTGTTACTAGCGCTGACCCGTGAAAATCACGGTATAGTTAGAATTCTTTGCAACTCAGTTAAAAATTTGAAAAAACAAATGATTTAAATTTCTTTTAAAAATATGTAGGTGTATAAGTATATATTACACGGAGGTATTTTATTGCCTGTCGGAATTCTTCACACAATCATTTACAATTTTCAAAATGACACTTATATTAAAAGCAAAATTGAGTTCATTGAAAGTACGGATAAACATTCCACCGAAATTAGGATTTTTGGTGATTTTGAGTAATATTCTGACGAAAAATGCGGAGCGTAATATATTTATCCACTTTCCGCTGTTTTCCATTTTACAAGTTCTTAGTATGTTAAATAAATACTAGGAAAGATTTTTTTTAATCCAACCTTTCTGTGTGCATAAAATTTCTGTGTGCATAAACTTTCCGTGTGCATAAACTTTCTGTGTGCATAAACTTTCTATGTGCCTAAACTTTCTATGTGCATAAACTATCTGTGTGCGTAAACTTTCTGTGTGCATGAACATTATGTGTTCATAACCTTTCTGTGTGCATAAACTTTCTGTGTGCATAAATTTTCTGTGTTCATAAACTTTCTGTGTGCATAAACTTTCTGTGTGCATAAACTTTCTGTGTGCATAGGTAAGGAGTTTCAACTTTGGGAACCGCATTTTTTAATTGTTAAATCAGTTGATTCTTTTTGGTAAGTACTATATTTTTTTATGGATGCATTGTTACGAATTGTCACATTTATTTATTGCACATGTAACAACCCAAACAACCCCATTAAAAGTATACAAATTTATGGTGTTATCATTATTTGAAGACATTCATTCAAAGATAAACTGTTTATAGGACAAATAAATGTGAAAATTTGGTGAGCTGATAAGAAAAATACACTATGCAAAGATTTTAGAAATGCGTTTAATTGAAATTGTGTTTAAAAAAATGTATTTGCTTTCACCCTTCAAATGGTCATTATTTCAAAGTTTTATTTTTGATGAATGATTGAGGAAAATTATGGTTGAACGGTTTTGATGGAATGACCGTTTGTATCAAATATATCTTTAGCAAGTATAAAATGAAGTCACTTACGCTGTATGTGCGCTTAGATCTTTTAAACTACGCACCTGATTTTCATGCGGTTTTCTCCTATAGATAGAGTGATTTATGAGGAAGGTTTTTAGGTATATATTATTTGTCAAGGTTTTGTGTAAATTGGTTGAAATACAAAATATATCTGGCCAAGCGGCAGCGGGCACCGTGTTGTGGATTGGATTTAACAGATTGGTTGGTTGGTTGGTTATAAATGCTGCATTGCCACAGTACAATATTGCTACTACAATAATAATATACAATATTGCTACTACACCTGTACTACATATGCTCTGTACTTAAGTTAACAAAGCGAAATATAATATTTCTTTTAACTTAATAATAAAAAAAAATAAAAAAAATAAAACGTGTGGCCGGGTCACGAGATGTTTTATTGGCAGTTTTTACTGGGTGTAACTGTGCTTCCTGGTGTCGCCGATATTACAATACTACTCTACCTTCAAAAAATCAACTATGGACCGTAGTTCGCTGACAGTCGGGCGGCCATCACAGCATACCTCTTATATTTCAATATCTTTGGTTTGCATCAAAGCAAAGTAATGTATGTTCCTTTTGATTGGGCTAATACTATGATGATATAATTGACTGGTATAAAATTTAGTTTTGCAGTTGAAAAAATAACTAACAAATCACTAGAAAAAATTGCAAAACATGAAAATGAATATTTTTGTTTTGAAGAGTTTTAATTTCCAATGTACATTTGTTACTTTAATTTTAAATTTTTTTGCGACCGGTTTCGACACGTCCGTATCATTAACGAGCAAACTTAAAAATTCCATACAAGCACAAAAAATTAATTAGGCGGGGGTAGTGGGAGGGGGGAATTTGGTGGAGGGGGAGAACGGTGGGAGGAGTCAAAATTACACGGAAACATCGTAAGTAGAGGGGATTTACATGGTGCTATTATTTTATTAACTAAATTAATTTTCGATTTAATTTTTTTGTTAATTTCTATAGTTTCTAAAGCGTACAAATTAAAATATGAATTTACATTGCAATATTTAAGTAACAAATTCACATAGGAAATTAAAACTCTTAAAAACAAAAATGTCTAGAAATTTTTACATAGTCAGCGCCTAAGAAATACAAAAAATTGAAAATGAATATTCTATGCAAGAAGATAACAAAATATTATGATAATTATTTTATCTACAAGTTCCACCACTGGCTATTTTCTGAACTCCGAAGAGAGGAAACTTAAGACAGTGATAAATGACGGCGTGTACATTGTTCCAGCATACTTCCGACATATTTTATAAAGTAGATGAGTTTTAGATTTATACGTAAGGATTTAATACTATTTATAACAAAGCATTCTCTCCATCAACTCATCAACATTTGCCATGTCTACATTGAACCTACCCTTAAAATTGTAAACATAAAATTATTGGTATTTTTATATTGTATTAGAATAATGTAACAATTATTTATTATTTTTGTCATATACTCATAACTTATGAATTATGACTAATGACAATATATTTTTTTATTGTTTATGAGTCATAACTAAAGACCGGATTATAAACAACAAAACAGCCCAAAATGCATGCAAATATGCAATTAAAATATAGCAAAAATATGCACGAAAATCAATAAAAAGGGCCAAAATATGCAACATGAAATATGCAACATGAAATAATACAGGAAGTCGTAGTTTCAAATATTTTTTATTTTAGTAAGTTATTAGTTCTCAAGGATAACAATCGTATTTTCCAAAATATCAATTGCAAAATGTATTTAACAATGAAATTTACAATTTACCTTTAAAACCATATATGACTAAGTACTGTTCTAAACGTTCTGAAGACAAATTGTGTCCACGATCGCTTAATATATTTTTGTAAGCGGAAAAGGAGCGATCTACGTCTACTGATGTGACTGGAGAGCATTTAAATTTGGGTGCGATTTTTGAACTTATTGTGTCGGGCAAGCCCCGTTGATGAAGCTGTCAATTTGGCACAAGGGGTCAAACCCTAGGTTTTCAAACTTTTCTTTGAGTTTGCTCGGGAATAGCAGCTGGCTACGAGGAATTCATAAGACGAATTTTCTTCATAACCTGAATAGATTCATTCAACGCCAATCCATGAGTTTCAAGCGTTTTTATACTTGCAGGTATGTTTTACGTTAACTCCACGCAGGACGCCCTGAGGAAAATAATTTCCCTCAGGGCCTATGTCATCTGGGATGCTGTGTGGAGGGTCTTTTTGAGGAGAGGAAGGAATGAACATTGGTCTTGAAGAGACCCATGTTGTAGGAAGGAGGAAACACAGAGGCCGGCAAATCATTCCACAGCCGAGCTGTTGAACACAAGAACGAGTCGAAGAAACGACCCGTTCTCATGTGGCAAATGTCAACCGTGTACAAATGTTGGGCACGCGTTTGGCGTGTTTCCCGACTATGCACCGGTGCCGAAGGGATCAATGATGCTAGTTCCTCGGAGCATCTTCCATTGTAATACCGGTAGAACAAGGATAGCATTCCCACCCGACGCTTGTGCTCTAAAGATTGCAATCCGTCTGTTAAGATGGGAGAATCTATCAAACGGACCGCCCGTTTCTGCACAGAGTCGAGGGTATTTTTCAGGTATTTTGGAGCTCCAGACTAGAGGTGGCTGCCAAATTCAACCATGGGGCGCACTTGTGATTTGTACAGGGTTAGCAGTTGTGTACTATTAAAGTATCTGCGGGCCCTGTACAGTACGCCCAGTTTCTGTGAGGCTAACTTTACTCTGGCTTCGATGGTGCCCCCATACCTGAGCTGGTCACTTAGGGTTATACCAAGCATTTCGATGGAGGGCCTGTTCGGAAGATTGATTCCGTTGAAAGAGACTAGATTTTCATTTCGATCCATTTTAGACGTAATCAGACAAGATTGGGTCTTTGAAACATTAAATTCAACGAGATTATTTTTACCCCAAGAGAAAACACTCTCGAGGTAACCGTCCATTCTTTGCTTCAAAGCCCTACGAGCTGTTGGAGTTTGTGAGCCCTTTGGGGGCTTGTGAAACAAAAAGCTTTCATGAACTGTACTGTCATCCGCGTAACATTGAATTGGTGCACATGACAAAAGGTCGTTGATGTGCAACAAAAACAAAGTCGGAGACAGAACCGATCCCTGCGGGACGCCAGCATTTATCGAGTGTGAGGAAGAGGTGAAACCATCGACTACCGTCTGAATCGACCTCTCCCTCAAGAAGTCGGCAATCCACGTACACAAGGATGCGGGAAGTCCGTAAGAATGCAGTTTGTTGATAAGTCCTCGGTGCCAAACCCGGTCAAAGGCCTTGGAGATGTCCAGTGCAACCGTTTGGGTCTCACCGAAACGTTCCAGGCATCGCCCCCAAACATACGTCACATACGCGAGAAGATCACCGCACGAGCGGTTCCGCCGGAATCCGTATTGACGATCGTTAATAATTTTGTTCTTCTCGAGGTATGTGAGCAGTTTGTCGTTGATCACACGTTCCATCACCTTAGACAGAACTGATGTGATCGCTATGGGGCGGTAGTTGGCCGGGTTGGAGCGGTCACCCTTCTTTGGAATAGGATGGATAACCGCTTTTTTCCAACCAGAGGGCACAGAGCCAGTCTTCAGGGACATTTTAAAAAGATTGTCAAAATTGGAGCTATTTCTGCAGCGCACCTCTGCAGTAGCAGGGCAGGTATTCCGTCAGGCCCACTAGCTTTATTAACATCAAGCCCTCGTAAAACTTGGAGTACTTCCCGATGCCGGATCCTCAGCTTTTTCATACGAAAACCGCAGTGAGGAACCGATGTCGGGATAGCACCTTGGTCATCGAGGGTTGAGTTATCCGCAAACATTTTACCAAGTAAGTTAGCCTTTTCGGTGGCGGTGTTTGCTAGTGAGCCGTCAGGTCTGGTAAGAGGTGGCAGACTGGATTTGCAGAAATTGCGGCCTATAGAGCCCGCAAGCGACCAGAATTGCCTGCTATGTATACATACACTCACTTAGCCTACATACCAGGTATGTAGGCTAAGTGAGTGCTAATCATAGCTAGATTTTTTTAATCGTCAAACGCTTCTTTGCACTGGAAAACTGCCAAAGCCTCTGCACTATCGAAGTCATTGATAACACCCTGGATGGCCTTAAAATGTTCATGGTAAAACATCGCTTGCCGCGCACTTAGCTATCTGACGATTATAGGGTCAATATGTGAGGTATCTAAACGATGAACGAGATCGGGCGTAAATATGCAATATCTCAATTTTTTTGCTAAAATATTCAACTACCGCTGAAAAGGGTCTAAATATGCAAATATGCATTTGCATATAATCCAATAAAAAAATTAAATTGTGGCTATGTGAAGACTTATCCTTAAAGCAGAAAAATTGAGAAAAAAATACCACAGTCGGCAAAAAACAAAATCTCTCAAAAAAAATTTTTTTTTTGCGCTCATTTCTAGGACAATGCAACTGTTTGTTTGTGTTGAAAAGGGTGAAAGTCGGTTAAATCCCGCGAGATTTCTTAATTCTATCCCGCAATCCCGGGATTTGTATTAAAGAGAATTAAATTTATATGATGCCAACATTTTTTACTATTTGGTAAAAAATTATCTTTTATACCAGTATATTATAAAAAGACATTGAACACGTAATATATTATGTCATTAAAGTGGACCTTTCAAATCAATCATCTTTGGTATTAGTAGTGTTGTAAAAAGGGTTTCATGACAAGTCAGAATTATGTAATTTCAACACCCATTTGAAAAGTCATTAAACGTTATGAAAAAAAAATCAAAATTGCCCATATCCTTCCCTATTTAATCACTTTTTTCTACTTTGACTTTTAACTTTGAATTTGACCTTTCAAAGGAGGAGTAAAAAGACTAAGTATTTTATAAAAACTTTGGTAAAAAAAAAACGTTAAAAAATATAAAAACATAATTGTCTCTTTATAGTCATTTGAGATCAATCATCTTTAGTATAATATAATATAAAAAGAGATTGAACACCTAATAATAAGTATTTGCAGAGCAAAACAGAGGCAATGGAGATGTCACCCTTATTATAATAATAAAAACGTTTATTCATAAATTGATTTTTTACAATATTATATTTGGTTTTTTTTTTCATTCATTCTATTGACGAAAATGTCACTGCTCAGCTACAATTCAGAATTTCTCTTGGATTGCAGCTGGTTTTCAGCAGTGCCTCCAAAATATATGAACATATTTTTAGCAGCATGTTTTTGGTGTAATTTAGTATTTTTTTATATCCCGCAATTCCACAAATTCCGCATCAAATATTGCTGAAATACTGCGGTATTGCGGGATTGCAAATCCTAGTTATATTTGTGAGTTTCGAAACGACGTATTAACTCCTTTCGACAACAAAATTATAAATTGATTTCGAAAGACTGTTCTTTTATCTAGCAAAGCTACGTTTTAAATTTTGAGAAAATATGTTTGTTTTTAGTACAATAAGGTTTTACCGTAGGTCTTTGGCAGATTTGTTAAATTTTCAAATAAAATTTTCTATTATCAACACACATTTCAAATCATATAATCATGCAGTAAAATAAATCAATGATTTATTTGGGAAAGCTGCTTTTCAGGATTTTAATTTTAGTTCAAATAAAATCATAAAAAAGACCAGCGCCCTTGTTTTGTGACAAAAATACTTCAGTTTGTCTATTTATTTATGTTCTTACAAACTAATATACTTAAAAAAAATTACATTCTTATTTTGCTTAGACATTATTGAAAAATTTTAAATACTTATGATCAAAAAATAATTGCAAAAAGTGCATAATTTTAATAGTTCATCATCACGTCTTTCGGCATTTTTGAATTTTGGTATAAAATAAAGCAAATTGTGAATGAAAATCGATATTGAGTTATTATTTATAAAAAAGGTGGTACGGAAAACAATTAATCTTCCTCATTGAAACCGCCCTGTACTACCGTAAGAACATCTTTCGACGAAATTTTAGTAGTTTTATCACCAAGAGTTTGAGCATTTTTGAATGTAGTTTTTTATCAAAGTCAAATTTTGAATGAAATTAAATCGATATTGAATTATATGTTAAAATGCTGGTACGGAGAATAATTAATCTTTCTCATCGGAACCGCCCTGTACAGTTGCAAGGATACGATCGCAAGATCATCGTTCGACGAAATTTAAATTCTCGATCGCAGGTTAGTGGCTCTTAATAGGCACAGATTTAAAATTCATCTATGAATCTGAGGTAGTAGGTAAAATTATAATTGGTGAATTAAATGTGTATATTAATTTGCTATAGCGAGAAACGTTCATTGTGTCGCTCCCATTCTAAATAAAGTAAACCAGATGCAGATATAACAGGCGCCTAGAGGTACCTATGTAATTTTATATTTTGAACTAGTTTTCGATGCCAGACTTTTAAAATAGACTTTTTGTACATCACCACGACAATCAAACAGGCCTCGTAAACAGATAAATCACATCGGAAGCAAGAACACGAGGCTTGTCACATTTCGGATTGGGCTTTCATTTATGTCTGCACTGGAATGATATAGTTACTGAGACGAATTAAAGTCGATATAATGTGAGACTACCATTCAGAATTGAAACGTTGCTTGAAATGGCTTTAGCGGTGTTTGGTGACCAGAACTGAATAGCGAGGTACTTCCCACCTTCCCCACTACCTTCAGCCTCACAACAATCCCCAATTGGGGATGCCATAGTCTCACTGGCTCCAGACGGGAGCAGCTGGGGACTCTTGTGCGGTATTCATATAAAAAAGGTGCCTTTAAATATCTAAATTCTTTGAGTTCACTGTGGTGGCCCGGAAACGTTAAAATATTCATCGTAATCCCCCTTACTAATAAATATAGGTTAAATGGTTGTTTAACAGTTGCGTGAAATTTAAACCAGGTTTATTAGTAAGGCCCAATGTGAGATACGATTTTAGATTTTCACGGCCAAAAGTATTTTTGATATTAGTTTTTGGGGTATAATGCCGTGTTGCGCTACCTCCTTCTTTAGCCAACGTTTCGGACAGCGTTGCAGTGTCCATCATCAGGGCAGATGTGTGCCACATGGTTGGCTAAAGAAGGAGGTAAACGTTGGCTAAAGAAGGAGGTAGCACAACACGGCATAATACCCCAAAAACTAATAACAAAAAAGGCCCAATGTGTTTAGATTTAAAATTAGAATATCGTTAAAATATGTACCTACTCGCATTTGACATAATCGATTTATGGTTTTACAAATTACAAGTTATTTTACTTGTTCAGTATGGAGGATTCTAAGTTAATGGCCTGTTTACACGAGACCAGTGTTTAGTGATTTAGTAGCTACTTTGTAGCTAAACTTTTTATAAAATTAAAACTTGATTAAAAGCAATATTATCTTCATGGGCCAATGAGAACAAATGTTACTTTAGTGTAAAATTTCATCACTATGACAGATAATACATAGCTTCGTGTTCATAAAACCCAGTCAAATTTGATTATAAAGTCAATAATGAAACATAAGGAAGTCCTTGAGGGACACGGGATCACTTTTGATCACTTTTTTGATCACTTTTCAGATCATTAAGTTCAGTTATCATTAATTTATCATCATTATGTTACAAACCTTATGGGTTTTTGGTTTTTGGTAAGAAAAAGAAAACAATTTTCCAAGCATTTTAAACTGCAACATAAGAACACAAACTCCAATAGCTCAGAGGGCTTTGAAGCAAAGAATGGACGGTTACCTCGAGGGTGTTTTCTCTTGGGGTAAGAATAACCTCGTCGAATTTAATGTTTCAAAGACCCAATCATGTTTGATAACGTCTAAAAGGGATCGAAATGAAATCTAGTCTCCTTCAACGGAAGCAATCTTTCGAACAGGACTTCCATCGATATGCTTGGTGTAACTCTAAGTGACCAGCTCAGTTACGGGGGCTCCATCGAAACCAGAGTTAAGTTAGCCTCTCAGAAACTGGGCGTACTGTACAGGGCCCGCAGATAATTTAATAGTACACAACTGCTAACCCTGTACAAATCGCAAGTGCGCCCCACGGTTGAATTTGGCAGCCACCTCTGGTCTGGGGCTCCAAAATACCTAAAAAAAACCCTTGACTCTGTGCAGAAAAGGGCGGTCCGTTTGATAGATTCTCCCATCTTAACAGACGGACTGCAATCTTTGGAGCATAGGTGGGAATGCTACCAAGGAAGATGCTATTACAATGGAAGATGCTCCGAGGAACTAGCGTCGTTGATCCCCTCGGCACCGGTGAATAGTCGGGAAACACGCGCCCAACATTTGTACACGGTTGATTTTAGTCACATGAGAACGGGTCGTTTCTATGACTCGTTCTTGAGTTCAACGGCTTGGCTGTGGAACGATTTGCCGGCCTCAGTGTTTCCTCCCTCCTACAACATGAGTCTCTTCAAGACCCGTGTTCACTCCTTCCTTTCATAAAAAAGACCCTCCACACAGCATCTTCAAAGATGAAATAGGCCCTGAGGGAAATTATTTTCCTCAGGGCCTCCTGTGTGGAGTTAATGTAAAAAAAATAAGACCAACACCAGAATACGCTTCGGCTATTTGGGTTCCATACCAGTTAAAATACATAAAATTACTGGAACATGTCAAAACAAAAAAGGTTCCAAGTCATATTTATACGAGAATGCATGGTACTCGCGATTCATGCACCTCATAGATTTGCGTTCCGAGATGCGCTACGAAAATCTCCAATCTAGAAGGAATGGGGGCCAAGGTATTAAAAACAATAAACTCTTTCATTGACAGCACATACCTCCTGGAATGTTATGAATTGTTCGTACCGAACAAATACCACCAGAGACACCATGAACTGCTATGTATCCCACATGGCAGAACGGATATCATATGGGAGGAGGCATGGTACCTACTGCTAAATGATATCTCTAGGTCTTTTGACGATTTCAACACAAGAGTCATGTTAAGCAAGAACTGTAAAACACATACAGTTTGTCAAATAAGAGTAGAAAATATATGAGGGCGCCACTGTTGATCAAATGGCAATACTAAACACATAAATCATGGTGTTAAAGTAAAGCTGTGTAACCTACATTTTTATAAGAAATTAAAAAGGCATAATAGTGGAAAAAATATTTTTTCATTGCAGTATAGATACTCGCCGATCTCAAAATTAGAATTGCATATAGGTATATTATTATTATACCTTTGAAATTTTGTGTTAACATAATGAAGAATAACTACTATAATGTAATAAAATATCAAGCACAGTTTAGAAATTGCTCATATTTATTTAATACTAGATAAAGTACCTAGCATTGCCTGGGCTTTAGATCATGTCTCTAATTTTAGATCTGAATATATTTAACTCATTCAGATCTAAAAGTAGTATAACTAAACTCACCATTAGTGATTCTTCCTTTCTATCTATTGTTAAATTCAAATTTATGTTAAATTAAATTAAAGCAAATCGCTTTATAAATCACCTTTTAATCAAATTTATGTCATGAAGAAAAAATGTTTTTTTTAAATGTGGTTTACTATGTTCTATACATTCAGTGTCATTGCACTTCAAAAAAATATTTGACAGTTAAATTGGTGGTGCCAGTCTACAAATTTAGTGGTTCCAGTTTTTATATTTTCTACTCTTTTTTGACAGACTATATATTATTATTTTATAATTTATTAATTTTTTATTTATGTACATTGCTACACGTGTATTTTAAAAGGATTAATAAATCTGTCATAAACATATAAAAAAACGATAATTAAGGTAAAGTTGTTTCGCTGAAATTCACGTGTGACGAAGACAACAAAGTAGCCATTCAGCGCCATTAAATTATTTGACTGCTGAAAGGTTGCAGTTAAATGCCCATTCTAAGTTTGTTTCATCTTTTGAACAAGTTTGATAGAAAGTTGAAACGTACCTAGAATCAGCCTTTTTAAAAAAGGACATATCAAAACAAAAAAAATACAAAATGGCGCTGAGTGGGCATTTGATGACTTTGTCACACGTGAATTTCTGCGAAATAGCTGGGCCTTACCTACTGCTTACCAATAAAACGCACCGTCCACATGTAGACAGTGCTTTTAAATTAACTAAACGTTTTAATTGTCACTAAATCATAACCAGACACTGGGCTCGCGTAAACAGGCCATAGTTTAGCTGCTTACTCGCTATATTAAAATAACTGTTACGCAGGTGTGTCGTTTGCTCACACATTCGCTAGGTGGTTTTGGAGGAATGTATTGCGATTAGTCAGAAAGACTTCTGCAAATACTTGCAAACACAGATTGTACGTACGTTTGAAAATCTCTATTTTCGTCACGAATTTAGCACTGATTACGTAATAGTTGTTCAATCATTAGTTTTAACAAGAATTAAGTTAAAATGGAAGCAACGCTATAAACGAAGCCTATGGGATCGCAATCGCAATATATAGGTCATAGAAGAATCATAGAATTTTCTTATTAATGCTTAAATATAACTTTACAGGTATTAAGGTGATTCTAAATACCGACGGGTATATATTGTAAGACTGTAGTGAAATAGTTATCATTTTCCGAGTCCTCACCTCAAAATTCATATTTGAACAGCACGAGAAACTGTCAAAATTATGTAAAAGGCCAATAATACTAGTTCGGGATAACGCAATCACCGAATGCCTAATAACAATACGTTTACCGTTTACCTAATACCAATTTCGTAGGTACAATACTTACGGAATATCAAACATCAATGCTTTAGGCTATATTATAGGCAAGCAATAACGATTCCGAAATCCTAATACCATTACCGAATACCTAACACACCTTTAACTAATTCCGAAGACCTAATACCATTACCGAATACCTAAGCGAATACCGCATTCCTAATACCAATATGCTGGGGATGAGTGCATGAGTTCCCCATTATGGAGCGCTCCCCGTCACTTTCACCGCCAAAACTCTTCCCGCCAGATGAGAAACTTTTCGGCGCGAAAGCTCATAGCCGGCACTAAAGCGCTGGCAAAGTCCGTCCCGACGCCGCCACGCGCCGGGGACAACGCGAGAAGAGGTACACACCAATCCCACGGAGTCCAGCTTACAAGGATGCGAATGGAGATGCCTTTTAGTTAGGTGTCTTGGGAATCAGTCGGGAAAGACGGTATTTCGAGTTTTAATAGCTAGGCGCGCGGGGCGCGGGTATTGTGTTCGGATTTAGACGTCTTCGTGTCAGCTGCAACCGTCTCCCGCACCCATCCTATAAATATAGTCCGGTGGCGTTCGCTGCCAAATAAAGACCAATCTCATGTTTCCCGCGCGTGCCAAATTAAGAAGTTAGTCCCACAGGCGGCCAGTCGCCCGGAAGACATTGCTACGGCCGTAGCTCTAGTTCTGGAGAGCGGCCATGTTGCCGGAAGCCGCAGGTAAACACATCGTCGTCTTCCGGTCTGCTGGAGCAGGTTCCGCAACCCGCGCAAGGTCGCCGAGGCCTTAGCTCATCCGAACCGCGACACCTTTTACCTGTTGACTCATGACACGCCGGCTGTTCCCCGTTCCCCCGGCATCATGACGGAATCTCGCACCGATCGGAATGTCTTCGATGTCTTCTAGTGTCGATCGATCGATCAATCAATCATTGCTAAATGGATTGCCTTCTTATGAATACAAACAACAACAGTGTTATCTTGATTACATCCGTCAACGCGCAAAATATTAACTTCAGTGCCAACCCCTGTTTCTTCCTAAAGTGTAGATGTAGAAACACGTTTTGATTTCTCCTCTTAAGGGATAACCATTCAGGTAGCTTCACAGAAACTCAATGCAATATTTCAGTTATAAAGTCTAGTTGTATATACGAGTAATAATATATCCACGTGTTCCCTAATCCCCGATTGTACTCATCGTGTTGTGAAGGGTCTGTCAGATTGTGTTCGTGTTTACTAACTGGGAGTAACTTTTCTATAATTAGACCCGAGTAGGTACACTATCATTCACACAGAATTATTGCTTGTTATTCTTGTTTATTTCTATCAGTAGGTACAAACAGTAAAGAATTATAAATTACTCCAAAATCAACTGACTCTAACTTCTAATCTTTCTTTCGAAGCCCGAAGTAATAACTTTGGAGTTTACTCTAGGAATTTGATAGTTAATCAGACAGATGTGGTTAACTCAGTGAATTAGAATTTTGATAGCGATAGGTTTGATAACGATTTTGAGTCCACCCTCAAGTTTATTGCTTTATTCATAAAAGATTTCATCCAAAACCAAGAAATAATTTGACGAATGTTATATTTTTCTCCCATATTACTTTTCTACTATATTATTGTTTTTAAACAGCGTTATTCATTGAATTTCACTTGCTTGTTAGTGCCGTGTTTAGAGATATGTGATCTCTGTTGATTCGGTAGACCTCGGTGTTAGACGGAATTGTCCGAAGTGGAAAGTTGTGTGTGGGATGTCCATTTTTGGAGGTAATTCAATGCCGAACTGTTTTTTGGCAACACATTTTTCCTCTGCAACAATCGGCAGATGATCAAAGTGGGATGATTGTGTGTGATGATCAGAACAATAAATTATTATTTTATAATTATAACGCTTGAAAATGATCGTACCATCTTGTGAATCGATATTTTTCATTCATATTATTGTAGGCGTATTAAGGAGTGTTTTGTGTTACTTATGGAGAGCTTTTGAAGAAACACTTTGCATTGGAATCATACCTCAGTAAGGTTTAAAAATGTAACGCAGAAAATTGTGTCTGTTGAAAGATCGTTATGAAATTACTTATTGAAAGTACTTATTCACATTCTGTAGGCGTGCGTAAAGAGAGTGTTGTTTTTGAAAAACACCTTGCAATCGTATCTGAAAACATATCTACATAACTTCCAGAAGCTCTACTGTTTTTATTTTTTATTCTGTTGAAGTAAACCATATATATTTTAGTGGTCTTGCACTCTTAGAAGTAATTTAGAACTCATTACGGGAACGTTATAATTTATAGTTTAAAATAATTAACAGTATTATAATATTCACGCATATAATCTCTACATATTGTAAATTAAAGTCCTCCGCGTCGTCTGTCCGTCCGTCTGTCTGTCTGTCTGTCTGTTCGCGATAAACTCGAAAACTATTGAACGGATTTTCATGCGGTTTTCACCAATAGATAGAGTGTTTCGTGAGGAAGGTTTAGGTATGTAATTTGTCAAGGATTTATGTAAATTGGTTGAAACATAACGATAATTGTTAGTAGTGTCGGAAAAAGTCAAGCCGCCTGGTAGCTTTCATCGAAAACGCTGCCTAATCCTTTTGGGATATTACAAAACAATGCATGGTGGGATATTCCTCTTTTATAGATCTACAAAAAAGTCCGCGAAGGCATATATCTATCTTTTACGGATAGCTTACTATACCCATTCTATCTTCTAAAAAAATGGTCATGTCCATTGCGGTAATTGAAAAGTTATTTGGACGGATACAGTATTAATCCTTTTAATTTAAAAACGTTAGTTACCCCAAATATTTCATGCACATTATTATAATCTTTTACAGCATCTCTACGTATTATAAATTAAGGTCCTCCGCGGCATCCGTCTGTTTCTTCGCGATAAACTCAAAGACAGCGGTGGTTATAAAGGTTGGATAACCATCCATTAGATTACGTTGTGTTTTATTAGCCACAGCAATGCGTGGCCGGGTCAGCTAGTAATAATAATAACGTAGTATTTATATAGCGCAGTTTTGTGATATTTCACTTCAAGTGTGCATATCTATGATATAATTAAGCGTAGGTAAAATATAAAATACAATTTTTTATCCGACCTAATATTATAAGGCATTTCTCTAACGTGAGCCAAATTTTCATTTCGTTTTCTAAATCGGTAGCCCGAAAAATCGTATTGAATTCTCGTCCATCTTCAAACGCGCCGAAGTATTTATATTAGTTAGGTATTAGTGAATGGGTATTTGTGTATTTGGGTATCCGGTATGCCTAGAGAAGCTCGTAACCGAACATATTGAATGTCTCCTCTGATTCTTCTGAACTCCTCTACTCCATAACGGGTTGAAAATTGACTCCGCTTTGGCGAGGGTATTTTTGTAAAACAGGTGATGGTCCATCTTCTCTCCCAGGCGGCACCGGCTTTCTACACACTATCATACACTTGGCCGAGGAAGTTCGGACGAAATTATCGATAAGTGCTTCTGAATAACATCAGTCAATTTTTAAAACATAGTTAATTGATTGTGGGATTATTGACAAAAGTTGGTAAGTCCAAAAAACATCCATAAAACATGAGTTATCGAAAATTTAAAAAATTAGCTTTTTCGAAAGTAAATTTATGCCCTAGTATTCTTTTACGTACCTCTTCTGTAATTCATTTCTGGAGGCGGATAAGGGTATCGCCGCCCCAGAAACTATTTATTGGATAACAAACACCCCTATAATAGGTCGCCGCAAGGGTTCGCTATGTTTGGTGATTTAGCAAAGGTGACTTAGGTTCATGGGATGAGTTTTGTCCATATCTTGGCAATTGATGCATTTGCCCACATTTGCATAGTGGGCCTGATCGAAAGAGATTGGTTGAGGGAGAACTCTCTCGATTCATCGCTTTGCATAGTGTGAGGGTTGATTCATACAACCGTCACCTTGGATACATTGATTCCTACCCACCCCGCTTACCATTTTTCTTCCCAGAACTTTCTCTCCTTCCTTTCAAAGGAATTTCCATAAACAAAGCCTTTCACACAGCATCTCCAAAGATGACAGGCCATAAGGGATTTTTTTCCTCAGGCCTTCCTGTGTGGTGCTAATGTAAACATTGTCAAATCACAAAAACCCAGTTTTATGTATAAAAAAAAACAAACAAAGCAGTTGAACATTTTCGTTTACATGATCCGAAGATTTTTTATAGGCATAGTGTTAGCAAAAATATTACCTTATAAAGTTTTGGCAGTAACTCCATCCTGGATTTACTCAAATATTTACTTTATTATGGAGCAGGTGTTTTTCTACAGTGATTTGATAACAAAGATTTAAGCTTTTGAGATTAGGGATCAATGACCTACTATTATAACGCTGATATAGTGCACACACGTGTAAAGTGCATCTTGAAAATGTAACCAATAATTTTAATTCAAGTTTAATCAATTGACGAAAGAATTGATGAAAGATATAGGTACATATCGAGATTAAGCACCCCGGAGACGATCAATATCAATTGTCAATGTTTATCTTAATTTACGTCATTGATTGCTAAAATTAATCGTTTACTGAGGCAATTGAAGCGATTGAATGGTGTATATTTTGATTGAGCGCGTGGACGCCATTGACTGAATAATCTCTAATAATGAAGTAGTAGACATTTATGACCCAATTAGTTGGATTAGTTAGATTAGTTGAATTAGTGTTTAGACACAAAAAAAAGTTTTACTCGGACCCAGAAGCTTGTTTACACGACAATGTAACATTACTAGACATACGTATGAATAACAGGCGTACCTAAGTTATTAATCATATAGAGCTGTTAAGAGGGCATTACCAGAGAAAACCAGAAATATGTCATTTTCAAATCAGATTTCAGACGTATTGACTCTTTTCCACAAAAAATTATAAATGGATTACGAAAGATTGTTCTTTTATCTAGCATTCCATGTAATAAATTTTGAGAAAAAACATTAATTTTTAGTATAATAAGGTTATTCCATAGTCGTTGGCAGATTTGTTAAATTTTCAAAAAAGATTTTATATTATACCACACCCATTTCAAATAATATAATCATGCAGTAAAATAAATCAATACGTTATCTAGCAAACGCATGTTTTAGAATTTTAATTTTAGTTTCAATAAAATCATTAAAAAAATATGTACGTACATGAGTTTCTTGACGAAAATTGGTCCATTTGTGTATTTATTTGCGCACTTCCAAACTAATATAATTCAGATTTTTTTTAACATTCTTATTAAATTTAGACATTATTGAAAAATGATAAATACTTATAATCAAAAAATAAATACAAAAAGTACATTATTTTAATAGTTTTATCATCACGCCTTTCAGCATTTTTGGATGAAGGTATAAATTAAAGCTAATTTGAATTGAAATAAATTCGATATTGAGTTAAAATTTGAAAAAGCTGGTACGGAGAATAATTAATCTTTCTCGTTGTAACCGCCCTGCACGATCGTAAGAACAACTTTCGACGAAATGAGGATTTTCGTCCGATGGCTGGTTAAACGCTCTTAATATGATGAAGTCTTTTACTCTAAATACAGTACCAAATCAGTGCATACGTGCAAATACTGTTTCTTAATTAGGATTCCTGATATTACTTGAAGTAAAAAATGTAATTCCAATTTTGGCCTCCGATGACTTTTTTGATGTAAATTTATTCAATTCAGTTTTTTTTAAATCGTTATCAAATTGACAATTGAAATTGAACGTCTCCGGACCCCGTTAGACCTTTCAGTTTCCATTTTTATGGTGACACCCTCAAATCAAATAAATTTTATAATGTTACGTATCTACGGTGATAGTTGTTACTTAATGAAAATGCAAATTTCAAAGGATACAGATAACAGAGATACGTGCTCGAAACACTTTAATTTGACTTAACACTTTATAAAAATTCACACATTTTGCACCGTGACTATGCCATTGATAAGATTATTTCTAAATTTGATAATTAGATGGGACTAGGTATTTCTTAAATTGCTTCGAGAGTAATGCATTAGGAGGAATACAGATACACAATCCGAAAATGTGTATATTCTTATATTAGTGTGCCTTATATCACCACGAATTTAGGAAAAAGCATAAACATCGCTTGGTAAACGGTCTTTAGAAACGCTCGACTTTAGCGCAAAAGTGGTTTTTGTTTATTTTGATAATTTTATAATAAAGAAAAAAATATTCGACTGAAACTGAGAAATTGCATTTTTAAACTTGTTTCTTACGAAAATAATCATTTTTTAGTACTCGAAGTTTATGCTGATATTTTTTTATAAAGTAATTAAAAATGTACTTTTAATTTTACCCAAGCGAAACTATAGAAAAAGCTTCAATTTATCAAAAACACTTTGGTCTACTTAAGGAGCCGCATCCGCGCTTAAAAAGAAGAAGATGGGGAGTTGGGGAGATATGTAATTACGAATGTTAGATGAGTGCGCTAATATTTAAAGCGATGAAATCGATGCGAAAAATGTGAAAATGCTTAATAAAACACGACTCTTTTAAAATAGAGTAAAAATCTCGGGGAAGGCGTCTTAAGTATCATTTAAAGAAACATTGTGAATTTTTTCACAACTATAACTTGTAAAATAACTGAAACAAACGTGTTTATAATAAAAAAAAATTCTGTGTAGATCTAATTCAAAAGATTTACCGAATTTATATTTTGCTAGCAAAGTAAATCCGCTAGATGACAACATTGGTTTTATTTCATTACATTTACAATGCTGCGTCTATACTCTACACTTTTGCCGAGCCTCGGCAGGGTGGGTGTGGGCGTTTTTGCGCTATTAAGATCGTTTAACCAGCCAGCGGACGAAAATCCACATTTCGTCGAAAGTTGTTCTTACGATCGTGCAGGGCGGTTACAATGAGAAAGATTAATTATTCTCCGTATCAGCTTTTTAAAATTATAACTCAATATCGAATTTATTTCAATTCAAATTAGCTTTAATTTATACCTTCATCCAAAAATGCTGAAAGGCGTGATGACAAAACTATTAAAATAATGTACTTTTTGTAGTTATTTTTTGATTATAAGTATTTATCATTTTTCAATAATGTCTAAATTTAATAAGAATGTAAAAAAATCTGAAATATATTAGTTTGTAAGTGCGCAAATAAATACACAAACGGACCAATTTTCGCCAAGAAACACATGTACGTATATATTTTTGAATGATTTTATTGAAACTAAAATTAAAATTCAAAAACATACGTTTGCTAGATAATGTATTGATTTATTTTACTGCATGATTTTATTATTTGAAATGGGTGTGGTATAATACAAAAACTTTTTTGAAAATTGAACAAATCTGCCAACGACCTATGGAATAACCTTATTATACTAAAAATTAAAAAATTTTCTCAAAATTTATTACATACGAATGCTAGATGAAAGAACAATGTTTCGAATTTTTTATAATTTTTTGTGGAAAAGAGTCAATACGTCTAAAAACTTTTTTGAAAATGACGTATTTCCGGTTTTCTCTGGTAATGCCCTCTAAAAAAAATAAAACTAACTGCTTTTTATGAAACGCTAACTGTTTCTCAGGGTGTTGAAAAAAGGGTTATTTTGAGGTAATTTGTGAACTAGAAACGGCTTGGAACCGTATACTGGGTCCACAAATTTATCTATTTATCTATCTATCTATCTATATAAATAAAAATGAATCGCCGAAATGTATGTAACCACTGCACCAAATTGAAAAATTCTTTCTTTTCTGGGTTCGTTATTGTCAGGACAAGGTTTGTATAAAACTACTGGTGTGCTCTGGAATTATGAAATTTGTATAAAACAAATTGCAATACGTGGCACGCGAGCTGTTGGAAAAATGAATGTACAGGGACTGAATGTGTGGAATGCGGGAGGGGGGAGGGGAACTCGGGAAGGGGGTTCGCGGGACGGTGGAGGGGAGGGAGTGGAGTGGGGAGAGGGAAAGTGGAGGAGATGGAGTGGGAATGCGAGAGGGGAAGGGGACGCGGGAGAGGAAGGGGAGGCGGAAAGGGAACGGGACGAATGGGAAAGGACACGCAGGGAGTAACAATTTCTTTATAAAACAGCATAGCAGCGCATGCCGGGAACCAGCTAGTTTTACATAATTGTGGAAAATAAATTTGTGTGAGGCTACTCAAAACTTACCATTATTTTATCAAGTTTATGAAAATAGTTGGCGTTTAATTAATTTTTTATTTTTTTTTACGTACAAAATTTTTCACTTCTAGTGAACATTGCCGAGGCTTGGCAAGCGTGTAGACTCAGAATTGCTGTTATTGTGAATTCACCTTTAGTTTAATATGTCACGCTTCGTAGGAAACGCCGTTTATATTATTTATCAGTTTGGCGTCATGATTTGTAATCTCATCAATAATTCAGCTTTGCATATGTACTTTACATTAACTATTCATAATTGCTTATGGTTATCACAGCAAATCTAATGGTAATCTTGATTAATTTCAGCAATAAACAACATTACAAATCATTCCCATTGTACTACGCTGGATTATTGTTGCAATATCTTAATAATTTACACATAGTATATACCTACACAAAGGGATTTCTTTACCTAAAGAAATTACTCTTCTCGAATATATAATACAGGGTGTAAAGGGACGTACGTGACTTACTTTAACTAGTGATTCCTGACATTATTTGGAGTAAAAAATGGCCATGCAATTTCGGTGTCTGGTGACTTTTTTTAAGTTTAAAAAAAAATTCTCAAATCTAACAATTTTTTTTATCTAAGTGCGTGATACCTACTTAAATGTCATCCATACGTACTTGACTTTTTCATTTGTCATTTATTCATTCAAAAATGTTGTCAAACAAAATGATTTAACGATGACGACCTCCGTAGTCCAGTGGGTAAGACTCTTGACTCACAATCCGGAGGTCGCGGGTTCGAACCCGGCATGCGCAAATAAATTTTATTTGATTAATTTGTGTTATTTCACAATTAATTAATTTAAAATAATATATAGTATATTTGCGGCATGTTCCAGAGTGGAAGATACTATCAGTATCGCCCTGGTGTAAGACCACCATTCAGAATTGAAACGTTGCTTGAAAATGGCTTTAGCCGTGTTTAGTGACCATAGCCAGGTACTTCCCAACCTTCCTCTTCCCCACCTCCTTCCCCTCCCCACTGCCTTCAGCCTCACAACATACCCCAATTGGGGATGCCATAGTCTCACTGGCTCCAGACGGGAGCAGTTGAGATTCTTGTGCGGTATTCACTGTAAAAAAAAATATATATATATTTTCCTTTATTATCGGAATGGGTTATAATCTACTCATTTGGAGCTCATCTAAGTATGTATAATATTATTATGGGATAGTTTTTGTAACATTAATCAGTGGCTGAGTAAGCATAGCGTTTGGGTCCCACCCGGGCATCGCGTGTTCGATTCCTCGGCTGGCTAAGTCCTCCATCACGACACAAGCAACATTTTCCGCTTACTGTGGTGCTAGTAAGAGATTTTCAAATATTGTCAGGTTATTCGTAACCCGGGATTCCTTGCTTTCTTTAAAAAAATAATCGTGAAATAAAATGCATTGTAAAGAATACGATGGAGAAATGTTGGCCCGTACCCACACTCGTCGATGCTCGATGGTTTTACGATCATTTGTACCGTCTCGCTCGATGTTCTATTGTGCGATGTTGAGTTAACGCACGGTTTGATGCGAAAAAGATTCAAGGATCGTAAGTTTTGCTCGATGTTCGACAGAAATTTATGATTTGCCCGAGCTTTTTGGTGGTTTATCTTTAGCGACGCAACAATGAGCATAGTTCCAAGTCAACATGTTCCATCGCGCCAAACCATCGAGCGATATACACGACCGTCTTACTTATTAGATTTTTACGCGCCTGTTTAGCGTTGGTATAGTTAAGATGGCCTTTCTACCGATTTCTTACATATTCCCCTTAAACGTTTGAAGTTTTTAAGCTCTTAAAAAAATATATGTTATTTTTGAAGATAATATCCATATATTCCCCACGCCGAAACGCAAATTATATGAAATTCCTTCGATAGAAAAAAATCGCAAAGTATGCCCCGAAAATTATTATTTTCACGTCTGTTTTAGTTATTTTACAAGTTACATATGTGAAAATTTCACAGTGTTTCTTTAAATGCTGTTTTAGACAGCCCCAAGAGATTTTTGCTCTAATTTAAACGAGTCGTGTTTTATTAAATATTTTCACAATTTTCGTTTCTTTTCACAGTTTTAGTTACATGTTTACTTACAAGTTTTAGTTAGGTACGTGTTTAGTGTTGAAGAAACTTTGATTCAAACGTCTTTTTTTGTACCATTTTGGGAACAATAACAACACTTAATCATGTCATTAGCGTAGGTACTACAACTCTTTAATTATATTGTATACAATAGTAATAAATAATAACTTCAATAAGTATGGAAGCCGGTTTCCCATATCCGCATAACATGCAAATTTCCCTCTGAAAGGATTTTCTATCCCACAAGTTGTACTATAAAAGGATAATATAAAAAAAGCCGAGTACTGAGCAGGATAAGCGGGTTTGCAGGGTTGTGCCAAGCCTTTAATAAACAATTAGATTTGTCTAACACCCCGATTTTTAAAATATTTCCATTACCCCCACCCACGTTCACCCCTTCTTCTTAGGCACCTCCCTCATCGCCCCCACCTAAGTTGATATTCTGTCTCCCTCTTCTAATTTTACTTATAAATACCATGTTTTTCTGTATTATGTTCAATATATTTTTATTCACCCCTGAGGAAGGTTCAGTACGAACCGAAACCGGTTGGATTAAAAAAATAATAAAGTGGAATTGAAACAAAGTTATTTAATTGTGTTTATTACATTTAATATACGCTGGTAAGATGGGAGGTATTTTATCAATCATGAAACGTCTATTCTAGTGTTATGAAATGCATTGCCCTGAAAAATAAGGAAAATCCCCTGTTTAAACACATTAAATGTATAACAATATCGTGTTTTATTTTTGGGATATTATCTCGTGTTGCATTACCTCCTAGGTACTTTAGCCAACGTTTCCGTAAGCGTGACAGTGCCTATCATCAGGGCATGTGTGTAATCACACCAATTACACAGCTAACCCTGTCCGAAATCGTTGAATAAAGAAGGACGTACCACAATTCGGCATAATACCATAAGGGAACGTACCCATACTACGTGACCCGTTCAGGGGGGGGGGATCTTCAAAATATTCACAACTGTTCACAATGAGGGGCGGGGGACTCAGGTTTTTATCACGTAGTCAATCTAGAAATCTAAATTAAGTTCTGGTTACAAAATATTCTGACATAAGTTTTATCTTGATAATATTTTTTCAACTTGTAATTATAGGTATGCATGCACTCTTGCCGTCACGCAGCAAGTGCCATATTAATAAAGACAAATATAAGCCAAATAATTTTTTTTAAACTTTTTCGTTAGCAAGAAATGATTCAAAACCATATTTATGAATTACTACGTGAAAACTGCTGGGGGAGGGGGAGGTCTTGGAATATACTACACATGGTCACCGAGGGGGGAGAGGGGGTTAAAAATTGCAAAAAGTGGGTCACGTAGTATGGGTACGTTCCCTAAACAAGTTTAGTGGCCGCAAACTATAGATAGGAATCTTTTTATCTAAAATAAATGAATATACGAGTATGTATAAAAAACTTTTACGAACACATCAGTATTTTTTTATAATTCACGACCCATTGAAATTTTATAATGGTAGAATTATTATTGAATGAGAGTAGCGAAGTCCTGTTTTAACTAGACTATTTGGAATTTCATTTGTCTCTAAATTTGTTCGTTACGTTCTGGTTCCGGTTCAAGATGGTGGTCGTATTGGATACGACCTTTTTATCCCGCCAGAGTTCGCATGATCGTGGTTCCTGCTACGATTTTTCAAGTCGTAATAATTAATATAATGGTAATAACCGGTCTAAAGAAAGTTTGACAAAAATAATGGTCGTTGAGATTAACTCGATTATAAACATGTTTTTGAACAATTGAAAGAACTGATAATAAGTATTTCGAATTAGACTTTCTCGTTCTCTAGGCTTTTTGTGAACCCATGTGTTTTTCAATTTATTTTTATTTTAAGGTTAATTTACACGTTGTGGCATCCTTGTTAGCCGAAGAATACTCGCCTCCCAGTAATATGATAGTATCGAAGGGCGTCACCACGATTTATGTGACTTTGGATCCGCCCACGTGGCTGCATTTTTGTTCAATACCTTATCGGGAATAAACAGGGACACGTGGGTAGAGCACAGTCGTTGCTTTATGCGCGACACAACAAGCCAACCAACACACCAAACAACCAAACAACCAACCAACCAACCGGCCCTCACTCACCTCTTCCACGCTCAAACACTTTGTTTTTTCTTCCTGATGTTTGTAGAGAGTTGTTCATGAAAGGAAGCGAATTATCAATAGTACTGGGTGATACGGTCAAAGAAAAATTGATTTACTTATCTTTGATTTATTTAGCTCATGGATAAAATCACTTTATAGAAACTACACGGTATCTATTGAGATTACCTACTGATCAATAAGCTCTGATTAAGTAATGCCTGGTTATACCGGCACACAAATATGGAAACGAAAAAGCAGAATTAAAGTTTTAACATTGTTTCTAATACAACAATTGTTATGCTAGTTGAAAATGGCTTTTTTTCTGATATACGTGCGTAGGTTTATTTGGATATTTACATAGTTTTTTTTATTTTTTATTTTTTATTTAGGCAGAACCTTACCAAAATATTTCTCCATGGAAAAATTGATATTTTGAAAAAATTAAGAGCGTGTATCACACGCGATAGAAGTGAATCTAAAAAGTGGCTAGATGTCGCTTTCTTTTGCCTGTTTATTTTAAAGTGGTTTGAAGATTGGATGTTGATTTACAAAAACTAAAAGTTTATCTTTTTGGATTTCGTAGGATTCGAACCTCCGTCCGCTGGATTTCTCTGGCCCCTGAGATTTGCGACGCACTATACCGCTGCGCTATGGGACGCGCACGGCGAGGGGCAAATTTACGCATTATATTCCGACGACCTGTAAAAAAAAGCGGCAAATGAGCGCCGACCTATCGTCGTTTCCGTTTTATATCTCAACCAATAGGAGCCTTGAGCGCAGTTTGATACTTCGCACGTGCCGTAGTGCGTCATTTCAGTTTCATCCGAATTTCAAATCACAAATTTCAAATCATGTTTCATCAACACATCATTAATAATCAACACATTCATAGCATTTCAACACCCCTTTGAAAAGTCATTAAAAGTTATGAATCTTTTTTTGAAAAATATCCCTTAACCTAACCTAACGTAACGTATTTACCAATTTTTTTTCATCGCTCTTAATGTCGTTCTAAGGAGATTATGCAACTTCAACAGTTGCATGATTCTGAGTTGTCCGGTCACCGATCCTAACACCCTGTAAATTTGGAGAACAAATTGTTATTTATGGGAAAATAAATAAATCAATTATTTTTAAGAGGGCATTACCAGAGAAAACCAGAAATATGTCATTTTCAAATCAGTTTTAGACGTATTGACTCTTTTCCACAAAAAATTATAAATGGATTTCGAAAGATTGTTCCTTTATCTAGCATTCGGATGTAATAAATTTTGAGAATTTTTTTTAATTTTTAGTATAATAAGGTTATTTCATAGGTCGTTGGCAGATTTGTTAAATTTTCAAAAAAGATTTTGTATTATATCACACCCATTTCAAATAATATAATCATGCAGTAAAATAAATCAATACATTATCTAGCAAACGCATGTCTTAGAATTTTAATTTTAGTTTCAATAAAATCATTAAAAAATATGTACATACATGTGTTTCTTGACGAAAATTGGTCAATTTGTGTATTTATTTGCGCACTTACAAACTAATATATTTCAGATTTTTTTAACATTCTTATTAAATTTAGACATTATTGGAAAATGATAAATACTTATAATCAAAAAATAATTACAAAAAGTACCTACATTATTTTAATAGTTTTATCATCACGCCTTTCAGCATTTTTGGATGAAGGTAAAGCTAATTTGGATTGAAATAAATTCGATATTGAGTTATAATTTAAAAATGCTGGTACGGAGAATAATTAATCTTTCTGATTGTAACCGCCCTGCACGATCGTAAGAACAACTTTCGACGAAATGTGGATTTTCGTCCGCTGGCTGGTTAAACGCTCTTAAGTATTCTCCATACCAGCTTTTTAAAATAATAACTCAACATCGATTTTATTCATTATATATTTATATATACCTACATTCAAAAATGCTGAAAGGCGTCATGATAAAACTATTAAAATTATGTACATTTTGTAATTATTTTTTTATCATAAGTATTTATAATTTTTCAATAATATCTAGGCAAAATAAAAATGTAAAAAAATCTTAAATATATTACTTTGTAAGACCGTAAATAAATAGACAAAATGAAGTATTTTCGTCAGAAAACACGTGCGCGGATCTTTTTTAAAGATATTTTATTTAAACTAAAATTAAAATTCTGAAACACAGCTTTCCCAGATATTCATTGATTTATTTGACTGCATGATTATATGATTGAAATTTTGTGTTGTATAATTCAAAATTTTGTTTGAAAATTTAACAAATCTGCCAACGACCTACGGTAAAACCTTATTGTACTAAAAATAAACATATTTTGTCAAAATTTAAAACAAAGCTTTACTAATAGATAAAATAATAGTCTTTCGAAATCAATTTATAATTTTATGTGGAAAAGAGTCAATACGTCTAAAATTTGATTTAAAAATGACATATTTCCGGTTCTGTTTGGTTATTCCCTTTTAAGATTGATTCAAGTGGAAATAGTTTTTTTTTGATAAGGTTGTCTTTAAAATATTTTTTCACAATTTTGTTTGGATTTTGTCTTTAGAGCTTCCAATTTATTCCATTTCAATTATGTGATTTGACATTTTCACGACCAAAAAAAAGTATTATCGGGATTCATTTTAGAGTTTTTATTATGCAATGTTGCGCTTTCTCCTACTTTATTAAACTTTTCTTAAATTTTTTTACATCCATCAAAATAACTACAAGTCAAAGAGATACGCGAAGTATACATTTTGCCCACATTTTCCAAAGCTAAATAGGGAGAGGATAAGATCTAATACCGTATCAAGTTATATTAGTTCGGACCACCGCACCGCGTCGTTTCAGCTCGCAACAGCCAGTTTCCACGATAAAATAGTAACACTCATAAATAAAGTTATCTCCAATCTAATTTGTCAACAGAATCGGCAACTAGCTGCCCACTTTATTGGGTACTTAGCCAAAATAAAAGTGAAGGAAAAAAAAATCACTCATTATTCATGTTTCATATGTAGATGATAAGACCGTTGATTAATTAGGTAATTAGTAATTAGCCAAAATAGGTGTTTACAAAAAATATGTGATATTAATTACCACACATTAAATTTGAATGCAATGTTATAATTTTTAAAGGCGTGCACCAACCTTGCAACCACCCAGTCATTAAGAGTGATGATAAAAAAATATAAAAAATGGTTAAATAGGTTAAGATATGTTAGGGTTGACGGCTATTTTAAAATTATTTTTTTCAAAGCTTTAATGACTTTTCAAAGAGGTGTTGACTTGACTTGATTCTGAGTTGGCATAGAACCAGCAAACACGTGGGGGATGTTTTTTCTTTGTTTGTTTTTGGGGTGTCATGCCGTGTTGCGCTACCTACTTCTTTAGTCAACGTTTCGGACAGCATCCATGACAGTCCATCATCAGGGCAGATCCGTGGGGATGGTTCGATCTTGGAGGGGGGGGGGGGGGAGTGTAAAATTTATTAGAAAGTTTTTTGGGATTTACTATTATTATTACGGGTACTATTCCCTTTTTCGATTGTGTTTTAGGGTAAAAAGTTTTTGGTAGGTATTTTTATAGCGAACGGGTTGTTAAGTTTAAACTGAAGTTCTGTGAATGTTTTATTCAAGTTCCGTTATTATTTCAATTCTGTGGAATAACTGTCCCACAATGGAATAATAACAGAACTTTAATAGAACTTTCGCAGAACTTTAGTTTTAACTTTGAAATTTGATGAATTGTACACATGAAACAACTTGAAAACAAAAATTGTACATGTTTTCGGACAATTTGAGACTTTTTATGTACATGAATAACTATGATCTCTTAATATAATTTAACAATACCTGTGCCGTGGAAAGTTATTTTGTTGCTTTATATAGCTCCCTTGTAGTGACATTAAAAAAAAAATAGATTAGGTACTTCAAGTAATAAAACGATGAAAAAGGAAAACAAACAATAACCCAATAAATATTGACCAATTATTTTTTGTCGTTTTATTCTAGGAACCAAAATAACAAACGTTGGAAAGAGGTTACTGCAAGCTATTACTATACTGTTGTCCACAGTAGTAACTATTTTCTACGGTAGACTAACAAACAATAGGTTTTTATTTATGCACACGCATGTTTTTCATGCATCACCAGACAAAGCAAAATTCGTCGTGCGCCTTCCACTCGGCAAATTGCATAACACGCCGCTACATCTTGCGCGTATTTTTGTTTCACTTAGGAATTATTATATATTTTTTTGAAATAGTCAATTCACCCTAAAAAGAGTGCGTTGTGCCGAAAAAGTTAAGAAATATGATTATAATTTTGAGGATAATCTATAAGAGAATAGACCACATCGATTATTGAAGTCATTCAAGTCTATGAACTTAAATAAAACTGAAAAAAACGCGAGAATTGTTGAGAGACAGCAAATACGGAATACTAAGGAAAGAATGGAGGGTGATTTTAATGAACAAACGATATATGCTTTTGAAGGAAGAATGATTTTTACAATTGAAAAAGACATGGTCAAGAGTCTCCTCCTCCACACCGCACTGGCAGAGTGGACTATCGAGGACTCGAATTTTAAACAAATGCGTTGCAATAGAGCAGTGATCAATTCTCATTCTCGAAATGCAGGAAATAAATCTTTTGAGCTTTTTTTTTGTCGTGAAACCAAGGTTTACTTGGAATATGATTTTGAATTCTAGCGTAGAAAGATCCAGTTCGAGTTTTCGTATCTGACCAATTTTATTCCCAGGAGCGAAACGTGTTGGATTTAAGAACAGATAAGACATCATAGATAGAAATTTTAAAATCTAAATGAATAGAACCAAAGATTGTTCCAAGTTTAGCGAGAGAATCGGTTTTCTCGTTACCCTCAATTCCTAGATGACCAGGTACTAAAACCAATATTGTCTCAAATCCAAATGAATAAAAGTTCCATTAAACTAGCCATGTAGTTCCGTTGGCCCAGTGGAGTTAATTTGATGACTTCCATTTCGTGTCAACCTACATTAATCATCAGAAGAGAAACTGACAAGAAACGATTATTAGCTGTAATGAAATATGAGCGCGATCATAAAGACGATAATTTGCATGCGAGGGCGTTTGACTTGGCCGTACGTGTACAGGTACAGGTTCAGAACACTAGGTACACAGCAAGCAAAGTAATAACAACACAATATAATAACCAACTATGGTACTTTATCGTTTCAGCTTTTGCAAAATCAACGCTCGATTTTAATCTCCGTGTTCCCAATTGAGTTTCTTTTGCGAGACTTCCTGAAAACGACTTAATATTTTAACTTAAATTGGATTCCAGATTCGACGTTTTACGTATGCAATTTCCTGAAATCAACACAATCTTTTCATGAACGTGGGTTTCAGCAATCAACACATTTTTTTACAGAAATCGACCGAATATTATTAGCATATTCGAAAAAAATGCGTAAATTTTATTTTCCTCAGGGCCTCCTATGTGGAGTTAATGTAAAGAAAAACTCGTGGATTCTGCATGGATTATCGTTATGAATATAATTAAAACGATAATCGTTATATATCGTTATCAATTAATTAACAATTTGAAATAAAGAAATATTCCATCGACAGAGATAGAGTTGTCGCATTATTGTAAATATAAGTAGATTATAAATTTGTTTACCTATTCACAAACAAAATTGATGAAATTAATTAATCAAACTCCCTCTTCAGTGAACTTTGGTATTCTTGTAAAAACACTAAATTATATTTATAAAATTTTATGCGATTTTCTAAATGTAGATGTGTACAAGTTGTTCCGTAGGTGAATAAATAATATATACATTATCCCAGTACATTATAATACATAATATCCTTTGGTTTATAGATTTCTGGTTAGAACTATTTTAGTTTCAATATAATAACTAATTACGAGTGATTTAATGAACGGCTTTGCCAACAAAACCTATAAATCATTAAAACTTAAACCATTGCGTTTCCCATATTGAGCGATAATGCTCCCTCGGGAGTTATAAAGGGTAGTTAGGAGTGCAGTGAGATTTAAAATAAAGGATGCAAATCGCGGTGAATAATTTTTTTAGGAATTTTAACTGAATTTGAAAGCGTAGAATGATCATTGTATTTTCTATTTAATTATGCAAGTACCTCTTGCGATTCTCATCCCCTCTTCTTCCCTTTGACGAATTCGGTTCGGGGACCCATCACTTTAACCAGGCGCTTCCAGGTGTGAGTCCTGGGCTTCTTCAGCGAAACACAACCGCCCGCCCAACCTCTCCTCGTACAGCCTCTGGCGATGCTTTCCACAATTTTGCCTTAGGTGGTTTATTGGATATTTTCAGTCTGGAATATTCCTGGAACGATCGTGAACTACTCGATCATTGTAACCCACTCACGAACCACCAACGAGCGATCGCGTTACTTAAAAAAATAACATAAATTCAATCTACAGCCCCCGTGTCCCGTGATAGGTGCCGGTGTGGTGAGCGACCGTAGATTTATGAATTTTGTAAATTGTGCATCTTGAATCTCATTCCAGCGTTAGACAAGTAGAGATGGTAGATTCCTGAAATCTAAGGTAGGATATCATGTTTTGACTTACGACCAGGAATATCTCTATTATCCTTCTACTCTATGGCATTTTTTTCATGTGTAAAAGTACCCGTTCACTTCGCCAGTTGGTCGTGAGCGGTCCGGGCCGTATAAAATGATCGATCGGCCCAATGATTTTATACGGAAGTCGGTCTTCTGGCATTCTAAGTACATGCCGTTGTCCAAGCCACCTCATCTGCGACTTTACCAATGAAAAATAGGCAGTTATACCACATTTTCGAAAGTATAAAGTAAGACAACTACAATATTAAAGGTTATCTTGGGGAAAATTTAGGTATTTTTAAAAATGTTTAAGAATCCAGTGATTTTCATCAACCAACAAATAAATAATATCAATAACGCTGTTCTTTATAGTAACATTTTTTATTTTCCTCCATACACAGTTTCGAGGTTCACATATTAGGTATTTATCTTTCATAAAGAAATACCATACTTTGATAATATTAATAAAAAATGCATAAATACAACACTTTGATATTTCAATAAGTCTCACGTTTTTATTTGTCGAAAGCATTTTAAAGCAGTTAGCGCGAAGGAAAAATGAATATTGCCTTAAACGTGCGCCGCACAGTGGGCGAATAGAATTAAAGTCTGATCAGACCTGTTCAAGTTGTAATAAAAATGGAATAAAATAACGATATTAGAAAATGTTGATCCATTTGGATCAGTTTGAAGTGGAGTGAGTTGAATTCAGCGTTATAAGAGCAATACATAATGAAGGGCGGGGGCGGCAGATTTGGTCCTAGCTCCGGCCCAGCCTCCTGTCAGATTTATGGCCGGACTGTATAATTTATCGCTAGATTCAGACAAATGTGTATTATTTACATCAAATGCAAGTCATTCTAATGCCCCCGCCAGAAAATTAATAGCACCGGCTACATTTTCCAGGTAATGGCATGGCTCAGCGTAAGCAATCTCTGTGGCACCGGGTATAATGACAGGTTTCATAATACTTGTACTAAATGTTAGACAATACTTTGGGCACTTCCCAATTTTCATCCAAATTTGGCAGATGGAAATGGGTATCGCCGCATCGGGAACCATTTATTCAATAATTTTTTTTGGATAACCAAAATCTCTGCCAAAGGTCACCCCAAGTAGTTCGATACGTTTGGTAATTGAGTAGGGGCCTAGGTCTTGGCGGCGGATGACACATTGAACCCCAGATTCGTACCCACCCCTCATACCTTTTCCTTCTAAGAACTTCCCCCTTCCTTTCCCTAAAAATACCCTCAACATAGCATCCCCAAAGACATAGACTCGGAGGGAAATTATTTTCCTCAGAGCCTCTTGGATTGAGCTAACGAAAAAAAGCTAGAGTTTAAATTTTCGTAGTGAAATGATACATTTCCTTCAAACTCAAGCACATAAATCGGGTTCCTGTAGTAGTATTTAAAAATACAGTATTTTACAGGATCTTGATGATTTGTCAAAAAACACCAAAATTTCTTTTAGAACACCCTGGGGTAGAGGAATACTATTATAATACGATAACATCAATATTTACAGTTTGCACCACCTCTTCACAACTTCACACCACATTTTGAAAGTTATTACACCACCACACCACTTATGAAAGTTATTCTTAAAGTTACCATAATTACAAGTAGGTACTGTAGATATATTCAACAAATTCCACGTATTAGATATTCGACAAATTTACACAAAAAACTATCTTAAGTCATCTGTTTAAAAATAAAACACATACATTTTATGAAAATATTGCAAACACGCGGCACAAAACCAAAGAACTCATACAAACACCCAAAAAAACACAACATTTGGTCAAAGAAATTTCAAATACATTGCGCCTAAAATATACAATAACCTACCTGACAAAACAAGACAATAGAATAATATTAACAAATACAAAATCCTGACCAAACAATGGATCATCGAAAAAGGTCGTGCAATAATTAGTCACCTCACTCAAATATAATCCTCTATCTCATTATTGTTACTACAACCTACCAACCTGAAATTTTTTGTCAAATATTTTTGCTTTATTGAAAAATGTACCTACTTTATTTAATATTTGTATACTAGTCTGTCTCGACACAGGATTTCCTAGTGAGACAGGCAAGGCCTAAAAAAATATGTGTAAAACTTTTTATATAGATGCACATAATAGAAAAAAACATTGTCCTGCATTCCTCATTTTAAATGCATATTTTTGCATAGGGGTCGTCCATTAATCACGTAATGTTTTTTTAGCAACTTTTTAACCCCCTCCCTGGTGATATGTGGTGAGGTTTTAGACTAACCCCCCCCCCCCACCCCCCCCGAAATCACGTGTATTTTTTTAGTGCAAAGAATTTTGAAATTTTCAGAATATTATCACGAAAAATAAATACACATGATATCTCATTATACCCCCCGTCGTGATATTTCGTGATTTTTTCCGAACCCCCCCTCCCTTTCGAGCATCACGTGATTAATGGACGACCCCATAGTTACTTCACAAATCATTGAATGTCGTGTCTAAGAAGAAGAAGGACATAAAAGACCGCGTAAAGTAAGATTATACGTAGGTATATTCGCTTGAATGACGATTCGCAATCAATTCAACAGTAAACTACATTTATCTTACGATTTTGGGAGGTCAACCTTTCACATTCCGTTTTTTCCATTACTTACACAAAAACCGCAATCACTTAGTACATTATACCGTACGACTCTGCGTTTGTCATGTGTATGTAATGATTATTATCATGAAGTTTAGGTCATTTTGCAGAAATTCACGTGTGACAAAGTCATCAAACAAATTGAGAGCCATTTTATTTTTTCGACAGTTGAACCTTTCCCGTTGAATCCGTTTCAGCTTTTGAACAGATTGTGATCATTGATGACTATCATGTTGTTGTTTGTCAGATTATTACAATTTAATAGAAAGCTGAAACGCACCCAAAATCGGCGCTTAAGGCGGTCCTCTCAAATGTAAAAAAAATGGCACTGAATGACCATTTGATGACAATGTTACATTTGAATTTCTGCGAAGCAACAGGGCCCACGAACGGGTTGTTTCACAGAGGTTGAACAAATCATCAAATTTCGAAGTTAAAATTCAAGTTATTATTTCATCATGGGTCAGTTGTATCACATAACCTGGATTATGACTGAATTTGATTATTAACTTTGAAATTTAAAGCATTGTTAAAATTCTGTAGAACAACCTCGTCTTCAGTAAACTTGGATTTGATTTTCGGTTTTCTTGATTTTCCAAAAAAAAAAAGTTTGACCATTTATGTGGAGATTTTTATTGATACGAATAACTTTTTTTGCTTAAAGACGTTATGCAACGCATTTTTAATATCATTTTCAAAAAATGCTGAAAACCTTATGCTTGGTAAAATAGGAAGAAAAGTCTTGGAGTGTCAGTAATATAAAAAGAGAATTTGGTCGCTTATGAATCATCGTATTGTATCAAGGTATTGATTGTAGTTATTTTCTGCTTCCAGTTGGAGGTATGCAGGAGTCATGCACGGAGCGGAAGTGCGAGGCAGCGAGCCCCCCCATAGAGGGGCCTCCCGAGCCCCCGTCCCCACCCCACTGGACCCCAGAACACTTCTTGCAGTAAGTCAATCTAACTTACATGACGACTGAATAAATAATAAAACGAAAGAGAGAAAAATCAAAGACGTATAATGTTTGCATTGGTTCAACAGCTGAAAATAGAATCAAGGGAGATGGGCCATGAAACATTATTAGTATGAAACCGTGCGCACAAAAATGTCACCAACAATTTCAATCATAAAATTGCTCTTCACACAGCGGAGCCCAGCCTTTGTTCATACATACACACCAAACATTTAACTTTCATTGGCTTTGCCCAGTTTGGTCGTAGGTCGGCGATACTCAGCATGCTTACGAGCTCTATTTCGCATGGTTTCTATTATTATGTCTATGGGTTCAACTAATGAATTTTGTGATGAGTTTATAAATAATAACATATTTAACAGAGTTTAGCTTTGGACAGCGTCCCTTAAGTACCTCAAATTTTACTTAATCTTCGTGACTTTCACCCTTTCGAAGCCATTAGAGGGCCATCAGAAATAGACCTCATCAGATTATATTTTAATTCCAACTGTTATTTATCAGGCTTGCCACGAGCAACGTCATAATTCTGTATCTCCAAGTGCTGATTGTTTCTATTATTATCTAATTGTCATTTATCAGGTGTGCCACGAGCAATCCCTAAATTCTATATCTCCAAATGTTGATTGTTATGATTTAAAACAAAACCTGTAGGTATTTTTTTCTTAATTTTAGGTCAACACTTCACGAAGGTAAAGGCGTTGTTTGCCTCACCCCCGGAGACAGGAACGGCAACGGGGAGGAGGCAGACAGCAGAGACAAGCAGAGCGGCGAGCCCAGCAGCAAGCCCGCTAGAGGGCGCCGCAAGCAGCAGTGGAAGCTAAAGTTCCACCACCAGGCCTTGCCACCCGAGTACCTGGACCATTACGAGGCCAGCCTCAGCAAGGCGCGTCCCATGGCGGCCCCGCCCCCGCATACCACATCTTCGGCAGCACAGACCGACCTCACCCCGCCGCCATTCTACGACGTCAATCATCTGCCGAGCGAGTCAATACAAAATTGGCTCCAGCGGATCACCAGCATCCAGAATGACTTGGACAGAGTCAACACCCCCACAGCCACCACCCCGCCTACATCTGCTCCAACTAGGCGGCGCAGAGCTCCTCCAGTACAAACAGAAACCAGCTCCTTCCCCATTGCTCCTAAAGTAGTCAACTACCGAGACCTTCCTTACATGGGGGAAATGACCTTGAACAACTCTAAACCAAGAAGAGGACGCAAGCCTAAAAAAGCTGACATCTGCCATCTAATTTACAAAAATTACGGCACGATCTTTCCTGGAACTCCTGGCCATCTGGTAGACGAGCGACTGAACGGAACTGCTGGCGTATTTGATAAAAACATCCAAATTAAAAGGGAAAAATGTGAAAAAATCGAAACTTTCGTCGCCCCCAATAAACAGAAGACAGATTTACAAAACAAAATCATCTCAAGCTTGTTAGAGAAAAGACTATCGCAAGAAAGTAAAAAGCATAAGGAAGTGAAAGTTAAAAAGCAGAGGAATGTTCACGTTGAAACGGAAGAAGATATTCCAAATACCTCACTCAGGTTACATACTACTTCGCCTTCTACCCCCGCTACACCATTACCTTCACCGTCGATCTCTGAACCTCTCAATTTGTGTGTCAGAGATTTAAATAATCTTAAAATTCGGTTGCTTCGTAAGCACGGAAATGTTTACGCAAAAGCAAGCGTTGAGCCAAAGATTGAGCCAATTGAGCCGGAATCTGGCGGGGATGATAAATCTCTCACGGACCAACTCCCCAGCACCAGTGCTCCTGATTCTGTTAGTCCAACACCGAGGATGAATATTCCTGATTTCAAAAAAGCATTACAGGAAGCCACTTCCTCCGGAGAAAGTGATATAAGCACTGTAGGCAAGACAGATATCGGAGCGGAAAGCCCGCTGCCCGGAGGTTACGTTTACTGGCCTAATGCCGGAGTTTTTGTTCATCCACTGGCCTTACAGTCACAACTTCTCTACTACCAAGGGTTAGCTGCTGGGAATTCCTACACTCTTCCCCCGGATACCGGATCTCCTGAGAGTCCAGTGTCAGTAAAAATAGATAGGAGTACTCCACTGCCAATTGACCTCGAGCAGCGGTCTAGTCCGGGCGGCAGTTCAGGTTGCTCAACTCCTCGATTAAAGAGAGGGACTTCCGTAAACCGAGCTGGTTCAATGGCAGCTCCAGCCAAGCGTAAACGCTCCGCAATTTTCATACCACCTATGCCGAGTGAAACGGGCTCCAGCCCGGCCACAGAAGTAAGCATTTGCAAGTTTAAGTTTACCGGCGGAGCGCGGCCTAGCTTGCAAGAGAAGAAGATGTTGTCTGTGGACTCCGGAGGAAATTTCCGCTACTACAGTGGAACTGGGGATAAAGCTAATCGCGGATATGAGTTTTTTCCGCGGGAGAGCTTGCAGCAGTCGGTAGGGGCGGGCGCGGGGGGCGGGGCAGGGGTCGCGCCCCCCCTCCCGGCCCCCGCGCGCCCTTCTGAGGACCCCGCTCGCAAAAAGAGGAAGTCGAGGAAATCCGTCCAGAGGGAGAAGCTCGAACAAACATTCAAGGAGAAAGGTTTCCTGATTCAAACACAGCAACTGGAATCAGCAGAGGGAGCTACGTATTGCAAGTTCAGACAGCTGAGGAAATTTACACGGTACCTTTTTAGGAGTTGGAAGGATTATTTGCCAGGGGCTATTCAGGATTCTGAGGGGGCTCCTGGAAGTGTCCCCGTTCAACCCTTGCCACCACCGCCCCCAGGTCACGCAGACTGGCCTTGAGAGAACACACACCCTAATAGACACTAGTTCTCCCTTCCACCGCATTATCGCAGTGTTAAAGACAGCTAAATCGTTAATTTTCTTATGATCTCGAAGTAGATTATTCTAGTTACTGTGACGTGGACAATAATGAAGGAACAAATAACCAAGTGCATTTATTTGTTAATTTTAATATATCATGGTGCTATAAAATAAGTTGTGATTTTAACATACATTATATTATAATCAATAATGTAAATATTATGATCGAGAGATATTTAATATTATCTACTTAATAAGTCTTTCGATGATTAGTTTCAATTGAAATTATTTATATCTACATTTAATAAAGCATTTATTTAAATGAATTGTAGTATAATTTGAGTGCGCTAAAGCACTAACATCTAAACATATTAACTCAATCTCAATATAAAACTCAATCCTGTAGGTAATCGTTTTACAAAAAAGGTAATGCCTGAAAAAAAGATTCACCGTTGCCGAGGCATTCCGAATTTCTACCGTTTTATAAAAATTATTATAAGCACGTATTTTTCGGTTATTTTACAAGTTATATATGTGTGAAAAAATTCAGAATGTTTCTTTAAATTCTTTTCCCCCGAGATTTTTCCTCTACTTTAAACGAGTCGTATTTTATTAAACATTTTCACAATTTTCGCTTAAATATTATCCTTTTTAACAGCGCGCTTCCTCTAAAAATCGTACTAACATATCTCCCCTTCTTATTATTTTTGAGCTCTCACTACCGGGCCTTAAATGGTATCAGAGATAATAAATATAGAAATCTTTTAGAAATTTTACGTTTTTCCAACATTACTTTATCAGAGGACTTAGACCTTCGCTCATGGAGAAACTGAAAAAAAAAACAGTTGTCTGTCCTGAAAAAAAATCTTTTTTTTTCTGATCTGACATGTCAAAACACGACAAAATTTGTCAGGTCGTGAGTCGTGAGCCATGGCAACTGCTAGCACTGCTGCTCGCCGCGGCAGTCACGTTTCAGTTACCTGCTCACGAACTGTCAAGTTTTCGAGTAATCTGCAATATGCCAGATCAGAAAAATATCGATTTTGTTCAGGAGGTTGATTGCGATTGCGTCGACCACTATTTTTTTCGGTTTCTCCATGAGCAAAGGCTCTTACTTTTCCTTTCTCAGTAGAGACATCTTCTGATTTAAAACACTGTTTAACAAATTAAACTATTTTAAATCTGCAATCATGACTCTTTGATATAATAGTTTATCGGGTCATTGGTGTACCGGAATATGTCATGTAGAAATATCATTAACCATTAGTAACTACATGTATATTAGAAGATAATTAAGAACGTATCTTGTTTACAAAAATGCTTCAATTTCAAAGGTAATAAAAGTAAAACTTCTTTTTTACAGTTTAAAAGTTGGAAAAAAATCTGAATTCCTCATAAATCCTTCCAGAACCGGAAAAAAGCGAAAAATCAGAAGTGTTGAGCACATATAGGTAATGCGAGCATATTAACCAGGCGCGCTATAAGCATTTTGCTCACGCAAAAATGGATTGTGATATTTGTCGATGTTAAGAATGGAAGGTACTCTCAGCATCGTCTTGGTGTAAGATCACCATTCAGAATAAAACGTTGCTTGAAATTACTTTAGCCGTTTTGATAATGCCTTCAGAATGCCAGTTTGATAATGCCTTCAGAAGGCGAAACAGCTGTCACGCGTAATAATAATTACACAGCAGAACTTGTTAAAAAATAAACTGTTTTTAGTAATTTAATAATAATATTATTGATTATATAATAAAAAAAAATAATAAAAATTAAAATGGAGTTCTACAAATTAAACTTGATAACAATAAATACTTTAGCCGTATTTGGTGATAAGATCTGAACAGCCAGGTACTTCTATACCTTCTTCTTCCCCATCTCCTTCCTCTCCCCACAAACCTTCAGCCTCACAACACACCCCAATTCAGGATGCCACATTCTCACTGGCTCCAGATGGGAGCAGTTGGGAGTCTTGTGAGGTATTCACATTAAGGCTCTGCAACCGGGCCCGAAAAGAAGAAGATGGAGAGATACGAATTACGAATGTTAGAGGAGAGCGCTAACATTTACAGCGACAAAATCGATGCGAAAATTGCGAAAATGTTTAATAAAACACGACTCGTTTAAAATAGAGCGAAAATCGGTACAAATCCGGGTTGCGGGCCCTTAAAAAAACCATAGCGCCTCTGGGGTCTAGGTATCTTCTAGCCATTCACCCACTCTCCCCTGGCACAACTCATATCCCACCAGTGCCACCACGACTGCGTGGTGAAGGGCTTTCGAGAACCGTGTACCAATGCGCAGTATTTTGCTCATCGCATTATACTCGGAAGAATTTTTTTCTTGATGAATTATACTTAAAAATATATATTTGTAATTAAATACAAGTTGACGATCACCTATCATCCTTAAATGAAAATATATTTTGTTTTCTGGCTACCAAATTAAAGAGTAAAATGAATGACAGGCATCAAACTCGCGTGAGCTTCGAATTAATGCAGATATGGAAGAGCCTTCTGACGATTTGTCATTAGATCCTGTGGATGGAAACCAAGATGATGCAGATGAATCTAAAAGCGACGGTTCCATCACTCACAGCCTTCTAAAACTGATACAGATAAATCTCCGGACGAAACCGCAGAAGAAGTCTCAACCTCTGCGCTTTCTCACGAACCAAGAAGCAGGACACAGGAAAGGATGATGATAATGATAATGATAATAATGATTTATTGTCTTCATTTCTTAGTAACAGTAGAGATAATGATATCCTCACTGGGATCTCCCGTGCTGAGGATTTCATTTACATATTATAACTTAATTATAAGAAATTAATATGAATTAGACATAACATATATCATGTAGTATTTTTTTTAAATAATTATAAAGTAAATAAGATAGTGGTTTTTTTTATAATTCAGTTTACTAGATTTGGTTTTAGTCAGTATTTGATATCAGTATATTTTCTTTTTCTGATCTCCCCTATATTTAGTATCCAGCTTTTTATTTGAAATTTAAATGTTATAATGTTGAGGTTTTTGAGTGAGAGTGGTATTTTATTGTAAAGTTTAATGCCATAATATAAGAAGATTTTTTGCCCAAATGTTGTGTTAGTAGTTACTTGTTGGATAAGTTTTTGACCATGAGATCTAGTGTTTCTAATGTATGTATTAGTTCTTATTTCTTGGGTTTTGTACTTACGAATGTAAATGTGTATAGTTTTAGAATATAGTTGTTTAATTGACATGATGTTAAGATTGTTGAAGATTTCGTCAGTGCTAGTTCTTACACGAACTTTCAGTATAATTTTCATTATGGCTTTTTGAGTTTTAATTAGTGGATTTAGTATGTTTTTATTTGCACTGCCCCATCCGATAATACCGTATTCTAACAGTGATTGGCAGAGAGCCATGTAAATCTTGATTAAGTCTTTTTTAATGAGGACATTCCTGATAATTTTGAAACAAATAACTTAGTTTTTTAATTTTATTATTTAAATATGTAATGTGATCGGTCCATTTTAAGTTTTGGTCAATTTTTAGACCCAGATACGTTATATGGTCAACGGATAGGTCTACAAAATGGCTAAAGGTGGCGAAGATTCTGTATACCGAACTAAAGAGGACTATTCTGTTGCAGGAATCATTTCTAGAGGGCCAATGTAATTTTTTTCAATTTTGAATTTAACCGGTAATTTTTAAAGCCAACTTACAACTTTTGATTGAGAGACGTGTAGACTTCGGGCGTCCAGCTTCGGACACTGGCCTCCCTCAATCAGTCAAGAAGTCGGCAGCCCTCTTAAGGACATCAGCCCATCTTCTCCATGGAAGACTTCTGTTCACAATCAAGGAAGCCAAACAAATTTTTATAGTGACAGTGACACAATAGAAAATGAAAACACAATCTATTTTTTTCATGCATTTATTTGAAAACTTTAAATATGTTTAATTGCAGCATGGGAATGATAATTTCATAGAAATGGACAAGATACAATATTATAAATAAACAAATAATTAATATTAGTTAGTTTTTGTCGACATTTCGCGTTTACAATACACCCTTAAATAACTATTATTAAGTATGTTCAAAAAGTTAATTATTCTGTTTCAAGAAATTAAATCAAATACTAGACATTGTGATAGGTACCTACCTAGAACTAAAGATAGGTTAGTTGTTAGTTGCCTACATAAATATTTTAAAAAGCACCTTATCCAAAATTTGGACCTTTCAGGTAAAGAGATATAATTATTACGAAAACAATTTTTGAAAATGCTTAGATTATTACCAGGTTTCGTAAAAAGTGTGTTACAAAGTGTTAAAGGATTTCACTACTAGTTGTTTCTCTAATCGGAGGCTCGGAGGTAAACCATCGCATGTCCAGATTTTAGGTATTACTGAATGGTATTATTACTTTTTGTATATTCTGTATCGGAATTTTCGTCCATTATCAACAAAAAAGGAATTAACCGTTGGTACACTATCGCAAGTCTACTTTTGGTCTGGAGGTGTAGATTTTCAAGTCCCAATTTATGAAATAAATATACATATTTCAACACAGAATTACAAGGATTTAATGACATGGATGCCAACCACATTTCAAAGCTTCTACAAAAATATTCCTGCCTGCAGCAAATTCGGCTACTTTTAACAGAGTCTGAATCGTGGAATTTCTTTAGGTAAAGTATTATCTTTGGACTTGAGATGTTTAAATTGGTATGCAATAACAAAATTTACACATTTTTGTCAAGAGGTAGATATATTATTGTAATGTCCCGTAAACTCTTATTCCAAAAAAATAAAATGATGAATAAAATAATCTTACAACAAATAAAAAACTTAGTCAAAACAAATAATTAAAAAAATATTGTTTCTGCTCTTCTGTGAAATTTGTCAATATATGAAATTTGCGATAGTTTACCTCCGAGCTACATGTATATTATACAAGTAATTATAATTCGTATGATTCCTAGCAAATACAAGGTACCTACGAATTCAATGAAGAAAATAATATTTTTAACATCAAATCAGATTATGTAAAGGCTTAAAAAAGAAGCTGTCCATTTTAAAAATCTTAAAAACTCAATCAGTATTAAATTTATTGATGGCTACTGATTTGAAAGTTACATTATTTACATCGATATGTTCAATTCTTAGGGCTTTCCAAAAAACGCCACATTTAAAGATCTTCTTCATCTGCATTCGTAGATAAATACATCACTTTTTGAACCTTTATAGACTTCTTATTGTTCAAGTATTTAAAAGTTAAATATTTAGAAATTTTGAAACATTTTTTATTAAGTACAGCGAAGTTCACCTTCTTTCACTCTTGGTCCAAGAAATATTACTCTCTATTGTTTACTTGTCCTTAGACAAAAGACACATCATACATATACATATACACAATGTACACAGATATGTACGCACGCATATATTATAATACCACAAATAATACGAATTTAGTAAGTTAATTTTATGACAAATTGAGATTTGAATGCTATTTTTTTACCATATTTTAAAAATACATACTCCCACATTCCTACGAAAAGTTAATATCTGTATGATATTTACAAGTTAACAAAAAATAGCATTAGAAATATAAAAAAATAAGAAAAAAGTAACAATACAGTAAATAAATAAGATTTAAAAACTGTTAAACTTTCGTTTAATAGGTACTTTAAACAAAAGCAGTAAAAAGGTTTAATTCTGTCACGAAAACTAAAACTTTATTGTAGTTATACATTTATTGTAGAGTTAACTACCAAATGTAAAAATTTCAGTTTAAAAATAAACTGTTTTCCGTTTATCCTGTAAAGTTATCAAAAATGACCAAGGAGATTAACAAATCATAAATTAGGTGACGAAATTGATATTAAAAAAAAAAATCAAATTCGCGAATCGGAGAATATTCATTTTGCCATTTTCGTGAAGTTATTGATAGGTAACAAGTGTAAAGAAAACAAGTAAAAAAAACCACACTCAAGAAATATACTTTTATCTACATGCTATATTATTAGATGCATAATGTGCGTTGTTAAAATTCATTTACGGTGTTATTAAAAATGCTTAGTTGAGGATACAAAATTATATTATTACGATACAAATATATTGCACTACTTATTTTTGAAATGTTTTAACCAAGTGTCGAAAAACACAAAATTATGCAAACTCGTAGAAATAGTAATATTATGAAGAAATGTCTACAATATTTTTATCCTAAGTATTTATAATACAAAATGGAAATGATGTTATCGTTATTTCTGACAAGAAATAAGCTGAGTTTATTAAAATTATTTATCATCACAGTAGCGTAAAAAATTAAGAGGCACAAAGTATACTAAAGCAGTGTGGCAACACAAAATCGATACAAAATCCTTTTGTTTTTAATACATAAGGCTTGCTTAAATGATTATGATGTTTATACAGCAGAAAAAAGTATAAAAACTCCTACAAAATAAAAAAAATGACGCAGCGAGATTTAAAATAATTGTTAATTATATTTTTGGTTGGGATTATTGCCATTGAAAATAGAAATACAAAATCTAAAACGAGTAGGTACTTAGGGAACGTACCCAAACTACGTGACCAACTTTTTGCAATTTTTAACCCCCCCCCCCCCCCCGGTGACCAAAATCCTAAGCAATCTGCCGCTCATTTGTATGGAGCGTGACATTTTGAAGACCCCCCCCCCCCCTAAAAGTGTCACGTAGTATGGGTACGTTCCCTAATATATCATACAAAAGAATTTAATTTTTAATAAGATTTTTTAAATCAGACTCATGTATAAAAATAATAAATAATTAATGTTGGATAAATATAACAGAATAATTTTAAAGTAGAATTTTTGTATGCTGATGGTTGCCACATTTGCAGTTATTCTAAGAAATTTAGATATACAGGAATAGTTGTCACATCATGCCGCTTAGGCCAGTACTCTAAGTTCTATTCTAATACAGTGGTGTACTGTAGAAATAACCCTCTTCGTAGTTAATAATAGATAATTTTTTTAGATTTAAATTTTATGTGTAATTTTCACAGTAAAAATTGTGCAAATGTACTTTTTTTAGGGACAGATTTATACATTTTCACGTCCAATAACAGGCGAGCCAATAAAATGGGACGATTCAAAAACATCAGAAATCATTCAATAAATCGTCTTTTGTAAAAATTATTGCTAAAAACATAATTTACACGAATGGAAATATTGTGGAAGTGCACAATCGTTCATTTTTAAAAAATAATGTCCGAAAGTGGCCTCCATTTTGTCGCACACATCCATGCAACCTCTTTGGAAAGCTGCCCATAACATTGCGCAGCATTTATAGCGGTATTGCGGCCACCTCACGTCAAATCCTTTATTTTAATACCTGGATAGTCCTTGAGGGGATTACTTCGAAATAATATTTTTTTAGTTACCCCAAAGGAAAAAGTCGCATGCAGACGAGGCAGGAAAACGAGGGGCCAGGAAATATCGCCGTTCTTGCTCGTAAGATGACCGAGAAACGTCTGTATTAATAAACTCATTTCTACTCATGCTGTGTAGCATATCGCACCACCTTGTTGGAAAAACGTTATTTCATTTGTGTAGTTCTCGATTGCAGGAAGAAAAAAAATGTAAAAAAACGTTTTGACACATCATAGTGCGTTTCCAACTTCGTTCTTTGAGAACGAAGCCAATTTTCCCTAACGAATAAACCGCACACCACACGGTTGCGTCATCAGAATGATGAAGTCTTTCGTGTAATTCCTGCGGGATATTGTCTGTGAAAAAATAATCAATTATGAAAATATCGATTTTTCCTAACGAAAATCGATTTTATGCGATTTAATTTTCTAGAAAATCGATTAATTAGTGAGAAATCGATTTTTTTTACGCTGTCGATTTTTTCATTCACATGCTTATTCATTAGTCCGGAATCCGGAGCGCGAACCGCGTGATGTTTATAAACAAAATATGACATTAACGCTATCTGTGCGTCTACGATGACATTTCTTTTGTGCTTTGAAAGCAGTTTAGTTGAAGTTTCTAATCAAACTGGTCACTTGATGAAGTCAACAGAGTCCACGAACAATTTGTAATTTGTGTTGATTATTTAAAAAAAAAACTTTGAATTAAGGTTGATTATTTTAAAACTTGTAATTTCTGTTGAATATTTTTTAATTAATAAAACTGTGATTAAAGATCGCGTTTATTTTAATTTGACAAATTTGAGGAAAAATCGATTATTATAACAAAATTTAAGAAAAATCGATTATTTATAAATCGTATTTTCATGTTAAGAAAAAGAACCGATTATGTAATAATCGATTATTTATGTAAAAGTCACATCCCTAGTCTGACCAATAACGAAACATTTTGTTTGTTGATGAAGTCACCAATACGAAAGTGAGCTTCATCACTCATTTCCAAAGATTATGCTATCTAACTTCCCGATCTCTTGATACACAACGTTGATGGCGCAAGCCAGTGACTTTCCTAAATCATCCCGTTTCAATTAGCTCACCTATTATAAAAACAAAAATATTATTATTATGAAAAAAAATTCGTAGCATCATACGACCTTTATTGAACTAAACTGTTCGAGTGTTCTAAGTTCTACATGCAAGCATTATTTGCGAAATACGATATTGTATTTTTTAATTAGACGTGAGGTTTACCCCTTGCTTGAAATTAATCTGCACGCCTAAAAGACTTATAAACTTGGCGCTAAAATTTAAAAACATTATGATATAATTGAGTAACATTTATAAAGCGATTTTTATTGATTGAATCAATAATATAGAGACTTTTGATTTAAATTAACCTAAAAATTATAGAATTTAATAAAATTAATTTAAAAAATTTCTATATCTTCAAATTATTAATTATTAACTTATTAATTATCGATGAAATTTAAAAAGATTTTTCTTTTTATTTACAGAATAATCAAAAATTACCTTCTCTATTAAATCTGTTTTACTTAACTTAGAAATCAAACGTTCTTTAGTGACATAAATTATTATAATTCAATAAATTTACTAAATATTTTCTGAAAAGAAAAACGTTGGATATATTTTTATTTACTCTTTCAAAATTTTTTTTTTAATTATTAGATACAAGGGTATTACAAAAATATACCTGAAAATTCATGAAACAAAAAAAGGGATGAACAAAAAAAGTTTTAAATATTTAATACCCAAGATAGTTAAAAATAAACACCAACGTGGAAAACTTATTTTATCAGCAGCTTGAAGAAATATATTAAAAATACTATTATTTGAGAATTTATGTAATGTTACCTTAGACCAAGTATATCCCTTGGTCTAAGAATGTTACAAATCACTGAATCAGATATTATGGTAAAAGTAGTCAATATTATCTCTGTAATATAATTTACATATTTAGAGGTATTTGCAGAATATTATGAGTTGTAAATCGAAATGTTTTTTTTTTAAAGTGGCGCACTAATATTTAATTCCATCACAAATATGAAAATATGAAATATCGCTGGGGTACACTACCAAGTGACCAAAAGTGTGAATTTTTTCTAAGTATAATATAATGAATAGGTATCACCTAGGTATTATGATAAACATGAATTATTGTAAGGTTAGGTTAGGTCTGTCTACTATATGAAAGTATAAATAGAGAGCTATGTTAGAAGACCACTTGAGTATGGTTCGAGGTTGGGTTAAGGCTAATTCAGTTGGTCTCGAGGCTAAGGCGAGTGTATAAACCGTAGATTTAAATTTCTATATATTAATTATCGAAGACTTACACCTTTCCCTCTTACTAATAAACGTATTTTAAAATTTACACAACTGATTATCATTTACCCTACAATGGTTTTGTATTGGCTGTGTAAAATTTAATACCCGTTTTTTTAGTAAGGCCCTTAATAACTACCTGGTAAGTATTCTTAAAAGTTGTGTTTTTGTGAATATAAGTAGGAAAGAACTGACCGGGAGAAGATTTTGGTCCAGGGAAAATATTTTTAACCAAACAGTAAATAAGTGTGAAGCATGATTGAATTGAATTAAAATGTAACTAGCCAATGTCAACACCCACGGGTTGTTTTTTCATATGGATTAAGGGTAAACCTAAAATAATTCGTAATGTTCGTTCATGATATTGTTCGTTTGCACCCTTAAATACGCAATATACCGCCATCTATAAACGAGCAGAAAATGATTTTTTTTTTAAATTAACCCTTAATGAAAAAAGGGCTCTATGTTCTGTTGTTGTACCGATTTTCGTACAACTTAAGATGGCGGTCATAATATGACATCTGTCGCCTGTGTCTGTTTTATGTAACTACATCAATGATGGAAATTTGAAATGCTGAAATAAATAAAAAAAATTGTTAAATATGTAATTTTTATCCGTTATTCCTTTCTTTCGATTTGCGTCGTTGAAATATTTCTAGGAAAGTAAGTGCGTCTTTTACGACGTGTATTTTAAGAGGATTTATTTTTCTGAAATATTAAAAATAAATTAAATATTGTTATTGAAGAAATTTACAAAATATGTCTAGTATTCTGAAATATCTCTTCAACGATATTTTATAATATAAAACCATTATTACGAGTGAATGATTTTATTTGAAAAAATAAAAATACTTTTTTGTCGCTCTTCTGAACGTTATGTGGAAATTTGGAAGTTTGTATCATTATGTACGTAACGCATTAATAAAAATACAACAAAAGATAATATATTGATTGTTTATGTGTATTACCTACTGTTCGATAATAATGTGAATTTCGCGTGAATTTTTGATGATTTGGTGAAAGCAACGCCAAAGGCAATATATTATGATGCTTTCGTATGATCTATGGTTGTGTTAAAGATGTTCCCATTTTTGACGATTTAGTTCTGTCCCAAAATATCATTTCTTCTCTAAGGGCTATATCATTTCTTCCTAATGTAAAATATATAAGAAATTAGGTATGATAATAATCTATGAAGGTGTTAGGGCCGGTCTCCTCCGACAAAAAACACGTTCACATTTTGTGGAAGGTTAGATCGGTTACACAACGTTTTTGCTTTTCTTTGCCGATAGAAAAAAAACGATGTGGTGCTGCTGGTAATTTTAAGGTATTTTTTGTGGATATGGTCGTAGGAGACCGGCTCAAAGCAAAAAATACGAGTATCTAATAGGCTCGTCCAGAACGCAGAAGCGTGCGACGCAAAATTTACACAAGTGCGAACAAGTATCAAGCGATAGTTTAACTTGATTTTGATCTTTTAGCCATTAAAATCGTACACCGTAATAAAACTGGGACTACTGTGCATCTTACGGGGGAAATTTGCAACCGACAATGCATAAGAATTAAGCCCAGGAACGCCTAAAATATTTTTATGGCATTTTATGGCACCAGTATCCGTTATCTAATAAGATATTAAATAAATTCGTAAGTTATGCAAAGTTACCCGCCTTGGAAGTTATTTTACTTAAATAACTATAACTCGTTTATAGAATAAGAAAGTACACTTAAAACTACAAAAATAAGATGTTCATACCAACCCCGTATTATGTATCTGACTATTAAATTTTATAAATACTACTCATTCCCTTAAAAAAAAATTTTTGTGAAAAATTACTCAAAACTGATGCAAAGTTTTTAGTAATGCTTTATGCGTTTATGGTAATCTGAAGTTTATATATTTTATTATATGTCCAGTGATGGACCAATGCCTCACATGAAAAATGTAGATAAATGATCATTACATGATTCGAATAATTTTTAAGAGGACTGAGCAATTGTTATAGAAATCAGGTGAAACTTAGATATTGCAGTGGGAACTCTGTTCGTATCCACAACAATTACCTACATTACTTATTGTTCATTATTGCTTTTTGTTGAGATGTTGGCTGTGAATATATAATATACCATGTGTTACTAGATCTTGAAAACCTCGGTTATTTGCAGATATTATAACGGAATCCTAAGTTTACCGAAGAGATGAGGGGGTTCAGTTAAGATTATATAAAATTGGGCAAAGGTGAATAATATAACACGGTAGTAAACATTGTGTTCTAAATGTTAAACTAATTATCCCTTGTTTACTTCTGCAACGCGATGCACCCGGCGTATAACAATCGGAATCGGTCGAAACCACGTACTTCTTATAAGGTTTAAATTACTGCTTTTTTACTCTTCTTAGTCACCTATTTTTTGATTTACGCAAAAAAAAAACATCACCAAAAAGCGTTCAGGCACAAATATTAGAGGTTTTCTGATAATTTTATAAAGAACTTAATTTGTTTCATTATACAAAAAAACGAACTCGAAAAGTGGTCGATAAATAGGAGACTTTGTAAAAAGTATTTATTTTCGGCCTGATACTTTACTTCTTTGGGCTTACCAAAAGATTTATCAAAAAAATACTCAATTGTTTGAAAAGGCAAGGTATGTTCTACTCGCAGTATTTATGTAATAAAATAATAAATAAAATAAAGCGTTTATAATATTTCTAAGCCATCAAATGTTCAAACCAAATGTACATTATGCTTTTGCAATACTTCACAGAGAATCGCCTTCTAATTACAGAAATTACAAGATTCTGAGATATCTAAATACATGCTGCCTCACATAAAGCGGAAAATTTTCTAGCGATTTGTGTTAAAAATGGTTATAACGTAGATAAAATCGAAGAAAATTCGGCAATCTACGTTTTATGTTTTAAAGGTTAATTAATAGATTATAGTTATCGTATTTTATATTTATTGAAAATTGTGCAAAAAATCTACAAAATATCAAACAATCGGATTAATGTTGTTGTTATTGTAAAAATAAAATCAATACAATGTCTTAATATATATATAGGCATAGTGTATTTTATTAGGCAAGAGGGGTCCCTTTGATTTATTAAATATACATTTAAATACCTGCATATGTTTGAGGTCCCAATATTGAATTTTTACACCTGAGTTAATCGTGCTATTTTTCCAGGAAAGGCGATTATTTTTTTCTAATGAATAAACGAATAAAATTTTAAAATATATATATGTTTATATTCTCGTTAGATATATTATTGATCATAAAGACCTCATTTTGGTTAGGTCCGAAAAGACAGTTTTGTTAAGCTTCGCAATTTTTCTTTGTTTGAGTGTTGATAGTCTTCATAATATACTGAAGGGAAGTATAATTATTCTTAACCCGTCTGCTTGTTTTGGAATAAATACATCCCAAATCACGTAATCGCGTTATACTTTCATAAAACCAAAAACGTCCCGAGCAACCTTATGTACACTTTAAAAGCTATATATCTCTCTTCCTCTCGTGCAAACATATGTATTTTTCTTTTAACCAGAAAGATAACAAAATAATGCTTCTTATTGTCTTTGAAAAATGAAAGCTATCTTTCATAGATATTTTACAATCTCGAAGTGGCAGTTTCAGAATTTACGCGCGAAATCGAGGCTTCCGGATTGTGAGGTGCGAATATATTGAACCAAGCAGACGGGGTGCCCAGATTTGCATTCGTCTTGATATTTTTTTTTCGTTTTCGATAACACGGCCAGAATGACACTAATCGTCCGAAGTGACTCTAGGAAGTGCAGTCCATTGGTCTCACAGCTAGACTCACTACTTTAGTCGAATGCCGACCGTCGCGGTTCATCATATACGAATTCTGAGAACATAATCGAATAAAAAGCCGGTTTGCATACTGCAACACCGGATACTTTAGCTTACGTGCAACCGTAACAGTAGGGCAGCATACTCGCGTCGTGCAGGCGCCGGAAAGAGCCGAACTAAATCGCACCCATCCCAAATCCAGCACTACGAAATGGAACATGCTTTGAATTCGCGTTTATATTACATACCTCATGCATTGCCTGAACAATAAAAAAATTGAATCGACAATTCATAATTTTTTGGGGATAGGTAATCCTTTTTTAGGCGTTTGAAATGTTTTACATTTAATTGGCTTGATCAGAATATACGCCAATTGTAATAATAATCAAGGAATTTCTTATATGAAACAAGGCAAGATTTGGTAAAAAATGATAAAAAAAAATTGCAAACATAAAATTTTTCCAAGTTTTAGTGCGAGTTCAATCTAGAGAATTTTTAGCGCGATAAAAATTATTATCAACAGATAAACAATAATCCAAATTTCCAAAGATCTTGAATTTATGGATGCGATTAAAAATATACATTATAAGTTTCCTTTACGAAGAAAACTACAAAATATTTTAGGCTTTTCGATAAATATGTAATTTAAGGCCCATTGTCCACACAGTCGTATTTTATAGGATGCTGTAACCTACAAATAAAGATAGGCGTATTTTGCATATTTATTATGTCCACGCTACTTCATGCAGTAGTCACGTTACAAAACGTCTCAGTTTTCTTTCAACTAGCATCGAGAAAGCACGTCTTTTGTTGTGAAAATGTCAAATGATGATGATGAAGTTATTATAGCATACAATTTTATTAGAAGACGACGAAACAGGCGAAGAAAGTACTGGATTCATCCATACATCGAAAGAAATATAAATTGTAGATTGTTTGTTGCTGCCAGAGAGTTATCAGAAGATGATTCTGTATTTCAATCATTTTACCGAATGACTAAACATACGTACCTACCTACCAAAATTTAGTCTCTACTGTTGGACCACTGATACAAAGACAAAATAGTCGGTCGAGTAGAGACATGTTGCCGCGCGCACCGCATTACGAACGCATGACGAGCGGCTGACGCGACACAGATTTCATTGTTTCTACGCAAGATGCAAGCATTCGTCTTGCAATCGTCAATTGACGAAAGCGTGCGTATGACGTGCGGTTACGTGGACAATGGGCCTAAGAAATCTTTGTAACGTAATTTAAAAAATAGTTAATAATATTGCATTTTTTGTAAGGGTTATAAAAAACATATTTTAAGATTGCTACATTAAGGAATCTGGGATGTTTTAATATTTAATTTAATATTGAGAGGTTTTATATTATTTATGACAGAAGGCTTATTTTAATAATTTTTACTATTTTCCGTTCGCAGGAATCTTAATTATTTTAAATATCACCATATGTTTTGTTTTTTGAAAACTTTATTTTATTTTTAGTTTTAAAACTATTCCGTAAATATTATAATAGCTTTTAATATACATACTCAATGTGAAAACTTATCTTCGAATAAATCTAAGGAGTTTGATAGAAACTATTCGACTTATCTTAAATATTTAGGTTCCTACGCGATTCTTGAACAAGATGTTTGTTCCTACTAGAAATAAAAAATAAAACACGAAATGTTTTTATTTACTATTTATCCATCTATGGCTTTATATTTCGTTTAATATACAATCAATAGATAATAATTATTAGGCTATCTTCCTTCGTTAAGTATTGCTTATTCTTGTAAAAGATTTTACAAAACATTCTTTTACCAGCTTCTTTTATCAAGAAATTTATTAATTAAATATGTCAACTTACACCCACAGTAAAGCATGTAGGTATTGTAAATGAATTTAAATAGTTTAAAATGTATGAAAAACTAGCTGGATATTTGAATATTGCCTAGTTATTATTTACAAATAATTTATACATTTAATTCAATTTTACTACAAGTTTTAAATTAATTTTATTGCTATTGATTAAAGGTATGGAAAAATCCATCTATTAGAATTGTAAATTCTGGCAAAATCACAAAATTTTGTTCGTTAAAATATTATAAATATAATATTACGTACCTACAACTTTCTCTAGCGAAATAAATTTTCTTCTAGGAGATTCTAATCATCATGCACATTTAGAAAATATTTTTTACATTATATCCATCGTTGAAAAATTTTATTCGTAGATATACATATTTAACTTTATATGTGAAAAACCAGAAGAAAACTCTAATTATTATTTGAAATACATATTAGAGCTATTAAGTAAATTTGGATAAAAATGGACATGAAATAATTCCTTTTATGATATTTGTAATCAGAATAGGCTTTTACTTGAAAAATAAGGTCACAGTGTAACGCGGAAACACCGTTTAAAAACTAGTTTAAAATCAAGGATTTTAGTAATAAAAAATAAGTAAGTCCAAAGTCACCCAATGTCAATGTAATATTGGAACACCTACAACAATGGGGTTTTTGTCATGTTTTCCTGTGTTTTGAAAGATTTTGTGACCAAAATTAACTAAACAATTTGGCAAGAACATCTACGTAAAATAACCCAAATAGATTTTTTTTTTTAATCTAACCCTCTCCGAAAATATTACCGAAACAATATTTAATGATGCTCAACCCATGGAACAGAACGAGACCTTGTTCATATTATTGAACAAATATCTAACTTTGTACGCGTGTCGCCAAACCTTGTATTGGTTTCTGACATCGATGCAATATCTATTTTTGAACGAGAGAAGCGGCCATTTAGTAATAAAATTACTAGACGTAGATAATTCCCAAATATATTTCACAATACTGATGCGCATGCTGGTGTCAAACGAGAGCTGTACTCCCATGAATTGGCTTATTTCAGCATATCGCCCGCCATTCATCCTACAGAAGTTTTTTTTATATATATTTTTTTACATTAGTTCCACACAGGAGGCCCTAAGGAAAAAAATCCTCATGGTCTATGTCATATTTGGGGATGATGTGTGGAGGATATTTTTATGGAAAAGAAAGAGAGTAAGTTCTGTAAGGAAAAAGGTGAGAGGGGTGGGTATTGGGGGTTATCCACCACTTACCCGCCCTGGTATAAATAACAGATGGTTACTCATTCAAGGCTCTCGCAAAGACTCTATTTTTTTGAATGAACCGATCTACATTTAATTTTGAACAAATCTAGACCTCCAGTGTCCCTGCATACTTTGTTAGTAAGCAGTATGCAAGTGCTTATAGCGGGAAATCAATATATAATAAGTGTTAGTATGACTGTAGACAGGTCTACAAGGAGGCAAGCGCTGGGTGACTGAGAATAAGTGGTGGGTAGGAATTTGTGGGGCTACGTATCCCACTCGAATCGGGCTGGAGAGGTCAAATGGTTTCCCTCAATCAGTCCTTCCGATCCTACCCGCCACGCAGCAGGTGGGCAAATGTATCCCCCGCCACGACCTAGACAAACTTCACCCCACGAAGTAGGCCAAGCTATGGGAGTATAGCATTCGTATGGGACCAGCGTTGCAGTGACTCGTTTTCGGACATCCATATAATATAATATTATTAGAGCAATCAGAATAGATACATATATCGACAGTTTCGGACAATGGCCCAAAGAAGACACATATGAATAAGGAAAGTGTCCTTCTAGTAATACGATTACTTAGATAGATACATTTTATTTTATTTATATGGATTAATCTCATATATTTGATAAGAGATTTTAAGACAGTTGAAGTAGTACCTACATTTTTGAACGAAGAATGCTCAATTTCGTAAATATGTAGTACCCAACAGACCGACATTTTTCATGTATTTGGTAACACTGTTACAGAGACCTCGTATGTTTTCGGTCTATGTACGACCCAGTTGAAGTAGTAACTTTTCGAATAAGGGAAGCGTCCCTTTAGAATTAATTACATTTACAATATACAGACAATTTGAATTTATACAACTGATACAGGGATTGCTTTGTTTTCTGTCCATGGCCAGTTGAAGTAGTCAAGTAGTACATTTTTGAACGAGGAAAGCGGCCATGTAGTGATAAGTATACATTTACAAGATGCAGACAACTTGCGTTTGTACAACTGATACACATATTGGTTTGTTTTCTATCTGTGGCCGGCTCAATAAGAAAATGGTAAAAGGAAAGCGGCCACGTTGTAATAAGTATACATTTACAAGATGTAGACAAACTGCATTTGCATAATTGATACAAATAATGGCTTGTTTTCTGTCCATGGTCAGGCCGGTTGAAGTAGAAAACAGTACAAGGCAAATGGCCACATAGTAAATAGTGACGTTGTTCGGGCAGTGTTCAGATGAAGGTCTCCGCCGTTGTGGGCGTGAGGCGAGCCACGCTGCGGCTGCGGGGGCGTGGGGCCCCAGGGGGCGCGGGTCAGTCCGCGGGGGACCCGGTCGGCGTGGACAGGCGCCGCTAGGGACCCGCGGGTTCTGTGTCGGCTATGAAGGGCAGCGGCTGCTTCAGGGACAACGAGTTAAGAACATAGACCAGCTGGTCTAGTTTTTTATCCATCATTCCGAGCTGGAATAAATCAATCAATCAATTAACGAAAATAAATAGTTTTCAAAATGCTTTCATCACCATCTAGAGCGAAAAAAATGGCGGTTTTCCTAGTCCAATTGCTGGTATAACTGGCTTTGCACGCAATTTTTCATTGCTTTGCAGTTACTGGTTCAGGCGGTAGCCAATTTATTTTATTTTGGAAGATGATTTTTGTTCTCGACCGTATATTTTGTACCGTTATTTTTGAAGGTATTTTTTGGTGACCGGACAACTCAACAACTCAAAAATATGCAACTTCATCACTACTTTGAAAAGTCATTAAAAGTGATGAAAATAAAACTTGGTTAAAACCCGGCGAGGTGGAGGCTGGGTCAAGATTACCCGCCTATAATTTTAAACCATTTATGCGACGTTGCCGCTTTTCTCAGTAGCTGGAGTTATTGAGTGCCTCGACAAGCTTCTGGCGCGAAATTAGTCGGGCATTAGCCGCGTTGTGAGCTTCTTCTTCTTCTTCAATGGCGCTATAGCCCATTTCGAGCCTTGGCCTCCTTCAAAATAAGCCTCCACCGCCCTCTGTCCTCGGCCGTCGTCTTCCAATCTGCAACATGGAGTAACCCTCTTGCATCCTTCCTGACATCATCCTCCCATCTCAGTCTAGGTCTGCCCGCCTTTCGTTTACCTCCCGGGTGTCCTGTCGGAACCTTCTTCGGTACTCGTGTGCTTGGCATTCGGTGCACATGTCCGGCCCATCTTAATCTTTGGAGCCTTAAATGGGTGGAGAGTCTGGGAGCTTGGTAAATATCATAGAGCTCATTATTGTGGCGGATTCTCCATGCCTCTCCCTCTCGTACCGCTCCTAAGATTCTTTGAAGTACCTTTCTTTCGAAGATGTCCAGCTGTTCCGCTGACTATGCTGTCAGTCAGTGGCGGATACAGAAAAAACTCAAGGGGGGGGGGGCTCTAAAGATATAAGAAAACTAAAAAGTAGACAACGGGGAGAATACGACGAACCGCACAAAGAGGAGACCGACTATATGATTTTGGCAGCCACCTCTGGTCTGGAGCTCCAAAATACCTAAAAAATACCCTCGACTCTGTGCAGAAACGGGCGGTCCGCTTAATAGATTCTCCCATCTTAACAGACGGATTCCAATCTTTAGAACACAGGCGTCGGGTGGGAATGCTATCCTTGTTCTACCGGTATTACAATGGCAGATGCTCCAAGGAACTAGCATCATTGATCACTTCGGCACCGGTGCATAGTCGGGAAACACGCCAAACGCGTGCCCAACATTTGTACACACGGTTGACATTTGTCACATGAGAACGGGTCGTTTCTTCGACTCGTTCTTGTATTCAACAGCTCGGTTGTGGAATGATTTGCCGGCCTCTGTGTTTCCTCCTTCCTACAACATGGGTCCCTTCAAGACCAATGTTCATTCCCTCCTCTCCTCAAAAAGACTCTCCACACAGCATCCCAGATCATTCTCATTGATTGCGAACCAACCTCTCTTGCCGCAGTCTCCAAAGGGTCAAAAACTTCTCTTACAGCCCGTAGGGATCTTCCGACAATGTTAAGGTCGTCTGCATAGCCAACTATTTGATTGCTCCTATAGCAGATGTTTGAGTCGGTACTGATCAGTCGGTCTGTCTTCCTTACGACGTGCTCCAGTACAATATTGAAAAGGGTGGGTGCTAAGCCATCACCTTGTTTCAGCCCCTGGGAGACGTTAAAATCCCCCATTGTTTCACCTCCTATCCTTACTCGACACCGTGAGCCGACCATTGTTGCTTTTACAAGCTTGACTATTTTGGGCGGTATTCCAAAATTTAGGAGTATTTCATGTATTTTCTCCCTATCTATACTATCATACGCCTTTGAAGTCAACAAATAGTTGATATATGTCTATATCGAATTCCCAGCATTTTGTCAGGATTTGTCGTGTAGCGAAGAGTTGATCAGTGGTGGATCTCCCCCTCCTGAAACCTGCCTGATATTCTCCTAGCAAGTTCTCTGAGTAATATTCTAGTCTTTCTTTCAAAATTATTCTGAAAATTTTATACGCTGTACAAAGTAACGATATTACTCTGTGATTTTCACACTTCAATTTGTCTCCCTTTTTATATAATGGACATATTATGCTAGTTTGCCATTCTTCTTGTATTCTTTCGGCGGTCCATATTTTTACAATGAGATTGTGCAGCAGGTTCTTCAGTTGTTCGTTTCCATATTTATAGATCTCTGCAGGGATATTATCTCCTCCCGGAGTTTTATTATTTTTTCAGTTTCTTTTGCGCAGCCCTTATTTCTGCCATTGATGGCGCTCTCATTGTTTCATCATTATTTAGCTCGTCCGGAATGTGAGTTGGTTCGACTATCAGGTTCGTTATTGGGATTTAAGAGCTGTTGGAAATATTCTTTCCACCCAGCCTTGATCTTTTCCTTATCTCCTATTATGTCTCCATTACTATCTCTGCACAAAGATGTGTTGGGTTTGAAGCCCTTTTTAAATACATTGAAGCCTTTATATGCCTCACATGGATTATTATTTACAAAGTCATTTTCCATTTTCAACAATATGTTGTTAAAATACAATCTCTTCTTTCTTTTAATCAAATGGTTAGCATCTCTTCGTGCTTGTTCGTAGGCTTGTCTTTTTGCTCTTGTTCCTCTTTCTATACATATATTTTTTTAAATCACTTTTCTTGCAGACGCTTTCTATGCACTTCTCATCGAACCAGGGATTTCTAGCCTGCCTTGGTCTATTCCAATGCCTGATTCCGCCGCTGTCAGCAGTGCATCTCTCAGATTGGTCCAATCCTCTTCTAAATCATTTGGGGAGAGCTGATCACTCAGTTGGTTTGGTAGGTTTGTTGACAATGAGTCATGATATCTTTCCAATCCTTCTGTTGTTTTAAGAGCATTGATGTTTAGCTTTGGGATACTTGGCTGATTAGACCTTTTATCTTATCATAATTATCATAATTAAGGGTAGCGACTGGAAAATTATAAATGAAAATGCAAATAATGACACCCAAATCCTAAAAACCTGGTCCGATACAAACCTTCTTACAATCAATGCAAAAAAAACCGTTTATATCCCTTTCTCAATAAATAAATCCAAAACTTATCCCAACATTAATATAATTATACACAACAAAAAATGTAACAAAGATGTCTGTAATAATTCATGTACCATATTAAACCATGCAACTGAAATAAAGTACCTGGGTGTAATTGTAGACCAACATATGAAATGGAACAGACACATATGTGAACTTGTTAAGCGCATTAGGAAATGAATCTATACATTCATTAGATTAAGAAATATTCTCAAATTAAACAACCTAAAAAAGTCTATTACGCTCTAGTCCAATCACCAATTCAGTATGGAATCATTGGATGGGGAGGTGCATATGAAAAAATTGTAAGTCCTGTAAAAGTGGTACAAAAACTAATAATTAAAGTAATTTTAAAAAAACAACCAACATTCTCTTCAGCATAATTGTTAAAAATTTTCGAAGTACCAAAAAATTGAAGACTTCTATAAAAAAGATTCAATATTACAAATATTCAAAGAAAATGTAACTAAAAAATTAAACTCAACTCATCATTAAGGCATAAATTTAACATCCAAATTCCTCTATTTTCAACACAACAAATGCACAACAATTATATTTACAAAGGCATAAAATATTTTAATAGTCTTCCCGGAGAAATAAAAAAAATAACAGATTTCGTATCATTCAAGAAAAAGGTCTAATTAATCTTTAAAAAAAATCAACAACCGTAACAACACCAACCAAAATGTTATAACTTCAATTCATAGTATATCAAAAATTAACATCACAACATAGTTTATATTTATTGTTACTTAGTAGTAAAAGTATGTTATAAAAATGAAAAATAGTAGTTTATATATTATATTTATATTTGGTTTATATTTATTGTATGTATACTGTAAGTAAAATGTATGTTATAAAAATGAAATAGTTGTAAAATAACCCCTACGCCAAGCTCAAGAGCTAGTACTCTCCATTGGCGTAGAAATTCATAAAATCATGTTCTTTTCATTAAATAAATATAAAAAAAAAAATCTCTTGCTATTCAGGCATCTATAGGATGCTACTACCAAATAGTGATCCGAATCACAGTTAGCTCCTCTGTAGCTTCTTACATTTGTGATACTGGTCGCCCCTCTTCTTTTAATTAGGATATGGTCTATTTGGTTATGGTATCTGCCGCCAGGTGGTTTTCAAAAAAATTTTCCACCCTCATTTTGCCGGGTTAAATAGGTTACGTTAGGCTAGGTTATGGATTATTTAAAAAAAATCATATTTTTTGACTTTCAAAGGGGAATTGAAATGCCACTCTGTTGAGTTGTCATGAAATCATTTTTTCAATGAAGAATGAAGACAACCGTAGATTTTATAACAATGTCAATAGTTAGATTTATATTTTTCATGGCGGTGTGATGGTCGCGTTTAAAATTGACAAGGATGTTTATTTTAGGCAAATTGTGTTGTGTATAATATATCTACGTGTTCTTTATTGAATTTATTAATTTATTTAAAGTTTATTTTAAAATACGGGAATTAAAAATAAGATGCGAAAAAGGGGTGGCGCGCGGCGTGTGTTTTATTATTAAAATCCAATGTGTAACGTATGCGGTTTTTTCATATAGTAATTCAGAACACAGAAACGAGAATTTTTTTAGTCTAATTAATTACGATTTAAAAATGGAGTGTCAAACTGAAAACAAACATTTTTGGTTATATTGTAAAATTTTCTAAGCAAAAATTGTTATTTGGATTATTTTAAACCCTATATCATTATGACCTTAAAGTACCTATTAACTTAATTTACCTGTTGTTCAACTCTGTACAGCCTGGCCCCGACAGTCATTGGCCGAACGTTCCCAACTCTGTCTATCCCGGTCAGGTAACTGCCTGGCTTACCCAAGGTCTGGTCTAGTCTTCTTTGCAATTCCTGCAATTATATAAACAAGTTAACTAACATACAATTCCTACAATTATATGAACAAGTAAATTGACATACCTTCAATTCCTGCAACAATTTGAACAGGTCAATTAGCGTACGATTCCTGCAATTATATAAACAAGTCAACTAACATACAATTCCTGCAATTATATGAACAAGTCAATTAACATAAAATTATTTGCTATCATCGAAATAAGTCAACTAACTGATTCCTACAATTACATGAACAAGTCAATTGCCATACCAACACTTTCTGCAATTGTATAAACAAGTCGACTAACATACGAGTACAATTCCTGCAATTGTGTGAATAAGTCAATTAAAGTACAATCCCGGCCGTTATAAGAATAAGTCAACTAATTTTCAATTCATGGAGTTACATGAACAAGTCAATTGACATATTATGTATAATTCTATTTTTTTTTATCTAAATGCTGAAGAACAACCTCATGCCTACTCCACTGATACATCCCACAGAGATTACACCAAAACAAAAAATTATCGAAAGGTTTCAGTCTGGATCAAATCAATAGGTATGTAGCGGCCACTTTTGCTAAATCCATCGCGCCGCCACTGACCTCCACGGAACACGCTGGAAACTACGAAATACATACAGTCAGTTCTATGGCCGCGCCGCCTCATAAATAATAATTCCGCCACTTACGCCAAAGGCCTAGAACGTACGGCAGTACCGTACAAATGCCCGCAGAAAGTTCGAGCGATATCTCACCTTTGCGTGAACACACAGCATTACCTACCGTGAGAGTAATTTCTCGCCGCGAGTATATAAGCAAGCGCTCGCTCGCTGTGGCAGTCAGTCAGTACCTTCCCATCCATCGGCCAAGCAACACAGAATGAGCAGAATCGCGACTAAGTACGTGCCTGCGCTGGGCACGGGCCCGCGCAGTCAGCCGCGAACAACATTTATCCAGTGTGACTTCAGGAACATCTTCATAACACCTTCGAGGACTCCATCTCCAACTACCATCTCGACATGAGATGTCAAGCAACCAGCATCCTGCAACGAGCAGCAACCAGCAAGCGGCAACGCGCCAGCAACCAGCATCCTCACCCTCACCGCCACTCAAGGTTCCTTCCTGCGTCACGTGTGTGCTCCGACCCACTGGACACACAGCCGCCATATCTCGTCAACGCGACGACGGTCGACCGCCTGGACCAAGGTCACTTCTACACCGCCATGGTGTAGAGCAACACGCCGGCTCCCTGAAGACCAGTGATCTTCACCGCCGTAGTCTCCTGACCTTCTTCTCACTCATCACGCAGCAGCAACACTCCCGGCACCACTGTCACTCCGCTCCGCTTCGACCTCCGCTACGTAGCTCCAATAAAGACTGATTCATACATCGACTGACGACTTTCATTTATCTCCCGTCTCTACCGATCAGGACCGCTCCCTCAGGTACATATTTTTTCAGAAATTCATAACACAAAACCAAACACTATTTTCGTAATATTCTTAGTACATTTTGACTGAAAAGAAAAAAAATACACAGAAATACCAAAATAAAAAAAAATACAAGTAGGGTTACCTTTATCCTGACCATCATGTTGAGATGTCCCTGGCTGTACTGCTCTATGACATCTCTGACGTCGTAGGGTTTTCTCGCCTGTTGAAACTTGCGTCTCGCCACGAAATACTTTATCTTCCTGATGGCTCTGATGGCATTACGATGGGCCTCCGTGAGCCTACAGAAATACAACATATTCAATTTTCAGTAGTCGATAATGTGAGATAATCACAAGATATGGAAGTAAAGCAGATGGGCCATTTTTAGTTTCAAGCCAGTTTATTGTTGGCAACATTATTCATCCATGTTCACTTATGTACGCAGGTTGTCCAAGAATTAAAAATCTCTATTCTATTATATTATTTCACCAAAACCGGCTCGGTAGCTGCTTCAGTGCGACCTTTAAAGGGCGAAAACCAGAAACATTGAAAAAGAGTGAACAATTTATTTACACGTGTTAATGTTAATAAGCTAAAACAAAGTTTTTTTTCTTTATTGAAAGCTATATATTTTCTGTTTTCAACAAACGATTAGCAAAGCTCTAAGTGGTTTTTATTTCATAAACAGTGTTCATATTTCCTGATGATGTTGAATGTTAGATCCTAGTTTAAAACTTTTATATCTATACCAATGCATTAAGCAAAGACTTACTTTGTGACTCTGGGTAGTTCCTGGTCCATGTCGCAGTCAATCTCGTCGCTGGCAGCCTCCGTGACGGAGGAGACCTGGCTCACCAGGGTCCTGCCTCCCGGACAGCCCTCCACCCTCCTCACGCGATTTGGAGTTCCTGTTCAAAACATTAATACTATGATCCAAGCCAAAATTGGTTAAAAAGATGATTATTGTTAAAATACCTTCAAATGTGGTCAGACATGGCTAACGTGGTTAAGAATGGTAGCATGTGTCAAATTTGATAAGACATGGTCAAATAGATATCAAATATAGCAAATTAGGTAAACTATCGTGAAACATGGTTAACTCTTGTCAAATAAATTTGATAAAATCGGATGAAAAAAACGATTGGCCAAATTTTTTCAAATATGGTAAACGCTTTCAAATTTAGCCTACATATTCAAATATTGTGAAACTATCGACAATGAGATCAAAATATCACCAAATGTGCCAAAAAAATTGATGTATGGTGAAATTTTGTAAAAATATATTAAGTTTGGTGAATTTGGGATACATGGTAAAACTGAGTGGTTTCCGGTGCCGAAACTTATACACATTTTCTGAATGATTTTTTTAAACTTTTGGGGCATTAGGTGTATTGGAATGTTGCACTTCCCTCTTAGGGCAGATACCGACGCCATAGTACGTAGGTAATCTTACTAGTTCACTTCTGAAAATTCACTCCAAGGCTAAAGTCAGAAAACATAAAATTTCCTGTTGCGATAATCTTACATCTCAGCCCCAGGCAAAGCCCGGACAGACCCTAAAGATGACAACGAAAAAAAAAAGATTTACATATCTCCTTATCTCCTGTACTTGTCTCATCAGTATTGCTGCATTTTTCTGGGAAAATTTACTTAAAGCGGTTTATTGCTTTTCCTCAATGAAAAAATCAAGGAAAAAATGGAAAAGACAACAGATTGGCGTACGAGTATATAGTTCTCCCGGATCGCGGCGAGCATCGAGAAGGTGCAAAGTATAAGTTTCTTCAAAGTAGCTGCATACATTTGCGGTAAAGGGCCAAAGGAATGTTTATGGTAATTTCTGACCGATTGTAAATTCTTTTCGCTTTTTTATAAAAGTGTGCAAGTAATTGCTTGGGGCCATTTATATACCTCAATGCTTGGGGCACGGAATATTTTTTTGTTAAACATAGCAGCACATAACATCTCTGATCATGTAAAATTTTGATTCCTGATCAAATTCGTTGTCGCATCAATAATATTTATATTCTTATGTAAAACCTCATTACAAAGACAGAAAATAAACTTTTTGTAGCGAATTACTCCAATGCGGATGGCACAGAAATGGCCTGCATTGTTGTAGGTCTAAATATATTCATAATAATAAAGGGATAATTTACACATCACTGTTTTTTGTGAAAAATCACCTTAAGGGCATTGTTACAGTGAAGTAGAGCATGATATTTTGCGCAATCTTTCAGAATGATAAATACTTACAGTATCGCACTGGTGAAAAATAACATTTCAGAATCGAAACGTTGCTCGAAATGGCTTTATCTGTGTTTCACTACACGACCCTTTTCTTCTGTTGGCTTCCCCTTCCCACTAATTTTAGTGTCCCAACATACCCCAGTTGGGAATGCCGTAGTTCCATATACTCTCGACGGAAAATTGTACCAATTTACGAAATTGCCCAACCAAAATCATAGGATGAGATTTTGAACCTTTCTACGCAATTGAACCCACCAAAAATTTGGTTACCAAGGAATAACAGGATGAGATTTTGAACCATTCTACGCAATTGAACCCAACAATAACTTTGTTTCCAAAGAATGACAGGATGAGATTTGGAACCATTACATGCAATTGACCCCAATAATAAATTTGTTTCTAAGGAATAACAGGGTAAGATTTTGAACCATTCTATGCAATTGACCCCAACAAAAACTTTGTTTCCAAGGAATAACAGGAGATAATTTTGAACTGTTCTCCGAAATTGACGCAACCAATAACTTTATTTCCAAGGATTAACAGGATGGGCTTTTTGGACTATTATTTTTTGATTAACTTAATTTCTTACCTGCTTTAGGCTCCTCCACATAGAATACCACGTCTCCTTCACTCTCTCTTCTCCCGTCGCCAGAGGGCAATCCCTTCTCGGCTCCGGGTCCCCCTCCGGCCGCAGCCCCCGCAGCCCCCGGCGCCTCCATCTTGTTTCTTGATTTCCTCCGCTTCAGCACTGACGCCTTCTTCGCCACCTGCAATATAAGGGACTGACCCAACCACGCGGCGTTACCACACTCAACACTTATTACAACATCCAGCTGGTGAGAAGCCCATCTAGTTCAGTTTATTACATGGTTAGGGTAGGCCGTCAAAGCTATTTGGATACTTCAGAGATATCGAAAGTTGCGCATTTGAATATTGAAAAAAAAACAATTCTTCCCTTAACACTTTTAGCCTTTGCAGCAGACGCCAAAATTTGCAATACCGCGTAAGTTCTCAGAGCGGCAAGAATTAAATTCCATAGAGTTGGGTAGAGGAGACGAGACACCTAGTGTTGGGGAGTCAAAATTTTAGGAAATAATATATGCATATATTTTTAAAACGACTTGACATTGATTTTGACTTTTCAGAGAACTTACGCGGATCTACAGTATCACCGACAACATGTTTGTATTTATATTTTTATCAGATTTAACATTCTAACATACCAAAAATGTAATGGGTTTTTGTATTTTTTAATATATTATGCGCCATGTGACTAAACTTTGGGGGTTAACATTTATGATAATTTAAGAAAAAAATCATAAAATAAAGTTCAAAGACAGCATTTCTAATAACCAAAACAAATTAATTTATCTATTGTAATCGTAGCTTTACTTTTGCGAGTAATCCTGCTCGGATAACGAAATTGTTGGACAATGGCCACCTTTTGATTCTTTTGAACCCTCACATTTCAAATCTCCGGAGAAACAATAATTACAAACATGTGATTACACGAATGTCCTGTAAAATTCTAAAAATAAGAAATTTATCATACACATTTTTTTAAAATTTAGGCGCTAATGGAAAAAAATATGTGCATTTTTTCACGAATAATCTCAGCCACCAAAGTTTCGCGTGTTAGCGGGGAACAAGGTGTATTTAATATTTGATTTTCAATACCAACTAGCGATTAGTGACTTTGAAAACATGTGAAAACCCACTCACACACGATAATTTAAAAATATACTTTTTCGAAAAATCACTCTAATTGTCTCGTCTCGAATAAAGAGATGAAAGAAATATAAAAAAAAAAACAAAACGATGATATCAAGATATCAAAATAGTCGTACGCAACTTTTGCCACCACTGAAAGAAGGATGTTTCCAAAAAAACTCTAACGGCCTTCCCTAATGAGGTGAGGTTTAGGTCAGCTTTGGTTAGGTTAGGTCAACAATTTAGTAACAGATTAAGCTCATCTAAAAACTTTTCCAGAAATTATTTCTGTAGCCGTGGTCTCCATCTTTTAACATGCGTTACAATATCTATTTACCGCATATTTTGATAGTTCTGACAATTAGTATGTCAAAAATATAAATGGGTTTAGTCAGCGCGCTTAGCAAATAAAGCTTTTTTAAATTCAACCTGACTTAGCTTTCTGTCTTTTAACGCCCGTTACGGTGATAATATTTATATTTTACTTTCTTTTTCTGGTGCCCTCTTCTATCAGAGATTGGCTATCATCGAGAAATGTTTCACCAGACTTGACTGGTACAACTCGAAACTCCAATTGTACCAATTGAGAATGGCTGATGAGATTTTTTGTATATATTACACCACGGAGGAAAGGCATTACTTTATTTATTAAAAGAAAATAACTTAGTTTACATCACTTTATTTTTTTTATATTTTATACTATCAACATGTTTCGTGAACCATGTTCACTTCTTCAGGAATAAAAGTATACTATATAAGTATACTATATACGTATCTATATAAGTATACAAGTATAAAAGTATAAAAGTATGCTATATAAGTATACAGTATACTATATACTTATATTCCTGAAGAAGTGAACATGGTTCACGAAACAAGTTGATAGTATAAAATATAAAAAAAATAAAGTGATGTAAACTAAGTTATTTTCTTTTAATAAATAAATAATGACATCACAAAGTAACAACCTTTTAGAAGAAGTTTTCTTCGAAAAATTAAAGGCATTACACAGTCAAATAAAAAAAAAATAATAGTCACGGTAACGCGCTTTAAAATGTGGAGAGTTAGGCTATAGATTATTTTTTGGGAGGTTCGCATAAATAAAGTGTAATGGGTCAATTTTTTCTGTACTTATCAATGTCTTTTGTTAAGATACGTCAATTTAATTAAAGTTCCCGTTCTTTTATATTACTGCGAGGAAAGGGATGTCGGGGAAAGTGTTAAAAAGCTTATCAGGAAATGCGGTTAAATTTACCACTTTTTGCTTTCACCACATTAACTGATTATCTGTCGAACGTGCACTGAGTTTATTCGATTCCGTTTCGTATTAATTCCGGAATAAAATACATACATTTTATTTAAGGATGCCCCATTGGCACGTCAAGTAGGTACTTAAATAAAAATAAGACGCGCGATTCATAATTCAAATATTTAAAAACCCCATTTAGGGAATTGTGTCTGGGCAGAGGGGCATGAATATTCAACTGCCATTGTATGAGCCGCAGTACAGAAAAGCGTTTAATTTATAGATTCCACAGATTTTTCTAAAGAATAAGAAAATTGCAAGGGCAAAAACAAAGAGTGGCAAAGGCAACATTAACAAACATTTTCTGGCTCTAACGACGATCATATTAATGTCTACACACCTTGTCTACATAAAGCTTTGATAATTTTACATACATTTTGATTACACACCCAATTACCGAAAATGATTTTCTGCTTTTCCTTTGTACATTCTTATGTAGGTACTATGTGTTAAGTGTTGTGTTATCCTATTTGAAATATTTAATGACATTTTCTAACTGGAAATTTATATTTAAATTCATCTGGATTCACCTTGATTCATCTTGATTCATCTCGATTCATCTCGATTCATCTTGATTCAATTCGATTCGTCTTTCATTCATTCATATCGATACATCTTGATTCATCTCGATGCATCTTGATTCATCTCGATTCATCTTGATTCATCTCGATTCATCTTGATTCATCTAGATTCATCTCTATTCATCTTGATTCATCTCGATTCATCTTGATTCATCTCGATTCATCTTGATTCATCTAGATTCATCTCTATTCATCTTGATTCATCATGATTCATCTCGATTCATCTTGATTCATCATGATTCATCTCGATTCATCTTGATTCATCTCGATTCATCTCGATTCATCTTGATTCATCTTGATTCATCTTGATTCATTTTGATTAATCTCGACTCTTTTATTTTCAATTTAACTTCTATGTTACTTTTTATCTTCATTTTCATACAACACAATTGTCTTTGTATCATTTTGTCTAGTATTTCACAAGTAGCAAAAAGGGTCATCATATGGAAACTACTGTCATCAATTATTTGCAAAAATTCAATTATTCCATTTCAAAAAGCCTTACAGTCAGCAACTAAAATCATTTCACCTTTGTTGCAAGTTTATATTTATTCTTCTTCTTCAATGGCGCTACAGCCCATTTCGAGCCTTGGCCTCCTTCAAAATAAGCCTCCACCGCCCTCTGTCCTCGGCCGTCTTCTTCCAATCTGCAACATGGAGTAATCCTTTTGCATCCTTCCTGACATCATCCTCCCATCTCAGTCTAGGTCTGCCCGCCTTTCGTTTACCTCCCGGGTGTCCTGTCAGAACCTTCTTCGGTACTCGTGTGCTTGGCATTCGGTGCACATGTCCGGCCCATCTTAATCTTTGGAGTCTTAAATGGGTGGAGAGTCTGGGAGCTTGGTAAATATCATAGAGCTCATTATTGTGGCGGATTCTCCATGCCTCTCCCTCTCGCACCGCTCCTAAGATTCTTCGAAGTACCTTTCTTTCGAAGATGTCCAGCCGTTCCGCTGACTTTGCTGTCAGTGTTCCCGCCTCACATCCATAGGCCAAGACCGTTTATATTTATTATTTGTACGCAATTAATAATTTTTAAAAATATTTTCTTTAAATTTGTTTATTATTTATTTAATACAAGAAAAGACATTTTTAAATACAAGTTTTATGTAGTCCCCCAAAGCTGTCACAAATGAAGACTTGTCTGTAGGTTCTACAAAATAATATGTTTTTCATAATGTCAGTAATATAAATTTCATTCCGAGTACAATCTCGATCATTATTACTGTACGACCAACAATTTTGGAAGACGAATGAAGTCAAACAAGGTGCTCGAATAAGACTTTTAGAGACCTTCATGGGACCGTACAATAGGTGCTGAATTACCTGAAATGTACCTACATAAGTTGTACAAGGAATATGCGTATGTCAACTTTTGAGATGCTGTGTGGGGGGGCCTTTAAGGGAAAGGAAGGAGATGAAGTTCTAGGAAAGGAAAAAGGTATGATGGGTGGTTAGGAATATGGGGGTCAATATGTCCAGAAGTGACAGAACCGTGAATCCATTCCTCCCACTGCGGTGCAAGGTTATGAATCGAGAGTCCGGCTGGAGAGTTCAAAAGATCTCCATCAACCAGTCTCTCCCGATCCGGCCTGCAACGCAGTAGGTGGGCAGATGTTTCGGCCGCCAAGACATAGACAAACCTCGCCCCATAAACCCGGGCACCCCTGCTAAGTCACCGGGGCGAACCACTCGGGGTGACCTACAGCAGGGGTGTTGGTCATCTAATAAATGGTTCACAGTACGGCGGCACCCATATCCGCCTCCCAAATCAATAATATTTATTTTGTGTGCATGCAAACATCTAAAAGTTTATCCGTTTCATTACATAATAAGTAAAAGGATTTTTGTCAAACAACCCGAAAAACAAAAGTTGTTAAAAATGATACCCAAAAGGGTATCATTTTTGACATGTTCCTAGGAAGTTTTTTTTGTTGTTTTTCAATCATCCTGCGTATGGTAATAAGTAATAACATCCATGGTAATATGCCAAATCTATTTTACAACATGCAAACTAAGTCTAATTTTTATTGTCTTTAGCTTTATAAGCAACTAGACCAGAAATAAATCACGGATAGTCGGAATTCTCTTAAATCAGTTCCAATTTTGATAACGACAATTAAAATATTTTTCCGTTAAATACTGAATTCTTCAAACACTTCCAATTTTAAAAATGACACTTAAATTCAAAGCATATACGAGTTCTACAGTTCATTGAACCGGAGTTACAATCGAAACTAGTATTTTAATTATTAAATAATAATACATTATAAATGTAAGTACAGTAGTGTGCGAATTAATGTGAACACGTGATAATTAGCACAATTACACTTGTTCTTGCAGTTGTATGTAGCATATTGTAATAGCGGCCATTTTTTGTCTGTGTTCTATCATTCAGTGAGTTACGAGACACACCAAGCTACAGATGCGTTAAATTTTGTAATTTTTTAGAATTACAGTTTTTTTGCAGAGGTAAACTTGACTAAAGCTTTTTGTTTCTTATTTTTCAAGATGGATATTTCTCTTTAAAAATGCACAAAGATTGTTAAAATTTCAAAGACAAAAAAATTACGTACGTTGAATAACCAGGTAACTTTCCGGGTCCTAATCCAATTGAAAATCGGTGGGCTATAGTTAAAGCAAGATAAGCACAACAAAAACAGATTGAGGCAATAATTTAGAGACACGCAAATATCAGAAAATTGTAAAAAAAAATGTTGATTCTATGCTAAACCGTGTACAAGAAGTTATAAAAGTTAAGGTAGGACATACTTCGTATAAAAAAAAATTAATTGTAATTGTTTTTGTATTTTTTTCTTCAATAAAGAATATATATTATTTTTTCTAATTCTACACTTGTGTTCACATTAATTCGCACAGTACTGTAGGTATAAGACTGTAGGATCGCAATCATTCTAGAAATATTTCGAGATTACAATTTCTTGAGGTGTAGTTGCAACTTCACCCGTCTCACAAGACAATGTCTGACATAAGATGGGTTCATCAATGGAATACAATAGTGTAAAGACATTATATCTACCCAGAAATGTGTAGAGATACTTTTTTAAATTAATTATTGCTATTTTTAACCTGCCAGTCGCAACTGTTTTACTTAATACGAAATTTTGACAACAATACCCATCCGTCGCAAATACGATTCAGTACAGAAATCCAATATGGCGAACATTAGTTAGATTATAGAGTTTTTTGTCATTAATAATGTCTTAGTCGATGACATTATCATTGCAAAAGATTATTTTTAAGGCTCTCACGTAATATACGAGTACCATTAAAAATTGCCTCGTTAGTTATTGTTAGGGAAAGCTAGGTTTTAAAAAGTGGGAATTGCTAATTACGTCCTTAACCTTTGGATTGTACAGCGAATCCACCGTAGCTCACCGCACTAGCCTCGATTTATTTTTTGCTTTAAAAAATGTTCCTAACACACTAAAAAAATAAATTATTCGCTTGTCAAGAAAATAATGTATATGAACATTATTCTGACTTGTCGCGTCGGTTCGTAACTTGCGAACATTCATTTTTTATTTGTGAAAAATCGCGTCACAAATTCTGTATAAAACATTACAATGTTTTATTTTCAAAAGTCATAGTACTGTATTTATCGACAGGATGGAATATGACTTATTGTAACTAACTAACCATCACGCCGTTTCCCCGCAGGGGTAGGCAGAGAGGACAGACCGCCAAACATCCCGGTCTTGGCACACATTCCTTGCCTCGTTTACATTCATACAACGTCTCATACATTCTCTTCTATTATTCTGACTCTTGACATGGCCCGACTCAAGTATCTGATTCACTTGGTCGTGCCATGTCTTTCTTGGACGTCCTCGACTTCTTCTACCATTCACATTTGCGTCATATATTCTCCTTACACTCCTTTCCTCGTTCATTCGCTCTACATGCCCAAACCATCGGAGCGTTCCTTTCTTGATCTTACTCATCACGCTTACATCAGCCTTGCATTCTTTGCGGATTTCCACATTTCTCACACGATCATACATGGTTTTACCACACATACGCCTCAGGGATCTCATTTCTACAGCGTTCAGTCTACTTTCATCCTTCCTCTGCCAGTTCCATGCCTCACTGCCATACATCAGGGTAGGTACCAGTACTCCATTATGGACGGCTAGTTTCGCGTCTTATGACTTATTGTTATTGTGAAAAACGACTATTCAACTACAATTATGATAAAACTCAAGAATATTTTTGTATTTCTTCTTTATATATTTTGGTAACGTTAGGTAGAGAGAAATAAATAAACAAATCTCAGAACATAAGCGGCTATCCTGGGGAAACTATCTAGGATATATTCTTATTTTTTATATAAATATATAAACACATTATCTGGTAAAACGATACAATTTAATAAGTAAGTTTTTTTTTTTTTTTTTAAGTGTCGGCCGGCTCTTGGCAGGCCACTCGGCATTTTAGCTGGCACATTAGGAGTTAAACACATGGATTCAATACAAATAGAGCTTTATTTATAATATTTCACGTGTCGTCTGGCATTGTGCAGCAAAGTTCGGATTGATTATTTTTAGAAAACGATATATTCAGATACAATATTAATCCAGAAGCAGTGTCGGATTGAATGATATCGAGTCTCTAAATATTGTCGGGTAGTTAGGAAGGTTGCATGCATTTCTAACACAGACTATAACAGACTATTTGGGTTTGTGACAACTATAAATAATATATTCACAGTTGACGTGTTTCACCTGTGTCATTGTTCGTGTTCATCCTTTGTTACTTGCGGACGGTCAAGCGGTCAAAACAAAAGGCAAAGCTATCAACACAGTCAAATGATAACATTTTTATTAGATTATGGAATAGAGCGGACAAAGCTGCTTGTGTGTGAATGGACCTTAATGTCATCAAAATATTTATTTCGAATATTTTTGTGCTGGCAATTTCTTCAAATGAAAAAATAGGTATTATGAAACAGTAATATACAACTTATTTGCTTTTCAAATTTAAAATCAGAGTGAGAAATAGAATATTTAATATACACCGGGTTTCACGCTCATATGGAAATAATTAAAGTAATAAGAAAAACACTTACCGACCACCACAACAAGGGGAATATCAGTGGCGGTCCGTGAGTTTTCAGTGAGCTAGAGTGCTAAGATTGAAAAATACGACGTTATTGACATTGTTGTAGCTGAAAATGATTTGGATACGGCGCATCCCCAAACTGAAAGAATCCTGAAAAACTTCATACAAAATATTGAAATTTTGAAAAAAAAAAAAAAATCCTTTTCAGCCACAACAATGTCAATCTTCGCAATCTAGCTCACTGAAAACTCACGGACCGCCACTGGGGTAAATGCCTAGCATGGTGGTCGAAAAAGCCTCAAATTATGTAATTACGAAGCAATGAAAAAAGAAAAAAAAAACATTTTTCTTTAGGAGAGCAAATCTCTAAATTTATTAAAATATACACGTTTTTAATATTCCAAAAAATTATTAAGTATGAGTTTATTTTTTATTAAATATACATTTTTCATTTTATAATTTTTTTGTATTCTTTCGACTACCATACTGGAAGTCGTACATGGTAGTTTAATTTTCAATTTAACTTAAGCCTCAATGACATACGGCTAGTTTACAAGCAACTATCTACTAAGTTTAAAAGCGGGAAAATCGGCGAGTGAGATTGTCATGATGACACACAAAATTGTCCACTCGCTCAGAAGCGTAGGAAACTGAGGCCGCTACTAGCGCCAGTAACAAGAATAACGACGCCTGCGTGAACTAATTCTTCAGATGTTTGACAGTCAAAATCAGCTGTTTATCGGAAGCCATGTTGGAAACATAAATAAACCAATCACGAGCAAGCGTGTAGGCGAGTAAAGTACACGACCTTTCAACTTTTTTTCGTAGATTGTCAACAATCTGCTAGTTGATGCTAGTTAGCAAGTGACACGATGACACTGGGCGAGTTTACTAACAGATAGTGAATTTCCCTGATAGTAGCTTGTAAACTAGCCGTGTGTCATCGAGGCTTTACTAAGGTTTAGCGCGTCATACGAGACACCATATTTTTGTCAAACGAAAGCGAATAAAAAAAGTTTTTTTTTTCCATTGGTCTAATTTAAAAAATATTTTTCTTAAATTTTCGCCAGTCACCTCCTGCAGTCGGGTAGTATGAGCATGAAACACGGTGAATTTGTAACTAATATCACAGAACGAAAGAAAAATTTCTTTCACACTTTATTTTTTTAAGATTGCGTTTTCAACTTTTTTGAAGCGTTTTCCTAATATCATTATTTTAATTGGACTGTTTGCTTTCCGCAAAGCTAAATGGGAATTATTAATGTGTACTGTACATATCAAAGGTGTGGCAGTCAAGACACATTATGTGCATATTTTGTTATGAAAAAAGTTCGTTTGCGAATTACCATGCACATAGATATGCATTGCGGACAAGACGTTACCACGAAGCACTAGAAACTAGACTGTACAGAAAGCTCTATGAGAGATAGAAAATCTAGAAAATAATTTTGTAAAAATGTACTATGTACACAAACTAACTGAAAAAATTGTGGAGTTTTATGTTTTTTAAGCATTCCATTAATATTTAAAAATTATGGCTTTCTTAATATTGAAAATCTTTGAGCATTGGCTAATTTAATGTTGCCAAATGCGCGATTGGTATGTTAATTTTTTTTTAAGTAAACAAAAGAATATATATTTGAAAATTTATAAATAGAATGTAATTGAACAAGTTTGTGGTAAGATTGATTTGGTAGGTACTAGTTAGATTAAAGTAGTAAGCAAAGTTAGAAAAATAAAATAATAAGATGACAGTCTTCATACCCTAGACAGGGGCGTGGTGGCCACTGGAGGTTGTTGCTGGGTGCTTGTGTCTTTTACGTAGATATTCCACGTGGCTGTACTTCTGAAGGCTTTGTCAGCTGCGAAGCACCTCCATAGGCATTGTATCAACATGGCTGCAGCAGGGATCTGTAATAATAAAAAATATATATATAATGGCGCATAAAAAAGTAAAAATTCCGAATTCTTCGAAAATGTTTATTCAAGTTCTGATCGTTTGTTATAAGTATCGCTTATCCCTCCGACTAAATTGTTTGCTTTGGGAGTAGCTCATTATTATAGGTCACGTAGAAATCCTTTACTTTCATGGTGAGAAATCTGATCTAAACGGTGTTAGAAAGAGAAAACTCAAAGCTTCATATTAAAATCAAAAAAGTTCATCACAGAAAAATTAAAATATACACCTCTATGAAACTAAAGTTTCCGACCACAATTTAAAAAAAAAAAAAACCTTGTGAATTTTTCACTAAGTAATTAGTTTCACATGAAACAAAAAAAGCCTTACAGTAGGTCAATAACACATTTGTCTAATAAAACGTGTAAGTGTTTTTATTTTTTTTTTCGTTTTCAGTAATTTTAGTTAGAAAAAAAGAGGTGAGCCATATTTAAAACTTTTTTTTGTTTGCTTTAAAGAATTTTGTATTTCGAAAATTAAATGATTATTTCTAGTAAAATTTAAAGGTACATCTCCTCTAAAACACAGTTTTTAGTTTACGGATTCGTTCAGAAATATTCAATATATTTGCATTTTTTGCAAAGCGGAAATAATCTGACCATCTTTGCATGACCGACTGTGCATTTTCGAGGCCTGAGAGGTTAGATATATTTACCTGCCGGTTGAAATGTTTTTGCCTTTGTTTCTGTTGCACTTTGAGTGCAAAGCCGGATCCGAGGATACCCTGCAACAGAGATTATCAATTTCAATAGAAGTTAAAAAAAGAAAGGTGAACGTCTTCAGGTTAGGAATAAACTGAAATTGACGCTATTTAAATTCCTCCTACTCCGATCATTATTAGGAGTAAGTGTTGCTCGTGCCAAATGCTGGAGGACTCTGCTAGCAGACTAGCAGAAGAATGCCAGATGCTTTGAACCACTGGCACTGCGCCGCTAACGGATTGGTCAAAAGTAAATATTTATGGGTGAATCTTGCAGGAAGAATTACTGAGGTTTATAGTTTCATTGTTCCAAATGTTTTTTGATTCGGGCCAGAACCCGTTATAACCCTCCGAGTTGTTTTAAATCGCCGCCGCACCCTGCTGTGGTCTTACTGGTGATCTTTTATCTCTTGGCCATCAGATTGGAGGGAATTGCATCAGCAAAATTTATTTCAGTTTTGGAGGGAATTGCACCGGCAACATTTCTTCGGTGCGTGAACTCTCCATTTCCAATTCAGATCAAGTACAAACAGTCGATTCTGCTTAATTATTTTAGTTACTTGGGACAAACCCAAGGGCAGAAACCAAATAAAGAAACTAATACTAATTTACTTCGGATATTTGGGATATCTTTCCGTTTGATTCGGATAAATTCCAATCTGAAGTCGATTCAAAACGTCTCTCAGTCAAAAAAAAATATTGAGAAGGGCGGACGTGCGGTATGCGGCGCGGGTGAGGAGAGGGTATGTCAATTTTTTCGGGATCGGGTTACAAGTAATTGATAACATGAAGAAATTAGGAAAGATTGAAAAAAACAATTTTGAAGCTGGACAATGAAGGTGACCCTCCAAATAACTATTATTTATGTTAATAATGATTATTAATGTAAATACACAATAAATATAAGTAATTGAAGTCTTAACTCATGTTATTGTTTAAAAATTGTGTTTTTTCACTACCTTGTAAAATTTTAAAAAATCACAATGGAGATTTTTGTGGCTACAGTTAGTAGGTACATAATTATTTTTCTTTAATTCCGGTATTCCCCTCAAATTTAAACGATGTTTAACAAAAGTCTCGCGCAGAACAAAAACTCATTCGGCGTGTCTAAAATCCACCGAACCGAGCCAAAAAGTAGGCTGTTTGTGGCAAATCCCCGAGCCAAAACCCGCTCAGAATGAATTAACACATCGAGTTCGGCAGTATGGCTCACGGGGAGAGGTTCCTCCGCGGTATGGCGTCTATAAGTGAACTTAATTTTGGTCTAGATGTCATAGAAAAATATGTACCTAGATACCTACATCACATATTAGCACGAAATTACAAATAAACCGTTTTTAAATATTTGTTAAATAAATATTTTTACAAGAATTTTATTTTTAATATCTACTTAAAATAAATATTTTTATAAACTTTTGTTGAATATTTGTGAAAAAAATTGCATTTTTTATGTAGCCATATACAATTTCAGTTTAGAAGTTCGAGTTGTTCACTTGATGGTGACATAAATCGTGTTGCCATTCCTAAAATATTCTAGGGAAAGTTTTTTATCTTAAATTCTCTTGCCACCAGAAATTTAACTACCAGCCTAATATTTACCACTTAATATTTGATGCCGTACAGATTTTCATTTTCGGAACATGGCATCACTGGAAATAGACAACTGGCTCGGCTCGGTGTAACCCCATAATCTGGATCGTGGCCAAATGGATTCTGGGCCAAATGGCTGTACCGTGTGTGTCCAACTTCAGACTGCCACATGAATAAAACATAGTAATAGCACTCACGGCAGGCAGAGCGAAGAACGAGATGGCAAACACGGAGAAACAAGAAGCCACTATTTTTCCCATCCAGGTCTGCGGCACCGTGTCCCCGTATCCTATAGTGGTGACCGTGATGACGCCCCACCAGAGCGCGTCCGCGTAGGAGCGGAAGTCCGTCTTCCCGTTGGGGCCCACCACGTCCTTCTCCGCGAGGTACACGAAGTACGAAGAGAAGATGAGCCCAAGGAAGCCAATGTAAAGGGTGGTTATGAGTTCCTAAATGGTTGAAAGATACACAGAAAACAAGTCAATTTTATGTTTTTGGACACTCTAGTTTATTGCTGTCTATGTCTTTGTCGGGAATTGAACCCAAAACTGGTCCATGTTCAAAATCCTTTTACCTTTGCAACGGTGATATACATTACCATCGATATAATTAATTTACTTATTTTATTTATTTATACGCGTAAGAAGGCTCTTAAATAAAAGTGATAAACGAAATCATAAGAATACAGTGTATAATAGTGATTATATGTATTACCAATGTAGAAAATAATAATAATGAGATAGATGCAATTATAAAGTAGAAAAAAAATAGCTGTATGAATATTTAATATGAATCAAAGAATTCAAAGTTCCCACATTTAAGAACTTATTAAAAAAAAAAGAATTATATAAATTATAAAAAAAAAAACTTGAACATATATTTATGTGCTCTAAACTAAACAAAAAGGAAAGTGTTTATTTAAAAGAAAATTAAGAAAATGTAACAAGATATAATTGGAAAAAATAAAGGAAAACAAATTATCAGAAAAAATCAGAATCATTAATGATAAAATACAATTTATTAAACTCTATAAAAAATATTTTAGAGAAATTGTAAACAAAAAATAGCTTCCCCTATTTCCACCTGAAAATCATGCCAATAATCCTACTTTTTATCCTCCATAATGTTTTGTTTTGTTTTTCATCTCACTAAATACACAAATATTTATGTCTTTTAAATTCAGAATCATTAGTACGATGTAAAAATATGAACTTTACATATGATTATATTCTTCAAAATGTTAAATAATAATGAATATTCCTGTTCAATACTTTAAAATAAGTACATAATAATTTAAGGTTTTCAGGGTTTCTTAAATAAGGCATAAAATATGTCAAGTGGAAAGTCGAACAATATAAATAAATAAGCCCAGTTGTTTGGCTGAAAGTTTGGCGACTACTTCACGCAACAATCGCCTCGAAGTGAATGATTGAATTGGAATAATGTGTAAGTCATCGTTAAACATGGGCCGTCTTTTATTTCCTTTTTTTGATTTTACTGACTTTTAAAAAATATAATTTAATAATTTTTATTTCTATTTTTTATAGTTGAATTTTTATGAAGATTTTTACAGGTAGGTATTTTATTTTGTTTCTACTTTTTGTTTCTACATAATATGTTATTATAGTTATAACATAATTAATCCTAGTATGACTTCCACGATACAAGCAAAAGCCAAGTATGGTGTATGGTGGTCGAGAGGAATTACATAATTTGTAATATGTAAAAAACGTTCAATTAAGAAAAAGGGGTATTATGCGTTAAAACTCTATCCAAATAAAGAATCCAAATATAATAATATATGTCCGGAATAATATTAAAACTTAATAAATACACATATCATTTCAGATAAAAACATGCGTTACCTGTCGATGTATGAAGACCACAGATCCCAAGAGTCTCCAAGTGCCCCCTTGCCGGTCCACGTGCAGCATCCGCAGTATCTGCAGGAAGCGAATCCCTCTGATGGCGCTGGTGGCAAACACCTGCCCATTGGAACCTACCGACAGTACGACCATCGAAGCTACCACTACTATTAGATCTGCAAGAAAAAAATTATAACTGTTAGTACAACGTATTTTAATTGTTCCAGCAGTCTTTCTCATGTCGACAACAACTAGCAAGTTCAATTTTTTTTTCAATTTTTGGTAGGCACTGCATTCAAGTGAAAATGAAAATTTACAAGATCAGTCTCTATTTTGTGGAAAACAGAACAGGGTTCGATGATCAATTACGAGCCTACGCGATTTTGAATACATGTGAAAAATGTACCAACGTGTTATAATATAATATTTATCAAACCTTGAATATACCTACTGAACTTATCATAAAACGAGCACATGAATATCTGACGTTATTAATAGCCTAGCGACTGAACTGTTGAAATTTAAGAACTGTTAATCTCTGCCTCCCCTTATGGAAAACCATATTCGTACTCGAAGTTTGTTAAAAAGCTACTTTTGTAATAGAACCGAATTTAAGCAAGAAGCCAACAATGCCAAAAGATGGTGCCATTTACGTTAACAGCTAACGTGAGGAGCATCGCCTGGCAGGCGTACTTAAGTACTATTGGATTTGTAATTTTGTGAATCTCTCCGAGTACGGAGAGATTGATGGTAATATTATTATTATTGCATCTGGCAGTTGTGAATAATAATACCACGCGTCTATATATTATATATAACGTCATTGCCTACTGGTGACTAGCTGTCACTGGATTCGAGGAACCGGCTATTTTTGGAACCAGTTCGTATCGAATTTATAAAATGGTAACCAATATTTAAACTAGGCGAAGCCGAACCAAAAGGCCTAGCAGGCCTAGCAGCAAAAATCTGCGAAGCGGGTTTTTAACTTCTAGTATTTTAATAATGTATTTATTTTATACTACTCCAGGTTATTTAAACATGTAACGTTGAGCGGCGAAATTGTTGTTATAAACAGTATTAAATATAAATACGTTTTTATGATTATGACGAATCGAGAAAACAATACAAAAATATTGAGAGATACCTAGAGAGCCTTAAATAATAAAAGAGATAGAGTGCCAAAACAATAAAAAAACAGATGTTTGCTTTCATGAATAATAATAAAAAAATTAATGCGAAAACTAGATTGTAAAAGTGGAGGAAATAATTTTTCCAATATTTTTGTTATTTATCCAAACCAGTAAATTATTTCATTCTTTATACTTAAATAATTTACGTGCTTATTTACTACCTTCGAAAATACTATTTCAAACTTAAATAAATTTTATTGGCAGATTCTGCTACGATTTTATGTTTTCCAATCTATACACTTTTATACTGTGGCGACAATCACACCTGCATCTGGATATATAAAATATCTACGATCATAAACACTACATCCAGGAAGCATAATAAAATTTCAAATTCTGAAGGCATCACTGCACAAACGAATGCACAATAGTTATCGTAGCTAACCTTTAGCCATAAAAATAGCACGGGACATTAATTGCAAGTAGTAAAGTGACACAAAGAGTCACGTGAACAAAAGTCATAAACTTGAGCGGCATTGTCTCAGTGTCGGATGCTGTCAACATATTAATGTTATAGTTGAGAAACTCCATCAGCCACGTTTCTAATAAACATTATTGATTTGTTGTGTTGATATAACTGGATCTTTTTATTTCTCTTCAAAGAAATTTTTGACAATACGAGATCCAAAAATGGGCAGGTCTTGCAAAAAGAATTCCAGGCGTCAGGTCATAATCATGGCAAAGTGGGTAAGTCCAAAAGAAACCCAGATGCGGACAGAAGAAGAAATGGACCAACTGCATGAAGGAAGATTGGAGCAGGATGGGAAAATCTAAGGACTGGATATTAATGTTTAGAGCTGAAGCCGATGGAGAACAACAATAATTGTGGAGGAGGTCAATCTCCAGATTCCAACATGGAAGATTAGCATCGTGATACAAGAAACCCAATCATTAGAAACCAGTGAGAATCGCCCCCAAATCGGGAAACGTTTTGCAGCGAGCAGGATATTTTGGACTATTCAATTCCGAATGGTTTTCCACCAAAATTTATTTACCAAAATCCTTTTTTTTAAATTGACACTTAAAAAAAAATTCTCTCTACCCATCGCCGAAACACTGATAGCTTTTGTTCCTTTATAATTCAGGATAAATATAACAAAATTCTTTGATTTTATTGTTGGACAGGCGTTACAACTATTTATTGATTAACATGCTTTAAAAACTACTATTACAAACATGTTGCTGTATTCTGATTAATAAAATGATTATATACCTGCATTATTAAGGTTTGCACTGATCATTAATTTATGGTTTACATACAGAAGCTTACAGATGTTCTGAAGTAGGTACCCTTGTTTCGGACTCAATATCGCTGTAAAAAATACGATGTTGCTTCATCTCGATTCTTTTAAACTAGGTTCCTACAAATTAGCACAGATGTTTTTCTAAATATTTAAATCTCCTTCTGCTTGCCGTCTTCTTTAAAGAATGCTGACGACCATCCTGCTTGCATAAATATAATTGTTGAATTAAGTATTGTCTTCTGCATCAGCATATTTAACGTTGGTTGCTCAACGGGTGTTTTATTAAGGACAAGCGAATGTTAGGAGTGGGTTCAGAATATTTATGTAAATATTTAGACGTTATTACAACTGTGTACACATTTTAGGTTCATATTGATGTGGCAGATATTTAAAACCACGAAAATTTGACAATATTTTGTCAGTCTCCTAAGGTGCTTTTCCTCGATTAAAGAGCCACTTGTGGAGGTTTTTTTATAATTTTTTTATAATGATTGGTAAAAAATAAAGAATCATTAATCTTTTGATGAAATAATTATCTTAATCCCTGTATTTACGCTAAAAACATCGTCGGAATTTTGAAATAATCGTTTACTCTTGAGGGAGTACCCAGAAGAAACGTTGCAGGTTGCTCCATAGACGAAATTTAGATTAAATTTCTTTTTAATAAAATAAAATACTTTTTTGTTTTAAACCACGAGATTTCTCGTGGTTTAAAACCAATCTCGTGGTTTAAAACAAAAAAGCATTTTATTTTATTAAATATGTCAAACCACAAAGTGATTGCTTTCTACAATAAAATTTCTTTTTTTTGATTTTTTTGGATTATTTGACTACATAACCAAAAAAAATCTATTGTGATTCTGTCCACATGATGCCCGCACAAGGCTCTGAGTCATTCCCAACTAGCAAGTACACTAATAAATTCTCGAATATTGGTTGATCGGAAGACACTTCAATTATCCGTTCTTATGAACATTATATCGGGTGTTCCCCAGGGATCTGAAAGGAAACCTAACATTTAATAATAAGTTGACCAATGCGTCTGGTTCCTACCCAGGCCATCCAGGCGTCGTGCGTTGAATACCTTTGGGAGCTAATTTCCCGGCATCACCCAAGCAACATCTTCCGTATTTTAATGATTTTAGAAAGAGTTTTCAAATATTATCAAGCTTTTCAAGACGAGACTGCTTGCCTTTCTTAACACATCTAAAATCAAATATATAATATTAAATATACAAGTAAATGAACACCTTCAAAAAAAAGCAGATGTTGTTTTCAAAAGAGCTGACTGAATTTTAATAACAATAATGATATGTCGAGCCTAGTGAATAGGTAAAACCGTGAAGGACGGCCGGAACACATTATCTTTTTACTTACTAAAAATAAATTGCCCGGAATAATTGTATAGTCGTAACATTTCTGTAGCCTTTCAAGATTAATGAATGATGTTTTCTAAAGAACATAGGTAGATAATAAACACTAATATATTAAACTATTGTTTTATAATTACGACTTACGTTAATAAAGGTGTACAACTGTGGAAACAAGCGAGCAGTGATGTACAGTGACAGTTTTACCGATTTCGTGATTTACAAAATAATATATGTTTATAGCATTTTTAAGCAGGGAGTTTTCTTTATTAAAAAGTCCAAAATTAATTGTATAAGGCTTCAGAGAAGGCTTTTCTCGTGCAATTTTTTTAGAAATTGAGGAAATCATTAACATCTGAAAAGTTATCTTTGCACGCCATTCTATTTTAGTTATACCTAAGAAGTGCGACCATTGTGCATGGTATTTTCATCTACGTGACTTGACAGAATCTACAAACAGAAATCTTGAGGAATTTTAGACGTTAGTGTCTTAACAAAGTCAAAGCTATAAAAAGTTTATTTATTCCGGGGAATACAAGGAAAAATTTCGTATTTTTCTTTTGTTATACGTTAATTGTGTTGACACCAAAAAGGATAAAGTTGTTGGCTTATTTGGTGCACTGAATATCCTTAAAAATAATGCGTTACCTTTTTTCTCTGCTGTCATTGTATTAGGACGTAAAATTTTATTTGTTAAAGCGTCATAATTTATATAAATATCGATAGCCCAGCCCATCAGTCGGACAAATGCAAAACAGCAAAATTTTAGTTGAATTTGCGGTGTTAAGTAAATGCGTTTTAATAGATGCCAAAAAGTTTTCTCATAGATGCAAAAATAAAATTTACTTTGTCGAAAATTGGTAAGAATTAAACAAAATCTTAAAGGGTCTTGGATGTTGCCACCAGTATGACATTTCATATAATAATTTCCTTCTGCTGTACCAAACCATACGCCTCGGTGTCATTATTTCATGGTAAATAATAATCTTTTGAAGTAGATATAATTATTGAATATTGCTTACATTACTATCTCAAAACTCCGAGTTGATGAATTGGAGGATCGATATTGTCTCGTCAAATTAATGTAGCAACTTATTCTACATTACGGACGTCATTTATGCTGTGTTAGTCTCTGTACTGTGATATCCTACTAATATTATAAAGGCGAAAGTTTGTATGGATGTATGGATGTATGTATGTATGGATGTATGCATGGATGTATGCATGTTTGTTACTCTTTCACGCAAAAACCACTGAATGGAATTTAATGAAACTTTACAATAATATAGCTCATACATCAGAATAACATATAGGCTATAGCTCAGACCTCTGGCATTATGAAATTCATAAAAAAAAAGCGATAGTTGGCACGATTAGAAGATATCTATAATTCTTTATTCGATTCGAATTATTAGGGGAGCACTTCAAATACATGCGGGAGGGTAGGGTGGAGCGGGGAGGGGGGGAGGGGTTTGAGGGAGAGGTGGAGGGAGAGGGGTGGGGGAGGGGGGGGGGTGGATTCTGTAGAGTGGGAACCCCCCTAATACCATGCGAGCGAAGCCGCGGGAAAAAGCTGCACGATATAATGATATCGAAAACGCCGCACCCGAACCCAATAGATACCCGAACCCAGTAGTAGGTACCCACGGGCATTATTTCAGAAATTCTTTAAGAGGAAGCCTCAAGCCACGAATATAGGTAATAGGAATAAAAATCGCTTGGCAAATTGAGTCTAGAGGACACGATTTCATGCGCAAATGTTATTTTTATTTATTTTGTGAATTATTTTATAAGAAAGAAAAAATTTACTCAATCAATGGAAACTGTCACAAATAATTTTAACCATTTTTAAAAAAGAGGTTGTGTTTTATATGCATTCATGCACTTCTAATAAAAAATACATTTCTTTGTATTGTACGCATTTATGTTTTATTTATAATAATTAACAACTTTATTCCAATTCTACTCAATGGAAATGGTAGGAAATGCTTCATTTTAGACAAAGCACATTTTTTGTATTTATAATGTAAACGGATTCGTAGTAAAGATTAATCTAAAATACTGATTTAGCATTAAGCCTCGCCTACAAATAGAAAATCATTTAAACAAACCTACAATGCAAGAGAAAACTTACAGATTTGATCTTTGCAAAAGTTATTAAAATATCATTGAAGAAGAAGATGCCAATAATCATCTAAACGAAAATATGAAAGAGAACAAGACAGAAAAAGACAATGGTCACAACAGAGACTCGAACCCAGACGTTTCGTCTAACCGGGACGTGTTCGTTAACCAATAGGCCACTTGCATCAAATTTTTTTAAATTTTTTTCCGGTTTAGGCAAATATTCTAAGACATTTTGTATTTTTTTTTTTTTAATCGTATTTTTGAAACCCTGGGGATTTTTTGAAAATTTCAATCCGATAAATCAGACCATTTTTTATAAACCGGAAAGACGGGACATAATTTTATAGGTGTGAAAAAACGATAATTACATAGCCGAAAATCATTTAAAAAAAAAAGAACGTTTTCCACACGAATGGCACAGCAGAATAGCGAGGCATACCAAAAATATTACATCTCATAAATATTTTTTTTCCTTGATCCATCTTATTGATCATAAATCATTATAATGAACAGCGTCTATATTACTACATTCAATGTAATATACTTGTACTTGTAAATTATAATAATAATAAGAATATTATAAAATTTAATTTTGTTAAAATCAGCACCATAATCATTATACCTCTAAAACACGTACCGACATCATCTGCACGTTCTGAAGAGAACCCCGTAGATCATTAAAAGTACGGGGTTCTCTTCAGAGCATCTGTCAAAAAGTGAAACCAAATGATAAGTTCGCAGAGAACAAACAATAAATCTAGTGAACGAATTCAAAAATTCGCCTGAAATCAAAGTGATGCCATATAAAAAAATAAATCAGTGTGGAATTTTAAAAAAATAATAGGAACATTTTCGGAGACGGGACATTTTCATGTAGTGACGTCACGAGCCCAAATAATGGATTTATTTATTTAAAAAAAAAAAAATCTGTACATTTCTAAACAATTTTACTAACATTTTCTTAATCTTAGTAAAAAGATCTATCCACATGATTTTTTCCAAGTCGTTATGAAATCCATGCAAGTGGCCTATTTCACTAATGCCACGTTCTGTCAAACCGCGGTCATTTTGTCAATCTCATAAATAACTGATATATTAGCGTCTGACACGTCTGGTATTTACGAAGCTACTTCAGGCATTTATCGAGCGCCCGAGCGCTGCCGAAATATCCCGAATGGATAACGCGTCGGGTATTTACGAATATGCAGGCGGTTGCGTTGTGTTGAAAAATATTCATATTGATATTAACAAATAAATCCAACACTGATGACGAAAATTTTTTCATCTAGCTTTTATTTCCAATGGTTAGTTTTATTTTGATACAGTAGGTAATAATGCAAGCACACAAATTGAGTATACACAACATACATACATTGCGATCGCACCATTTGAGTATCGTGCTCTTTGAATGAGGCTGCGGAGTGGTGGTGAAGTAGTAGTGCAATTGTTTACGAAAAGGGTGGCACGAGACACACAGGCCGCGATCTGCCGATCCCTGACATACATTATACGCTATTGATGTTTTCACCAAAATAATCTTCTTTTCATAATTATAGTAATAATGTATCTTTATTAAACAAAATTTGCAAGATTTATAACTAAAAAAACGGACATACTAAGAGTGCATTACCAGAGAAAACCAGAAATATGTCATTTTCAAATGAGATTTTAGACGTATTGACTCTTTTCCACAAAAAATTATAAATGGATTTCGAAAGATTGTTTTTTTATCTAGCATTCGCATGTAATAAATTTTGAGAAAATTTTTAAATTTTTAGTATAATAAGGTTATTCCATAGGTCGTTGGCAGATTTGTTAAATTTTCAAAAAAGATTTTGTATTTTACCACACCTATTTCAAATAATATAATCATGCAGTAAAATAAATCAATACATTATCTAGCAAACGTGTGTTTTAGAATTTTAATTTTAGTTTCAATAAAATCATTAAAAAATATGTACGTACATGTGTTTCTTGACGAAAATTGGTCCATTTGTGTATTTATTTGCGCACTTACAAACTAATATATTTCTGATTTTTTTAACATTCTTATTAAATTTAGACTTTATTGAAAAATGATAAATACTTATAATCAAAAAATTATTACAAAAAGTACATTATTTGAATAGTTTTATCATCACGCCTTTCAGCATTTTTGGATGAAGGTATAAATTAAAGCTAATTTGGATTGAAATAAATTCGATATTGAGTAATAATTTAAAAAAGCTGGTACGGAGAATAATTAATCTTTCTCATTGTAACCGCCCTGCACGATCCTAAGAACAACTTTCGACGAAATGTGGATTTTCATCCGCCGGCTGGTTAAACGCTCTTAAGTGTTAATATTTTATATAAGTACAAAAAGTTAACAACAGAAAATAATATAAATATGAACAGTAGGTACTTGAAGAATAGAAAATAGGTTTCTCATAATCCGCCTCACTAGGCTAGCCTGTGTTGATGCAGTAATTTTTAAGTCAATTTACATTACTTATGAACATACTTACACTTATATTTAAAAATAATCACCCAATAGATTGGTTGCATTAACAATAATTTTTAATAATAACAATCACTACTAACATTGTTTTAATTTCGAATTGGGTGAGTACGCCGATAAAGGCACTATCATTATTTTTTATCCAATTTAAAAAAAAAAAATTTTTTTGTGAATCACATTTTTTTACTCTATCTGGAAGAATGTTGCAAAGTCTTGATGCAAGGCATCTGAAGTTTGGTTGACCAAAAGTAGTATGCGTTATGGGAATTTGTAGTAAGTCTCTGTTATTGTTTCGTGTACAGCGAGTATTTAATCTTTTTTCATAGTATTTATGTATATTTGTGTATAGATGATTGAGGATTGTTTATGCGTACGTCAAACACATTCATAATATTAAAGATTAAGTTTGAGCCTGTAATTAGAGGTAGTCTACGAATTATTTTTATAATAGTTAGTTTTAATTTAATTTTATAAAGTTTTTTTCGACATGTGCACAAATTAATCGCTCGTAATACGCAACAATTGAATTTATAAAAATGTTACTAAAGTAAAATAAGAAATGCTGAAAACTTTAGGATCCGACGCAATTAAAACGCTATAATTTTAAATTAAAATTCCGAAAAAATACTTGTCCATACACCTATTTTATAAAGTAAACCAGGTAATTTTATTTTATATCTAAAATAAAAGTTTATCAAAATTTTCAATTTTTCATACATAAATGAAGCATTGGCCTCCAAGACCACATTAATAAATTATGTTTTCTTTTCTCGAGAATCAAAACAGAAAACGTGTTTTTAAACGGAATGCATTTAAAGAAATTAACTCTTAAATAAAAGAATAATGCAAATTTTTGTAAACCGGAAAATATTTATAAAAAATCTAAAAAATTTTGTAGGTCAATACAAGCATAATATAAGGATTATTACGATGTTATAAACATATCTAAATAATTACTTTCCGACTGCCCACCAAATTACAAAGGTCACAATAACCAAATACATTTTTTACAATGCTATTTATGGTATTTTTATGCACATATTACAATAAAACCATTCCAATTATTATCCCAAAGGAAAATAATCATACTTCACCAACCGTTGTGTCTCGTTGCATTTCTAAAAGTTTTACGATGTAATAAATAATAATAATAGAAGCAGAGGGAGATATGGCATGAATGTATCCTGAATGTCGCCGAGCTACGACCAAACTGAACATAGATAATAAGTAAGAGTTTGTTCTGTAGGTTGTAACAGAACGCTATGTTTCAAAAGCGAATATGTTTGATGCAATGTATGTACTAACATGATGTGATACTAATATTTTAAACCAAGATTTTTGTTTCATAAAAACTCTTCATTCCCAAAGGAGGTCCCTAAAGAAAGCCGGTTCGCATAACGATTGTGTACTGAGTTATATACAGGTGGTTAAGGGATATAGGTACTTACTTTAACCAGCGATTTCTGACATTATTTGGAGGAAAAAATGTGGACGAAATTTTGGTTCCCGGTGACTTTTTTCGTAAATTTTTTTTTCAAATCAAACAAAAAAAAAATATTTTACTAATTTGTACATTTAAGTTTACAAATTTCTAATTAACTATAATATTTCATGTTGCAGCTAATTAATTATAATATGTTGTGTTTTATGTAGCTCCTACAATACATCTTTGGTGTGAACTGAACTGAAGTTTCTGGTAGTGTGCTATACTGCTATATAACTTCATTCGCTTGTACAGTAAACTATTCTGCGTATTCGTCTTGTCCTTTTTTGTAGCCTAATTTCCTTGCACATCCTTGTGTTATATCTGTGAATGTCTTTGTTGTGTACAATTTTATTTGAGAAGTATTTTGGTAACATGTTGTTCAATATTTTGTGGATAAATACCATCGTGTTCAAGGTCAGCATCTGTTACAAGGTTAACCAATTTAGTTCCTTTAACATTTTAATTATTTTTGAAAATCTATTTCGTCGAAGTATTATTTGCATTGCCCTGTTTTGGAGAATTTGTAACTTATTTTGTTCTCTTTCGTTACATAGGAAAATTATACTTGAGCAGTAGTTGAAGTGTGGAGCAATAATTGAATTTTAAATGGTGATTGCAGTTTTTCTAGTAATTTTTGGCCGAATTCTTTAAAAAAAAGATATCTTTTTGCCAATTTTCTTTTTGCCAATGTCACCGGAGACGAAAATAGTTTTGTTTCTGCCCTGTTATAACTATCATTGTTGTTAAAATACATCAGAAATAATTTATTCTAATTACATAATGAGGAGAAATTTATTTGTATAAACGAGGATCTATGAATACATAAATAACATTTATGAATTTTTAATTTGATACTGCTTTTTATCTATTGTGTTTTATAATATATTGTGTATAAATACATAGGTGGTTCGAAAGAAAAAATAAATAATACTAATCCTTCTGACCTCTTAAAACTTTCGCTGCTCTAAAATGAATAACCAATATCATGTGAATTAAAATATCAAAATCTATAGTTCTACTAGCTGACCCGACAAACGCTGTTCTGCCATATAAATGTAAGTTATATGAGGCGGACGTAGCGCCATTTGTCATTCAACAACATAAATAATTTCATTCTGCTTGAAATACGAACGATACGCGACGGTTAAATTTGTTCATACTAAAATACTAAAATTGGGATTAAAAAATGGGGGATGAGGGAGGAGGATGAAATTTTGGGGTTATTTGTATTTTTTGATGCCAAATAAAAAAAAATACTGAAACAAAAATTTTGTTAAAAAATAGAAAAATAATTCTGGATATCACTTGAATCACTTATCGTTAAGAAATGTACTTTAGGACCAATTCTCATACATACTTACCAAAACACCATGACACGAGATTTTAATATATATAGTTGTATGTTATCTGAAGTTTTAAATAAATGAAAGAGTTTATTTAAAATTCATTTGTGAGTAGTAACACTCAATACATTTAAATTTAGCACGATTCTAAGAAATAAATTAATATATCACTGCATTTCTATGACAATACCGCTCAAGAGTCCAATCTGCTTACTACTTACCGGAGCCAATGCAATTATGGCATACGAAATCGGGGTATGTTGTGAGGCTGAAGATAATGGGAAAGGGAAGGAGATGGGGAAGTGGAAGGTAAGTCTTTAAATAAAAAAAAACGCCTGGATCAACGAAACAGTGTGTCCTTTTATTTAGTTCAGTTCAGTTCCTGCCGCCATTACGGTTGCACGTGCTTAATTTTCTCTAGTTTCAATTCAAAATAAAACCGGATAAAATCGCTCGCGAAGGTTTAATTTTGTAATAATTGGGTTTTGGGACTTCTTCCCTAACCTAATTTTATTATTTCGGTGCGTCCCAACATATTTTTAGTTGTTTTTTGTTGAATTTAAAAGCATTTTGACGTTTAAATTCTGTGAATTTTTTCTGACATTCTAATCAAAATTTATTTGTTTACATTTTGAATTTGGTGTTTTCCTGTCGGGGACAAGGTCCCTGACAACAAGTTTGTGTGTTTTTTTTTTTTTTTTTTTTAAATAACTCCATTTGTCAGTGTTGTTTAGTGTTAATTATTTAAATAGTTTTTTTTTTCAGTTTTAAAATTATGTTCCTTAATTTTTTTTTTTAAATTTTATTACTCGTGACCATTTCCAAATTTCGTCTTCCTTTTATTTTTTTTATCATGGCATCGTCTGATTCAGAAGATGATGAAAGTTTTCAGAGAATGAGGATGGAGTATCCCAACTTAACAGCTAATAGTTGTGTACGACCATCCACCTCTGCGTCTATATCTGCGTCAGTTAATAAAAATAATGTCAATGCACTCAAGGATCCGATTAATGATGATTTGTTCAAGTTGATTCCTGAACAATCTAAAGAATCTGAGAGGATTATTGACAGTAATGTATCAGTTGATATCTTCCAACCAATTATCAACCAAATGCTTTTGATTTCAACTGTAATTAATGGCAAGAACAAATTAAACAAGGATGATCGCTCCTCCATCCTAGGATCAATTGAGGAGATGAGGAGATGCCTTACCTCTTTGGCAATCACACACGCTGTGGCCATCTCAAAAGCAGAAACGCTTTCAAAAGTTCTGGATGTACAATCAAGCATTTCAGAAAAAATTGAGATTCTTATCAACAAAACGGACAAAATTTCAACGACGCCTACTGAACCACTCAAGAGAAAGACATATGCGGGGGTTACATCAGGTGAAAATCAGTCCAAGAAGCTGGTTTTTAATGGATTAGAGCGACCCACTCCTTCCCTGCAGCCTACTGTCCTATTTTATCCGACAATCCCGGAGGGTAAAACATCAGAGGACCTGCAAAAAAAGTTAACATCTGTTCTTAATCCTCGTGATGACGGTTTCCAAGTCGTTCGAACGAGGAAAATTAAGGGCGGAGGTATTGCACTGCAGACTACTACAGCGGTAGGTGTAATTAATATTAAAAAGGCAGTTGAAAAACTATCTGCTACAGGAATCAAAATTGTAAGTCCCCAAGGCAGATTACCTAAAATTGTTTTATATGATGTCCCAAAAGGAGATCCCTCTCTGGATTCGGCTCTTTTTGAGGAAATTTTTACGAACAACATTGATGGTAAATGTAATGTTTCAAAGGATGACCATTTAAGAACGATGAGAAGGGTTTCTCTTTTTGGTAAAAGGGATAGCGCTAATATGAACATGATTTTGACATGTCATCCTGAGGTCAGGAAGGTTCTCATTGACAGTGGTTTGTGCTTCCTTGGGTGGAATGCCTGCCGTGCACGGGACTACGTTGGTGCTACCCGCTGTTTTAAATGCCAACAGTATGGACATATAAGTAAAGCATGCACGCAGGAGCATTCCACTTGTCGCCACTGTGCAACTACTGGCCACGATGTTGAGAATTGCCCCAAGAAGTCACAAGCTGCCGTCTGTGCAACTTGTACACGTTTTAAAAAACCTGCCTCACATAGTACTGGAGATCGACTTTGCCCAGCCCAAATTGCTGCAATTGAAGCACAAGTTAGATTAACCGACTATGGCTTCTAATAACATTCTTTCTCTTGGTCAGATAAATCTTCAGAGGTCTCGAGTGGCCACGCTTGAGGCAATGAAGATTATGACTGAAAAAAAAATTGACATCTTGCTCATTCAGGAGCAATACACCTGGTTAGGTAGAACGCCTGTTCAATATCCTGGTGCGGTACTCGAAATTGGCCCAGCACCGGGGGCGGGAGTCCTGGTTAACATTTCGTTAATCAGTCCCCTCCTTCTTGTGGGACTGTCAAACGAGTACCAAACTTGTGTTTCACTTAATTTTGGAGATACTGAAATTATTTTAATTTCAGTCTATTTCAAATATTGTAATCCAGTAGGACCTCACATCTTGAGCCTGACGCGCGCACTTAACGCGCTTAAAGGACGTAACATAGTTATTGGAGGAGACTTTAATGCTCGCTCACCAATGTGGTTTGACAATTTTGAACAACGGACGGAACGTTCAGATGCCGTCGAAGACCTTATTGCGGCGCAAGGTCTTTCTATAATAAATGAATCTGGAAGTATTTTTACTTTCAGTAACATACATGGTGAGAGCAATATTGATTTAACTCTTTGCTCTGGATCGATTGCGGCCAAGATTTCTAAATGGAAGGTCCACGAATGTGCTATTAATTCTGATCACAGATTAATAACTTATATGGTGTTTGTCAAGAAGACCGAAGCTCCAAGATCCTCCTGGAACTTCAAAACTACTCGGGCGAATTGGGATAACTTTGGGGATGCTCTACGTGATACTTTAAGGGGTTTTCATGACGTAGCAGCTAGAGATCCGGACAATTTGGGGAATTTTTTCAACGCGGCCGTAGTATCAGCCGCTGAATCGGCTCTGGGAAGAACAAACCCGAAGACGATTATTAGGTCTCCGTGGTGGTCGAATGAGCTGACTTTGTTAAAAGGCACCTTTAAGAGAGCTTACAGAGCTTTAGGTGTCTCTAGACGGGTTGGGTGTACGGAGGAGGAGACATCCACCCTCAGGAGACAACTTAATAGCTCTCGTAAAGCTTTCAAATCGGCTGTACTTTTGGCTAAACGAGCTGCTTGGCATAATTGGGTTAAAGATGTTGGTAACTCTAACCCATGGGATATTCGTAGCGCCATTGAAAAAACGGGTAAAGGTTCTGATCGGTTTTTATCTAGTGTTATCGACAATGATAACGGGAACGTTGAGAGTATTAACGTGGTGACTACTCTCAATACACTTCTGGGAAAGTTAGTTCCCCTAGATTCAGTAATTGGGGAAAGCGACCACCACCAACAGATTAGAAATCAATCACGGATTCCTCCAATCCTCTCCCAGGAGGAAAGAAATTCTAAAATAACTAGAGCTGAAATAGAAATTATAATTAAGGGTTTGAGTCCTAGAAAGGCACCAGGGCATGATAAATTGAATAGTATAATTGTGAGGTATGTATGGATCCATGCCAAGGAAGAACTCTTTCAGGTTATGGAAACGTGTATGAGAAGGGGAGTTTTCCCTTCTGTATGGAAGAAAGGCGTGCTCAGGATCATACCTAAAGGGAACGACAAAGAAAGAACTGATGTTAAAGCTTATCGACCAATAACACTTCTTCCTGTATTGGGGAAAATTTTGGAAAAAATAATTCAAAATCGTCTACGAGAAACATTAACACCATCATATGTACATCAATATGGATTTGTCCCAGGTAAGTCCACGGAGCACGCCATTATGACTGCGCTTGACTGGGTGAAGGTCTGCACAAAGAGGTACGTAATCGGTATCTTCTTAGATATAACTGGTGCCTTCGATAATGCATGGTGGGAGATGATTTTGACTAAATTAAAAAATCGCAATTGTCCAAGAAAACTTTTTAAAATATCTTGCGATTATTTTAAAGATAGAAAAATTATAATTTCTTTTGGTGATTGCATCATTGAAAGAGATGTGGACATGGGTTGTCCCCAAGGTTCTCCCCTTGCACCGGATTTCTGGAATATTTTATTCGATGACTCCTCCAGGTTACCCTTACCTGAAGGCACTATTGCGATTGATTACGCAGACGACAAATTGTATTTGGTCTCTGGGGACAGTAGAAAAGAAGTTGAAAATAAAGCTGAAGAAGGTTTGAATATGATTCTTAACTGGGGAAAGGAAAACAGACTGACTTTTGCTCCCCATAAGACCGTGGGTCTCCTTATGAAAGGCTCCCTCAGTAGAGGTAGAAACCCTTTCATAAAAATGGGAGATACTGCAATCCGTTTTGTAGAGAGTACTAAATATTTAGGCGTTACATTAGACAGATCCTCCTCGTTCTTGACTCACGTTAAAAGCGTTTCTAGTAAGGCCCAGGCTCTCTTCTTAAAACTGAGAAGAATCTCAACTGCTGAATGGGGTTTACGTTTCCCTGCGCTCCGTCTATTATACAGATGCGTATATGTGGCACAAGTTTCATACGGTGCATGTGTATGGGAACATCGACTGAGTAATTCACTTATTCATTCAGCGCTTAAGAGGGGCCAGCGAATCCCCTTACTGGCGCTTTCAGGAGCCTACAGAACAGTTTCATCGGATGCTTTGCCAATTTTGGCCGGCATTTTGCCAATTGATTTAGAAATTAGGGAAGTTTTGACAAAGAAGTGTCTGAAAAGAGGAAGACCTGTAAATCACCTTGGTGTTGAATTAATACCTGGTGGAGCAGTGCCTCTCCTTGAACTTCTAAAGATGATGAGAAGAAAAACGCTGAGTGAATGGCAGATGAGATGGGATAGATCGAATATGGGAAGATGGACCTTCTCCTTCTTTCCATCAGTTAAAATCAGAATGGAAGGGGCATATCTTTTAATGGACCACCATATTACCCAATTGCTTTCTGGGCATGGGGAGTTTAGAGGTAGACTTCACAGACTGGCTCTATCATCCCATCCCAATTGCGCTTGTGGTGATACCGACCAAACAGCCGAGCACATTTTGTGGCACTGTGAGATTTTGACGGATGCTCGAGACGAAATGATTGATGGTTTACAAGTTATTACGAGACCTGCTTGGAATACAGATCTCGTCTCGAATAAGGTGAACTTTGAGTGCCTGAAGAAATTCACGAAAGTTTGGGTTGAGAGATGGCCTGTTCTTAGAGTCGCTGAGTAGCTGTAAAACAACTTAGATACCAGGTGTATTTTGCTTCTGAATTCACGGACAATCTTCATGATTACTTTACACTTACCGCTTGGATTTAATTGTTATGATTTATGTGTTTCTGTAATATGTTATTTATTTTATTTTATTAACATTTATTTTATTATATATTATTAGTTATGTGTTATATTTTACATTTGCATTATGTTATTTTGTTCACTATATTTTGAAAAATGTATATAATTGCCTTGCGATTTGTTTTGTTAATAATTACTATACTACCTGTTAATTTATACCATGTTCCTTGTTTTGTTTTGTTTGTTTTTAACTGTTTAAATGTTTTACTGGATGAACTGAACTCAATTTTTTTTTATATATTTTTTTTATTTTTTTTCCCCTATCCCCATATGGGGGGGTGCTGGACCTTGTCCCTGCTTCATCTTTAGTTAAATAATTAATTTTGCAGATCCTTTTCAAATCTACCTGCGCCTCCCCCAATGACATGTGAAGGCTTGAGGTTTGATCAGACGACCTTGACTGTCCTTTGTCCTGCCTCTGACTACCCAACGCTGAATTTTCTTTTAGTCTTCGGGTATTTTACCCCAAATATTCAGTTAACATTCTTTGAGGCTTCACTGAGTGGTTGGCTAAGGGACACGGAAGCTAAGTGTAGTTTATGGTCAGACCGAAAGCCATTTACATATTTTGTTGGTACTTGCCAATTGATTTGAGATTTATTGTATTACTTATGTTCTCTATTTTATGCATGTGCTTGTAGGTTTTTTACAGATGCAATGCCGCCTCATGGAGCCTTATGAATGAGTTTTTTTCTTTTGCCTTGTTTAATTTATCTTTGTCTTACTAACCTATTTTGTGCATTTTGTTTTCCTGTTAAGCACTTGCATACTGCTTACTAACAACGTATGCATGGACACTGGAGGTCTAGATTCGTTCAAAATAAATAAATGTAGCTTCGTTTAACAAAAAAAAATTAGAATCTTGCGAGAGCCTTGAAGGAGTAACCATCAGTTACTTATACCAGGGCGGGTAAGAGGTGGATTACCTCCACTGTCCTTTTATTTGTGATAATTATAATAGGAGCTTGGACAGCCATTAATAAATCAGTGCTCACGATCTTGAATAGTAATGGTATTGATAAACCTTTAAATCTCTGTATTACCGACAGTTCAACAGAACCTAAAGGTGCTATTGTGATTAACGCCTCTAAAGTCATGGTTTCGACCCTGGTGGTCTTTCCCCATGGGTATTTTGAGACTATCTACTCTGGAAGTACGCTTTTCTGATAAACTAGAAAAATTATTACATTTTGGTAGTTGGCCATCGCTGGAGTTTCCGGTTCATTTAACAACATGCCTTAATTATTATTTAAATGTTGTGGAAATCTGCAGGTTCTAACAATGCGTTATTAGAGTTCTTGTCGGGTAGAGGAAAACTGGCCATTCTTGAAACAGCCGGTGTACGTTAACGAGGAGGATTTAAAGTGGGTAAAAAGGCTTTATATGCGGTACATGCAACAACTAATAAAGATTCGTTCACACAATTCTGTTAGTGATGAATTATAAGCGGTGTAGCTTCAATATCGCACTCGTAATAGGGGCATAACACGCAGATACGAGTAATGCGTAATATCTTTTGGTAAAACAAGATTATAGATAAAGGAAAAGTTTTATCTTTTCACCTACCCTGACAGAAAAAGAACTAAGTTATCAGGTTAAGTGTTCGCTTTGAATATATTTGTTCTAGTTGATTTGCTAAAATGCGTTTTGCAAGTGAAAAGTGTCAGAGTAAAGTGAGATTGGACGGGAAAGTTGTCCTTGTCACGGGGTGCAATACAGGGCTGGGGAAGGAAACCGCTAAGGATTTTTATAGAAGAGGTATGTATGATTTTTTATTTTTTATTCAATATCGTATTCTATTTACAAAATACTACCTGTAGAGCCCGTTTTTTTCTTTTTTTTTCTTCTTGTTCGCCATTTGAGAAATATTCAATCTGGTCTGATTTCTTGAAAGACAAAATAAAATTTTAAAGCTCCATAACTCATGAAGTAAAAGAGTAATATACGCAAAGAGATTTGATATAATCTCATGTTGTCAGAAAGCATTGTTCGTACAAATGGCTGTTCGGCTATATAGTGTAAGGATTATTTTTTTTGCTTTTAAATTAAAATACTTACATAATAGGTTCATAGGTATATTGAAAGGAGTAATAATACATTTATATAAACCACGTATAATGTGAGATAATTTTATGCTTTTGGATTAAGATAAGTGGAAAATGGTTTTATGAAATGATTTTGACTTATGCAATTGCTTATGTTTATGAATATTACTATTAAACAATACTAACCGGTTTCTGTGAAAACCATGCCTGCCCAAATAGAAAACTTCAGTAAAGAGTTTCAGTTACAGTAACAACATTTCACTTACTAAGATAACTATACTTCTAAAATGAATTTCCAAAATATAAAAACATAAAAAATATAAATATATTATTATAATTCTAAAATGGATTTTCTCTAAAATCTACTTGATAAATGTTGCATCTTATTAGGCACCCTTACATATTTTCTAGCTTTAATTAAGCTTAGATTAACGCTTTAAAATATTAATTAAAAATATGTTTTAAAAACAATAAATAATAATTAAATATCTACGTGTTATTTGGCAGGAGCCAAGGTCCTGATGGCTTGTCGCGACAAGGAGAGAACTGAAGAAGCGATGGCGGACATAAAAACAACGTGCAAAGGTCTGAATGGACTTGGTATTTTGATCTTCATCCATTTGGACCTCAACGCACTGAATTCAGTGAGAAATTGTGCAAATAAGGTTCTCGAAAGCGAAACCAGGTTGGATATTCTGGTGAATAACGCCGGGCAGGCGGGGAAGAAAGGGGTTACAGTTGATGGCTTCGACAAGAACTATGGTATCAACTATCTTGGACACTTTCTCTTTACCATGCTGTTACTTCCTGTGTTGATGAAGTCTCGAGCAGCCAGGATTGTCAATGTGTCTTCTGTCATGCATTATAGTAAGTCAATGCTATCAATTTTATTTTAGACACTAGAGCAGACACGTGAAAAATCACGGGGTAGTCATAGAGGCGGTATTGTTTACTAATAACTGTCATTGCCGTATGGAGTTCAAATTGAAAACTGAAGGTAAAAAGTGGAAATCCCAGGTCACCCCAAGTGGTTCGCTACGTTTGGTGATTTAGCAGGGGTGCCCGGGTCGCGTATTTACAATCCCTACCGCGTTTCAGTCGCTTTAAATTTTCAATATGAAAATTTAAATATTTAGAAATTAAATTATTAATTTTTAATATACACATTGGAAAGATTATTTTATGTAGATTTTAGAACAATTTTTGTTTTTGAAAAGTGATAAAAAATTATCAATATAGAGGTGTATTTACAATATATGGGAAAAATATTAAAATTTAAATATTTAGAAATAAAATTATTAATTTCTAATATACACATCAGAAAGATTATTTTATCTAGATTTTAGAACAATTTTTGTTTTTGCAATGTGATAAAAAATAACCAATATAGAGGTAATGTAAATTGTCGTTACCGCGACTGAATCGGTATAGGTTTTGTAAATACGCGCTCGGGTCCATTGGGTGAGGTTTGTCTAGGTATTGGAGGCGGATGACCTGGACACACTGAACCCCATATTCCTACCCACCCCTTAAACCCTTTTCCTTCCCAGAACTCTCCTCCCCCTCCTTTCCATTAAAAAAACCCTCCACACAGCATCCCCAAAGATGACATAGGCCCTGAGGGAAATTATTTTCCTCTGGGCCTCCTGTGTAGAGTTCATGTAAAAAAAAAATCCCACTTTCCGTCATCCGATCGATCTGAAACTCGGCAGATTGACGGAAGATGCATTTTATCAACTTTTGGTAGCACACACGCGCACACATACTCATTTATCTGAAATTGGCTACTGTTCTTCAGCATCTTCAAAGATGACCTTGGCCTTGAGGAATTTTTTTCCTCAGGGCCTCCTGCGTGGAGTTAATGTAAAAAAAGTCGGCCCAAGAGATGGCCCGAAAATTGAAAATAGATGTTTTATATTAAAAAAAATTTGTTTTTATTACAGGTTGATTTTTTATTCTGTAATGTTTAAATTAAGTTGATTTTTTTTCTTTTGGAAAGCTTTGTTCCTTCGCACGATTTTTAATTTCTCAATCGTCTTCTTCTCGTATTATATATTATTTTAGTTTGTTTTTAGTTTAATATCCACTTTAAATAAATCCATACATATTCTGAAGTCAGTTTACAGCTTGGATTTTTAACAAATTTATTATCCAATTGTAACTTCATTATTTAAGTCATAAAAAAGCTAATTCTTTACGTTTTTTAATCCGTTTTATTTTGTTTAATTATGTTGTTTTTTGCAGTTTCCAATATTGAGTTGGAGGACCTTAATTTCCGAAATCGATGGTACACTGTATCTGCATCCTACGGTCAAAGCAAATTGGCTCTTGTTATGTTTACTCGTGAATTAGCCGATAGATTGAAGGTTACACTTTTTGTATTTAAAAACCGATCTTTACTTAAATCCAATTAGACTTTTTGGAAAAGCGAAGTAAAAGGAGTATGAATGAAACTGAAAGAACAAATCTGTGACACAGATCATCATTATGAGGACATGACACGACAGAACAATCAACAATCGGATCATATCAATAGTCGGGGTAACATAAAGTGAATGGGACGATGTATGAATGTAGATGAAGAAAAGGGCTTGTGCTAGGCATTTCATTGTCCTGTATGGAGCCTAGTAGTCTTGGCTCTATTAGTTTTTTTTCGAATTGGTATAGATCCGACTTCCAGAATTGACTAAACTTAGAATAATTCCACCCAGTGACATAATATCTTTTACCATAATTTTAAAATATTGTCATTGTTTCCATCTACTCGCATCTTATTATAGATTTTAATTCTACACATTTTATTTTCGTTATTTGTTTTATTAAGAAGGAGGTAGCGCAACACGGCGTAACACCCCAAAAACAAATAATGAAAATACTTTTGGCCTTGAAAATCTTAAAACGTATCTACGCATTTAAAATTTTATCGATCTTAAGTTTTGTGTGTCTTAAATATTTTGGAAATATTTTATGCATCTTGAATTGTGTGCAACTTAAATATTTTAGAACTTAAATTATGTGAATCTCAAATTTTATGGATCTTAAATATTTTAGATCTTATGTTTTATGGGATCTTAAATATTATGGATGTTAAATTAATATGTGCTTAAATTCTTTGGATCTTAAATACTTTGAAACTTCAATTATGTGGATCTTAAATTTTACGGATCTTTAATTTTGTGTGTTAAATGTCATGGATCTTAAATATTTTGGAACTTCATACAAGGATTTTGTATTTTACCGATGTTAAATATTTTGGATCTTAAATATTTTAGATCTAAAATATTTTGGATCTTAAATTATGTGGATCTTAAAATACATGGGTCTTCGATTTTTATGGATCTTATACAAATCTTAAATTTCATAGATCTAAAATTTTATTCGTCAAATTCACGAATCTTAAATTTCATGCAGGTACATGCGTTCAAAAACAGATTTAGCGGATGGCATATTATATTTTTTAATCTTTTCTCAGAAACGAGGAATCCACAATGTCAGGGTGTATAGTCTGCAGCCAGGGTTTGTCAAGACTGACATCGGCAGGAACCTCAACACTGTATTTTTTGGGATGAGATGGATTTGGAACCATGTCTTAGGACTTTTCTTCAAAAGCGTGGAGGCCGGATCACAGACTATCATATATTGTTCCCTGGATGAGAAATGCGCACAGGATTCCGGACTCTACTATAGGTTAGTAAAAGTAACAAACTACATTAGCTTAAAGTACAGCTAAACCTTTTTTAAAAATATATTTTTTTTTAATACCTTTTATAAATAATATTATTATATAACACATATTGCCACTGATCGCACTTCTACACTTCGCCGGGATCACGTGACCAGCTTTGGAATTTCTAAAAGATGATTTCCGATGATTTTTTTTCTATTAGATTTCATCACTGATCTCACTCCTAAACTTCGTGACGGGATCGCGTGATACGCGCGCTGTTTCGTGTGTTTCCGTGCTGCTGGAACGAGACGGAGTGCTTATCACCTGGTCCCCCGCTAGGCTATAACCGACTTCTAAGTTGAGACGTTTGATGAAAAAATATTTTTAATTGTTTTTAATTGAAAAAAAAAATATTATCGGACAGCAAAATGACATCTACATTTTTTACTCCAAAGATGGATCGCTGGTTAAAATACTTCTGATAAGTGCAGTTATATCCTGTGTGTACATCCTATCTCAGAAATTTGTCAATTATGATACCTTATTGTTTATACAGGGTGGCGCAAAATTAATCATCCAATTTTGTTTTTGAATAACTTTTTTCCTAAATAAAAAAAAAAAGATTTTGAGTAATAGAAATCTTTACTTGGACTTTTAAAAATTTTTCTGTTAATGAAAAATATGATATCCGTCAAGTGGCTGCCGCCAGTGTTGATACACATTTGTGCCCGTTCTATCGCATTTTCCATGACTTTTCCGCAAGATTTCCGGTGATAACTGTTCTCATTCCTGTCGAATATTCTCCTTAAGGGCTGCGATTGTCTGAGGATTGTTGGCATAAACCCGCGACTTCAAATAGCCCCAAAGAAAGAAGTCTGGGATGGTTAAATCGGGCGATCTTGCTGGCCATACCAAATCGCCAAAGCGAGAGATTACGCGACCAGGAAATGCTTCCTTCACAATATCCATTGTGGCTCGTGCTATGTGCGTGGTTGCACCGTCTTGTTGAAACCGCATGTTCACCAAGCCCCGCTCATCCAATTCCGGAAGTAAGAAGTCGTTTATAACAGTGGCCGTAACAGTGCCACAATAATGCCAATGGCGTCCTCAAAAAATACGGCCCAATCACTCCTCCCTCGTTAACGCCGCACCACACAGTGGCTTTGAGTGGACGTAATGACTTTTAGTGCATCGCACGCGGATTTTCATTGCCTCAGAAATGAATATTTTGCTTATGTTTAAGTGGAAATGAGCCTCGTCGCTCATGATGACTTTCGACACAAAATCGCTAAAAGCGTTAAAGCTTAAATCGACACAATTATTCCACGCTCTTGCGGAGTATAGCGCTCCATTGCTTGTCTGTTTGTATTCTGACGTACGACGCCATTTGCAAAAATTATAACATCTTCCGATAAGGTGATTAATTTTGCGCCACCTTGTACAATTTTTATTTTTACACGCATTCTTAGCTATGGCAGGTAAAGGTAGTTGATAGCGCTGACACCCTGCATAGACCTAGTCACCACAAAGATTAGAAAGTTTACACATGTTTATGTAAATTAGATTTAAGACTTATTTATAACGTTTTATGCGTGACATTAGTGGAATTTTTAAACCTGTCATCCATCAAGGGCGCATTTAGTTATCCACATTTCCGCTTTGTATAAAGTCCAAATAAATGCAATATTTCTGATCGCATCTAAAAACTTAAAACCATTCTTAAAATTGTTTCTTTAAAGGTGATGAAATATGCTTTCAAATTCAATTTGAAATAAACATATAATTTTTGAAATATAAAATTTTTGTATCCAAACATAAAAAAGTTTCAAAAATGGTACACCTTACGTTTTTTCTAACCAAAACGAAAAAAATCAAAACACACATAAACATCATAATTTACTCACTTTTTTTTTGATTCATGTAAAAATAATTAATGAAAATCTCTAAGTTTTATATTTTTTTTCAAATTGCGGTGGGAAATTTTGGTTTCATAAAGCTGTACATTTTTATCATTTTTTCTATCTAACACAGTTTAGATCATATATCTAACCATGATAGTAAGTGAGACACGACGATTTCTATGAGACCTACATGAGTTGTTCCGAAAACCGAACAAAATAGCCTTTTTTCTTTTATAAGAAGAGTAGAGTAGCACAAGAGTCCCAACTGCTCCCTTCCGAAGCCAGTGAGACTATGGCATCCCCAATTGGTGTATGTTGTGTGGCTGAAGGTAGTGGGGAGGGGAAGGAGACAGGGAAGAGAAAGGTGGAGGTAGAGGTAGTGAGGAAGGGAAGGAGACGGAGTGAAGAGGAAAGTAAGGAAGTACCTGGTGTTCATATCTGGTCACCAAACATGGTTAAAGCCATTTCAAGCAACGTTTCAATTTTGAATGGTGGTCTTACACCAGGGCGATACTGAGAGTATCTTCCACTCTTGAACGTGCCGCAAATATACTATGTATTGTTTTAAATGAATAGATTGTGAAATAACAATTAATCAAATAAAATTTATTTGCCACTCCGGGATTCGATCCCGCGACCTTCGGTGTGCGAGTCAAGAGCCTTACCGCTGGACTACGCCGGCCGTCTGATTAAAATATAAAATAATGTATTTTAAACATTGACGCAAAACAAAACATAATATTATCAATAATTAACCATGTCAAAAAAAAACGTGGGAACAAATTTGCAAGCAAGTGCAAGCGTTACGTTTTTAGAATGAGCTGATCTCTTATTGAGGTAGTATTTATGCAGGTGTCCTCTCAAATATCATCTTCAAGGTTATTTAAATGTTTTTTATGTTCCCACCAGCATGATGCTCTTCCCACCTTGATTCATTTCCTATTATTATTCGATATTTCCCCAATCGTATAATTTTTATATTAAAAATATTAAAAAAAAAGCTTTGCTTGACCATGCGGAAAAAACTCGATGATATTTGTCACCTGGCGCCTATAACAACCGTATGAATAATAATAATAAGAATAAAATAGATAATTGAGATAATAAGAGAATAATAACACGGGTCTACAAAAAAATAAAAATTGAGGGCTGTTTTGGTTTTTTTGCGTAATTCTTGTGTTTTGGGGTGTGCTGAATCCGAAAATGATTTTCATTTTGTCACAGAACGTCACGTTTTCTGACGATGTAGGTATCTATGTTAAATAAGTTATCATCTTAAAATAAAAGATAAAAGACTAAAAAAAAATATTTTTTTATAATTACTTAACAAAACTATTTTTTTATCTAAAATACATTGATTAGTAAGCACTAAACACATTTCTTTTTCCCAGTGAGACTCCTTTTAGTACATTTTCGCTAGTAGGAAGCATCTGGAAAGCCTCTCTGAAGCGGCCAACAGTAGTCTGCAATCATTGAGATGCTCCATCTTCCCTGGTATATTTTGTCCATCTCCTTAATATCTTGGTGAAATCGTTCATTTTGCTCTTCACTCACATATCCTAAATTTTCTGGAAAGTATCGACTACTTGGGAATGAAGAAAATGTTCTTTTGAACTCATTAGGCAACCTAAAGCCTGAAATGCTTTTAACGATTTGTTTGTAGTTAGGGTCTTTGTTATTGCCTAAAAATTCAGGTTAAACCTCCCCGATCCCTAGTTCCCCTTCCCCCGTCCCTCGAACCCCCTACCCGAATTCCCCTCCCCCCTCCCGCATTCCATGCATTAATTCTCAGTACATTCAGTCTTCACAGCTCGCGTGCCACCTATTGCAATTTTTTTATACAAATTTCATAACGCCAGAGCTCACCAGTAGTTTTATACAAATCTCTATGTCTTGACAATAACGAACATAAAAAAAAGAATTATCCAATTTGGTGCAGTCGTTCAAAAGTTGAATGGTAGAAGAAATCGGGGACGCCCGAGGAAGACATGGCACGACCAAGTGAATCAGATACTTGAGTCGGGCCATGTGAAGAGTTGGAATAATAGAAGAGCATGTATGAGACGATGTATGAATGTGAACGAGGTAAGGAGTGTGTGCCAAGATCGAGTTGTTTGGCGGTCCGTCGACTCTGCCTACCCCTGCGGGGAAACGGCGTGATGATTAGTTAGTTTGTTAGTTCATAAAACAGATGTAATTTAAAAAATTTGTAGTTTAGTAGGTTTTAACATTTCTTGATAAAATGATTAGCCAATTAGATGGAATTTATTAAGAGCAAACGCCGACCCCGAAAAATTAGAATAACTGTTATTCCACGAATCTATTGCTGTCAGTGTCGCTGTTACTCTCCTCCCCCTCCTCTCGAATACTGGGTGAAAGGGAAAACTGCACCTCAGGCTGATTATGCCTAAATAAAATCGTTAAAATTGAGGTTTGGTATTTCCTATTGGTCCAAAACTGGACGGATTTTTAAGATTTTTTTAAGCCAACTATATCATCAAAAATATTCTATTTCTGTACAGTGTACGTTTGCTTTTTTAAAAATGCATTGTCAAATTTGTACACTGAACGTCTTCTGTTGGTGGCGTTCAAACTAGGCAATTTTAAAACTTTTCGGAGGTTTCTAACTCCTGTAAGAAGTAACTTATCAAAAAAGCATAAAGCAGGGAAATGTGAGCGATTGAATCAAATCTATCTTCAATCTTCTATCTTCTATCTTCTATCTTCTATCTTCTATCTTCTATCTTCTATCTTCTATCTTCTATCTTCTATCTTCTATCTTCTATCTTCTATCTTCTATCTTCTATCTTCTATCTTCTATCTTCTATCTTCTATCTTCTATCTTCTATCGTCTATCTTCTATCTTCTATCTTCTATCTTCTATCTTCTATCTTCTATCTTCTATCTTCTATCTTCTATCTTCTATCTTCTATCTTCTATCTTCTATCTTCTATCTTCTATCTTCTATCTTCTATCTTCTATCTTCTATCTTCTATCTTCTATCTTCTATCTTCTATCTTCTATCTTCTATCTTCTATCTTCTATCTTCTATCTTCTATCTTCTATCTTCTATCTTCTATCTTCTATCTTCTATCTTCTATCTTCTATCTTCTATCTTCTATCTTCTATCTTCTATCTTCTATCTTCTATCTTCTATCTTCTATCTTCTATCTTCTATCTTCTATCTTCTATCTTCTATCTTCTATCTTCTATCTTCTATCTTCTATCTTCTATCTTCTATCTTCTATCTTCTATCTTCTATCTTCTATCTTCTATCTTCTATCTTCTATCTTCTATCTTCTATCTTCTATCTTCTATCTTCTATCTTCTATCTTCTATCTTCTATCTTCTATCTTCTATCTTCTATCTTCTATCTTCTATCTTCTATCTTCTATCTTCTATCTTCTATCTTCTATCTTCTATCTTCTATCTTCTATCTTCTATCTTCTATCTTCTATCTTCTATCTTCTATCTTCTATCTTCTATCTTCTATCTTCTATCTTCTATCTTCTATCTTCTATCTTCTATCTTCTATCTTCTATCTTCTATCTTCTATCTTCTATCTTCTATCTTCTATCTTCTATCTTCTATCTTCTATCTTCTATCTTCTATCTTCTATCTTCTATCTTCTATCTTCTATCTTCTATCTTCTATCTTCTATCTTCTATCTTCTATCTTCTATCTTCTATCTTCTATCTTCTATCTTCTATCTTCTATCTTCTATCTTCTATCTTCTATCTTCTATCTTCTATCTTCTATCTTCTATCTTCTATCTTCTATCTTCTATCTTCTATCTTCTATCTTCTATCTTCTATCTTCTATCTTCTATCTTCTATCTTCTATCTTCTATCTTCTATCTTCTATCTTCTATCTTCTATCTTCTATCTTCTATCTTCTATCTTCTATCTTCTATCTTCTATCTTCTATCTTCTATCTTCTATCTTCTATCTTCTATTCAAGGTTTGTATAAGACTACTGGTGGGCTCTGGCATTACGAAATTTATATAATTATAATGCAATAGGTGGCACGTGAGCTGTTTGAAAACCGAATGTATGGAATGTGGGAGGGGAAAGGGGGGAGGGCGGGGGGTAACTCGGGTAGGGGGTTCGTGGTAGGGGGAGGGTAACCTAGGAGGGAGGAGGGGAGCTCGGGAGGGAAGTTCGCGGGACGGGGGAAGGGAAGGAGTGGAGTGGGGAGAGGGAAGATGAAGGAGGCGGATTGGGAACGCGGGAGAGAAAGTGGATGCGGAAGGGGAACGGGACGAATGGGAAAGGACACGCAGGGAGAAACAATTTATTTAATAAATGGCATAGCAACGCATGCCGGGAACCAGCTATTATATAATAAAATATTAACATTAAAACAATATTTCAAGAGTTTCATCCCAAAACCCATCAAAATTCATAAAACGAAGTGTAAAAGTCAACATTTTCAAACAAAACCTTAGCCTCCTAACTAAAATCATGGGTACACCATTATGCTACACGACGTTTAAATAATTTTGTTTGTTTTTTCCAGCGATTGCAAAATTATCACTTCGAGTCGAAAATCAAGAAATGAAGAACTTTGCAAAAAGCTGTGGGAAAAGTCATCACAAATGGTCGGATTTTCTTCTTCTTTTACGATCTAAAAACTAAATATCTACTGAATTAATTGTAAGCCTTATTACTAATTACGTATTTAATTGTAAGCTCTATTCACATAAAAAAGTATTTTCATTTTTTTTATACAAGAATGCGCACGAGATTCCCAACTGCTCCCGTCTGAAGCCAGTGGGACTATGGCATCCCCGATTTGGGTATGTTGTGAGGCTGAAGGTAGTGGGGAGGGGAAGGAGATAGGGAAGAGGAAGATGGTGAAGTACCTGGCTTTTCAGATCTGGTCACCAAACACGGCTAAAGCCATTTCAAGCAACGTTTCAATTCATGCGAAGCAAATGTCGCCAACTTGATTTATAATAACCGGATAAGGAAGTACCTGTTAGCCAAACTCTTTTTATGAGTGAATTTTAATTAACTTGGTATTCATAAAGGTATAAATTTTACTTTTTTGGCGGTTATTTTTTAGATTGGAATAGAAAGCGTGGTGTTTAGCCTTTATAACACCGTTTAAAACACATTTCTTACTACGATAGTAAGGGAGTTACAGCGATTTATATGAGACCTATGTGAGGTGGGACAAATATGGTCTCCTGATTAAACGGGTTTTGGGAAATACCCGAGCACATTTCAAATTCTCTCTTGGAAGTTCCCAAACACATAAACAAGGGGTCAATAATAGAATTTGAAATCATCTAATTTTCAAAGTGAATTATCATGTTCTGTAATGGTTGTATTCAATATTCTGTTATTGTATTATTATTGGCCAATTGTTTCCAACTGTATATACTAGTAATAATAAATTAATAGAACTTTCAGAGAACTTGAAAATTAACTTTGTAATTTTATGAATTCTTCAAATTCTACGAAATTTATGGAACTATGTTATTTGTATGATTGAAATATTATATTCTACCGAAGGAAAACAATAAAAAATATACGTACAAAGCGCACATTTTTATTAGACTTAACCCGGAATATATTTAACATAAAGATTTAAAAAAAGAAAAATAACACTAATCAAATTGAATTGAACACATTTAAATACAAATTTAATTTTAAACTCCCACCTACCTTACCTGCATTCAAAATATCAAAGATTGTATTTGACTCATTTTTAACACACACACTTACTTTCACATATTACACTAATATTTTGCGAATGTGTGGTTGTATCAACAAACTTTACATTTTATCGACATTTACACATATTTTTTTCTTTTTATATATGTTCAATTTGGGAGGCGGGAATGGGTACCGCCGCCCCGGGAACCTTTATTAGATAACCAACACCACTGCCATAGGTCAACCCAAGTGGTTCGCTACGTTTGGTGATTTAGCAAGGGTGCCCGGATTCACGGGGTGAGGTTTATCTAGGTCTTCGGAGGCGGATGACTAGGACATACTGAACCCCAGAATTCCTACCCACCCCTTAAAAACCCTTTTCCTTCCCTGAACTCTCCTCTCCTTCCTTTCCTAAAAAAACCCTTCCACACAGCATCCCCAAAGATGACATAGGCCCTGAGGGAAATTATTTTCCTCAGGGCCTCCTGTGTGGAGCTCATGTAAAAAAATATATACATATGATTAGTATTTATCTATCAAAAGTGGTAAATACTCCAGGACCACCGTTCAGAAACAAAAGCTTGAAGTGGATTTAACCGTTTTATGTGACTAGTTCTGATTTGCCAGGCATATCCCAATTTTCTTCTATTCCATTATTTTTTTTTTACAGGAGGCCCTGAGGAAAATAATTTCCCTCAGGGCCTATATCATCTTTGAGGATGCTGTGTGGAGGTTTTTTTTAAGGAAAGGAAGGAGAGGAGAGTTCTGGGAAGGAAAAGAGTTTAAAGGTTGGGTAGGATGGGGGTTCAGTATGTCCTGGTCATCCGCCTCCAAGACCTAGACAAACCTCACTCCATGAACCCGGCCACCCCTGCTAAATCACCAAACGTAGCGAACCACTTGGGTTGACCTATGGCAGAGGTGTTGGTTATCCAATAAAGGTTCCCGGGGCGGCGGTACCCATTCCCGCCTCCCAAATTGAATATCATCTCCTACTCCTCCCCATTCTCCTTAGCCTCACAACATACCCCAATTAAGGATGCCATAATCCCACTGGACCCGGACGGGACCTCTTTCACGCTTTTCAAATGCAAAAAAAATCATACCAGAAAAGAGTAAAATCATATCTGCAAGTACGTTCTATGGTTACAGTTTATTTATAAAATCTGCCTGTATTTTTTTATTTTATTTTCAATGTCCTAAAAAAATAACCAAAAAGGGCTTTGAAAACATTATTCAAACCTTATCAAATTCATTTACTCTATATAATCTATATAATTTACACAACGATTTTGCCTTTATTTAGGCCGATTGCCATTTTTTGTTATTTTTATATAATTGGCCTTTCACGGCGTATAAAAAGTTGTCTCGATAGCTTAGTGGCTTAAATTTTGTAATTTGACAATTAATGTAATTTTATTATTAATTAAACATGTAATTAATGTGCACAAAAACCTTTTCCGTCTAATTCTTTACCTCTAGAAGTAAATTAATGAATCAGAGGTCATTCGGATAAAATATCGAATAACATTGAAATACAACCAATTTATTAATCCATGAATAAACATTGGGCACTTATTCGAATTTAAATTTGAAATTAGAGTTGATAAAACTGGACAAATCTGGAAATTCATGTAAAAATTATCCAAATTTTAATTGAATCAATAATATTTTTTTTATATAAATGGTAAATATGTGATTCACTTCAATAGTTTTGTGAGTAAAAACTTAGTTGTTAAAAGCAATCGTGCAAAGAAGCTTGTATAATTTGATTTTCAATACTAACGTTTGAGAGTGAATTCGGTTTCAATAGAAAGGTCGCATATTTTTGTGATAAATTTGTGGTTTTTGCTGAATTTACAAAAGAATTAAGTATAAAGTTGAGTTGGGTTTAAAGTATTAAAAGATGCTTTGGTCAAGTGGAAAGTGTACGAGCAATGCGAGACTGGATGGAAAAATTGCTCTTATTACAGGAAGCAATTCCGGACTTGGAAAGGAAACTGCGAGGGACTTTTATAAAAGAGGTAAGTGAAACAACTGTCTCCCTGTTAGTGTTAGATACTTTTAGTATTGCCTTGGAGCTCTAGCACGGTGAAATCGTTAACCTTACGATATCGGATCGATAGGCGAAACTTCCGATGATTTCATATCAGTGATCCGAGCACGCTTTTAACGTCGACAACCGAACCGATATTACTGGGAATAAATAAGAAAACGATATACGCTGGCAATACTGAAGGTATTTTCTATGAATTGACTCAAATGTCAAACGCCAAATATATGTATTGGCACTGGCAGTCCGCAGTTACTTTTTGACACTAAACGGGAGTTAATTTGTTAATGAGGTCTTTCTTAATATTTTAACCATTTTCGATTCTCAAAGATTAAACAGAATTAGACCTCCGTAGTCCAGTGGGTAAGACTCTTGACTCACAATCCGGAGGTCGCGGGTTCGAACCCGGCAAGCGCAAATAAGTTTTATTTGGTTAATTTGTGTTATTTCACAATTAATTCATTTAAAATAATATATAGTAGGTATATTTGCGGCATGTTCCAGAGTGGAAGATACTATCAGTATCGCCCTGGTGTAAGACCACCATTCAGAATTGAAACGTTGCTTGAAAATGGCTTTAGCCGTGTTTGGTGACTAGATCTGAATAGCCAGGTACTTCCCAACCTTCCTCTTCCTCACTTCCTTCCCCTCCCCACTACCTTTAGCCTCACAACATACCCCAATTGGGGATGCCATAGTCTCACTGGCTCCAGACGGGAGCAGTTGAGATTCTTGTTAACAGAATTAAATGATTTAATTTTTTTTATATGAATACCGCACAAGAGTCCAAACTGCTCCCGTCTGAAGCCAGTGAGACTATGGCATCCCCAATTGGGGTATGTTGTGAGGCTGAAGGCAGTGGGGAGTGGAAGGAGATAGGGAAGAGGAATGTGGGGAAATACCGGGCTATTCAGATCTGGTCACCAAACATGGTTAATGCAATTTCAAGCAACGTTTCAATTCGGAATTATATTATATTATACACACCAGGGCAATACTGAGAGTATCTTCCACTCTGGAACGTGTTGCAAATATATATAATATATATTATTTTAAATGAATAAATTGTGAAATTACACAATTAATCAAATCAAATTTATTTGCCACGCCGGGATTCGATCCCGCGGCCTTCGGTGTGCGAGTCAAGAGCCTTACCGCTGGACTACGCCGGCGGTCCTTCTTAGATGCATTATTTAAGTTATGGATCGCGTATACGATTTCCTTCATTTCTAAGAGCTTCGGTAGTTCAATACGTTCATCAAATAAGCCAGTAATTTTGCAAAACGAACGACATAATTAAAACAAATATGTGTATATTTATAGTTAACCGAAGCTTATCTGATACTATAGAGGCCGCGCTAAAATTTATCAATCATCGGCGGAATATTTATCTATTAATAATAGATGACGGATTTGGTCAATATCGCATTGATGTAGAATTTTATCGATCGACCATGCTAGAATTTCTGGTGAGACCTTTAAAATAAGGAAAAAACACGACAAAAATATAACAAACTTGATACTCAAAAATAACATAATACTATTATTTTCCTATTGTATATTTTATTACAATACGATTTGATGTTTTTTTAATGTATTTTTTTAGTTACCTGCCGTAAGTCAAAACGATTGACATAAAAATGTTATAGCTTTTGTGAACGCAAAAAGACAAAAGAAAATCAGTTTCACGATATATTGATAAAATATGTATTTCTTTGTTTCTGCTATTATATATATTACTATACAATTATATTTCTGGATGAATAATAAAGATAATTAAATGCAAAAATCAGTCATTTTAAATACGTGTAGGATTACAAAAGATTTTTTAAATATTTATATTGAGGGATCAGTAGGGTTTATAGGTTCAATTAGGAATTCCACAGAGCCGAACCCTCTGATATGAAAATATCTGGAGTCGGTGAATTATTTTCCCATATGGTCTCTGGTAGATTGACATGTCGTTCTTGTATTGTTTTGTATTTATAATATTTATTTATTTATTTATTTACGCCCTTTTACGGGGCTTTTACATAAGTACGAAATTTACAAATTACACTATGATTAAATAATATATAAATACTTTTTCTTTAACAAAGAAATATAATAGGTTTTTGCAACGTAATATATAGTATTTATTGTACATAACTGAACTGCCTCAGTAACAGTATTTTGTATTTGTTTAAAGATAAATTGAAGATGTCCACTGACTTGGTATAATTATTTCCGTCCATTAGTATTCTGGGCAAAGAGGAATACATATGGTAGTTAGTTACAGAATTTCTGCACTGAAATAAATCCTGACTTCTGGTATTACGTAGTGGAATCCGGAAGCTTATCAATTCTAGCAATTTTGGACTATCAACTAAATCATTTAGAATTTTATATAGAAATACCAAGTCAGTGAAAATTCTTCTGTCGGACAATTTGAGCATATTCATATCATTTAAAATAGTGTTGTAGTTCAACATAAATGCTGGAGTACCCATTTTAAAATTTAGAAAACGTAAGAATTTGTTTTGTATTCTTTCAACAGCTTGTACATATTTACTATAATGTGGATTCCAGACGGGAGAATTGCACTCAAGTTGACTTCTAACATAGGCAAAATATAACAGTTTAATACACTTTATATTGTTAAAATTTCTAGTTAATGCAATTGCATAGCGTGGATTCACTAGATGATCATTTGGGAAGTGTGTGAGAGGGTTTAGTTTTTCCTGTGGGGAAAATGTAACCCGAACATTTAAATCTGGTGCGTAAAAAGTTTCAGTCATAAACGCTAATACGATACTAGATTAATAATTATGCACAATAAAGTTCAGGCATTTTTATGTGTCATTATTATTTGCATCCAGCTAAATGGACAATATTGAATGACCATAACTGCCAACTAGGGTTTGCAAATCATGCACCTTTTACAAATCCCGCTGGATTGCGAGAAAGATTTTAGAAATCCCGCTGGATTCCGCGGGATTTATGAGATTTTCAGTAAAGGGCATTAGAATTAAATAATGCCAACATTTCATAAACCTTTTTTTATTATTTGGTATAATATATTGAAAAGATAATATGATAAGTCATTTGAGAGAACTTTTTGTATCAATCATATGATGTTGGTAACACCATAAAAAATATTGAAAGGGATTATAAAAAGTATTTAAAGAAGACTGATTAAAAAAATCGTAAACAAATAATATAAAAACGTAATCGTCACTGACAGGACTTTCCAGTCATTTGATGTCGATTATCTTCGGTAGGTACTAGTAGGTAATATTATAAAAATACATTGGAAACAACGCAATAATTTTAAAACTTAAGAAAACCTTGATTGTGAAAATACAAACAGCATGTTTTTGGTATTAATTTAGTTTTTTTTAATCGTGCAATCCTGCAAATAAGTGGGACCAAATATTGCTGAAATCCCGCGGGATACTATATATAAATACTTAATGAAACTTAAATATTTTAATTTAAAAAAAAAGTTATTTAATGAATGACTAGATCAAACTTTTGGATTATAAAAATCGGATGATGGGGATGTATAAAACCCGTACGGCAGTTGCGCATAATGGATGCCAACCATCCAGTTACAAACGCTTTAACCTTTGCTCAAAAACTGATATGGCAGTGGGCTGGCCATGTAACGAGAATGTCTGACAGAATATGGACCACACGAGTTAGCCAGTGGAAAGGACCACCAGGCAAGAGGGGGAAAGGGAGACCCTTAGCTCGCTGGAAAGATGATCTGAAAGGATCAACTGGCATAAACTGGTACTCCATAGCACAAGACCGACAAAAATGGGCATCTTTTACCTTACCCAAACCGGGGTTCCTGTTAACTCATAAATATTTTTTAAAACATATTTATAATACTAACGTAATCTAAGCTAACTTTCTAATACAAATCAAATTTGAGTTTATTGTAATATTATAACTACCAACTATTGTAATACAAGAAATAAATAGGCTTATTATTATTATTATAAGTAAATAATCATGTATTACCGTATTGTTAAATTTTTCAGGCGCCAAGGTTTTTCTAGCTTGCCGAGATTTGGTCAAAGCCCAAGAAGCGATATCGGAGATAAAGTCAAGTTGCAACAAACTGGACAAAGTCGGTCACATGAGGATGATTAAATTGGATCTCAGTTCCCTGACCTCAGTCAGGAATTGTGTTGACGAGTTCTTTGAAAGTGAAGACAGACTGGACATCCTGGTAAATAACGCTGGAATCGTGGGACCGAGAGAACATACTGAAGAAGGGTTCGAAAAAACCTTTGTAACTAACTATCTGGGACATTTCCTGCTCACTTTGTTGCTGCTTCCTTTGCTGGAGAAATCTGAAGCGGCCAGGATTGTCAGTGTCTCCTCATTGATACATTATTGTAAGTATTTACTTTTTGACTTTTTGAAATTTTGGCATACAGAGCTCCAAAGGGGCCAAAAAGGCCCCTTTCTCTTTCATCATGAATTTATATTAATGGTTGTTGAAAAATTGTTTTTCAGTTTTTGTAAAATTTTTTTTGCAAATATACATGGCTGCAATATGGGGAAGTTAAACTTTACGTAGGATTTGTTTGGTTTTTTGTGAGTGGTACGTACGTTTTCGTCGTACCGGGTGAGGCAGTTTATGGACGCGTTTTCATGGGTGGGAATTCCCGCATAAAAAGTTTCCGCGAGACTTAAGATGTGTTTTTTCAATAAGGGGATTTCAGAGTCTTTATGAAGTTGGGCTACCCTCATCCATCTGAGGGCACCCAGGGCTATGCGTATGGCTTTATTCTGGAATGTTTGGAGTTTTTTCAAAAGAGACACTGAAGCGTGGGCCCAGATGGGGCTTGCATATATTGGTTTTGACCTTATAGTTGACTTGTAAATTAGAAGATACGTTTTTAGATTTTCAGGGCCAAAAGTATTTTCGTTATTTGTTTTTGGGGTGTTATGCCGTGTTGCGCTACCTCCTTCTTTAGCCAACGTTTCGGACAGCGTTGCAGCGTCCATCATCAGGGCAGATCCAGCAGATGTGTAATTTTTAGTGGTGAAATGTTGGCTAAAGAAAGAGGTAGCGCAACACGGCATAACACCCCAAAAACAAATAACGAAAATGTAAATTAGGAGTTTATTTTTATTTCAGGGTTTTTTTTTGCTTTACGCGGGGTAAAGGGCTGGAAGGATTTTATTTGCCGAGGCTAGAATTTCACCTTTGTGCTTTTTCCAATTTAATCTACTGTCGAGTGTCACATCGAGATATTTAATACTTTTTTGTAAGTATTTACAATCAGTGTTATTGTTACCATTCATTAAATGCCGCAAGTGTATCTCTACCATCGCCGAGCCACAACCAAATCGCGCGGACATTTTTGAAGTGAAACTTCTATACCCCGCTATGATTTGTATTTCGGATGAAACGGAAATGACGATGACTGCACCTGCAACGCATCAACTGAGCTCATTGACCGCTTTGATTATGATGTCACTTTAAAAGGCTCCTATTGGTTGAGATATGAAACGGAAATTATGCTGGTCGGCGCTCATTGGTCGCATTGATTATGACCTCACTTTTCAAGCATTGGTTGAGATTGTTTTGGTAAAGTTTCGCTTGTAAACTGCGTTACCGCGTGTAAACTGCAGTCGAATTTTTTTTTGAGTGAAAAATTCTTTACCACAGTTGTGATCTGAAACTCGATGAAACGAAAAATAGCGACATTAAATAGAGACAAACACATACATTCATAGGATTTAGCCTGCGAGAGAATGATATAGCATATCGGTCTCCACTTTTTGCGGTGCTTCGTAGACTCCCCTTTAGTTTTCTGAAGGTTTCACTTCTACCGCATGTGAATTGCGCACTCTGTTTTTTTAACATTAGCTCCACTCAGGAGACCCGAGGAAAATAATTCGCTCAGGGCTTGTGTAAAATGAAGGAGAAGAAATTCTGGGAAGGAAAACGAAGGGTGGGTAGGAATGAGGGGTGGGTAGGAATATGAGGGTCAATCGGTCCAGTAGTGAAGGTAAATAGGTCTTCCTCGATCACTCTCTCCCGATACGGCCTGCCACGCAGGAGGTTGGGAAACGTGTGTGCCGCAAAGACAAACCTCACCCCATAAAACTTTTTAATAGTATCAACGTCATTAAGCAACTCTACTTTGCCTACGTACGAAGTCATTTGGAGTTTGCGTCAGTTGTTTGGTCTCCATTTTATAAAATCCATACGAACAAAATTGAAGCAATTCAAAACAAATTCCTCAAATATCTTTGTTACAAGTCATATGTAAGATTTAATAATTATGCAGAGGCAGCCTCATACTTTAAAATTGATTCATTGAGTGTACGAAGGCATCATAAGGATGCAATATTCCTGTATAAATTAGTTAACAATAATATTCAATGCCCAGAGTTGCTAAATAAAATTCAATTTAATGTACCTGCGCGTACAACACGCTCTTCTGTCCTGTTCAGGGTTGATCAATGCAAGACAAACTGCAAGCAAAATTCTTGTCTGAACAGACTATGCAATAGTTACAATAGCATATTATCCAAGGTGGACATTTTCAATTCCGAACCTACCAAATATAAGGGGTACATAAAAGAGTATTTCTCTGATGTTCCATGAATATGTTATGTGTCTATGTTTCTATCGTTTATCTTTAATTCTGTTATGATTTGATTTATATGTACAATCTGGCTTCTTATGGTTACCAATGTATTGATATTTTATGTTTTATGTAAATTTTAGTTTTATATACTTAATCTTTTGTTTTATAAAATTTTTGATCTCATACTGCTTTATTATAAATTTATTATTTAATTTTTTTTTATTATGCTGTTAATCAGAGGAAAAGTCACATGGAGGAAATCCATAATTGGTTTTATTTTGGCTATACAAACATGTACAAACTGTAAAAATGTAAACTGTCGATTTCCCGAAAATAAATAAATAAATAAGTTTCCCACTTGGGGTGACCTTTGGCACGGGTGTTGGTTAACCAATAAACTGTACCCTTATCAGTATGTACCCATTCCCGCCTCCCAAATAATAAATACATATTTACAACTGTGGCTTAAAGTTAGGGATATACAATTAGCATACTTCTTTTACTTTTTACATTTCTTTTACATTTACACCGTTATATTCTTTATTCTGTTGTACTATTCATACGTTAATTTAATTATGTTAATAGCACATGTGTGCCGTATAGATGGAAATAAATAAATAATATGCGAGTGTGTAAGTTCGCATGTGATATAAGTGAAATCTTCGCATGCGATGTAGTGAAAATAGGAGGCCGATTATTCTTTCTCGTTCTCTCGCAGGCCAAATCCTATAGATGTATGTGTGTTCATCTCTTTTTAGTTTACGCTCTTTCGTTTAATCGAATTTCAAAACACAACGGTGCTAAATAAGTTTTCACATCAAAAAAACTGTTCAATCTTAAGAGGAAGTCACAAGCTAAAAATATATGTACTCTGAGAGTGCCTTATATCGCCACGATTACAGGTAATAGGAATGAGGTCACGATTTCAAGCGAAATAGTGGTATTTATATATTTAAGAAGAAGAAGATAACAATAATAATGTCACCGAAAATATGAAAGAGAACAAGACACAGAAAAACAAAAAAAGACAATGGTTCCAACTGGGACTGTTAACTATTTAACGCGCACGTCCCGGTTAGACGAGAGGTCTGGGTTCGTGTCCCAGTTGCGACCATTGTTTTATTTCTGTTTTTCTGTGTCTTGTTCTCTTTCACATTTTCGTTTAGATTATTATTGTTATCTTCTTCTTTAATGATATATTACGTTGATGAGGATAACCTTCAAAAGGGAGTTTGTCTTATAAAAAATTGAATATTCATTTAGATTTTTATAAAAAGTCAATAGTTCCATATGAATAAATTCGGATACATTTATCCGAGACGCTATCCAGGATTCAAACCAATTCTAAGAATGACTGTTTCCAATTAAAAGGGTAGTTGCCCATAATATGGAAAAATATTTAGTTGAAGATAATATTGTTAATTCTAAAATTTGAAATATGAGATTGACAATTACGACGGTTTGACAGAAGGTGGCAATAGCGAAATTGGTTAACGCGCATGTCCCGGTTAGACGAGAGGTCTGTGTTCGTGTTCATGTCCCAGATACGAATATTGTCTTTTTTCTTTTTTTCTGTGTCTTGGTCTCTTTCATATTTTTGTTTAGATTATTATTGTTATCTTCTTCTTCAATGATGTATTACGTTGATGGGAATAACCTTCAAAAGACATAAAAGAGAGTTTATTTTATTAAAAAAAATTGTATTTAAAAAAAGTTGTTTCTGATACGCGTTCGTGCACTAATAATTGATTACTAATGAAAAAAATACATTTTTATATTGTTTATATAGTAATCAGCCATTTTATTTTAATGTGCTCCTTGGTGCAATGAGGGCAAATGGGGGGCTGGGTGCTGGCGAGACATCTTTGAGCTGTATGGCCGAACTTGAGGCAATGGTAGCATTGCGTGAGCGGATTGTAGTCTTCAGGAAATGCATTTTTTTGTCAATTTATCCAAAGCATATTTTTAATGCAAACATATTCGCAGTAAAGATTTCTCAAAAAAAGTTATTTAGCGTTAATTTTCACCCTTATTATTTCCTATTTTTGACGTTTTAATAATTTCAAAGTTTTTAATTAATGTGCATATTTTTTTGCAGTTGCCTGGCTTGATTTTGACGACCTTCAATTCAAGAAACGTATGTACTTCATGACTACCTCTTACGCCCAGAGCAAACTAGCTATCACAATGTTCACCTATGAATTAGCGGAACGATTGAAGGTAATAAACAAATCAATTTTATCCTTTGCTGTATAATGTAAGGAAACTATTTAAAATTGATAAAAGGCTTGAACTGTCGAGAGATGGGAGGTGAGTAGAGAATGTGTTCAAATATAAGGTTGTAATTTATGTCAATAGGTGTCACATAACGTGACTTATGGTAATAAGGGTTTTGATTGATACTCACAAGCTTTCAACATATGTCAGTAGATGGCAGATATGTATAAATTATATACGGTTCTAATTTATGTCAATAGATGTCACTTTTCCAAAAGTCTACGAACACGTAGGTATTGAAGAATTTTATAATAAGGTTGGTCCGTTTCTGTACGTCACGCGTTCACGTTATTGATTGTTTCAGCATATGTTCTGAAAATATTCCTCATGATTGTTTCAGTATATGTTCTGAGACAGTATACAATGTATAAGTTAGCGAAAAAGGAGGGCGCTACCGCCGCATTAAAATATAAATTACTTAACAGACGGATTGCAATCTTTAGAGCACAGGCGTCGGGTGGGAATGCTATATTTGTTCTACCGGTATTACAATGGAAGATGCTCCGAGAAATTAGCGTCATTGATCCCTTCGGCACCGGTGCATAGCCAAGAAACACGCCAAACGCGTGCCCAACATTTGTACACGGTTGACATTTGTCACATGAGTACAGGTCGCTTCTTCGATTCGTTCTTGTGTTCAACAGCTTGGCTGTGGAATGATTTGCCGGCCTCTATGTCTCGTCCTTCCTACAAAATGGGTCTCTTCAAGACCAATGTTCATTCCTTCCGCTCCTCAAAAAGACCCTCTACACAGCATTCCAGATGACATAGGCCCTGAGAGAAATTATATTCCTCAAGGACTCCTGTGTGGAATTAAGGGAACGTACCCATACTACGTGACACGTTTAGGGGGGGGGGGTCTTCAAAATGTCACGCTTGGTACAAATGAGCGGCGGGTTGCTTAGGTTTTTGGTCACCGGGGGGGGAGGGGGGGGGAGGGTAGAAATTGCAAAAAAGTTGGTCACGTAGTATAGGTACGTTCCCAAATGTAAAAAAAATTAAATATATAAATATACTAGCTGACCCGGACACGCATTCCTGTGGTTAACGAAACGTAACGCCATCTACCGGTTGGTTACCCAACCCTTATAACCAACGCCATCTGTTAATTTGCATAAAAAATAAATTCACACCGCCCGCTTGCCAGCCCGCTCCCTTTTTATATTATATATTTCAACCAATTTACATAAAAACCCCGACAAATTATATACGTAAACCTTCCTCAAAAATCACTGTATATATTGGTGAAAACCGCATGAAAATCCGTTCATTAGTTTTTTGAGTTTATCGCGAACAGACAGTCAGTCAGACGGACAGACGCGTCGCGCCGGTCGGAGGACTTTAATTTATAATATGTAGAGATGGCATTAGTTCATGTTTATCCCACCGCCAATACACGTGGCACTGCAATGGCTCCATTAAAATTTGGTCGCTGCAATTTGAATGTATTAAGGATTTGCAACCAAATGGACCAAACAAATTATAAAGGAATTATGTTTCCTAAAAACATAATTCTATTTACAGCTTGTTATAACTGTGACGCAATATTTAATCTATCATAAATATTACAAGAGATGTGCCGATTATTTTTTTATGTCAATGAGGAAAAAAATAGAAGTCACTAGAAAAAACAACATTTAGAAACTTCACTAATGTTTTGTAAATTCACAATAGTGGGAATTCAGCTTATATAAGATAAACAATATGGCTCAGTCACAACGTAATCTTTATTTTTATTTTCAGTGTCGTTTCTATTTAGGTACATATTTGTTTAAGAATGTTAATAATCGATATTAATAGATTTCAACAAATGTTTTTTAAAAATCATGAATGGTGATCGTTACTAATATAATAAGGGTGTTAAGATACGTACTTGACTTATTTTAACCAGTGATTCCTGATATTATTTGGAGAAAAAAATATAAATGGAATTTTGATCTCAGGTAACATTATTGATCTTTAATTTTTTTCAAATAAAAACATTTTTTTAGGTATTAGACAATTAGGGTCGGCTACTCGGCTGAGTGACCAGTGACAAGAGGAAGATTTTTTTGTTAGATTTAAAAAAAAATTTAAAAAAAAAGCCAAAAAAAAAGTCACTGGATTCCAAAATATCAAATTACAGTTTTTACTCCAAATAATCAGGAATCGTCAGGAATCACTCGTAAAAGGAAGTCATTACGTCCTTTAACACACTGTATAATATGTAGGCACTTAGTGTAAAGGCTTTGATATCCGTCAAGGCAAGGATTGTGGCTCCACTAATGAGGTCGAATCTTTTGAAGTTATTTGACAATGTGATTTTATAAAATGCCTTTGAAAAGTATTTTCTAGCTCTAAAGAATTGCTTCCGCACTGATTAAAAAGATGGTAAATATAGGTAGGTTTTGTACCATAATATACAATAAATATGGTCAGTGGTTGAGTGGGCATAGCGTTTGGGTCCCACCCGAGCGTCGCGTGTTCGATTCCTCGACTGGCTAAGTCCTCCATCACAACACAAGCAACATTTTCGGCTTTCTGTGGTGGTAGTAGGAGATTTTCAAACATTGTTGGGTTATTTGTAACCCGGGAATATTTGTCTTTCTTTAAAAAAAAAATATAAAGGAAATACGTTCGTAGGTTTATTTATTGTGTATTTCGTATTGTGATTAGATAGATATATCAATAGAATAGTATCAAAATAACCTTAAAACAAATTTAGTATTAATATTTTATCGGTACTTCAAAATAAAATAATTATTTTAATATTTCAATCAATTAGGTTAATCGAGTTTGGTAAAAAAATGTTACTTCATAAGGCATATTAATTAGCATAACTTCCACTGGCGTGCATTGCTCTATGACCAAAGGTAGGAAGGTAATTTTCGAGTTTTCGGGTATTAATTATTGTTCTTTGGTTCCATGACAATATATTGGAGAGTCTAGATTGGTACCTATCAGTGGCGGTCGGTGACTTTTTGTATAAGAGATGCTGAAGTATATACCTACCTAATATCAAATATAAATACCTACAGATTAGTCCACGAACAAGATGCGATTACTGACAAAAATACTATGTCTTTATGCTTCACATCAATTATTACAGATCTAAAATTAAATTATTAAATAGATATTATGAAGATATTTAACGTATCAATCGGCATTCGTTATTCAAGCCAAATTGTTAAAATCGTCGCACGAACAAATTCACTAAAACGTACCGAATTTATCCACGCGCTTTGTTATGCTATTCTGTGCACTATGCCTACGCGCATTAAAGTCGTTTTCTGCGCGTTGGATGCTCTCATCGAATGCGTATACTGCTTAGGCAAAACTTGACAGGCAGAACTAAACGCGCATGCGCAAATATCAAACTTTTTCTAACATCGTGGATGCAGAATGGAGCAGAGAATCTACTGTTGCTGGTATTGGTGCGTTTACGTGACATTAGACACACTACCATGGAGAATGGTGTTGTTATTATGTATTTATTATATTTATTATACTTATCAAGGAAGACTTATTTTCAACCGATTACCGGATGAAATTAGAAAAATTAATGATAAAATCCAATTAATAAACACTGTTAAAAAATATTTTAAAGATAATATTAAAAAAAAAACTAAAAAAAAAGTTTCCGACTAATCTAATCTCAAGAACAACTACTTATAACTCAGTTTCCAAGTGATACTCTGTTCTTCAAATAAGTTAAATTTTGTATTGTTTTTAGCAACTAATTACATATCACAGAACTTACAACTTATTGTTTTTTACATTCACATTGTAATTTAAGAACTTAAATATAGCATTAAAAATGTACACTACTCTTCCAGACACAAGCTAATGCTTCCATGGAAGAGTGGTATTAACGTATTTTAAAATGAACATGTACGCAAATTACTACATTATCTAAATGTATATTATATTTTATATGCTAAAATAAATAAATAAACAAAAAAAAAAAAAAAAATAATTCTTTCCGATCCGCGCGTCGCGTTTTGTTGTTTTTGGCGCTGAGGTTGGGACGGTGTCGTTAAATTGCAGTATTTATTGCTGTTTACGGCTAGAAAAAAATAAGCTCAAAGCCTTTTAAATGCTGAATAAATAAAAAAAAAATATTATTATATTTATTATACGCCTCAAAAGGAAGGGAAGCGCCGCATCCACAGCATGTATGGAGGGACTGCGCCTACCTACTATACTACCTATGTAGTATCGTTCTGGTGAGAAACCATCATTCGAGCAACTGTTGACCATCATTGACCAACATTCAAGTTTAATGAAATGACTCAAAACGTTTGTCTCTAAAAGTGAAGAAAAAAAAATTGCCCGTCATATTTTCAAGACTTTTCAAACGGGTGATGAAGTAACAATCCTTTGAGTTGTCCGGTCACCGATCCCAACATCTTCATAATATGATCCCACCATGCTCCATGCATTTGCAAAATGTATGATCGCACAATTATCCCAGAATTCGCGTATGATCCTACAATATAAACTCCATAGACATCCAAAGTCTACTAAGAAACCCCGAATCTTTCCTTATTCCTTTTCAAAGAACTAATAATAATAATTATTGGATAATTTGTAGAGCGCCGTTTTTGTGAAAAATCAACTAACTTAACGGTCTCCCAACCCTTTGTGCGAATTTGTCGACTATATAACATCCACTATACTATAGTGACACGATTCCAGACAAATTTAGCGACAGCCCTCAGATCTTTACAAAATTTCTCGAATCTTCTGTTTTCATTTGACTTCACTTGAACCAAAACTTGATTTGCTCTCGTTTTATAGTTGTTGTTTTACATAATATTGAACATCGTTATCAGTCGGTTTGTATTCATTCTTTGTATTTTTTTTCACCATTTATTTGCACAATGTACATAGGACGGGCGGCGTGGATTTAATTTTTACATAAATCTACAGTTTTATTCTGAGATTGACGAAATATTGCACATATGACGAAAGAAGAGGAAGATCACTGTCTACAAGAGATTTCAAAAACCATTCCATTCTCTTTTCTCATCCCTTAAAGTATTATCGATGAAATTTTGTGCAAATGACGGTCAAAATCAGAAGAAAATTATTACTGTGTACATGATTTACTTTAAAAAAAAACCCGTGAAAAACCCGGACCACGCCATTATAAATAAAATAGTTATAATTAAAATGCAACGAGTTTCTACACTATCTACTGTACCCATTGACTACTTTATTTAGATAAAATGTAAACTATTTATGTTCATCTTCCAGAAACGAGGCATCTCAAACATCACCGCCTACAGCCTCCACCCGGGGGTGGTGAAGACAGACATTAGCCGCAGCCTTAATTCCATGTTCTATGGGAGCCGCTTTATCTGGGACAGCTTGTGCGGGACCTTCTTCAAGACGCCCGCCTCGGGGGCGCAGACGATCGTGTACTGCTCAGTGGATGAAGGTTGTGCGGAAGAATCTGGACACTATTACAGGTGAGATTTTTGTACGATTAAGTTACCTTCTGAGACTTTGGACTTTTCAGCGCCCTTGTGGTGATTTTTTACAAAAAACAACGCCGTACAAAAATTATCTAATTATATTGATATTCACACACATACATACATTTTTACATACACCCATGCATGTATGTATTCATATACAACAAATATGTATAGCATAATAAATATATATATAAATATTTATTTATTTTTTATATAAGAGAACAAAGGTAAATTTTCTTATAGCCCGCGCATCAAGGTGGGTAAAGGATGGATATGGGTAGGCGGTGGAGAAGATTGTCATCGGGACTTGATTGCTCGAGACATGAGATGCTTGGGTTCGGATTTGAAGCAAGTTTGGAGAAAAATGTTTTGGCTAGGTCTATAATGTGTTTTTTAAGTGGAGGGATTTTCGTGCCTGAATTAATAATGCTTTTTCGCACGAACCAAGGGCTTTTGGTGAATCTTCTAATTTTGGACATTTTGGAAGGTTTCTAGACTCTTAGTATTGCTTGAGGCCCAAATTGGAGCGGCGTAAGTCATGATGGGTCGCAATTTTGATTTGTAAATAAGAATTTTGTTCTGTAGTGACGTTTGAATATTATAATGTAAAAGCGGGTAAAGGGATGCAGCAGCGTTTTTGTTTTTTTTTTAAATTGTATGTTTGATGTGTGTGTGCCATGTGAGTTTTTTGTCGAGTGTGACTCCAAGGTATTTAACGTTGTTTTGACAAGGTATTGCTTGGCCGTACATGGAAACGTGACCCTAAGGAGTGCTGCGAACCTTCGTGAGAAGAAAACAGCAGCGCTCTTCGAAGGGTTCACGTCTATACGCCTTTGTTATAAAAGTCTTGGAGTATGTTTATGTTGTGTTGTAAGCGAAGTGTGATCATCCTGGGAGAAATTATCTAATTATTATATTATTAGGCTAACGTCTGTCCTACATACTCACTCCATGCGCTAGCTACAAACGGTAGTGCTGCCATCTCCAATATTCAAAGAGAAATTTGTTTGTAAATTAAAACATCATTGAACTTGAATGATTTTTCGCATTTTGCAGGAGTATGTAGGAATATTTTACATCACGCATTCATCGACAGCCAACATTAGAATGTTTACTAAGTAGGTACATATCTGTTTCAATATACACCAATTGACAACCATATCTTGTCATTTTTAATTTCGAAAATGACACTTAAATTCATTGAATTTGAGTTGATTGTATCAGATTTCACGCAGGAGTAACTAATGCACATCACAGGCAACCGAATTTAGCACGTTTGATTATTATTACTGGTGTAACGGGTTTCATATATTATTTACCATTTTCCGTACTACGGATTCAAAACAAAAGCTTGCCAATTTTCGTCACAACGGACTTTCAATTTCCGGAACAACGGGTGTCCAATTAAAAGCTAGTAGTAGTGACAAATTCAATTTTTCAATCACGCAGCAATGAAAATCTATCCTGACTGTTTACGGATGATGTTCGGTGGGGCTCTCATCGTGACAAATTTACCATCAATGTATCTATGGTAATGAGGCCATATACAAATGCATATAATAAACGGCTGATTTGGAAGTAATAAATGAACAAGTGTAATCATTCAATATCGCTTTTGAAGTCCAAAATATTCTTCATTTAACTTTTCTGTGAAAAATATTTCACTCCCAATAATTCAACACATTCCGATATTGGAGGATTTGATTTTGAATCAGGAATAAACGGGTTTTATTCTAGCGCTAAACATGTATAGATATTTTAAATGGTGTAGGGATAAAATGGGTGACGATTGCTCACTTATTTATTTTGTTTTATTATCAATAATAACAGGTAAAGATAATATAAGAAATACCTGCAAAATTGAAAAAACCTCGGCGTGCTTCACAAAATTTGGTTTCACTTTTCAACAACGTGTCTGTTTCTGCCCATATGGCAGTTTGTTGATTCCCATGTACTATTAGAAACATATTTGTATTCGTTAGTGAGAAAATAACAATCAAAGTGAGAGTGGGCGGTCACTATTTGTGGACAATCATAGTGTAGTTTTTCCATTATGGAAAAATTATCCACTATGGGCGATGTTATTTCTAGTGATACAATATATTTAATACGTGTTTTCGTTTTCCAGAGATTGTATGCGGAAGGAGCCCAGTAAGAAGTCAAAAGATCCAAAAATGTGTCAAAAATTGTGGGAAGAATCGTGTCAAATGGTTGGTTTCAAATCCAATGAACTTCCAATCTAATAAATACTCGACCATATATTACCCCATGATAATATAATTTTTTATAACCGAATGTTTTTTAACGTAATCATCCCTTGAATTTATTTTCACATTTATATTCATAGTAATTTTTGTATTTTTTAACAAAATAATTTTATATGATATTTATTTTTGTTTCTTGTAAATGTCTTTTTTAATAATAATAACCAATTAATCACCACATATTGTGAGTTTTTTTCTACAGGTATAAATTAGTTTATTCGAATTTATACTCTTTTTTAGTATACCTACTTTGTATCCCGATATTTTCTATTTAATAGTGATGTGAAAATTGTAGGTTATTTTCATTTGACGGATAACTTAAGTTAATAAATTTGTAATAAAAAACACATACATTTGTTTAAGACCACTTTTATTTTAAACACTCTGTTTAAAATAAAAGTGGACTTAAACAAATTTATGTGTTTTTTTATTGTAAATTATGGCGAGCCACAAAGTTAATGCTTTTTTTATTATTATTTTTTTTATTTAATATAATATAATGATATCAATTACATGTTTATTTACATGAAATAAAGTTTTTCTATTAAAATACATTATAATACATTGAATAATCCATTTTACACCCTTTTTAAGAGCAAAGCTCGAGTTAAAAAGGCGGATAAACGCATGTTAACCACAGTTTAGCAAAGGAAAAATAATGTTTTTTTATATATTAAACAAAAATATATAATTAACAGTAAATAAGAAAAAAATATATAAGTATATATTTTGTTTATATACATATATCTATAAAACTAAATAATAGATAAGAAATACAACTGACTGAAGAGGAGGAGATAAAAAGAAAGAAAAACAAAATAATGAGAGAAAAAGGATATCTAATATTATAATTGAGTTGTTATGTTGATAAGTTATATAAAAATAGTTTTTATTGATTTTTTGTAATTTGTTTCTAATATTAATTTCAAGGGTAATTCGTTAAACTATTTAACTCCAATATATTTGTAGAATTGTAGGGCTGTGGTGGTGTAACAGCGTGGTATAGTTAAAGAACCAAGGATATTTGTTCTTTTGCTGTTCGAAAAAAGAGTTAAGCTCACATTATTGAAATAATCTTTGTGTATCTGCAAATGCGTAATTTTTTTATAAATAGTATGAAGTGAAAGGACTTTAAATTCTTGAAATAATTTGATGGTAGGGTAATCGTATGGCTTTTTTAGAATTATTTTTATTAATATTCTTTGGATAATTTCTAAAGGCAAAAGAGAAGTTTTGAAAGCACCACCCCAGCCAACAATTCCATATTGTAATACTGATTGAATATAGGGAAAAATATATGGTTCTTAATAATCCAATATTTAATATGTTTCGTATTCCAATAAAAACGTAAATTAATTTTCTTAACCGTTCTACTGTTGTATTGATTTGTAATTTCCATTTTATGCTACTATCTGTTAGCCAGGTTTTAGTATCGGGGGGGGGGGGGGGGGGGGAGACGACGACTTTGTATTTCTTGCGCATTAACTACTAACAATTTGTGGACATTTTATGTTGAAAACTTTTATTTTCTATGTACATTGGTTAATTAAAGTAACAAATGTATACATATAGAAAATAAATCTTATTTTAAGCAGTCACCTGATTAGAAACGGAATTCCAAATAAAAAATCAACCGCAATCACCGAAAAAACGGAACTTGCAAGTTAAATTAATTTTTTCTTTCAGAGGTCCCCATTTATCTTTTTAGATACATAATATCATATTGAGTTGTCAGTGTTAAAAATAACATTGCTTTAAAAAATGCTTGTAAGTACATCGACAATATTTAAGATTCATGGGAATTCCAAAAAACATATTTCCGTAGGTTTAGTGCTGATTTCCCTTTTCCCTAAAAATATTTTTCTCCCCTACATCTAGTCAAATTTCGCTAGACGGCACGAAAATATAGGTACAAAGGTTACCGAATGCGATCGGATAATCGACGACGGCCAGCGGCGAGTGGTAGGGAGGGCGAATCCAAAATACATTATTAGTGTAATAATTAGTAATAAAATAAGTTATGCCACTCTCCGCATCTCCTTATTTTTAATATTATTGATGTTGATATCTTAACTTTTCGGGGGGGGGGGGGGGTTTGAACCCCCAAAACCCCCCCCCGTGGCTACGCCCATGGAGCAGTTAGGTTTACATAGATATGACTTCGGTTTACAATTATATGAGTGTATGCATATGTTTAGATTCTCAGGGGTAGCATTTTTATTCAGAGTGAATGGTCTTACAAAAGTTTTTTTCTGTATTTAGAGATAATAAATTTTGATCAAACCATTTTTTTATTAAATTTATATCTAGTTCAGTTGTTTTCTGAGTTTCACTCAAGTTTAGTCCCTGAGTTAAAATCGCTGTGTCGTCAGCATATTATATTATTTTTGACTTTATGGTGAGTTTAAAAATATTCACATAAATGATAAAAAGAATTGGTCCTAGTACTGTCCCTTGCGGGATTCCAAAATTACTGGTCTGTGAATCACTCAGAAAACCATTTAACTTGACTAATTGCTCTCTATGAAATAGGTAATTTTTGATCCATGTTAAGTCATTATTGGTTATACCAATTTTCGTTTGTTTAGAGGTAAGATTAGAATGTGATATACTGTCAAATGCTTTTCTTAAAATATTCCAATGCATTTTTTTTATTATCTAAATATTTATACATTTCAGTTGATAAGTCTACGATAGCATCTTGAGTGCTCAAATTTTCTCTAAAACCATACTGATGTGCACTAAATATATTATTTTCTTTTATAAATTTAAACATCTGTTTTTTAACCATTTTTTTATAAATATTTTTGCTATATTCGGGGTAAGAGAAATTGGTCTATAATTATTGCTTAGATTGGGGTCACCAGATTTGAAAATGGGCGTAATAATAGTTTTTTTTGTAATTTAAAGGAAAGTTGCCATTTTCAAAGCTTGTATTTACGATGTGTGCCAATGGTTTGCAAAGTGAATCAGAATTATTTTTAAGTATTTCTGCTTTTTACAAATATGTAATAAATTTGTTTTAAGATAGTTACAAAGCTGGGACAACTTCTTTATTTCAACAATAAACTTTATTTTAAATGTAAGACCAAAGTCATCTTGACTTTACACTACAGGGACTTTCTTTTATGTTTGATTTATAGTTTTGTTATTTATTTATAGTGGCCTTTGATTTCCGAAGGGAGACCTCCAGAAACATCCCATAAAGTGTATACAGTAGCCTCTTATTAAAACAAGAACAATAGGAATAAGTTCTTCTCACGAAGCAGAATATTGTGCGTCTGGAGGTTCCCGCAGGAACAGGGAATTAAGAATGCAAGGTATTCGGGAATTGCTCCTCATAACAGGCAACACCTGGTACAGAGTGGTTACAAAGTGCAAAAAAATAAATCGTGTATGAGTCTTTATCACATAAATATCGCTTTTGTGTGATGAGCTACGGAGCTTTGAAATATCAATTAATCTATCTACATCAGGATATTGGTCGTTTGTAGTAAGTTGATAACATTCCCAGTTTCGACGTAGAGAAAAACAATCGTTTTTCATGTTTTAACTATATTAGATGATCACATATCGTGGTGCTTTTGGTTCGAAGTTTTCCCTTAATTTTCTTCTCCACACTCTCCCAATAGTCACAATAATCAGAATTATTAGGGATGCTGTTGTTTTACTAGGTTCGGGCAGATATAACTATTGTGTGGTATCACAAGAAAATATCAACCCGTAAAAAAGAGTTATTTTTTACTACAATATTTCGATTTTCCGCCACTGTCCTACGCATCGAACGGCACGATCTAGTTGCGCCATTTTTTGGCCAGCTAGTATACCTTGCAAAAGGTCATGTAGTAGCGATTTTGATATATGTTGTTAAGATTGGGACTCTTAAGAAAAAAAAAAGTTTTCGACCTCGGGAGGGTCGAGCTCGATCCGCCATCTTGGATTGAAGGTCCCAAAATTTGGTTTTTTCAAAATAATTATGAAATAGTTGATTTTACAACCAAGTTGTTCAAAGCAAACTTGAAAAAAACTAAATTACGTACATTTTATGTGAAATATTTTTTTTTGTAAGTCTAATAGGTAACGAGTTACAGCGGAAGAAAGAAGACAATTTTAAGAAAAAATTGTAAAACTCAAGTTTTCTTGATATATTTTTGTAAGAACATATTACAAAATATCATTTTAACGTATTCCCACAAACAATATACTTATATAGCATCATTCGTGTGCTCAATGACGTTGATTGACGTTGTTATAGTGGGCTCCTAGTCTATAGCTGACTTGGCAACACTGATTAAGTCCTGGTTACTGGACGATGCCTGGACGCTCAGAGCCGATGAAAGCGAGGCATATAGAGTCGTTGCGTCAAAATTCAAAGAAGCGCTTATCAAATTGGAAAATAATGGTCCTACAGCCAAATTATGGGTTCAGTATTTCCAAATGATTACTCTTGTGAAGCATTTCATTGAAGCTGAGCGAATGGGAAACTGGCAACTACATCTCGACACTGTCCAAAGAATGCTTCCCTATTTTCATGCAAGCGGTCATTTCTTTTATGCAAAGTCTGCTCATCTGTATTTACAAGACATGCTAGATTTGGAAGGAAAAATGGATCCTATTGAATACCAAAAATTTACGACGGAAGGCTATTTCACGATTAGACGCTCGGACAAGTTTTGGTCAGGGATATGGTCTGACATGACTATCGAACAAACTTTGATGCGAATGATGCATAGCTGTGGGGGTCTTACTCGTGGCCGTGGAATCAGTGAGAGCGTACTCGCCCTGTGGACTTTAGGAATGATAATCTTTGCATAACGTTTGTGACGCCATTGAGGAATATAGTAACGTTAATCTACATACATGCGAGCAACATGTCGATATGAGAACTTCCCGTATCACTCGAGACGATCAAGACTTGAAAAAGCTGTTGGATTGGTTTTCTCAGCATTCTCCCTTCCCCGAAATCAATTCACTTCTTTCTATCAGTATTGGAATTGTCGGGGATGAAAAGATTAATTGTCATTTATCCAGAGAAATAGGTACCGAGAGGATGTCGAACATAGTTACCAGGTATACAAATTTTGAATCTATTAAATTCAAACGTAAGGACAAAGTTATTCCACTAGTAGCAGTCAACATCAGCATCAAGATCGGCGAAACAACTATTTCCATCAACCCGCTAATGTTTTTTTTTTTTTTTTTTTTTTTACATGAGCTCCACACAGGAGGCCCTGAGGAAAATAATTTCCCTCAGGGCCTATGTCATCTTTGGGGATGCTGTGTGGAGGGTTTTTTTAAGGAAGGGAAGGAGAGGAGAGTTCTGGGAAGGAAAAGGGTTTAAGGGGTGGGTAGGAATCTAGGGTTCAGTATGTCCTGGTCATCCGCCTCCAAGACCTAGACAAACCTCACCCTCATGAACCCGGGAAATGTTGTTCCAGAGAATGTGTATTTTGAAGAAATCTGACGAAGAATTGAAGGATTACCTTAAATTCGAACTCGCCCCATTTCCTTTGTCGCTTTTTTCTGAAGAAGGAATGCGGAAAGGTACGAAATCATCATTTTATGGTGTTTTTGAACAACTTCCAGAAGGCATGCAAATTGAAGGTAACAAAATAATTGTTGTGGATAGAGGATACCTTTTACATAAGGTTTTATGGAATCGTAATGATTTTTTTGGGTCAATTTGCGAGAAGTACGTTCACGACATCAGTATGGATCACATGCAGTTATTGTTTTCGATGGATATCCGCTAGATGATGGTGAAAAAAATACAAAAACCGCAGAAAGACTTCGCCGATCAAAGAAGAATATGTCTGCAGATGTTCTTTTCGATGAAACAATGCCAGTTCAAGTTTCACAAGAACGTTTTTTAGCCAATGAAAATAACAAAGTCCGTCTGATTTCGATGCTTACAAAGAAATTTATACAGGCTGATTTTACAGTTAAGCAGGCTGAAGAAGATGCTGATGAGTTCATTGTCAATACTGCGATTTCCTTGTGTTCATCATTTGACGCTGTATTCGTTATTGGCGAAGACGTTGATCTCCTAGTTCTGCTAACAGCATTGGCACCACCCGAAAGTAGTATATATCTTCGCAAACCCGGGAGAGGCAAAACTTTTGAAAGACTGTATTCCGCGAATAGTGTGAAATACAAAGAAGCGGCTGAGAATATTCTGTTTCTCCATGCCTTTAGTGGCTGCGATACAACATCGTCCTTCTTCAACCAAGGAAAAACAAAATTTTGTTCACTTGTACAGAACGACACAAGACTCAATGCCATGATAGGAATCTTCAAACAACATGATGCAAAATCAGAAGACATAGAAGATGCAGGAACACGCTTTCTTGTTGCTTTGTACGGGGGTGACATGGATACGGAAACCTTAGAAGAAGTCCGCTACCAACGTTTCGCAAAGTCAACAACAAAAAGCAAATTCAATCTTGCCTCTTTGCCACCAACGAACAACGCTGCACGGTACCATGCATTTAGGACGTACCACCAAGTCCAAAAATGGTATGGAATCCAAAAAAATCCAGAAAACTGGGGCTGGAAACGTGGCACCAACGGGCTTGTTCCTGTAAGAATGACAAAGAAACCAGCACCCGAGACTTTATTGAAATTTATTTCATGTAATTGTAAAAAAGGATGCGGCGTTGCATGTGGCTGCAGGAAAGCTGGATATATGGTCACCACATATATGGTACATAAAATGGTCACCAACACTAACTGGGCGAAGCCAAACCAAAAGCTGCCTACAGGGCCTAGCAGTAAAACCCTACGGAGCGGGTTTTTAACAGCTAGTTATGTAATGAATAACCCGAAAAAATAACACAAATTGGGAATTTCATAATTTTTTAGAAAAATATTCACATTTTCGCCACTGTAACTCGTTACCTATTAGACTTACAAAAAAAAACTTTATACATAAAATGTACGTAATTTAGTTTTCTTCAAGTTCATCTTAAACAACTTGGTCGTAAAATCAACCATTTCATAATTATTTCGAAAAAACCGAATTTTGGGACCTTCAATCCAAGATGGCGGATCGAGCTCGAACCTCCCGAGGTCGAAAACTTTTTTTTTCTTTAGAGTCCCAATTTTAACAACATATATCAAAATCGCTACTACATGACCTTTTGCAAGCTAAAGGCCCTTTTTATCCCCCACTGACTGGGCTAGTAGGCAATATCAGATAAATGCGTGTTTGTGGGCGTGAGTGCCACCAAAAGAGGGAATGCATTGTTATCGACAACGAGTCTATATGCGGAGTTTCAGCTCGATTGGACATCGGGAAGTGGGTTAATTTCCACTTCCAATACTTACATTTATTCATTCTTTTTATTTTTTCATTTTTAACTTTATGAGTAAAACCTCAAATTGTAATATTTAAATAAATGAAGACAATATAAGCGAAACTCAATCGAAAATCTAGAAACAGAAAAATCAGAAAAACATATTGACACCTCTGGGACACGAACCGGAAAAGCAAGAGGTCCTGGGTTCGTGTTCCAGAGGCGTCAATATGTTTTTCTGATTTTTCTGTTTCTAGATTTTCGATTGAGTTTCGCTTACATTGTCTTCATTTATTTAAATTTATTCATTCAATCAAGAAAAAAAATCGGACCTCAAATTGATACATTTAAAAAAAAAATGGGTGCTGCCAGGTCCGATGTTTATTTTTTTTATTTATTCTTTTTATTGAGGAAACAAACAGTCATACAGTAAAATAATTTTATAACAAAAAATTTCATATGATCTTGACCAATTAAGTTCCATTATGTTAAATATTGGTTTAGTATTTTTACCTACTCAACTCATTAAATGACATAAAAAAAATAAACATAATAAAGAAAAACATAAAAAAGAAGAACATGAAACATAATAAAGAAAAACGTAAAATTATTAACAAACATGGATATACTATTTACAGTATTTACTATGGTTGATAATAATATAATTTTCACAAAAGAGAGAGAAAAAAAGTATTTTAAGTTATTAATTTATTAAGCTGCATTTTATATGATTTCAAGTCATGGTTGAAAATGTCCACATCTCGTAAGTTTCACAGATACGTACTATTACAGAGTTTTGCGCGTAATTAGATTTACCGTGTGGTATTCTAAATAAGTCGTTCGATCTGGTGTTTGTTTGGGGCGACGAAATGCAAAAATTACTAACAAATATGATGAATCAACAAGGCAGTTCATGATTTTGTGTAAGAATAATGCATCAGAGATTTTTCTGCGTTTATATAAAGCGATAGGGTCAAATTTATATTAATAAAACAAAACTAATACTATGCACGTAGATGAAACAATTCGTAGCGTTGATGTTTTCATCTACGTATGAGCGGAGGATGAATTTGCCAGTTAGATACTTACATCCGAAAAGGCTTGTATTTTCAAACCGTCCGGATATTATACGAGTAGTGAAAGCGTGTTTTTTCCCTGATCGAATCATGTAATCTTGACGAATTGGGGAAATTTTCAAAGAGATGAAAACGCAGAAGGCTTGGTAGTAGGTAGTAATGAATAATATACATCATTGTATCCGGCTTCGTCTTCGCAAACGCGAGAATATAAATATATCATTCCATGATATGTTACATGAGTAGTAAATTATATATTGATATGGCAACCATTGGCAGTTCGTTGCCTCACCTCATTGGGAGTTAAAAGTAAGATTAAAAAAGGAAAAAAAAAACTCTCCGATACATCAAAAAACGATTCAATCAAATATTTGTGGCTAAATATTATATTGAGGTAGACTACAAAAAATAGATTTAAAAACGAAAATCACAATTAACGTAAGAAACTGTTAATTTTTTTTAAAATTAATATCTTCAACAATTAACTTCTTTCAGTAACAACGATAATACGATAATCAAATAAAAAATATCTGTTCATTCTTGCCAAATATTATTCCGTGCAAATTTTGTAGGAGCTGCGCAATCAGGCATCTAGTAGATTTTCAAGGTTTTGCAGATCTACCGCTCTGGCGCCACTAATATTTTGTGTATGGCTCTAAGAAATATGACGGAAGGTCTTATAGGTGCTCATATTCAAACGTACCTATGGGAATTGGGATTCATTTAGGACTCGTTTAGTAAAATTACAATACAAGTTTGTCGCATTTATCAATGATTATTTTTTTTTGTATTTCTTGGGCACTGACTATGTAACAATTTCTAGACATTTTTGTTTAGAAAAGTTTTATTTTTCGATGTACATTTGTTACTTTAATTTAAAAAAAATTTGCGACCGGTTTCGACACGTCCGTATCATTAACGAGCAAACTTAAAACTAACTTAAAAATTCTATACAAGTACACAATTAATTAGGCGGGGGTAGTGGGAGGGGGGAATTTGGTGGAGGGGGAGGACGGTGGGAGGAGTCAAAATTACATGGAAACATCGTAAGCAAAGGTGATTTACATGGTGCTATTATTTTATTAACTAAATTAATTTTAGATTTAATTTTTTTGTTGATTTCTAAAGTTTCTAATGCGCACAAATTAAAATATGAATTTACATTGCAATGTTTAAACTTACTTTTTTTCTTTTTTGAAGCTATGACCTGTCTCTATGAGATGGTTAGCAAACTCTGAGTAGTTAATAATTACTCAGAGTTTGCTAACCATCTCATAGAGACAGGTCATAGCTTCAAGTTAATAATAGTAGTAGTTAATAGTTAATAACTACTCAGAGTTTGCTAACCATCTCATAGAGACAGGTCATAGCTTCAAGTTAATAATAGTAGTAGTTAATAGTTAATAACTACTCAGAGTTTGCTAACCATCTCATAGAGACAGGTCATAGCTTCAAAAAAGAAAAAAGTAAGTTTAAACATTGCATGTAAATCACCTCTACTTACGATGTTTCCATGTAATTTTGACTCCTCCCACCGTCCTCCCCCTCCACCAAATTCCCCCCTCCCACTACCCCCGCCTAATTAATTGTGTACTTGTATAGAATTTTTAAGTTAGTTTTAAGTTTGCTCGTTAATGATACGGACGTGTCGAAACCGGTCGCAAAATTTTTTTAAATTAAAGTAACAAATGTACATCGAAAAATAAAACTTTTCAAAACAAAAATGTTTATTTTATTGAATTTTACTTTTATTTTCTTGATTGAATGAATGTGTGAATAAAACGGAATCTTGGAAGTGGAAATTAACTCACTTCCCGACATTTCGTTGTCGATGACAATGCATTCAATCACCTTTTGCTGGCAATCACCCACACACACGGAGACGTGTACGCATTTCCCTGAATTTCGATGATATTAAAGCACTAGATACACGAAATAAATGTCGGTCTAATCAACTCGGGATTGGTAGCATGGTTGATTCCGATCACTGGGTAGGAAGGTTCAATCTCGGTCAAACCATATATTTTTTTAAATTAAAGGCATTTGAAAATAGATGTTTATAATAAAAAAGGAGATGAGTGCATAAATGCTCTTTAGAGAAAACCGCCACTGATGGCAACACGCTAGAAACGAAAGTAATCCCTATGGCTAACAATAATAAACAAGCCAAGTTGGCGCATTGCTTATGAAAGTAGGTCACTGTAAATTGAAAACAACAATAATGTTGTAATATTACACGCTAATCCCTCAGGCTTCGGGCATATTTTTTCAGAACGTCAAAGGTGATAATTATAATTTCAAATTTTATAATTCAAAATAAACACATAATTTTTGAAATATAAGTTTTTTAATACAAACAAAAAATCGAGTACAGCTCTCACACAGTAGAAGGGAAACTTTACCAAAACAATCTCAACCAATAGGAGCCTTGAAAACTGTGGTCATAATCAAAGGGGTCAACGAGTGTAGACCTAGGTCATTTCCGTTTCATACCTTAGCCACAAGAGCCTTGAAAAGTGACATCATAATCAAAGCGGCCAATCAGCGTAGTTTGATGCTTCGCAGGTTCTGTAATGCATCATTTCCGTTTCATACAAATTCCAAATCACAACGGGGCTAAAGAAGTGTCACTTCAAAAAGTTTTAAGTAAGGCTCACCTCACGTTTTTTCAAACTAAAATTAGTGATAAAGAAAAAAAAATACACGTATTTTATTAAATAAATGTATTATGAACCTTATAGTGAGCTCACTTTTTTGTTGTTTCATATAAAAATAATTAATAAAAAAATCTTAAAGTTTCACACTTTTTTTTTCTAAATGCGGTCGGAAACTTTGGCTCCATGAAGGTGTGCATTTGAATTATTTTGTGGTTAACTTATTGATTTGTGATGTTATTTTATTATTTATTTTAGTGTGATGTTTTCTCTTATTAACACCGTTTAAAGAGACAACAATTTGTATGAAACCTGTATGAGTTGTTCCCAAAATTGCACGAATCAGCCCGAGGTGTTGATCCGCCTTTTCGGTTTTTTTATCAGGAGGAAAAATAGAGTTATCTTTGAATGTTAACAAAATTTTATTTATATGGTAAAGGTAATCAACAATCATAGGCTAGGTCCGCTAGGTCCTCACTATGAGAACTTACCGAGCCTCTCCCAAAATGCAATAGGCCACTTGCATGAATTTCATACGACTTGGAAAAAATCGTATGGATACATTTTTTTACTAAGATTACGAAAATGTTAGTAAAAATTTTGTACAGTTTTTTTTAAATAAATAAATCCATTATTTAGGCTCTTGACGTCACTACATGAAAATGTTCCTATTAATTTTATAAAATTCCCCACTGATTTATTTTTTTATCTGGCAACACTTTGATTTCAGGTGAATTTTTGAATTTGACGTTTAACGTTCACCAGATTTATTGTTTGTTCCCTGGAACTTATCATTTGGTTTGACTTTTTGACAGATGTTATGAAGAGAACCCCGTATATTTTATGCTGTCTGTACGTGTTTTAGAGGTATAATGGTAATGGTGCTGATTTTAACAAAATCAATTTTATAATATTCTTATTATTATTATAATTTACAAGTACAAGTATATTACATTGGATTTAGTAATATAGACGTTGAACATTATAATGATTTATGATCAATAAGATGGATCAAGGAAAAAAATATTTATGAGATGTAATCTGTACCTCGATATGTATATATCGAGGTACAGATATGTACCTCGACCCCTGTCTCAACACAGGTATACCCTAGTGAGACAGGCATCGAATAATGTAATACAAACATACTTTTTATAGATAAATAAATAATAAAAAAATATATATATTTTTCGACTCTGTGCAGAAACGGGCAGTCCGTTTGATAGATTCTCCCATCTTAACAGACGGATTGCAATCTTTAGAGCACAGGCGTCGGGTGGGAATGCTATCCTTGTTCTACCGGTATTACAATGGAAGATGCTCCGAGGAACTAGCATAATTGATCCCTTCGGCACCGGTGCATAGTCGGGAAACACGCCAAACGCGTGCCCAACATTTGTACACAGTTGACATTTGTCACATGAGAACGGGTCGTTTCTTCGACTCGTTCTTGTGTTCAACAGCTCGGCTGTGGAATGATTTGCCGGCCTCTGTGTTTCCTCCTTCCTACAACATGGGTCTCTTCAAGACCAATGTTCATTCCTTCCTCTCCTCAAAAAGGCCTTCCACACAGCAACCCAGATGACATAGGCCTTGAGGGAAATTATTTTCCTCAGGGCCTCCTGTGTGGAGTTAATGTAAAAAAAAAAAAAATTTAGTATGCCTCGTTATTCGCCTGTGCCATTCGTGTGGAAAACGTTTCGTTTTTAAATGATCTTTCGTAATTATCGTTTTTTCGCACCCATAAAATTATGTCCCGTCTTTCCGGTTTATAAAAAATGGTCTGATTTTTCGGATTGAAATTTTCAAAAAATCGCCAGAGTTTCAAAAATACGATTAAGAAAAAATACAGAATGTCTTAGAATATTTGCATAACCGGATTTTTTTTAAAAAATGCGATTCAAGTGGCCTATTAAATAATTAAATTAAGCAGTCAAAAGGATAAAATAAAGTGCATGAAATCAATTGTGATCATTATTGATCATTAGTGTATTCGAGCCTTCCCATTAAAGGAGTAATCCTTTTGACGGCTGTAATATCCTTTATAGACACATAGTTTCATTTGCTATTTTAATAGATGCTGTTAGGCTTAGAACCTCTGTCAAGTTCCGACAGCGGCCGCTAGAGCGGTACATCCCAGCGCTGTACGTGTCGTAAACTCGAAAGCACCGAAATTTACCGAAGGATTTACCGAAGCGGTGCCGGGTGCGGTGACGGCCGACAACTGCCAGGAAGCTCAGATTTAATTCGTAGACAGTTAGAGTCAGTCGTGTGACCAAGAAATATGCTCGTTTATCAACTGAATAAAATTTTCACTGGCATTTTTAGTAAGGCTGTTTTTAAAGTGTTCAAGGGAAATATGTCATAAATCGCCAGAAATTTCGAAAACAAGAGCTTAAAGTAGCTGAATACGTAAAAGATGAGCTGAAAAAAAAATAGTAAATCAGGGAGGCCTATTTCCAAAGAAGGAAATCCATAACCTTACGAAGGAGAAGATGATCATAAAACGATATTGGATTAAAAAAAATGAGAAAAAACGTCGTATTGTTATTTTAAAATTGATTTCTAAGTTACATAAGTTGTAAAACTTTATAAGATAAAATGATTCAAGAATTTTATCTCCTTGGCAGTGTTCGATTTCTTTTATTTTATTTCAGTAATGTACAAGAGCCCCATCTGCTCCCAAAGTTGGGGCTATTGCATAATCAATTGGGATATCTTGTAAGGCTGGAGATAGTTGGGAAGGGAAAGAGATGGGCAAGAGATATGTCAAACTGACATCACGTAAATAGCAAAGAGATATTATACACGGTTCTTCACACATTTCTTCTGAATCGAAGTCATGATATCCCGAAGCACTTCCTGAATGTAGTTGATCAAAACAATAATATGTACAAATATTCAAAGCTTACCTATGATGCATATCGGTTTTCTGATGAATCGCAGTCTGCCGCAACAGCCCATGTACTTGGATCTGCAGCCAGCAGACCACAGCCGGACAAGGTACTCCACACCGAAGAACACCACGAGGCAGATTTCCTGGAAGAACAATGCATATGGCTTTACCCATACTTTAAACAGACCAATCCAATACAGAAATCATAATTTAAATTGGTGAAATTATATGTACAAGTTTTTATTATTTAACACAGTGAAAAAGTGATGGTGGGTCTCTACGATGAAAACAGCGTTTTGAGCAGAAAATAAATTTGTGACGAATTTCTTTGGATTTTTTTCATCGTCAGTCGTGCCACGAGTTGTATTATCGTGTAATATGGTGATAATGGCTTGTAAAAATACAGAAAGCTATCTATATAGGTTCGATTATTTTTCCAAATTTCTTCAATAAAAAATGTATGTACAATACGAAAATTAACCCTTGAAATTGTGCCAGGGTTAAAATGCCAATCGTTCGCTGTACGCCAGCTGACATTATTTTTTGTAATAACTTACGTTTATTACGGCAAAATGATGTTTTTGTACATTGTAACGTCTTACTAGATAATGTTTCAGGAGCATTAACAAAAATATATACATCAATCGTAGTTTCATACGTGGTTTCCCCAAGACCTACTTAAACTTGATTTTTCTAAGAATACTCTCTAATTTTATAAAAAAATCATGTAATGAAGACGTACAATTATATTCTAGATTTTTATTATAGTTTTGAGCCAAATAAACGTTCTTCGCAATAAAAAAAATGTATGAAGATTACATGTTAATAAATACCTATTATTAGTACCATGAGCATGATTTTGAAAATAAAAAAAATATGATATTTGACACGAAATTTGCGACGCGTCTTTTCAAAGATAAACAACAAGGAACTCCAGTGAAAAATATCATGGCTTTAAAAAAATATGTTCATACAGACCAAGAAACGCTGATTCTGAATATATAAGTTTTTTTCATAATATTAAACGTGGAGTTCGTAAAAAAATATTAAAAAGTGCATTTTTTAACGTCTCGTTAAAATACACTGTAAAGTTGGTACGATTGAATGGTTAGTGCTGACGTCACGCGCCACCAGTCATTGTATCACATTGTATTGAAATCAATTGAAATGTAGGTATGGCAAAAGCCATCAGTATTAACAACATTTCATGTTATTCTTTATTTCGTACTGTTTATAGAGATTTAGTTGTATTGTTTATTGAAACAATATTTAAGCCTAAATAATATAATATCAAAAATAGAGGTATCTATATTAGTTAATCTCTATTATTTAAAATATTGAAAAACTACTGCACAAAAAAAATAGTAAAATGCTTCTTTTAGAGAGAATACTTCGAACAACGGAACAACGGATTTCAAAATGGCGGCAGTAGATCAGCTGATTGCCCAATCCCATACTAATTTTTCAGGAGTGATGACGTCACACGATTTACCATATTTCCGGTGGTTTTCGTGGGGTCTTGAAAAATTAAAACTTTGACAATTATTTTAACTATTAAAACTAACTCTAAAAATAAAAATGCAGTTACTTAAGTTAGAAGGTCATTATTAAAAAAAAAGAAATTGGACTGGAGTTCTCTATTAATGTTTGCTATTAGTGACAAACTAGATACTTTGTTTCCTTGCTTAGTGAACGCAATTAATTTTAGTACACCTACTAGAAGCATTTTTAAAATTTTAATCAAGGCAAGTGCGGTGAACTACCAAGAAATTCACGGTGGATTTCAAGGCACACTAGGAAAATATCCTCCCTATTCTTATCTACTCCTGGTTTGTCAAGAAATTCAGATGAGAATGCTTTATAAAGAGTAATTAAGCTAATTGTAATAAGTTATCAAAAGCGATAAAGAATATCTGAACCAAAATGCGATTCATCTAATGATCTAATCCATAAATTCTCAACATGGGCGATAACGAACCCTTGTGGGCATTTGAGACTTTCAGTGGGGGCGGTAGAATTCCCAGAGAAAACTAGGGGGCATTGAGATGGCATAGTGAGGGCGTGGGCAGGTAAAAAAATACGAATAAAAGACCAAAAACCGCTTATCACGTACGAATAATCTAACGTGTATTATTATTATTAAGAATTGACATTGACTACATAATCACGATTACAAGAATGAAGGAGGTAGCAACCCGGTACCGCCCCCCCTCCCGTTGGACTAAATATAAGTGGGCGGTGGGCAAAGTAAGATTGTGAACCCATGATCTAATCCAAAACAGAAATGGTTGACCCAAATATTAGAAGTTATAGGTACATATATAAAAAATAAATCTACTCTCAATCATTAGGGAATGACTTACCCGAGTTACCCTACTGGACACTTAAAGTATTTTTGCGATATTTTCTAAAAATTTTTATGGAAAATTTGTATTTTTTTTTTTAAATAACTTCATGCATGTATGTATGAATGTATACTTGGCTGTTGTATCCATTAACTTCCTATATTAGACAGCTTGAGAAGTGTTGGGTATCTTCGAAAAAATTTATGGTTCGATTGGTTACTGTTTTTATTTATTTGGCTGTCTAAAAAATTTACGAAGTTTATTATAATGGACCGACATTCTTATTAGGCTACCGCCCTATAATGGTGACTATGGCCTTCGGCCATAGTCACCGTTCGTGCCAAAGACACGAATGGCGATAGATAATACTCTTCACAAGTTCTAACCCATCGACATATATTGAAAAAAAGCTGAATCTACTAATATAGATAATAAACTAATATAGGTAGCATGGGATGCATTTTAACTTGGCTGCATTGGGCAGTTCAGATTTAGTATGTTTTCCAAGAAAAGTGATATTTGTGCAGTGTTTGTGTTCATCTGTCTCTGGAGAGGCAGTCAACTAATGAAGCAAACGTAATAAAACTTGATGAGTTTAAGTATCATACGAGGATTGAACTCACCATCCAAAATAACGTCTCGTTGGCGAAATTGCTGTACTGGTCTATCGTGGACAGGACACTGAAGATAAGGCATACTAATACGACCATGAACCTGCAACGAGAAAAAACAATATATTTATTATTTTATATTATCTTCTTCAAACACGGTAAACTTATCGTGTGGCACCATTTCAATTAAAAATAATTTTCGAGTGAACTTTATTTGTTAATTTCAACCGACGTGTTTAGGAAGCAGTGTAGATTTAAAATAAAAATATTTTTTTATCTGTTAATCCGAAGGTTGCGGTTATTTAAATATTTTAGGAAAAAACCTTTTCACAAATCATGCTGTAAAATATTAAGATTAATTGTTTGTTTGCGTAAATACACATAAATAAATGGCCTTGTTCGTATAAAACCCAATTCTTTCAAGACATATAAATAAAAAATTGTACACAATTTTTTGTATTTCTTGGGCATTAACTATGTAACAATTTCTAGACATTTTGTTTTTTGAAGAGTTTTATTAAATGTACATTTGTTACTTAAATTTAATTTTTTCCGCGACCGGTTTCGATACAACCGTATCATTCACGAGCAGAATTAAAACTAACTTAAAAATTAAATGCAAGTACCAAAGATTAATTAGGTGGGAGTAGTGGGAGGGATGATTTTGGGGGGGAGGGGGAAAGCGGTGGGAGGAGTCAATATTATACGGAAACATGGTTAGTAAAGGAGATTTGCAAGGCGCTATTATTTTATTCACTAAATTAATTTTAGATCTAATTTTTTTGTTTATTGCGAGCGTTTCTAAAGCGCAAAGATTAAAGTATGAATTTATATTGCGATGTTAAAATTTTGTTTTTTCTTTATTGAAGCTATGGCCTGACTCTATTAAATGATTCGCAAATTCGGAGTAATTATTATTTCGTAAACAAAGTTCATGTTCCCTGATTCTAGTTTTGAAATTTCTAGTTGTCATTCCTACATACTGTGCGTCACAATCGTTACATTCTAAAGTGTATATCCCGTTTTTTTCAAATTTATTAGAAACATCCTTATTATTTATCAAATTTTTTATTTTAGAATTAGTATAGAAAGCTGGAGAAATATGATCTGGTAATAAACGGGATATTTTTAAGGATAAATCGCCTGTAAAAAGGAGTTTTTTTTATATATTGGGTAGTTACCAGGTTTACTCATATTATTACCACTGTAAATGTACTTTTTTGTTAAAAAATTTGCTTGTTTCTTATTAACTAAGCGGTCAATTATTTAACTAATTAATCCTTGGTACTTGCATAATTTTTAAGTTAGTTTTAATTCTGCTCGTGAATGATACGGTTGTATCGAAACCGGTCGCGGAAAAATTAAATTTAAGTAACAAATGTACATTTAATAAAACTCTTCAAAAAACAAAATGTAAAAAATTGTATTGGTGATTCATTGCAATATTATAGACGCTTGCCTTTCTTGGGCGAATTGAGTATTTATACGGACAAAACTATTTATTCATATTCATATGCGTGTTTACGGACGCCAACTAATATTTTTTTACATTAGAAACACACAAGAGGCCTTGAGGAAAATAACTTCCCCCAGGCCCTATGTCATCTTAGGGGATGCAGTGTGGAGAGTTTTTTTAAAGGAAAGAACACTGCAACGCTGTCCGAAACGTTGGTTAAAGAAAGAGGTAGCGCAACATGGCATAACACCTCAAAAACAAATAACGAAAATTAATGAGGTCTTTGGTCATATTTAAACTACTATCGTTTCTCCAATCTTTAGTCATCTTGGAACCACTTTCGTTTTTCCAAGATCGAACGGAATAAATCGATCGCATCTTGGACGAATTAGTTAAGTCTACGGACTGCTTAAATGATTTCGTTCAATTCTAAGAGCTTCGTTAGTTCACCTCCATTCATTAATAAGTCAGTTATTTTGCGTAACGAACGACATTAATCAAAAAGTTGTGTATATTGGCGGCTTATCTGATACTCAAGATGCCGGCATAAATTGGCGACCATTGTTAACCGGCCGTAGGAATCAAATGTTTACCGTGCCCGCAAATAACGCCAAACGACCATAGATGAAGAATTTAATCGATATCACAAGATACAGGTTTTAACTTAACTTGTCATCGCCCCCGAGCATGACTGCAGGCCGCTAACGAACAATCAACAGTTCATAACGACTAATGGTTCCTAATTTATTTGACGTGAACAATTGTTTGTTCGTTAGCGGTCCGCAGTTGTGCTGATCGATGATAGGTTACCGACATTATTGATAATATATCGATCGACCATGCTAGATACCCAGGATGGCAGTTGCGTGTACTGAACTGATCAATATAAGAAGACTAGCGAAACCCAGCAATGATTCGCTATTGATAAAATATTCGACATTGTATTATCCATGTCTTCCTAGGACATTTCCGACTTCTTTTACTATTTAAACTACTCTCTAAAAATCCCTGGCGCTAATAAGAACAACCCTTGAAATTTTCAGCGAAATTGGTCCAATAGTTTTTAAGTCTAGTTGGCTTACACATGCGAACATTTTCTTTAATTTATAGATGATAGATTTAGAAAAAAATAGATAGTACTAATATTAGCCATTTTGTACATGTGCATTTTGCATGCAGGTGCATTTCGATATCGATTTTAAGTGCACCGTTTGCACTTCCGTCCCCGTGCACACTACACCTGGGTCCACGTGGCTTGACACGCGACATACTGGTTAACAGCAGTTCATGTGCTCCTAATGGAATATAAGGTCTCACTGCAAATAAAAGCACGTACCTTAAATTAGCCGCATAAATGGAGCGCTGGACATTATCGTTAATGAATATTGAATATTTTATGATTTTGTTTGATAACGACTAAGTATTTTAGTACCCGACATGCGTTGCACCCCATGCCACTCAAAGAAAGAAAGTGTTTTGATTCTGTTTATTGAAGAACTTCTAGACACATAATATTAATTGTTTTTCCGTCTGGTGAGTACACGAATAAATCAGAATGTTTTCCGATGCGTGAGCAGGCCACATACAGCTGTCAGAATCACGAATGTTCCAAATTTACCCCTTCCTATTCCCTATCGCTGCTATATCTCCTTTGCAATCCTTCCCTCTCCCCTACTCCTCCCCTCCGTGTCCTTTCCCATGCATCCCCATTCCCGCCCCCGTTCCCCTCCCCCGTTCCTCTCCCGCATCCCTTCCCCGACTATCACCCTTACGCGTCCCCCCGTCTGGCGAACACTTTCTTCTTCCCCGCCTTGTAATTCTTCAACGAATTTTTTATACAAATTTCATAACGCCTGAGCTCACAATTATATTTTGAAACCTTCGCGGGCATGCGCACAATAACTCTGGTACTCAACAATGGAAACTGGATTACTACGTGTATTGTCGGATATAACTCTAGCTATCGATTTGAGAAAACTGGCACTCCTTTTAGTCTTGGACATGAGTCCCGCTTTTGACACGATCGACTATGATTTTTATTAAACGATTAGAAGAATCCTTTGGTTTAAATGATGGCGTAAAGAGCTGGCTTACATCGTACTTGGGCAACCGTTTAGCTGTAAAGGTGGGAAAAAACCATTAAAAATATGAAACTCTTTCATCTGGAGTTCCCCAGGGGTCTGTTCTGGGCCCACTTCTCTTCGTAGTCTTCACAAATAATATCGCCAAATAATTTAATCATTTGGCCTTCTATCTCACTGCTACGCTGATGATCAACAAGTTTACTTTTACTGCTTACCAGAGGAAGTAGACAGAGATGACTAGTCAATTCGTATATTGTTTCAAGGCTAGATTATTGCAACGGAATTTATGCAAGTCTCCTAAAATATCAAATCAACAAATTACAATCGGTTTTCAACGCTGCGGCAAGACTTATCATCGGCGTATCTAAATATTCCCATATTTCACAGCGTCTCAAAAATCTTCACTGGCTCAAATGTCCTGAAAGGATCTAGTTCAAGCTCTGCTGGATGGGGTTTAAGTCCCTTAACGGAATGGCTCCGGCTTACTTATCGGAATTGTGTATTCCAGAAAATTGCAACCCTTGACAGGTTGCCTGTCGAGGCGCAGCACCGTCATCAGCTATCGGAAGGTTAAAGGAACCAAAGCGCACACCAGATACTAAGTTCGGTGAGGGCGCTTTCTCGAGTGTCAGAACCTAAAGACTGGAATAGAATGCCACATGACTTAAGAATGATCACAGTCTCAGCAGAATTTAGAGCTAAACTTAAAACTCACCTTTTCAGACAGTCGCAGTCGTATCCATAAAGTCAAAAATCTTTCATCGTAACCATCACAGCCCGCGACATTGTAAATAACTAATTGGGTAAAAATGTAAAAAATTCTTATTTGTAAGCTTTTGCAGAGGCCATTTCATAAAAATTCTCCAGCTCTAAAGAATCCAAAATTTTCCAGTATTTCAAAATAAATATCAACTCTACCTTTGCCACTAATTTTTTCATAAATGTAATACTAACAGTGATGGGCGTAGCAAATATAAAATCGTACAATGTCCAGTGTTTTAAATAAAATGTCCTCTGCATACAAAGGCGTATCTTCTCCAAGCATAAACTTTCTCATTAAAGTGTGTTTATCGGAAGTGACTTGCCAGGAAAGTATGTTTTCTGTATCTATTTGTAAAAAATAAAATTAAATAGAGCCTAAGAATTCGTAACAAATTGTGCAGCGCCCTTGAGGTGATTTATCACAAAAACGGCGCTGTACAAATTATCCAATTATTATTATAAATTATTAACTCACCAAAATTTCATCGCAATTATTTTCCAAATTTAGTCTGGCTATCCCCTACTGCTACTATGTCTCCATTGCAATCCCTCCCTCCGTCATCTCACCCCCGTGTGTCCTTTCACACGTGTCTCCGTTCCAGCCCCGTTCCTTTGCTTCTTTCTTCTGTCTTTTTTCACGCATTCCCCTTCAACCTTCCCTGCCTTCAACCCACCCGCTTACCCTCTACCCTTCGTCGCTCACCACCCCTTTCCTGGATTCCTCCCCATCCTTCTCTCCCTGCCGATAACTACATGAAATACACATATATTTTTCGATAAATCGCGCGCCAACCATTGTAATTTTTAATACAAATTTCATAACGCCCGAGCTCACCATTGCATACAAAAACTATCGCGGGCGTGCGCATAACAACTCACAAAAGTTTCATTCAATCGGATGAATGATTTACAAAGGTATACGGACAAACAAAGAATCATTAGTTTTTATTTATAAAGATTAATGAAAAGTGGGTTAGAGAAACCAGTAATTCACAAAAAGTGAGTTCCACTGCTCCAAAACTGTCTAGAGCCAGTACGGCCAGTAAGACTATCGCCACTCCTGATATCTATGTGCAAATCTTGGAACTACATCTATGCCTGACATCTTTGTCAGAAGCGGAGAAACATTTCAACCCTTGCCTAACTAAATACCTAATTTCTTAACATATATCCGGCTCGAAGGACCAAAATGTTAGGGTCTGCTTCGAGATTAATCAAATGTAAGTTTTTTAGGACTTTAAAAACTCCAACAAGAAATTCAAGGTAGATAGAAAATTAATTTATTGGCAATAATATACAACAATCCAATCCAAATAAATTCTTAAATCCCCCCAACGGACCGACAATATAACGTTTCCTTTTAAAGGCAAACTAATGCAGAAGAGGTAGAGAATAATTAATTCATCCTATTTATAACTTACAACAGGGTCCATTGGAGAGGGAAGACTATCGCCACTCCTGACATCTATGTGCAAATCTTGGAACTACATCTATGCCTGACATCTTTGTCGGAAGCGGAGAAACATTTCAACCCTTGCTTAACTAAACACTTAATTTCTTAACAAAGACAATCGTACAAAAATAACATAAAAACTCCGACAGTGAATACAAGCTTTGGACAAAGGCACTATAAATATCATGCTATAAAAGCATTCAACAGTCTTACCCTTGAAAATAAAATAGAAGAAAACAAAAATAAATTCGTACTCAAAATAAAAAAAAAATGGATTAAAGAACAAAAAAGACAATATTATCAAAATCTCATTACATAATAAGAATAAAAGACATACACGTAACACTCAAAAACAAATATAAAACACATCATAAAAAAATACATTTTACCTAAATTATAAATTTTTATTTTTAGTTTAATTTTAGCTTTTTTTTATGCAGCATTATTTTTATATTATTTTTTAATGAATTATGTATAAATTTTGTTTAATAAAATGGAGGCCTCAGCACAGGTGAGCTACCCTGTGAGGCCGACATTGCTGAATTGTATTTAAAACTGTTAGATATTATGACAAATAAATAAAAAATAATTCACTATAAGTGTTACTTACTATAATAAACTTAAAAAAATAATTTTGTATACATTCAATTCAGTGGTCGTACTCTTTAAACTACTATTGATATATGTATATTTTCTGATATTTTATTTTTCTTTGTTTTACAATTTTTTTGAGAAAAATGTGTCCTTACTGCGGTACCATGTTCTAAGGTCACATCGTACATGTTTTCCTGTTTGAAATATAAGTAAATACCTATGTTAAAATATTACAAGATTAAAATTATAAAGTTTTATCTAAAATAAAGCACAATACAAGCATTAATATTTGTTAGGTTGCAAAATTGAATCTATATTCTTCCATGCAATATCCATAATCCATATTTTAATGCTTCTTTTGTAGTCGGTTATTTTTTTGTGGTTTTTATTGCAAGAGGAGTATATTAAATAATTTTATAGAAAAGTATTGCATATTTCTTTGTCCAAAAGTCGTTTTAGTTGTAGGCTGGTGGAATGCATGTTGTAATGTGATCATGTACCATATGTAATACTAGTATTAATATTTTCCTTAATATGATGCTAAATGTTTGTACTTTCATCTACATGTATGGATGATTATACTTAATATTTTATACTTAATATAACATCTTATGAATCTCGACTACCATAATACGGGCATTTGCCTAGCTTGGTAGTCTAAAAACCATGTAAAACAAACCTGTAACAAACAAAATGAATAAAGAAAATTAAAAAAAAAAAGTGAACTAACTAACTAACTAACCATCACGCCGTTTCCCCAAAGGGATAGGCAGAGAGGACGGACCGCCAAACAACTCGATCTTGGCACACACTCCTTGCCTGTTCACGTTCATACATCGTCTCACACGTGCTCTTCTATTATTTCGACTCTTCACATGGCTCCACTCAAGTATCTGATTCACTTGGTCGTGTTGTCCATGTCTTCCTCGGGCGTCCCCGATTTCTTCTTCCATTCACATTTGCGTCATATATTCTCCTTACACGCCTTTCCTCGTTCATTCGCTCTACATGCCCAAACCATCTGAGCGTCCCTTTTTTAATCTTACTCATCAAGCTTACATCAGCCTTGCATTCTTCGCGGATATCCACATTTCTCACACGATCGTACATGGTTTTACCACACATACGCCTCAGGGATCTCATTTCTACAGCATTCAGTCTACTTTCATCCTTCCTCTTCCAGTTCCATGCCTCACTGCCATACATCTGCAGGGTAGGTACCAGCACTCCATTATGGACGGCTAACTTCGCTTCTTTGGATAGCTTTTTGTTGGCGCCAACGGCGTTTAGTCCTTCATTAATAGAGTTGCCTGCATTTACCCTTCTTTCAATATCTCTGTCAGCCCTTCCATCTCTCGTAAACATACTTCAAATACTCATCATTCACAACATTCACAACATTCACAACAACAAAAAAAGTGGATCTTGCGAATTGGTTCGAGTTTGTCTGTGTAAAGTTATGAGGACTGGTTTTACAGTGGAATCGCACGAGCTCCCCCTTCCGATAAGACCATATTGTAGACGAGATTGGGCTAATTCGTAATAAATTTTAATTAACTGTTCTTTATCTAAAATGTTTCTGAAGGCGTCTACTAATATCTACAGGAATTCCAAAAACTGAAAAAATCGAACTAATATCTATGAGAATCAAAGTGTTGACGAATATCTACAGCTCAAACTGTTGATTAATATCTATGAGAACCAAAGTGTTGACGAATATCTACAGCACTGGCAGAGGTTGGATTTGCAATTATGTATAGCATATTGGAATAACGTAATATTGCGTATGCAGTTTAAAAAACTTAATTTATGTAAGTATGTATGTAAAAATCCCTAATATCGGACTATTGGGCACATTTAGCTGATTAGTCCAACCTACGCTCTGTAGATATTAGTTCAACCTACGCTCTGTAGATATTAATCAACACTCTGAAGTTCGTAGATATTAGTTAAACATATGCGCTGTAGATATTCGTCAGACATACAGGCTTTAGATATTCGTATCTGGAGTCATGTTTCTTATTATTTTGAAAAAAATAGGTTAGTTTTTTAATTTGTTGCTCACATTAAAAAAATTAACCTATTTTTTCAAAACAAGAAAATTTTAGATAAAGAACAGTTACTACAATACTCCTTAATAACATGACATAAAAAAATTACGGTTTGTCCGAAGCAATGATAGAACAAATAATTAATAATCGTAGTACTATCGTAACACAGGACAAAATAAGAACCTAAAAATAAAAAAAATAATTTTTAATTATTTATTAGAATAGAACAAAATAAGAACGTACGAGTACACAAAAATAATATCGCTGAAGTGATACAGTTGTTATTAGAAGTACAATGAGATAATATTGAACAGAAGTCAGTTTATTTTCAGAAATAATAAAATTCTGAGTAAACAGTAAACATGAAAAGTTCAATGAGGAGGAAACCGAAACTAAACAATTACCGGAAGCTTGAAAATATTATTTGAAATACAAAATATTTCAGTTTACATCTTGGCGAGTCAAGAAACTATTATTTCTATTTTTGATATTGACATTTCGTGGTGGAATTCGTAATATACTATTCATACACTTTTTTAACGGACAGAAACATGGACGGTGTTATGCCTGTTATGTTATGAGGAAAGAAAGCATCAAGACTGTCTTCGGAACCACGACCAAAACACAAGACCTACTGAGATCTGCAAAGACCAAGTTTCCTCTGGAAACAGATGGAGTATATAAACTCAGCTGTTCCGGATGTTATAAGACAGGGGTGGGGAACCTGCGGCCCGCGGGCCGCATGCGGCCCGCGAGGCCTTTTCGTGCGGCCCGCGGGCACTTTTGGTGCAGCCTGCTGAAAGAACCACAAAAAATTACACAGAACAGGAAAGTTTTTTCACGGTCTTTCAGATGCATTTTTAAGACGTTATTACAAAATCGTTAATAGCAAGTAGTTTAGATACAAATTGAAACATGATAAAACCTCCCATTTTAATTTTATTTTAAATTGTTATTGTGAAACGATAGTGAAATTCAATCGGAACTTTTAATTTTCTTGCACGGGACAGTCCCGATATTTCAGGATTGATAGCAACTCTATTCGGAGGCGAATCTTAGGCAGTCTGTCATAAACATTATTTTCTAGTCATCGTTGCGGAAGTAAACTAGATAGTAGGTAAATCAATAAAATCCTATTAATGGCAACTACTAGGAAAAGAAAAGTTAAAGCTGAGTGAAACATGAAATCATTTGAAACTAAATTAAGGCTGTGGAAAGTGCAACTCGAAATGAATAACACGACGCATTTTCCAACACCGCAAGGACAAAATCCTTCTACATCGTTTGAATACGCTGGTGAAATTAAGTGAGGAATTTAATGAACGATTTAAGGGCGCGAAAAGAGAGCAAACGGATTTGAACATATTTGCTACACAGTTCAACGTCGAACCATCGAATGTGTCTGATAATCTGGAGCACGAAATTATTCAATTACAAAGCGATGATGAACTAAAAGCTAGATATAAAAATCTCCCCAAATAAAGTCAGGAGTCACTGGTTATATTAAGTCAAGCACGTTCCTTAACATTTTATATATAATACAAACATTAAAGCCGTAACAATTGCAACACTTTATTTTAATTAGTTAAATTTATGTTAATTATCTGTAATTTATTTTAATTAGTTAAATAAATATAAAATTATATTGCGGACAATAAGTATGCTACAAAATGTAGAAAAACCATTCACATAATCAGAGTACAATTTAATTTAAGCTGGTAGACTAGTGGACTCCTTTGCAGATTCATTCTAAAGGTGAAACCAATTTTGTGTTCACAATGCAAATTCCTGTTGCGGATTCATCTGCTAAACCTAACGCATTTCGAAGGTAAAACCGGTGTTCTAGGTGCAGTATAAATTAATGCTGGGGACTCACTATCCAATTCGCTCTAACGGAAAAACCAGTTTTGTGTTCAAAATGCAATGAAAAAATTCCATGTGTTGTTTCTTCTGCTTACGCTTTTCATAGAAACCCGTTCTCGTTTTTGAAGTGCATTTATTAAATTCTAGTTGCTTTCGTGCTGCCAGCATTAGAGAAAAGCTATTTTCATGTACTCAGTAAAATAGTTTTAGTCTCCGCGTACAGATTCACCCATAACTGAAACCAGTTCTGTGTTTAGAATGCAACGAAAACATTCGTGGTTGGGTTTCATTTTTTGACGCATTCCTCGTGTTAGAAGTGCATTTATAAAATTCTAGTTGCGTACTTTGTGCTGCCAAAATTGGAGGAAAGCCATTTTCATGTTCTGAATGGAGTTTTAATTCATTTACATTATGATTAAAACTTTTCTGTGTTAAGAATGCAACGAAAAAATTCCAGTTGGGGTTTTATCTCGCTAACGCGTTTCGTAAGAAACCATTCTCGTTTGTGAAGTGCAGTTATAAATTTGTAGTTGCATATGTGCTGCCAGTATTGGAGGAAAGCAATTTCACGTTCTGAGAACTGGTTTTAATTACAGATACAACCTGTAATTGTTCTTATGTTGGAAGTGCATTTATAAAATTCTTGTTTCGTAGTTTATGCTGCCAGAATTAGAGGAAAGCCATTTTCACGTTCTGAGTGTAGTTTTAATTCCCCGCATGCAAATTTAATCTAAATTGAAACTACCTCCGCGTTCATAATGCAACGAAAAATTTCAGTTGTGGTTTCATCTGCTGATGCATTTTGACGGAAACCATTCTCGTGTTCAAAGTGCAGTTATAAAACTCTGGTTGCAGAGCGACCATTTGCAAGTTCTGAGTATATATAATTAAAGAGTGTTGTCAGTTACGTACTACTTTATTAATCAGTTTTAGTAAAATTAGTTCTTTGATTCGAACGTGGCTACCCCTCCCCCCGAGACGGAAATCGGAGTGCGGCCCGCGGGTTAAAGTATGAACATCCATATAGAAATATTAGAAAGAAATATTCTGCCACGACTCAACTTTCAAATTGGCTTCAGGAAATGGCGACCAGCGGTAGGTGGGTTGCGACTTTCCCGCCATAACGAAACGCGTCGGAGCTTTGAAATAAAATGAATTCGCTTTAAATAAAATCACCTCAACCAAGGCCAGGACACTAGTCAAATTGACCTGCTATTTACTAATATGTTGTACATTACTAATAATAAATAAACGCCCGGGTTGCCGGCACTGAATAATAATAACAGGTCAATTTAACCTAATAAACCAAGTCCTATTTAACTAAGTAACCATTAGGCGTTTTTCCGCAGTGATAGGCAGAGAGGATTGACCGCCACACAATTCTTTCTTAGCACATACTCCTCATTTCATTTACATTAATCGCCTCACACAATTTTATTTAAATATTTGTATTTTGAAAGTGTCTGTTTCCCAAATACAGCAAAAAGTAAAACACGTAGCTACAGTGCTTGGGACATGGCCTAATTCAAGTATTTAATTCATTTTTTTAATTTTTTTTATTATTTTACACCTCTCAGGAGAGCCCCTGCCTGTATAGTGTAAAGACTGGGAAACTATATAGCCACTCGGTTGGGCAGCGTTATGAAGCAGGTGAAGGTAGGGGATATAGGGAGATGAAGGATGTCTTCCGCTCGTGTCCATCGAGTTTCGCGTACCTACATACACCGGTGCACATGGATCATTTATGCTGGTTCATTCGATCAGGCTCCATTTAAATACCTACAGAAAGCCTCAGCATGCCTGTATAGCGTCTGTGCATTAAATATTGCATTTGGTCAGTTAAAAACGAATTGCAAATCAGACGGACTGCTCTCCTTTGCACACTTGATAGTCCCATATCTTTCTCAGGCTTCCCGGACTCTTGCTATTCATTTCGGCGTCACATAATTTCATATAATAATTTCATGTCACGTAATTTCTTTACACTCCCTTTCTCAATCAGCTCTACATGAATAATTTAAATAATAATTTTTAATAATAATTTCAATCAGCTCTACATGAATAATTTAAATAATAATTTTTAATAATAATTTCAATCAGCTCTACATGAATAATTTAAATAATAATTTTTAATAATAATTTCAATCAGCTCTACATGAATAATTTAATATTTAATAATCTAAACTTCCCTTTCTTAATCTCATCCACAACGTTTACATCAACCTTGCATTCAATCCGAAGCTTTATATCGTTAATAGTTATTTTATCACACATAGGGAAGCTTTGCAAGCATAAAGATGCACAAAATTCCTGTCATGTTTAACACATTACCTGAAGACATTAAGAAAGAAGCATCTACATATTTCGAAAATTAAAAAAAAGTGCTTCTGTCATTCTACCTCCGTAGAACACGAAAATAAATACCTAGGTTTGTGACGCATACCTGCCATGGAACCATGATTGTTAATTGTTTTTAAAATAAAACTTTAAATATCGTACCACAGTAAATATTTTTTTTAATGTTAAGTTTTATAATATTAAGTTAGGTATTTTTCTTTAATTAAATAAATATGAAAAATTAGGGATTTCTTAATCAAAATGATATGCCCAGTTTTGTAAGATTTTTGTAAAATGGAGTATTGTAAAAACAGACAACTGAATAAACATTCTTGCGTTCAATAGCTTGACCGTGGAACAATTTGCCGGCCTTCGTGTTTCCTCCTTTAAAAGACCAATGTTCGTTCCTTCCTCTCCTCGAAAAGATCCTCCACACAGCATCTTATTATTAGCAATTATTTTCCTTATTTATATTCCTTCCTTAAATTATTTATAGCGGTCCGTCTGTAGTTATATTAGGTAAATCACATAATATTTCTGTAGTAGTATCTTTTAATAAAAAAACAAAAAAAATAAGAATGGCCGAATCAACAATGAACTTATTGGAGTTGTGGCGGCCACTTGTGCCAAATTAATTACTCCGCCACTGGACTCTAGGCGAACGCACTAGAAACACATCTACGAAGTATCTACAGCCAGGTACCGCGCGCCCGCTGGCATATGTCTACCTACCGATAAAAAATTCCGCCACCTACGCGAAAGAGCTAGAACGTCTGGCTGTACCAAACAAGTGCCCGCAGAAAGTTCGAGCGATTTCTCACCTTTGCGTGAATTCACCGCATTACCTACTGCGAGACTAATTACTTGCCACGGGTATATAAGCCGCGCTCGCTTGCTCGGAGTCAGTCAGTACTTACTTTCCATTCATCGATAAAGGAACACAGTCCGAGCAGTGAAGTAACTGCGCCCGGCACGGGCCCGCGCAGTTAGCAGTGAACAATTTATCCAGCGTGACCCAGGAACATTCCAGCACCTTCGAGGAACTTCTCCAACTACCATCTCGACATGAGATGGCAATCAACATTCTGCAACGAGCAGCAACCACAACCGGCAACGCGCCATCATCCAGCATCCTGCAGCGAGCAGCAAGCAGCACCTGGCAACGCGCCAGCATCCTCATCGCCTCTCAAGGTTCCTTCCTGCGTCACGTGTGTGCTCCGACCCACTGGACACACAGCCGCTATATCCCGTCAACACGACGTCAATCGACCGCCTGGACCAAGGTCACGTCTACACCGCCACGGTGTAGGGCAACACGCCGGCTTCCTGAAGACCTGTGATCTTCACCGCCGTAGTATCCTGACCTTCATCTTCACATCATCGCGCAGCAGCATCACTACTGTCACTCCGCTCCCGCTCCGCATCGACCTCCGCTACGTAGCCACAATAAAGACTGACTCACACATCGACTGCACGCCTTTCATTTATCTCGTCCCGACTCTACCGATACAGACCGCTCCCTCAGAGTCATATATAACAGGGCGAGAACAACAAATACAAATTGGCAAACAAAAGAGCAAACTTCTATCTTTAAACTATGGCGTTCCTCAAGGAAGTGTACTGGAACCGATTCTGTTCATTATCTACATCAATGATTTAACTAACCTTACCATTAAAGGAAACATAATCATTTTTGCTGATGATACTGTTCTATTATTTCAAGAAGAAAATTGGACGGATGAATTGAATGAGGCTGAAAAAGGGCTTAGTGCACTTCAAAGTTGGCTTAAAATCAACTCGCTTACCCTTAATATAAGCAAAACAAAATATATAAAATTTTCAATGAACTCAAGGGGCCAACCAATAAAATCACTAGAACTAAAATTACATGAATGCCATGGAAATAATATACAATGTTACCGCCCCGTCATCGAAAAAACACAAAACATAAAGTATCTCGGAGTAATAATTGACGAAAATCTTAGATGGGACCTACACATCAAAGGTATTACGGAAAAACTCACAAGCCTTATATATTTCTTTAAAAATCTAAGAAAAGTGTTAAATAAAAGGATATGAAAAAGGTCTACTACGCGTTATGTCATTCTCGAATTGAATATGGAATCATAGGATGGGGATCTGCTACACATACGTACCTACACAGCCTGAATACGATTCAAAAAGGAATCATAAAGACCATATTGAAAGTACCAATTAGAACGCCTTCAATTGAAATTTTCAATAACTTTGACGTACCAAATGTACAGCAAATATATGCCAAAAATATATTATTGAAGCTCTTCAAAAATAATGAATCCTCTACTAGACCGTGTATGCATAACACTAGATCGAATAAAAATATTCCAAGTTATAAAACCACATTTGGACAAAGAAACTATACATACTTTGCAACAAAACTTAATAACATCCTTCCCCAAGACATAAAACTACTAAAAAATCCAATTGAATACAAATCAAGAATAAAAATATGGCTTAAAGAGGTCAATGAGAAAACCCTAGCGAAGACGCTAAAAACGACATAGAAGACAAATGAACTATATTTAAATAACTTTAGTCCGCCTCGGCACAGGACCCCATAGTGAGGAGGACTAAGAAATACAATATTTTATACTTAATTTCACCATTATATTTTGTATGTGAAATTTTTTATATAGTCGCTATAATAAAAAAAAAATAATATAATTAGCAGGCCGCGACGCCTTGATTTAGTGTCCTGGCCTGAGTTTAGGTGGTTTTACGTACGGTTCATTTCATGACGCAGGAATTTATTTATTTACCGACTCGCGTTGCTTTGATTCGGAGAAACAACTGTGAAACCTGTTAATTATTAAGTTGGAGGACTTTTCAACGTGATGTCAATTACGAGTACGTTAATTATTTGAAAAAGTCAAAATATTTATTATTGCTACACAAATTTTAGAAGAACTTGTTAATGGAACCGGAAAGAAAATATACATGGTTATATTTGGATGCAAAAAAACCGCCATTTGCTAACATAGTATTTACAATCACATACATCATCTTCGGAACGGTTGGGAATCTTGTGTTGTCAGAGAACAGCATCTTACTACAGCATCTTAGGGTAAACGACAAGTGGAATCGATGTTAGGTTTTAAGCATCGACCAAAAATAAGGGTTCGTAGATGGCTCATTGAGAGAAGAAACTATTTTGTTACCAAGCCCTAAAACAACACTTCAGAATGAGAATGGTTCATTGTTATATATTATCTACTTTTCTGTAGGGCACAGAAATCTGAACACTAAATAATCAAGCATTGAAACTGGAGATGGAATCTTTAAAAATGTCGGACCATAAGCACACACTCAAAATATCCTCAACCATCGATAATGGAATAAAAATAGGTGTTGCCCACGGACATATGAATATATCTGGACCTGCCCTAAGTGATAAAAACGTATTATTTCCCCCTCGCCATGGAACCGGCTGGAGCTCCTCCTTGGCGCCAGTTCGCCCCATGTGGAGGGGATAGAGAATCGCTTGAATCTAAAATGTGTGACGTCATCATTCTTGCCGTGGGCAGCGCGAAGCTAACATCTATACATTTAACGAAAAAATAACACGCCAAAACAGTAGCTTGTGCTATACAACATACCTACATATCAGTGTGCACATAAATGTGGGCGGTTCCTTAGTGTGCTCGTCGCTGGTTACAGGGGTAAGTAAATTATGAAACATTTGTAAAAGTGTCTTAACTAAACACGGCAAAAAAATATTGCTATGTGAAAACGGGCGAATCTTTTTGGGGTGTACATTTGGCCTACGCAAATATTTTATTATCGTGGCAAGCAATTCGCGCTCCCATGTAAAAAGGTCTATTCATTCAAAGCAGATTTTGCTTTTAAGAACTAAATGATGATATTATAATGCGAGATGCCTATATACTGTCAGATTAATTTTTCAACCAATGACAGTCATCTTCCCCTCTTCGTACCGCCATAGTTGATTTTTCCCCTCACCTGTTATTTCTGGTCTATTGAATTTGGATGTCTATGGTGTTGCCGAACTACGACTAAGTCGCACAGACTATCAAATTGGCGGAGCCAATGAAAGTGATGCGTTTTGTGTGTTAGTGGTGTGTAAATGTGATTTGCAGTAGTAAGGGTGAACGATGTTGTCCACACTTAAGAACGTAAATCTCTAGGTAAATTATTATTTGTGCGTAGGTATAATTTTTTCTTTATTCTATACAAAGACAGGTCTCAAAGGGTTTGTGAACAAAAAAATAAAATTGAAACTGTTTGCAAAGTAGGACGTCAAAGACGGGTGATAAATGTATTTGAATATGTCGCGGCTCTACTTTGACAATTTGGATAAGTTTCGCTGCTCCGTCATTCCCATTCCTCTTTCTCATCGGAGTTATCAGAGGGCAAGGAGGGAACATTTTATATAGGTCGATGGAGGAAACCTTAAACGTTTACTTATAATGGGACAATTTTTAATTCTAAGAAGAACTATTCATTATAAATGGGGATAATGAGTAGGTAATACTAAAACAGGTTCAACATAAATTCGACGTTGCAACCAAATAAAGAAGCGATGCACAGCGTCATGCACCATTTGGAATCGGGATGCTAACAGTAACATCCCTTACGTAGATGGTGATAAGGTTTAAATTGCCGCTTAAAAAGCTGCCTGTTTTGATTTATCCAAGAAAAAAGCATTGCTAAAAAGTTTTTATTTTATTTTTCGAAGTTCGGGAATAAATATGATCTTTTAAATAACTTAATTTGCCACATTGTACAATAAAACTATAACCATAAAGGTGTTCGTAAAACGGCCTCCGTGCTTAAGAAGTAAGGCTCTTGACTCGCAAACTGAAGGTCGCGGGATCGAATCTCGGCGTGAGAACATACATTTTATTTGTGTTATTTCACAATTAATTAATTTAAAAAATAATATATAGTATATTTGCTGCACGTTCCAGAGTTGAAGACATTCAGTATCGCCCTGGTGTAAGACCACCATTCAGAATGGACAAATGCGCAAAATTTTATCAACCAAGGAATAAAACTGTAGATTTGTATGCAAATCAAATCCGCGCCGCTCGTCCCCCCTAACCCTCATATTTTTTTGTTTTTCTTTAAAGAAAGACAATCATTCCCGGGTTACGAATAACCAAACAATCTTTGAAAATCTCCCACTACCACCACATTAAGCGTAAAATGTTGCTTGTGTCGTGATGGAGAACTTAGCCAGCCGAGGAATCGAACACGCGATGCCCGGGTGGGACCCAAACGCGATGCCCACTCAGCCCCTGACCGTTAAAAATCATATTGATTACTCTTCAGACCATCATTTTTAATAAATCCGAACTTAAGCCTTGCATTACGCCCGTAGGAAAGACGAATTTTCAACAAATGCTACTTTGCTGAGATTTTGTTATTGATTCCACTTCAGATCATCATCTCTTGTTTTGAAGTGTGCAAGTGTGCAAAATTTCATTAACTGAGGCATAAATGCACAACGCCTTTATATTATTTATATTTATTTTTATTTATGTACTAGCTGACCCGGAAAACGTTGTTCCGCCATATAAATTATTTCTAGTGAATATTTGGGTTTTAAATAAAAAAAATAACGAATGTATTGTAAGTAATGGGGATGGGATCTTTGACAGAAAGAGGAATGGAGCGCTGTAGAAGATGACCGCCGATAAAAACAAAAAAAACACTAACCATTCATTTTCTCAACTTAATGCATTTCATTAAAGTAACGTACATAATGACGCGACGCTTCCCGTGCATGACTGCGCATGTGTGGATGAAAGTTCGATGAGGCGGACGTAGCGCCATCTGTCATTCAACAACATAAATAATTTCGTTCGGTTTGAAATACGAACGACGCGCGACGGTTAAATTTGTTAATACAAAAATACTAAAATCACGATTAAAAATGGGAGGGAGGGGGTAGGGACGGAAAATTTGGGGTTATAGATATTTTTTGATGCCAAATAAAAAAATACAAAAAATAAATTTTGTCAAAAAATTGAAAAAAAATTCTGGAAAGGGACACCCTAACCACCTAGCGGTATCAAATAATATACTTTACAACCTATTTTCATACCTACCAAATATACATAAAAAAATCCTAAAAAATGAATATTTAGATTAATTAAAAATATATATTTAGATAGATAGAGAAAAATCTTCAACACGGGAAATACCAGCATTCCAAAATTTTAATTTTTTTTTTTTAGATACTTACCTTCTTCATATACAAAAAATGAACAATAATTATGGATTTCTGGGCTTGTGTTTTGATAAATGGATAAAATTACTCTTGAAACCAAGATGAAGTCGGTGGTACCTAGTTATTTCCAGTATCTAAGTAAGCAAGGTGAAGGTCGTATTTTAATCACAAAAGTCACTTTAAAAATTAACTTTGGTTAGCTGAATTTCCGTTTGGCCTCCAAATGAAGTAGGCAATATTACTTTCGTGATATTTTGCGCATTTTACGGTAGAAATATGAGTGTCTGCACTTTACTCGGACCCGTTATATTGTGTAACTTAAGCCATGAGCGTCTTTTCAGGGATTTTGTGGCGCCGTAACTCTACGCTATACTTTACTCAATGTGCACAAGAAATTTTACAAATAAGTGAAAAATCCTACAAAGTTTGATACAAAACCACATTTTCTGAGATATAGAGTGATCAAAGCAAAAAAAAAACATCGTTATCCTTAAGAGCGTTTAACCAGCCAGCAGACGAAAATCCACATTTCGTCGAAAGTTGTTCTTACGATCATGCAGGGCGGTTACAATGAGAAAGATTAATTATTCTCCGTACCAGCTTTTTAAAATTACAACTTAAAACCAAAATTACCATTTATACCTTCATCCAAAAATGCTGAAAGGCGTGATGATAAAACTATTAAAATAATGTACTTTTTGTAATTATTTTTTGATTATAAGTATTTATCATTTTTCAATAATGTCTAAATTTATTAAGAATGTTAAAAAAATCTGAAATATATTAGTTTGTAAGTGCGCAAATAAATACACAAATGGACCAATTTTCGTCAAGAAACAGATGTACGTACATATTTTTTAACGATTTTATTGAAACTAAAATTAAAATTCTAAAACATGCGTTTGCTAGATAATGTAGGTATTGATTTATTTTACTGTATGATTATATCATTTGAAATGGGTGTGGTATAATACAAAATCTTTTTTGAAAATTTAACAAATCTGCCAACGACCTATGGAATAACCTTATTATACTAAAAAAAAAATTCTCAAAATTTATTACATGCCAATGCTAGATAAAAGAACAATCTTTCGAAATCCATTTATAATTTTTTGTGGAAAAGAGTCAATACGTCTAACATCTGATTTGAAAATGACATATTTCTGGTTTTCTCTGGTAATGCCCTCTTAAATGCTACTCTTTTGCCATCAATACAATACCCAGGAAACTCATAAAAAATCTCATAAATGCAAAAAATTATCAATCTAAAACTGTTCAGCATTTGACTAAACGCCGAAACGGGCCGAAAATCGCTGTAAAAACGGCGACTGTTAGAATGTGAAAAAATAGTCAGAATTGACAATATAGATAATACTGTAAATTCTAAAATTTGAAAATATTAAATTGACAATTACGACGGTTTGATGGAAGGGGTCAATGGCTGAATTGGTAAAAGCGCAAGTCCCGGTTAGACGACAGGTTCTGGGTTCGAGTCCCAGTTGCGACCGTTATCTTTTTCTATTAATAGTGTTATCTTCTTTTCAATGATATATGACCAGTGGCGTAGCTAGCATGAGTGGAACCTGGGGCGGATAACGTGGTGTCACCCCCCCCCAAATTTCGACTTCACAAATGTGTTGATAGGCGGTCCGCCCCCCTCCCCGCCCCCCGCCCCGCCCCCCTCCCCGCCCCCCGCCCCGCGCCCCTCCCCGCCCCCCTCCCCGCCCCCCTCGCTACGCTACTATACATGACATTGATGGGAATAACCTTCAAAAGTTATTTATTGTTATCAAGTTTATTTTGCGGAACTCCATTTTAATTTTAATTTCTTTTATATATTCAATAATCTTATTATTTAATGTACAAAAAACTGTTTTTATCTTAAATAATAATATTATTGAATATATAAAAGAAATAAAAATTATATAAAGAAAGTTGTCCTTATAAAAAAATGATCAATTTTATTTTGATAATATCTTATATTTATCGATCGGCAGGATCATTTTATCAGAGAAGGATCATTTTATTGTCGGGTCAGCTGACCCGCTAAACGTTGTTCTGCCATATAAATTATTTCTAGTGAATATTTTGGTTGTTAACAAAAAAAAATAATTAATGTATTGTAAGTGTGTGGGGATGGGATCTATGACAGAAAGAGGAATAGAGCGCTGTAGACGATGACCGCCGATAAAAACAAAAAAAAAACAAATAAGGCGCCATCCATAAATTACGTTACACCTTAAGGGGGGGGGGGGTCAAAATTGTAAAATATGTGACGCTAACGGAGGTCTCACAATTGCGACAATGTGTGTCAGGGGGGGGGGGGGTTAAAAATCGTGAAATTCGTGTGACGTAATTTATTGATGGCCCCTAAAGTAGGAAATGAAATAAAGAAAGTCATGAAGAATTTTGAAGAGCAATCGAGTGTATCATATTTTTTGTGAGTCCGTCTTTAGCCAACACAAATAAGCTTGATGGTTTGCCCATGTGAGAACATGATGCCGAATGAAATATCAAAATGACGCGACGCTTCTCGTGAATGTCTTGCGCATGTGTTGATTGAATGTTCGAAGAGGCTAGGGACACCCTAATCACCTAGCGGTACAAAATATACTTTTAAACCTATTCTCGTACCTACCAAATATACATAAAATATTTCATAAAAATTGGTCAAGCCGTTTCGGAGGAGTGCGATCACAAATACCGTGACACGAGATTTTTATATATAAAATATATTAACTTTAGAAGAATAAAAAAAAAACAAGATCAAAAAGATGAGAATTGATGTGGTATAAATAGTTTTTCCGTGGCAAATATTTTTTTTTTCTATAATTTCATGAGAGCCATGATTGATGGGCTCGAAGTTGTGATATTTCATAGTTTCAGCTTCAAGGTTGTGCTCTTTAAATGTTTGCAAGCCAGAAGATGGTGGTATATATGTGCAACGGATTACAAGTTTTTTTTTAATGGAAACCATCACAAATACTTGTTCAAGATGTTTGTGAAGGTATTTCAGCTACTCGAATTCAGTTTGGTTGATAATGACAATATCACGCCACCCTCTGCATTCCCGTGAATAGAATGATAAAAAAACAATTTATCTTACAAGGTTTTAACGTCACTTTGAACCTTTTGCATTTGCCATTTTGTTTGTATCTGATAGTTGATGCGCAGTTTTCGACACTTTGGTTGGATAGGGCTCTAACTTCGGCTTACGATGTTTTGAGGCACCAAAGTTTGCAAAGGCGAAGTCTCATAATCTGTTAACAATTTCTGATTTTGAGGTTCAATCTTCAAGTATTTTGTTTAACATAAATGAATACCGGAAACTTAAAAGGGTGTAAGTACCATTTACAAAAAGGAGGTAGACGGGAATTCAAAGTACGCTCAAACATTCAAAGAAAACCCTATTTTATTTTTATGGCGAATCAATTTTCTTTGAATGTTTTAGCGTACTTTAAATTCCCGTCAACTTCCTTTTTGTAAATGACACTTTCACCCTTTTAAGTTTCCGGTATATAAATATGTTAAGCGCTATGAATAAAAATCTTGTCTTAAACGTTAGTTTATCAATTAAAAATAATAATTAATATTTGACAAGTTAAAAGCATTTCACCAAAAAAATGTAGACCTAATTTGTCTCGACGCGCGACGCCACCTAGCGAGAGATTTAGCACTAACAATGCCTCTCTCACAAAAATAAAGTTGGTTGTTTTCAGGTGGAAAAATGTAATAAGCAGTCATTGTTTAATGAAACAATGGTATATATTAAATTATTTGGCGGGTATTAGATAAGCCGACATAGCTCAGTGGTAGAGCCCCTGACCGGCAATCAGAAGGACACGAGTTTAAGTCCCGTTGGCGGCATGCATCTTTTCTCGGAAGATTTTTTCAATGTAGATGAGTGTTTCAGGCTGATAATTATTGCTTATAATAATTGGTACTTATTTATATGTTAATATTTACCTTTAAAATTAAAGGAAAGTATTTAAATAGGACGTGGCCCTAATAGTTTTGTTGATAATGACAATATCTCGCAACCCTATCCTGGTTTATCGCAAAGGAAATGTAGTAACCTTCTGCAATTAATTATTTTGCACTAGCTGGTTACATAATATATATTGGTACAATTACATCATATTTAAATATTTTCCTTAAATAATCATAATAATAAAATAATAAAAATACATTACAAAGAAATCAACCTAAAACTCGGAAAATGGTAAATGGAATACGAGAAGTCATCTTTGTAAACTTTGACATCTCGTACCTCAGAACGACTAAAGTGACGACATTGCTAGTCTGTGTAGTCTTGTCACGGCGACCGTCGGCACGCTTCCATGCCAAATCTCATTGTGTGCGTTCCTATTATCTATGAGTAAATCCCTGCCTAATGATTCTGTTTCTTGATATAACAAGAAACTATTTTCGTTCATTCAATCGGTATGAAAATTTATGGGGTATAAAACATGAGTTGTAGCGGGCCAGTTTACTGAAAACATGTCTGCAGACCGCGGTGGTTCTTTTGACGTGAATCGTGGTTTGCTCATGAAGGAGTCTGTAAAAATCGAAAAAGAAAAACATAATAGAAAGAACAGAACGAGTAAATGCTCTCGTTTCTGCCAGCGGATAAAATGGAATACACTGCTCCAATCTAGAATTCGTATCCACTCACGGTAAAACAGTTTCCTTAATGTGTTTTCATCAAAAAAGGAAATACAAAGAAACTTGTAAGAGACATTATGCGATCGTTTTTGGAGAGTGAGGGGGAGTTTTACTCAGAAAAGTTTTATGTAAAAGTGAAAAAAAAGAAACTCATAAAGAATCTTACTAATATTATAAACGCGAAAGTTTGTGAAGAAGTATGTGTGTTTGTTATTCTTTCACCCAAAAACTATTGAATGAATTTCAATGAAACTTTACAATAATATAGCTCATATATCAGAATAACATATATGCTATAATTTATAAAGCTAACTAGGAAGAGGAGGCGGAAAGGGACCGGGACGAATGGGAAAGGACACGCAAGGAGTAACAATTTCTTTATATCATGGCACAGCAACGCATGCCGGGTGCCAGCAAGTTTTTTTTTTTTTTTTTAGCATATAAAATATAATGTACATTTAGAGGATGTAATAATAATAATTTGCGTACATGTTCATGTTCAAATATCTTAATTAATACCACTCTTCCATGGAAGCATTAGCTTGTGTCTGGAAGAGTAGTGTACATTTTTTAAATGCTATATTATATCATAGGTTCTTAAATTACAATGTGAATGTAAAAAAAAACAATAAGTTGTAAGTTCGGTGTTATGTAATTATAAGTATTTATCAACTATCAAACAATTTTATTATTTGGATAATGTATCTAGAATTACTGTAATTAGTTGTTAAAAACAAAACAAACTTTAACTTATTTGCAAGAATGGAGTATCACTAGGAAACTGAGTTATAAGTTATTCTTGAGATTAGATTAGTCGGATACATTATAAACTCTACAAATAACAACAATATTAAAAAAATGTACACAAATAGGCGCTGAATGGCCATTTGATGAAATTGTCACTGGTGAATTTCTGGGAAATAACTGGGCCTTAATAACGTCCAATTTATAAAGAGAGTACGAGAGATGGGAAGGCCGATGGAGATATTGAAATAATGGTAAATACTGGTGACTCCATAATGGATGACTGAATGCCGCTGGTGATAGAAAAAAAAACTGCTTAATAAATTTCAAAACATAAGTATTTAAAAATTTATACTACTAACCTTTATTTACAGCAATAATAATAATATTATGTACCTACAACTCAAAGTGAACTCATTACAGTAAATCGAATGACCAGTAATGGAAAGGATTCACAGAAATAACGTATTAACTTGCAAAGGGGTATTCAAAATTATTTAACGTTAGTTATGACATATTTTTAAGGTTCTTAAATTATACGAGAATTTGTTTATATCATTAAAATTCATTCAAATATATTAAAAGAATCACATAAACTAAATGATGATCATCGAAAATACCAATTTCGACTGTAGATACAGACAGCTCTAAGGGTAATTCTGATTCCACGAACCCAGATTTGCTTTGAATTTAAGTGCCATTTTCAAAATAAGAGCTGAAGAGTGAAGAGTTCAGACAAGCGGTAAAGTACTATAAATAATGATGTAATATTATGTTAAAAAATTATTTATATTGTCATTCAAGAATTCAGAAATATTCTTATTTTCATTTATGCACATAGATTTCTTTTACCCACCTCATTAGAAAGTCTGTTCCGAGGCGGGTAAAGAACAATTTTTATTTAGTTATAAAGATTTTATCAAAGTAGACATGGGTATAAAAAGATAAAAATATAAAAAAATTATATAAAAAGTCAAAATAAACGGTAAAAATGAAAAAAATTCTAAAAAAATAAAGATATAACAACATATGCATATACACACATGCATACATACATAATGTTGTTATATTAAATCTTTACATTTAAATTTTGTTATTTGATATATTTCCATAAAAAGATTGCATATGTAATTTAAAATTCACATGGAAATAAATATAAATAGTAGTATATGATATATAATTAATTAATAAGAAAGTAAAAAAACACAGTGGGAACATGATAATTAATACAGTAAACAAGCAGTACCTGCGTATTTTGATATTATGTAATTTCGTGAGGAAATTATGTAAAAATGTGTCTATAATATATACTCGTGTTAGTTATTTAGGATATTTCGAATATCTGTTCTTTCCTTTTCAGTCAACCATATTAAAAATCTTTTGAACATCCACTTTTGATAATCGTTTCAGCTTCTGAAGAAATTGTGCTCAGCAGAAGAAGACAATCATCATATTGTTAAGCTTGTCAGCTTATTATAATTTAATGGAAAGCTGAAACGCACCTAGAATCGGCATTTAACAGAAACCTGTCAAATGTCAAAAAACAAATTGGCGCTGAATGGCCATTTGATGAAATTATCACACGTGAATATCTGAGAAACAACTGGGCCTTAATAACTATAATTAATAACGACCATTTCAAAAGGTTATACGAGAGATGGGGAGGCCGATGGAGATATTGATAGAATGGTAAATGCTGGTGACTCCATTAATGGATGACTGAATGCCGCTGGTGATAATAAAAAAAAACTGTCCAAAGAAGCGAAGCTAGCAGTCCACAATGGAGTGCTGGTACCTACCCTGATGTATGGTAGTGAGGCATGGAACTGGCAGAGGAAGGATGAAAATAGACTGAATGCTGTAGAAATGAAATCCCTGTTAAGCACGCTTATGTGTGGTCGTCTGAGAAATGTGGAGATCCCCAAAGAATGCAGGGCTGATGTAAGCGTAATGAGTAAGATTAAGATGAAGTTATACGTGAAATCCTATTTAGATACTATTTTGATTAATCTTTACGACGAATCGGCTTACAGTATGAACATCAAAAAATATGCAACGGATAAATCGAAGCTTTTACTAGCTTTTCTATGTTTTGGAATTACAATATTATTATTATTTACGTAACAAAAAATATTAGCGTAAACCACAAAAAAATATTTTTTCATAACTTAACTATGAAGTAATACAAAAAACAATTTAAAAAAAATACCCCTTTATGGCTACGACTATTTTTGAGGTTTTCCATGTTCTAACTTTTTTTCGTTCTTATAAAATTATGCACAAAATAAAAAAACCACTTTTTCGCTTACTTGCCTCGTGCAAATATGACGCTCGATTTTAAAATTTTGCAGGCATGAGATTAGAAATATTTCTAGCGTTTATATTCCTCTTGAAAGATATCTACTCTCAGATGGTTTTGGCATGTAAAGTAAGTAGCGTAAGGAAAATTATGACGCAAATGTGAATGGTAGAAGATGTCGTGAAAGCCCGAGGAAGACATGGCACAATGAATTGAATCAGATACTTCAGTTTGGCCACGTCAAGAGTCAGAATAATAGAAGAGTATGCGTGAGACGATGCATGAATGCGAAAGATGCAAAGAGTGTGTGCGAAGACAGAGTTGTTTGGCGGTCTGTCCTCTCTGCCTTCCCCTTCGGTGTTTAGTTGGTTTTATATCATGGACATTTCCAACACTTACGTTATTAGATTTTCACGGCCAAAGATAATTTCGTTATTTGTTTTTGGGGGTGTTGCGCTACCTCCTTCTCTAGCCAACGTTTCGGACAGCGTGGGCATGGAAATGGACATTGCAAAGCTGTCCGAAATGTTGGCTAAAGAAGGAGGCAGCGCAACACACCCCAAAATCAAATAACGAAAATTTCCACCACTAATTATTATTCTAAATAATTTATATATACACCCCCTCTAGAGGACTAGAGTGTTTCCACAGAGGTAAGCACAGAGATAGATAATTTGATGTTTCATATGAATGTGAATATTCCAGAATATAATCTGCCCCAAATGTGTTTATTTTCAGTTGCGGAAAGCCCGGCTAGATTACACTTTAATTGGTGATTAAAAGCGAACTGGTCTACAGAATAACTCTCGGCATGTAGTTTCACTCTTGGCCTATTCAATTTCTGGAAAAATCATTTATTTATATGCTCAAACGATCCCCAAAACAGCGGCCGGGGCAAATTTTTTAATAAATCACCGAAAATATTTCGAAATCCGTGAATATTAATTAAAAAATTTCGGTCCGGTCGATTCGAGCTCGCATGTTTGTGTTTGTTTTTTAGTTATGTTACGACTCGCTGCAGTTATTGCAAAAAACTGACTGGCGACAAATTTTATGTGGCGATCGACTACCTCTGAAAAAAATCATTGAATTTTGTCGAATTTGAATTGAATGGCCAGGGTATCTACCACGGTCTGTCGATTAAACCGTATATCAATACGATATTGTCTAAATCAGTCATCTACGGTCAGTTATCGATATTTGCGAGCAGTCAACAATTATTGATAAGAAATGTTACGATGACCGATAGACATTTTTTTGCAGGGCGTCCATGGTATCAGATACTTCGATTAACTGTCACTATACACATATTTTGGCAAACGACAATAATACCACAGAGGAGATCCAGAAGCGCATAGTGAACGGAAATCGCTGTTATTTCCGCCTACAAATCCAATTAAAGTACAGACTGCTGTCCAGAAACACGAAGATATTAGTGTACAAAACACTTATCAGACCAGTACTTACGTACGCAGCTGAGACTTGGGTACTAACTAAGAGGAATGAGCAAGCACTGGACGTTTTTGAAAGATAAAAATTGAGGCGCATCTTCGGACCGGTTCTAGAAAATGGATTTTGGCGCAGACGTTATAACAATGAGCTCTATACTTTGTTTAAGGAGCTAAACGTCGCAAAATTTATAAAACTGGGAAGACTTCGGTGGCTGGGTCATGTGGAGAGAATGACCGAGCATCAAGCACCAAAGTCCCTGCTGAACTCAAGACCAATAGGAGCCTGGGAAGACCAAGACTAAGATGGAGCGACAACGTCCTCAAAGACATATCTATCTTGGAGCTTCTAAACTGGTGAGAACTGGTACAAAACCGAGATGAGTTGAGGAAGACTCTTGAGGAGGCCAAGACCCACCAGGGGTTGTGGAGCCAATATTTTGGAATGCTTATTAAAAAAACGGAGCTGGACTAGTGAAGGTCTCCGAACTGAAAGATTGGTAAAAGATGTACGGTAAATTGAATTCATTCGGGCCAATAACGTTACATCGATTCGGGTATGGAGAAACGAAAGTTGTTCAAATATTGAAAATTGTGGCTAAGAACCACATCAACTAATTAACTCCCCTTTAGTGTCAAAAATTACACATGGACTGCCAATAATTAAAGTGTTATTAGGGATTAGGTGATACTTAATGAAATTTAATATTGAAACAACATTAAAATTTTTTTTATGTAAATCGGAATTAAAATTTCATGTGTCCATGGAAGAATACTTCAAAAGTATTTAAAAAAAATGACGAAATTAGCGAGCGGATTCTTCGGTCCTCAGCCGAGTGGAAGGTCCACTACTCTGGGCTGTTAAACAAAGAATTAATCTAGTTCCAAATTGAACTGATGAAAAAAATTAACTCTCAGGTTTTGTAAACACAGTGACCCAAAAAAATCGAGGGTTGGAATATGTATAACGATAATTGATAACTCGTTGAAACGTGTTAAACTATTAAAACGCAATAATCAGTGCGCGTAGATCGGTTTTTGTAGTTTCCGGTGGTTCGGCTGTATAACATTGGGAGCGTTGGAGACAACATCGGATTAACTAGACGGAATCTATTTTTTCACTTCATTTCACGGGGGGGGGGGGGGGAAGTATGGGGACACCCATACTTCCGCAATTGGCACATTTGCACTGCGGCGTCCCACCTTCGTTTCTACCTACACAATAACCTCATAATTTTCATTGATTCCGCCGCTTTGATAGGGTGAATTGCCTAATTAAAAAAAAAAACATAGCTTCCAAGGCAACAATTTGTTACCATTGTCTATGTCCATTCTTTTTCAATTGACACCATTGTCTACGTCTATTATTTATAATTAGTATCAATAAAAAACCCTGAAGAAGTGAGCATTGCTCACGAAACATGTTGGTTTTGTAAACAATAAAAGTGGTAAAAACGAAGTAATTTATTAATTTAAATTTGTTTGCTTTTCTTCTGACGTTTGCAATAACTCGATTTTGTTAAATTACTTAAAATCGGTCCTGTTTTGCAGCAACTAATGCAGTACTTAACCGCGGTCTTCATACATTCTTCAATATTTGCCGAAATTCTAATATCGACACTTTCTCGGATTCACTGACCAAATTTAAAAGGAACATCATGTTAATGACATAAACCGTTTAATCCGCATTCATATCTCTTCACAATCACCACTTCTCACACCTAAAAACATACTCACACACAAACACCTATACACTGCGCATATAACCTTGTAATTACTTAATATGCATTTCAAAAATAAAACATAATATTATAAATAAACTTATCGTAGGTACCATCATGAAATATTACTTAATATCTGTAAATGTATTTTATCATCGTAACCAACGCACTGTTTGTTTCTATAATTTAAAATGAAGAAATAAATAAAATAAAGAAAATATACGAATAAAACCATGTTCTGAATCTTAGCGAAGAGCTTTAATTTGATAATAGGGAGCTAAGAAACTAATGAGTTTTATCACAGTCAATTAATAAAGCTGAATTATTAATGGCACTCTTCCGCCATTTCCGCTGCAAACTTGCTAATACCGGATGTCGGTAGATTCTGATAAATAAATCCACATAATTTCCGGTGACGTCGTCAAGAGGATGTGCCACGCACCACCTGGCGACGTTTGCCAGAACTACGTTGATACGTGGCTAACGTATACCTTGTTATTAGTTATTAGGAGTCATGGGCATCCCCAAATAACGATTTCATGAAATATTAATGATATTTCACCACACGACGCTTGTTCACTGGACACGATTATAAATTCGTTAATTTATTTAATACTCGTGCGATTCATGGGGATTAACGGAAAACGATTTTGAAAAGACTGATTTTTTTTTTTGCATTGTAACTTTGTAATCAACTTAAATTTATTTAATGCTTTTAAATGCCCAGTGGGCTTTTACATAGTCACATTACAAAATAACATTGAAAATAATAATAAAAATGCACAGGGTTAACAAAATATACGAAACAGAAAATATTAATATGTAAGATAAAAATTTAAAAAAATAATCCCATTTTAAGAGGGCATTACAAGAGAAAGCCGGAAATACGTCATTTTCAAAAAAGTTTTTAGACGTATTGACTCTTTTCCACAAAAAATTATAAATGGATTTCGAAAGATTGTTCTTTTATCTAGTGAAGTTATGTAATAAATTTTTAGATTTTTTTTTAATTTTTAGTATAATAAGGTTATTCCATAGGTCGTTGGCAGATTTGTTAAATTTTCAAAAAAGTTTTTGTATTATACCACACCCATTTCAAATAATGTAATCATGCAGTAAAATAAATCAATATATTATCTAGCAGAGTTATGTAATAAAATTTTAATTTTAGTTTCAATAAAATCATTAAAAAATATGTACGTACATGTGTTTCTTGACGAAAATTGGTCCATTTGTGTATTTATTTGCGCACTTACAAACTAATATATTTCAGATTTTTTTAACATTCTTATTAAATTTAGACATTATTGAAAAATGATAAATACTTATAATCAAAAAATAACTACAAAATGTACACTATTTTAATAGTTTTATCATCACGCCTTTAAGCATTTTTGGATGAAGGTATAAATTAAAGCTAATTTGGATTGAAATAAATTCGATATTGAGTTATAATTTAAAAAAGCTGGTACGGAGAATAATTAATCTTTCTCATTGTAACCGCCCTGCACGATCGGAAGAACAACTTTCGACGAAATGTGGATTTTCGTCCGCTGGCTGGTTAAACGCTCTTAACAAAAATTTTATAAACGGCGTTCACGGAGTTTGAAATTTGTAAAATTATTTGTTAAAATTAAGACAAAAGAAATTTATTTCTACAAAATATAAATATAATATATACTATATATATAAAAATGAATGGTCACGCCATAACTTCAGAATGACTTCACCTATTTCATTCATATATTTTTTAAGTTTTCTAATACTTTCTAGAAGGTTCTTAGGGAAAGAAAAATTAAGAAAATTGCCCAGAAAATTGGATAATTTCAGAAAACTTAACGACTATTAATTTCGAACGTTTGACAGTTCACGCGTTTGATGAGATTGAATTTAGCAGGCAGCCGTTTTTTTTGTAACAAAAGAATTGTCTATATTTTTTAAATATATATATATGTAAAATAAATCCCTGTTTCCCTTGGTCACGCCATAACATCAGAACGACTTTACCTATTTCATTCATCGGTTTTAAAAAGTTTTCTAATACTTTGTAGAAGGTTCTTACGGAAAGAAAAATGAAGAGAATTGGATAATTTCACAAAACTTAACGACTATTTTAATGCACGTTTGACAGCTCGCGCGTTTGATGGAATTGAATTTAGCAGGCAGCTGTTTTTTTTTGGTACAAAAGAATTGTCTATGGATTTTTTAAATGACATATTTTAAATGCGTACCTATGTTAGGTTAGGTTATTTGATTGATTGTTCTTATAATGTACAAACATTAATATTTGTGAAATACGAAAAATGAAAATGTGAATAAAAAAAATTGTAATAGGTGGCATTTCAAAGCTGTTTGAAAAATGAATGTACTGGGACCTACTATATGGAAAGCTAGAGGGGGGTTAAGGTGGGCGGGGAAGGTGGAAGGGGAACGCGGGAGGGGAAGGGGATGCAGGAGGGAAGAAACAATTTATTTCTTTGAATATGGCATTGCAAAGCATGCCGGGAACCAGCTAGTGAATAAAATAATAATTACACGTATTTCAATGAACATTTCGTCTTCCTAATATTGTACCTACATATTTTTATGTATGTAATCTATATATATATATATATATATTTAAATCCCATAAAAAGCTGCGCTTTTGTGTACTGTGTATGGGAGGGAGGAAGGTGTTATTTATTTAGTACTTTTTTTTTATTTTAGATTTCTTTTTTACTTCTGCTATTGTTTTTATTATGTGGTTTTAATTTTTAGTAATTAAAAAAAAATTTTTTTTTTGGTTTTTATTATCTATTATTTTATTTTTTTAGTTTTAAGTTTTAAGTATATTTCTTAAATCGTGTTTTGAATTCTTTGAGGTTATTTCTAAGTGGCCTTATATATTTTATTTCTATTATGCATACCTATATTGTTAAAACATTTGTAACAAATACTGTATAAAGTGTAAGCGTTGTGTTGGGAAATGCAAACTATAGTATTGGAATGAAGTATAGAGACAGTCCAGTCCGTGTTCTTTTGGACAATTCCCTGTTTTTGGTGAATACATATTTTTTTCTTTAAAATCATAAAGTATTAAAGGGCCCGCAACCCGGATTTGTACCGATTTATTACATATTTCACTTAAACACGGTAAGTTTTAAAGCTCTTAAAAAAATATATGTTATTCTTGAAGATAATATTTAGACTTTGCCCGCGCCGAAACGCAAATTATATATTAAATTCCCTCGACAGAAAAAAATCGCTAAGTATGCTCCAAAAATTATTATTAACACGTTTGTTTCAGTTATTTTACAAGTTATATGTATGAAAAAATTCACAGTAATTCTTTAAATGCTGTTTAAGATAATGCCCGCGAGATTTTTGCTCTATTTTAAACGAATCGTGTTTTATTAAACATTTTCGCATCGATTTTGTCGCTTTAAATGTTAGCGCTCTCCTCTAACATTCGTAATTTCGTATCTCTCCATCTTCTTCTTTTCGGGCCCGGTTGCAGAGCCTTAATACGAATGTTAATGTTTTTTTGTGCTCAAATAAGATCTTTAGCAATAAATTACGTGTACTGTCCACAGGAACATTACCTCATGTCCAGAGGAACATGCGTAAATGTATTTGTATTACATTTGAACTTTTACCGTGTATATTTTTTAATTACTTAAAGAAAAGTACATTTTTGTCCAATACACGCATGTTCCTCTGGACATGGGGTAATGTTCCTGTGGACAGTACTCGTAATTTATTGTTTTTTATTTCATAAAATTTTATTGGTTACAGATTTTTTTTCTCCTAGGTTACCAAACTACGTTAATGCCCGTGTTGTGGTAGTTGTACATTTAATATTTTAAATAGGAATTAAAAAATACTATTTTATTGAAACAGACATTTAAAAATACTAAATAAAAATTAAGAAATACATAAAAGCAAGTGAAAAATATCATATTTTAAAGAAAAATAGAAATAAAAATTCAAATTTTGAAATACATAAACTAATAATAAAGATTAAATATTAAGAACTCATGTGTTCTATGCAAATATCTAAATTAAACCATATATATAAATTATAACATAAATAAAATTAAGTGAAAAACTAAGAGAAAAAAAAATATTTTAAAGAAAAATAGAAATAAAAATGGAAATAAAAATTTTGAAATGCAAAAATTATTAATTAAAATATAGTGTTAAGAACTCATGTATTCATTGAAGTACGCAAATAAACATGTATTTTTTCAGTTTAAATAATAAATAAAACAATACGCCTTTAAACATATCAAGAAGTCATGTTTATTTATGTAATATAAATAAAAAAGTAACATCGCTGCTCTGAAAGTCTATCAACGGTTTGGTTAGGAGCTCATATTTTTCTTATTAACATTTTAAATGTTATATTTTCATTATTTAATTTCCCACATTTCACAGGTAGGTAATATTAAATATTAACTAACTAACTAACTAACTAACTAACCATCACGCCGTTTCACCGCAGGGGTAGGCAGAGAGGACGGACCGCCAAACATCCCGGTCTTGGCACACATTCCTTGCCTCGTTTACATTCATACAACGTCTCATACATTCTCTTCTATTATTCTGACTCTTGACATGGCCCGACTCAAGTATCTGATTCACTTCGTGCCATGTCTTTCTTGGGCGTCCTCGACTTCTTCTACCATTCACATTTGCGTCATATATTCTCCTTACACTCCTTTCCTCGTTCATTCGCTCTACATGCCCAAACCATCGGAGCGTTCCTTTCCTTTCTTGATCTTACTCATCACGCTTACATCAGCCTTGCATTCTTTGCGGATTTCCACATTTCTCACACGATCATACATGGTTTTACCACACATACGCCTCAGGGATCTCATTTCTACAGCGTTCAGTCTACTTTCGTCCTTCCTCTGCCAGTTCCATGCCTCACTGCCATACATCAGGGTAGGTACCAGTACTCCATTATTGACGGCTAGTTTCGCGTCTTTGGACAGTTTTTTTGTTGGTGCCAACGGCGTTCAGTCCTCCATTAATAGAGTTACCTGCATTCACCCTTCTTTCAATATCTCTATCAGCCTTCCCATCTCTCGTAAACATACTTTCCAAATAAACAAACTCATCCACCTGCTCCAAGTATTCATCATTCACAACTATAATGCATACTATTTTCGTACTCTCTCTTTCAAACACCATGACTTTAGACTTACTTACATTCATCATTAACTCATTCTTCATACATACTTCCTTCATTCTTGACACGAGAGACTGTAGATCTTCCATACTGTTAGATATCAGCACCGCATCATCAGCATACAACAGGCAACATACTACCAGATTACTCAATTTCGCACCCAATCCCATCTCTTTCAATTCTTGCATACAATTATCCATATATAGATTGAATAACCACAGCGACATTACGCAGCCTTGTTTAACACCTTTTGTGATGTCAAACCACCCCGTAAAATCGCCGTTCACCCTAACACATGCAACGCTTCCCTCATACGGAGACGCAATTGCCTGTATGAGATACTTATTCACTCCGTACTTGGATAATACCTTCCAATATTAAATATTACACTAACAAATTTAAAAAAAAGAAACATTCAGAATTTAATAATGTAAAATCTTTCCACCAATGCCTTTAATTTCCTTTAGGACACTATTAACAGAGTCAGAACTGAGTCAGAACTTCTAGAAACTAGCGAACTGGAACGAGTGACTAAATAGGTAATCAAAACTTTGAAGGATTCAATAGACACCAGTAACCAACAGCCATTGTGTTGGAGCAAGTTGGCTTTTGTAGTCAATTCGTCTGTTAGCATGAAGCAAACTAGTAACTATCTACTACTCTGTACCTTTCGGAGGTAGATATTTATTATATTAGTCATACGAATGATGTGACTTATCTTGCCAAGATGAAAACCCAAAAAATATTAATGTTTTAATTTAAAAGTGAATAAAGTATTACATATTTTAAATAAAGAACAAAATTAATGTCATGTTAATCAGTCATGTTAAATGCGATATAGTTATAATTTTTTTTTACGTTCGTGGCGCGTTTTCATCCCACAACAAAGCATCCCCCGACAAAATATCTCCGACAATATATCCTACGGACAAAACATCCCCCAACGAAATATCTACTAAAACCCAACCTAACCTAACCTAGCCTAATAAAAAAGGATAAAAATAATACAGACATCCTATTAAAAACAATAAATTATTGTTCTAAAATAGTAAAGTGGGACAAAAATAAAACAGACATCGTCTAAAAACAATAAATTATTGTTGACGTCGTGTAAATACAATAAATTATTGTTCTAAAATAGTAAAGTGGGACAAAAGAAAAACAGACATCCTGTAAAGACACCAAATTATTGTTAAAAAATAGTAATATGAGACAAAAATAATACAGACATCCTCTAAAAATAATACATTATTTTTCAAAAATAGTAATAAGAAAGAATTCAGCGTAGTGGAGATACATTTTGTCCTCGGGATATTATGTCGAGGGATATTTTGTCGGGGGATAAAAGCGCGCATTTCCAGCTCCGATACCTTGACGAAAAAAATCCCTCAGGGCATATTAAAAAAGCAAAATCTAGAGGCACGGAGTATTTTCTTCTTATGCAGTAAGTAAAAAAAAAACTTAAAAATTGGTCCGTTTTGGAAGAGAAAATTGGGGAACGTAAAACCGCGATTTTGACGATTTTGTATAGTAATCACCAGCCTTATGCAACATGAGCAGTTATCCCTTTCGTTCAGTATTTGGAAAGAAGAGTGACAGTGACAGCAAAATTTTGTTAAAATACCTATTGTTCAAAATTCTCTGCGACCGAGTTTCCTCTTAAGGAAAGTGTTATTTAACCTTAGAAACGCTAGTATAATAGTTTTAGGCGACATAAATTAAAATATACGCTAAGATCACGAGTCAAACAACAAATAATAAATAAAAAAAACCTAAATAAATTGTCACGGCCGAGAATCGAACCTCGATCAATTGCTTGAAAGGCAAATATTCTGACCATTACACCACCAATTTATACATATATAATTAAAATTATGTATTTATTGTATAGCTCTATGTTTTTGGAATGTTTAGTATGTTTAGTACCTTTATTGGATAACCAACACCTCTGCTATAGGTCACCCCAAGTGGTTCGCTACTTAGGATGCGGGTATGGGAACCGCCGTCCCAGGAATCATTTATTTATAACCAACACCTCTACTATAGGTCCGTCAAAGTGGTTCGCTAGGTTTGGTGCCTTAGCAGGGGTGCTCGGGTTCACGGGGTGAGGTTTGACCGTGTTTTAGCGGCGAATGTGTCTGCTCACCAGCCGCATAGTAAGCCGGAAAATGGTTGTGAGAGTCCCTTTGACCTTTCCAGCCGGACTATCTCGGAACACCGCCTTGCACCGCAGTGGGAGGAATGGATGCATAAGTCCGTCACTGAACACACTGGCTCTCAGATTCCTACCCATTCCTCATTCATTTTTACTTCTCAGAACTTCTTCTCCTTCCTTTCCCCAAAAAAAGACCCTCCACAAGCATCCCCAAAGATTACACAGGCCCTGAGGGAAATTGTTCTCCTCAGGGCCTCATGTGCGGAGCTAATTAAAAAAAACGTAAAAAACACCCACAATCGAAATGATGTTGTTTCATTTTAGGACAATCGTCGTTGAAGTACTTGTACGTACAATCTCTCCCTAGGACTACTTAAGGACGCTAAATATTTGAACTCCACGGCAAGCAGTTTGTTTTTAAAATTGAATATGATAAATGTACCTCACTGCAGCCTGGCCGGGGGTTGGAGGGGGGGGGGGTGAGGCTTGGGTGGGAGGGGTTGGGAGGTGTAAAGTAAAGGTAGGAGAGGATTAAATTCTATTTGCAGTTGCGAACGGGGCGATGGGCAATGAGTATCCTGGCACGGTAGGGATGGCCAATTAATCAAATATTTATTTGATAATAATTTTATATAAGATAATAATAATAATAATCAAAGTTGGTGACAACTGCCTCGATAAGAAAATGAGCACAAAATATTTGGGCATGATCGTAGATTCCCAACTCTCCTGGAATCTTCACATACATCATGTAAAGGAGAAAATTACCCCCCTAACTGGTGTAGGGGAGACAGGAGAGTTGTGACAGAGGAGAGATGTGACAAAGATGATTTCTCCCAACCTATAATAGTTAGCGATATTGTAAAAACGCCCGTTTGTCGCTTTAGAGACGCGCTACTTCACTCGGTACCCGCCGGAGGTGTACGAGAAGCGGTTACGTAATTTATTTATTTATTTGACATAATATCTAACATTTTTTAATACAATTCAGCAATGTCGGCTGCAATGTCGGCTCACCTGTGCTGAGGCCTCCATTTTATAAAACAAAAATTTATACATAATACATTAAAAATAATATAAAAATAATGCTGCAAAAAAAAAGCTAAAATTAAAATTTATAATTTAGGTAAAATGTATTTTTTTAATGATGTGTTTTATATTTGTTTTTTAATGTTACGTGCATGTGTTTTATTGTTATTATGTAATGAGATTTTGATAATATTGTCTTTTTTGTTCTTTAATGCATTTTTTTTTTTATTTTGAGTACGAATTTATTTTTATTTTCAAGGGTAAGACTGTTAATTAATTACGATGTCTGCGTGCAAAAAAATGCAAAAAGTAAGTTTTTCTTCAAAATTGTGATTGAATTTATGTCACGTCTTATTACATGTGCGTTGTTGTGTTATTTTTTCTTAAGTTTTATGGTTATTTAAGTCTCAAAGCGTTGCATTGATCTTTTGTGTTTGCATCGTGTTTAGAAAATATGAATCATTATTCGGACCAAGTCGTAATTTTGAGCACCCAACTCTCCTTTTGACTTCATTTTTCTGCTGGGTTATTTCAAAACTTTTAAAAATTAATTTGCAATGTCTGTATGTGTTTTTGTGCATTCGTATATTAAGGTCAAATCTTCATTACAGGTCAGTACAGTCCGCAATAAAATCTTGGCTCAAAAAATTCATTTTCGATTAAAAAAATATTTGGACTTGTGATGTAATGTTGCATGCTGGATGACTACTTTTTTGTTTCAGAAAGCCTAATAACTATACACGAAAGACTGATAGAGGCATTGCTAGTGTCGAAATACTCAAATAGTCTAAATACAAAGCTGTCACAACTTACCTCGGCACCTGTCACAACTTACCTCGGTGATAGGGGAGTTATGACAGAGGGAGTAGTTTTTCTTTTTGTTGGTTTTCTCGGAAACCGTAATACTAAAATTAATTTTCATGATTGTTTTGGAAATGAAAGGAATGATGCTGCATTAATTCACATATGTCATAACTGTGGAATGTTTCTTGAGCGAGATATGTCCCTTAAATTAAAAATTGTCACAACTCTCCTAGGTCTCCCCTACTATATAGGCTACAAGGATTACTACCCATTCCTTCACTAACTTCAGTGTACTATGCCATGGTACATTCACACCTATCTCTATCTCTGCTGTATCTTCCTATCTCTGCTATAACGGGGGCTTTGCCTCAAAGAAATTGATAACTGATCTGCAGGTGGTTCAAAACCGAGCTCTCAGAAATATTTTTTGACTCCCTTTGGACATCCATGTCAGAGACATCTGTTCAGTTTCCGGTATTCTTCCAATTACAATCCTTCCTAAACATGAAATCACAAGCACCATCCTACAAATTACTTAACAATCAACTCACACAAACTTCAAACATTACTCGAAATAGCAATAAAATCCGCGTTCCTTAAACATACACTACGAAATATGGGATAAAAATCTCTGAACTATATTGCCTACACACTTCACAATTCGCAAAAAATTTCAGAATAATGCTTTAAAATAACATTTTAAAGTGTGTTTAAGGATTAAAAAATGTAATTTTCTTGTCATGTTCTATTCTGTCTTGTTTCTTTTTCTCTACTTTTCTGAATCATTTATTTGTAATGATCATTAGTATGAACTTGTTTCTTTTTTCTTTATTCTTTTTCTATTGTTGTTTGTTCTACTTAACCTATCTTTTATTTTTCATCAGTACTGTATGTCGCACCTAAATTTTTTAAGTCGAAATACATATGTAAAATTGTAACTATGTAGCTATTACCTACCCCCTATGAATTGTATGTTCCTCCCGTCCTAAAATGAGTTCTGCAACTGGTCGGGATTGCCCTAGCAAGAAATAAAAACAATTAAAAAATCTACCCACGTGTTTCATTATCCTCTGATTGTGGTCAACAGAATAAATGAGGGTACTAGTTCCTGACCTACGTAATATTTATTATAACTTACGGGTAAACTTTAAACAATTCATAACTGGCTATATATTACGATGGGTCGTTTATTTGCGCCCGCAAATTCGCAATATGAATGTGAATACTTAGTTTTTTCTTATAAAAACCAAATTCCTTCAATGCAATATATATACGTATAAATATAATATTGCATTGGTGCAACCAATAGCATGCCTTTCTTGGAAGAATTGAATTTTTAGACTGACTAAACTATGTATTCATAAATCATAGTGTGTATTTACGGGCGTAAACAAACAATAATTCATCTTAATATGTTACAGCAAAACCAGCAAAAAGTGTTATTTCTAAAAATAATTAAATTACCGCTATGTATGAACGACCAGATCATGAATTATTTTAAGTTTATCCCTAGCAGAAAAGGTTCTGTTAGTTTTATGATTCGTTTGAAATTATTAAAACGCCTGTCTCGACACAGGTTTTATCCCAGTAAGACAGGCATAAAAAAACCCCAATGCACATGTACACTCTTTTATAAATAAATAAAAATAAAATAAAAAAATCCCTTCATTTTATATTATTCATTTACTTTATCCATACTCTGAGGAAAATAATTTCCATTATCTGGGGACGAAATTTTTGGGGATGCTGTAAGGAGGGTCTTTTTAAGAAAAATAAGGATAGGAAGTTAGCTAGATAAATTTATTTAAACTTCGCGTGGCTACAATTTCATTTCAGTTGATCCCCCAACAGTTGCCCCCCTGGCAAACTAATTTTTTTTATTTTTTTTTTTTTATTTTTTTTTTTTATTTGTAATAGAAGGTACATAAATTACAAATAATTTTTATACAGTAATTAATTACATAGTAGAATATTTGATGTACCCCCATAATTAAGCAAGGCTTGTGTGTATGGGGGGGTGTTATTGTATTGCTTTTTTTATATCATTCAGTTTAAGTTTTCAGTATAATTTTTGAGGTGAGTTTTAAATTTTTTTTTAATTGGTATTCATGTTTCTAATTTTTTCTGGTAATGAATTAAAAAATTTTGCTCCGAGATATTTATGACTCAATTGTCCAATTTTTTTTTTACATTTTGGAGTGGGAAGTATTGATGTTTGTCTAAGACTTCTGTTATTTTTAAAGGGTGCAACTTGATTTTTAATATTATCTTTATAAATTTGTAATGTTGCATGATAAAAGTATAATGCACTTAATTTTCTGACCTTAAATTGTTTGAATAAAAGTACTGACGAATATGAGTAGGGTTTTTTTAAAATTGTTTTTATTATTAGTTTTTGTGATATGTCAATTGTTTGTGTTTGATTTTTATATGTACCGCCCCATCCTATAATGCCGTATTGTATAATTGATTGACAGAAAGCGAAGTATGTAGTTCTAAGTAATTTTTCGTTTAAAATATCTCTTAAACATCTAAATATATATGTTAGTTTCCTTATTCTGTTGTTCAGAATATTTATGTGTGGAGACCATTTTAAACGCTGGTCTATTGTTATGCCCAGGTACTTAATATCAGTTTTGCTTTCTATTTTTGAACATGATATATTACATTTGTGGTTTTCTGTATTTGTCACAGAGTGGATTATTAAGTTTATTTCTTTAGGTGTTTCTTGTTTTTTAATGAAAAATGGTAAATAATAGGTTTTTTTAGAATTTAAAGTCAACAGGTTTTTATCAAACCATAATTTTAGTGCATTGATATCTGTATTTGCCATTTTGTTTAATTCAGACCAGGTGTTTGCTTTTAGTAGTAGGACTGTGTCGTCAGCGTAGGAGACAATGTCTCCATATTTAGAAATATTGAATATATCATTGACATATATAATAAATAACAATGGTCCCAAAACTGTACCTTGGGGTATTGAAAAATCGCTATATTTTGAATCGCTGACTTGATTTAGTAATTTTACTTGTTGTGGTCTTTCATGTAAATAACTAGCTATCCATGCTAAGACTTTCCCATTAATTCCTATAGATTTTAATTTATTTATTAATTTTTTATGTGATATGCTGTCAAAAGCTTTTTTCAAGTCTATAAATATTCCGATACATTTTTTATCGGAATCTAGGGCCGTATATAAATAGTTGGTTATTTTTGCTATCGCGTCGTGAGTACTTGTATTTTTTTTGAAGCCGAATTGATTATCATTAATTATTTTATTTTCATCTAAGAATGTCCAAATTTGTTTTTTTACAATTTTCTCATATATTTTTGATATATTTGATAGAAGGGAAATCGGGCGGTAATTTTGTGGATCTTTAGGACAGTCTGTTTTATAAATGGGAGTTATAATTGCTCTTTTGTAATTATTGAGAAACTCGCCATTTGCTAGACTTAGGTTTATTATATGTGTTATTGGGAGAATTAAGTATGTTTTCATCGCTTTTATCGTCTTAGCATTTATGTTATCAAAGCCGGGGGCAGAACCTCCTTTTAGTTCCGAAATAGTTCTGTCAATGTCGGCTTCTGTGACTGGCTCAAATTTATTTATTTGACATTGTGTTCTGTGTTGTGGATTTGATATATTATGTATAATATGTATAATTATGTATAATATGCAATCGGTTTAGGGAATATACCTACTTACACAAAATATAAATAAGTGTCTCTGAAGGGTCGTGCAGAGAGGATGTACCACCGAATAATAAAAATATAAAACATAGTTTCATTCAAATGCACAAAGGATAAAACTTCTTGCCAATGTATATTGCAAGAAGTTACTACTTATTATTACTTATTACTAAGTTATTACTTCTTGCATATTTATACCAGCGTATAATTACAAAAAAATCTGTAAATAAATTAAATGTTAAAACGTTTGTTATCCTTACCAACTTATTATTAAAGGTATTTTGGAAGTCCATTTTAGATGGGTAAATAATGCACAAATAATTATAATAGGCCACTTGCATCACATTTAAAAAAAAATTCCGGTTTAGGCAAATATTCTAAGACAATCTGTATATTTTTTAATCGTATTTTTGAAACCCGGGCAATTTTTTGAAAATTTAAATCCGAAAAATCAGACCATTTTTATAAACCGGAAAGTCGGGTCATAATTTTATGGGTGCGAAAAAACGATAATTACATAGCCGAAAATCATTTTATAAAATAGAACGTTTTCCACACGAATGGCACAGGAGAATAACGCGGCACACCAAAAATATTACATCCCATAAATATTTTTTTCCTTGATCCATCTTATTGATGTTCAACGTCATATTACTAAATCCAATGTAATATACTTGTACATGTAAATTATTTTTTTTAAAATTATTTTTTTTATATATTTATTTTTTATTTTTAATAATAAGGTTTACGTGGTATTTACAAGATAATTTTACATCTCAGGTTTTTTACTACCCTTCCATTAAAAGCATTTGCTTGTGTATGGAAGGGGAGTGTACATAAATGCTATTAGTTATTAGTTATACATAAATTAGTACTTAAATAATTCATTGTACATAAATATATGTGAGCTGCGGTATTTATTTTGATAATGGTGTGTATTTAAAAAAAAAGAAAGAATGTTATGAAAAACTTAGGATATTTGTAAGATTAATTGACAGTAGTTTTTTTCTTAAGAATATTTTTAAAATGTCTCTTGGATTTCTTCTGGTAGACGATTGAAAAAAGTTCTTCCCTGGTAAGTGTAATGATGCTGTGCAAAAGACGTATTTAGTTTTGGGCATAGAAAAACATGTTTAAGTCGAGTTCTGTTTTCATTTAAAAATGGATATTTATCTTTTTCTTTTATAATTTGAATTAGTGAATTTTTGATATATAAATCTTTAAATGTTGGTACTTGAAATTCTTCAAAGAGGCGTTCTGTTGGGTAGTCCCAGGATTTTTTTAATATAATTTTAATAATTGTTCTTTGTATAATTTCTATTGGAAGAAGGTTACATTTATACGCGGATCCCCGACTAATAATAGCGTATTGTAAAGTGGATTGAACTAAGGCATAGTAGATAAAATATAGATTTTTTATCGACAGAAAATTTCTAATTCTTAAAAATATATATATTAATTTTCTGATTTTGTTTACTACCTGACATATTTTTTCCTTCCATTTCAGATTTATATCGATAATTACTCCGAGATATTTAATTTTGTTTGTTGTTTTTAATAATATATTGCACAGTTTGATTTGCAATAATTTTGGCAATGAATTTTAGTATTATCGTGTATGACAATGTTAAAATTTTTGGGAGCATCGTTTGGATGGATTGCAAATGGAATTACGAAAGTCTTTTCACTTTTTAGTGAAAGTAAGTTAGTGTTGAAAAAATTATTAAGCGTGTTGATGTCTTCTGTGGCCTTTGATTCTACATTTTCCCAAGTCTTTTCACTTATTATTAATACTGTATCGTCGGCGTATGATGTAATTTGACTATTTAAACGTTGAAAAAAATATCATTTACATATATGGTAAAAAGGATTGGTCCAAGCACTGTACCTTGCGGGATTCCAAAGCTTGAAATCTCTTGATCACTATTAACACCATTGATTTTTACCACTTGAGGGCGGTTTTTTAAGTAGTTGGTGATCCATTTAATCGCGTTGCCTTTTATGCCAATATTACTTAACTTTTTTAATAGCATCTCAAGGGATATGCTATCGAATGCCTTTCTGAGGTCAATAAATATACCCGCACATTTTTTACCTTTATCTAATGATTCGTAAATGTATGAAGTTACGTTAGCAATTGCATCTTGTGTGCTGAGTGATTTAATAAAACCAAACTGGTTTTTGTGTAGTATTTTATTACTATCTAGGAAATTTACCAATTGTTTTTTTACTATTTTTTCAAAGATTTTTCCTATGTTAGAAATTAGACAAATTGGGCGATAATTCGTTACTTGGTGTGGATCACCAGATTTGTAAATAGGTGAGATTATAATGTTTTTGTAGTTCATTGGAAATATTCCTTTCGTTAAACTCAAGTTTATTAAATGAGTGATGGGTTTTATTAAGTAAGATTTCATAGATTTTAACATGTGTGCCGTAATAGAATCAAAACCGGGAGACGAACCTCCTTTCATATTTTCTATTATTTTTAAGATTTCACATTCTGTTGCTATTTCAAATGTTGAAAGTATATTACGTTTCTGTTAATTTTTATTTTTATGTTTTTCCGAGTTAGAAGGCTTATGAATATTTTTCGAAGATTTTTTCCAACATTTGCAAAGAAGGAATTAAATATGTTTGCACATTGTTTAGGCTGTATATTGGCATTAATAATTTTTTTATCATGTTCGATGTACTTAATGTTTTGTGTTTTTTTTGTATTGTCTATGGCCAAATTCACAGTTTTCCACATTTGTTTATGGTTATTTTCTGAAGATAATATTTTATTTTTAAACAATTCTTCCTTACTTTTTTTAATATAAGATGTTAATTTATTTTTATATTTTTTATAGAAAATATATGCTTTTTCATCATGGGGATATTTTAAAGTTGTTTTATAAAGTTTTTCTTTATTTCTGATAGATATTATAAGTCCTTTGGTAATCCAAGGTTTTAAAGATTTGAATTTTGATTTTATGTGTATAATAATAATAAGAGTACCATTAAATTTGATTTTGTTAGAATCAGCAAAATTACCATTATACCTCTAAAACGGGTACAGCCAGCATAAAATGTACGGGGTTATCTTCATAACGTCTGTCAAAAAGTCAAACCCAATGATAAGTTCACGAGAACAAACAATAAATCTAGTGAACGTTAAACGTCAAATTCAAAAATTCGCCTGAAATCAAAGTGTTGCCATATAAAAAAAAAAAGTGTGGAATTTTACAAAATTAATAGAACATTTTCGGAGACGGGACATTTTCATGTAGTGACGTCACGAGTCTAAATTATCGATTTATTTATAAAAAAAACTGAACATTTCTAATAATTTTTACTAACATATTCGTAATCTTATTAAAAAAAATCTATCCACACGATTTTTTCCAAGTCATTATGCAAGTGGCCTATTGTGTAATAATAATTTTGGTTGGTCAACCCCAGGGGATCAACTGTCGGGTCACCCGTCGCTACGCATCCAGTATCTTTGGGCGACTGTGGGGTAAGAGAGGACTGAGGGCGGATATTCCAATCTAGTTCTAAAACTTTTTCGTATCTTTCAATACTATCGATATACACAATTATATTCAAACGTGCGCTTTTTAAAATGATTTGCTCAATACTCTTTTCTCTACTGTCTGCAAATCGTCGTGTATTGAATTAGCTGTCAATGTGACGGAAGTTACCGACCGTAGATAAAGTAAAATGTCAACACCAACCGCCAATGTGTATGAAAGTCAGAGTTTCGAAAAGGCATTGGAGTTTAAAAATTTCCTACAGGCAACCCCTGCGGCCAGTCCAGTAGGTACTCGACTGGGTATCTAATGTTTATTTAGCGCAAGTAGGCTCCGCTAGTAACTAGTAAATTCACCAGCAGTAACTAGTAAATTCTAGGATACGGCTCAGTAAAACCGTAATTTAATTGCATTCCTACAGACGAACGGTTTCGGATTAATTTAGTTTGCACAGAGCAGGTTTTAACATTTATGGTATTTTTTAGATAGGCCGGTACCTGCTAGTGTAAAAATCGGGTAAATTCGTTTCTAGAGTACAATAGTTCGTTAATAAGGGTATTTTTTTCATATACAGGGTGCGGCAGCATAACTTCCTTTTTAAAATGAGTGATATTCAGTCGGTTGATGTTGTAGCGGAGCGCTAGTGATCTCGTTCGAGAGGCGGAACTATAAAGTTTTGTCCCGACCATACAAGATTTGAAGACCAACATCCAGGCAGAAATTGCCAGGATAACGCCTGAAATGCTGACAAGAGTCGCGACAAACGCCAGAAATCAGTTTACTCAGTGTATGGAGAATGGGGGACGTCTTACCTGACACCTCTGTGCTCTAAAGATTGCAATTCGTCTGATAAGATGTGAGAATCTATCAAACGGACCGCCCGTTTCTGCACAGAGTCGAGGTTATTTTTCAGGTATTTTGGAGCTCCAGACCAGAGGTGGCTGCCAAATTCAACCGTGGGGCGCACTTGCGATTTGTACAGGGTTAGCATCATCATCATCATCTGTGGCTCTACAACCCAGGTCGGGTCTTGGCCTCCAGCAGAGCCTGCCTCCATGACTGTCGGTGTTGTACTGCGTTGCGCCAGTTTCGGATGCCGATGGTGCTTGCATCCTTCACCACTCCATCCAGCCATCGAAGCTTTGGTCTTCCAACTCTTCTCCGACCCCCAGGTGCACCATCCATAATTCGCTTTGGGATATCTCCTTCGCTCATTCTCTGGATATGTCCAGCCCACCTGAGTCTTCCAGTTTTGATTTCCTTGGAGATATTAGGGTCCTCGTAAAGATCGTATAGCTCCTGGTTGTATCTGATACGCCATTCTCCATTATCACAGACTGGGCCGTAAATCCTTCGCAGCACCTTCCTTTCAAAACTTTCTAGGGCTCCTTCATCACCCTTACTGATTGTCCAGCATTCCGAACCATACATAAGAACAGGTCGTAAAAGGGTCTTGTAAAGCAGGACTTTAGTTCTTCTGGTAAGGTGGCGAGATTTCATATGCTTCTGTAGCCCAAAGTAGTATCGATTTGCAGCTACTATTCTTCTTTTGATTTCGCTGGATACATTGTTGTCATTTGTCACCATAGTACCGAGATATACAAACTCGTTGACAGTTTCACTTGCGATTGTACAGGGTTAGCAGTTGTGTACTATTAAAGTATCTGATTTGATCTTCAAAAACTAAGTAAAAATAACTTTAGGTATGCGCCTACATTATAAAAAACAAAAAAAAAAATTGATTCAAACAATGGGTTTTATTAAGTTTTCAAAAAAAGAAGTTATGCTGCCGCACCCTGGGTTGCGATCACTGAACATCTGTTCGTAAAGTAGGCCTCAACGGCAAACGCACGCTCCTCACTGTTCCAACGCATGATGGCGACTAAACTGTGTCCACTGTGTCGGGACAAAGCTACGACATCAACCGATTGAATGGAGCGGATTTAAAAAAAAGGAAGTTATGCCGCTGCACCCAAGGCTGCGTACAAGGCGTCTCAAAAGTCAACGTTGTCCTTTGCAGAGCTGATAGTCCGTCTCATGACAGACCAGAAAAACCTAATATATTGACACTTTTACGAATTTGTTAAAATCGACACCTTTTTTATTTATTTTTATTTTGATACATTAGTTAATATTTTACAGAACAATGCAATAATATTGGCCTCACTGGGTAGCTTACCCGTGCTGAGACCTCCACCAGGCCTTAGGGGTCGTCCATTAATCACGTGAGGCTCGAAAGGGGGGGGGGGGGGGTCGGAAAAAATCACGTAATATCACGAGGGGGGGGGGATAAAATGAGATATCACGTGTATTTATTTTTCGTGATAATAGACTGAAAATTTCAAAATACTTTGTACAAAAAAAATACACGTGATTTGGGGGGGGGGGGTTAATCTAAAACCTCACCACATATCACCAGGGGGGGGGGGGGGTTGGAAAGTTGCTAAAAAACATCACGTGATTAATGGACGACCCCTTATATCTATCAGTAAAATAGCAATATCTTCTTTTATAAAACATTATCTCATATATGAAAATCTCGTGTCACGGTGTTTGTGGTCGCTCCTCACTCCTCACTCCTCCAAAACGGCTCGACCGATTTTTATGAAATTTTTTTATTTATTTGGCATCAAAAAATACCTATAACCCCAAATTTTTACCCTCCTACCCCCACCCTCCCATTTTTTATCGCGATTTTAGTATTTTTGTATGAACAAATTTAATCGTCTTTCGTATTTCAAACATAACGAAATTATTTATGTTGTTGAATGAAAAATGGCGCTACGTCCGCCTCATCGAACTTTCATCCACACATGCGCAAGAGATTCACGAGAAGCGTCGCATCATTTTGATATTTCATTCGGCATCATGTTCTCGTGTGGGCAAACCATCGAGCTTATTTGTGTTGGCTAACGACGGACTGACAAAAAATATCGTACACTCCATTGCTCTTCGAAATTCATATTGATTTTCTTCATTTCATTTTCCTACTTTAGTTGGTGTGTTTTTGTTTTTATCGGCGGTCATCGTCTACAGCACTCCATTCCTCTTTCTGTCATAGATCCCATCCTCATACACTTAAAATACATTCGTTATTTTTTATTTAACAACCAAAATATTTACTAGAAATAATTTATATGGCAGAACAACGTTTGTCGGGTCAGCTAGTAAAATATAAAGTTAAAAAAAAAACTATACGAAAAGACCAATTCTTTAAAAACAATTTAGTAGGTTAACGTTATACATATTTTTACAGTATTAGTAGGAGCCTAAATTAGCAAAAAAAAACTTTACATATAATCCTTATAAATCGCAAAACGCGCTTATTTTTTAAAGGTATAGGCACTGTTAGTTTTATTTAAGACTGTGGTAAATAGTGGGGCTATTCAGAGGTGCATGGGCGTAGCCAGGGGGGGGGGGTTTTGGGGGTTCAAACCCCCCCCGAAAAGTTAAAATATCAACATCAATAATATTAAAATAAGGAGAGTTAAGAGAATGTAACACTGACATCTCAAAATGATATTATGTATCTAAAAAGATAAATGGGGACCTCTGAAAGAAATAAAATAATTTAACTTTGAATGCAATTGATTTTATTTGGAATTCCGTTTCTAATTTTCGTTTCTAATCAGTGGTAAGTGTATACGTACTTTGAAATTATTATTTTACTTTGTAAAAAGCGTTAAATAAACATATATCAGGATTAGTGTTACAGACAGGTGTTAGTGTATTGTGATTAGTGTTACAGTCAGTCAGCATAAATGTGATTATTTGAATAATTTGACTGCTCAAAATGTTTTAACATGTACTACTAACGTTTATTATGTATTTTGTTTTGAAAACTTTTATTTTCTATACACATTTATTACTTTAATTTTATTAAAAAAAAATTAAGTAGTTACATAGAAAATAAAAGTTTTCAAAGCAAATATAAAGCAAATTCATTCACTTGATACTGACCAGAACACTCCTCTGGGGTGAAAAGCCATTAAAAAAAAGCAAATATAAAGTCCGACAATACCCCCCCCCCCCCCCGACACGAGTTTTGCACTTTCAGAAGTTTTATTTTCTTGAACCCTCCCCGAAACTAAAACCTAGCTACGCCCGTGCAGAGGTGCATAATATAATAATAGAAAAATAATCTCAGAATCTGGAATTTCGTAGCTGTGTAAAAAACTGAACTGACGCGTCCATGACGTGTCGTTTTTCAGGAAAATAATAAAAGTGCCAATATCTCGAAAACTAGCGACTTTTAACTGAAGTCATATATAAAATTCTGGTATGTCCTAAGTGTCCTATCAGCCCTCCATCGAATAACCTTGACTTTTGGGACACCCTGTGTATATCTGTGTCCGGTCAGTGACTGAGTTGGCATCGCGTTTGGGTCCCACCCAGGCGTCGCGATTGATCGGCTGGCTAAGTCCTCCATCTCGACACAAACAACATTTTCCGCTTACTCTGGTAGTAGTAGGATAATTTTAAATATTCTCAGGTTATTCGTAACCCGGGAATATTTGCCTTTCTTTATAAAAAAAATAAAATTTAAATCTACTTATATTTTCTGAAAGCTTAAAATACAAGCCTTTTTGATTGATTTCTTTAATTTTTTATTATTTTTGTATTTTGCTAGGGCAATCGTGATGAATTATTACAAAACTCATTTTAGGACTGGAGGAACCTACAATAAGTGGGAGATAGTAGGTATAATTTCATATTGGTATTTTGATATTAAAAATATAATTTTAACATACAGTTCAGCATACTAGTTAATTTTAACATACCCTTAAGACGTATACTCCATAAAGAACTATTTCACACGTTTTACAAGACAAATGCAGCAAGTAATTCGCCAATCAATCGTGCTCTTCATATGTTCAATAATATTGGTCTAAATTCTAACATCGACATTTTCCCCGATTCACTGCCTAAATTTGAAAACTTTTTTAGCTCCATCTATATTCTATATGATAGGAAGAGAGAAAGAAAATGTGCGCCTACAGTGTGATACAGACAATAGGCCTGTACTGTGTCTTAGATATACGAAACGTAACTGGCTATGAGAGAAAGAGAAAAATAAATGTGTGCTCGCACCTCTGTCTCTTACCCCTACAGTAATATACGAAACGTAACTCTCTCTCTTTCTATCATCACTAACGTATATCTTCCTCTCAACTACCGTTCGCATCGCTTTTCGTAATGCTCTCGTCATGTACTCACCAGCTTAATTCCCAAGTCAAGCGTGCGTAAGTTTTACTTCAAAAAGAAGCATCATGTCAATAATATAATTTGTTCAATGCACATTCATACATACACACATACTCTTACACACACTCACACACACACACCTTCCCACCACGCACATCACCCGGTAATTTACTTAATATACGTACCATAAATAAGACACTACAAAGAAACACATAATTTTTTGTACCGAACACGAAGTATACTTAATAATTGTAAATTGTTTTCACCACTGTAACTATTGTACTGTTTGTTTCTGTTTATAAATAAATAAATAAAAATAAAAGACAAGTTAATAGAAGAAACAACAAGAGAAAACAAATAAGATAAAAACAAGGACATACCAATATGGATGATTACAAATAAAGGGAAAAGAAAAGGAGAGAAAAAGAAACAAGCAAGAAAAAACATGACAAGAAAATTATATATTTTCATTCGTAAATATAGTTAAAAACATTATTTTAAAGTATTACTCTGAAATTATCTAACACGCAGGATGCTTTTGAACATATCTAATTTTTTGTAAGTGTCTTATTTTTTTAAAGTTCAATTAAAAAAGCAAAAAAAGCTCACTTTGGAAATAGCGTTTAGAGCTGTAAACAACAAAGCATAATATACGAAGCGATGTAAGTAATGACGGAGCCTTTAGCGGCAACAACACAAGCACAAAGTTTAAAAAAATCGCAATCATTTCATTCAATTAAAGCTGGCATAATGAGCGAAGGACAAACAACAAGCTTATTCAATTCCAGTGCCAAATTTGGCTGGTCGACCAAAATCCAAAGTAAGCTTACCATCCGATATAATTGATCGAGTCAGCAGAAATACACGGTTAATTTATCACAACTTTCAAATTTCCATTCAAGAAAAAAATATATGAATCGGATTAAAACTTTTCGCAAATCTTTCATTCGGTCCACTGAACTTGAATGGAAATTTATACCGAACAGGAAAGGCATTTCCATTTTATATATTCTGAACCCAAATAATAACATATATGACATAATAAATGGTAGGTCTTTTGACGTCCACGGTGATCGGAGGTATCTCTTGACTCGCAATCCGGAAGTCGCGAATTTTTCACAATCGATTCATTTTAAGCACGGACATATGAATATATCTGGACCTGCCCTAAGTGATAAAAACGTATTATTTCCCCCTCCACATAGCGCCGGCTGTAGCTCCTCCTTGGAACCGGCTCGCTCCATGGGGAGGGGATATAGCCTCGCTTGAATCTAAAATGTGTGACGTCATCATTCTTGCCGTGAACAGCGAGAAGCTGACATCCATACATTTAACGAAATAACGGCAGCTTGTGCTATACAATATATCTACCTATCAATATGCACATAGCGAATGTGGGCGGTACTCCAATGTGCTCGTCGCTGGTTACAGGGGTAAGTAAATTATGAAACATTTGTAAAAGTGTTTTAACTAAACACGGCAAGAAAATATTGATATGTGTATTGGCGCGAGTCTTTTTGGGGCGAGCATTTGGCCTTAGCAAATAAGTTTTGAACGTGGCAAGCAATTCGCGCTCCCATGTAAAAAGGTCTATTCATTCAAAGCAGATTTTGCTTTTAAGAACTAAATGGTGATATTGTAATGCGAGATGCCTATATACTAGACGTGGGCAAAATGATTCCCAGGAGTGAATAGATCCCGTCTAATTCCCCCGGCCTTTTGAATTGATTCCTTCTATTCATTCCTTTAATTCAATTAATTCCAAAAAAAAAAAAAAAAAACACTTGAGTGAATGGGGAGACTACGAAACACCGCAGCACCGCACAAAGAGGAGACTGATAGGCTACCAAGCACCGCACAAAGAGGAGACCGATTATTCTATCTCACTACCTCGCAGGCTAAAACCTATAGATTAATATGTTTGTCTTTTTTTAGTGTCGCTTTTTCGTTTCATTTCAAATCACAATAAGTGGGGAGGCTACGAAGCACCACACAAAGAGAGGACCGATTATTCTATCTCAATGTATTTATAGCTAGCAATTAAATCTTTAAATTAAACAGTTTTTTGTTTCACCCTTAAAGTTTTACTTATTTTATTTATTAAACTTAAAAGTATTTTATGACAGCTGACAACAGCTGATCGGCCTTATAATATATGCAAATTTACATATTACATCTACCCAAGATCCACGTCTAAAAGTAGGTAGGTACTTGTATTCCAATATCTTTCATACGTGCCAAAAAAACGATTACAAGTGCACTATTTTTGCTTCTCAATTTTCTAGCCGATGCCGCGATGTTCGGATTCAATGTCGAAAGTTTTCGGCTAACTATGTAATGAAATTGAAGGCTTGGCCCGCCGAGGAATTAGTGCACCGCTGCGCTCGGACGGATTAAGGGCCGGCACTGAGCAATGAATTAGTCACTTTTGACTAGTGTCTTGTGTCTTACCCGCAGAGACTCGCGAGGAGCTGCGTTTCGGATACACTCGAGCCGAGATTGACGTGAATCGATGGCGATGTAAGACGATGACATCTGACGTCATTTCTAAGTCTGAGGTTAACTAGAGACAACAACGTCACAAGTGAAAAAGACTTTTAGTTTTAATTCCTGAATAAAGCGCTTCGGACAATTTCCGATAGCGACAGACTAGCTACGAGTACCTGGGACGCGGACGGGACGGGACGCGCGGGGACCTTAGGACAATCTCAGGACATTGACTACGACAAATGATTAATTCCTTGCGTGAAAGGGACGCTCGGACAATTCGGCTGAATCGCGGCCGTGTTTTGATCTACGGGTTTTTAGAACGGCGGCCGGCGATAGCGGGATACGAGTCGTTCACAATACCGTCGACAACTTCGCGGCGCGCCGCCCATTGAATAATATTTAAATACGGTATTTAATATATTTTAAAAATACCTATGAAACATTATAATATTTAAATCGTTTACGGAACACATTATTCATTGAAATAATTTAACAGTAAAATAAATGGAAATTAAACATTTATGTTGCCGTTAAAAATCGTACGATACAAGGCCAAAGGTAAGGAATGAAGAATCAATTCCTTTTGAAATTGAGAATTAGATCAAGTGTGTCACAAGATTGAATTTATTCATTTAATTCGGTCATTCAATTTTGCCCATGTCTACTATATACTGTCAGATTGATTGTTCAACGAATGACAGTCATCTTTCCCCTCTTCCGCTCTCCATAGTTTGGTTTTACTCCTCATCTGTAACTGCTTGTCTATCCATTTGGATGTCTATGATTTTAAGTAATTTTATGTAGTAGGTATATTTGCGGCACGTTCCAAAGTGGAAGGTACTCTCAGTAGCGCTGTGGTGTAAGACCACCATTCAGAATTGAAATGTTTCTTGAAATGTCTTTAACCGTGTTTGGTGACCAGATATGAACACCAGGTACTTCCTCACTTTCCTCTTCACTCCGTCTCTTTCCCTTTCCCACTACCTTAAGCAGTGGAGTAGCGTGCCTTGGAGGGGCCCTGTATCAAAATTAAGTGGGGGGCCCAAATGAAGGATAAAGATTTCTCACACAAGAAACAAAAAGCCTCTGTAGCCCGGGGGCCCCGCACCATTGATACGGCTGATGTGGCGGTAACTACGCCCCTGACCTTAAGTCTCACAACATTGTTTATGCCGTAGTCTCACTGGCTCTAGACGGTTGGGAGCAGTTTAGGCTCTTGTGCGGTATTCAAATAAAAAGGTATGTAACTAATTTGGATTCGGATCTAACATGTAGGTATTGTAGTTTATATTAAGTCGAGCAAAGTATCATTCAGCATGTATCAAATTTGTTGTTAAACTTTTAATTTGGGTGGCGGGTATGAGTACCGCCGCCCCGGGAACCATTCATTGGATGACCATTACCTCTGCCATAGGTCCCCCCCCAATGGTTCGCTATGTCAGGTGATAGAAAGGGTGCCCTGATTCATGGGGTTAGGTTTGTCCGGGTCGTGGAAGCATACATCTGTCCACCAACCGCACCGCAGAGGGAGGGATGTATTCATACGTCAGTCACTTCTGGATACACTGACCCCCAGATTCCAACCTTCCATTTTTTCTTCCGCGAACTTTCACACCTTGCTTTCCTTAAATATATCCTTTACCCAGCAACCACTATGACGACATAGTGCGCAGACTCCAGTGTGCAGATAAAAAAGTCTAAAAGAAAATTTAACTGCAATTTAAACAAATATAATGAACCTATTCTAATCTTACCTAACTTTAACTTACTAAACCTAACCTAAACTTACTTAACCTTACCTAATAGATTAGGTTAGGTTAGCTTAGGTCATGTAAGTAATAATGGTTTTGTTAACTCGTAATCTTCACTTCTCTGTGTATTTGGAGTGTCAGGACACGAACAATTATGAGGTAGCGGAAAGATGGGAGAAAACCCCTCAAAATAAACCGGATCTGCCTGTGGACGTGGTGTCTTGTAATAATATACTTCATATTGAAAAGTAGGTCAATTCCCAAAGGTGGGCGGAATGGGAGGTAACGACGGGAATGAGATAATCCAAATTGCACGTAGACGGCACAAACCCCGGGCGGACCAGACACTACTCAATATGGATATAGGTATTGTACTCCCCGAGGGAGATGATAGACCTATGGATTTAGAACTAGATATTAGCGATGTGTAGGTTCAGCTGGGTTCTTGAACTCGGGTTTTTCGCGGGAAGCGGATTCTACTCTTACTCCTTTTCAAATCGACTACTCCCAGAGAACCCGGTCCAGTACTCGGCCCCAAACCCGGAACTCTGCGGTCCGAACCACTCGCGAGTCGGGAGCAGGTCGTGCGTTTGAGTTCTTTTGCGGGTTCCAGCTCCGAGTTCCGGCCCCGGTGGAACCCGTGCGTCTCGGTCCGAGCCACTATCAAGTCGGGAGCAGGTCGCGCGTTCGAGTTCTTTTGCGGGCTCCGGCTCCGTTCGAACCCTTGCGTCTCGGTCCAAGTCATTCGCGAGTTGAGATTGGCTCCCGGAACCTGCTCCAAGAACTCAAGTACTTTTAAAAGGAAGCACGTCTAGGAGTCTGATTTCTTTACTAGACACTAGTGACAATATATTGAAAAAAAAACGTCAACACCGCTATCGTTGGCGATTGTCGACTGTTGAAAATAATGGGTTATTCGCACTGGGCAAGTAATTTAGTCGAGCAGCGAGTAACTCGCTACTTGAGTTGCCGGAAAGCGTTCGCATTACGTTCAAGTGGTGTTCAGGATCTCAACTTCCGCTCTCCTGACAAAGCAATCCGGCGTGGTAACACCAGATTCCAAGGGAAGTGTGGCTGGAGTAACTCTTCAATAATAACTCCAGCTCTTGAATAATTGGTCTTTATTGAAACAATAAAAGACCCGTAGGGTAGCTCATGTACGGTGAGCCCAATGATGCTATCTCTCTCCGCGGTTTTATAACCCACATGAAGTGAAAACCTGGCAGCAGACGTTTTGCCCAAAAACGACCCGCCCAAGACGGATGGTAACAAGAGAAGAAGGAATTAAAAAATCCGTGGCAATACGAAATCGCCCTGGCAATTGCCAACACAAAAAATGTTGCCACAACCATTAGGGTGACAATCACAAATATTAATATTTCAGTACCTGAAATCTTAACATATTCCCGCCCAAAACGAGTATTAAGGAATAGTCGTTTTTCATAAAATAATATATTAGAAGAGATTGCAACATTGGTACTCAGAATTTACCCAACGAGTTCACATACAAAAATAAACAATATTCAATGTATGGATATCAAAATAATAACAAAAAACTTATAACTAAGTATATAACCCTATGTCAGACTTGACATTAAAAAATGAAAGTTTAATAACGTAGAACCTTCTGGTGCGCTGCACCCACTTATGTGAAAATGGTTTAACACTTGGCACTGATGAGCCTGACGGCACTTTGATTTACACATCACATCACTTTTAGCGTTGTAATTGGTTCTTAATCCAGGTTGGAGGAAGCATCCTCCATGGGAAGTAGACAGAGCTGTGTCACGGCTCTTTTGGTGACACCTCTGGCCGTCCTCAAGGAGACGACGCGGACGCGTCCGTCTTGGCCAGGGTGGATCTCCGTCACTCGCGCCATCCTCCAGTACTGCGGAGGTAGCTGGTTGTCTTTGATGATGACCATGTCACCAGGCTGTAAACTGCGTTGACGTCCTTCTTGCCATTTGACTCGGTTCTGCAATTCTGCTAGGTATTCCCGGCTCCATCTGTGCCAAAAAGATTGAACAACGGTAGACATCTTTTGGTAAATATTAAGCCTGTTTGTAGGCAGATGATGGATATCAAGCTCAGGCAATGCTAACAGGTTGTCGCCAATAAGGAAGTGTGACGGGGTGAGGGCGTTTAAGTCATTTGGATCTGATGTTAATGGAGTCAGAGGACGGGAATTTAAACAAGCCTCAATCTGTATTAGTATGGTATTCATGCCTTCGTATGTCAAAACAGTTGACCGCATTGCTTTTTTTAAATGCAACTTGGTCATTTTAACTGCACTTTCCCAAAGTCCCCCGTGATGCGGTGAGCGGGGAGGCAAGAAACTCCAGCTAATATTCTGCTGGGCCAAAAAATTATGGATTTCTTTATCAGATGCCTTCAAAAAATCAAATAGTTCAGTAAGTTCCCTATAACTACCTGTAAAGTTAGTTCCATTATCAGTAAAGAGTCGTGAGGGTTTACCCCTCCTAGCTATAAATCTTTTCAATGCATTCATAAATGCCATTGAAGTTAAATTAGTCACTAATTCTAGGTGAATTGCCTTCGTTGAAAAACAAATAAATAAACATATGTAAGATTTTACACTCTTAGCATTTCTGGTTAAACCAGACTTAATTAAAATTGGACCTGCAAAATCTATGCCGGTTACATAAAATGGTCTTTGGATTCGGAATCGGTCAGCAGGAAGGTCACCCATGAGCTGGCGACATTCGCGCGGACGGACTCGGAAACATACAATACATTTATGCAGTGCTCGCTTCACTGCGTTTTTACCATATATTGGCCAAAAACGTAACCGCAGTAATGCGAGCAGAGCATTACATCCTAAATGTAAATTCTCATAATGCAGATGGATTATTATTAAGTCAGTCAACTTATGATTTTGTGGTAACAAAATTGGATGTTTTTGAGAGCCTGAGGTAATATCGGATTGTGATAGTCGACCTCCAACACACAACAACCCATCCTGCATCAAAGGATTTAGTGCCTTTACTTTGCTCTGCCTAGATACAAATCTTCCATTACTCACAGACGCTATTTCATCATGAAATGCGAATCGCTGAGCGTTCAAATTCAATACATGCATGGCATGTTCCAGTTCGCTTACAGAAAGCTCGTCGACCCGCATCGGTCTTCGTTTAGAACAGTTATGTATGAAACGTAACATATAAGCAACTACGCGCCTCAGTCGTCTTAATGAAGAATAATTATTAAATATTTCCCTATTTCTAAAAGATTTTTTATTAAAGCAGAAAATTTTCCTCGGTACCCGAATATGATTTGCTTTACCGAGACTCAGCGTGTAAATCTGCCAGGCCAATAAAAGGTCATTGGGTAGCTTGTCATCCCAGGATGTTTTGAGCTTCCACAATCTCTGCATAATTATCTTACCGACAATGATTACTGGGCCTACCAGTCCTAAAGGGTCAAACACTTTTGAAATTAATGATAAAACTTGACGTTTTGTTACTTCTAACTTTGAGTCTATGCTTTCTACCTGATAGGTAAACTCATCAAGTATGGTGTCCCATATTAATCCGAGAATCTTAGCTTCATTGGATTCATTTGGCAATAATTCTAAATTATCTTTAGAATCATTAATCGAGGGCGCATTAGACCTCCATTTTCTAATCTCCATGCCTGCTGTAGCAAGCGCATTAATGATTTGTGATTTAAGCAAGTGACAAGTATCAATGGAGTCACTACCAGAAAGAAAATCATCTACATAAAAATTTTCCTTAAGGGATTTACTAGCTAATGGATGAGTAAATGAAACGTCATTACCTAGCTGATGCAGACAACGTATTGCTAAATAAGGCGAAGGAGCCAAACCATATGTCACCGTGTTTAGCGTATAGTGTTTCGAACAATCCTCCGCATCCCTTCTCCATAATATACGTTGGTAATTTCTGTGTTCCGGGTTGATATTAATTTGGCGGTACATTTTTGCAATATCTGCCGTGACTGCATATTGATGTTTTCTGAAAAATACCAAGTGGCAAAATATATCATTTTGAATGGTGGGCCCAATCATTAGAGCGCGATTCAAAGAAATCCCTCGAGCGGGTTTAGCCGACCCGTCAAAAACAACACGAATTTTAGTAGTTGTGCTTGATTCTTTAAATACAGCGTGATGTGGTAAATAATAAGTAGTTTCATCACGTATTGGAGGTTCACATTCAGTCATGTGACCTAACGCAAGATACTCATCAATAAATTCCGAGTATTGTTCCTTTAAACTAGGTTGTCTTAAGAATTTCCTTTCCATTGACACTAATCTACTTTTAGCAATACTAAATGAATCTCCTAATTGAGATAGGTTAGATTTAAATGGTAAGTTCACTACAAATCTACCATTTGCATCGCGTTTATGCGTGCCTTTGAAAATCTTTTCACATTCACTATCTTCCAGAGAGTGATGCTTACTATTTTCAATTTCTTCAACCTTCCAAAACCTTTCTATTTGATTCTGCAAAGAATTTAATGAAATATGACAAACTTTAACTGGCCTCGTATTTTGACGCCTCTGTACAGCTCCTGATATTATCCAGCCTAGCTCCGTTCGATGCAATGTAGGTTTATCCTTTCCTAACTGTATCTGATCCGTACGAACCACCTGCCAGAATATCTCTGCTCCGATCAGCATATCAATAGCAGCTGGCTGGTAAAACTGCGGATCAGCTAACTGGATGCCGTCTGGAATGTTCAACATTTTTGGATTAATCAAGGTCTGTGGAAGATTGCAAGAAATCTCATCTAATACCAAACAAGATATTTCATCCCGGTATTGAGAACATGATGATTTAAATTTAATGTCAACTGTTTCCTTTACATGAATTAAATTATTATGCAAACCTGAAACAGGTATATTCAACTTTGTACAATGCAAATTTAATCTTTTACAAGTATCCTTTGTAATAAAATTAGACATTGAACCCGAATCCAAAAGTGCGCGTATTTTGTGTGTTCCACCATACGCGTCTTCTATTTTTACTATTATGGTAGATAGTAAAATTTCCCGCCCGTTCATGTCACTATGACATGCTAAATTTACTGGTGCCTCCGACTGACCCTTGCCAGTTGAAGTACCGGCTTGTACATTATCAGTATTGATATGTAACAGAGTGTGATGTTTTCGATCACAAACACTGCATTTTTCCTTCCACCTGCACAACTTTGAAAGGTGCCCCGGTTTTAGGCAGTTATAACATAAATTGTTCTCTGAAACGAGCTTTCTTCGTGCCGCTGGTTCTTTGTTAACAAATATTTTGCAAGAATAAATGAAATGACTGTCATTACACAGCATACAATTAACGTTGCTCGACGCTAACGTAACCTTGTTTGTAGACTTCTTTTCCTTAAAATTAAAAAACTTTGCTTTTGTTGCAACTGGTTCCGATTTCTGTTGCATTCCACCAATATCACCTTGGATAGTTTCCAGGATCTGAGACCTTTGTGAAATAAAATTGCTAAACTGCACGAACGTAGGATAAACTTCGTCGCATTCTATTGATTCCCAAAGGCTACGTGTGTGATTATCTAACTTTGAGGTTAGAATATGAATGATTAACGTGTCCCAATGGTCTGTCGGTAGCTTTAAGTTGCGTAAAGCTCTCAAATGAATGTTTGCTTGATCAATTAAATTCCGTAATTCATGATGATTCTGTCGTTTTAACGGTGTAAAACTAAATAAGAAATTCAAATGTCTATTTGCTATAAGTCGGACATTTTCGTATCTCGAAATAAGCATTGTCCAAGCTGCACTATAATTATCCCCGGTTATTTCTAGAGAACTAATCAAATCAAGTGCCTCTCCGGACACATAACTAATAAGGTAATGAAATTTCTGAACATTATTTAATTTACTGTTATCATGAATTAAGGCAATGAACGAATTTTTAAAAGTCAACCATTTATGGTTGTCACCTGAAAACACTGGTATAGAGATTGGTGGTAAATTTACTGATATATTTGGGACATTTTCAATCTTCTTAAATTTTGATAACATTTCCTGTCCTAATGCAATTACATTAAAATATGTACCTTCAAAATTATCCCTCGCGTCATTATCTTCTGATTTGTTCAATAAATCAATCTCCAGCTGAATTTTGGAGAATTCTATCAGAGAAGGTTTAATGGCTTCCAACCTCGATGACAACACGCCAGGTGTAATATCATTTTCGTTGCTTAAATAGGTTTCGAATCTCGTTAATGAACCTTTCAAAACCCCGCGCCGTTTAATCAACTTGTCGAGTTCCATTTTTTACAAACGAAATAACACTAACTTGATTTCAAAACTGAATACACAATACACAACGCGACAGTTTGACGTAAACAACAATGAATAATACCATAAATAATATACTTTGGATCATAGAGAAACCACTCACAATACTATAGCATACAAAGACGAAACTTGCAACCGCGTGGCTAGAAATGTAGGTAGGCAAAAGCAAAGTTATTCTGCAGACTGAATACAACAATAAAAATTATTATCACCAACAAATTTATGCTATGTAATATTGAAAGCATCTGATTATGAACACCCGAATGTAATTCGATATAATCAATACGAAATAATGTGGCATCTACACAGATTTTTAGCTTTTTAAATGGAATTTGAAAGGACAATGAAAGGAAGGCTACAACCTGATTTGCTGTGCATGCGAGCGTCGTGATGAGGCTCGCTTGATCAATCCAATGATGGTGATGAGGACGCCGACTGGACCAATCCCGATGATGATGAGGCCGCCGACTGGACCACTCCCGATGATGATGAGGCCTGACTGGGCCACTCCAAATAATGATCTTCAGTCTCAAATGGATCAATCCAAATAATGATCACCCAGCTTGAATGAGTCAATCCAATAATGATCACCCGGCTCGAATGATCAATGTTCAGGATCTCAACTTCCGCTCTCCTGACAAAGCAATCCGGCGTGGTAACACCAGATTCCAAGGGAAGTGTGGCTGGAGTAACTCTTCAATAATAACTCCAGCTCTTGAATAATTGGTCTTTATTGAAACAATAAAAGACCCGTAGGGTAGCTCATGTACGGTGAGCCCAATGATGCTATCTCTCTCCGCGGTTTTATAACCCACATGAAGTGAAAACCTGGCAGCAGACGTTTTGCCCAAAAACGACCCGCCCAAGACGGATGGTAACAAGAGAAGAAGGAATTAAAAAATCCGTGGCAATACGAAATCGCCCTGGCAATTGCCAACACAAAAAATGTTGCCACAACCATTAGGGTGACAATCACAAATATTAATATTTCAGTACCTGAAATCTTAACAAGTGGAGTACCTACTTTAGTGAGCCTCCCGTTGCAAGATGATGGGCTGCTACGCATCAAAGTAAATGCTAATTAAGCTGATTGTAATGTTTATTTTAGAAGAGGTGGGAGAATAAATTAGTGAGATGAAAATAAATAAACTATGGACACGAAAAGAGATTAACAGCAAAAAAAAAAAAAAAAAGTGTAGCATCTTCGCTACAACGGCACGACATACCTGCGCATTTACTAATGAACTCTAAAACGACGGGTTCGCGCATGTCCGTGCACAGGAACGCGTGGTGGGGGACGCTACCCGTCTTAAAAAAATAGAACGAAATGGATGAAACTACTCTACTTAAATTGTGGAGTTCGGACACGTTTAGTTACTAATATACTCGCTACTCAACTCTAAAGTGCGAACGGCTTTTAAAGCTGACGTTGAAGCGAACACTAACATAAATAAATAAATAACGATCAAAAGTATAGGAGAATAGGAGAATAGGAGTTCGGAGATCCAACTGTCGCGTTGTGCATCGTCGGGGCGTTTGGGTGTTGGAATTGCTGACGAACGACGCACGAGACAACAAGAATTTAGCAAGAGTCAAAAGGCTGCGCTTTCTTGCCCTACGTTTACAATGTGACGGATAGAATTTCCAGGATTCTGAGAAAAGGAAGCCCATCAAGATCTTCCTCGGAATGGCGACAAAAATACAAGACCTACTCCTGCAAAAACTAAGCTTCCTCTGAACTCAAATGTTCCGGATGTTACAAGGTTTATGAAGGCCAGACAGAAAGGATGATCTCCAAAAGGACATCGGAACACTTTCGAGCATGACTCAGTCACCCTGACAAATCGGTAATTGCCGAGCATTTGATTGAAACCGACTATTACTTTCGATTTGTTCCTGAAGTCCCGGGAAGAAACCTAAAACGCACAGAGAACAAAAATTAAAAAAATCCCTTTATTTTAATAAAGACGACTAGGCTAAGAACGAGGTAGCGCAACACGGCATAAACCCCAAAAATAAATCTCGATAAATATACGTAGTTACTGATTTCACCAATTACATTCAAATCTTGCAACAAGAAATTAGAAAAATAAGAGTTGCAGAAAAGGAACATAACATTGCCACAACATAACACATAATAACCCGTCCCAATCCAAATACCTATTTCGCAGCCTATTTAAGTATAGTTATAATCTCATTTATTTTATTGTTGTGTTTTTATATTTAGGTTTATCACTTGTTAATCTACACCTGTATAATAATTATTTTTTTAATTGCTGCTTTGTCCTGTTTTTTTTCTTTTCTTAAATATTCTAGTTTACATTCAGTTACTTTTATCTTTCTAAATACCTATCTGTGAACATTAATAATTAATAACTGTTTTTTGTCATCCTCTTATGTATATTATGTTACTAAGACTGTTTATGTTCCTTAAATAAATAAATAATATTAAATGAATGAAGAAAATACTAAAATAGGATATTGTGTATGGTGATCCGACAGTGAATTCTACGACAGTTGGCCGCCGAAATGATATTTACTTTAAAATTATACTTTTTTGTGCAATATTTACCAATTTTAAACTTAAAATCAACTTTAAAAATATACGAATATCTAACGAATTTAAACGAGTGTCGAATTTTTGTACTTATGCGCTGATAAGATTTCCTTGATGCATTTGAATGAAAATGTGTTTTATACATTGTTATTCGGTCGTACATCTCCCAGCACATCCCTTCGGGATCACTTAGTTATATTTTGTGTAATTAGGTATCCCGTATTTTCCCTAAACTGATTGCATATTGTGTATATGTATGCCGGAGGGCCAACTGTCGGTGGATAACTGTCATGGAACCATTGTGTATTAAGGCATTTCACCTGTCAATTCGAAATTCGGCAGCTAAAAATAACGCCTCTTAGAAAGATTTAAATTCCTACTTACATTCCGGCAGCATGTTTTGATTAACTAAAGAAAAAAAACGTCACCAAAAAGGGTGTTTTATTTTATTTTGCGAAGTTCATGCTCTAATATTTACACGTTTCATGATCATTTTCTAAAGCACTTAATTTTCCACATCATATAACAAAACCATAACCCAAAAGAGGTTTTTTAAGTTGGAGATTTTGAGAGATTTCCATACATGCTCATAAGCAAAAATAACGCATTGTATGAAAATCTTTATAACAACCAGAGACCCCTTGTCACGTGGTCAGAGCGACGTGTACATACGTCGGCCAGTGTGAACATGGACAGGAATGTTGCGTCGCGTAGCGTGGTGTGGGCTTAGTTTGTTCCAGCTTTATCCGCATGAAAAAAATGTTCTGCAGTCATGATCTCAACCTTGGATTACGAATGCGAATGGTCAGATGCTACGAGTTTTCGATATTATTTTATGGAATGGAAGCATGGACTTGAGGCATTCGAGATGTGGATCTACAGAAGAATACTTAAAATAAGCTGGATGGACAGGGTTACAAATGAAGATGTTATGGTTCGGATGAATAAAGAAAAGGAAGTAATTAAAACTATAAAAATCTGAAAACTTCAATATCTTGGACATATGAAGAGACATCCAGAGAAGTATCAGATCCTGCATCTCATAATGCAGGGAGAGATTGCCGGAAGACGGGGCCCTGGAAGAGGGAGAACCTCATGGCTGAAAAACCTGACACAGTGGTTTGGTCAGTCTACCGTAGAGCTGTTCCGGGCCGCAGTAAACAAAGTCCGCATAGGCAACATGATAGCCAACGTCCGTTGAACGGACAGGGCGCAAGAAGAAGAAGAAGATTTTGAACTTTAAACTTAATACAGTTTTATACTTAATTTTTTTTTGGGTTTATAAAAAGGTTTGTAAAAAAATATATTTAAAAATATATTCAAAAATTTCAAAGGTTTAGATGCCTTCCACTCGTAGTATTTAATTAAAGCATCTAACATATTTCTGAGCGATCAAATTTTCAAACCAAAACACGTGATTTTGCGTTACTTCGTTGTGCTTTGCTTCTCAGAGACTATTCAAGTCAAAGCCTGAACAACTTGTTGGAAGAGTCCATGATTTCGACATAAGTATGAAATGATAAGATTGCGATTTGCAATAGTACTCGTAGATAAGGGTGAACGACGTTGGCGACACTATTATGAGCATTGTTTCAACGGTTGTAAAGGTTCTCGGCCCAACTCCTATTATCTAAGCTAACGTTATACTTGCGTGGCATCACACGCGAGTAAATAATTCACTGCATATGCAAATAACGTGAAACTAGTAACTGAATATTGTTTGGGTTTATAGTTGGAGTGGCGGGCATTATGCCCTCTGGGTCAATATTGGGATTCCTCGAGTAAGTGTATACGCCGGGTGCTGGTTTTAAACTAGAGCTTTCAACCCCGGGATCTCGAAAACAGGGAACCCGGGAATCTGTCGGCATCGTAATGGTGCCGCGCTTTCCTTAATCCCGGGATTACGAGATTTGTTTGGTTTCACGACCTTTCAACCGTTGGAATATCTTTTTTTTATTGGCAACATGTTGTTTATTGCTCAACATTGTAAAGAAAAATTCATTAGTATTTGTATTATTCTAATGTCCATAAATATTTTGGGATAGGTTATATTTATTGCGCATTTTCTTCGAAGTTAGGAAAGTTTTATTGAAGCCTGAATAATATTCAGTAAAATAAGATGGTCAATTTAATTATGAAACCTTAGACACTTTGATCTTATCGAGGTCGCATTTTAAGTCTCAAAATATTGAATAAGTTTGTTTTTAAATTATGTATTTTTTTCCAATTTTGGATTGTGTTTTGATGTGTGCAGCTACTTTCATATGGTTGAAATTTAGTTATTAACGTATTTATGTTAAATTTATTAATATTTTGTACGGCCAGAGCGCTTTTATATAAATACAGGCAGTATAATTTAAATATGAAATATAATTTTGAATATGAGATGAATATTATCAGTGACCGAGTTGATAACGCTCGGGTCCCAACCAGGCGTCGTGTTTTCAATTCTTCAGCTGGCTAAGTCCTCCATCACGACACAGGCAATATTTTCCGCTTATTGCGGTGGTGGTAGAAGCTTTTAAAATATTGTCAGGTTATTCGTAACCTGGGAATGTTTGTCTCTCTTAAAAAAATAGATAAAAAATATATGCTCGTACATGAAATAAAAATACAAGAAACAAAAAAATAGGGTGGCAAAGAATAAACACCCGAAGATTTAAAAGAATATGGTTTTTAATAAGTTTTCAAAGTGATCGACAAAATTCACCAAGTTAACATTAATTGACTCGGCAAATGAGCAGTGTAATTGCGCTTACTGCAGTAGAATAGAGTATTTGGTTGAGTTGTTTAATCAATGTATAAATACATGAAAAATTAAAAAAAAAACACTTGTCACAACTTCTAATTTTCTATACTTTATACATTTAAATCTCCAGTGCCGGAACCGGGATCCCGGGATTGAAAAATGCTAGCACTGTAATCCCGGTTCCCGGTGGAAAAATTCCCGAGGTTGAAAGCCCTAGTTTACACAAAGCGGAACAAAACACGCAATCATTAATGCCCCGGGGCTGGAATCAATCATCGGTTCTAATTGGGAACGGTATTGAGCAGAGGTGAATGCCGCCGCTTTTGGAAACAATGACTGTGTGTTAAATTGTTAGGGCGCCTTTGGCACAGTGCTGGTGGAAATATAAAGGAATTTCTTCGAATAATTAATCTCAAAGAAAAATATGTTGGACCTTCATATGTTAAATATGTCCGGGGTAAAGTGCACTAACTTCGAAAGGTGTCTCCACACCTACAAGTAAAAATAAAAATAATTTAGTTCGGTAATCCAACATTTAAATTAAAAAAAAACTCACGATTTTCATGTTTTAAAAGCAAAACTTTTTTAAATTTTGTTTTTATTTTTTATTACTTGTTAGAGCAATCCCGGTGAGGAATAAAACTCATTTTAGGATAGAAATAATTTACTAAGTATATAAAAGTGGAAATAAATAGATACAATTTTTCAGGGTATTTTGATACTGAAAATATAACTTTCAAATACAATACCGTACAAAAATGTTAGTTTCACATACAAAACTGTAGAGAAATATCAGTTTCACATAAAATACCTACAGTACAAAAATATAAGTTTACTAAACAAAACTCTACAAAAATATCAGTGTCTCATACAATACAGTACAAAAATATAAGTTTCTCAAACAAAACTGTACAAAAATATCAGTTTCTCGTACAATACAGTACAAAAATACACGTTTCGCAAACCCAACTGTACAAAAATATCAGTTACACATAAAATACAGTAGGTTTCACATAGGTACAATGAAGTAAAAAAAGGGAGGATGAGTAAACAACAAAATAGAACAAAAAAGGAACAACGTAGAATATATGTACATATAAACCTAGGAATTTACGGAAAGGTGCTCATCCCGTCACACATAGGAAAAATTTATTTATGGATGATTACAAATACAGGGAAAAGAAGAGGAGAGAAACAAGATGAAACATGAAAAGAAAATTAGGAAATAAGGCATGATGCTCAAATATTTAAATAATTTTTTTTTCCAAAGAGTCCCAGCTGCTCCCGTCTGGAGCCAAGTGAGACTATCGCATCCTACGGCTGAAGGTAGCGGGGAGGGGAAGGAGATGGGGAAGAGGAAGGTGGGGAAGGTATTCAGATCTGGTCACCAAACACTGCTAAGGCCATTTCAAGCAACGTTTCAATTCTGAATAGTGGTCTTACACCAGGGCGATACTGAGGGTATCTTCCACTCTGGAACGTGCCGCAAATATACGATATATTATTTTAAACGAAATTATTGTGAAACAACACAAAATAATCAAATAAAATGTATTTGCCCACAAGAGTCAAGAGCCTTACCCCTAGACCACGCCGGTCGTCAATGAATCGATTGAACATTTTTCAGTAATTTTGTTGTATCAAATCTACGAAAATCCGCTAATAAAACGAAAAAAACTCTACCAAAGAGAGTACGGTTGGAGAATTCGAAGAGACTCCCTTGACCATTGTCTCTCGATCCGGCCTGCCATGCAGCTAGTGGGCAGATGTATTCGCTGCCAAGACCCGGACAAACCTCACCCCTTGAACTCTTGTATTCATGATATATTATTATAGTGTCAATTCTTAATAATAATAATAATACACGTAAGATTATTAGTACGTGACGAGCGTGTTTTTTTTAACTTTCCACGCCTTCACTAGTCCACGCCCTCTAGTATTCCTCAACGCCTCCTAGTTTTCTCTGGTTCTTCTGCCGCCCACAAGGGGGCGTTATCGCCCACGTTGAGAACCAATGCTTTAAATGATTAAATTGTGAAAACACAAATCAATCACATAATATTTACATGCGCACGCCGGCATTTGAAATCGCGACCCCCGAATCAATCTCCGAGCATAACCCCTCGACCACGGAGGCCGTCTTTTTACTTAGATGTGGTCTCGAAACACGGCCAGTGCCATTTCAGAAATTTTGCCAATCTGAATGGTGAATCTGAACCATACATTATTATTTCATGTAATTTTTCGCACGCCGGAATTTGAGTTCGCGACCTCTGGATTCGTAGTGGAGTAGTAGTTTAAGCGGTCAACCATGGAGCTATTCTGTATTTATTTTTGAAATAGCAGACCCGGCCACACGTTGCTGTAGCTAACGAAGCACAACGCCATTACCCAACCTTTATAAAATCCACACCACCCGCTTGCCAGCTGCCCGCTGCCCGCTGCCCGCTGCCCGCTGCCCGCTGCCCGCTGCCCGCTGCCCGCTGCCTGAATTGAATATTTGAATTTCTCGACTTTTCTCTACCATAATAAGCATGTTTTTATACATATAAACCTTCCTCTTGAATCATTCTATCTATTGGTGAAAACCGCATGAGTATCCATTGCGTAGTTTAAAAGATCTATGCGCATATACATTTTGAGCGACTTCATCAAATAAAATAAATCAAATCAAATACCTACTTACTCTAGGACACCTATTTTCCAATTTCTTCCGTAGAACGAATTTCAAAAGTGACTATAGTACGGCCCGCCAGCCATTTTAAATCGCACAAAAATATGTTTTCTTTGAATTTCTCGGCTTTTCTCTAATATAATTTACATGTATTATACATATAAACATTCCTCTTCAATCACTCTATCTATTCGTGCAAATCATATAAAAATCCGTTGCGTAGTTTAAAAGATTAACACGCGCATACATTTTGAGCGACTTCATTTTATACTATGTAATGATGATGATGATGAAGTCACAGCATTGATTTGTTTGTGAAAACGCACTACAAGTTTTCAAGCAGATTCTAACTCATTTCCATGAAAGGGTTTGAGATTATAGTTGGAGATGTTAAACCTACTTGTACAAGTTGATTCAACCTACTTGGGCAACACTACTTGTAGATCTAAATGCGTCCCGTAATTGATTTCAATAATGATTATGTTCTATAACCTACATTCAAGCCGGTACGGCAACTGATTAGATACACCCCTTAGATCAGGCCACCAGGGGTGAACTTCTACTATTGTAATTATTTTCAAATTTATACCTGATTAGCCAGGTAGGTAATTTCTAAACTTTCTATTTTCCATCTCCTTTAATTTCCCATACCATTCTCCACATACCAAGTCTCACAGCAAACACCAATTATAGTGGATACCTTAGTTCTGCATTGAGTGGTTGGGACTCGCTGACCACATAAAATAATAAAATTAAAAAAAAATAATACAGAGTTTAACACCTTTCAAGTTTAGCGATATCAAAATAAAATCCCAACCACCCCAATCGAGGCCTGGACACTACACAAGTTTCGGGCATCTTATTTCCGTAGGTAAATAAATCGTTGGTCCAATGCCAATGTCGCGAAACCGCATTACAAGTTTTCAATTAAATATATCATAATTTTAACAATTTAAACGGAGCATAACCTTTTATTTTTCATTACACATTACTATGTATTATGTATACAGATTTATTTATGCTGGTTTAGTGTACAATATAAATCGATTTATGATATCAATTTTAAACTCCAAACCTCAATATCTCCAAAGGATGTTTTTGCGGATTCGCGAAGTTGGCATTTATACGACAATATAAGCTCATCTATTAAATATTATAAATTTTCTATTATTGTACCAGCTAGGGACATCCTAATGAGGTACAATTTTACATAGGATTTTTTAAAATATTTAATATTCAAGTTTCGCACACAATACAGCGCAAATAATGCTATGTGTAAGTCATTATACCTTTAAAAATATTATTATTACAAAGCAAATTGCACTTTTAGGCAAATTTGAGTTATACTCGTGTAGTTATAAAATAAAATATAGTTATAGCACAAAATGTTCAACTTTTTGTGTACTTTGATTTAAATTTAGATATACTGGGTTAACCCACATACTCCATTCATGATTATTTTATAACTAGCTGGTTTCCGGCATGCGTTGCTATGCCATTTAATAAACTTTACCTCTCAGGTTCCCCTCCCCCTCCTGGGTTCCCCTCCCCCCTTCCGCGAACCCCGTACCCGAGTTCCCCTCCCTCCTCCCCCCTGTCCCCACCCGCATTCCGTACATTCAGCTTTCAAACAGCTCGCGTACCACCTAATTTTTTTATACAAATTTCATAATGCCAGAGCTAATCAGTAGTTTTATACAAACCTTGTCCTGACAATAACGAATACAAAAAACAAAGAATTATCCAATTTGGTGAAGTCGTTCGGAAGTTATGCGCGTACATACATTTCGGCGATTCATTTTTATTTATATATAGATATATAGATAGATAGATTATTGCATTTGCTGAAACTTAAGACACTACCCAATGAGTTATACGAGTATATTCAAATGCGTTTTTCTCAAAACTAACTATTCTGGACTTGTAATAAGTGTGCCGTATATCATAAGGGCCATTCAAGTATTACTTCAGCATTATGTAGAGGGAGGGGGGGGGGGGGGCTTTTCTTTGCTTATATTTGATGACATGGGGGGTGGAGGAGTCTGGTTGATGATCAAGTCAGCAGTATCATTATTTTTTACTTTTTCGGATTTTCTACAAAATTTGGTCGATTTTGGTTTGAACACATATGGCAAACCTACCTGTCTATGCTCGAAAACGAAACGCGAAAATAATGAATACGTTTAATCGCTTCTAACCGAGTATGGGAATTACCGTGCGCTTTTCACTTGTCTAAATAATTTGCTTAAATAAATATTATGTGTGTTCAGTGCGTTTAATTCCAAGCCTATTCCTTATTTCTAGAGTTCTGCAGCTCATGAATCAATAAAGAAACCAGAACACATTGAATGAATGTACCTATGTTTACCTATTAAGCATCGGAAAAGTGGGGGTGTAAGAGCTTTGCTTACTTTTGCTGACGAGGGAGAATGGCGGGGTTAATAATTGCAAAAAATCTGCTTACGTAATATTTGAACGGCCCCTAGTCCATAGTCATACATGGTTGAATGGCTAATAACATAATTCTACTTATAAATAGGAGGCGAACTTACTTTCATGAACTGGCCTTAGTTGAGGTGGTTTTGACGAAATACAAATATAAAATAAAGTTTGTAATATAAAACACGACAAGCATTTTCGTCGAGCGGTTCGCTGGTCGCTATCGCGCTTGGTCCCTTGGCAAATGAAGGCTAGCTGGTGTTAATAATATTTCCTAACAAATGACCGCCCTAACTTACTACATTAGTCACAAGTGACGCTTTAATAATAAGTTTGTGTACCGTTTTGCGTACTGAGTGAACTATTCACTATTCATTGTCGCCAACGTCTGCGCTCCTAGACTGAAGCTCTCAGCCAAAGGAGAAATACTTTTTTCATGATTCATTTATTTACTTTAGAGAAATTGAAAGGTTCATATAACCTATTTCTGACAAGCTCCGTAATTGGACATTTTAAAGATAAATAACAAAATACGACCGTAGTTATTAGACAATATGTGGTCAATATTTACATAATTTAAAGTAAACACGACCAAATGGCTATAACAGATTTAAACGTCTTATAAATTAATAATATTCCTTCAGTTAAAAAGCAATATGTAAAATAAAATATACCTGAAATAACGTAACCTACTAAACCTTGTTACTTTGTCTTTTGATGTATTTTCAAAGGAGTTATGAAGTACCATTTTGTTCAGTTGTACTTATTTCTAATTTTTTGTCGCTGTGTACACCTTACAGTGTGTACACAGCGCCAAAAAATTAGAAATTATGTAATAAGATGAAAGAAATCAAATAAACGGAATTTAAAGAAATAATGTAGAATGTAAGATTGTTAAATGAGTTCAAGGCTTTAATGAATCATAGTGGGAGGAGGGTATGATGACATTTGATGACGCTGGGGTGACCGGGTTCATTTGGTGAGGTTTGTCTAGGTTTTGGCGGCGAATGTGTTTGTCCACTTAGGGAGAGACTGATTGAGGGAGTGATTTTGAACTCTCTTGTCAGACTCTCTCAACTCACGGATTCACACTTCCGTCACTTCTGGACACGCTGACTCCTAGATCCACCCCTCATACCCTTTTCCTTTCCAGAATTTCCTCTCCTTCCTTTCTCTAAAAAGGCTCACCATACAGCATCCAAAAAGATGAAATAGGCCCAGAGGGAATTTGTTTTCCTCAGGGCCTCCCATGTGGAGCTAATGTAAAAATAAGTTAATTAATAATGATGTGGTCACACGTGTTTTTAAAGACAATATTAATTTTGATTAGTAACCATATATTTACATTATTTTTGGAATATCAACAAAGAAAAATATGCTGAAAATGTATGTTGTTTAGTCCCAAACCAACGACGAAAGAGATTTTAGATATAGATTTGAGATTTTATAAGTAGTATATTTTTTAATATTATTATGTTTAGGAATCAAACAGTTATTTATAAGAAAATCAATATAATGGAGAACTATTTTAGTTCCGTCAATTCTCTCAACTCAAATAAATTATTATACATAGGTGCTCATCGACATTTGATCCATATGCACAATGTAAACAAAAACAAAAAAATTATAAATTATTTTTTATTTATTTATTTATTTTCGGGAAATCGACAGTTTACATTTTTCCAATTTGTACATGTTTGTATAGCCAAAATAAAACCAATTATGGATTTCCTCCTTGTGACTTTACCTCTGATTAAACAGCATAATAATTTTTTTTAAATAATAAAATTTATAATAAAGGAGTATGAGATCAAAAAATTTATAAAACCAAAGATTAAGTATATAAAACTAAAATTTACATAAAACTTAAAAATATCAATACATTGGCAACCATAAGACGCAAGGTTTTATGTGCAGTTGAAAATGTCAACATCTCTTAGGTGTACGTAACAAATAATAAGTATACAAAGGGGGTAAAATTTGACCCGATATTTGCTTGATATGCACAATCTAAACAAAAACAAAATAAAAAATAAATAATAAAACAAATTAAAAAACAATAATCGCAGTTACAACCGTAAAAAATTTAAAATCTTGAATTAAGACAGAGATTTTGCCAGACTAATTTTCAAAAAATATCTCCATCTCGTAGGGCGTTGAATGTTTTTCAGATACGTCCCATCAATGAATTTTCCGTATACCTACGACTTACAATGTGGAATAATTTATTCGATATGGTGCATCTAGCATTCAGGGCAATGAAATAATCTCTATAAGAATAAAGCATCATTGATTTTTCTACGTTCATTAATTGTAATGGAATAAAAGTGTTGATTACTGAAGGGATATGACAGATGTTTAGTCAATTTATTTAGGATGTTTTCACATCGAACTATGTAAGTTTGATATAAGGGATTCCAAATGACCCCAATGGGGGATGCTATAGTCTCACTGGCTCCAGACGGGAGCTGTTGGAACTCTTACGCAGTATTCACATAGAAAAAATTATGTAATTTTTTCCGTAATATTTCAAGTTACTACCTCCTCAGCAAATTTTTTTTTTTATACTCTGTTGGGAGATTTACATTTATGAAAAAGGAAAAAATAGATTTTAATCAAATTAACACACAAAATAGCATAAATTAGGAAATATTTTCCAAAGTAATTTCTGGTTTGGGGGCTTGCGGCGTGGTATTAACGTTTTCCGAAGTTGGCAAATTTTCCACATTCTTGCTGCAGTGGACGGATAGTGGCGTGGAGCATAGAGATATACGAGAAGAGTGGTATTTTCGCCAACGGCGTGGAGTGGAAACCTTGATGAAATGTGCAAAGATTGTGAACAGTCTTTTAAACAAATTGTGAACTGAAACGTCATAGTTTATTATGTTCAAAATTTTGAAATGCCAACAAAATTGAAAATTTATGCGAAAACTTAATAAACATCAACGTAACAACTCAATATAAACAAAAATTTTAACAAAACAAAAAAACGACTTAAAAAAATGCACTAAAAAGTAAAACAATAATTTCGTATTCTTCTACAACTTCATAATCAACTTATTTTTTTCTACTCATCAATATGTAGGTACGATTGTTATTTTTGGAGTCGGTGTCAGCCAAGGTAGGTTTGTAACTACATACATAGTTATAGGTGAGATGTGCTTGTGTCGCCCGAGCGACTTGACGAGGCGAGAGGCGAGAGCGGGGCCGCGGCGGGAGGGGAGCTGTCAAGTGAATAAGGCCGGGTCGGGTACGTTTGCTGACACCGACTCCAAAAATAACAATCGTACATACATATTGAGGAGTAGAAAACAATAAGTTGATTATGAAGTTGTAGAAGAGTACAAAATTATTTTTTTACTTTTTAGTGCGTTTTTTGAAGTCGTTTTTATGTTTTGTTAAAATTATTGTTAATTTTTTGATTTTTAGTGATTCTGAGTAATTAATTTGTATAACTCTTATAACTAACTAATTTGTCTGAATATGGGTAGACCTTCTAAACGTGCTGCTCATATGAGACAGACATAATTTGATCATAACGACGTTAGGGTCAAATTAAGAGATTCGGCCGAGTATCGTTAATTTGGTCCTAAGAATTGAAGAGTTCGATTACTTTGTCATGGATCCCACAATCAGAACCTAACCAAACTCTCATCAAACTACCCTTAAAGTACATCCTTTCCAATAAAAAAAGAATCATCGAAATCGGTTCGCGTGATATTGAGTTATCCGTCCATTTGTCGCGCACATACTTAATGCAAATTTAAGACTTATATGGTTTTCTCATGGATGCCATTGTCGGAACTGAACTAAATTGAAATGGGACCACACGGGAAGCACCAGCTTTCAAATAAAAAAAGAATCGTCAATATCAGTTCACCCAGTCGAAAGTTCTGAGGTAACAAACATAAAAAAAAAAATACAGTCGAATTGAGAACCTCCTCCTTTTTGAAGTCGTTTAAAAATGAAATAAGACTTCCCTCTCGAAAGAATTTAAAATCACAGCACTCAAGGAGCGTTGAAGATCTTTCCAGAATTACCGACCAATATAAAGGAAGAGGAAAATGAATTAAAATAAATAATAAGTGACAAGATAAGTTATTTCATTTATGTAATTCGTAAGGTTTAAGTTGTAATCTTAAATACTGTACTTAGTTCATAACTTTATTGCTATATATTACGGAATATGTGTTATTTTAAGACAAACAATTAAATGTGGAGAATGAAAGAATGCCAGACGCGGATTGATAACTGAAAAGCTTGGATGGCTTGGTTGGGTCGAGCGGAAGAACGAGAAAGGTTGTAAGGTATATGACGGGGCAACGAATGGTAGAAATGACAACATATTGCACGGTCAAAAGAACTGAATGAAGCAAGAAGTGTGTGCGAAGACAGTCACTTGGCGGTCAATCCTTTCCTTCTTTGTTGGTTAGTCACTTAATTTAGATCAGTGATACACAACGTTTTTAACCGGAGGGCCAATTTATAAAAAAATTGGGAGTTGAGTGTATACACTTTGGCACCCGTATAAAACGGAATCCATGCAAAATATCTAAAACCCGTTGTTAGCCAGAGAGCATTTCGTATGAAAACTTGGAAAGCATACTTTGAAGTATTGTTTTGTGCATTTATTTTGAGCTATCGTTTATTTTATTTACCGAAAGACATGGCTTGAACAATAAACCATCTATAAAAACAACATTGTGTTTATTTGATAAATTAATAGGTTTTTTGACGTTTTTGTGACCGATCATGATTGACAGTTGAAAAAACGAAAAAATGACGCCGGCATATCATAGATAATTTACTACAAATTATTCCGAGGGGCTAGTAGTATTTCGGGTTTCTGTTGCGTAGAGAACGCGAATGGCTCGAGCGATTCTGACCTTATCCTTGATACAGTTTCTTTATACATAAGGATTAAAATCGCATTTAAAAAATATATTTTGCTGTGGCCACCGGGTGACAAGCTTAAACCGCACACAAAGAAAGCACCACATGCAAAATTTTTGCTGGGTTTAATGTCAAATTAGTAAATATGGTGTCGATTTTTATCGTTCGTAAAGTGAAAAAAATTTTTGTGAAGAAAACTTTTTCTCTTTTATAAAACGGAAACCTTTGCGGAATCATCAAAAAAACTCCGCGCTGCGAAAGTGAAAACTTTCTACAAATAAGGTCGAACCACAAAATTGTGTCGTTAAAAAAAACGAGTGTGATTTAGACCACACGACTGAAGTAAAACTTCACTAACTTATATCTCCCTCTCAACTTCCGTTCGCCTCGCCGGATCACGCTTTTCATAACGCTCTCGTCACGCGTTCACCAGCCTTCACCCCAAGTCAAGCGTGCGTAAAGAAGTTTTACTTCAAAAATGTTTGTTATGATTGTCTATGCTGATTCAAAACTTTTATGAAAGACAATAATTTTCCGCCAAACCATTTTATATATAGAATAGGAATCGTTTTATATTTATAAGTTCGAAAAGGTTCGTGGGCCGTAATGGTGTAAGTTATGGGGTCACGGGCCGCACGCGGCCCCGGTGAAAGCCCACCATTCAAAACCTAAACGGCTGAAAAAATGAAACGGCTTTAACCGTATTTGGTGACAAGATATGAAAAAGCAGGTACTTTTCAATCATCCTCTTACCCTTCTCATTTGTATATCATTCAGCTTCACAACAATACCCCTTTACTTTGGGACTGTCAAAGTCCCACTTGTTCCGGTTAGCAGAGAGCAGTTCGGACTCCCTTATCAATATAATATTGTTTTAAAAAAATCTCGCTTTCATGTCATCTCTCATACAAGACTGTAGTCGCATCATTACAGTTATTGCTTCAAAATAATAAATATCGCGTGTATTAAGTATAGAAACACCATTGGACCGCTATCTAAAATACCGCGTAACATCTCGTTTCATGTTTTGAGCCAAATTCAATGAAATTCAAAATTATTTTTAGTCATGCGCCATAGAACGCTGTTATATCACAAACCTTTTCACCTGATGCAGATTGTCAACAAAATGTAAAAATTTAATAAAATGAAACCTTTTCCTTCATAACTATGACGACACCGAGTACCGATTTTAAAACAAATTATTTTAATTTCTTGAATTGAAGTTTTTTTGAACTTTCTACTTTGGAGACAAGTTTACTAAACGGGAAAAACGACATAATAAATCTATTATTTTTATTAAATTTTTTTAAAAAATAAATGCAAAAAGTCTTTTATACATAGCTTTTATTTGAATTGAACATCTAATAAATGGCTTAATAAATTTGATATAATGAGCATTAAAATATAAATACATAATTTCCTAACTAACTAACTAACCATCACGCCGTTTCCCCGCAAGGGTAGGCAGAGAGGACGGACCGCCAAACAACTCGGTCATGGCACACATTCCTTGCCTCGTTTACATTCATACAACGTTTCATCCATGATGCTCTTCTATTATTCTGACTCTTGACATGGTCTGACTCAAGTATCTGATTCACTTGGTCGTGCCATGTCTTTCTTGGGCGACCTCGACTTCTTATACCATTCAAATTTGCGTCATATATTCTCTTTACACTCCTTTCATTAGTTCTACACGCCCAAACCATCGGAGCGTCCTTTTCGTAATCTTACGCATTACGCTTACATCAGCCTTGGATTATTTGCGGATCTCCACGTTTCTCACACGATCGTACATGGTTTTACCACACATTCGCCTCAGGGATCTCATTTCTACAGCATTCAGTCTGTTTCGGCTTAGAGGTTATAATCTCTGGCAATTAACTTCTGCGTAAATACAATGGCAATAAATATAAAGGGTAGGTCAAACTCACGGAATAGGAGCAGGTTCTTCTGGAACGTAATTGTTTTCTTGATGAGATCACCATTTAGTTGCAGTTCACTTTTAAAAACTGAATTATTGTTAATGCTAATAGTTTTGCAAGAATGCGCTGCGACAAGATAGTTGCGGTAGTTTTATGCGAGTTAGGTATAACTATGACTGCGTCCGGCTGTGATGATTGTTAACATTAACTTCAAGCATCGAATAATCTCGATATAATCGGAATCGTGACAGACGGGAAAAAACACGGGGAGCGGGGGAAAGGAGATATTTATTGCCATAGGAAATAAATAATACTTAAGTCCAAAATAAACACAAAAGCAATCCGCCGAGTGCAGCCAATATACTAGGCGCGAACATGCCCCCGGCCTTGACAGAATGGTCAAAAAACAAACCAACAATGCGAATAGAAACGAGAAAGAAAAATAAAAACGAAGAATAGTAAATAATAATAATAAACAAAAAACAAAAAAAATAATATTTACATAAATGCTTGAAAACATTTACGTCATCGTGGTTCATTGCTCATCACGTTAATGCGTATCACTATTGTGAGTACGATGAAAAGAAAATAGTAAATTATAAACGTGTAGAACGATAACAGTAATAGGTAGATGTATACCGAAATAAACTAAACTAAATAATCCAATTAATATGATATTGGCTTATTGATTTGGTAAAGGACAAACCTTTACAACAGGTCGCTTGTAAGATCCTGTTTTTGTTCGGACAAGTACTACTCTAACGACACCATCCTTTCCTGGATAAACTTCATCTATAATCCCTAAGGGCCAATGCAGGAGCGGTGACATGTCGGTTTTTAATATAACTATCATGCCCTTTTGGACAGGATTAACCGGAGTGTTCCATTTTAACCTTGTTTGTAATGAGTTCAGGTACTCTATCTTCCAGCGTTTCCAATAGTTCTGAACCATGTGATCTAACATAGATTTTCTTTTCAGTAATCCGATGGGTTCGTGAGACACGTCTGCGGAAGGTAAGGTCGTTAAGGGAGTTAGGGTGAGGAAATGAGCTGGGGTAAGGGCCAATGGTTCTGATGGATCAGAACTCAGTTGAGATAAAGGACGAGAGTTTAACAAGGCTTCAATCTGAATCAAGACAGTGGACAATTCCTCATAAGTAAGGAGTTGCTCTCCTATCACTCGGTGTAAGTGCGTTTTCACACTTTTCACATTGGCTTCCCAAATACCACCAAAATGGGGTGCGCTAGGTGGGTTAAATTTCCAATCGATTCGATATTCGGATAAAGTATGTAAAAATGCGTCTTTGAATTGTTCGGAGCCCAGGAAACGATAAAGATCATCTAAATATGACTTTGCACCGATGAAAGCAGTTCCATTATCTAAATATAGCGTACCACAAGGTCCCCGTCGTGCAATAAAACGCTTAAAAGCATTTAAAAAGCAATCCGTGCTGAGATCAGAAACGAGTTCAATATGCACTGCTCGAGTAACGAGACATATAAATAAACAAATGTAAGCCTTTAGCCGACGGGTTCCTCTTTGTCGATTCATTGTTATTGCGATAGGTCCCGCATGGTCTACACCCGTATGTAAAAATGGCTTTGATTGTTTAACACGGCACGCGGGTAAATCCGCCATCATAGGAAAATTGGATTTTGGATTATTTTTGAAACAGGTATTGCAAAGGTGTACACGTTTTCTAATCATGTTTCTAGCGGAAAGTATCCAATAATTCTGTCGAATTAAGGACATTAAAAGCTGCGGTCCAGCATGTAGATATTTCTTATGGTAATAGTCGACTATGATGGTTGTGACGTGTTCCTTACTTGGTAACAAAATCGGATGTTGAGAATTATAGCTGAGATCAGAATTTTTTAGTCTACCTCCAACACGAATAAGATTATTGTCTAAGAATGGACGTAATTTTCTTAGTACCGGTGGCACATTATGTTTCCCTTGTAAGTATCTTAATTCATTCTTAAAATGAACCACTTGTACAGCATAAAGTATTGCCCTTTCAGCAATTTTAAGGTGATTTGATGTTAGTTGAACGAGTCTAGGTATTTTTCGTACAAACCGTAGTACGTAGACTGTGATGCGTAATAATTTTGACCACGATGAAATTCTATTCGCAAGTAGATATAAGGGTGAGTATTCACTGGTAGTTATTGGAAACGCTAAAACTTTCGGTTCTGGTATATTTGATAAATCGCAATTACAGAATGGCTCAATTAGCCAATTTTCTACATTGAGATGCGTCCACGGCGGGCCCTGGTACCATAATGGGTGCGTAAGTAATTGGGCTGGTGTTAACCCTCGCGACAAACAATCACTGGGATTGTCCTGTCCTGCAATGTGATAAAAATTATGCGGATCTAGATTGCCTTGAATTTTACTAATACGATTTGCAACGAAAGTCTGCCATCGATGGGGGGAAGAATGAATCCAACTTAATACAACGGTTGAGTCCGAAAATGCGAAAATTGATTTTATGCGGTGTCGAGATGATAGAGTATTATGTACTTCTCGGCATAATTTTGATACCAGCAGAGCGGCACACAGCTCCAATCTTGCCAGAGAGACTGTCTTAACAGGAGCTACTTTTGACTTCGCGCAAATTAAATGTACAAGGTTCTGATTGCTCCCTAAGCTATTCGAAACGTGTGCGTAAACTACTCCACCATAAGCCTGTTCACTGGCGTCAGCGAACCCTAATATAGTGATTACAGAATCACTATTGTTAACTCCTATATGTCGAGGTATGCGGATATTCTGTAGTGAGGGTAGTTCGGTGTAAAATTGCTCCCAAGCGTTGCTGATGATTGGTGGAGGGGTAGCATCCCAGTCTATTTTCAATAACCAGAGTGACCTAATTAGTAACTTTGCATACAAAATTACAGGTGCTGCAAATCCCATTACATCCCACAGACGTGCGATTGTCGATAACATATTGCGTTTAGTGCATTCGCGTGACTCCAAGTTAACACTTAGAGTAAAAATGTCTTGTGACGGAACCCATTGAAGCCCCAGTATCTTGTGTGATAATTATCATCATTGAATTCGACAGCACTAGACAGACGGTTAAATTCTGGAACATTTAGCAACACTTTGGAAGAATTGCTAGAAAACTTAACTAAATCAAAGCCTCCGGCTTTAAACAAATTTATCAACTGACGTGAATATTCAACGGCGAGCTGTTCGGACATCACACTAGTGGCAATGTCGTCCATGTAAATATCTCTGGAGATTATCTCAGCGGCAAGGGGATACGATTCTTGTTCGTCTTTAGCAAGTTGGCGGATTGTGCGTAATGCTAAATAAGGACTACATCGCATTCCGAAGCAAACGCGCGAGAATTCAAATACTTGCAAGGGGTCATCAGCGTGAAATCTATATACGATTCTTTGGAATCTTCGATGATCTTCTGTAACTAATATTTGTAGATACATTTGTCGAATATCGGCGGAAAGTACAATGGGAAATAATCGAACATTCATTAAAACCTTGAATAAGTCAGCTTGTAAGTTATTGCCGGAATGTAAAATATCGTTTAAAGAATACGAAGTACTAGTTTTACAACTTGCATCTAAATCTATTCGTAGCTTCATGGTTGTTTTATCGTCTCGGATTATGCAGTGATGAGGAATATAATAACCTTGATCTAGAGTTCTGTCGGGATTAACCGGAGATAAATAACCCATTTTGAGGTACTCCAGTATCACGTCATTATAATTTTGTCTCAAGGATGGTGATGCGGTTAATCGCCTTTCTAGCATAAAAAAGCGACGTGATGCTACTTGATAAGAATCTCCTAGTACTTTTGGAGGATCTTTAAACTATATATCTACCGGACTGATCTCTGATGGTAGATTGATCGTACATTGCATCACATTCCTTTTCTTCTGGTGATTGTAGCTCACACTCCGTGACCTCTTCCAACTGCCAAAATTTTGCAAGGAGTTCCTCAACCGATGGCTCTGTGATTGTACAAAATGTTTTACCAAGTGCGTAAGAACTTTCGTGAGTAGGTGCGTTTACTATTATTATATACCCCAAGCTAGTTTCGATTGCACTTGGTAATAACCGAGAGCCCTTTACCTTACCCGGTAGTATTATTTGTCCAAATAAATTGGCATGTGATTGCATCGATGACACCTGGAAGGTGGAATTTGTCATCGGCTAGTGGTGATTCGTTTAAGTAAGATAAAGCATTTATATCTATAGAAGATGCCGGCAACTGGGTTGTAATGCGATCCACGACTAACGGTCGAATGGAGAAAGATGTTTTATTATTAAAACGCGATTCAAACTTTAAATTTGCAATTCCTTTAATACTTTGAGAAATATCTCCTATGCCTCTAATAGTTGCGTGATTGCGATTTGGGAATAACCGCAAACCAAGACGTTTGCAACATTCCGTTGTAATAAAGTCGTTTTGCGATGCACTATCAATTAAAACGCGAATTTTCAGATAATTATTCCTAGAATCGAGAACGTTAATAGATGCGGTACCTAATAATATTGTTTGATTTTGAGAAAAAGCGTTTGAATCTCTATTATTCAGAGTACATAATGTGACATTATCTGACTGATTTTCCGATTCATTTTCTGGATTTTCCGATAAATCCTCTTCGTTATCGTTAGTGGAATTGTGCGAGGTGATGTCAAAATGTAATAAAGAGTGATGTTTTTGATTACAATACTAGCACCTGTTTTCCGATTTACATGTTTTGGAAAAGTGCATTTTACTAAGGCAATTTCTACATAAGTTTTGTTTTTGAGATATTTCAAACCTATTTTTAGGCGACGCTTTTAAAAATGTTGGGCATTTATAAATTAATGTGTGGTCCGAAAGGTTACATAGAGCGCAGTTGTACTGTTTTGTTTTGTTATTTGTTAAACTAACAAATGCCTGGCTGTACTGTTTCTTAAGGGAATTTTTCTCAATACGCTGTTGTGATTTGTGACATTCTGATAATGTTGATGTTCTTTGTGATATCTTAGCTTGTTCCCGCAAAAATGTTATGAACTCCTGGTATGAAGGTGTCTCTGACTTTCTGATCGATGATTCGAATGCTACAGCTGTTTCTTTGTCTAGTTTTTGAGTCCCTATATAAAGGAAGAAACATTGTAATAAATTAAGAATTTTTAATTGTTGCAATGCTGAAATTGAAGAGTGAAATTCGTCTATGAAAGCTTCTAAATCCAATGCAGTCGGTATTGTTATTGGTTTTATGTTTAAAATTTTATCAAAATAATAAATTGCGTTTGCCCTTGTATCTTCGTATTTTTCAATCAATGTTTCCCAAATAAGATGGTAATTTTCCGCTGTGGTTGGAATTCCGGCACAGATATTTAACGCTTTTCCCGACAAAGTACTTATCAAATATTGAATTTTTTCCGTGTCGGAAAGGTCTGAATTTTCATGAATTAATTTTTTGAAGGTGTCGTGAAAAATTCTCCATCCCATTATATTTCCATCAAATGATGGCAAAGTTAATTTTGGCAACTTAACATTGAGATTTGATTTATCTAACTTCGAATGCGTTTCAGAATGATATTGTCACATGTCTGTTTTGCGGTTAACTGGATTACAGAATATAAATCATCAAATGATTGTTCCATTTGAAAGTTAGGAATAAAATCTGAATTTATTTGCATTTTTAAATCATTAATTTTATTTACTAATTGCATAAACTCTTTTCTGATCTCCAATAGCAACGCTGCATTGGCACAAAATATGTTTTTTGAATTAGATGATTTCAAACCCTTTATGCTATCATAAATTCTCTGAATCCTTGCAAATTGTGAATTCTGCCTCGCTTCTAATAATTTAATGTCTCGTTCCATTTTGGAGACGTCTGATTCATCCGGCATATTGACAATTTATTTGTTAATTATAATAGGCTGAAGATTATTTCGTGATGACGTACGTACGACCTTTCTCAACTACCCACGATAAATTTATATGCAATGAAATACGTGCGTAAATGTTTTCAAGTAAAAATGCGCGCTGGTTCTTTTAAATTACACATCCGGCTCGAAGGACCATAATGTTTCGGCTTAGAGGTTATAATCTCTGGCAATTAACTTCTGCGTAAATACAATGGCAATAAATATAAAGGGTAGGTCAAACTCACGGAAGAGGAGCAGGTTCTTCTGGAACGTAATTGTTTTCTTGATGAGATCACCATTTAGTTGCAGTTCACTTTTAAAAACTGAATTATTGTTAATGCTAATAGTTTTGCAAGAATGCGCTGCGACAAGATAGTTGCGGTAGTTTTATGCGAGTTAGGTATAACTATGACTGCGTCCGGCTGTGATGATTGTTAACATTAACTTCGAGCATCGAATAATCTCGATATAATCGGAATCGTGACAGACGGGAAAAAACACGGGGAGCGGGGGAAAGGAGATATTTATTGCCATAGGAAATAAATAATACTTAAGTCCAAAATAAACACAAAAGCAATCCGCCGAGTGCAGCCAATATACTAGGCGCGAACACAGTCTAATTTCATCCTTCCTTTGCCAGTTCCATGCCTCACTGCCGTACATCAGGGTAGGTACCAGACCTTCATTATGGACACATAATTTCCTTAGAATATAATATACATTAGCTGAAGCCAACATTATTGTCCGGGCTTTATTCTGCTTTAAGAGATGGGAAAGGGGCATGGGGTGGTTTTTCGAAATTTCTGACAGTGATCTTCCTCTTCTTTTTAAAGTCAAGTTTGCAACATAACGTCAATCTCGGAATAAAACTATAGATGACAGACTGTTCAAATTTTCGAGATACGAACTAACGCCCCGGTTTCTCCCGGAATATGAAATATTTTATGAACTTACATAATGCCACATGCATTGAAGCCGAACTTAGTTACCAGACGAGGCTTAGGTATCAGGTAACCCTCTCTCAGAATACCACATTTTCCAGGGTAGGTAATTTAGAGCGGAACACGACCCTAGCACGAGAATAGAAACCTCCCGCTTCGGATGCTTCTCTGGTAACATAATGTCTACGTAGCATAGGTAATAGAGTATTTGCATCCATAGATAATAGAAACAAGTGTGATGGGCCATGAACCATTATAATTGTGATGTATTATGACTAAGATTAGGTACTTGGAAATATGTTCGGGAAAACTCCAATAAAGATCGTGGTCCGTCGAGATTATAAGTATTTACCTTATCGCAAGGTTTACAATCCATACTTGCACCAGACTTCCGTCCTATTGGATATTCTAAGTTATTTTGAAGCTAGGGAACCTAACACTGCAGGAGCCCCGCTGTCTATCATGTATCATCGGCTATTTCCGTAATTGTTCGTGCATAAGACACAAGACGATAGTCTACATTCTTCTCACGTACTAATTAACTGACATCTATTGAGACACCTCAAAACTACATATAATTATCTATACTAATGCCATCTACTGAAAGATGTTGAAACTACATGTCGTATAATACCACAATAAGTATGAAACTGCGTGAAATGTTCAATCCACTGCATAACAGCACAGCGGCGCCCTATCTTTGTTTCTACCAAAAACCAACCATAAACATTCAATGACTTCGGGCCGCTATACCTCCTCGTGTTTAATTTATGACTTGCACCGTGCACATATCCTAGGAAAAAATAATATACTGATAGTATATTTATTATAGTATATTATTATATAGAAGTACTTAAATGATCATTCGATTAGAGAGGACTTTGAAATTTATTTATTTATTTTTTCAGGTTCTCTGAAAATGCTTAGATGGTCAGGTGGGGTTACGAAACTGGACAAAATACGAAACGAACATATAAGGGGTAGTTTCAAGGTAGCCCCCCTTCCTGAAAAACTAACAGAAAGTCGCTTACGGTGGTATGGTCATGTAATGAGAAGAGACAAAGAACACGTGTGCCATAAAGCGCTAGCTATACCTGAAATAAAAAGAGGAAGAGGACGCCCCCCTCTGACATGGTGGACCAGCATGGCAAAAATAGCTCAAAATTTCCCCAATCCAACAACCCAAGACCGGTCGTCTTGGCGCAGATTGATTAGGAGAGCCGACCCCACTTAAAGTGGGAAGTGGCAAAGAAAAAAAAGAAGAAGATTTTTTCAGGTTCTCCATAAAACAGTTATACACCAAATTATTACGGAGAAGATTACAAAATATAAGAGAAAAAAAGGGCCAAAGGGGCAGTTTCACTATACTACTCATCCAGTATTTATTTTAGCAGACGGAGTACAATACTCTAAATAAAATAAAATATGGACATCAGATCATATCATCATAAGGTCTATTTATAAAAAAGAGGATATTAAATTGCTGACCAACCTTGTTAAGTTTTCTGGCCTTGGACAAGATGGTTTAAAAATTCCAAACTTTGCACAAAGCACGTCAAAATATGCACTTAAAATGCCCTGCGGGGAAACGGCGTGATGGTTAGTTAGTTATTATTTTAATAATCCGAAAAATTATTAAAATTCGACCAAGCATTTATCAAAAATAATTGTGAACATTCCCCTGTTCTCTCTGACTCTCTCAGTACCCCCCAAAAACTTAAATCGTGTCCTCTTCTTCATTCTGATGATCACTTTGTATATTCAAAGCTCTGGAAAAACCATAACTGTTTGGATTCCTGGACATGTTGGCATAGTGGGTAATGATATTGCGGATTCCTTGGCAAAACAACTTGTCCAACCCTATTGTTACCTTCGTAAACCATATTCCCCTATCTGATACTTTTTCCATCATCAAAGATAGATCCTGCAATGTTTGGTCAGAGTATTGGAACATTGCTAGTCAATACAAGGGTGCCGGCTACGCCTCAATACAAAGGAATATCCCATCAAAACCGTGGTTTCAAAAATTCCCCCATTTTTCCAAAAAAGAAATTTCCTCACTTATTCGAATGAGAATGGGACATTGTTCCGTTCCTCCTCACCTTTTTAAAATTCACATCCTTTACTCCCCAGATTGTTCATTCTGTGGTCTAGAAGTGGGAACTTATTTTTGGTTGTCCCTCTCTAAATAAATATCCTCTCTTCTATCAAGCTTTATCTAAAATTGCCTCCCTTCCATTGAACATTTCATCTCTTCTAAGTCTGAACTCGACTCAATCTTCCAAATAATTCTGAAATTTGCTCATTTAAAAAAAATTATTAGGTACATAAATTAACCTTTCCTATCTATGTAATTTTAAATGATAGCCTAGATCACCCTTGAAGGGTGAAAGCCAGAAATAAATGAAAAAAAACCAAGCATTCATGCATTTCAATTAGTAAAATTTAAGAAAATTTCTAGCTGGCCGAAAGCTTTCCCTGAATCTGTTAATACAGCCTTCCAGAAGCCTCCCCACAGTAAGGGTAATATGTCTCCCTAATGCGGAATCAGGCTCTACCGAGGAGAGGATGATGGGTCCTAACAATGCGTAAGTGTCCACAGCTATCCTTGAATAACCTGAAAGCTTTGGTAAGTTGCCTCACTTGCAAAATAAAAGCTTTTTAAATATAACGCTGCTGCGTATTGCTGTTAATCGCCCTATTTCTAGCTACCAGCTGTACTACCATTCTTTTAATGGTGACCGGACAACTCAGACTGAATTCAACTCAACACCTCTTTTGAAAAGTTATTAATTTGTAAGTAGGAACTATATTTGTAGGTAAGTAAGTAGGTAACTGCACTTTAATTATAAACCATAAAAAATTGAGATATTTTTTTTTTATTTCAGTTAAGGGCCCGCAACCCGGATTTATACCGATTTATTACATATTTCCCTTAAACATGGTAAGTTTTAAAGCTCTTAAAAAATATATCTTATTCTTGAAGATAATATCTAGACTTTGCCCGCGCCGAAACGCAAATTATATAAAATTCCCTCGATAGAAAAAAATCGGAAAGTATGCTCCAAAAATTATTATTAACACGTTTGTTTCAGTTATTTTACAAGTTATATCTATGCAAAAATTCACAGTGTTTCTTTAAACACTGTTTAAGATAATGCCCTTGAGATGTTTGCTCTATTTTAAACAAGTCGTTTTTTATTAAACATTTTCGCAATTTTCGCATCGATTTTGTCGCTGTAAATGTTAGCGTTCTCCTCTAACATTTGTAATTTCGTATCTCTCCATCTTCTTCTTTTCAGGCCCGGTTGCAGAGCCTTAAGGAATTATACAATTTGTCCAACAAAACGTCACTATTTCAATGATAATTCTTTTTTGGAATTTTCTTCAGGCAGGTAGGTACCTACCATTTTATTGAATTGACCGATTTGATAGTTCGTTGTAGGATCCACGCTCTGGCGGGATAGAAAGGTAGTATCCAACACGGCTATCTCTTGAACTGGAAACGGAACACACAGACAGGGGAAATGCCAAGCGGTTGAATTAAAACAGGACTTTGCTACGCTCTCCACTGTCCGAAGCCAGTGGGGCTATCACAGATATAATAAATTAAAATATAGAAGTGGAAGCAAAATATTGGGAAGTACCTGGATAATTAGATCTGGTCACAAAAAACGGCTAAAGTCATTAAAACGTTTCTTTTCTGAATGTTGGTCTTTCACCAGGGCGATGCTGAGAGTATCACGACTCTGGGACGTGCTAGAATTTAAGCACTATTAATATTACTTTACATTAACTAAATGTGAAATAACACATAGGTATTCAGTAATAAAAGTACGACCTCTGGATGCGAGGTTGAGATTTACACAAACAATAAATTAAGGCAATCAAATAGTCCAGGAAAAAATCTAAATCGGAATTCACTCCCTTTTATGGGAGGAGTTTAAAAATACTTGAGAAAAAGCTTTTGGAAAGGTTGGAAAAGGTATTTGAGATTTTTTTGTACAGGTTGATTTCGTAAAGGCCCGTAAAAAACATTAACTCATTTTTTATGCATTGTTCACTGTAATAAAACAGAATTTTAAAATTGATTTTACGGAAAAAGCGACGCGAAGCCTAACGTCCGTTCCCCGCTCTGTCCGGGGGCGGACTGACAAAAAAAACGGGCGTGACAAGTTATGTAGTCCTTCGGTGGACGACATAGAGTTCACTTTGAAAATCCAAATTCATCTACTGCCGGCCGTATTGTAAAATAACAACGCGAAAATGCATATTTTATTTTATTTTTTGAACTTCGAGCGTAAATATATATTCTTTTGCGATTATTATAAAAAAAACTGAACTTGCCACATTAAAAAAATAAAACCATATCCGAAAAGGGGTTTATAAATAGGAGAGTTTGGACTTTGAAGTGTTTTTTATAGACCTTATACTTTATTTTTTATAGGCTTATTAAAAGACTTAAAAAAACTGACCGATATCTTTAAGGGCCAAGATATGTTCTACATGCAGTATTTAATTGAAGCATCTATCTTCTAAGCGATCCAATTTTCAAAACAAAAACATATGATTTTGTATGATTTTGCATTATTTAGTATGGCTTCATCTTAAATAAATAATTTACCACAAAAAGAAGTCCAGATATGTTCCTTTGAAAGACTGTCATCTTAAACTTTGTTAAACCATTATTATGGTTTAGGTTTAGTTTTTTTTACCGAAGTACCATCACAAACAACGATAATGTTACGTTATGCAAAAGTACGCGATATTGATAGGAAATATTGATTCAATCCGATGAAGGAAAGTGTCAATTTCCAAAGTGTAAATAGAAATAAATGAAAATGGGAATTTTCATCTCGTTATCACACACTTTTTGCTTTTCCTATTTCACTGAAATTCCATAAAAAATAATTGGAGAATTTTACTCTTGCCGCTAGAGGTCACTATCTAAATTTGTAATACAAGCAATTTGTACTACTAATGGTTTACCTGTAAATTTTGTAAGGGAAGTTAGGAAAATGTCTCAAGATTTCTGATGAACGAAATTCTTAAACTATAATTTTTTTATTCTAAGAATTTGTACGTATGGTCTTGCTTATGGAATACTCCCAGAGAGAGGCTGTACGTAAGACGTCGACAAAAAATATTCCTTCTCTTGTATGAAAACGAAAAAGACAGAAGATATTAACGATGACGTCACTCTGGGACTCCTATTCGCCTACTTTTTGATTTTGGCGAATAGGCATCTGAAGATACTCTCAGAATCGCCCTGGTATAAGTCCACCGTTCAAATTTGAAACGTTACTTGTAATGGCTCGTGTTTAAGGATCAGATCTGAATGTTCAGGAAGATACTTCCCCAAATTCCTCTTCCTCATCTCCTTCCCCTCCCAACTACCTTTACCCTCACAACATACCCCTATTTAGGCTTGTTGAAAAAGTATCGATATATCGATGTATCGATATTTTTAATTCGATATATCGATATTTTTAGCCGATATATTTTGATCCGATATATCGATATAACGATACAAAATATCCAATATCGAAAATTGTATCAAAAACGATATTTTTAAAACCTTATTTTATTAAAGTCACTAGAATCCCAAACCTTATAGGAACGAACGGAAAAAAGTAACTGTTTTGGGTCATGACATCTGGCGGTTGAAATTTTAACTATTAGTAGCTTACAAATCTTTTGTCCTTGCATTAGTATTTGTGATCACTAATACTATCTCATGTGTGTAGGTACATACATAGAAATGTATGCTATTTTTCGCCATTTATGTGTTGGTTTCCAACTGTCTATGATTATTGACTATACCTTGTTCCAAACACCAAGTCCTTTTGACAGATTAATACGCCAATAGAATGTTACTGACAGTGGCGGCTCGTGACTTTTGGTTGTGCTAGGGTGCTAATATTAAAAAAATGGCATCATGGATGTTGTCGTATGCGAAAAATATTTTTTTTTTTTTTTTTTCAAAAATCGGTGTTTTGTATGAAGATTTTTCAGGAAATCGGTGCGGCGCACCACCAAACTGAAACTAACCTGAAATTTTTCATACAAAAAACTGATTTTCAAAAAAAAAAAAAAAAATTTTTTTCGGCTACAACAACATCAATAATGCCATTTTTTTAATATCAGCACTCTAGCACACCAAAAAGTCACGAGCCGCCACTGGTTACTGAGACGCATACAAACTTTGTATGCGTCTCAGTTTACATATAAGTTAGAAGACAGCTTTTTAGTTTTTGATACTTTTGTAATTATTACCTAATAAAAATGAATACTGATAAAAATACCTTCATTTTTATTGAGATTTTTGTACATTAAACAAAGCGCATTTTGTATAAAAATTACTATTGATAATATTGAGCTGAATACACTATTATTTTAAAAACGCAAAATCTCTTGAAAATTTAACCGATATATCGATAAATCGATATTTTTTCCTCGATATATCGACGTCGATATTGATATTTTAATAAATATCGGTAAATCGATATATCGTTTTTTTTCACTTTCGACATCCCTACCCCTATTGGGAATCCATAGACTCACTAACTCCAGACGGTTTGGAGACGTTGGGATTCTTGCACGGTATTCACATAAAAAATCATAATATAATAAACACATACAATATGTTGTACAGTATTCACATAAAAAATCATAATATAAAAAACACATACAATATGTTGCACGGTATTCACATAAAAAATCATAATATAATAAACACATACAATATGTTGCACGGTATTCACATAAAAAAATCATAATATAATAAACACATACAATATGTTGCACGGTATTCACATAAAAAATCATAATATAATAAACACATACAATATGTTGCACGGTATTCACATAAAAAAATCATAATATAATACACACATACAATATGTTGTACGATATTCACAAACATTAAATAATAAACGTATATGTCTTGTGCGGTATTCACATCCATATAACGTTAATAAAAACGTGGCAGTGTGTTATTGTTTCCAAACTCTGAAATTCTCTGTAATTTAATTTAATTTGGGAGGCGGGTATGGGTACCACCGCCCCGGGAACCTTTATTGGATAACCGACACCTCTGCCATAGGTCACCCCAAGTGGTTCGCTACGATTGGTGATTTAGCAGGTGCGCCCGTGTTTATGGGGTGAGGTTTGTCTAGGTCTTGGAGGCGGATGACTAGGACACACTGAACCCCAGATTCCTACCCACCTCTTAAACCCTTTTCCTTCCCAGAACTCTTCTCTCATTCATTCCCTTAAAAAAAGCACTCCACACAGCATCCCCAAAGATGACATAGGCCTTGAGGGAAATTATTTTACTCAGGGCCTCCTGTGTTTTTTTTTACATGAATACCGCACAAGAGTCCTAACTGCTCCCATCTGGAGCCAGTGGGACCATGCCATCCACAATTGGGGTATGTTGTGAAGCTGAAGGTAGTGGGGAGGGGAAGGAGTTAAGGAATAGGAAGGTGGGGAAGTACCTGGCTATTCAGATCTGGTCACCAAACACGGCTAAAGCCATTTCAAGCTACATTTCAATACTGAATGGTGGTCTTACACCAGGGCGATACTGAGAGTATCTTCCACTCTGGAACGTGCCGCAAATATACTATAAATTATTTTAAATGAATAAATTGTGAAATAACACAAATTAATCAAATAAAATTCATTTGCCACGCCGGGATTCGAACCCGCGACCTTCGGAGTGCTAGTCAAGAGCCTTATCGCTGGACTATGCCTGCTATGTGTAGATCTCATATAAAAAAAATCAATTTCTGAATTCGAATAATAAATGCAACGGCTGCTGTTAGCAAAGAATATATACTGTATTCGACTCAGCATTCGCTTCGATGCCTACCCACAATCTAGACGTAATTATCATATCAACCCATCAACATATGAATATTAAACTTAACTTCCAAAGTCAAAATCTCGCTTGGTAGAAATGGTTTGGTGTACTTTGCAGAACATTACATCATACCCTAGTAATCATATTAATTATTATTCATACCATGCCGTGATTTATAATTATTATGAAGTAAGTACAATCTGTCCGATTTCTTGGATAATAGCACTTTATGTGTGTGATTAAAATTAGTAATATAGCGAACTTAAAAATGTCGTAGCCACTTAATGTGAATTATTTAACCATTTCAAACATAAAACATCACTGATAAACATCTCTGTTTTAAAATTACTGTATAAGAAATAATAATATTTCCTCGGGTCATATTAGACTGTTCTGGGACAGGGTTGGGCAAACCAAAGTCCGCGACCCGAATATTAAATTATGTTGTAAATATATTAACAAAAACAACAATGAGAAAATCATGAATTTATTATGTTTTCTTCTCTATACTTGTTCAACGACTTCGCAAACATATGCATGAATGTCGCAAATAAATAGACGGATGAAGTCAAGTGTTGTGGTAGGGGTAGGATAAGGGGGAAGGGGGAGGGTAGAGGGTGGAGGGGATGGTGGTAGGGTAGAGGGGGTTGGGGGAAGGGGGAGGGTAGAAGGTGGAGAGGATGGTGGGTGGGTAGAGGGTGTTGGGTGGGTAGAGGGTGTTGGGTGAGGGGGGAGGGGGACGGGGGAGGGGAATAGGGGAACTCGGAAGGTGCGGAGGGGGGGGGGGGGGGGGGGGGGGAGGGGAACTCGGGAGCGGAGAGGGGAACTAAAAACCGCCCGCAGGGCCTAACAGCAAAAACCAACGGAGCGGATTTTTAACTGCTAGTATTTAATAAAAAATATATAAATGCACTACTCTATCAAAAATTTTTGACGAGCTCTATTTCATGCGGTAGTAAAGGCAACTTCCAAACACGCGAACTTTTTACAAAAGCACAGGTTAGAAAGATCGCATAGAGATATTGGGCGAATTCTTGGCACGCTACTTTCACAGATAATGTAAGCTAATCCATTGCCAAAGTTGACCGGAAGTCCAACCCCTACACCCTACATGATGGGGGCAAAGGGAGGGGCTGGACGAAGGCCGGGGATGAAAGATGACACCCTCAGGAGGGTTGATTAAAAGTTAACTTAGTTAGCGAAGCCATTACCACAGGTGATAAAAATACTATTTTTAACAAGAAATTACATTTAATATAGTCTATCAAAACGATATTCGGTAATTCCTTATTTAAGGGAAGCGATTTATCAATCTTGTGACGTCTCGGTATAATATTTTTTTTCCAAAATAAATTAATTCAGTTTGTGAAGAGGACAACCTATTGCTCCTTAGAATAACGTTGGAATTTAATTTGCGATGTTTCTCGGAAAATAGTAAAGGTGATCCAAAAAAAAGATACAAACAATAAAAACATTTCAGAAATAGAGTTGAACTGCGTGTTAACCTTTGTTTTGCAAATAAAACCAATTTACTATACGCCAATTGTCTGCGATGGATAGAATGGATCCAACGCTACTTACCACAGAATCTTTACTACATCGTTTTAAGACAAGTTTTATATGATCGTGCCATATCCTTCAGGGAGTTCCCGACTTTATAATATCGCACGTTTCACCATATATGTATATTCTTTTTAGCAAAAAATACTTTGAACTAGTCTCTTTACATGTGGTGCAATACAACACGTGAAACTTAAATTTAAATAAATTTATTTATTTATCGTTTCTTCACATGGTGTTAATATTTTCATATCGATTTTTAACCTCATTAGGACTAATCTGTGTTGAGGTTAATAATTTTAAGATAAATGAATCGCCACCAAATTGGATAATTCTTTCATTTTTTTGTGTTCGTTATTGTCAGGACAAGGTTTGTATAAAACTACTGGTGAGCTCTGGCTTTATGAAATTTGTATAAAAAAAGTGTAATAAGTGGCACGCGAGCTGTTTTAAAACTGTATGTACAAGGATTGAATTTATGGAATGCAGGAGGGGGGAGAGGAACTCGGGTAGTGGGTTTGCGGGAGGGGGGAAGGGGAACCCGGGAGAGAGAAGGGAAACTCGGGAGGGAGGTTCGCAGGACGGGGGAAGGGGGGAGTGGACTGGGGAGAAGGAAGGAGGAGGAGGCGGAGTGGAAATGCTAGAAGGGAAGGGGATGCGGGAGAGGAAGGGGACGAATGGGAAAGGACACGCAGAGAGAAATAATTTCTTTATGAAATGGCTAAGCAACGTATGCCGGGAACCAGCTAGTAATTTTATAAAATAACTAGTGAGTATCCGGCATGCGCTGCAATGTCACCCGAAGAAAGAAAGTTTTCGTGTTTAAATTCTGATTTTTGAAGCGCTTTTGAATACACAATATTTTGTTTTTTCGTATGGTCAGTACTTACACTAATAAATCAGAAGGTTTTTCGATGAGCGAGCAAACCACATACAGCTGTCCGTGTAAGAAGCATAATATTCCAAATTTACCCCTGCCATCCCCTACCGCTACTATGTCTCCTTTGCAGTCCCTCCCTCTTCCCCTCCCCTGTCCCACCCCTCCCGGATTCGCCACCCCTCCTGCCGCTAAACTATACGAAATACACACAGTTTTAAAACAACCCGCGCGCCACCTTCTGTATTTGTTTATAGGAATTTTAAAAAGCCAAAGCTCACCATTATACATAGAAACCTTGGTGGGCATGCGCACAATAAATTACCAAAGTTTCATCGCAATTGGTTGAATGGTGTAAGAACGCATACAGGACAAATACAGAAATATTCGTTTTTACATACTCGTATAAAAAAAAATAACACAAAATAATACCCACATAAAAATACTTACTCAGACTATAAAAATATTATTACCATTTGTTATTTCGGCTACTGGCATTATACCTAGCTCTCTCATTCAAAATTTAAGCTCAATAGATTTGTCAAAGAATTTATATATAAAAATGCAAAAAAAAAACAGTCATTTTAAATACATGTAAGATTGCGAAAGTTTTTTTAAATTATTTATATTGAGGGATCAGTAGATCGGATATGAAAATACCGGTGAATTATTTTCCCATTTGGTATCTGGTAGGTTGACATGTTTTTCATGTATTATTTTGTATTTAATATACTTGTGGAAAAGTTTGTGGAAGGGTTTAGTTTTTCCTGTGGGGAAGATTTAACCCGGACATAAAATCATCAAAAATTATGCAAATACATTACAAAAGCCATAACCGGTTATTTTTTAACTCAATTAAAATATAATATTTAAATGTTTCATTCTGTTTGTGTTTTAAAACCACAAATAAATGACAAAAGTCACGCGATAACACACGCGTGTTTAATTTATTTAAAAAAGCGTATTTACTTGCATTTCCGTTAACGTTACCGAAAAATCGTTACATTTACGTGTTATCGGTAGAAAATCTTCGAATCAGAAATTCTTCTAAGTAAATTGAAAATAAATGCAAAAGAAGTAATAAATCTAGCAATTCGATTGTTTTTAAACCCCCATTTATCAGATCAGAACTAACTTTCGTAGCCAACTTTGGGAAAAGTAGGATTTGGAGTATAAGATATCTAAAGCAATTATACCGCGTTGGCTGCAGCAGCGTTGCACGCGAACCTGTCTTCCCAATTTATTCTGAAAATTTCAACCTTATACCTATTTTTCTATCAGGGGTGGACTGGGCAATTTAGTAGCCCAGGGATTATTACTTGTTTTATTTTCGTTTATATAAAAATAAACTCGAATTAAAGTTTTAAAACCAACGATAAAAATAATAATGTGACCTGAATGTGCTCACCTAGAACGATAAGGCTATACTAATTTTATGATGCTAGTCCTTAAAATTTGGTAATTGTTTTGAGAGACATAAAAGAGTCTGTAGAAATCCTTTATTTTTTTATTGTCATAAAGCTTCATTTGTAAAACTTGTTTTAATTTAAAGTTTTTTTGCATGCATTTAATAATAAAATTTTTTAATTAAAAAAATATAGATTATTTAAAAACATGTTGGGTAATTATGACTATACGCCTCTATATCGGTTTCGCCTCCCGCAAATGTTAAATGCCTTCAGAATCAAACAGCTGACACGCGTAATAATAATTATGCCGCAAAAATGGTTTATAATACATACGTACATAAAACATTTCAACACAGGTATACCCTAGTGAGACAGGCATCGAATAATATAATGTATACATACCTTATATAGATCAATAAATAAATAAATAAATAAATATATATTTTGTTAATGTTATTTTGAAGTTCTTAAATTATTTTAGTACGTATTTTTGTTAGAGCTGTTTCGACTTACAGGGCAATTTTCAAACTATGGTTAAACCACTTTGAGACGAATTATTTATTTATTTATTTATTTATTTATTGAATTTCACGCCCGGCTGGGCTTTTACATGCATTTTTTTTTTACAAAGAACATCTAAATTTAAATAAGCATAACAAAATTTTAAAAAACAAAAAAACAAATACATAAACAAAACAAAAACAAAATCAAAATCATAACCAAATCTAAAACCAAAATACAATAAAAAACAAATTGAAATAAAAACAAAATACTCCACCATGCAAGATGGAAAAAGATGTAGACTGAGAAAAGTAAAGTACACGTGAAATGATTCGAAGCAGAGCTATTCAGTTGGATTAATTAAATTTGTTGTTCTTCTTTTAGATATAAATTCTACTAAGACTTGTTTGTATTTAGTGAATGATGTGTTAAATATATCAACAACATCTTTATAGTCATTACCCAAATTTTGTATACGGCGAACGGGGGTATACAATTGTGATTCTGTGTTGGAGTTGTCACAATAGAATGGTAGATACTGCCTCGATGTTGAATTGCGAGGTATATGGAAGGAAATCAAGTTTAATAGTTCAGGGCTGTCAATTACTGAATTTATGATTTTATTTAAACATGTTAGGTCATATACTATTCTGCGTTCGGACAATTTTAATAAATTAAGTTGACATAGTAGATAATCATAGTTGATACATTCACTTGTGATACCCATTCTGAAATTAATATATCTTAAGAATTTATTTTGAATTCTTTCTATCGTGAGTGAATGCTTAGCATAACTAGGTGCCCATACTGTCGAGTTGTACTCGATTTGACTCCTTACCAATGACATGTACAAATTTTTAATGGTTTGAATATTTTTAAATTGACTGCAAATTCTTATTACGAAACCCAACATTTTCAAAGCTTTATTTGATGTAATTTCAATATGATTTATAAATTTCAGTTTTTGATCAAAGTTTACACCTAAATCATTCACCTCGGTTACAGCTGTTAGCACTACATCATTAATGGAGTACTCATAAATTATTGGATTTTTTATTCTATGAAATCTCATAATAAGACATTTACTTAAATTTAGTTGTAGATAGTTCTCTTGGCACCAAACAAAAAGTTTAAACAAATTATTAGACAATGTTTGACAGTCATTAATATTTCTTATAGCTTTATATATTTTCATATCGTCCGCAAACTTTAAAACTTGGACATCGTTGAAAATAGTAAGAACATCATTCACAAATATCAAAAATAAAATTGGTCCCAAATGTGACCCTTGTGGAACGCCGCTGGTAGCGATAAATTTATATGAAGTAAAGCCTTCAATTTTAACGGCTAATTGCCTGTTACTTAAATAACTTTTAAACCACTCGTATAAATACCCTACTATTCCTAATTTGTGAAGTTTTTTTAACAAGAGATCATGATTAACCCTGTCAAATGCTTTGCTGAAATCGGTATAGACTGAATCAACTTGTAACTTCTTAGACATGGATTCGGATATATAGTTTTGGTAAATTAAAAGATTAGACAAGGTAGATTTTCCTGAAGTGAAACCATGTTGGTTAGGTAAAATTAGTGGCGTGATACAGTGGATGATTTTGTTTAAAATAAGTTTCTCAAATAATTTTGGGATGGTTGATAAAAGGCAGATCGGTCTATAATTGCTCACCTCGTTTTTGTCTCCTTTTTTAAATATCGGGGTGAGGAAACTGTATTTCCATTTTTCAGGAAAATTTCCAGTTTGTAACGACTGGTTGAAAAGAAAATGTAGTGGATATGCAAGAGTGGTGGCGCAATTCTTTAGGAAAACAGGTGGGATATTATCAGGACCACCGCTCTTACTTTGATCCAGTTGTTTTAGCTTAGTCAGTACATCGTTATATTCAATTATTACATTAGATAAATTTAAATAATGATCCGAGGAAAAAGTTGGCGAGCAATCTTTGAATGTTGTTGGGTCATGGATATAAACACTTTTAAAAAAGTCTGCAAATAGGTGAGCTACGTTTTGAGTGTCGTTGGCTCTTTTTCTTTCGTAACACATGTTAGAGGGTACACTAACGTCGTCATTTTTCAAAGACTTTGTGAAATTCCAAAAATGTTTTATGTCACCATTTATTGAATTTTCTACTTTATTTATATAATTATTGTAGCAGATTTTTGACAATTTTTTGCATTCTTTTCTTATTTTACTGAACTCTGTATAATTTGGAAGGGATCCCTCTTCTTTATATTTTTTATGTAAATTTTTTTTTTTAGCTATTAGTTGGATTAATTCCTTACTGAACCATTTTGGATGCTTTGATTCTTTATATTCAATTAATGGTATACAGTCTACGATAATGGCATTTATTTTGGAATAAAATGAATCTATGTTAGAGCTCACATCGCTTTCCTCGAGAAACGGCCAATCCACTTTGCTGAGATGTTCATTAATTTCATCGTAATTGGCATTTTTAAAGTTATAACTAGAACTTGTTAGTTTAATACTTCTTTTTACATTGTTAGGAATTATTACTGACAGTGGAGGATGATGATTGTCTATGGGAAGGATGGATTCTGATGCTTTACTAACTACTATGTCCTCTTCATTTGAAAAAACAAGATCTAGTAGGCGATTACTCAAATTATGCACATTATTAAATTGGGTGAGATTCAGAAATATTGACATGTCTAGGATTTCCCTTTCGCAAAATGTTATTGATTGGGAATCAATACAGTTGAAATCACAATTTGGAAGATTGTAATCACCAAAAATGATGAATTTATGTTTTTTATATTTTGATTTTAAAAGTTCAACATCTTCCGAATGTTTTTTATACATAGATATATTAGCTGAGGGAGGAATATACACACAACCAATGACGTAATTTTGATTTTTATCATTTACCACAATGAAAATTTGTTCAACATCACGATTTTTAGTTTTTAACACTTTTGAGGACATTTTTTTGCAGACTGCTATTAGAACCCCTCCACCTCTGGATCTGGAACTAGTGTTGATACTTCTGTCGAGCCGGTAGACCTGATGAAAGGGTAGACCGAGCTCTGCTGAGTGGATCGACGGTTCTAGCCAGGTTTCCGTAAGAGCGATGACATCGTGTGAAATAATTGGGGCATTTATCCTAAATTCATTCAGCTTTGTCCTTAAACCTCTGACGTTCTGGTAGTAGAGTCTTCTCGATGACGGCTTGACGAGTTTTTTGGAAGTGAATTAACTATTTTAGGTGTTGAATTTATGTACTTTATAGTTAAATTGGTTTCTCCGTTGTTTTGCCTATTTTCCAGCTCCTTCCACAAACTTGTAATTTGTTGACGTTGCAGTACGGTTAGGTCATGTTTTATTTTAATAGTATTTTTATCCAGAGGTATTGTTTTTTTCAATAGCACAAGTTTGGCTTGGTTCGAATCTGAAAGTACAATCTTGATAGGGCGAGTTTTATCAGCATTTTTTCGTCCCAACCTATATATTTGTAGGTGGGTGGTGTCAATATTGTCCACTTTTTGGAGTATATTGGAAACTTGACTCCGATCTTCATTTATGCAGTCCGATTGTAATGTAGCCGTGCTCTCAGGAACGTTGAACATTATTATATTATTGGCACGTATTTTTCTCTCCTCCATTTCAGCTATTGTTTCTGATATTCCAGAAACGTCCGCACTGGTAATTGAAGGAAGCTGAGGATGCGGTGGTTGGCTTTTGTAAGCGTTCAGCTCACCTTCGAGAGTTGCCATTCTGGCAGCCATACCGGCAATCGTTCCCAGTATTTCATTAGTCTTTGGGATTATTTTTGCTATGTGTTCTTTAGTAAATTTACTGTTGGGGTCCATTACCATGTTAGTAAGTATATTTACGGCATCTTTGGCCACTTTTATATACGCTTGAGAATCCATTTTGTGTAATAATATTTATTTTATGGTTAAAAAAAAATAAAGTAAAAGCTTCTGAAAGATGTGTAAAAAAAACTTTAAGAAAGTGTAGGATTCGAACTGACTTGCTTCAGATATCTCCAAGAAAAAAAAAAAACTAGAATGTGCAGGATTCGAACTGACTTTGCCTTCAGATATGGAGCTATTTCAGTTACCGCTCTGTCCCCTTAGCTGTTGACTGTCTATGACGTAGCGTGGAATACGTGCAGTATTAATAATCTTTGCAGAAGTACGTTTAAAAATAAGCTGATAGGTATTTCAACGGCAAAACTAATTGTCACTTTGCAAAAGATTATTAATTCCTATAATCACTTAATAAAACCGGTCAGAGTACATTAAAGTAGGGTATTTCACGGAACTGTTCTTCACGAAAACGTTTAACGATAATTTTCTTCTTTTAATGTATTTTATGCTATAAATTCAGATGAACTTTGTGGAGCGTTTTTTTTGCGTGCGCTCTGTGTGATAAAACTGTAACTGTATTTAAACTGTATTTAAACGATTTTAAATGTAAATTTTTTTAAGATGCCTAAATTGATTTATTACGGGTTAAAACAATTTGCTGAGGTACTAATTGAGATAGTAGACACTCTATTATGTGGGGTTCGGAATCTGTTTTCCCTGCATTATGTGTTAGGGTTTTAAATTCTTTTGTAATGACGTTACTGCCATTACTCATTTAAGTGGGTTATATTGTTTAAGTTTTGCAAACATACTAAGTAGTGGGGAATAAACAATTTTCTTTATAACATACTAAGTTCTGGGGAATAAACATTGGGGTTATCTGTTCGTTTATTGATTTCTAATTGTTCAAGCATATTTAATCTAAGACTCTTTCTTTCTATATGTAATGGTTTAGGCTAGTTATTTTTTTTTTACTATAACAACATAGAATTATGTTCTTTGAATCTAGTTTAGAATGCTCTTTTTGTTTGTCCTATTGTCCGATGTAAGTGGCGTTACCGTTGGCGTGGTCACATTTTAATTCATGTATGCCACCGTTATTTAGTTTAGGATTTCTACTTTTTTAGTTTTTAAGGGTTGTTCGATTATTTTTTTATTATTGGTTCATACGTAAAAGAAAAAAAAACTATTAAATATTCTCATATAACATTCTTCAACGGTTAAAATAAAGGATGTGTGCACCAAAATGAAGTAACTGGGTTTGCAAGGAAATTTTCAGTTCGCGTCTGATTCTATCCACTAGGAAGGAGCTAGTTCGCATTGAACACGAACGGACCTCCCTACCCCTCACCCCTCACCTCCCATCCCTCACCACCTACCCTCCTACCCATAATGAATCACTGAAATATTCACGAAACTGCGAAGCGATCGCGAGAGGATTAACAGACAGAATTAAATAGACAACAACCCTTGAAATGCCAGCGAATCCGTAGCGGGTTTGCTACGAACTCACAGCATTTGCCTCGATTTTATAGAATTTTGAACCGTAAAAAATGCTTCTAGCATACTAAAATGTACTTTAATCGATTGGCAAGAAAACAGTGTATTTTTACGTAAATCTATGTTGTCGATTCGTCACTTACAAATGTATTTATTTTATTTGTGGAAAAAGGCTTCGCTAAATTCCATTCCTAATGTTGTAATTCTGATTTTCAAAAGTCATAGTACCTACTTTATTAATTTACAGGAAAGCCACGTATGACTTATTTTTACTGAAAAAAACGCTTACTTAGCTGGAAATTATTAAAACTCAAAAATATTTCTCAAAACATTATCTACATATTATTTTTTTTCATATTAGAAAAAAACATTTCACTGAATATCAATAGCTTTCCTGGGAAAACTACATAAGGTTGATATATACGATTTGTATAATTTTATAAAAACACTAGCTGACCCGACAAACGTTGTTCTGCCACATAAATTATTTCTAGTGAATATTTTGGTTGTATAAAAAATAAAGAATGTATTGTACCTAAGTGTGTGGGGATGGGATCTATGACACACAGAGGAATGGAGCACCGTAGACGATGACCGCCGATAAAAGCAAAAAACATTAACTAAAGTAGGAAAATGAAATAAAAAAAAACCAATATGAATTTCGAAGAGCAATTGAGTGTATGATATTTTTCGTCGGTCCGTCTTAAGCCAACACAAATAAGCTCGATGGTTTGCCCACGCGAGAACATGATGCCGAATGAAATATCAAAATGACGCGACGCTTCTCGTGAATGTTTTGCGCATGTGTGGATGAAAGTTAGATGAGGCGGATATAGCGCCATCTATCATTTAACAACATAAATAATTTCTTTCAGTTACGAATACGAAAAACGGTTAAATTTGTTCGTACAAAAATACTGTAATCGCGACTAAAAAATGGGAGGGTGGGGGTAAGAGTTTTAAAAATTGGGGTTATAGGTATTTTTGATGAAAATAAAAAAAAATAGAAAAAAAAATCTGGATAGGGACACCTTAATCACCCAGCGTTATGAAATATACTTTAAAACCTATTCTCATACCTACCCAATATACATAAAAAATTTCATAAAAATCGGTCAAGCTGTTTCGGGGGAGTGCGACCACAAACACCGTGATCGAGATTTTTTATATATAAGATTATCTGGTAAGATGATAGAATTTACAAAAATATAATTTGGCAAAAAACTAGTAAGTTATTACGAAAATAGTATCAGCCGGGGAGCACGGCGGGCCGCTCGTCTTTTTAACTGGAATTAAGCAACTAAGGGTTAAAAGAGAAATGTGGAGCTTTCCCCAGTTCATTGGTTCCTTCCAGTTTAGTTCAGTGGAATATTTCACAAGGCTTAATAGCTACTCAGTTTACCCCTCGGGCATAAACAAAATAATATCATGTCATCAAATTAACATTCCAGCTGGACATTCAATTTCAAATATACGCTAGTTTTGATCGTAGATATCCCAAAATTAAATACTGTTTTTAAAAGCAAACGAAAGACTACTTTGATTTTGATTGGACGTAACGCAATTAAAAATATCAAAATTTTGAACGCAATCGTAGCTATGGGTTTAAAATCAATTACCAGTGATTCTTTTTTTTGTAAACTGTACATATTTATCACGCTACATGAAACTACCAAATACATTTAGACAAGCGTATTATAAAGAATACTGTTTTATAACTTTTTCATTTTACATAATTTTTTTTTTGTTAATTGGCAAATCTTGCCCGGGAGCGTCTAGTTCCGGTCTATTGGAATCGTAGTCCTTGAGTGTCCAGTGTATTGTAATCTTTTAAATGTAAAGAGAAGGCTTCTGTCTTTCTAAATATGTTTATATTATGTATCGGACCATGACGAACATGAGGTAGAACGAATTTTATGAGAACCTGTCATTTGGTTATAGATATAATACATCACTATGTAGCGGGAGTGGTTTGAACTTTCTTCGAGGTTTTAACGAACAGAATTAAAAATAAAATTTATAACAGAAATACAATTTTCCTCCAGTTTCTCAGTGGAATATTTCACAGCGCAGTAATACTCAGTTAATGTGCAATTTGTATTTACTGCAACTCTCTTTGAACGTCTTTCAATGCACCGACAGTTTCACATAATCCTTAGAAAGATGCTTATGTTCATACTCCAAGAAAAGTGCAATGTAATGTAGATATCGCAGCCATCGCTTGACTCGACTATATCGCTCACACAAATGAATTGCTAGCAAGTTTAAAAAATTAAATAAAAGTTATAAAAAAATAAAAAAATGAATTATATAGGGGAGACCGGGGACAGTTGTACTAATTTGACTTTGGCCATTTTCTACATCTTAGGTATAATGTTTATGAAAAAAATGCGACGGCAGATAATTTAGTTGTCTACCAAATTCTTATTCTATTATTTTTCTAAATCTTATAGAATTTAAGCTATAAGCGCATAAACAGATCGGGGGAAATGCTACAACTGACCCCTACCCCGGGGTTAGTTGTACCAGTAGCGGAATTTAAATTAAAACACAGAATTTATGGATAAATTTAGTTAATTTTAATAATTTCGGTGAGGAAAAACAGTTTTTTTGTTGGTTTATAAAATTACTTTTCAAAATTTCAATTACATTGAACGTAATACACAATTTATCTGACCGCAAGAAATCTCTTATAGAATTCGTCAGTTGAAGTGTTACCAAGAACCTTAACTATTGTAATATAATAAAATGACAATACAAATATTTATTAACACCATAGCATGTTTTAAACTCAAGAAAAGAGAAGAAAAAAATAATAAAATTTTGTATGAAAACATCGTGGTACATTTATCCCCGCGGTACAATTGTCCCCAAACAATATGTATATATATTCCTTTTGCAATAATTTTTTTTAAGACAATATACAACGAACAAATATACTGGCTCAAACTATTACATATTAAAGTCTTATTTAAATTAAAATAATTATAATGTAAACTTGTAACCATAAAATACATGTATTCAAAAACCACTTATTACAAAAAAATAGTAACAAACAAAAAATAACAAAAACGCTGACTTGTTGAGAATCGGTCACCTTATAATTTGTAGGAACTATATAACCACAAAAAAGAAAAATTAAATAAGAAATAACCTCTTACCATATTACGGGAAGTAAAAATTGTACTACGGACAAAGAATCACACTGGCTAAAAATTCTACATATAAAGTTTTTTAGGAACAATTTACAAAAAAATATAAACTTGTAACCATACAAAATATACATAATCAAATAAACTAAGTTTTGAAAAAACATAACATAAACGTAACAAATAAACTAAAAACGAACAAAAAAAAAATAGAAAAAATGCTTGGCTTGGTGAGGGATCGGTCGCCTAATAACTTAATAGAAACTATATAACTGTAGAACTCGCGGTTGGAGGTTGCCAATGTAGAATAAAGAGATTGCATATTGGAATATTGAGTTCTACCAAAAATTATAGTTTGCAAATTAATTCAGGAATGGACAGCGAAACAGATTTATTACACTAACGGCGCTTTGGTAAACAAAACGAACGTAGTTTCTCACTGGGTCAAGGTTCACTGCGGTTGCTTGAGGCGAGCTTGCTATGAAAAACACCCGAACACTGAACTCGTGTTTTGCCCGGCGCCTTTATATAGCCCGATAAGTCGGAGTGTTGCTTTGTGCGGCAGTAATTTTTCATTCGACGAATTTCTCGAAAGCGCCCGAACTGTGCATTTCAGGCGCGCAATGTTTCGAACCTTTTCTGGAACGCGTGAAAGGTAGGTACAGGTATGTAGGTATAACGCAGCTCGGTATCGATGTGATAGGTGCCTACTATCAAGTCACGTAATTACGAGCGGTAGCCGGAAAGTTCCCGATGGTTCGGCATTCGAACATTTTAATATGGGCGATGCTTCTGGAAAGATCAATATTTTTCGGAAACAATCCAAAGCATGAGGTAGCAGATGCTGGCTGCTACATAACTATACAAAAGAAAAGTTTAATAACAAACAACCTCTTACCATATTATTTATTTATTTATTTAGAAATAATGAAAATATTATGAAAAATTAATTCACATTTATGACACACGTATTCAGGTTCTCGCCGTGTGCAATCTTCGTGGGACCAGGAGTTGCATTTAATCCACATTAACATAAATACATAAAGTGAAAAGGGTTTGGACATTGAAAGTATGGCGGACGGGCACGGACATGCACTTGAGCGTATGATTTGGGAGCTGTACTCACAGAATCTTAAAAAAAACCTCGGGGTTGGTTGTAGCATGGGGTTGATTGTACCGGTACAATCGTCCCCGCAAAAATCGGTACAACCATCCCCGAGGGGTCATTTTAAATTAAAACGCTAATTTTTGGTTAATCCATACTAACGAACGCTTCAAAACCCATCCTAAAATAAACTCAAATGTCCAAAGAAATGTGTAGATAGCAAAATACTAACAAATAACCATAGTCATTGCAATATTAGCGAATGAACGCAATCGAGAAAAGTTACGTTTAGGGCTCAAAAATTTATTCTTCCGATTGCGGACGTCCGGGATGTACCATGTCCCACGGGTTACTGACGATTGTCCGCATGTATCAGGGCCATCGCCTGACGACACATAGTATGCGTACCTGTTATAGTTAGGGAGTTATTCGCCTTGGTACTACTGACCCGTGGTACTATTGTCCCCGGTCTCCCCTATAATTAGTACTATACCTAGCTCTCTCATTTAAAATTTAGGCATATTAAATTTGTCAAAGAATTTATATATAAAAATGCGAAAGTCAGTAATTTTAAATACATGTAGGATTACAAAAGATGTTTTTTATATATTTATGTTGAGGGATCAGTAGGATTCATAGGTCCAATTAGGAGTTCCACCGAGCCGAACCCTCTGATATGAAAATATCTGGAATCGGTGAATTATTTTCCCATTTGGTCTTCTGCTAGGTTGACGTTGTTCTTGTATTATTTTGTATTTATTATATTTATATGTATAGTGCAATTGCATAGCGTAAATTGACTAGATGATCATTTGTGGAAAAGTGTGTGAAAGGGTTTAGTTTTTCCTGTGGGGAAGCTTTAACCCGGGCGTAAAATCTGAAGAAAAATTATAAAAAAACAATGAAATTATAAAACAATCAAACTGGTTATTCGGCTTTGGAAAAAAACTACAGATAAATAAAAAATGGATTTTACGTTTTAAAGCAGTTGTCCAGGCCTGACACTTTATTTTTTCAATGCTTATAAATATCCGTAGAAAAACGTCCGGTTTAGATGCGTTCTTCTCGCAGTATTTGTTATTGTCGTCCATTAACCATGACAGATGCAAATCCATTGAATCTGTCGTGATGTATTTGTTAATAAACCACCTCACTTGGCATTTATGGGCGATCAAATTTGCAAACCACAAACACATGGTTTTGCAATATTTTACGAGAACAGATAAGTTGTTAACAAGTTAAAGGAAAAACTAATGTTTTTTTGAACCACTTAAATCTTTTGTAAATTTCCAGTAGGTACAGTATTTGTAAGGCTTTGTTCAATTTAAAAGTAAACGAAAATCTTATAAATCATCTGGTGGCACTTAAAATGGACTGAAATAACTAACACTTAACTTCGAGAATGGGCAGAATACAAGGAACTCCTATTAACTTAAGAATCCCAGCAAGTAGTAAGTAGAGCTATGCATAATTAATACCCTATTACTCGTTCCTATAGTCAAATAGAGTACCGGGAACACACTACGTAAATAAATCGTGTACTTCTGACTTATCTAACTAACTTCTATAATGAAACGAATTGGTCAGGCGTACACCTACCTTATTACTCTTTCATAGTTTTATAGTTTCCCGGCCATCACCATTTATAAGACAAACAATTCCAAAAAAGACATAGGTCATTTTAAGATCTATTGTTTCTACGTACTCTGCTTATTAATTCAAAAGATAGTCCCGAATCACCACCCGTTATTGGTAAATGTTCCAACGAGGCCTACAAGGCACACAACGCTTCTTCACACAGAAGCCAACAACACTAATGCAGCAAATAACCCACCAATTACTCGCACAATCACAACATATATCCATTAAGAAACATTTTCATGATTCCTTGCTAATACACTAAACTAATTTATAAAATTTCTTAGCGTGATATAAATAATTTAAAAACTACTTAAACTCAATTTTTTATTAAACTTTTATTAACAGTCAATTTTAATTCGCGAGCATATAATTAATCTCTCCATACACTTTCTTCCATATACATAGTATTGTTAATATATTAATGTTCACTTTTTCCCCAAACTCGCTTTTTCTGGCGCGCGAAAAACGACCACTCTGCCCTTTACGTTTCAACCACCTCAAGGTTCACTTTCGCTCCAAGCGGATTAAGACAGGGAACCGTGCCCAAATCGTGTCCCGATTAGGGACCAGATTTCATACAAAAAGATGATGCAGGGTTAACATATTAATATTTAACTCGTACATTCATTAGATAAGGTTTATATTTTTTTTCTCTTTATTTTTTCCCATTATATCAACATATATAAATTTCAAAAGTAATTTTACATGTTTTCTAAATACAGTAATATGTAAACATAAGTTACAAGTAATATTGTAATAGTTAGCAATAAGAAAATATATAATAGACAAAAGTAGGTAATGGGAACCCAGACAAAGGCACTGCCTGTGTATGGGTAATATAAATAAAAATGCTGTATAGTATTATTAAGTACAAGAAAAAAATATTAATTTTAAAGTAAATGTTAAGAAATTTAGGTATCTGTGAAAAAAAGTTGTAAAAACAGTGAAAGAATTTTTTGTTGTTGATTTTTTGTTATTGTTTTGAAAGTAAATAAAGTTAGTCTTGAAGTTACCGTAGATTTAAATTGAAAAGTGAAACCTGAAGGCTTACAAAGAATTCATAAGAAAAAAGTGTTTCAACATCTGCATCATTCAGCCATAATTTTAATTTTTTTATGTAAAGTGATATTTTATTTATCATTTAAATGTCTTTTGGTAGAAGATTAAATGTACGAGATCCAATAAAACTGCTAAGTGTTTGCGTTACTTTGGTATTAGTTTGGGGGGTGTAAAATATATTATTAGTCCCTTCGCTATTTTCATTTTTTACGAAACAATTTTTCAAATCAAATAATTTACGGATATTGAATATTTTGGTCTCTTTGGATAATAACTCGGTCGAGTGTGTTTTATTTTTATTATGCAGAACTTTAATGATGCGCTTTTGAGTGGTTTGTAAAGAACCGTTTAAGAACCGTTCTCATTTCATGCGAAATTACCTACTGATATTTTAGATACTTTAACCATGTAATAATTTAATTTAATTTATCTTATCACTTGGATCATAATATACTTGCGCCCTCGATGTGATTTTTCACAAAAACGGCGCTATATAAATAATACAGATATTATTATTATACTGTGAAATTTTTAATAAAAAATATATCTTTTTATATCCTACATGTTATACACCACATAATAAAACGTAAAAGCTTAATGCAGCGTACAAAAAAATAATATTCCAAAAATGACCTTACTACATGGCTATTACAGTATAGTTGTATAGTATACCAAACTTCAATGAAAAATCAAACAAATATACGATGGACTTTCTCATACAAGATAGAGAGATTTCAAATCAAACTGATTGATCGGTTTTGTAAGATTTGTAAGATGAAATAGTGTAAAATTAAAAACTGAAAACAGTTTAAATCGCCACTGAACACATTAATTTTAAACAAGGTACACCTAACGAATGCTTTATATAAATAAAACAATTTTTTTTCGTCTCCTGTTTACCTCTTCGGAAGGTATATTAACACTAATTACACACCGTAATATGTACCTGCTCTTCTCATTATTTATTGGGTTAGCTGTACAAAATAGGATGTACGTATTGTTACGTAACAAATTAATGATTTGAGATAGACTACAGCGTGGTTGAGACGAGCTTTTACAAAAGCGGTGCTAGACAAATTATCCAATTATTACGACGTAGCTTCTGTAATTGAGCATATAATTTTAATCATTTATCTTTCATTTTGTTAGTTTTATTATTATAATTTGGGAGAAAATTTGATGGGTGGTATGGGTACCGGCGCCTCGGGAACCATTTATTGGATAACCAACATCTCTGCTATAGATCACCCCAAGTGGTTCGGTGCACGAGTTTGTTTGGCGGCGGAAGCATCTGCCCACCAGCTGCATGGCAGGTCGGATCGGGAGAGAGTGGTTATGGTAGTCCCTCGGACTTCTCCAGCCGTACTTTCACGAAACATCGCCTTGCACGACAGTGGGAGGGATGATTTCCTTCCCAGAACTTCCTCTCCTTCCTTTCCTAAAAAGATCCTCCACACTGCATCCTCAAAGACGACGTAAGCCCTGAGGGGAATTATTTTTCCTCAGGGCCTCCTGTGTGGAGCTAATGTAAAAAAAACACTATCGGAAGGTTCACAAAATGTTTAAATTACTTCTATTAACAAGTCAAAACTTCACTTTGTATGTAATTAGTAATTTGGGTCAAAGAAGCTGCTAGGTTTTATCCTAAATAATCTGTTAACATTATAGTTATGATTGATATTCAATAGGTACCTAATGGCTAAAACTTATTATTAATTTAAAATACCTAATGTTTCAAAGTTGCCAATTTCTACAATATTATTAGCGTAAATATTTAATAAAACCCATATCCCTTTGCTTCAACTGCATATTATAAATATTTTATTTTGCTGGCGTAAAATTTTTTCCATAGGAAAGCTAATAGCTCAGAAATGCACAAAATAATTTGCAAGGCAGATAGAAATATTACACCTTTAAATTTATATGACGAGAATGCCAACATTCTTATAAATACTAACCAGGAATTATTAGATTCCTGGTCAAATAAAATTATTCACGCAAAACACTTCAATTATCTCAACCAAACGTATGTTGACAAACTTTCGTCAAACAAATGGTTGAGTATTGGAGAGTTGAGCGCAGAAATAGAAGGATTTATGCTTGCCATTCAAGATAGAGTCATTAATACTAAAAATTATAGAAAGCATATAATCAAAGATATAAATCAAATTGATGATTTATGTAGAAAATGTTTGGCTTTTCCCGAAACTATAGAACATATTATATCGGGATGTTCTATATTAGCGCCTTCCGAGTATACATTTAGGCACAATCAGGTTTTAAAAATAATTCACCAAAGTTTGGTAATTAAACATAACTTGATTGACTGCCGTAATATAGTACCATATTATGAATATGAACCAAATTCATTTTTAGAAAATGAATTTTATAAAATATATTATGATAAAACTATACTAACAGACAGAACAATTAGTCATAATAGACCTGATATAGTTTTACATGACAAAATTAAAAAAATAACTTATATCATTGATGTAGCTATTCCAAATTCCTGTAATATTCAAAAAACTATTTCTGAAAAAATAAGAAAATACACAGATTTAGGAAATGAGATTAAAAGAATTTGGCATTCTCGGACTATAAAAATATTGCCATTTGTTATTTCGGCCACTGGCATAATACCTAGGAATCTGATTCAAAATTTAAGCATATTAGATTTGTCAAAGAATTTGTATATAAAAATGCAAAAATCAGTCATTTTAAATACATGTAGGATTACAAAGGATTTTTTAAATATTTATATTGAGGGATCAGTAGGATTTATAGGTTCAATTAGAAATGCCACAGAGATATGAAATATATACATATATATAAATATACACACACCCTCTGATATGAAAATATCTGGAGTCGGTGAATTATATTCCCATTTGGTCTCTAGTAGGTTGACATGTTGTTCTTGTATTGTTTTGTATTTATAATTGCATAGCGTGGGTTGACTAGATGATCATTTGGGGAAGTGTGTGAAAGGGTTTAGTTTTTCCTTCTTTTTTTTTTTTTTTTGGGGAAAATTTAACCCGGACATTTAAATCTGGTGCATAATATAGTATATAGGTATCGAACGTTATTATAACCCCAACGACTGCGTGGTTGAATTTCAGAACCCAGTTTCGAGTGGATGTTGATGCCGCACCGTACGCGTTGCGCCACAAATAACATCGTGTACGTGGAAATTCGTAACAAGATGTCGTCACTTACGTCAGCAGCTCGCATGTGGATGTTTCTTCCCTAGGTATAAGTTCTATGGATTTAATGAGCCTAGTTTTTGCACTGATAATTCGCGGTGGAATTCCATTGTATTAGAATTTGAAATTAAAACACTTTTGTACTTTCTTCCACTAATTTATATTTCATCAGGACCGGTTTCATCCTATTACGGACATTTTCAGACTGGTAGTTGAAATTCCTATGTTACGGTATTTATACACACTTAGGCAGGGGTACACAACATTGTTTCTATATAATGAATGTTGTGTATAAATGTGTGTATAAATAAAATTAACAAATTCATATATAAACAAATTCTAATTCTATGGATTATTAGAATTTAAGTATCTTTCCGGATACGGAGACATTACATATGGCGTCATTGCGTGTCACGGTTATTTTAATTCGGTGACTAGCTGTCACTGGATCCGAGAAACTGGCTATTTTTGGAACCAGTTCTTATCGGATTTAAAAAATGGTTACTTACACGCAAACTGGACAAGGCCGAACTAAAAGCCGCCCGCAGGGCCTAACAGCAAAATCCTGCGAAGCGGGTTTTTAACTACTAGCATACAATAATTGCGTTTGATTTAACCCTTCAAAATTCGGGCGTATTTTGTCAGTAGTTAAAAATATTTCCGCTTTGCAATAAAAACCAAATAAATGGAATATTTGTGAACGTACCCGAAAACTAAAAACTGTTTTCGAAAGGTGATGAAATAGGCTTTAAAATTTTATTATTAAAAAATGTCATTTTAAAAATTACAAAATTTTGAATTGAACTTTAAAAAGTTTTAAAAATAGCTCACCTTACGTTTTTTTAGTCAACGTTTCGGACATCGTTGCAGTGTCCATCATCAGGGGAGATCCGGCAGATCCGGTAGATGTGTAATTTTTAGTCGTGAAGTGTGTGCTTATTTACTTCGAAGCGATACCGTGTCGCCAGCACCACTAACTTTCACCAGTACAAAATACTCGTGACAAGCAGTAAAACAAATAACGAAAATGCTTTTGGCCGTGAAAATCTTAAAACTCATTGTACCAGAGTGTTCACTTGTACATATAACTGCAAATTTAATTCAAATTTCGATTTTTCCGAGATGTCTGACTAATCAACTGGATGATCGATGTGCACCTGGATTTAATAATGGCATTTCCAAAAAAAAGTATTTCAATTACGTTCTCTGGGTGCAAACTGTAACTCATTTTCTACAATAATAACTAACACAATATATTATGTACCTACATTTTTACGCAGTATCGCGTTTGTTGGTCAAATGGTATCTACTTGTAGTTTTGTATTTGTGATTGACGAGCCGGTGGATGCAATCTTTTAGTCATACATGTTTTGTCTAGTATGTAGATAGAAAAAAGATTTTAGAAATATATTATAAATATGTACCCATGAGGTGATTTTTCATAAAAATGGCGCAATAGACATCATCATAATATTATTATTATTAGTATGAAACCGCGCGTACAAAAATCCGAAAACATCACTCATGCCGTATCTCACATTGTGTATATTATCTATGACTACACCCCAAAGCGTTGACAAATTTTATGCGGGTGCAAAGCAAACTGCAATACCAAAGTTAACTGTCGCAGTTAACTAAATGCAAACAAACTATTCACCGCAAACAATGACTGTGCCCAACGCCCAGAGATAGGTAACCGCAGAGGGAGTTTGGTATTAAACACGGTAAGTGTAAGATAACAGACTTTGAAAGTTTCATTATAGAATTGAATGTCCCGGCGCTATAATGCTTTCTGCTGTACCATTGTCTTAAAAAATGTCAACTTCAAGCCAAGTCTAACTAAGTACTTTCGGTTCCATGAGTAAACAAAATAGTGACAAAACAGAACATTGAAAAAAAGTGAATGAAAAGAAGAAACAAAGACGTTTAACAAAATGGACGTGCGAACATTAATAAAATTAATTAATATAAAAAAATCACTTACTTGAATAAGCCAAACTAAATTACTGAGAACATGGATAATGAAACAATAACTACAAACAAACCGGATGAACTGTCAACTCTTAAAAACAATTATAATATATTAAATAAAAATATACGAAGTATCAACAAAAAATTTGATGAACTTCAAATACTAATTTAGAATCTAAAAATAAATCTAGATAACATAAACCGACCACTATACAACAATTTTATCTATTACAAAAAAGAAAATACAAAGATCGCAGCCCTACCCAATTATCGTGCAAAAGGCAGAAACCAAATGGAATGATGTAAAACAACAGTTACTCAATACAAACTGGATAAGCCTACTGGAGAACCTTGATGCAAATAATGCCTAGAGTAAATTCATTGAACATATAACATACACCATCATGTCAAATATCAAATCAATAGAAAAAAAGATTTCGCATGAAAACCAACATCTTAAACCATGGATAACTCAAAGCGTTATAAATTGCATTAGAAAAAGAGATGAATTACATAGGAAAGTTAAATTAAATCCTTGTGATATTTTCATACAATGATACTATAAAAGTTACAGAAATATTTGCAAAAATGTTATACGAAATGTCAAAGAAAATTATTATATGAAGAAAATAGACGAATGTAACAATGACCCGCGCAAATTATGGAAGATCATTAATGAAATTACAAATGCAAAATCATCCCAGAACAAGAACATGGAGGAATTAACAATTGAAAATACCCAAATCTCTTTCGCAAAGCATCCGGACAAAATTCTCGAATATGTTAATGAATGTTTTACTAATATAGGGTCACAATTAGCAAAGAAAATCAGACAACCAAAAACTAGCATTCTACCAGAAGAAAAGGAAAATATGAACCAGATAGAAAAATTAAAGTTAACTGAAGTAACCAATACTGAAATCAGAAACGCAAGTGCATCCCTTAATATTAATAAATCATCGGAAAATGACGTAATCTCAAATAAAACAATAAAACAACTACAAAAGGAACTGACCTTCCCATTGACATACTTGGTCAATCTGTCTATATCTACAAATGTATTCCCTCCATGTCTTAAAAAAGCTAAAGTTGTACCCATACATAAAAGTGGTAACAAAAAGGATGTATATAATTACCGACCCATAAGCCTCTTAAGCTCATTTTCAAAAATCTTGGAAACTGTAATGAAGAAGCAAATTGTTCAATTTCTTGAACAAAACAAATTATTATCACCATCCCAATATGGTTTTAGAGAAAATCTGAGCACCAATGATGCCATAGAAAATCTAACAAGCATGGCCATAAAAAAAATAGATGATGGGAAAAAATGTTTAGCTTTATTCATAGATCTTCAAAAAGCTTTTGACAAAATAGACCATAAAATATTACTAACTAAACTAAAAAAAATTGGAATGGCCGAATCAACAATGAACTTATTGGAGTCATATATAACAGGGCGAGAACAACAAGTACAAATTGGCAAACAAAAGAGCAAACTTCTATCTTTAAACTATGGCGTCCCTCAAGGGAGTGTACTGGGACCGATTCTGTTCATTATCTACATCAACGATTTAATTAACCTTACCATTAAAGGAAACATAATAAGTTTTGCTGATGATACTGTTTTATTATTTTAAGAAGAAAATTGGACGGATACATTTAAGGAGGCTGAAAAAGGGCTTAGTGCACTTCAAAATTGGCTTAAAATCAACTCGCTTACCTTTAATATAAGCAAAACAAAATATATAACATTTTCAATGAACTCAAGGGGCCAACCAATAACATCACTAGAACTAAAATTACATGAATGCCATGGAAATAATACACAATGTTACTGCCCTGTTATCGAAAAAACACAAAACATTAAATATCTCGGAGTAATAATTGATGAAAATCTTAGATGGGACCTACACATCAAAGGTATTACGGAAAAACTCACTAGCCTTATATATTTTTTTAAAAATTTAAGAAATGTGTTAAATAAAAAGGATATGAAAAAGGTCTACTACGCGTTATGTCATTCTCGAATTGAATATGGAATCATAGGATGGGGATCTGCTACACATACGTACCTACACAACCTGAATACGATTCAAAAAGGAATCATAAAAAACATATTAAAAGTACCAATTAGAACGCCTTCAATTGAAATTTTCAATAACTTTGACGTACCAAATGTACAGCAAATATATGCCAAAAATATATTATTGAAGCTCTTCAAAAATAATGAATCCTCTACTAGACCGTGTATGCATAACACTAGATCGAATAAAAATGATATAAAAATATTCCAAGTTATAAAACCACATTTGGACAAAGAAACTATACATACTTTGCAACAAAACTTCATAACATACTTCCCCAAGACATAAAACTAATAAAAAATCCAATTGAATACAAATCAAGAATAAAAATATGGCTTAAAGAGGTCAATGAGAAAACCCTAGCGAAGACGCTAAAAACGACATAGAAGACAAATGAACTATATTTAAATAACTTAACGGCACAGGACCCCCTAGTGAGGAGGACTAAGAAATACAATATTTTATTCTTAATATCACCATTATATTTTGTATTTAAAATTTTTTATATAGTCGCTATAATAAAAAAATAAAAAAGAAAGCATTAAAAGTGTACTAAAAAAACATTTTGACCGTTAAGGATTCTAAAATTAGAAATAACCCCGAACAAACAATTCACCTACTAGAAGAAACATGAAAACGGGAGAAAAATTATTATTTCCAAGAACAAATTATTGAACTTTAAAAAAAGTAATCACAAAGCTAGAAAAGAAAAAGGAACAAAAATCCTATCCAATGGTTTTAAAAGAACGGACTGTTCAAATCGAAGAACCTAAATTTGTAGATCACTGACGATGGCAAGGAAACATCAGAATATATAAATAATATTATTCCAAAACAATCAATCAAACAAACAACAAACCTAAATCTAATCTAATCCAAGTTAACCTAACCAACCTAACTAAGGTATGCTTTACACACTCAGTTTTGACTGTGCGATCGGACTGGATGAACAGATAAAACTGTACACTTAAATCGCATTGCTTTTGTGCCTATACAAGCTCAGTTAAAAAGTGCGATCAATTCAGAGTAGGTCTGATCTGTGAAGGTAGAACTACATTTTGTGACCATAATTTAGTTATTTACTTTTGGTTATTATGCTGTGTTGCGCTACGTCCTTCTTTGGCCAACGTTTCGGACAACGTTACAGTGTTGCGCTATCTTCTTTTCTAGCCAACGTTACGGCCAGACTGCGGCGAACTTCCAACTTCAAACGTGCGGATGATTGTGTGGAGGGATATTTCGTGAGTTGAAAGTTCGAGTTGGAAGGTTGGAGTTCGAGTTGGCCGGGATCGCCTTCGAGGCGATCGCGACGGCCAACTCACAAGAACCAGCCTGCTGCAGCCGTCCACGCATCAGTTTGCGAACGGCAGGCGATTAAGACACGCGTGCCGCGTACCATTAAAATGACAATATTATTACGGGGGAGTGGTATAACAATTATTTGAAAACATGTCGTGTATTTACTTACAGCGCCGAATCTGCATAACTCCGCTCGATTGTAATTATTCAATACAACCTTTATTTACATTTACACGTGACTGTACTAGATATGGATTAGTGTTGGGTAGGACACGATATCAGGATGAGTTTGTATGAGGTACTCAAATATTGAAATGAGGTGTTACAAAATATTTTCGCTTACGGTGGAGGGGGGGGGGGGGGGTGGCTGGTTTTTTCCTTCAAGCTTGATTTTCTTGGTTCAGAGGTGTTGGTTTTCTAATAAATACCGGGGTGGCGGTATCCATACACGCCTCCCGTGTCTTTTATTTTTGTAATACGAAAAATGGATATAAAAAAGGCCTACCTCCTCCCCACCTTCACCACCTCTGATCCCCTCCCTGCACCCCCCCTCTGATCCCCCCTCTTATTCCTCCCCCTCCACCTCATCTCAACACTGCCTCATCCTCCCTCCCTTGGGAGCTGTCGGGACTCTTGTGCGGTATTTACATAACATATAACAATAATTTAAAATAAAAATATATTAAAAAAAATTTTTTTTTGGCACAGTTGGTACTGTTGTGCGGTATTCACTTATCAATATATAATTTACAATAAAAAATATTTAGAATAAAAAAAAAAATATTAAGCAGTTGGGACTCTTGTGCTCATAAATTATTGTTTTGTTTATTCACATAACAATAATTTACAATAAAAAATATTTAGAATAAAAAAAAAAAAATTAAGCAGTTGGGACTCTTGTGCTCATAATTTATTGTTAGGTGTATTCACATAACAATAATTAACAATAAAAAAAAATAAAAAATTAATTTTTTTGGAGGAGTTGGGATTCTTGTGCTCATAAATTATTGTTTTGTGTATTCACATAACAATAATTTACAATAAAAAAATATTTCAAAAAAAAATTTTTTTGGAGCAGTTGGGACTCTTGTGCTCATAAATTATTGTTTTGTTTATTCACATAACAATAATTTACAATAAAAAAAAATTCAAAAAAATTTTTTTTTCGAGCAGTTGGTACTCTTGTACTCTTCTCACTTAACAATAATTTAGAATAAAAAAATAAAAAATAAAAATTTCGGAGCAGTTGGGACGCTTCTGCGGTATTCACAATATATGAATTGGCTTACCCCATCACCACCTCACGGTTCTAATACAAAAATGTCATAGAATATACAAACACTTCACGCCTCACCACCTCATACATTTGTCCCAAACTATCATGACATGTAGTTTAATACATCAACCACTTCACGCCTCACCTCATATTTGTCCCGTACGTCACAACGTGACATGACATGTAGTCCAATACACCAACTACCTCACACCTCACCTCATATTTGTCCCGTACATGACATGAATGTAGTCCAACAAAATAAACCACCTCACACCTCATGTTTGTCCCTCCTTCATATTTGTCCCCCCTTCATATTTGTAATACAAAGAAAAATAGTTGGTACAAATACATATTGTGAGGTGGGGGGACATTTTACGTGTTTGTATGGGACATTTGAGGTGCCTCTTGTATGAGGTACTCAACACTAATATGGATGTGGAATTTAATTAAGGCGATCCATTAGTTCAGGAAAAAATCGAAATGGGAATTCACGCCCTTTATGGGAGGAGTTTAAAAATACTTGAGAAAAAGCTTTTGGAAAGGTTGGAAAAGGTATTTGAGAGTTTTGTTTTACAGGTTGATTTCGTAAAGGCCTGTAAAAAATATTAATTTCTGTTTTACGCATTGTTTATTGTAATAAAACGGAAATTTAAAATTGATTTCATGAAATCAAGCGACGCGGAATGACGCGTTCATCTCCCGCTCAGTTCGGGGCGTGACCGAGGTTTGGCGACTGTAGCGTGAATAGTAGTTCTTCGGTGGACGCCATAGGGTTCACTTTGATTGAATTCGTCGACTAGCGGCCGTATTGTAAAATAACAACGCGAAAATGCATATTTTATTTTATTTTGGGAAGATTGGGTGTAAATATCAACTTTTTTTGCGATCATTATAAAATAAACTGAATTTGCCACATTATACAATAAAACCATAACCGAAAAGGGGTTTATAAATAGGAGAGTTTGGACTTGAAAGTGTATTTTTTAGACCTTATGCTTTATTTTTTTATAGGCTTATTAAAAGACTTATAAAAAAAATGACCGATATTTTTAAGGGCCAAGGTATGTTCTACACGCAGTATTTAATTGAAGCATCTACAATACTGCTAAGCGATCAAATTTTCAAAACAAAAACATATGATTTTGTATGATTTTGCATTATTTACTATGGCTTCATCTTAATAACATAAAATTATTCGTTGGAATTAAAAATAATAAAACAAAGAGAAAACGATTTTATTCAATTCAAATAAAAATAAAGGAAAGATGATGAAAAAATACATTAAAATGCTATTAAGTTTTCTGTGATCGACGTTTGATGTGACGATCGAACGTTCCTATTTATTAATATAATATCATCTAAACATTACCATGAAATCCTACCGCAGACTGACATTTTGACAAATCATTATATTTAATTTTCTTCTTCTTCTCCCTTGAAATGCCATCTTCCCGCGATCTAGAAATCCATACGACGAGTTGTTTCGAATTACGAATTCCATACGAATTCATTGTGAAAATTCAAAACAAATTCATCATTATGTCATTATGGGCCGGTTGTTTCACAGTACTTCGATAATAACTAAACTTAACGTGAAGGACTTTCACAGAACTTAAATATTAACTTTGATAGTAGACGAATTCTTTGAAAAACCCGTCCTTAGCGTGCAAGGGGTAAAATGCTCTAATTTGGTAAAAACGTTATTTTTGTCTTTCGCGAAATTATGTTTTTGTAAATTGTGTTGTCTTACCAGAAAATGTGTTTATATATTTGTAAAAAAATATACAAATACTCGAAAATATTATTGAATTTTATTAAATTAGGTAAAAAAACTTCCTCCGCTACAAAAATAAATCATGTAGTTATTATTTATTTATTTATAATATTAACGCCTTTCGGCTTTTACATAACATAACATAGTATTAGATACAACTACAACATGAAAAGATAGCTCCAGTGAGCTTGTAAAACAACAGCAAGAAATAGAAAACAGAAGTTGAGAAAGACATATATAGTTGTGCAGACAAAAAATCAAACAATAAATACTACAATTTTAAATATTACAATATTGCAACATTGACAAAATACATTTATATAATATATGAAAATAACTTAATTTAAAGAGGCACGTTGAAAATGTTAAATGGTAGGTAAATCAGTCATTTTAAATACATGTAGGATTACAAAATTCGACCAAGTACATCTATATCGATGATTATAAAAGATTTTTTAAATATTTATATTGAGGGATCAGTAGGATTTATAGGTCCAATTAGGAGTTCATTTGGTCTCTGGTAGGTTGACATGTTGTTCTTGTGTTATTTTGAATTTGTTATACTTATATAGTGCAATTGCATAGCGTGAATTGACTAGATGATCATTTGTGGAAAAGTGTGTGAAAGGGTTTAGTTTTTCCTGTGGGGAAGATTTAACCCGGACTTAAAATCTGAAGTTTCAAGTTGAGAAGATGTCTACAAATCCCACAGGAAACACACCATATTTCCAATGAAACAATATAATTAAGTAAATCTTTGAACGACATAAAAAGAATAGCCACCTATGTAAGATGGTAACATTATTTGTAAGTTGGTACTAATTAGTCCTGGGTCGATCGATCGTTTTCCACGACCCGGGTCGCTCACGACACACTGGCGTTACGAACGGGTCGCGAAGACCCGCTCTTTTTGCGACACAAAATATGAAACTCGATTACGCTTCACCCAGCTACTTTCTACTACCTGAGTCGAGAGAGCGGGTGGCGAAACCCGGGTGTTGACAAACCGTTCGCTCTATCATGCATCTATCTATCGTCGCTCGCCTCGCCACATCCGCACCCGAAACTTAGGATGCAGTAGTAGAGCCCCGGGTGCTGACGAAAAAATGACCCGCCCGCTCTTTGATGGTCCGTGAGCGGGTTTCAATGAGCGGGTTATTCACGACCGACCCAGGACTAGTACCAATGATGAAAATTAAAAAAAAAAGTTTTTTAAAAATAATATATGGCATTCCTGTAAATGAATAAAGTAGGTACTATGACTTTTAAAATTAAGAATCATGACATTGGATACGGAATTTTACGAAGCCCTTTTCTAACAACAAGCTAGAAAAATATTTCAAGCGAAGAAAATGTATTTTATTATACTAGGAGCATTTTTAAAGTACAAAATTCCATAAAATCGGGACAATTGTGATGAGCTACTAGCAAATCCACACTAGATTTGCTGGCAGATGAGGGGTACAAACATCAGAAATCCACGATGGAGATCTTGGAAGGCCAGAGGTTATTAGAATTCTTTTTCTCACATGAGCCATTCTCAACAACCAAAAAATAATTAAGCAGTAAAAAAGGGAAAAATAAAGTGCATGAAATCAATTGTGACTATAATAATGAATTCGGACCTTACCATCAATGTTCAAGAATTAATTAACTTTCCTGCTAGTTGGGAACGGCTCACGTACGTTGTGTGGATTGTCTGCTCGAATTTATTTACATCTAATTCTTACATATTTTCCAACCCGAATAACTTGCTGCAACATTTATCCATGATAAACAAAATATGAAAATTAGTCAACAGAATGTCGGTCTTTAAATTTGAAATATTTGTGTGTAACTTTCTCAAGACACGACAGAAGTTGAGATATTGCGGCAAAGAAGCGCTTGGCGTACCACAGTAAACTTTTCTTTTTCTTGTATTTGAATGCGAATTCTCAAGAAGAGAAAAACACTTTTCGCCGCATTTATATTTTTAATAATAAAAGCTCATTCTAACATATATAGCGCGATGCGGCGTCCAATGGGTTTACTAGACGCAGAAAATGGTCTCTCTGACTTCAATTTAGGAAGCGAGTATGGGTACCACCGCCCCGGAAACCATTTATTGGGTAACCAACAACCCTGCGTTAGGTTGCCCCAAGTGGTTCGCTACGTTTGGGGACTCAGCAGGGTATTGCAGTGCCCTGGTTCATGGGATGATGTTTGTCTAAGTCTTGGCGGCGGATGTGTTTGTCCATCTAGTGCGTATCAGGAGAGCCTGGTTGAAGGAGATCTCCAGCCTCTCTCAAGGACTCTCTTGACTCATTGCCATATAACGTAGTGAGAGGGATGGATTCATACGTCCGTCACTCCTGGATACATTGACCCCCCAGATTTCTACCCACCCCTCATACCTTTTTCCTTTCTAGAACTTCCTCTCCTTCTTTTCCATAAAAGCACCATCTACAAAGCATACATGATGTAGGCCCCGAGGGAAAGAGTTTTCCTCCGGGCCTCCTGTGTGGAACTAATATTAAAAAAAAATGAGTGTGCTTTAGCTTCTTCAGCTCCGTCTATATAATAGGAAGAGAGAAAGAAAATGTGCGTGCGCACTGCTCTCTCTGGCTCTTACAGTGTGATACAGACAATAGGCCTGTACTGTGTCTTAGATATACGGAACGTAACTGGCTATGAGAGAAAGAGAGAAAGAAAATGTGTGCTCGCATCTATCTCTCTTACCCCTACAGTAATACGAAACGTAACTCTCTCTCTTTCTATCTTCACTAAGGGAACGTATCCATACTACGTGACCAACTTTTTGCAATTTTTAACCCCCCCCCCGGTGACCAAAAACCTAAGGGCGCCGCCGCTCATTTGTACCAAGCGAGGTATTTTAAAGACCCCCCTCCCCGAACAGGTCACGTAGTATGGGTACGTTTCCTAACTTATATCTCCCTCTCTACTACCGTTCGCCTTGCTTTTCGTAACGCTCTCGTCACGCATTTACCAGCTAACTCCCCAAGTCAAGCATGCGTAAAGAAGTTTTACTTCAAAAATAAATAAATGCCCGGTTGAAAATGTAATCATTGATTCTGAAATAAAATTAGAACGTCGTTAAGGGATATCATTTGCAAGGAAACCCAGTTCGTGCCTAATGCTTCTTTCGGGTAAGTAATAAATTTCCTAAGAAATATGAGGACCTTTATAATTCAATCCTTTTAAAGTATTTTATTTTTAAACTAATTCAAGTGTCACTTACACAATTTACATAATTACAATATTATTAATGTGATCTTAACAATATTGGAATTTGAAAGCATCACAATGTGCCGTAATGAATAAATTGTAAGCGATCTTGAGAAGGAGAAATGCTCCATATAAAAGCGTGGCACAGGCAGCATTCGGAGCTTTCAGACGAGAGAAATCGATTTCGGGAGCTTTGTGTTCAGCGAAGAACGGGCGAACGGGACACGTAACAGGTAACTGGTACCACGTAGAGGTAGACTTATAAAGTGGCTATACCGTAGCTACAGACTCTACGGTGGGTATTTTTGACGTAGCTAATGTAGTGTCATTGTGGTATTTATTTTATTCATTGGCACTTTCGTTTTGGCACGTGGAAATTATTTATATTTTTATACAAATATTAGTAATTTGGGAGGCGAGTATGGGTACATTTATGGGATAACCAACTCCTCTGTCATAGGTAACCCCAAGCGGAGTAAATCACTTAACACAGCGAACCATGAGAGAGACTTTTTGACCTCTCCAGCCGAACTTTTCTTGAAGTTGCCTTGCACCTCAGTAGGAGGGATGGATTTATAAGTCCATTCACTCCTGGATACATTGACCCCCAGATTCCTACCCACCCCTCATATTTTTTTCCTTCCCAGAACTTCCTCTCCTCCCTTTCCCTAAACAGACCTTCAACATAGCATCTTCAAAGATAACATGTAGGTAACATGTGTAGGGCTAAAGTAAAAAAAATGTCTGTTTTTCTTGAAATCGGTATTGCAAATTTTTGTGGTAAAATACTTGAACATACCTATCTGAAACTCTCTCCTGATTCGATAACGTCAAAAAATATATTCAAAAAATTATTTACTGCAATTGAGCTTTCATAGAAATAACTGTCAGAATGCGATTTTTTACGTTTAAATACCTTAAGGGGGTATTCTAGTCTAGATTTTTTTTTTCATTTGGTATTCAAGAATATCTCCTTGAAATAATTTATCGAAATTCGAATTATTTTAAAAGTTATAGCCATTTGAGTGTCGTGGCAAATCGACTGGTTTATACAGAATCTAACTAGAATCTAAATAGAATAAAACTATAGAGCAGTTTTTCTCGAAACTACATTTTTCGAAACGTTTGTCACAAAATCTAAAGTTCTAAGCGACCGATTTTCTTGAATTTTCTTTATATATCCTCTTATGGTAGCAATCAACATTTTTTTTTATTTTTACTATTTTTAAAAATTCGGAAAAGTCAAAAAATAACTGAAACACACAATTTTTTTTTGAGTATCCGCCATTTGGCGTGAATTTTTTTTTGGTTCCTATCATAATGACATTTGTACTGATAGAGAAGAATTCCTGTTTTTATTTTTCAGATGACCAGAAATGTAAATCATGACAAGATGGATACCCTCTTTTCTCCCCTTCTACTTCAACAGCGTGTAACTTCGTGAAATGTATGTATATATACAGGGTGTTAAGGGACATACTTGACTTATTTTAACCAGTGTTCCTGACATTATTTGGAGTAAAAAATGTAAATGAAATTTAGGTTTCCGGTGACTTTTTTTGATGACTTTTTTTTACAATTTTTTTTTCTCCAAATTCAATCAAAACAAAAATTCTTCCGCATGTCGTCACTGGTCACTCAGCCGAGTAACCGCCCAACCCCTCACCCTGCCTCCAACTCTCCAACACCTATAATTTTTTTATGTTTTTGTAGAAAAAATAAATAAAAAAAACATCAAAAATTTCACCGGAGACCAAAATTTCATTTAGATTTTTTACTCCAAATAATGTCAGGTTTATCACTGATTAAGGTAAGTCAAGTACGTCCCTTAACATCCTATATATATATACATATATTTTTAAATTTTTAAAGCATAAAATATAAATTTAATAAAAATATTAATATTAATGGGTTTTTATCGACCGTCAAAAAACGCCCGAAATTCGGGCTTCTAGACTAGAATACCCCCTTTATAAATCAAGCAAGAATAATGATATAAAGGTAAACATTTATGTGAAAACTTGACGTAATCGGAAAAATTACGTAAATGAAACCCAAAACAAGGTATAAAAGAAGGTTTAATTGAAAAAAATATTAGATTAAAATTGAAACACTGAGCTAATTCGACTCTATCCCCGTCTATACTTAACTCCTTCACTTCGACTAAGAACTACCAAAAATATATTTAGACTCCAATTTACAAATGTATTTTTGTACACACGATAAATTGTGTTGTCGATTTAGCACATACTTCCAATCGTAGAATAAAGAGTTATATTCTGTATTCTATGCTCCGTGGTCGAAGGGTAAGGCTCTCGGCTAGCAATCCGAAGGTCGCGGGTTCGAAACCTGGCGTGCGTAAGTAAATTTTATTTGATTGATTTGTCTTATTATTATTATTATTTTTTAACAATCCATTTTTTTTTAAAAGTATAAAGTATGTTTGCGACATGTTCCGAGAATGGACGGTACTTTTAGTATCGCCCTGGTGTAAGACCATTATATTTTTTTCACCATTTTAATGCCTTTTTAAAGGAGGTGTTGAAGTTATCCGGTCACCATTTAGGTTAGTATTTAACGTTGCCAATTTATTAATATTTTAACGTAAATATTTGGCGTTTGACATTTCAGAGTGTCAATTCATCGAAAATACCCCCAGTGTTACAGCTTTTATCAAATCCAAAATTATTTTTTCTTACATTATACGCCCTTAGGAAAATAATTTCCCTCTGGGCCTACGTCATCGGGGATGCTGGGTGGAGAGTCTTTTTCAGGAGAGGAAGGAATGAACATTGGTCTTAACGAGACCCATGTTGTAGGAAGAAGGAAGCACGAAAGCCGGCAAATCGTTCCAAAGCCAAGCTGTTGAACACAAGAATGAGTCGAAGAAGCGATCCGTTCTCATGTGGCAAATGTCAACCGTGTACAAATATTGGGCGCGTGTTTCCCGACTATGCATCGGTACCGAAGGGATCAATGAAGAGAGTTCATCGGAGCATCTTCCATTGAAATACCGGTAGAACAAGGATAGCATTCCCACCTGACGCCTGCACTCTAAAGATTGCAATCCGTTTGTAAAGTTAGGAGAAACTATCAAATGGACCGCCCGTTTCTGCACGAAGTCTGGTTTCTAGTCGAGGTTTTTTTCAGGTATTTTGGGGCTCCCGAACAGAGGTGGCTGCCAAATTCAACCGTGCGGCGCACTTGTGCTTTGTACAGGGTTGGTTACAAGTTGTGTAAAATTGAGAGGCTGAGTTAATTCTGGTTTGATGGAGCCCCAATAGCTGATCACTTAGAGTTACACCAAGCTTATCAATGAAGGGCCTGTTCGGTGCTTTGCGATTGATTCCGGTGAAGGAGACTAGATTTTCATTATACCCTGTCAATATCGGTTCGGCCACGGACGTATGAATATATCTGGACCTGCCCTAAGTGATAAAAACGTATTATTTCCCCCTCGCCATGGAACCGGCTGGAGCTCCTCCTTGGCGCCAGTTCGCCCCATGTGGAGGGGATAGAGAATCGCTTGAATCTAAAATGTGTGACGTCATCATTCTTGCCGTGGGCAGCGCGAAGCCAACATCTATACACTTAACGAAAAAATAACACGCCAAAACAGTAGCTTGGGCTATACAACATACCTACATATCAATGTGCACATAGCGAATGTGGGCGGTTCCTTAGTGTGCTCGTCGCTGGTTACAGGGGTAAGTAAATTATGAAACATTTGTAAAAGTGTCTTAACCAAACACGGCAACAAAATATTGCTATGTGAAAACGAGCGAATCTTTTTGGGGTGTACATTTGGCCTACGCAAATATTTTATTATCGTGGCAAGCAATTCGCGCTCCCATGTAAAAAGGTCTATTCATTCAAAGCAGATTTTGCTTTTAAGAACTAAATGGTGATATTATAATGCGAGATGCCTATATACTGTCAGATTGATTTTTCAACTAATCACAGTCTTCTTCCCCTCTTCGCCCCCCCATAGTTTGTTTTTACCCCTCACCTGTATCTTCTGGTCTATCCATTTGGATGTCTATGGGTTCGGCTGTCAACGGTAAGACCGTGCTCGGGATATCGATATAAAATCATAGAAAGTTATGCTTATCGATCCGATATAGTAAAGTTATCAATTTCATTGTGCGAGAGCCTCTGTAGTTGGAAAGTAAAGCTCGATGAAAAAATGCTGTGAAAAAATAAATTTTAATGTCCGTCAAACAAGAGAACGCGCTAGATGGGCAATGCGGAGAAATCCTTATTGGTAGGCAGCTGGGTTAACCGCAAAAAATCACCAATCTCCATTTTGGATTTCGGAAACATACGCAAAGCTGCGTTGTACGTGAAGGGCAAAGGGCATTCTTTAGTTTGCCAAGCTCTACAAACGTTCAAAATCAACCACAAGTTTAAAATTAGGGGAGTCGCTAGTGTAGATATTGGGGCTCATATAAATCATTCTATTTGTTAATAAGATATGTCAAAAATAATCAGTAAAAATATTCCCGGTACTATACAACCAGCATTTTATAAAAATAATAAATTTAAAAAAATTCATCCTTAACAACAAAGATAGCGATGTTAAAATAAAAATAAAATTGGGCGTTTATAAACTCAATTGTAAAAACTGTTATTGTTTTTATATAGGTAGAACAAATAGAAACTTTGAAGTGAGGGTTAAAGAACATCTCAGGGCATTAAATGGCAATAGCGAATCTGAGTTCACAGATCATGTATTAAAAAAATTATCATAATTTTGACAAAAACCACGGACTTAAAATATTACATACGGGTTATAAGGCATTACAGATAAATAATTTAGAGAATTTAGAAATTAGGAAAAATGTAAATAATAAAGCAGACATAATTAATAAGCAGCAAATTTTGATACACCCTCTTTTGAACCTTTTCCCACTTAACCGGTCTTTCCCTGCTATGAAATCCCTAATTTTAATAAACTTCCCCCACTCTTACCCCTTCCCCTTCCTTCTACCCTTTCCTCCCATATTTGATCTATGTTTATTTTTTAAGTTTAGTATACATTTGATCCTGATGATGTGAACATCGTTCACGAAACATGTTGATTGTATATAAATAAAAGTGATTTAAACAAAGTTATTTGTCTTCATAAATCATATAAATCTTTCGATCGTTACTTACTCTTTTGGCTACTTGTACTGAAACTACGGGCAAGAGTATCAAACTAGAACCACCCGTAAAATCTTTTGAAGGGGTGAACTTGTGCACCTGTGTGACTGACGGTAGATTGACGGGATTAATTATATTGTAGAAGCAGTGTAGTATTGTGTGCTTGAGACTGCGTCTTGGTAATTGCGAAATTCAAGTGTTGATATTGTCACAATCAAACCGAGCGATACCAGCGTATGTAATAGAACTAGGGATGTGGGCCATGTTGGTACTATTATTGACTATACCTACAGTGTTGTAATGAACGTAGGTGACGCACTTTAACCAGTGATTACTGACATTATTTGTAATAAAAAATGTTAGAAATTTGGTCTCATCTTGGGGACATTTTTGACGTTTTTATTATTAAAAATCAGTATGTAAGTATTGGACAAGTCAGTGTCTGGGTAAGGGGTTGAGTGGTTAGCGGCTGTGATCAGTGATGATATGTTAAAGAATTTTTTTAAGCTTTTTTAAATGAAAAAAATAATTTAAAAAATATTGTGTCCGGAGACCAAAATTTCATTTAGATTCCGTTCATTTATTTAAAATTAGCCGGTTCCCGGTATGCGTTGCTATGCCATTCAAAGAAATAAATTGTTTCTCCCTGCATGTCCATTCTCGTGCGTCCACGTTCCCTTCCCTCGACCCCTTCCCCTCCTGCGTGCCTCTTCCATCACCCCCGCCTTCCCCCTCCCTCGACACACTTCCCGTGAACCCTACCTCCTTCGTTACCCTCCCCCTCCTGCCTTCCCTCCCTGCCGCTAAAATATATGAAATACACACATTTTCAAACCACTTGCGCACACCTGTAGTAATTTTTTATACAAATTGCATAACGACAGAACTTACAATTATTTATGAAAACATTCTTCTACTAAAATGCAATGTTCTGTAAAATTTTTGAGCCAATCCATCGATTACTATCCGAGAACTGAGGACCCAAACCTATGGAACCTACATTTCTATCTTTTAATACAAATTTCATGACGCCAGAGCTTATATACAGAATATACCATTATATTCAGAAACACTCTTCTACCAAAATGCAATGTTCTGTAAAAATTTTGAGTCAATCCATCGATTACTTTCCGCGATTTGCGAACGCAAACATACGGAACCTAAATTTATATATATTTAGATAATGTCAGGGATCACTGGTAAAAGTAAGTCTATAACGTCCCTTCACCATGTATAAATGAGTAATTATTCATTTTGCCTCATTTAGACACTTCAATCTGACTCAACATACTTCATGAAATAGTATAAGTACTTCGTTCATAATGTAACCCAGTCTTTATCCATTCCATTTATAGGAACTTATGGGAATCGGTATTGTCTGCGGCCGTCAGAGTGACGAACGTCGGCACCATTTGTGTTCAACATCGACAGATTGGTTGTTTGCAATAGTTCCAGGTTGAAAAAGGTAGGATATTATTGTTAAGGTAATTAAACTTTCTAATGGGAAGCGATAAATTGTTTGAATTATACGCTAGAATATGAAACGTTCAGAAAAGTTCTTAATATTTGGCAAAATGCTGTCATTTTTAGCGAGTTTCATTGTTATTGTTTTTTTTTAAGAAAGAAAAACATTCCCGGGTTATCAATAACCTGACAATATTTTGAAAATGTCCTACAATATTCGAATTAACTAGCAATTATTCGTGTGTGCAAAAATTTACTTGGTCAAAATTGGTTGGAAAGAAATTGTATGAAAGTTTTTGAAGTATTCCATTTTTGAGAAATTCGAAGTTTCGTCAATTTTCTTTTTGGTTTTCTCCATGGGATGCTATTTAAAAAGTTTAAGGGTTATTTTTGAAAATAACAGATGACTCCACTTCCGTTTACAACATTCCTAAACTGTAGAGTCATTAAGATAACAATATTTTTACAGCAGTAAGCGGAAAAATGTTGCTTATGTCTGATGACGGTCTTAGCCAGGCGAGGAAATTAACTCAAGATGCCTGCGTGGAAACCAGACGCGATGCCAACCCAGCCACTGACCGAATCAATTTGTTAAAAGTAAAGAATTATTTTAACAACCTGTTATTAATGAAGTACGAGTACTTCACAAATAACGGATCGCTTGCTAGCCATGAGATATTATTTTCTTTGAATGCTTGCAATTTTTTTTAACTAGAAACCCATTATTATACCAAAATTGGATGAAACCACTAAATTTCATGACTGAAATCAACCCAATGAGAATCCAAAGAAATGTTTTATTATTACACAATATGCACAAGTGTACATTTAAAAAATCTGCAGGGGAAAATTGTAAAAATGTGTGCAACATTAACTGAGTGTTTCAAAAAATGATTATTTTACTAAAGTACACATCCAATATGTTTTTATCATAAACCCATTATTTTGGAATTTGGATTATACCATGCCTGATAGCAACGTTTCAAATTCATACCAATATGTTTCGAAATGGGGGATCTAATCCAACCGTAAATTCGAATCCAGCATTCATAAATAATCGTTTACCGTGCTGGTTGAATACTGGACCATTTCACAAAGAAAATTATCTTGTTAATCTGACATGGCAGAATATTACATCAAGGCCTTCATCGTAGTCATCATTATTTTTCCTAAACATGGCTTCCCCTAGATCCTAGATTAAAGTTGCGTGTCTTGGTTCAATGTTTCGGCTCGAGGTTGCGAATAGAGTAATCTTTTCTGACAAAGTCATTAGTCTTAATTGCCGAATAGTGTAGGACTGTTGCGAGGACTTATTGATGACTTGCTTGGTACATCCACACCCCGTCGGGTCGTTTATAAGTATGGACTAAATATTGTACACAAAAAAACACTCGTTACCATTTCGATTACTCGTGGTGGTGGTCAATAATTATTTATTAAATGCGTGACCTAATTGTACCTATGTGAATCGAATTAACCGACATTATTTGAACAAATAAATATTCAAAATTAAGGTTCTGCAGTGCCTCTACGATGTTCACTGAAGGGAGATTGCACCCGTTCTCCATCTTAATTCGATTCCAACTAGGCAGCTTCTGGGACAGGACAAGGAATTCAATCAATCTCATTGTCTTGGCTGCAAGTGAATGGTTCAGCTCTCTTCTCAATGAACGATGGATGCACCTGATTTATTTAATTTACTTTATAATTATTACGCTTTCAATTTTTTTTTTGCATGTAATTTTTATTTCTTTATGTTATTTTTATTTCTGTATGTCATATAGAAGACTGGCTTACACTATTCACCCAGTCCCGCTGATATAATATCCAAAAAATTAAAATAATGACGACGGAAACAATTAAGGGTACTTTAAATTACACAATACAGATAAAATAAAATATTAAATCAATATAATACATTAAATATAAAACATTAAATGTGAAGACAAAGTAATAATACGGATGACCATCATCATTTATCTAACGTAAAAATAGAAGTGATCCCAGGAGAGTTCCTTGGGGGACTCCATAAAAACCTAAAATAATATTTACACATACAACAATGGAGTCACTCACACGCTGGTATGGTAAACGAAGCAGACCCAGCCGCCGGGGTGCTCGAGGAAGACGTACAGGCGCTCCTGGAACGTTCGACCCCTCTTGTGGTGGAACACGTACTTGGCCTTGAACTCCTGGTCGATGGGAAGGTATATAGGGTAGTAGGGATCCGGAACGCCGCGGGGGCCATCCGTGGCTCCGTTGGTCAGCTCCTCTGGAACAATTTATTCGACGCACATTCCAAATTTAAATTATGTTTAAAAATTTAATCGGCGCACATTCCAAATTTAAATTAAGTTTATTAATTCAATCGACGAGAGTTCCAAGACCGATTTAATTTAAAGTAGTTATTTTTGATTCACGACGTTTATTTTTAATTTTTTTGGGTAAAATTGTCCAATACTCTTTTAAAAAATTTATTTGACATTTTTATTTTTAATGATGGTAATAAAATGTTGGATGGTGATATAGTATGATTATGATATAAATGTTTTACATGATAATGTAATGATTATTGGGGAAAGTTTCTGAAATAGTAAAAAGAAAAATTAGTAGGCAAACCTGAAAAATAATATCATAACAAAATCTTTAATAATTTCATACAATTTTTTTTTTCTCAAGTCTATTACGGACTTGTTTGTGTCCATTGTTGAAGGCTAAATGTAATGTAAGTACTTTGAATAAGAATACTTAATGTGATCAAATTAGTCTTTTTTTTATATTTTAACAATGAAGAATTGTCGATTCATTCGCTTTAATGGGAGATCACAAAGCATAATGGTCCAGCCCAACAATGAACTGGTATTAAAAAAGGATTTGCCGCTCAGCATCCGAAGGATCTCATCTCCATTATAAGGCTTCTTTTCACCTCACTCCTCTTAATGTCAAAAGAGGATTTCCTAACAAATTGCGAAAATAAGATTATTTTATTCAATTGGGCCATTTTGCGGGGTAAAAGTGTTGAAAACAAACTTTATAAAATTGTTCTCAAATAATAATTTTGGTATGCTTCCATGGAAGGTTAGCCTGATGTTGAAATTTCAAACTTTTTTGCAGATCATGCCCAGAGGGTATTGAAAAAGGTATACAATTCAACCTTAACCATTATGAACCTGTTAAATATAAAGTTTTTTTTCAATATTTAGAGTTTCACGTAAATTAGCTGGAGTTCATCAGAAATATTATATTTTGTAAAAGCAAAATATTTAAGCAGAGTTGTTTTGAGGCAGAGTAATAGGAAAATAATTCTGTGCATATTATGAGTGCATAAATGGAATTTTTGTAGCATTTAGATTAATTTTATAATGAACACAACATTCAACTTTGTTTCAATTTAACTTTATTATTTCTTAATCTAACCAGTTTCGGTTCGTCCTGAACCTTCCTCAGGGGTGAATAAAAATATATAGATATATTTTTAATCCAATCCAATATATATTTTTTATTTTTTATTGTAACTTTATGAGTAAAACCTCAAATTGTAATATTTAAATAAATGAAGACAGTATAAGCGAAACTCAATCGAAAATCTGGAAACAGAAAAATCAGAAAAACATATTGACACCTCTGGGACTCGAACCCAGGACCTCTTGCTTTCCGGGCAAACGCGCTAACCCGCTAATATTTTTATTCACCCCTGAGGAAGGTTCAGGACGAACCGAAACCGGTTGGATTAAGAAATAATAAAGCGGAATTGAAATAAAGTTATTTAATTGTATATTTTTGAATGTAGCTATTACTTTGTGGTTATCAATTATAGAATAATGAAATAATTTTACTTTGTATAAACCACTTATTTGATGTGCAAATCCGACCGGTTTCGTTTTTTAGTATAAGCTTTCCCTGACGAAGGAACGTTTGTTCCGAAACCGGTCGGATTTGCACATCAAATAAGTGGTTTATACAAAGTAAAATTATTTCATTATTTTATTTAATTGTGTTTATTATAATTATGTATTCCCACAAAGTGTTTGCTAAATGTGAAGATTAATTTTATAATGTTTTGTGATGTCTTCGTGTGATATCTGCGATAATAGCCGGTTTCAGCTCGTTAAAGCCATCTTCAGGCTGGTACAAATTGTTTTTAACCGACGGTTTATATAAATTACATATGGACGAGGGGGAGTCTACAAGGATTTTAATCAATTATATTAATTACATTTGTTACTATGTCAAAAAAACATATAACTATAACAAACTGAAACCGATTTCGGTCAAATAAATGAAAGAGGAAATAAGTTTCAAATTTGTTAAATTATTATACATATTGTAATGGAATTCCACCATGAATAAATTGTCATTTACAAAAATAGAAATATTAAAGTTTAAAAGCATCAAACTATTCTACTGAGAAATAACATTGTGTAACCAACAACTTCTTCTGGTAGTAATTGAGGAGGTGGTTGAAAAAACGACTCTAAAGTGAAATGATTTTTTTAACCATCCTTCCTACTTGACTCTATCACAAGCTGTCCAATTAGTTCTCCGATGCTTCACTTGATAATAAGCAGTATATGCACAACCTTAAAATAGATCTTGGAGAAATAAGACAAAAACCTTCCAATTTTGTAGAGCATGATGGTGGTTTATCACCCGGCAAGTGTGTTGCTTGATGATGGTTTATCACCCGACATGTGTTGATTGATGATGGTTTATCACCCGACATGTGTTGCATGATGACGGTTTATCACCTGACATGTGTGTTGCTTGATGATGGTTTATCACCCGACAAGTGTGTTGCTTGATGATGTTTTATTACCCGACAAGTGTGTTGCTTGATGATGGTTTATCACCCAACAAGTGTGTTGCTTGATGATGGTTTATCACCCGACAAGTGTGTTGCTTGATGATGGTTTATCACCCGTGTGTTGCTTGATGATGGTTTATCACCCGACAAGCGTGTTGCTTGATGATGGTTTATCACCCGACAAGTGTTTTTTTTTTTTTTTTTTTTTTTTTTACATTAACTCCACACAGGAGGCCCTGAGGAAAATAATTTCCCTCAGGGCCTATGTCATCTGGGATGCTGTGTGGAGTCTTTTTGAGGAGAGGAAGGAATGAACATTGGTCTTGAAGAGACCCATGTTGTAGGAAGGAGGAAACACAGAGGCCGGCAAATCATTCCACAGCCGAGCTGTTGAACACAAGAACGAGTCGAAGAAACGACCCGTTCTCATGTGACAAATGTCAACCGTGTACAAATGTTGGGCACGCGTTTGGCGTGTTTCCCGACTATGCACCGGTGCCGAAGGGATCAATGATGCTAGTTCTTCAGAGCATCTTCCATTGTAATACCGGTAGAACAAGGATAGCATTCCCACCCGACGCCTGTGCTCTAAAGATTGCAATCCGTCTGTTAAGATGGGAGAATCTATCAAACGGACCGCCCGTTTCTGCACAGAGTCGAGGGTATTTTTCAGGTATTTTGGAGCTCCAGACCAGAGATGGCTGCCAAATTCAACCGTGGGGCGTACTTGTGATTTGTACAAGGTTAGCAGTTGTGTACTATTAAAGTATCTGCGGGCCCTGTACAGTACGCCCAGTTTTTGGGAGGCTAAATTTACTCTGGCTTCGATGGAGCCCCCATACCTGAGCTGGTCACTTAGGGTTACACCAAGCATATCAATGGAGGGCCTGTTCGGAAGATTGCTTCCGTTGAAAGAGACTAGATTTTCATTTCGATCCCTTTTAGACGTAATCAGACAAGATTGGGTTTTTGAAACATTAAATTCAACGAGATTATTTTTACCCCAAGAGAAAACACTCTCGAGGTAACCGTCCATTCTTTGCTTCAAAGCCCTACGAGCTGTTGGAGTTTGTGAGCCCTTTGGGGGCTTGTCAAACAAAAAGCTATCATGAACTGTACTGTCATCCGCGTAACAGTGAATTGGTGCACATGACAAAAGGTCGTTGATGTGCAACAAAAACAAAGTCGGAGACAGAACCGATCCCTGCGGGACGCCAGCATTTATCGAGTGTGAGGAAGAAGTGAAACCATCGACTACCGTCTGAATCGACCTCTCCCTCAAGAAGTCGGCAATCCACATACACAAGGATGCGGGAAGTCCGTAAGAAAGTGTGTTGCTTGATGATGGTTTATCACCCGACAAGTGTGTTGCTTGCACGGATATCCTATATTAAATTAATTTAACTCGTTGACGACTGTTAGGCATCAAAATTTTTTCACTTCTCGACGTATAAATTCAATGGCTACGTCCAATGGCTAATTCAATAATTAATAAATTCAATGGCTAAGTCGTATAACACACCGAGCCGCTCCCAACTAGCAAATTACAATTAAAGTCAATAAAGCAAAACCTTTGTTTTACCCCTTTTGGTTTGAAATCAATTGTGACTACAAAAGTGTATTCTGGACTTCTTATCACATAATTAGTCCTTTTGACGGTATCACTCAGATTTATATAATATTATTATTATTAAAATAAAGAAATAAAGCATCTGCGTTAATAATAAAATTATACCCCATGCACCAAGAAATTAAAAAGAAGAATGAATATATAATCGGCCACAAATCAATTCACACAATCATTTGACATTTTGCTGCAAACGTACCTTTATACCTCTGTTTTGAAGAAACTATTGAAGCCAATACTTCGTCCTCTTCAGAACGCTCGCCGCGACCCGCTCTCCCAGACTAAATTTCCCATGAGATTTTTTAAAAGCCTTCAAAATACAAGTGATGAGAAGTGACTGTGCATCATATTCTTTCTATAGAGGTGAGATTATTTTGTTTTATAAGAACTTCTTAAAGATCCCGCCAGCGGCGCTATACACCGCTCTTGTCCAAAGAAAGATAAAAGACAACACAATTATTAATTTACTATACCTTTTCAGTCGGGCTGTTTTTCCTGCATAAAACTTGCACTTGAACAGCCCTGACTGAAAAATTACCGCGCATAATTATAATACGTAAAGCAATGAGGCTTTTACAATTTCCCTGATTAAACCGAGAGTTGAAAATGCATCTCTACTATTATTGTTACATTAAATAGTACTTTGAAATGAGGATTGAATTTCCTCGTTAATTTCAAATTATTTTCTGGTTCACATCAAGAACTAATATGAAAATACAAAATGGTTTGCATTGAGTTGTTTATCTGAACATGTGAACAAAAGGGTGAAATGGTATTACAATGGTGTTTAGTGTTTAGCATTCTAAATAAAGTTTGTTGATACATAGGTGCGAAGGAAATTATGAGATTTAGAAAATTACGGCGATAGAAAAAAGTTTAAGCTCAAAGCTAACAAATGTGCAAGCTCACCACTCTCATACTAAACATTGAAAGTTCGCAATATTATATAATTATATAAGTAGGACCTACAATATGCTTATTATAATTCTCAAAGGAGTATGTATGAGTAGGAGAGGGTGGTGTAGGGGGTTCAAACCCCCCTCATCGGCCTCAATATTGCATAGGAAAAATTAGAATAGTACTCGCAGATTACATTCCTGGAAACTACAATCATATTATTTGAACCCCCTATTTTATCAATGTGATGAGAATAATAAGTTGTAGTAAGTAACGTAAGAAGAGGTCTCAAAAAACTTTCTAATAAATTTTCCAACCCCCTCCCTCTCTTTATGGTCGAACCCTCCCCATGTGAAGGCTATAGCTACCCCTTTGTAAGTGAACAAGGTGTTCCAGGCAAAATGCATGTTTACGTTGGGAGTTTAGTCAACACGAAAGTAAAATAATTGTTTCAAAACACAAAAAGTTTTGAATTTCCCTCAACTAGGCTTCTCTTTGAAAAAGTGTATTGTATTTTAATAGGTCATGGTAAATGTTAAATCGAAGTGAAAGATAAATAAAAAAATTTTTTTTTTTGCTCCTGCATACAGGTTACTAAATTTTGAGCATTCACCCCAAACATTGTGTTTGAATAAGTTATATGATAAAACGTGTTTTCATGACGAAAATTAGGTGATTAAAGATGCTGGAAGTTAGAAATAGAGATCCCGATTCCGAGGTCGACTGCAGACTGAAAACAGCAGCAGCAGATCGCAGACTTAATACTGTATATTATTATTATCATCATCGTGTTTTGTATTAAGTCTGCGGTCTGCCGTCTGCGGTCTGCGGTTTGCTGTCTGCTGCTGACCTCGAAATCGTACCTTAAGCTTTAGTATACGTAAATAGATTTGATATCCAAAAGCTTGAGAAAAAAAGCAAGGTTTGCCAGTTTTGTTAAAGCGAGAGATTTTTTAAAAAAGGAGATTCAAATATTCAAAGTTAAGGTCTCTTGGTTCCCTTATCAGAAATCACCTGTTACAACATTGACTAGCTGATCTTGAACCATACCCGGGTCATCAACTGCCCCATCCTCGTCGAGACTTCTTTTGCTTGATTTCCTCTCCGGCTGGCTGGAACCGCCGCGACGCCCCCGCAGACCCCCGGCGCCGGCGCCGCGGGCCCCCCTGAGTGGCGTCGGCACCCTGCGGTGGTGGGCCTCGCTGAAGCGGGGGCCCCCGAGCTTGCGGAGGAACTGGAAACGTCTGAAAGACAGGCTAATTAGTTGTGGAATACACGAGATCGCATTGAAATCATACAAAAAAATTGTGTTCGCCACGCGCAACGGCATAACGTTGCCGACGTGATGGCGACGATATATTCTAGCAGCGAGCTTTTAAGATCCCATAATATTACATGGTCGTAGTGGGGCTTGCTGAAACTTTAATATGAGAGTTAAAACTTTTATAAGTAAAATAATATCTAATAATATGAATTGTGAAAAAGTTATAATATTATGACAACAATTTATTACCAATTTTGTGGAATATTTCTTAATAATTCTTACACAACTTGTATTTTTACAAAATTAGCTGAAGTCGCGTAGTCCGTGCTTTACGCAGAGTTTTTTTCAAAAACAGATGTCAACAACAACTTCCTCTTTTTTTAAAGGTCAAAGGTCCTCAGGTTCTTAATCAATCTCGGAATAAAACTGTAGATTCTTATAGAAATAAAATCCACGCCTGGTGTACTCATTATTTATTTTAATAGCTAGATTTTTTACCAGTTTTTTCACCATGTCCACTGAAAAATAGTGAAATTTTTCTATTATTAATAATACTATTATTTATTTATAACAAACAAGTTCTGTTGTATAATTTTTATTAGGCGTAACAGCTGTTTTCTGCTTCCGAAGGTGAAACCGCTGTCTCACATAGTGATAATTATTCAGCAAAACTTGTTTATAAATTCAACGTTTTTTAATATATATTTTTAAGTTTCGGAAGCGCCCTTCCTTCGTCAGAAGAATAGAATCAACTAATCGGGAATTAGCATTTGATATATTCTTATTTGTTATATTGAGTTATGCTTTATTTGTAAATTTTGTAATCTTACAATTTGTGTTATACTGTTGTAAAAAATGTAATTTGTATTTAATATGTAAATGCCCAATAGGGCGTCAATAAATAAATAAATTTAAAAAAAAAAAGAATATTAACATACAAATTTTAGGTGTTTGAGTTTGAGGTTTAATGGGGAAGGGATAATTGCGGGATTTCCAGGAAGAACAGAGCAATTTATTGGAAAAATGTTTGGAATGGGACTAAAAGATAAATTTTTTTTTTTTTTTTTTTTTTTTTTTTTTTTTTTTTTTTTTTTTTTTTTTTTTTTTTTACATATATTTTTAGCATGTAATTATTAACCCCACTAGGGTTCGCCTGTTATTTAATTTGGTTATTCAAAATACTAGATTAATTATTTAGGGATTATCTAATTTCAAGGGCTTCCAAGATATCTAATTTTTTGCTTTTATTTTTACGATGAAGAATTTTAACACCTTATTAAAAGTATGATCAGTGGAAATTAGATGATCGGCAAACTTTGAAAAATTATTATTATTTAAGCATCTTAAATAGTGTTCTAATATTTATGCGATTTTAATATTCATATTTCTAGTTGTCTTACCTGTGTAACATGATGTACTAGTCGGTAAATGGCTGTGTGGGTTTATTCATGATTTCTATCTTTAGTGTTTTTTAGTAATTTACCTAAATTTTTATCAGTATAGAACGCGGGTTTAATGTTGACAGGCAATTTTTTGTACAAAGTGAGGAAAAGTTGGATGTATATATAATATATAACCCGTCTGCTTGGTTCAATACATTCGCATCTCACAATCCGGAAGCATCAGTTACGCGCTTAAATTCTGAAACTGTCACTTCTGGTTTAAAAAAAAGTACATATGTTTGCATGAGAGGAAGTGAGATATATAACTTATAAGATCCTGCGCCATTGAACGGGATTATTTTTTTTTTAAAGAAACACAAACGTTCCCGGGATTGTATTTTTCTGTTTTAATCCAGTACCTACTCTAGTCTATTTTTTATGGTAGATTGTTTCTTATAGGATTACAATAATAAGGTACAGAGATTTGGGTACACCTGTTGGCAACGGGAATATTAAGATATGTTACTCCTTAAAGTTTCACAAAATTAGGTACAACTTTTTCTTAAAATGCATTGTTGTCCTAAACTAATAGAATTTAATTCTTACAAAATTCTTAAATAAAATGTTAAAATATTACATAAACCATAAACGGTGGAGATCGTGGCGCCTCTTTTGTTTTTTACAAATTCAACGAGAGTAAACAGCGTTCAATGTCTTAAAGTTTCACAAAATTAGGTAAAACTTTCTCTTAAAATGCACTGTTGTCTTAAACTAATAGAATGTAATTCTTACAAAATTCTTAAATAAAATTTTAAAATATTACATAAACCATGAACGGTAGAGATCGTGGCGCCTCTTCTGTTTTTCACAAATTCAACGAGAGTAAACAGCGTTCAGTGTTCTCTGTATTCAGTTTCCAGTATTATTGTTCCTTGTATTCAGTTTCCAGTGTTAGTATTCACTGTGTTCAGATTCTCAGTGTGGAGTTTCATGTTCCCTGTATTCAGAGCTACCAACTCCATAGTTGTAAACGTTTGCTGCGAGCTGCAACGTTTCTTGTGTTCCGTTACCGCCAAGTTGGCTTCGTAACCAGCTCAGCATTGAGATAAACATCGCGAACCATTGTTTAAGTTTTGTGTGGGTTTAGGTAAATTGAATAATTCTGTAATATTAATATTAACGGATGTTTGCTCAGTGTTATTTGAATAGCTTGAATCTTAAAGCGTACTTAGGAAGAAATTTAAACAGATTTTAAAGTAACATTCATATCTTCTTCGTTCCACAAGTGACAGATGACAGAAATAAGAATTTAAATGTTAAAAAATACCGTCACTAAGTTATTATTAACGAGATTTTTTTTCTATAGAAGTTCTCAGGGATTTGCAAGCACATAGTTTTGCGGAAGTCGCTTTAGAAATGTTATTACCATTATCACTTCACCATTATTCCATCACCGGATGGAAACTTGTTAACTAAAATTTCAGAATATATCAGGGACCTTGGGGTAACACTGGATATTAAATTAAATTTTATCCAACACACTGATGAAGTCATTAACAAAACCAATAAAATGCTGGGATTTATAATTCGAATAGCAAAACCCTTCTACAACATAAACACTCTATATTCCCTTTACACCTCATATAATCGCCCGCACTTGGAACACTATCCACCGATCTGGACTCCTTTATACCAAGCCTATATTGAAATAATAGAAAAAAATTTTAAAAAATTTTAACACATAAATTACAAACTAAACTTACGCTTCTTAAATTATACCGAATCCATTAAATTTCACAATTTCAAATCCCTCCAAACACGAAGTCTAATTTTTAACAAATCCTATTGTTTAAAATACTAAATAATGGCCAGGACTCACGAGAACTAACCAATTTAATAAATTTTTGTATTCCATCAAGATCAAAAGAAAGAGGAGAATACTCGTATGATGAAATTGAACAAACTTTAAACATTTCCTCTTTAGAAAAACGTAGAAAGGACTCTGATATAATATGCATTTTCAAAATTATCAACAGTATTACTGACACACCTGCTTTGTTACAACTCATCCAGTTCAACATTCCTTCCCGTAGACTCCGAAATAATGAATTGCTGTTCCTCAATCAACATTCTACTAATTATGGATATCATTCTCCTTTATCCAGAATGTCGAGACTTGTCAACGCAAATCAAAGCATTGAATTTTTTGGTGTAAGCCTAAATGACTTTCGGCAGTCGTTACGCAATGTGGTTTTTTAAAGTCTTTTTAAATCCATCTTCAAGCTACTTATAGTTATCTTCTCTATGTACTTTTATATTATATATATTTTGTCAATGCTCTTCATCTATATGTAATCTCCTTTCATTGTGATCTCTCTTTTTTTTCTATTCGTGTTATTGTTATATTGTTAATTGGACTATTTGTCCGTAAATAAATAAATAAATAAATAAATAAATCAAGCCGACAATCCGATTTATTTTATTTACCCTCATGTAGAACAAATATTAGAAAAAATCTCCCCAATTCCTTGTATATGTGCACAATGTAATACAAAATTTCACAGCTTTGACATTTTTAGTAATAACGAAAAGAAATATTGATATAAAGTAACGCGTACGATAATATGAGAGTAGGGAATTTATCGGGAGCATCTCCTATCTTTTTCCTATATTCCTCTTCTTCTCCACTTCCTACCTATAACCCAAAATTAATTTTAAGATATTAAAACTTCGTTTCCAATGTACTTTAGCATAAGAAACTTCTATGGCTTGAATTCAGCTCACTTGTATATATCTATTACCATTGTATATAAGAAAATAAATTTCTAACAGTACGTAAATTTTTTTAAACGTCATCTCTCTTATAAGGGGCCATCCATAAATTATGTCACACTAATTTCATGATTTTTGCGTTTTAGTAATTTAGATTTTTACAAGTGACGTCACAGAGATGATGACCCTCCCATACCCCTTGTCATACTATGTCACACTTGTTTACTCCCCTCCTCACCCCACAAGGTGTTTTGTAATTTATGGGTGGCCTCTAAAATTGTGTTAATATTCCACTTTTAGAAAATTTACGAATAAAATCAAACAAGAAATAAAATAGATTATTAATAAAAAGCAAAAATAATAACACAAGACCCTAAATTAAAGCTATGATAGAAGTATCTTAACGTGTGGTTGTATTGGCTGGGGAGCGTCAGGTAGAATAATTTCAGATCCATAAAAAATTTAATGTACTTGATGTTCGTCAAAACTATATAAAAATATTCAAATGTCCTAAATCGGTATAATAATAACTAAATCGTTGATTGGCTTTGGTGGGGTGTAGTATGAAAAACTATTAAATAATGTCACTTTACACTGTTACCTGTTAATGGCACATTTAGTAAAAACTTAGCATATATTTAATAAAAAAAATAAAAAAAACAACATTTTTTTACAGAATAAGTTTTTGGCATTTTCACATAAAACAAAATATATATTTTTTATTGTGATTTGAGATTTTCAGGGTGAAACATTTTGTTGTGATTTATTTTTCTTAAATTTGAAATGAAATTTATTTTTTATCATATCATAAATTTGCCTTAGGTCTCCCCAAGTGGTGGCCTAAATTTGGTGACTTAGTAAGGGTGCCCGAGTACATGGGGGTAAGGTTTGTACAGATCTTGGCGGCGAAAGCGTCTACGCATCAATTGCTTAATCAATGTCTTAGATGTAACTCACTAGATGTTATTACAAGTCTTAGTTGTTGTAAGCCAGTTATATGAATTATGTAATATATATATATGTACATGCACAGCGCCGCTGAGGTGGTTTTCCACGAAAACGGCGCTATATAAATAAGCCGGACATAAATAGATATTATTATTATTAATGTTACTGATATAACCTTTTTACAACCATTCATGTGTTTTTAAACTTTTGTTCACTGGATTTTATTAGGACAATGTGCTTAAAGTCGAATTCGACTATATTACAACGATTTGATAGTTACCAAAGTCAACGATGGTTCCTTCAACTCTTTATGAAATAAAACTTCACTCTGCCGAGCGATTTTATATCTTTTGTGGGATCGAGGTCTCCTGACGGACGAGATGTCCTGTCAGATTTGTGTGATTTTGTATGGTTGTTATTTTTCTTTTTTACATTAGCTCCACACAGGAGGCTCTGAGGAAAAAAAATCCCTCAGGGCCTATGTCATCTTAGGAGATGATGTGTGGGTTGTTTAAGGAAAGGAATTAGAGGAAGTTCTGGGAAGGAAAAAGGTACGAGGGATGGGTAAGAAACTGGGGGTCAGTGAGTCCAGGAGTGACGGACGTATGAATCCATCCCTCCAACTGGGATGAATCGAAAGATTCTGGCCTGGAGAGGATAAAAGACCTCCCTCAATCAGTCTGTCTCGATCCTGTCCACCACGCAGCAGGTGAGCAGACACATCGGCCGCCAAGACCTGGACAAACCTCATCCGTCATGAACCCGGGCACCCCTGCTAAGTCACCAAACGTAACGAACCACTTGGGGTGACCTATGGCAGAGGTGTTATAACCAATTAGTCTACATAATTATCTTTCGGTTTTTCCCATTACTTGAGTACTTATGTTAACGTATTTTATGACCGTCTATGTGTTTGTTTTTTTTGTATCATGTTGTCTCCTTCTATATTATGTTATATATAAGCACACATTATGTACTTCTCGTTTAGTATTAATTTGTACCCTGAAGAAGCTTGAGTAAAGCGAAACCGGTCGGTTCATAAATTAATAAATCTCGTGGTTTTAAACAAAAAAGTATTTTATTTTATTAAATATGTCAAACCACAAAGTGATTGCTCCCTAGAATAATACTAAATTATTTTATCATTTTTACAAGCCGATAATTAATTTATTACAATTAATACATCTCTTGTGACATGAAGAGTTAGTTGTGGTTTCTGAGATTTGGCAGCCGCCCAATGGTAGGTACTATGGAACTATGTTTTATTCATACCCAGGTTCAGGCGTGCCTCGGGGGGAGTTGGCAGATTAAACAGCGGGCCCAGTGGACATGCCTTAACAATATGCCCCGCGGTTTACCTGTCCGCACTCACAATATAATACACATTACAAAGGGCCACTCACCGCTTGCTAAGCTGCGGGCCAAACGGCCCTGTAGGACAGTGGTTCAGTATATTGATAGATAATCCAATATATTTTTGATAGACGTGAAAACAAAATATACAATTTTTTATAAGGAAAACTTTCTTTTTTTAACTTTTCAATGTTTTTCCCATTAATGTAATATATAATTGAAGAAGAAGATAACAATAATAATCTAAACAAAATATGAAAGAGAATAAGACAACAATATATGAAAGAGAAATAGAAAAAGATAATGGCGCAACTGGGACTCGAACCCAGAACCTCTCGGCTAACCGGGACGTGCGTGTTTACCAATTCCGTCATTGCCATCTTCTTTCAAACCGTCGTATTAGTCAATCGCATATTTAAAAAGAAATGTTATGCTTAATGTAAAAATATTTAAATTTATCAAATGAAATGTTACATTGTGCTTATTAGTTTATATTCATGTAGTATAAACTAACTCAATAATAATAAAAATAAATAAAAATTTAGAATTTACCTTGGTGTCGCCGAACAAAAATTAAAATTTCTAAGATTTTTCTCCAACCTCCGCTAAAATCCAAACAAAGCACACTCTCGCAACGGACACCCCGTTTAGCGCAGCACAGTGAACTAACTGATCGTTGTGTTCGAAGGTAACACGTCTCTTATACATCCCCTTTCCCGTACCGCCCTATTTTTTTTTACTAAATATGAACAAGAATAAAATTTATGGTTAAAGTATTTTGGTTAAGCTGAAGTCACAAGGTTCACTCGGATGAAGGTTTACTCGACGAAATGTTCCATTCTCGTTTCACCGAGTGTTCACACGGTTCCTTCGAAGGAAGAGTTCACTCGACATTCTCGCTACGAAGTCGTCGAGAGTAGTCGCGGCCGCATTGGAATTCGTCCGGCGCTGACGGCTAAGTTCGGGAATATTTACGATTTCAATTGACATTTCCGATAACGTCGAACTAAATTACGAGAAATTGGCGATTCTTGTAAACAGTAAATAAATTTCAGCACCATAAAATGAACATATGGTTAAATAATAACCTAAAAAAATGATGTCTACCAGTATTTTTGCACCATGAAAATATTTTTATTCCAAAATAGGCCTCGGCTTGCAATAAAATCCATATAAATGGAATATTTATTAACGTATTCAAAAAATAAAAACTGTTTTGGAAAGGTGATGAAATATGCTTTCAAAATTTATTATTAGAAATAACCACGTAATTTTTTAAATAGAATAATTTTTAATGTAAACTTTTAAAAGTTTAAAAAATGGCTCTACTTGCTTTTATTCTAACTAAAATTACTGGTAACAAAAAAAATATAAAAACACACACTTATTTTGTTAGACAAATAAATTATAAACGTTTCTGTCACCTCACTTTTTTGTCGTTTCATATAAAAATAATTCATAAAAAATTCACAATGTTTCATAATTTATTTTTCAAATTCGATCAGAAACTTTGGTTCCATAGAAGTGAACATTCGTATTCTTTTATGGTTAATTGTTATATTGAATATATAGAACATTATTTTCTCTTTCCAATACCGTTTAGATCATATTTTTCACTATGATAGTAAGGGAGAAACAACGATTTCTATGAGACGTGTAGGAGTTATTTCGAAAAGCGAACTAAACGGAGCATTTTGACGCTTAAGCCGCTCCGGCTACTCGTCCTCACGCCAGAACATTTCGGCCGACTGATTTGCGAGTGAAAGACTGTTCACTTGAGTGTTCACACACATCATTCGCGTCACGTGATGTTAAATTCCGGTTGCGAGTGAACAGTGCCGAAGGAAGCATTCCAACATTTGTTTTTTTGTTTTTGAAATTTTTATTTAGATGTACGTAAATATTTTCATACATCTAGTGGGAAAATATAAAAAAATACAATTAACAAGTATGTACAGTAACATTTACAAATACATTTTAAAAAAGAATACTAAATAAAAAGATAGCTAGACAAAAATACATTATAAAAGAATAAGATATGAGAATAACATTGGTAAATAATCAAAAACTATTTTTTACATATAATGCACATATCCTTCGAAAAGTGCTGAGACTTGAGGCTTCCTTTACAACATTTGGCAGACTGTTATATAGTTTTTGCCCTTTATAAAATGCGCTATTTTGTGTGCACGAAAGTTTAGTTTTGGGAAGCCTAAAGTCTCCGCGTCTTCTCGTAGGATAATTGTGAACATTTTCTTGAAACACAATAGTATTCTGCAGATAATTTGGGAGCATATTATTTTTAAGTTTGTAAATCATTGTTAATGTATTATATATTATATGTTGTTTTGTAGTCATCATATTTAAATTTTGTAACATAATTTTAACTCTAGTAAAAATGTTGCATTTTAAAATCATCCTCATCCCCCTATTTTGTATAACCTGTAGTTTATTATTTTGGGCTTCGTTACATAAGAATAAAACACTAGAACAATAATTTAAATGCGGAGTTACAATAGAATTATAAACAAGGCGCGCTGTCTTCAGATCCAAGTTATTTCTGATCCTTTTTAGGAATCCAACTTTTTTAGCAATTTTCTTTGTTATGTATTCTAAATGTTCGTCGAATTTCAATTTATCATCCAATATTACACCCAGATATTTAATACTGTTAACCCTTTCTATGCTTTCGTTATCAATTTTTAGTATTGCCTGCTCGTTTCCACCTAGGCTATCCACAATTAAAAACTTTGTTTTCGCTACATTCAGTTTCAGTTTGTTTTGGTGAAGCCAAAACGCTACATAATTTAAATCAATTTGTATTTTTTCAATGGCGTCCTGTAAATTTTTACTGGCTATGTATAACAACGTATCATCGGCAAATAGTTTAATTGAACAATGCTTTAACACTTTGATAATATCATTCATGTATATAATGAACAACAATGGACCTAAGACAGAACCCTGCGGAACGCCTTTATTAGTACTATGTGGTTCAGATGTTATACCACCATATTTTGTTATTTGTGTTCTTTCTGATAGGTAATCTGCAAACCACTTACTTTCTTTACCATTAATTCCAATGTTACTTAATTTTTTGATTAATCTATCTCTGTCGATTGTTTCAAATGCCCGCTTTAAGTCTAGAAATACTGCAATAATTTTACTTTTTTTATCTCTAAAATTTTTCCACTCATCTACTACATAGTTAATAGCGGTTTCACACGAACATTTATTTCTAAAACCAGATTGTTGTGGAACTAATATCTGCTTGGCCTCAATAAATTCAGTTAATTGCTCCTTTACAATGTGTTCCAGTATTTGTTCATATTTGGGTAAACAATTGATCGGCCTATAGTCGTCAAATTTTTTTGGGTTATCAATTTTCGGGATAGGAGTTATTACAGATGTCTTCCAAGTTTTGGGGAATACTCCACTATTCAAAGATTCATTGATAATTTGGACCATCGATTCGCCAATAATATGTATAGAGTCTTTGATTATATTTATTGTGATACCATCTGGGGATTCCTTCGACTTCATATTACTCAACACCCTCTTCAAGTACGGTAAATCTATATTTTTAAATTTAAATTCTTCATGGGTGCGTGTAGGCTCGTCTAGTTGGTTCTCAGGATGTTGTGGAATACTTTCGATTATAAGATCTATGCTCGAAATAAAATGCTTGTTAAATTTAGTCGCTATCTTTTCTACTTCTTCTTCAGTTCCATCTGGGAAATCAATTGACTTAACAATTTCTTTTTGTTTACCCTTTATGATTTCTTTTAGTGTTATCCAAAGTTTTCTTGGTTCATTCTGTTGTGTTTCTAATTTTTGCTTATAATAATCGCATTTATGTTGTTTAATTTGTTTGGAGTAAATATTACGAACTTTTTTATATGCATTCCATTTTTCGTCTGATGGTTCCAATTTTGCCGCTTTATATGCATTATCTCTTTGTTGCTGAAGGTTGTGTAACGGTTTTGAATACCATTTATTCGTGTTTTTAAACTTAACCACTTTCATTGGCATAATTTTATTGACTGCTGTAGTCAAAATATTGACGAAGTTCTCTGCTTTGTCGTTTAGGTCATTTGATTCGGTAACTTGAGAAATACTATTTTGTAAAGTTTCACAAAAGTTTGTTTGATCATATTTCCTTTTATCTCTATATGTAATTTCCCTTGATTCATTTTTAATTATACTCGTTTCAAATATTGTTAATATATTTTCGTGGTCTGATATTTTTGGAGTATCCGTAACATTAACATTCAAGTAAAAATTATTTGTTATTACTAAATCAATAATGGTTGCTGATGTATTTGATATTCTAGTTGGTTTGGTCACAAGTTGTTTCAGTCCTAGATTATTCACTAAACTTTGAAGTCTATTACTGCAGGGATTTGTGGCTTTCATGTCAATGTTAAAGTCACCGGTTACATAAAATAAATCTTGATTTTTCATGTTTTTAGTACACCAACTTTCGAAGAAATCCAAAAATTTTGAATGGCTTTGGTTTGGTGAGTGATATAATACAGCGTATGTTCCTTTTATCAAGTTTTTTCTTATTTGTACTGCCAGTATCCAAGTATTTTTTTCATCAAACACCTCATTTGATATTAATTTAAAGGATATACTATTTTTTATAATCATAACAACTCCTCCCGTATGCCGACTAAATGAATCGCATCTTACAGTTGAATATCCTATAAATGATACTTCAGAATCGTAAATATCACTAGTTATACACGTTTCACTTAACATTAAAATTTCTGGTTTGAGTTCTTGTAATAATACTTCAATTTCATTTACATGAGCCAAAAGACTTGAAATGTTTAAGTAGTATATGGTTGCTTTTCTTTTTATCCTAAAAAATCAATTTTTCTCTTCTCCGATTCAATATTTCTTTTGTAAATAGGACACTCCTTGCTCCACGCATGGTGGTTATCATTTAAGTGTAATGAAAGTTTATCATTTGTGAGTTTGCAATTCACACACTTGATTTTGTCAATATCTTCCTTACATTCAGACGTATCGTGTGCATTAGAGCATCTTCCGCATGCTTTTTTATTTCTACAATCACCTGCTTTATGTCTATATCCGTTGCAGTTGAAACACCTCAAAACTGAGAGATGATCGTAGACAGCACATCTATTCCATCCAATATTTATTTTCGTTTCTTCTAACATTTTAGAGTGTGTTTTTCCATCTACTTCTATGAATACAGTAAAGTTATTATATCCACTACTTTTTTTATTTTCTTTTATAAATTTGACTGATATTTTTGAATTTTCCTTATCTATATATTCATTTTGCATCCTTATTTTATTTTCAATTTCTTCAGCGGTATATTTATCCGTAATTCCTATCACTTTTACTGTTGGGTTCTTGGGTTTAGGAATATCAACATCATACCTATCCCCAAGCTTAGTGATAACTTCTTTTTGGATCTTTTTTGTTGCCTCTGTGTTCTTTAATTCCACTATGACAGATCCTTTTTTGAAATTTTTGATTCCGGCCACGCCCACATCAACTGGATCTATATTGTTCTTTATGTCTTCTTGTGTCTTTGTGTTTTTTTGTTCATGATTTTTGGGTTTAATTATAACAATCGGTTCATGTTTCTTTATTTTTTCTTTCAAATGTTGTCTATCTTCGAATTCCAGAGATTTGCTTGCTTCATCAATTTTTTCTGTCATGTTTATGAGATATTGACGGCTAAGATCAACACTTTTTTTCATATCTGATAAATCAAATTCTAAATTTTTTCTTACATTTAGCGTCTCATCATCAATTTTTTTGAACAGCTGTTGCTTTAATTCCTCCATCTTTTTGTCGACATATTTTATAAATTTATCATTGTTGGAATGCTTCACTCGGCACTGTCTCTATTCACTTTCGTGTTCACACGGTTCATTTCGAGGGAAAGAGGCGGAATGAAATCACGAAATGAACGATAAATGAATGGTGTGAATGGGCTATTAAGCATTGACACGTATTTCTGGTTAAAGGTTTTCGATTACGTATTCTGTGTATTCAAATTTTGATGTTTGTATGTCGGTTTTTCCAAAATGGCGGTAAAAATCTGAATTTTTTCACTTAGTTCATCGTTTTACCGCCAGAGTGCAGTAGGGTTGCAAGTTGTCACCGTTTGCAGTGGAAAAGGGAAATCTTCACCCTACGGTATTGAGCTATGCTTTATGCAATGCGGCGCAGGTAACATAACACGCTTGTGGCCTCAGGAACTGGTGAAGTGGACTGCGGACCAGTGACCCAATAGGCAGTGGACATGCTCTAACAATACATATGCCCTGCGGTTTGTTATGTCATACAATTCACAGCACAAAGGGCAAGCCTCAGCGTTACTGCTAGGGGTCCGTCGACTCTGTAGCAAAGTGGTTCAACGGATTGATTATATTCATAGATAAACCAATTTGTTTTGGTTGTTAAAACAAGTTATATAGTGTGTCGCAGAAGTGCAAATGTAACATTGTCATCAAATGGTCAATCAGCCAAGCATTAGAAAAGTCCAAGTTCGTTTCAGCTTTCAAGCACAACACTATGATAGTTGCGCTGTTCTACCTTTTACAATTTGTTCCAAATCTGAAACGGACATATAATGGGCATTTAACGAAAAATACCTTTCAAATACAAAATGGTGCTGGTTAACCATTTGATGAAAATATTACATTTTAATTATCGTGGAACACCTCAACCTAAGTTAAAAAAAAAATTGTGTTAGCTCCACGCAGGAGACCCCGAGGAAAAAATATTCTCTCAGGGCCTCTGTCATCTTTTGGGATGCAGTGTGGAGTGTCTTTTTAGGGAAAGAAAGGAGAGGACTTTCTGGGAAAGAAAAGGGTATGAGGGGTGGTTATGAATCTGGGAGTCAATGTATCCAGGAGTGACGGACGTATGAATCCATCCGTCCCACTGCGTTGCAAGGCGGTCGAGAGTCCGGTTGGAGATGTCTAGGTTAGGTCTCCCTCAAACAGTCTCTCTCGATCCCGGCTCGCCACGCAGTAGGAGAGCTAACGCATTCGCCGCCAAGACCTAAACAAACGTCACCCCATGAACCCAGGCACTCTTGCAAAGTCACTGAACGGTCATCTATGTCAGGGGTGTTGGTTATCCCCCGGTAACCCGACGCTTACCTTTTCCTCAAGGCCTTCAAAAACTTCCCCTTCTCTCCCAAGTACATTTCTTCGAGGCAAAATCGGGAAGCCGGCTAAAGGGCGCGGACTTCTAGAATCGTCTGCGGTTGGGCCGATAGCTATATGCATTCTCATTGGGACTGCCCAGTGGTCTATGGAATACCTTCTCTGGCTTTTCTTTATATATTTTATTTTCTTTCTGCTATTATAGTAATTATTTACATTATAACATAATCATATAACTGTTTTTTCCTCATTACTTCTTTCATTTTCAGAAGTTTTGTTCGACTGGTTATAGCCGTTATTTTTCGTTTCATTTAACACTATTATTTCTATTTTGTATGTTACCTATTTCAGATGAATTATTCTACAGGCTGCTACTTCTATTTATCTTATGTATAATTTTAATGTAAGTATTTGCATACTGTTTACTAATCCCGTATGCATAGACATTGGAGGGTCTAGAGTCGTTCAAATAAAGGTAGCTTCGTTCAATAAAAAAGTAGAGTCTTGACGTGTGCGGTGAAGGAGGAAACCATATGTTTCCTTATAACGCCGATGGGAAAGTGGTGGGGTCCCCTCCAAAGGGGTGTTGGTTATCCAATAAATCGTTACCCTTACCCGCCTCCCAAAAAACTTATTATTTAAAAATAATAACTAATAATCTTTATAACTAAATAATTATAAATATAATTACTAACGGTATCTAATTTCATGAATGAATGCTACATGTCTGGATATTGACGGTAATATGCTTGCAAAGATCTTCGTAGAATTATCTACGGACTTAAACAGAGAAATAATATGGAATAGAAACAGAGGACGATATGGGACGGAAGCGTGCCAACTGTCGCCTTGTTTCTATGTTTTATCTATGAGAAACAGAAGAAGATATGGGACGGAAGCGTGCCAACTGTCGCCTTGTTTCTATGTTTTATCTATGAGAAACAGAGGAAGATATGGGACGGAAGCGTGCCAACTGCCGCCTTGTTTCTACGTTTTATCTATGAGAAACAGAGGAAGATATGGGACGGAAGCGTGCCAACTGTCGCCTTGTTTCTATGTTTTATCTATGAGAAACAGAGGAAGATATGGGACGGAAGCGTGCCAACTGCCGCCTTGTTTCTATGTTTTATCTATGAGTTACATTTCCAGCATAAGTAAAAAGTCATTTATTTTGCCTCTATTGGATCAAAATATACGGCAGATAGACACATGAAATAATATTAAACATAAATTTTATTTGAAATTTTGTTATTCAACATTCTTCAGTGTTGAAAGTTTATCCTGAATGTGAAAAGAATTGTGTTTGTCCTGACGTCCCAGGGGAGAATTTGAATTTCAAATTGAAGCCAAATACGACAGAAGCGAGAACAAGGGAGTGATATCTTTGTGCTGTGTGGGAATACGAGCCGCGACTATTCCCAGCAAAGGTTCTCAGGGGAATACTGACAACTAAACTGTACCTGTCGTAGGTATAAATTCATCGATTCAAAACTTTATTTTTTTTAATTCCCAACTGCTTTCAATGCCAACGGTCCGGATCCAGTGGGACCATGAAAGAGCAAATTGGAGTTTTTTTTTTACATCAGGAGGCCCAGAGGAAAATAATTCCCCTCAGGGCCTATGTCATATGAATCCAACCCTCCCACTGCCGGTACACGTCGATGTACCGAGAAAGTCTTGATGGAGAGATTAAAAGGTCTCCGTAGGCCAGTCTCTCCCGATCCGGTCTGTTAAGGGGCCGCAACTGGGCTCAAAAGAAGAAGATGGAGAGATATGAAATTACGAATGTTAGAGGAGCGCGCTAGCATTTAAAGCGACAAAATTGGTGCGAAAATTGTGAAAATGTTTAATAAAACACGACTCGTTTAAAATAGAACAAAAATCTCACAAGGGTTGTCTTAAACAGCATTTAAAGAAACACTGTGAATTTTTTCATACATATATATAACTTGTAAAATAACTGAAACAAACGTGTTTATAATAATTTTTGGAGCATACTTTGTGATATTATGTTCAAGAAAAACATTATGTTCAAGAAAAACATATAGCTTTAAAACTTATCGTGTTTAGTAGAAATTCGGGTAGCGGCGGATAAAGCAGTTGGTGGACAAACCTCCTCCCATGAAACCGGGCACCCCTGCTAAATCGCCAAACGCAGAGAACCACTTGGGGTGATCTGTGGCAGAGCTGTTGGTTTTCCAATAAATTGTATCTACCCATACCCGCATCTCAAATTGAAGTTTGTTGTGAGTCAAATGTGAGTGGGAAGGGGAAAATATGGGGCAGATGAAGCACCTGTGCTATTCAGAACTGGTCATCAAATTCGGCTAAAAGCCATTTCAATCAATTTTCCGATTCTGAAAGGGTGGTCTTTCATCACGGTGATTCGGAGGTGATTGCATAATGCATGAGTTTTTTTTACATTGTTTGCTTACGTACGAGCCTTAGTGCCTGCACAAAAAAATGAAAATAATACATTTTTCTAAAGCCTTCCTGTGTGGAGCTAAAGTAAAAAAAAAATCTGGGACTATATCCGAAACGCTGAAAAACCTAAGTAAATTTAGTGAGATTGTTGTAATATCAACTGCCACTTTTGTTGTTTCATCTAGTCTGTATAACACGTACGGTTTACTTAGATTTTGACAATGTTACGATGTCGCATAACTTTTTTCCAAAAATTTGGTATCATAATCATGTTCTGTTCTTAACAGACAATCACAAGTCCCAAAAAATATATAGTTCTGCATTCCCTGTCGTCCTTGAATGTGTAATGGTCTTGCTCTGAGAAAACAAAGCCGGGAACATCTTACAGTTTCTCCGAAACTGCCATTTCCCATTGCTAGGCTACGAACATTCAATACGAAACAATTCAAATAAGATTCAAAAAAGCAACCACTGGAGCGATCATGCGAATTAAAAAATGCCTAGATTGCTCGCGATTTCCCAGAAGATCATTTTTTAAATTTTTACCCGCATTAAAAAAATCATACCATCGAATTTTAACATTGAAACATAAAAACTTATTACAGTTCTGTACAGCCAATGAATTAACATGTATTTTACCAGTTATAGTGCTGTACAGCCAATGAATTAACATGTATTTTACCAGTTTTCTCATATTTGTAGGATTTATTAAAAAGATATTAAAAAAATCGTAAAATTTATAACCGCGCGAATCCTGCGTGTTGTTACTTTGAAACTGCCGTGAGGGGTACTTATTCGAGTCAACATAGAATATTTTCGATTTCTGTACGTTGCCTGTGGTATATTCGATATTGAAAGATGCATGTTTATGGAAAAAAGGACTTAATTTTAACCGTAAACAGCTAATTTAAAAAATATATTTTTATAACATTGTTCTAAATTAGTCTACAAAGTTCGGATTGCGACATCTGTGGTCATAATTGATAAAACAGCTTCGTTTTAAAATAAATGGCTGGCCTGGAAAATGTTTTAAATAGTTACAATAAATGTTTTACGAATGGTAGGAAAATGTAGTCCAATTTTGGACCGCTGTATTATTGCGCAGAAAAATAAAAGTGGTCCATTTTTTGGCCAAAATCGCTCCAGTGGAATAACATATTTCACACAAAGCTGGCTATGAAAATCTTATGTTCATATTTTACTGTCAAACTATTAATAAATCAAAAAATCTCTAAGGGTCGGGAAAATCCGGATACAGAAAAATCAGATAAAGATATTGGCACCTCTAAGATTCAAACCCAGGACCTTCGGCCAACTGAGCTTATTTAATTTAATTAAATTTGAGGTTTAAAAATATTCGTAAATATACTCATAAATTTAAAAAAAATGAATAAAAAATAATTTATTCATTACATAAAATGTTCATTAATAAAACTTAATCAAAATATGAAATCATTTTGGATGCTGGGAAAACAACAAAAGAGAAATTTAAACATAGATTTGCAGAAGTATGTATTAACTTAAGTAATTACGAAGGATGTCAAATTATAACACAACACACACCGAACAGAGAAACAATAGGAATGATAGAAAAACGATGCTCAGTATTAAAAATATGCATGAATACAGCAATAATTACCAAAACATACATTAGGACGAAGATGTCAATTTAAAGCCTGAAAAATGTTTGACACTGACAATAATTCAAACCATATGAATAGAAAAAAATACCTACTGTATATTTTATTTGCTTCTATACTGACAAAAATCATACTTGCACCAAAAAAATGCCTTGACTTGAGTTGACAAGTCTTGACACGCTGGCATTGACTGTTGATAAGTTTAGACATATTGGCGTTGACTGTTGACAAGTCTAGACATTCTGGCCTTGACTGTTGACAAGACATTCTGGTTAATGGAGAATGGTATCCATAAATTGTTAGGAGTGTTGATTAAGGAGAGAAAATCAAATACTTTTGATTCTATGGGAAGGTGTATTGAAGCAGATGAGATGGATATATTATAATTAGACATCGGATTATATGCACTAACAAAGTGCCAAAATATGCATGCAAATATGCACTAAAAAAGGCCGAAATATGCACTAAAAACTCTTGATTTGCCCAAAATATGCACAATTCAAAATCAAAAAACCATTTATATTTTTATATATTTTAATTAAAGACCGTACAAAAACAGCGAAATATTCTTAAAATTATTCATAGTTTTTGTGATAATATACAACTAAGTATTTTTCCAAATTTTCGAGCTCAGATTTGTGACGTTTGTCACCCAGTATTAATTTGTACGCCGAAAACGACCTCTCTACGTCAACTGACGTCATTGGACAACATTTAAAATTTGGCGCCATTTCTGGAAATACCTGTTTAGGCAGGATGCCTGTGCCGTTGATGTAGGCATTAGTGTTCTTCATGTCTTCAAGAGCCGGGTTTTTTAAGCAAAATAGAGTCTCACTTTTTACAAATCTTTTCTGATATTGAATTAGGAAGGGCGTTAGCGAGTTCGATCATTGTTTCCAGTATTTCTATTGCTTTAAATAGACGAAGGTTTTTTGTTTCCAATTTTTTTTATGGCATCTGGTAACTTGTGGAAATGTGTTGAGATGAGGGCGATATTCTGTTTAATGGATGCGTCTTCAAATGCTAGCTTGCTTGAATGAATTGCAATGGCCTCAGAACTGTCAAATTGCCCAACTACTTGTTTTACGGCCTCAAAATTTTCAGCATAGAATAATACTGCCTTTAGCCAAGTACCCCATCGAGTAATTATGGGTTCTGGCGGCAATGCTAGATTTGGCAATTGCTCTTTATAAGACTGCACACGCGACGGTGCTTTTTAAAACACTTTTTTTGTAGAGGAAATCAATTTATTAATATTCCCATACTCTTGCCGTGTCTCTTCTGCAAGGCGATGAAACCCGTGAGCTAATCAGGTAAAGTGTAGTAAATTTGGATAAAAAGTTTGCAAGGCTTGGCCAGCTTTCACGTCATCCACCGCGCTGGTGCCCTACGCGTTATCGTCACCTAGCTCCCTATACGTAGATGATACCTCTCGCTATTAAACGAAATATGCACGATTTGGTAAAAAAGGCTGAAATATGCATTAACGTCGTAATTAGAGAGTTATATGCATTTGCATATGCAAATATGCAAATGCATATAATCCGATGTCTAATTATAATATAGGTTTTTTTCTGCTATAAAGCCCCGTTCTAATTTGGTAAGTATTTTAGTCGAGTGGAGAGTATAGTAGTAACAAAACGCGTCCGAACACCGTAATTTTAGTAGAGTGGTGAGTCAGCTCTTTAGTAGATTCAATCCATTTCGTTCTGTTTTTCGGGCGAGAATATACCCCCTCCATGCGTCCCTGCGCACTGACAGGCGCGAACCGACCGTTTTAGCAGTGTTCATTTGTGAATGCGCGGAAATGTCATGGTGATAGAGCAAAGATGCTACCCTAAATTTATTTATTTATGCTGCTATTAATCTCTTTTCGTGTCACCTTTTCTAAAATAAACATTAAAATATACTCAATTAGCGTATTTAATTTGCTCTGTAGCAACCCGTCATCCGCCGTCATCTTGCAACGGGCGGCGGGCACAAATGTACTCTACTTGAAAATAATGCGAACTATTTTCGGCGAGTCAAGTAGCAAGTGTACTCGCTACTTGACTTACTACTTGATCAATGTGAACGTACCTTAAGGTCTGCTCGTAGGATTTAGCCAAATAATAATGAAGGTGGCAGGAGGAATTCAAATACTGTTATTCATAACTAGAAAATTTTTGTTTTCATGAAAAGGAACAAAGGAAAATAAAAAGGAACAAAAAAATTTTTAATATGAAGTTAAAGTATCGAAGTTTTAGACGAAATGTGAGCAACTTTGTATGCCGCAAGTGATAGAACTCTATTCATTGGTGCTCGAGTCGCATTACCGTTCGAAACTGAATCACGGGACTTGTTCCTGAATAAACTGTGCCGCTTGAAGATTCGCAGCTACTAGAGAACTCCACAACTCCAGAACTATAGACCTCCAGTACCAGAGCTTCAGAATGCAATGATTATGAATTATTATTACCCCTCCATTGCAATATGGGATCTTTGTACTTTAAGATGACAATGAAATTGTACTTAGTCTCGCAATATGATTATGGTGCAGTGACTCACAACATAATAATAATAATGTTTTATTTCAGGATGTGGGGAGGACAGTGCAATCCCACACGTTCCATAAAGTGTACCTACTTATTTACACAATATATTTAAAGTAAAGGAAACAAGTAGATGATAAAATAATAAGTTAAAAAAAAAATAATAAATAAATAATCGTTTATGTATCTTGGGACCGACGCGACGCTCACTCAGGAGCATAAATATACCAAACCACCCACCTCAGGAGTGGCGCATGGTGCTGGAATGCTGCGGTCACCACCGTGTTCTTCATCTTGTTGTGCCTTGTCAGGTCCCCCCGACGCGACGTTGGTGATCATTGGGGGACCCACCACTTACCCGCCCTGGTATAGGTAACAGATGGTTACCCCTTCAAGGCTCTTGCAAGGACTCTAATTTTTTTGGTAAAAACGACTCTACATTTGAAAACGAAACTAAACCTCCAATGTCCCTGCATACGTTGTTAGTAAGCAGCATGCAAGTGCTTAGCGGGAAATACAGATACAATATGTGTTAGTATGACAAAATATAGACAAGACAGTGGGACAGGTTGGTGAAAGTTCACGAGGTGGCAAGCGCTGGGTGATTGTATCCAGCGTATCCTACAAGCACCTGTTTGGGAGGAAGACACAGTAGATAAGTAATAAAGGCATGGCAAACGGTTGGGAGTCCTCTCCAATCGATTGGCGACGTTGGTGATCACTCTGGAAAGTGGTGTCTTTGTCTTGCGCTACCCGGAATAGCTCCTCCACACTTCTAATGCCGGTCCAATCTCGTACATTTCGCAGCCAAGACATTTGTCTCCTACCAGGCCCTCCGCGACCCTCTATCTTGCCTTTCAATATTAATTGGAGCAAGTGATACATCTCCCCTCCAAGTATGTGACCCAGATATGAAATCTTCCTGACTTTTATCAATGTAAGAAGTTCTCTATCTGCCCTCTCTCTAGCCCGCCTGAGAATTTCTGTGTCGGTGATCATGTCGGTCCATGGGACCTTGAGCATTCTCCGGTGAAGCCACATTTCAAAAGCCTCTAACCTGTTCATGGTATTTACTTTAAGGTCCATGTCTCACATCCATACAGTAAGACCGACCACACATAACATTTTAGCATTCTCTGCTTTAGTTTTAAATTGATATTGTCATTGCAGAAGTGGGATTTCATTTTACTGAATGCAACCACTGTGTTGACGAAGGCCAATATGCTATTATTTATTTAGTTAACGCTTATTCATTTATCTAACATTTTTCATGATATTAATCTGCCTAATATGTACAAATTCATTGACATGGCGCAATACCCGGAATTTCCACAAACTAAGATTTGATGCTAACTAACTTTTTTCATAATATAGTTTAATGAACTAGTTCTTAGGGATTTTAGTCTGCTCGATTTATTTCATTGTAAGCAAATTTATGTATTAAGCATTCCTCATCCCGCTCCGTTGAATAAAAAAAAAGTTAGCTCGCCGTCAAAAAAAAGCCATTTCGAGAATATCCTCGCGGAGCTAAATAAAAATTGACGTTGACAGTTTGACAATTTAAGGTACTGTCAGACTAGTCTACGGAGTAGCAAGCGTTTTTGGGCTAGGCCTATTTCAGCACATCGCTCGGCATACATTCTCAATGAGAATGAATGGCGAATGATGCGCTGAAATAGGCCAAGCCACGAAAGTATAGCGCGCTCTGGTACAGGCGTTAAACCACGCTTCGAATCGGATGACGCGAGTCGACGCGGCGCCATGACAGGTGACGTCACCCCAACCCACTTAGCCTGCAACAAAACCAAAATCCAATACACGTCGAAATCACGACGCCAACTTTTCATTTCAAAGTTCGACTGTCACGGTTTATTATTATTATTGGCTAAAGTTTTGGAGAGATGTGGTCCAACGGCGAGGATGTGTTATCAATTTACTGCTCTGTTGTTCATCAAAACAACTACTTATTAATAATTTTTCCATTGTAAAACTCAGTTGTTTTGTAAGAAATTAAGCCCACCTTTACATTTCAAACTCTTTCCGTCGGCCTTAAGAATCGTAGGTTTTTAGATATACAGGTGGTAAGGGACGTACTTGACTTAATTTAACCAGTGATTCCTGACTTTATTTGGATTAAAAAATGTAAATGAAATGTTGGTTTCAGCTGACATTTTTGAAGTGAAACTTCTATAGCCCCGCTATGATTTGGATTTGGGATGAAACGGAAATGACGATTACTGCAACTGCGACGCATCAACTGCGCCCATTGACCGCTTTGATTATGATGTCACTTTTAAAGGCTCCTAATGGTTGAGATATGAAACGAAAATTGCACTGGTCTGCGCTCATTGGTCGCTTTGATTATGACACTTTTCAAGTATTGATTGAGATTGTTTTGGTAAAGTTTCGCTTCTACCGTAAACTGTAAACAACACTCGATTTATTTTTCTACAAAAACATAAAAAAACAGTAGGCGTTGGACAATAGGGGCGAGGAAAGAGGTTGGGCAGTTACTAGGCTGACTGAACAGTGACGACAGGTGGAAGAGTTTTTTGTTTGATTTTGAAAAAAAATTAAAAAAAGAGTCATCGAAAAAGTCACTGAGGACTAAAATTTCATTTACATTTTTTTCTCCAAATAATGTCAGGAATCACAGGTTAAAGTAAGTCAAGTATGTAAATTAACATCCTGTATACCAAAATATCTATTATAAATGGGGGTTAGGGGTGAAATATTATTTTGGTAACTTTTTTTTTGAAAGACAAACGTTCCTGGGTTACGAATAACCTGACAATATTTGAAAATCTCCTACTACCACCACAGCCGAAGATATTGCTTGTGTCGTGATGGAGGACTTAGCCAGACGAGAAATCGAACGGTCAAATCAAACGAAATCGAAAGGTGTTTGGGCGGACAAGCCCGGGTGGGACCCAAACGCGATGTCAACTCAGTCACTAGTTCGATATTCCCTACCTTAGAGTAGTGGTTGTCTTAGGGGGAAGTTGATGTTGGAGACCTACCTTTGTACTGGGTCGATTTAGTTCAGTGTTTCATCAGGTGTATCAAAAAATAATGTTGGATACCTAACCATTATACTAGGTACTACACAGGTCATCCTTGAGCGTTGTCCCCGAGGGAAGACAATGCTTTTTTTAAATCTACCCCTTGTGATAATGGGGAGGGGAGGGGGGGGGGGCGTAGTCTTCGAGGGGAAGTATTGAATTTTTTAGATAGATCCCTTTTACAAGGTTGTCTTCGTTGTATTCTGCGTCTCATGGGGTATTGGCTACCTCGTCTTCTGGGGTGATCATTTTCCTGTATGGGAGACATATAATGTTTGAAACCTACCCCTTGTATTCGTCCTGGTGCGGGGGTGGCGTGTCCTCGCAGAGATCGTCCTCGCTGCCGTCTAGCGTGGCGTACCCTTCGAGGAATGCGCTGCAGTCAGTAGTCTTGTCGAGAGTCTCGTCAGGAGTCTCGGCTATCTCGTCTTCTGGCGGAAGCGATCGTCTCTGGAGGGAGAAAAAGATACAGTTTCTTGTCAAAAATGTAAATTAAATTATCGGTAACCAAAATATGCTTGCTTCTGTCTATATATGTGAATATGTAAGATGTCTATGCGTTGCTAATCCATTCATCTGATTGCGATGACACTTTGGGGATTAGATGTGCGCATGCCCGCGATAGTTTCTATGTACAATAGTACAATAGTGAGTTCTGGCAACATAAAATTATTCATTGATCTGATTGCGATGAAACTTTGGAGGTTTGATGTGTGCATGCCCGCGATAATATATATATATAATAGTGAGTTATATATATAATATAATATATATATATAAGATATATAAGATATATATAATAGTGAGTTCTGGCATCATGAAATTATGTTTTCTGGAAAGTTTTGTACTCACTGGTGAGGAATGCAATGGACTCTGTAACACGCTGAGCAAAAGGTCTCCGGGACGGGAAGCTCCCGCCATCTGCAAAAAAGTAATTTTGCTAAAAAGAAGGAATATTGTATCTCTAATCAAATATTATTGGGTTCCTGGGGAAAATGTTTGGTGTTTTTCATAAGCGTGCTTCTTATATCAAAGTTTTTCAGGTACGAATAATTTAAAAAAATTATATGTGGAAATTGTAGCAGAATATAGAAGACATCTTATGTCATGTTCTCTCGATAAATATCCATTTATTTTTCAATACAATATTATAATTCTTTTATACGTAAACTTAGTGTCTTATAAAATACAGTATATGACTATTAAGAGGAAGGGCTACGCGACCTTTTTCATATAAAACATAAAATTAGATTTGAGGCCAAATCACTAACCAAACATTTTTTTTTAATCGAAAGGTATACCAAATACCTAGCACGGAAAAGTGCTGTTTTACGAGTATTTACTTTTGTTTTAATATATGAGATGTAGGCCACTAAAGAATTAATTTTAAAAATAATTTTGCTTCATCTATGTAAATATGAAAAATATTAATTAAAAAAATTTTATGGAACATTTTAAGTGGAACACAAATTTGTAGTATGTAAATAAAATTTGTACCAAAAAAGCACCTTTACCCGGCATGCGTTGCAATGCTATTCAAAGAAATAAATTGTTTCTCCCTGCATGTCCATTCCCATGCGCCCCCGTTCTCCTCCCGTGACCCCTTCCCCACCGGCGTTCAACTTCCGCCTTCCCCGCCTTCCCCCGCCCTCGTCGCCCTTCCCGCGAACCCTACCTCTTTCGTTACCCTCCCCCTCCTGCCTTCCCTCCCAACCGCTAAAATTTATGAAATACACACATTTTCAAACCTCTCGCGCAGCACCTACAGATATTAATTTTTTTTAATATATTTTTTTAAAATATATGTATAGATAATAAGGAGGGCAAGAGATTATTTTTTTTTAATATTTATAATTACTTCACAAAAAAACTGCCGAAATTTCCTCTAAAAACACGAAAATTTTCATTAATGGCCTACATAACTTAATTATAAATATAGCAGCACATGTTCGAACTAGATATTTGGTATATATACCTTTCGATTAAAAAAATATTCAGTTTGGTCGGATATTTTGGCTTAAAATTCAAATTTTGTAGAAGGCCGTTCCCCTCAAGGACTGCTCTATTATTAAAAAGCTTTGGCTTGTGTTCCGGGTAGGATAGGTTTAGCCCGTTCCATAATCTGCCTACGAGCCACGTTCATAGAAGCTTTTCAGATAGATACCTATCCCAAGAATTACGCCGTACCTCCTCTTAAAACCTGTACTCCCAGTAGATGTATTTTGCCTTTTCCATGTTATAAACCGGTCTGTGGCTGAGTTGAAAAATGCTTCGAGTTCCCACCCAGTTGTCGAGGGCTCAATTCATCAGCTGATTCAATTCCTTCAAGTCCTCCATCACTGCACAAACAACGACTTACACTTATGATACTAAGTAGTAGAAGCTTTTTTAATATTGTCAGGTTATTAACAGTGGCGGCACGTGACTTTTGAGTGCGCCAGGGAGCTAATATTAAAAAAATGGCATTACCGGTGTTGTAGCCGAAAACGTCTTTTTTTTAGAAATTAAATTTTTTTGTACGAAGAATTTCAGCAAATCCGTGTGAGACTTGTGAGAATTTTGGGCTAGAACTGAATATAAATAAAACAAAATACATGATCATACCCAAAAATAACGCATTGGATGAAAATCTTTATATTGCTGGAACAAAACTAAGAAGGTAGAGAGTATTGTACACTTGGGCCGCAATGTAAATGATGTGCAACCTTTATCCGCATGAAAAAGTTGTTCTGCAGTCATGTTCTCAATCTTGGATTACGAATGCGAATGGTTAGATGCTACGTGTTTTCGATATTATTTCATGGAATGGCGTGAAAGCATGGACGCTTACCGAAGAAATAATTCGGCGACTTGAGGCATTCGAGATGAGGATCTACAGAAGAAAACTTAAAATAGCTGAATGGACAGAGTTACGAATGAAGATGTTATGGTTCGGATGAATAAATAAAAAGAAGTTATTAAAACTACAAAATTCCGAAAACTGCAATATCTTGGACATGTGATGAGACATCCGTGCATCTCATAATACAGGGAAAGATTGCCGGAAGACGGGGCCCTGGAAAAAAGTGAACCTCATGTCTGAAAAACCTGAGACAATGGTTTGGCCAGTCAACTGTAGAGCTGTTCCAGACCGCAGTAAACAAAGTCCGCATAGCCAACGTCCCTTGAACGGACAGGGCACAAGAAGAAGAAAATCCAATGTTACGGGTAATGAAAAAAATAAGTACGCTACATAAATACTACAAACAAAGGGAAATATAACAATAGTTATATGCTATCGAAGCATTCCTTCTATCACCAAGTTTGTGGCAAATTGGATGGACCATCAAAGCGTCGGAGCCAAAAAAAGTTATGAGTGTGGTGTGTAGGCAGATAGAAAGGCGGGCACGATTTGCAATAGCATGGGTGAAAGACGTTAACGAAACTTTTCGAAAAGACATGAATCGCTTCATTTTCATTAATATGTCGTCACATACTTCACAACTTTACGTTCATAACTTTACAACTAGTTCGCAACATCGAATTCATCAATTTGATGATGAAAGCGTATAGAATTAAGGATAAAAGTAAAACATAGTCCATGACAGATCTCTCTTGTTTGTATAATCTAAGATATTAAAGGAATATTTTTTTATGTAAATGCCGCATCTGAGTCTCAACGGCTCCCCACACGTCTGGAGCCAGTGAGACTATGGCATCCCCAATTGGAGTATGTTGTGAGATTGAAGGTAGTGGGGAGAGGAAAGTAGGAAAATACCTGGCTATTCAGATAGGTCACCAAACATTGCCAATGCCATTTCAAGTAATGTTCCAATTCTGAACGTAAGTCTTACACCAGGGCGATACTATACGGTATCTTCCACTCTGGAACGTGCGACAGCTGAACTACATATTATTTTTAATGAATAAATTATGAAATAACACAAATTCAAATTCAAAAAAATAAAATTTTTTTTTCGACCTCCGGATTGCAAGTCGAGAGCTTTACCCCTAGACCACAGAGGTCGTATCATTTATCAATACAAAATCTTTGCCCAGCTAATCTGAAGATACCACAGAAAACAAATACTTGAATTTGCAAACTACGGCAGCGGTCGGTAGGAACACGAAAGTTTCACCCTTGGGAAAGCATTTGACGAAATTGGTAGAACTCAGCCCCCAAAGTCCACAAATAATTCAAGGTCACTGTGTTCATAAATTTCTGCTTCAAGCTCCGGAACCAGATATCAAAGGCCAAAGGTTAAGAACTGTCTAGGGTTTTTCTTATTAAATGGAAGTTGGTGAAATCATTGGAAATTGGTGTGCTGAATGAGATATGCATGAATAGCCTGCTAAGTATTGTCGGAAGAATTGTCCAACTGAGTGTAGTGTATTGATTATTCGTGTAGTTTCAGTTGCTTTCTATAGATGTCGATAGGTTGGTTTGTAAAACTAACTTCTGCTAAATCCTAATAGATATCATTTGAGTTAATTATCAGAAGAGAGCCATCTATCGCCGTTCGTGTCTTAAGCAATAATAATAATAATAATTGGATAATTTATAAAGCGCCGTTTTTGTGAAAAATCACCTCAAGGGCGCTGTACAATTTATTAGGAATGCTTAGGTTCTAACTGATTTTACTATTTACAAATGGATACAGAAACATACTTACCTGGCAGGTCACTTCCGATAAACACACTTTAATTATAAGTTTATGCTTGGAGAAGATACGGCTTTGTACGCGGAGGACATTACAGTTAACACACTGGACATTGCATGATTTTACATTATTTGCTACCCTCATCGCTGTTAGTATTACATTTGTGAATAGATTAGTGGCAAAAGTAGAGTTGGTATTTATTTTAAAATACTAGAGAAATTAGGACTATTGAAGATTAGTGGCAAAAGTATTGTTGATATTTATTTTAAAATACTGGAGAATTTCGGAATCTTTAGGGCTGGAGAAAGTTCATGAAATGACCTTCACAAACGCTTACATTTTTTTTTTCTTCGTTTTTACAGGTTAGTTATTTACGGTGTCGCGGGCATTGAAAGTGAAGGTGAGAGATTTTGAGTTTATGGATACGACTGTCTGAAAAGGTGAGTTTTAAGTCAATGATGGCCAAAGGCTCCAGAAATATAGAGCGGGCTTCTGCTGTCAGCATGCCGGAGCGCACGAACTATTTAGGATCAAGCCTAGTAAAGCTAGTTCCTAAATAGGTAGGTAGCCTTTGGTCTTCAATATCTTAAATTTATTTACAAGCGTCCAAATAACTTTCTAAAGAAATCAAATCGTACAAGCCAAAGACGTGGCACCTGTGAGTATGCTGTACCCCACTGCAAAACTAGGTTGTCCCAAAGGCATATTAGTTTTATAGCTCCAAAAATGTATAATTTACTATGTACAACCATTAAAGAGAACACATGTCAAAATCTTCAATCGTAATAAAAACATACCAAAATTTGACTAAAAAACACGGAAACAGATGTTTTTTCTTATAAGTTTAAAAAAGCCATTAAGTATATCTATCATTAGACAACTTTTAGAGTAGATATATTATGAGTATATTGTTTGCTATGTTTTTTTATCTCGTTTAATTGCACTTGTAACATCTATTTTTTCACAAATGCGATTATATGCACACTGTTATTATGTTGTAGTTGTATATTAACTATTCCTTTTAATAAAATCTTTGGAAAATTGCTTGCAGCTACAAAGTGATATAAATTCTATCGTCGAATGGAGTCACACCAATAAATTAGGATTTAATATTAAGAAATGCTCTATCATGTGCTACACCAAGGCGAACAAAACGATTTACTTTAACTACAAAATGTCTTATTCGTCTCTTCAGCACATTGTTATTTTGAGAGATTTGGGAATCACATTTGATGCGCACCTAACATTTCACGTCCACATAGAGACGATATGCAGCAAAGCTCTAAGAATGCTAGGATTTGTGCTAAGCAACTCCAGACACTTTTGCAGCTCAGCCGCGATTCGTTTGCTATACTATAGCTTAGTACGTAGCATTTTGGAAAGTGGTTCAGTAATATGGGGACCAGTGGATTTAACATACTCTCAAATGATTGAGAAAGTGCAAAAGAAGTTTCTGAGATATTTGTATCTTAGAGACTTCGGATATTATCCCTGGTTATATCCATCAGCCTTTTTGTCCGGCATGCTGGGTATTAATAGCCTCGCCGAAAGAAGGAAAACTGCTTTGCTGACAACAGCATAATAATAATAATAATTGGATAATTTGTATAGCGCCGTTTTTGTGAAAAATCACCTCAAGGGCGCTTTACAATTTATTATAAATCCTAGGCTCTATCTAATTTTATTATTTTCAAATAGATACAGAATCATACTTACCTGCAGGACACTTCCGACAAAACACACTTTATTAGAAAGTTTATGCTTATGCTATGGGGAAGATACGACTTTGCACGTGGAGGACATTATATTCAAAACACTGGACATTGCATGAGTTTTACATTTATATTTATATTTAACAGAAGATTAACTATATAAACTTTTAAACGGTAACATCTGTATTCCCGATATATTACAAAAATTTGAGTTTTATGTCCCCGACAACTTCACAAGAGCACGCAGACACAGAACTTTTGTTGTTCCGAGATGCAGAACTAACTTACCATTAGTAATGCCGCTCGGAAAAATGATTATTTTACTAAATTTCCTACCCCCTGATATAGATATTTTTAAACTAAATATTGATCAATTCAAAAACGCTATTATTACTTAATAAAATAAAATGTATGTTTATTATTGGTTATGTAACTGTAAATGTGCATTTAAAATAAAATAAATAAATAAATAAATAAAATAATTGCATTTATTCAGTTACTCTTTTTAAATCCATAATTTATATATACTCAAAATATTCACTATAACCATAGAAATTAAAATAAAAATAACAAATCAACATTAAATCCACGCACAGGCATTACCTTTGTGGGATTTTTTTGTTCATAAATTTGTTTTATTAAGCTTTTTTCATATACTTTTCATTATTTTATGTGTCTATTACATGTATTGTATAAAAATTTTTCAATAAAACAAAAAAAAACTTAAAAAAGGACGTCTGTCCAGTACAATATAGCATTGTACATATTTATGATAAACAAATAAATAAACAAGTAACGAATTAAACCTTAAACATATTGGAAGGTATCCAACACTTCTCGAGTTGTGTAATATTGGAAGTTAAGAGACACAACAATTTAATAATGGTTCTATTGTTCGCGATTTTTTTAATTTGACATTTTTGCTATTGCTTCTGAGTAAGCTTAGTTTTTTTTTATTGATCCGATAAGTATCTTAGCGAAGTAACCAGAAGTGAAGTCATTAATTACAAAAGATAAGTCAGAACCCGTGCAAATGGATTTTCTCCAATTGGTGAACATTTAATTTATTTAAGAGTCTTTCCCAGCGGTACTGTATGGTTCGATACACTGAAAAGATAAAAAGTTAAAAAGTGAGTTGCGGGCGTGTCAGTGTGCCAGGAGAACTCTATTCACTTCGGATGAAACTGAAAACACATTATTTTGTAACACAGAAATTATTTCATAAACAGATAAAATTAATTGAGAATTTTACCTTTATGGTAATTTTTCACGAAGAGCATTGAGGTAATTTTATTAAAAAATATTATTTCGCTTGTTGTATCTAAGAAAATAAAATCATAAAATAAAATTCAAAAATACCTAATAAATTTTTTGTAACCGTTCTTACAAAAGTTGGCGGTGAATGAGAATAGTTGCCTTCTAAGCAGTTGATCGGGGTTGGATTCCCGGCGTGGCAATTTTTTGATTTTATTTAAAAAATTATATTTATACTAAAAAATCTTTTATAGATTTTATATCCCGTGATTTTTCATGAGTTTACGCTAGTAAATAATGATAAGAAGAAAACGCATGATGTGAATATGGACGAGAAAAAATTACCAATTTTTTTTAGTGTGACAATTAATATATTTAATTACAACTATCGTGAAATTTTAAGTGTTTCTCTTGAAAACAGGTGATTTAAATGTCGAAAAACTCATCATTGTCCTACGTTCTTTGCTTCGTTTACATTCGTATGTCGTCTCATGTTCGTCGTCCTTTAAACAAAATTATCACTATCGTATACGGTGACCCGACATTTGATCCGGCGACATTTGGTCCGGCGACAGTTGGTCCGACGACATTTGATCCGGCCGACATTTGATCCAGCCGACTCTTGATCCGGCGAACAGTTGATCTCCGGCGGACAGTTGATCCGGCGACAATTGGTCCGGCCTGATCCTTTCGAAGATTTTTTCTTCAAGTAAGTATGTAAAGAAGATATACGACCGTACAACCAAAGTCGATGTATTTATATCTGAAGCCATCTTTAGTGAAAATCCGCTGTAAAAATATTTTTACCAACAATAATTTCGACTCTCCGAAGAAGCGTGCGGCAATACAAAATACGACATACTTATACGTCAATTTAACAAAAAAACCGTAAAAGATTGCGTATAACTTTTTTATCTTCTTCGATACAGGATTCTTCGGAGAGTTGAAATTATTGTTAGTAAAATATTTTTACAGCGGATTTTCATTCAAGATGCCTTCAGATATAAGTACATCGATTTTGGTTGTACGGCCGTATATCCTCTTTACACACTTACTTGAAGAAAAAAATCTTCTAAAGGATCCGGCCGGATCAACTGTCCGCCGGATCAAGTGTCGGCAGGATCAAATGTCGGCCTGATCTAATGTCGCCGAACCAACTGTCGCTGGACCAAATGTCGCCGGATCAACTGTCATGGAACCATCGTATACACAACTTTACGACTATTTCGCGAAATGGAATTTACCGTCTTGAAAAAGAACCAACTTACAATAAAACCACCTAGAATTGAAATTTTGGAAAGGATTGTTATATCATCTTTGCGGTTGCTGTGTGAAGGGTCTTTTTAGGGAAAGAAAAGAGAGGAAGTTCTGGAAAGGAAAAAGGTACTAGAGGTGGGTTGTAATCTGAGGGTTAGTGTGTCCAGGAGTGACGGACGTACGAATCAATCCCTCCTACTGCGGTGCAAGGCGAGTCCTGCTGGAGAGATCAAAAGGTCTCACTTATCCAGTCTCTCCCGATCCTGCCTGCCACGCAGTTAGTCGGCGGACGCATCCAACGCCAAGATACGGATAAAACTCACCCCTTGAACCCGGGCATTCTTGCTACGTCACTAAGTCTTGGAGTGAGCTTTGGCAGAGGTGGTGGTAATCCAATAAATGATTCCCGGGACGGCGGTATCTATACCTGCCTCTAAATTGCAAATGGTCGTTGGCAGATTTGTTAAATTTTCAATCAAAATTTTGTATAGTACAACTCACATTTCAAATCATATAATCTTAAAGTATAATAAATAATATAGGAAAGCTATTTTCATAATTCTAATTTTAGTTCAAATAAAATCATTAAAAGCAAAACGGCGCAAATGTTTTGTGACGGAAATACTTCAGTTTGTTTATTTATTTACGGTCTTACAAACCAATGTATTTCAGATTTTTATTTAGACAGTTATTTTGCTTAGAATTAATAATTAAATACTTATGATCAAAAAATAAGTACAAATAGTACCTACACAATTTTAATAATTTTATCATCACGCGTTTTGAGAATTTTGCTAACTTAAATGTAGTATATATTAATGAAAAATTTGAATTAAATAAAATTGATGAAGAGTTATAGAATAAATGCTAACTAGCTGACCCGGCCACGCATTGCTGTGGCTAATAAAACACAACGTCATCTACTGGATGGTAATCCAACCTTTATGACCACCGCCGTCTTTGAGTTTATCGCAAAGAGACAGACAGATGCCGCGGAGGACTTTAATTTATAATACGTAGAGATGGTGTGAAAGATTATAATAATGTGCATGAAATGCTTGGGGTAACTAACGTATTTAAGTTAATAAGGATTAATACTGTATCCGTCTAAATAACTTTTCAATTACCGCAATGTACGTGACCATTTTTTTAGAAGATAGAATGGGTATAGTAAGCTATCCGTAAAAGATAGATATATGCCTTCGCAGACTTTTTTGTAGATGTATAAAAGAGGAATATCCCACCATGCATTGTTTTGTTATATCCCAAAAGGATTAGGCAACGTTTTCAATTAAAGCTACCAGGCGGCTTGACTTTTTCCGACACTTCAAACAATTATGGTTATGTTTCAACAATTTACACAAATCCTTGACAAATTACATACCTAAACCTTCCTCACGAAACACTCTATCTATTGGTGAAAATCGCATAAAAATCCGTTCAGTATTTTTCGAGTTTATCGCGAACAGACAGACATACAGACAGACAGACACACAGACATACAGACAGACAGACGACGCTGGGGACCTTAATTTATAATATGTAGAGATAATCAATCTTTCTTATCGGAACCGTGATGTACTGTTGCAAAGGTACGATCGCAAGACCATCTTTGGACGAAATTTGAATTCTCGATCGCTGGTTAGTAAGCTTTAAAATTAAATTACTATAAAACAAATTTGGAGTGAAAAAGCACAAAAACAAATTTTCATAAAAATTCTAGACTTTAATAGACATTTTCACATGACAAATTAATACCTGTTTTTTAACATTTTTTTCACAGGTACGAGAAAAATCGTATTTATCTAACTGAATGTGAACTGCACTGAAAAAGCGGGTAAAAACTCCACAGAACACCCGCCCGACAATAGTTGGAAAAGTGTTTTTGCGAGCGTTTTGCGCTGAGAGAAAAGTCGATAAGTATTTTCCTCCGCCACTTTATGGTAGTGGCGTGATGGCCGGCGCTGGAAAGCGACGGAACTGTGAAACCGTGGAAATGAGGAAAACTGTGGAATCGGGGAAATGTGGAGAACTGTGGAACCGCAGAAATCGTGGTACTATTCGACGTAATACCAAAACAAAACACGTAATACCTACATACCGCTCGATATGGGATACCCTTTCACGGATTGCATTTTTATGAATTGGTTGGCTTTGACAAACAGAGAGTGGGATTGTTAAGGAAATTGCGGATTATTTATTGAATTTGTATTGTCCACGCATGTTGTTTGCGTTTGTCGTTTATTGGAAAACAAAGCACGTCACGCGAACAACTCCAATCGAGGGAGTAGGTATGTCAGTTAAAGGCAAAATAAGACCAGGGAAAATAAATTCAGAAAGCAGACTAGCTATGTTCGTAACATAAAACTTCAAACTAACAAAGAAATATTTTGAGATTTTACTTTGTATATTATAGTATAGTATTTGATAATAATATATTATCGATCGGAAATTTAAAATGCAGTAAATGTTAATTGTTCAGGCGAGCGTAAAGCAAATTAATTTTTCAAAAAATTATATCACTTATTGAACAAAAAATTATACCACACACAAAAATTATAAACCTATAATTAGGATTTTTACTATAAAGTAATATTGAATAGATCTTTCAGAATTCTTAACATTTTTTGTACATTTCTTTAGTAACAGTATATAATTTATTTTTTAATTATTCATAAAAAAATCCACTAATGCATGTCGAGAAAGGCTTACTTTTTTCTAAAAAGAGAAAAAAATGGAGAAAAATTACATGGTTAACTCATTTTTGGTTTTATTGTTCTATTATCACATTAATAATATTGTAAATTAATCACTTAAACTACGTACACTTAAAACTCTTTACTGTTCGCTGGTTCGCCCTCACCTTGAATATGCTAGCGTCATTTGGTCTCCTTTCTATGCCGTCCACATTTGTCACATCGAATCCGTACAACATCGTTTCTTAAGAGGAATTGCTTGGAGGTTGGGTCTTGAAAGAGGCAAGTACTCATATGATGAAATTGAACACATTTTAAACATGTCTTCTTTAGAAAAACGTAGAAAGGACTCTGATCTAATTTGCATATTTAAAATTATCAACAGTATTACTGATACACTTGCGTTAATACAACTCATCCAGTTTAACATCCCTTTCCGTAGACTTGCTGTTAATAGACTTGCTGTTGAATAATGAATTGCTGTTCCTCAATCAACATTCTACTAATTATGGATACCATTCTCCCTTATCCAGAATGTCGAGACTTGTCAACGCAAGTCAAAGCATTGATTTTTTTGGTGTAAAACTAAATGACTTTCGCCAGTCGATACGCAATATTTAAATGCTTCTTCATGCTTTGACTTGTAGTGTCTCTATATGTACTTTTTATATTTTATATTGTCATTGCTATTAATTTATATGTGCTCTCCCTTCACTGTCATCTCTGTTTTTTTATTCGTGTTATTATTATGTTTTTAATGGACTGTTGTCCGCAAATTAATAAATAAATAAAAAAATTATAGTAGCATTTCAAATTTCCAATATCGATGTATCTATAGTATATTTATGGGATGTTTAAAAATGGTAGATATCCTCAGCATCGCCGCGAAAGACCTCCATCAGAATTTAAAAAAAAAGGTTGCTTGAAATGGTTACTAGATCTGAACACCTATTCCCAACCTTCCTCTTTGATTTTTCTTCCATTCCCTGATTCATTCTGTCTCAAAATAAATCCCAATTGGAGATGCCATAGTCCCAGTGGCTCCGGACAGTTGTGGATGAGACTTTTGTGAATTCTTTCGTGAATATACTCTTCTTAAGTCGGTTCTTCATTCACCTTTTTTTTTAAATTTATTTATCTATAAAGGTTTTTTATGCTTGTCTCACTAGGATATACCTGTGTCATTACCATGACCACTACTCAATTTTCACTGTGGATAAGGCTCTTCTACTTCTAGCGGCCATGTGCTGCGTGGAGAGCTGTAGACTGTATACTCTTCAAGAGTATTTTTTATACTCTTATAAGAGTATAAAAAATGTACGTAGTGGACGCCAGTGATACTTGATCACTCCATCGCATTGACGACCTTCCTCTGCTTCTACTTCCGTCCACTTTGCCAGTAACGGTGAGTTTCTCTATGTTGGAGTCCTTAGTTTGGCGACCAACGTGTCCCAAGTATCGTAAAATACTTTGTAGGCAGATAGGTGAAAACCTATTGTGGATGCCAAGCTTTCGCAGAATGGACACATTTGCGCGTCTGGCTGTCCACGGAATCCTTAGCGTTTTTCTTCAGCACCACACTGTACCATTGAATATATAATCTAATCAATATCAACACTTTGTCCAGAAGGATGAGACTTTTTTCGAATGTAACTAGTAAGAGTATCAAGCAGTAGTTGAACATTAATGGAACGGCTTTTTTTTACATTAACGCCACACAGGAGGCCTTGAGGAAAATAATTTCCCTCAGGGCCCATGTCATCTGAGATACTGTGTGGAGGGTCTTTTTGAGGAGAGGAAGGAATGAACATTGGTCTCGAAGAGACCCATGTTGTAGGAAAGGCCAGCAAATCGTTCCACAGCCGAGCTGTTGAACACAACAACGAGTCGAAGAAGCGACCCGTTCTCATGTGACCAATGTCAACCGTGTACATATGTTGTGCACGCGTTTGGCATGTTTCCCGACTATGCACCGGTGCCAAACAGATCAATGACGCTAGTTCCTCGGAGCATCTTTCATTGAAATACCGGTAGAACAAGGATAGCATTCCCACCCGACGCCTGTGCTCTAAAGATTGCAATTCGTCTGTTAAATTAGGAGAATCTATCAGGCGGACCCCCCGTTTCTGCACAGAGTCGAGGGTTTTTTCAGGTTTTTCGGGGCTTCAAATCAGAGGTGGCTGCCAAATTCAACCGTGGGGCGCACTTGTAATTTGTACAGGGTTAGCAGTTGTGTACTATTAAAGTATCTACCCTGTACAGTACGCCCAGTTTTTGAGAGGTTAACTTAACTCTGGCTTCGATGGAGCTTCGACGGCTTGAATATATTATTACAAGTCACAATTGAATTTGAAAATGTCAAACTTTAAATCTTCACACGCCATAACACAGAGACATCTCCTGCATGACGTGTGAAATAATACTTAAAAATGTAACAAATGTACAAACAAATTTGCATGAAATAAAAAAAAAAAACATTTAAAAAAATAATAATCAACGTACAACAGCTACTTCTCAATACCAAACCAACAATATCAGTATTACTTAACCTTGCACAATAAGAATGCTTCGTATTGCAATGGGGGCTCTAAATAATAATACCAAGACGAGATGTCTAGGGGCAGAACCCATTGTACCAACTGCCAAGCATCTCTGCGGTAGCGATAATAAAAGCACAGAGGTACCTATTATTGTGACATACATCTAGACTAGACGATAACATCTCTGTGGACTATGAGTCTCTATTGCGGAGATATACGAAGGATTAGTGCCAGTCTCAATGATATTCGTCAAGAAATTTATCATTTAAGGCGATCCAATAGTTCAGGAAAAAATCGAAATCGGAATTCACGCCCTTTACGGGAGGAGTTTAAAAATACTTGAGAAAAAGCTTTTGGAAAGGTTTGAAAAGGTATTTGATATTTTTTTTTACATGTTGATTTTGTAAAGGCCTGTAAAAAATATTAAATCCTCTTTTATGAATTGTTTGTTGTGATAAAACTGAAATTTAAAATTTATTTCACGAAACTAAGCGACGCGAAGTAACACGTCTATTTCCTGCTCCTGCCGGGGCGTGACTGATGCGAAATAGGCAGTGTTGCCAACTCTCAAAAATATTTATCCCCAAATTAAACTGAAAAACCCCTAGAAACCGGCAAATTACTTGAAAATACCCCTAAAAATTTTTTTTTCTAAAAATAATTAATAAATGATATGCTGTAATGTTTTTTTGATAATATTTATTTATAAATTATTTAAAACATCGATTATCGCATCATTTTCTTGAGAAGAATCAGATTTTTTTAAATCGTAGGTAAATGTTAACATTGAATAAGCTTAACATTTCAGGAGATGGATTAAATGTTGGGCAAGATCCACCATTTCGATTTAATGTGAACCGAACCATCATCATATTTTGAAGCAATTCAATGGAGTCTATTCCGCAGCTTATTTTAGTAGTCAACAAATAAAATTGTGAAGTGTGTGAGTGCTCCGTGTATATGATGTAATATTTTTTTTTTAAATATATGGAATCACAAAACCCCCAAAAATAACCCTAAACATATTAAACCCCTAAAAAAATCCCATTCCACTTATTTTCCCCCTAAATCTGGGGGGAAAACCCCTAAGTTGGCAACCCTGGAAATAGGAGTGCCCACTGTATGGTTCTTGTGCCCATGCCATAAGGGTCACTTTAAGAATCCAAATTCGTAGAGTGCGGGCCGTATTGATTGATGTCAAAAATAACAACTAGAAAATGAATATTTTATTTGATTTTGTGAAGTTCGGGCGTAAATATAATTTTTTTGCGATTATTATAAAATTAACTGAATTTGCCACATTATACAATAAAACCAAATCCAAAAAGGGGTTTATAAATAGGAGATTTTGGACGTGAAAATGTTTTTGTAGATCTTATACTTTATTTTTTTAAAGGCTTATTAAAAGACTTATTAAAAAAATGACCGATTTTTTAAAGGGCCAAGTTATGTTCTACACGCAGTATTTAATTGAAGCATCTATAATACTTCTAAGCGATCAAATTTTCAAAACAAAAATTCATGATTTTGTATGATTTTGCATTATTTACTACGGCTTCATCTTAACACGTCTAAATCACGGACTCAAAACTGTGTTCTGGCTTTGACTTGAATATTATCTCTAACGAATAGGTATATATTATATCAATGGCGTATAGTTACATATAGTGTGGTAACTGGTAACTACAAAAATTTCCAAAATGGGTTAATAGCACTGTTGGGTTTGAAAAATCATGTTGTATTTAGAGTCAAAATTGGTAGCTCTCCGATTTAAAATAATATAGTTAGGTTTTCGCATATCTCCGAGGTGTCGAATAATATTAGGTCCTTACATATGAAATTGGCATTTTGTATGGGAGGAACATAAAGCCGATTTTTTTTTAAACAATATATTTATTTAATCAAAGCATGTACCATTGCTATCTATGCACTTTTGCCATCTTATAGGTAGTTCATCGATCCCTTTACTAAAAAAACCATTTTTATGGGAATAAATAAAATCTTTGAAGGCGATTTGGACTGCCCCATCGGAGTTGAATTTTTTCCCTTGCAAGAAGTTATCCAAATTTCGAACAAAATGGTAATCTGTTGGGACAAGGTCCGGAGAGTACGGTGGATGTCTTAGACATTCCAATTGAAGCTCCTCTAATTTGATAGCCGTCTGTTGTGCAGTGTGTGGTCTAGCGTTGTCATGAAGCAGCAGTGGCCTAGAGCGATTAACCAGCCTCGGTTGTTTGTTTAACAGCTAGTCGTCTGGCCAGATTTAGGAAAGCTGTAGTGAACGACACAAAAAAAAAAGAAAAACGGCCGTGTTTTCTTTTGCGGCACCGTCGCCATACACATCATTAATCTTTCGAGCCGTTTCTGAAGCACTGGTGCCACGGTGGAACTCGTACTCGTAAATAAAGCGATATTTCAAGTTTTCCATTTTGTAAACTAAGTGACGCAAAGAAAAAAAACAATTAAGGAAAAAACAAATGAATTATAATTTTCGAAACACAAATACACGAGTAAATAGCTTTATAAATTTGAATTTGGAATTCCTAACCAAAGAGAAGACATTTGAGATCAAAGTTGCCAGTACAGAAAACGCCAATTTCATATGTAAGGACCTGATATATGTCGAATAAAATTGATAACAAAATATCTTAAAAGCTGGAAACATTTTACATTGCGCCAACTGAGTTTAAGGAGTAATAAATAATAAACAGGGGACGAGAATAAGCTTTTATCACATTTTGATTCCGAACAACCACAGATTATAAAGTCAACGGCCTTCGCAGTAAATAAAGTCAAGACAAAACACATGCCTGCTGCCTGCTGCATGTTGCCTGCTTGCGTTTTACCAACTATGGCACCAACAACTGCATTATGCAATTGGAGTACATAAAGCGTGTGATTTTCATTTACCGTGGAACTGCAGTTAGTCGTAAAAAGCCAGGATACTCAACATAAGAATCAGCCCGATCAACGAATGTTTCTGCAATCTTAAAACATTAACTGAAAAATCTCTCGAGAACTAATTCAAAATATAATATAAGTTAATTAAACTAAATTAAAAAAAAATCTTTTAAGACCTGTGCAGCGAAAGGAGAGTCTGTATTTCGATTTTCCAGTTGATTAGCCAGACATCTCCGAAAAATAGAAATTTAAGTGAAATATAAAGTTACATGTAAAAGTGTAGGTACCCCCTCTATCTTGTACAATATTCAGATTACCTACTCTTAAATACCACTAAATCAATTATAATGCAGAAAAACCTTGTAGTGGATTTAAAAAAAAAGTTGATGATTTCTGGGTCACCTGCAAGGTATGTCAGAATGTCATACTAATGTACCGGACCGTAATTTTTTTTTCCTCAGGGCCTATGTCATCTTTATGCTCACCTATGATGCTGTGTGGAGGTTTTTTTTTAAGGAAACGAAGGAGAGGAGAGTTCTGGGAAGGAAAAGGGTTTAAGGGGTGGGTAGGAATCTTGGGTTCAGTATGTCCAGGTCATCCGCCTCCAAGACCTAGACAAACCTCACCCCATGAACCCGGGCACCCCTGCTAAATCACCAAACGTAGCGAACCACTTGGGGTGGCCTATGGCAGAGGTGTTGGTTATCCAATAAAAGTACCCATTCCCGCCTCCCAAATTATATGACTCTGACTTTCGGGGTTATTTTATAGCATTTTTAATATTTAAGAGTCGTTCAAAATAAATATCAACACAACTTTTGCCACTAATCTTTTCATAAATGTAATATTAATATTGATGGGGGTAGCAAATGAAAAATCGTGCAATGTCCAGTGTTTTAAATATAATGTCCTACGCGTGCAAAGCCTTATCTTCTCCAAGCATAAACTTTCTAATTTATTTAATTTATTTATTGAAAAATAAGAAATACATGAAAAACATAAGCTGCACATCTCACTAGGGCATTCCTGTGAGAAGTGTGTTTATCGGTAGTGACCTGCCAGGTAAGTATGTTTCTGTATCCATTTGTACTAAGAATTCTTAATAAATTGTACAGCGCCCTTGAGGTGATTTTTCACAAAAACGGCGCTCTACAAATTATTCAATTATTATTATTATTATTAAAACACAGACACGTGTAAATAATATTTGATTTATGGTGAGCGCATTGCTTTTCTCATTTTCTCAAAACTTTGTATTTGGAGATGTCTGACTAACCAACTGGATGATCAAGAGAAAGAGTTGAATAAACTTAAGTGCCATAGGTGTTTGTATTACAAATTTATTTAATTGATAAACGGCTGCATGGATGCAAAATTTATTTTTAAATTTGAGGCCATAAACTGAATAATTTTTTTACTCTGGTAGAAACCAGTCACTTTGTGGTTTGACGTTTTAACTGAAATAAAACAATTACTTTTGTTTGTAACCACGATTTTATTATTATGTTTTTTAATATCGACTGGTTTCATTTAACACAAGCATCTTTAGGGTATAAAATTAAATTGATAATGTGAAGATGCTTGTGTTAAGCGAAACTGGTCGGTATTAAAAAATAAACAAATAATGGTTATAAACAAAGTTATTGTTTTTATTTTAGTCAATATTTTTTTTGAAGAAATTTTGTTTTAAATTATAAAACAAAGGTCATTGAAGAAAACGTTTTTTAAGATTTTAACGACAATTTTCGAAATTTTTTGTGAGATGAAAATGGTAATGTAATGATTTTAAAAAATCATACATGTAAGTATATTTAATAAGTTTATAAATAAAGCGGTTCAAATTGCCAAAAAAAAAATTGTAATACAATTGTCTAGTCACAATGCATAGGTTCTCAACGTGGACAATAACGCCCCTTGTGGGCGTTAGAGACTGTCAGGGGGCCGTTAGAAGACACAGAGAAAATTAGGGAGCGTTGAGATGACATAGTGAGAGCGTGGGTAGGTAAAAAAATTATGGTCTTTAAAAAGACAAAAAAACACGCTTATCATATACCTACTAATGAAGCAAAGTAAACTTTAATATTGGTTAATTTTTGTTATTGTATGTATTGTAATAATTTTTAACACGTGTGCGAAAATTCACATATTTCGGTAGTTCGGGAAGTGGACGAAAATTGAACTGAAAGATTCCATTTCATTAAATTGAATGACATGAAATATTATATTTTTTATTTTATAATATTTTCATCTTACGTGTATTATTATTATTATTAAGAATTGACACTATATCATAAATACAAGAAGGAAGGAGGTAGCAACACGGTACTTAGTCTACAAAAGAATTGATTTTTTTATTTGCTAAACAAAAGGTATAACAGATTATTTAATTATCGAATTATTGATTCCGTGACTGTTGAGCCCCCCCCCCCCCCCCCCCCCCCCCCCCTCCGTAATTAAAAAAAATTAGGGACACCAGAAAAAAAAATATTCTCAAAGTGGGCAAAATAAGGTTGAGAACCTGTGGTCTAGTGCTAGTGTATTCGTAGCTTTACTTTTGTAAGTCGTAATCCAAGTGTTCAGATAACATTAGAGAGGCGGTACATGCCAGCGGTTATTCTTTTGGAAATATTTTCCTTTGTCCTTTAAATTTTTAAAAATAACAGAATAAAATAGTGTAAATTCAAAATCAATATAATTTATAAAACATTTAATTTTATTTTTAACTTGATGAGTAAAACCTCAAATTGCAATATTTAATTAATGAAGACAATATTAGCAAAACTCAATCGAATATCTGAAACAGAAAATCAGACAAAATCTTGTATCATGTCAAATATATTTAAAGACATACTAGAAATATTCTTGCACTAGGAAACCTAAAAAGAGTGTAGATACTATGCAAATATTCAATCTGTATTGTAATGTGATTTTATTGGCTGGGGAGTGATATATTTAAATAATTTTTTTACAATTTTTAACTACTTTTTAGAAAAGATTGTATCCTTACTGGAGTACCCCGTTCTATGATAATATTAAATTTTAAATCCGCTTAAAACCATTCAAATATTGAAAATAATGAATTACTAAAACTAACCAACTAACTAATCATCACGCCTTTTCCCCGCAGGGGTAGGCAGAGAGGACGGATCGCCAAACAACTCGATCTTGGAACACACTCCTTGCCTCGTTCACAATCATCGTACATCGTCTCATACATGCTTTTCTATTATTCCGACTCTTCCATCGGTATATTAAGTATAGATTAGCCCTCCCATACCCAATTCCAATCCCAAAGTGACACCACCTACGAGAAATTTCATAATACAGCTACCCATCGAATTCCGTTGCATCTCTTGCGTGACGTAGTTGTTTTACTAGGAAGAAATTAAACACTTTTTATCAAATGTTACTTTTCTCGAAACGCTGCCTCGAATTCATATGTTATGTACATATTTTTTTAGATATTCATATAATTGATTAAATTGTTAATAATAAAGTCCGTGATAGCCCATACCTAAAATATTTCTAACTGCCTAAAATTTGTGTTTTAAAAATGATCTTCGCAAAGCTAGACCGCGAAATTGCTGGAAAACAAATTAGCTCCACGCAGACCAACTAAAGGTACAAATCAATGCTTCTTGCGATCTTTTGACTGCGAGATAAAGGACTTTCTTTTTGATAAATGTTTTCGTAACCCATTCCGGTGTCATTTTTAACACCTACACGCCCTGTCTAGATATACTTGGTCGAAGGACTCTTCACATGGCCCGACTCTAGTATCTGATTCACTTGGTCGTGCCATGTCTTCCTCGGGCGTCCCCGACTTCTTCTACCATTCACATGTGCGTCACATTCACTTTCACTCCTTTCCTCGTTCATTCGCTCTACATGCCCAAACCATCTGAGCGTCCCTTTCTTAATCTTAAAGGGACGAGATTAATAAATTAGAGGAATCAAAAAACTATCTTTAAGTAACAATTACCACTGAAACCCTTTTTTACAATATTCGATGAACTTAAAACAGGCAATACGTATAAAAAATATTTAATTATCCAAATAAAAATAAAAAATCAACTTTAAATTTAATTCATCAGCAATAAATCAGAATAAAATTAAAATTCAAAAATTGAACATTCAGCATTTCAAAAGAAGATTTCCCAAAAATGCCTCAGGCCCCAAGGGTAATTTTCCTCGGGGTCTCTAATGTAAAAAAATACAATAATAATAATACTACTCTTCTGCGTGGGTTGTATACATTTTAAATAGTATATTTTACTTATGATTAGTGTTCCACAAAATTATTACGCATCTCTACATCTCTTCTCTATCTCTATCTCTTCTCTACATATTATAAATTAAAATCCTCCGCGTCGTCTGTCTTTCTGTCTGTCTGGCTGTCTGTTCGCAATAAACTCGAAAACTACTGAACGGATTTTCATGCAGTTTTCACCAATAGATAGAGTGTTTTGTGAGGAAGGTTTAGGTATGTAATTTGTCAAGGATTTGTGTAAATTGGTTGAAACATAACGATAATTGTTAGAAGTGTCGGAAAAGTCGAGCTGCCTGGTACCTTTCATCGAAAACGCTGTCTAATCCTTTTGGGATATAACAAAACAATGCATGGTGGAATATTCCTCTTTTATAGATTTAAAAAATGGTCACGAACATTGCGGTAATTGAAAAGTTATTTAGAAGGATACAGTATTAATCCATATTAACTTAAATACGTTAGTTACCTCAAGCATTTCATGCATATTATTATAATCTTTCACACCATCTCTACGTATAATAAATTAAAGTCCTCCGCGGCATCTGTCTGTCTCTTCGCGATAAACTCAAAGACTGCGTTGGTTATAAAGGTTGGATAACCATCTAGTAGATGACGTTGTGTTTTATTTGCCACAGTAACGCGTGGCCGGGTCAGCTAGTATCACATGTTTGTAAAAGTCCGATAAGCGTACAATAAAAATGACTGAGTAAATAAACAAACACTGCCACACATAATAAAATTAATCTTCTCTCCATTTAAAGACATAAAAATGCTTTAAAACAATTGATTTAATTGGGGAAGGTTCATGCAAAAGCACGTTGTGTAAAACAATTTAGGAGTGACATGTTTTCCTTTATATACCAAAGCCACGCAACCAAGCTCTGTGCACTCAATATGGGACATTAAAAGTAATGTATTATTGAACAGTGCACGGGTAGGTTAGTAGGTATCCCACGTTATTTATTATTCATTCCTAATGTATGAAAATCAATGCCGACTCACCAAAAAGCCCACAATTCTATTATTAGGTGGTCGATATAAATAATTAGTCATGCATTTTGCCAGCCATGTGAGCTGCAACGTGTACGGGTACGTACCGGAATTATTATTATATCGTCCGCTGGTTTATTCACAGTGGCAACACTGAAGGTTCTACAACACTACGGTAATGATGTGGTAACTGTGTCATGGGGAACTATCGATTGGCTCGACAGCCTTCACTGGATCGAGGGCAGTATCGACGACGATATCGTTCTTAAGTGAACTTGTTTTGTTTTGAGGTCTTCAGACCAGAGACGGGGCGCACGCAGCAGGTAGATATTATACGAGAACTCAGAACGTTTTGTTTCGAGCAATGGTGCAGAAATGACAAAGTTTAAAACAGCAATAGTATAAGAAATTGATTTGGAAGTTGAAAAATATGTGAATTAATTAAGCTGTTAAAAACCCGCTCCGCAGGTTTTACTGGTAGGTCCTGCGGGCGGCTTTTGGTTCGGCTTCGCCCAGTTAGTATTGGTGACCATTTTATAAATCCAATAGGAACTGGTTTCAAAAATAGCCCGTTCCTCGGATCCGCTTTCATCCAGTGTAGCTAGTCAACGGGACAAAGTAACCAAGACAGAGCAATGACGTCATATGTAATATATAGCCGATGATACAACATGTATTACCGTCAATCTTTCCATATCCGGAGAGATACTACATATTCACAAATTCGTAGCAGTTATTCGTAGGGGGGGACGTCCCCATCTGACCTGCTGACGGAAGTAGCGACATCTTGTGACGAATTCTTGAATTTGAAACCGAATTACAACAGTAGCTTTGTATGAAATTCCATGTACACAGATGTTTTTTGAGGCGCGGCGCGTATGGCGTGGCGTCAGACATGCACTCGAAGCTGGGTTCTGAAATTCAACCACGCCGCAGACGTTACCGTATTAATACTGTTCGATTGACAAACATTAGCATTTGAAATAGTAGGAGGAGAGATATGTAATTATCTTTAAAACATATAGCACGAGAGATATAAATTGTAAAACACACAATCTGGGAGGCGGGTATGGGACCGCCAGCCCGGGAACCATTAATTGGATAACCAACACCCCTGCCGTAGGTCACCCCAAGTGGTTCGCTGAGTTTGGTTATTTAACAGGGATGCCCGGGTGCATGGGGTGAGGTTTGTCAGAATCTTGGCGGTGGACGCGTTTGCACCAACTGCATGCAGGTCGGATCGGGAGAGACGGGTTGAGGGAGATCTTTTGACCTCTCCAGCAGGACTCTCTCGGAACATTGCTTTGCACCGCAGCGTGAGGGATAGATTCACACGTCCGTCACTCCTGGACATACTGATAACTGACCCCCAGATTCCTACCCACCCCTCATAATTTTTTTCCTTCCCAGAACTTCCTCTCCTCTCTTTCCCTAAAAACACCCTCCACACAGCATCCCTAAAGATGACATAGACCCTGAGGAAAATATTTTTTCTCAGGGCTTATTGTGTGGAGGTACACCAAAAGCTCTCCAATTATGAACTTTGGCATTATGAAATTCACACAGCCTTTGTTGATTGGAGTTTTTCTATCAATGCAACTATTTATAAATCAAAACGATCATTTCCATTGCAAGTAATGGAGTTTTGAAATATCAATTAACTGTCATCAACAAGATGTAAATTAATCATGATTTTACTGCCACAAAAAAAACTATATAATTATTATTACCAATCACAAAAACCTAATCTAGTCAAGTTTAATTACGATTATATTAAACTTTTCTTCCCTAATAAAATTTCACAACAAATTGCTACTATTGTTAGCTTCATTGATAATTTGTAATTATAATCTGTCAAAAACTATCCAACTCCTAGTCTGAATTGATAACATATGTACTAATACTAACTTTCCTAAGCAATTCTGTTTCAAAAATAAATCGCGATCTTACACAATTTCGAAATAATATATTTTCTCAGATGTACACATAGTCATCTACCAACGTCATAAATTGTTACGGTTCGCAACAGCTATCTCTTTTTTTACCACACTACAAAATAATTTCTCTCAGGGCCTAAGTCATCTCTGGGGATGCTGTGTGGAGGGTATTTTTATAGAAAGGAAGGAGAGGAAGTTCTGGGGAGGAAAAAGGTACAAAGGGTGGGCAGGAATCTGAGGGTCAGTGGCAGGAGAGACAGACATATGAATCCATCTCTCTAACTGCGGTGCAATGCGATAGGTTAAAAGAGTCCGGCTGAAGACGTAACAAGGTCTCCTTCAACCATTTTACACATCCGCCGCCAAGATCCTGATAAACCTCACCCCATGAATCCTGGTACCCTTGTTAAGTCACCAAACGTTGCGAACACCTTGGGGAGATGTATGGCAAAGGTTTTGGTTATCCAATAAATAGTTCCCGGGACGGTGGTACCCATAACCGCCTCTCAAATTGCTCAATTGCCTCAAATCTCTACAACACGCCTCTGTTATTCCTCCCTCTTCACTCTTGAGTTTTTTCAAAAGCCTTGGTCAAATCTTTCTTTCCTTAAAAATGCTCTTCACAAAGCAACCCAAAAAATGGTATAAGCCCTAGGGAAATAATTTCCCACAGGGCCTCTTTAAAACAACCACATTTAGAAACATAAAATTATTTAAAAACAAAGCCTTTTAACCATCACGCTATTGAGATCGATTCATAAAATTTACTACGCCGATTCGTCATTCTAGCGTTCGTTCAGTCTCAATGAAATGGATCAATACAATTTATTGTTCTTTTCAAGCACGTTGATGTCTTTTAGTCAATGAAATGCGCACTCTTTTGAATTTTTTTAATGGTGCATTTAAAAGGCAGGATTTCCTAACAAAACTACAAGAAGCGGGGAGACGAAAGAGGGGAGAAAGCATTTTAGTTGGCTATTAGAGCTATCAAGAGCTGTAAAATTGGTCGTCCAAGGTCTGAAGATACTATTATGGAGGAAAGGCAACAAAGGAAAGGAAAAGGAGTTTATACAAACATTCAATTCAATATGTCGTTGAACTGGTAAATGGAATGTGACGACATGACAACATGTTTATGGATTTAAAATTGAGGAGCCTTTTCACAAACAGAAATATATACCTCAAAAGTTTTTTTTGATTCTTATTCTCTTTGAATGTATCTAAGAAACGGCTAATTCAGATTCTCGTAGATCAATATATTTACATGCTTTATGAGTAATAGAAAATGATAAATTTAAACATAATGAAATATTTACATACCTACTTGTATATAAAAGTGAATTTACTAGGTAGGTATGTACATATAAAAGATCCTTTATTATCTTATTTCAATGTATCTGAGCAGTTATATTTAAACAAAACGATTTATTTCCAATTTCCTTTCCAAATTTTTTGTATTTAGAAATACTAGGCAAAAAAGATAATATAAATTATCTAGAGAAACTGGATAACTTAAACATTTTTTTTATATACCAAATTATTAACGGCAGGTAGGTTTTAAAATTTTTATTTGGTAAATTAAATAAATATTTTTAGAATTCAGACGGGTTCCTAGAAATATTAAACAAATATAATTTTTTTCAAACATTAATTTTATTTTCGAACTAAAATGTGAGGTATTTTTCGCTGAATGAAAACGTTTTTTTAATTTCAAATAAATTCCTCTTTTGTCAAAATTCAATTTCCGATTTCTTTTTAAATAACGATGACTTTTCACTAATGAATTGAGTTTCCTTATTAGTCATCATCATCTAACTCTAACCCATTCATTGAATATGTATTTAAACATTCTAATGAAAATATGGACTCACGTGTAAGTTAGTTTTCTCTTAGTATTTTTGTCTTTGATGTAATTATTTTAAACATTTTAGTAAATTGGCGTAATATTATGGAGTACCGAGCCAATTAGCCCCCTGATTTTTCAAAATTAAGCATCGTAGTAGAAAGTTTATTTCCAAAAAAAAAAATTACGGCACAAGTGTCCTAACCGCTGCCAACCATCTGAAACCAATGAGAATATGGCATTCTCAATTGGGGTATGTTGTGATGCTGGAGGTAGTGAAAAAAAATTCACGCATTTCTAAATTTTTACGCAATGATGCCAACACGTCTGTTTGCAATATCAAAGTGCGCCAAGGAAGTAAAATTGACTAAAACGTTTCCCAACACAATAATAATGTCTCTATCTCTTCATCAAGGGAACAAAACTGTCAATCAATCATTGCTACCCTTATCGTTGAGGGCGAATCATGAATATATTATTATTTAGGGGTGGAAGAACTACAGGAGGTGAGAATGGAAGGGGGTAGGAGAAAACCATCAAAGCGTTTTTATTTGATTATTAGAATGTTTATAGATCGTTCTGGAAAAATATTAAAGACATGAACGTTTTGTAGTTGGTAAACATATTTAAAAATACTTAGTAGGTATAACTTTTGATTTTCAAATGTTAAAAATGGAATAATTTTTCATTTTTGTACGTAAAAAAAAATAATTACCAGTTCAATTATATTGTGTTTCCGATATGAACGAGTAACATGAGTGTGATTCAGTAGCGCAATGATTTGAGCATTTTATTACGGTACAAAACGAAAATACAATTCCGTTGTTTTTTTTTCATTTTTCAATTTTATTGCACGTATCTGTGTATTAGTTAGACTTAACTAAATTTTAATACAGCAGGAACCCCCCCCCCCTACCTGGAACCCTTCACACAGAAGAAGAAGTAGTGCACAATTCAAAGACAACTACTTATACGAAGTGGTCGACCAATTTGCCTACCTGGGCTCCAGTCTGACAGAGAATAATGAGGATCCAGCAGAAATCAGAAGGAGAATCACAGCAGCCAACAAAACATACTTCTCTTTGCTGCCAGTGTTTAAGTCACGTAGTGTCCACAGAAAAACCAAAATAACCATATATAAGACCATTGTTAGAACTGTATTGGCATATGGATGTGAGGCGCTGACACTGACGGTAAAGATGGCTGAGATGCTGGATACTTTTGAAAGAAAAGTGCTGAGAAGAATATGTGGACCCGTGAAAAGGGTGAACAGTGGCGCATCCGGCACAATACAGAATTATATGATATATATAAGGCACCTAGCATCTCAACACATATGAGACTCCTCAGGCTGAGATGGGCTGGGCATGTACAGAGAATGCCGGATACACGCGTCCTAAAAAGAATTTTGACTGGACACCCAGGTGGAAAGAGAAAAGTGGGAAGACCCAGACTGAGGTGGGAAGACGAAGTAAGAGGGGATGCAGCACAGCTTCTCCAGGTACCAAATTGGAAGTCAGCCGCTGAGGACAGGAGGAGTTGGAGGCGACTGTTGCAGGAGGCCAAAGCTCGATATGGGCTGTAGCGCCATCGAAGAAGAAGATAAGAAATTTTAATACAGAATAAAAATAATCGGTTTAAAAAAATTGTAAATTTTAATGTAGTTTCTCTTATAAGTGTACTATGTATTATATTCAAGTTCACACTTCTAAACACATAACCTAACATAACTTCATCTCTTTATGTTGTAAATCTTATTGTAATTTCTCCAACTTGTTATCAGGTACCTGGTTTACACTTTTCAATACTACTAACTTACCTGCTTACCTCATACACTGTAAATCCGAATATATTATAATATGTTTCAAGTTTAGTTCGGTAAATCCGAATATAATATATGCTACCTGGTTACTTTTTCATTTTTTTTGTTATGTAATTATGTACGTACATTTCTTATGAACTAAACCTGTCAATTTAAAACTTTCCTAGTTAGACAGGCATAGCTTCCTAATAAATGTAATTTGTACTTTTCTTGTATCTATCCATAATAAATAAAATTAACACAAATTATAAAATTTTACTGCACGCACAATTTATTAACCCCCCAGGCCTGGGGCTTATTTTGTTGGAAGGTCTAAAATTCTATATCCGCTTTATGTATAGAGATAGCATCCGAAAACTAAAAATTGTTTATGAAATATGCCTTCATATTTTATAATTCAAAATAAACATAAAATTTTCAAAATATGAAAATATAGAATGCAAACATAAAAAAGTTTTTAAAAATGGCCCCCCTTACGTTTTTTCTAACTAAGTTTACTGAAAACGAAAAATAAATAAAAACACACAAATTTTTTTTTAGGAAAATTTATCTATTTTAAACATTATCAGGAAGACACTTTTTTGTCGTTTTAAAAATAATGAAAAAAAAATTTCCAAAGTTTAATTTTTTTTTTCAAATTGCGGTAGGAAACTATTGTATACATTTTAATTATTTTGAGTTCCGTTGACATCAACTTTCACGAAAAAACGACCATCACCATTCAACAAGGACATTTTCTTGCTAACAGCTTCCAATCGCTAAAACGATTCTCCTTCTCCATAGCTTCTCCGGATGCGACACCACTTCGGCGATATATGTAAATAGTAAAGTGGGAATCGCTAAGCTCTTCACAGAAAATCCTGGCTTCACCCAAGATATTTCACCAATATTCTCTGATCCCTCAGCATCAACTGAGAATATTGAACAGGCTGGCGAGAAACTTTTTTGGCTGTATACAAAGCGCCTGCTCATTAAGACAACCTAAACAAACATCGGTACTCGGCATTTTTGAAAGCGTCAATGAAGCTCAAATCAGATATGGCCACTCTTCCTCCCACCAGAGGAGCTTCAAAGCAACACTCGCTCAGAATATATCTACAGGTAATTAAATCCAGTTGCATATAGTTTTAAATACTGCTTTCTTATTACAAATATTAATTTGTGATGAATGCTTACCTTGGTCTCATTACTTTTTTACAGATACAACAGTGGCTAGGCAACCCTCTACTACCCATCCAATGGGGTTGGGTCAAGGGAGAAGATGGGATCCTTAACCCAGTTAACACGAACGACCCTGTGGCACCCATCCCCGCAAAGCAGGGATTGCCTGCTCCGGTGCCTGCGGCTGTCTCGGCTCATGTATGAACGAAGCCCCCGTCGAAGACAGCATTGATGACGATGAATGTTTAGATTTCGACGAAATTTAATGTTCAAGGTACATCCCTAAGGGGTCGTCCATTAATCACGTGATGTTTTTTTAGAAACTTTTTAACCCCCCCCACCGTGATGATATGTGGTGAGGTTTTAGACTAACCCCCCCCCCCCAAAATCACGTGTATTTTTTTTAGTACAAAGTATTTTGAAATTTTCAGAATATTATCACGAAAAATAAATACACGTGATATCTCATTACACACCCCCTCCCGGTGATATTTGGTGATTTTTTCCGAAACCCCCCCCCCTTTCGAGAGTCACGTGATTAATAGACGACCCCTAAGCATTAATTATTTGGTTTTTTAACAATAAGCATTTGATTTTTACCGACAAACATTTCATTTTTAAAAATTAAAACAGTTTTTTTTTTTAATTTTACATTTTCCCCCCTCCCTATCTGCATAAGCATTGATCCTAACAAAAAAGTTTATGAAACCTTTTTTGTAGAGAATTTTATGGTGATAATTTAGTACCTGAACACTTTTTCGCTAGAGGCAGTAGTTTTTGAGTTATTAATGAAAAACTGAAAAAAGGGACCTTTAAACCCCTCCCTCCCCCTTAGCTCCACCCCCACCCCTCAGTACTTTTAGTATTTTGTTAAGGACACCTTCCCCTACAACTGTGCCAAAATTGGCTTCTACATGAATTATTTCCCCTATTTGGTATTTTTTGGTCTTCGTTGCCTGGGCTAATAGGAAGGTTTATGAAAGTGAACAATCGAAAAATTAAATGTTTAATAAAAACAGTTTTAGCTTCTAAGTATGTACTGTGATGGAATCTCCACAGTACACAAAAATACCGTCTCCCCCCCCCCTCCCCTAAATCCGCCCATGCATGGGTCCCCTTTCTATAAGTATGGTCTTTCTACACGTATTGGTCTTTTAAAAAAATTACGTATTTAATACAAAGAGATAGTTCACGCACTTTAAAATATGTATGAAGGACGAAAGAGATACGTGGAGTAGGTTTTGAAATGAGTTTTATTAAACTCATTGGGAGTAATGTATTATAAATTTTATGTAATAATTTTGTAATATATTATCTCTAATAAATAAAATAAATTACACAAACCAAAGAAATTTTTATTTATTTAATGAAATGCGACTTTTTGATTGCTATTTTATATAAATTGCTATTTTTTCGGGCAGTAAATTCGAATTTACGAGTGCCACCGACGCTGCACAAGCGACAAGCGAGGGAGCAAGTTATGACCCCGAACGTCAATTTAAAACGTGCGTATTTTCAAACAACCTTACCTTTCAAATGCTAGCAAATATTTTTTTAAAGTAAACATCTTTAACATCGTAGTGATTTGAAATTTGGATGAAACGGAAACGAAGCATTACAGTACCTACGAAGCGCCAAACTGCGCTCATTGATCGCTTTGATTATGATGTCACTTTCCAAGGCTCCTATTGATGTAGATCATAGATTCCCAACCTTTTTTTGCCCACCGCCCACTTTGAGAATATTTTTTTTTCTAGCGCCCCCCAACTCATAAATCTGAAACAGCAATTATCGTCACGATTATATATACCACACGGGGGGGATGATAAAATGGGATGGGGCAAGATGGTTTTAAAAAAAAATAAATTATTGTATATTTTTTGAAGACCGGCCAACTCAGAATGAAACCGACCCAGAAGCACCTCATAAAGGTCATTAAGAGTGATGATAAAAAAATATTAAAAAAAATGTTTAAATAGGTTAAGTTAGGTTAGGAATTTTAAAATTATTTTTCCATAGCTTTTAATGACCTTTCTGAGGTGTTTCTGAGTTGGTTTTATTCTGAGTTGTCATGGAACCTTTCTGAATTATTTTTATTCTTTTTACTTGTCTTTTATTGCTCCTCAGAAAGATTACACTTGTGCAGTAATTCAAGTGACTCGCTACAATGGTATTTTAGACCAATTTACGTGCTTTGATGTCTAACTTTCCCTTTATCCTAACATAAGAAAATAAACTTTTCTGCAATTTTTTAATTTAACATTTCAAAGTTAGTGATTAGTTTTAATTTGTTATCGATTATGATTCCTAAGTATTTGATTTCTTCTACTTCTTCAATATTTTGATTGCCTATATTTAGGGTAGTAATTTCGTTAAGTTTTTTCTCTACTGCCATGAATTTACTTTAGTTAAATTTATTTTCAGTTATTTCTTACTTACTTTATTAACCAGTGATTCCTGACATTATTTGGAGTAAAAAATGTAAATGAAATTTTGGTCTCCGGTGACAATTTTGATGTTTTATTTTTGTTATTTTTTCTACAAAAACATAAAAAAATTATAGATGTTGGATAGTTGGAGGCGGTTCAGGGGTTGGTCGGTTACTCGGCTGAGTGACCAGTGATGCCATGTGGAAGAATTTTTTTTTGTTTGAATTTGAAGAAAAAAAAATTTGAAAAAAAAAAAAGTCACCGGAGACCAAAATTTCATTTACATTTTTTACTCCAAATAATGTCGGGAATCACTGGTTAAAGTAAGTCAAGTACGTCCCTTAACACCTTGTATAGGTAATACAGAAGTATTCTTTAGGTAATAGAAATTCGCTTTGTATTTTTGACAATGCATCTTCGATATTATTTGTTATAATAAAAAAGTGTGTCATCAGCAAAATTTTGATAGAACAGTACTTTAGGCACTTCACTATACTTAATAAATAGGAGCGGTCCCAACACAAATCCTTGAGGAACTTATAGGTTTACTTGTTGTTCTTCAGATATAGCATCTCCAATTTTGGTTCTTTGTTTTCTATTTCAATTTCATTTTCATTATTACTATTTCCCTGTCTATCGTTTCAAAAACAGGTCTAAAATCAAAGAACACTACTATTATGATTTTCTTCCTATCCATTATGCATCTGCTTTTCCATTATGAATATTTGTTTCTAAACCCAGATTGCTGTTTTACAAGAATGTTATTTTTTCAATAAATTTACTCATCTGTTCTTTAACTACGGATTCTAGTAATTGTTCATATTTAGGTAAACCATTGATTGGTCTGAGGTCTTCGAAATTTTTAGCATTTATTATTTTGGACAGTTTTCAATGACTGCGGAAAAATTCCCTTTAACAAATTTATCAGTGTAACTAATCTGTCTCCTATAGCTGGCAGTGCATCTTTAATTATGGCTGTAGTAATTCCAGACATCGATGATTTTTGCGTTATCGTATTAAATTTTTTCATTAAATACTCACTATTACCTGAAAATATTATTATTCTCTCTTCTTTCTGATGATTGAGAAGAAGTATCTGTGACTAATGAAATGCTCTTATTTATGTTTTCGACAATTAGTATAAAATTTGGCTATTTTAGTTTTATCATCTTCAACTCCATCGGGGAACCGTACTTCCTTAATGTTTTCCCCCTGTTTACCGCTTATAATTTCTTTAAGTTTAGTCCGCATTTTTCTTGAATCACTTTGAGAGGTAATAATTTTTTGCCTAAAATACGAATTTTTGGTATGTTTTATTTCTGTACCTATACATGTTTCTAAGTTTCTCACAGCTTTCCCACCTTTCTTCTGTAAATTGTATTTTACAGGCTTTATAAGCTGTATCCCTCTGTTTTTTAGAAGATGTAGGAATTTCGTAGGAATACCATTTATTTGTATCTTTTAATATACTACTAGCTGGTTCCCAGCATGCGTTGCTATGCCATTTTCCAAGAAATAAATTGTTTCTCCCTGCATATCCTTTCCGTGCGTCCCTGTTACCCTACCGCGTAGCCTATTCATCTTCCCCGCCTACCCCTTCCCTTCTTCCACTTCCCCCTCCCGCCAATCCCCCTCCCGCGTTCTATATATTCAGTCCCAATACGTTTAGTTTTCAAACAGCTCGCGTACCACCTATTACAATTTTTTTATTCAAATTTTCGCTTTTCATACAATACAATTATTCATTTTTATATATTATAAGAACAATCAACCAAATTTGGTACCTAACATAGGTATCTATTTAAAATATCTATAAATTAAAAAATCCATAGATAATCGTTCAAAAACACAATTCAATTTCGTCAAACGCGCAAACTGTCAAACGTGCGAAGTTAAAAAGTTTTCGGAAATTATCCAATATTCTGCGCAATTTTCTTAATTTTTCTTTCCGTAAGAACCTTCTACAAAGTATTAGGAAACTTTAAAAAAATATGAAATGAAGGCGTGACCAAGGGAAACAGGGATTCATTATATATATAAATATATATTAGTTGCAGGCATTAGTTCATTTACTACTGTTTTCACGTGTCCTACTAGTTCATCGGCTTTTCTGTCTAAATTTCCTTGGTTATCGCAGATCCACTTTTTGTTTTGTAATGCCGTACACAATTTATCCTTATTATAGTTCTTTTTATTTGTGTATATATATTACACTTCGTGTTCCCTGAGGCTTCGGACTATTATATCTAATTTTTGTAATAATTGTTTCGTGATCAGATATTTTGACTTCTTCTGCAGCATTAACTTCCGCGTAAAAGTCATTTGAAATTACCAAATCAATCATGGTTTTAGAGTTTTTTCATATTCTTGTATAATTTTTGACAAGTTGCTTAAGCAATTTATGATGGTTTGTAATATTTTGCTTTTTGTATTGAATATTAAAATCTCGACAGGTGATTATTAAGTCTCTTGTATTTATTTGCTTACGGCACCATTCTTCAAACAAATCTAAGAATTTTGTCATTTTGATTTGGGAAATGATAAATAGCTGCATACGTTCCCAGCTTAAAATCCTTCAAATCGCCAGTAGGTATGCAGATATTATTTTTATCTAGTACCGCAATTTATGATGGTTTGTAATCTTGTGCTATTTGTATTGAATATTAAAGTCTCCACAGGTGATTATTAAGTCTCTTGTATTTATTTGCTTACGGCACCATTCTTCAAAAAAATCTAAGAATTTTGTCATTTTGATTTGGGGAATGATAAATAGCTGCATACGTTCCCAGCTTAAAATCCTTCAAATCGCCAGTAGATATTATTTTTATCTAGTACCGCATTTTTTGTGACTTTGTAAGAGATATTGTTTTGATTTAATGTGATAACTCCACCTGTATGCCTGCTAAATGAGTCGCATCTAATTATCGAATTGCCCTGAAATATTGTTTCATTTTGGTTAATTTCTTCTGTAATACAGGTTTTGCTTATCATGACCATGTGCAGTTTGTATTCTTTTAGCGTGTCTTCGACTTTTTCGATATGTGCTAGTAAACTAGCTATGGGTTTCTCTGGGTCTCCTACCGCCCCCCTGAAAGTCTGAAACGCCCCCCAATTTTATCTTTGCCTTCTACCGCCCCCCTGAAGGTCTGAAACGCCCCCAAGGGGGCGTTATCGCCCACGTTGGGAACCTATGATGTAGATTGAAGGTTTTACATCTACCGCGTGTGAACTAAACTCGATTTTTATTTTTGTGTTGTTTCTGGTACCCCCCAAGACGTGATGCCCTAAGCAATTGCTTAATTTTCTTATGGGCTAATCCGGCACTGTTGACCAGTGAATCAATGGTGATCAAATGAAAACTCTTCCTTGTGCCTGCTACTAATTACCGGAGCATTAGTTTACAATTATTCACCCTCCTATTGAGTCGGTAACTGTGACAATGAAACAATGGAAGGACATCAAATCGATGAATCAACATTCCGCCGAGTGGCGTTTACACAAATCTGATGGAAAATATTGTATTTGTTCTTGAATAGCTAATTAATCACCTGCCCAACTCACCCCTCTGACAGCTAGCGGATTAATGGCTTTTCTATATTGTTCGCTTTTTGTGTTTTATTGCTCAGGGATAGAATAGGACATACATTCTACAGGCGTTGTTTTTGTAATCATTTTTGGTTTCGATCTTATTTAGTATTTGCGAACGAATAACAAAACTTTTTTTTATTGGCATTTTATTCAATGTTGATATGGAGACAATTTTTTTAGGAACTGTGGTTCGATTGTGGTAACTTACCATCTTTTTTGAATGAAATATTGATGTAATGATAAATGTTTATATAGTCTGTCAATTAAGAGTTTATTATAATAATTTTTTAGGCTGGCAACCCAATTTTGCTGTCAAATATTCTTTTAAAGCACAATGACACCGAAAATATAGAGCACTGTAAATCAAAAAACCTTTTTTTGGTTCTTAAGGAAAAAAAAATAAAATCGAAGAAGAACTGTTGTTAAGGTACCTTATGACATATATTTGATTTAATGGTGTTTTACAAAGTGATTTGCTTTCAAGAATCACTGATGGTGAGTGTAGTGACACTACGTTTAGATCTGAATGAGTTAAATATATTCAGATCTAAAATTAGAGACATGATCTAAAGCCCGGGCAACGTTAGGAAACGTACCCATACTACGTGACCAATTTTTTGCAATTTTTAGCCCCCCCCCGGTGACCAAAATCCTAAGCAAACTGCCGATCGTTTTTTTTTTTTTTTTACGTGAGCTCCACACAGGAGGCCCTGAGGAAAACAATTTTCCTCAGGGCCTATGTCATCTTTGGGGATGCTGTGTGGAGGGTTTTTTTAAGGAAAGGAAGGAGAGGAGAGTTCTGGGAAGGAAAAGGGTTTAAGGGGTGGGTAGGAATCTGGGGTTCAGTGTGTCTTGGTCATCCGCCTCCAAGACCTAGACAAACCTCACCCCATGAACCCGGGCACCCCTGCTAAATCACCAAACGTAGCGAACCACTTGGGGTGACCTATGGCAGAGGTGTTGGTTATCCAATAAAGGTTCCCGGGGCGGCGGTACCCATTCCCGCCTCCCAAATTGAAATTGTTTGTACCAAGCGTGACATTTTGAAGACCCCCCCCCCCCCGAAGAGGTTACGTAGTATGGGTACGTTCCCTTAGGTACTTAGCTAGTATTAAATAAATGTGATCAATTTCTAAACTGTGCTCTATATTTTATTACGACATCGTTATTGTTCATTATGTTTTTACAAAATTGTAAAGGTATTATAATAATACTAGCAGACCCGGCCACACGTCGCTGTGGCTATCGAATCACAACGCCATTACCCAATCTTTATAAAAATCCACACCACGCGCTAGCCAGCTGCCCGCTGCCCGCAGCCTGAATTGAATATTTGAATTTATCGGCTTTTCTCTACTATAATAAGCATGTATTATACATATAAACTAATTAACTCGCCACTAATTATACAATGCTTGCAATGCAACACTGGATATTTGAAAAGGAAAAATCAAATACCTACTTACTCTAGGACATCTATTTTCCAATTTCTTCCGTAGAACGAATTTCAAAAGTGACTATAGTACGGCCCGCCAGCCGTATTAAATCGCACAAAAATATGTTTTCTTTGAATTTCTCGGCTTTTCTCTAATATAATTCACATGTATTAAACATATAAACATTCCTCTTCAATCACTCTATCTATTGGTGAAAACCGTATGAAAATCCGTTGCGTAGTTTAAAAGATTAACGCGCACATACATTTTGAGCGACTTCATTTTATACTATGTAATGATGATAATGATGATAATGATGATACCCATGTGCAATTCTAATTTTGAGATCAGTGAGTTTATCATTATATTAATCGATTTGATGTTCTTTCAATGTTTCATTGTCACAATTACCAAGGTAATGGGAGGGTGAATAATTGTAAAATAATGCTCCAATAGAAGGCACAAGGTAGAATTTTCATTTGATCACCTTTGTGTCACTGGTCAGAGAGGTTACCTGTATGTGCAATACATATATGGGCGTCTAAACGACTTATTTTGCGGCCATTTTTAGAATCAACCCCTCAGGCTAATTTGTTCCTCAGATTAATTATATCAATACTAATATAATAATTACATTACAACGTTTATAAACAAATTAACCTTAATGTCCGCACCGAAACTTTGCCTTCGTGAATTATCGCGCGTCGTTCGGCTGACTTGAGTGAGTTCGTGGCTCGTGTGTCCGGCGTGATTGTGATTGAGTTTATGTTTGTAATAATTTTTGTTTGTTTTATAGCAGTATTAAAAAAATAAATAATATTTTTTTACATACATCAATTATTTATTAATTTTTTATTTCATTTAACACGTGTAATAAGAATGTTGTGATTGTAAACGCAAATAAAATTAAAGTACCTACTTTAATTAATGAGATCCTTTCTTTATAATGTGAGTGTTGATTTATGACATACCTATTTTTGTTCCAAAAAGTAGTTAACATGTTTTGTTAATTTTTGTTTGTTTTATAGTAGTTATACAATTTTGTTCACATAATTCATTTATTCTTTTTTATTTCATTTATCACATGTTAACTGTCTGTATAAGTGTAAAAAATAAGCCAAATTTCACTTAACAATAGATTTTTAACATATCCAAAAAAGATTCGGTTTCGGTTTTGGTTTCGGCCGAAACTAAGACAGATACAGAAGATTCAGTTTCGGTTTTGGTAGAACTGTAGTTCTGTTTCGGTCGAACACTAGTTATCTCCTACGACGAAATTTCAAGTTGGACCATGCTTAGAACCAGTGGCGGCTCATGACTTTTGGGTGTGCTAGGGTGCTAATATTAAAAAAATGGCATTAAATTTATTTCTTTTCAAAAATCGATGTTTTGTTTGAAGAAATTTCAGGAAATCCATGCGGCACACGGCCAAACTGACACTTTCTGAAATTTTTCTTACAAAAAACTGATTTTCAAAAAAAAAACTTTTTTTCGGCTATAGCAACATCAATAATACCATTTTTTCTAATACCAGCACTCTAGCACACCCAAATGTCACAAGTCGCCACTGCTTAGAACAGACCTTTTTAATTTTCCGGCAAATACCGAAGGTATATATGTTTGTATATATATATATATACATAAAACGTCAAAATGTTGAGATTCGCGGCCGGCCGACAGGAGTGTGATTTCGGCTTCCACTTGTCTCGTGTAATTTCATAAGACACGATTGTACACATTTTACCCGAATTCCATCATGAATAAGAATAAATTTAAATCAAATTAACACTTATAAAAAAAAACCTGAACATTGTTATCTCAGACAAAATATGCAAGGAACTGTTCTTAGCATTTTTTTTTCTGAGATAACATCTGTTGTACCCATCGACCAACATTATTTTTATTGGGAAATAAACCGGAGAAAACTCTTACAATTAAGAAATTTATTTAATTGGTTTACTGTGTAGCATTTTGTTTTATTTGACATGAATATTTACCATTATATTTAGCCCTCTCTAATCCCCCAAGTGCCTGTAGGCCCGGAGGCATATTAACCTGAAGGATTAGGGCATTAAGGGCTTAAAGATTTTTTATCCCTATTTATTTTATTCCTTACAATTCGTCCTTCTGCCTCGAATCTCAAATGGATGATACGAATTTGTACGTACGGTTTATATACTTTTTTAAGGAAAATTCTATCGGTATTTAGTATTAAGTGAATATATTTTAAGTGCTGGTTCCTCTTTATTCCATTACATAAAAATATTTCTATCGTGTAAAACTAATATATTATATCAATTCATTTTCTATCTATAGGGTGACTGCGAAGCCTGGGCATTGTGTTATATCCTGTATTTGTGTCCAAACAGAAGAATGGTTGAAAGACACACATTTCGAAAGGAACAAAGCAAAAAAAAATGGATAAAAAGAATGGAACGAGACGTATCATGTGCAGGCACCGTATTCTTTTTTGAGGACCACGTTTGGGAGTATTAGGATTATTACAAGAAAGACATGTTTTGGCTAGAAGTTGGCGAATCTACTCTAAAAAATACTCTGTGCCCTGTGTGCCCTACCTAACTCTGGTTCAGTGAACTCAAATTTGCTTTGGATTTAAGTGTCATTTTCAACATTTGAACTGATTGTGTGAAGCATTCAGACGAGCGGCAAAGTACATACCTACAATATAATATTTTTAACAGAAAATTATTTTTGCCATTTTCAATAATGGAATTGATTTGTCAAGAATTCAAACTATCCCGTGATATTTCAGGAATATCGTTAGTTTATTAAAAGCGGTGTAACTAAATTTATTATAAATATATATTTTAGGTTCTATTGTTTATGGTAAGACCACCCAAGGTCGACTTATGTATACAAACCTAGTTACCATTACCATAAATTATTTGTATCGTAAACATTTTGTGGTACAGTGTTAATAAATTCATAATTATGATAAAGTACCTAATAAGGTATTTTAATAGGTTAGAGACATACACGGTCAAATGACATTTATCTGGTATTTTTCGTAAAATAGACCAAGTAATAAAGAAGTTTTTTATAATACCAGAGGACCTTTCAATATAAACTTAACTTCGACATTTTAATTGCAAAGATTACGAAATTATAACGTATGACAGGTTTTTTTCACTTTTTGAAAGAAAGACGAACATTCCCGGGTTACGAATATCCTGATAATATTTGAAAATCTCTTACTACCACCACTGTAAGCGGAAAATGTTGTTTGTGGCGTGATGGAGGACGTAGGGTGGGACCCGAACGCGATGCCAACTCAGCCAATGATCGGTTAATCAGGAAAGCTCGAAATAGATGTCGCTGGTGTATTTGGATATAATTTGACAGCTATATCGACAGATAATGGTTTAAGGATACAAAGCATTTTAAAAAAATGGTGATTGGAGTGTCGAGGAGTTATTAAAAAATTCGTTGAGAAATATAATTGCGAAAGTAATTGTGAACAACGAAGACATGTTTTTTTTTCGTTATTTGTTTTTGGGGTGTTATGCCGTGTTGCGCTACCTCCTTCTTTAGCCAACGTTTCGGACATCGTTGCAGTGTCCATCATCAGGGCAGATTCGCAACACGGCATAACACCCCAAAAATAAATAACGAAAATACTTTTGGCCGTGAAAATCTTAAAACGTATCAAACGAAGACATGGTTTATTATAACCGCAACCTACATATTTCAGATTGTTTTCCCATTACACATAATTTTAACAGAACAAGATCAGAATTTAAATGTTCTTTCTTCATATTGGCTGCTTATGACAGAAATTAAAATTTTCAGTACACGGAGCCAAAATGATTATTTGGTTAACTCGTGTTTTTAAATTATGCTATTTATATTTATGTTGCTATTAAATTAGCATTTTGTTTAAATTGTAATTGTACTTAGGATTATAATAAATTTCAAAGGCATAACAGTCTGATAGAGTATTTTTGCAGTCTTTTGAACACATTTACTTATTTAGTAGTGCCCTTTGTAGAGGCTTTTACAAATGGATAGTAAAAATTATACTGTAATTATTGTACATAACTGAACTGCTTCGGTAGCAACATTTTGTTTTTGTTCAGTGACAAATTGAAGATGTCCACTGAATTGGTATAATTATTACCCTCCATTAGTATTCTGGGCAAAGAGTAATACATATACTCGGAGTTAGTTTCAGAACTTCTACACTGAAATAATTCCCGACTTCTGGTATTATGTAGTGGAATCTGGAAGCTAATCAATGCAAATAATTCTGGATTATCGACTACATCATTTAATATTTTATATAAAAAATACTAAGTCGGTGAAGATTCTTCTTTCTGACAATTCTAGCATATTCATTAGCGTGTGTCGCTCTCCTTCTTCTTTTTCTTTGCCACTTCCCACTTTAAGTGGGGTCGGATCTCCTAATCAATCTGCGCCAAGACGACCGGTCTTGGGTTGTTGGATTGGGGAAATTTTGAGCTATTTTTGCCATGCTGGTCCACCATGTCAGATGGGGGCGTCCTGTCGTGTGTCGCTCTCCATAGAGAGAAAACAAATGGCCTTATATTTAAACGCTCGCGGTATCAAAAGTTTTGTATGATCTGTAGCTATTCGAAAACAAAAAAAATATGAAATTATTGTTCACTATTACCCCGCTAAAATGGCCGGAAGTTTCGAAAAAAATAGATTTCGTGATTTGGAAAAAAATAAAACAAAGGGTTCATATTTTCTATTTTGTACCAAACTTATTTTTCATTACATAACTGCAGTACAAAGAACCAAAAAAATTTTTTTTTAAACATATGTGATGTGTTAGTTAAAAAAATAAAAGGGGAAAATAACATTTTTTCTGGATAAAATCAGAATTCTTGTTGACTTACTTGTATTCATAAAGTTGAACTTTTTTTCATTTTTGTCAGTTATACGCATATTTTAATAATAAACAAACGTTAAAAGGTTAGATTACTGAAAAAAAAATTATTAAAAATTTAAAAAAAAAGATTTTAGGTTTGTTTTCTGATTTTCAATGCATTTAGCGGGCTAATAACCATTAAAAAATAAATAAATTTAAATGCAGTTCTCATTTTCTTTGCAAGACGTAACTTTTGAGAACCCGGGCGTTTCTGAATTCAAAAGTTGAAATAATTGACACACGCTAATATTCATATCATTTAAAAGAGTGTTGCAGTTCAACGTAATTGCTGGAACAACCATTTCAAAATTTATAAAACGTATGAATTTAATTTGTACTCTTTCAATAGCTTGTTATGTGAGTTTCAGACGGGAGAATTCTAATCAAGTTGACTTCATAAGTCAGGTGGGAATGCTGTCCACAACTCTACCGATATTTCAGTGGAAAATGCTCCGAGAACCTAGCGCCATTGATCCCTTCGGCACCGGTGCACAGTCGGGAAACACGCCAAATGCGCACTGTAAGTACATTGTACATGGTTGACCCTTATCACGTGAGAACGGGTCACGTTTATGACTCGTTTATATGATCAACAACTCGACTGTGAAAGATCTGCCGGCCTGTACGTTTCCTCCCCAAATTACAAAATGGAGTTCTTTAAGACCCAGGTTCACTTATTCATTTCCTCAGAAGAACCTTTCATAATATGGCACCCCCAAAGATTACAAAGTCCTAAAGGAATTTTTGCTCCTGGGGTTATCAAAACAAAAATTAAGAGCGTTTAACCAGCCAGCGGACGAAAATCCACATTTCGTCGAAAGTTGTTCTTCCGATCGTGCAGGGCGGTTACAATGAGAAAGATTGATTATTCTCCGTACCAGATTTTTTAAATTATAACTCAATATCGAATTTATTTCAATCCAAATTAGCTTTAATTTATACCTTCATCCAAAAATGCTGAAAGGGGTGATGATAAAACTATTAAAATAGTGTACTTTTTGTAGTTATTTTTTGATTATAAGTATTTATCATTTTTCAATAATGTCTAAATTTAATAAGAATGTTAAAAAAATCTGAAATATATTAGTTTGTAAGTGCGCAAATAAATACACAAATGGACCAATTTTCGTCAAGAAACACATGTACGTACATATTTTTTAATGATTTTATTGAAACTAAAATTAAAATTCTAATACATAACTTTGCTAGATAATGTATTGATTTATTTTACTGCATGATTACATTATTTGAAATGGGTGTGGTATAATACAAAAACTTTTTTGAAAATTTAACAAATCTGCCAACGACCTATGGAATAACCTTATTATACTAAAAATTAAAAAAAAAATCTAAAAATTTATTACATAACTATGCTAGATAAAAGAACAATCTTTCGAAATCCATTTATAATTTTTTGTGGAAAAGAGTCAATACGTCTAAAAACTTTTTTGAAAATGACGTATTTCCGTCTTTCTCTGGTAATGCCCTCTTAAGGTGCCTACTAAAAATGGGATCTTCGTAAAATATTGCCGAAATTGCTGCTTATTCTCTGAAATTCTGTTAAATGATGGCATTTTAATTATTTATGTAAATTTAAAAATACTCGAACATGAGAATAAACACAATTTTTATAAGAAAATATAACTTTTGAAGGTTATTCCCATCAATGTAATATATCATTGAAGAAGAAGATAATGAATATAATCTAAACGAAAATATGAAAGAGAACAAGACACAGAAAAACAGAAAAAATAAGAGAGATGGGACTTGAACTCAGAACCTCTGCTATCCGGGACGTGCGTTTACTATTGTCCTACTGTCAAACCGTTGTAATAGCCAATCTCATATTTCAAATTTTAGAATTTATTTATTTATTTATCTATAAAAGGTATGTTTACATTACATTATTCGATTAATTAACAATATTACATTATTCGATTAATTAACAATATTATCTTCAACTAATTTATTTTCCATATCATAGGCAACTACCCTTTTTATTGGAAACAATCATTCTAAGAATTGGTTTGTAACCTGGATAGCGTTAACGGTTTGACAGTAGGGCGCAATGGCGGAATTGGTAAACGCATGTCACGGATAGACGAGATTTTCTGGGTTCGAGTCCCAGTTGACCATTCTGTTTTTCTGTGTCTTGTTCTCTTTCATATTTTCGCTTAGATTATTATTATTAGCTTCTTCTTCAATAATAATTATATGTTTTAAAAAAATATATGTGAATACCGCACAAGAGTTCAACTGTTCCCAACCATCTAGAGCCAGTGTGACTGTGGCATCCTCATTTGGGGTATGTTGTTGGGCTGAAGGTACAAGGGAGGGGAAGAAGATGGGGAAGATGAAGTTAGGGAAGTATCTGGTCACTGAAGACGACTAAAGCCATTTCAAGCGGTCTTACATCAGAGCGACACTAGAAGTATTTTCCTCACTGGCACGAGCCGGAACTATACGATATATTATTGTGCATGAACACATAACAGTAAAATAACACAAATTAATTAAATAAAATTTACACGCCGCCGGATGTGCACGCCGGAATTTGAACAAGCGAACTATGGATTGCTAGTCGAGAGCTTTATCCCTCAACCAGTTTACCCAAATATTTTGGGTTTTCGTCCAATTAAAATTCCTGAAGTCAATATCAATTTACGTTCTCTGTTTGCCAATTAAAATATTGTTTGTTTGACTAACATAAAATGGTATTAAATCATGATTGATTTTGTAATTTATATTTTAATTGTGTGTGCATTTGAGGACGCCTGGTAGAGTACGGTTATAAAAGTATTTTGGACATCGGTATCATCTGCCGGGTTTGCTTTTACATTAGGGAACGTACCCATACTACGTGACCAACTTTTTGCAATTTTTAACCCCCCCCCCCCCCCCCGGTGACCAAAATCCTAAGCAACCCGCCGCTCATTTGTATGGAGCGTGACATTTTGAAGACCCCCCCCCCCCCTAAACGTGTCACGTAGTATGGGTACGTTCCCTTACTACTAGGTCTAGAAATTCGTAAGAAAGTATTTTATATACCTACAAACGGGAAATGGTTGATTTTACAACACGTAACAATAATTTTAAAGAGGACACGTTTGAACGTATTCATGTACGTCAATGGCATCGAAATTTTCAAAAAAGTTTGAAACTGCCCCATGCATGATGAAATAGTAACAGAACTTAAATTTTAACTTTGATATTTATCATGATGTACTGTTTATATTAGACAATTTTCTCGACGTACTCGGACGTCATTTAGTCGTGTACCAATCGTGCTCCGGAGACCCGTCCTAACATCATTCACTATGGTATTTTTTGGACGTACGAGTATATCGCACGCGATTCTGATGTGGTCCTCAGAATCGCATGCAAATAATACTGTCGATTCTTCTTAACATTTCATGAATGTAGTCTCTGTGACAGCTCACCAAATAAATTGTCTACTAATGTAAAAACTAATTTTCGTTAAACGGCGCTTAAAAATTCAATTGTTTACATTTTCTTTGAAAACATCTTTTAATTAAAAAAAATCTTTTATTAAAAAAAAATTGTATTGATATTGTCCTTATATAACTATTTTTGTCTAAATTGGGTACCTACCTAAGATATTTATTTCATTAGTTTTTTTGAAAATTGTTTACATAATGAACATTATTATTAATTTTTTGCATGTAAAATACTCCTCCCATAAACACGAGCTCCTAGAGCTCAACTTATGGAGTAGTAGAATAAAACATGAATTATTTTGTAATCTTGCATATATTATCATTGTAATGTATAAACAAAAATCTTGAAATAAATAAATAAATAAATTGATGTTTTTTGGATAGAGTATGCATTCAGGTTTATGTAGAAATAATAAAATCAGTTAAATACACATTGTTTTGATATAGTTGTCTCTCCAACGGGAGTTTTTTGTTCTTGATAAAGTTACCTAATCTGGAGAAACGTTTTACTCTATCCACACAAAATATATTTTAATACTAAGATATGTTATCTGGTAAACAGTAAAAAATTGAAAAAACAAAAAAAATTGAGTTTTTTGTCCGATTTTTTACCAAAACTCGTCGAGGTAATTTCCTGCGTATTTTGGTCCAGCACTCGAATGTATGTTAAAGATTTTCTGATCCGGTTTTCCACAGGTTAAATGAAAACATTATCCTATTGGGACTGTTAGACAAGGTAGCAAAGCAATGAATATATTAAGGTACGAGGTACTTACTATTTAAAATGCTTTATCTATGGAGTCGTGGTTTTGTAAACAAGGTACTTAAATAATTTAAACTATTACGAGTAGGCATATTCTCCAGACTAAGATATTCAGACGTCATTCCAAGAATAGCGTTAAAGAGCGCGGTTTGGAAACGATATTCATTTTAAGTCAAGTTTTTCAATCTTGAGATCAAGATTCGTCATGCTTTAGAGACAAGATACTTCAGATTCATGAAATGCAAATGAACCACATGTGAAATCGATGTTTTGAGTTAAAAATACAAAAATATCTGTGAATTCACCAACTTTGTCATGTAAAAAGACCACGTCCGCTGTTTATTTAATTTCACCGTTATTATTTTTACGGTGAAATTAAATATACAGGGGACGTGGTCTTCTTACATAACAAAGTTGGTGAATTCACGGATACTTTTATATTTTTAACTCAAATTATCGATTTCACATGTGATTCATTCATTCTGTGCAATTATAACAATTTTAATACATTTTTGATGAAAAATCTATTTTTTATTTTTTTTTTTAATTAATACAGAAATAAAAACATTTGTGTATTGCAGTTGTTCAATTTAAAAAAAAAAATGAAAATTCGTCAAACAATCTTCAGCCGTTGTTCTCTTAATAAGAAACGCCGATACGTTACTTTTGCATTTACACGAGCGAAAATATGAAAAACAAATTTAAATGAGATATCAGGAATTATAAATTTTCATACCCAGTTTCTGACCTCAGACTAAATGGTAGGTACCTAACTTAAGGTCATTCCAAGAATTCAACCACAGCTTTGAAAAACCTGTCTCCAAATTCCGTAAAATTCAAACGCAAGAGTTCGACCAGTCTGTCGGACATCAACATACCTGGCCGACCCGAGCCTGGGTAGCTCTGAGAGATCAGTCAAGTATGATGGTGCCAGCCCGTTCAGTGCCTTAATACATTATACATAAGGTGACCAGTCACCGAAACCATCTCTAGAGATTTAATCCAGTAAAAAGAAGAATCCATAAAAGTAAAAACCCATAAAAGAAGTAAAAAGAAGTTATAAGATATTTGTAATGTGTGTCCAAAAGTTAGGTCAATTTTATCTAACTCTGAGTGAAATTGATCCAACATTCACAATAAATTTATTGAAAGTCTTTCTTGAACATACTTACATACAAATTTCATTGTATACCTTGGGCCTAGGAGTCGAAAGGTCTTTTGTATAGATCACACTTATAACACTTTTCGTTTTTTAAACTGTATACAATATTTTAGATCATTTTTTTCTCTCAAATGACGCTTTTCTTGGGGACCACGGGACAGGATTCCTAAAACGGAACGGTCCCGTCCAAAACAGGACAAATTGTTATGTTACTGAGTTTTAAACTGAACTGCACTCGAAACTAGTTTAGGCAATCATTTAGATAGGGATGGTGTGAAAGTATTACTTGTTGGCATCGCAGTTGCAGTTTGTTCAAATGTAGGCAGACCACCGTACAAACTATTGCAGACGTCCAATCTAGGAATACAAGAGCATTAACCAGAGTATCAGGGGATCTGTTGAAACTTTTTTATGGATTTTAATTGTCCCATATCCGTCGAATATTATCTTCCTTTGGCAGACAGAATCATCAACAAAACCTGTTTAAACTGATTATTTAAAGGGTAAAAAGAAAAAAATTCCTACCTGATGTACATTTCCATAGCTATGTCTCTGCTTGGGGGCGACCTGAAGGTTCCTGGAGTGGCGGAACAGCGACTCCTGCTCATCACGGTTCATGTCTTCTTGCCGCGTCAACGACCACGACCGGACCGGGTCGCGTTCTCCATCGGACGGCCGCCGGATGCCGGACCAAGGTGCAGCGTGAACAGACCCTAAATTAACGCCTGGACCAATGAGCTGCTTTAGGGGTGATGAGAAAAAAACACATTTTGTGAAATAAAAATGAAAAATATTGATGACATAATATATTATTATATCATTTATTATTATTGTTTATATTTGTTAATTATTTTTTTAATTATTATTGCTGTTTTAAATTGTGACTTTTCTTTTGTATAGTTTCAACTTGTACATGGTGCTAGCATGGAGTTTGTACGACAGACTTTAGCGTATTAATTATTACTATGTTTGTATTCTAAAACAATTTCTGTTGTACAATCCGTGGTACGTAGGAGTAGTGTATTATTACAAAGCAACTATGATTATTAGATGGTTTCACTAATACTTTTTTTAGTATTTATAGATTATGTGGCAATCACTTAGTAGAAATTATTATTTAATGACTGTGTTACACACTACACTTTATTTTATTTGGAAGCACAATGTGTGAGAACTCCTAGAAAACTGGGTCGATGATTCACTTTTGCGTCACAATTGATTAAGTTTACACCGTCACTGTTTATTTATTTATATTTTCGTGGAAATTAGTTAATATAACTAATATCATCATATTATTAGGTATGCCAACGTTAGATAGTTATGTTGGGTTGAGTTAGGTTACATTTTTTACAATGAATTATTTTGTTCACATTTTTATGCATTTGTTTTATACTCCTAGGTTGGACACAGTTTACGAACGACACACATATTGCTTGGAATATTAAAGATATAGTTTTGCTGTAAATAAATAAATAATCAATAAAATGCTAATACATTTATTTTATAATTAAAAGAAAATAAAAGTTGAAGTGTTAAACCAAATTAATAATTATTCTGTCCCCAATACTACCAATTAAAACTTAGCGACCGGTTAGTCGAGAAAACAAAATTCCTACCAGAAGACTGAAAACTTGTTAAAGAGTTGCTCTTTTCCCTTTTAAAAAGATTTATTAACGAAACCTGGTTCACTTGCTGACTTTCTGCCAATATACAAAAACGTTGTCAAAATAATAATAATTATTCATTTTTCTAGCTACAAGTTACGAAAGTACTGACAATTATTTGCCATAGCAAGTATATCTAATATATATATATTTAAATATTCGGTTGTACGAGGGCCTTTTTTTTACATGAGCTCCACACAGGAGGCCCTGAGAAAAATAATTTCCATCAGGGCCTATGTCATCGTTGGGGATGCTGTGTGGAGGGTTTTTTTTAAGGAAAGGAAGGAGAGGAGAGTTCTGAGAACTTTTTCTTCTCAGAACTCTCCTCTCCTTTAAAGGTTTAAGGGGTGGGTAGGAATCTGGGGTTCAGTGTATCCTGGTCATCCGCCTCCAAGACCTAGACAAACCTTACCCCATGAACCCGGGCACCCCTGCTAAATCACCAAACGTAGCGAACCCTTGGGGTGACCTATGACAGAGGTGTTGGTTATCCAATAAAGGTTACCGGGGCGGCGGTACCCATTCCCGCCTCCCAAATTTACTGTTAAAATAAGGTCTCCAAGATGCTGTGGTCGCGAGGAACAATTTTATGTGGCGTGTAGCCTTGTTTCCCTACGCCAAATACTTACCACGCTGCACTCTCTGCGACACTCTCGGCGTGGCAGCCACTCGCGATGGAGCTTCCGCTCGCCGCACCCACCAGGTGTGAGTTACGCTCTGTAATTCGTTTTTAAACTTTGCTTCTGCGAATCTGGATGACGCCCCTAGGATTGTTCCTGGTGTCTCTGGTGTCGTAAATAGTGGCACACAGAGTTGTTGGGATTTGGCAAGAGGAAACCAGACTACACGCCAGTGTTGCAGGATTGCGCGTAAAATTGTTCCTCGCGACCGCAGCACCTTGGAGACCTTATTTTACGGACCAGCTCTCCTATCTAGGAAATGAACCCAGTACCTTATCCTTGCCGAGGGCCCTGTTCTAACCGTTGAACTAATTCGACCATATCCAAATAATACATTATCTAAAACTACCAACCTTATCCTCATATTCTTAAGGCCTATTTTTATTGGCTGCTATTTTTACGAATGATTGTAAGATTCCCGAGACCCGAATATAATGAGCACATGATATATTATTCTTCTTCTTCTTCTTCTTGTACCTTGTCCGTTCAACGGACGTTGGCTATCATGTTGGCTATGCGGACTTTGTTTACTGCGGCCCGGAACAGCTCCAAGGTAGACTGGCCAAACCACTGTCTCAGGTTTATTGGCTGCTATTTTTACGAATGATTGTAAGATTCCCGAGACCCGAATATAATGAGCACATGATATTTACGAGTATACAAATATGATACAAAGTATGACATAATTAAATATGACCGAAGGGTCGAATTTGCTCAGCTATTAGAGCAGAACCCCGACAAGGCCTGGGTTTAATTCCTTAATGCAACCGAATCCTTTTCTGATTTTTCTTTTACAAATATTCGTTTTAGAGCCGCTAATTTTTTCTTCAAATAGAAAATATCAGGTATTCAGCACCCTTGAGGTGATTTTTCACGAAAAATGCGCTATATAAATATTATTATGAAAATTAGAGGTTTACTCATTGATTCCAAAAATAAATACAAAATATTAACAAAAAAACTCTGAAATGCTTGCACGGTTTACAAATAATAAAGATTTTGACTCCGTTGTCATTGCGACCAACCACAAATAACTGATTCAGAGTTAAACAGTGGAAGTTAGTTTATTATTGTAATAGATGGCTGAACTTTTATTATACCGCTGCTGATCGAAAATAAAACAATCATTCAGTTGTATTGGAGACGCTGTCACTGGTGATGATAGCGTGATCACTGTAATCACGGCATTTTTATGTTTACAAATACATTTTCTACAACGATTTAAAATGAGCCGATTCTGATCCCGATGCGAGTTGTTTTAACAGCCAGTAGCGTTTCCTACGTCATAATGACGCCGTAGCCAGGTCGCGTATTTACAATCCCTACCGCGTTTCAGTCGCTTTAAATTTTCAATATCAAAATTAAAATATTTAGAAATAAAATTATTTATTTGTAATATACACACTGGAAAGATTATTTTATCTAGATTTTAGAACAATTTTTTGCAAAGTGATAAAAAATTATCAATATAGAAGCGTATTTACAATATATGGGAATAATATTACAACTTAAATATTTAGAAATAAAATTATTAATTTCTAATATACACATCAGAAAAATTATTTAATCTAGATTTTAGAACAATTTTTGTTTTTGCAATGTGATAAAAAATAACCAATATAGAGATATATTTAAAATGTAAATTGTGGTTACCGCGACTGAATCGGTATAGGTTTTGTAAATACGCAGCCAGGTCGAACCGTTTAGAAATTTGATATTTTAGATCATTTTAAAAATAACACATTGTTAGTAGGACGTTAAGGATCAGAAAAATAAACTTTAAAGCGAAGATTAATGCTAAATTTAAATCACAATTTTCGATTAATCTTTTTTATGAATCTGTTTATATTATAAATTCAAAAAAATATGCCTCGAATAAATGGAAACTTTTATTTTATACTAGCTTTTTCCCGCGGCTTCGCTCGCATGGTGTAAGGGGGGTTCCCACTCCGCCTCCTCTACCTCCCCCCCCCCTTCTCACCTCCCCCATCTCTCCCCCATCTCTCCCTCCCTCCCGCTTTCCATATATTCAATCCCAGTGCATTCAGTTTATAAACAGCCCGCGTGCCACCTTTTACAATTTTAATTCCAATTTCCATTTTTCATGTATATTAAATTTGGTACCTAACATAGGTGCCTATTTAAAATATCTAAAATTTTTGATTCGATTCAAATTATTAGGGGAGTACCTACTTTAAATAAATTAATCAACTTAAAGATTTTAAAAAATAGAATCCTGATTTAATAATAACGTTCTCGTACTTCAAGGAATATTCCAAAAAAAGAAGTAGCGAAATTAGTTCAGCTGCTCTCGAGAATTGCGCTTAGCAACACATTCAGCAATTCATTTTTACATATAAGATTATTTTTGTCTTTTTTTTAATTCAATTTCAATTAAATTTGATAATTTTATTATTAAGTTCTGAAAGTATTTTAGTATTTATTTATGTTACTGCTGTTTCGGCTTACAAGGACATTTTCAAACCTTGTAAGCCGAAACAGCTGTAACAAAAATACTTGCAAAACTTGATAATAATATTATTTAATTTAAATCAAATTTTCAAAAAATAAACGGAGTCCTACGAAATAAACACGAAAACAAATAATTGAAACTTTTTCTAATATTTATAATTAAAATAAAATGCGTCAACTACTAACAGAAGTGTTTTTTCATAAGAAATATACGAAAGCATATAAGAAACAACTTAAAAAATATATAATTTTAGGTATGTCTAAAATTATTTGTGACATTTTCCATTGGTTAAATTTTTTTCTTTCTTATAAAATTGTTCACAAAACACCTTTACTCTTAAAATCGTGAACCCTAGTCGTTGACTTTGGCTAAGCGATTTTTAATCCTTTTCCTATATTCGAGACGATGAAAGGCACACCAAGAAAATATACATTTTTTGCTTATGGCTTCCTCTTAAATCATCAACAATATTTTAACGGTATCCCTAGCTTATGAAAATACCCCACCGTGGAAGCAAAAAGTCATGACTCATGTCATCCCTCAGAGTGATGAATTCGCGAAGTCTGCACTTGAAAGAGATTAAAAAACTAAATGCCTAGCCCGTGAAAAACATAATCCTCAAAAAAGAACTTCTTTCTGTTGTGTAGAATCATTAGCTTTCTATTCTATTCACAAAACCGTACATGAGCGAAGTCCTTTTGCAAGTCGCCCTTCTTGTCACTCTTGATTTTGTAACATATGTATTCCCGAGAAATAAAACGTTACTCGGTGACACAGTGACTATTTTATGGAATTTTACTATTTATGGGCGACTGAATTGAAGTGATTTGATATCATTTATCAGTTTCAGTTATAATTGGAGCTTGCCCGTAGGTAGTTCCTACCGCTGCAGTAGGTGTGAAAGTACGAGTAAAGTTGTTTGTTATAATAGAGCTTTCCTATAGTTCCTAATGCTGCATTAAGTAAAAAGGTTCCCATCCGTTTATTTTAAATAACCGGTGCTTTCTATCATAGTTCCTTGGTTTGCATTGATTGAAAAGGCTGCCCGATCGACTCCGCTGAATTTCTTTATTATTTGAATGAATTTAATGTTTCAAAGACCCAATCTTGTCTGATTACGTCTAAAAGGGATCGAAATGAAAATCTAGTATCTTTCAACGGAAGCAATCTTCCGAACAGGCCCTCCATAGATATGCTTGGTGTAACCCTAAGTGACCAGCTCAGCTGGTATGGTGGCTCCATCGAAGCCAGAGAAAAGTTAGCCTCCCAAAAACTAAACGTACTGTACAGGGCCCGCAGATACTTTAATAGTACACAACTGCTAACCTTTTACAGATCACAAGTGCGCCCCACGGTTGAATTTGGCAGCCACCTCTGGTCTGGAGCTCCAAAATACCTGAAAAATACCCTCGACTCTGTGCAGAAACGGGCGGTCCGTTTGATAGATTCTCCCATCTTAACAGACGGATTGCAAGAGCACAGGAGAGAGGTGTCACAGGCGTCGGGTGGGAATGCTATCCTTGTTCTACCGGTATTACAATGGAAGATGCTCCGAGGAACTAGCATCATTGATCCCTTCGGCACCGGTGCATAGTCGGGAAACACGCCAAACGTGTGCCCAACATTTGTACACGGTTGACATTTGTCACATGAGAGCGGGTCGTTTCTTCGACTCGTTCTTGTATTCAACAGCTCGGCTGTGGAATGATTTGCCGGCCTCTGTGTTTCTCCTTCCTACAACATGGATCTCTTCAAGACCAATGTTCATTCTTTCCTCTCCTCAAAAAGACCCTCTACACAGCATCCCAGATGACATAGGCCCTGTGGGAAATTATTTTCCTCAAGTGTGGAGTTAATGTTAAAAAAAATATTAAAACTGGAACTTTACTTTACTAACGAACGGGCCAGGACTAAAATTAAAGCACAGAGAATTTGAAAAGATTACTTGAATGGCTTCAATACAATTATTTACCATAACCCAGAACTTTCACGTAGTTCCTAGCGCTGCAGTGAATATGAAAATATAGTTTCCATGCCAACTGAAAGTAAAGTCAACTCAACAACTACTTGAAAAGTCGTTAAAAACTATGAAAAAAATAATTTTAAATTAGTCGATAACCCTAACCTAACGTAACCTTTTTAACCAACTTTTTTATATACAGGGTCATCGAAAATATGGAAAACATTTAAAATAAATGTTATAAAAAAACTATTAGAGGTAATTCAATGGTTTTGATCTTGAAATGTGCGGAAAACGATAATTTTTTTTCGATCCTTAATATGTTTTGATGTGTGCACCGTTCGTCGCTCTGCAGATGTCTAGTCTTCTAGATTTCTTACCACGTACGTGCAATCATTTCGGGAGTAACTGTCAAGATAGCGGCAGAAATTCGCTCCCGTAGGTGATCCAAATCCCGAATCTTTTCTGCGTACATAATGTTTTTAATGAACCCCCAGAAAAAGAGGTAAGGGGTAAGGTCAGGACTTCTTGGAGACCAGGCAATGGGGGTTACTCTACCAATACTGAAAAGCAGTCTTAGGCGCGCCAGCGGCCGACCTTGGCTACTGCCCATCTAGTGTGCGCATAGCAAGGTCACGCTACCTCCAAAACAAAACTTACATTCACCAGTTAGCATTCAGTGACGGAATTACACTATAACATGAAGGGTTTCGGTGCTATATTTTTTTTAAATGTTGGCATGCTCGCTTTCCCGACGCGCGACGGCTGGATCGGTAGAGGAGCCCCCACAGACAGACTAGAAATCTGCAGAGCGACGAACGGTGCACACATCGAAATACATTAATGTACGATTTTTTTTATCCTTTTCTGAACATTTTAAGATCAAAACCGTTGAATTACCTCTAACAGTTATTTTAAATGTTGTCCATATTTTTCGATGAACTTGAATTTTTTTATCACTCTAAATGACTTATCTGAGATGGTTCTGAGTAGGTTTTATTCCGAGTTGTCCGGTCACCGAAAATATAATATACGAGATTCTTGCAAACTCCTGGGTCTAGTCAATTTAAGAGTACCTACTCGACACTAGACATAAGGACCTATTTCAACGCCACCAGTCTTATGTAACGTTTTTAATGTAACAAATTCGATAATTAAATAAAAATTAATAATTTTGTTGAAGTAAAACTTCTTTACGCACGCTTGACTTCGGGAGTAAGCTGGTGAATGCGTAACGAGAGCGTTATGAAAAGTGTGATCGGGCGAGGCGAACGGTCGGGCGAGGCGAACGAAAGTTCAGAGTGAGATATAAGTTAGTGAAGTTTTATTTCAGTCGTGTGGTCTAATACACAATCGTTTTTTGTCGAGAAATGCCTTTTGATAATTTCAGTTTATTATACATAAATGTCACACTTGGGCGTATAAAAGAGTAAATAAATAATTAAAAAAAAAAAAACAGAAAAACTACAGCATTCCTATCGTTTACACTGCAATGAGTGTGAAAGGGATTCGACATTAATTTTTTATCATAACTGGAGCTTTTCCATCTTACCTACCGCTGCAGTGATTGTGAAAGGGACAGAACTTTAATTATTTACTAAAACTGGACGTGAAGGCTGAGTGGTTTCAACTATCATTCTTTATTATAATTTGAGCTTTCAGTTCATAGCACAGCAATTAATTTGAAAGGGCTACTCGAGTGGCTTCCCTTCAAGTCCTTATTTGAACTGAAACATTCCTACGATTCTTCATGCTCTAAGTGAGTATGAAAGGGCTACGACTGTAATTCTTTATTTGTTCTCGACCTTGAAGATAGATGGTGTTAATTATTCTGGCGACACCTAAAGTTGTAAAAAGGCCTTCCCGACCGGCGATCCCATGCTGTATTCATGGCGCGACTGCAACTAACCGAATTCTTCTACATTTTAAATGCACACAAAGTCACAATGCAGCTATGAATTTTAAAGGCCTTCAACGGATATTTTGCACGTAGGCAGAATAATGAATAAATAAACATAACGCTGCAAAAAACGATGCGCCACCTCTCCGCGGCTTAAAATTGCTTTGGCAGTAATTTAAACAAAACGCTAACGGAACACTTTGGACATCACGTGCTTGTATTTGTAAGAGCAAGCCAACCGGTTTCGATACATCCAAGCCATCGTCAAGGCAGATATAAACTAGATCATTGATGTTATATTCACGAAATGATTAGTTTCCTTTTTAATTAAATGAAGACAATATTAGCGAAACTCAATCGAAAATCTGGAGACAGAAAAATCAGAAAAAGATATTGGCACCTCTGGGGCAATATCAATATCAACTGAGTGTTTTTAGTGAAAACTGGTCAGAGAAATACAGGTTTGATTAATTTCGAATAATCTGATGTATACAGGATGTCCGGGGGTAAAGTGCATTAACTTCGGGGGGTGATTCTACATGATAGTATGAGTAAAAAAGATAATAACTTTTTTCGAAATTCCCACTTTTAGGGGTAGTTTTGTGGTAAAAAGATAAAATTAGACCGGCCGCGGCGTGTGTGGGCAGCATTATTATTTTCCGCTGTTGCCAACAAACCGCCCGCCGCCTTCGTTCGCGTTCTCCAATTCTGTCAATGTCAGTGTTGAATTCCAATGTAACAATTTTATTGGCGTAGCAGTACTTCACTTTAAAAAACTTACCTAACTGTTGTTAATCAAAACTTGTTGATTTAATGTGTCTTTATCTAGTGTGTATTTAAGACTGTCTTAAAAGAACAACTTTATTCAGTGCGTGTTTTCTTCAGACTTACTTTTGTTTATTTAGTTGTAGACTTGCCTAACTGTAAAAATTGTGTTTATTTGTGCGTAATTTTGTCATTGAATTATTGTGACAATGCCGCGTAATTTTGTTAATAAATTATTATTTCAATGCCTGGTTTACCAACGCAGAACAGATAGACATTTATTAATGAGATACGCCACAACGTACGAATTGATAATAAGATTACTTTATGTTTACATGCTTGTTTACAAGCTGAAGGTGGACATTTTGAAAATTCGTTAAACTTGTAAAAAGCGAAGACATTAGTTAAGTGTTTAATTAATTTATAATAATTTTATCGTTAAAGCGTGACTTCGGTTGTTATTTAAATGCAGTTCTCTTTTAAAAGTTGGTTTAAAACATACGATTTTGTATAAACGTCAAATTCTCGATCTTTTTATTGTTTACAAACGGTTTCCATAGATACAGGCCAAATCACAAACAAGCAACGTTGCAATAATCGCGCCCGAGTTTCAATGTCGGGTAAGTTCTACCTTACACTAAGGATTTTTAGTAGGTAGATATGTCTTTTTGTATGGGAAAAAGAAAGTTGGAATTTCAAAAAAGTTATTAATCTTTTTTACTCCTACTATAATGTAGAATCACCTCCCGAAGTTAATGCACTTTACCCCCGGACACCCTGTATAGGTAAAAATGCAGCATTCTCTTTAGGCGTGTATGTTTTAATGAAAGAATTAATCGTCCAGGTAATGCAAACCTCGATACCTGACTCTCCTTTTGATTATGCGGTAAGGCGAACGTGTTTTCAGCCTGCTGGTAATATACCATTCAAGTAATTTCAAAGTAAATTCCCAACATTTTAACTCTGCGTCAACCTGGTGCATTCAAATGCCTATGCGGTGCCTCTGTACCTACCTGTGCATGCAGTCGTAATTAGCTTACTTTTTATACCTTTAATGCAGGTGTTTTTCTTCGATGTTTTTCATTATAAATACTAGTTTTCACGAAATGTGACTTGACTCGCCATTTTTAATTATTTGTTTTTTTTTTATGTGAATACCGCGTAAGATTACCAAATGCTCCCACCGCCTGGAAACAATGAGACTATGGCAAACCTAATTGGGGAATTTTGTAAGGCTGGAGGTAGTGGGGAGGGAAAGGAGATGGGGCAGAGGAATGTAGGAAAGTAACTGGATATTCAGATCTAGTCACAAAACACGGCTAAAGCAAAGTTTCAATTCGAAATTGTGGTCTTACGTCAGAGCGATATCTTCCACTCTGGAATGTGCCGCAAACGTTATATTATTTTTACAATTATTAAATTGTGAAATAACATAAATCAATCAAATAAAATTCACTTGAACTCCTCAGGATTTGACCACGCGACCCCCGGATTACTAGTTGAGAACCTTACGAAAACTGAGAAATTTTGTTTCATCGGATTCAACAAATTAAAATTACACATGTTAAATATAATCACGAAGAAAAATATTACCTACGTAGGTACTTTATTGCTTGTCTGCATTTGAATTTATTCCAGACATGAAGTCTGACATTTAACGGTTAGTAGACAAAAAAAGAGTGGGTGCGATCGTTTAAAAGGTTGTAAATGGCAACACCAAGATGTAAATCTTCAAGGTGTATATATAAGTTTTAAAAAGCGCAATTTTCTAAGTGCACACTTTTTAAAAGAAAAATTACTTGTGAAGATTAAAATTAAAAAAAAAATAGAAATTATTGTTTCTTTCCGAAAAGAAATGATTCTACAATATAGACACAATTTAATTTATTTTTATTTTTCACTACTTAACGCTTTGCAATATTTTTTTCTAAAATTGATGCATTGAAATTGCCGCATTTTATACGTTAAATAAATAGAAAAACCAAAATAAAATTCTTAGATAAAAATTATAAATACAATATAAACATTAAAATAATAAGATACGATTTATTTTCTCTGGTTATAATTTTTTTTTTACAAATAAAATGCAAAACTCAAATGTGGAGCATAATATTAAATCTTAATGTATAAATTTCAAAATCTGTACAAATCAACTATATTAGATATGTACGAAATTAATGATATATGATAACTGACACGCCTAATCAATACAAAAGTTCATTTGTAAACATATTCTTAGTTGGACACGAGCTTCATCGCTCGAAATTCAGACAAACAATACTTAACCCCTCAAGGGCCAGCGTTTTTTGGAAAAATCGCGCGGAAATTACCTTAAGAACAAGAATGGAGGAAGCTATTCTGACCATTTCCTTGGTACAGTTTCTTTATAAAAAAATTTAAAATCGCATCCAAATTATTTGAATCAATATTCTTTTTTGAAATTTGATCCGCCCGCAATTCCGCATTCCTGGCCTGTCACCGGTTTTAAGAGGGCATTACCAGCGAAAACCAGAAATATGTCATTTTCAAATCAGATTTTAGACGTATTGACTCTTTTCCACAAAAAAATATAAATGGATTTCGAAATATTGTTCTTTTATCTAGCATTCGCATGTAATAAATTTTGAGAATTTTTTTTAAATTTTTAGTATAATAAGGTTATTCCATAGGTCGTTGGCAGATTTGTTAAATTTTCAAAAAAGATTTTGTATTATACCACACCCATTTCAAATAATATAATCATGCAGTAAAATAAATCAATATATTATCTGGGTATCGCGTGTTTAAGAATTTTAATTTTAGTTTAAATAAAATCATAAAAAAATATATACGTACAAGTATTTCTTGACGAAAATTGGTCCGTTTGTGTATTTATTTGCGCACTTACAAACTGATATATTTCAATTTTTTTTAACATTCTTATTAAATTTAGACATTATTGAAAAATGATAAATACTTATAATCAAAAAATACTTACAAAAAGTACATTATTTTAATAGTTTAATCATCACGCCTTTCAGCATTTTTGGATGAAGGTATAAATTAAAGCTAATTTGGATTGAAATAAATTCGATATGGAGTTATAATTTAAAAAAGCTGGTACGGAGAATAATTAATCTTTCTCATTGTAACCGCCCTGCACGATCGTAAGAACAACTTTCGACGAAATGTGGATTTTCGTCCGCTGGCTGGTTAAACGCTCTTATGTACCTATATAATAAAGCATTTTAATATGCATCGATTTATTCATTTTAAATAAATTATTGAATCAACGAATAAATAAATAGATAGGCAGGTAAGAATATTAAAAATTTGTGATTTCAAAGAAAAAAAAGTTTCAAGATGGATTTCTGACAATACATCTCGAGTACCCTTGGTGTTGCCGTAGTACAGTATTTATAATTTATACGTGTCAAAAGTGTCTGAAGCCAATATACCTAATAGAATTTTAACGTAGAGCGGATTCAATAAAACATAGATTTATTTACTCGTGGACTGCTGTAAAAAATGATTTTACTCGATAAAATTTGTATCCCGAAAAGAATGAATATACAAGAGACCCAACTTTACAAAGCCAGTGGGACTGCGGCATTCACGATATTGGTGTTTGTTGTGGAGCTGAAGAGAGTGGAACTACTGTACAGGTCCCCACAGATACTTTAATAGTACACAACTGCTAACCCTGTACAAATCACAAGTGCGCCCCACGGTTAAATTTGGCAGCCACCTCTGGTCTGGAGCTCCAAAATACCTGAAAAATACCCTCGACTCTGTGCAAAAACGGGCGGTCCGTGTGATAGATTCTCCAATCTTAAGACGGATTGCAATCTTTAGAGCACAGGAGTCGGGTGGCAATATTCTTGTTCTACCGGTATAACAATGGAAGATGCTCCGAGGAACTAGCGTTATTGATCCCTTCGGCACCGGTGCATAGTCGGGAAAGACGCCAAAAGCGAGCACAACATATTTACACGGTTGACATTTATCACATGAGAACGGGTCGCTTCTTCGACTAATTCTTGTGTTCAACAGCTCGGCTGTGAAACGATTTGCCGGCCTCTGTGTTTCCTTCATCCTACAATATGGGTCTCTTCAAGACTAATGTTCATTCCTTCCTTCCTCTCAGTCAAAAAGACCCTCCACACAGCATCTCAGATGACATAGGCCCTTAAGGAAATTATTAGGGCCTTGTGTGTGGAGTTAATGTAAAAAAAACTCGAAATTGGAGCTGGTGTGTTAAGAAAAATAATAAAAAAAATAATCTTCTAATTGAACCAACTGATACAGCACCTACCTACATCTATGAAGTAATGAGGTCGTTTTTTTAATGTAAACCGTTTTAAAATGAAAGAAAAAATAGTTTTTTATATATCCAAAAATGATGAAGTTATGAGCTTTCAAATTGAATTTGTGTAAAACGGCCGCTCAAAATACCGGTGACGTCACGAGACACAATTTAGTCAAATTCCCAATTCGAAAAATAGTACTAACGCGCCAGTCATTTTATGTACCGTGACGTCACACGCGTATCGGCCGGCCGGCCGGCGAGATTCTTCTTAAATGTTAATATCGTCGATATTTTAAGTTCTGTCCCCGGCACGCTGTAAATAACATGATACATTATTGTAAAAAGTTTTTAAATAACATGAAATTGCTTTGTTAAGAAAATCTTATTATTTTTTATACTTTATTGGAAATAATTTACTGCCAAGTGACTTTCGCAGGCCCCTAAAAAAAGTTAAACAAATGTTAATGTCTATTCTGGAGTTAAATCCCGTTTTCCTGTACTAGCAAACACATCTTACTTCATCTTTCTTCATTTCTAACTTCCATGAAAAAAATCGTTATTATTGTTAGTTAGTTAAAATTACACGTAAATTTCAACTAAACCGTTACCACCTTGCTAATTAAAGGTGTTTTAAACATTACACAACTGACAAAAAACCATTTTTGCATGGTAAACATTTGTGCACCACTTGTGTAAAATTTAAAAAACAGCTTTCATTGATAAGGCAATAATAAATAAAGACAACTCATTTGCATATCGCTTAGAGCCAGCAAGTAAAGAGCCCCAATGAATCATTATTTTCTGAAAATACGACGAACCGCGTAAAACACTGCGGCTCTCTCTCTTATTTCCCGCCATCGATCAAGCGCCGCCATTTTTGTTTCGCCAACCAAAAAAGGAACACAATACAAACAGAAGAAAGCGAAATAAAAGGTGAGCGGAAACACACAAGGAACACTAGTTGCCTCGGCAACCGAAACAAACAATTTAAGTCAACCAGGAAAATAATGATAAAGAAAACACGTGCATTAACGAACAGGCGCTCTTTTCATTCTAGGAAAACAAAAGTCTACTTTGGAATTTTGAATTTCGAAAGAGTGTTCTATTTCTCTAAAAAAATAGCATGAAAGCATTTTTTTCAGCTACATAAACAGAAGAGTTGCAATTAATAAATTTAACATTTTTAAAGTGATGATTTTTATCACTTTAAACTAAAACGAGTTAGCATGTTGAAAAATAATTAATTTCGAGGTTTTATTTTGCTCTATGGTATCGAGTCACCTAATGCAAAGTTAAACACGATCAATACATAACGTCGATGATGGTTTATTGAATTTTGAAAAATAATTTTTATTTTTATTTGTCGGAGAAAAGAACCCGCATTGGAATTTTGAATTTTGAAAGAGCAGAGCTTCTAGGTTTTGATAACAAAATTGTGCTTTAGTGTTAAGAATTTTGAAAGGCCGTTTATATATTTTAAAAAAGATCCTGTTTTAGAACACAAATTTTTAAATAAGTAATTTTCTTTTATTAATTTGTCGAAATACGGAAGTTTTTCTTCAATTCATTTATGACAAAGTATTATTTTATTTCACAGTTTATTACAAAATGAACCTCGTGCTTTTTTATGTGGCTGGAATTACATAAATTAGCTGAATTATTAATGCTTAAGAAGGGCAGAATCGATTTCACGGGGAATTTATAAGAATTCTTGCACGTATACTAACGGATAGAAGAGATTTCACGATTAATGATTTTTTATGTTCTGGCGCAATAAAACGGCAATGAAAACGTTCTTAAACATTATTTGAATTTCTTTAATTTTTTAGTTGATACACTCGGACTGCAGAAAACATAATTTTTAAATTAAAGTACAAGCGAGCAAGAACTAGAAATCTGTTTGTATGTCTCGCGAAAACTTCGCGAACGTAAGGTCTAGCGTCATGAAATTTGCAAAGGTCAACTCAACTATTTTCATCCATTAGTCTTCAACGTATAACAAAGATGTTTGAAATATCATTATAACTGTAAAAAAGCCATTAAGTGTTCAGAAGTTTTCAATTGTTTCTGGTGTTAAGGCCCGGTAGTACATAACTATTAATTATTTATGAATAAAAGTCTGGTTCATTACACAAGGCCAACGCCAGTCTGCATTAATAAACGTCCTACTTTCTATCAACAGCTTCATATCAATTTCACATCTACCACTGCATGACGGAGGTACATGTCATGAAAGGTAAACTGTACGAAATAATATGAGTTATGGACTATCCATTCTGTTTATGGGGTCACTGAAAAAAATACTTGAGCTGACCTAACCAATCTATTCATGAGGTCATTGCAAAAATGTACACAATCGGAGGGTTATATTTCGAACAAAGGAATAATTTAACAGGGATGACTGGTTCGAAATAACTATCCCATTAAAAATCTTCCATGTAGGGATGAAATTTTTTTTAAATTCGACTTTCGAACAAAAGGTGTTCCACAAGATTAAGTTTTAGAGCTTTTATTATTTTTGCGAGTGCTTGAAAACATCAAACATGACAGTATTTGTAAAATATCATACTTTCATCATTACAAGCAGAAAATACTGCTTGTGCAATGAAGACCTTAGCTAGGAGAGGTATTTATTGACCCACGGCTATGCCTGGATGGGAACCCGATGCATTTGTCAACCGGTCAGCTTGCAAGGTGAAGATTGCCTTGATGATGGCCGACCTCTAATAAAAGAGGACACTAGAGGAATAAAAACGAAAAACCTACCAAAAATGTGTACCTATCTACAGGTTTTGATAATATTTTTATTCGTACTAAGACTAAGTAAATAGCAACTGTTGCCGTATGTAGAAAATAATCGAAATCCTAAAGTAATTAAATTGACCAAATTAAATTACATTTCAAGTGTGTTGAAATCAATACCCCATCCCTCTTTTATTAAAACTCATTCATTCAATAACCCCATAACATTGAACTCCAACCTTTACACGAATTTATTGAGACACTCAAAAATCGGCTATTTCACTCTTCTTGGAGCTATAAGCTATAATTATGATGCCACTCTCATTTAAATTTTTTATGAAAACAAGAAACTTTTTTTTTAATTTCCACAGAAATAAAATTTTTAAAATTCACGTTCACATCACAATAATTAATAATTCATTCTTTTCATGAACAGCGCTTTTAATCGAAAGCGAAAACTTTCATATTTCGAACTCCCTAGTGATGTTTTTACATTTTCGAACAAAAAAATAAAATCCGCCGTGTTCGCGAAAGTTACACAAAATATGAGCCCGTCTGTACACGCTACACGAAAAAAATAAGTTTAATTGCGCCCGTTCGGCGTAGCACCCACCTCTTTAGACGGTCTAGAACCAACTGTTGGATTGGTCGAGATTGGGGCTGACGCGGAAGGGAGGGGTGGTGGCGAGGAGTAATGACGCGTCACTAGTGCTGAACGTTGCTTCGAAGGGTAAGAAGGGGATTTACCCCAAATGTTACCCTAATACAAAAGGCAGGAGGCTTTCCTGAAGAAGGCAGAAGGATTTTGAAATAATGTTTCATGATATTTTCCACTTAAAGCCTATATTGTCTCTACATCTTCTCTTCTCTTCATCATATTATAAATTAAAGTCCCCCGCGTCGTCTGTCTGTCTGTCTATTCGCGATAAATTCGAAAACTACTGAACGGATTTTCATGCGGTTTTCATCAATAGATAGAGTGTTTTGTGAGGAAGGTTTAGGTGTGTAATTTGTCAAGGATTTGTGTAAATTGGTTGAAACATCACGATAATTGTTAGAAGTGTCGGAAAAAATCGAGCCGCCTAGCGCGCCTGGTAGCTTTCATCGAAAACGCTGCCTAATCCATTTGGGATATAACAAAACCATGCATGGTGGGATATTCCTTTTTAATAGATCTACAAAAAAGTTCGGAAGGCATATATCTATCTTTTACGGATTGCTTACTATACCCATTCTATCTTCAAAAAAAATGGTCACGTACATTGCGTAATTGAAAGGTAATTGAAAAGTTATTTAGACGGATACAGTATTAATCCTTATTAATTTAAATACGATGGTTACCTCAAGCATTTCATGCACGTTATTATAATCTTTCACACCATCTCAACGTATTAAAAATAAAAGTCCTCCGCGGTATCTGTCTGTCTCTTCGCGATAAACTCAAAGACGGCGGTGGTTATAAAGGTTGGATAACCATCCAGTAGATGACGTTGTGTTTTATTGGCCAAGGCAACGCGTTGCCGGGTCAGCTAGTTTTAGATAAATGAGAATATGATATTCTTTTGATAATAGGTTTTATTTTATTAGTTTACAACTATGTCCTTTTTAATCAACTGATTAGTAAATGTTTTCTTATTGAAATTGACAGTCAAATTGAAAGCTCCTTATGCCATGGTGATAAAGACGTTGCAAGTTGTAAAGTTTTTCTCTGATTGCTCGAGTTTTTTGGTGATCATTTTGAACATTTTCCACCCACATTAAAAAAATCATACCACCGAATTTTAATATGGAGACATACAAACTGATTATAGTTCTATGTAGCCAATGAATTCACCTAACTTTTTTTGATCATCCCGTATTCGTAGGATTTTTAAAAAAAATGTTATTAAATCGTAAACTTCTACTTAATTACTTACAAATAAGGGAAAAATTTGCCAAAATTGGCAGTAAAGCAATCCGAGATATTTTAAATAGTTCCATATTTTGGCAGAGAGCGATCCAGTGGTTTTACAATATGCGGTTGGTTTAGGAAAAACACGGTGTACCTACTTATATAAAATATAACTAAGGAGGAGTATGCATAACCGAATAACAAAAGTATAAAACGTCTTTTCATTCCAATGCTTCAAGGATGAAACTACTTGTCTATATACTGGATACACCAGCATATAAATTAGTTTGATATCCATACCAACTTTTTATCAAGGTATTTTTGAAGTCGAATTTAGGTTTTAAATTGATGAATAATACACAAAAAAATATTATTTTGTAATAATCATAATTTCGAATGGTCAGATGCCACGTGTTTTCGATATTATTTTACGGAATGGAAGCACGGACACTTACTGAAGAACTAATTAGGCGACTTGAGGCATTCGAGATGTGGATCTACAGAAGGATACTTAAAATAAGCTTGATGGACAGGGTTACAAACGAAGATGTTATGGTTCGGATGAATAAAGAAAAGGAAGTAATTAAAACTATAAAAATCCGAAAACTTCAATATCTTGGACATGTGATGAGACATCCAGAGAAGTATGAGATCTTGCAACTCATAATGCAGGGAAAGATTGCCGGAAGACGGGGACCTGGAAGAAGGAGAACCTCATGACTGAAAAACCTGAGACAGTGGTTTGGCCAGTTTACCGTGGCGCTGTTCCGGGCCGCAGTAAACAAAGTCCGCATAGCCAACATGATAGCCAACGTCCGTTGAACGACCAGGGCACAAGAAGAAGAAGAAGAATCATAATTTCTCCAGGCCAACTGTCGGGAGATCAACTGTCGGGTCATCAGTATATCGACAGACAAATCATTTTAAAACTATGCACCAATTGGTTTAGAATACGATCTCTGAAGTTCAGAGATTCAGAGTCTGAACCCAGACGGAGCTCTTATCGCTACGCTAAAAAAATGTGGTTTTGATACAATTTTTAGATGACCCTTAGAAGCTTTGCGAGATACGGCATGGAAGGTTGCCAACTGCCGCCGAGCTACGACTCATTGCACGGACTATCAAAGCCCAGGATCAAATAAATGTAATGCGTTTAGTTTTAGGAAAAAACTTAAAAAGGGGCCCTTTGGATTATGTTGTGTGAAGGAACAATGTTGGCGACACGCGTTGTGCGCGCGGTTTCACTCTATTGGCTTGTTCGAATTGATCAAGTAGTAAGTGAAGTAGGGAGTATACTTGCTACTTGACTCGCTGAAAATCGGCCGCTTTACGGAGCATTACAATCAAGTAAAGAGTACATTACTATGTGGCGTATTGGAAGATGAACAGATCGCTGTGCATTATAGTAAATACGCTAACACTAGCAATTTGGGAGGCGGGTATGGGTACCTATTTTTTTTGGATAACCAACACCTCTGTCAAAGATCACCCCTGTGGTTTGCTACATTTGGTGACATAGCAGGGATGCCCGGGTACATGGAGTGAGGTTTGTCCTGGTCTTGAAGGCAGTTGCGCCTGCCTATCTGCGGGGTTGCGAGTCAGATCGGGAGAGACTGGTCGAAGGAGACCTTTTGACCCCTCCAGCAGAACTCTCTAGGAACATCGCCTGATACCGCAGTGCGAGGGATGATTTACATACACCCGTCACTCCTTGACACACTGACCTCCAGACCAACCCCTCGTAACGCCTCCACACAGCATCCCCAAAGTTGGAGCTAATGTAAAAAAGAAAACTAGCTAGTTCATTTTCCGCCGATGTCGATGTAAAAGCGTTTTCTTTGTCAGGAAATTAAACATTCGTAAAACGATAAAAAGGATCAACAACTTTCAACTCTAGGCTTAGAATTTCTAAATGTTGGACTCAGATTTCCGGATGAAAAATAAACATAAAATCCATAAAATATTCTTGATTAGTTCTCAAAGAAATACGTATCGGATAAATAAATAAGTGACCTGACATGTGATACGGACAAAATACTATAATCAAAATCATTCTTTACGAATTACGCGTCTCTTTAAAAGGTTTTGTGAAGTCATTATTTTTTTTGTTTGTGATGCCATGAGAACAAATTCAGATGTCAACGTTCCAAGGCCAACCAAATAACGAAATATAATTGCCAGACATTCGTATAAATGTGACATTACAATAATTGGTATGATAAACCTGCTATATGGATATGTATGGTACGAGTGTGTTATGTTTAATTTGAAAAAATACTAAATAAATATCTGGAGAATTTGACAGAGAAATAAAATTGATATTCTATAGATGTTATTTAGTTGTACGCGGTATCTGGAAATTTTTGAATCTGCATCACATTTGGAGTCTATTTTGGTATCTTGTGGTATGTATTTTTTTTCAGATTTAAGCTTTGGTTTTCGAGTAAACAGAGTCCAAAGTTGAAAACTAAATGTACACCTGGCTACAATGGTTTCTTAGCCGTAAAAATTCAGAAAAAATAGAAAATACTTCTGTGTTTTGGATTCTCTATATCATGTGGCATTTAAAAGTAGATGCTATCTACATAAATTTTTGCAAAGCATTTGACCAGTTAAATCAATCACTACTTATCAAGAATCTGGAAAAGTTTGGCATTAGTGGAAATACTCTAATATGGTTTTAGAGTTACATTACTGAAAGAAAACTACAAGTAGGACCAGAAGGATACTCCGCGGTTCTTTTTACGGTAACATTGGGAATTCCGCAGGGTTCTAATCTTGGACACTTGCGATTTTTAATTTTTATCAACGACATAGTTTTAAGAATAAAATTTTCAAAATATCTCCTATTTGCCGACGACCTCAAGCTGTAGAAAAAAATCACATCATTGGAAGATTGTACCGATTTGTAAAAAGACCTATCATCACTTCATGAATGGTGCACACTAAATGATTTACATTTTAATAAAAACAAATGTGCTGTAATTTCCTTCACAAAGACAGAAATAAATTTTCAACGGCACATCACATTAACAATTTCGCTTTATTAAAAAAACTTCAATTAAAGACTTGGGCGTGATATTTGACTCGTCACTTAGCTTCAATAAACACGTACATACAATTTCAAAAAGTGCGTCACAAATGTTAGGATTAACGATGAGAATCACAAATTGCTTTAAAAGTGCAGAATTAACTTTAACGTTAAATAAATCAACTGTGGGTAGTATTCTCGAATACGGATCCACTATTTGGTCTCCTAATTATCTGATTCACAATTATGGAATCGAATCCATACAAAGAAAATTAACCCGTATAATTGCTTATCGCGAAGGTTTATCTGATCAATTTGGAACGTATAACGACCGAATTCTACACTATAAACTACACCCTCTGACAGCCAGATGGAAACTTTCCGATTCGTTGCTTCTTTACAAAATTATACTTGCATCAGTTGATCCACCAAACATTTTATCCGATATTAACATCAACACACCATCAAGAAATTTAACAAGGAGGATGCAAGACACTTTCTATATATCTACCTACCACACAAATACAATATATTCTCCCCTATACTACAAACATTAAGACATTATAACGCTATGCACTGCTCTAATAATGAAATTGACATTTTTAATGACCCATTTAAACACTTCAAAAATATATATTTTACCATCAATCATACAAAGCTAATATTGCGATGAAGCCCTTTATTCAAAGACAGGCTATATACTAAATCACCGTTCCATCAGCACATGTGCCAATAACAAATTGTATTCTATACTTTTGTATTGTACCTTTTACTCTTTCTTGTTTGTCATACTACCGTCCGTCATGCTTCCTGTGTTATTTTAAAGCATATTTAATACGTAAATCACAGATACTTGTAAATAATACTTGAATTATGGTGAACTTTCAAATATTGCTTTTCTCGTTATCTCAAGACTTAGTACTTATATTGATATAAAATATGCTGTATAGTTCTGGAAAATCCCATAAATCAGAAACAGTCACTTGTATTCATTAACATTTTTAGATACACCTACGTCACAAATGCAATAACCTTATCTCTTTCTTAATAAGCGTAAATCAAAATATGATATTTTATTACCGCCATATATTTGCTATATCATATCGTAATCTGCAAAGCCTGGGTACTTTGTGCTTTATCAACTTCATCCAGTCACTCCACACAGCGCATGTGAGCCGCTCCCAACAAGCAAATAAAAATAATTATTAAGCAGTCAGAAGGGCAAGATAAAGTGCATAAAATCAATTGTGACGATAAATTCATTATTTTATTAATTTTTAATTTTTAATTAGCAGGACTGGGAAGGTGAACTCGCAGTGTTGCAGTATTCAAGTATTAGTGTATCGACCACCATAACATGGGTATGTGCCTAGGAAGGTGGTCGAAAAATCCCCAAATTATCAAAAATAAAGATAAATTAAAAATATATATATATTATCTTCGCAAGTTGATAACGGCTCACTTGCGTTGCATGGAATCCAGACGAAGCTATTGTTATTGATATTACTATATGGCCGATAGTAATCTAAAGATATATTTGAATGTATCATTATTACATTTTGTAGGCAAGGTGACAGAGATCTGAAATGTGGTGACAGTTCATCCTGCGACAGTTCATCCGGCCGACAGTTCATCCTGCCGACAGTTCATCCTGCTGACAGTTCATCCCGCCGACAATTCATCCGGCGACAATTCATCCTGCCTGATCATTTAGAAGATTTTTATTAAGTAAGTATACAAAGAGGATATACGGCCGTACAATCAAAATCGATATACTTATATCTGAAGGCATCTTGAGTGGAAATCCGCTGTAAAAATATTTTTACTAACAATAATTTCGACTCTCCGAAGAAGCATGCGTGAATAACAAAATACGACATACTTATACTTATAGGTTATACTTATAGGTTAGGTTAGGTTAGGTTGAATTGTCAGGATGAATTGTCGCCGGATAAATTGTCGGCGGGATGAACTGTCGGCAGGATGAACTGTCGCAGGATGAACTGTCGCCGGATGAATTGTCGAAGGATGAACTGTCATGGAACCCTGAAATGTACCGAAAATATGTTATCTGATTATAATCCTCTCCGCGAGTCGGGTTGCTGGGATCGCGGCGAGCATTGAGAAGGGACTAACGGCCGTTGTTCCCAACTTTATCGATCTTTTTTCCCAACTTTCGATCGATCTATGTATTTGTATTTGAGTCTCCGATCAGCTAAGTTATTTGTTTAGTAACACTCGATTCGCCTGTTAGTCGGAGAGTTGCGTTGGGAAGACCATATTTGTGCATTTGAGGAGTATTGAGCAAAAATTTCGGCTCGACAGTTGTTGTTTATAACACATACTATACTAGCTGACCCAACAAACGTTGATCTGCCGTATACATTATTTGTAGTGAATGTTTTGATAGTTAAATAAAAAATAACGAATGTATTGCAAGTGTGTGGGGATGGGATCTATGACAGAAAGAGGAATGGAGCGCTGTAGACGATGACCGCCGATAAAATCAAAAAAACTCCAACTAAAGTAAAAAATTAAACGAGGAAAATCAATATGAATTCGAAGAGCAATTGAGTGTACAATATTTTTTGTCAGTCCGTGTTTAGCCAACACAAATAAGACCACGCGAGAACATGATGCGGAATGAAATATTAAAATGACGCGACGCTTCTCGTGAATGTCTTGCGCATGTGTGGAAGAAAATTCCTTGAGGCGGACGTAGCGCCATCTGTCATTCAACAGCATAAATAATTTCGTTCTGTTTGAAATACGAAAGACGGTTAAATTTGCTCATACAAAAATACTAAAATCACCATTAAAAAATGGGAGGGTTAAAAGTTGGGGTTATTGGTATTTTTTGATGCCATTAAAAAAAAAAAACACAAAAAAAAATTTTGTCTAAAAAATAGAATTCTTTTTTTTTGATAGGGACACTCTAATTACCTAGCGGTATATAATATACTTTAAAACCTATTTTCATACCTACCAAATATACATAAAAAATTTCATAAAAATCTGTCATATCGTTTCGGAGGAGTGCGTCCACAAACACAGTGACACGACATTTTGGATTTTCTTCTGGATTTTGGGTTTTGTATTGTTGTTGCCAATGCTGTAGTTTTTTAGATTCTTCTAGTTTATTATGATCAATTATTTTTACAGTAGTTTGGTGATGTTGTGTATTTTGTTTTATTTTCTTTATTGTAAAGATGATAGTGTTGTGGTCTGTGACAGTGGTTTAATATTTTATTTAATTAATTGAATTATGGTAATATACTTGTGATATACATTATTATCTATTACGATTTAGATTTTCTACTTCTCTTAATAATGCTTAAATTTTCATCAGTAAAATCTAAAGATAATCTCCAGTGAGATAAGGCTTTATGGGGGCTGAAGGGTTGGGGCCCGGATTAGCAGGATGAGGTCAGCCTGCCGACAAGCCAAGGGATGTCATCACTTATTCACGGGGCGCAAAGGGAAGTTCTAGGAAAGAGAAGCTATACGAAGATCTAACCGACACTTGTTATTTCAAAGGGATGTTATGTTACTTACGACCTGCCGAGCGGTTTGAATCTGAAAATATGGGATTGACTCATAAGAATAGAGAACTCCAGTTAATTTTTTTAATGACTAATGACCTTCTAACTTAAATAACTACATTTTTATTTTTATTTTTAGAGTTAGTTTTAATAGTTAAAATAATTGTCAAAGTTTTAATTTTTCAAGACCCCCCGAAAACCACCATATGTATGGTGAATCGTGTGACGTCATCACTCCTGAAAAATTAGTATAGGATCGGGCAATCAGCTAATCTACTGCCGCCATATTGAATACCGTTGTTCGAAGTATTCTCTCTAGAAATAGCATTAATATTTTTTTTGTGCAGTAGTTTTTGAATATTTTCAAAAATAAAGGTTTAGGCCTAAATAATGTTTCAATAAACACAACACCTAAATCTCTATGAACAGTATGTAAATAAACGAATAAATTAATACGATGACCTATGTCATATCGTACATTCCCATGCAATGACTTTACGGCCTTAATGACTTTACTTTAGTTTACCTTGACGGCGTGTTTTTACGACCCGATTAAAAATTGATTTTTTAATAATTTTATAAAAACTGCGTTTAATATTATTATATAAAACTTATATATTCAGAATCAGCGTTTATTGGTTTGTACAAATATTTTTTTAAAAGCCTGAATATTTTTCACTGGAGTTCCTTATTACGGGTGATTTTTTAAAATATCTTGTCAAAGACATATCGCAAGTTCCAGCGCTCTCTTCCACCTTTGGTCAACGTAGCTTTAGATACTTTGCCACGAAAATATGCAACATTCTCCCAGAAAACATCAAACTGAGTCAAACACAACTTTTTATTCTTTAATTTAAAAAATATGTTAAAATTTGGATATATTCTAATGATCGAGCCTATACTGATGCTCTCACCCAAACGCCCTGTCATTGACAGTTGTTATTGTAGTTTTTGTATTGTGTATATACAAACAATAATGTAATCTAAAATAAAGTTTTTGCTGTATAGAAACCTACATTATACATTTATAAAAAAACACAATTGTGAGAAACATTTTACAAAAAATTCTGCCTCAATACAGGTACACCTAGTGAGGCATGCTACGCACAACTAAAAATATTGTATAATTATGCTTCTTCTGTGTAACCGATCTTACATTACTTTCTACTTATTAATTTTTTTGTACTGATGTAATCCACATTGAACATGGACATTTTTAGTTGTAATGTTGCCAATTTCATTGAATAAAGATATATTGTTATTATTATTATTAAATTGTGAATAAGTTGAAGGTAATTTTAACTTATCTATTTTATGGTTTCTGCTAGAATTTTATTAATTCCATTTCTTTGTATTAAATGAACAAACATGTAAAAACTCAGCTGGGCCTAAAAAAATCAATAAAATATGTAAATGAATTCGTACTGCGTTTTGTGTTTGAGTGAACGGTACTTGCTTGCGGGTAGGTTTACAAGATGATTAACACTAATACGCGACTACAATATTATAACATAACCTAACCTAAACTGATAAGGGAACGTACCCATACTACGTGACCCATTTAGGGGGGGGGGGGGGATTTTCAAGATACCACGCTTGGTCACAATGGGGGGGGGGGGGGTTAGGTTTTTATCACGTAGTCAATCTAGAAATGTTTTTATATTTTTTCCACTAACTTTTTAATATTTTTTCCACTTGTAATTATAGATATGCATGTACTCTTGCCGTCCAAAACAAGCAACGTATTAATACATACAAATATAAGCCAATTTTTTTTTTTTTACTTTTTGTTAGTAAAAAATGATGATATAAAACCATATTTATGATTTACTACGTGAAAATTGTAGGGGGAGGGGGGGGGGTCTTGGAATATACTACAGGTGGTCACCGGGAGGGGGGGGGGGGGGGAGGTTAAAAATAGCAAAAAGTAGGTGACGTAGTATGGGTACGTTCCCTAATTCGTTATGGAATCCCATAAAAATAATTTTGCCTTGCACCATCGTGAGAGGGATGGATTCAAGCGTCACTCCAGAACACACCCACCCCCAGATTTCTACTCACCCCTCACACCTTTTAACTTCTCAGAACTTCCTCTCCTGCCTTTCCTAAAACGACCCTCCACACAGCATCCCCAAAAACGACATAGGCCCTGAATATTTTTTTCCTCAGAGTCTCCAGTGTTAAGCTAATGTTAAAAAAAAAAGATATCCAACTACACCAGCGCCATCTGCTTCGAGTTTTTCAGATTAACTGGTCAGTGGCTGAGTTGCATCGCGTTTGGTTTCCACCCGGGCGTTGCGTTTTCTAAGTTCTGGCTAAGGCCTCCATCACGACACAAGCAATATTTTTAGGTTACTGCGGTGGTAGTAGAAGATTTTCAAATATTGTCAGGTTATTCCTAACCCGGGTATGTTTGTCTTTCTTTAAAAAAAGTTAAAAAAAACTGCCGTACGTTGTAATTCATGTGGAGCTAATGTAAAAAAAGTATAAAACAATTTTAAACTTTTTTTCACTTAATTTATTTCTGACCGTAAGCGGTTTCAGCTCATTAAGGACATCTTAAAATTTTGAATGTACCAGTCTGAAGATGGCTATAATAGGCTGAAACGGTTTGCTATCAGAAATACATGATGTAAAAAAGTTTTAAAAATGTAAAAATATTTAAAATTTCTCGGTTACGCGTAGGTAGCTCTACAAAATTCTCGAATGGTACTCTCTGACTTTATGAAAATAATACAATTTTTGGTTATGAAATGTCTAGGACGAAAATTTTCTTACTCACCTTCAAATTCTTCATAGAACCTGGAGTTTAGAAATAACTATTTTGCTGTTAAAAAACAAGGGAAAATTCTTCACGACTGCAAGAAGTAAACGTAACTCCAGAAACTATGTGAAAAAACTAGATGCAGTAAAAATTCATAGTAATTTTTGATTACTCGAATTGTTTGGAAATTTTAATTTCCTACAATTATTTTCTCAGCATTTTTCAATTAAAAATAGAGCGGTTTGGAATTTATATAGATTTTATTTATTTATTTATTTATTATTAGTTTCAATAGCAAGGTTTGTACATGTATGTATAATGTATAGTATAAGTATAGATTCGTTTTTTTTTCACAGACCTCCTCACTAGGATTTCCTGTTCTGAGGTGGCCTGTAGTTTTTTAAAATATTTGTATTTGGTTATGGATTGTCTTTATATCGTCTTCATGATGTTTGTAATTTATTACTTTGATCTCTCAGCCATGTTTTTACTTTTGTTTTAAATATATTCATTTCTTTTATATTTTTAATTTGATCTGGTAGAGCATTGTATAATTTCATAGCATGGAATTTATTATTTCTCTGTCCAAAAGATGTGTTCAAACTGGGAGTAACCAGGATGTTATTGCTTACTGCCCTGGTTGAGTATTTACGTTGGGCAGTGGAGCATACATATATGTTTTTTTTCAGTTTAAATAAAATATTTTTTGAATAAAGTTTCTGTACATTGATTGAATATACGTGAAGGACGCAATTGATATTCCGCTACAATAATTCGGGTACCATACAGGAAAAATCACTCTGGCATTGACACTAAAATGGCTGACGAAAACAATAACATTGTTCCTGAAACTCGTGAATGCGATAATTGTAATAAAATAAATACAATTTTCGACAATACTAACTTCACCATGATGAACATGAACATAAGAAGTATCCGAAAACATTTTGATGAATTATGTATCCTTCTCAATTCTCTATCTTTCCAGCTAGATATAATAATACTCACTGAAACTCAAATGCGAGAATGTGTTCCTTTCAGCTTACCTAATTTTAATACCTTATCGATACCTTCTAGACATACCTCACATGATAGCCTCACCTTATTTTATAATATCCAATCTGTATCCAACATTAAAGTAAATACACTAAAATTCAATTATTCAAATGCTGTCCATGTAACTTTTACCCTAAAGGGAAAAAAATATTCAATTTTGGCCATATATCGATCTCCCTCTTTATCCACTAGTCAATTCATTCTCAAAATGGAATCTTTTATAACTAAAATTAATATGAACCAATTCGATTTTTCCTTCATTGTTGGGGATATCAATATAAACATTCAAAACGCATTATTAAATCAAACTGCCAATGAATACTTAAACCTACTGTACAGTAAAGGTTACCTGTCTTACGTGAACAGTACTACTAGGCCCAATTACCCTAATGATTCATGTCTGGATCACATTTTTCTGAAATCCAACAAAATTTACCCTCATATATCTGCCACCTTAAAAGTTGACATTACAGACCACTACCCCACTTTCTACGGCCATTGTATTGTAAAATCACCAAGCTACACAGATCCCAATAATCATCAGCAAATCACAAAAAAAAATAATTACCTATCTCTAGACATCTCTCTGACAACCGAAACATGGGACTCAGTGCTTTCTGTTAATGATCCAAATATATCTTTAAACAATTTTTATGAGATCATTCAAAATCATATTGAAAAATGCTATGAACCAAGAACAGCACCAAAAAGTAAACACAGACGCATAAAACCATGGATTACACGTGGTCTAATAATTTCAATTCAACACAAAAATAAACTGTTTAAAGCTTACAAAACTCACGAAAACCATTGCATATCCAACAATGAAACACAAAATTATAACAAACGGAACGATTATATTATATACAGAAATTACCTAAACACTCTCATAAAAAAATGCAAACACCAGTATTATTCTGAGCAACTCCAAAAAGCACATAATGACTCACGAAAAACATGGAACATCATAAATGAGATTTCAAACAGGAATCAAAAGGAACACAAAACTCCTCAAAAAATTGTAACCGAGAACAATATAATCTTAGAGAATGTTGAAGACATTGCAAACAATTTCAATCACTTTTTCACTAACATAGCCTCTACCCTAATAGACAATAACCCGTCTCTTAGCTTACACTCTCAGCATGTACCCTCAGACTTTTTAGAAACTAAAAATTGTACCTCTGAATTATCTGAATCTATTGAAATAACAGAAGTCGAAATATCAAACCATATTGATAACATAAACGTTAGGTCTGTAGATGGTCCTGACAACTTAAGTAATGCTACAATTAAATCTATGAAAAAACATATAGTCAGACCACTACACCATATATTTAACACATGCATCAGTAATAGTATTTTTCCGAATAAATTTAAATTTGCTAACATCATTCCCATACACAAATCAGGACCTCGATGTAAAACAGACAACTACAGACCAATCACATTAACTTCTCAATTGTCTAAGATATTAGAAAAATGTCTAAAAAAACGAATCATCGATTTTCTAGAATCTCATTCACTCCTATCAGCTAACCAATATGGCTTCAGGACTAAACTCAGTACTGATGATGCTATATTTAATTTAACCAAAAATATTTATTCTAACCTAGACTCAAACATTAAAACTCTAACCATTTTTCTAGATTTAAAGAAAGCCTTTGACACAGTCAACCATAAAACTCTTTTAAAGAAAATGACCAATATTGGAATTAAAAATAAATGCCTCATGCTGTTACAAAATTACATATTAAATCGGCAACAATGTACAAAAATTGGAACATGTTTGAGTAATTTTGACACAGTAAAACATGGAGTTCCACAAGGGACTGTATTAGGGCCGCTACTCTTTTTAATCTATATAAATGACTTGTGTAATATTGTTATACCTGGTAAAATATTCTCATTTGCTGACGATACTGCAATAACAGTCCAAGGAAAGACATGGGAAGATACAACTAATAAAGCTAACAAATGTATTTCTATTGTCAAAGAATGGCTAGATAGAAACCTTCTTACTTTAAATTACGAAAAAACTCTATGTATTCCTTTTTATATTACACAGAAGTCAGCTCCCAAAACTAATCTCAATTTAAAGTTTCATAATATTAATTGTAACCCAACCACATGCTCTAACTGTGAAGAGATGAAATCAGGAAAAATGATTAAGTACTTAGGTGTAACCATAGATTGTCAACTTAAATGGACCAAGCATGTAGAAAATACTGTTAACAAACTCAGATACTTAAATTATATTTTTAAAAGAATGTGTAACATAGTAAATATAAAAACCATAAAACTAGTTTATGATGCACTAGTCCATTCATCTCTTTCCTACGGAATAATTGGCTGGGGTGGAGCTTACAATAATCATGTAAAACCTTTAGAAATTGCCCAAAAATCAATTATTAAGATTATGTACAAAAAAAATAAATCGTATCCCTCCAAACAATTGTTTAAGGAAACTGATATTTTGGACCTTAGACAGACCTATGGACTTCAATGTCTTAAATTTATTTACATGCGTCCAAATAACTTTCTAAAAAATTCAAATCGTACCAGCCAAAGACGTGGCACATGTGAGTATGCAGTACCCCACTGCAAAACTAGGTTATCCCAAAGGCATATTAGTTTTATAGCTCCAAAAATGTATAATTTACTATGTACAACCTTTAAAGAGAACATATGTCAAAATCTTCAATCTTATAAAAAATATACCAAAATTTGGCTAAAAAACACTGAAACAGATCTTTTTTTCTTATAAGTTTAAATAAAGCCATTTAATATATCTATCATTGGACAGCTTTTAGAGAAGCTTTATAATATTGTTTGCTAGTTTATTTTGTTTGTTTTTTATGTTTTTAAATTGCACTTGTAACATCTATTCTTACAAAACTTACAAATACAATAATAACAGTGCAGACTGTTATTATGCTGTAGTTTTTAAATGCATTTATTCAGTTACTTTTTTTTAAAATCCCTTATTTATGTATACTTAAAATATTCACTATAACCATAGAAATAAAAGTAAAAAATCTATATTATACCCACGCACAGGCATTGCCTTTGTGGGATTTTTTTGTTCATACATTAATTATATTAAGAGTTTTTTATATACTTTTCATTATTTCATGTATGTATTATATGTATTGTATCAAAAAATTTCAATAAAAAAAAAAAAAAATAAAAATAAAAATTGAAGACTTGAAAGTTATTAAATATTTCTTCCGTCGGAGTTCTAAGTGGAACTTTCAGTATTGTCTTTAGTACTCCTTTTTGGGCTATATTGAGTCGCTCTGTGTGAGTGCTCAAGGCAGACCCCCATCCCGTTATACCGTACTCTATTTGTGATTGACACAAAGCATAGTATACTTTTTTTTAATATCGTTTATGTTGAGGATATTACGAATGTTTCTAAAGAAGTATATGTACCTGGTTAATTTTTTTGTAATTACGTCAATTTGTGAGTTCCATCGGAGATTATCATCAATTTCAATTCCAAGATATTTGATGCTTTTGGAGTGTGCTGCAGTGGGACAGAGGCATGATAAGCCTTGATTTTGTTGATAAATTCCATGGCTTGTGTGCATTTGAGATTTAAGTCCTCCGACGGCTGCCCTCTGGCTATTATGGAAAATGTAAGATATTTTGTTTTATTAACATTAAGCGTGAGGGATTTTATTTTAAGCCAGGTTTGCAGGACACTAAGCCCGTGTTCCGCTTCTTTGTAAGTATTTATCCAATCTTTTTCGTGAAATAAAATTACTGTGTCATCAGCAAAACTAATAACTTTTCCTCTTGTTTCTAGTTTACAGATATCATTGATGTATATCAAAAACAATATTGGTCCTAGTACGCTTCCTTGTGGTACGCCATGGTTGATCAGGAGAGGTTCGCTTTTTCTCTTATTAATTTGAACGCTCTGTGTACGCTCCATCATATAGCTTCTTAGCAAGTTTAGTGTTGTATTTGTCATACCATTTTTTGTAAGTTTAGTAAAAAGTATTTTGTGGTCTATTGTATCAAAAGCCTTTTGTAAGTCTATGAAGATTGCCAAAGTTTTTTCTCCATTGTCTAAACTTTTAGTGATCATATCTGTAATTTTTTCTATGGCGTCACTAGTACTTAAGTTCTCCCTAAAACCATACTGTGTTTCCGATAATATTTTATTGTCTTCTAAGTAGGATAAGAGTTGTTTTTTTTAATATTCTCTCAGATCTATTGTAACATTTACTGGTCCAAGTCCAAGTCCAGGCGAAGATGTTGGAAGATACCCATAAAATCTAAGATAAAAATGTAGTCTTCAAACGTTCTTAAAAAATAGCTCCCCGGAAACTTCCTTAAAAAACTTATTAAAAAATATTTGAAATTGTGTTTACAGAGAGAAAATTCCAGAAGAAGTAAAGGTTATTTTGGGAGAATCCACTGAACAGATAATACTCTAGAATCGTGAGAAAGAGAAAATAAAGGAAGATTTGATGAGCCGAGAGATGGAGCGAGGATAATGACATCCTCTCCATTACGTGAATTTGAATCTAAAAATATATCATTTTACGGGGATCTCCAAACCGAAGAAAAATTGCCTTGGTAGGTATAATGTCATTAATATACGACGTGGAAGAAAAACGACTCGTGTGTTTGAAAACTGATACTAATTTGTGAAAAAGAAATGAATAACAGACTTAATACACCCGGTCCTTATTTTCAGATTTACTGTGTTTATTTTATTTTTCATGGATGTACCTTCTTGTTCCTGTCGCGGATTGGTCGTTTTTATGATTCGTTTTTATTTATTTTCAACAGTTCGGCTTTTTTACACCAATTCTATTCAGGAGGCAACTAGGAAAATTTAGTTAGTGTTATCTTGGGGTATGCTGTATTGAGGGTCTTTTCCAGGAAAGAAAGGCGATGAAGTTTCGGGTATGTTTGCGAATCGAATCTGAAGGTCAGTGTGTCCAGGAGTGACAGATGTATGAAACCATTATGGTGTAAGGCGATGGGTCGAAAGAGTCCGGTTGGAGAGGTCAAAGGGCCTCCCTCGACCGGCCCCTCCTTATCATGCCCACCACGCAGATGCATTCACTATCAAGACTTCGACGACACCCCAAGAACCCGGGAACCCTTATTAAGTCATCAAACGTAGCGGACCAATTGGGGTGACTTATGGCAGAAGTGTTGGTTATCCAATAAATGGATCAAATCGAAGTTTGATCATAGCTTGGCGACAATCGGCACGATTCCATCCCATAAGTACTCTTATTTTTATTATCTTTGGTACAAACCAATACAACTATCACGCTACCAGAACTAACACTTTGTATTAGGAATGCCATGAAAATTAACCCCCCAAAGTTCAGAACAACAGAAATCTCTCCCTTTCCTCCCCGTTCACATTTGATTCTGCTGTAATATTCAACCAGACAATTATGGAAGTAAATAGTTATGACCAATTAGGTCCCCCTAAATAACGTATTACTTTGTCCAATTACCAACCTTTATGCTTCCCAAACACCTTCTAAGGATTGTCGCGAGGCTAAGGGAAAGGTAATTAAAATAATTATATAAACGTTGTAAAATTACTTGTTCAAGTAATCATGTTGGTTTTAAAAATAATTGTTGTAACCAGTTGTAATATTATGTTGTTCCGTTCGTGGCGAAAGCTCATATAATATCTCAAATTCTGATCCGAACCAGGGTTGACCTGAAAGGCTTACTAAGGCCATCCGCTCATGCATAAACTGAAAAAACTCAGTTGGCAACGCAAACGCAATCAATCTCCTGAACAAAATCGATATTTTTCTAATCTGACATCGCATATTACTCGAAAACTTGACAGGTCGTGAGCAGCTACCATGAAAACCTGTCAACAGGGCAACTGCAAAGCGACTGCCGCGGGGACCAGTAGTGGTAGCGGCTCACGACCGTCAAGTTTTGACATGTTAGATCAGAAAATTATCGATTTTGTTCAGGAAGTTGATTGCGATTGCGTCGTCAACTATTTTTTTTTCAGTTTCTCCATGAGAAGATGACCTTCCACATAATGCGCATTTCTTGCATATTTTAAACCTGTTCGACTTCTTAAAAGAATATATCAGTGAAATTTTAAAAAGTTTCATTTTTAAAATGATAAGAAACAAACACAGAAAAACTTTTATGTTTGGTTTATGCCTTGTGCTTCATTTCTAAACTGGAAAAGTTTAACATTGAAAAAAAGACATGTAATTTCGTCCACATATAATTTTCACCACGTTATTTCGTCAAGTAACTATTTTAATAATACCTTCGAATGGCGAAAAGTTACCGCTCTTGCAAAGAATTAACCTAAAAAATATGCATTGGTACAGAAGTTCTTAAGTGCAGACCGAGATATTCCATGGCAGCCTTGGTAACAGTTTGGTTTAATAATTATAATTAGTGGTTTAACAAAAATTGATTAACACGTTTAACATGACGAATCAATCATGTCGAAGGATCCCAACCCCTTGACTAATTAACTGCTTTGCCTGATTACATCAATCAATGTTTCCTCAATCACCAACACGTGGCTCCAATTTTTTATGTTTGACCAAATTTAAAACCGAATTGATTAATTATTATTAAAACAAGTAAGAAAATAAAAACAAAATTATGGTGGCCACTTTTAGAAAGCTTTATTTATAACAAAAATTAAAAAATCGGTTTTTATAAAAAAAACTAATCACATACAAAGACAAGGCTACAAAAAATATGGAAGTATATTATTTTTCAAATCAAATAAAAATATGCAAATCGTAGATTGTACTAAATTGACAATGAATATTATCCAGTTTAAACAGTATCCACAAAATTGTTAAATACCAAATGCAACCTGATTTTTTTTAAACAAATAAATTAAAATTGTTAATACAAATAATAATAATAATTATAAAGGCAATAAAACACTGCAATAGTTTTTAGAAATGGTGTACAAATATAACATGATTTCATTTTTAAAATTCACGAAAAATAATGGCACAATTTAATGAAGTTTTAAATCGTCAAAAAATTTAAATGCAGTTCTGCTACCCAAAATATTTTTTCAAATTTTCCTATCGATTTATTTTTGGTTTAAGAAGAATTATAATAGATAAATTTAGATCCTAGCTGTATCAAAAATGGATAGAGAAATAGGAGTATATATTAATTTTAGAATTGCCGAGATACCTTTAGCATTTTTGTCGATTTTTACATTAAATGTTGAATAAAAGAAAACATGTATTGCGCACATAGAACTATACAATTATTAGAGGCGCTATTGCGTACTAATAACTCGTTGATACGTGTTCCACGATTAGGTCGAGATATTCAGTGCGCGTAGACCGGAATTTGTAGTTTCCGTTCGTTCGGTGTTAAAGCATCGGAAGAGTTAGAGGCCAAATCGGAATTAAAAATTGGAACCTCTTTTTTACTTCGTATCTCACCTAAATATAATACATTAATGAATGCAGCACATTTACGTGAATTTAGCCGTGTGGAAGGCCGTTAAAACGTAATAAAAATATAGTGTTTTGTCACATAACTTTCCATCATAAAATAACATAAAATTTTACAAAATCTGTGTTTTTAAAAAAGTCCTACGAATGACAAAACAATTTTTTTGTCAACTTTTTTGGGCCCCCAGGGCCCTTTTCAACTGGTACATCTGCGTGCCGGCTACAAACATGTTGACGGCGAAGAGATTGTAGTTTTTGGGGATGATGACGAGAGAGTACCGAGACCATATGAGACCGGTGCCGGCGAGGGAGATCGCCTGCGGAATGGATATCTTCTCGGCGGGACGATTGAGGTCACCGATTCCTGCCGCCACGAGACCCTTAAAATTTATAATAATGTAATGTAACTAATCAGAATCTTGTGTGTTTTATTACATGTTATAAACCACAGCCAAAAACTTGATAGCAGCATAAGGGATGTAAATAATGTAAAGAGACTAGTAACGTAGCGTTACGGGGAACACGGGCAGCATTTTGTTTATACAATCGCATTCCTCATTTCCTCTCTGGATTTTGACACTAGTGCATACGATATTCAATATTTTATTTTTTTAAAAGAAAGACAACATTCCCGGGCTACGAATAACCCAACAATGTTTGAAAATCTCCTACTACCACCATAGTAAGCCAAAAATGTTGCTTGTATCGTGATGGAGGACTTAGCTAGTCGAGGAATCGAACACGCGACGCCCGGGTGATGCCCACTCATCTACTGACCGGTCTAAATTTTTTTTTAAAGAAAGCCAAAGCATTCCCGGGCTACGAATAACCGAACGATGTTTGAAAATCTTCTACTACCACCACAGTAAGCCGAAATTTCTTGTATCGTGATGGAGGACTTAGCCAGTCGAGGAATCGAACACGCAACGCCTGGGTGATAAAAAATATATTATAGATATCGACTACTGGAATATTATAGAAATTAGCAATCTTCCAAAGTCCTAAAATTACTTAGTTTAATTGCCTAGACCAGGGGTTCCAAAACTGTTCCCAAACTTTTCCAAGTCGTGGCACACATAGAAAATTTGAATATTTTCTTACGGCACCCTAGTCATATAATACCTGTCTGTGGAAGCTACGAGTGTATTTCATATTTGTACGACTATGAAGAAAAAGTAAGAAACTAATACGACTCGATTTAAAATGAACAAGTACATTTATTGGTAGGAAAGCATAGGTGAAAATACAAAGAAAATGCAAATATAATTAATTACACATACTCTTGAGTATGTACATTGTTTAGTGCGACGGGTGAGCCTGCTGCTCACTGCACAATTTTTAGAATCGGGGAATAAGGCTTGATGCAGCTACTCTTAATTATTTTTCTACATTTATTTTCGATATTTTGCTCTTTATAACACCAATCGCTGAAAATGCAGCTTCGCACAGATATGAAGTCGCAAAAGAAATGAGGACAGCTTTTGCATTTAGAATCGGATATTCATTTTCGACTGATACCTAAAACTTATAGGCGCCTCGCGGCACCCTGATCTCTCTCCGTGGCACCCTAAGGTGCCGCGGCACCTACTTTGGGAACCTCTGGCTTAGACGACAACATACGTTCAGTATACAATTCAGGAATGTAGGTATTAAAAAAAAATCAAAATACCCAGTTATAGAATATTTTCTTCTAATACAAATTATGTAAAATTTTAAAAAGCAGCCCAGTTTTAAAGGAGAAAACAGGGGAATATAAAATCACGATTTTGACGATTTTATTTAGACATAAATCTGGCAATACTACTAGCTTCTCGTTGGAGGTGAGAGACAGGCCAACATCTGAAGCGCCTTTATTCAATCAAGTCTCGTCACTTTATTTACATACCTCTAACATTCATGATAGTGAGTGAAGGGTTAGATACAAGTGATCCAAGTTCAGACAGTTTCTAGAGATGGCTTTGGATCGCTGTACCTCCAGGACCGTCTGTCAAATTTGTTTACAGTTAGAAAAATTGATGTGAAATGTTTCCTTCTTCTCTCAACATTATTCTGTATGTGCTGGTGGTTATTAACCCCTGGAGTCGTTTTGGAAGATGTTTCTCCAGCCTGTGACGGACTGCTATCATGCTATCTCATTTTGTATTACAGTGAGATAATAATATTCAAAAGAGAAAACACAACGCTTTGAATACGCATTTATAAGTTTACCATAGACGCTCCCGAAAATTATGAAATAATTCTATCAAACAAAATTTTAAAAATATTTTTCGAGGTGCGTGTGTATTTTATAATTAATGTTTTTATATTAAACGAAAAAAAGTGAATTGCTTTCATGTTATAATTTTTTTTAGTTTTGTTTAATTTCGTAATTTCCACAAAACTAAAAGCTTACCTGCTTGACGTTCAATTTCGAATAGATTCCAGATGAAAGATTATTTCATTATAGTATCTATTAAGACATTATGAAATAAAAATATTAAAATTTTGTACGCAAACATAGATGAAATTTTTTAAATTTTTAAACCGTTGATTTTTATAATGTAATTACTCGTTTCTTAGTGTTAAAAAGTAAATGCGGACAGCCAATGCATATTTAAGTTAGTATTTATATTCGACAATGTCAATTTATTCGTATTTTCACGTAGCCGTTTGACGTGTATGAATGTTGTTGTCATACAATACCCACTGTTGCCATCGTAAAACGGTTCCTTATACCCTGTTAATTGTTCGATGTACCCTGGTTAATCCGGCGCCCCTATAATCCGACACATCAGGATCAGAATATTATTCAGTTTGTCAAGTAAGATTACAAGAAAAACCTACTTCCGAGAGCCGTATATAAGGACCAGCCTATAGAAAAAAACGTTAAAAGAACTCAACAAATTCAGAAAAAGTTCCTTAGGTATGTCTATATGCGGATGAATGGAACGTACCCGAGATTCATGCACCATATGGAATTACTTGAGGCAACAAATAGATTTAGCTTGGAAACTAGACGTTATGCAAATCTTGCAATTCTTAGTTTTAACATAATCCATAATCGTATTGACAGCCCATTCCTCTTGGAATGTTATGGCTTATACGTGCCTGAAAATCTCAGCCGTAGTCGTCGACACGACTTGTTCAAAATACCATACGGCAGAACAGATGTTCTAACACAGCATAGCATGACAAGAGGAATGGTGCTGTTGAACGAAATATCGGAAACACTAGATAGCCTTACTCTTCTTTAGATAGCCTTAAGATTTTTTTGTATAATAATCATCTTCCTAGGTGTTAAGACTGTCAAAATGAGAAAATTGTACAGTAATTGGATAAAAAATCTGTTGTACAATTAAAAAAAAAAAAAAAAAAAAAAAAAAAAACATGAAATATTTGGTTTTTGCTCTTTTTTAATCTTCGGAAGTAATCGAGCAAGTTGCAGCAAAAACACAGATTACTTCGGGAGATTTGGAGATCTGGTGTACATGTAGTATGATTCGTAATTTAAATAGATTCTTTGATTTGTAATTTGTGGGATTACAAAGGTACTCTTATTCAAAAAATTCCGGACTATAGAGAGTCTTAGGCAGTACTCTATAATCCGACAAATTCGATAATCCAACATCACCTTGTAAAACTTTTGTCGGATTACCACGGGTTCACTGTATTTCGACAATCGAAAGCGCAAAAGTGCTCGGGATATCGATATATAATCATTATCCGATATTACAAATTTATCAATTTGAGCGTGCTAGATCCCAATCATATATTTAAACTCCTCGAGGTATCCAGTAAAAAAAGTAGTTCCAAACAATATTTTTATAACACGTACCCATTTGAATGCTGGAGCCCAGAAAAATATAGTTTTTGGACCTGTAAAAGACCAACAAACATTTATATTTCAAGGTTTTCACGATGTTATAATTTTGTGTTTGATATTGTTTTAATTACATGTGTTAAATGATCACGAATATTAAATATGTTAAAAACACGTCATTTAATATTTGATTAATGTACAAATATACAACTCTATTCGACTTGTTTATGGTGTTTTAAATCAAAATAAATAAATATATAAAATAAATGTGTATCGAAAAATATGCGCTATTACATAATGCCTTTTGGAACATAATTGTGTACAATATATATGTATTTCTGTAAAATCAACTCGTTTTCAAAAGGACGCAATAACGCTTGTGCTTTGTACATGAACTAATAAATGAATAAATGGTGCCCTGAAACGGTGAGACCCAAATAACTGCACTGGATATTTCCAAGGCCTTTGACCAGGTCTGGCACCGAGGACTTGTTAACCAACTGCTTTCTTCTGCGTTCTTGTGTATGAGAATTACAGACTTTTTGAGGGAGAGGACGATTCAGACGGTTGCTGACGGTTTTACGTCTTTCTTGCATTTGATAAATGCTGGCGTCCCACACGGATGGGTTCTGTATCCGACTTTTTTTGTTGCCAGTGAATGATCTTTTGACATGTGCACCAATTCATTGTTGCGCAAATGACAGTACAGTTCATGATGGCTTTTTATTTGACAAGCCCCAAAGGGGCACTCAAACTCCAGAGTCTAAATAACCTCGTAGAATTTCATGTTTCAAATACCATTCATGTCTGATTTCGTCTAAAAGGGATCGAAATAAAAATCTGTTCTCCATCAATGGAAGCATTCTTTTTTGACCTTCCATTGACATGCTTGGTGTAACTCTAAGTGACCAAGGGGGCTCCATCGAAGCCAAAGTCAAGTAAACCTCTCCGATGCTGGACGTACTGCACAGACCCGCCGCAGATACGTTAATAGTAGGGTACGCAACTGCTGACGCATAGTCCTCCCCTGGATTATGTACCATTATTTTTATATATCAGCCTTTCTATCTCTCTTTTTCATACTTTCCAAATGCACAAACTCATTCCCTTGCTCCAAGTATTGGTGAAGTATTCACCAATATGAAGTATGGGTGAAATGCACAGTTTGGAAATTTAATAAAAAGGCACTTTCTAGATGAGAAAAGTGTGGAGAAGCTGAATACAAAAAATTCAGGCGCGGTCGGCCAAATTGAGGGAGATACAGCCGTTTAAAGTATAAATAAAATTTCACTTCGTGAACCGATACTACGACACTCCGCCCGCCATTTTGTCACTGTTATGTTGGTATCCCAGACCTACAAATAAGAGCCAGATACGATTGTAGCCGACTTCGTGGGATAAATAATAAGGCGCGTAATTATGAAAAACAGAATTAACAATATAATGTAAAGGAACCTCTAATCAGGTACTGGAATGGAGACAAACCATTCAAATCCTGGGATGTTTTTTAAAATAAAGATAATATACACAAGCCCGCTACACAAACCCTGCGTAGCCAAACAAACCATTCAAAAACGTAGGCTGTTTTTTAAAGTAAAGATAACATACACAAGCCCGCTACACAAACCCTGCGTAGCCAAACAAACCATTCAAAAACGTAGGCTGTTTTTTAAAGTAAAGATAACATACACAAGCCCGCTGCACAAACCCTGCGTAGCCAAACAAACCATTCAAAAACGTAGGCTGTTTTTTAAAGTAAAGATAACATACACAAGCCCGCTACACAAACCCTGCGTAGCCAAACAAACCATTCAAAAACGTAGGCTGTTTTTTAAAGTAAAGATAACATACACAAGCCCGCTGCACAAACCCTGCGTAGCCAAACAAACCATTCAAAAACGTAGGCTGTTTTTTAAAGTAGAGATAACATACACAAGCCCGCTAGACAAATTTCATAATTACGCGCCTCATCAGTTATCCCACGAAGTCGGCTACAATCGTATTTAGCTCGTCTTTGTATCAGGGATACCAACAGTGACGAAATGCCCGCCGGCATCCGCCGGGCTGTCATAGTGTCGGTTCGCGAAGTGAAATTTTATTTAACGCAATTGAAAATTAATTACTTATTCAAATTTTTTTCTATTGCTTTCCGCACATTTTTCATCTTCCAGATTAAAGATCTCAACTTAAAACACGGTGAAAACATGGTTTTTTGCAAAAAACAAACTGTGGCAGGATCTGCATTCCTCCCTGAAGTAATCATTAATGGTAAAGTATTCACCATTTACAACTTAACATACTGCTTTTGTACTCTCCCTTTCAAACACCATCGATTTGACAAAATATAAATCTTTTTCTTTTATCTTTGACGTAATATAAAATCTTTGTCACCTGCAGGGTGTTCCCAAAAAGGTCTCATACCACTCGGCACGTATTTATCCGCCGATCCAACAAGAGCCCTGTATATAAATGACATTTCCCAGTAATCAATTTGTTAAATCAAAATGAATCCAATCGTAGCCAGAAGAACTATTGTTACGACAACGATTACGGTTTTCGCTATAACACCTATCATTATGCCACAGATTACCATAAGAAAATAGATTCAATGTACATTTTAAATAAAATAATATTTATAAAACTCGAGTGGAGATAATTTTACAATTCTGACATTTGATAAGTTGAAAAGAATGTCGACAAATTTTAACGAGTGGCTAGAGAAAAATAAGGTCTTGCTCCAAAGTATTTATTTTAAAATTGAATTTGGTTCTTACTCTCATTCCATTGTTTTCTGGCTCTTTTAAAAGATTGGCCCTCTCCCCTCGGTTCTATTGAGTTAATTCTAATAGTTGATATTATATTGGTGTTTTTTTTAAAGCTACTATTACAGCTAAAGTCAAATTTCTACCCGATCGGAGTTACGCTTTCTTGAAAGTAATTTTATTTTATTTATACGCCCATATGCATAGATTCAACTTATTTGTTTTCATCAATAACGTAATACTTACAATAATTTCGTTTAATTTATTTTATTTTTATTTTTTCGCGTTATAAACAGTCTTTATAAATTCATAAATGACAGTGATGTATGTCATAGATCAATAAAATTACGACTAATTGAAATTCAGATCCACAATACAAAATTACACAACAATACCTACCTGATATAAACAATTCTGAAAAAGTGCATCTTTTTACTCAAATCTACAAAAGTGTTAATTGAAATTTTTGGAGGGTTTACATTTAAATTTTAATGGATATTTAATATATATTCGAACTGCTAAAAGTAGGAGAGAAAATGTGGTGAACTAAATAAAAAAAGAGAAATACAGAAATCAATGAAATATTAAGTTTTTAATTGGCATTCAATCGAGTGTTATTTTTTTATTAATGCTGTGAATTTAGTAGCGACCGACCGAAGGTTCGGTTTCGGCAAGTTTCGGCAAAAAAATCTAGTTTCGGCATCAGTTTCGTTTTCGGCAGAAAATCTGCCGAAACTGAAACCGAAACTTTTTTAGACATGTTAAAAATCGATTGTTTATTGTTATTTTTCTTATTTTTTTTCTTATTCAGACAGTTACCACGTGTTAAATTAAATAAATAAAAAAACAATAATTGAAGTATATGAAAAAATATTGCTTCTAAAAAAAGAGAAAATTTATAAAAAATAACAAAACATGTTTACTACTTCTTGGACCTTCTCATCAAACGCATCTCGGCAAACGCATCCACCGCCAAGACCCGGACAATCCTTACCCCATGAACCCAGGCACCCCTGCTAAATCACCAAACGTAGCAAACCACTTGGGGTGACATATGATAGAGGTGTTTATTATCCAATAAATGGTTCCCGAGGCAGCAGTACCCGTATCTGCCTCCCAAATCGTAATTAAAAACATGTATAAAATTTTACACAACTGACAGACCTTTAATGTAGGATAAATGATTATTTATCAGTTGTGTAAATTCACCACTTAACCGAGCGCGGAACTATTCTAGACATTGTATATAATACGTTCACCAATTGTTCTAGGGAATAATTCAGTAAAATATCACAATAATTTACCGCACGATACCCTCGTTGGGGAAACAAAGCCTTTTAACGTGAAGGTAATTAGAGTCGCGGGACGTGGCGTGCGAGATCAGTGTGTAATGTTCTCCATGATCGATTGCCGCCTGGCGTAGGCCGTAGGCGTAGAACCTAGCGCTGTAACACCGTAGAACGTAGGCCCGTAATACCGTAGATTTGATGGCTCGTACCCTCGTAGCGAGTGGAGAAACGCTCGGTCGAACAAATACGACTGTAATAGTATCTAGCAGTGTGAGAAACTGGAAATTGACGTATCGTGGAGGCAGAGAAATACATCTTTAAAATGTGCTGCTTCACTACAAATTTTCTCGTCGCAAATTGGCATGCGTAGTTATTTTTTTTAACTTAATCTTTAACGGTAGGTATTTGAAAAATATGGAATATAGCGTTTAGTTGCGAGTGTGAATGATTTCCAACCACTCCATAAAAGGAAAATTTCTTGGATTGTTGTTGGAGCTTCTCAAAGGCGTAAATTTTACATGGGGGGGGATTCAACTTAAAGGGGGGGAGGGAGTTTGATCTTTGGAAAGGGCAATGGAGTAAAGGGGGGGGATTTGGAATATTCTTGTATATTCCAGGAACGTAATTTAAGAGAATTTTTCTATTTTTTCCTATGCAATACTAAAGCCGATGGAGGGAAGGGGGGGGGGGGATTGAATCCTCTAAACCCCCCCCCCTCCCGTCTGATAAACGCACTTGCTGCTTCTACATACACTTTTTCGTAGTTAATGTTGTCTGAAATCGAATAAGATGGCATTTAACATTGTTATTTACGAAAATAACCTAAATTAACATAATTTTAACTAACTTACTAACTGACCACTTACTAACTACATCATTTATCCAAAAAGGAAACATGATATTTGTAAGAATATTCATCCAAGAATAAAACATAGGCCGTTAAAAGTTTTGTCACAAAACAATGTAAAATCATTTTGCATTTAATAATTATATCAATTCAAAGATAAATTTGTTTCGAAGGATTTTCAAAAAAGTGCCATCTGTCAATCAATATTTTTATTCAATTTAAAAAATATATTCATCCTTAAAAACCACTCACCGATCTGGTCCGAAGCGATAAACGTGGAAACGATAAAACCTTTTTCAACGAAAGCTCATTTTACAATCGAAGAAACATTCATAATATTGATTTGTGAATTTCCATGATATAAATTTCGAATGTGAACGAAAATGTGATTTAACCAAAAATTTCCCAATATTTTCAGAAAAGTCAAGAACAATAATTAAACAAAGTATTATCCGTCAGAGTAAAACGAGACTCAATATAATGTTACCAAAACACATTTTGAATTGATACGAATACGAAATAAAGCTTAAAAAAACATTCCTGTATTTTTCTGCAATTCCGCTTTATTCTAAATGTATCTAGATCGACAAGGTAGTTATTTTTTGTGCGTAAGTAGAAACATTTACAATACTTCTCTCTTATTTCTTGCCTGGAAGTGAAATTTGCTCCAATTTTTTAGATGTATACACAGGGTGTCCCAAAAGTAAGTTTATATTTGTTTTGCTTTCTGTGTGAACGCAACTTTTCCGAGGGGCGCGGGGGGTATGTCAATCAGTAGTCTGGCTCTTGGGAATTTAGTCGCTATGAAGCATTTCTCGGGAGCGAGAGCGCGTTGTGCGTGCGTGAGTTTTACAAAAATGGTGATTCGGCGACTGTAGCTCATAGAAGATTCTGCAATATTTGAGGTTTTCGTCAATTCAATGATGCGCCAAGCATTCCTCTCATTCGAAAATGGGTAAAAAAGTTTGAAGAGATTGGTACAACGCTGGCAAAACTAAAATCCGGCTGACCAAGGTCTTCGAGAACGGTAGAAAACGTAGAGAGTGTTTTATCAGTCTTCCCGTGACGACTCAAACTTTTCGATTCGGAAGCGCGCAAGTGCTTTAAATGTGCATAGATCATCTTTACACAGCATTTTGCATAAAGACCTAATGCTGTGCTCCTACAAACTTACTGGCTAAAACCAAAGAACATGGTTCCAGCAAGATGGAGCAACATCACATACATCCAATACGTCGTCTGCCATGAGTTTATAAAATTTTCCCTGGCAAATTGATCTGTAGGAGAGGTGAAATAAATTGGTATCCTCGTGGTCCTGACTTAACCCCTATGGACTCTGTCGAGTTATCTCAAATCTAAAGTGAACGCCAAAAATCCGACTTCCCTGATAAATTAAAAGAAAAAATCCGTCACGAAATGGCAGCCATCACGAAGCCTACCTGCCGAGCCGTCTTAAGAAATTTTACTCATCGATTAAATGAATGCCGCGAACGCGAGGGTTTACATTTGGACGATATTATTTTTAAGAAATAAATTCCCAAATTGTGTATTTCAGTATTAAATAAACATTTTTCGATAGAATCCTTACTTTTCTAAATCGATCCACTAAATATAAACTTTCTTTTGGGACATCCTGTAAATTTATTATATTTTTTTTCGAAAGATATGCAAAGATTCTCGGGTCAAGAATAAATTGAATAATATATTATTAAAAACTTCTGGATGGAGGAATTAGTTATGATAAGAATTGAACCTCCCAATTGTTCTTTCCTCAGTGGAAACCCTAAATCTAACTGGTTTTTAATAATTTGTTTGTATATACCCAAATTTGCAATTAATATTGAAAACCTCACGAAAACGCGTAGGTACAAGTACTTCAACGATTATGTAAAATTTTATAACAGATGGTTTGTGATGGGGGGGGGGGGGGGTGAGGGGGATTAAAATTGCGCAAGTTCTTTTAACTTTGACGTTTTATAAAAGTTCTGTTTATGGAACGGTTATTTCGTAAGCAGTTCTTTCGTAAGTTTAAAATGCTTATTATGACTTTCTTTCGCTTGTTATTTTAAGAACGGGTTGGTTAAAAAAATTATGACTATTCATCAAATATTTGGAATTAATTTTCACGTTCTATGTAAGTTCTATTCGATTTCTGTTATAGGCCATTTATTTCATAAAACTGTAATAATCACAAAACTTTGATAGAACTTTCACAGAATGTGAAAATGAACTTAAAAAAAATGATGAAGCGTTCAAATTATTGTAGCAAATCTGTTTTTAACTTTAGAAGTACCTAATTACGCATTTAGTTGAAACAAAAATCTTTTGTACAGATGAAGAGAAAATTGTGTTTCATGTCTGTTTCGACGAATATAGGAAAAAAGGTGTTCGCATGAATATCGTTGGAAATCATGGAATTAGAGAAGAAAACTGGTTAACACAGCACTAAAATTGTAATTTCCTTAACACCTATCCCTCTAATCTCTAATCTACTCCCCGGTGAAAGACCATAATTCAGAATTGCTTGAAGTTACTTTAGCCGTGTTTGGTGACGAAATCTGAACAGTCAGGTACTTCCCCACCTCCTTCTTCCCTATCTCCTCTCCCCCCCCCCCCACCTACCTTCCTCCCCTCAGCCTCACAGCATATCCCAGTTTAGTATGCCATAATATCAATGGTTCCAGGCGGTTGGGGGCAGTTGGGACAGTACGCATATAAAAAAATGTATACTTAATTTTTTTATATTTGTTGATTTATTTAGTTACGTATTTATTTATTAATTTATTTAGCTAGGTACCTTATATTTAATTAAAATTTATTTATTTATTATGTTGGCTAAGAATATAACACTTTCAAAAACAATAAATGAAAAACAAATTATTAAATTTCCTCTTCGATTTTATGTTTTACTTTCAAGCCACAACCCTCGTACTCAAAGTCCAGTGTGTACATCATTAACTATTGAAAATATTCCCAAGAGATTAATCAATTCAATTTTCTAAATTTAATAAAACCTATTCCAGGAAAGTAACCTATTTTTGTCATTGAAATATATTAATAAGTCCACAAAGTTTTGCTCCGCACACAAAAGTGCTACCCCAAACAGTGCATATTAGCTTAACCTAATTCTACATACATGGGGCTGAGCTGACCTGACACAGGAAAACAATATTGTATTGTATTCATTAAATACTGAGTGGGTGCAAAGTTTGCGTATCGCAGTTGGTTTCGTTGGTCCTTATGGTAACGGTTTACAAACCCGGAATAAGTTCTTGGCAACTTGGGTATTGGCACCGGGCGCGATGTCTAAAGGCGCTAATTATTGTATGACAAAAATTAATTGGGATGTTTATTATATTACTGAGAAGTAATTAATTAATTACTTAATTAATTAAGTAGTAATTAAGTAGTAATTAAGTAAGTAATTAAAGGTGGTATAAGTATTGATGTGTGTTGGTTGTTCGTCCTAATTTCAAATACTTAACTTTATTTTATATTTGTCATTAATATTGAACTTAATTTAATTAATTTCTGTCTACGCACTCCTTTACTTGAATCTGTGTTATCTGTGTTGCCATTTTCTCAACTTTCTACCTTGTCTTTGGATAGTTTTGTCTGTGATTTTAACGATAAATAAAATATCTCATTTCATTATCAAACTCTGTTATCCACCTTTTTCTAAAACCAATAGCATTTTATTTCTGAGAGTCTTGAGGACAACATCATAATTCAAATCACTTATTGCTAGTTTACCTGCTTTTAAGAAACCATTTTTCATTTTCCATAATAAAATACTTGAAAAAATTGATTTGTAACAACCTGGCAATGTATACTATAGGATACGACTCCAAATAACCTATATAAAACACAATAAAAATCCACACATCTACCGGATCTGCCGGACCTGCCCTGATGATGGACACTGCAACGATGTCCGAAACGTTGGCTAAAGAAGGAGGTAGCGCAACACGGCATAACACCCCAAAAACAAATAACGAAAATGCTTTTGGCCGTGAAAATCTTAAAACTTATCCCACAATAAAAATATTTTTCATTTGTTTTTCTGATTCTGAAGCCTAACAAACTTCAAATATGTTAAAAAATATTTTTTAAGTTGCTTAATTCCATCGGTGCCAAAAAGAGGGTTTCCCTTATCGATTACGAGGATGTAAACTCAAACCTGAAAAACAACTCGAGAGACTGAAGAGGAGCTTATCATCAAATGACGGATGTTACAAAAAACCGGCTGCAGTCACATGGTTTGAAAATTGTGCTGTCATTATTGGAAACTCATTTGTAGATTCGTATCCTTTATCTACAATACAAAGATATAGTAAACAGGACAAAAAAAAAGATTGACGTCACCTGCCCCGAAATAATTAAGCAGCACAATGTCCATATGGGTGGTGTCGACTTAGCTGATATGCTGATAGCTTTGTACCGACGCACTTTTCGTTGGTATATGGCGATATTTTCCCAGTTACTCGATATATCTATCAACAACTCACGGCTACTTTACCAGCGTGAAGTTGCCCAACAGAAAGAAGGAAGCCAAAAAACAATAAGTTTGAAGGCTTTTCGTCTAAAAATAACAAATGGTTTGCTTTACAAAAACAAAATACGTGGCCGTCCTATCGAAAACATCAAAACGCAACCAAAAAAAATAAAGAATCCGGTAAAAGAAAGGCCGGATGAAGAAATCCGGTTTGATAACTTAGGATATTTTACGTAGCATAGAGAAAAAGGAAGATGCTGACTATGTGATTCTGGACAGACGTCTGTACCTTGCATAAGACGTGGCATAAGCCTTTATTTTACTGTTAAGAGGTTGCTTCCTATAATGTTGTACAAAATAATAGTTTTAAAAGCAATTTAAAATATACCCAGTATTCAATGATCACCAATTTATTATTACAAACCTAACCTCAACATCTTCTAATGCGAATTAACCCTGGTTTTGGAAACAAACGAGGTAAGCCAAGGAGCCTCGCTTTACAATCGACTTCAGGCCTCCAGAGATAATAACAGGAACCACGCAGTGCTTAGATTTTTTAGTTTTATAAATATAAATTGAGTATAAAATTATAGAAATTATTTTTTTTTTGTAACAATTAGGATCAGTCATTAAAAACCAATTAAGGGATAGCGTTGTGCGAAAATCTTTTGGGTAAAAAGATTCTCTTACATGTTTGAATCTTTTAAAAATTATCTAAGTTTATTCACTGGCAGAATTAGTTTCCAACTTTAAACAACACATTACACATTACATCAGAGCCAAGCATGGTGGTCGAAAAATCCACAAATGATGTAACCATTCAAAGCAATATATATTTTAGAACACAGCTACGAGAACAGCTCGTACACACATTTTAAGAAACGTTTCATTATTATCGTTCCTAATCAGTGGAGGTTATCCACCACTTACCCGCCCTGGTATAAGTAACAGATGGTTACTCCTTCAAGGCTCTCGCAAGATTCTATTTTTTTTTGTTAAACGAAGCTACATTTATTTATTTAAAAAAAAAAAAATTAATTTATTTATTAATTTCAAAGTCACAAAAGGATTGTACGGATCTGGATTTAAAGTGGACAAATTTACGGAGGCCTCCCCAGCTACAAAAAAACTGCATACAAGGTTGGTGAATCTGTTATTTTCCTGGAGTTTTCGCTTGCCATTCTTTGTGATATATATTTGTCCGCGCAAGTAGATTTTCATGATCAAATCTGTGAGTATTAAGCACAGAGGATCTGGGGTTATTTACACACCTCAAGTTCGCATATTATAATGCATAATTATCGTTCCTAATCAGGAAGATTCAGAGAGACCAGATTATGAATTATTTATTTATTTAGTCTTTTACAAGAGTTTTTTTGATGAACCTGTATGACATTTCATTATACAGAACGCGTGCTATAGAACAATTTTTCCCACTTGTACATTACCCATTTCCAAATGCATAAATGTAAAAGTAAAAGCATTGCGTGGTTCATTCTGTGCACATGTACCAAAATACCTCGGCCCGGACCTGACGCTCACAAGTTCACTGCGTATATTATTCATTTAATACGTTATTCATTTTGTACGTTACGACTGCGAACAAAGTCCGAAATTTCAGCTTGTGTTTTTCATAATAATTTCACTTGTCAGTTAGACACTCATTTTAGAGTTTTACATAACACGAACGAGGGAGGGTTGCTCATTCCATTTTAGTGAGGAGTAAAAACAGCGTAGTAAAATAAATGCACTTACAAACGGTATAAAATTACGAAAGATGAAAGTAAGAACAAATCTTTAAGGATTCTTCTTATGATCGTTTGAATAAGTGAAGAAAAAAGGCGAATAAGTTTATTATTATATTGATAGCGAGTTCTCAACATGCGATGCAATGCCACTGAAATAAAGTATTTTTTTCTCCCTGCGTGTCCTTTCCCATTCGTCCCCGCTCCTCTTCCATCTCCCCTTCCCCTCCGACGCGCGAGGTCCCGTTTCCCTCCTGCACGCGTTCCCTCCACCTTCACCGCCTTCCCTCCCTCGAATCCCCCCTTCCTTCATTCCCCTCCCGCCTTCACTCCCTGCCACAAAACTCCATGAAATACACACATTCTTCAAACTATTCAAATTTCATAACACCAGAGTTCACCATTATGAATGTATAGAAACCTTCTTAGGCGTGAGCACATCAAATCCCCAAAGTTTCACCGCAATCGGATGAATGGTTTAGCAACGTATAATTTCATGACGCTAGAGCTCATTATTATTTATAGAAACTATCACGGGCATGCGCACATTAAATCCTCAAAGTTTCATCGCAATCGGATGAATGGTTTAGCAACGCATAATTTCTTGACGCTAGAGCTCATTATTATATAAAGATACCATCGCGGGCATGCGCACACCAAATCCCCAAAGTTTCACCGCAATCGGATGAATGGTTTAGCAACGTATAATTTCATGACGCTAGAGCTCATTATTATTTATAGAAACTATCACGGGCATGCGCACATTAAATCCTCAAAGTTTCATCGCAATCGGATGAATGGTTTAGCAACGCATAATTTCTTGACGCTAGAGCTCATTATTATATAAAGCTACCATCGCGGGCATGCGCACACCAAATCCCCAAAGTTTCACCGCAATCGGATGAATGGTTTAGCAACGTATAATTTCATGACGCTAGAGCTCATTATTATTTATAGAAACTATCACGGGCATGCGCACATTAAATCCTCAAAGTTTCATCGCAATCGGATGAATGGTTTAGCAACGCATAATTTCTTGACGCTAGAGCTCATTATTATATAAAGATACCATCGCGGGCATGCGCACACCAAATCCCCAAAGTTTCACCGCAATCGGATGAATGGTTTAGCAACGTATAATTTCATGACGCTAGAGCTCATTATTATTTATAGAAACTATCACGGGCATGCGCACATTAAATCCTCAAAGTTTCATCGCAATCGGATGAATGGTTTAGCAACGCATAATTTCTTGACGCTAGAGCTCATTATTATATAAAGATACCATCGCGGGCATGCGCACACCAAATCCCCAAAGTTTCACCGCAATCGGATGAATGGTTTAGCAACGTATAATTTCATGACGCTAGAGCTCATTATTATTTATAGAAACTATCACGGGCATGCGCACATTAAATCCTCAAAGTTTCATCGCAATCGGATGAATGGTTTAGCAACGCATAATTTCTTGACGCTAGAGCTCATTATTATATAAAGATACCATCGCGGGCATGCGCACACCAAATCCCCAAAGTTTCATTGCAATCGGATGAATGGATTAACAACGCATAAGGAACAACCAAATAAAGAAACAAGCAAACATTATTTTTTTATATATACTCGTATAATATACAGGGTGTTAAGGGACGTACTTGACTTACTTTAACCAGTGATTCCTGACATTATTTGGAGTAAAAAATGTAAATAAAATTTTGGTCTCTGGTGACATTTTTGATGTTTTTTTTTTTATTTTTTCTACAAAAAAAAAAAAAAAATAATGGTAGTTGTTGAACAGTTGGAGGCGGGGTAAGGGGTTCGTCAGATACCCGGCTGAGTGACCAGTGACGACGTGCGGAAGAAATTTTTTTTTGTTTGATTTTGAAGAAAAAAATTTTGAAAAAAAAAAAGTCGTCAAAAAAAGTCACCGGAGACCAAAATTTCATTTACATTTTTTACTCCAAATAATGTCGGGAATCACTGGTTAAAGTAAGTCAAGTACGTCCCTTAACACCCTGTATAGAAGATCTGTTAGTAATTATATTTTTTCACCTAGATGTAGCTAACAGCTGTAACAGAAGATAGTCAAAGGCACTTTTATGACAAATACGTCATCAGGAAAGATTTGAGTATAACTTATTTTTACATTATATTCCTAAGAAAAATTGATAAACTACAAAGCAAACATACACACGAGACGGGGAAAAGAAATGAACTAAGACTCCCCTTCAGAGAAAAAAACAGTCAAAAGTCATTGATATACGGAGCATTGAAGATATTTGGAGAATTACTAGAAGAAATAAAATTGGAAGAGAGCATAAAATCATTTAAAATTAAATTGCGAAGATATGTGATTGATTTGGTATAGATGTGTTATTTTAAATTTATGTATATATAAGGATTGTATTAGGACATAGATAACTATGTACCTATATTTAAAATACCGCAATAAACAATAAATAAACAATTATCTTCCAGCAGTACATTAACTGAGCGTAATATTTTTATAAATAAGCAAAAGCTGAAAATACTACGACTCAATTATTATCACAAAATTTTCAGCCTCTAAAATCATTTTTCTATAAAGAATATTTACCTACCACGAACAAAACCCTTCATAATATGTAAATGATTCCTCATAAAAGTCAACAAATTTCAGAAACCGCGTTCCCTCCCCCAAAGAAACTATTGAAGCCATGAAACTTATACAGCACTTAATATGGAGAGATGGAATAAATCAGAGGTTATTTTATTATTATTTGAAGTAATCTCATATTCGTGCTTCTGAGCGATGAATAGCTCCCTCCTACAAACGCTTCAGTTTCATACACCAGGAAACCGATTTGAATAAAATGCAAATTATGCGGATTATAAAAAGGTTTTATGAATAACACCGAGTAACGTGTTTCAGCGAGTCATTTTGTTGAATACCTTCACGCTCTACGGTTCAGTCTACGGAGTACGGTGTCTACAGTCTACACCTCTCTCTCCCCGGTATATGTTCGAGGGAAAGAGAGTTTAATCATTGTATGTTAATATACTCGTACGTGTTAAGTTTTTGTATTTATTAATTGCCTCACTTTATATGATTTTATTTTTACGCCCAGTGACTTGAAGCCAGTGGGACCATTACAAAAGCATTTAAGATTGGACATGTCGTTAGTACAGATAAAATAAACAAAGGGAAATAATATAACAATTGAAAGTTGTGCGTTTGGTGTGTAGGTAGAGACAACAGCGGTGCGTAGTTGTTCGTAGATTCAATTTGTAGAGAACAGTGAGGAGGAGGGGGAGATGAGAAAGAAAAGGTTATGTTAAGAATGTTAAAGGTTGTATAATACTATGAAAACAATTTTAGGCACCGGATTCCTTGCGAAATATTTATTATCAAAATTAAGATGAAGTTATGCGTGAAATCCTATTTAGATATTATTTAGATTAATCTTTACGACGAATCGGCTTACAGTATGAACGTCAAAAAATATGCTACGGATAATTTGAAGCTTTTACTAGCTTTTCTATGTATTGGAATTACAACAAAATTATTATTTACATAACAAAAAATATAAGCGTAAACCACAAAAAAAAATGTTTTTTCATGACTTAACTATGAAGTAATACAAAAAACAATTTTAAAAAAATACTCCTTATGGCTAAGACTATTTTTGAGATTTTCCATGTTCTAACTTTTTTTCGTTCTTATAAAATTATGCACAAAATAAATTACAACCACATTTTCGCTTACTTGCCTCGTGCAAATAAGACGCTCGATTTAAAATTTTGCAGGCATGAGAATCGAAATATTTCTAGCGTTTATATTCCTCTTAATATCGTAGTTCAGAAATTATTCAGTTCTCGCCACCAAACATGGCTAACTTTTCGATTATGAATATTGACTTTTGTATTTGGTAGATCATTTTTTTTCAGTTGAATTCAATGAATTTTCCATCCACATGATTCTGTGCACCCCTGCTAAGTCAGACAGACTTGGGGTTACCTATGGCAGGGGTTGGTTGGTAATTCATTAAATACTTCCCGGGCGGCGGTACCTATACCCGCTATAATCTATTTTCTAAAAGTAAATTTCTGGGAATTATTGATTTGACTCACAACAATAACTTTCTTCTATGTTTGTACCTATACCAGGAGAGTTTTTTGATCAAGTTTTTATCACTAACAACTAGGGCAAAACCCAATACAAATACTTTTAAATATATGTATGTTAGTTGCAAGTCTCTAACTTTATGCCAAGATATAAATATGTAAGGAAGTAGGTATGAGGGGTTGGTAGGAATATGGGGGTCAGCGTGTCCAGGCGAAACGGACCTATGAATCTATCCCTCCAGAGGATAAAAGAGCTCCCTCAACAAGTCTCTTTCGATCAGCCAAGACCTGGATAAACCTCACTCCATGAACCCGAGAAAACGTAGCGAACCACTTGGGGTGACCTATGGCAGACGTGTTGGTTATCCAATAAATGGTTCCCGTGGTGGCGGTACCCATACCTGCCTCTCAAATTAACCATATAAATGTACATTTTCTAAAACTATTGCGCTGACGGTCAGCAATCAAAAATACACACATTTTAGTCCGCTGTCGCAAGAAATACTACGTATGATTTACATGTAAATTTTGTACTGGGAAAATGTTCAAGGTTTCCAATGAAAAAGTTCTTAGACTGTTTGCTTTTAATTTCAACATGATTTCTTTCTTTCCCATTTTCGTCACTCTTATTTGATGTTTTAAATAAAATAGAACAAGATAAAATCATACGTCAGGTTATCTTAGGTTAGGTGCTTCTTATTTTAACTTTTTCTTCACGTATATTCAGTGTCCAATTTTGTCCATATTCTGCTTTGTTTACTGAACATAATCACATAGAAGGAAATAGTCACAAAGTTAAAAAAATAATTGCTAGCAATGACATGTTATATCGTATGTTTTGCTTCCCTTTCCTCTGTATTATGTATAATAATAATAATCCACAATTAGTTTTATTTTGCCTACATTGCACATAAACATACTGAAAAAATGTAAACTGTCGATTTCCCGAAAATAAAAAAAAAAAAATAAATAAATAACTTCTCTGAATTTTTTTATTATTTTTATGTGTTATCTTATAAAATTACTAATAACTATTCTAAACTCTAATATATGTAGGAGTAATAGTTATGCTGCCTTTATTTATTAAAGTTTGTAAAAGCCCAACTGCGCGTTAAATAAATAAATAAGTTGTCTTCTCCTAAGCACAAGCATCATCTTCTTCAATCATCAAGTAGTATTAATAGCCATGCGTCTGCGTGCTTGAAATTTAAGAACTCACCTTCTAGTGTATGTCTGACGCCGCGCCGTACGCGCCGCGCCATATAAACATCTGTGTACGCGAAATTTCTAAAAGCTACCGTTGTAATCCGGTTTCGAGTTTAAGAATTCGTCAAAGGATGGCGCCATTTACGTAGCATAAGGACGTACCTACTACCCCTGGCAGGTATAAGTACTACAGATTTGTAAATTTGAATATCTCTCTGGATATGGAAAGATTGACAGTAATACTTAGTTGTGAATAATAAAATCACTCGGCTATATATTACATATATAGCCGAGTGATTTTATGCCCACTACTATATATTCTATGCCCACTCAACCATAGCATAGCGCTTGGATCCCATCCGGGCGTTGCGTGTTCAATTTCTCGGCTGGTTAAGTACTCCATCACAACACAAGCAACATTTTCGGCTTTCTGTTGTGGTAGTAGGAGATTTTCAAACATTGTTGGGTTTTTCGTAACCCGGGAATGTTTGTCTTTCTTTTTAAAGAAAAAAAAATGACGTCATTTACCTGTCGTGGTTACTTTGTCCTGGTGACTAGCTGTAACTGGATCACAATATATCCGAGGAACCAGCTATTTTTGGAACGGAACCAGTTCCTATCGGAATTATAAAATGGTCAATAACACTTAAATTGTGTGAAGTCAAACCAAAAGCCGCCAGACAGATTGCTAATTTGCTTTATTAGGAGAGTATATGAAATATTATGTTATGTTACTTAAAATTGTAAACAAAATAAATGTTCCAAACAATAAAAAAACGAGTGTGCTTTAGACCACACGTCTGAAGTGAAACTTCTGCTGCGTCTATATGACAGGAAGAGAGAAAAAAATGTGCGCGCGTACTGCTCTCTCTTGCTCCTACAGTGTGATGCAGACAATAGGCCTCCACTGTGTCTTTAGATGTGCGAAACGTAGGGTAAAGGGGGGCAAAGTGGAAGGGGCGGGCAAAGTGGAAAGTTAACATAAAACAAAAAATAGCGACTTCCCCCCCCGTTGGGCTCACTTACCGCAAGTCGCATGACGCCCTTGTGCCCCTGATGAAATTTAGCACGGCTGCGGCGACCCAGCGCGGTGCACGTGTATGTTTAGTGATTTGTGCAGATTTCTTACGAAAACATTCAAACTTCTACGGTTGATTTTTCATTGAAAGGTGAGGATTTATTTATATGCTATTTATTATTGCATTGCATATAAGTATTGTCCAACCTTATTTTAATACGTCTGTGATATTTTGATACGAGTTTTCGATATATATATTTTTTTGTTCCTTTCACACCATTTGGGAAAAGTGGAAAGATGTATGTGAGGGAAAAATGGAAACCTTTCCACTTTGCCCGCGCTCGTGAGATGTCCAGTTTTACTCTAACAAAAATCAATTGAAAGAAAAAGTAGCCAAAAAGATTAAAATTATCAAGGAAAGAGGGCAGAAAGTAAAAAATACAAAAGAAAATAAAAATTGAGAAAATGGAACAGAAAAAGAAAATTTCAAAAAAAAAATCTGTAAGAAAGATGAGAAACCATTTTCTCGAAGAGGAACAAAGTTAAAGAGAAAATTAATTTTCAACCTCAGCCTGGCACATCAAAACAACAACATTTTACACTTAGCATGTTTTGCAAAGAAATTTACATTGACCCTCCAACTGAAGAATGGATTCAATGTAATGTCTGTCAAGAATGGGCACATGAACTGTGTGTCGATATTGGAATGATGGAAAATTTACCTGTTTTAATTGCCAATCCCATTAGAGGAATCATGCTATCGTATTCTGTATTTTATTGTTCTATATTATATGTTTCCACTTTACCCTTTCCACGTTTCCACTTTGCTCGCATAGTAGGGCAAAGTGGAAAAAAGTTAAATTTTCAAAACTGGGTCTCCATTACCAAAACTGTTCTCTTTTAGTGTTATTTTTTTTCAATTAGCAAAAATATGTAAGTTTCTTGTTTTAATAAACTTTTAAAAACTAAAAAAAAAATTCATTTTCTTATTTAATCTACACTGAAGTTAAGTTTTCCACTTTGCCCCCCCTTCCCCTAACTGACTATGAGAGAAAGAGAGAAAGAAAGTGTGTGCTCGCACCTCTCTTTTGCCCCTACAGTAATAAATACGAAACGTAACTCTCTCTCTTTCTATCTTCACTAACTTATATCTCCCTCTCAACTACCGTTCGCCTCGCTTTTCGTAACGCTCTCGTCACGCATTCGACAGCTTACAAGTCAAGCGTGCGTAAAGAAGTTTTACTTAAAAAAAACTAGTGTCCTTTAGACCACACGACTGAAGTAAAACTTGACTAACTTATATCTTCCTCCCAACTTCCGTTCGCCTCGCACGACCGTTCGCCTCGCACGACCGTTCGCCTCGCCCGATCGCACTTTTCATAACGCTCTCGTCACGCATTCACCAGCTTACTCCCCAAGTCAAGCGTGCGTAAAGAAGTTTTACTTCAAAAATGTTTTCGATGTAACATAAGGTCGTTAGATTTTACATTATTTGGATTGTAAAGTTCTGTTTAATAGCCATTATAACCCGCTGTGAGACGCGTCTTTTCGAGTTGTAATAAACGATAAATGTTTCATGGGATCGTAAGGCTTTGTTACTTGACGAGCTTGAAATTCCTGTAACCTTACTTTATCTGACAATGGATAGATGTAATGTGAATTTACTACATAACCCATACCATTATAACAAAGGCTTCATTTGTAACTACAAACGAAACATCCACAGAAAATCGTTACGTTTTTGGTTATGAATGACTTTTTTTAACAGAATGAACAAAGAAAGGAGTGTAAGAAGAATATACGACGCAAATGTGAATGGTAGAAGAAGTCGTGAACGCCGGAGGAAGTCATGAAACGATTTAGTGAATCAGATACTAGAGTCGGGCCAAGTCAAAAGTCAGAATAAAAGTATGTATGAGACGATGTTTAATGTGAATGAGGCAAAATAATGTGTACCAAGATGGCGGCCCGTTCTCTGTCTACCCCTGCGGAGAAACTAGGTGATGATTAGTTAGTTAATTAATGAAGATGATTCCATGTCAAAAAAGAAAAGTGTAGAAAACGAACAAGCAAACCCAATCTAACCTAACCAAATCTAACTCAATCTCACATAACCTAACCTAAACTCCTTTTATTTTTAAACTTTATGAGTAAAATCTCAAATTATAATTTTTAATTAAATGAAGACAATATTAGCGAAACTCAATCGAAAATCTGGAGACAGAAAAATCAGAAAAAGATATTGACGCCTCTGGGACTCGAACCCAGGAATAATATGTGCGTTAAGAAAATGAAGATAATGTTGGTAGTTCTTAGTCGAAGTATGATACATCAAAAGTGACCAAATTGAATATTAGTTGGTAGAGCACTTGCTATGTAAGCAAAGGGTCCTGGGTTCGAGTCCCACATGTGCCAATATTTTTTTCTGATTTTTCTGTCTCCAGATTTTCGATTGAGTTTCGCTTATATTGTCTTCATTTAATTAAATAACCTAAACTAGCATAACCTATTATTTTATTATCAGAGCTGTCTTTAGGTGATCTTTCTTAAATCTTTAAACATAATAAACAAGTAAAATTTTCAACCCCCGACATAAAAAAGAGCTGATGACCTTGAAACGCCTGAACAGATTTTCATGAATTGTTGCTAAGAACCATCTCAATCACGTCAGCTTTCAAACAAAAAAAACGCATCATAATCGGTCTATACGTTTAGGAGCTACGATGCCACAGACAGACATACAGGCAGACAGACAGACACACAGAAAGTCAAACTTATAACACCGCTCCTTGCGTAGGGAGTTAAAAATAACAGAATACACGATTATTCTGAGGCAAAAATTATGTAAATTCTTACTTTCAGCTTAACAAGTCCTACAATTATTATAATATCCCGTGATTTTTCACAGGTCCGTGCTACTACCCAATGATATTGAATAATTAATTGATATTTATCACCTGTTGTTCTATATAATTATTCTGGTTGCAATTTGGGGTTATTTAAATATAACATAATGTAGAGGCAGCCATGAATTATTATATGGTGGCGTTAAAAGGGGTCATTAGGGAAATAGATGGCAAACCACGTCAATTAATTCTCATGTATTCACGGCAGTTAATTATTATAATCATATTCTATGGCTATCATTCAGAATGCCAAATGTGAATATGTCAAAAGGCAAAAAGAATTTTGCTAATTTGCAATACTGTGTTTTAATATAACATATAATGCGCTACTCTATTGGTAGCATGTTCCTCTTGGAATGGTATGGCTTACACGTGCTTGGAAACTTCAACCTTCGCCACGACTGGTTCAAGATACTACACGGCAGATATGTGCTATTGAGTGATTATTTTTAAACAGTGGTTACATTTTTATTTTATTTTTTACCTAGCTCTACACAGAAGACCATGAGGAAAACAATTTCCCTCAGGGTCTATGTCATCTTTAGGGATGCTGTGTGAAGGGTGTTATAAGGAAAAGAAGAAGTGAATATCTGGGAAGGAAAATTTATGAAGGGTGCGTAGGAATCCGGGGGGTCAGTGTGACCAGCTCTGACGTATGTGCTCACTAATCCTTCCCTCCCACTGCCGTGTAGGGTGATGGGTGGAGAGATCCTAGCTGGAGAGATTTATTTATTTATAACTTCTCACCATATATATATATTTTTTTTTTTTACATTATACAAAAAAATTTACCTCACTAGGACTAACAGCCTGTGTTGAGGTTAACATTTATAAATTTGATTGATTTTACACACACAAAATACTAAAATACACTACATTTAAAACACTAAAATATTATAATAAAGTAAGAAATAAAAATATTATATTAGTGACCAGATGGGTAATTTAAGTATGATTTTTAACAATATAGACCATAAATAAATCTTTAATTACTATACCCACCAAGAAACAAAGCTTGTTCAAAACATCTAGGGTGACACTCCAATTTGAGCAAATGGAACTCAAATAAAATCTATTTATTTAAAAAAAGCTTATTATTCAAAAAACAAATATTATTAAAAAACAAATCTTATTATTTAAAAATTGAAATCTTATTATTTAAAAAGGACAAGGATTAAAAAATAGAATGCCAATCCTCTGTTAACAAATATCTTAACATTCTTTTTAAATTTAGCTAATGAATTGGAAGATTTAATGTAGTCTGGTAGAATATTAAACATAATTGGAGCTTGGTATAAATAGTTTCTTTGGCCAAAAGATGTTTTAGTACGTATTGCCATAAAGTTCATTGTTGAGCCAATTCTAGCGGTATGGATTTGTTGGGTTCTTTCTGCAGATTTAGTATTGATAAAAAATCTACAGATTATTTTAGTAATGTACAGCTGTTTTATACACATAAGAGATAAAAGTGTCTCTCTTAGCCGGCCTCTCCCGATCCAGCTCACCTCGCAATCGGTAGGCAGACGCATTTGCCGTCAAGACCTCATCCTTTGAACACTTGTGCTAAGCCACCAAATGTAGCGAACCACTTAAAGTGACTTATGGCAGAGGTGTTAGTCACTCAACGAATGATTCCTATTACTTTTTAAATAACCATAAAACTTTTATTATGTACCCATCTTTTCAGATATTAAGAACGTTAAAATAAGAAATCTTGTTTTATAAATGAATATATGATCCACGTTAAAAAAATAAAATAATAACGATTTCTGTGATTTTGCAACAAGAAAAAATATGTAGTGTTGTATTACTAAAAGCTTCCGAGCTTGTCACGTAGAGGGCAGTGCTAAGAGCTGTGCCGAAAGTCCGTAAGATGGCGGTTAGTTTAGTTCGGAATTTGTGCACCAGTGGGGCCCAGGGATGGGGTGCAGTTTGCAGGAGCTCACATAATTCAGATCCATTCCAGCACATTCCAGCTAGCTTCTAGTTAGGTTGACTACTTGCAGTCACAACATTTGTAATACGCGAAGTATTAATAAATCCAGATTAACATAAAGAACTCTATTATTCCAAAGAAGTAATCTCCTTCCAAGAGGAGTTGGAGAACCTGATTTTGTGAATACAACAACTTGTGAACACAACATATAGGAAGTTGTTAATTTATTCATAGACTCTGGAATCCTAAAAAAGGGAGGATGTAATGAAACTGGCTAGTGATATCAATGTAGTAAACGTAAAATAAAGAATAGCAAAAGAAGTGCCAATGGGCGTGTTTCTTTATCCAATTATAGGTCTTATTTCGGCCTATATTTCCTTACAAAACCGTGTTTCACCATGATTACGAAATCTTATTGGGATAGCGATATACAATTTCAGGCAAGCGTAATACGGATCACGTGGTAAATGGTCTAGAATCAAAAGGTACTAAGTCAGTTAATCAAATTTGTGCGAAAAGCAATTGAAGTGTTTTATTCTTTATTATTCGTATATGGTCCTAATGATATTGAGAGTTCATTGCAAGCTAGAATAAGCTGTAAATGAAATGTTTCAATTTATTTAATTTGCTTCATATGCGATTAAAGCCTCGGAAGATCATCAATTATTATTTTCATTTTCTGAGTTCAAACCCGGGATCTCTGGGTGCACATCCTAGAAATTAACCAACCACGGGAATCATCAAAACAGCACTGCAGAGTGCACAGGAACCATTTTACCTTCAAAGAAGGTTAGGTGCGGTTGTTTCACAGAAATTTAAATGTAACATTGTCAACGAATGACCACCCAGCGCCATTTTGTTTTATTGACAGTTGTTGAAAGGTTCCCATCAAATGCAGAATGCAGGCTGTTTGCTTTTGAACGAGTTGTGATTAGAAGAGGAGGACAACCACCATGTTGTTAAGCGTGTCAGCTTATTACAATTTAACAGAAAGCTGAAACGCACCTAGTATCGGCGTTGAACAGGGACCTTTCAAATGTAAAAAAAAAACTAATATGACATGAAAAAACATCACTATCTTGTCAATTGTATTGTATGAAAGTATGAGGCTCTTAAAACAAATAAGTTTGTAAGATATAAGGGGCTGGAATTCATATAATCCATGGGCTTGGTAACTGCTAGTCGAGTTATGATCTAGCCTCTTATCTACACAGTAAAGTAAATTCTAAAGTAAAATCCATGCTAATTTTAGTCAAAAACATTTTTACTGTAACATATTGCTTTACTTCGTTTTTAGTAAAAGAAAATCATTTTAAATTTTGAACAAGGGTCTAGAATTCCAACCGTCGCACGTCGCATCCATGCGATTGGTAACTGCAAGATAAATTGTAATCTAGCATCTTTTATACAGCGCACTTGAGGTGATTTTTCGCGAAAACAGCGCTATATAAGGTGTCCAAATTTATTATTATTATTATGTACCTACCTACTTTTTTGTCAGTGTTCGGGTTTGGGGAAAAAATAAATGGTTACGTTAAGTATACGTCGTTACTTACACTTGACACTGAATTTAAGTACCATAAAAATTATTATATTAGATGCATTATTGTAACACCATTGTTTTGTTCCGAAGTTCACTTGAGATTTAAGAATGGAAACAGTGATGTGGCAAAGCGCTCTTCTGTACTTACACGGTGAAGTGATAGATGAAGCACCGCCAGCCAACGGGACGCTCGAGGAAGTTGTACACCTGACCCTGGAAAGTGGCCCTGCCCGCGTGTCTCCGCTGCTTCCTCACCAGGTACCTGCCCGCTGCACCCCACTCCCTAGGCTGCTCCAGCAGCAGGGCGGCTAGGGGAATAAACAATCACATATCACATCAATATAACATTCTGGAAACACAGCACATCGTCGACAACGAAACAAAATAACAATACCGTAACAACCGAAAAATACACTATTCTACTGCAGCATTTGTAAGCGTAACTACATTGCCCACTCTTCGATACAACGATATGATGAAAATAACAGTGATGTTGACATATTTAATATCATTTTTTTTAACTTTATCAGTAAAACCACAAATCGTAATATTTTATTAAATGAAGACAATATTAGCGAAATTCATTTGAATTCAATTGTATCATACTTCGGAGTATGATAGAGTTAAGGCGCCGCATCCGTGCTCAAAAAGAAGAAAATGGAGAGAAATGTAATTACGAATGTTACAGGAGCGCGCTAATGAAAAGCCACATTTCGTCGAAAGTTGTTCTTACGATCGTGCAGGGCGGTTACAATGAGAAAGATTAATTATTCTCCGTACCAGCTTTTTAAAATTATAACTCAATATCGAATTTATTTCAATCCAAATTAGCTTTAATTTATACCTTCATCCAAAAATGCTGAAAGGCGTGATGATAAAACTATTAAAATAATGTACTTTTTGTAATTATTTTTTGATAATAAGTATTTTTCAATAACTTCTAAATTTAATAAGAATGTTAAAAAAATCTGAAATATATTAGTTTGTAAGTGCGCAAATAAATACACAAATGGACCAATTTTCGTCAAGAAACACATGTACGTACATATTTTTTAATGATTTTATTGAAACTCAAATTAAAATTCTAAAACATGCATTTATAATGTATTGATTTATTTTACTGCATGATTATATTATTTGAAATGGGTGTGGTATAATACAAAATCTTTTTTGAAAATTTAACAAATCTGCCAACGACCTATGGAATAACCTTATTATTCTAAAAATTTAAAAAAATTTCTCAAAATTTATTACATGCGAATGCTAGATAAAAGAACAATCTTTCGAAATCCATTTATAATTTTTTGTGGAAAAGAGTCAATACGTCTAAAATCCGATTTGAAAATGACATATTTCTGGTTTTCTCTGGTAATGCCCTCTTAAAGCGATAAAGTCGATGTGAAAATGATTGAAATTGTGAAATTGCAAAAATCTCGTGGAAGACGTCTTAAGTATCATTTAAAGAAACATAGTGAATTTTTTCACAACTACACATAACTAGTAAAATAACTGAAACAAACGTGTTTATAATAATTTTCGGAGCATACTTTGCGACTTTTTTCTTTCTAGGGAATTTCATATAATTTGCGTTTCGACGTGGAAAGCGTCTAGATATTATCTTAAAAATTAACATATATTTATTTAAGAGTTTCAAATGTTTAAGGAAGATTTGTAAGAAATCGGTAGAAATTCGGATAGCGGCGGCTTAACAATGACCGAATCGGATAGAAACATCTTAGCTCAGTGGTCAGAGATGTCGACCGGAAAGCGAAAGGTCCTGGATTCGAGTCCCAGAGGTGCCTATATCTTTTTCTGATTTTTCTGTATCTGGAGATTTTCGATTGAGTTTCGCTAATATTGTCTTCATTTAATTAAATATTTAATATCAACTTGGCGAGTTTTATGGATCCTGCCAAATATTTATTCCAACAGTATTCCTGAACACATCTTGTATTTTTGCAAATCTTCCTAATCGCTGTATTTTTCGGTTTTTGTTTCTGTATTTTTATGACTGGTGTGTATTTTTTATCTGTCATAATAATCTGTCATGTTGAAATTGTACTACCAACGTGTAAAAGCACTCTGGGCGTTAAATAACTAAAATACCTGCCAAACGTCAAACATCTAATATGGTACATTCACGGTTTTAATTCTCGAAAAAATTTACAATATTGAAGGAATTTTAAATTTATTTTTAACGGTATTCATAGTTTGTGAAAATACCCCATTGTGCAAGAGATGCAAAAAAATGAGGATTACCAACTTTCCGTGAAATTGTGGCGGGAGAATTGGAGGTATTTCAATCAAAATATTATAACCGACGTCGGTTGTTTGATTGTTGACTGGAGCTCTAGCACAATTTGGGAGGCGGGAATGGGTACCGCCGCCCCGGGAACCTTTATTGGATAACCAACACCTCTGCTATAGGTCACCCCAAGTGGTTCGCTACGTTTGGTGATTTAGCAGGGGTGCCCGGGTTCATGGGGTGAGGTTTGTCCAGATCTTGGATGACCAGGATACACTGAACCCCAGATTCCTACCCACTCCTTAAACCCATTTCCTTCCCTCTAATCTCCTTCCTTTCCCTAAAAAACCTCTCCACACAGCATCCCCAAAGATGACATAGGCCCTGAGGGAAATTGTGTGGAGCTCATGTAAAAAAAAGTGAAATCGACTTTACAATACCAGATCATTAGGCGTACCTTCCGAGGATTTTATATCGAAGTCCCGGGCACGGTTTCACCGTTGACAGCCGAACCGATATTGACAGTGAATAAAATAGAAAAATTATATTCATTTCCTTTAGGGCCTGCGTCATCTTTGGGGATGCTGTGTTTAGTGTTTTTTTAAGGAGAAGAGGAAAGGAGGAGAAGAGAGTTCTGGGAAGGAAAATATTTGAAGGGTGCGTAGGAATCTGGGGTTTAGTGCGTCCAGGTCATCCGCCGCCAAGACCTAAACAAACCTCATTCCCCATGAACCCGGGCACCCCTGCTAAATTACCAAGGGTAGCTAACCACTTGGGGTGAATTATGGCATCTGGGGTTTATTGCTTCCAGGTCATCCGCCGCCAAGACCTAAACAAACCTCATCCCCCATGAACCCGGGCACCCCTGCTAAATTACCAAACGTAGCTAACCACTTGGGGTGAATTATGGCAGAGGTGTTGGTTATCCAACAAATGATTCCCGGGGTGATTGTAAGTACAGTACAAATTAGGAGACGACTTCATTCAGGCTATCCCTTGATTTTTCATGGGTCAGTGCTGGTGGTCTACTAAAATGTAGTCACGAGTAGAAACCTTTCATTCCGGGTCAAACGTTAAAACTTTTTATCGATCATGACCCGATCGCAGAACGTTCATGTTATAAAAATCAAACTGGGAAACGGTGAGCAATAACAATACATTACACACCTGTAGAAAATTCATTTAAAACAGGCCCTCTAGGGGGAAATTCGTTAATGCCATTTCATTTCCTCCACTCGGCGATCTGGAAAATATTGTTGAAAATTCGTGCAGTCAAGGCGCAAACCTCATGTCTTTGATTAAGATTTGTCGCAAAAATGATAGATGGCGGTAACATTTAATGCAATTTTGCATATAATTATTATGCAAAAAATATATGAATAACAAATGTAGAAAGACAGGTAGATAATTCAATAAAATCAATAAAATTCGAGATGATTCCATGACAAAAATCTGAAAAAAATAAAGTATGCAGTTCACAAGTGGTAAAAGTCAAACCTTCATAAAACTAAAGTAGGCTAGAGTGGGGAGGCTCCGAAGCATTATATAATTCTTAAGTAGGCTATAAAATCACATAGATGTATTTGTTTGTCTCTTTTCAGTGTCGCTTTTTCGTTTAATCGAGTTTCAAATAATCACAACGCTGTCAAAGAAGTTTTCACTTCAAAAAACTAGGTTAAGTTTTTAGATTTTTTGAAGTAAAACTTATTTAGCACCGTTGTGATTTGAAACTCGATAAAACGAAAAATAGCGACACTAAAAAGACAAACACATACATCCATAGGATTTAGCCTGCGAGAGAATGAGATAGTATAATCGGAGTCCTCTTTATGCGGTGCTTCGTACATTATCGGTCTCCCCTTTGAGTGGTACCTCGGAGCCTCCCCACTCTTGTATATATATATATTTTTTTTAAGGTTTCACTTCTACTGCATGTGAATTGCACAGTATGTTTTTTTATCACTTTTTCAAAACTGTTCTAATTTTACGGTTACCATCCAAAAGCTAAATCGAAATACTAAATAGTAAAAATATTATTTACGAAGGACTCCAGAAAAAAAATGTCACTGCATTTAAAAAGAATGGTTGTTTAACTTGCCGTCAAGACAATATATATATATATATATATATATATATATATATATATATATATATATTGTCTTGACGGCAAGTTAAACAACCATTCTTTTTAAATGCAGTGACATTTTTTTTCTGGATAATATATATATATATATATATTTTTATTATTATTGTACAACCGAATAATTCCAATTACAGTACAATTAAGTTACCCTATCAGCATTTAGGTAAGTGAATCTTCAATAATATTTTTAAGGCATATAAAGAACAGTCACTTACATCCAAATGGTTTGCAAGTTCATTTATTTGCACCTCTCCCTCGTCATGCTATGCTTTGCCAAGACATCTGTTCTGCCGTCGGTAGAACGTTTAAATAAGTCATGATGTCGACTTCGGCTGTAGTGGTCTGGTACATAAAAATAATAGCATCCCAAGAGAAATGGGCTATCGATGAAATTGTTCCAAATTTTGAAAGAGTTTTCCGCCGAGTTTTTACACTCACAGAATCAGTTTCCTCAAGTAAGTCAATATGGTGCATGAACCTTGGATAGGTTCCGTGCTTTCGGAATACATCTATTAGGATATTTCAAAATCTCTATAACGCATGATCGAAATGACGATGGCTGACAAAAGGCTGATTTTCACCAAAAAAATTGAGCCAGAAAATGCAGTTCAAATTTGATAACACCAGAACTAACCGTATGGGTTTTTCTAGACGAAAAAGTATGCTAGGTAGACCTTCCTATCTTCATTTAAAATTTATTTTAAAACGTGTTTTTGAGATTTTACGGTACTTTAAAAATAGAAATAATACCCGAATTTATCGATTATCATCATCAAAACACTTATTTCGGTCTCTCTGTCATTGTACCAAAATAATAAAATAAAATGACCATGTTTTAATTTTTCCTACAAGGGGGTGGGAGGGAGTCTTGATAGTTCTTACGTAAGATCACAAAAATGCGCAAAGTTAAAATTATTAATACCTTTGTAAGCACAAACTTACCTTTGACGACCTCCGTAGTCCAGTGGGTAAGACTCTTGACTCACAATCCGGAGGTCGCGGGTTCAAACCCGACATGCGCAAATAAATTTTATTTGATTAATTTGTGTTATTTCACAATTAATTCATTTAAAATAATATATAGTATATTTGCGGCATGTTCCAGAGTGGAACTATCAGTATCGCCCTGGTGTAAGACCACCATTAAGAATTGAAACGTTGCTTGAAAAATGGCTTTAGCCGTGTTTAGTGACCAGATCTGAATAGCTAGGTATTTCCCAACCTTCTTCCTCTTCCCCACCTCCTCCCCTCCCCACTACCTTCAGCCTCACAACATACCCCAATTGGGGATGCCATAGTCTCAATGGCTCCAGACGGGAGCAGTTGAGATTCTTGTGCGGTATTCACTGTAAAAAAAACAAACAAACATTTCTAAAAATTGTTACATTGAAAAATAAACATTAAAACCAACCAAACGTGTATTCATTTCTTCCTTTAGATTCTATATACCTACAAGTATTATAATATTTTTTTACCAGAAAATTATTTATATTTGGAATGTGTATTTCTTTTGTTTAATTTTCTTAGGGTAGATCTTGAGGAGTTAATTTAGACTTTGTGATTTTTTCAACATTTTTTTTCACTCAACCGAACTAAGTTCTAGCCCAGTGATGAGTAACCCGAGGCCCGTGAGCCCATTTCGTGTAGTCCGTGAGCCTTTTCATACTTCCCGCTTGGCTAAATAAATATCAAAAAAATTGCGGTAAAGGTTATTCAAAAGTTTCTGTTGTTCTAAAAGAGGATACAACGGAAAACTACAGTCTTTCTTTAAGGCTCTGCAACCGGGCCCGAAAAGAAGAAGATGGAGAGATACGAAATTACGAATATTAGAAGAGAACATTTACAGCGACAAAATCGATGCGAAAATGTTTAATAAAACACGACTCGTTTAAAATAGAGCAAAAATCTCACGGGCATTATCTTAAACAGCATTTAAAGAAACACTGTGATTTTTTTATACATATAACTTGTAAAATAACTGAAACAAACTTGTTAATAATAATTTTTGAGGCATACTTTGCGATTTTTTTCTATCGAGGGAATTTAATATAATTTGCGTTTCGGCGCGGGCAAAGTCTAGATATTATCTTCAAGAATAACTTTTTTTTAAGAGTTTTAAAACTTACCATGTTTAAAGGAAATATGTAATAAATCGGTACAAATCCGGGTTGCGGGCCCTTAAATATTTTTTGATTTATTTATTTATCTTTATAAAGTTTGTTTACATACGATTTTTCGATGCTTGTCTCACTAGGATATACGTGTATCGAGACAGACATAGAGGTACATGAATGTATATAAACGTAGTTCCATGAATACTTAAGTTTAATTACATTTTAATTTCAATACAATAAAAAATACTAAATTAGCCGTTCAAAACAATAAGATTTTTCTTATTTATTCTTAGACAAAATTTCGTAGTTCGAACTATGGAGACAAAAAAAAATCACTTTCGCAGCGCAATCCTTTTCCTGTCTATGTATTCCGGTTTCAAGGTTTCCGTTTAATTCAATTCCAATTTGTTATTTATCTGAGAACGATTAAAATCGACAACATTAAATGGATTGACCTTAGAAACAAATTTTTTTAAACGCCATAAAATGGCTTTTACCTTAAAATGATTCTTGAGATTATAAGTATACAGTGGTACACAGGAGGGTATCATTAATATTAAGAAGAAAGAAAATAAAATTTTGTAAATTTTAAGAAACCCCCGACACAAAAATAACTGATGACCTTGAAACGCCTGAACAGATTTTCATGAATTATAGCTAAAAATCATCTCGACCACATCAGCTTTTAATCGGTGCATTCGTTTAGGAGCTACGATGCCACAGACAGACACACAGACCCGTCAAACTGATATAACCGCTCCTTGCGTCGGGGGATAACAAAATAAGAATGAATGAGTACACAAAAATAACATCGCTGAAGTGAAAATGAATGAATTAATAAAATGGCTCTCCAGCCAAAAAGGTTGATCTTCGCTATTCTAACCCACAAAAGAAAGTTCAATAAAATAACTGGAATATTATAGCCTAACCAGACAGTGCGGCCATTCGTTAAATTAGGGGTGATCGACTTGAGAAGGGATTATTGGTGATAAAGGGGATTAACCCAGGGCACAGGGTTCAAGTCACAGGACACAAGGCAAAGGGCAAAGGGCATAGCCCGGCTAGTTAAAACTTACTCGAGTGATCGCTTTGTTCCAACTTCCACAAATCTTGAAACAATGCAGGAAAGGCCGAACAACGATCCATTAAATTCGCGAGGCAGAAAATTGAACGAGATTAATATTTAATATTATAATTTGTTAGAACTGTTTCAGAAATGGCGGCAAGGATTTAATCACTTTCCGTGGACTTTGAGCATTGAATTGTTCATTCCACAAAAAGTAGGTATTTTCTTTACTATTTTTTTTTAAAGAAAGACAAACATTCCCGGGTTACGAATAACCCAACAATGTTTGACAATCTCCTACTACCACCATAGAAAGCCGAAAATGTTGCTTGTGTTGTGATGGAGGACTTAGCCAGCCGAGGGATCGAACACGCGACGCCCAGGTGGGACCCAAGCGCTATGCCCACTCAACCACTGACCGGTCAAATTTGATTTACTTGATCGTGCCATGTTTTCCTTTGGCCTTCCCAACTTTTTATACCTTTGGCTTTCACTTACTAATTATTCTAATTATTTTTTTAATGAATACCGCACAAGAATTACCAACTGCTCCCGTCTGGAGCCAGTGAGACTATCCAATCGGGGGATGTTGCGAGGCTGGAGGTAATGGGGAGGGGAAGGAGATGGGGAAGAGTAAGGTGGTGAAATATACTAATCATTCATTTTCTCCAAGTAATATTATTAAAAACTAGCTTTTGCCCCCGGCTTTGCTCGTATAGTATTAGGGGGGTTCCCACAGCGCCTCCCCCAACTTCCCTATCCCAATCCCCCCCCCCATCTCCCCCTCACCACCCCTCCATACCCGTCACATTCATTTTTCAAACAGCTCGCGTGCCACCTATTGCAATTTTTTATACAAATTTCATAATGCCAGAGCTCTAAGCTATAGCGTATATGTTATTCTGATGTATGAGCTATAGATATTATTATAAGGTTTCATTAAAATCCATTCAGTAGTTTTTTGCGTGAAAGAGTAACAAACATACATACATCCTTTCAAACTTTCGCCTTTATAACATTAGTAGGATTAAATTATGTATATGTTACAGTCATAGTGATTAAATAGCTATTATACATAATGACTGGTCATTATATTTAATAACAAAATTATTTAGACCAATGTTCCATAAACTTTTTGTCTTCAAGGTGCACCTACCAAATTAAGAAATTTTTGAGGTACACCAAAGAAAAAAACCAATGTATATTTATTATTAAAATCAATGTAATATGAAAACATTATGTTTAAGAGCCCAAGAGGGATTTTTCAAGATTTTATGGTTTTGCATGATTTTTCAAAGTCACCTGTGCACATAACAGCTCATTAAAAAATTATTTGTCTTAATTTTTTAGGTGCATATATGTTATATCCCACCCGTTAAATCCAAATATTATAAAAAATAGGAAATCTGTGAAAAACGATCGCTGTGACTTCGGGTTTTTACGAGCGGATACTAGGATCAAATCCGTTTTGAGTAACAATATAGGTACAAAAACTTTTGGTGGAATTGACTTAAAAATTCGACGAGGGCGATAAAAGCGACAAGAATTTAAAATATTTTGGCAAATTTCGAGAAAATTGATTGCCTTGCTTAGAAATGTGAGCCTGCTTAACTGAGCACAGTAGACCAAAATTTGGAGCAATCGTTGATAATGCTGCTCTCATCTCTTCGTCGATCGTCCTCGGGTGTTCTCTTTTTTAAAAAAATAATCGGAATTTTACTATTATTTTTTTATTGCAGAAAATAGATTTTTTTTCGTGTTTACATTATCCTGTAAAGCTATATTATGAAAAACTAGCTGTCGTGTGTGCGTGGCTTGTCGGCCTCAATTAAACTCCAATTCGCATACGTAGGTCGTGGCAAATGGTAAGAAAATTGCAACAGCAAGCTTTGAAAGCAGTAGATATTCATTTTTTTATATGCAGCCAAAAATATTCCTGCTCTGTTTCGGAAAATTTTAGTTTAAACATTCGATCAGTTTTTAGCGCGATAAATTCTTCCTGCTCGTTTATCGTAAGTGTTCAAGGGAAATGCTATCTGAGAATGGATTTCGTATCCAGTCCATGTCCATAGATTGCAGGTCACTATTATCATTGGTATCGCGGCTAACACCAACTTAGCCCAAAATCTTTCAATCTTGTCCAATTACGTTAAAATATTTGAATTTCTGCCTGGCGAACTTTTTGTTGAGCTCATTTAAATGAGCAATACGCGATATGCAAGTTTTGCTACCCATTCTACGCAAGTTTTGGTATCCATTCTTCTTTTTTAAACAGAGAAGCAAAATCTGAACCCTGGGTCTCTAAATAATTCTGGGTCTCATTTTTAAGCTCACTTGCGGTGAGGCACACCTACTAATGACCACAAAACATCAATGTGCTGCGGCACACGCATTGCGGAACACTGGTTTAGATAATGTGATCAAGTAATTTTAATAAAAACAACATGTAAATACTTAATATAACAACAATACGTATGTGCATGTATGTGTACATATGTGTTGATATACAGGGTGTTAAGGGACGTACTTGACTTACTTTACCCAGTGATTCCTGACATTATTTGGAGTAAAAAATGTAAATGAAATTTTGGTCTCCGGTGACATTTTTGATGTTTTTTTTTTCTACAAAAACATTAAAAAATGGTAGTTGTTGAACAGTTGGAGGCCGGGTAAGGGGTTCGTCGGACACCCGGCTGAGTGACCAGTGACGACATGTGGAAGAATTTTTTTTGTTTGATTTTGAAGAAAAAAAATTTGAAAAAAAAAAAAAGTCATCAAAAAAAGTCACCGGAGACCAAAATTTCATTTACATTTTTTACTCCAAATAATGTCAGGAATCACTAGGTAAAGTAAGTCAAGTACGTCCCTTAACACCCTGTATATCTTTTCAATAAATATAATATGTTATTTACCCGCCTCGGAACAGACACTGTCTAGTGAGGTGGGTAAAAGAAAACTATGTACATAAATGAAAATAAAATAAACGCCCGGGTTATCGGCACTGAAATTGAATTGAAATCACTTTATCCGGATATTATTCATAATATCGGGTAAGTGTTAGTCAAAGTAATAAATACGGTCCAAATGCACCTAACCTAACAACCTAACCTAACCTAATCTAACCCACAAAAATAATATTTAAAAACAACTGAGCCATAATTATTATTTACTAGGTTAGGTTTGGTTAAGAGCGTTTAACCAGCCAGCGGGCGAAAATCCACATTTCGTTGAAAGTTGTTCTTACGATCGTGCAGGGCGGTTACAATGAGAAAGATTAATTATTCTCCGTACCAGCTTTTTAAAATTTTAACTCAATATCGAATTTATTTCAATTCAAATTAGCTTTAATTTATACCTTCATCCAAAAATGCTGAAAGGCGTGATGATAAAACTATTAAAATAATGTACTTTTTGTAGTTATTTTTTGATTATAAGTGTCTATCATTTTTCAATAATGTCTAAATTTAATAAGAATGTTAAAAAAATCTGAAATATATTAGTTTGTAAGTGCGCAAATAAATACACAAATGGACCAATTTTCGTCAAGAAACACATGTACGTACATATTTTTTAATGATTTTATTGAAACTAAAATTAAAATTCTAAAACTTGCGTTTGCTAGATAATGTATTGATTTATTTTACTGCATGATTATATTATTTGTAATAGGTGTGATATAATACAAAATCCTTTTTGAAATTTTAACAAATTTGCCAACGACCTATGGAATAACCGTATTATACTAAAAATTAAAAAATTTTCTCAAAATTTATTACATGCATTCGCTAGAAAAAAATCAATCTTTCGAAATCCATTTATAATGTTTTGTGGAAAAGAGTCAATACGTCTAAAATCTGATTTGAAAATGACATATTTCTGGTTTTCTCTGGTAATGCCCTCTTAAGTTAGTTAGTTTACTTCTGCAATTATTACGAGCTCCTGCTATAATTGTCAACTATTTGACATCCACCAAAGGCATTCCTCGTTTTTTGAAGTTCGACGGTGCAAAATTTCTCCATTATAAGAATAAAACTATTTATTTGTATAAAAATCAAAGCCACGCCACGCTGCCTGCCCGCCACTGATACTCCTCTATATAAAAATTGATTGAAGAATGGAGAAACTATGAGCTAGTGAATGAACAACTATAAAAAATAACCTATCCTAAAAGCATTAAAAAACTTTCTACTTAATTATTCATAATAGTATATAAACCAGGTTCCATTATGGCGATGGTCATTAAATTAAACTACATAGCAATCAAAAATACATTAATTTAATTATACACATTATGTTTTCATGGATTACTTTGTGGAATGTTTTACACGCTCCCGATTCTTTGTTTTGTGAGTAGATATTATTAAAAAGTGTTCTATGAAACGATATTTTTATTTTCATGTTCCATCACATGTTTGTACATAACATTAAGTGATAAACCTTTATATAAATCTATTTTTACGTCAGTTCTAACACTGACAAAATGATTGAACACTGATTTATTTAAAACTGAATTAAAAAAAAACATTCTTCTGTGGACGTTTTCATTGGTTTGGTTGCTTGTTAGACTCATAGTAGTACACTTAAAACCATTGATGATAAAAACAAAGTAAGTAGATATATATATATTTTTAACCCCCCCCTCCCCCGGTGACTAAAAACCTAAGCCCGCCGCCGCTCATTTGTACCAAGCGTGACATTTCGAAGACCCCCCCCCCCCCAAAACGTGTCACGTAGTATGGGTACGTTCCCTTACCCATACGGCGGAGCGCCCCGCCTGTCCTTCTACCTACAAACCCAACAAAACTTTCATGGGGTTTGCTGCTTTGATAGTTCCGTGCAGTTTCGGCACGCTTCCATGTCATGTCTCTCTTTGTTTTTACTGTTTATATTTGAAACTGATATTTGAAATAATTAATGGTATGTACAACCATTTTTGGAAAGAGTTTTACGACGCGAAATAAGTGAAAAAAGAATTAATGAAAACGGCTATCGAATAATCAGACTGATTAGACAGTTTTATAAGACCAACTTAAACGGCCTTTCCAATAAACGTGGTGAATATTTTTATACAATTGATAAACAACCATGTACCTACGTAAAAACCTTACTAGAGTATAGAAATGGAAGTGTAACCTAAACCTTGTAGAAACGTAAAATAGAAACCGACATAAAATATTTTCGTTATTCGTTTTTGGGGTGGCGATCTCCTTCTTTAGCCAACTTTTCGGACAGCTTTGCAGTGTCCATCTTCAGGGCAAATTCGGCAGATCCGGCAGATCCAGTAGATGTGTTGGCTTGGCTCGTGTACTTTTGGCCGTGAAAATCTTAAAACATATCTGACGTAAAATAGTTCATGGAAAGATACATACATTGTTTATTACACAAGAAGTGTTGATTATCACCAAATTTTAAACAAAGGTATGAAAACACTAGGCTTCGTATTAACAACCAAAATCTTTAATTCCATACAAGCCATTAAATTATTATATGTATCTCTAGTTAGAAGCCTAATGGAATATAACTCGGTAGTTTGGTCTCCATCTTACAACATTCACATTAATAACATTGAGCGAATACAAAAAAAAACTAAAAATACACACACTAAAAGACAAACGTAAAATAAACGACTTAATATTTTTATTCAAAATATTTATTTCTAAATTTGACTGTTGCGAATTCCTGCAACTCATAAACCTACGAATACCGGCAGTAACTACACGACAAAATACACTATTCCACTGTAGCATTCATAAGCTGAACTACATTGCCCACTCTCCGATACAACGATTTCACACTATGGGAAATCAGTGCTTAGGTGATATTGACATATTTAACATAAACTTGGCGAATTTTGTTGATCTTGTAAAAACCTTATTTCAAAATATAATATATATAAATATAGTATATTTGTAAATCTATGAAATCGCTGTATTTTTATGACTTGTGTGCTTTTTAATCTAATTTTATTTTTATTATTTCTTTATCTGTTTAAAAATCATCTGTCATGAATTAATTGTACTACCAAACACGTAAAAGCCCTTTGGGCGTTAAATAAATAAATAAAATAAATTATCTGTATTTCTCAATACCTGAATATTTCCAAGGTATTTTAAATGTGCCTTATTCTTCTTATTTTTGAAGATATCATAGAAAATCTCTCGGGAATCCGCAAGAAAACTGTCACTTCGCTTTTTATCTTTTTTTGTCTCAAAAACATAGACATTTTTGATTAACGTTGATTTCTAGAATTTATATTTATTTACACATGCCTTTGTAGGTAAATTAACTATGTTTAAAAAAAACATTAATTTAGTAGAATTCTTATACAATTCACGCGGTAATAGTCAATTAAAAAATAATTTGTCCGAAATAACCTCACTTTCACGTCACGGAAATTTCATGTGTCAGTTTGCCGAAATGCGATGTTGCCAGGAAGTTTTTTTTTTTATTAGTAAGGCTGTGTACAGTTTGTCAAATAAGAGTAGAAAATATATGAGGGCGCCACTCTTGACCAAATGGCAATACTAAACACATAACTCATGGTGTTAAAGTAAAGCTGTGTAACCTACATTTTTATAAAAAATGAAAAAGGCATAATAGTGGAAAAAATATTTTTTCATTGCAGTATAGATACCCGCCGATCTCTAAATTAGAATTGCATACAGGTATATTATTATTATACCTTTGCCATTTTGTATTAACATAATGAAGAATAACTATAATGTAATAAAATATAAAGCACAGTTTAGAAATTGTTCACATATATTTAATACTAGATAAAGTACCTAGCATTGCCTGGGCTTTAGATCATGTCTCTGATTTTAGATCTGAATATATTTAACTCATTCAGATCTAAAAGTAGTGTAACTAAACTCACCATTAGTGATTCTTCCTTTCTATCTATTGGTAAATTTAAGTTTATGTTAAATTAAATCGCTTTATACATCACCTTTTAATCAAATTTATGTCATGAAGAAAAAATGTTTTTTAAAATGTGGTTTACTGTGTTCTATACATTCAGTGTCATTGCACTTCAAAAAAATATTTGACAGTTAAATTGGTGTTGCCAGTCTACAAATTTAGTAGTTCCAGTTTTTGTATTTTCTACTCTTTTTTGACAGACTATACGTATAAATTGAAATATCTAAATAAAGATAAATGAAAAACCAAAACACGTAACATTTTCCACAAGAAAAGCTTTTGAATTCATAGATAATAGAAGCATAGGGAAATGTGGCAGTCATATGGACAGTCACCGAGCTAAGACCAAATTGGGTGAACTATCAAAGCGGTGGAGCCAATGAAAAATAATATATACGTTTATATGTAGGTAGAAACAAAGGAGAGTAAGATGTTATTTGCAGTAGTATTTTTGAACGACGTTCCATACTAATAATGCATTATGACTCATCTCCCTTGTTTCTATTATATAATAAATACATATATAGTGAGAGCGATGTGGTCTCACCTACACTGTTCGCTTACCTAGTGTTGTTTGTGTGTTTAAACAAAGTCTTTGTTTTATTTATTTTTAAACTGTTTTCTTTAGAAAGTATCCATTGTGTAAAAAGAGAGCGTAATTATTTCGTATTATTTTACACATTCAACAAAATCCTTCTGAAATATTATCCGAGATTACAGTTTACATGTTGTTTAAAACAGACTTGTCAGCGTTTCATTGTGCTGTTCAACACTGGTCGCTTCCAAAGCCTTCACGTTAAGCTTAAACAAATATTTCTAAAGCTTTTTGTTGAAAAATTCTCATCACCGTTTGGGTAATAAATACTACGCCGTGTCATGCTCGGTATTTAATTGAATAATGAAAATACATGGCACGTGTAGAGGATGATTAAATGGTCATTTTTATGTTTGATTTGGTCACACACAATTTCGGATATACACGACATATGTAGGTAATACCAAAGACATTCAAATTGATAGACGAACCCAACAGAGAAAGCAAGAAGGGGGCCTGACCATCAACCATTCTGTTATATGTCACTAAGCGAGTCAATAACAGAATAAAGGCAACTCGCGATGTAAGATCACGAAAATCAAATCTGCTTACGAATTACTAGTCCTTTTTACAATGGAGCGTAAATTGCTGGCTGCGTAAAAATCTTAACCATAATTGGGGCAAAATTAAAACAAAACTTCGGGCTTGTTTCCAAAATTTTACATTTGGTTTCACTATTTAGTTAGACACTTTTACAAATGTGTTGTAATTTAACCAACTCACTGATTTTTAGCATTGCTACGCAATCCGATGTGGAGGCTGTACGGTTTTTTTAAGAACATTCAGATCCTGTGCAAAAAAGTCCCACAAGATACTGCGCTATAAACCGTTGCCTTAATAACTAAGGGAACGTACCCATACTAAGTTACCAACTTTTTGCAATTTTTAACCCCCCCCCCCCCCCCGGTGGCGTATTTACAATCCCTACCGCGTTTCAGTCGCTTTAAATTTTCAATATCAAAATTTAAGTATTTAGAAATAAAATTATTATTTTCTAATATACACTGTTATGGGCAGAACGCATAACTGCTCTACAATATGTCCCCAGGCCAGCTCACGGTAGAGACAAAAGTACCCTCTATCTCAGAGGGCAGGTCGCACGAATGCGTCGGGATCTCTCTCTCTCTCTCTCCTTCTCTCTCCCACAATCGTCTGGGAATACTCACTGGGGAAAGGCTCCTGCCGAGGCAGATTAACAACAGGATGTAATTAATAGACTCATGTATTGTAAATTCAAACACAGTACAAGGGTTATTACAGCACAATTCAATTCAAGTGATGCATGTTACACAAACCTAGCTATCGAGTTTATATCTCATGATCCCTGTCAACGAAACTTTCTGAGTGGTGGCTTTACGCGAGAGTTCAAACAGTCTATCGTTACGGACACATTAAAGAGGGTAAATCAGAGGACAGCTTACATGGTGATTGAAGAATCCTTCGGCTCTCGGGTTCAGCAGGGCTCATCCCGAGTCTAGGACAGGTCCCGAAGTTCACAGGCATGGTAGAACACCAGCGCTAACACTCGTATGTACTTTAATTACATCGCAGATGTTACTACGTTTAATTTGATCGGGCTAGTTAGCCGCGAACTGTATAGTTCGCGGAGGAGTGTCACGTGCGCCTGAGACGGCTTGTACTACTCGACTGGTGGCGGCGCGGCGGAGCGTGCCGGAATGCCGAGGGGAGAGGAGGTAGGTAACAGGAAACAGCGGGGAGCAACGAGTTGTTGCCCGCAGCGGTTTGTTTAGGGACTCGCGTTGGCGCTCCCTGTTGCTCTAAAAACGTACCATAACACTTCCCCCCGCGCTTGGAAAAAAAGCGACGTGGCAATGGAGCTGTAGGGAAAAAAAATCCTCTTATGCTTCCATCGGGGTTTTTGAGAGATTCGTTGCTTGAGAGATTGCCTAGCTAGAACATACAGTTTATGCTATAGTTTAGGTCACAATGTTTGTAGGGAATGGATGGGGGTACATGGAATGTTTGGAAAAGACAGCTTTGGGGAGAGTACATGGTGTAAAACAACATACAAGGTTATGCAATTGAAAATAACAATACACATGGTTATGCAATTGAAAATAACAATACACATGGTTATGCAATTGAAAATAATGACAATACATTTGTACAAGAGAAGAGAAAAGGTGTGATTCTAAAGTTTCATTGGTCTGGGAGCTAAGTTTGCGAAGCGTGGATTTGTTTGGTTTCGGAGAATTTCGAAGAAAAGGACGTGGTTTCACAGATTCTAAGGATTACAATATCACTGTAATCAGACCCATTTGAGATAACACTCAAGAGTACACTTGGGCCTTAGAAAACACTTGGTTTGGTCGAAAACGTTGAAGTTCACGAAGTGGAGACTGTGGTTGCTGTGCCGCGACTATGGTTACAGAGGCCATTGAAGAGAAGAATCCAGTATCTGCAGACATGCCAGTACGAATCCTAAGTGTTATTATGGTAAACACGGATCGTATATAATGGTTATTGAAGCATAGTGTAGCTCAAGATAACTTGTATTGGTACGCATTCAGCGAATACTGGTGGGTCAAGGTAATGATGGTTTACACATGACGATATATGCGTCACTGCATGACAGAGCAAGGGACGGCAAGGTTGGCATTGATAGCAAGAGTAAGAACAAACCTAGGAGCTAGCGTGCTCAGAAGGTAGTTTAGAGTGTCATAATGTATAGTGGGACAACTCGGCTTGCTGTGGCACGACAAGACAACATACATATGAGCGGTATGGTCTGTGCTTTTAGGAACAAATGCGTAGAAAATGGCAGCAGGAGGGACCTTGTAACCACAGCGCGTGCTGTCAGGAAGTGAAGCTCAGCTTGGCTGTTGATGATGACATCCGCCTGGGCTTCTTTTTAAATCCGGGAGAAATTATTATTAGAGCAAAATTCTTGAAGTTTACCTGCCTAGGGACCAATGAAGAAAAGGTTTGGAGAGAAACAAGATGTGTCCAGAAAATGAAATAAACGAAATTTAGCCACCGACTCAGAGAGTGACGAAGAGAGATTCCTAACTAAATTGTGATTACATGAACATTTTCCTTTTTCAGGAAGACTTGGCGTTTGCCGAGTGACAATATGTCTTGGTTAAAAAACAACCGGCCCTCTATGGCCTATGTTAACATAAGATGGTAACATTTTCGTAGAATTTCAAAGAACAAGACAAAGAATCGTGAACTAGTCACGGCAGAGGGAAACCAATTCATGAATAAAGGTTGTCAAAAAGAGACAGACGTTACGCCAAGTGCATATCGTACATATCCAACATTCATGAATGTGTTTCGTAGAATTGAGAAAGAGAAAAAAGGTGAGACATATGCAGAGATTGAGGGGGAAAACCTGTAGATAACCGGACAGTTACCTATTCGAACTCCAAGTGAGGGCGAAATATGGTCAACGACAGATTTTTCACTTCATAACATACGTCTGAGAACATGGGGGAATGGGGGAGGAGGGGAGGAGGGAGACGAGTTACGAAATTTGCTAGAGACTGGACTAATTTCCAATTCAAACTCTATGTGAAGATGAAACATAATCAACCAGCAGATTTCCTGACTCTTTACATTTATTAAAGGAGGAGAGATTTGAATACACATTATAACAAAGAGGCTAATCTTTCGCGTGTATTGGGCAAAAGATTAGGGGTCATTTTAAAACTTCTACATGATTGTGAGAAAAGACAGACCCTTGCTCCAATTTCACAAACCTGGGGGTTTTCTTATTCGTTCTCCAGACAACGAGTTAGGTGGTTTTGTGCTCAATCGATTAACTCCCACAGCACTATGCCCCATAATTGACAGTGAAGCTGAAAACTAGTCCTTTTGGGATAGTAGATATTCCTGGGCTTCTTTCCTTTTGCAAAGAAGTAAAAAAACAGGAAGTCCACGGGCATCGGCGTTGAATGACAACAAAAGGGTTGTGGACTACATTTCGTAGATCGCACACAAAAGGGTTTGATATTATTTCGTTCGCACGACTCATGGTAAGTGTTTTAACGTCTCCACGTATAGTGTACAAAATATGTAAGTACATACAAGATACAACTCAATTATAGACAGAAGTCAAAGAGTTTATACAAAGCATCTTAAAGAGGATGGCAAAGCCGATATTATGTCGTTCACACGAATCACGGTAAGTGTTTTAACGTCTCCACGTGTAGTGTACGGAATGAACGATTTACAACAAATTTGCCCAGTATTGAAAGACAGTAGCCCAATTACGTTCGAAAAAGTGGGTCCCCATTCAATACAGACGGCGGATTAAGCGGTTCTCATGCCAAAAGACACACGACCAAAATAGAATATACAAAACGGTACTCATGACAAATATGTCACACGACCCACTCAATAACGTTTAGCTATGAGCAAAAGTGATTATGACGAACTTCTCGTATTGTGGCAGGTATTTTAAGGATCCCTCCTATAATGTAACAGGGTTACGTTTAAATACAACACAATAAACGTTAACAATGCTTGTTTTAACACAGTATATGAAGATTTGTTAGATTAACTAACTCCGTAGCCCAGGAGCGTACGATAGAGTAACAAGGAGGTAAACAATTTAATGTCACTTCATATGTTATAAAGGCGGGGTGATGACAGAGTACATTTCTGTTTACACCATGTGACAAACAAAGACAGACCTATATGGTTTTACATACTGTCTGTTGTAGCAACTTCAGTGGGAACAAACAAAAGGGACCAATAGTGGTTTTACATACCCTTTGTGCAGTTACAACATACCGGGTTATGTGCAATTTAGGTTGCAAACAAGAGTTGAATGCCTAAGTTTACAAAACGATTGTTAAACAAAATATTGATGATTCACGTTAAACTGCGGTTATTTATGTATGGAAAACAGGGCTGTCGTTAGGTTTTATTAACCTTTTCCGTCAGGGCTGAGGCATGTAATACAAGACATACATGTTGAGAAGAGGGACAAATCGAGGACTTCTTATAACAACAAAAGACCGAGTATTTGGTTTTACGTACTTTAGTTGAAGCGGGCCCAAGAAGATTTGTATAAGGGTGGAAAGATCAATTTAAAGGCTTTTCCTTTATTTATATACATATGATTTCAAAATGGACGTGTCAAAATCCAATTTGTTAGCAAAGAGCTCGGGTAGGACGCCATCAATTTTTTAACATTTGAGAAAAATTGAAAACTACTGTACACAAGGAATGTGATTATGTGAGTAACCACATATTTTTACCATGATGAGTAAAATATGGAGCATGTTAGGATGGTTTACTAATCCTGGGTCGTGATTTAACGCTTTGGAGTTTACCAAATCCGACTTTAGAACGACGCTCCAGTACTTACAGAACATAAAAGAAAAATTTTTTGAAGAGATTCCTTCCGATATGATGAAAAAAAAAACAAACAAAAATGGTGAAAATTACAATATTGCATTACATAGCAAGGCGTGCCATGGCATGAACGTTGCGTAGTGTGAGGGGTTGAGAGGCAATGATTTGGGTTCATGACTCCCAGACACTGTGACTCGACGGGTGTCTCTGCTCTAAAGTGATCAATTTTAGAACAGGTGAGAAAAAAAATAAATAAAAAACGTGTGAAACAAAAATTACGGTGGTTGCCAATTCACGAACATGAACGGGGTAAACTACACCGTGGAGTGTACATACATTTACAAAAATGATTTTTTTTAACAATATTCGTTTTATCAACGAAAGGGTGGACATGTAATTGACACTTTACACGCCAGACATTGTAAGACTTCAATGTGCTTACAAAAAGGGTTGTGGTGATACACACTGGATCATTTTGAGTTTGCTGAGATAGTGGGGGTAGTTTTACTCGACTCCTCACTTCCAGTCTTTGCGATATCCTTAATATGGTAATTACCAATGTGCCTTCCAGAGAAGTCAGACAAAGAGTACACTAGATCTGATATCTTTCTTAGAACTTTGGCCTTCACGAAACGTGGTGCCAGCTTGGCAGAGAAATACGTGGCTCCTTGGGAAAGTGTGTTGTTCTTTCTCCAAACTATGTCTCCTGTGTTGAAGGTGACATGTTTCCTACGTAGGTTGTATCTGTCCGCACTCTTTTGATGAGCCAGGAGTAAAGCATCAGTGACTTCACTGTAGATGGCCGACAGTTCTTCCAGACGATGGGCATAGTCCGCGGTAGGGTTGCTAGTGGCGGCAATTGACGTAGGAAAGTTTGTGTCCCTATGTAGAGAACCGTGAACAACTTGTTCCATACCGTGTTTTAAGAAGAAAGGTGTGTAACCAGTGGCCAGGTTAACCGTGTTGTTCATAGCAGCCTGAATTTTATCTAGGTTTTTACACCAAGTGCGTTGATCTTTATCAACTAGAATAGCCAGAGCTGTGTTGATTGTCTGGTTATAACGTTCGACAGTGTTATTTTGTGGGGTATACAAGGTATTATAGTAAATGTCCTTGATTCCGTATTTGGCAAGAAAATTTTTGAATTCTTGAGCAATAAATTGTTTTCCGTTGTCAACTATTACGGTTCTGGGTGTTCCGTAAGGTATAAAAATGTGTTTTTCCAGAAGTTTGATGATGGCGGACGCATTGGCTCTTTTTAAAGGGAAGATCCAACAGAATTTAGTGAAAACATCCACTACACTAAGTATGTGCATGTGTCCGGCATAACTTCGAGGAAAAGGTCCGACGAGGTCCATTGACAATGATTGTAGGGGTCTGTCGGCACGTTTGGGATTACCCATTAGGCCGGCAGGTGCTGCCGTGCTATGTTTATAAGCTTTACAAGTTTCACATTTAGAGATGTAATTGCGAATTTGCTTAAAGAGACCAGGCCAGTAATACTTCAAGGTGATCTTTTTATACGTCTTGAAATTTCCTGGGTGTATGGAGTCGGGAGCACTATGATTGTCAATGATTATTTGTTCTCTACCTTCGAGGGGAACGACAAGTTTCCACGAGTAATCTTCGAGGATGGATAGTGGTGCCTTGCAATTACGGTATAATTGTCCTTCTTTTATGATAAAGTTAGGAAACTTTTGTTGGTTATTTTTACAACCTTCGAAGATTTTCAAGTACCATTCATCTTTTGTAGATGGAGGGGGGGCAATTGTGTCAACATTTAATGAAGCTAGTTCAATTCTTGAAAGGGCGTCGGGAACAATATTGTCCGCGCCTTTACGGTGAACAACATCAAAATTGTATTGAGACAAACGGGAGGACCAGCGAGCGAGCCTACCGGAGGGATTACTTAAAGAGATCAGCCATTTCAAACTACTATGGTCTGTGACTACAGTAAATTTGCTACCGTCTATGTAACCGCGGAAATGGTGAACAGAATCCAATACAGCCAATAACTCTTTTTCGGTAATTCCGTAGTTTTTCTCGTGTTTGTTTAGTGTGCGGGAAAAATACGCTACAGGGTGTTCGCCATCTGGGAATTCTTGAGTAAGAACTCCACCGATTCCTACATTGGATGCGTCCGTGTGGAGGGTAAAAGAGAGTGCAAAATCCGGGCAATTCAGAACGGGAGCTTTTTGAAGGGCATCTTTTAAAGTTGTAAACGCTTCTTCAGCTTCGACAGACCATCGGAAATTGCTGACACCTTTACGGATGCCGGTAATTTTATTTAAGGGGGCTGCAATAGTGGAAAAGTCTTTGATGAATCTCCTGTAGTAACCTGCGAGTCCAAGGAAACCTTTGACTTCCTTCGCGTTCTTGGGACGGGGAAAATTTGCCATGGCTTCCACCTTAGCGGGGTCTGTTCTTAGGCCTTTTTCGTCGACAATGAATCCCAAATAACGTAGACGGGACTTACAGAATTCAGACTTCTTCAAGTTGATGGTTAAACCCGCGAACTTGAGTTGTTGGAAAACTTTTTCCAGCATTAATAGGTGTTTTTCAAAGGTATCGCTGACGATGATGAGGTCGTCAAGGTAACAAAACAGGCTGTTATCGACTTCAGGACCGAAAAGTTTGTCCATCAGTCTTTGTAACTCGGCGGGGCTATTTTTTAGACCAAAGGGTAATCTTTTAAAATGGAACATTCCCCTACCAGGTACAACGAAAGCAGTTTTTTCGCACGATTCTGCGTCCAAGGGTATTTGCCAAAACGCTTTGCTGAGATCGACAGAAGAGATGAACTTGGCGTTACGCAGCTTGTCTAAGGTTGCGTGAACGTGAGGTAAGGGATACGCATCAGCTTCCGTGCAAGAGTTTAAACGTCTACTGTCGAGACAGAAACGTGCAGAGCCGTCTTTTTTAGAAACCAAAAGAGTTGGGTTGGTCCATGCACTTCTGCTGGGAACCACCACACCCATTTTTAACATTTCGTCAAGTTCATTTTCTAAAAGTTTAAGTTTTTGGGGGGCTAAGTTGTAATAACGTTGCTTTATGGGTGGGCCATTGGTTTTGATATGGTGCTCAACCAAATCTGTCAAACCTAATCCGCATTTTTCGAAGGATATTGATTCGAATTTATTGACCATTTCCTTTAGTTGGAGAGCCTGGTCCGTGCTTAAATTTTCGTGAGGTATTATTGTGCGGATCTCACTAATTTGAGCGGCAGTGGAGGTTTCGCCAAGAGTATTAAATACTTGGGGAGCAACATTGAATGCCTTCCAGAAGTCAACGCCAAGGATGAAATTCTGGGATATAGAGGGCACTATTAGAAAGTTGATTGTAACTATTTTATTGTTACAATTGATTGGCAGGGCCAGGGCACCGATGACCGGCTGAGAAACATTATCTGCAGTCGTCAGGTGTGTCGATTGGGGCGAAATTCTAAAATCACTGTTAACAAAAGGCAGGTGAGCATTGTTGCCAAGACAGCTGACAGATGCCCCACTATCGAGTAATCCGGAAAAGGTCACATTGTTAACAGAGAAGGAAGCATAGGGTCTCCCATCTTTAGCTTGTTTGCAACAAACCGAAGAAACATTTAAGGTCTGGTTAAAATACTTAATGTGTGCTAACCAATCAGTCCATTCTTTAGACCTTGGTTCAGAATGGGTGCCTGAGAGGTTATTATTTAGTTTTTTGGCCTCTTCATGTAGAAATTTGGTGGGGGCTTGGAGAGATCCACCTGAGGTCTGACATCGCTTGGGTTTTGTAACCTTTCCATGTCGTGTCTTGATTTCTTGAAAATATTGCGCAGTTCGTCGCGTGGAGGAGAGCGGTCCCTAGAGTGATGTCTCTTGGAAGTTCGGGGTTCCTTGGATTCCAGAAACTTCGCTTGCTTGAAACAAGTAGTGGCCAGATGGCCTACTTTTTTGCAAAAAGAGCATACTTTTTTGTTGTCGAATTCTGGTTTTAAACCAGACGAACGGCTTGGCACAACTACATTATTAGACACATTCTTTATGTTCTTCCTATCCTGGTATGATTCCAGAAGGAGACAGACTTCGTTAAGCTGGGCCAGGGATGCAATTTTCTGCGAGGTGATGATGTTCTCGTATTTGCTTAAAAGGCCATCAGTTATGACTGGTAATAGTTCAGCTTCCGAAACGGGATGTGAAAGCTTGATGTTAATGGATTCAGCCCTTTCTATGAATGTTGCTACAGGTTCATTTACCAGTTGTTTAATAGATAGTAAAGATAATTTGATCCTGTGCTGGGCTTCTGTTTTTCCGAAGCTCGAGATTAGGGCAGATCTGAGTTTATTCCAATCTTTGCATTTAGTTTTTTGGATGCGGTGCCAGGGTATCAATTCTGGGGAGATGAGTTCTATGAAGTTTTTTCGTAGAATCTCGAATGGGATATTTTTGATAGTAGCCGTTTCTTCGATACGGTCGATGAAATCCAGCACATCGGAGACGCCGTTATATTTGACTTTCCAAGAGGATAAATCGTAAGTTTTATCTTGTGTCAAGGTGGGTGCGATGTCCTGTTTTATCATTACTTGCGGCATAGGTTCTTTGTTAGGAACAAGATTATCCAAAACTTGCATAGCCAAGCGTGAATTATTTTCGCTTGATGGGGCGAGGTTTATTTTCTTAATATACTTTTTGTTAAATAAAAGTGCATAAGCCTTTAATGTAGATTTAGATTTGCTAGATGGCGAGAGTCCTCTATCCTTTAAAGCAGTTTGTAAGTGAGTTTTGGATAAACTGAGCACGTTGGGAATGATACCCAAATTGGATGATGCCATAGCTTGATTGTTTTCCATTGTGAGTTTCCCGGGAGGTGAAAAAATTTTGCCAGGGATTTCCTTTAGCAAACGCAAAATTAATTTTGTGAGGCACTTTTCACTTGGTAACCACTGGTTGACACTTCTAACATAGTTATAGAAAACTATATTCCATACTACAATTTGGTATACATGACACCAGAATTCATGGTCAAGGTGGAAAAAAATTGGCGTGGACTGACCTTAGGGGAAACACTTTTTTATTTTTCACAAAGCACTTTTGGAAATTCGGTGAAATTCACAAGTATTAAACTGATTTTTCAAAAAATTGGCCAGGACTGGCCTTTAGAAAACGGCTTTTTAAATTTTCACAAAGCACTTTGCACTGAGAGGGGCACTAAAATTCACAAAAGGCACTCTTCTGGCAAATAGGAACAAACTTCCGGATGAAAATAATTGAATATGGGATTTGATACGTCAACCACATTGAAATTGTTTTATTTATTCATGGAACCAATCATTGATTTTATTATATTATTTCACTTTCCTTTATGTAGGGAAAAAAACACAATTCACTTTACACTTATGCTGAAAAAAAAACGGTACCTATAATGTAGAATAGGGAAAAAAGTCATTATTTTGTCCATTTAGTGTAATATAAATTGTACTAATTTAATAGACACAAGTGGGCCAATTGGTATATTGTGCAAAACAACAAAAAAAACGTCAGTCCGAAATTTTTGATTAAAGGAATTCGCACAATAAACTGGGATTCCAGCATCAAGTTTGTAATAATCATTTCCGTTGCTAGCCGGTTTAGTTATAAAAGGGCGTTCTGATTAAAAAAGTGCTGCATAGCAACAGATAATCATTTGTTCCGACGGGTTTTTTTTGTTGGAATTTGGCGCGGGAACAGTTGCGCGCGCAGTCCGGAGACTAGGTATTTGCTGCGTTAATATTTGCCGTTTGCATAGGCGCGAAAGCTGTTGCGGACCGGTGTTTGTGGCGCGTGCGCAGTCAGATTCGCGGTTTAAATTTTGGGCGACCTTCTACTTGCTTCTAAAATGGCTGCCTTTAAAATGCGGCGTGATTCTACCCATATGTTTCTGTGGTTTTTTCACAGAAATTCCTGTACACTGGATGTAGAATAACAAGTTATAATTAATGTTCACAAAACAATTCCTGTGCAGGGAGAATTTCGACCAGTTGCATCCAGCAAAACGATCGGGACAGAGGGAGAAAAGAAAGAAAAAAAATTCCGAGGCCCCACGCTGTGGCGACAGTTGTTATGGGCAGAACGCATAACTGCTCTACAATATGTCCCCAGGCCAGCTCACGGTAGAGACAAAAGTACCCTCTATCTCAGAGGGCAGGTCGCACGAATGCGTCGGGATCTCTCTCTCTCTCTCCTTCTCTCTCCCACAATCGTCTGGGAATACTCACTGGGGAAAGGCTCCTGCCGAGGCAGATTAACAACAGGATGTAATTAATAGACTCATGTATTGTAAATTCAAACACAGTACAAGGGTTATTACAGCACAATTCAATTCAAGTGATGCATGTTACACAAACCTAGCTATCGAGTTTATATCTCATGATCCCTGTCAACGAAACTTTCTGAGTGGTGGCTTTACGCGAGAGTTCAAACAGTCTATCGTTACGGACACATTAAAGAGGGTAAATCAGAGGACAGCTTACATGGTGATTGAAGAATCCTTCGGCTCTCGGGTTCAGCAGGGCTCATCCCGAGTCTAGGACAGGTCCCGAAGTTCACAGGCATGGTAGAACACCAGCGCTAACACTCGTATGTACTTTAATTACATCGCAGATGTTACTACGTTTAATTTGATCGGGCTAGTTAGCCGCGAACTGTATAGTTCGCGGAGGAGTGTCACGTGCGCCTGAGACGGCTTGTACTACTCGACTGGTGGCGGCGCGGCGGAGCGTGCCGGAATGCCGAGGGGAGAGGAGGTAGGTAACAGGAAACAGCGGGGAGCAACGAGTTGTTGCCCGCAGCGGTTTGTTTAGGGACTCGCGTTGGCGCTCCCTGTTGCTCTAAAAACGTACCATAACAACACATTGGAAAGATTATTTTATCTAGATTTTAGAACAATTTTTGTTTTTGCAATGTGATAAAAAATAACCAATATAGAGTTATATTTAAAATGTAAATTGTCGTTACCGCGACTGAATCGGTATAGGTTTTGTAAATACGCCCCCCGGTGACCAAAAACCTTAGGCCGCCGCCGCTCATTTGCGTGACATTTTGAAGACCCCCTCCTCGTAAACGTGTTACGTAGTATGGGTACGTTCCCTAAGCGAACTTTACATCCCCCTGCAGAATTTTGATTATTTCAATGTGAGCACTTCGATGGCCAACGTACGACTGATATTATAACTTATTCAAAACATTCTCGAATTTTCCTAGTTCCAAATATGGTAATGAAATTTGTCTCCAACTCATCGAAATGATACAAAGATTTCATGTTAGGGCAAGTCTATCAATTTGAATGTCTAAGGGTTACCACGAGCTACAATGACAGATTACTTTTTTGACGTCAAATCGCCCCGGTCTTCTTTTAATGTTTCTGCGTTCTAAGGTATATCAGAAAACTTCCTAAATCTTTTCAGAATATGTTTATATGTATATATTTAATAAATGGGAACTGCCTTAGTATATCTGCTATACTAGTCCCAGCTAGAGATCGTAAGAGATGTCATCATTCTAATATTTTCTGTCTTTTTCATTTTCAAACAAGAAGGAAGATGACGAACGTCAGTGATGTCCGAACGAGCTCTCGCTGGAACTAGTTTACCGTATATATAGACCGGTGAATAACTAACTCAAAAAAACATTGTTCGGTTTATACTATATTTGTAGCTGACTTTTTTTGTGCATTACAGATTAATATAATCCTATTACAATACACATAAGATATACATAACTTTAAACGAGAAAGAAGAAAAAATAAAATTACAATAATACATATTTTAGAGATCTTGCCTTAAATTACTCTTGAAACCTTCAAGACTAATGTTGAAAATGTCAAGGGACCTAGAGATATCATTTAGCAGCACCATACCTCTTATCATGCTGTGCATGACTTGTAATTTTGTAAGCGATTATTTGTAAAGCGGTGTAATTTAAATCATTCTGGGATTTTTGCTCGTTACAGCCGTGGCCTCGTAATGAGCGTTTTCGTCATAACCGGGTTCGACTATACCTAAAATTATAGTACATACAAAAAGCTTTACAGTACACCAGCTTTTTCCCGCGGCTTCGCTCGCATGGTATTAGGGGATTCCCACTCCGCCTCCTCCACCTTCCCTCTCCCCATTCCACTCCCCCATAAACCCCCCTCCCCCTCCACCCACCCCTCCTCACACTCCAATCCCCCCATCGACCTCCTTCCCCCCTTCCCCTCCATCCATCCCACCCCCACTCCTACCCCCTCCACCTTCCCTCTCCCCACTCCACTCTTCCATCAACCTCCCTCTCCCTCCCCCTTCTTCTCCAACCACCCCTCCCCGTACCCCTTCCCACCCCCCTCTCCCATCCCACTCCGCCTCCTCCACCTTCCCTCTCCCCATTCCACTCCCCCATAAACCCCCTCCCCCTCCACCCACCCCTCCCCACACTCCAATCCCCCATCGACCTCCTTCCCCCCCTCCCCCTCCAACCATCCCTCCCCCCATCCTCCCCCCTCCACCTTCCCTCCCCCACTCCAATATTCCATCAACCTCCCTCTCCCTCCCCCTTCTTCTCCACCCACCCCTCCCCCACCCCATACCCCTTCCCTCCCTCCTCTCCCATCCCACTCCGCCTCCTCCACCTTCCCTCTCTCCACCCCACTCCCCCCTCTCCATCAACCCACCCCTCCCCCCACCCCCCACCCCCTACATCCCCCACTCCCCACACCATCTTCCATCCTTCCCCTTTCCTTCCATCCGCCCTCTCCCTCCCCTAACCCCCCACCATCCTCCCCCTCCCCTTCCCCCGTCACCAACTACCTCCCAACACCCCCTCCTCCCCTCCCCACTCACCCCTCTCACCTATCGCATTCCACACATGCATTCCCGATACATTTAGTTTTCAAACTGCTCGCATGCCACCTATTATAATTTTTTATACAAATTTCAAAATGCCAGAACTCAACGGTAGTTTTACGCAAAATAACGAACAAAAAAAAAGAATTATCCAATTTGGTGCAGTCGTTCGGGTTCATGCGCATACATGCATTTCGGTGGTTCATTTTTAGAGATAGTTATTAAGTACGACGCCAACAAAGCACTCTTTTTAGGGTGAATTGCCTAATTAAAAAAAAAAAAACATCGTTTCCAAGGCGACAATTGGTTTGCTTTTTTTCTGACGTTTGCACTAAATCGATTTTGTTAGGGACAGAAAACGTATGATAAATAATTTCATAACGCCAGAGATTATTCATAACGCCAGAGCTTACCAATATATGTAGCCTATAGTACTCGCAAATAATGGAGCTGTCTATTAATGAAAGAATTTTTTAAATCTATTCAGTAGTTTTTGCGTGAAAGAGTAACAAACATACATCCAGACATCTATACATGCATACAAACTTTCGCCTTTATAATATTAGTAGGAAAGGATTTTGTAAAAAAGTGGTAATTCAGGGTACGTCTATTTATAATACAACCATTCACGATACGACCCTTCAAACTTTATGTGCGTATAGGAGGGTTAACCTAGATAATAATACAGCCAAACCCTTTCAACTAAACAAATCACACCATCGATGGGAAGATGAATGGTAACTGCTGTGGGGAAAGAAGCCACACCTCATCGTTTCATAACTTGCGTGACTAGATCGGTGGAAATTACATCACTTTTTATGGGAAATTGGTAAAATAAAAATAACATTGGTGATGCGATGAAATCATTGGAAGAAAGCTCTAATAATTTAGTTTCGATGGCGTCCATGTTGGAACTTTTATCCTTTTTTATATTCTAAAAACATTACTGGCTTAATGGGCATATTAGACCTTTCAATTCTGCCTCGCAATTAGGTTGTAGATACCAAATTGCACCGTGTAAACAAGACATTGGATGTTTCCATGTCATTGCGCGTCATCTTTCCACCGTATTGAAAATATTCAACTTGTTTAATATTTTCAATACGATGGTTCTGTTGTCCATTCGTGCGCATGCGCAAATGCGGCGTTGCATGCGCGCGCAACACTGTGCACGCGTTGTTTGTTTTGTAGTGAAATATTAACCTTGAAAATGGTTTTTAAATGGAGGGAAGAGCATACGCCTCTGTTCTTAGAGCACTTTAAGAACTATCCAAGCCTGTGGAACATTAAATCAGAGGGATATAATTCCCGCGCTCACGACCTGCTTCGAAGACATTCTAAACTCTATGACAGCAATGTGATTATATGGTCCACTTCTGTCAAGTACGTCTAAACAGTACACCCTTTCAATTATACGCCGTTCTACCAAATCTCATCAATGTGGTTGATATGTGTAATATCGCCTTAAGGACAATCTGATTGTTAGTTTTTTTTTTTTTTTTTACATTAACACCACACAGGAGGCCCTGAGGAAAATAATTTCCCTCAGGGCCTATGTCATCTTTGTAGATGCTGTGTGGAGGGTCTCTTTGAGGAAAGGAAGGAGTGAACATGGGTCTTGAAGAGACCCATGTTGTAGGAGGGAGGAAACACAGAGGCCGTTAGTTCTAAAACTAAAGAGATTATTAGTAATAAGATCTAAATTTAAAAACCATTTCCTAATTTAATCCATATTTGCATAAGCAAGATCAGTTTTCATTCAAATGAAATAGTGTAGGAGCCTGATATTTTACGAAAATAATAATAATATAATGATGTATAACAAATAAACTTTTATCAAATTATTTTTGCTTTCGTCTGAGCAGTCTGTCTGAGCATACATGTAAATAATTAAATAAACTTTATTTTGTCTAAGAAAAACCACCGAGGTAAGGGAACACAGTTAAAAACACAAAACTTGGTTAAATTTTATAATGATCTGATCTGAATAGCCTTCTCAACCTTCCCCTACCCATTCTCCTTTCTACTCCTCTTAAAAAAATTTCCAAAATGGCAATCCCATCTTTACAATGGCTATTGTAATGCTACATTTGTGATTTTTGTACTGGATAACATTTAATCGAAAATACCTTGGTGAGTTAACACAACGATAAGTAAAAAGATCTGAATAGCGTTCACAACCATCCTCTTCCTCTTCTCCTTCATACCACCCCATCAAAAAGCTTCACAACATTTTCCGAAATGGGGCAGTTGGGACTCTAGTGCGACATCACTTTTCAATTTCAATTTGGGAGGTGGGTATGGGTACCGCCGCCCCGGGAACCATTTATTGGATTACCAACACTTCTGCCATAGGTCACTCCAAGTGGTCAGTTACATTTGGTGACTTACATGGATGCCCGGATTCGTCAGTGTTCAGGTCTTTGCAGCGGATGTGCCTGCCCACCAGCTGCATGGCGGGCCGGATCGTATTAGGTCGGTATGGGGAGACCCTTTGACCTCTCCACTTGGAGTATCCCGACCCAGCGTTTGGCACCGCAGCGGGAGGATTGGATTCATACGTCCATCACTCCTGGACATGCTGACCCCTAGTTTCCTACACACCCCTCATACCTTTTTCCTTCCCGGAACTACCTCATTCTTCTTTTCCTTGGACAGCATCTAGCATCACCTTCACATAGCATCTCTGAGGCAGTGTGTAGGGCTCTTACCCTTAGGCCCCGAGGGAAATTATTTTCCTTAGGGGCGAAGTTCCAAGAGGCATAAAGGAAAATTATTTTCTTCCGTCTGGTGTTATTGGAAAAAACAAATCACTTATTATTACAAAATAAGTTATTCGTTGCATTTAGAACTGTGATGAATTATTTTTACACCTAAGAGCGTTTAACCAGCCAGCGGACGAAAATCCACATTTCGTCGAAAGTTGTTCTTCCGATCATGCAGGGCGGTTACAATGAGAAAGATTAATTATTCTCCGTACCAGCTTTTTAAAATTATAACTCAATATCGAATTTATTTCAATCCAAATTAGCTTTAATTTATACCTTCATCCAAAAATGCTGAAAGGCGTGATGATAAAACTATTAAAATAATGTACTTTTTTATTATAAGTATTTATCATTTTTCAATAATGTCTAAATTTAATAAGAATGTTAAAAAAATTTGAAATATATTAGTTTGTAAGTGCGCAAATAAATACACAAATGAACCAATTTTCGTCAAGAAACACATGTACGTACATATTTTTTAATGATTTTATTGAAACTAAAATTAAAATTCTAAAACAAACTTTTGCTAGATAATGTATTGATTTATTTTACTGCATGATTATATTATTTGAAATGGGTGTGGTATAATACAAAAAAAATTGAAAATTTAACAAATCTGCCAACGACCTATGGAATAACCTTATTATACTAAAAATTTTAAAAAAATCTAAAAATTTATTACATACGAATGCTAGATAAAAGAACAATCTTTCGAAATCCATTTATAGTTTTTTGTGGAAAAGAGTCAATACGTCTAAAAACTTTTTTGAAAATGACGTATTTCCGGCTTTCTCTGGTAATGCCCTCCTAAGACTCCCATTTTAAAACGCACATCACAGTGGAGTGGCATTTTTTTAAAACAATTCCGGGAACTAAAAAGGTTGTTATAATTTTTCCGCATTGGTGCTATCTTAAAATATCGGCGAAAGAATATAAGAAAATTTTAGAAAGCATATTACTGTTAAAATAGCCATATCTTTTTTCTGAAGTAAGACAAAGTAAATGTTTTGCGTTTCAAAATCTAAACTAAATCAGCGTTTCTTAATAAGCTGGTATGGTAGATTTTTTAACAATATGAGGAGTTGAAAACTAATTTTTTAAAATTTACTGGTCTCTCGGGCAAGATTGTTTTTATTTCCCAAAGGTATAGGCTCTGTTAATTTATTTTGGACTGCGATCAATAGCATGGCTATCAGAGTTCCGTAATAAAAAATAGAATCTTAGTTGCGCTCGAAAAACTAATCCAATAAAATTGCCAATATCTCAAAAACTGACGACACATTTCTAACAGTATGTTATGATATTTTGGTCTGTCGAGAGATGGCCCAACAGACCACCAAGAGATAACGTTGACTATCGGGTTAAGTGTATACAGCATGTATTCAACCTGTATACATGATGTATACACTTGACTAACTTTAACCAGTGATTACTGACATTTAACCTGTTGTAAAATTGTGTAAATTTTAAGAAGAAAGACAAAAATTCCCGGGTTACGAAAAATCTGACAATATTTTAAGGCTCTAACTACCACCACATAAAGCCGCCGCTAACCGAATTTCTACCGATTTCTTACATATCTCCCTTAAACACTAACTTGAAGTTTTTAAGCTCCTAAAAAAATATATGTTATTTTTGAAGATAATATCTAGGAGCAACGCAAACTATATATAACTCCCTCGATAGAAAAAAATCGCAAAGTATGCTCCAAAAATTGTGATCAACACGTTTGTTTCAGTTATTTTACAAGTTATATGAAAAAATTCACAGAGTTTCTTTAAATGATACTTAAGATGCCTTCCAGAGATTTTGCCTCTATTTTAAATGTGTGTTTTATTAAACATTTTCACAATTTTAAATATTAACACGCTCTTCTAACATTCGTAATTACATATCTCTCCATCTTCTTCTTTTTGAGCGCGGATGCGGCGCCTTAAAGGGGAAATGTTGCTTGTGTCGCGATGGAGGACATAGCCAGCCGGGGAATTGAACTTATAACGCCTGGGTGGGACCCAGACGCGATGCCAACTCAACCACTGACTAGGGATGTCGAAAGTGAAAAAAAATATCGATATATCGATGTATCGGTCAAATTTTCAAAGATTTTGCGTTTTTAAAATAATAGTAAATAAAATATTCAGCTCAATATTATCAATAGTAATTTTTATAAACTTTGTGCATTACTTTAATGTTCAAAAATCTCAATAAAAATTAAGGTATTTTTATCGGTATTCATTTTTATTAGGTAATAATTACAAAAATATAAAAAACTAAAAAGCTGTCTTCTAACTTATATGTAAACTGAGACGCATACAAAGTTTGTATACGTCTCAGTAACATTATATTGGCATACTAATCTGTCAAAAAGGACTTCGTGTTTGGAACAAGGTATAGTCAATAATCATAGAAAATTGGGAACCAACACATAGGAGTGGCTTAGAAAAAAATGGCGAAAATAGCATACATTTCTATGTATGTACCTACACATATGAGATAGTATTAGTGATCACAAATACTAATGCAAAAACAATAGATTGGTAAGCTATTAAGGCTGTCATACCAGCAAATCATAATTTCGATTCCGACTGCACCGCTCACACATCAGCCGTTGCAAGCGGACGTTTTTGGAACTAGATTTCGTTCCGCTAGAAGCCGGGTTTCACGTACCTATAGTTCACGCGAAGCTGGACCTACAGTATGGTTCAGATAAAGATGTTGAATTCTCGCTTCCAGAATTTTAATAAGTAGTAGTTATTTGTAATTTGTGTATTGAAGTGCGTAGACATAAATAGATACATAAACACAGTAGGTATAAAGTAGATACCTACACAAAAAAACAATTTGTTATATTTTTTTAATATTTTGTTTTTTGTTTTTTCATTTTATTTTACGGCCATTAGAGTGGAAGAATTGAAACGTTACTTGAAATGGCTTTAGCCGTGTTTAGTGACCAGATCTGAAAAGTCAGGTACTTCCCCACCTCCATCTTCCCTAACTCCTTCCCCTCCCCCACTACCTTCAGCCTCACAACATACCCCAATTGGGGGTGATAGTCCCACTGGCTCCAGACGGGAGCAGTTGGGACTCTTGTGCGGTATTCATGAAAAAAAGAGTACCTAATATTCAGTTGGATTGTAAAAAATATCTCATTTTGAAATATTTATTCGTGTGCATAATTTTTAATTTTATATTTATGTGAATACCGCACAAGAGACCCAAATGCTCCCGTCTGGAGCCAGTGAGACTATGACATGACTATGGGGTATAGTATGAGGCAGAAGGTGGTGGGGAAGGGCAGGAGATGGGGAAGAGGAAGCGAAGAATTACTTGGCTATTCAGATCTGGTCACCAAACACGGCCAAAGTAATTTTTAGCAACGTTTCAATTCTGAATGGTGGTCTTACACCAGGGCGATACTAAAGTATCTTCCACTCTGGAACGTGACGCAAATATATTATTTTTATATGAAATAACCCAAATTAGTCAAACAAAATTTATTTGCCCACGCCGGGATTCGATCCCACGACCTTCGGATTGCGAGTCAAGAGCCTTACCTCTTGACCACGCCGGCCGTCAATAAATAGTATCAGTAATTTGGAAGGCGGGTATGGGTACCGCCGTCCCGGGAACCATGTATTGGATTATCAACACCGTACGGGTAGCCCGGGTTCATGGGGCGAGGTTTGTCAGGATCTCGGCGGCGGTGGAATCTGCCCCACCAACTACGTAGAAGGCCGGATCGGGAGAGACCTTTTTTTACAATCGCTCGACACATTGCCTATCTCTTCTTTGGGGATGCTGTGTGAAGGTTCGTTTCAGGGAAAGGGAGGAGAGGATCTTCTGAGAAGGAAAGGGTATTAGGGGTGGGTAGAAATGTGGGGGTCAGCGTGTCCAGGAGAGCGGATGTATGAATCCATCCCTCCCACTGCGGTGCAAAGCGATGTTCCGAGAGAGTAAGGCTGGAGAAGTCAAAGGGACTCCCTCAACCACTTTCTCTAGATCCAACCTGCCATGCAGCTGGTGCGCAGACGCATCCGCCGCCAAGACCTGAAAAAACCTCACCCCATGAACCCAGGCACCCCTGCTAGTCACCAAACGTTGCGAACCACTAAGGATGACCTACGGCAGACGTGTTGGTTATCAAAAAAATGGTTCCCGGGGCGGTGGTACCCATACCCGATTCTCATGTTTGTTATTTTTGTAACACGAAAAATGGATATAAAAAAGCCTACCCCCCATCCCTCTCAACCCCCTCCCCCTCTCACCCCACAACCTCTAACCACCCTCCACCCCCCCGCCTCTTTTACCCCCCCCCCCCTATATAAAAATCAATTGCTGTTTGTTAGTTTCACTAAAACTCGAGAACGGCTGGGCCGATTTAGCTGATTTTGGTTTTGAAATGTTTGTCGTAGTCCAGGAAAGGTTTAAACGTTGAGAAAATATGGAAAAGTTGCGAGGAAGATAGTAAAATCAACAATTTAATTCTCCCATATAAACTGTTCTACATACTTTCCTGTGAATTGCTAACCGTTCATCCGATTGCGATGAAACTTTGGTGAGTTGTTGTGAGCACGCCCGCAAAGTAGTCCAGTCAATAAATGCTCCAAAAGGAGGTGTAGAGTGCGTGAGCAGGGACCTAAGCGATTCCTCCAGAAACTTGTTTAGGGTGCTTAGGGTGTGAACATACTAAAAGTCCTGACGTCTTGGTTGTGAGCTAGGGGGAAGGGGGGGAGGGGGAGGTCCCAATTTTCGGGTTTCCGCTTATATCTCAAAAACGGTGCGTCACACATGAAAATTTCCTAAGGATAAGTAAAAAAAGCTCATAAAATTATCTACAACTTTTATTCTTTACGTAATTTTCGAAATCACGTCCATTTTTGACTTACACGCTCCACAAATGTAGATATTTTTGAAAAAAATTATTTTACCTCACATTTTTCATCAAACATTCCTTCATATCGTCTAAAATATTCATCAAAGAAAGAAATTTATTTATAAGAAGTTGTAATAAATTTAATTCCCTTTTAGAATATATATGTATACATATGCAAATAAGTCTCCAACCAGTAAATATTTACAGCAATTTTAAGGTTTTGCGTAAAATGTCGTCATTTTCAGAAAAAGCTGTTTTTATCTTATTACTGACACACCGACGTGCAACGACGATTATGCGACGCTCTTTTAGTAAGGCGTATGATCAGATATGACCATGGAAACCACATTGATGCTATCATTCAAAAGCCGAGAAGGCATAACAGGAGGCAGAGGTATTTTGCACAATGTACTAGAAGTGGTTAGTTGGTATGAGCGCAACTCATGAGATCTGCACTTCCCTTGAAGAGTATTGTGGAGTCTTCACGTCCAGTAACAACACAAGGACCTCGGACAAGCCCACCGAAGTAAAGATGCAGCAGACATTTTCAAACTCAGTCAGTGGTTTGATGCACATCCTCCCTTCCCACAAGCCAATGAAATAATGTCAATTCCCAATGTCTTCTGTCAGCTCGTCGATAAAAAATCACGATGAAAAGGTTGCAGTTGACCCAACATTTCTGTTTCACCGGATGTGTATAAGCAAACGATCAGATGAGGATTTGAAGAAATTCTTTGAGTATGAGTTGGCCCCATTTCCCTTGGCACTGTTCAATGAAGGTGGGATGTGGAAGACAACTAAATCTGTCCTGTACAGCTTATTCGAGCCTATCAAAAAACTGGTCTACTGTCTCAGGTGAACATAGTTGTGGACGGAAATTTTCTACTACACAGAGTAATTTGGCAAAAAGATGCCTTCCTTGTCACAATTTGTGATCGTTACATCAACTACGTCAACCACCACTATCCTGGATGACTCACACTGTGGTATTTGATTGGTACCCAAACCCAGCCAACGGTACAAAATCACAATAACAGATGCGATGATACAGACTGAGAAGGTCAGCTGACATCAATTTGACTTGGAACACTTCAATACCCGTTAAAAAGGAAGATTTGTTATCCAATCCTACCAACAAAAGTAACTTCATCTCTTTACTACAGACGAAGCTTCGGGAGAATGGGATACAGACTCTTCAGGACATGATGCTGACTTCCTTGTTGTGAAGATTGCTGTGGAACATTCCTCTCACAGTTTTGTGAGAAGCTTTCACTTCCTTTTGATTGCTTCCACTCCTCCCACCCAAGATATTCTGCTGCTGACAACGGACGAGGGAAAACCAAAACAATGCCACTGTCCATCCAAAAGATGCAGCACCGTGCATTTGAATACATCCTGTTCTTACATTCATTTACCGGCTGCGACACAACATCTGCAACTTTCAGGAGAAGCAAGGTGGGCTTCTCAAAATTGTACTTGGAGTCAGAATTCATCAAGCAAGCGGCAATGATCTTTATAACCCCTCCTCTACTCACGGCGAGGTTGAAGAGGCTGGAAATAAATGTTTCCTGAAATGGTATGCGGCGCCAAAAAGACAGACCTTCCTTAACCAGTACCGCTTTTAGTCGTTCACAGGGTTGGTGGCAAATATGAAGCCTGACATCAGCTCCCTCCCTCCAACAGAGAACGCAGTTAAACAGCATTCCCAGTGCACCGATTGAGCTGCCCCCTGAATAATGGGGGTGGAAACATGAAGGAGAGACCCTGATGCCAAATACAACAAAAGATCCACCAGCGCCGGAGGTCCTTCTAAATATGATATTTTGCCGCTGCACCAGGGATTGTGCAATTGGCAAATGTGGATGCCGAAAAGCAATGCTGACCTGTTCTGCAGCGTGTCTCCGAGTCTCCTGCCAAGGGAGATGCCTCAATAGCGTGCCTGTTGCCGAGGACGACGATGACGACGACATAGAGCCCATTCAGCAAGAACCATCCAATACTGAGGATGAAGATGCCATGGATGAACAACGCTTGCGAGGACCCCCACGTCCAAGGAGGATGAGAATGTAACATGATGTTATTGAGAACAGTGATAACAATGAGATCTATAATTTTATGTGCTTAATGTAACGAAATAGAATAAACATTATGATTATAAAATACAATTATGTATTTTTCAAGTAATATGATTTTTACCTATTTTATTTAATAACTGGTTTTAAAGTGTGGTCACACATATTATTAGGCGAACGAACAATAGTGTTGTGTGTCAGTAATAAGATAAAAACAGCTCTTTCTGAAAATGACAACATTTTACGAAAAAACTTCAAATTGCTGTAAATGTTGAACGGTTGAAGATAAATTTACATATGTCTATATATTCTAAAAGAAAATTAAATTCTTTACAACTTCTTTCGAATAAATTTTTTTCTTTGATGAATATTTTAGACGATATGAAGGAATGTTTAATGAAAAATGTGAGGTAAAATGATTTTTTTCGAAAATATCTACATTTGTGGAGCGAATAACTCGAAAATGGCTGGGATTTCGAAAATTACGTATAGAATAAAAGTTGTAGATAATTTTATCAGCTTTTACTTATTATCAAAAAATTTTCCTCTGCGGCGCACCGTTTTTGAGATATAAGCGGAAACCCGAAAATTGGGACCTCCCCCTGCCCCTCCCCCCCCTAGCTCACCACCTAGACGTCAGGATTTTTAGTATGTTCACATCCTAAGCACCCTAAACAAGTTTCTGAAGGAATCGCTTAGGTCCCTGCTCACGCACTCTACACCCCCTTCCTTGACTGGACTAAAGGTTTCTGTATATACTGGTGAGCTCTGGCATTATGAAATTTGTATATAAAATTGCAATTGGTGCCACGCAAACTGTTTGAAAACTGAATGTACCGGGAGTGAATGTATGGAATGCGGGAGGAGGTGGCGGATGGGAGAGGGGTGAAGGATGAGGGAGGGAAGGGGAGGGGGACAAGGGAGGGGAACTCGGGAGAGGGGGCCCGCGGGATGGGTTGGGGAGGGGAACCCGGGAGGTGGGAGGGGAACTCGGGAGGGGGGAGAGGAAAACGGGTGGGGGTTTAAGGGATAGGGGAAGCGGGCGAGGGGAGTGAGGAGAGGGGAAGGGGACGTTGGAGAGGAAGGGGAGGCAGAAGGGGAACGGGACGAATGGGAAAGGACACGAGCTCTGGCATCATGAAATTTGTATAATAAAATTGCAATAAGTGGCACACGAGCTGTATGAGAACTGAATGTATCGGGAATGAATGTATGGAATGCAGGAGGGGGGAGGGGAACCCGGGAGGGTGGAGGGGAACTTGGGAGGGGAGAGGGGAATTTGAGAGGGGGATCCGCGGGAGGGAGGAGGTGATTATGGGAGGGGGGAGGGGAACTCGGGAGGGGGGATCGCGGGACGGAAAAGGGGGGGAGTAGAGTGAGGAGAAGGAAGGTGGAGGAGGAGTGGGAACGCGAAAGGGGAAGGGGACGCGGGAGAGGAAGGGGAGGTGGAAGGTGAACGGGACGAATGGGAAAGGACGCGCAGGGAGAAACAATTTCGTCATTAAATGGCAAAGGTTGGTACCCGGCATATATATAAATGCTAATAAATGAAAATGAATCGCCGAAATGTATGTACGCGCATAACTTCCGAACGACTACACCAAATTGGATATTTCTTTTTTTGTTGTGTTTGTTATTGCCAGGACAAGGTTTGTATATAACTACTGGTGAGCTCTGGCATTATAAAATGTGTATACTAAAAATTCAATGGGTGGCACGTGAGCTGTTTGAAAACTAAATGTACCAGAACTGAATGTATGGAATGCGGGAGGGGGGATAGGAACTTGAATATTGGTGCCGCGGGTGGAAAGGGACGGGAACCAGGGAGGGGGAGGGGAACCTGGGAGGGGGGAAGGGAATTCGTGAGGGGAGTTGGCGGGACGGGGGAAGAGGAGTGGAGTGGGGAGTCGGAAGGTGGAGGAGGCGGAGTGGGAACGTTTGAGGGGAAGGGGACGCGGGAGAGGAAGGGGAAGCGGAAGGTGAACGGGATGAATGGGAAAGGACACGCAGGGAGAAACAATTTTTTGTTGAACGGCATAGCAACGCATGCCGGGCACCAGCTAGTATGTAAATGAAAATGAATCGCCGAAATGTATGTACGCGCATAACTTCCGAACCCATGCATGCCGGGTACCCGCTGTATATAATTTATTTATTTATTTATTTACGGACAAATAGTCCATTAACAATATAACAATAACACGAATAACAAGCGAGCCTAAAGGCCCGACCCGCCTAGCAATTGATCACTGTTCGCATCGATTACCGTTCGCATGTCATTTTTTGTAACCAGCACCACTTTTCGTAACAATCACCACTTTTCGTAACGATTCACCAGTTAACCCCATGTGTCGAGCATGCGTAAAGAAGTTTTACTTTAAAAAAATGGGGCATTTGGGACTCTTGTTTTTTGTATCGTATAATAAGGGACAAATAAAAACATTTATTTTTAAATATAAAACTTTTTGCATAAAAATATTCAATGAAAATGAAATTCGGTCAACCCTGTAGATTTTACGAACGTGAAACAAGGAATTCGTATGTATTTACATTTCGTTTCCAAAATATTATTTCAAACTGTTGTAATTCAGAGCGACGCGGACACGTCCTCGTCTGGCCACGTTTCGGACCGTAATGAACTGCGAAATTTTGTGTTTCGGCGCTATGATAAAATCGTCAAATGCGAAGCTGTTAATTAATTAAAATTAAATGCTTCCCAAAATTATTTTTCGGTCAAACTTATTTATGATTTGTCAATAATGTCTTAGCACAATAAGTATGTAAAAAAATATGAAATATATTAGTTTATAAGTGCGCAAATAAATACACAAATGGACCAATTTTCGTCAAGAAACACATGTACGTACATATTTTTTAATGATTTTATTGAAACTAAAATTAAAATTCTAATACATAACTTTGCTAGATAATGTATTGATTTATTTCACTGCATGATTACATTATTTGAAATGGGTGTGGTATAATACAAAAACTTTTTTGAAAATTTAACAAATCTGCCAACGACCTATGGAATAACCTTATTATACTAAAAATTAAAAAAAATTCTAAAAATTTATTACATAACTATGCTAGATAAAAGAACAATCTTTCGAAATCCATTTATAATTTTTTGTGGAAAAGAGTCAATACGTCTAAAAACTTTTTTGAAAATGACATATTTCTGGGTTTCTCTACCTATGTCCTCTTAACAGTTAAAATTTCAACCGCCAGACGTCATGACCCAATACAGTTACTTTTTTCCGATTGTTCCTATACGGTTTTGGATTCTAGTGACTTTAGTTACATAAACTAATATATAAACTAATAATAACCCTAACTGATTATAAGTCCTTGGATTGCATGAAAACACTTAACATTTCATTAGTTAGATGTCAAGTAGAATATAATTCACCTATTTGGTCCCCTTTCTATAAAGTACACTCTAACAAAATAGAACGAGTTCAACACAAATTTCTTAGGTACTTAAATTTCAAACTCAAAATTCCAATAGTAAACATTAATTATTTAAGTTTAATGAATCGACTAAATTTAATTACGCTGTCTGACAGAAGAATCATTTCAGACCTAATTTTATTGTACAGAATTATGAACAACCTAATTGACAGCCCTGCCATCGTTGCTACTATTAAACTTTATGTACCGACAAGGAATACTAGACAAAATATAACATTCTTTTGCAACACATACACAACTAACTATCAATCACACTCACTTACCAATAGGATGCATTATTTAGGCAACAAGTTTGGTGGTATTGTAGATGTATTCGCTGATTCCCTTTACATTCTAAAATGCAATTTAAACCAACACTTTGTGGAATCCTACAAATTATTGTAACATGGGTATAATATATTTAACGATTTGATGTGTTATTGTAATGTTTATATTAAAGTGTTTTTTTTCTTTAAAAACTACTTGTATATTCTTAAAAGTTTTTTCACTTTTATAACTTTTGGTATAAATTCTATGTATGTGTAATCCTCGATATCTTAAATATTATTTTCTAATCTATGAAAAGCCCCTACGGGCGTATAACAACAATAAATAAATAAAAATATCGTTTTTGATACAATTTTTGATATTGGATGTTTTGTATCGATATATCGATATTTCGGATCAAAATATATCAACTAAAAATATCGATGTATTGAATTAAAAATATCGATACATCGATATATCGATACTTTTTCGACAAGCCTACCACTGACCACTTATCGTTGCTTATATGGAAGAATTTATTACACATGCGTCTTTTCATCAGATTGATGAAAAGACGCATGTGTAATGTGTTTACCATTTCTCCATCTCTTTTCGGATGAATTATTCAATAGCTTTTCCTCTAACGACTTCATTTTCTTATTAATGTTTCTTTAAATCTGGAATCTATTTCTATTGTTTATTATTGTTATTTTATATATGTGCACATTACATTTATTCGAGAAAAATATTTAGGTACTAACCATCGTCGGTGAGCGCTTGTGAAAAAAATTAAATTGTACAGGAGAGTGAAAAAACCTATTTTTAACAGTAACATGAACGGAGGTTTCCATTATTTTTATTTGTAGAGTATATTATATCGTTATCAATGATAAAAACTAAATTATTTGGAATTCCACTCTCAGTTCCCGGTTTCAAAATTGGTTTTTTCGCTCCCTAAAAATTATTATCTATTATTTCTCTATTATTAATTTCTTGTATCCCAAAATCGAAAAATAGACATTCCCTCTACTTACCCACGTCGCATACCGCACGCCCCGTGTTAACCAAAATTATTTTACTGAGGTTAGTTTTAGATCGACTTCAAATCGGAATTTATCCCAATTAAACGGGATGGTGTCCCAGTTAACCGAAGTAAATAAGTATTTGTTTCTTTATTTGGTTTCTCTCCTTTTGGTTTTGCCCGAAATAACTGGTTGTCCCAAAACGCACGCGTACTAATTAAGCGAAATCGAAAGAAAAAAATATATGTACCCCAATTATACCTAAATACGAGTACAACAATACATTATTTAGGCAAAAGAAATAAAGAAGCGAAGCTAAGTCCACATTGTAATACTGATACCTATCCGGATGTATGACAGTGAGACGTGGAACTGGCAGAGGAAGAATGAAAGTAGACTAGAGCTGTAGAAGTGAGATCCCCGAGGCGTAAAGCATGTAAAGCGAATGAACGAAGAAGGTAGAATGCACGATGCAAATATTAGGTCCTTACATATGAAATTGGCGTTTTGTATGGGAGGAACATAAAGTCGACTTTTTTTAAATGTAATATATTTATTTAATCAAGGTATGTACCATTGCTATCTACGCACTTTTGCCATCTCATAGGTAGTTCATCGATCCCTTTACTAAAAAAACCATTCGGACGGGAAACAATAAAATCTTTGAAGGCGGTTTAACCTGTCCCATCGGAGTTGAATTTTTTCCCTTGCAAGAAGTTATCCAAATTTCGAAAAAAATGGTAATCTGTTGGGGCAAGGTCTGGAGAGTACGGTGGATGTCTTAGACATTCCAATTGAAGCTCCTCTAATTTGGTAGCCGTCTGTTGTGCAGTGTGTGGTCTAGCGTTCTAACGCACGTTTGTTGATTTTCTTCATTCAATTCGTGAGTTACCCACCTTTCAAGCTTTTTCACCTTCCCAATTTGCTTCAAGTGGATTAAAACAGTTCTATCACTAACACCGCAGCCTGCAGCTAACTCGGACGTGGTTTGCGATGGATCCGCTTCCACAATAGCCTTCAATTCTTCATTATCAGCTTTGGTCTCCGGCCGTCCATGGGGCTTGTTCTGCAGGTCGAAATTTCCAGAACAAAAACGTTGGAAACCAAAAACGCACCGTGTTTTCTTTTGCGGCACTGGTGCCACGGTGGAACTCGTACTCGTAAATAATGCGACATTTCAAGTTTTCCATTTTGTAAACTAAGTGACGCAAAGAAAAAAAAACAATTAAGGAAAAAACAAATAAATTATAATTTTCTAAAAACATATACATGAGTAAATAGCTGTATAAATTTGAATTTGGAATTCCTAACCAAAGAGAAGATATTTGAGAACAAAGTTGCCAGTACCGCCAAACGCCGATTTCATATGTAAGGACCTAATATAAATGATAGAAGAAGTCGGGGACGCCCGAAGAAGTCATGGCGCCATCAAGTGAATAAAATGCTTCAGTCAGGCCATGCAAAGAGTCAGAATAACCGAAGGGTATGTGTGAATGTGAATGAAGCTGAGAACGTGCGCCAAGATCGAGATATTTGGCGGTTCATCCTCTGTTCCTACCCCTGTGGGGAAATAGTGCGACTGTTAGTTAGTTGGTTTGTTCTACGGATTTTTTCTGAATAACTCTTCTGCCCGGAGCCAGTGACGATATATACCGATTAGTTGATTATTAATATATCGATTAGTTAATTATTAATATTATTAAATGGGCGTACTTCAACGGAAGCAATCTTGCGAACAGACACTCCATTGATATGCTTGGTAACCCTAAGTGACCAGCTCAGGTATGGGGGCTCCATCGAAGCCAGAGTAAAGTTAGCCTCCCAGAAACTGGGCGTACTGTATAGGGCCCGCAGATACTTTAATAGTGCACAACTGCAAACCCTGTACAAATCGCAAGTGCGCCCCATGGTTAAATTTGGCAGCCACCTCTGGTCTGGAGCTCCAAAATACCTGAAAAATACCCTCGACTCTGTGCAGAAACGGGCGATCCGTTTGATAGATTCTCCCATCTTGACTGCAATCTTTAGAGCACAGGCGTGCTGTGGGAGTGCTATCCTTGTTCTACCGGTGTTACAATGGAAGAGGTGCTCCGAGGAATTAGCGTCATTGATCCCTTCGGCACCGGTGCACAGTCGGAAAACACGCCAAACGCGTGCCAAACATTTGTACACGGTTGACATTTGTCACATGAGAATAGGTCGCTTCTTTGACTCATCCTTGTGTTCAACAGCTCGGCTGTGGAATGATTTGCCGGACTCTGTGTATCCTCCTTCCTACAACATGGGTCCCTTCAAGACCAATGTTCATTCCTTCCTCTCCTCAAACAGACCATCCAAGCAGCATCCCAGATGACATAGGCCCTGAGGGAAATTATTTTCCTCAAAGCCTCCTGTGTGGAGCTAATGTAAAAAAAAGTTCAAAGCTTTAGGTTCCCCGTTAAGTAATCCATCATTGCCAATCAATATTTTTTTACCTGTAATGATGATAGTTGGAGTTAATCGTATGTTTAGAGGTTGTTCGTAACCTGGTATAATTGGCATAAGAAGGCCTGTGAAAATGCTTTGACATATTGATTTTCCTACTAATAATTATAGTTTTTTTTTCAGTGTGTTTCAATGTATAACGTTGGAAATTTAGTTCTAAAAATTATGAATAAAAATAAATGTAAAATTCGATTTGGTTATGTATTTTCAGACAGACGAAGCGACAAAACAATTTCTACCTTACGACCTGCGCAATAAGTGTGTGCTTCCTCCGGAGGCGTCTACTAATATCTACAGGAATTCCAAAAACTGAACAAATCGGACTAATATCTATGAGAACCAAAGTGAGGATGAATATCTACAGCTCAAACTGCTGACTTATATCTAAGGGAACCAAAGTGAGGACGAATATCTACAGCTCAAACTGCTGACTAATATCTATGAGAACCAAAGTGAGAACGAATATCTACAGCATAGGCAGAGGTTGGATTTGCAAATTATGTATAGCATATTGGAATAACGTAATATTGCATATGCAGTTTAAAAAACTAAATTTATGTATGCATGTATGTAAAAATCCCTAATATCGGACTATTGGACACATTTAGCTGATTATTAAGGATTTGGGTTTTTGTTTTAACAGCTTTCTTTATTTCGAGTGCTTCTAAATTATTTAGTCTGTTACTATGATCATTTCTACGTCAGTTAGGTTAGGTTAGGTTAGTTTGTGGTGCCGTGTTTTTCGAAATAAATAAATATCTTTGTATTATGACCTCCATGTTTGTTCAATAAATATTGTCATCGTAAACAGCAAAATACGTAATATTATGCAAAAACTTCAAGTATGCACTATAAACGTTTAAGCCTTTACGTAATTAGTAATTACGTAATTGAAGTAATTTATGCTTTTCCGTACAACTTCTTGCTCAGCTGCTCTCTGTAGATATTAGTCCAACCTAAGCTCCATAGATATTAGTCACCACTCTTAAGTTCATAGATATTAGTCCAACATATGAGCTGTAGATATTAGTCCGATGTACAGGCTGTAGATATTAGTATCTGGAGTCCTCCCTCTCGAAATTTGAGGACATTTAGAAATATGGAAACCGTTAATCACAATAACAATAACGGAACCATAATTTAATTCACGAAGAAAATGTTTCCCTCGCGGAATGAAATATTAAATAAAATAAAGAAGGCAAGAAATATTCATCCCCAGGAACTATACGAGGATTAATGGTCCCTCTCTCATTCTATTATACGAAATAACGAGATACAAATTAAATAATATTACCCAGTACCAGGTGAACTTCACCGTTACTTATAAAAGTTTTTCTTTTAATTTCCGCCTTCCAGTTAATTTCCTACGTACCACAAAAGAAGGGGTTCGTGGAAACACCTTCAGGGCTCTTTATCAGAAGAATGCCTGAAGGCTTATTTAATCGCAGTATATTTATTATTATTCCAACAAACCACGTAATGCTCGCAATTAGGGTTTGCAATCCCGCAAACTCGCAGTATTTCAGCAATATTTGATCCCGCGAATTCGCGGGATTTTCAGGTGCGGGATTTGCAGGATTGCGGGATTGAAAAAAAATACAAAATTGACCCCCAAAAAATGCTGTGATGACATGAACAGAAAGAGGGTCGGTCATCCGCCGCTAGGCTCTTTTTTCTACACAAATCTATGTTCGCTCGTGACACTCCATAATCTATGTTCTTTGCGATCATATTTTTTTTTATCAAAGTCTTCATAAAATACTTATCAGTCTTATCACGTTACATTTTCAACGTATTTTTAATAATATGTCAATAATATAGAGCACATAAAAAATAAATTTATTAAGTATCGCGGTTATAAATACAACAATCATTTTATCTGCACTCTCCAATCCCTGAAATCAGGGATTGGAGAGTGAACGGTAGCTGACATGACATTTCTCCATAATATAATACACAATGAAATAGACTGCCCAGAACTCCTATCCAAAATAAATTTTAATATCCCATTTAAAAGAACTCGCCACACCAATTTTTTTACTCAACTAGTAATAAAACAAACGCTGCAGCCAACTCCCCCATTTCCCGCATCCTCAACTCAATTCAAACAAGCACAAATACCGATATTTTTTTTGATTCACTCCCTCGAAAAACTTTTCTAGTGCACTGAATTCGCACACATAACACACATTCACACACACACACATACTCACACACAAACATTCACACAAACTGTGGAAATTCCGGTCAGTGACAGTTCTGTTTTTACATATTTTACGATATATTTCTAGTCAAATTTGTTCTTAAAATACTTAATAAAATAATGTGACTTTTTAACAGCTTTTTATAGAATTGCTAGTAGGTATCAAAGACGATTGATACGAAAACTTCTTTATTACTTAAAATATTATCCCTTCTATTTTTTTATAATGTACTAGAATCAAACATAATTGATGCCAAAGAATATAAATTATACGAAACGTTGGCGTAATTTTTTTTTTTAAATTATAATTTTAATTTAATACCCCCCCCCCCCAATAAAAATCAAGAACAATCTCGGAATCATGCGGGCTTTTAAAATTCTAATCCCGCAAACCCGCTGGATTTGAGAAAGATGCGGGATTGGCAAACGCCACCTGCAATAGCTTTTTCAATTGCTTTTTATAATATTGCTAGTAGCCAAAGACGATTGTTACGTAAACTCCTCTTAAATTACTTAAAATGTTACCTCTTGAATGTTTTTTATGTACTAGAATCAAATCCTACCTAATGCATACCAAATAATAAAAATGTATATGAAAAGTTGGCAATATTTATGTAATACTCTCACCCACCCCAATAAAAATTCCGCACATCCCGCAATCCCGGAGTCACGCGGGATTTTTAAATTCTATCCCGCAATCCCGCAGGATTTGAGAAAGGCGCGGGATTGGCAAACCCTATTCGCAATACGATGGGTCCCGCGATGATTTTTATCATTGAATTGCACGCCATCTTCGGTATTTAACCCTGAACAAAATTGAATCATAATTATACTACTGTAAAACAGTACTTACCTGCCTTGAACACAGACAAACATTGTAAACATTGTAGATTTTAATCAAAATATCGCAACAAAACTATAATCATTAATTGGACAAGCATCAATATTCAACCTCTATAAAATACTGATAAAGCAGGAGTTTTCATTGCTAATAATGAATTAATACATTTTATACTAAACTTTTCTTTTCGAATTCATTCGTCAGTTTTCAGAGCTTAGTACAAATTTCTTAGGTACATATATATCTAGCTCAAAATTCCTGACGAACACATTAATTGTGTAAGTTTGATGACTCAATTGCATCTAATTACGCTATCTGACTGGAGAATTATTTCAGACCTGGTTTATTACACAGTAATTTACAACTTAATTGACAGCCCTATCCACGGACGTAGCTATCTATAGCTTTGACAAGGGGAGGGGTCTCCAAAGTAAAAAAAAAAACAGAGCTCTAACGCCAATTAAATCATCATTTACAAATTAAACACTGCCTGCGACTATACACGCAAGTATAGTCGCGGGTTATCTATAATATATATAATTTAGGTTACTCTAAGTAGGTGCCTTTAAATAAAAAAAATATATGTAATGTATGTATTGCAATATTTATTCAAAAGTAACAAAGTTGAAACTTTAAAGTAGGGAACGTAACCATACTACGTGACACGTTTAGGGGGGGGGGTCTTCAAAATGTCACGCTTGGTACAAATGAGCGGCGGCGGGCTTAGGTTTTTGGTCACCGGGGGGGGGGGGGGGGGGGTTAAATATTGCAAAAAGTTGGTCATGTAGTATGGGTACGTTCCCTAATAAATTTAGTCTATACGTTTTATTGCTAACTGATTAATAATTTCTTCGTAATCAAATTGCACCGCCAGATCTCGCTGTAATTAAAGCCAGACCAGTAAGTCATTCATCGCCCATTTTATTTCTTAGGTAAGTTTTTAACCTCTTTAAGGTAGAGAAAGATCTTTCAGGGGTTGCAGTGGACACTGGAAATGTGGCTAAAATAATGAGAAGCTTTTTTATTAAGGGGAAAAACTGATCATCGCAGTTATCGATAGCGTCGATCACAGTTGCAGGTTTTGTGCTACAGATTTCCAGTGATTGTGCCATATCTCATATTCACAATCACAAGGGCGGCGGCGGCGGGGGCAGTGCCCATTCTCCCGCAGCAGTATGCTGCGGCGGCGAGCGGGGGAATCGTTTTCTACAATCGGCGTGGTGCACGTAATTTTTTTCTGTTGTCAAGATGATGTTGTAAGATGGATATGAATGGGGGGGGTCCGGACACCCAAAACCCCCCCTTATATACGCCCGTGGCCCTATCACTGTCGTCACTATTAAATTCCATGTACCGAACACAAGATGAATTGTAATATATTTCTAAATCACAAGCACAAACAACTTTCAGATATACTCACAAAACACAAGGATGATCTGGGAAATAAGTTTGGGGTTTATAGAATTAGGCGTAATCATGTCAGCTCTTTGCTGTATCCTACAAATGATAGTAGAGTAGGTAATGTACTTATAATATTGTTTTACTTTCTATTTTATTTTATACTAGCTGGTTCCCGGCAGCATAAATTTTCTATGTAAAAAAAAAAATAAGTAAAAAATTAACGCGGTCCATCCTCTCTGCTTACCCTTCTATAATTACGGTCGTCACCCTCAGTTGAAAAAAAAAGCCCGCGTTTTTCTTAACTTAAAATAAATTTTCAATGTAAAAAAAATGCTAACAAAAAAAGCTGTCCATCCTCTCTGCTAACCTCTCTATAATTACGGTCGTCGCCCTCACAGAAACTGATAGAGCAACGAAGCGCGTAGGTGACTTAATCGGTATAGCTTTTGTAAGGTGATTTATGCATAACAATCCCTAACGCGGTTCAGTCACTAGCGCGACTGAAATGCGGTAGTGTTTGTAAGGCGATTTACGCCTTCCAATCCCTAACGCGGCTCAGTCGCTAGAGTGACTCAACCGCGTTAGGGATTGGAAATTCGCTTCCCGGCATACGTTGCAACGCAATGTGCAAAGACATTAAGGATATAGAAGATATGAAACGACGAAGAAGAGCAATTAACATACGGGCCGGAATGCTCTCAAGGCGGTTCTACCACTGTAGCGACCATTCAGAAAATTACTCTTCAAGAACTACTACACTGCCCTGTTCACATCTGAACTGTGGACGCAATACCCAGCAACGCAATGGGACAAACTGAGGGTGTGCTACAAGCTACAGCAATGCATACAGGCAACTTATGCAACTACCGAGGTTCTGCAGTGCCTCTACGATGTTCACCGAGGGGAGGGTGCACTCATTCCCAGTCTTACTTCGCCACCGACTAGCCAGCTTCTGGAGCAGGACACGGAAATCAACCAACATCATTGTCGTGGCTACATCCGAGTGGCTCAGTTCCCCACTAAATTAGCGATGGATGCAGATGATGAGGCGACCTCCCTGATAGACAATCCTAAAATATCTTTTTATTTTTAATTCTGTTTAATTATTATTTGTTTTAATTTTATGCTTAATTTTTGTTATTTATGTGATGAATTTTATATTATAGTCTGTCAAAATAGAGTAGAAAATATAAAAACTTGAACTACTAAATTTGTAGACTGGCAACACCAATTTAACTGTCAAATATTTTTTTGAAGTGCAATGACACTGAATGTGCAAAACACAGTAAACCACATTTTAAAAAACATTTTTCTTCATGACATAAAATTGATTAAAAGGTGATTTATAAAGCGATTTGCTTTAATTTAATTTAACATAAATTTGAATTTAACGATAGATAGAAAGGAAGAATCACTAATGGTGAGTTTAGTAACACTACTTTTAGATCTGAACTAACTAACTAACTAACCATCACGCCGTTTCCCCGCAGGGGTAGGCAGAGAGGACGGACCGCCAAACATCCCGGTCTTGGCACACATTCCTTGCCTCGTTTACATTCATACAATGTCTCATACATTCTCTTCTATTATTCTGACTCTTGACATGGCCCGACGCAAGTATCTGATTCGCTTGGTCGTGCCGTAGATCTGAATGAGTTAATATATTCAGATCTAAAATTAGAGACATGATCTAAAGCCCGGGCAACGCTAGGTACTTTATCTAGTATTAAATAAATGTGAGCAATTTCTAAACTGTGCTTTATATTTCATTACGTTATAGTTATTCTTCATTATATTAACACAAAATTGCAAAGGTATAATAATAATATACCTATACGCAATTCTAATTTTGAGATCGGCGGGTATCTATACTGCAATGAAAAAATATTTTTCCACTATTATGCCTTTTTAATTTTTTTATAAAAATGTAGGTTACACTGCTTTACTTTAACACCATGGGTTATGTGTTTAGTATTGCCATTTGATCAACAGTGGCGCCCTCATATATTTTCTACTCTTTTTTGACAGACTATAATTTTATGTTTTAATTAGGTACCTACCTAATATGTAATCAATGTTTTTTTTCTTTTATAGTTTATAGTTGTTTATGTAATATAGCAGACTGGGATTGCACTACCCTCCCCGCTGGAGTAAAAACTTAAAATAAACAAAAATTAAAATAATATAAAAAAGAAATACATTGTTTCTCCCTGAATCACCTTTCCCGTGTGTCCCCGTTCCCCTCCCGCGTCCCCTTCCTAGCTAGATTTTTAAGTTATAACCTATATGTTATGTTGATGTATGAGGTATATTATTGTAAAGTTTCATTAAATCCATTCAGTAGTTTTTGCGTGAATTTTTTTCGCGTTTATAATGTTAAGTAAGATCATTGTTTCTTGTTTTAGTATACTAATATTGTTTCATGTTTACTTTGTCAGTTTTACATTACTTCAAGCTTTAAAAACTTTTTGCATAACTTTCGAGAGTTAATTATTATTATTTTTTTTTTTTTTTTTTTTTTTTTTTTTTTTTTTTTTTTTTTTATCTTAGAATTGCTACATATTATAATTTTACTGGTCTTCCATTAAAAGCCTTAGCTTGTGGATGGAAGAAGAGTTGACATTTCATATATTATGTACAAATACAGTCACGTGTACAGTTAATACAATGCAGTTAATACAGTTAATACATTTCATATAAGTACAATCACTATTTACTATAGTCATGTATTTCAATATATATATATATGTAGATGCAGTTAATACAGACACATGGCAATCAGACCCGTTAACTAAAATATGCAAACATATAATATGTATTCAGTAAGAAGAAAAACAAGTATGATTTTTAGTGTGACATTCTCTAAAATACTTTTTGATGGAGTTCAACAATTGAACTTTGTTCCTAATGCTTCTGATTTCTATTGGTAGGTTATTGAAAAATATAGGTATATTCTATTCGTATAATAGACGTAAAAGCCCAGCTGGTTGTAAAACCAAAATAATTATTAACTGAGCCCTTGCTCGGAAAAAGGTTGTATTCAAAAATATTCTAGTTCCGAGAAAAATGAAAAAAAAAACGAAAGCAGTTATGTTTCATTTCATTGAATATTTAAAATGCATTAAACATACAATTCTTAACGGGGCCGACACATTTTTTTGGCATATCGCTGGCCAAACATTCTGTGATGGAATGCTTCATCACCTGAGGTAGGAATCAATAATTTGGAATACATTTGAGGTATGGAGAAAAATCAGTATACTGAAGACTTTTTGATTGAAATTTCAAGACACGAGAGATACCTGTAATATTCATATTTTATCGAGTTACGTCTAAGTGCGCGTATACGTCTCTGAACATATGCGGATACCCGATGTAGGCTCAATTATAAACATGAAACAAGAGAGGCGTGTACCTCTGACTATTAAATTGAACTGTCCAATCACGTGAAACTTTTGACGGGACAAAGAAATATTAGGATCGGACTACCAACTTGCCAACGGTTGGCGGGGAGCGGGAGAGGGTAGGACGGGGGAGCGGGAGAGGGTGAGCGAGGAAGGTGGAAGTCGAACGCAGGGGGGAAGGGTATGCGGGAGGGGAACGAGGATGCATGGGAAAGGACATGCAGGGAGAAACAATTTATTTCTTTGAATATGGCATTGCAACACATGCCGGGAACCAGCAAGTGAAACGCCTGTGTTGAGATGGCAATTTACAGAGTGGTTGTTATCTAGATTTTTGTTTACATAGTATGACAATGATAGTTATAAAAATAAAATAAAATCAGCATTTTTTTCTTTCATTGTACAATTTAAGTATGAATGTAGAAGATTAAGACATAATAATTTTGAACCAAATAAATTTCAATTTGATAAAAAGACATATTAATAAATGATATTAAAAAAGGCATGTGAAACTTAGTCAAATGTAAATATATTAAGTTAGTGTACATAAATACATACAGTAGGCATAAATGTAAATATGTTATGAAATACTCGTGACAGATGTTTATTGGAGGTAATCAATGATATTTCTTTTAAATATCATATAGTTTTTGAGCTATAAAGATCAGATCCCCTAATAATCCACGGATAAAAGATCCCCCGATATAACTATAGTTTGATTGGGTTTTACGTACCATCACGTTTTGTTTCTGATTGAGTAGTGATTGAGGATAGTGTGTCCCACGTGTCACTCGGGATATACAAATTCTTTTCCGTCATTTACGCAGCTTTCCAACTTGTAATATTGTATCCAAATTCCGCCTTTCCACTTTGAGATCTACAACACTCACGCACACAATACAAGTAACTGATTACATAAAATTCGAAAAACAACCGCAGAAAGTTATTTTTTTTCTCGCACACCTCCTAATCCTAGTAAAATAAAAAGTAATGTGCGTATCATTCGCTGAATTATAAAGCAATATTCCAGATAATTTTTATCAGCCAATCTATCACACTTGAATGGCTGCCAATCCAATGATAGGGGTAGGCGGTAATTGGAATCAATGGAAGCGCTGTGGTTCGAAAGATATTTAAGGTTATCCTGAAAAAAAACGATAGATGTTGTTGACACTTCAAACTAAATGGATGTGTAAAGTATTGGGAAAATAATTATTATATTCAACACAATATGGTCCTTGTAAATAATTACATCTTATTCACAACAAACACCTTGCCTGAATTTTTTTTTACTGAGCTCAATCGAATCCGAATTGAATCCGAAAAAACAAAAAAAAAAAGATATTACAATTTGGGGATTTAATCATTAAGTTAAAATAAAAATATTGAAAAAAATACTTCAATCCTTTCGGTTCGCGGAATGTCAGTAACAAATAGTCACCAAGGTCCCAGCTAACATTTTGTTCAAAAATTACCTTTTTGAATGCAAAACCATTTCTTTTGGTCATTTCCGCAACAAAAATAATATTCACAGCCACCTGTGTTGAAATTCTTTTGATAGTTGTTTAATGAAGTTTCAACATCAAGTAAAGCTCTAATTTATTTGTATCTAAGCCATTTTGTTTGTATCTGACAGTTAACATGTTGCATCTTTTTTTATGTGAATACCTCGCAAGAGCCTCAGCTGCTCCCGTCTACAGCCAGTGAGATTATGGCATCCCCACAGGTTATGTTGTGAGACTGAATGTAGTGGGGAGGGGAAGGAGATAGGGAAGATGAAGGTGGTGAAGTACCTGGCTATTCAGATCTGGTCACCAAACACGGCTAAAGCCGTTTCAAGCAACGTTTCAATTCTGAATGGTGGTTTTACACCAGGGCGATACTGAGAGTATCTTCCACGTGAAGCAACGTAAACGAAGGTGCCTAAAATAACTAACTAACAACCTTTCGTTTCCACGGAGGGCAGGCAGAGAGACTTGACGGCCACACACACTTTTATGTGAATACCTCACAAGAGTCTCAACTCCCAAATTGAGGTATGTTGTGAGGCTGAAGGAAGTGGGGAGGGGAAGGAGATGGGAGAGAGGAAGGTGGTGAATTACCTGACTATTCAGATCGGGTCATCAAATAGGCTTAAGCCATTTCAAGCAACGTTTCAATTCTGAATGGTGGTTTTACACCATGAAGATACTGAGAGTATTTTCCACGTGAAGCAACGTAAACGAATTTGCCGCAAATATACTATATATTATTTTTAATGAATTAATTGTGAAATAACACAAATTAATAAAAAAAATATATATATTTGTCCCGCAACCTTCGGATTGCGAGTGAAGATCCTTACCCCTAGACCATGCCGGTCGTCATTTGTATATGTAGTATGGTTTCATTTTAGTTGGATAGAGTTCTAACTTCGTCTTACTATATTTTGAGGTGTCAAAGTTTGCAAAGACGAATTCTCATAATCTATTTAACAATTAATGATTTTGAGACTCAATCTTGTTTAAAGTATTTTAGTTTAACATGTTTCGAAGGAAAATATTTAATTAGAATGTGGCCCTATCTTAAAATGGCAATTTCTAGTTAATGTTTTCCTTTAAAATAAGTGAAATTATTTAGCTTGAGTTATCGCAATATGTATTAGTTTTGTATGGCATTGTCAGGTGCATGAAACCAAAAATATCCATAAAAAATGCAAGGAAAACTAAAAACATACTTTTTTTGTTATTTTTTTGGGGGTGTTATGCTGTGTTGCGCTACCTCCTTCTTTAGCCAACGTTTCGGACAGCATTACAGTGTCCATCATCAGGGCAGATCATCAGGCAGGGCATCTCACATCTGCCCTGATGGACACTGTAACGCTGTCCGAAATGTTGGCTAAAGAAGGAGTTACACCCCGGCAACAAATAACAAAAATACTTTTGGCTGTGAAAATCTAAAAACTTATCCAAAAAAATATACATTTAAAAAATGCTCCCTGCTACCAGAGAATTGGGATATTTTGTGAGGCTAAGGAAGTGGGGGGGGGGGGGAGGAAATTGGTGGTGTGGAGGAAGGTGGGAAGTACCTGGCTAGTCAAATACAGTCATCAAACATGTCTAAAGCCATTTGAAGCAATGTTTTGATTATGAATGTTGGTCTTTCACCAATGCGAAACTGAGAGTATCTATTTATATGGCACGTACCACTCTGAATGTGGACAAGCAATAATTTTAGGTATTTGAATATAATCAGTGTTGATTTTTATAATATAATGAAAAAAATCGATTATTATAATTTAATCGCATATTTTATGTAGATATTTGATATTTTGCGGTTGTGTATTGCATGCTTGTTTTGCTTTTTAATTGGTTTCCATCGTGTGCATTGAATAGCAAAGCATAGAAATTGATTCATTTTATCTATTTCGACACAGACAAATAATAACGCCACAGACAAAGTGGGATGCACCAGCAGAAGTTGATATTAATAATTACCCGTGACGTGGAAGTGATAAGCACAGTACACAAAGAGAATTAATTTACAGAAGCTTTGCAGGCGAATATCGTTCCTAACACCCCCTATAACGGGACACTTAACCCTGTATTACAAACCTTCGTCGATTCGATTACGCCTTCAAAGCCTATCCTAACTTAATGTAACCTAACTTCCATTCTATGTTGTAATCAAGTTTCTATATCTGTCATTCACTTCTTTTACGTTAAGATTGCGTGTCAAGATAAAGAATTTTTTATAATAAGAAGCTAACGGTGGTATATTAATTTAAATCAATAATTAGATTAAATCATAGAAGTGTCTACCATACAAATTTTAATGGAAACAAATGTTCCGTTTAGCCCAACAGCCCAGCACTCCATTTCACTTATACTCGCCTGACATCGTAGATCTCCGTCCCATTTGAATTTCGAAAACACAGTTTTCTATTGGAAATATAAGCCTCGATTGGACAAATATTTAAATCACGAAGCACGCCCAAATAGCACTTCTAGTTGTTCTTTATTATATGGCTTAAAATTTAAGCCTTAAATGGTTGATTTTATTCGTAAATTTCATATCTCATTGTGAACGAATTTCCAAGAGACTTCATCAGCTAAAATTAACTTTGTCATGAATTTAAATTGACATAGATATTCAAAATTTGAACATTTAATGCGGTTGACCCGCTAACTAGCGTCCAAAAAAGATTTTTATGGCCGCCATGTCATTTTAATGCAACAACAAAATAATAAGAGGTATTTGGTAAACCAAAAATTAAGAAATAACTAAGTGATTCATTCCGTGCACGATGAAACCGCCATTGCCCGTTCAAATTCTCCTTTCTGTCTATCTCGCCGAGAACTGATGGCCATGTTTATGGCCATCAGTTCTCGGCGAGAATGGCCGGAGTTTATGGCCATGTTTCATTTTAACCCTTAATCCCGGATTTCAAACTTATTGTATGTGCAATTAGATTTCCCGTAAAAAATACATTAACAAATAATTGAAGAGAAATACCTCACTTTACAACTTAATTAATATTTAATATAACTTAAATAATATTACTTAAATAATATTTTGACACACACCACATATTTAATTCCCTAAAAGAGGCAACATAAAAAGGTAGCGAAAACCAGGCAAACATAATGTCAAGTTCTACTTACAAGCACCTCAATTTATGATAAGTGTTTTGCAAATACAAAATAAAATGAAAAACCTATCCATATTTTATACATACACGTTGTTCACCAAGTTGAGAACCTGAAGAAACTCATGATCACTGATAGGGTAAAGTAAAAGGCAAGACAACAAGAGGAAGATCACAGATGCATTGAAGTAATCAAATATCAAAGACGCCCGTAACTCTGCAAGCAGCCCAGATAGCGAGGAGTCAAGGCACGGCTTAATAAGATATTAATTTTGGGGGCTGTTATTCTGCCAAACCAATTAACACGAAGCACGAAATCTATGAAACAATCTTTTGTACCTACCAGACGCCAAACGAGATTACATAAATTTAGAAAGAAATTTTCAGGGCATTCTTAAAATAATTGTGTTTCGGCGTAGTCGATTCGACGATGGTTGACAGTCTAGGGTTAATCGATTGCAGCCAATCCCCCTCCCCTCTCCCAATCCACCAATGTCTGTATGCAAACGAAGGGTAATTTAGCGAGCGATAATTAATTAGCCCCGCAGGTGTTTAATGTTTCAATGGTTTTGTGGGCCCAAACCACTGCGGGATCTATTTAAGGGTTGACACTTTGGCAATTAAAGTGGGGTCATCATATTCAACAGCGTGGTAAGCTGGAAACTTATTTTCTATTGTAGCCATTTTTCAAAACAATGAGGTGAATATTTGAAAAATCGAAACATTTTCGGAATGCTTTTATTTAACCTGCACACTGTGGAAACTTCGGTGACCATGTGAAAAAATGATGCGCCGAAAAATCATAGATAATTTATTTCAAAGCCGTCAGAGAAGCTGCATGCATCAAGTAAAAAGTAGTTTACAAAATTATATTTAGCGCAAGCGATTCTAACCTTGTACTTAATACAATTCCTTTGTATATAAGGGTTAAAATCGCTTAAAAAAATATATCGATTTTAGTACGGAGGACACCATACATTTAAATTTTCCGATTGTTCAACGAAGTCTAGAAATTTAATAAAAAAAGAACAAAAAATTGCTTCTGTGGCAACACCTCTCAACATCGATTTTAGAACAAACATTGGATTCAAATGTTTGTTCGGCCTCTATGTTTCCTCCTTCCTACAACAAAGGTTTCTTCAAGACCAATGTTCATTCCTTCCTCTCCTCAAAAAGACCCTCCACACAGCATCTCAGGTGACATAGGCCGTGAGGGAAATTATTTTCCTCCGGACCACCTGTGTGGAGTTAATGTAAAAAAATGGGGGTTCTGTTTGACTTCAGAATAAAATTGTTGTTTTTATTTAGGTAGGAAAAAATCAATCCGTCAAAAACAAGAACTTTTACAATAAAACATCTATTTTAAAATCTAGTCGTTTGAACCTTCCTTCCTAGTAATCGGAATCATCTGTTTAATTCTGACAGAACTTACACCGAATCACTGGGTCAGGATCTGATCTAGAGTTGATAAAATCCATATTTATTTCTTATATGCTTTAATTTTATCGAATTCCAGAAAAATTCATATAACATGTCAACGTGTATGTGCATTATTGCCACTGTAATAATGCTTTGCCATCGACAACGAGTCTATATGCCAAATTTAAGCTCGATCGGATGTCGGAAAGTGGGTTAATTTCACTTCCAAGATTCCGCGTCATTTACACAATCATTCATTCAATCAAGAAAACAGAAGTGAAAGTCAAATAAATGTATTTAAAAAGGACATAATTTCCTTAATTATCGAAAAGTAAATGTTTAAAGTGTCGCTCTTTCAGATAATTTCGAATTTTAATACACCGTCCTTGAAGAATTGACATTTTCTATTCCGTTCTACTAAAGCAAATACAAATTTAATGACGTAAAAGCAAATTCTCAGGTACAACTAACAAAATAACTAATTCACGTGTAAACTGACTAATGCGAGACAGATTTTATCACATTTCCTTAACTTTGTTCTGCCCAATATATTATTCAAGTTCTTGCCTACATTACTAAGATTGAGACGTTTACAAGAGATGTCACGCGTAGATTAGCAACCGGTATTTGTACAAATATGTTTATATTATTTTATTTCTCGTAGTAAATATTTTCTTGCCTGTTTCTTTAATGTCAGACTTTTACAACAGCGAAAATAAAACACGAATTATTAACCCACTTTTAAAACATGAAAACAAATTTTCATGTTCAGCCAGGAGTATTTATTTAGGTAAATGTACAGAAAAGTGGGACATTGTTAATACAAACATAAAAAACTTTGTACCAGTTAGATTTGTTAGAATGAGAAGTATTTCAGTTTCTGGAAATGGAAAATAATGAATTTAAAATGTAGTTATTTCGTTAAAATTAAAATTAAAAACGATTGTTCACTTGGCGGCCATTGTTATTAACCCGGCGAGATGGGGGTGGAAAATTGTTAAACGGAGGTGGGGGCCGGGTAATTGTTACCGGAATAGACAATGTCACACATTTCAGTACCTATTTAAGGAAATTAATATTATTTGTTACGAGCATTATGTTACTGTTATCAATGTAATGAAACACCAAAAAAAAATCTTAGAAATAAACTTTTAATCATAGGAACAAGGTTTTGAAACTTAATGTCTAAAAAAATCAACAAATTTTGGCGTCTTTTAGCAAGATCAAAGTTAAATATAACAAATTATCAGTCGTCAATTATTTAAATGTTCCTTTTATGAATCTGCTAACATAAACAATTACGCAAACAGTCGAAAACACTAATTAACAACAGTAATTAACATAAATCACGCATTAGAAATTTAGTATAAAATTGTTACACCGAATACGGGCATTAGTAATAATTACCTTTTTCAAATTTGGCACGTGTAGCTCACAATGCAGCTAATGCCTGTCTGATTTTGCGCCAGAAACTTGTCGAGGCACACAATAAATCAAGCTTCTGAGAAAAGCGGCAACGTCACATAAATAAAATATTATAGGCAAACTTCAAAGACGCGGGTAATCTTGACCAAGCCCCCATCTCGCCGGGTTTGAAAATTTTAAGGTTAGATTTTTTCTCTCTTTTTGTTAGTTTAGGTATAATTAAAAAAATAAACATAATATTTAAAAAGTAGCCTAAAAACATTTTTATATAATAACATCAACATTATGTAGAATGTGACGACGAGACGTCTAATTATCCGTTTTTGTAACGAAATATACGCTTTTATATTTACCGTAACGATTCACGGTAATGGTACCACGAAGGCAAAAAAATGCAATAAACAATATAAACATACGTTCCTTGTCGCTATAATGCTGCATCTCTTTCTTATACATTAAAAAATGGCGAGACACAAAATACGCGTTTCCTTTAAAGTACTTAAAGTTTTTTGTTACTTTATGATGTATGTTTCCTTCGGGGGGGGGGGGGGGGGGGTGCAGACATACGTTCACCGTTTGTCTCATTTTCGACTGTTGTTATTTAGTGTTGTTATGCGCCACGTTGCGCGCCCGTTGTTATGATGGGCCCTAAACATGTCCCAGGCCAGCTCACAGCAGAGACAAAAGTACCCTCTATTCCAGGGGCAGGTCGCACGAATGCTTCGGAACTCTCATCTCCCCACGGTCGTCCGGGAAATACACTCTAGGAAATGCTCCTGCCGAGGCAGAATAACAACAGGATTGAGTTAAATAGATTCATGTATTGCAAATTCAAAACACAGTTTCATAGGTTATTACAGTACAATTCAACACAAGAAATGCATATTACACAATCCTAGCTATCGTGATCTCTGAAACGAAACTCCCTGAGTGATGGCTTTTCGCGAGGGTTTATAGTCTATCGTTAAAGGACACAAACAGAAGAGGGAATATTTGTACAGCTTACATGATGTTCGGGGATCCACGCCTTCCGGGTTCAGCAGGGGGCACTTCCGAGTCTAGGACAGGACCCGAAGTTCACACAGGCATGGCAGAATACCAGCGCTAAAACCCGTATGTACTTCAATTAACATCGCAGATGTAATTGCGTTCAAATTGGTCGACAGAAATTAGCCGCGAACTCGGTGTTCGATCCGGGGGAGCGTAACGTGTTCCCGAGGCCGCTTGCAATTCTCGACTGCGGGACGCGTTGGTGCGCGCGGGCGTGCAGAGAGGGGAGGAGGTAGGAAGCAGGAAACAGGGGGGAGCGGGGTGTTGCTGTCCGCGGTGGAGCTCCCGTGGGCTCGAATTCTGTCGTTTAGGGCGTACCATAACAGTGTGTAAGAAAAAGCGACCGCATACATACGAACAAAAGCAAAACCATCAGAGCATTGATATTTGACTTTTTGAATTTTTGGAATTCACCCTAATTTAAATAGTATCCTTGTAACTATATTCCACACTTTCAGAATAAAGCTTACGGCAAGTAGTATTGGTAGGGGTCTATGGAGACGTAACTGTGCGGTGTGAGAGAGAGATACAAGAAAATTATCACTTTTCCTCTGGAGGGAATAGACCTACGTGCATTGTGTGTCTCATCATTATATTATATGAAAAAAATATTTTTTGATTGCATATCAATGTATTTTTGTCTAGTTATCTTTTTTTATTTAGTATTCTTTTTTAAAATGTATTTGTAAATGTTATTGTACCTACTTTGTAAATTGTATTTTTTTATATTTTCCTACTAGATGCACGAATATATTTACGTACGTCTAAATAAAAATTTCAAAAACAAAAAACAATTGCCTTTTTTGCCATCACGGTACCGTAACCGTAAATCGTCACGGTAATTATAAAAGCGCCCAATAGCTAATAAATCGCTTTATTTTAATTTTCGGTTACTGTAATAGTTGTTTCTCATTTTTATCTCACTGTTGTTTTAAAAATAATATTTTCCTGTTAACCTTGTCCCATTGTCAGAACATTTACGATTATTTTTGAGTAGTTAGTTACTACGCGAGTTTCCTGGTTCAACTCTATATGTTGTTAAAGTGTGGCAAATTGAATTTCAATCACAGATGAAATTAAAAACCTATCCAGTCGGACTTTCTTGATACATCACCTTGCACCGCATTCCTGGACACAACGACTCCTAGATTCCTGCCCATCCCTCAAACATTTTTCCTTCCCAGAACTTCCTCTCCTCCCTATCTAAAAACTATTCTCCACACAGCATTTCCAAAGATGACTTAAGTCCCGAGGGAAATTATATTCCTCATGGCCTCCTGTACGGAGATATTGATGAAAATTGAAATAACCAAAAATTATTTAATCATATATATACGTGATCTTTGGATACGTAGCCCAGGATCTACACATTGATTGGAGCACTATTTACTACGTGAGGCGGGCGATATTTAGCGTGCAGGGAAAACACAATTTTGTTTTTAATCTACATGGTATTATCTTCTAAAGTAATCAAATTTTAAATTAAATTTTCTGTGCAGTAACTATGACCGGTTTCGTGATTTTTTTAATGTTATGTGAATACCATATAAGAATCGCAAGTGCTAGATCCTGTGGAAATAAATCATCTCCATTTTTGGTATGTTGAGAGGATGTGGGTAGGGAATGGGAAGGAGAGGTGATAAAGGCTTCAAATCTTTCAAATATTATTTGGTGACTACATTTTCAAATCTAGTCAAATGCGATTTCGAATCTGAATAGTTTTTGGTGACCAGATCTAAATAGCTAGGTCATTCCCCACTTACCTCTACCCAATCTCCTACCCCTCCCCTCCACCTTCAGCCCCGCAACGTATTCCAATTGGTGGATGAATGGTGGTGGGGAGTAGTTGGAACTGTTGTGCAGTATTCACAAAAAAGTGCACTCTACCCACAGATAATGCTTTCATTGGAACTTCGGCATCCCCGATCGGTCTATTTTGTGGGGCTGATGGGAGTGTATAGAGGAGGGTGTACGGGGCTATTCATATCACGAAACAGGAGCCCTTTCAAGAAACTTGTCGATACTGAATGGCGGTTTATACTCGTATATTCAGTATCGACAAGTTTCTTGAAAGGGCTCGTGTTTCGTGATATGAATAGCCCCGTACTTCCCACCCTAAATATCGCCATTCAGTATCGACAAGTTTCTTGAAAGGGCTCGTGTTTCGTGATATGAATAGCCCCGTACTTCCCCACCCCATAGACCGCCATTCAGTATCGACAAGTTTCTTGAAAGGGCTCGTGTTTCGTGATATGAATAGCCCCGTACTTCCCCACCCCATAGACCGCCATTCAGTATCGACAAGTTTCTTGAAAGGGCTCGTGTTTCGTGATATGAATAGCCCCGTACTTCCCACCCTAAAGATCGCCATTCAGTATCGACAAGTTTCTTGAAAGGGCTCGTGTTTCGTGATATGAATAGCCCCGTACTTCCCCACCCCATAGACCGCCATTCAGTATCGACAAGTTTCTTGAAAGGGCTCGTGTTTCGTGATATGAATAGCCCCGTACTTCCCCACCCCATAGACCGCCATTCAGTATCGACAAGTTTCTTGAAAGGGCTCGTGTTTCGTGATATGAATAGCCCCGTACTTCCCCACCCCATAGACCGCCATTCAGTATCGACAAGTTTCTTGAAAGGGCTCGTGTTTCGTGATATGAATAGCCCCGTACTTCCCCACCCCATAGACCGCCATTCAGTATCGACAAGTTTCTTGAAAGGGCTCGTGTTTCGTGATATGAATAGCCCCGTACTTCCCCACCCCATAGACCGCCATTCAGTATCGACAAGTTTCTTGAAAGGGCTCGTGTTTCGTGATATGAATAGCCCCGTACTTCCCCACCCCATAGACCGCCATTCAGTATCGACAAGTTTCTTGAAAGGGCTCGTGTTTCGTAATATGAATAGCCCCGTACTTCCCACCTTATAGACCGCAATTCAGCACCGACAAGTTTCTTGAAAGGGCTCGTGTTTTGTAATATGAATAGCCCCGTACTTCCCACCTTATATACCGCCATTCAGCACCGACAAGTTTCTTGAAAGGGCTCGTGTTTCGTAATATGAATAGCCCCGTACTTTCCACCTTATAGACCGCCATTCAGCACCGACAAGTTTCTTGAAAGGGCTCGTGTTTGGTGATATTAATAGCCTCGTACTTCCCCACCCTATAGACCGCCATTTGGTATCGACAAGTTTCTTGAAAGGGCTCGTGTTTCGTGATATGAATAGCCCAATACCTCCCCACCCTATAGACCGCCATTCAGTATCGAATAATTTCATTGTATATGAAATAACATGCGTTAATCACTTTTCAGCACGCATGAATTTGAGCAGACCATCTCTGGATCTATACCCGAGGAAATTTGCCACTTGGCCACGCAGATCATCTAACTACATGTATGTATGTACTTATACATACATGGATATGAGATTAAAAATGCATGGCTTGCATGGTTTACATTATGAACTTCAAAAAATATGCTACGGATAAATTGAACCTTTTACTACCTTTTGTACGGATTGGAATCACAATAAAATTATTATTTACGAAACAAAAAATATAAGTGTAAACTACTAAAGAAACGTTTTTTCATGACTTAAGTAACTATAAAGTAATAAGAGAATCAATTTTTAAAAGTACCCCTTTATGGCTAAGACCAATTTTGACCTATTTATGATTTAACTTTTTTTCATTCTTATAAAATTACGCACAAAATAAATAAAAACCACTGTGGCGCGTACTTGCCTCGTTCAAAAAAGATGCTCGATTTAAAATTTTGAAGGCGTGAGAATCAAAATATTTCTAGCGTTTATATTCCCCTTTTTTATATTATTTTCGGCAAACGTCGCATTGTCAAGTCACTTGTTATGTAATTTATTGTTGAACTTACTTCGGTATTTTTTTTAAATCGCTGAACACAGTGTTGTGTACATAAAAAGTAATGCTAATAATATAAATGAAAAAAAGGTTGGAAATTAAAAATAAAAGGCCTCTGCGTCTACTTATATATTCCACGTAATTATTCTTGTTGTAAAAATAATAATTAGCAACGTTTATTGCGGTAAAAAAACATTAAACAACTTAATTCCTCTAAATGTAAATTTTGATTAGATATATCTTCTCTTGGATTTCTGAACCCCCTGTTAAAAAGACCACGAACCGCCACTGCCCCTGACTGTTGGGAGCAATTGGGATTCTTGATTTTTGTACGGTATTCACTGTCAAGGATGAACGAAGTATGCATGAAGAATGAGTTAATAATGAATGTAAGTAAGTCTAAAGTCATGGTGTTTGAAAGAGAGAGTACGAAAACAGTATGCAATATAGTTGTGAATGATGAATACTTGGAGCAGGTGGATGAGTTCGTTTATTTGGGAAGTATGTTTACGAGAGATGGGAAGGCTGATAGAGATATTGAAAGAAGGGTGAATGCAGATAACTCTATTAATGGAGGACTGAACGCCGTTGGCACCAACAAAAAACTGTCCAAAGATGCGAAACTAGCCGTCCATAATGGAGTACTGGTACCTACCCTGATGTATGGCAGTGAGGTATGGAACTGGCAGAGGAAGGATGAAAGTAAACTGAACGCTGTAGAAATGAGATCCCTGAGGCGTATGTGTGATAAAAGCATGTATGATCGTGTGAGAAATGTGGAAATCCGCAAAGAATGCAAGGCTGATGTAAGCGTAATGAGTAAGATCAAGAAAGGAACGCTCCGATGGTTTGGGCATGTAGAGCGAATGAACGAGGAAAGGAGTGCAAGGAGAATATATGACGCAGATGTGAATGGTAGAAGAAGTCGAGGACGCCCAAGAAAGACATGGCACGACCAAGTGAATCAGATACTTGAGTCGGGCCATGTCAAGAGTCAGAATAATAGAAGAGAATGTATGAGACGTTGTATGAATGTAAACGAGGCAAGGAATGTGTGCCAAGACCGGGATGTTTGGCGGTCCGTCCTCTCTGCCTACCCCTGCGGGGAAACGGCGTGATGGTTAGTTAGTTAGTTAGTTCACATAAAAAATAGGTTTTCTAGGGTGTAGTCCTAAACGTCTATTTAAATTCATTAATTTTCTCGGTTGCAATATCAAAACACAACCCCAAACAAAATTTAAGGCACGTTTTATATGCACATTTCCTCGCAATCATTTTTCCCGAATCTTTTTGACGATATCCACTTTTTGGTGTTGCCTAACAAAGTGAAAGGGAAAAGAAAACAATACGTTGGACCTCTCATGTTATTAATTCAGGCGCATTTTCCTGAAAAAACCTAATGTCTCCGCTATCGCAGTCCAATCTCTTATAAAATATAAACCCGACTGACTGTGCGTGCGTGACTTGCCATAATCTTGAGTTCGTATCTGGCCTCAGCCAAAGTATAGTAAACTTGGTAAACCCCAATACTACGTCTGTGACTAGGTGAGTCAAAAGCATTTAAGGGTAAACTTAAAATTATTCATAATCTGCTCTTTCTTAGATTGTGCTATTAATTATTTTAGCAAAAAGGCAGCTTTTGCAAGTCATGCCTTAAAATATTGAGATGATTTGTTTGTTGGCGCCTGTATATATTAAAAAACCAATTCTTCCAAGAAATGCATAAGATCAGTATTGGACCGATTCACTTATACAATATTTTAGTATTTCAGTGATGTGTGCGTTTAAAACTTGAAGCGGAATTCTGCAACTTTACTCTCGTTAGTAATTTTTTCAATTAAGATTTTTTTTACTATAGCTCCACACAGGAGGCCCAGATGAAAATAATTTCCCTCGAGGCCTGTCTCATCTTTGGGGATACGCGGTGAAGGATATTTTTAGGGAAAGGAAGAAGAGGAAGTTCTTGTAGGGAAAAAGGTATGAGGGGTGGGTAGGAATCTGGGGGTCGGTTTGTCCAGGAGTGACGGACATATGTATTCATTCCTTCTACCGCGGTGCAACGTGATGGGTTAAGAGAGTCCAGCTGGAGAAATCAAAGGATCTTCCTCAACCAGTCTCATCCGATGATGCAATAGGTGGGCAAACGCATCCGCCGCTAACACCTAGACAAACCTCAACCCATGAACCCGGGCACCCCTGCTAAGTCACCAAACGTATACGTTGACTGTGTGGCAAGAGAAAGAAAAAAATCGTTAAACTTCTTGGAATGCTGGTGGGGGTTTATGTGGGTAACAAAGGTATGAAAGAGACATTTTTAACCATCTATTTGAAGTTTTTAACTATACGTACAAAATATAAAGCGAATACTTCTTCGAATTCTATCGGATTTTAAAGAGAATCGGACTACTTCCATGATATTTAAATTGCATATGATATGAATTTTTCTTGGCGAAAAGCACTATCATGATTGATTTCTGAGTTATTATGCCGTATTCGGCTTCCTCCTTCTTCAGCCAACGTTTCTGACAGCGTTACAGTGTCCGTCATCATGACAATGTGTAGATTGTGGTGAAGTGTGTGTATACCTACGTATTTAGATGGGATATCGTTTTACTGGCGTTATTTAATTTAGTACAACACTTTATAATTAGTGTAAATAACATGATTTTTGGCGTTTAGTTTTATTGTGACTGGATATCAGCTAGCTGATACAAAAAAACTATTAGGCTATTACAAGTCTGGTCGGCCCTATTAATATTGATGCGGGTTTTGAGGATTTCGATGCGTTTGGGTCTTCCTAGTATTTCAGGAAAAAAAACGACCGGTTTCTCTTAAGAACTTCGCAATTGCCACTTTGTCCGGATGACTAAGTTTGCACGCTCGAAAACATTCTTCAGACCCTTTCGGAGATGATCCTTTCTGTCCTGTCTCCATAAATAAACACACAAAATGATGCCTTGAAGAGTTATGCCATATCTTTTATGGGATCATTATTGAGATAACGGACATGATCTCCTATCAGATTTGTGTGATTTATTTGCCTTTCCTATGTACAACGTACATTAAATGAATAAATAATCATGCATGCTTGCAGGAATTCATGTTTAAAACGATCTAAATTAAAATATGTGACAGCAAATATGTAAAAATCACACAAATCTGACAGGAGATCACGTCCGTTATCTCGATAACGATCCCACAAAAGATAAAGAATAACTCTTCTGATGTTGGACATTGTATGCTGGCTAAAGAAGAAGGAATTCAATACGACATAATAAATCAAAAATTAATCACGATGATAATTTAATTGTTCTCGCTGAGCTTTGTGCCAGATACCGAGCGTTTTCGTCCCGCCACAAAATATCCCCGACAAAATATCCTCCGACAAAATATCACTCGACATAATATCCCAAGGACAAAATGCCCTACGGACAAAACATCCCCCTATAAGAAAGGAAGGAGACAGCAAGGAACTTAGAGTTTCGATTTGAATTTTAAATTTGGCGCCCAAGGTTTTGTTGGGTTAGGTTAAGTTAGAATATTTTGTCGGAGATATTTTGTCGAGGGATGTTTTATCCGTAGGATATTTTGTCGGGGATGAAAAGTCGCGGAACCTTTGTGCCGCTACCTCTAAACCAAGCGCCGAGGATCTTAAAATGTCACGAACGCAGTATTAAAAAATCCCACCCTCAATCAAAATTAAATCTGGTCGAGCTGTAACTGAAGTAAACTTTTGCGCGAAGTTTTCCGAAGCCCCTGTAGCGTTGACTGTAGACTACCCGGGCTTGGTCATTCGTTTTGCCTTCGTAAATAATAAATAGTGAATGCAAAGCAATGAAGTAGTGCCACCTCCTCGCCTAGCTGATTCCCTCGTGATGGATTGAAACATGATTCATTTTCATTACGGAATACGCTAAAGTCGCTGAAGGAATATCACTCATGAAACTAATTGGGATTTAACGTGGCAGACTTGCAACATGCTGGCTTGACACTAACTTCACGAAGGTTTTAATGTGGTAAATACGTTAAGTCAATGACCCAAGAATTTGCAACAAATCAATGAGGTGCCAAATTTTAAGAAAGCTACTTATGGAAATTATGCTTCATATTACTGAGGATTTTAATCAAAACCTCCTAATATAAGTGCTTAAGAGGGTATTACCAGAGAAAACCAGAAATATGTCATTTTTAAATCAGATTTTAGACGTATTGACTCTTTTCCACAAAAAAATATAAATGGATTTCAAAAGATTGTTATTTTATCTAGCATTCGCATGTTTTAAATTTTGAGAAAAAATGTTTATTTTTAGTATAATAGGTTATACCATAGGTCGTTGGCAGATTTGTTAAATTTTCAAAAAAGATTTTGTATAATACCACACCCATTTCAAATCATATAATCATGCAGTAAAATAAATCAGTACATTATCTAGTCGTTTTAGAATTTTAATTTTAGTTAAAATAAAATCATTAAAAAATATATACCTACAAGTGTTTCTTGACGAAAATTGGTCCATTTGTGTATTTATTTGCGCACTTACAAACTAATGGCTTAATTTCGGTTTACGGAAGGTCTTCCAAAATAATAAAACTTTTTTTTTTATACTAACTATTGGCTGGAGAATCCGAATCCGAAAGAATTTTTTTTCGGAAAGCAATATTAACAAAGTTACACGACTTTAAAATTTTCTATACGCATACATGAAAATCGACATATTGGAAGTATTATGACAGTTTAAAGTCATAGAAACAGCCACATAAAATTAAGTGTTGCCATATCAATAACTAACTTAAGTAATTATTTTTTATAAATTTTACTCACTTTTGGCGTAAACGCTAAACTACTTGAAAACAGGGACATTTTTTTAAATTGACGCGAGCAGGCGGTATAAAGGGGCACAAACCATGTGACACAAACCTAGCGTAGCCGTTAAACTACTTGAAAACGTAGGCTGTTTTTTAAAATTGACGCGAGCAGGCGGTATAAAGGGGCACAAACCATGTTACACAAACCTAGCGTAGCCGCTAAACTACTTGAAAACGTAGGCTGTTTTTTAAAATTGACGCGAGCAGGCGGTATACAGGGGCACAAACCATGTTACACAAACCTAGCGTAGCCGCTAAACTACTTGAAAACGTAGGCTGTTTTTTAAAATTGACGCGAGCAGGCGGTATAAAGGGGCACAAACCATGTTACACAAACCTAGCGTAGCCGCTAAACTACTTGAAAACGTAGGCTGTTTTTTAAAATTGACGCGAGCAGGCGGTATACAGGGGCACAAACCATGTTACACAAACCTAGCGTAGCCGCTAAACTACTTGAAAACGTAGGCTGTTTTTTAAAATTGACGCGAGCAGGCGGTATAAAGGGGCACAAACCATGTTACACAAACCTAGCGTAGCCGCTAAACTACTTGAAAACGTAGGCTGTTTTTTTAAATTGACGCGAGCAGGCGGTATAAAGGGGCACAAACCATGTTACACAAACCTAGCGTAGCCGCTAAACTACTTGAAGACGTAGGCTGTTTTTTAAAATTGACGCGAGCAGGCGGTATAAAGGGGCACAAACCATGTTACACAAACCTAGCGTTAGGTTAGGTTAGGTTACGCATTTTTAAGACTACGAATTTTCATACTTTTGGTTTAAGAATACGGCCGTTGAGATAGTTGTAATTCATAAAATAGGGATAAATATTTTTGAGACTTGGTAACACTGCCAACACATGTTCCTGTATTTCTTGTTTTTCTATGACTTTGTATTGCGTCAGTCAAAACCAGCTTCTGAAATGAATATTTTCATGTGTGTGTGTATAGAAAATTTTAAAGTCGTGTAATTTAGTTAATATTGCTTACCGCCGCCTAATTCTTTCAGATTCGGATTCCCCGGCCCATAGTTAGTATAAAAATAACTAGTTTGATTTTGTAGGAATCAGAATGCATCCAAAATGACTATTTTCCTGTGTGTGTGTATAAAAAATTTTAAAGTCGTGTAACTTTGTTAATATTGCTTTCCGAAAAAAAATTCTTTCAGTTTTGGATTTTCCGGCCCATAATTAGTACATAAAAAAAAAAAAAAATTATTTTGGAAGACCTTCCGTAAACCGAAATTATTCCCAAACTAATATATTTCAGATTTTTTTAACATTCTTATTAAATTTAGACATTATTGAAAAATGATAAATACTTATAATCAAAAAATAACTACAAAAAGTACACCATTTTAATTATTTTATCATTACGTCTTTCAGCATTTTTGGATGAAGGTATAAATTAAAGCAAATTTGGAATGAAATAAAATCGATATTGAGTTATAATTTTAAAAAGCTGGTACAGAGAATAATTAATCTTTTTCATTGTAACCGCCTGGCACGATCGTAAGAACAACTTTCGACGAAATGTGGATTTTCGTCCGCTGCGCGGCCTTTTTCATTCAAAATTTGGATTTGAGGCCAACATACTTCGCCAAATTGAGTAATCATTTTTTTATTCAAAAGAAGGTAAATATCTTTTATTCATACAATAGGTCAACATAGGAGGCCCTGAGGAAAATAACGTCCATCAGGGCCAATATAATCTTAGGGGATGCTGTGTGCAGGGTGTTTTTAAGGAAAGGAAGGAAGTTCTTGGAAGGAAAAAAGGTATGAGAGGTGGGTGGGGATAAGGTAACTGGGTAACTGGGGATCAATGTATCAATCCCTCCAACCGCGGTGCAAGGTGATGGGTCCAGGGAGTCCGGCTGGAGACCCTAAACCAGCCTCTCTTTCTCTCGATCCGGCCCGCCACGCAGCAGGTGCCAAGACCCGGACAGACCCGAGCCCATTAACCCGGGAACCCCTGATAAGTCACCAAACGCAGCGAACCACTTGAGGTGACCAATGCCATAGTCCTCCAATAAATGGTTCTCGAGGCGGCACAAATTGTATTTAGTACGGATGTGTGCTACTTTAAGTATTTATGTTTCAAATTATAAAATATAGGCCATTAAAGAAATCATTTTTTACGATTTTTATTTGTTAGTTGAAATTCATTTAAAAATATATTTTGCTCTACTTAACTAACTAACTAACGAACCTTTACTCCGTTTCCACACAGGGTTAGGCAGAGAGGACGGACCGCCAAACAACTCTTTTTTTAATGATGTTATTTAGACTAAAATTAAAATTCTGAAACACAGCTTTCGCAGATAATTTGTTGATTTATTTTACTGGATGATTATATGATTTGAAATGTGTGTTGTATAATACAAAATTTTGTTTGAAAATTTAACAAATCTGCAACGGCATATGGTATAACCTTATTATACTAAAAACAAACATTTTTTCTCAAAATTAAAAAAAAATATCTTTACTAGATAGGTAAAAGAACAATCTTTCGAAATAAATTTATAATATTTTTTGTGAAAAAGAGTCAATACGTCTAAAATTTGATTTAAAAATGACATATTTCCGGTTTTCTCTGGTTATTCCCTCTCAAAAATTTAATAAAAGGCCTATATTTTATAATATTATATAATTTTATAATTATTTTTTTAAAGAATGAAAAACATTCCCGGGTTACGAAAAACCCGGCAATATTTGAAAATCTCCTACTACCACCACAGTAAGTGGAAAATGTTGCTTGTGTCGTGATGGGGGACTTAACCAGCCGAGGAATCGAAAACAGGACTAGCCTGGGTGGGACCTAAACGCGATGCCAACTCAGCCACCGATCGGTCTACAAAAAGTATTACATATCCCAAAGATATTAAAATACAAAATTATCTTTGCTAAGCCTTTTGATTAAAAAAATAATTATTCAGTTCAAGTATTGATGGCGGCCGATTTTGTTAAAAAACCTACTCTTATGTGGAATAAACTATTGAAGGAGTATTTCCAATTTAGGCACATGCGTTATGATATTACAACCGAAAAATCAAAGACACATTTCATCGATTTCGCAAAAAAAAACTACAAATTCCTAAGTGGTTTATGAACAATGGAATGTTTCCAATCTTGTATTTTGACAACCAAAATAACGGGTCATCGAAAAATAATGACAACATTTAAAATAACTGTTATAAAAAAACAATTAAAAGTAATTCAGTGGTTTTGATCTTAAAATGTGCAGAAAAAGATACATTTTTTTCGTACCTTAGTATGTATCGATGTGTACACCGTTCGTCGCTCTGCAGATGTCTAGTCTGTTGTCGATTTATTGCTACGTACGTGCAATCATTTCAGGAGTAACTGTCAAGATAGCGGCAGAAATTCACTCCCGCAGGTGATCCAAATCCCGAATCTTTTCTGCGTATACAATGTTTTTAATGTACCACCAGAAAAAGAAATCCAAAGGGGTAAGCTCAGGACTTTGTGGAGGTCAGGCAATGGAGGCTCCTCTACCAACGATACTGAACGGCAGTCCTTGGCTACTGCGCATAGCAAGGTCACGCAACCTCCAAAACAAAACGTGGTAAGAAATCGTCTATAGAATAGACATCTGCAGAGCGAAGAATGGTGCACACATCGAAACATACTAAGGTACGAAAAAAATGATCTTTTCCGCACATTTTAAGATCAAAACCATTGAATTATCTCTAATAGTTTTTTTATAACTGTTATTTTAAATGTTGTCATTATTTTTCGATGACCTGTATCTAAACATATTTTTTTTATTTGGATTTAACCCAGGGATTAACTGCTTCCAACCATCTGAAGCCAGTGAGACTTTGGCATCCCCAATTTCGGGTACGTTGTGAGGCTGAAGATAGTGGGGAGGGGCACGAAATGGTGAAGAGGAAGGTGCGGAAGAACCTGGCTATTTAGATCTGGTCACCAAACACGGCTAAAGCCATATCAAGCAACATTTAAATTCTGACTGGTGGTCTTACACCAGAGCGGTACCGTAATACATTTCCACTCTGGAACGTGCTGCAAATGTGCTATATTTTAGTTTATTGAATAAATATAGAAACAACACAAATTGATTCATCAACATTTACCAACGCATGCCGGAATTTTAACCAGCGACCTTTGGATTTCTTGTCAAAAGCTTTATCCTTCAACCAAGGAGACCATCAAATATTAAAAAGAATAACGTAAATTGTGGAAGAACGGAAAATAAAAAAAGTCCTTCAAAAATAATGATGCAATCATTAAAATTTAACAGCCCCCTACTTAACGTGTTCCCAGTGAAGCCTCATATTATCCCAACTCCTCCTCACCTACCATTCTCAGCCGTTGCCTTTGAATCGATAATGTACGCTATAATTATTATAACCATCTATACTTATAATATATTTATGTATTTAAGGCTCCGTAGTAAGCGTTCAAAAAGAAGAAGAAGTTGGTTTGAAAGGAAGATAAATATGTAACTACGAATGTTAAAGAGAGCGCATAGAGAACTCCAGTCCAATTTGTTTATTTTTTTAAGAATAATGACCTTCTAACTTAAATAACTGCGTTTTTGTTTTTATTTTTAGAGTTAGTTTTAATAGTTAAAATAATTGTCAAAGTTTTAATTTTTCGAAACCCCCCGGAAATATGGTAAATCGTGTGACGTCATCACTCCCGAAAAATTAGTATGGGATTGGGCAATCAGCTGATCTACTACCGCCATTTTGAAATCCGTTGTTCCGTTGTTCGAAGTATTCTCCCTAGAAGAAGCATTACTTTTTCATTCATTATTTTTTTGTGCAGTAGTTTTTCAATATTTTAAATAATAGAGATAAACTAATAGAGATACCTCTATTTTTGATACTGAATTATTTAGGCTTAAATATTGTTTCAATAAACACTACAACTAAATCTCTATAAACAGTACGAAATAAAGAATAACATGAAATGTTGTTAATACTGATGGCTTGTGCCATACCTACATTTCAATTGATTTCAATACAATGTGATACAATGACTGGTGACGCGTGACGTCAGCACTAACCATTCAATCGTACCAACTTTACAGTGTATTTTAACGAGACGTTAAAAAATGCACTTTTTAATATTTTTTTACGAACACTACGTTTAATATTATAAAAAAAACTTATATATTCAGAATCAGCGTTTATTGGTCTGTATGAACATATTTTTTTAAAGTCATAATATTATTTACTGGAGTTCCTTATTAAGCGAAAATTGTTAAAATATTTAAGAAAACGCGATTTGCTTAAAATAGAGCCAAAATCTCTGAGCAAATGTCTAAAGTAGCATTTAAAGATAAGCTGTAAATTTTTTTGTATCTGTAATATGTTAAATAACAGAACAAAATGTGTTTTTGATAATTTTCGACGCACACTTTGCGATTTTGAAGTGAAAATTTCTTTAACACTCGATGAAACGAAAAATAGACAAACAGCAACTGTATAGACATAAGAAATTTGTACAGCGCCTTTGAGGTGGATTTATCACGAAAACGGCGCTCTAAAAATCATCCATACATTATTATTATTATTAGGTACCTATCTTAAAAAATCTAATGTATAAAAAATCTAATGTATAATTCACGGTGTTTGTGGTCGCTCTCCTGACGAAACGGCTTGACCGATTTGTATGAAATTTTTTATGTATATTTGGTAGGTATGAGAATAGGTTTTAGGGTATAATTCATACCGCTAGGTGATTAGGGTGTCCCTAATCAGAAAAAAATCAATTTTTTTGGGTAAATTTTTTAATTCGTATTTTTTTTTTAATTTGGCATCAAAAAATACCTATAACCTCAAATTTTTACCTTCCTACCCCCTCCCTCCCATTTTTTAATCGCGATTTTAGTATTTTTGTATGAAAAAATTTAACCGTTTTCCGTATTTTAAACAGAACGAAATTATTTATGTTGTTGAATGACAGATGGCGCTACGTCCGCCTAATCGAACTTTCATACACAGATGTGCAAGACATTCACGAGAAGCGTCGTGTCATTTTGATATTTCATTCGGCATCATGTTCTCGCGTGGGCAAACCATCGAGCTTATTTGTGTTGGCTAAAGACGGACTGGCAAAAAATATCGTACACTCAATTGTTCTTCGAAATAAATATTGATTTTATTTATTTCATTTTCCTACTTTAGTTGGTGTTTTTTTTTGTTTTTATCGGCGGTCATCGTCTACAGTGCTTAATTCCTCTTTCTGTCATAGATCTCACCCCCACACAATATTCACCTTATTTTGTAATGTATGTATATATTTATGGAATGTGTGGGACTGTATTAACCTCCCCACATACCGGAATAAACATCCTATTATTATTGTTTCCTGTCCCGATTACAAGCAACCAATTCCTTGTAATCGGGACAGGAATGTCACTAATAAATACATTGTTGTATATACTGCGCCAATATGAACTTTAATAATAAATCTATAATTACCATAGAAAGCTATATCCTCACCTCCACTAGAAGCCGTCAGGGTGTCCGGGGTGGGGTCGAGCAGCTGCTGGCTGGCAGAGTTGTTGTCACTGAGGGGCGAGGGCCCCGCGCATATGACGGGGCTGGGGCCCCCGCCCCCCGGCAGCAGGGTCTGTGCCTCCTCCAAGCCAAGGCGCTCCATGGGGCGGCGGCCTAGGCCTCCAGCTCCGCGCTCTAGCATTGTGAAGCATCTATGTCTGATAGCCTTGGAGAATCATCTCTTTAAATATTGCTGGTAATCAGGAATGATCTCATGATTAGATATCGGTAATCAGGTTTGATCTTATGAATACCTACCGGTAACCAGGTTTTATTTCAGCATAATTAGTGACTTTTCCTGGAAATCAGGTTTGATCTCAAGATTGACTGGTAATCAGGATTTATCTCATGGATTGATACCTGTAATCAGGTTGGATCTCATGGTCAGTTACCGGTAATCAGGTTTGACCTCACGACTAGTTACCGGCAATCAGATTTGATCTCGTGATTAGATTCCGGTAATAAGATTTGTTTCCATAATTGCTTATCGGTAATCAGGTTTGATCTCATGGTTAGTCGCCAGTAATTAGGTTTTATCACAGCTTTAGTTACTGGTAATCAGGTATGATGTGTAATTCCATAAATAGCTACTGCCACATTTAGCGTGTAATTTCATGAATCTGATGTTAGTGATCGTGCTTATCTTTTCATAATTTCTATCCCATTTATGTAGAGATTACCTTGATATTTCCAAAGCACGCAACAGATAATTGGATATAGATTCACGTTATAAGAATTTAAAATAACAGACATCCATTGTTTAACTGATTACCAAACTTCATAATCATTTTGGTAGCTTCACTCTCTTTAACCAAAATAATGTTGCTTCGGTTAATAACGGTTGCTTCCTCTCAATTTTTGCACTAATTCCATTCCGAATACAGTTGTAATAATTTTACAGGTGTAACACTGTCACGAACCATACATTAAATCACAGTGCTATTTTTTAAAAAATTATTTCACTGTTATATCTCGAGCTATACTTTAATATAACCAAATATATCTTTTCAGCGTACTTCAAAAAAACATTGTTTACTTTTTTACAGACGTAGAAAATCGCTGTCTATAACGGGTTATTATGAATTATATCACATTGCTAATGTTAAATAACTTTTCATCGTCATTTTATTGATTATTTTTCTTCGTGTCACCTAATAGGCTTCATTATATCACTTAATATTACCTTGAATTAATGACAAACACATATAATAAATTTTTAAAAAGCTCCGAAAATTGATATTAACATGTTGGTGGGTATTTTTCTCATTTTAAAGAACCACATATTAATAGTATACCCATTATTAACTTTCTACACTTTGCTAACTGAAAAAAAGATTTATTTTTGTTTAAAAGAGATATTGCTGCATACGATGCGAAATAATAAAACGATAACAAAATGATAATAAACGAAGTTGATTTCTTGTTAAGGACGGGTTGTTTAAAAAAAATTGAAACGTTTGAAGTTAATTTACATGTTCTATGTGAGTTCTACTCAAGTTCTGTTATTATGTCATGTTATAAAAAAACGAGTGTGCTTTAGACCACACGACTGAAGTAAAACTTCACTAACTAACTTATATCTCCCTCTCAACTTTCGTTCGCCTCACCCGATCGCGTATTTACAATCCCTACCGCGTTTCAGTCGCTTTAAATTTTCAAAATCAAAATATAAATATTTAGAACTAAAATTATTAATTTTTAATATACACATCGGAAAGATTATTTTATCTAGATTTTAGAACAATTTTTGTTTTTGCAAAGTGATAAAAAATTATCAATATAGAGGTGTATTTACAATATATAGGAATAATATAAAATTTTTGAATACTTAGAAATAAAATTATTAATTTCTAATATACACCCCAGAAAGATTATTTTATCTAGATTTTAGAACAATTTTTGTTTTTGCTATGTGATAAAAAATAACCAATATAGAGGTATATTTAAAATGTAAATTGTCGTTACCGCGACTGAATCGGTATAGGTTTTGTAAATACGCCACCCGATCACACTTTTCATAACGTTCTCGTCACGAATTCAACAGCTTACTCCCCAAGTCAAGCGTGCGTAAAGGCCCGACCGTTCGCCTCGCCCGATCACACTTTTCCTAACGCTCTCGTCACCCATTCAACAGCTTACTCCCCAAGTCAAGCGTGCGTAAAGAAGTTTTACTTCAATAATTTCCCTCGGGGCCAATGTTATCTTTGGGGATGCTATGTGGAGGGTCTTTTAATGGTAAAGAAGATTTACTTTAAAAAAAATACATTTAATAAAATTAATATCATTGTAGGTCAGTTGTTTCATAAAACTGAAATAATCACAGAACTTGAATAGAAAATTCACAGAACGTGAAAATTAACATCAAATATTTGACGGATTGCTAATTTTTTTTAAACAACCCATCCTTAATAATGACATTGGAAATTGTTTTTCACCAAACGAAACACTTTTAAAATTGTCAGTACACTTAAAAAAATACTGAGTTTCAGAGCTGATTTAAATTCAAAACTTATTTATGAACATTTTCAAGTTAATTTAAACACCACTAATAAACGACATTCCTACATGAACACCTGAATGCAAATGATCTTTGAGTTCATGGAAATGAAAATCATGAACGTAAGAGTTAAAAAATAATATTCAGAAAAAAATCAAATTTGAAATGTTTTGAATAATAAATAAATGCTTTAAAGAGGACTTTTTTATCGCAGACATCATCAAATAGTTCCGAAGTCAAGAAATGATTCATAAAACGTCATAATTTCCCTTTGAGAAGTTCCACGGCCCGTTCCCGCGTTTATTACAGCAAGTTACGGGACGTTTTACGTGCGCAATTAAAACGTAAGCGAACATTATTTACGATTAAAAATACGCATTTACGCATTTTGAACACAAAATCGAAAATTCAAAAGGGCGTTACAAGCAAATGTTTCAGTGAAGGACATTGTTGATTAATGAGAACAAAACACATTTTATTTTAAATTCTGTTTTATATGAGCTCACTTACGGTAAAGCTTTTTTAAATTGCACACATTTAAGGGCACGCTATTCTTTCTTTTCAGTTTTTCTCTGTGATTTTTTTAGGACATCGCAACATGTCATTATCTTAAAAGCCAGTTCAATCTAAATCTCTTAATTCGATTGAATAATATTTAAATCTGCCCCGAGAAAGATATGGTTTTGCGAAACCGGTTTGCACACTATTATAAAATAGCGTAAGACAAACTATAAAAGAGTGTTCAATTTAACAATAATTTTAGTCTTCTCCAACGGTTTCTGCATTACAGAATAACACTTTTCAATGATGAAGTGAAGCTGTTCATCACAAACACAATTTTGACGAAACCGGTTTGTATATTATTATAAACATATGTTGGATAAACAATGAAGAAGTGTTAAAAGTTTAACAATTGATGTCGACGTCCATGATTACTGCAATTTTAATCCGCACTTTAAATTATGAAAAAGGTTTAAGGATTAGTAACTCTTTTTATCAGTGCACTCGTATTTAGTGTTAGTAGATAACTAGTATTACTATAGAGTTCGATTCCGTCGTCTGATTGGATTCTTCCGTTTCCTCCAGTCACTTCCGAGTTAATAGCGCCATCTGAAATGAAGAAACGTTACGAGTTAGAAGCGAGATAATGAAAGCGCTGATGAAAAATATTGAATGATGTAAAACGAAGAAATTCTTTGTGCTGATAAAAGTGTTACATTTTCACCACTACAGTCAATAGTTGACAAATTCTAAAATTTGAATAAAATGGAACAATTTTTATTAAATTATCGAAGAAAGCAAACACTTTGTGGCTATGTTAATAATGTGTAATATCTTGTTTATATGTCATTGTTTATTGTCCTGAAGAAGGTTGAGATCAACCGAAACCGGTCGACGAATACAAATTAAAATAAAGTGGTTTTAAACAAAGAACTTGATTTATTTTGTAATTTTTTATTAGTAACTGTGATAACACTGAGCTAGCAGTCCACAATGGAGAACTGGTAACTGCTCTGATGTGTGGCAGTGAGGCATGGAACTGCCAGAGGAAGGAAGAATGAAGACTTAATGCTATAGAAATGAGATCCCCGATGAGTACATTTGAGAAATGTGGAGATTCCCAAAATGCAACATTGATGTACCTAAGCGTGATGACTCGTCATGAGTAAGAATAAAAAACGGACCTTCAGATTATTTGGGCGTGTAGAGCGAATGATCGAAGAATTGAAGTTATAATTTTTTCGTCTGAACCCATTTTAATAGTCATAGCAATCGTGGCGCCGTCAATTTTTAACTCATCAAATTTTAGAAAGAACCACTAATTTATGAACACCATTTGACATAATTTGAAAACATTCACTTGGACCATAATGGTTTTTGTTAGACCAGTCGTAGCGATCTTATCGCCCTCCATTTTTGTCTACAATTTCTTGATAGACTGTAACCTAGTTTTATATTATCTAAGGCTATATGAAGAAGACCTTCTTCTTAAAAACATTTGTTCCAGTTCTTTTATTACATTAAATTTATCTCTGGCCTTTTTAATAACGAAAATGTATCACGCCAAGAGTGTTTCCTTCAATTTTTTTTCTATTTTCGCAGATTTTGTAAACATATTTTTGGAAGGTATTTTTAAGGCTAAGAAGAAAATATTTCTATGAGGTTACCTTCTTCGTACAAACTTAATCTGAATTTTACAATCCTACCAACGAAAAACATATTTTTATAAAAAGCTTCAGCTTTAACAATACCACAGTCGATCTTTTTTCTTCCGAATTGGAGGAAAAATTCGACATCTGCCGTAACTGCGGTGCTTCCCATTTCCCTCCAATCTCTATTCCCCTTAGCCTCGCAACAAAACCACTTTTGTCGATGCCATAGTCCTACTATGTCTCCATACAATTTCTTCATTTTTATTAATATAACTCATATATTCATTAGTTAAGTTTAAAGAACCGTTCTCATCTCAAGCGAAAATACCTGGTGATATATTCTACGGGCTTGCCTAATAGGTACTATAACCACGTAATATTTTAATTTAAGCAACCGCTATACGAATTTTTACCGATTTCTTACATTTCTCCCTTAAACATTTGAAGGTTTTAAGCTCATTAAAAAATGTATGTTATTTTTTAAGATAATATCTAGACGCGTTCCGCGTCGAAACGCAAATTATATGAAATTATCTCGATGGAAGAAAATCACAAAGTATGCTCCGAAAATTATTATAAACACAAGTTATAGTTGTGAAAAAAATCACAATCTTTCTTTAAATGATATTTAAGACGTCTTCCATAAGATTTTTGCTCTATTTTAAACGATTCGTGTTTTATTAAACATTTTCACAATTTTCTCATTGATTTTATCACTTTAAATATTAGCGCGCTCCTCTAATATTCGTAATTACATATCTCTCCATCTTCTTCTTTTTGAACGCGGATGCGGCACCTTAATATATCTATAACTTGTATCACAATGTAACGTGTGTGACGTATGTCTTAATAATAATCTTTGGATAGTTGGAATCCGTTACTTATCCACGATGCGTACGGTTATCGCTGTCTCTTTCTCGTACAGGAGTTCTTTGCGCATGCCGTACCTAAAGTACTAATGCTGAAGTCACATGGTTCACTCCGATGAAGGTTTACTCGATGAAATGTTCCATTCTTGTTTCACCGCGTGTTCACATGGTTCCTTTGAAGGAAGAGTTCACTCGACATTCTCGCTACGAAGTCGTCGAACGTAGTCGCGGCGCGCATTGGAATTCGTCCGGTGCTGACGGCTAAGTTCGGGAATATTTACGATTTCAATTGACATTTCCGAAAACGTCGAACAAAATTATGAGAAATTAGCGATTCTTGTAAACAGTAAATAAATTTCAGCACCATAAATGAACATATGATTAAATAATAACCTGAAAACTGATATCTACCAGTATTTTTGCACCATGAAATTTTTTTTATTCCAAAATAGGCCTCGGCTTGCAATAAAATCCATATAAATGGAATATTTATTAACGTATCCAAAAACTAAAAACTGTTTTGGAAAGGTGATGAAATATGCTTCCAAAATTTATTATTAAAAATAACCACGTAATTTTTTAAATAGAATAATTTTTAATGTAAACTTTTAAAAGTTTAAAAAATGGCTCTCCTTGCTTTTATTCTAACTAAAATTATTGGTAACAAAAAATATATAAAAACACACACTTATTTTGTTAGACAAATAAATTATAAACGTTTCTGTCACCTCACTTTTTTGTCGTTTCATATAAAAATAATTCATAAAAAATTCACAATGTTTCATAATTTTTTTTTCAAATTCGATCAGAAACTTTGGTTCCGTATAAGTTATTGTCTCTTTCCAATACCGTTTAGATCATATTTTTCACTATGATAGTAAGGGAGAAACAACGATTTCTATGAGACGTGTAGGAGTTATTTCGAAAAGCGAACTAAACGGAGCTTTTTGACGTTTAAGCCGCTCCGGCTACTCGTCCTCACGCCAGAACATTCTCGGCCGACTAATTCGCGAGTGAAAGACTGTTCACTTGAGTGTTCACACACATCATTCGCGTCACGTGATGTTAAATTCCGATGCGAGTGAACAGTGCCGAAGGAAGCATTCCAACATTGTTGGAATGCTTCATACGGCACTGTCTCTCTTCACTTTCGTGTTCACACGGTTCATTTCGAGGGAAAGAGGCGGAATGAAATCACGAAATGAAAGATAAATGAACCATGTGAATGGGCTATAAGGGGGCATTTCACTGCCTCTGAGTAAACTGTCGATTAGTAGTATATTATATTCGGATTCCACTACGTAATACTAGAATTTCATTGTAGAAATTCTGGCAATAACTACCGAGGCCATTCAGTTATGTATAACTACCTGGTTCCCGGCATGCGTTACAATGCCATATTCAAAGAAGTACATTATTTCTCCCTGAATCACCTTTTCCGTGCGTCCCCGTTCACCTCCCGCGTCCAAATCTAATAATAAAACGTCTTTATCAGAGGTTTCCTTTCACACAGTATTATTATTATTTTTTATTATTTGTTGAGTTAGTTTATACTACGTTGGAATAGAAACAAATATGCCAAAGGTGACATTTCACTTTATAAATTAAAATATTTTTACAGTAAGCATAACATTTCTTTTTAAATACATTCATTCTTCATATTTTCAGGCATTTCATCGTATATATCAAGCGTTAAATCTTTAGTCGTCCATACATTAGGCAGTTCGTATGTGGCAATCTAACTCTATTTATATTCCTGGTTTCGTAATTATGTATATCTCTATAAAAACAATTTCATCCTTAAAGTATTTTGGCATTTGGTTTTTCGTAACTTTATGCACCATAATATTAGGTCCTTACATATGAAATTGGCGTTTTGAATGGGAGGAACATAAAGTCGATATTTTTTAAATATAATATATTTATTTAATCAAAGTTTGTACCATTGCTATCTATGCACTTTTGCCATCTCATAGGTAGTTCATCGATCCCTTTACTAAAAAAACCATTCGGACGGGAATCAATAAAATCTTTGAAGGCGGTTTGGACTGCCCCATCGGAGTTGAATTTTTTCCCTTGCAAGAAGTTATCCAAATTTCGAAAAAAATGGTAATCTGTTGGGGCAAGTCCGGAGAGTACGGTGGATGTCTTAGACATTCCAAGTGAAGCTCCTAAAATTTGGTAGCCGTCTGTTGTGCAGTGTGTGGTCTAGCGTTCTAACGTAGGTTGTTGATTTGCTTCACTCAATTCGTGAGGTACCCACCTTTCAAGCTTTTTTACCTTCCCAATTTGCTTCAAGTGGATTAAAACAGTTTTATCACTAACACCGCAGCCTGCAGCTAACTCGGACGTGGTTTGCGATGGATCCGCTTCCACAATAGCCTTCAATTCTTCATTATCAACTTTGGTCTCCGGCCGTCCACGGGGCTTGTTCTGCAGGTCGAAATTTCCAGAACGAAAACGTTGGAACCAAAAACGCACTGTGTTTTCTTTTGCGGCACCGTCGCCATACACATCATTAATCCTTCGAGCCGTTTCTGCAGCACTGGTGCCACGGTGGAACTCGTACTCGTAAATAACGCGATATTTCAAGTTTTCCATTTTGTAAAGTGAAGCAATGAAAAAAAAACAATTAAGGAAAAAACAAATGAATTATAATTTTCGAAACACAAATACATGAGTAAATAGCTGTATAAATTTGAATTTGGAATTCCTAACCAAAGAGAAGATATTTGAGATCAAAGTTGCCAGTACGGCAAAACGCCAATTTCATATGTAAGGACCTAACAGCAGTCTCTTTTTTGTATTGGAATCCAATTCGGGGGGCAACAGCGACAGGGATTGTAATATAACTATTATTCACATTTCTCAGCGACTGAATTTCGTTTTGGTTTGGTTTCATTGAATTTGAGTTTGATAAACATTACAATGCTGGCCTCATAGTTGGCGGACCAAAATTCGTTCCATTATATTAAATTTATGCATTATTCATGGATATCTCATTTATTATAAGTCATCAACCGTTTTACCAATATTGGTATCGGATGACCTCAGCCGATAAGACAGACACGGCTACCTATTCAGGCATACAGTTTTGTAATTTGTTTTTTTCTCTTCCTATCGGGTCGTTATCAGTGTGATTGACAATATATTACTGTTCAAGTATCCGGAACACACGAACACAAGAGAACTACCGAATATTTTATCAATTTAGGAGAAAAAAACTTCTCAAAATATTATTATTATAGAAAATAATAAAAATAAAAATGTTAAGTCGCGACGCAACTGGGACTCGAACCCAGAATCTCTCGTTTTACTAGGATCTTAATCAATTCGGCCACTGAGATTTCTTAATTTTAAATCATTTTTGTCAAGCTCATATTTCAAATCTATCTATCTATATCTATCTTCTATAATAAATAAATAAAAATGAATCGCCGAAATGTATGTACGCCCATAACTTCCGAACGACTGCACCAAATTGGATAATTATTTTTTTGCGTGTTCGTTATTGTCAGGATAAGGTTTGTATAAAACTACTGGTGAGCTCTGGCATTATGAAATTTGGATAAAAAAATTGCTATAGGTGGCACGCGAGCTGTTTGAAAACTGAATGTATCAGGACTGAATGTACGAAATGCTGGAGGTGAGAGGGGGGAGGGGGGTTCGCGGGACAGGAGGAGATAGAGTGTGAACGCAAAAGGGGAAGGGGACGCGGGAGAGGAAAGGGAGGAGGAAGGGGAACGGGAACGGGACGAATGGGAAAGGACACTCAGGGAGAAACAATTTCTTTATTAAATGGCATCGCAACGCATGCCGGGAACCTGCTAGTTCAGAATAAACAATGTCATCATTTTTTCCTATATTTTTGGTCAATCTTTTTAAATGGAAATAAATGCTCGTAGAACTGGCTATTATTGATATGGGACATCTATTACCTATTTTTAAAGTCTAAATAAATATTCAGTTTTGTCAGATTAATTATTAACATTAAATATTAATTTAATTTTATAAAAACCAGTTAGACCGTTAATTTTAAAAAGTTATTATAATTAAGAGTTATTCTAATAAAAAAATATATGCCTACTTTTAAAATTGGTTACGGCAAAAAAATAACGAAAAATAACTCGAGCAGTGAAGTCATGGAATTCTACATTATTTGTATACCACTGAATGACGAAATTTAATACATAATGTTTCCCCCCCCCACCTTCCCTTCCCCTCTCACTTCCTCTTCCTCTCCCGTGTTTTCCCTCCACCTTCCCCGCCTTCCCCCGCCCTTCTCCCTGGACGTGCGCAAAACAACTCACCAAAATTTCATCCCAATCGGATGAATGATATAGAAAAGCATTCATAACGCCAAAGCTCACAATTATGTATAGAAACTATCGAGGGTATGCGCACATCAAATCACCAAGGACAAACAAAGAAATATTCATTTTTATATAAGAACAATCAATCCGGTACCTATTTAAAATACAAATAATTCTTGATTAGATTCAAAGTGTCCGATATGGGTGAGTGTCATAGGTGAGAACTTCAATTAAATTTATTAATTTAAAGAGTTTATTCGAAAAATGAATTTTGATTAAGAATAATCGATGGTTTGCAAAATGTCATTCTCAAAGTGTGACATGGTTGACATTTTCGTAAGAGTTTTTGTCTTCTTCTTCTTGTGCCTTCTCCGTTCAACGGACGTTGGCTATCATGTTGGCTATGCGGAAGACTGGCCGACTGGAAGACTGTTTACCCAGCTCTACGGTAGACTGGTCAAACCACGATGCAGGTTTTTACAGATGCAATGCCGCCTCATGAATGAGTTTTTCTTTTGCCCTGTTTAATTTATCTTTGTCTTACTAACCTATTTTTTTGCATTTTGTTTTTTCCTGTTAAGCACTTGCATACTGCTTACTAACAACGTATGCAAGGACACTGGAGGTCTAGATTCGTTCAAAATAAATAAATGTAGCTTCGTTTAAAAAAAAATTTTGAATCTTGCGAGAGCCTTGAAGAAGTAACCATCTGTTACTTATACCAGGGCGGGTAAGAGGTGAATAATCTCCACTGGCCAAACCACGAAACCACTGTCTCAGGTTTTTCAGCCATGAGGTTCTCCTTCTTCCAGGGCCCCGTCTTCCGGCAATCTTTCCCTGCATTATGAGATGCAGGATCTCATACTTCTCCGGATGTCTCATCACATGTCCAAGATATTGAAGTTTTCGGATATTTATAGTTTTAATTACTTCCTTTTCTTTATTCATCCGAACCATAACATCTTCATTCGTAACTCGTAACTCCATACATCCAGATTATTTTAAGTATTCTTCTGTAGATCCACAACTCGAATGCCTCAAGTCGCCTAATTAGTTCTTCAGTAAGCGTCCATGCTTCCATTCCATAAAATAATATCGAAAACACGTAGCATATGACCATTCGCATTCGTAATCTAAGGTTGAGATCATGACTGCAGAATACTTTTTGTCATGCGGATAAAGGTTGCACGAGGTTGCTCAATGCGGCATTTGATTTCAAACGAAGTATCCCATCTACCATTTACATTTGCAGCCCAAGTATACAATACTCTGTACCTTCTCTAGTTTTGTTCCAGCAATATAAAGATTTTCATCCAATGCGTTTTTTTGCTTATGAGCATGTATTTTTTTTTTTTTACATTCGATCCTAGCCCAAAATTCTCACAAGTCTTCACTACTTGATTCAGAAAAAGGTGTAAATCCTCAATGTTACTTGTTAGAAGTACCGTATCATCTGCATAACGCACGTTGTTCAGAATCTTCCCATTTATAACAAGACCTTTAGTAGCTTCTTGCAGAGCTTCATTAGTTAAGAGTTTTTGTAATGTTCAAAAATCTTTTCAGATGTAATAGGGGTTTCCCACTCCGCCTCCTCCACCTTTCCTGTCCCCACTCCACTCCCCCTCATCGATCCCCCTTCCCCCTCCCCCTACACCCACCCCTCCCCCCACTCCTCCTCCCACCATCTTCCCTCTCCCCACTCCACTCATCCATCAAACCCCCGACTCCCTCCCCCTCCTTCTCCCTAAAAAAAACATCGTTTCCAAGGCGACAATTGGTTTGATTTTTTTCTGACGTTTGCAATAAATCAATTTTATTAGGGACAGAAAACGTATGATAAATAATTTCATAAGGCCAGAGATTATTCATAACGCCAGAGCTTACCAATTTATATAGCCTATAGATCTCGCAAATAATGTAGCTTTCTATTAGTGAAAGAATTTTTAAAATCAGTTTTTGCGTGAAAGAGTAACAAACATACATCCATACAAACTTTCGCCTTTATAATATTAGTAGGACAGGATATGGAAGAGAAAATTCGAAATATACATTTTTGGATGTGTTTTCTACAGTTCGCAGAACTACTAGTATGACATTATCGATTGACACGTATGACGAACCGCTCTTTATATACAACAACCACTGAATAGGTAAACTGATAGACTTTCATTGAGGGCTTGTCCATGCACCCGAAGTAAGCTAAATTTGTCCTCACTTCTCCTGTAATATTGATCAAACATTTTCAAATGGCGATTTTCTTTCTTTAATAAAAAAGCTATTTCTTTGACCTGTCTGATGCCTAGGGCATGAACGTCTTATACAATTAGGCGATAACCAAATTCAATAGAAACATAGGGAGTTATGGCGTGGACCCTACTATCAAAGCGGCAGAGCTGAAGAAAGTTTTTGTGAAGACGACGTTACCCGAATTTCTACCGATTTCTTGCAAACCTCCCTTAAACATTTGAAGCTTTTATGCTCTTAAAAAAATATATGTTATTTTTGAAGATAATATCTAGACATTCGTTGCGCCGAAACGCAAACTATATAAAATCGCAAAGTATGCTCCAAAAATGATTATAAACACGTTTGTTTCAGTTATTTTACAAGTTATATATATGAAAAGTGTTTCATTAAATGCTGTTTAAGACAACCCTTGCGAGATTTTTGCTCTATTTTTAACGAGTCGTGTTTTATGAAAAATTTTCACAATTTTCGCATCGATTTTGTCACTAATACCAGTGCTCTCCTCTAACATTAGTAATTTCATATCTCTCCATCTTCTTCTTTTGGTGCGCGGTTGTGGGGCCTGAACGGTTCTTGATAATAAAAAGTCCTTCTTCGCAGAGTGTACAGGACGGCCTGGAGGTCAACTTACACTGTATTATGCTCTCAAAATCTCTTCGATTCTCGAAACCTCACGATTCTCCGTACCCTGTTACCCATCCCGGAGGGGCGACCTTTTGTACTACCGACATCTGTTGGATAAGGCAACCTTTAATGTTTATCTACACTAGAGCCATCTATGTCATATAGCTCGAGCTATCACAAAAGTTATGCGTTTAGTGTGGAGGTAGATATAAAAGCGGGCACCGCTTTGCATTAGTTTTCCGGTGACCGGACCACACGGAATAAAACCAACATACAACCATCTCAGATAAATCATTTAATGTGATAAAAAAAAATATTTTAAAAATTGGTTAAATAGGTTACATTAGGTTAGGGTTATCGGCTAATTTAAAATGATATTTTTCATAGCTTTTAATGTCTTCTAGGAGATGTTGAGTTGACTTTATTCTCGGTTGGCATGGAAACAGTTTTTATAATAGCTTATTACTTTGGCTTAATCCAGTCCCACCTAAATTATTTAATGGAAATATAGGGAAACACATACATTACGTACTTAAACGACTTACAAATAATGCAGAACAAATTTATTAAAAAAAACTCTTCAACTATAACCAAGACACTCCCACAAAAAAACTATACCTGGAAATGAACCTTTTGAAAATAAGAACATTGTACGAATATAACATATGTCTTTTAATCTACAAAATACAAAATGGACTTATACACACAAACACAACATTTATAAAAACATCACAAGTACATGAACATTATACTAGACAACACAATAAATTGTACACAAATACTGTCGAGACTGAAAGTGGCAAGAAAGGTATTGGCCACGAGGGAGTTCACATATATAATTTCCTTCCAGATAACCTAAAAACGGAAAAGAATACAAAAACCTTTAAAAAAACTATTTAAACTTAAGATGTTGGAACAACATTAAAAATATTACTACTATACTTTATATGCTCTGTATTTATTATTTCTTTTAACTTAATAATAATAAAAAATTAAAAATAGTATGGGTGAACGATGTAGGTGATACTTAAATGCGCGATTTATTTTATTGTTTATTATTTATTAACCCCTTTTTCGGGGCTTTTACATATTGTTCGCGCCTTTATTGTTACATGTGGTTCTTTCGGAAATACCATTGTGTGCCCTTCGCCTCAATAGTCCAGTTGAATTCACCTCGCCGCCAAGGACACAAGTTCTAAAACCGCACCGCTTTTACAGTTGTAATAATCAAACCGCAAACAGAACTTCAAATCTCGCAGCTATTCGCAAGTACCATCGCCACGCGTCACATATTCTCGCTTATTATTTCGCGATCAAACGTTCATTCCCAATCGCCATTCCCTTCCAAAATCTCTCCAAACTAACATACCTACCTTTCCAGTGAACACTGAACGAAGAGGGAAGCAGTCTGGGTAAGTGCGATTAAAACATAATATAATAAAATAGATAAGAACCGCATAAGCATACAGTCTACGCAGCATTTGATCCCTCGATCCATTGAGAGGTATCACTTGCCCCCCGCCGCAACACATATGAATAGATGTTTTTTATACTACTTGCTGTTGATGGCCCATCTCCTTTGTTTCAATTATTTATGGTAACTATTATATTTATTTATTTATTTATTTGTACACGTTCAATTAGGGCTTTTACACATGATAAAATTAATAAACAAAAATTTTAACAAAACAAAAAACGACTTCAAAAAATGCACTAAAAAGTAATAAAATAATTTCGTATTCTTCTACAACTTCATAATCGACTTACTTTTTCTACTCATCAATATGTAGGTACGATTGTCATTTTTGGAATCGGTGTCAGTTTGTAACTACATACATAGTTATAGGTGAGATGTGCTTGTGTCGCACGCGCGACTTGACGAAGTGAGAGGCGAGAGCGGGCCGCGGCGGGAGGGGAGCTGTCAAGTGAACACCTTGTCTGACACCGACTCCAAAAATAACAATCGTACCTACATATTGATGAGTAGAAAAAGTATGTCGATTATTAAGTTGTAGAAGAATACGAAATTATTTTATTACTTTTTAGTGCATTTTTTGAAGTCGTTTTTTGTTTTGTTAAAATTTTTGTTTATTTTTTGATTTTTAGTGAATCCGAAGTACACTAATTTGTCTGAATATGGGTAGATCTACTAAACGTGCTGCTCATATGAGACAGACATAATTTGACCATAACGACATTAGGGTCAAATTAAGAGATTTGGCCGAGTTTCGTTAATTTGCTCCTAAGAATTGAAGAGTTCCGTTACTTTGTCATGGATCCGATAATCAAAACCTAACCAAACTCTCATCAATTTATTCTTGAAGTACATCCTTTCCAATAAAAAAAGAATCATTGAAATCGGTTGGCGTGATATTGAGTTATTCATCCATTTGTCGCGCACATACTTTATGCAAATTTCAGACTTATATGGTTTTCTCATGGATGCCATTGTCAAAACTAGACCAAATTAAAATGGGACCACATGGGAAGCACCAGCTTTCAAATAAAAAAGAGTCATCAAAATCGGTTCACCCAGTCGAAAGTTCTGAGGTAACAAACATAAAAAAAAAAAAAAAAAAAAAAAAAAAAAAAAAAAAAAAAAAAAAAAAAAAAAAAAAATACAGTCGAATTGAGAACCTCCTCCTTTTTGAAGTCGTTTAAAAATACATTTGTTATAATCAAAGAATTAAGAGATAACAATTAAATAAGTATCAAGTATAGATTTTTTAACTTAAAACAAAAGAGTAAATTATAGGATACACATTCATATACATTTAAAGAAGTGATTTTCTTGCAGCTTAAAAGCAACAGAATAAAATAAAGGATACACATTCATATACATTCGACACATATTGAAAATTTATAAACATTTCAAATTTATCTAGATAGACATACAGATTTAATGACAATGTTTTTATAGGTTGATAGACTTTCAGTACCGTTGGTATTCATGTAATATTTATTCCCTGTACTGTGCAGTCGGTTCATTACTGAGTTTGTTTCTGAATTGGTACCTGAATTGTTACAATGGTAAGGTACAATCTGACGAACCGTTCTACTAGGCACATGAAAATTAATCAGCCTAAGGAGTTCAGGGGAGTCAAACATGTTATTAACAATTTTATACAGAAAAAATAGATCAGTACATATTCTTCTTTCTTTTAATGTAGCGAGGTCCATAATTTTCAACAGTGACATGTAGCTAATATTTTCAATAGGAATTCCTAATCTACAATTTATATTTCGTAAAAATTTATGTTGGATTCGCTCGATGGATTTTTCACGAATATTGTAAAATGGATTCCAAATGGTTGAGTTGAATTCTAAATGACTTCTGACAATGGATGAATATAATATTTTTAAAGTTTTTAAATTTATCAAAAGTTGTCTTTCAAATCGGAATTCATCATACCTATTTGAATTATCGATTCAGTGACAATAACGTATCGTGCGATTTATTTCATACAACTTTATTTCTATTTACTAAAAGGTGACCAGAAAAAGCCTTTGTGGAATTGAAATCAATGAAGTGGCAAATAGTAAACTGGTTTTCAGTCAAATAGGTTTTCCATGTGATCGTTATCAAAAGTTCAACCGAATTCGTAAGCGGAATGGATGGAGTGGATTTCTATGTTTTAGGATTTGTCACGTTGCAATTTATTTTGAAATAACAATTTAATTTTATCACTGGAAAATTTCTCTTGTGTCGAATTTATTAAGAGCGTTTAACCAGCCAGCGGACAAAAATCCACATTTCGTCGAAAGTTGTTCTTACGATCGTGCAGGGCGGTTACAATGAGAAAGATTAATTATTCTCCGTAGCAGCTTTTTAAAATTATAACTCAATATCGAATTTATTTCAATCCAAATTAGCTTTAATTTATACCTTCATCCAAAAATGCTGAAAGGCGTGATGATAAAACTATTAAAACAATCTACTTTTGGTAATTATTTTTTGATTATAAGTATTTATCATTTTTCAATAATGTCTAAATTTAATAAGAATGTTAAAAAAATCTGAAATATATTAGTTTGTAAGTGCGCAAATAAATACACAAATGGACTAATTTTCGTCAAGAAACACATGTACGTACATATTTTTATATGATTTTATTTAAACTAAAATTAAAATTCTAAAACATGCGTTTGCTTGTTAATGTATTGATTTATTTTACTGCACGATTATATTATTTGAAATGGGTGTGGTATAACACAAAATCTTTTTTGAAAATTTTACAAATCTGCCAACGGTCTATGGAATAAACTTATTATACTAAAAATTAAAAAATTTTCTCAAAATTTATTACATGCGAATGCTAGATAAAAGAACAATCTTTCGAAATCCATTTATAATTTTTTGTGGAAAAGAGTCAATACGTCTAAAATCTTTTTTGAAAATGACGTATTTCTGGTTTTCTCTGGAAATGCCCTCTTAACTTACGAGTATATACTGAATAGAAAAACTGACAGAAATATTTTGTATGCGTGTGTGTGTACCTAAAGTAAGCAGAATTTTATCCTACTTCGAGAGAAATTGATCAAAAATACCTAAAATCTTTCCAGAACAGATATTCAATTCCGTACTCCCGTCTAACACCTAGGAGTCAAGAGGTATTTTGTAAAAGTAATTTTTTGCTGGATTCTTACCTACATGAGAAGAATCCCTTTTGCAAAAACTGATTCATTATACAAATAGGTAACATAAAAATACGAAAACGTATTTTAATAACATTAGCTTCATACACAGAAGGCCCTGATGAAAATTGTTTTTTTTTTTTTTTTACATTAACTCCACACAGGAGGCCCTGAGGAAAATAATTTCCCTCAGGGCCTATGTCATCTGGGATGCTGTGTGGAAGGTCTTTTTGAAGAGAGAAAGGAATGAACATTGGTCTTGAAGAGATCCATGTTGTAGGAAGGAGGAAACACAGAGGCCGGCAAATCCCACAGCCGAGCTGCTGAACACAAGAACGAGTCGAAGAGCGACCCGTTCTCATGTGACAAATGTCAACCGTTTACAAATGTTGGGCACGCGTTTGGCGTGTTTCCCGACTATGCACAGGGGCCGGTGTTCTCTTAGGGCCTACGTCATCTTAGGTGATGTTAGATGAAGGATATTTAAGTGGAAATAAAGGATAGTTAGTTCAAGGAAGGAAAAATGTATGAGGGGTGGGTAGGAATCTAGGATTAGCGTATCCAGGAGTGACGAACGTATGAATTAATTCATCGAACTGCGGTGCAAGGATCTGCATCACAGATACAGGTCAAAACAGTGTAGTAAAAACCGCTCGTGCGGTGATCTTCTCGCGTATGTGACACATGTTTGGGGGCGATGCCTGGAACGTTTCGGTGAGACCCAAACGGTTGCACTGGACATCTCCAAGGCCTTTGACCGGGTTTGGCACCGAGGACTTGTCAACAAACTGCATTCTTACGGACTTCCCGCATCCTTGTGTACGTGGATTGCCGACTTCTTGAGGGAGAGGTCGATTCAGACGGTAGTCGATGGTTTCACCTCTTCCTCACACTCAATAAATGCTGGCGTCCCACAGGGATCGGTTCTGTCTCCGACTTTGTTTTTGTTGCACATCAACGACCTTTTGTCATGTGCACCAATTCATTGTTACGCGGATGACAGTACAGTTCATGATAGCTTTTTGTTTGACAAGCCCCCAAAGGGCTCACAAACTCCAACAGCTCGTAAGGCTTTGAAGCAAAGAATGGACGGTTACCTCGAGAGTGTTTTCTCTTGGGGTAAAAATAATCTCGTTGAATTTAAAGTTTCAAAGACCCAATCTTGTCTGATTACGTCTATAAGGGATCGAAATGACAATCTTGTCTCTTTCAACGGAAGCAATCTTCCGAACAGGCCCTCCATTGATATGCTTGGTGTAACCCTAAGTGACCAGCTCAGGTATGGGGGCTCCATCGAAGCCAGAGTAAAGTTAGCCTCCCAAAAACTGGGCGTACTGTACAGGGCCCGCAGATACTTTAATAGTACACAACTGCTAACCCTGTACAAATTGCAAGTGTGCCCCACGGTTGAATTTGGCAGCCACCTCTGGTCTGGAGCTCCAAAATACCTGAAAAATACCCTCTACTCTGTGCAGAAACGGGCGGTCCGTTTGATAGATTCTCCCATCTTAACAGACGGATTGCAATCTTTAGAGTACAGGCGTCGAGTGGGAATGCTATCCTTGTTCTACCGGTATTACAATGGAAGATGCTCCGAGGAACTAGCATCATTGATCCCTTCGGCACCGGTGTATAGTCGGGAAACACGCCAAACGCGTGCCCAACATTTGTACACAGTTGACATTTGTCACATGAGAACGGGTCGTTTCTTCGACTCGTTCTTGTGTTCAACAGCTCCGCTGTGGAATGATTTGCCGGCCTCTGTGTTTCCTCCTTCCTACAACATGGGTCTCTTCAAGACCAATGTTCATTCCTTCCTCTCCTCAAAAAGACCCTCCACACAGCATCCCAGATGACATGACATAGGCCCTGAGGGAAACTATTTTCCTCAGGGCCTCCTGTGTTGAGTTAATGTAAAAAAAAAAAAAAAAAGTAAGGCTCTCAACCAACATATGAAGGTAAAATGTATGAGGGGTGGGTAGGAATCTAGGATTAGCGTATCCAGGAGTGACGGACGTATGAATTAATTCCTCGAACTGCGGTGCAAGGATCTGCATCACAGATACAGGTCAAAACAGTGTAGTAAGGCCTCAACCAACCTCTCTAGACCCGGCCCGCAACGCAGAAGGTGGACGCATCCCCCGCCATACCAGGACAAGCCTCTCCCCTTAAAACCCGGGCACCTCAGCTAAGTCACAAAACGTTGCGAACCACTTGGGGTGACCTATGGCAGACGTATTGGTTATCCAATAAATGGCGGCGGCGGTACCTATACTCCCAAATTGATTCATAGACGTATAATATCTAACAATTATTATAAGCAATAATTATCAGCCTGAAACACTCATCCACATTGAAAAATCTTCCGAGAAAAGATACATGACGCCAACGGGACTTGAACCCGTGTCCTCTCGATTGCCGGTCGATTGCTCTTGACCACTGAGCTATGGCGGCTTATCTCATACCCGCCAAATGATTCAATATATGCTAGTGTTTCATTCAACAATTACTGCTTATTATATTTTTTCCACCTGAAAACAACCAACTTTATTTTTGCGAGAGAAACATTGTAAGTGTTAAGTCCCTCGCTAGGTGGCGTCGAGACAAATTATATCTTCATTTATTGGGGAAATACTTAAACTTATAATATCTACATCAAATTAAAACTCTCCCAAATCACATCTACGAGTATGTGCACGTAAAAATCGAAATATGCTTCTTGGGTGTATACATATGAGTATATGAGATGTCTATGCGTTGCTAAATCCGATTTTCATCCGATACCGATTAAACTTTGGGGATTTGATATACGCATGCCCGCGATGGTTTCTGTATATAATAGAGAGTTCTGGCATCATGAAATTATGCGTTGCTAACAATTCATCCGATTTCGATGAAACTTTGGAGATTTGATGTGTACAAGCCCGCGATGATTTCTACATATAATAGTGAGCTCTGGCATTATGTAATTTGGGAAAAAATTCGGTTTACGGGAGATAGTCCTAGATAATTTTTTTTTATTTTATACTAATTATGGGCCGGAAAATCCGAATCTGAAAGAATTAGGCGTCGGCAAGCAATATTAACTGAATTACACGACTTTAAAATTTTCTATAAACACTAAGGAAAAAACGTCATTTTTAATGCATTGACACAACAAATCATAGAAAAACAAGAAAGATGTTACACCACATAAAATTAAGTGTTGCCATTATCAATAATATAAGCAGTACACCGATCACCAATATCAATGTACATGGTTTGTGATAGAAAAGAAAGTGCCCCCTTCGTAGCGCCTACTCGCGTCACGGCAAAAAAACATCCCAGTTTTCAAGTAGTTTAGCGGCAACTCTAGGTTTGTGTAACATGGTTTATGATGGAAAAGAAAGTGTTATTGATATTATTGCTTAATGGCAACACTTAATTTTATGTGGTTAACATCTTTCTTGTTTTTCTATGACTTGTTATGTCAATACATTCAAAATGACGTGTTTTCCTTTGTGTTTATAGAAAATTTTAAAGTCGTGTAATTCAGTTAATATTGCTTGCCGACGCCTAATTCTTTCAGATTCGGATTTTCCGGCCCATAATTAGTATAAAAAAAGAAAAAAAAATATCTAGGACTATCTCCCGTAAACCGAACTTTAGCCGTAATTTGTATATAAAATTGCAATGCCAGCAGTTTGAAAACTGAATGTATGGAATGCAGTAGGGGGAAGCGGGAAGGGGTATGGAGAGAGGGAAGGAAGTGATGGCGGAGGGGGATCGCGTGAGAGGAAGTGGACACGGGAGAGAAAGAGGAGGTGGAAGGGGAAGGGGAACTGGACGAATGGGAAAGGACACGCAGGAAGAAACAATTTCTTTATTAAGGAGCATAGCAACGCATGCCGGGAACTCGCTAGTATATTATTAATACAAGCAAGATACAACAATTTACCTAAAGAGGGACCTAAGTGAATTTATACTCACTTAAATATACATAATATTATAATCAGCGGACAATATTGCATGTCACTATTATCACATTCTAAAAAAGTATTTTTTATAAATATTTTCGCTTTTTGTAAATATTTACTGGACCCTTAGTTTTTTTTAAACTTTGTTTATGTTAAAATCTCTCATTAGGTTTTTTATCGTTTACAAGTTTGTTATATAATATATGGATGTAAAAAAATCTGTTGATTTTCAGAAATAAATAAATAGACACATTCCAGTCATGGAGCTATATAGTCCATAGGTGATATTATTTTTAAATGTATTCTGGTTAAACCTGCTATGACCTTTAAATAATAGGAACTGGTATCATTTATTTAAATACTGCCAAGACATAAAGTAGTTGTGATTTATTTTATGAAAACATACCTAGCTGACCCGGCAAACGTTGTTCTGCCATATAAATTATTTCTAGTGAGTATTTTGGTTGTTAAATAAAAAATAACGAATGTATTGTAAGTTTGTGGGGATGGGATCTATGACTGAAAGAGGAATGGAGCGCTGTAGACGATGACCACCGATAAAAACAAAAAACAGCAACCATTCATTTTCTCAATTCAAAGTATTTCATTAAAGTAACGGACATAATGATGAAAGTTTGATGAGGCGGACGTAGCGCCATCTGTCATTCAACAACATAAATAATTTCATTCTGTTTGAAATACGAACAACGGTTAAATTTGTTCAAACAAAAATACTAAAATCGCGATTAAAGATGGAAGGGTGGGGGTAGGAGGGAGAAAATTTAGGGTTATAGGTATTTTTTGATACCGAATAAAAAAAATACTAAAAAATTTCGACACAAAAATAGAAAAAAAAATCTGGTTGGGGACACCCTAATCACCTAGCGGTATGAAATATACTTTAAGACCTTTTCTCATACCTACCAAATATACACAAAAAAAATTCATAAAAATCGGTAAAGCCGTTTCGGAGGAGAGCGACCACGAACTTAAGTCAATCAAATAATTTCCTTCTAAGTCAAAATGCAATAATGTTAAAGTATTCCATATCTCCTTTTTTCATTATTACCTATTTAATGAATGCATTTATATTATATTCGTATATAAACTAATATGCACAAGGTATTAAGGTAACATTTAATTTCAAAAAATTATATTTTTACAGTAACTTTTTTAAATACATCCAATAGACTTTTAGGCATTTCATCAAACATTTTAGTACTCTATACATTAAGCGTGTCTCTGATTTTCTGATATGCGGCAAAAACAAACTGTCACTTATTTTTTTACCAACAGAAACGGTATGTTACTAATAGATTATCGATAACGCATTAAAAATTCATTTTATCAGAAAGCCAAGAAATCTCAAAGCACACTCTAAAAAATATATTTATGGTTTATTTGAACATTTTTCGTTAACACAGAAATATAGGTACAGATTTGTACCGGCATGTAAGTTACGTGTTCTTTTTACACAAAGGTGACTTTAATGAATCGCAAATGTAGTACAATCAATAATGCCATTGTGGCTTTTCCTGAATCGAAAGAAGCCTCCAACAAAAAGTGAAAACAACATCGAACATGCCTCCGCCGTGAATCAATATTGATTGTTTCCAATGAAGAGAATTGTACAAGTCAATGAACGCCACCACAACATTCAGCACAAGGTGTGAAAGCCATTTATCAGTAGCTTGGTGAAAACAGCAGTATCTTCCGTATTTAGCAGTTGCAAAGAAAAACACAAATTGTGTTCTTCTTTGCAACCAATTTTTGTCGAGAATTGCCATCTGGGTGTGTTCCGTGTGTTCTGTGATCCAAAACTCTCGGGATTATTGTGCATAATCGCTTAAATTTCAAATGCAGAACTATGTTTCACCATCATTATGAAATTCAAATAAAATACCGTTAAAATACGTTGTTAGGCAAGTGTAACGCCGAGTGTTACGTGGGCGAAATCCACGAGAACACGATTTCAATTCATTTGAAATTCAAACTCAAACGAATTCAAATTCAAACCAATTGAAAACGAGCTCGCGTGGACCTATTGCGCTGCGTTTTACGGGCCATGTAAAACGCAGGGTAATAAGATAGACTGAACCAAAATGTAGGTCAATGGCGATTTTTACTGTTTATCTTAATTCTATGTTTTGTTTTTCACTCGTCCCTGATTTCTTCTCATATTTTCACCTTACCCTTCTTTATTCGTTCATCACTTAAAATTATAAAATTACTAGCAGACCCGGCCACCCGTTGCTGTGGCTAACGAAAAACAACGCCATTCCCAACCTTTATAAAATCCACACCACCCGCTTGCCAGCTGCCCGCTGCCCGCTGCCTGAATTGAATATTTGAATTTCTCGACTTTTCTATACTATAATAAGCATGTTTTTATACATATAAACCTTCCTCTTGAATCACTCTATCTATTGGTGAAAACCGCATGAATATCCGTTGCGTAGTTTAAAATGATCTATGCGCACATACGTTTTGAGAGACTTCATCAAATAAAATAATTTAAATCAAATACCTAATTACTCTATGATATCTATTTTCCAATTTCTTCCGTAGAACGAATTTCAAAAGTGACTTTAGTACGGCTCGCCAGCCGTTTTAAATGGCACAAAAATATGTTTTCTTTGAATTTCTCGGCTTTTCTCTAGTATAATTTACATGTATTATACATATAAACATTCCTCTTCAATCACTCTATCTATTGGTGAAAACCGTATGAAAATCCGTTGCGTAGTTTAAAAGATTAACGCGCACATACATTTTGAGCGACTTCATTTTATACTATGTAATGATAATGATGATGATGATAATAATGAAGCTAAAGAATAAAAAAAAACGTCTCAAACGTGCCATACAAAATCACTGCCTAGTGAAATAAAAAAATCAGGCACCTTGTGACCTGTAACGTCACAGATGCACGTACATCAGAGAGACTCGAAAAATTAAAACTTAAAAAATGATTTTCACTACAACTAGTTCTAATAAAAAATTCGTGTTTTTTAGTTATAATGTTAAGGTAAGGGGACTGGTGTTAATTATTTGAAAATATATTTCTATAATTATAAACATATTTAACAACTTTTTAGTAATTGGTCGAATGTCACAGAATTATCGATATTATTTTTTATGTGCCAGCAAAAATTCAAATTTTTCCATTTTAAAATTTTATAACTCTTTTTGCCATTATTTTATCCTGAAAACATTAATAAATGAAAACTTTTTTCAAATCTAAAAAGTCATGCGTTTAAGGGTTTTAAATTAGTTAATCTGAATATAAAGAGTGTTATGTTGTAGATCATTTTTAACGTATTACTAAAAACTATCAGTTGTTCATCTCCAATTAAATATTAAAAATCTCAAACATCAAACTCAACCAACATCAAATCAATAGGCCACTTGCATGGACTTCATAACGACTTGGAAAAAATCGTGTGGATAGAGTTTTTTACTAAGATTACGAAAATGTTAGTAAAAATTTTTAGAAATGTACAGTTTTTTTTATTTTTAAATAAAGAAATCCATTATTCGGGCTCGTGACGTCACTACATGAAAATGTCCCGTCGCCGAAAATGTTCCTATTAATTTTATAAAATTCCACACTGATTTATTTTTTTATATGGCATCACTTTGATTTCAGGCGAATTTTTGAATTCGTTCACTAGATTTATTGTTTGTTCTCTGCGAACTTATCATTTGGTTTGATTTTTTGACAGATGTTCTGAAGAGAACCCCGTACAATTAATGGGTACGGGGTTCTCTTCAGAACGTGAAGAGGATGTCGGTACATGTTTTAGCGGTATAATGATTATGGTGCTGATTTTAACAAAATAAAATTTTATAATATTCTTATTATTATTACAATTTACAAGTTCAAGTATATTACATTGAATTTAGTAATATAGACGCTGTACATTATAATGATTTATGATCAATAAGATGGATCAAGGAAAAAATATTTATGAGATGTAATATTTTCGGTATGCCTCGTTATTCTCCTGTGCCATTCGCGTGGAAAACGTTATTTTTTTTTTAAATTATTTTCGGCTATGTAATTATCGTTTTTTCACACCTATAAAATTATGTCCCGTCTTTCCGGTTTATAAAAAATGGTCTGATTTTTCGGATTGAAATTTTCAAAAAATCCCCAGGGTTTCAAAAATACGATTAAAAAAAAAAAAATACAGAATGTCTTAGAATATTTGCCTAAACCGGAAAAAAATTTAAAAAAATGTGATGCAAGTGGCCTTTTGACGAATCCCGTACGTAAATCTAAAAAAGTAAGCACACGTGTAGGCCGCGTGACGGCCATCCCCAACGCCTACACCTTTCACAAGTCTTTGTATGGGGAGCTTTATATTGCATCGCGTTTGACGAGTGTATCTATTCCTAAAACTGCGTATATATTTGCGAACCGAGACGCGAACCGAACCAAGAATTATGATAAAAAGGAATGAAGCAAACGCAAACGACGCGAAACTCCTCTAGTAAATGAAATCGTCACAAGCGAGGTTTTTTATTCTTCTCCAAGACCTTTCAAAGTTAAAACTTGTTTAGCACCGTTGTGATTTGAAACTCAAAAAGAGAGACAAACAAACATATATATGTATCTATAGATTTAGCCTGCGAGAGAATGAGATAGTATAATCAGTCTCCTCTCTGTGCGGTGCTTCGTAGTCTATCTGTCTTCTCTCGGTGCGGTGCTTGGTAGCACTCTTTGGTCCCCACTCTTTATTTTCGTTTTCTGAAAGTTGCACTTCATTGCACCCTGTTTTTTCTTCAGGCTGACTTTTCTTCTTCAAAACAGGATGCTACGTGGGTTTTTCGCCAAGTGGAAAAGCCAAGTATACATTTCGTAAACAACTTTAGTGTTGTAATGCTGATCAGGTACCCACAGATTTTATCCCGTAGGAAGCGCCAATTCTGGACGGGTTATGGATCCCGTCAAGAATACCTGTGGTTCCCAAATATGCTCAGGGGTGGATCTCCAAGAAGTGAGGTATTGCCGCGGAACGCTCCAGAGGTCGCCCCAGGCCGTCGATAAAGTCAGAGCTGGCACTCTAATAATTAATAACAAGTTCCTACCTAATTACGATTTCGACGGGTAGAGTTGTTAGGATGCAGTACAAATAATAAAGATGTTAATAATTATATTTAAAGTAATACGGATTTGTACTGCATCATAACAAGGACTGATTTTCAAGATTTTTTTTTCATCAACTGTTTTAGAAGAAAATATTCTACGTCCATACATTTTGTTTTTTATTTATTTTATTTTTAATACAATGTTAAGTTTGTATCCTGGACGTTTGTCGATGGCGTTCAAAGCAGACAATTTTAAGGATTTTCGATGGGTCCTAACTCCTGTAAGAAGTAATTTACCAGCAAAAAAAACATGGGGACATGCCAGTGGTGGATATTTATATATATTTATTAAAAAAACATTTGCAGTATATATAAACATTAGTGTCAAAATCCAGAGAGGAAATGGGAGAATAGGCTAGTATGGTTAAAACGCCGACCGCGTTTTAATCCCTCAGGCAAATTTGTTCGCTTTTCGAAACAACTCATTTAGGTCTCATAGAAATCGTAGTGTCTTCCTTACTTTTCATGGTTAGAAATATCACCTAAACGGTGTTAGAAAGAGAAAACACCATGCTTTATATTTAAATGTAAAAGCTAACCACAAAATAATTAAAATTTACACCTTTATAAAACCAAAGATTCGGACTGCAATTTGAAAAAATAATATTTGTCTAATATAATATGCGTGTGTTTTGATTTTTTATCATTATCGGTAATTTTAGTTAGAAAAAACATAAGGTGACCCATTTTTTAAACTTTTATACGTTTACATTAAAAAAATTATGCGTTTACTAGCTGGTTCCCGGCATGCGTTGAAATACCATATTCAAAGAAATAAATTGTTTCTCTCTGCATGTCCCCTTCCACCTTCCCCGCCTACCCTCTTCCCTCTCCCGCTCCCCCGTCCCACGCTTCATATATTTAGTCCCAGTACATTCAGTTTTCAAATATCTCTCATGCCACCTATTACAATTTATTTATTAAAATTTTCATTTTCCATATATTACAAATATTCATTTTTATATTATAAGAACAATTCTGTACCACAAAGGATAAACCACGTAAGTCCATAGCTAAATCTATAGCTATGTGTGGTTTATCCTATGAGGTACAGAATCAATCAAATTTGGTACCTAACATAAATACCTATTTAAAATATCTATAATTTAAAAAATTCATAGACAATTCTTGTTGTCAAAAAAAAAACAGCTGCCTGCGAAATTCACATTCATCAAACGCGCGAACTGTCAAAAGTTAAAATAGTCGTAAAGTTTTCTGAAATTATTCAATTTTCTGCGCAATTTTCTTAATTTTTGTTTTGTAAGAACCTTTTACAAAGTATTAGAAAACTTTTAAAAAAAGATGAATGAAATGGGTAAAGCCGTTCTGAAATTACTGCGTGACCAAGGGAAACAGGGATTCATTTTCATGTATATAGATTTAGAAATTTAAAATTCGAAGGCATATTTCATCACCTTTCAAAAACGGTTTCTAGTTTTCGAATGCGTTCAGAAATATTCCATTAATTTTATTTATTTTATTAAGAATTTTATTGCAAAGCGGAAATATTTTATTTTCCGACAAAATAGGCCCGAGGGGTTAAGTGAATTTAACCGCTAGTAAGTAAGGCCATTAACTTAAAGGTTACCGAGTAAATAATCATGGAAGTAATAATGCAGAAACCTTGATTACGTTTAATAAAGCCGTCACATATTTTCCATTTTTAATCTGGCCGAAGGTATTTCTAAAGGAATGTATTCATCAGTAAGACTGTTGTAGTAGTCCTGGGGTTGATAAGATCTACTATTTCAAATGCTTGTATAATGATGAACGAAGAATCGCGTGACATTTTCCATTTGTCTGTGTTTCGGCGCCAGTTATCGCAGAAAATCTTTCAGAGAAAATACTCGACAAGTTTTTCAGGCATCTGGTTATAAGCCCTGAAAAGAAGTTTAATCAGTATAAAAACCATTGAGAATATTAAAATGTAATGTCTTTATTTATATTTTTTGCACATTTGCAAAGATAACTTACGCGTGGTGTTCGGAAATTTGGAAAAAAGGAAACTAGTACGTGGTAGGTACAGGTGGAAAACTGGTGAACCCACAATAGAGAAACCAAAAAAAATCCATCTGAGTATTCAGATTTTTTTTCGGCAACTAAAGGGGGAAAAATACCTCTGATGCCGAACTATTCTTCACCACATTTTCGAAGACACACAGCTGATAGAATCCCACAGTTTTTTTTAAATATTATAAAAAAAATTCCGATTCCGACCCAATTTGCTCAGAAACGAAGTTCAAATATAATTTAGTAATAAGGAACTTCAGTGAAAAATATTATGGCTATACAGCAATAAATATGTTGATATACAGCAACAAAAGCTGATTCTGAATATATAAGTTTTATTTAATAATATTAAACGCAGAGTTTTTAAAAAATTATTAAAAAGTGCATTTTTCAGAAACGAAAGTTCAAATATAATTTAGTAATAAGGAACTCCAGTGAAAAATATTATGGCTATACAGCAATAAAAGCTGATTCTGAATATATAAGTTTTATTTAATAATATTAAACGCAGAGTTTTTAAAAAATTATTAAAAAGTGCATTTTTAAACGTCTCGTTAAAACACATCGTCAAGTTGGTATTTTGAAAATGGTTAGTGGTGTGGTGACGTCACTGCTAACTATTCACCTGGTGATAGCATGTGGAAGTTGTATTGAAATTTGAAATCACGACTTGTATTGTACGACGTACGCCATTCCACATTTCGTGTTTTTGGTTTATTTTCATACTGTTTATAGAGATTTAGATAAATAATAGTTGTTGTGTTTATTGAAACATTATTTAGACCTAAATAATATTTCAATAATAAGGGTATGTCTTATTAGTTTATCTCTATTATTGAAAATATTCAAAAACTACTGCTAAAAAAAATAGTAATGCTACTTCTAGGGAGAATACTTCGAACACCGAATTCAAAATGGCGGCAGTTGATCAGCTGATTGCTCGATCCTATAGTAACTTTTCAGGAGTGATGACGTCACACGATTCACTATACATACGGTGGTTTTCGGGGATCTTGAAAAATTAAAACTTTGACAATTATTTTAACTATTAAAACTAACCCTAAAAATAAATAAAAAAAATGCAGTCATTTAAGTTAGAAGGTCATTCATTACTCATGAAAAAAATAAAACAATTGGACTGGAGTTCTCTATTGAAAAAATGTCGACGTTAAAGTTTAGGCAAATATTTATTGAAGGTATGAAGAGCACAGTTATTTGGCGAATTAGCTGCTGCATTTGTTTTGTAATAAGCGTGTGGAGAAGTGCTGCATGGCGTGTACCCACGCTTGGTATATTAACATTAATTAGGGATAGAAGTTTAGTTCAGGTGATTTTATGGTTTAAAATTCTGTGCCTATATAAATGTTACATCAGCTACTGCTCGCCTTTGTCGCAAACTTTGAAATGTACATTTAATGAGTAAATTTGAAGTTTGAAGTTAGTATTCAAAACCAATTTCATAAATTGGTTTTGAATATAAGCTATCGACTTACAGGTTTATACTACAGGGTCCCAAAGTGACGGAGCATTTTTCAGTGTATTGTTGACAAATACTAAACATAAATTTACCATTGTACGCCTGTACTAAATACTTTACTTATTATACAGAACAAAACCAAGCATTTTATTCGACCTGTGATCGATTAAGTCGATGTGATTATAAAATTATAGTTTTATATCCAGGTAAATGCCAAGATCTTTACATTCCGTTTTAGAGAACAGGTTCGTTATGGAGTGAATAAGAGTACTTAATTCAAAGTTTATTTCTGGTGAATATCACTGAATGACATTTAAAAATATTGATTCCTAAACTGTTAACTTTTTCATAATATTTTTTTTATAATTATTATAAAGTTTACTTGTATAAAAACTTAATAATTGCTGCCGTGGTATCCAATTTCACTTTTAGATTATACGTCGTAATTGGTCGCTTTATAAAAATCGTACATCTGGTTTCTAATAAACTTTTGTATGGCTCCAAATCATTTTTTTATGATCCTGCATTTAGTGTACTACCATAAACCGAGTTGAAAAATCAATGTACGTATAAGCACTATTTTATGCAAGGTTTTCGAAATTGTGTCTGTTGAACTTTTTCAAACATTCCAATCGATAAATTTCTTGCAAACATATGTCGTCGTTGATAATAGAAACAAAGGGGGTACGACGAAACTGCACGGACCATCAAAGCGCCGGAGCCAATGAACTTTGTGGTAGTGTCACACTTAGCGTTAAAAGCGCCAGCGTTTTTTGGCTTGGCCTGATTCAGCATGTATGCATTCCTCGCATACCTTTTTCGTCATGCATTCCCAATGGGAATGTATGGCGAAAACTTTCGAGGCAAAATACTCCATAGTGCTAAGTGCGCTGTGTTACGATTTAGAGAAGTATGGGTGAACGGTGTTGGTGAACTTTTGTGCACACAAATTCACATGAAACCACGTTACACACAAATTAAATATTAGTAGATATATTATTTTTTCGCCCTATCAGGTTAGGTTAGGTTAGGTTCGGTTGGGTTAATTACAGTAGAGCTCTCTGGAGGTGAACAATCACATAACAGAGCTACATAATTAAACTGTTATAATAATTAAAAATAATAATTATGTTTTTGTTAATAGTTTTTGGGATATTATGCCGTGTTGCGCTACCTCCTTCTTTAGCCAAATTAAATCTACACGTGTGAGAAAAGATATATTATATGTGTGAGGCAAGATATGTTAGAATAGCAGTTGGTACTTCTACACACTTATCGAACAGTATATATTTTTGCATGAACTTGGTGCCTGGTGTGGATAATACGGTCATCTTATTTTTTTTTAAATTCATCACTCTGAAATGATGAGTTGTCTGTCCCATAAAGGAGCACCCGTCAAAAAATATGTGTCTCATTTTGACTGCGGATCCAACCCTATTCAAAGTCTTTCGTTTTATGAGCAGATCCGGGCCTGGAAATGTTTGCTGTGGGATTTAATTTTGCCAAGTTTCAATTAATATGGAAATGAGAAAGAGTTCCAATATTTGTGCGCGGGTATATCAGGAACTGAAAATTCATTTACTCTGTCTCTCTTCTGAATTCCAGGTTATATCTACATATGTGCCCATCTACCCACTTAAATTTATTTAATATTATTATTTGAAACCCTTGATTTTAAGTAGAGATACGCGAATAATATTACTCTGTTCTTTTACTATTCTTATGCGTAGAGCTTTGCGATACGCCGTTCATAACATCGATGGCTGAGAGTTAACGTGTGGTAACTACAAAAATTTTGAAAATGAGTCAAAAGCACGGTTGGATTAAAAAAGTCAAAATGTTGTAGCTCTCCGATTTAAAATAATAAAATTTCGGATTTTGCATATCTCCGAGGTGTCGTGTAAGTGTCTTACATACCGAAATATTGTAACATTTTATATTTTGCCAACTGTTTTGAAGGAATAATCGGGTGTAGGTAGGTATACAAGAATAGAAAGAATTAAAAAAAAATTAAACACATAAATTACAAACTAAACTTACACTCCATAAATTATACTGAATCCATTAAATTTCACAATTTGAAATCCCTTCAAACACGACGTCTAATTTTTTATCAAATCCTATTATTTAAAATTCTTAATAATGGCCAGGACTCACCAGAACTTACCAATTTTATAAATTTTCGTATTCCATCAAGATAACCCGACAATCCTATTTATTTTATTAAAAGTTACCCGATTCCTCGTGTATGTGTACAATATAAAAAAAAATTCACAGCATTGACATTTTTAGTAATAACCTAAAGAAATATCGATTTGAAGTAACGCGTACTATCGATTATTAATATGAGAGTATGGAATGTATCTGGTGCATCTTCTATCCTTTTCCTGTATTCCTCTTCCTCTCCTCTTCTTATAACCCAAAATTAATTATAAGATATTAAAACTTCATTTCCAATTTTTAAGATTTTCACGGCCAAAAGCATTTTCGTTATTTGTTTTTGGGGTGTTATGCCGTGTTGTCACATCTATCGGATCTGCCGGATCTGCCCTGATGATGGACACTGCAACGATGTCCGAAACGTTGGCCAAAGAAGGAGGTAGCGCAACACGGCATAACACCCCAAAAACAAATAACGAAAATTCATTTCCAATGTTCTTTAGCATAAGAAACTTCTGTAGCTTGACTTCAGCTAACTTGTATATCTATTATCACTGTATATTATGTAAAAGCTGTTTGTTTCTTACAAATAAATAATAACAGGGTGTATCAGATATTAACACAATTTTATTCAAAACAACTACGGATTGTTCATTTTTATTTCATTATATATTTATGTTTCCAGTCGAAAGCATTAACGTTGCTGAAATAAACCTCAAATATTTAAAATTTATTTAAAATATTATTTTAAAAAACATCGAATTTAAAATGTTTCAGGGTCGTGGATCTCGGCGTAATATCAGGTCACATAAAATAAGTCCTGTAAAATCAAATAAACTTAAGGACTTGAAATCACTATACTCATTGAGTTTAATAATGGAAATGTACTACCCATAATCACTGCGTGGGTGGTCCGGCCTGCCGAAGGCACCACAAAAAATTACACCCAGAAAACGAGAACGGTTTTCTTTCGCGGTGTTTCAGATACATTTTAAAATTATTATTACTAAACCTAGAGAAAATTATAAAATAGCTGACAGGTATGCACCTATGTTTCTAGAAATCAGATACGTGATCCAACATACTTTTTTGTTTTATTTTAATTTCTTATTATTATATAATTAAGAAATAATTATTGAAAAAAATATCTCACTATTGACGAAGGAAAAATAATATGATGTGCTTTTTTTTATATATTGCCACACTTCTGCCCTAAAATATAGTTAAATAAATATTATTTCATTACATTTTATTAATATTAATTTATCTCATTATCAATCTATTACATTCCATATAAATTATTATAAATAATTAAATATATATAAAATTGTAAAAATTTTATTGCAGTCAATAAATTTGATGTAAAATTAACGCGTTCTGAGTACAATATAATTTAGGCCGGTTTGTGGTTGAACTGGTGGACCCCTACGCAGATCCATTCCTAAGTTAAAACCACTATTTCGTTCATACTGCAAATTCCTGTTGCGGATTCATTTGCTGACGAATTTCGAAGGAAACCATCGATAAGTCCCTATTGCAAAAATCGTAGGAAACCATTTTCGTGTTCTTGGTGTACCTAGTATCAATTAAAGTTTGGGACTCGCACGCTGATTCACTCTTAAGTTAAAACCAGTTTGATATTCCGAATGATCTATCGAAATTCCAGTAGTGGATTAATCTGCTGACGCATTTCTAAGAAACCATTCTGATGTTTTGAGTGCAGTTTAAGTTTTTGTTTCAAACATTGAATTTGATTGATTCATCTGCTGACACATTTTAATTTTGACACAATGATTGGACACAATCATTCTCGTATTCGATGTGCATTTATAAAATTCTAGTTGCAGACTGTGTATGTGTTGCCAGAATCAAAGAAAATTAGTTTCGTGATTTGAGTGTAGTTTAGTGTACCGCTTACAGTTTTAATTTAAACCAGTTTTGATCAGAATATAACGATAAATTAAATAGCAAGTTGCAGATTCATCAAAAGACGTCATTTTCGTGTACAGAGTGAAGCTTTACATTTGAGTGGCACATCATATGCTACAAAATTCAGAGAAATTGACTGTTTCGTGTGTAACTTTTATTTAAGCTTGTGGACACCATCTGAATTTGATTAAAACATCGTATTTATTTGAATAATTAAATAAAAAATGTATTAATAATGATAAAACTTTACAGTAGGTATTCCTATTCAATGGTGAGGATTATTTTTTGCAATGGTTTTTGCATTTTCTCAACAATTGACATTTTGTAGTTACCATATTTTAACTATATGTCATCGAATATACCGCCGATGTTGGTTTCACCAAGGATCGGGTTCGGCATTTTTAGAATTTCGCCAAGCGAGCGTAGCGCTTTGTGCAGTCTTTGGTAGGTACAGGTAACTCGAATAACACAAGCTTGGCATTGAATCGGTATACGGCGAGGTATAGCCCTTTTTCGTGTTTACGCTCACTTATTATCACTAGTGGAAAAGGGACAGCAAATGTTTATGATGGTTGTAAAAGAATAATGTTTGTAAGTTTACAGCGTGTCCTATTTATCGTTTCCAGGTCGATCGTTGATTCCACTTTTTTTTTTTTAAGTAAAACTTCTTTACGCACGTTTGACTTGGGGAGTAAGCGTGACGAGAGCGTTACGAAAAGCAATGCGAACGGTAGTTGAGAGGGAGATATAAGTTAGTGAAGATAGAAAGAGAGAGAGTTACGTTTCGTATATTTTTTTATTTTTTATTTTTTATTATTATTAATTTAAAAGAAACATAATATTTCGCTTTCTTAACTTAAATACAGAGCTTATATAGTACAGTAGTAAGAAGTAATATTTTTAATTTTGTTCCAACATTTTGAGTTTAAATAGTTTTTTTTTAAATGTTTTTATATTATTTTCCGTTTTTAGGTTATCTGGAAGGAGATTATATATATGAACTCCCTCGTGACCAATACTTCTCTTGCCACTTTCAGTCTTGACAGTATTTGTGTACAATTTATTGTGTTGTCTAGTATAATGTTCGTGTACTTGTGATGTTTTTATAAATGTTGTGTTTGTGTGTATAAGTCCATTTTGTATTTTGTAGATTAAAAGACATATGTTATATTCGTACAATGTTCTTATTTTCAAAAGGTTCATTTCCTGGTATAGTTTTTTTGTGGGAGTGTCTGGGTTATAGTTGAAGAGTTTTTTAATAACTTTGTTCTGTATTATTTGTAAGTCGTTTAAGTACGTAATGTATGTGTTTCCCCATATTTCTATTAAATAATTTACGTGGGACTGGATTAAGCTAAAGTATAAGCCCCTCTTTACCTCTGTTGGTAGAAGATGAGCAATTCTACCAAATACACCAATTAATGGGATGATTTTTGTTTTTAGTTTTTCTACGTGTTGTTTAAATGTTAAATGTTTATCAATATATAAGCCCAGGTATTTTTCGCTATCTAGGATATGTAGGTCTCTTTCTTCTATTTGTAATGGTTTATGCGATGGTATTATTCTTTTAGGTGAGCTTAAGATCATGTAACCGGTTTTATTAATATTTATTGTTAATATATTTTTTATTAGCCAATCGTTTAGTACATTAAGATCCATTTGAGATTGTTCTAATAGACTTTCTAAGTTTTTGCCGAAGTAAAAAATTGCCGTGTCATCTGCGTATAAGAAGATTTCACCATGTAGTTTTAGCTGACAGATATTATTTATGTATATTTGGAATAAAAGTGGCCCCAGTATTGATCCTTGTGGAACTCCGTAGGGGCAGGAGAGAGAGGTGTGAGTACACATTTTCTTTCTCTCTTTCTTTCATAGCCAGTTGCGTTTCGTATATCTAAGACACGGTGCAGGCCTATTATCTGTATCACACTATAGGAGCAAGAGAGAGCAGTACGCACGCACATTTTCTTTTTCTCTTCCTGTCATATAGATGGAGCTAAAGAAGTTTTACTTCAGTCGTGTGGTCTAAAGCACACTCGTTTTTTTTTTCTTTTCATATCACGTGTCTAGCGAAAAGGGAACAAGTTTATACGCGATGATTTTTCACAAACACGGCGCTACACAAATCATCCAAATATTATATAAGCTCAGTAAGTTCGTATAGTTCAAGAGCGCAAACCTTGTCATCGTTTTTTCCTTATTCGGATTCAGTCCTGAATTCATCACCTTCAAATAAACCGCCATATAACAACCCTTAAATGGGTTATTTCAAAAAAATTTAAGAATCATTAAAAATTTGAAGTTAATTGTCACTTTCTGTGAAAGTTCTATTCAAGTTCTGTGATTATTTCAGTTTTATTAAGTAACTGCCCTATAAAGATATCAACACAGAACTTGAATTAGAACTTTACACAGAACGTGAAAATGAACTTCAAATATTTGGTGAAATGTTATTTTTTTTACACAACCCATCCTTAGTATTTCAACAACAATGAAACAAAATAATATTTGGCGGGACAAAATACCTTTTTCAACACACTTTCACTTGCAATCAATGACCGTTTTTATTTTCATTAAAGTGTAACGAATACGCTATATTTATGCTGTGTTATGGAGGCTGGTATGGGTAGCGCCGTCCCGGGAACCATTTATTGGATAACCAAAGCATCTGTCGTAGTTCTTGTCAAGTGGTTCTCTACGTTTCTTGACTTAGCAGGGGTGTCCGGGCTCATGGGGTGAAGTTTGTCTAGGTCTTGGCGGCGGTGCGTCTGCCCACTTACTGCGTGGCGGGGCTTGTTAGGGGAGACCGTTTGGCCTCTCCTGCAGGATTCTTTCGACCCATCGTCTTGCACCGCAGTGGGGGGGATGGATTCGTACGTCCGTCCCTCCTGAACCCATGGACCCCCATATTCCTACTCACATTTTCAATTTGGGAGGCGGGAATGGGTACCGCCGCCCCGGGAACTTTATTGGATAACCAAAACCTCTGCCATAGGTCACCCCAAGTGGTTCGCTACGTTTGGTGATTTAGCAGGGGTGTCCGGGTTCATGGGGTGAGGTTTGTCTAGGTCTTGGAGGCGGATGACCAGGACCTACTGAACCCCAGATTCCTACCCACCCCTTAAACCCTTTTCCTTCCCAGAACTCTCCTCTCCTTCCTTTCATTTAAAAAACCCTCCACACGGCATCCTCAAAGATGACATAGGCCCTGAGGGAAATTATTTTCCTCAGGGCCTCCTGTGTGGAGCTCATGTAAAAAAAAAAAATCTCATAATTTTTCCTTCCCAGAACATATTTTCATTACTTATCATTAAAAGACCCTCCACACAGCATCCCCAAAGATGACATTGGCCCCGAGGGAAATTATTGAAGTAAAACTTCTTTACACACGCTTGATTTGGGGAGTAAGCTGGTGAATGCGTGACGAGAGCGTTACGAAAAGCGAGGAGAACGGTAGTTGAGAGGGAGATATACGTTAGTGAAGATAGAAAAAGAGAGACTTACGTTTCGTATATTACTGTAGGGGCAAGAGAGACAGGTGCGAGCACACATTTTCTTTATCTCTTTCTCTCATAGCCAGTTACGTTTCATATATCTAAGACACAGTGCAGGCCTATCGTCTGTATCACACTGTAGGAGCAAGAGAGAGCAATGCGCGCGCACATTTCTTTCTCTCTTCCTATCATGTAGATGGAGCTAAAGAAGTTTTAATTCAGTCGTGTGGTCTAAGGCACACTCGTTTTTTTTTTAACTTTTTTTAATATTCTAAGATAAATTTCTTATTTGAAAGATTGGTTCAAAGGAGACCATTTTTTAAAATATAAATACATTCAGCTTCACAAATTCGTGATTTTGCAGATGGTAATATATTTCTTTTTCGCTTTTGTTTCATAATCGCTAATATGATTCACGATATTCTAATTATTATTTCAGAAGCTCTTTCAAAAGTTAATATTAAAAATTATCATAACTTTTAATCAGCCAAGTTCTCTGCCATTGCAAGTCGCATACAACACCGAACCCAAATTGGTAAATGCAATTGTTTGCTGAAAGTTCCCGTTACGGAAACACGGGAAACTTTCGACGGCATCTACAGCCTTTGTAGGCACGGCGAGCTTTTCAACTTATCAAAAGCATCGCGCGAAGCTCGAATAAGCTCGCCGCAGTATTATTACGGGTAGTAGGTTTGCACCTGGGACTGAATTTTATATATTTTAACGCGCATTACCGTGACCGTGCAACCCAATTTCATATTTTTTAGCGCGCGTTACCGTGACCCTACAACACAATTTTCTATTCTTTAATGCGCGTCACCGTGAACATGCGACACAATTTTCTATTCTTCAACGCGCGTTACCGTGACCATGCAACACAATTTTCTATTCTTTAACGCGCGTCACAGTGAACATGCGACACAATTTTCTATTCTTCAACGCGCGTTACCGTGACCATGCAACACAATTTTCTATTCTTTAACGCGCTTTACCGTGACCATGCAACACAATTGTCTATTCTTCAACGCGCGTTACCGTGACCATGCAACACAATTGTCTATTCTTCAACGCGCGTTACCGTGACCATGCAATACAATTGTCTATTCTTCAACGCGCGTTACCGTGACCATGCAACACAATTTTCTATTCTTTAACGCGCGTTACCGTGACCATGCAACACAATTGTCTATTCTTCAACGCGCGTTACCGTGACCATGCAACACAATTTTCTATTCTTTAACGCGCGTTACCGTGACCACGCAACACAATTTTCTATTCTTCAACCCGCGTTACCGTGACCATGCAACACAATTTTCTATTTATTTTTAACTTTATGAGTAAAATCTAACCATCTTACCACCATGCCAGTTAATGCTTTGTTGCTCCAAATTTATTATTATAACCCATTAGTCTACATAATTATCTTTCTGTTTTTCCCATTACTTGAGTACTTATGTTAATGTATTTTATGACCGTTTATTGGTTTGTAATATTTGTATCATGTTGTCTCCCTCTATATTTTGTTATATATAAGCACACATTATGTACTTCTTGTTTAGTATTAATTTGTACCCTGATGATGCTTAAGTTAAGCGAAACCGGTCGGTTCAAAAATTAATAAATCTCATGGTTTTAAACAAAAAAGTATTTTATTTTATTAAATATGTCAAACCACAAAGTGATTGCTTTCTACAATAATAAGAAATTTTTTTTTGAATATTTTTACTACTAAACTGTACCGTGTACTGTAAAGTAAAATGACTAATAATTTGTTCGCTTTTAGGAACAGCTCGGTCTCATAGAAATCCAGTCTAACCTGGACATATACAGCCTGGCATGAAATATAGCCTCAAAGGAAAAGTTTTTAAGTGAATTGATGTGCGTTTATAATACAAGTATTTTGAATATCACTGAAACGAATTGATATTTAAAAAAATCGGGATACTCTTGAGGTCGAGTGAGCATTGTGAAAATGATTAGCGGTATTCCATCAGGTGAAACAATTATCTATATATATATATATGATATTTTAATAACCACAGCCCATACCATGGACTTATTTATTTATTTATTTATTGTTGTTATACGCCCGTAGGGGCTTTTACATAGATTAGAAAATAATATTTAAGATATCTAGGATAACACATACATAGAATTTATACCAAAAGTTATAAAAGTGAAAAAACTTTTAAGAATATACAAGTAGTTTTTAAAGAAAAAAAAAAACCACTTGTATAATCTTGTGGAAACCCGTGAAATATTTAAAACAATGTAATATTTAACAATAACATAGAACAAAATATAATATAAACATTACAATAACAAATCAAATCGTTAAATATATTATACCCATGTTACAATAATTTGTAGGATTCAACAAAGTGTTGGTTTAAATTGCATTTTAGAATGTAAAGGGAATCAGCAAATACATCTACAATACCACCAAACTTGTTGCCTAAATAATGCATCCTATTGGTAAGTGAGTGTGATTGATAGTTAGTTGTGTATGTGTTGCAAAAGAATGTTATATTTTGTCTAGTATTCCTTGTCGGTACAAGAAGTTTAATAGTAGAAACGATGGCAGGGCTGTCAATTAGGTTGTTCATAATTCTGTACAATAAAATTAGGTCTGAAATGATTCTTCTGTCAGACAGCGTAATTAAATTTAGTCGATTCATTAAACTTAAATAATTAATGTTTTCTATTGGAATTTTGAGTTTGAAATTTAAGTACTTAAGAAATTTGTGTTGAACTCGTTCTATTTTGTTAGAGTGTACTTTATAGAAAGGGGACCAAATAGGTGAATTATATTCAACTTGACATCTAACTAATGAAATGTAGAGTGTTTTCATGCAATCCAAGGACTTAAAATCAGTTAGGGTTCTACAAAGGAAGCCAAGAATCTTTAAAGCCTTATTAGTTATATTATCTATATGTGGTGTGAATGTTAAGTTTGAATCGAATATAACTCCCAAGTCGCGAATTTGTAATACTGGTGTTAATTTAACATTATTTAAATTATATTCATGTAAAATATGAGAATGAGTTCTGGAAAATCGTATTACTTGACATTTCTCAGTATTCAAAAATAACATATTTTGTTCGCACCATTTAAAAAATTCATCTAAATTAGCTTGTAAAATTAGGCAATCATATATATTTCGTATTTTTTTAAACAATTTTAGATCATCTGCAAAAAGTAGGACTTGTACATCTTTAAATATGTTTACAATGTCATTAATGAATATTAAGAAGAATATTGGGCCTTCACAAATTTTGTGGCTTGTGAAACAGTTGCTGATAATAATGAAACGTTACATTGATGATTTCCGCAATCTGTGTGGTGTTGATTCTCTGTTGTGGTTTACCCTCGCTGTATTTAATACTAGCTGGTTCCCGGCATGCGTTGCTATGCCATTTAATAAATAAATTGTTTCTCCCTGCGTGTCCTTTCCCATTCGTCCCGTTCCCCTTCCTCTCCCGCATCCCCTTCCCCTCTCGCGTTCCCACTCCGATTCTCCCCCTTCCCCCGTCCCGAGTTTCCCTCCCCACTCCCGGGTTCTCCTCCCCCATAAATTTAAATTTCATAACGCCAGAGCTCTAAGCTATAGCCTGCAGCCTATTCTGATGTATGAGCTATATTATTGTAAAGTTTCATTAAAATCCATTCAGTAATTTTCGCGTGAAAGAGTAACAAACATACATCCACACATCCATTCAAACTTTCGCCTTTATAATATTAAGTAGGATTGTCTCATGTATTTTATAAAGGTTGATGGAATTATGTTTATAAAATAAGGTACTCCTATCCGTTTCTAATTTTTGTGTGTCCATAATGACCTTCTAACTATGCCAGTATATTTATTTTTATCTTTTTAGTTAGATTTAATAGTAAACATAATTTATAAAGTTTTAATTTTTCAAGAATCTCCAAAGCGCACAAAATCTGTCGCATATCGGATTACTTTTTGTTTTGACAGGGTCAATTTAGTTAGTAATCAGTACCGAGACGCTTTTTATTATTAATTTTTAAAAAATTGATTGAAAAAAAACGCGTTGTAAAAGTTCGGCATCTTGTCACTATTTTTTATTTAACCGTAACGGTCTGTAAAAATACATCCATTTCGGGATTCAAATTTTCAGTGTAGTTAAAATTCCCGATCAATCACTAAAATACAAACCGCGAAATATTTTAGTTTATAGTTAAAAAGTTTTAGTTTAGTTTATATTTTAGTTAAAATAATCACGAAATATTTTAGTTTTATTTTCGCTGAATTCAGCAAAAAGTAAACCATACTTGAATAAAAAAATAAGTTTAGTTTTTAGTTTCGTGTTATCGGAAAAAGCGAGGTTATTACTGACATATTATTTTTTAAATGACTTAAATTTTATAACAGTTCCATGAAAGTAATGTTTTTTAATAACATAAACACTAAATTGTGAAATACACAAATTAATCAAATAAAATTTATTTGCCACGCCGGGATTCGATCCCGCGACCTTTGGAATGCTAGTCAAGCGCCTTACCGCTGCACTACGCCGGCATAAGTTAGTATGAATATCAAACAAATGTATATACAGGGTCGATTTTTAATACTCTACGTTGGTACACGATGGGGGACCCAAAAGTAACCGGAATTTCGTTGAAACTTCTTTATTTCTCAATATTTTTAGATGAAATTTTGATCACCTTCAAAGTATTCTCCATTGACCATAACGCACTTATCCAAATGCTCCTTTCATTGTTCAAAACAGTTTTTAATTTCACTTATCGGAAGTTCTTTGGGCCTTTCAGCGATTTTTGTTTTACTTCCTCCACAGTGGCAAAACGCTTTCCTTTCATGTTCCTTTTCAGTGTGGGGAACAGAAAGAAGTCATAGGGGACTAGATCACCTTAGAAAAAAATTCAGGGTCCTCTCAAAACATGCCTGAAGTCGACGCTCCCTTTGCTCGTCTGCGAGAAGGCGAGGGACAAATTTGGCTGCAACCCTTCTCACGGGTAAATCTTCGATAAAAAATCCTCTGAATTAAACTCCATGACATTCCAGACATCTCACAGTGTTGATCAATGGTTCGGCGACGGTCTTCACGAACGAGGGTATTGATTTTGTCGACGTTTTCGTCAGTTTTTAACGTTGAAGGGCGTCCTGAACGGAGTTGGTCTTCAATTAACATTTCTTCATTTTTAAAACATGAAAACCACTCGTAGACTCTGGTTTTACCTAGGGCAGCATTCCCATAAGCAGTCAGCATTACAATAGTTTGCCGATTTCCCCAACAGGGAACAAAATTTGTTAAGAAACACTAGATTTTATTCATCTGTAATGCACAAAAAAATATTAACATTTTTTAATCAAAATAAGCTCAAGAATCACTGGTAGTCGTGTCAAATAAGTCCTAATACACCTTTTAAGTACATAGATACCAAAGATATTCAAATACAAAAATAGATACATACAATCTTGCCTGTAATTTTCTTTAATTTTTACATTAACCCAATACAGAAGACCCTTGGGAAAATGTTTTATATCTGGGCCTATGTCAACTTTGGGGATGCTGTGTGGAGGGTCTTTTTTAGGGAAAGAAAGGAGAGGAAGTTCTGGGAAAGAAAAGAGTACGAGGGGTGGTTATGAATCTGGGAGTCAATGTGTCCGGGAGTGACGGACGTATGGATGTTGCGGTGCAAAGCGGTCGAGAGTCCGATTGGAGATGTCTAGGTTAAGTCTCCCTCAACCAGTCTCTCTCGATTCCGGCCCGCCACGCAGCAGGTGGGCTAACGAATTCGCCGCCAAGACCTAGACCAACGTCACTCCATGAACCCGGACACTTCTGCTAAGTCACCAAAGGTAGCGAACCACTTGGGGTGACCTACGGCAAAGGTATTGGTTATCCAATAAATGGTCCCCATACCCGCCTCCCAAATAGATAAATGAAATAATTAATATAATTAAATTAAGACAGTACCAGTTTCAGGGCATGCTCCTGCTGATAATTTTGAGAGTTGAAGAGACGTTGGAGCTTCGTCATAGGATTCGTCGCCTGAATCACTGTAAATGCGTAATTTCGTTTTAGGTGACACGAAGGATTTACTCTGATCTGATACTGAAGGTGCAAGGTGCAGATACATCAGGACACAGAATTTATTTTTGTATTTTGTAAGAAGTTCCAAATCGTTATCGTCCCAATCAATTTCTATTTCAGTGGTGGTTTTTGGAGATTTCCAAAAGAATGAGCATTTGAGATGAGACAGTGAGGTTCGCGTCATGGAAATGCTATCGCCGTTTTCAGATTGAATGAAATGTTTTGATTGAATGCCATATTTTTTATTTATTTAATTTTTTTTGAAAGAATAGATAATACATACAATCAACAAACAAGTCCTGCTAAGCCAACTGAATTGGTTTGTCAACAGGTGCTTATATTTTAGTTACATATACATTTTTATAATTTAAAATTTACATCTTATTTTTCATACATGTCAATATAATTTTTTTTTCCGAAAGCTAATTTTTCACAATACATATGTTTAACCTTATTCATAGAATTACATTGCTTTATAGTGTCAGGTAATAAAATAAATATCTTCGGTATGATGTATTCGAACATTCTCTGTCCGTACTTTTGTTAAATTTCGGAACTATTAATCAGTCGTTGCGCGTGAATTTAGTGCTGTATTTATGTTCTAATTTCTCTACGCTGAATTATAATTTTGTGCCATAGTATTGCCTTAACAGGTAAAATTTTGGCACTCTGAAACAGCAACGGTGTATTATGTCTCTGTTTGAAAATATTAGGGACGACTAATAATTTTACAATAGCGTTTTGTACAACTTGGACTTGTTTCAGATTTTAAATGGTACATATGTTGAAGGCATATTTTTCAGCCCTTCCCATTTATCATCCAATATGACCATCTTTTTTTTAACTTCTTCTGTTCTTACTAATATAAAGATGAATTTTATTTCAACTTTCGCCCATAGTTCTATGAAACAGTCTTTTTCTGTTGTTTTTCTGTCATTTTAACTGATTTTTCTATAAAATCTTTCTTAAGGAAGGAGAGGAAGTTCTGGGAAGGAAAAAGGTAGAGTTGGGTAGGAATTTAAGGGTTCAGTGTTTCCAGGAGGGACGGACGGATGAATCCATCCGTCTCGCTGCGGTGCAAGACGATGGGTCGAGAGAGACCATCCGGAGAGGTCAAAGGGTCTCCCAAACCGGACTCTCCCGATCTGGCCCACCACGCAGCTGGTGGGCAGGCGCATCGATGAACCCGGGCACCCCTGCTATATTAGATATAACTAAGACACCAAAAGTAGCCAACCACTTGGGGTGACCTACGGCAGAGTGTTGGTTATCCAATAAATCGTTCCCGGGGCGACGCTTCCCACCCAAAATTCATGAAACTTCGCAGTTATATTCAAACGAGCAAATTAATCAAATAATATGCACAATTAGTGATTCTGCTTGTACTGGTTATTGGCTACTGCCTACTAACAGGTAATCGTATAATTATATTACCCGGGACTCAGGAGCGAGCAGGAGTGACCTAGTCCCCGGGGAATTAAACATTCATTTAATTTGGTTAAACGTACCCGGGTCGCAGCGGGCATTGTTGTTCGGGCTGTTATAAATAGGATGCTAAACACACTATTTTAGCCAACTACATATTTACATAGACCGGGCTACATTCCCACGAGTAAGGTTTAAAGCCTTAGTTTATAAAACGACTGAATTGAATAGTAAATGCGCAATCTAAAAAAGGAACTTTGCGTGGTAAGTTTCGGCTGTGGTAACACGTGAACACCTCCACTTCGAATTAACGTAAAATGTGTTATATGTGATAAGACGTGAAGTTAAAAAATGGGTTCCAATTTTGAACGTCAAATTATTCCGATTTTTAATTAAATTTATTCAAATTATTCCAAAATTCTAACGCAGACCGACCGGAAACGCGGAAACTACAAAATCCGGTCCACGCGTAGTGCGAACCGATCATCACTAGTTGGACACGTGTTTACGAGATAATAGTAAGCAATGTCGTCTCTAATTGTATAGCTCCTATGTCTATGTTATAGAAAAACCCTTCCTTCATTAAGAGGGAAATCATTTTTAAATCAAATTTTAGACGTATTGACTCTTTTCAACAAAAAATTATAAATTGATTTCGAAAGTTTGTTCCTTTATCTAGTAAAGCTATTTTTTAAATTTTGAGAAAATATGTTTATTTTTAGTGCAATCAGGTTTTACCGTAGGTCGTTGGCAGATTTGTTAAATTTTCAAACAAAATTTTGTATTATATACAACATACATTTCAAATCACATAATCATGCAGTAAAATAAATCAATAAATTATTTGGGAAAGCTACTTTCGGTCGGTTTTTAACAAAAAAGTATTTTATTTTATTAAATTTTTTTCTTGTTCCTAAATTTCTTCAACCGTTTGCTTTGGCATTTGTAAATCTACTAGTAAAATAGATTTTGTCTTAATTCTCTCTCTCGAATGTTATGAATGCCTAATATTGTGCAACGGCGAAATAAAGTGTTGTTAACATAAAAACAAAAGGGGTTAGAAATTTTAAAATGAAGAAATTCCGTAAAATTTGATGAAATCGGTATACAAATATAATATTATCTTCCCTTACATTTCTAAACCCCCAGGGAATAGACCAGAAACGAACACTGCTGTCGAAAGAATCTGAAAGAATCAAAAGGAATAGGTAATACGGGAGTACAGTGTAATCGGTTTCTCGGAAACGACACAAAATGCAGGTTTCCTGTAGCTTTTAGCTGTTGCCTTCTGGAGCGGAATTTTCACGCTGACTGCATCAAGAAACGTTGGCATTGTTTATTCCTGCTCCAGTAAATAAGAGGCTCCAGAACGCGTCCTGCATCAGTCGCGTCAGTCGCCTAGTCGATTCAGTCGCATAAGTCGTGTCTGTCTCGTCAGTCGCTCGGGGTAGTCTTTTGTCCGGCGGCTCCATGGCCTGTGAACCTGTATGGGGTGACGGAAACGTTGAGAGGGGGGTGAAAATTAGAAAACCCATCAACGCATTATCAGATTAAATAAGCTATCACGGAAAATAGGAACAAATAAGACAAACTCCTAACCAAACTCGGTTCCATACGTAGTATGAAACCGAGAGCACAAAAATGTCTGCTATGCTACTGTAAATCGCAACTACGCACAGCTGCCTCCCCCCCCCCCCGCCTTTGTGCCTGCCCACACATCAAACGCACAACTTTCATTAGCTCCACCACATTGAAAGTCCGTTTTGCAGCTTGGCCGAAGTTTTATGAATCTGCCACTTCGTCAGCTATCGGAAGGTTCTAGAAATCAAAGAACAGCTCAGATACTAAAAATGTTGTGGGGGATGAAAATTACTTACGATGAGCAATTCAAAGGTTTATAGAGCCATTCCATCAGTTAGTTATCGGAAGAATAAACTATACCGACGCACAAGTTCAGGTGCTATATTTGAAGATTGTAATAATAGACCACCACAAATAATTTTACTTAAGGCTCCGTAGTAATCGTTCAAAATGAAGAAGAAGATACGAAAAATACGAATTTTAGAGGGATCACGCTAATATCAAAAACCGATTATAAATATGCAAAAGTTGTTGAATACGCGCCATAAATATATTTAAATCCATTTGGGCATTAATTTTTTTTAAATTAATAATTTATGCTATGGGACCATGAGGGCGCCATCTATGGTTTTTGTATTATATTTAATTTACCTATGTGACATTGAAATTCAGTATATTGCATGCATTTCTTACCTCTGTGAAGCAGGCAATTACTTCCGACGTGAGTGTTAGTGAAAGCCAAGATATGTCACTCCTAGTCAGTCATTATCAAATAATTCACCCAATAATTGAATTATTGTTGTACCTAAGATTTTGGAACGTATTATTAATATGCAAATTTATATTCATTGTTGAAACTTCCTTGCTGTGCAAAACATCTGTTGAGATTATGCAATACCGCCTTGGCAGAAATCGATATTTTGAATGAAAACTAGTGTCGTTTTGTGCTGGACATCGTACAAGAGCTGCATTCTCTGGGTGAGTATTGTTCTGTTTTCACTTAGGATTTTGGAATTGCTGTGTAGACTGTTTTGTGTCACATAGGGAAGATTTCAACTTTCCTTAATTTACATAGGGTAGTCATTCCCTCTTGTCTGGGGCTATTTACACGCCCCTACAGTTGTGAAAATATTTATTGAAACAACCAGTTTAAAATAGAGCAAAAATCTGTAGGCAGTCTAGGCGCATTAAAGTCTTTAAATACTACTTTAGACATTTGCCGAGATATTTCACATCAAATTTACAGTGTATTTTTTAATTTTCAGAGCACACATTTCATATAATTACCGTTTAGGCTGGGCAAATGGACTGGGAATGGCTGGACATTACCGTAAAAAATAACATATATTTTTAAGAACTAAAAAATTTAAAAAAAACATAAAGTGTTCAAAGAAAATATGTTATAAATCGGAAGATATTTGGTAAACCGGGCCTTAAGAGCCATTTACCAGCGGCCGAGAATTTAAATTTCGTCGAAAGATGATCTTGCGATCGTACCCTTGCAACTGTGCAACGGTGAGAAAGAATAATTATTCTCCATAGCAGAGTTTTAACATAATAACTCAATACTCTATATATCGATTTTATTTCATTCAAAATTTGATTTGATAAATACCTACATTCAAAAATGCTCAAATTCATGATGATAAAACTATAAAATTGTGGCTTTTTTGTAATTATTTTTTTTATCATAAGTATTTTTAATTTTTCAATAATGTCTAAGCAAAATAAGAATGTATTTTTTAAATATATTAGTTTGTAAGACCGTAAATAAATAGACAAACTGAAGTATTTTCGTCACAAAACAAGAAGGCGGACATTTTTTTATGATTTTATTTGAACTAAAATTAAAATTCCGAAAAGCAGCTTTCCCAAATAATTAATTAATTAATTTTACTGCATGATTATACGATTTGAAACGAGTGTTGTATAATACAAAATTTTGTTTGAAAATTTAACAAATCTGCCAACGACCTACGGTATAACCTTATTGTACTAAAAATAAACATATTTTTTCAAAATTTAAAACATAGCTTTACTAGATAAAGGAACAGTCTTTCGAAATCAATTTATAATTTTGTGGAAAAGAGTCAATACGTCTAAAATTTGATTTAAAAATGATTTCCCTCTTAATGAAGGAAGGGTTCTTCTATAACATAGACATAGAGCTATACAATTAGAGACGACATTGCTTACTATTATCTCGTAAACACGTGTCCAACTAGTGATAATCGGTTCGCACTGCGCGTGGACCGGATTTTGTAGTTTCCGCGGTTCCGGTCGGTCTGCGTTAGAATTTTGGAATAATTTGAATAAATTTAATTAAAAATCGGAATAATTTGACGTTCAAAATTTTTAGACGTGAAGTTAAAAAAACCCATTTTTTAACTTCACGTCTTATCACATATAACACATTTTACGTTAATTCGAAGTGCAGGTGTTCACGTGTTACCACAACCGAAACTTACCATGCAAAGTTCCTTTTTTAGATTGCGCATTTACTATTCAATTCAGTCGTTTTATAAACTAAGGCTTTAAACCTTACTCGTGGGAATATAGCCCGGTCTATGTAAATATGTAGTTGGCTAAAATAGTGTGTTTAGCATCCTATTTATAACAGCCCGAACAACAATGCCCGCTGCGACCCGGGTACGTTTAACCAAATTAAATGAATGTTTAATTCCCCGGGGACTAGGTCACTCCTGCCCGCTCCTGAGTCCCGGGTAATATAATTATACGATTACCTGTTAGTAGGCAGTAGCCAATAGCCAGTACAAGCAGAATCACTAATTGTGCATATTATGTGATTAATTTGCTCGAGTAATTCATTTGAATATAACTGCGTAGTTTCATGAATTATGGGTGGATATCGTCGCCCCGGGAACGATTTATTGGATAACCAACACCCTGCCGTAGGTCACCCCAAGTGGTTTGCTACTTTTGGTGTCATAGTTATATCTAATATTGCAGGGGTGCCCGGGTTCATCGATGCGCCTGTCCAACAGCTGCGTGGCGGGTCAGATCGGGAGAGGCCGGTTTGGGAGAACCTTTGACCTCTCCAGCTGGTCTCTCTCGACCCATCGTCTTGCACCGCAGCGGGAGGGATGGATTCATACGTCCGTCCCTCCTGGAAACACTGACCCATAAATTCCTACCCAACCCTCATGCCTTTTTCTTTCCAGGTGTTCCACTCCTTCCTTTCTTTAAAAATACCATCCACACGGCATCCGCAAAGATGACAAAGGCCCTGAGGGAAAATATCGCACCTTGAGAATAACAATGGCGCAACTTAAAAAAACTTCTTTTTTCAGGAGAGCTGTTTGAATATTTCGTTTACCAAAAAAAAATTTTTTTTCAATTTGAATGCAGTTATGTAATTTCGATACAAATTGTTTTTTGTAATTTTAATGATCATTGTGCCACTATTTTTGCTTAATTTGGAGTAAAATATTGTAATATAACAATGAGATTTTTGGTTTTAAGGCCACAAAAATATTTTTAAGAATTGTGCCGTTTTTATCGAAGATAGAACACATATCCAGGAACATTTCTGCACACTTAACTAAAAAATTAAATTTTTTGACTTGGGCCATTATTATCGCGCAGGTGCGATATATTCCCAAGGGTCTTCCGTATGGGGTTAATGTAAAAATAAAACGAAGTGACGAGCAAGAATGTATATTACGCATATATAAGATGTATTAAGACGTACCTGACAGACTACCAGCGATTCTTGAACTAATTTTGAGTAAAAAATGTAGATGATCTTTTGGTCTCAATATAAACCTGTTGCCGGCAAGCTGCACTACGCCTATACCAAGATACATTTTTCCTGAAAGTTTTCAATAATAAAAAAAAATCGGTACGTATTACAAAATAATTGTACGTATTACAAAATACATTATATTTACGAAACTGAATAAAAACAAGACATACGCTTATAAATTAACATTATCATGACTTTGGTTTTTCAATAATGCATGAAAGTTTATTTTGTTAGAAGGCAAACATTCCTAAAAAATAAATAACAAAAAAATCCCGACAATATTCGAAAATCTTCTATTACAACCATGGTAAGCGGAAAATGTTGCTTTTATCGTGATGGAGGACTTGACCAACCGAGCAATCGAACACGCGACGCCTGGGTGGGTCCCAAACGCGATGCCAACTCAGCCATGACCAGTCCATACATTTGTATCATTCTTCATTTGTATCTTGACTGCCCTAAAACGGGAAAATCTTGCTAGTTGAACAGTGAAAACACTTCTTTCACAATTGTCATAATTACGAAATAATAATTACGAAAAAATGAACAAAACCATATTATTACCTACACTTTGTGTAGAACAAAATATATAACAATGCGATAAATTAATCACTTGATTTTTTTTTTTTTAATTTCTTGGGCATTAACTATTCGTAGGGTAATAATTTCTAGACATTTCGTTTTGAGGAGTGTTGTTACTTAAATTTGAATTTTTCTGCTACCGGTTTTGACACATCTTAGTCATTCACTAGCAAACTTAACTTTTTCTTCGTTAAAGCCATGGCCTGTCTCTATTAAATAATTAGCAAGCTCGGAATACTTATTATTTCGTAAACAGAGTTCATGTCCCCTGATTCTAGTTTTAAAATTTCTAGTAGTCATTCCTACATTATTTTGGATGAAAAACTAAGTTTCGCCAATAATATCCACCAAATTGTAAACAAAGGTATGAGAACAACCAAAAACTTTAATTCCATACAAACCATTAAATTATTATATGTATCTCTAGTTAGAAGCCTAATGGAAAATAACTCGGTAGTTTGGTATCCATCTTATAAAATTCACATCTATAGCATTGAGCGAATACAAAAAAAAATCTGCGTTTTATAAATTTTTAATGAAGACTTAAAATATAACTTATTATTAAATATTCTAAAAATACACACACTAGAAGACAGACGTAAAATAAACGACTTAACATTTTTATTCAAAATACTTAATTCTAAATGTGAGAGAGGTTTTAGGGTGGCACACCTGTTTCCGGCCATACAAGAGCGAGACAGGTGATCCCGCATATAAAAGGAGATGCAGGCCTCTCCTCACTCTCTTTTTCCTACCGCCAGCACCTTAGATAGGACGTATTTATAGCCATCATTACAATAAATATCCATATCGCCAATACGCGCATTTATTTATAAATAACCTCGCCTACACTCGAGTCTGTATTTAACAGTGGCGCAGCCTACGGAATACGATAAGACTGCACATAACAGTGGCAGCTCGCGAAATCGTAAAAAGAATCGACGCGCAAAATTTGGCACAAAAAATTAGCGGTTGTAACATTATTATTTCGGGTCGGTAAGAAAGGCCGGACCGAAATTATTCCAACACTTCACTGCAAGGAGTGAAGTGCAAGAAGACACTGGAGCCAGCCAGCTTTTCGGAAGGGGGAAGCACGGGAGGTCCAGCGTCAATCGACATCTCTGAGGGTCAAGGATCGGAGATCCAGGTCGCAGGAGTGATCTGGGGTAGCCATCGGTGTTACTGTGTGACGGGTCTGGAAGGAGCCATCAATTCACAGGGTCAAGGAGCAGTTTCCGGAGCAGGGTCCAGGGAGCAGACGGCAGAAGAAGAAGCCTCATTGGGAAGTTTTTGTTTTTTCTGTTTTCTTTCTCTCTATTTGGGTACCTTCTGGGCATTGGGAACATGGAGTCTCGAGGATTGGAGTCCTTCAGTTTGCGTGACGGGAACTGGGAGAACTTCAAGGTCCGCCTCGGACAATTTCTCTTCGTGAATGATGAAAAGTTTGCATCGGATGATAAAAAAAGGGCTATTTTCCTGAATGCATTGAAAGATGATTGTTTTTCCTTATTGGTTAATTTGTGCATTCCTAAAAAGGTAACAGATATTAAGTTAGAAGATTTGATATCTAAACTTGATGAGTATTGTTGTTCAACGAAATGTTTTTTTGAAGAGAGATCTAAGTTTTACAGTGCTAAACAAAGAAATGACGAATCAATCCGTGAGTTTGCAGTGCGGTTAAAGTCTCTTTCTACTAATTGCAAATTTGGGAATAGTTTATCAGTAAATTTAAGGGATTTCTTTGTTTTGGGTTGTAAACCAGGAAAGGTAAGGGAAAAATTATTTCTCGAGGGTGAATTATACTCGTTCGAAAAATGTTTACAAGTCGCCGAGTGCATTGACCTCGTAGCTTCAACTCAAGCGCAGTCCCGAGTTGATAATACGGTTTACGCTAATGTACAGCTCAAGGCCGGTCGACTCTCTTTTAATAATTCGCGTGTGAAAGACAGAGACGTGAAGCGTTTCGGGCATAGCAACAGGGCACGGTCACAGTCGCCAGCGAACGCTGTGAAACAAAATTGTACCGTTTGTGGTCACAATAATCACATCGCGACGGAATGTAGATATAAAAATTATTTAGGTAAAATTTGCAGTACGAAGGGTCATCTCGCAAAACAGTGCAAGCGTTCCTCAACACGTAAGAGTGTGAATACTTTGTTGTCGGACACAAAGTTGGGTGAAGTTAATAGTGTCGAACCATTTTTTATTGAAGTTTCACTAGACGGGATCAAGAGTAAATTCATGGTAGATTCTGGAGCATCTTGTTGCGTAATTTCCAAGGAGTGTTATTTCAGTAAATTCAGTAGAATCAAGCTAGTGCACGAAGACATTAGTCTACGGGGTTTTGACAATACGCTCGTGAAAGTGGTAGGTACAATTACGCCACAAGTGGAATTTAACGGTCAGTGTCACAATTTGAAATTTGTTGTTGTCACAAGTGCTTCGTTATCGATAGTGGGGCGTGATTTTATGAATCTTTTTAACGTCGGGATTAACGGAATCGTAAACAGTATAAAACAGAATACTTTGAAGCAGCGATTAGTAAAAAAATTCCCGGAAGTTTTTACGGATAAACTAGGAAAATTTAATAAGTACGAAGTGAATTTAACTTTAAAAGAGACCGCTATTCCGATATTTCGTAATCACAGAGTTATGCCGTTCGCTTTGAAAGAAAAAGTCGAAAGGGAGTTAGATAGTTTACTGTCAGACGGTATTATAGAACAAGTCCAGTTTAGTGAGTTTGCAAGTCCAATTGTTCCAGTAATTAAGAAAAACGGTAGTATTAGATTATGTGGTGATTATAAATCGACAGTGAATAATCAGTTATTAGTTGACAAATATCCATTACCTAGGATAGAGGAGCTATTAACGAAAGTAAATGGTGGGAAAGTTTTTGCAAAAATCGATCTTAAATCGGCGTATAGTCAATTTGTTTTAAAAAAGGAGTGTAGGCGTTTTACAACAATCAATACCCATTTAGGATTGTTTCAGTATAAGCGGTTAGTGTACGGGTTATCTCCCGCGCCAGCTATATTTGCAAAGGCAATGGCAAATTGTTTGTCAGGATTACAGAACATGACGTTTTATTTGGATGATATTATCGTGATAGGGGAAGACGAAGACGATTTAGAGAAAAACGTATGTGTCGTGTTAGAAAGGTTGAAACATTGTAATCTAACAGTGAATAGTGACAAGTGTGAATTCAATTTAAAAGTTATTGAGTTTTTAGGTTATAAAATAAGTGAACAAGGGATTCAACCGTGTGAACGGAATAAAGAAGCCATTTTAAATGCACCAGCACCTAGTGATTTAAATAATTTAAGAAGTTTGTTGGGTATGATTGGTTATTATCGTAATTTTATTCCAAATATGGCAAATATATTGTCACCATTATACGAATTACTTTAAAAAGATGTTAAGTTTCAATGGGGTACGGAACAAGAAAATAGTTTTGCGATAATTAAAAGAATATTAACTTCGGATAGGATTTTAACGCATTTTGACGAAAATATACCTGTGAAACTTGTCACAGATGGTAGTTTTAATGGGGTAGCAGCAACATTACTTCATAGGTTTCAAAATGGCGTAGAAAGACCGATCGGGTTCGCAAGCAGAACTTTAACTAAAGCGGAAAAGAATTATTCTATTCTAGATATTGAAGCAACAGCAATTATTTTTGGAATTAAGAAGTTTTATCAATATTTGTACGGCAGAGAATTTATTTTAGCTGTGGATAATCAGCCGTTAGTGAGAATTTTAGGTGAAAATAAAGAAGTACCTAAGATTGCCGCGTCAAGGTTACAGAGATATGCTATTATGTTAGGTTCGTTTAATTTTAAAATTGAATATGTAAAATCGAAAAATAATTGTTCAGACTTTCTGAGCAGGTGTCCGATTGAAAAGGTTAGCTGTGAAGATGAGATAGAGTCTGATTACATTAATTATTTCGAGAATAATGGGTTTAATTTGTCTTTAGACGTGATAAAAAGCGAAACCGAAAAGGATGATGTGTTGGGTCAAGTGAAAAATTTTCTTATCGAAGGTTGGCCAGCATCAGTAAAAAAGGCACAAAGTGGTAACTTTATTAGAATTTTTTGGGAAAAAAGGTTAGAATTGTCTTTGATAAATGGGTGTGTTTTATATCAACATAGGGTTGTTGTACCTGAGTCTTTAAGACAAGAGGTTTTAAAGATGTTACATAGATCTCACTTAGGGGTTTTTAAGACTAAAGGTATTGCAAAAAGCTTTGTCTGGTGGCCAAAAATTAATCAAGATTTGGAGAAAATAAAGGAAAATTGAGGATAGAACGGGTAGTTCAGGTTCTACTCGACGAAACAAAGTAATAAAAAAGGTTACTCAGAGCCAAAACAATCAGAAAAGACAATATAAGGGTAGAGTTAAATCAGGTTTTAATATAGGTCAGAAAGTAATGACTAGAGATTTCAGATCTCAGGGTAATAGGTTATGGGTCCCTGGGGTTATTGTGGATAAAAAAGGTAGTAAAATATATTTCATAAAAATTAACAAGTCTAATATGGTGTGGAAAAGACATTTAGACCAGCTAAAGGAATTACATGTTTCATGGCAGGAGGAAGATAACCAGGAATTCGCGTCTGACACGTTGGAATTGTCGACGGACGAATTAGATCTCTCCGGTATGTTACGTAATAGAAGTGTCTCTAATTCTGTTTCTCCATGTTTCAGGTCTAACCCATGGCAAGGAAGGCTTCGGCCCAGGTGACAGCACTTCGCAGTCGAAATGGACAGAAATGGACAGAAGGGAAACAGAAAGAACAAAAACAAATGTTTTGTTAATTTTAAATGTAATGTGTTAATTTTAAATGTGAAATATGAAATATAAAATATATTGTATGAAATATGTAGCTATAGGTATCACTTATGTAGCCAGGATTCTCCCGTTTAAGTAGGGGAGGATGTGAGAGAGGTTTTAGGGTGGCACACCTGTTTCCGGCCATACAAGAGCGAGACAGGTGATCCCGCATATAAAAGGAGATGCAGGCCTCTCCTCACTCTCTTTTTCCTACCGCCAGCACCTTAGATAGGACGTATTTATAGCCATCATTACAATAAATATCCATATCGCCAATACGCGCATTTATTTATAAATAACCTCGCCTACACTCGAGTCTGTATTTAACACTAAATTTGACTGTTGCGAACTCCTGCAACTCATAAACTTACGAATACCGACAGTAACTACACGACAAAATACACTATTCTACTGTAGCATTCATAAGCGGAACTACATTGCCGACTATCCGATACAACGATTTCACACTATGGGAAATCAGTAGGTGATATTGACATATTTAACATAAACTTGGCGAATTTGGTTGATCTTGTAAAAAACTTATTCCAAAACTATTCCTAAACATACCTGTATTTTTGTAAACCAATGAAATTGCTATATTTTTGTATTTTTATGAGTTGCGTGCTTTTGTGTCTAATTTTATTTATTATTATTTCTTTATCTGTTTTATCTCAAACATATCTGTTTTTCTGTAAACCTATGAAATCGCTGTATTTTTGTATTTTTATATCTTGTGTGCTTTTTCATCCAATTTTATTTTTATTATTTCTGTATCTGTTTAAAAATCATCTTTCATGAATTAATTGTACTACCAAACATGTAAAAGCCCTTTGGACGTTAAATAAATAAATAAATAAAATACATGCTATGCGAAAAAGTAGGTTTTAACATCTTAATATATAAAACAAAGTCGGGTTAGTTACACCATTTATAACTCAAGAACAGCTGGACCGATTTTTATGTTTTTGATTTGTTGGATTTGTTGCCGCCCCGAACAGCAGAATAGCAGCTATTAAAACATCGGCAAAATTCACGAAAAAAAAATATCAATAAAATTCTTTTCCTCATACATTTTGTATGGAACGAATTCTCATCTTTTGAAAGAGCTGCAGCAATATTGTGATAAATATTATATTGAATAGTGAGTGAATTCAAAAAATTCAAAAATTCCAAATGTCATTGCGCTGATTGTTTTGCTTTTGTTCTTAAACATATAATACTGCCCTTTTTTCTTACACACCTAATGTCAACAGTCGAAAATGAGACAAACGGTGAAGGTATGTCTGCATCTCTCCAAAGAAAAATTACAATAATTATAATAAAGTATAAAGACAACACGTATAACACGAAAAGTAAGAAAATCACAAAAAATATAAATCCGTACAAAACTCCTTATACTGACAAAATTCAAACACGGACAGTTGCGCATCGATAATTGCTTCATTGTGTAATTATTAACTTAACAAAAAAAAAACTGAATTCAATTCTGCTAATAACATAAGTTTAAACAATAGTTTTTGATTTTGAGGCGGTGCAAAGTTTGCCGGTTCAGCTTGTTCAAATATAAATACATATTTTAATTTGGGTTCCATGACTGCTGATCCGCCGACAGTTGCCCCACGGCATATTTACGAATAATATGCAGTCGGTTTGGGGGAAATACGGTGTATCTAATTACACAAAACATAACTGAGTGACCCCGACGGGGTGTGCAGAGAGTGTACCGCCGAATAACAAAAGTAGAAAACATTTTTTCATTCAAATGCATCAAGGATTTAACTTCTTGTCTGTGTACCGTATATACCAACGTATAGTTTAAAAAAAAATCGACCCTATATATAAATTTGTTTGATTTTCATACCAACTTATAATTAAAGGTATTTTTGAAGCCGATTTTATTTTTGAAATTTGTAAATAACGCGCAAAAAAATTATAATTTTATAGTTTAAACCTTTCCCGGGGGGCAACTGTCGGCGGATCAACTGTCGTGTCATCTTTAATTTGTGCGCTTTAGAAACCTTAGAAATAAACAAAAAACAAAAAAAAATAATAATTAAATTAATAAAATAATAACACCCTGTAAATCACCAATATTAACAATGTTCCCATGTTATGTTGACTCCTCCCACCGTTCTTTCCCTCCCCCAAAAACCAGCCCTTCCACTACCCCAAGCCAATTAAATCTAATAATTTCTGTACTTGTGTAAAACATTTTTAAATTAGTTTGCTAGTAAATGTCATGGATGTGTCGAAACCGGTTACAGAAAAATTCAAATTTAAGTAACAAATGTACATGGAAAGCAAAACTCTTCAAAACAAATGTTTGTAATAGGCGAAAATATAATATCGAGTTGATATCGTTTCAAACAAGCCGATTAAATGTTTGCAATTTGGCAGTGTATTAATTTTACATTTAATCTCTTTAAAAGGTTTTCTTACAGTGTATTGATCAAACAACACTTTTCAAGCTTTAGGGGAGTTATCAAGCCTCCAAACCCTTCGCCTGACACCTCCCGATAATAAGTGTCTGTAGCAACTAACTACTAACTAGAAGCTATTAGGTATTCTAAACTTACTTTCTCGGATGTATAAGTTCCCCCCAGGGGGAGGGATTGGCGATGGGTGGTTTTGGAGGAGGGAGGAAGGGGGGGGGGGGGGGGGAGAAAGTCGATGTTACCGATGAAGCCGTCATCCATCTAAAGGAGTGAGAAAATATCCATTAAGAAAGGCGGGAGAAATTTCAGCCTTCTTTGGTAGTGTCAAAAATAGACAAATTTTTAAGACAGGTTTTGCATCAAAGTTTATTTCCTTCTTGTTTCCGTTGTAAAGTAGTTTCAATGTGCTTCTCACTTATTTTAATTTATCGGGAGGTTTAGCATGGATGATCGATAAAACACCATATAAATACGATATTGACTAAATCCATCATCTATGCTCACTTATCTATATTTCTTAGAGCACAGTCAACGATTGTTACCAGATATTCCGACAATTGATAAATTTTAGCGCGGCCTCGAATCGGTCTCTATCGAAGAAGTTTCGGCTAACTCTCCATACATACATATTGTTAAATGATGTCATTGGTTACTCAAAATTACTATTATAAACGGATTGAACTAAAGAAGCTCTTAGAATTGAAAGAAGTCGTGTACGCGGTTCAAAGAAAAACAAAGTTAAGTAATTTATTTATTTATTTATTTATTTATTTATTGTGAAAAACAGTTAACATGTATATCCAATTACATTTCACAATTTTTAGTTAATAGTGTAAACTAAAGAATACCTTTATTTCGCTCTTGAAATGATTGAAGTTCGATCGAAAAATGTCAATTTCAGAAGAAAGGTTTAATAGTGAGGTCATTCTCCCCAGAGGCATAACCATTGGTAGGTTGGTCCTGCCTCTAGGAAAAGTAAAAAGTCTGTGTTGCCTTGCTCTGGTGAAGTTATCGGGGACATAAAGTGAAATCCTTTCCAGGACATCAGGATTACAAATGTGCCCGTTTAGCAGCTTGTGTGCTACTAGTACCATTGCAATTTTTCTCCTAACGTCGAGACGATTTAGTCCCAGTATTCCCGCGAGAAAATCAGAGGGATACAACAAAGGGTAGTACCCAAACTCTCGCATGTACAGGTACCGCATGAACTTTTTTTGCACCTTTTCAACATCATTTGCGTATAGGGCATCTTCGGAAAGATGAGAACCCTCTTAGGCAGGGGTGGGGAACCTGCGGCCCGCGAGGCCTTTTGGTGCGGCCCGCGGGCACTTTTGGTGCTGCCAGCTAAAAGAACCATAAAAAATTATACAGAACGGGATGGTTTTTTCATTGTGTTACAGATGCATTTTTAAGACGTTATTACAAAATCGTTACTAGTAGTTTAGTTACAAATAAAGGCGTGATACGACATACCCTTTTATTTTAATTTGTAATTGTGAAATAATGATAGTGAAATTCCATCGGTATTTTTAACTCTCTTGTACGGGACAGTCCCGATATTTCAGGATTGATGACTACTCTATTCGGAGGGGATTCCTAGGTAGTACATAAACATTATTTTCTAGTCATCGTTGCGGAAGTAAAGTGGATAGTAAATCAATAAAATCCTATTAATGGCATTTACGAAGAAAAGAAAAGTTGAAGCTGAGTGAACGTGAAATCATTTAAAACTAAATTAAGGATGTGGAAAGTTCAACTCGAAATTAATATAACGACGCATTTTCCAACACTGCAAGGACAAAAGCCTTCTACATCGTTTGAATACGATAGTGAGTGCGCGAAATTAAGTCAGGCATTCAATGAACGATAAGGACGTAAAAAGCAAGCAAACGGATTTGAACATATTTGCTACGTTCAACTTGGAATCATCGAATGTGCCTGATAAACTGCAGCACACAATAACAAAGCGATGCTGAACTAAAAGCTAGATATAACAATCTCCCGCTACTTGAGTTCTGCATAAGAAATGATGAGATGAGAAATGATGAGACGCTGCTTAAGAAATGATGATTTTTTTAAATTAAAGGAGGCATGCCCTTAAATATGTATCTATTTTCAGAACAACTTACTGTGAGCAGTTCTATTCAAAACTTCAGCGCTCCAGACTAACCGAAGCAAATCTGGAAAATCAGTTGAAAAAATCATCATGACAATGAAAAAATTCCATGTGTGGTTTCGTCTGCTTACGCATTTCGGAGAAACCCGTTCTCGTTTTTGAAGTGCATTTATAAAATTCTAGTATATTTTGTGCTGCCAGTAATGGAGAAAAGCCATTTTCATGTACTGTTTGTAGTTTTCATTCCCCGCGTACAAATTCACCCTGTAACTAAAACCAGTTTTGTTTTTAGAATGCAATGAAAAAATTGCAGGTGGGGTTTCATTTTTTGACTCATTCATCGTGTTAGAAGTGCATTTATAAACTCATTTTATAATTCAAACTAGTTTTGTGTTTAGAATGCAACGTAAAACTCCAGGTAGGGTTTTATCTTGCTAACGCGTTTCGTAAGAAACCATACTCGTGTTCAAAATGCAGTTATAAATTTGTGGTTGCATTTGTGCTGCCAGTATTGGAGGAAAGCAATTTCAAGTTCTGAGAGTGTAGTTTTAATTCCCCGCATACAAATTCACCCTGTAATTAAAACCAATTGTGTGTTAAGAATGCAACGAACACATGTCAGGTGTGATATCATTTGGTGAATGTATGTCCAACCCATTTCTTGTGTTGGAAGTGCATTTATAAAATTCAAGTTTAGTAGTTTGTGCTTCCAGAATAAGAGGAAATCCATTTTCGTGTTCTGATTAATTCCCCTCATGCAAATTCAATCAAAATTAAAGCTTGTTCTGTGTTCAGAATGCAACGTTGTGGTTTCACCTGCCGATGCATTTTTATAGAAACCATTCTCGTATTCAAAATGTAGTTACAAAATTCTGGTTGCAGACTATGTGCAGCCAGAATTTTAGGAAAACTATTTGAACGTTCTGAGTATAAGTGTGACTATTTCTTATATTCTTATAAAACCAGATTCGAGGTGGCTCTCAACCCCTCCCCCCCCCCCCTCCCCTCTGAGATGGAAATCGGAGTGCGGCCCGCGGGTTAAAGTATGACCACCCAAATGGCCCGCGACGCTAAAAAGATTCCCCACCCCTGCTCTAAGGCAACAGTCACCAAATTTTAGGGCTTCACAGACCTACTAAGTAATTTTAAAACCCGCGGCCACTAATAGCATTTTTTTGGATTAAATACATTTAGAAAAAGTGATCAAAGAACAACACATGAAATGAAACTAATTATTTTTTAATTTATTATTTAGTTACATCATTTTAAAAATGTTTATGTAATGCATAAGGATCTACTGCACTGTTGAGTATACTATAGTTTCGAATGGTTGTTTTAGGGAAAAATTACTTTACAAAGAACGAGAATGAATTGTTTTTCTTAGATAATAAGTAGCCTATATTACTTCTCAGTCCTCAAACTATCCACATGAAAAAAATCACGTCAGTCAATCGCTCCGTTGTGACGTGAAAGAAGGACAAACAAACAAACACACTTTCGCATTTATACATTAGTTAGGATTGTATAAACTAAAACTGAATTTAAATTTTAAAGCTTTTTAAACAGGCATAAATAGATAAAGAAATTAAATTTGTAATAAAATGAAAATTGGATTTTTGAACTAATTTTTAAAAAGAATTTAATTTTTAATTTTTGAAAGGGTGAACAAATTCGTCGGGTTCCAGAGTTCACCGTAAGATTTTTTAGTTCACGCTTCACCGATTTCCGGCTTTGCGGTTGATAATAATATACAAAATACGAATTCATAAATTGATACAGTGATTGCTTCACGATAATATTATGCGCATTGATTAATTCGGTAAAGTTACAGGAGTGAAGCAGACTGTGTAATCTGCTTGAGAAAACACGTGTTATTCCGCTTTATAGTTACATAAGATTAATATAAGTACCGTTTCAGCGTAGGAGTCGAATCGGCTTATCATGGAGTATTTTACCACCTGTTAGTTTGCGCTCAACGCTGAGTAGCTTTTATATCTCTTTCACCCTCGCTCTAGTTCATGCTGTTAAAGTAAGTTTATGTATGAAATATGAACTAAGAAGGAACTTTATAATTTTATTCACTTCAAATTATACTAATTAAATTTGGAGGCACTTTGGTCTAGAGCCCTAAAATAATTTTAAAAAACCCTCGCCTCTATGCAGAAATGGGCGCTGTGTTTGATAGATTTTTCCATCCTAAGGGCCCGCTACCCGAATTAATACCGATTTCTTACATATCTCCCTTAAACACGTTAAGTGTTAAAGCTCTTAGAAAAATAGATGTTACTCTTGAAGATAATATCTAGACATTGCCCGCGCCGAAACGCAAATTATATAAAATTCCCCCGATAGAAAAAATCGCAAAGTATGCTCCAAAAATTATTATAAACAAGATTGTTTCAGTTATTTTACAAGTTATATGTATGAAAAAAAATCACAGTGTTTCTCTAAATGCTGTTTAAGACAATGCCCGCGAGATTTTTGCTCCGTTATTATTTTGTTGAAATATGAAAAAATCCGGCAAGAATGCAACTCTGATACCGCACATTACGCAAAACCGTTTTCATACGTGGAGTTTGTATACAAATGTACTTTTGTAATAGAACCGAATTAAAGCACTGCCAAAAGATGGCGCCACTTACGTTAACAATTTGCGTGATTTGCATCGCCTGGCAGGCGTAAGTACTACGATTTGTAATTCTGTGTGTCTCTCCGGATCCGGAGAGATTGACGATAATATGATGATGGCGCCACTTACGTTAACAGTTGGTTGGCATGATTAGCATCGCCTGGAAGGCGTAAGTTTACGGATTTGTAATTCTATGTGTCTCTCCGGATACGGAGAGATTGACGATAATAATATTATTATTATTATAAATTGTAACTGGCAGTTGTGTATAATATTACCACGCGGCTATATATTACAAATGACGTCATTGCCTGTTGCATTTACTTTGTCCCGGTGACTAGCTGTTACTGGATCACCTTGGATCCGAGGAACCGGCTATTTTTGGAACCAGTTCCTATCGGATTTATAGTCTCCAACAATTAAACTGGGCGTAGCGCGATCAAAAGCCGCCCGCAGAGTCTAGCAGTAAAAAACTGCGGAGCGGGTTTTCAACTGCTAGTGAACAGCCTGGGTCCTCATTGCCTCGCAAACTCTGGACTGCCATCAATAGGTTAAGGTGCTCCCATAACCGTTGTTCTCACATGATGCACTGATGGGGCCTTAAAGAGTCGGCGATGTATGAATGCGGTGCGGTGTAGACCACCGAACATGTGGTCAACGAATGCCCGCTCCATTCATTCCCCGGCGGGATTGATGAGGTTCACAGGGCAACGCCTGAGGCCCTAGACTGGCTCGCAGACCTAGATGTCCCCCTCTGATCCCTCACCATACGAAAGAAGATGAAGAAGAAGTGAATTATGATGTGATTATTTACCATAGGTACTCCGTACACCGCTACGTCATATTTTATTGCTGGGATACAAAAATCAGTTGCATGTTGAAATTGCGAGACGCGATTCACGACCACTCTATTAAATTACTTCCAAGAGATTGTCCCCTTCCTTATTTTCGGAGAATGCTTTTCTGCCAAAGTAACAAAGGTAGGCAACGACAAAAGGCGATGTTGTGCGTTGACTGTTGTTGGTTATCGAGCAAAATCAATGCGGAAAATGAGAGGGGATCGTCATCCAGTTCCGACGGAAGCACTGGCTGCTAGGCCTTATCGAGTGGCCTATTTCGAGGGACTTTCCCGCCGTGAATTTCGAGCGGCCTGCTATAAATTTCCTTCTAAAACGAAGAGAGCTGGAAATTAAGGAGTATGCTAGTTGAGTAACTCTGTTAGATGAAAATGTTATTTACAGAAATAATACTCGTAGTAATTTTGTAGTACCAAATAGTATACTGAGGATAAAAGTAAATCTATACAGGGTGTTAAGGGACGTACTTGACTTACTTTAACCAGTGATTCCTGACATTATTTGGAGTAAAAAATGTAAATGATATTTTGGTCTACGGTGACATTTGCGTTCATCCGATTGCGAAGAAACTTTGGTGAGTTGTTGTGAGCACGCCCGCGATGGTTTCTATGAATACTGGTAAACTCTGACATTATAAAATTCGTATAAAAAATTGCAATAAGTGGCACGCGGGCTGTTTGAAAACAGAATGTACCGGGACTGGTTGCAGTGGCGTAGCTAGCATGGGTGGGACCCGGGGCGGAAAACGCAGTGTCCCCCCACCCCCATTAATTTTTTTTTGAGAAATTCAAAACACAAATTTTGACTTCCTAAAATATAAAAAAAAAAACATTTCTAGCTAGTCAAATATGTAAAAAAAATTGTTATCCTCAAAATTAAAAACACTAACAGAATAACAGCCTTTTCAACAATCGATAGGTGATAATTTCCTTCGCGAGTTCCCGTCAATCACAATGTACGAAAGAAATGAGAATGACACAGGGGAAAAGCGAGGAATATTTCACGGGAATCCCCAATAAATCAATAGTAAGAGCTAGGAACGAAAATAAAAAAAAACAGAATTTTTGGGGAATGCTGACCGACCGAGCCATATAGCTACAAATAACAGAGTTCCGTGTGGGGTCTTCAATTCTTATTTGCTGCAAAAATCTGAAAAAAAATCATTTGCTGTCATGACAACATAATAACCAATACTTAGGTTATAACCAGTTTTGTGTTCAGAGTCTAACCATAAAATTTCAATCGTGAAAAAGTAAAGGGGGCGTTCAAGTATAACGTAACGCAATTTTTGAAAATTTTTGATCCTCTCTCCCCCCATGCAACGCGCCGTTACATTTTTCTGCACCTTCCTCCCCCTAAACGTTACGTAACACCCAAGTAACTATTTTTACCTAAAAATCTCAATTAAATTGCGCAAAGTACTGGAAAGTCGCTTAAATACCTTTTTCTTGTTTTAATCGCGTTTGCGGTAAAAATAAAATAAGAGATTTCAAACTCGCAATAGGTTCATGCGTATATTGTTTATTTTATTGTTTTAAATTGTAATTCATAAACAAATTGGGAAAATATTATTATTTTTATAGGCCTTTCATTCCTTCCGGATCTCCACAATTTAATACTGTCTTACCTTTAATACACATACATGGTTTTACAACACATATTTCGTTTTACATTAGCTACACTGAGGAGGCCCCGAAGAAAGTAATTTTACAAAGGTTTCCATATGGAGCAGCACTTTACTCCACCATGATTCTTAAGCTTACTCGGAGTAAAACCTTTTTCATGATCTGAATGCAGTTATACAAGTCCTCAAAACGAAGATTTAAAAGTTCACAGTATGATTCAAAGAAGAGAAAAACCTTTTTCATGTCCTGACTGCAGTAATACAAGTTTTCAAAGGAAAGATTTAAAAATCCGCAGTACGTTTCACAGAAGAGAAAACCTTTTTCATGTCCTGATTGTAACTATTCGTGTTCTCAAAAGGGATACATATGAAGTCAGTTGCTGACTCAGTGTGGAGAAAAACCTTTTTCATGTTCCAACTACTATTCATGTACTATGAAGAGAAATCTAAAAATCACACGTTAACGTGGAAAAAAACCTATTTCTTGTCCTGACTGCAACTATTCTTATTCTCGAAAAAAATAACTAAAACGGCACTTGCTAACTCACATTGATGAAAACCCTTTTCTTGTCCCGACTGTAACTATTCATGCGCTACAAAACGGTATCTAAAAATTCACACCTACCTGCCTTATTTTTTCAAACTGGTCTTTCAGCACTATTAAACACGCTAACACAATAATAACTTCTTCACTAATTCACGTCAGTCCATAGATAACAAATAACTTCACGAGTCTACGTTAATCACAAATATACGAACGAAATTAGAATGACATAAGGAATATTTTAGGGAAATCCTCGACTGAGCTAGGAACAAAAAACACATTCTTCGGGAATCCCCGACCAACCAAGCTATAGAGCAAAATAACAGTCAGTGTTAACGTGTAAAATACTTTTTACGGCAATTTTGTACTTTCGTAAGTTTTTCTCCACGTTCGAGTGTCACCCCCTCCTCGGGTGGCACCCGGGGTGGTCCGCCCCCTCCGCCCCCCCCTCGCTACGCTACTGACTGGTTGTATGGAATGCCGGAGGGAGGAGGGGAACTAGGGAGTAGGGCTGTTATGTTCGGTTTCGGATACGGTTACGGATGTGAAATTATTTCGGATTATCTGCTAGTTTCGGATTGCTATGTCTGTACATATGGAAAAGGGCAAAGCAAACAAAAACCTTTCGTAACCTTTCATTTACACTTCGCCTTTATCCGAAACTATCCGAAACATTTATATCGGTTACGGATATTTTTTTTTATTTCGGATATCCGATAGTTTCGGTTACGGTTACGGAGCTTCATAACATCTCTACTCGGGAGTGGGGGTTTGCGGGACGGGGGAAGCGGGCGAGGGGATTGGGGAGTGGGGAGAGGGAAGGCGGAGTGGAAACGCAAGAGGGGAAGGGAACGCGGGAGATGAAGGAGAGGTGGAAGGGGAATGGGACAAATGGGAAAGGACACGCAGCGAGAAACAATTTCTTTATTAAGTGGGATAGCAACGTATGCCGGGAACTTGCTAGTAGGTAGACTATAATTAACACAATGTATTAACTCGTGTTTTAACAGGTGATGAAGAAGAGACTAGAACACTATTTTGATGTCTTGTCTTCCCGTTCCCTAATGCCTTAGCTTTCTTAGGTCCTTGACATGAGGCGCGTTCGCTTGTTTTCTCGTTTATTACAGGAGATTTAAAGCGGATTGGCTGATTGCGTAGGTTTTAAAGCCTTTAGTTAAATAAGCAGATATGCAAAAAAAAAACTAGAAAATAGTAATGACCCAGTCCTGTGTTGTATCGCCTAATGCGTACAACTACAAATGCTGCCAGTGGCACGTGAGCGCTATGCTCTCATAATATATATGTGGTTTTCATTCCCATTTAGAATTTATGGCAAGCAATACGGTGAAACAGGCCAAGATGCCACACATATTAAAGTATAGCGCTTGGGTGCCATCAGCACTATGGTAATCTCTCATAAGCGCTGTATTCCCAAGTTTTGGCCTATTTCAACAAATATGTATTTTTAATTAGTTATTCGGGGAAAACTGATTACGATATTATCATGTAATGATATACTTGAAAAATAAACCAAACCAAAAAAAAAACAATTGCTTTGATTTTATACCCGTCTTGACCAGAATTCATGAAGGTTATTTTCGCGCAGTTTCCAAAATGTCATCCCACATTCAACAGTAATTAATTTGTATTTTTTTTAATATAAATTACTGTACCAGAAGCTCTTTTCAAAAATATGTAACAACTCCATTTTTTAGGTTGAAGTCAGCTCCGCCGCCGGATTTCATATTATTTCTGTATGAGGTATCCTGTACCAAATGATCCGACCAGCGAGCCATTCCCATTATGAAGCTAAAATATTTTCGCTCTATTCCTGACCACACGGGCAAGTTATGTTATAGTAAACATTGTTAGGTCCACTTACATCGTAGTTTTACTACTCTTTAAGAGCAATTTTCTTTTTACACAGACCCGCGTACCTATTTATTCATTTTTAATTATTTTTAAGGGTCAATTGTATGTTCAAACAAATCTATATTTTAGAAAAAATTACGCTTTTATTTTATAATGTTTGGCAGCACGGAGATTTATTTTTAACTAGCAGACCCGGCCACACGTTGCTGTGGCTAACGAAACCCAACGCCATTACCCAACCTTTATAAAATCCACTCCATCCGCTTGGCCGCTGCCCGCTGCCCGCTGCCTGAATTGAATATTTGAAATTCTCGGCTTTTATCTACTGTAATGAGCATGTATTACACATATAAACCTTCCCCTTGAATCACTCTATCTATTGGAGAAAACCGCATGAAAATCCGTTGCGTAGTTTAAAAGATCCATGCGCACATACATTTTGAGCGACTTCATTTTATACTATGTACTGATGATAATGATAACCCTTACTCTTACGCCCGTTATATCAGTTGCTTCTAAAGTTTTGTCGTTAAAATTTAATGAAAACAAGAACAATACATCATCTAGATTCTAGATCGACGAGTCATTAAAAGTGTTCGATCGAGCTCTGGCTTTTTGAAAATTGCATAGATCTTCAACTTTGGAATTTCTAGGTCAAGGCATCTGTTTTCTTCTCGCGATGCTATTTTCTTCAAAAGTTATTGAGCTTTGAAAAATCGTTTCAACTATTATCAAATATGAACAAATAAGAAAACTATAAAAACTTTTATAATTTAGGATTGGTTATTCAGCAGAAATTGAATAACTCATCAAATTTCAAGTGAGAATTGACGTTCAGTGTACCTAAGCTCGATTCAAGTTCGGTTATTATTTCATCATGTGCCAACATTGTTGTTTTACAGTTCTCGGATAGGACTTTCACAGAACTTGAATATTAAAATTGAAATTCGATAAATTGTTAAAATTTTGTTAAACAACCCATACCAAGATTTGAATACTTATTTTTATTTCATAAATTTGTATTATTATATATTATAATATATTATATTTTATTTTTATTTCATAAATTGTTATTGTATTAATTTGTACCCTGATGATGCTTAAATAAAGCGAAACCGGTCGGTTCAAATATTAATAAATCTCGTGGTTTTAAACAAAAAAGGTATTTTATTTTATTAAATATGTCAAACCACAAAGTGATTGCTTTCTACAATAATATTTTTATTTCGTTTTATTGCGTAAAGCAAGATGCAGGCACAAAATTTTAATACATACATGTTTTTACCTACTCATATGAATAAATTGTTACGTAGATACTACCAAAATAAGGTGGAACTTATGGAGGAACTCCGCCAAATCAAGGTGGAACTTCAAGAATACAAGAGCATTCAATCAAAAGTGACAGTATTATATGAAGAATTCAAAGACTTCAAGAAAACAATGACCTTCTTCAACTCAAAAATGGAGGGATTTGAGGATGAATTGAAAAACGCGATGCACCAAATGAAAAGCATAGATTCCGTCCAAAAGAAAAATATGGAACTCGAAGCAAAAGTAACAACGCTCGAGTTCAAACTCGACGATCAAGAACGCCAACAAAAAAATTTCTTTGCCGAAATAAGAGGGGTACCGGAGATTGAAGGAGAAAAGTTACAAAATATTATTTTCAACATTAGTCAAGAAATACGCACAACCACTACAACAAATGATATCGAGTCAACATTTAGAGCTCCTGGTAGGCCAACCCCAACAAAAACCCGGCCTATAATTGCGCGATTTAAAGAAATTCACTTAAGAGATGAATTCTTAAGTTGTGTAAAAAGATACAATTTGAACGCTACCACGAAGGAAGACAAACTCAACACGAGTTCCATAGGCCTCTCCGGACCGCGTACACCAGTTTATATATCGGAACACTTAACGTCAACAAATAAACGCTTACTTTACCTGGCGAAGAAGACGGCTACGGAAAAAAACTAGCTTACGTATGGGTGAAAGCGGGGCGTGTATACGTACGTCAAACAACAGAATCACGAGCTATCCACATTACCTCTGAAAATATCCTTCTCACACTATGACTCACTAATACAAGCATACACATACTATTTTACTCACACACATCTGTATTATTTTACTCACACACATCTGTACTCTTTTACCACACACACATCTGTACGTTTCCAAAGTTTATCATTGTGGGTATACTTAATAACTTTAAAAAAGAAACTATAAATGATTCAAGTAGCTTTTGATATCCCCGAAGAAACCTTGCTCACATGTATCAAAAATGTGATTGACAATCCTGTAGACATGAATAAATATTGCTGGGAATCATACGGTCTGAAAATTATTCACCAGAACATAAGAAGTATTACCAACATTGATGACTTTCTCGTATTTCTTGACGAACTTGATTTCACATTTGATATGATAGTTTTAACTGAGTGCTGGATTAATAAATACTTCACCCCCAAAGAGATACAAAATTATACTGAGTACCACACAACGAGCATAATAAATAAAGCTAGTGGTATTGTAATTTTTGTCAGGGACGGTATACAGACGCAAGTTGACGAACTCAATTTATCACAAGCCAACTGTCTAAAAATTGTGCTTAACAAAAACCTATGCATTTTTGCAATTTATAGATCGCCATCATTTCACAACATCGATTCCTTTCTAAATTCACTCCACTCTATCATTAACAACACAGATAACCCAGAACGTCAAATAATCATTGGAGACTTAAATATTAATACTATTCTAGACAATCATAGCCAATCTGATGATTATTTATGTTTTCTCACTGAAAACGCTTTTACTCCGATAATTGATACCCCCACTCGAGTACAAGGTATAAGTAAATCCTGCTTGGATCACATCAATGTTAAAAACATTGATTTTACGGACTCGTTTGTTATACATACGACGATTTCAGATCATTATACCACAGCGCTCGGCCTAAGAAATAAGCCTTCCTCTCCTTCTAATAAACAAAATTTTTAACAAAACAAAAAACGACTTCAAAAAATGCACTAAAAAGTAAAAAAATAATTTCGTATTCTTCTACAACTTCATAATCGACTTACTTTTTCTACTCATCAATATGTAGGTACGATTGTCATTTTTGGGATCGGTGTCAGTCATGGTAGGTTTGTAACTACATACATAGTTATAGGTGAGATGTGCTTGTGTCGCACAAGCGACTTGACGAGGCGAGAGCAGGCCCGCGGCGAGGGGAAGTCAAGTAAACACGCCGCGCCAGGCCGGGTACCTTTGCTGACACCGACTCCAAAAATAACAATCGTACCTACATATTGATGAGTAGAAAAAGTAAGTCGATTATGAAGTTGTAGAAGAATACAAAATTATTTTTTTACTTTTTAGTGCATTTTTTGAAGTCGTTTTTTGTTTTGTTAAAATTTTTGTTTATTTTTTGATTTTTAGTGAATCCGAAGTACACTAATTTGTCTGAATATGGGTAGATCTACTTAACGTGCTGCTCATATGAGTCAGACATAATTTGACCATACCGACATTAGGGTCAAATTAAGAGATTCGGCCGAGTTTCGTTAATTTGCTCCTAAGAATTGAAGAGTTCCGTTACTTTGTCATGGATCCGATAATCAGAACCTAACCAAACTCTCATCAATTTATCCTTGAAGTACATCCTTTCCAATAAAAAAAGAATCATTGAAATCGATTGGCGTGATATTGAGTTATTCGTCCATTTGTCGCGCACATACTTTATGCAAATTTAAGACTTATATGGTTTTCTCATGGATGCCATTGTCAGAACTAAACCAAATTAAAATGGAACCAGATGGGAAGCATCAGCTTTCAAATAAAAAAAGAATCGTCAAAATTGGTTCACCCAGTCGAAAGTTCTGAGGTAACAAACATAAAAAAAATAAAAAATAAAAAAACAATAAAAATACAGTCGAATTGAGAACCTCCTCCTTTTTGAAGTCGTTTAAAAATAAACAAATTTCTAAAATAAACTACAACGCACTGATTGCTGAGCTGTCTACAGAAAAATGGCAAAATGTAATAGATCAGACTGACACTGACCAAGCAATGCAGCAATTTATCACAAAACTACAGTACTATATATCTAATCACACTGTTAACAAAGTTATACCGAACAAAAAATTTAAACTCATGCCATGGATCACCCCTGGTCTAGTCAAATCCATCCACAGACGTAATCAACTTCACAAAAATGCTAAAAGACAACCAGATAATATTCTAGTTCAAGAACAATATAAGAAATTCAGAAACTTATGTAAAAAGCTAATTAATTCCACTAAAGAAAATTTCTACAAAAACTATATATACGAAAACACCATAACTCCAAAACATTTCTGGGAAATATTTCGTAAAATTACCAAAACAAAAAATAGTAAATCGTCTTTCATTCAATCATTGGATATTAAAAATACAAGTACTACTAATCCCAAACTGATGGCTAATTTTGCTAATCACTATTTCACTTCAGTAGGAGCCTCTCTCGCAAATAAAATCCTTGAAAAATGTAAGAAAACTGAATCTGAACTAGCCAACATACCTACAACTGTCCTTAATCTTAAAACAGACGAGATTCAAACAACGACTAAAGAAGTCATGAAAATGATAAATGAGCTTAAGTCATCTAATGCCTGTGGGCCAGACCAAATTTCCTCAAATCTGCTGAAAATATTGAAACCACTCATAGCGAATCCTATTGCATACATTTGTAATCTTAGTTTCAAGACAGGCATATTCCCAAACCACCTAAAACAATCAGTTGTTATATTGATTCACAAAAACGGAATCAAATCGGAAATACATAATTATCGGCCAATATCTCTGCTCAACTCATTCTCAAAAATTATTGAGAAAATTGTTAAAAATCGTCTCACCCTCTACCTAGAAACTCATAAAATCTTATCTAACAACCAGTTCGGCTTTCGACCAGGTCTAGGAACAGAAAATGCAATTGCTAAACTGGCAGATATTATTTCCAAAAATATTGACCGGGGAAATAAGTCTATTGCTCTCTTCTTAGATCTTGCCAAAGCTTTTGATACCATTTCGCATAAAATACTTCTAAAAAAACTAAAGGCTATAGGTATTCAGGGACAGCTACACAAATGGATGGGTAGTTACTTAGCTAATAGATACCAAAAAGTTAAAATTAATGATACTATTAGTGATCCGGCCCTTGTAGAATTTGGTGTACCCCAAGGAAGTACCTTAGGACCTATTTTGTTTAGTATTTATATAAATGATCTGTGTAACAGCAATTTTTCCAATCATATTATAACATTTGCAGATGATACTGTCTTAATATTTGAAGGTAGAACATGGCACGAAGTACTCTGCAAAGCAGAAGATGGAATAAAACAGCTAAAACTTTGGTTAGACAGTAATCTGTTAACACTCAATTCGGAAAAAACAAAATTTATACGATTTAGTGCGACAGAAGCCGGCCAACCCAAGGAAGCATATAATATTTTTGTACATAAATGCACTGACTCAACTACCTGTACTTGCTATAAATTAGAATGCGTGGACAATATAAAATACCTTGGTGTTGTATTAGACAAATATCTTAGATGGGACGGTCACGTGGATCTAGTCACCACAAAGGTTAGAAAGCTCACGTATATGTTTATGACAATCAGAAATATCTTACGTAAAAAAGAATTGAAACTCATCTATGATGCTATGTGCGGGTCACTTCTAGACTATGCATCCTTAGGTTGGGGTGGATGTGTAAAAACTGTTTTGGACAAACTAGCAAAAGCTCAAAAATCACTACTAAGGGTAATCCTCAAAAAACCATTTAGATATCACAGTGATGCACTATTTAAAGACTTAGAAGTTCTAGATGTAAGACAACTGTACATGAGAAAATTAATTTTAAACACCCATAAACAACGCCACCTCTACCCATCTATTAACCACTCTCACAACACCCGACACTCACGGAGAAATCCAATTGTAACACTCACAACCAAAACATCTCTCGCTCAAAGACACTTCACTTTCTTAGGTCCAAAACTATACAACTTCATGCCTGATGCTTGGAAAAAGGAAAGCACAGGTGTTATTCGTAAATTGACCACTAATTGGTTTCAACAATTAGGGAGAAAGGAGAGTGAACTTTTACTACACAAAAAATAAAATCAAACACAAACCAAAAACAGCAACAAAAATTCCAACAAAAAATGATCTAAGTAAAAGATACCCCACCCCTGTCTTCTAATCTATATTATTATATGTATCTACCTATCTATATTATTATGTGTTTCTACCTATCTGTATGTACCTACCTATTACTTTTATGTATTAATTGCATATGTTTTAATTGCATATTTTATTTTATTTTATCTCTTCTCTTTTTTATTCATATTTATACAAAATATGTATGTAGGCTTATCATTTCAACAACTATGCGAAACAATCCACGGCTATTTTATGTTTTAATTGGTTATTTCATTTTTATTTTATTCTTTCTCTTCTCTTTTTTTTTCTTTTGCTATGCTAGACAAACTAGTACTATATTTAAAACTTTTCTTATTATTTTATTTTATATTCCTTCTCTTCTTTTTATTTCAGCAATTTTCTTTCTACGGGATAATACTCCTAGTTGGGCAGTCAAAATTTAATAAATAATGTATATAAATGTATAATATACTGTGCTAAATAAACAAACAAATAAATAAATAAATAAAGTCACGTGAATATATAGCCATATTATGACATAATAAATATGTACATTTCAGCCAGTATTACGTGCCATTTCCATGCCGCTACAAGAATAATAATTTTAAAACTTATTATTTGTCTTTCGTCAACATTTAAAGAGGTGAACTTTATTCCAGAAAGAAAATGTCACGATAAGATCGGCTGTGAATGCCAACTGGCTAAGGGGTAGGTGTTACGCAACACTATATGAATCCCGAAAAAACGCCATGTATTATAAAATAGAGGCAAATTTGCGGACTGCAGCAACCAAAGATAATATAGAAAAAAATAATGAAACCGCGCGCACAAAAGTGTCGCCAACATCGTTCACTTATACTGCTTGTATTAGGTAGAACTCGAATTCGGAAGAAATTTGTACGAGGTACTCAATACTGAAATTAGGTAAAGCGTCGATGACACAGTGGGAGTTTACAAGCTACTATCTGGGAAATTCACTATCTGTTAGTAAACTCGCTCAGTGTCATCGTGTTACTTGCTAACTAGCAGATTGTTGACAATCTACGAAAAAAGTTGAAAGGTCGTCAACTTTACTCGCCACACGCTTGCTCGTGATTTATGTTTTTCACGATGGCTGCCAATAAACAGCAGATTTTGACTGTCAAACATCACAGAATTAGTTCACGAAGGCGTCGTCATTCTTGTTACTGGCGCTAGCAGCGACCTCAGTTTCCTACGCTACTGAGCGAGTGGACAGTTTTGTGTGTCATCATGACAATCTCACTCGCCGATTTACCCGCTTTTAAACATAGTAGATAGTAGCTTGTAAACTCGCCCTGTGTCATCGAGTCTTAATGAAGTTTCCCACCTCAAATGAGTGTGAGGTGTCGAAGAGCCAAAAAGGAGCGGATATCTTGTACTGCCAAAGTATATTTTCTACGAGGTTTGTTCAAGAATTAAGGAAAAAAAATCCAGAAAAAGTTATATAAAAAAAAAATCGTATGACATTTTAGATACATATTCCTACTATTTTTCGACATAGTCCCCGATACGATCGATGCACTTATCCTATCAACTCTCCATCCGCATCCTAGTTGGTCTCCAAAGGTTTTCCTACCAAATGTTGGCTTAAGGTGAAGAAAAAGATGCAAATCATATCTTTGATTGCCTTCTTGATTCCGGAGTTAGATGGTGAACCCATGTTTCAACCCAAAAAAAAGCCTCGCCTTGGTTGGAAAAACCAGAGACCCGAGCGCTTTCCACACGATTTAGTATTTTGATACACCACACTCCATTTTTCCTTCAAAATCGTTTGTGTGTTAGACTTCTTGACGTCTTGGATCAAAATTGCCATCTTACGAACTTCAACAGAGCGGACTCCCTCTTAGTTGGGAAAGTGAATAATCGACCACACCTCGTAGGCGGTGGATTTCGACATCGGAGGGTCGATCGCAAATGGACGCCAAGATCGCACTGAAGCAGCTACCAAGCCGGATCACCGTTCGTTTTTTAGGGGAAAGTCTGAGCTACACGTTAGTGCCACCGTATTTTGAGAAATAATGTCCACGTCGTCGAAAATGAGGAACGGTCTTTAATTCTTGGACAGCCCTCGTATATTATTAAGTATATTATACATGTATAAGCTGATACAAAAATATATACCTACCATAGAAAGTTGAACTACAACTAAAAATGTGCATTTTATGCGTATTTCAGCAAGGTATAATTATTTTTTACGATTTCTTTTTTACGCAAACGTTTATTAGAACTTTCCAAGTTAAAAGTTTCTTATAAACTAAGAGGTAACCAACATTTTTACAATAAAAATGAAAGGTTATTTGCAATCAAAATTAACCTTTTTGATGTTGTACATACAACAGTAAATTTTATTTCTCAACTCACTGTGTTAAAAGGATGTAACATATGTTCACAGGAAAACAATCTGAAATAGGTTGCGGTTACAAACGAACTAAATCTCTCTTTTTCGTAATTAATTACGCATTTCTATTTATCAATTCATATTTTAATTATTCTTTGATACTACAACCACCATCTTTACCAACAATTTTTTTTAATGCCTTTAGATCATTAAAACAATGTATTTTAAACCGTACCACATGCCGTCTTATCATGTAAATGATCTCCAACAACACTAGCGCCACCTGCTTCCAGCTTTTCAGATTTGTGTCTTTTGTAAGGGAAGCGGCGAAGGTTTGCGGAAAGGGTTTTGAATCCCGAACCGGATATTACCTACCCCTGTTCTAAGCCATACTCCTTTCATCAGCTTAACAACTTCACCAGGTTTTAACAAAAAATTGTGAAACTTGTAAAAACTCTAGTTCGGCGTTAGTTACAGCGTGTAAACTAATTAAAACGTAATGTAAATTCATAAGAAACTTTACAGGGCTGCAGAATTTGTTCGGGTAAATTGCCTTTCCATCCCGCTACTCTTAATAGAAACTTATCATAATGTGCATTTATATCAACGTCACTCAGGTAACTTTAGGAAAACGGGTTGGCATTAATCTACATAACATTTAACTGGCACCTATCTACTGAAAACTAAGTTCTGAAAATGTGAAATGGGAGAATCCCAACCATCATAATTACCGTTTATCCGCATTAAAGCTACCTCTTCAAAGAAAAGTCAATTCAATTCAATTTGGGAGGCAAGTATGAGTACCGCCGCTCTGGGAACCATTTTTTGGATAATCAACACCTCTGCCACAGGTCACCCCGAGTGGTTCGCTAGTGCAGGTGACTCAGCAGGGATGCGCGGGTTTATGGGGTTTTGTTTGTCCGGTTCCTAACGTGGATGCGTCTTCCCACCAGCTGCGTGGCAGACCGGATCGAGAGAGATTGGCTGAGACTTTTGAACTCTGCAGCAAGACTCTCTCGCCTTGCACCTTGAATGGATTCATACATCCGTCACTCCTGGAGATACTGACCCTCAGATTGATTCCTATCCACACACCCTTTTTCTTCAGAACTTTCTCTCCTTCCTTTCCTACATAGGCCCTGAGGGGAATTATTTTCCTGAGGGCATCCTGCGTGGATCTATTGTAAAAATCGTACGCAATGTTTAGTGCTAACATAAAATTGATAAGGGAATAAATAGAGAATGACACGACACCACACGGATTTGAGTGTAGACCATACCATCACGGATTCAAGCGTGAAAAGTGCAGCTCCACTGTGTATTTTAGCCCGTCCTCCCACTGGCTCGGTAACGGTGGAATCGACAAAAACCGAAGACCCTTTGCAGAAAAGTAAAGTTCACTACGGTTTGTAGCACAGCCATTTTGGAACTAGTTGGTTTTAATCAAAGATATTGAAAGCTTTTGTCGACATCGTGGTTTTAATCGACTACTTACCCTTATCGAGCTAGTTCAGTAGGACGACGGGCTTTTTTCATTATTTTTTTTTCTTTGGGAGATCAAGAGTTTACATTAATAAAGTAAATTTTTTAAGTAACATAAATCCAGATTTCATCAAGTACATAAAACTAGCATTCTAACAAATAACAAAATCAAAGATATTTAAATATAAGAGATGTGCTATCCCCAGTTTTTACTGGGTGGGATTGCGCTTCCTGGTGCCGCCGATATTGTTTACCAATTAACGAATAAACTAAATGAACGAATAAAATAAACGAACGTTAAACTATAACAACGAATTCTTTCCGTATTCAAACTTTATTGTTAACCAATACTACTGCACACCTTCAAAAAATCAACTAATTGAACAAATTCTTTTCGTATGCAAACTACTCCGATTAGGTAGTGGTCCGCCGACAGTCGCGGGGACATCATAGCATATCTCTTTTGAATTTCAATATCTTTGAACAAAATGGTTCAAAATAAATTGTTAGAATAGGACAGGAGGGATTGAACTGGTCGAAATGTGAATATATGTGAGCTCAGAAAAAATAAAGCTAGTATGGCAGTAAACAGTAGGCAATAATTGATGTTTCATGGGTCCGAAAGATCGCCTGTGAACTTTGAGATGCAGAGTTAAATATGCTAAATTGTGAGAAGTACCTGTCTGTGATATTTAGTTGACGAGTTTATGTCACAATTATCAGAAGAGACAAAGTTAATTTCTCACCTCCTTTTACTTCTTAAAACAAGGCTTTGCATAGTTTTTTTTATGTATGTAAATAAATAATTAATAATTTTTTTTCAGTATTTCAAATGAAGTCCGAAGAAAAAAACAATTACGTAGACCCATACATTACACATTTAGATAATAAAGTAAACAATTTTGTTTATTATTAATTTTTTAAACTTTATGAGTAAAATCTCAAATTATAATATTTAATTAAATGAAGACAATATTAGCGAAACTCAATCGAAATCTGGAGACAGAAAAATCAGAAAAGATATTGGCTCCGCTGGGACTCGAACCCAGAACCCTTTTCTTACATGGAAACAGCTCTACCGATTAAGCTACGGAACCCATATTAATTCGGTCACTTTTAACTGTATCATACTTCGACTAAGAACTACCAACATTATCTTCACTTACTTAACGCACATATTATTGGCTGCTATCTTTATATATGATTACAAGATTCAACTCGAACTAAATGCAATCTAGATAGTTTGACTCTTAGAAAAATTGTTAAAAACTTTGTTGATAAAAATTAAAATTATATAGAAAATTATTTCTTCAATACTCATTAGGTCTATATTGATTTATACTGATTACACTTCAAAATGAGTTGCATTGCTCTATTCTGGATTATACAGGGTGTCCGGGGGTAAAGTGCATTAACTTTCGGAGGTGATTCTACATGATAGTACAAGTAAAAAAGATAAATAACTTTTTTCGAAAATCCAACTTTTAGGGGTAGTTTTGTGGTAAAAAGATAACATTAGTCCGGCGTGTGCGGTCGGATTTATTATTTTCCGCTGTTACCATACGGGCCAATCACAATCGAGTCGGGCGCCCGGCAGGCTCTCAGCAAGTAAGATCGTACCTCACACTAAGGATTTTTAGTAGGTACGTCTTTTTTTTTTTTTTACATTACCTCCACACAGGAGGCCCTGAGGAAAATAATTTCCCTCAGGGCCTATGTCATCTGGGATGCTGTGTGAAGGGTCTTTTTGAGGAGAGGAAGGAATGAACATTGGTCTTGAAGAGACCCATGTTGTAGGAAGGAGGAAACACAGAGGCCGGCAAATCATTCCACAGCCGAGCTGTTGAACACAAGAACGAGTCGAAGAGACGACCCGTTCTCATGTGACAAATGTCAACTGTGTACAAATGTTGGGCACGCGTTTGGCGTGTTTCCCGACTATGCCCGAGCATCTTCAATTGTAATACCGGTAGAACAAGGATAGCATTCCCACCCGACGCCTGTGCTCTAAAGATTGCAATCCGTCTGTTGAGATGGGAGAATCTATCAAACGGACCACCCGTTTCTGCACAGAGTCGAGGGTATTTTTCAGGTATTTTGGAGCTCCAGACCAGAGGTGGCTGCCAAATTCAACCGTGGGGCGCACTTGCGATTTGTACAGGGTTAGGGAACGTACCCATACTACGTGACACTTTTAGGGGGGGGGGGGGTCTTCAAAAGGTCACGCTCCATACAAATGAGCGGCAGGTTGCTTAGGATTTTGGTCACCGGGGGGGGGGGGGGGGGGGTTAAAAATTGCAAAAAGTTGGTCACGTAGTTTGGGTACGTTCCCTTAGCAGTTGTGTGCTATTAAAGTATCTGCGGGACCTGTGCAGTACGCCCAGTTACGTCTTTTTGTATGGGAAAAAAATTGGAATTTCGGAAAAAGTTGTTAATCTTTTTTACTCCTACCATCATGTAGAACCACCTCCCGAAGTTAATGCACTTTACCCCCGGACACCCTGTATGGAGTTCAGTTATTTACATTACTAAGAGAGAGAATACTAGAACAGTAATCCATGAATGATGCAACATTATTGTTTCCAATTAATAAACTTGTTTTTTTTAACGATTTTTTCCTAATTATTCGAAGAAAAAATTGATTAGACGTTTTTTGCTCTAAAATGACATTTTCTTAAAGAAATAGCTTTGATCCTAGAATTATGCCCAAATAATTTATTCTAGTATTATTTTTAAGCCAAGCCTTAATGTACGGCGCCAAGTAATTTTAGGGAACTCGAAAGTCATGGTTTTATAATGCGTTGCGTGTTCAAAGTTTTGAACACATTTTATATTATTTTTCTAGCTGCGATGTCAACTTTGAAAGGGGCCATTAGATAAAAAAGAAAGCGGTTTAACAAAATAATACACATTAGCGCGGTGGGCATTAATGGAGATTCTAGGCGATTATAAAAGTAACTAAAACAACATACGTTTTAAAATAACACGTAATTTGTTTAGATATTTCTTTCAGTTTCGGTTAGTACGCTTTTATCCTTCTGAGATCCGAAATAATTACCCTTATGGCCTATTTCATCCTTGGGGATTCTGTACAGAGGGTTTTTCGGGGAGAGGGAGGAGTGAACGTGTTGTGAGATAGAGGAAACACTTTGGAAGGCGACACCAACACCTCTGCCATAAGTCATCCCAAGTGGTTCGCTACATTTGGTAACTTAGCAGGGGTGTCCGGGTTCATGGTGGCGGATGCATTTGCCCGCCTACTGGCGGGCCGGATCGGGTGAGACTAGTTGAGGGAGATTTTTTGATTTCTCCAGCCGAACTCTCTCGACCTATCGCCTTGCACTGCAGTGGGAGGACTGGATTCATTCCGCCACTACTGAATAAGCTGACCCCCAGATTCCTACCCACTCCTCATATCTTTTCCTTCCCAGAACATCCTCCCCTTTTTTCCTTGAAAAACCCTCCACACAGCATCCCCTAAGATATAATAAGCCCTGACGGTAATTATTTTCCTCAGGGTCTCCTGTGTGGAGCTAATATAAAAAAAGAAAACATATTAGCTGGCAAATCGTTCCACAGCCGAGATGTTGAACTCAAGTTCTGAGCCGTTCTCATGTAACAAATGTCAACAGTGTACAAATGGTTTTACAAACCAAATTTTAGAAATCAAAAATCACGAAGATTTAAAATATCAATTTCACTTTTAACAAATAAGGCTTCACGCCATTTTTTAAAGGTATGATTTTAATTTGTTTTCAAGAAAAAAATATTGAGGAAAAAATGTGACTCGCGCGAAACCGGGTAGTATGTACGCAAGAACTATCTCCACGTAGGGAAGCAATCGACTGGAATTGTTATCTACAATTTATAATTTTTACTCGTTGTCGAGAAAAAGGCCCACTTGTGTTTCTTGTATACCCGGCATTGAACACTAGGGAACGGTCGGGGTGGAGGGTGGGCGGTCATCTGGTTAATTGACAAGTGAAGACACGTGACCTTAAAATATCATCTAAAAAATAAAATTTAATAAACACCCTGCATAAAACTCTTTCCATATTATAATAGGTACCTTTGTACTATAACACATAAGGCACTTCATTGGAAACTGCAGATAATTTTAGCCATTAACTTTGTTATGAAAAAGTATATTTTTTAGTGTTTTTGCGTATATTTTTTATACAACAGGCTCTAATGAAAAAAACCGTCAGTCACCAGCAGTTGTGATGGTTCGAGAGGATCCGGTTGGAGAGGTCTTAGGTCTCCCTCACCCAGGCTCTACCGATGCGCCCGCCATGCAGTGGGTGGGCGCACGCAATTACCAGCAAAATCCGGACCAATATCACCCCATGAACCCGGGCATCCTTGTTAAATCACCAATCGTAGCGAACCACTTGGAATGACCTGTGGTAGAGGTGTTGGTTATCATCACAAAATGAGTAATTTAAGAATTTAATAAAGTTATCAACAATTTAGGCCAGGGGGGGGGGGGATTACGGGGTAGTTAACGTTTAAAGATAAATAAAAAATCTTCTTCAAATATTGCAAAATCTACATTTTATACAAATAAACTTTGGTCATTTAGCTGTAATATTTCCATAGAATAAAATGCTAAAAGATATTTAAAAAGCTATTAAAAGTATAATTAAATGAATCCGTCATCTTCACCGTCTTGCCCCACTAGGGGAGCAAGACGGGGAAGACCGCCGGGCAAGATGAAGTTAAGGTTAACACTCGACACCTGTACAGGAACAGTGAGTCCACTCTTGATACATTTGACAGACGATCCACCCTCCTACTGACACCAAATACCTCCCCTTATAATAAAACCAATATGTCTTTCTTGTGTCTTTAGAAAACAGAAGTTTTTTCGACTGCTTGACTTTTCTCAGTTTTTTTTGCTGTTTGCAGTCTTCCGTTTCGTATTTTAAATAATTCGCAAAACTGCGACTCCACTGTAAATTGGCGTTAAGTGCTGCAGAGCAAAGCCTACGCAACCCTCGAAGGACCAGTTCCGAAACTACGTGATCGCTAAGTTACACGGGACGATTAAATAGCATACACTCGCAAAACCTGATGGATAGTCAATCGATAGTTCAGATCTGTGCTTTTGAAAAATTAGATGAGCCCAGATTGGAAAAAGGAAAATAGGACTCACCGATGCAGATGGAGCCTCTCTGAACTCCAGTTTGTGGTATACACTTCTCAATGTTTCAATTTAAAAATCGTAATATTCTTAGAGCAAGAGGTTACGATACATGCGCCCTGTCTGAGATGTTAATTTGCACTGAACAGCAAAGCACACTGTCACTTCTCCAAAGTTGAGTACTTTTTCTTGCAACAATTTTTCATGGTGACATTTAGGAAGGAGATATTAGGTAGGTGGGATAACTCCAGGATTTTGACATATGCTACCCACCAAGTTTGTGAATGCAATACCCAACCAAACGCATATAATAATGCGCGAACAGAGGGCATGAAGGAGAGGGCACGATGACATTACCCCGTCATGCGCCCAGGCGTGTTTTTTTTAAACATTGTTATAAATATGTAACTTTATAACTTCAGCCAAATTTAAAACTCTTATGTTAAGGACAATAAGTAGTCAATGTCGGATACCCAATCAATAAAATAATCTTCAATATATCACGCACGAGGTGCACTTGTAATATTACATCAGGAAGGTGAAAAAATAAAATTCGCTCAGCGCTTACGATATCAACACGGGATGACTGCAGTTGCAGTACTAAAGGTGAACGGGTATATTGGACGAATTTTCAGGATCGTAGCAGGTTTGGACAAAGCAATATAGCAAAAACTCCAACTTGCCCCTACCCCCGTCTTGTCCTGCCCTCTCCTATTTTATTTCAACTAATAAAGCTGCTAAAATGTTAGGTTTTATCATGAGAAACACAAAACTTTTTAATAGTATCAACGTCATTAAGCAACTCTACTTTGCCTACGTACGAAGTCATTTGGAGTTTGCGTCAGTTGTTTGGTCTCCATTTTATAAAATCCATACGAACAAAATTGAAACAATTCAAAACAAATTCCTCAAATATCTTTGTTACAAGTCATATGTAAGATTTAATAATTATGCAGAGGCAGCCTCATACTTTAAAATTGATTCATTGAGTGTACGAAGGCATCATAACGATGCAATATTCCTGTATAAATTAGTTAACAATAATATTCAATGCCCAGAGTTGCTAAATAAAATTCAATTTAATGTACCTGCGCGTACAACACGCTCTTCTGTCCTGTTCAGGGTTGATCAATGCAAGACAAACTGCAAGCAAAATTCTTGTCTGAACAGACTATGCAATAGTTACAATAGCATATTATTCAAGGTGGACATTTTCAATTCCGAACCTACCAAATATAAGGGGTACATAAAAGAGTATTTCTCTGATGTTTCATGAATATGTTATGTGTCTATGTTTCTATCGTTTATCTTTAATTCTGTTATGATTTGATTTATATGTACAATCTGGCTTCTTATGGTTACCAATGTATTGATATTTTATGTTTTATGTAAATTTTAGTTTTATATACTTAATTTTTTGTTTTATAAAATTTTTGATCTCATACTGCTTTATTATAAATTTATTATTTAATTTTTTTATTATGCTGTTAATCAGAGGTAAAGTCACATGGAGGAAATCCATAATTGGTTTTATTTTGGCTATACAAACATGTACAAACTGTAAAAATGTAAACTGTCGATTTCCCGAAAATAAATAAATAAATAAAATTTCTGGAATGGAAACGGTGGAAAAAGCTTTAATTTATCCCAAGTACATTTTTTCGTATTTAAAATGTAAACCGATTCCTAGTAAAGAACAAAAATAGTGATTAAGCTTGCCTTCAACAATTATATGCATACGTACTTATATACATTTTTAAGTGCTTTCAATAATTTTATCGTTCTCGAAATGATTCATTATTTTATAATCGTAATTTTCCTATTTTGATTTGTGATTTTATCTTCTACGTAGATTAAAAACAATCGAATTATCAAACAACATGTCAAGGCTATTGGTAATATTATTGTATGGATGAAAAAGATCCCTAAACACATTAACAGAAAAAATGTTTTATTAATTTACGTCATTTGAAAAATATAAACACGAATGTTGGATACTTGACGAGGCAAACATTTCGTGTGGGAAGCAACAGATGGATGGAATATTTCTTAACCTTGCAATGTTCAAATACAAGGCAATACGAATCATTTTAAATAGGCAGTGTATAGATATCGGTTCGCCTCGTTATATACGACATAAACCCTTTTTGCGGGGACATTTGTTGGCGCTTTGTCTATGAATCTGCTTTTTTACCAGTGTACTGCTGTACTCGCTCATATAACAGTTTAACATTAAGCTAATCTAATGTAACCTTAATTAACCCAAACTAACTTAATCTAATATAAACTAACCTAAACCAACCTAACCCAGCATAACCTTGCGACACAATACAGGGTGTCCGAGGGTAAAGTGCATTAACCCGTCTGCTTATTTAGGAATAAATACATCCCAAAACACATAATCGCGTTATACATTTATAAGATCAAAAACGTCCCGAGCGACCTTACATTTTAAAAGCTATATATATCTCTTCCTCTCATGCAAACAAATGTATTTTTCTTTTATCCAGAAAGGGAACGAAATAATGCTTATTATTGTCTTTGAAATATGAAAGCTATCTTGCTTAGATATTTTACAATCTCGATCCAAAGTGATGGTTTCAGAATTATGCGCGAAACCGAGGCTTCCGGATTGTGAGGTGCGAATATATTGAGCCAAGCAGACGGGTTAACTTCGAGAGCTGATTCTACATGATGGTAGGAGTAAAAAAGATTAACAACATTTTCCGAAATTCCAACATTTTTTTTCCCATACAAAAAGACGTACCTACTAAAAATCCTTAGTGTGAGGTACGATCTTACTTGCTGAGCGCCCGCCGGGCACGATTGTGGCAACATTGCATGGTTGTGACTGGTCCGTATCGTAACAGAGGAAAATAATAAAGCTGGCAGCGCACGCCGGTCTATTTTTATCTTGTTACCACAAAACAACCCCTAAAAATTGAAATTTCGCAAAAAGTTATGTTTCTTTTTTACTTATAATATCATATTATAGAATCACCTCCCGAAGTTAATGCACTTTACCCCAGGACATCCTGTATATTATCAGGTAACGTACAGGGCAACGGCTAATAGCCGATGTATAAGCAAAGCACTAACAAACGGTGCGCTCCTCTAAAAAGTTTAATGTGCTATATATGGGCGCGCACCGATGTGAAAACACTTCATTTTAAATAATTACCTACTAGTAAATTAAAGAGATCATAGACAATTTTTTTATGTTTGCATCCAGATTTATATTATTTAATACTGACTAAGAAAGAGACAGATTAAGCAACACATTTTCCTTTGCGTACGTGTGTGGCATTTTCAAAATACGAACTGACGTATGTGTTAAGAAAATTACATTCAAATTCAGAGTGGCGATGTACTAAGTAGAAAAACCACCAATATAAAACCGAAGTTTTTAAAAAGGGTTCAATGCAATTTCACAAATCGCACCACACAAAATGTCAAAAGCAAGAAGACGAAGAAGATGATTACGTGTATCTAATGCATTTGTTATCAATATTTTACATTAAAAAACACTTGTTGGTATTTTACCTATTTACAGTTGAAGTGAGGAGTATCACCAAATAAAAGACCCTCTACAGCCAAATAACCTCACCTGTAACCAAATTAACTATATCTACAATTAAATTATGGCGAGCCACAAAGTTATTGCTTTTTGCAAATATGTTAACTATATCTTTTTATTTACATTTACATTAGAGGTGATTTACTCTACATATCAATAAGTTTTCTTGTGTTATATTTTTATTTTGACATGTTTTGAAATAATGTAACCAAACAATTTTGTAAATTTTTAATATCTTTATTTTTCAAAGCACATGATGGTTCGCGTATATCAAAAATATCACCAATTAACCTTGCTTTACCCTACCTAAACTTTTAAAGGTAAAGACACCTTGAGCCTACATACGCAACGTGGGCAATACAGACAAATGGACAACTTATAATCCATATATTTTTCTATGAAAATAGATGATTCATAAACACATTTGTCATACGCAACGCAATCCTACACACCCCATATAAAACCGATCTAAGCTGTCTAGATCGGCGAGGGAGGTGTGAAAGATGGCGGTTGTGAAAGTCTTTCCAACAAGTTGATTTGACGTTTAAGTTTGGCGTTTACTGACATTTATTGCTCGTTTTGTTGTTAAAATGGGAGATGAACAACTAATAGATTTAGTAATTTACAAAGCGATTTATAACATAAAGTCCATTGAGTATCGTAATAGGGTCCTTAACTTTATAGTATCCGGTAAATTTACCGTCCGCAATTCACCGACCGCAATAATTCACTGCTAGCAAATTCAACGACCACAATAATTATTCACCGTCCACAATGATTATTTACTGATCACAATTAGTTTAGACTCCTTCGCTCAACACGTCGAAACATTGAAACATTTCTGTTATGGCTGTCCAAATTCATAATATTGTATATAATATATTCTGCTCCTTGTTACCAAGTGCTGTTATTAACCAAGTATTATATTCTCTTATTTTTAGTTTTTTACCATGTTTTTTTACTGTTTTAGCGACTCAGTGATAAGCTTCGACTTTTGTGGCTGAAACTGAACTGTAAATATTCTGTAAATGTCAATTTTTCCATTTGAATTTTTTTTTCGGAATGAAGTTCTCACATCTCATCTGCGCCTCCCCCAGTGAAATGTGTGGGCCTAAGTTTTGGCCGGCGAACTTGACGTCCTTCCGCCCCCTCTCCGGCAACTCCACGCTTCCATCCTTAAGGACTTCGGGTACGTCCCCCCACTCACTATAGTCAAGGCATAACCGAGAAACCGGCTGAAGGGCGCGGACGTTGAGATTCGTTCACGGCCGGTCCGACAGCCATACACATTCTCGCTGGTACTGCCACACATGACGAGAGAGGTTTCCCACCCGATTAGCGTTCTTCACCGTTTTTATTATCATTTCTTGCAGATGCTTGCAGCATACGCAAGACGCCAATACCGATGCGAGCAGCAGCCTTTTATGTTTTTAATTACATTATATTATTGATCATATATTATTAGCATTTTGTATATTATGTAAGCACTTGCATACTGCTTCCTAACACCTTATGCAAAGACAATGGAGGTCTAGTTTCGTTCAAACTTAAATGTAGATTCGTTCTTTCAAAAAAATTAGAGTCCTTGCGAGAGCCTTAAAGGAGTACTGTTACTTATACTAGGGCGGATAAGTGGTGGATAACCTCCAATGATCACAATTGTTCACCGACCATAAAAATTCACCGCCCACAGGTCAGGTTAAGTTATCTAAAATTGCAATTTTTCAGAATTTGAACTTTTCAAGGCCAAATTAATTTCTCGTGGGAAATGCAAGCCAATTATTTTTCATCACACCGAATGACAAAAAAGATAAAGCTCTGCCTTTAGGCTGGCGAGTTAAGTACATTAGTAATTCTTTTCCGAATTTAAGTTAAATTTGTTCAGCCTATAACAGTAACAAAAATATTCATCAAACATTATTGTGAATGTCTTTCTAAAATTATTTTTATTCAAACACTGGAAATTACTTTGATCTTGTACAGAGATAACAGTTTTACAAAATTCATGACAACGGAACAGTTTTACGGCAGCTTTCAAGTATGCCGCTCTTAAAAAAATTGTAATATTAAAAAATATGCTTAATGCGTTCATGTACTAAAACGGTATAAACTAAGGCCTCAACCTTTCGGTTTCCATGCGATGGTGACCTTTAAAAAGCTCTTGAAAGTTTCTGAATCATATTTTGCCGTGTAATTTCCTGTTTTAGGCATCCTACAATAGGCTCCGCGAGCTTTATATCACGCCGCTATTTTTAGGAAACCGATTTATATCAACAAAAATTTCATGGAGTTGCTTTAAAATTCTTGTAACGTGCTCAAATTTCTCGTGCTGTAAATAATATATTATTATGGTTAAAAAAATATAAAATCGATCATGATTTTGTTACAGATTAGGTACATATGTTAACTGGGTAAGTACTGTATGAAGTTTCTAGTGTTTGATAAGAAGACCATATTAGAGATGATATATTAATCCTTATAAAATCTAAACGACGGCGATTGCGAAGCGGTTTGAAAAGATTTATTTTTTTCAATTTGCGAGACGATATGGGTTGGGTATCTGCTTCCATAACACCACTGCTATAGGCAGGGCTGGGCAAAATACATGCTTTGCTGTAATTGAAATACAAATTACAAAATACTTTTTCGCATGTATTTAAAATACGAAATACAAAATACTTTCAAGTCGTGTATTTGAAATACAAAATACAAAATACAGTATTTTAACCATTTTTTTCTTTCAAATACAAAATACAAATTACAAAATACAAAATACATTTGGTTTTGGTAGAACCTTTGGTTGCAATAAATTGACATAAATGCCCTTATCTAAGGGTGCGTTTCCATAGAAGCAATGTTGAGCAGAGTGAAACGGAGACGTGCAAAAATTGACCAATCATATTGCTCAAAAGACACATCTCATCTCCGCTTCACTTGTAAAATTTGTGGTAAAGGACTCAGGTGTTAGATAATATAATAATAATGTATTATTATTATAACACGACATTTGTATAGTGCAGTTTTGTGTTATTTCTAGTGACCGACCGAAGGTTCGGTTTCGGTTTCGGCAAGGTTCGGTAAAAAAATCTAGTTTCGGCATCAGTTTCGGTTTCGGTAGAAAATCTGCCGAACCGTCAGCCGCACCGAAACTCTGCATTCGTGAATTATCGCGTGCCGTTTGACTGACTTCGGGTGAGTTCGTGGCTCGTGTGTCATCCACCATCATCAACTGAGTTCGCCGGCCGGTCCGGCGTGCTTGTATTGTGAGTTTATGCGATCACAAATTTCAATTATTTTTATTTATTTCATTTAACAAGTGTAAATTAAAATTAAAATCTAGTCTCCTTCAACGGAAGCAATCTTCCAAACAATCCCTCCTTTGATGTGCTTGGTGTAAGGCCCTCCGTTCATGGAGATACTTACAATCTACGTAATTGTGACGAAACCACAATTACCCTGCTGATATACTACTTTTTAATACTAGTCTCCGTACACGGCGCTATCCGAAATATACTGAACTTGATCATTTTTCACGTGCAGCCGTGGAGTTAACGCTCTGTCAAGCGATGTCACTTGATTTTTTTCCAACATCAATCCATGCCATCTCCACTAAATCCTTTCTTACGTATTCTGGTAAGGTATAGTTATATAAACATGCATTTTTTCCACTTCCAGAACAAATCTAACATTACTTTCATGTTCCGAGGTCATTTCTGTCAAACGTCAAATGAATAAGTATCAGACACAAATGATGCGACGCGTCGCGTGCGATCAGCACTGTCGGTATCGTGATACTGATTGGAAACCGACAGCCACCGCGTAGCGCCGTGAACGGGCACCAGCAAAATCGTACGGGGGGTAGGTACTTACGACCGGTGCGAATGATACGCGCACGAAGATCAAGTATCTTGTAAGTATCTCCGTGAACGGAGGCAGTAACTCTAAGTGACCAGCTCAGGTATGGGGGCTCCATCGAAGCCAGAGTTTTAGACTCTCAGAAACTGGGCGTACTGTACAGGACCCGCAGATACTTTAATAGTACACAACTGATAACACTGTACAAATCGCAACTGCGCCCCACTATTGAATTTGGCAGCCACCTCTGGTCTGGAGCCCCAAAATACCTTTAAAAAAACCCTCGACTCTGTGCAGAAACCGGTGGTCCAATTGATAGATTCTCCTAACACAAACGGATTGCGATCTTTAGAGCATAGGCGTCAGGTGGGAATCGGTCCTTGTTCTACCGGTAATACAATGGAAGATACTCTGAGGAAATAGCGCCATTGATCCCCTCGGCACCAGTGCGTAGTCGGGGAACATGCCAAACATGCGCCCAACATGCGTACATGGTTGACATTAGTCACATGAGAACGGGTCGTTTCTATGACTCATTCTTGAGTTCAACAGCTCGGTTGTGGAACGTTTTGCCGGCCTCTATGTTTCCTCCCTCCTACAACATGGGTCTCTTCAAGACCATTTACTCCTTCCTCTCCCCAAAAAGACCCTCCATACACCATCTTCATAGATGACATACGCCCTGAGGGAAATTATTTTCCTCAGGGCCTCTCATGTTGGGTTAATGTAAAAAAATGTTGTGATTGTAAACGCAATTAAAATTATAATACTCAATGTATGAGGTCCTTACTTTATAGTGAATATAAGTGTAAAAAATAAGCTGAATTTCTGTAAACAATAGATTTTTAACATGTATAAAAAAGTTTCGGTTTCGGCCGAAACTGAGACAGATATTGAATATTCGGTTTCGTTTTCGGTAGAAAATCCTGTTTCGGTCGGACACTAGTTATTTCACTTCAAGTGCGCTCTACAGTAATTAACTTTAAAAAAATCTAGTATTCAGTCAAATTATTCCTATAGTGCTTGATCTAATACTATGACACAAAAAAGTACAAAGCAATGACAAGCATTATATAATATGATACAAATATGATAGAAAATGTACAATAACAGTGCTATTATAGCACAGGACGTGTTGCCAACTCTAAATATTAACATAGATAACATAAAACTCTGGATTCTAGCGTTTTTAGTCTACGTATTATCTAAGTCAATTTATTTTTCAGATCGCTAAATATATTTGAAAATGTATTTTAAAGCCGTAAGTATTTGAAATACAAATTACAAAATACCTCAGCAGCAGGTAATTGAAATACCAATTACAAAATACATTTTTAGGAAGTAATTGAAATACAAATACAAAATACGTATTTGTATTTCAAATACGTATTTCAATTACAAGTATTTCAAATACTGCCCAGCCCTGGCTATAGGTCACCCCAAGTAGTTCGCTGCCTTTGTTGACTTAGCAGGGGTGGTCGGGTTCATGGTGGCGTACGTGTCTGCCCACCAGCTGCATGGCGGGCCGGTTGCGTATTTCCTTTTCCGTGTTCAATAGGAGGTAACCATGCCTCGAAATCAACATGGCCCTTTTGCGCCCTTGAGGTGATTTTCTCACGAAAATGGCGCTATAGAAGTTATCCAATTATTATTATTATTATTATTATATTATTATGGGTTTGTAACGTTATTTTTCCTTCCAAACCCGTGTTCAATAGAAGGCAAGCGGCATCCAATTGTTCACGGATTTGTAACGCCAATTCTCTTTCCAAACCCATATTCAGTACGAGGCACGCGTCCTCGGCGGTGCACGAAACATAAAAATATTAATCCCATATAAAACAATAATTTATTCATGATATTAGGTGAATGCTTTATTGACAAGTTTGTACCTGTATTTATAGCAGCAGAACATAGAAAGAAATGTATTAGAATAATTACACCTACCTGCAAGATAAACCCTGCTTTGCCAAACAAACCATTCAAAACCTAGGATGTATATCTAAATTATGATGACATGCAGCTTTCGTAGTTTGAACCTAAGGTTGGTACTTTCGATAAACGTCATATTTGATTGTCTATAAGTTAAAAAATAATGGTCTGTGTAAAGAAGCAACACAAATATTAGAAAAACAATTCGCCGACCTCCAGACTCAACTATACAATAGTGAAGAAAATATTATAGCAAAGGAAAAATTCAAAGAAGAGACGCCCCAAAAGAAACAGAAATGGATGATAGACAAAATACTAAAACTATAAAATGCAAAAATCGAAACATAGAAGAATACAAAAGAATCCAAACAAAAATTCGAAGTAAAATTAGGAAAGCAAAAGCTGATTGGCATTTTCAACAGTGTACTCTAATTGAAACCCATAATGATAAACATGATATTTTCCAAGTGCACAAGAAAATCAAAGAATTTACTGGAATAAATCGTAAAACCGACATAGGGCAACTGAAGGACCGACGAGGAGAACTTCTAACCGATTTTAACGAAAAACTAAAAAGATGGAAATACTGAATCTCAGAACTCTTCAATGATAATAGAAGCGCAGAATATGATATGGGAAATATTACCACAGGCCCACCAATCACAACAAATGAGGTAGAACATGCAATTCGTCTCTCAAAAACTGGGAAAGCAGCGGGCCCAGATGGAATACAGGCTGAAATCCTTAAACTTATAGGAAATAAGGGCATCCTAGTGGTGACGAGTCCCTTTAACTCAATATATAATACAGGAATCATCTCACTAGATTGGCTTCGATCCACTTATGTTACTCTCCCAAAGAAAGCAAAAGCAAGAAAATGTAGTGACCACCGCACAATTAGTTTAATGAGCCACTCATTAAAGATCTTTTTGCGAATTACACATGGACGCATATATCGAAAAGTGGAAGAAAAGATAGGTGTCACACAATTTGGTTTTCGAAATGTGTTGGGTACTCGGGAAGCGTTATTTAGTATTCAAGTACTAATCCAAAGATGTGAATACAAATGTACATGCATGCTTCATTGACTTCCTTAAAGCATTTGATAGAGTTAGACATGACAAAATGATTCAAATTCTGAAAACCTCCGGGATTGACGATAAAGATATAAGGATAATAGGTAATCTTTATTGGGACCAGAAAGGAGCAGTACTAAGAGTAGAGCAATGTCTAACAGACGAAGTAGAAACAAAGAGAGGCGTGCGACAGGGTAGTATTCCTTCACCTATGCTGTTCAACTTATATTCAGAAGAAATATTCAATGAAGCTCTACAAGAAGCTACTCAAGGACTTGTTATAAATGGGAAGATTTTGAAAAACCTGCGTTATGCAGATGATACAATACTTCTAACAAGTAACATTGAGGATTTACAACTTTTGCTAAATCAAGTAGTGAAGACTTGTGAGAATTTTGGGCTAGAACTGAATGTAAATAAAACAAAATACATGCTCATTAGCAAAAATAACGCATTGGATGAAAATCTTTATATTGCTGGAACAAAACTAGAGAACGTACAGAGTATTGTATACTTGGGCTGCAATGTAAATGATAGATGGGATCCTTCAGTTGAAATCAAATGCCGCATTGAGCAAGCTCGTGCAAAAAAATGTTCTGCAGTCATGGTCTCAACCTTGGATTACGAACGCGAATGGTCAGATGCTACGTGTTTTCGATATTATTTTATGGAATGGAAGCATGGACGCTTTTTTTTGTATACATTAACTCCACACAGGAGGCCTTGACGAAAATAATTTCCCTCAGGGCCTATGTCATCTGGGATGCTGTGTGGAGGGTCTTTTTCAGGAGAGGAAGGAATGAACATTGGTCTTGAAGAGACCTATGTTGTAGGAAAATCATTCCACAGCCGAGCTGTTGAACATAAGAACGAGTCGAAGAAACGACCCGTTCTCATGTGACAAATATCAACCGTGTACACATGTTGGGCACGCGTTTGGCGTGTTTCCCGACTATGCACCGGTGCCGAAGGGATCAATGATGCTAGTTCCTCGGAGCATCTTCCATTGTAATACCGGTAGAACAAGGATAGCATTCCCACCCGACGCCTGTGCTCTAAAGATTGCAATCCGTCTGTTAAGATGGGAGAATCTATCAAACGGACCGCCCGTTTCTGCACAGAGTCGAGGGTATTTTTCAGGTATTTTGGAGCTCCAGACCAGAGGTGGCTGCCAAATTCAACCGTGGGCCGCACTTGCGATTTGTACAGGGTTAGCAGTTGTGCACTATTAAAGTATCTGCGGGCCCTATACAGTACGCCCAGTTTCTGGGAGGCTAACTTTACTCTGGTTTCGATGGAGCCCCCATACCTGAGCTGGTCACTTAGGGTTACACCAAGCATATCAATGGAGGGCCTGTTCGGAAGATTGCTTCCGTTGAAAGAGACTAGATTTTCATTTCGATCCCTTTTAGACGTAATCAGACAAGATTGGGTCCTTGAAACATTAAATTCAACGAGATTATTTTTACCCCAAGAGAAAACACTCTCGAGGTAGCCGTCCATTCTTTGCTTCAAAGCCCTACGAGCTGTTGGAGTTTGTGAGCCCTTTGGGGGCTTGTCAAACAAAAAGCTACCATGAACTGTACTGTCATCCGCATAACAGTGAATTGGTGCACATGACAAAAGATCGTTGATGTGCAACAAAAACAAAGTCGGAGACAGAACCGATCCCTGCGGGACGCCAGCATTTATCGAGTGTGAGGAAGAGGTGAAACCATCGACTACCGTCTGAATCGACCTCTCCCCCAAGAAGTCGGCAATCCAAGTACACATGGATGCGGGAAGTCCGTAAGAATGCAGTTTCTTCACAAGTCCTTGGTGCCAAACCCGGTCTTGGTTTGGGTCTCACCGAAACGTTCCAGGCATCGCCCCCAAACATGCGTCACATACGCGAGAAGATCACCGCACGAGCGGTTCCGCCGGAATCCGTATTGACGGTCGTTAATAATTTTGTTCTTCTCGAGGTATGTGAGCAGTTTGTCGTTGATCACACGATCCATCACCTTAGACAGAACTGATGTGATCGCTATGGGGCGGTAGTTGGCCGGGTTGGAGCGGTCACCCTTCTTTGGAATAGGATGGAAACCGCTTTTTTCCAACCAGAGGGCACAGAGCCAGTCTTTAGGGACATTTTAAAGAGCTTCGTCAAAATTGGAGCTATTTCTGCAGCGCACCTCTGCAGTACCAGGGCAGGTATTCCGTCAGGCCCACTAGCTTTATTAACATCAAGCCCTCGTAAAACATGGAGTACTTCCCGATGCCGTATCCTCAGTTTTTTCATACGAAAACCGCAGTGAGGAACCGACGGCGGGACAGCACCTTGGTCATCGAGGGTTGAGTTATCCGCAAACATTTTACCTAATAAGTTAGCCTTTTCGGTAGCGATGTTTGCTAGTGAGCCGTCAGGTCTGGTAAGAGGCGGCAGACTGGATTTGCAGAAATTGCGACCTATTGAGCCCGCAAGCGACCAGAATTGCCTGCTACCATGCGGGCATGCAGCCAGCTTTCTGCTGATCTGCTGATCTGCTGGTCGTGCTCAAATTTTGATCTATTTATGATTCTCTTGGTTTCCTTTGCCATTTTGTTGTAAGCTGTTCTGTCTTCGGAAAACTAATACTTACTGAATAACTAATTAGGCGACTTGAGGCATTCGAGATGTGGATCTATAGAAGAATACTTAAAATAAGCTGGATGGACAGGGTTACAAATGAAGATGTTATGGTTCGGATTAATAAAGAAAAGGAAGTAATTAAAACCATAAAAAATCCGAAAACTTCAATATCTTGGACATGTGATGAGATATCCAGAGACGTATGAGATCCTGCATCTCATAATGCAGGGAAAGATTGCCGGAAGACGGGGCCCTGGAAGAAGGAGAACCTCATGGCTGAAACACCTGAGACAGTGGTTTGGCCAGTCTACCGTGGAGCTGTTCCGGGCCGCAGTAAACAAAGTCCGTATAGCCAACATGATAGCCAACGTCCGTTGAACGGACAGAGCACAAGAAGAAGAAGAAGAAAGTTAAAAAAGGAATATTCCATATTATCCGTGCATTGAACTTCGACAACACGAACGGTCCGTATTTTCCGTGAGGTGGTCTAAATTCACTTTTACCAAAAAATGAATAATAATAAAGTAAATAAATATAATATAAAATACTTTTTATATTTTAGTGTTTTTTTATTTAATTAGTAAGGCTGTTTGCGTTTTATTGCCCATTCATTATATTGTGCGTGTATGCACACATTTCCTTTTTTATGTTATAATCACGTTTGGAGGACGGGTGCCTCGTACTGAACACGGGTTTGGAAAGAGGACTGGCGCTACAAACCCGTGAACAATTGGATGCCGCTTGCCTTCTATTGAACACGGGTTCGGAAGGTGAAATTCATTTCAAACCCGTGTTGATTTCGAGGCATGGTTGCCTCCTATTGAAAACGGAAAAGGAAATACGCGGGCCGGTTCAGAAGAGCCCGGTTGATGGAGACCCATTGACCTCTTCAGCCGGACTTTCTTAACCCAACGCATTGCATCACAGTGTGATGGATGGTTTCATAAGCCACTCCTGTACATATTGACCCCCAGATTACTACCCACCCCTCTTGCAATTTTCCTTCCCTGAACTCCTTCTCCTTTCTTTTCTTAAAAAGACATTTACATGTAGACTTATACATAGCATTCCATATCATAGCATTACATATACGTAGCATTCCCAAAGAAAGAATAGGCCCTGAGAGAAATTATTTTCATCAGGGCTCGCACGGAGTTATGTAAATAATAAAAAGCTATGCAAAGGGTCAAAGCTGTCCTATACTATGCTCACTGCCCACTCCCGCTACGCAATTTTCAGCGACCTATTTCTGTTGAAAAAAGTTTGATGGTGACTTTGCAGTGCGAAATGAACAAAACGTAATTATATTTAATAAAATTAAAAAATGGATCACCACGTTAAAAATATTAAATTTTTTTTTTATTTAAAAAAAATTACATAATAGGGATATTAGTATATTTAACACGTGAATAAATATAAAAATTTATATATGTTTCCATGTAAGTGAGTTGTCTCTGCATTGCTATATTAAGCCAGGCAATGTTTGAAACCTTCAAAATACCTTCTTTCCACTTTAGCAAAAGTTTATGCCACATGACAATACACCTAAAAAAAATTTTTATCATTACAAAAATTATAAAAACAAACCTGTCAAAAATGACACAATTTGAGAATGACATTTTGCAAACCACCGATTATTAAATCAAAATTCAATTTTTTGAAAAACTCTTTAAATTAATGAATTTAATCGAAGTGCACACTTATGGTACTAAACATAATCGAATATTTTGATTATTGTAGATAAATACCTATGTTATAGCATAGATACCTATGTTTGGTACCAAATTTGATTGATTGTTCTTATTATATTTGTAATACATGAAAAAGGAAAATTTGTAAAATAAAAATTTCAATAGGTGGCACGCGAGCTATTTGAAAATTTTAATATACCGGGAGGGAATATTTTGAATGCGGGAGAGGGGAGGGGATCGCGGGAAGAGTGATTTCATATATAATGGTAAGCTCTGGCGTTATGAAATTTGTATAAAAAACATATTACAGCTGGTGCGCGAGTGCTTTGAAAATAGGTGAATTACATAATATTTTAGTGGCAGGGAGGGAGGCTATCAGAGGGAGGGAGGCAGGAGGGGGAGAGTAATGAAGAAGGTGGGGTTCGCGGGAAGGGTGACGAGGGAGGGGGAAGATGGGGAAGGTTGGAAGAGGAACGCAGGAAAGGGAGGGGACGAGGTAGGGGAACGGGGACGCATGGGAATGGACATGCAGGGAGAAATAATTTATTTCACGTACGCATGCCGGGTACCAGCTAGTGGTAAATATAAATATATGTTTCTTCATGTAAATTAATACCTCCCTAATAGGACACTTACATGGATTTCATAACGACTTGGAAAAAATCGCGTGAATAGATCTTTTTACTACGATTACGAAAATGTTAGTAATTTTTTTTAGAAATGAACAGTTTTTTTTTTAAATAAATAAATCCATTATTTGGGCTCGGGACGTCACTACATGAAAATGTCCCGTCTCCGAAAATGTTCATATTAATTTTGTAAAATTTCTCACCGATTTATTTTTTTTATATGACATCACTTTGATTTCAGGCGAATTTATGAATTCGTTCACTAGATTTATTATTTGTTCTCTGCGAACTTATCATTTGGTTTGACTTTTTGAAGAGAACCCCGTACATTTTAGATATCGGTACGTGTTTTAGAGGTATAATGGTTATGGTGCTGATTTTATCAAAATCAAATTTTATAATATTCTTATTATTATTATAATTCACGAGTACAAGTATATTACATTGGAGTTATTAATAATGACGTAGTACATTATAATGATTTATGATCAATAAGATGGATCAAGGAAAAAAATATTTATGAGTTGTAATATTTTTGGTATGCCTCGTTATTCTCCTGTGCCATTCGTGTGGAAAACGTTCTTTTTTTTAATAATTTCTGCCATGTAATTATCGTTTTTTCACACCTATAAAATTATGTCCCGTCTTTCCGGTTTATAAAAAATGGTCTGATTTTTCGGATTGAAATTTTCAAAAAATTCCCAGGGTTTCAAAAATACGATTGACAAAAAAAATACATAATGTCTTAGAATATTTGCCTAAACCGGAAAAAAATGTGATGCAAGTGGCCTACGTGCTCAGAAACCCCCTTCCTTATTATAAACGCGATTGAAATGTAATGCGGAGCGTGAGTTCGGATTAGTGAAAAACTTTACTAATTACCACGGCGTTCCTATGGTGAAAACGATCTTATCAAGCTCAGTGCCGGGTAAACCATACCAATGTTCAACCGGGGTATAAGAATCTAATTAGTACCTATATTGTTAATCCAGCATAGTTTATTATATGGTCAACAGTCGAAGACACAACTTTCCCGAATCATTTAAAGGACGAGATGATTCTCTCAATCGGTTCTCCAAGACTCTACTATTGGTTTTTTTAAATGAAGCTAATATTAAATGTTTCTAAAAGCCCCCGACTCTCCCTGCACGCCGCAACATACATGTATGCATACCGAAAACGTTTATGTGTTCTCATCCAAGACAGTTTGTTCTGGTTCTTGAAACTAGTGGAAAGACAGCATGTACCTATATAAGGAATAGACTAATTATATACCACGAAAATAGCTCCACATTATTCGTGTTTCCCGTGAAATTATTCGTATTTAACTGTGGTGTTTTGGTGACGTTGTTCATAATAAAATATTATGCTGAATTCCTGATACATTTAAGGGAAATCACCTAATATTTTTATCGACTTGAATGAACCGAATTAAAGCAAGTAGTCAATAATGCCAAAAGATGGCACCACTTCCGTTCGTAGCTTGCGTACGAGGCATCCCCTGGCAGATATATACACTCTGTTGTATCTCTCCGACCGATGTTCCTGAATATGAAAACACTGGGTTTCTCAACCTGTTGTCTAAACGTTCTCAGCATTTTTGTAATATAATTTGATAATGCATAATACGAAATACTCTGTAAATGAATGTATTGTGAATATTGATAAAATTTTGAGAACGTCTTATTAGGGTATTGAGTGCATTCCCTTGAGGGAATAAAATGTGAGTTGTTTACCGTGGAATTATCAGGAAGGTTCGTATTGTAATGCAAAAATATTGGAAATTTCATGCAGAAGCGTACGCGTTTCATCGTCACGATAAAATATTCGTAATTTCATAAAAGTTTATAAGGAAATCCTGATAGTTCGCTTCCTCAAAGTCATGGGAGACTGTATTTGAAAAACCTGAAAAAGGGATGAATCGGGTAAAACAATGGCTTGATTCAAATTCACTAACACTAAATGATACAAAAACTAAATACATTAAATTCAAAATCCACAACAAAAAGACGGATAACCTCAATACAAACCTAAACATAAAAATTCATAAAGACTTTATAAATGTGAACCGAGAAACTCCTTGCAACTTCCAAAATTGAATGAAATACAAACAATAAAATACCTTGGAATAATAATTGATCAAAACTTAAATTGGAACTCCCAAGTGGAAAATGTGAGCAACAAATTAAAAAAACTAACCTATTTTTTCAAGACAATAAGAAACATTTTAGATAAAGAACAACTAATTAAAATCTATTATGCCTTAGCCCAATCTCAACTACAATATGGTCTTATCGGATGGGGAAGCTCATGCGATTCCACTATAAAACCAGTCCTCATAGCACAAAGGGCAATACTGAAAATTATGCTTAGAGTACCCATCAGAACCCCTACAGACTATGTTTTTAAAGCACTGAATTTTATGTCACTGAAACAATTATATACAAAATATATTCTAATGTACGCATTCAAAAATCAGGATAACTTTACACAGACAAACTCGGGCCGATTCACAAGATCTACATTACAACATACATTCTACCAACCTACAACTAAAACGACTTTTGGACAAAGAAATATGGAATACTTCTCTATAAAATTATTTAATTTACTCCCTCTTGCAATGAAAACCATAAAAAATAACCGCCTTCAAAGAAGCATAAAAATATTGATTATAGACATGGGAAGGAACAAAATAGATTCAATTTTGCAACCTAACAAAGAATAATGCTTGTTTTGTACTTTCTTTTAGATCTAACTTCGTAAATTTTCTTGGTAATATTCCAACATAGGTATTTACTTATAATTCAAATAATAAAACTTGTACAATGTGTTCTTAGAACGGGATACCCCAGTAAGGACACATTTTCTCTAAAAAACTGTAAAATTAAAAAAATATATATAAACAAATAAATAAAATAATGTTTACTAGGCCACCACGTCCTGTTAATTCATTTGTAAGGCCTGCAATCCCGTTTTTAGCCGGAATTACGAATAATTTGAAGAGAATTCTTAAAAAAATAGCAATACATTATTCTCGGTGCATAATTATTATTATAACACTGTAAGAAATCTCAAAGCGGGTACAACAAAGGAACGAACACTGTAGATTACCACGTTCTTGAAATATTAAATCCCGCATAAAAGCTGTGCTTCCTTAGATTTTTGCAACAAGTATTACACCATGCTTTTTAACTCGTTTTTCTTTGCAGTCAAAAGCTTCCGGAAGTTCTAAGGCTGCCGCGCTTTACATAATAAACTAACCACGTATATCATAAATAAAGAAACACCACATAACTATCTTAGATTGTAGTAACTAACAGTATTTTCCATAAAATAATGATTCTGAATATGTTATGGATTAATTATTCAACTTCGTTATACATTCCGTCAAGAAAGATAAATAAAAAATTTAAAAAACACTAACCTCGGTTGTAGGTCTGTCTGTGATCGTAACTGGTTTAATGAATACGGATTTGTTTTTAATTTTAGGATAAAAAATTGGAACCAATTGTGTCATGAATTCAGACAAGCGATAAAGGGTCTACCTATAATATAATATTTTAACAGAATATTATTTGCATCGTAATTTTTAAAATCGGAACTGATTTCAAGAATTCAGGTAACCGATAAAGTATTTACCTCTAAAATATTTTTTTCCCAAAAAATTATTGCAATTCTATATTTGAAAATTATATTAATTGTGTATTTGTGTTAATCTTGAGAAGTAAAGGCCGATTTCGAGGTTTTCCAAGGGTCTGCCCTTTTTAGCTGTTATCAATCCTACAATAATTATAACTCCTACCCCGTAATTTTTGCACGAGTTAACTATTAAATACTATGGCAACAACTATTTTAAAACAAATAGATAAACATATTTAAATGTAAGGTTATAATTGGGTCCTAAAAATAATAATACGATGATAATGAATATGAAAAATGACATAACCCAAATTTTCATAACGTTTAGTGCCTCCGTTCACGGAGATACTTACAAGATACTCGATTCTCGTGCGCGTATCATACGCGCCGATCGTAAATACCCCCCCGTACGATTTTGCTGGTGGCCGTTCACGGCGATACGCGGTGGCTGTCGGTTTCCAATCAGTATCACGATACCGACAGTGCTGATCGCACGCGACGCTCGCATAATTTGTGACTGATACTTATTCGTTTGACGTTTGACAGAAATGGCGTCGGAACATGAAAGTAATGTTAGATTTGTTCTGGAAGTGGAAAAAATGCATGTTTTCATAACTATACTTTACCATAATACGTAAGAAACGATTTAGTGGAGAAGGCATGGATTGATGTTGGAAAAAAAGTCATATGACATCGCATGACAGCGTGTTCACTCCACGGCTGCATGTAAAAAATGATCAAGTTCAGTACATTTCGGATAGCGCCGTGTACGGAGACGAGAATTAAAAAGTGGTATATCAGCAGGGTACTTGTGGTTTCGTCACAATTGCGTTTATTGTAAGTATCTCCATGAACGGAGGGCCTTAGTTTTTTGCTAAAAGTGCGTGCTTTGCTTTTTGATTAATGTCTAATAAATACCTTTTTGATATTATATACACGATGTTCATTAAAAAAATCCATGCAAATTATCGCGGTAAGTGCAAAAACTATAACAACGAAGTCGAATATTAAATATGAATAGAAATAAATAGCATGTTTCTAAATAGTATATTAAATCATCGTAATCATAATTTCTACACACCGTTTGATGAGAAACATATTCACTTGGACCATAAGATACATTCCAGTGCCTTTGAACCATCTTGGTGTTGCCATTTAAAGTAGTTTAAACTATTGCAGTGCTCTCCATTTTCTCTACATATTGTTGACGAACAGTGGGTACATCATTTCTTATTCAGCAGGATAAAGCCCATCACAAAAGCCAGGAAGAGATTAGTAGTTTAGCTACTGCCCGGACCTTACCTAAATATTTCTCTGTTGATAGCTTAAACTGACCGATACTGATTTAGTGATGAGGTGAAGGTACTCGTAAGTTGTTCACTTTGTTCTATCCCAGGGCTCTGCAAACTACGGCCCGTGAGCTTAGTAATGGAATTAACAACCATTAACCCCTTGGGCAATTTTGCGAGATATTCTTCGCAGACAACAAACACCCGTTGGAGATTTCCTTTGTTCAGCATTGACCATTAGCAGCTCGGCGAGTTGCATAGTGAGGGCAGCATAAACAGTGGACCATTTCCATGATGGTGGTCATTGCTGTTTGTAGTCTCTGTTGGAGTTACTTGGTTATTCAGACGTGTTTTCGAGTCCGATATTGACGCCACATGTATTTATTACCAATTGCGTATATGTTTGCAATTGATGAGTTAATTAAAAAATGCCATTTCTAAAGAAACTGAATCATTCGGATGCAAAAATGATTTGAAACGTAAATCTTAAATGGGATAGAGCAATATTATTTGTAAAGGACCACAAAAATAATATATAAGTAAGCAGATATTACTCTATTTTGCCTTTATACTGATGTATAATGAACTTAAATAAACATTTTTTGTAATCCCTACAATCATTACTTATTTTATTTTCAGAAGGTTTCTTCGACTGGTTATGGCCGTATTCTTCTTTTTCTTTTACTAACACCATATTGATTTTACTAATACCTTTTTGATGTTACCTATTTCAGAAGAATTATTCCACGGGCTGCTACTTCTATTTATCTTTTGTATAATGTTAGTGTGAGTACTTGCATACTGCTTACTAACCCCGTATGCATGGACATTGGAGGGTCTAGAGTCGTTCAAATAAATGTAGTTTGGTTAAAAAAAAAGTAGAGGCTTGACGTGTGCGGTGAAGGAGGAAACCATGTTTCCTTATAACGCCGTTGGAAAAGTGGTGGGGTCCCTTCCAATCCCTACAGTCGAAGAAAGTGGACATTTTTATTTTACATGCCTCGATTCTCAATTACACGAAAAATGTAACCGTTTACCTAAATTGGTTTCAATATAATTAATAAACATAAAAATTTAACTCGTTTTTATTACGCAAATACTGTCGCTGTATATACACTACAAATATTATAATAAAAAATCAACATCTTTTATTTATAATCCAGAATTGCCTAGGGTAGTTTGGTTCCTGGACCGCCGAGCCCAATTTTGTTTACGTAGTCCTTTAAAAAATTGCCGAGCCCTCTCCATCCTATAATCCAGGATTACATCGTAACCAATCTGTAATCAAATATTTCCCACAGTATCTCAACGTCAACATTGTTTGCATGATTTATTTTCGGTCGTCCAATTTGTTCACTCTTGTGGCTAAGCCAGGAAGAGACAAAATAGAGAAGCGAGCAAATTGAAAACGCCGAATATAGACTCATTGTAAAAAAATGGTTGAAGAAAATGTGCCATGGATTAAGGAATTACACCCCATACAGACCACTCAAATTGGTTGGTTTAACCTTTGTGTGTCAACCGTTAAGTGTTAAAGGCCTTTAACCAGCCAGCGGCCGAGAATCCAAATTTCGTCGAAAGATGTTCTTATGTACCGGTCGGTTCCAACGAGAAAGATTAATCATTCTCCGTACCAGCTTTTTAAAATAATAACTCAAAATCGATTTTATTTCATTCGAAATTTGCTTTAATTTATACCAACATTCAAAAATGCTGAAAGGCGTGTTGATAAAACTATTAAAATTAAGTACTTTTTGTAATTATTTTTTAATCATAAGTATTTATAGTTTTTCAATGATGTCTAAGCAAAATAAGAATGTAAAAAAAACTTAAGTATTTTAGTTTGTAAGACCGTAAATAAATAGACAAACTGAAGTAGTTTCGTCACAAAACACGTGCGCGGATCTTTTTTCCCAGATAATTAAAGGATTTATTTTACTGCATGATTACATGATTTGAAATGTGTGTTATATAATACAAAATTTTGTTTAAAAATTTAACAAATCTGCCAACGACCTACGGTAAAACCTTATTGTACTAAAAATAAACATATTTTCCCAAAATTTAAAACATAGTTTTACTAGATAAAAGAATAATCTTTCGAAATCAATATATACAGGGTGTTAAGGGACGTACTTGACTTACTTTAACCAGTGATTCCTCAACAGAGAAATCCTGAGAATCACCGACAGAGAAATTCTCAGGCGGGCTAGAGCAGATAGAGAACTGCTTACAATAATAAAAATAAGGAAAATTTCATATCTGGGTCATATACTTCGAGGGGAGAAGTATCACTTGCTCCGTTTAATATTGAAAGGCAAGATAGAGGGTCGCCGAGGGCCTGGTAGGAGACAAATGTCTTGGCTGCGTAATATACGAGAGTGGACCGGCATTAGAAGTGTGGAGGAGCTATTCCGGGCAGCGCAAGACAGAGAAACATTTTCAATAGTGATCGCCAACGTCGGGGGACCTGATACGGCACACAAAGAAGAAGATCCTATGAATCCGTATCGACCGTGCTAGAGGACCTGGTGACTATATTGATTTATAGTCATCGATGTATCTTAAAGTTTACCGTTAGTTATTATTATTTTTGTAAAAAAATCCTCCACGTCATTGGTTCACGCATTTGTATTTGTTTTTTCACAACCAACTACAAAAGCAAAAAGGTTTTTCCTTTCTTTCCAATCAATTTGTTCAATTTCCATTCGTTTGAATATCACACAAATTCAATTATAATTGCCGGAAAGTGAAAAAAATAATTGTCTGGCTGAACCGAACACCAATTCCCACGAATTCTTTTGTCTCTTTAATTTAAATTCCCACTTTTTCTTTGGCGTATTTCCTCCCACATGTGTACCCAGAGCTCACCCAGTAGATAGTTACTTACCCAGGGGTAAACTGGGAAATCAAAAAAAAATTATAAAAAATTAGGCCAGTAAAATACGAAAACGGCCCTTTAAATATTACTGAATCGTTGGCCAAATTGGTAACTATTTATACAATGTCTGTAGATATTTTGCCAATTGCTAACATTAGGTTAGTCTGCCAACCACTTGCCCATGCACTGTTCATTTTGTTATATGTAGCTAGTAGCAAGGACAGTGATAAATGACAGCTAAATTGCTTAGTATTTATGTCGCTCTCCACTCGTGGACTGTGCAGTTACCATTTACCGTCAATAAGCAATTTAGTTTTACCAACTATGTTGCAATGATTGTCCTTCGTTCTACATAGGTAAGACAACTAGAAATATAAATATCAGAATCACAGAACATGTAAGATGCTTAAATAATAATAATTTTTCAGAGTTTGCTAATCACCTAATTTCCACAGATCACACTTTTAATAAGGACACAGGGGTTCAAATTCTTCACCGTAACAATAATAGCAAAAAATTAGATAATTTAGAAGCACTAGAAATCAGAAAATCCCTAAATAATAATTCTAGTATTTTGAATAACCAAATTAATTTATCTTTCAGTCCCATTCTAAACATTTTTCCAATTAACCGCTCTGTTCTTTTCGGAAATCCCGCAGTTACCCCCACCCCTTTGCTTACCTCCCACTCAAACGCCTAAAATTTGTATGTCTGTCAACATTCTGTATCATAGTTTAGTTATAATATTCTCCTGACGAAGGAAGGGTGCTTCCGAAACCGGTAGAGTGTTTATAAAATAAAAGTGGTCTACAACAACTTTAGAAGTGTTTTTATTGTAATTTAGTTTTATGCTCGATTTGAATCCTTTATATTTTTTCGTTTAAATAGATTTGTCCACCCATTGCGCACGCTTAATTTTGCAGTTTGGTAGGAATGTTAGGGCACGCACACAATCGAGTTTTACTACAAATATGGAAGAGTTTACTAAATAACTTGCTTACTTGCACGTGTGGTCGCACTTCTTTTTCCAGGACAGTGATTAACGGCTGTTGTTCCCAACTTTTCGATTGATCAATCTGAGTCTCCGATCAGCTAAATGATTTTTTTTACTAACGCTCGATTCGCCTGTTGGTCGGAGAGTTGCATTGGGAAGAACGTATTTGTGCATTTGAGGAGTGTTGAGCCAAATATTCGGCAGTTGATCAGTAGGATTGGGAACACTTACTTGCCTGTCCTTGCTTATTGTCCAATGCTACGGGAAAGCAAATGAGGACGTGTGAAAGAAATAGATACTTTTTTAATGCAAAAGTCATCTTAGAGAATAAACGAATCTAAGTAGTTTTATAGAAAATACGCTGTAATGTTCAGGTACATACGTATAGACAAAAGAAAGAGAGATATGGCGTGGGAGCCTGTTAACTGCAACCGATTTACGGCTAAATTGCACAGACTATCACAGCGGATTGTAGCGGAGACAATGAAAGTTATGCGTGTGTTATTTTGGTAAAACGCTGATGTGCATAGATGCGATTTGAAGTAGTATTGATGAACAGTGTTGACGACACTTTAAAGCTTGTCAGTGTTGACGGCAGCTGTAGTGTCCAGATAAAATTTTGAAAGTCTCGATCAAGTCACCCCTTTCTCTTCTATCTTTTAAGGTTGTTAATCTTAATTCCTTGATTCTATCTTCGTATCGCCGATCTTTCAAAGCTCTTGGTCTTAGTGGAACGTCTCTGTACTCCCTCTATCAGATTTATATCCTTTGAGAAGTAATATATTTTTATTAGTAGTGAAGATTCCTCGGATGCCAAGGCAGCTGTAGTGTCTATATAAAATTTTGAAAGTCTCGATCAAGTCACTCCTTTCTCTTCTATCTTTTAAGGTTGTTAATCTTAGTTCCTTGATTCTATCTTCATATCGCCGATCTTTCAAAGCTCTTGGTATTTTAGTGAAAAACTCTGTACTCCCTCTATCAGATTTATATCCTTTGCGAAGGAGGAGGTATAATAGTGGTTCATACCAATCTGTATGTTTCAAGTTTCCATGTTTTCATAATGTATGATCCACCCCTGCAGCCTGCCAACCCCGGGAGGGCGCCCTTTGGGGATGCGGAAAAAGGGCAAGTGTTGACACATGATGTAATACGTAATGTCGCAAGTCGCGAGCAATATGGCGGATCGATGTGTTTGCTCTAAAGGTTATCAATGTATTCATGTCGCTCATTATGAAGCCGGCTTTTTGCTTTTTGCTCCATCCGATGTTTTTCTTTTTTGTCCTTTGTCATCATTAAACAACGTCTGATTTCACACTTTAATCTCGAAAAAATCTTGTCGACAACTTGTATTCCTACCTAAATATTTTTCTACATACTATTTTTTTGGAGCAGTTACGTCCATAAAACGTGAATTTTAAACAATTGGTACCGATTCCCGATAGATATATTGAGGAAATAATATTTTTAATTCCTTTTAACTTAAATCCTTAATTAACTTAAACATATTTTTAATTAACTTAAATCCAACACAGTAGACCTCGCTACCAAAAATTATATCTCTAATTTTCTCATTTTTAATAAATCAAAACCAAAATGTCCACGGAAATCATAATACTTATAGGTTGGTACTTAAATACTTTCCTACTTAATTATAAACCATTTTTTATTGTAACATTTAAAAAAAATCAAATATTTTAATACAACGTCTCGATCCATTTCCCAAGCATTTTTTTTCTAATATTTTCCTTTTTACTGGAAAATTTTTTTCAATTGTTTAAATTATGAAAAAATTAAAAACTTCGCGAAACAAAATCAAAACGATAACGTTTTTACAAAAAAAATCCTACCTTTTCCGCCCTACTAATTTCCAATAATCCTTTTTTTTCAAGCATGGAAAACCTAAATTTTCCGAGAATAAAAAGTTCGCTAGGTGAAAATTTTCCAAACTTCACGTAACATCAAAAAGTCAAAAGTCTTAAAAATAATTTTCCGGGTTTCCCAGAAGAAATTTTTACAGAAAAATATTTTTTCAAGGATTAAAGATTTCCCGTCATGAAAAATTTCCAAAAATTCACATAATATCAAAAAGATTCTTGTACGTGTCTTTAAAAAAAATTGCCGACCTATCTTTCGTCCTATTGTCCGACCAATTTTTTTTTTGAGATTTTCGCAGAAGAAGCAGTAAATTTCTTAGTTAATGGGAGTTGTTTCTTAGTAGAAATCAGTTTTTTTTCGTCCAGTGAATTTCAAATGAACGAAGTTACACGACGCAGATAATATGTACAAATGTTTTTTTTATTTGGATAAAAAAGTGAATAGTTACCTATGTAATAAGTAATTCATTGAATACATTCTAATAATTATAAAGGGGCAAAACTCTATTATCAGGTAAACCCGTCCAAAAGCCGGCCTGCAGGAGCAAAAAACTTGCGGAAACGGATTTTTATCTGCTAGTAAGGAATATTATACAATTGGCCGAAGAAATCTCAGTGACAATTCTTATTTCAAACTTTTTTTTCAGTAGGTTAATTATTGTATAGTTGTTATTGAATAAAGACACAAATATACCTACCACAGATGCGTGTGGGCAGCGCCTTCTCTATTTAATAGTTAAGTTGTCTTTGGTGTGGGCGATTTACGATTAATCGAACGACAGCGACACTTTTGTACCTACTTATCCACTGGAGCGACACGGCGCGATTTTTATATTTTTCCTCGGATTGCTCGTGATATTTTGGTGACCGTTTTGAATATTTTCCGACCATCTTAAAAAAATCATACCTCCGAATTTTAATGTGGAGACATACAAACTGATCATAATTCTATATAGTCAATGAATTCACCTATCTTGGTTGATTATCACATATTCGTAGGATTTATGAAAAACATATTATAAAATCGTAATCATTTAAAACGGAACTATTCTCAGGATTACCTCCCTATAAACTCGCCTAGGAAGTTCAATTTTCCCTCCAGATAAATTATTTTCTACTAGGTTTCTTTTAAATGATCTAACTTATAATCTATGTACAAATGTATACAAGAAAACTGAATTTTGATACGTTGTGAACTGTTTAACGTTCCCTTTCAATAATTTTTGAGACAAATTTAGTCGAAAAATGGCGACACATTTAATCAGACAAATAATAGTAACAATAATAGCTGCAGTACATCAAACAGATACATCTATTATCTTAAATTCACAATACCAATTAAACTTGATTATTTGTTTATTTATACAAAATATCGCATTATCAAACACAGTCCGTTCGGCAAATAAATGGAAAAAAACATGACCACAAAACTTTTGTTTTCCAAATAATCACTGATTTTTTAAGATTTAAATACGTTGAAACACTTGAATGCATTGCTAATTCAATCGTTATAAAACTGGTATTCAAATAAGTTAGAAAAATCCACTAAAACACGACTAAATTCCGCATTTTACACGGACACATTCTGATAGTTTAACATTTTACATAAATCTTCCAAACATAAATCTTCGTTTACCAATATTTCGAATACAACTAAAGTAACTGCCATCTATTGTTACGAATATAAATAGTATCTTTCCCTCTATTAAAAAACGTCAAAATAAAACCGCGGGCGTGTTTGAAAATATTACAAAAAATTTTTGAATGCATCAACGTAAAATTTGCTGAAATTCAGCAGCTAAGCTAACTTAGGTTTTGTAGGTGGTGCTAAAATTCAGCAAAAAGCGCTCCAGTGATTATTAATACTAATGTAGACGAGCAACGAACAACCTTAAAAATATTATCCAAATCCGATTTTACACACTGGTATCACCGGGCACCGCTCTCCGGCCGAGTGCATGAAAATGCAAAATTATTCCGGTTTCAACGTTCGTTCCATCCACCTGCTTTTCCTCTAAGTGAGATAATTATTAAATCTGTGCTAACTTATTGTACACAAAGTTTCAATATAAATATATTTGACTCGCGTTAATAAAGAGTTATTATTGAAAACCTCGACAACACACGCATCCAGTTTACAAACGTGGCAAGACCTGTAAACTGTCAAACCCTCCGGATAAAATACCTTAACATAACCCATGCTAATAATGGTTCACGGCCCATCTCCCGTTTCTATTATCTATTTGTTTAACTGTGCTTGAACAAAGGATTAAAGGAAAAATCTTAACGATAATATTTTCCAAGAACTCCCTTTTCATGAAAAGCTTTCTTTCGCACGAAACATTGTCTTTCGATTTTTCATTTTGAATCAAGCCTTTTCATATATCACTACGGGCGTGTTGGCACTAAGGCATGAAAAGGTTCGGGTTTTATGAAAAAAGTAAAACATCGAACTGGCTTTTATGCGGAAGCTTGGAAAGGCGAACCAAGCTTTGGTGTTTTTTCCTCTTTACAATTTTAATAAAATAGCTCACCTTTACAAGAAAGCATATTCAGTGATAAGTTGTTGCTATTTGGTGTTGTGAACTATGTTATTAGGTATTCTAGAAAATTTTCCTGCCATGTTGAACTTTTACGCGCAATATACCTTTATAGAAGTAACTACATAGATAATAATAACAAAGGAGATTGGCTAGGAACTATTATTATTCACATGAAATCGCGCGCACCAGTGTCGGCAATATCATTCACCTGTACTATTAAAAATTGCATCTGCACATAGCGGCGCGTTGCCTTTTTTTATACCTACAATCCTACAATTCATACAAAGAGAAAACTTTCTTTGGTTCCGCTGCGTTTACAGCCCGTGCAGTTTGGCAGTGACTCAGCGACAGTCGGATCGCTGCTATGCCACATCTTTATTTATTTATATAATAATAGAGTACATAATATAAAAAGTGATTCAGAAAAAGAAAAACCGCAAAGTTTCCACGTTGAAAAGTGTTTGTGTTGGAATAGAAGATGTTCTCAGTATCATTGACTGCTATATTTTAAAAAAACCTTACTTGAAATGCTTCGGTTACTGAGTTATTTCAAAGTCAATGAATTTCTAAGAAAAACCCAATGGAAAAATAAAACCTATAAAACAAATAAAAAATGAAGTAGTAGAGAAGATCGCGTCAGTGAGGAGAGACTCTTTGAAGAATCAATAGGATTTTCCTTTCGAAACTCTCCTCGCCGACGAAAAATATTTCTTTGTTCATATGAAGCGGATACTTTGTGATGTGACATTATTAATTTAAAATAAAACAATAACTTTGTAAACACCACTTTTATTTTTATACTTTATGCCGACCGGGTTTCGCTACAACCGTAGCTTCATCAGGGCAGTATAATTCTCTACTAACATTAGGTTACATGTGTGTTATAATATATAATGGGCCGGACTCGTCAAGTGTAGGGGGAGGAAGAAGATATAGATGGAGAATTGGGAAGGGAACGGACGTGTTCTTTATCAATAGGGAACAATCTTAGTATGGGACTTTTATTTAAATTTAGTTGATTATTAATTACCTTACTATTAGTGTTTATGGCTTTCCTAAGCTCAAGTGCCTCTAGATTATCCAACCTTACTCCGATATTGTTTTTATGAATCAGTTTGGCGCCGGCTGTTTGGTCAAATTTATGATCTTTTTCGATCAAGTGGTTGGCGAATTCTGAAAAACCCGAGCTGTGTAGACATCTGAGATGTTCTTTTACACGGGTGTGTATGTTGCGCGCTGTTTTACCAATATAAAAAACTGAGCAGTCACTGCATTGAAGCGAATAAATTCCCGAGTGAGATAAGCTATCATCCTTATCCTTACCGTTCATTAAAAGTTTGCCTAGATTATTATTAGTGTAAAATGCTGGTTTGATTTCTGATGGGAGATTTTTAACACTTTTTTGAGAGAAATTATTGATGTACAGGATTCTACGCCATTGATACGGTTGATTATTATTACTTGGTATATTATTATTATGAGGTGGACTGTTGTATAAAAATTTACTTGTGGATAATTTCTTTAATTTTTTATTTAGAATGTTATCTACTATTTTTGGGTTGTAACCGTTATTTATTGCTATTTGTTTGATCGTAGATAGTTCTATTGCAAAGTTAGTATTTGATAAAGGTACTGTAACTAATCTATGTGTCATGGAATGAAAAGCTGAATGTTTATGGGAGTTGGGATGGTTAGATGAATTGTGAATCATTATATCGGTGAACGTCGGTTTGCGGTAGATTTTATATTCAATTTTATTATTTATTATCGATAACGTAAGATCTAAAAAGTTTAAGGTAGAATTGGTTCCTATTTCTATGGTGAATTTAATTTGTTTATGGAAGGAGTTTATTAGCAGCAGGAAGGAGTTTAATTGTCTCTTTGTTCCTAACCAAACACAAAAAACATCGTCAACATACCTCTTCCACAATAATAAGTTTTGTAATAATGGTGATTTACTATTAAAAATATTATTCTCTAAATTGTCCATGAATATATCAGCGATGAGAGGCGATGTCGCTGCCCCCATGGCCAATCCTTCTTGTTGTCGATAAAAACGTTCATTGTATTGAAAATAGTTTTGGTTAAGACATATATTAAACAGGTGAGATAAATCCTTAGTGAAATTATTTGGTAACTTTGAATTTTGTAGCAATTTAGATAATATATTTTTGCTTTCGGCTACGGGAATATTTGGAAACAGGTTCACAACATCGAAGGAGACTAATTTTGCACCCTTGGGGATATGTAAGTTTTCAAGCTCATCAATTAAGTCAAAGGAATTTCTAATGGTGTATTTTGGAGCAAAAACTTTTGAGTTATTGAATACATTAGTTATAAATGAAGCTATTTTGAAATTTGGGGCATTGCAACTTGATACGACTGGTCTTATAGGTATGTTCGGTTTATGGAGTTTTAAGAAACCATATAATTTAGGGGCTTTTGGATTTTTTGTAAAAAATTTTACTTGTTGATATGAGTTGTCTTGAAAGATTGGGGATTTACATGATCTTAGAGCACTTTTTATATTTTCTTGGAACTTCGTGGTGGGGTCCTTAGGTAGAATGTCAAATTTGCATAAAGTATAAAAATAAAAGTGGTGTTTACAAAGTTATTGTTTTATTTTAAAGAAAAATATTTCGATATCGGAAGAGATTTGGTTCAGGAGCAATATACTCCTCCCCATCGGAAGAAACTTTGACAGATTGGTCCTACATTTAGGAAGATAATCTATGATGGCGCTGTCTAAAACAGTACTTGAATAATGTACAAGTATTCATAAGTTAATAGAACTTACACAGAACGTGAAAATAAACTTCAAATATTTGATCGATTGTTCAAATTTTTTTGAATCAACCCTTCCATAGACACTCGATGAGGATTCTAGTAGAGAGCCGAACCACTCTCCTGTCTACTGCGGACCAAGGAGAAGTATGGAATTCTCAAAGTACCTACAGGTATCCGAAAAACACTGACGATTCGAAGAACAAACTCTAGCATCTTAAAGCCGACTGGCATATCTTTTAGATAACAAAGAAACGTTGGTTAAAAGCGGAGGAATCGCAACACGGCGTACTATCCCAAAAATCAATGATTATTTTTGTTTGCATTAACTCTACACAAGAGGCCCTAAGGAAAACAATTCCCTTCTGGGCCTATGTCAACTTTGGAAATGGAGGATGGATTTTTTAGGAAAGGAAGGAGAGTAAGGGGAAGGAAAAAAGGTATAGGTAAGGGGTGGGTAAGAATCTGGGGATCAGTGCGTCCAGGAGGGACGGACGTACAAATTCTCCCACTCCGGTACCCACTTCCGAGAGAATCCTAATGGAGAGGTCAAAAGGTCTTCCTCAACCATCCTTCTTTCTCAATCAACGTCTCTTCCGATCCGGCCTGCCATGCAGTTGGTGGGCAGACACATCGGCCGCCTAAACAAACCTCACCCCTATGAACCCTGGTACCCCTGCTAAGTAACCAAGCACATCTAACCACTTGTGATGATCTATGTCAGAGTCGTTGGTTATCCAATAAATCATTTATTGGATAACCGGGGCGGCAGTTCCATATCCGCATCCCAAATACGATAATACTTTGATTGTGGAAATCTCGAATCGTATCCAGCAATCACATTCCATACATTTCATCCGACCCAATACCCTCCCTATGTTTAACTAAATTTAACACATTCCCAGTAGACGGTAGGTACAGAGCGTAAAATAGAATCAAACCACCGTTGTATTCAATTAGGTAATTCTATTTGAGTCTTGCGCCCGTTGTGCTTCAATTTGCTTTGCATATGTACCTATTCCGTTGCAGTCTAGCCTCTGAGATTCGGGAAATAAACTCAGCCTGATGCATTACTTATCTCATTAGATGCACTCAGGGTGATTGGCTTAATTTCCCGCAGCTTATGACACTCGGATCTTGGCAGGCAGACGTATAATTTATGCAATAATTATAAATGCATCTATTCTTACAGCAATCGAAGACGAAACTGTACTGCAGATAAAACTTGTATTTCTGCGAACAATGGAGCTCACGAGTTTCTAAATATCTCTTATTTAATAAATCAAAATAAAATTTCCTTTGAAATCAAAAGATTATTATAAGTAGGTATTTAAATACCGATCTACTTAATTTTTAAAAATTATTATTTTAGGTAACATTTCTTTTATTTCTAATCCGGAATTTTTATACATTTTTTTTTTCAAAGAAATGCCACTATCTTAATGGAAATTTTTTGCGTAGTTTCTTCAGACAGGTACCGTACCACAGTATTGAAAAAATGCGAATAGGGGAGTCCAAATAAACACGATGATTTTACGCCAGGAAGCAGTACTTTTACTCTATACTGAACCATAATCAAAGTTAGACACCTAGTCAAAGTTTCATAATCTTTACTCTATACTGAACCACAATCAAAGTTAGTCATCTAGTCAAAGTGTAATAATATTAACTCTCTACTGAACCACAATCAAAGTAGCCATCTACTCAAAGTTTAGTAATATTAACTCTATGTTGAACCACAATCAAAGTTAGCCACCTAGTCAAAGTTAGCCATTTAATCAAAGTTCAATTATCTTTACTCTATACTGAACCATAATCAAAGTTAATCATCTAGGCAAAGTTTAATAATATTAAATCTCTACTGAACCACAATCAAAGTAGCCATCTACTCAAAGTTCAGTAATATTAACTCTATATTGAACCACAATCAAAGTTAGCCACCTAGTCAAAGTTAGCCATCAAAGTTCAATTACCTTTACTCCATACTGAACCATAATCAAAGTTAGTCATCTAGTCAAAGCTTAATAATATTAACTCTCTACTAAACCACAATCAAAGTTAGCCATCTACTCAAGGTTTAGTAATATTAACTCTATATTGAACCACAATCGAAGTTAGCCACCTAGTCAAAGTTAGTCATTTAATCAAAGTTTAATTATCTTTACTCTATGCTGAACCATAATCAAAGTTAGTCATCTAGTCAAAGTTTAACAATATTAACTCTACACTGAACCACAATCAAAGTTAGCCATCTACTCAAAGTTTAATAATATTAACTCTATATCCACAATCAAAGTTAGCCACCTAGTCAAAGCCAGCCATTTAATCAAAGTTTAATTATCTTTACTCTATGCTGAACCATAATCAAAGTTAGTCATCTAGTCAAAGTTTAACAATATTAACTCTATACTGAACAACAATCGAAGTTAGCCATCTACTCAAAGTTTAATAATATTAACTCTATATTGAACCAAATCAAAGTTAGCCACCTAGTCATAGCCAGCCATTTAATCAAAGTTTAAATTATCTTTTCTCTAAACTGAACCATAATCAAAGTTAGCCACCTAGTCAAAGTTAGTCTTCTACCGAAACTACCCATCAGTTCGTTCGTTCTAGTCAAAGTAAGGTTTATTTGATTAATAATTTGGGAGCAGCAATAATAACTTTACAAACCGTCGATGAGTCAAATATTGCAAAACGGTTAAAAGTTCTTCGTAGTTCTGACAATAAAGTGAAAATCTGATTATTTGAAGCAACCAAAAACTCTTGAACATTGTGTTTTGGGCTTTAAGACTTTTATTTCTGATTTCGGAAATTTTTTGTTTGACCTGTAAAAAGTATCTCTAATAATTTATGGTTGTTATTAATAAATGAGGTATTACTGTTCAGCAAAGTGAAATCTCATTTAATAAAGTCCGCGCTGAATGTAAAAATAATAGTATCTTCACCGATCCGATATATATTTTTGGACTAATAAGTCCTTTTGAGAGACAGTTCGCGTATGTCTCACTATGAGCTTAGACTGCCTAGGTACTATGACGTCACTATTTCATCTGTATTTGTACGGGCATTTATGGGTAGTGTCGGTAGTGACGTCAGGGCCGAGACCAAAATGGAGCGGCTAGCCTACGAAATTGAACCGTGTTATGAAATATTTAATAAATTCCACGTGGATGAATTAGTCCCTGAAAAATATTTCAGATAATTGGACTTTACCGTCTTACTTGGAGGTTAATAAGAAGAGTATCGGTTTACATGCACCATTGATACATTTGTACAGAATTCATCGAACTCAGGAAGCCAATGTTCACTAATATGCTCATCCATACAATTCACTGGGTTACCAAACGACGCGACGGCTAAAAAGCCAAAATGGCGCTGACCATATGATGACAGTGTTACGTTTTGATTTTTGTGGAACACCCCAACCTTACAATTATAATTTCACTCAATTATTGTCATCGCACCCCCATTTGCAAACATACTTATTCTTCGGCATGCCAAGACGCAAAAATTGGGTTGGCGTCAGGGAAGACTCACTTACCCTCTTCATTTTATGATTCAAGCTTACGCTGTTTTCGTACCCAATTTAATCATAAATTTTACTGCAAATTATTCGCATGGGTTATACATCTAATATTTATCGCAATAAAGGTATTAAAAAAAAAACACCTCTTCAGTTTTGGAAATAGCACGAGCGATTGAGATGGCGCGCATCCCCCAAAGGGTAAGCATTTTGCGAGAAGAATGACGGAATCAGCTGCGTATGGTTCCAGCGCGCAAGAAATATTATTTGTGACAAGGAATAATACCTAAATATTATTAATATATAAGTCTGTTTTTCTACAGTACCTATCTACTTTAGTTTTTTTATGGTAGACTGGGTGTTTACAGATTTTGTAGGTTACTAAAAATGCCGGTAGTCTAATTCCCTGCTTAATATTATATGTTGAGAATAGTAATTTTAATATCCGCGATTTAGATACCCCTTTTAAAAATGGGAATGTTAAAAGGTTTGTAGGTGAAAAATGTTCTGCTTTTCCTCAAAAATATGTACATACCAATTATTTAACTAATTATATTACATACGGATCACTTAATAACAATTTTCTCTTGCCTCTCTTTGTATTATTTTTATCACTTGAGTGAGTTTTTACATAACTTTGTATTTTTTATGTACATACAGGCGGCGTGCGTTGCAATGCCACTGAGATAAAGAAATTGTTTCTCCCTGCATGTCCTTTCCCATTTATCCCTGTTCCCCATCCGCCTCCCCTTCCCCTCCCGCGTACCCGTCCCCTTCCCACCTTTCCCGCATTTGCCCTGCCCCTCCATCCTTCCCTCCCTGCCGCTAAACAATACGAAATACACTCATTTCACATGAAAAAGGTTTCATAGTTTTAGGTGGAAAAAAAAACATAATTTTTCAAAAAACTCGCGCGCCACCTATTGCAATTTTTTTATACAAATTTCATAACGCTAGAGCTTACCAGTATATAAAAAAAAACCTTCGTACAACAACCAACCAAAGTTTCATCGCAACCGGATGAATAGTAAAGGAAATAATTTCATAATGCCAGAGCTCACTATTATATATAGAAATAAAATTTCGGGCATGCGTTTCATGGCAATCGGATGAATAGTTTAGTAACGCGTAAGGGACAAACATAGAAACTATCGTTTTTATGTGTCAAAATTATTATATCCTTTGACCGAGTATCTTTTTGTGATTTCATGTACATAGTTAAATATTAACTGAATTCTGTAAAAATCCATTATAAATATAATAAATAAGTAAATACAATCCAACACATTTAGGTCCGGCGCAAGAAGCAAGAAGCAAGCATCTCTCATCTTCTCGAGAGGAAATGGCCATTACGGAATACTTCCCGGAACATAATAACGCCATTAGATCCTGCGGCTATCAGATTGATGGCTGTGTTCCTACTTCATATTTACTTCCTTCTCCTACCTTCCATTAAACATCGGAAAATAACTTATTAATATACCTTTTCATAGTGTTAGATTATTCTTATTTTTTTAAAGTTATGTAGGAAGTACCACACAGATTAATCTCAATAGTTTATAATAAAGCATATAATGGTTCATATAAAATCGTATATATAATATACAGGACGTCCCGCATATACCGGACTAATTTTAACCAGTGATTCCTGACCTTATTTGGAGTAATAAATGAAGATGAAATTTTGGTCTCATGTTTGTTGTAGGGATGTGACTTTTACGTAAATAATCGATTATTGAATAATTGATTATTTTTCTTATGGTGGATTTCTTCATTTACCGAGAATGCTAAATGCAATGCTAATTGTAAAAGTAAACGGTCAAATGCATAGAAATTTCGTTTAAATTTTAAATTTCGATCGTTTACTTTTACAATTAGCATTGCATTTAGCATTCTCGGTAAACGAAGAACCCACCCTAAGCTTGAAAAATCGATTTATTAATAATCGATTTTTCTTGAAAAATAATCAATTAATAATCGATTTTTCCCCAAATTTAACAAATTAAAATAAACGCGTAAAATATCTTTAATCACAGTTTTAATAATTAAAAAATATTCAACAGAAATTATAAGTTTTAAAATAATCAAAAGAAATTACAAGTTTTTTTTTACACAAGAACACAAATTAGAAATCCGTGGGCAATGAGCTTAGGAATAAGATCTTAGGTAAGCGTTTGGATAATATACGATTCCTGGACTTAGTTAACACGGCGCGGCGCCAGCTTTTGAAAACAATCTCTCTGCTGGGTCCGAAGACGCAGGCACCAAAATGTTTATAAACATCATCAGGATGCCGCGCTCCGGATTCCGGACTAAGCGTAGCAGGGCTGCGAATGAAAAAATCTGCAGCGTAAAAAAAAGGCGATTGCTAATTAACCGATTTTTTAGAAAATTAAAATCTAAAGATGTAACTTTTGCATAGAATATTTTAACATCGATTTATAAATAATCGATTTTTTAGAATATTAAAATCGCTTAATAAAATCTATTTTTGTTGGAGAAAATGCAAATTTTTATCGATTTTTTTCACAATCGATTATTTTTTCACATCCCTAGTTTATTGTATTATTTTTGGGTTTATTTTTTTTTAAATAGAAACTTTAGTAGTGTCTCTAATATAATACTCATTGAAAATATAAATCAAATCTCTGATTTGTCACAATCAATAATCACATCATTCTCAATATTCGAATAGACAGCGGTATTTCATTCCAAATTATTGATGATCAATAGCTGAAACTACCTATGTAAATGTATTTATTTTTAGTTTTTTCTTTGTTTTACAATGAAAATTTAGAAAATAATGTGTCCTTACTGGGGTACCCAGTTCTAAGGTCACATTGTAAATGTTTTCGTGTTTGAAATATAAGTAAATACCTATGTTAAAATATTACAAGTGGAAAATTATAAAGTCATATCTAGAAGAAAGCACAATACAAGCTATAATCATTGTTACGTTGCAAAATTGTTTCTATATTCTTCCTTCCCATGTCCATAATCCATCTTAATGCTTCTTTTGAAGTCGGTTATTTTTTTAACGGTTTTTATTGCAAGTGGGAGTATATTAAATAATTACATAAACCCTCTGTAAATTAATCGTCTTTATTGCAGTATTCTGAAAGACTTCCACGCTTTACGTATGCACTGACTAAAATTCAAGTTACGTAAAAACACTTACTCGCTCGGCGATTCAGAAATGCATGACGCCATTGCATCCAGGGAGACTCATAAAATATTATGACCCTTATTAAAAAGCTTAGTTTTGTCCTAGAAAACTATGAGAGTGAAGTAATTGATATTGCGGGTGGTTTAAAAATGTTTTAAAAGGCTCTATCGCTACTTTTAAAAGCTTTAAAGTTGTTTTTAAAAGGCTCGGGTGCATCAAATGATCCTTGAATACCGCACTACAGACCTAACTGCTCCCAGCTAACTGGAGCCAGTGATACTAAGGCAAAGAGAAAGATTTGGGAAGAGGAGGGTGAAGAAGTACGTAACTAATCACATCTGGTTGCCAAATACGGCTAATGTGGCCTTTTACCAAGTTAACTACAGGGTATCCGGGGGTAAAGTGCATTAACTTCGGGAGGTGATTCTACATTATGGTAGGAGTAAACAAGATTAATAACTTTTTCCGAAATTCCAACTTTTTTTTTCCCGTACAAAAAGACGTACCTCTAAAAATCCTTAGTGTGAGGTACGATCTTACTTGCTGAGCCTACCGGTCGCCCGACTCGATTGTGATTGGCCCGTACGGTAACAGCGGAAAATAATAAATCTGGCCGCACACGCCGGACTAATTTTATCTTTTTACCTCAAAACTACCCCTAATAGTTGGAATTTCGAAAAAAGTTATTTATCTTTTTTACTTGTTCTATCATGTAGAATCACCTCCCGAAGTTAATGCACTTTACCCCCGGACACACTGTATATTCGGGACGGGCACTGTGGTCGCCAGCCACACAAACGATGTAGTGGGAAGGGACCTGCTGGCCGTATCGACGCCTGGGGAGAAAGGTAAAAAAAGGGAAAAAGAGGAAAAATTGGGAAAAATGGGGAAAGGAAGGGAGAATAAGGAAAAATGGGGAAAAATTGCAGAAAGGGAAATTGAAGATAAAGAAAAATTAAAGATTAAGAAAAATTGTAGATAAGGAAAAAAGAAAGAAAATGGGAATAATGGGGGAAATTTAAAAAAAAGTAGAAATGGGGAAAACGATGGGAAAATGGAGAAAGAAAGGGAGAAAATGGGGAAAAGGTCGAAGACAGGGGGTACAAAGATAGATGGGCCTTGAGAAAGACGATAGAACAATTGTAACGGAGTTTTACGGGAGGCAGGTCGGCCAGGAGAAAACCACTATCCCTCCCGCCACCTCACAATTGTACCAACTCTTTTTCTTTGTATTAGGGAACGTACCCATACTACGTGACCTCTTCGGGGGGGGGGGTCTTCAAAATGTCACGCTTGGTACAAATGAGCGGCAGTTTGCTTAGGATTTTGGTCACTGGGGGGGGGGGGGGGGGGTAAAAATTGCAAAAATTTGGTCGCGTAGTATGGGTGCGTTGTATTAGAGCCGTTAAAGGTGGTGAGGTGGCGAGGTGTGTGTATATTGTATGCGACATTTTTGTATCATAGCCGTGAGGTGGTGATGAGGTGAGCCGTTTGTCTTGGGGACTTATAATATATGGAACTTTAAATTCCTCATACATACTCGTTTGTATTTTTGCCGTATCGTGGCGTACGGTCCTAAACAATTAAATTCCGCACAAGAGTCCCAACCTGAAAGCTTGGAGTTAGTTAGGGACTCATCACCACTCGTACAACAATAATACATAGGTACATTCGTAAGAGGTGACCGCAGTCACTTCAATGCCCAAGTCTGTCGTTATTTTGTGTAGGTTACGCGCTTAATAATTCTATGAACTAACTCTCCAACACAAAATATGTGAAAAGGTAGGTACTTACATTAAATTATTTACGACGCCGATTGAAGTTATCAAGCATAGTTAATAGACGGGCACTGCACTTTGTTGAAAAACTTGATCATAAAGCCTGGGGTAGACATCCTTCTTCTCATTGCTTTCGAGGCACCAGATTTTTTTCAAAAATCCTTTTATTGTTAATTCCATTCTGGTAAGTGATGATGAACTTTTAAAAACGTACTATAAATAATTTGTGATAATACAATCAAGTTTTGGTTTGGTGTTGGTTTTGGTGTTTATTAAATAAATGATCTTATTTGAAATGGTTGGAAACAAAAGAACACCTTTGCATGGCAGTGTTTTACAGACTTGGGAAACTTTAAAGCGAAATGCACATTTTGTTTCAAAGTCATGTAATATCGAGGTGGTGGAAGATTTAGATTAAAGTTATTCGTGAACATTGAGTAATGAAATATTTGTTGAACATTGAGTAATGAAAGATTTTTTTCAAAAATCTGTCCATTTTAATGTCACCTACTGCGGTTAGTTAGATTCGAGTTTTTGAACTTTTGATTTCAATGGACTGCTTATCGAATTTATCAATTATTTTCCGTTTCTTGGGTACCGGTTGTATGTTCAAATCACTTTGCACAGTCGCAATATTATCCTGAGATCTAATTAAGTATTGATACAAAAGTTCTTGAATTCCAAAATGCCTGGTCACATGAACATTCATTATAGAAAACTTTTTTTAAATCTAGGATCCAAAAGTGAGCTGTCAACAAATATTTCATTACTCAATGTTCACGAATAACTTTTATCTAAATCTTCCACCACCTCGATATTACATGACTTTGAAACAAAATGTGCATTTCGCTTTAAAGTTTCCCAAGTCTGTAAAACACTGCCATGCAAAGGATGTTCTTTTGTTTCCAACCATTTCAAATAAGATCATTTATTTAATAAACACCAAAACCAACACCAAACGAAAACTTGATAGCATTATCACAAATTATTTATAGTACGTTTTTAAAAGTTCATCATCACTTATCAGAATGGAATTAACAATAAAAGGGCTTATTACCTCAAAATACAAAACAAAACTATGAATACAATTCTTACTATATGGTTATACTAGTACAAATACTGCCGCACAAAATGACGAAATATGTTAAACAGTTCACTCGTCAATAGTTAAAAAATTACTGAATCGCTGTATGAAAGATATGTCCTTTTATTTTATTTGATTCAATATCATAATACACGCATCGATATACAGGTTAATGATTTAATGTCGGTTTTATGTCACCCCTATGTCACGTCTTCCCTCTTTTTACATCGTAAAGCCGAAGTCCCAATTTATTCCATACAAATAAATATTACCTCCATTAATAGAACGCATTAATAGATTAAGCTTAATAACCTGGAGAATGTTAATCAATATTTACTTCGTCTCGGCTGAGTTATACATGCACTTACATATTTTTATTATTTTTTTTTTTTTAATAATAATTTTTTTTTGGTTACATACATAAAAATATTACAAAAAACATTTCTTTTGATAAGAAGTAAAAAAAAAAAAAAAAATATGTAGCTTAACGATAAACAATAATACAATTTAACAACAAAAAAAAGATATTACAATATTATACATATATGTATGGTAACAAAAAAAATCCCACATAGGCATCGCCAGTTCGTGGGTATACTTAAGTTTTTTTTAATGCAGTTAAGATACAACATAGCAAATTAAACTTTAAATTAGTAAATTGAAACATAATTATGTTTTAACATATTTATAGAACAAATAATTCCGTATTTAAAAAACAAAAGTTAAGAAAAAAAATATATATATATGAAAAACAAAACAGGTTAAATAAAAATTAGGGATTTGTAAAGTTATAACAGGTAAGATGTTATAGCAGGTAGGTTTTTGTGTCATTTGTAGTTATCCAAGTCTTTATTAATTTTTTGTATATGCTGTAAGAGGATATGTTTTTAGATTTAATTTCTATAGTCTGATACAGTGCATTATAGATTTTTGGTGCAATGAAAAAAGCATGTCTTTGCGCAAGCCTAGTTTTGCATAGGGGAACCTCAAATGCATTATTTACTCTACTGCTGGAGCGTTTTTCGTTTTTTGTAAAATATACATTTCGTGAAAATATATATTTCAGACATTGCATACAGTAGATTTTTCTTATATCTAAGAGTTCAGCTTCTTGGAATAATTGCAAGGAGGGGTAGGTAATATCTTTATGCAACATTATTTTTATTATTAATTTCTGAGTAATTTCTAGTTGCTTAATATGGGTATCATAAATACCCCCCATCCAATTATTCCATAAGATATTGATGATTGCACCAATGCATGATATACCAGTTTCATTCTTTTAATATCAACTATGTTATTTAATCGTTTAAAAATGTAAGTCAAAAACCTAAGTTTATTTACAAGGTTTTCTACGTGATTTGTCCATTTTAGTTGGCTGTCTATAATAATTCCTAGGTATTTAACTGTGTTCCCCGATACATACATAAATAATTTTATCTAAACAACACAAATACATAAATCAAAAATCTGTTTCTGAAAAAATAAGAAAATATTATACAGATTTAGGAAATGAGATTTAAAGAATTTGGCATTCTCGGACTATAAAAATATTACCATTTGTTATTTCGGCTACTGGCATTAGCTCTCTTATTCAAAATTTAGGATTGTTAGATTTGTCAAAGAATTTATATACAAAAATGCAAAAATCAGTCATTTTAACCCTAGAAAGATAACCTACGCCTCAGAGGCGCCCGCGACGGTAAGAAAACGCTGTCTCTTTCTAATGAGCGCGCGCATCCAGCTGTCCTTTTTTGTTAGCTAAGTCGACGGTTTTTACGCGGTAAGTACCAGATTTGTGCAGTTATGACCAGGTAATGCGCTCCGAAGGCGCATGGTTATCTTTTGAGTGACTTTTAGTAAAAGTATAAATTTGTTTATACTTACATTAGATGTTTATTATAGGTATTTTTTGTTGTTGTTTTAGCATCAATTTTTTTACCTTCATCATGACGAGCCGAAGAACTATCTGATGATGCAATATTGAGATTTATGGCTGAAGAAGAAGAGAGCAAGCATGATGGACATCAGGAAAGTGGCAGTGAAACAGAAGACCATGTGAGTGAAGATGAAATGCAGAGTGACTATGAAGATGAGTTCATCGATGATGAGGTGCCAGAAGAATTGAATGATACACAAAATGAAGACATTATAACTCCACCAGTATCTCCAGAGCCTGGAAAAGGCAAAAGACACATTCGATCAAATGTGCTCCTCAATATCATGTTCAAGGAAAACCAATAGGTGGCCAATGGCTGTACTTTATGGCATACTGATCATGGCATTCGTCAATTCTTATGTCATATACTGTCACAACGTTCCAGCAAAAAATGAAAAGCCTCTAAATAGAAGGGAATATATAAAAAAAAATTAAGCACTCAGTTATCTGAACCATGGATGACGGAAAGACTCGAAGCTCCTACTTTGCTCAAGCGTGTGCGAGACAATATCACCAATATTCTTCCGAATCCAGATGTGCAGAGCTCTAGAGATAATGAAGAAGAACCTCCAGCCAAGAAAAGACGGTATTGCAGCTTTTGATTAAGTAAAAAAAAAGAATGTCAAAGATGACTTGCGCCAAATGCAAAAAACAGTTTGCGGCGATCACAAAAAAGATGTTTGCTTTGAATGCCTCTAAACCAAATTTTTAGCCAAATAATTATTGTTTTGACTGATCATTTTATAATTGATTAGTAAATTAAAATAGTTTTATAAAAAAGATATAAATTTGTGACAATATTTTCCTGTAAACAGAATATGGTTAATTTTGTTGATTTTTTCTAGAGGTTTTTTGATTTAAGTTTAATATTTAAAATAAATAAATATTTTCACTAAAACAGTTTTTTTATTATTAGTTCATTAACCACACATTAAAATAATCAGCTAAATAAATACATTACGCAGATATTTAATAAAAAAATCAATAATTTATTATGCGCCTCTGCAGCGTATGGTTATCTTTTATGTACAGCAGAATAAGGTTATCTTGGGTTAAATACATGTAGGATTACGAAAGATTTTTTTAATGTCTGCATTGAGGAATCAGTAGGATTTATCGGTCCAGCTAGAAGTTCTACCGAGCCGAACCCACTGATATGAAATATCTGGAGTCGGTGAATTATTTTCCCATTTGGTCTCTGGCGCAGTGGCGGACTAAGCCCGTCAGAGGCCCGGGGCGGGAAAGCTGAATGAGCCCCCCCCCCCCCCCTAGTTTAAAAAGTTGATGTAATTTTGCAAGATTTTTATTCAGTTCACACGGGCCTCTGGTCCTGGGGGACCTCCAAGTGCCTCCGTGTTTCCTTGATCAAATTATAAACAAGGCTTTAAGGCACCAGGGCACTATAAAAAAAATTATCATTTTTTTTTTCATTTTCTAAAAGATGCATTTGTTAATAATGCTATCACCTAAAGTTTCAAGGAAATTCTAAGAAAATTTAAAGAAAGTTTTAAACAGTTTGTATGATGAATTATCCTTCAGCAAAACTTTCAACGCGTTTTTTTGACAATTTTCCATAAAAAATCGAATATAAAATTCACTGGTCCGCTATTTTTCCTTTTTTTTAGATATCAAAATTCCTCTACGTGGTGCCGTAGACACTGGATTTTCGAACAGTTGACTTGGGAGATGCAAAAGTAAAAGCAAATGCAATAAAATACATACAGGCGGATGTATATTTTTTTTAATATGTTGTCAACCAGGTTGAAAACGAGTTAAAAAGTTTCAGGAAAAACACCTTTAAAATTTTGCTGAGGGATAATTCAACATACACACTGTTTCAAACGATTTCACGTAAAATGCTGTAAAAAACATTTGGTAAGAGATATGTTAACTTCAGAAAATGAAATGAAAAAAAAATTACAAACATTTTTTTGCAGTGTCCGGGTGCCTTAAATCATTGTTTAGGATTTGATTAAAGAAACATGGAGGTGTTTGGAGGCTCCCGGGGACAAGAGGCCACCATCCTTCAGCAAAACTTTGAACGCGATTTTCTCAAAACTACGTTTTTCAACCTGGTGACAACATATTGTAAAAACTATACATCTTTTTTGCATGCACCATGCACCAAGTCTTAAACTGTTCGATAATCCAGTCACTACAGCCATTACAGTATTATCAATAAGACGTGTAGGCAACTGCCTAGGGGCCCCATATTGGGTTGGGGCCTCTAGGGTAAAGGGCCCCGAGACGTACATTGCCTAGGGGCCCTGACATGTTGAAGCTGGCCCTGGCAGGCTACTTTTGTCCATAAGGCAGTGTAGGCTACTGCCTAGGGGCCCCGACATGTTTAAGCCGGCCCTGGAAGGGCCGTATTGTCCATAAGGCAATGTAGGCAACCGCCTTCGAAAATCCAGTCATTATAGCCAGGGCCGAAATATCCATAAGAAGTGTAGGCAACTCCCTAGTAGCCCCGCATCGGGTAGGGGCCCCTAGGGTAAAGGGGCCCCGAGACGTGCATTGCCTAGGGGCCCCGACATGTTTAAGCCGGCCCTGGCAGGACCGTATTGTCTATAAGGCAGTTTGGGCCACCGCCTTCGAAAATCCAGTCACTATAGCCAGCGCCGTAATATCCATAAGAAGTGTAGGCAACTCCCTAGTAGCCTGCATCGGGTAGGGGCCCCTACGGTGAGGGGGCCCCAAGACATGCATTGCCCAGGGGCCCCGACAAGCTCTAAGCTTTAAGCTCTAAGCCAGACATCCAGTTTAAGCCAGCCCTGGCAGGGCCGTATTGTCCCCAAGGCAGTGTAGGCCACTGCCTAGCGGCCACGCATCGGCTAGGGGCCCTATGGTAAAGGGGCCCCAAGACGTGCATTGAGTAGGGGCCCCGACATGTTTAATCCGGCCCTGACTATGATACCAGACGAGGAAAATTTACCATAAAAAAATAGAAAATAAAATTCATTAAAAAATAAAACGCATTCGAAATTTGCTGAAGGATAATTCAACATACAAACTGTTCCAAGCGGTTTCACATAAAATGCTGTATCTCCGTCAACTTTTCGAATTTCCTTAAAAAAATTGGTGAGAGCGTTCTTAACAAGTGCATCCATCAAAAAATGAAATAAAAATTACATTTTTTTTACAGTGGTGTCTCTTAAAGCCTTGTTTAGGGTTTGATCAAGGGAACATGGAGGCGTTTGGGGGCCCCCCAAGACTGGGGGCCCGGGGCGGACCGCCCCCCCCGCCCCCCCTTAGTCCGCCACTGCTCTGGCGGGTTGATTGTATATGTTTTTCTTGTATTATTCTGTATTATTTATTAAACGTATATAGTACATTTGCATGGCGTGGATTAACTAGATGATCATTTTGTGGAAAAGTGTGTGGAAGGGTTTAGTTTTTCCTGTGGGGAAGATTTAACCCGGATAAAAGTCGTAAAATATAAAAATTATAACAGTATTGACCGCGATGAGAATCTAATATCCATTTTTAGTATTGTGGAGTGTCGATACTCCCACCACCATCAGGACGAGAGGTGGGAGGGACGCGGCACAGCTCGTTACTCCGTGACAGTAGGTACATGAAGCAACAGCTCTGTCAATTGTTATTTTGTTATTTATCAATAAACCCAAGTGAGTACATACCTTTTTTTATTTAAACAGAACCCTGTCATTAAATTTGATATTAAGAGAATTGTTTTCAACCCCCATAGTATTACAAACATAACAAACAGTAAATACTAGTAGTTTTCCCCCGTCCCCTGGATGCAAAAATATTTTCACACTTCACCTCAACACCTTATTTCAGTATTTGAGTACCTGATATCGTGTCCTACCCAACACTAGTTTGGGTCCCACACGGGTATCGCGAGTTCGATTCCTCGGCTGGCTAAGTCCTCCGTCACGACACAAGCAACATTTTTCGCTTAGTGTGGTGGAAGTAGGAAATTTTCAAACATTGTTGGGTTATTCGTAACCCGGTAATGTTTGTTTATCTTAACCTTTAACTTTGACATGCGACCTCACAGGCGGCTTGCAGTTTGTGAATCGCGTGCCCCTCTCCTCCCGTGTACCCTACGCGTCTGTCCACCTCAGTAGCTTCGGTTTTAGTGGCGAAACGACTGTCAAAAAGACTGACGTAAAGGTTATTATTGATTTTCATGAAATTTTTTTATGTTTTGTTTTGAGACGTTAAGTTTTTTTTTATATTTTTTATTCTTTATATTTTATTTTATAATTAGTGAAACATACTGAAAAAGTAATATTCCTTGGATAATTCCTACAAAGTGTTCCCGAGTAAAAATGACTGAAAGGTGCCTTTGATTGTTAAATGGTTAGATTTTAGTTTAAAATAAATATATTTTAAATAAAACATCATGTTTTATTTACATTTGGCAAATTCCGTAAATAAATAAAAACAATTTTAGGTACAATACTTACTTAACTAGATAGATTCCGGCCTTTAAGGCTCCGAAACCGGGCCCGAAAAGAAGAAGATGGAGAGATACGACTTTACGAATGTTAGAGGAGAGCGCTAACATTTACACCAACAAAATCGATGCGAAAATTGCGAAAATATTTAATAAAACACGACTCGTTTAAAATAGAGAAAAAATCTCGAGGGCATTATCTTAAACAGCATTTAAAGAAACACTGTGCATTATTTCAAACATATAACTTGTAAAATAACTGAAATAAACGTGTTTATAATAATTTTTGGAGCATAATTTGCGATTTTTATGTAAGATAGAGGCAATGTCTAGATATTATCTTCAAGAATAACATATATTTTTTAAGAGCTTAAAAACTTACCGTGCTTAAGGGAAATACGTAAGAAATCGGTTGAAATTCGAGTTGCGGGCCCTTAAAGATAGCGGTCTGTGAGACTGCACGTCCATAGTAGTGTAACAAAAATGTTACGTCCATAGTTAAAGGTTAAAAAAGAAGAAATGCTATTTTTTTTAATTTTACTTTTTGATTTGTAGTATAGAGCCATCGTCCTGGGGCCACGTATTTTTTTCTCGGGATTTTCCAGAGAAATTGGAAGCAATCTGCCATACCTACCGGATTTTACATAGAGTTAATGGGTAACTATAAGGGGAAGCTGGACGTGGCTTTGCATAATCAGAAATGGTTACCTGGGTATTCTATTTCGTGCCGTTGAGCAGCACAACATCCTTTTGCATAATACGGTTTTATATTTTATACTGATTGCACTTATTAAAACAACAACAGTGCTTCCTAGTGGTGTTCAAACGACAGTCTTACTTAACTCGTCATGAAATAATCCATAATTATATCGACGCTGGAATGGAAAAATGGCTAAAGCGCCATACAGCTGAGAAATTAAAGATAAATCTACACAATAAGCTATACTGTTGGTTTGTGCTTGTGTTGATCAAATAAAGTTTTCTAGAATTTTCCAGAACACAGCTTATTGGATATGTTCTTGGAATCAACAATCCTATTAATATTATAAAGGCGAACGTTTGAATAGATGAATGTTTGGTACTCTTTCACGCAAAAAATACTGACTGGACTTTAAAAATTCTTTCACTAAGAGAAAGCTACATTATTTGCGAGTAATATAGGTTGTATATATTGGTAAACTCTGGCGTTATGAAGAAGCTCTGGCGTTATGAAATTATGTATTATACGTTTAATGTCCAGACGAAAAGCAAAGCGTTGCTTGCTAACTACAAGTAATTAATTATTTGACGTGCACTGCCATTTTGTTATATGTTTAGGTTACTATTTGTGGAGATCCCTTTGATAGTCAAAATTATATTAATCTATACTAATATTATAAATGCGAAACTGCGGTGTTTGATTGTTACGCTTTAATAGGTGGCACACGAGCTGTTTGAAAAATGAATTTAACGGGTATGGAGGGGGGTGACAGGGAGAGAGGTGGAGGGGGGAGAGGGGGTGGGGGGGAATGGAGGGGGGATAGGTGAGGAGGCGGTGTGGGAACCCCCTAATACTAATAAGTCGGGGACAAAATCTAGTATAGAATATAGCTTATTGTGTATGTTGTTGGAGTCAATGTGGAAGTCAATGTTGTTAATGTCACATCTGTATGGCACTTTAGCCATTTTTCCTTTCCAACGTCGATATAATATATTTAATACGTCATGTGGTTTAGCGGAGCCGATACCATTAACAGAAAACTCTGTAACATTGACAATATAAAATAAACGAAGAAGAAAGCTCGTATAAAATAGCACGGCATCGGTGCATAGTCAAAACACGCCAAATGCGCTACCAACATTTGTACACGATTGACATTTGTCACATGGGAACGGGTCGTTCCTGCGACTGGTTTTTGGGTTTAGGGGGGTCATTCTCTGTGAAGGTTTTTTATTTGACGAATTAAATAAACAAATAACTATTAACTTTTCACCTCATATTTATTCATATTTTGAGTACGTACACTTTACAATTTTTTCAGCTCATCTCACTCATTTCGAACAGACCCTCCATTGATAATATAATTGGTGTAACTCTAAGTGACCAGCTCAGATATAGGGGCTCCATCGAAGCCAGAGTTAAGTTAGCCTCTCAAAAACTGGGCGTACTGTACAGGGCCCGCAGATACTTTAATAATACACAACTGCTAACCCTCTACAAATCACAAGTGCGTCTCACTGTTGAATTTGGCAGCCATCTCTGTGGTCTGGAACCCCAAAATACCCGAAAAAACCCTCGACTCTGCAACTTACCAAGAGCATTGCAATATTTAGAGCACAGGCGTCGGTTAGGAATGCTATCCTTGATCTACCGGTATTTCAATGAAATATGCTCCGAGGAACTAGCGTGATTTATCCCTTCGGAACCGGTACATAGTCGGGAAACACGCCAAATGCGCTACTAACATTTGTACACGGTTGACATTTGTCACATGGGAATGGGTCGTTCCTAAGACTCGTTCTTGTGTTCAACAGCTCGGCTGTGGAATGATTTGGCGGTCTCTTTATTTTCTCCTTCCTACAACATGAGTCTGGAGCTGAGTATGAGTGGGGAGTTAATATTTTAAAAATCTTCAAAATTGCGGTGACCACGCTTACGAGCATTCTGGTTATCGGAGATAAAAAATCAAACGTCATTTTAATATGTACGAACTAGTTTTTGTAGTAACTACTTTTTGTACCAGGATTATTATCAAATACTGAAAGGTAATGTAAATAAACTAAACAATGTTACTTTGTTTGAACCACTTGTATATTTGAGTAAAGTCGACCGGTTTCGGAACGACCGTTCCTTCTTCAGGGCAAACGTATACTGATTTGACAGTTACAAATCAGTATTCGTTTGTCCTGAAAAACGAACGGTCGTACCGAAACCGGTCGGCTTTACTCAAATATACAAGTGGTTCAAACAAAGTAACATTGTTTCATTTATCTATAATGGATAACCACAAAGTTATAGCTACATTCAAAAGTATGGTAATGTAAATTTTTGGCATCTAGTTGAACACCAAACAAAACACCAAAAATAAAGAAAAAATATTCAACAAGTCGCTAAAATTTACCTTTCAGTACGTTTTAATTTTCCTAGTTTCAAAAACTAATTCAGACTTCACAAATTAGAATTCCGTTTGATTTTTTTTTGTTTCAGATAAGCAGAACGCCGGCAATCGCGGTTACCGCAAAATACACGATTGTGTTAAAAAATCAATAAATATTGGTGAAAAGTTCGCAGTTGTATGTTATTTAGTTCGCTAAAAAAAAAATCACAAAAACCGAAAAAAAGGGCCTTGACAAGGGATGAGTGTAATTCATCTGATTTTTCCTCTCTATTTCCTCCTTTAATATGGATATCTTCAATACCGAAATAATTCAAACAATTCGGTCTTTATATCTTCAGTATAAAGACCGAATTCTACACTATAAACTACACTCTCTGACAGGAAGACGGAAACTTTCTGATATATTGCTTCTGCACAAAATTATACATGCATCAGTTGATACACCCAACATTTTATCCCAAATTAACATTAACACACCGTCAAGAAATTCAACGAGGAGGATGCAAGATATTTTCTATATATCTACCTACCACACAAATACAGGATATTTCTCCCCTTTACCACGAACATTAAGACATTATAACACTATACACTGCTCTAATAATGAAATTGACATTTTTAATAACCCATTCAATCACTTCAAAAAATATATTTTACCATAAATCGTATGAAACTGATATTGTGATGAAGCCCTTTATTCAAAGACAGGAAATATTGCACCTACTAAATCATTGTCCCATCAGCACAGGTGCCAATAATAAATTGTTGGTGATTCTTTTGTACTCTACCTTTTACTCATTCTTGTTCGTCATTCACTTTTGCATATTTACGAGTAGCTAATTATTACTGATATTATTTTTGTTATAATTTTTGTAATTTAAATCATCCATGTATATAAATTTTTGGGCATAATGCCTGTTTTATGTACTTAAATAAATAAATAAATACCCATGCTCACGCGTTCCTCTCTTCAAAAAGACATTCCTCAAAGATGACATAGGCCCACAGGGAAATTATTTTCGTCATAGCCTCCTGTGTGAAGTTAATATAAAATAATTTAATAACCTTAATTTAACTTTATCATTGAAGAAGATAACTCTACTAGAGTAACGGTCGCAATTGGGAATAATAATAATAGTTGGATAATTTGCGGAGAGTCGTTTTTGCGAAAAATCACCTCAAGGGCGCTGTATCGAACCCAGGATTTATTGTCTTACCGGGATACAGCCCCTTAACCAACCCGGTCATTGGGTTCTATTTATTTTGTCATTTTTGTCGATCTCATATTCCAAATTCAGAATTAAAATATATAAATTTCAATTACGATACTATTTGTTACCCATATGTTTGGCTGTTATTTTTTAAATGATTAGTTCTAATAGTCTAAGATCCCTAGAACAACGACCTTCACCGAGATGTTTATTTGATGAAACGTATTTAATATTTAATTTAATATGTCAATAAATATATTGCATATGGGTTGCCTAACAAATTTTAGTCCAGGGTGATTAATTAATAATTAAAAAAAAAAAAAAAAAATTTAAGCATTTCACCGGTTTGATTATTGAATTAAAATTAAATGAAATTAAAGATTATTTCATTATGAACACGATGGTATCAAAATAATACACACATAAATAATTAATTGATTAAAAAAAATAATTTAATAACTATTCCTCTATTTTAATAATAAACTACTCCAAAATGATGCACGAGTCTATCGCTATCCTTTTCATTTTCAAGAACAAATAGCATGCGCACTCTCTTTCTTTAAATAGACGGACTTCTGCTATGCTGTGTCCTCATCTGTCACTTGGATGGCTGGTTGGGACCTCTCAGTTGCACACATTCACTCAAACCGGTGAAATTTGAACATTTGTTTTTGAACATTTGAACATTTTTTTTTTAATTATTAATTAATCATACCCTGGACTAAAATTTGTTAGGCAACCCATATGCAATATATTTATTGACATATTAAATTAAATATAAAATACGTTTCATCAAATAAACATCTCGGTGAAGGTCGTTGTTCTAGGGATCCTATACTATAACGAATTTATTTATGACCTTGATAGTGTCTCGGAAAAACATAACATATATTATTTATGTAGGACACCTAATGACTTTTTCTAAAACTCTAAATCAATATAATATGTCATTGAATTAATTAAGTATGTAAGACCTGGTTTGATTCCCAGTTGCGACCGTTACCTTTTTATTTTTCTGTATCTTGTTCTGTTTCATGTTTTTTGTATGTATTACATTGATGGGTATAATCTTCAAAAATTAAAAAAAAAAATCAGAGTGTAATTCACACGCAGGAGAAGTGAACCAAGAAAGTCGCCAGATGTCGCTTTCTTTTCTTTTACTTGTTTTTTTTAAGTGGTTTGAAGATTAGATATTGATTACACAAAATAAAAATGTTTTTTTTTTTGGATTTCGTAGGATTCGAACCCCCGTTCGCTTGATGTCTGTCTCTCTTGGCCGCTGAGACTTATTAGTCACCTTGCCAACTACGCTATGGAAGGCACGCGCAAAGGTGCGAATTTACCACATTATATTAGAACCGAGTATTTCTGTAGAACTGAGTTGTGATGCATTTCCGTTTCACCCGAATTTTAAGTTTCAACTAAAAAAAAGTTATTCCTGCAAAAATTAAATATAAATGTATTTTAATTAAATATATAATTACACAAAAAAATGTAACAATTTTTTGTGGTATGAGTTGATGACCGAACTGTTCATTGCCAGATATTAAAATAAGTTTATCCTTGAATCGCGTGACCAACAGAGCTTTAGTTTAAAGTACCTTTTTCAAGAACAATTACCTAAATTACGCGATAACAATACGTTTTGATCGCTTCAAAAATTAGGCTACAATAGAAGGGAATAAAGGGGAAAGAAGGATAATTTTTCATAAAAAAATAACAACCATAATGTAAAATTAATAATACGTGTAATTTCTACCACAAATTAGGTATACAAATTGTGGAACGTTTTCACAGAGAGAATTTTTTAATCAAATATATTTTTGGTTTTTCTTTTTGATCCTGTGTGAAAAATTGTGTTATTTTCATTTTTGACAACTAGCATTATTTTGGGTGTTTAATTTTATTTAATATTATTTACTATTATCAGTATCGCCCTTGTGAAAGGCCACTATTGATCGCTGAAACGTTGGTTGGAATGGTTTAAGCCGTATTGGTGACCAGATTTGAATAGCCAGGTACTTCCCCACCTTCCTCTTCCCCATCTCCTTCCCCTCCCCACTACCTTCAGCCTCACAACATCTGAATGGCAGCCTTACACCAGGGCGATACTAAGAGTACGTGCTCTGGAACGTGCCGCAAATACACTATACATTATTTTTAAATGAATAAATTGTGAAATAACACAAATTATTCAAATAAAATTTATTTGCCCACGCCGGGATTCGATCTTGCGACCTTCGGATTGCGAGTCAAGAGCCTTACCGCTAGACCACGCCGGCCGTCATTGAGAACAATCTAGTTATAAAAACTCTAATAGGTACATATACCTACTCAGTCAATGGAAACGTAATATCCACATAAAAATACAAAATTATATAAAAGTTCACTCGAACGACAAATAATAGAAAGAGAGACAAGAGACACAAAGAGAGACTCAAGTGATACTTAATAATATAATTAGCTCAACTCATTTTTGAGCAACGGCAGAACATTTTCTGAATTCATATAAATTATAGACGAAAATGTCTACTTCAGCACACTCTATCTTATTACAAACGTTAAAACCTCTCTTTTGAAAACGAACTGCTTAAATGAAGAAACTGTAAAAAAAAATCGCTAGCTGTGTCAAAAGTTCCAAAGAATGGGACGAATCCGAAGTCCGAAGTAGAATAGTTCCATAGAATTTAATGTTTTCAACTATAAAACGAAGTTGACCGTAAAACTTCGGATTGCTCTTAATCAAATTGCTAAGGAGAAATGGGTTAGTAATATTTTCCACGACTTGGGAAATAATGCTGTACATACATTTAAAGCAAGACGTAATATTGAAAAATATATTATTCGTTCAAAGTAAATTCTTTTCGAGGAAAAAATCTAATGTGTATTCATAAATGTTCTATGAATTGTCTTTTTCACCCAAAACACTGATTTCATACTAAGTTTTCTGTGTGTTTTGTTATAATGTCAAACCACAATTCGTTATTTGAGTATTTGAGTTGCCAGAACGCAAATAAGGAATTTATTAATCGCTTCTTGTCAGATCACATTAAATCGGGCTTGAGGGGAATATGGCACGAAGGCGTGCCGACTGTAGCACAACTACAACCAAATTGCACGGACTATCAAAGCAGTGGAGTCATTGAAGATCATATTTATGGTATGTTGGTAGAAATAAAGGCAGGGGGTTGCTGTGCGTAGATGCCATTTTCAGGAATGCGGATTAACCATGTTGGCGACACTTTGCAGCGCGAGGTTTCATCTCTAATAATATATTGTTTAGCCCTTTTTGGAAAGAAAACCGGGAATTTAGTGTACTTAGTACTTTTGCCACCGACCATTTAACGTTAAAATATTATTTAAAATAATATAATTCAAAGCTTTCGTAGTTGGAAATTTTGCAAAATACAGAAGCAAAAAGTGGATTTTCCGAAAACAATAAATGTTGGATTTATCCATCCAAACGTTACTGTGAAAACTAAACTCTAAAAAGTGGAGTTTCAATCGTTGTTTGTGTAGGTATCTAAAATTAAACTCGGTCTTATATTCCAGGCAAATATATGTACATAGGACGTCCTAGATTCAGACCAGCCTCTAGACCAGTGGTTCCCAATTAGTGGTAGCCGTATCCTCGGTGGTACGTGTGGCTGCTTACAGGGGTACGCGCATGCAAACATTAAAATTGCCGAGATATATTTTGAGTCAATCAATCTGCGTATGAGTGCGTTGTAATGGAACTGGGTAAACAACCCTTTCGCCAACTATTCCATCGACCATCTACCCATCTGTGACCAAGGGAAATTAACAGACATTTCTCGCAACAGCAGACTCAAGAGTAGTTTTAAAAGCAATCACCGGTTGGTTTTTGGGCTAACCTAAATAACAATTAGTCCATTTAGAATGTGTTATGTCTCTTTTGCATTGCCTGACATCGAATACCTCCATTTCGATTGATCAAGAAAATTTCATAATAATACTAGCTGATCCGGCGAACTTCGTACCGCCTCAGAATCAAAAACTGTTGTCAAATTATTAGCTGAATTGATCTAAATTGTTTCTCCCTGCGTATACCATACCTTGATCTAAATTGTTTCTCCCTGCGTATCCTTTCCCCTCTCGCGTTCCCTCTCCCTCTCCCCACTCCACTTCTCCCCTTCCCCCGTCCCGCTAACCCCCCTTCCTGAGTTCCTTTCCCCCCTCCCCCCTCCCCCCTCCCCCGGTTCATAGTTCAATATTATACCCCTTACAATATTGCTGCAGTTCTTTCAAAATAGAAGAATTCGTTCCATACAAAATGTATGGGGAAAATAATTTTCTTCGGAGTGGAACACCCTTTACTTTTAGGGGTATGAAAAATAGATGTTGGTCGATTCTCAGACCTACCAGATAAGCACACAAAATTTCATCACAATTGGTCCAGCCGTTTCGGAGGAGTATGGTAACAAACACCGTGATACGAGAATTTTATATATTAGATGTAATCAAACTAATTTCTGTATTTTATATTTATTATAATAATAAGCCTTATTATTCTGGACTTCTGTTAGGTATATATACTAGACATGTTCTTGTTTGTTATAATATATCCCGAAGCTCAGTTTGCCTCTTGGCATAGGCCTCCTCTAACATTTGAACCTCCATTGGGACCTGTCACGTGCTACTCTTCTCCATTGTCCAGCCGTGAGTTTTAGGTCGTCTTCCCATATTATGTGTTGCCATCTCTGGATATACTAGTCAGTGACATTTTTGCACCATTTCTCTTGTGGATAGCATGTAAAGATCGGATAGCTTTGATTGTCTCACAAAAAATGCGATTTGGGGGTGTTTCGTGATCCATGCTTTGCTTAAATTTCAAATAGAGAAATTATCATCATTCATCGTCTATTTCATTAATGTTGATCTAATGATACATTTTTTTAATTGTGCAAATACATTGACACGTTTGAATAAATAGATTCGCAATCCCTGACATGGTGGTTCGAATGGTTCCATGCCAATTCAGAATGAAACCAACTCAGAAATACCTCGGAAAGGTCATTAAAAGCTATGAAAAAATAATTTTAAAATAGCCGGTAACCCTAACCTAACTTAACCTATTTAACCATTTTTTTATATTTCTTTATCATGACCCTTAATGACCTTTCTGAGATGCTCTGAGTTGGTTTCATTCTGAGTTGTCCGGTCACCGGTTCGAATATCTCTTACAAGCTATACTAGAATGAGCGCTTTCGACTGTAATAAGACAAAGCAAGGTGAGCCCGCCCAGACAAAGGAAATTGCTATTTAGCTTGCTGTTCTAACCATAAATCCATATGTTATAATACGCTTTTCAAGTCTATGAATTTATTTTGTTCGGGCAACTAATTGTATTGGTGTATGTTCCTACTGACTTTCATTTTTAGTAATTAAATATACTTTGCCCGGAAAGCAAGAGGTCCTGGGTTCGAGTCCCAGAGGTGTTAATATGTTTTTCTGATTTTTCTGTTTCCAGATTTTCGATTTAGTTTCGCTTATATTGTCTTCATTTATTTAAATATTACAATTTGAGGTTTTACTCATAAAGTTAAAATAAAAAATAAAATATTATTTTCGTGAAAAAACTAACCTTTCAATTAGGATAAAATTAAGGCTCAGCACTAAAAAATGGTTCCATGACAACTCAGAAACATGCAATTTCAACATCCTTTTGAAAAGTTATTAAAATCATGATTCTTTTTAAACAGCCAGCTCAGCTCAGTTTCGCGCGAAAAATCAGAAACCGTCACTTTCGTTCGAGATTGTAAAATATCTATGCAATATAGCTTTCATATTTAAAAGACAATAAGAAGCATTATTTCGTTCTCTTTCTGGTTAAAAGAAAAATACATATTTAATTAAATGAAGACAATATTAGCGAAACTCAATCGAAATCTGGAGACAGAAAAATCAGAAAAGATATTGGCTCCGCTGGGACTGGCCAATATCTTTTCTGATTTTTCTGTCTCCAGATTTCGATTGAGTTTCGCTAATATTGTCTTCATTTAATTGAATATTATAATTTGAGATTTTACTCATAAAGTTTAAAAAATTAATAATAAAAATACGTATGTTTGCATGAGAGGAAGAGAGATATATAGCTTTTAAAATGTAATTATTCGGGACGGGTCGGGACGTTTTTGGTCTTATGAAAGTATAACGCGATTACGTGTTTTGGGATGTATTTAATCCTAAACAAGCAGACGGGTTTTAAATGACTTTTCAAGGGAGGTGAGATGATTGTTTGGTCATCCATAAAAATGTACACATTGTTAACTTGTAACACAAGCAATTAGTACCACCAAAATTATATATGTAGATTCTACTGGTAGTTAGTTGGGAAAATGTATTTTGTATAAATACCGCACAAGAGTCCCAACTGCTCCCGGGAGTATTTTTTTCTAGTTCTGCACGTTAGGCCCTGAGGAAAATAATTCCCCTCAGGGCCTATGTCATTTTGAGGATACTTTGTGGAGGGTATTTTTAAGGAAAGGAAAGAGAGAAAGTTGAATGAGAGAGGTAAAAGGTATGAGGGATGTATCTGAGGGTCAGTGTGTGCAGCAGTGATGGACATATGAATCTATCCCTCCCACTGTGGTGCAAGGTTATGTTCCGACATTTGACGGTGGAGGGGGTAGGGGCGGGGTCGGTAATATCAGGCGGTTTGCGTGTAGAGATTGGATTGCTTTAAACTAATTGGAGGTACTTCTGAGAATTTCGGAAATTTTGGTCAATTATGACTTTCCAGGTCTTGGGAGCCGTAAAAAGAATTAATAAGCAATCACTTAGGTCTTGATTTCTGGACCGAACAGACACATAAAAGAGATCAGTTTGAGACAAACTCAAGACATAAGACCTCTGAAGATGGACAGTGAGATCTGTCTGAAACGTCAGGAGTTAAAAAGTCCTTTTAAGGACTATGTTACGCAGGTAAACCGAGAAAATCATTCGACATCTTACACCCGTGAAAACCTTACCATAACATATATTGCTAAACCATTCATTCAATTACTATGAAACTATGGAGATTTGATGTGCGCATGCCCACGATGGTTTCTGTATATAATAGTGAGTTCTGGCATCATGAAATTATGCGTTGCTAACCATTCATCCGATTGCGATGAAACTTTAGGGATTTGAAGTGTGCATGCCCGCGATGGTTCCTATATATAATAGTGAACTCTGGCATTATGAAATTTGTTAGAATTGGAATAGGTTCTTTCGCGAGGTGTTTGAAACTGAATGTATCGGGAGTAAATATTTGGAACACGGGAGGGGGGAGGGGGAGGGGAACTCGGGAGGACGGTTCACCGGGCGAGGGAGAGGGGAGTGGGAACGCGAGAGAAGAAGGGGAACGGGACTATTGGGAAAGGACACGCAGGGAGAAACAATTTCTTTTTAAGTGGCGTAGTAACGCAAGCCGGGAACTCGATAGTAAAAAATAAATAAAAAAATACTAGAATCGCAAATTTAGATTGTGACTTTTAGAGACACTTTTAGAGCTAATTCTTAAAGAGCATTTTTAATCAATACATCCCTAAGCATAAATTTATCAAAGCGTTCATCAAAACGGAAAAGAGCACTAAAAGCTCGTAGGTCCGAGTAACTTACAGTAGGTACGGGGGAAATAATAGTCACGCGATGTCAAAAGTATAAAACATGAATTGAATATAGCGGCCAGGTATCCACGTATGGGAGGAGGTTATATTTACTAACCGAATCCATCGGGATTACTCGTGAATACATGTAGGGACGTTCACTGGCCTTTGTGTAGTTGCGTGTAATATGTAAAACAGAGTACCTAATTAATTATTTACTTCATCAGGGAAATGTAATTATGTCCCTGTTAGATAAAGCTTAATAATAATAATGCATTGAATGAAGCGCGTTGAGTAGTAACTATATTCATAAAATAATTAATAATGTGTTAATAAAATAATTAATAATATTTAGTAAGATATACCTATCAACCAAAAACATGTAAACTTTGTGCTTTGACTTTGAAATTATGAACTCTAATCTTATGAATTTTTACTACCAAAACTGCTCCACAATTTTGCCATTCTTGCTTTTATAGAACACAACATTTTGTTGCAGTGAAAACTTATTTAGCACCGTTTGAAACTCCATGAAACTGAAAAGCGACATTGAAGTACCCACCACTGTCCCACCCCGGTATAGGCAACTTATGGTTGCCCCTTCGGAGTTCTCGCAAGAATCTAATTTTTTTGAATAAACGGCTCTACATTTAATGTAACGAATCTAGACCTTCAATGTCCCCTCATACTGTGTTAGGTAGCGGTATGCGGACGCGCCTACAGAACTGTACTGTTATGGTAAATCTCTACAATTCTAAAGCCCATGGAGGTGTCAATGCAAAAGCAGTGAGCCTCATGGACAGTCAAACAAGTTGTTAGTAACATCAATAAAAAATAAATAAAAAAGTAATACAAAATGACAGCAGCCGTCATGAGTAATCAGCTCATGACAGCGAAAGACCACACACAATCCGGCGGGCAGCACCGGGCACTGTACATAAAAGAAAAAAGAAACAAAAGAAAAATAATGTATATATACAGAGTAGAACTGATGTCACCGCAACCTGACTATCGGCAGTACCCGAGAGAATGAAGAAGGCTAATTGTCGGCGTCGTCCTTAAGCCAGCTAGCCGGTGGTGCCTAGACGAAAGTAACTGGAAATCATAGAAGAAGACCCTAGGGAGAAAAGCGTCGGGTCGCCGGAGGCGGGATGGACAGCTACTGAAAAGCGACACTGAAAAGAGACAAACACATACATCTATGGGATTTAGCCTGCGAGAGAATGAGAAATAGGTCTCCTCTGTGTGCGGTGCTTCGTAGCCTCCATACTCTTGTCTACTTTAGTTTTCTGTAGGTTTCACTTCTACCGCGTGTAAACTGCACACTTGTATTTTTTTCAATAATTTTTTTTAATATTGTAGATAATTTGCTAAAATTCCTTTTTTAAATCAAATATGTCCAGAAACTTCAATCCAGTTTTCATGTAAAACACGTCGTGAGGTCAATTCCTCGACTAGCTCAGTCTTCCAATCACGACACAAGGAACATTTCCAACTTAGTGTGATCGAAGTAGAAGATTTAAAAATGATTGTTAAGTTCTAATTTATTTATTTTATTTATTTATTTATTAACGCCATTTTTCGGTGCTTTTACATATGAATAGTAAGAAATATACGGTATTTATTGTACACAACAGAACTGCCTCCGCATTAATATTTTATATTTGTTTAAAGATAAATTGAAGATGTCCATTCACTTACTATAATTGTTTCCCTCCGTTAGTATTTTGGGCAAAGAGGAATAGGTACTTATGGTAGATAGTTATTTGTAATCCGGGTATGGTTGCCTTCCTTTTTAAAAGAAAAAATTATGACATTTTATTTTCTATTCTTTATTGTTAAAAAAATAGTAAATGGAATGATAGAATTAACCTTGCGAGATGAAAATATTTGCTTTTACTTAGATATTCCGGACAGAAATAACTGCTCTAATTTCATGACGCCATACCTACCTAACCCAAAAGTTATGAAGAGTATTTTTTGCACTATAACTTTTAAATAGTTTTAATTAATCTTAGGGAGTGTCCTGAATCACCTTATATTCTCCGACTTTACCGTAATTGGATTTAAACACGAATCTATAAAAAACTGTTGGTTTTGTTCAGATATTGAAGTTCTGCAAGTTGTGGGGGCGTTTATTTAACTCTTCTTCGTGTTTCTTTTGAAGTTAACAGAACGGTTAACTGTAATTTCAAAGAAAAACTTTCGAAACTACGCAAATGCCACGGAAATATTAACTATAAAAGAGAAAATCAAATCTAAGAAAGAAAAAGAGAAAAAATAAAATTATCAGTTGATCATTTCGATCATGAGTTGTAGAGCTTTGAAATATGAACTTAACTGGCAAATCAATGAGACAAGATATCTAGCGTAAGAGATGTTTCCATTTAAAAAATTATGTTAGCGTGTACCTAAAAGTGGTTTCAGAAAAAAACACCCAGTTAAGTCATTAAAATTATGAAAGAAAGGAAAATAGTCCATAACCTAAACTAACGTAACCTATTTAAGCAATTAAGCCTTTTAAGGACTTTTCAAAGGAGGTGTCGAAGTAGCATGATTCTTAGTTGTCCGGTCACCCTAAAAGTGCCCTAAATAATACAACAAAATATAAATCCATCATTTGTAAATTCAATATGAAAATTGAAGCAATTTTTTTAAAAATAAGTTAAAAGAAATATTAGGTCCTTACATATGAAATTGACGTTTTGTATGGGAGGGACATAAAGTCGATTTTTTTTAAATATAATATATTTATTTAATCAAAGTATGTACCATTGCTATCTATGGACTTTTGCCATCTCATAGGTAGTTCATCGATCCCTTTACTAAAAAAACCATTCGGACGGGAATCAATAAAATCTTTGAAGGCGGTTTTGGACTGCCCCATCGGTGTTGAATTTTTTCCCTTGTAAGAAGTTATCCAAATTTCGAAAAAAATGGTAATCTGTTAGGGCAAGGTCCGGAGAGTACGGTGGATGTCTAAGACATTCCAATTGAAGCTCCTCTAATTTGGTAGCCGTCTGTTGTGCAGTGTGTGGTCTAGCGTTCTAACGCGCGTTTGTTGATTTGCTTCACTCAATTCGTGAGGTACCCACCTTTCAAGCTTTTTCACCTTCCCAATTTGCTTCAAGTGGATTAAAATAGTTTTATCACTAACACCGCAGCCTGCAGCTAACTCGGACGTGGTTTGCGATGGATCCGCTTCCACAATAGCCTTCAATTCTTCATTATCAACTTTGGTCTCCGGCCGTCCACGGGGCTTGTTCTGCAGGTCGAAATTTCCAGAACGAAAACGTTGGAACCAAAAACGCACTGTGTTTTCTTTTGCGGCACCGTCGCCATACACAACATTAATCCTTCGAGCCGTTTCTGCAGCACTGGTGCCACGGTGGAACTCGTACTCGTAAATAACGCGATATTTCAAGTTTTCCATTTTGTAAACTAAGTGACGCAAAGAAAAAAAACAATTAAGGAAAAAACAAATGAATTATAATTTTCGAAACACAAATACATGAGTAAATTAGCTGTATAAATTTGAATTTGGAACTCCTAACCAAAGAGAAGATATTTGAGATTGCAAGTACGGCGAGTTGCCAGTAAGGACCTTTTTTTTTTTACAGAGAATACCGCACAAGAATCTCAACTGCTCCCGTCTGAAGCCAGTGAGACTATGGCATCCCCAATTGGGGTATGTTGTGAGGCTGAAGGTAGTGGGGAGGGGAAGGAGGTGGGGAAGAGGAAGGTTGGGAAGTACCTGGCTATTCAGTTCTGGTCATTAAACACGGCTAAAGCCATTTTCAAGGAACGTTTCAATTCTGAATGGTGGTCTTACACCAGGGCGATACTGATAGTATCTTCCACTCTGGAACATGCCGCAAATATACTATATATTATTTTAAATGAATTAATTGTGAAATAACACAAATTAATCAAATAAAATTTATTTGCGCATGCCGGGTTCGAACCCGCGACCTCCGGATTGTGAGTCAAGAGTCTGACCCACTGGACTACGGAGGTCGTCAAGGACCTAATATGATGTTTCGCTTTCTTAACTTAAGTACAGAGTATATTAGTACACATATATACAACGTGTCCGGAAACTCGTAGTACAAGCGGGAAACTTGTGAATCTACATCACTTAGATAACCCAAAAAACTTATTTTTTTCGATCTGAGCATTTCGATTTTAATATTATTTTTTTTCTATTTTTCCATTTTTTCGGCAACTAAAGGGTTAAAAATTTTTTTGAGCCCGGTTTACCCTTCGATGCATTTTATAAGACATTACACAGCTGAAATCAACCCCCTAGTGAAAAATTTTTTCCAATTTAACCAAAAAAATTTCAACTTCGGACCCGATTTACTCGAAAACGAAAGCTCAAATCAAAAAAGTTATATCACAAATTGAATCCCAATGTGATGTAGATTTACCAGTTTCCCGCTTGTACTACGAGTTTCCGGAAACCGTGTATAAAGTAGTGTATAGTTGTATAGTATAGTAGTAATATATTTTTTTTCTAACAATTTAAGTTTAAATAGTTTTTTTTATATTCTTCTCCATTTTTAGGTTATCTGGGAGGAGATTATATATGTGTACGCCCTCGTGGCCAATGCTTCTCTTGCCACTTTTAGTCTTGACAGTATTTTTGTAAAATTTATTATTTTGTCCAGTATAATGTTGGTGTACTTGTGACGTATTGTGTTATATTCGTAAAATGTTCTTATTTTCAGAAGGTTAATTTCCTGGTATTGTTTTTGTGTGGGAGTGTATGGGTTATAATTGAAGCGTTTTTTAATAAGAAAAAGTTAATACCTACCATTGCTGCTATGCAGATAGGCACGATAAAAAAATTATACATTTTTCTTAAAATTAAATAACTGCTCATGAACGGAATTTTTTTTTTTTAAGTTTCTTTTTTCATTGAAAAAAAATTTTTTTTTTTACAAAAGTTGGGGATTTTTCGACCACCATGCTAGGCACATGCCCGTGTTGTGACATATCTGTATAAATAAAACAAAATATAGTTTTCAAAATGGTTGGAATAAATTAAAAAAATATTTAACATAGCGTTGCTTTTATTTTTTTTTATTGGTGCCCTTTTTTACTCATTTAAAGTACGCTCTAGCGTGTTTAAATCGCACTTTATGGAACGCGCGTTTTTTAAAGTTACCATGGCAACATCAACAAAGCACAACTCGTTCATCTACATCTACTACGTTTTGCTCCTCCATCCATGTTATGAACCTTTCATATTCTTTTTTATAAACGTCTTTGGATTTTTCAGGTATTAACCGCGATTCTGCTTTGGTATTTAAATTATCAATGTTAGAACTCATTTTACAACACACAATAACTAGTAAAAACTGTGATGTCAACTATTAATCTTATGTGACAGATTGCAAATTAATGTTTGTGTTTTTCATTTCCATGACAACAAGATATTGTGATGTCACATCACGAATTCATTAATAGTTCTTATTTCGAAATTTTTAATAATAATATCAATATTTATGTTTTCAAAGTGTACCAATAAAAAAAAGCGTAAAGTATTCGTGGATAACTGGTCTTTAAAACACTTGCTTTATTTCGAAAAATCGCGTGTGTTTTAAAGACCTGTTTATCCACTTATATTTTAATATACTATTATTTGTGTTCTTTAAACTGATTTTAAGAAATTGAGATTATCAATCCAATTTTGAAATGGAAAATTCGAATATGTTTGTTCCGTGCTTTTGAAAAACAATAGATCAAACTTGGGCAAAGTCAAATATTCGGGTATATATTTACATTAGGTCTACTCCGGAGGCCCTGAGGAAAATAATTTCTGGGAAGAAGTTCTGGGAAGGAAAAAGGAATGGATGGTATGAATCTCTCCTACTGCGGTGCAAAGCGATGGATCGAGAGAGTTCAGGTGAAGAAGTCAATAGATCTCATTAAACCGGCCTCTCCCGATCCGGCCCAACACATAGTAGGTTATACTACCTACTAGTGTAATACAAGATAGTAATATATTTATAAAATGAATTTGATATTATTCCAAATTGGCTTGAAGCAGTCTGGGTGAAAAACGGAAAAGGCCGCGATGAAAACTAATAAGCTCTCCCATTTCATTCCTAATAACCGCATAAATGTATATTCTAGAATCATCTCCGAGTCTCCGACGCTAGGGATATAAGGCAGTGGTGTGCAGTACATAAAGGCTGAAAAACTGTGGCTACCTCGAGAAAAATGACCCAAGATGTCATTTTAAAGATTATAAAAGATGTCCAACCTGAGTAATTTTTCTATAAATTTAAGGCTTTCTATAATAATAACGGTCTCCGTGGTCGAGAGGAAAGGTTCCTGAATACGAATCTGGAGGTCACGGGTACAAATCCATACGAGCGCAAGTAAATTTTTATGATTTATTTGTGTTGTTTCAGAATTAATTCATTTTAAATAGCATGTATCAAATTGCAGCAGGTTTCGGAGTAGAAGTTTCCCTCAGCATCGCTCTGGTGAAATCCACCATTCAGAATTAAAATGTTGCTTGAAATGGCATTTGCCGTGTTTGGTGACCAGATATAAATAGCCAGATAGTTCCCCACTTCCTCTTTGCGATCTCCTTCCCCTCTCCACACCTTCACAGCATCCCTGAAATGGGGATGCCACAGTCTCAATGGCTACAGAGGGTTAGGAGCAGTTGGGAAGTTCACATTAAAAAAAAATGGATTTTACATTAGATATAAGTGGAAATATTGTCAAAAGTCAGAATAATAGAAGAGTATGTATAAGACGATGTATGAATGTGAGTGAGGCAAAGAGTGTGTGCCTAGACCGAGTTGTTTGGCGGTCCGTCCTCTCTGCCTACCCCTGCGGGGAAACGGCGTGATGGTTAGTTAGTTAGTTAGTTATAAGTGGAATATAGAAACAAAGTTATTTTAATCTATTGTTCTTTAAACTCCCTCTCGTTCCTACATTAGACTAACTTTCTCAGTTAGGTTTGAAGTTTTGGTTTGTTTCGTGCGGACACATACCAAAATGTACAAGTTCATGTCAACGTGAAGGTTTTGCATCAAAATTGTGTTAAAGGTATCTTGAATCGATATTCCTGCTGTTATTATTGTGGATCGCTTTCGTATGCGTATTTATGTATAAGAAACTAGTTGACATAACCATCAAAGATACAACTTCATTGATGGTTATGTCAACAAATAGCGCAAGAACTAATAAAGCTCTCGGAGGAATTACCATTGGAGGGGACCCCACCACTTTCCGAACGGCGTTATAAGGAAACATATGGTTTCCTCCTTCACCGCACACGTCAAGACTCTATTTTATTGAACGGCTCTAGAACCTCCAATGTCCATGCATACGGGGTTAGAAAGCAGGGAGAACTACCATGAAGAGAAAATTGAACATTGTGCCAAAACTAACAACTTTATTGACACATAGATACCCATCGTATGCTTGTAGTGGTGCCGCGTTGGTTTGCGGGAAGCATGGTTACAGCGTTGTCAGTTCGCTGCCGACAGTCGAGGTGTAAAGTGCTGTGCATCGTTTTTTTTTTTCTTCGTGAATTTGTGAAGTCTGTCTACGTTTAACGAGTGCAAGTACACCAAAGGTGATCCTGTCTTATCACACTTAGCTGTTATAACTTACATATCATGAGTACAATGATGCATCATATTAATCCATTATTGCCATTTTTAATTTTTTTCAAAATCAAACTGCCGTTTCCATGAAAAGAACATAACAAAAGCCCATGAAGAGAATGAAGAAAATGAAGAGAAGAGATCTTGAAGATATAATCGATAACGAAGTCTGCCACGTTTGCAGTGGCAGATATAATGTAAGCTTTGAAGAATGGATCCAATGTAAAGTATGCAGAAAATGGAGCCACGAATCGTGCGGTGAAAAGGGCTCTTTGAACTTTTTCTGCAGGAAATGTTTCTGAGCGATTTTTTAACTACCGTTTTCTGTATTTAAAAAAAAATAATATATAATTAATGTCCTTGATTTCCTTTGCATTATTAAAATTATTTTTGGTATCGACAGATAAACAACATACCTAATAATGGTCGAAGTCCAAGACTGTTCTTTTCGTGGGGACCCGTGTTCTCTTCATAGTACACTATACCTTGAAAAGAACATTTCCCATTTTTTAGAAAATTGGTATTTTCTCTTAATCCGAAAGAATTACGTGACTTCCACTCTAGGTTTAATGAGAGGATAGAATAGGGTCTACATAACAACATTTAGTTATTTCAATATTGCATAACTTTGAAAGTTACAGCACCAAGAAAAAAATGTTCTCTTCATGGTGGTTCTCCCCTATGCAAGTACTTACATTAACATAATACAAAAGAATAATAGCCCCTGGAATAATTCTTCTGAAATCTATAGAAAAAAACATATACAGATAAACGAAGGAGGAATTACCAGTGGAGGTTATCCACCTCTTACCCGCCCTGGTATAAGTAACTGATGGTTACTCCTTCAAGGCTCTCGCAAGATTCTAATTTTTTTGTTAAACGAAGCTACATTTATTTATTTTGAACGAATCTAGACCTCCAGTGTCCTTGCATACGTTGTTAGTAAGCAGTATGCAAGTGCTTAACAGAAAACAAAACAAAATACAAAAAAAAATAGGTTAGTAAGACAAAGATAAATTAAACTCATTCATGAGGCTCCACGAGGCGGCATTGCATCTGTAAAAACCCGCAAGCACCTGCATAAAATAGAGAACATAACTATTACACTAAATTTCAAATCAATTGGCAAGTACCAACAAAAAATATGAATGGCTTTCGGTCTGACCATAAATTACACTTAGCTTCCGTGTCCCTTAGCCAACCACTCAGTGAAGCCTCAAAGAATGTTAACTGAATATTTGGGGAAAAATACCCGAAGACTAAAAGAAAATTCAGCGTTGGATAGTCAGAGGCAGGACAAAGGACAGTCAAGGTCGTCTGATCAAACCTCAAGCCTGCACATGTCATTGGGGGAGGCGCAGATAGAATTGAGAAGGATCTGCAAAATTAATAATGTAACTAAAGATGAATCAGAGACGAGGTGAATTACCAGTAGGAAATTCCTCCGAGGGTCTTATTCGGGTTTTCATGATAAATGGTGATAATTAACTTCTAAAAAGCTACAGTTTACTCTTTGCCGAGGAGCAACGTGCGCCACTGGTTGCAGGGTAGCAGGGTAACTGAGTAGCATATGGCTCCAATCCCCAGAACCTCTCTCTTTTAATATTAATATCTTCCTACAGTATTGAGCAATATGTCCACCCAGCCCCATTATTGTATTCGGATGTACATTACACATCTGGGACAGTATTATATACCTAAAACTCTATACCTACCTACTTCTGCTGGCCAAGTATTGAAATCAATTGAATCATTGAATAAATAATTCTCTTTAGAAATGTACTACGTGCAAAATTTAATGGAAACCTATTGACTTAGTATTTTTGGTTCTATTCCATTTAGCACGCGCCCTGACTCTCTTACACTTAGAACCACGTCTAAAAGAGATCGAAATGAACATCTAGTCTCCTTCAACGGAAGCAATCTTCCGAACAGGCCCTCCATTGATATGCTTTGTGTAACTCTAAGTGACCAGCTAAGAAATGGGGGCACCATCGAAGCCAGAGTTAAGTTAGCCCCTCAAAAACTGGACGTACTGTATAGAGCCCGCAGAAACTTTAATAGTACACAACTACTAACCCTGTACAAATCACAGGTGCGCCCCACGGTTGAATTTGGCAGCCATCTCTGGTCTGGATCCCCAAAATACCTGAAAAACCCTCGACTCTGTGCAGAAACGGACGGTCCGTTTGATAGATTCTCCCAACTTAACAAACGGATTGCAATCTTAAGAGCATAGGCTTCGGTTGGGAATGCTATCCTTCTTCTACTAGCATCATTGATCCCTTCAGCACCGGTGCATAGTCGGGAAAAACGCCAAACGCGTGCCATACATAATACGTTTATTTATTATATAGGATGTCCCAAAAGAAAGTTGATATTTAGTGGATCGATTTAAAAAAAGTAAGGGTTCTATCGAAAAAATGTTTATTAAATATTAAAATACGCAATTTGGGAATTTAAATTTCTTATGACGGCTCGCTAGGTAGGCTCTTCGTGATGGCTGCCATTTTGTTATGGATATTTTCTTTTAATTGCATCAGGGAAGTCGGATTTTTGGCGTACACTTTACATTTGAGATAACCCCACAGGAAAAAGTCCATAGGGGTTAGGTCAGGACCACGAGGAGGTCAATTTATGTCACCTCTCCTGGAGATCAATTTGCCAGGGAAAATTTCACGAACTCATGGCAGAGACGTATTGGACTATGTAATGTTGCTCCGTCTTGCTGGAACCATGTTCTTTGGTTATAGCCAGTAAGTTTGTAGGGATGCAGCATTAGGTCTTTGTGCAAAATGCTGTGCAACGATGATCTGCACATTTAAAGAATACATTAAATGACCTCAACAAATACAAAAATATCATCATCATAGGAGACCTTAACATAAACATTCTACAAAACGGACACCCACAAAACATAGAATACCTAACAATACTAGCACAGCATGGACTGGAGCCAACGATAAATGTCCCAACACGAGTAACACAAAACACTAAAAGCTGTATAGATCATATAATGATCAAGACAAAACTAAAAACCAAAACAGTAGTACTTGAAAGCACAATTACAGATCACTACATGAATATGATAGCAATAGACACCGAAAACACTAATTCGAACCAACATAAAATATTTACAAAAAAAATAATTGACTACTCAAACTTAAAAGAAAAATTACAAAAAATAAACTGGAATACAATATACCAAATAGATAATGTCGAAGAGGCCTGGAATAAATTTACAAATACGTTAACGCAAGAAATAAAAAATTACACTTCAAAAAAACACATAAAACTTACACACAAAGCAAAAAAAATTAAACTATGGATAACACAAGGAATATTAAACTGTATTCGTAAACGAGACAAAATTCACAAACAAATTAAACACACACCGTATGACATGGAACAACTTAATTACTATAAAAGATATAGAAACATCTGCACGAAAATTATTAGAGTAGCTAAGGAGTTATACTACAGAGAAAAACTTAAAGAAAATAATAACCCGAAGGAAATATGGAGAATTTTAAAAGAAGTTACATACACACAAAAATACAAACAGAAAAATACTATTGAACATCTAAATATTAACTCAAACAAAATTGATGCCAAAACAAATACAGAATTTGTGGCAAACCATGTCAATAACTTCTTCGCAACTATAGGAAAAGTTTTAGCGAACCGTAAAAAACATAGCACAAACACAATAACACAAACAAACATTTCAAACATCAATACTCAACCGACACAACACAGATTTATAATAAAAACAACTTCGGAAAAGGAAATTGACAAAATAATAAACACATTAAAAAACCGGATTGCTCCTGGATTAGATGAGATAACAACGGATTGCATTAAAATAATAAAAAATGAAATAATAAAACCTATAACACACTTAATCAACCTTAGCATAACACATGCCTTCTTTCCTAGTACTCTTAAAAAAGGACTGATGATACCTATTTATAAATCCGGAGACAAAATGGAAATAACTAACTATAGGCCCATCACATTGTTAAACTCGCTATCAAAGATTTACGAAAGAGTATTAAAAATCCAAATTACAAAATACCTGGAAGAAAACAAATTAATCTCGGATAAACAATATGGATTTAGAGAAAAAAGAAGCACAAAAGAAGCTTTGGCAAGTACAATAGATTATATACATAGCAACTTAGATCAAGGGTATAAATGCATAGCGATATATCTAGATTTAGCTAAAGCGTTTGATTCAATCTGCCACAAAACACTTTTTAAAAAATTAGAAAATATGGGTATCAAAGATAAAGAACTCCAACTATTGAAAAGTTATATGAGCGACAGAACACAACAAGTCAAAATTAATAACCATACTAGCAAACCACTGCCGATTACATACGGAGTTCCACAAGGAAGCATACTAGGGCCCATTCTTTTCACCATTTATATAAATGAACTTTGCAGCATGGAAATAGACGGTGAAATAATCAGTTACGCAGACGACACAGTTTTACTCTTTAAAGCTAAGGATTGGAAAAATGTATATAACAAAGCAAATCTAGGAATCACGCAAGTGAAAACATGGCTGGACTCTAACACACTTACACTAAACATATCGAAAACAAAATTCTCAACGTACAGTATAACTAACACGGGACAGCCAAAAAACGATACAAATACCATAAAAATACACGAATGCATTAACACAAACATCTGCGATTGCCCTCCTCTAGAAAAAACGGAACAAATAAAGTATCTAGGTATCGTAATTGACCATAACCTTAGATGGACACATCATATTAAACAAATCACAAATAAACTCCTCAGAACAATACACATTTTCCTAAACATAAGAAACATATATAAAATAAAACAAATGAAAACAATATATTTCGCACTTTGTCAATCAATAATAGAATATGGATTAATTGCTTGGGGAGGAGCAACAAACGCAGCTATCGCTCAAATAGAAATCGCACAGAAAACGATCTTAAATGTAATACTTAAAAAACATAGACTAACCGATACAGATCAAATATATAAAAGTTGTGACGTACTAGATATACGCCAATTATATGTAAAAACACTACTGAACTACATTTTTGACCAAAAAAACACACTCCAACAAACCCCAAATATCACTAATAGACCAGTTAGACAAGCGTACAAAGAAAACATAAAAACTCCGACGGTAAACACTACCTTTGGAAAAAGACACCATAAATACCAAGCTATAAAAGCATTCAACAGTCTTTCACTTGAAACAAAAATTGAGGAAAACAAAAATAATTTCAGACACAAAATAAAAAAATGGATTAAAGAACAAAATAGACAATTTTACCAAAATTTCATAACATAAAAGAATAAAACATATAACGAACACACAAAACCAATATAAAACACGTAACACTCACAAACACGTAAAACATAATATTATGTTTTATATATTATATATTTTCATTTAATTACTTTATTTTTTTAGTTTATTAATTTAAAATAATTTTAATTTTTGATCTCTATTTTTAGTTTAAAATTATCTTTATTTTAAATGATTTTTTTGTTTGTTTTATCACCAACTTTGTATATTTCTTTTTTTTCAAACTATAATGTATAAAGTATTATATTATAAAATGGGGGCCTCAGCACGGGTAAACAACCCAGTGAGGCCAACATTACTGGTTTGTACTATAAAAATTTGTAAAATAATACTGTATCAACAATAAAAAAAAAAAAAAAAAGCACTTGCGCGCTTCCGAATCGAAAAGTTTGAGTCGTCACGAAAAGACTGATAAACACTTTCTACATTTTCTACCGTTCTCGGTGATTTTGGTAGCCCGGATTTTTGTTTTGCCAGCGTTGTACCGATCTCTTCAAACTTTTTGACCCATTGTTGAATGAGAGGAATACTTGGCGCATCATTGAATTGATGAAAACCCAAGTATTGCAGAATCTTCTACGCGCTACAGTCGCCGAATCACCATTTTTGTAAAAAAAAATTGCAAAAAGTTGGTCACGTAGTATGGGTACGTTCCATAATTGATTCCCAATATTATTCCTCTGTTAAAATATTGGGGCGCACCGATGGTTGGTGCATTTTCTGAAAGATAACGATGAAATATTTATTTCTGTCCTCAATCCTTTTTTTTTTGTCCTGGAGGAAGATGCATGGTAAAAAATGGTGTTTTTTTGGCATTGTCCGATAATATTAACTGAAAAGTTTAAAAAATGCATAATTTACCAAACATTTACTCTAATTTATCTTAGGAGCCTTATAACCTACATGACACGATATTAACCAACATATGTATGACTATGTTAATAACAAAGCTTCTTCAAAAAAGTTCTAAGAATAATTGCGAGCAGTGGATTAAAATATCTTTTAAAAATTACATTTAACTACTGGTGCGCTTTTTGCCACAATATGGCACTATTTAAAATACCTTGGATTGCTTTGCTGCCAATTTTGGCAAATTTTCCCTTATTTGTAAGTAATTAAGTAGAAGTTTACGATTTTATAGTATATTTTTATAAATCCTATGAATATGTGAAAATCGAAAAAAAGGTAAATTCATTGGCTATATAGAACTATAATCAGTTCGTATGTGTCCATATTAAAATTCGGAGGTATGTTTTTTTTAATGTGGGAGAAAAATAATCAAAATGATTACCAAAAAATCTCCAGCAATCGGAAAAAAAAGTTTTAAATTGCGCTGACGTTCAAGTGATTATAATATCTTAACAGTTTTTTTATCGTATTTCTGAACTCGCCTAAGAAAGTTCATAGAGTGGTATAGAGAATCATACCTTTTTAGTCTCACTATTTTTAGAAACAGGCTGAAAAACGTCCATAAAACTTGATGATAAACATTCCAAATAATGAACATTTTGTTATGGCACCCTTTACCAGCGACCCCCAAACGCCAATTTTTATCCATTACCCCTAACATCTTTCTGCAAGTTGTCCCCAGTCCCTGGACAATGTTCAGTGTTTCCGGTTAACGGGAGTCGTTACTCTTTATTATTATTCTCTCGCGGACAATACCCGCTGTAGTTTCATTTTTACATTTTTAGCCCAGTACCTACGTCGCGCCATCGATCGAACGTCACAAAGAAATACCACAAGGATTATTTTGTGTGCCACCCTTACAATCGATATTAACACGCAGTCTAATCCTCGAAATTTACCTTGATCTAGGGAATCTCCAGAATTTTTTGTAAAACTATTTTTTTTTGACACAAACATCAAACAATACTTTAGTTTGTCTATTTATTTACGGTCTTAGAAACTAATATATTTGAGTTTTTTTTCATTTTGCTTAGACATTATTGAAAAATTACCAATACTTATGATTAAAAAAACGAGTCCGATCACACGCATTCACCAGCTTACTTCCCAAGTCAAGCGTGCGTAAAGAAGTTTTACTTCAAAAATAATTACAAAAAGTACATAATTTTAATAGTCATTTCATTTTTTTTTAATGAAATAAAATCGATATCGAGTTATAATTTGAAAAAGCTGGTACGGAGAATAATAATTCTTTCTCATTGGAACCGCCCTGTACGATCGAAGAACATATTTCGACGAAATTTGGATTCTCGGACGCTGGCTGGTTAAAGGCCCTTAAGTAATTTAAATAGTACTATGCAACATACAGTAAACTTTACCTACTAACAAACCTCTTGCAAGAGGTTACACACGTAATTCGCCCTTCGGCTAATCGGCTGATGACTTGTTAATAACATATTCCCAACCCCAACCAAGATGTTTAACTTGAGGCTTAGACCACGTTACACTACTAATCACAACCAGGCACCAGAAACGGTTTCGTCAAATTGCTTCCGGAAACAAACTTTACTGAACGCGTGATATATTTCTTCATTTGTGGTCACAAACTATTTGGGACATGTCCATAATAATGTTTATATCGGGAAAGGGGGAGAGGGAGGTTTTGAAAAATATCTTGTAGACGGTGAACTTCCTCTTGTTTTGATCAAAATTTCTTCAATCTGGGAATAAAACTGGAGATTTATGTAAAAATCGAATCATGCCTCCCGCCCGCCACAGACTAAGAAATCGACAGTTAAAGTCAATGTGAAATAAAATAGATATGCTATCTGCAGTTTTTACTAGGTGGTCGCCGATATTGTTTACCAATTAACAAGTAAACTAAATGAACGAATAATTAACGAATAAACCAAACGAACGTTAAACTAAATGAACGAATTCTTTCCGTATTCAAACTATATTGTTCATTGGAGAACCCACCACTTACCCGCCCTGGTATAGGTAACAGATGGTTACCCCTTCAAGGCTCTTGCAAGAACTCAATTTTTTTTGGTAAAAACAACTCTACATTTGATAACGAAACTAGACCTCCACTGTCCCTGCATACGTCGTTAGTAAGCAGTATGCAAGTGCCTAGCGGGAAATACAGGTACAATATGTGTTAGTATGACAAAATATAGACAAGACAATGGGACAGGTTGGTGAAAGTCCACGAGGTGGCAAGCGCTGGGTGATTGTATCCAGCATATCCAACAAGCACCTGTTTGGGAGGAAGACACGGTAGATAAGTAATAAGGGCATGGCAAACGGTTGATCGATTGGCAGTCCCAGCAAGAATGCGCATGACGTTTGGTCTAGTCGTGAATCACACTCAGCTTCCGCGCCCCTTAGCCGGTTCCTCGTTGATGCCTCAAAGAAAAGTTAATGGGAGATTGGGGGAGAAATACCCGACGACCCTAAGGAATTCAGCATCGAGTAGCCGGAGGCAAGGCGAAAACGAAAGCTTGTTGTTCACCAATACTAAAGCACACCTTAAAAAAATCAACGAAATGAACAAATTCTTTTCGTATGCAAACTACTCTGATTAGGTCATAGTCCGCCGACAGTTGCGCGGACATCATAGAATGTCTCATTCTGGTTAAAGAATATAAATGTAAAATAACACCGATTTTCAAATTAAACTTATTTGCGCATTCTGCGATTAGAACCAGCGGTCATCTGCAAACGCGGTCAAAAATCTAAACCGCTCGACCTACACAGGTCTCCAAAGTCAGTTAGTTTCACTTTAACTCAGAAATACTTGAGAGCACTTTAAAAAAAAATTACAAAATAATAGTCCAGTCTGCCTGTGTCGTAGAACATCAGTTGAAGGAACTAAATAGTATAAAGCTAATTTTTTCCCCATCGACTACTACCATTTAGACAAGGGTTTAGCAAAAAGTCCCCGCCCCTACCCCCCTTGCTTCCCCCCCTGTGCCCCACCAAACATGAAAAGTGTAAGGGTTTCGTAAATCGCTTCTATCTCGATTACTAAACAACATATCGGATTGCAATTTTTTTATTCTCTTTGCTGTAACATTGTCTACAGTTAATGTCCAGTTAACTTTCGTCTTAACTTTTACCGTTTGTTTGTAATTCGAATGATAAGTTAAAAATTTGTATATTTTTTGGCAAGTTATTTTACTTTTTGTCACATAACTTTTTACGCCGACATTTTATGAAAAAATATTTCCCACAAAAGTTGTAGCCCCTATTATTACCTTTAAAGTGATAAATTTTAATATGTACTTTATGGCTAGTAAACGCCAGATATCAACCGTGAATGCTTGGTGCGCACCATCCCTGCGTCGCTCCGCGACACTCTGATGTCGGAACTTGTTCCCTCACATCCCGACTTATCCTAGCCTGTCCTGTGCCCTTTGTAGTACTAGTGGAAATCGTGAATGTGAAATAATAGTTATTCACTTTGCTGCTAGGTCCTGCGGGCGGCTTTTAGTTCGTCTTCGCCCGGTTTGAGTGTTTGTGACCATTTTGTAAATCCAACAGGAACTGGCTCCTAAAATAGCCAGTTCCTTGGATCTACTGTAATCCTGTGACTCCAAAAACAGCTGTGTTGAGTGATGTCCGAGTTCCACGTGTCAAGGCATGCGACTTTGAAGGTAAATTCAATGTCCCAGTTTTAATGTATACTAAAAAGGCGAAAAGTGGCTTAAAGTCCTTAACATCAGAAAACATTTCTGAAAATATGCCCACTCAATGCTTAGTCTCAGCTCGTAACATGCTTTGGTTATGTAGTTTTGCTTTTATGCCAGTTTCACTACCTTGATGGTCTGGATACATGCGAAACTGTTACGTTGGTAGACAAAACTTTGAACCATCTTATGTACTAGCTTTGCCTTTTATAAACATAGATCCAGTAAATCCGACTGCTATTTACTCTGCCCTTAGAAAGCAAGTTAGCTGGCCAGCCGTGTATTGTGACATTTGACCAACCACTTTTCCTGAAAGCAGTAGACATTGTTGCAAGTTCTTCTACAGATAGTGAAATATCTGGAGTAATCGTCAGACTAGGCGGATTCCATCTTCTAATGAGTTTCCTTGGTTGCTTAGGAAAGTTTATGGAAGGTAGTGGAATCGAAGAAATGTGGACCTCTGTTTATGGAAAATCAACGATTCCTCACCTTATGTCAGGACATGCTTACGCAAGGTCTTATAGAGCTCACATGATGACCCAGGCAGCTTTGATATTACTGCTATTTGAGGAATGTTCATCTCTTAAAGAAATGATTACAAACGACTTTAAGGATATTCATAACCAAACAATAAACAAACAAACAACTGTTGAAGACGCCATGAGAGATTGTAAAACAAATTAAATAATGACAAGAGTAGAAGAAGTGTATGAAAATTTGGTTAAAACTAGTAGAACTTTAAAACTGTGGCTACAAGAGTTTAAATTGGTGAATTTGGTTCTAGACTTTATTCTGGCAGAGAAAATCGGCGATTGGAATTGGCACATTAATACAGTCAAGCAAATGATACCGTATTTCCATGCTGCTGGACATTTGCTCTACGCAAAATCCCCACAAATATACTTACAACAAATGTTGAGTGTACAAACGAAAATGTCAATTGAAGACTTCGAAAAGTTCGTCAATAAAGGTTTCTTTACAGTTCGGCGTACAGATGGATTTTTTACCGGTATCTGGACGGACATGACCATAGAGCGATTAATGCGATCATCAAAATCATCATCCATAGGTGGGCTTACTCACGAGAGGACGCTAACCAAGTTCATTGCTTGCGCTCCTGGATCCCTTCAAATTTGTGAGGCTTTCGAGAAGTTCTCTGGCTGCTTGACTCAGTTTAACGAACAGCACACTGAACTAAGATGCAGTAGAAGAAAAAGGGACTTGCAAGATATTAGTACATTTCTCGGATGGCTGCGTATCCATAATCCTTTCCGACAGTTCAAAGATTTAATGCCTTTATCCTCTGGTCTAGTAGTGACAAGTTCGGGTGTAAACTGCGATGAGGCGTATGATGTAGGAATGAACTGCTTGAAAGACATCGAAGGAAATAATTTTGCAGATTTTAAATTGAAAAGAAAAAATAAAGTTAAAACTATAGGCTCCGTAGTAAGTGGCATAAATGTGAGATCTGAAGAAGTGCCATTTAATCCTGATCAGCTGTTTAATAGGGTTATTTGTATGTCTCAAGGAACAAATAATCTCAAACAATACTTCAACTATGAACTCAGCCCATACCCTTTGTCTTTATTTGAAAACAATAAAATGATAAGAAAGGGAACTAAATCAAGTCTTATGAAAAAATTTGAAAAGTGGACAGTTAGCAACGAAGTTTTTGAGAATTTTGCCCCCAAAAATATATGTAGTAGATGGAGGGTATCTTTTGCACAGTGTTATTTGGCCTGATAAAGTAACATATAGTAGCATCATAGATAAGTATGTTGACACTGTAATGAAACGGTATGGGAAAGATTGTCATGTTGTGTTCGATGGGTATCCTGACTATCCCACCACAAAAGGGGTCGAACATATGCGGAGAAGTAAAAATGCATCCCTAAAAATGAAATTCAACGTTATTATGGAGTGCTCTGTGAAGCAAAATGAATTTTTGGCAAATCCAAAAAACAAAAGCCAGCTTATTGAACAGCTCTCTCAAAAGCTTAATGAAGCAAACATTCCAACCATTGTGGCGGAGGAAGATGCAGATACTGAAGTGGTCGGAAGAGCAATAGATGTTTCCCAGATTCAAAGTGGGAGGCCTATAGTTGTTGTCCGACAGGATACTGATCTTTTCGTTCTATTGTTAGGGCTACCATAGTGTCAAAATGTGCGACTATTCTTTCACAAACCCTCTGGCACACCATCAACGTATGACATCAGCAAGATTCGTGAAGAGATTGGTGATATGAAGGATGCGATATTATTTTTGCATGCTATCACAGGATGTGATACCACGTCTTATTTATTCGGCAAAGGCAAAATTAACGCGTACAAATTGCTAAGTTCATCAAATGATCTCCGCACAAAAGTTTTACAGTTTTATGAAAAACAGGCAGACAAAAATATTCTCAAAGAGGTATGAGAGGCTTTTGTCTTGAAACTATATGTATGCACAAGGTCTGCAAGTCTGAATGACAGTATATATTCAATGTACCTTAAAGCTGTTGCAAAAATGTCATTAAAATCCAAATTTAACATGGCATCCCTCCCTCCAACATCTGATGCTGCTGAACAACACGCCTATCGAACATACTATCAGATTCAAAAATGGATCGGAGATAAGGAAATCAGCGCTACGGACTGGGGATGGATTTTAACTGACAACATGCTGTACCCAGTGCACTAAAAGAAACCACCGGCACCTGAAGAAGTTATAAACTTAGTTTCCTGCAACTGCAAAAAGGCTTGCAAAAATAATTGTAGCTGCTTTTAAGCATCACTTGATTGCACAGAAATGTGCGGGAGCTGTGGCGAATCATGCAGCAATGTAACTTTGGTTGAAGTCGAGGAAAATGAAGAACTTCTCATGGAAGTTTAGGATGTCATAAAATTAAGATACCGCAATTATTTTGTTCTAAAATAACATCTTTAAAAAATATTACATGCATTTTCAAACCAAAAACTATTTAAAATACCTATTTTCGCTGAATACTTATTATTATTTGAAACAAATTTAAAAAGTGAGGAATTTAGGTTTCACCGAGACTCGATTAGTTTTATTTATGGAAAATGCAATAGTGTACCTTGAAGATAAAAAACACTCACTATACAACAATATTTGCATTGCAACGCCGCGCCGGCCGGCCCTACCTCGACCGAACCCGCCATGATAATCTCGCTGGATCTCCAACAAAGTAAGTACTATTTTATATTATTTTAAAGGTAATAATAGGGGCTACAACTATTGTGGGAAATATTTTTTCATAAAATGTCGGCGTAAAAAGTTATGCGACAAAAAGTAAAATTACTTGCCAAAAAATATACAAATTTTTACCTTATCATACGAATTACAAACAAACGGTAAAAGTTAAGACGAAAGTTAACTGGACATTAATTGTAGACAATGTTACAGCAAAGAGAATAAAATTGCAATCCAATATATTGTTTAGTAATCGAGATAGAAGTGATTTACGAAACCCTTACACTTTTCATGTTTGGCGGGGCACAGGGGGGGAAGCAAGGGGGGTAGGGGCGGGGACTTTTTGCTAAACACTTGTCTAAATGGTAGTAGTTGATGAGGAAAAAATTAGCTTTATACTATTTAGTTCCATCTAAAAACACAGGCTGACTGGGCTATAAAGCCTCCATAAGTCAGGCGAGATAGCACAATCTAAAAAAGTATCTTCGATGGCGCTACAGCCCATATAGAGCTTTGGCCTCCTGCAACAGTCGCCTCCAACTCCTCCTGTCCTCAGCGGCTGACTTCCAATTTGATACCTGGAGAAGCTGTGCTGCATCCGCTCTTACTTCGTCTTCCCACCTCAGTCTGAGTCTTCCCACTTTTCTCTTTCCACCTGGGTGTCCAGTCAAAATTCTTTTTGGGACTCGTGTATCCGGCATTCTCTGTACATGCCCAGATTGCCCAGCCCATCTCAACCTGAGGAGTCTCATATGTGCTGAGATGCTAGGGGCCTTATATATATCATACAATTCTGTATTGTGCCGGATGCGCCACTGTTCACCCTCTTTCACGGGTCCACATATTCTTCTCAGCACTTTTCTTTCAAAAGTATCCAGCATCTCAGCCATCTTTACCGTCAGTGTCAGCGCCAAAAAAGCGCTAAAAAGTATATCAATAAAAATAAAAATCAGAGTGTTCAATTCACATGCGGTAGAAGTGAAACTTTCAGAAAAATAAAGTAGACAACAGTGGGGAGACTAATATGAAGGATGATTTTTTTTTCATATTTTTGTGGACTAATTAATTCCAGTGCAACTTTTCCTTCTCATTTGGTCATCTTATTAGTATTTGTGTTTTCTTCGTAGTAGTAGCTTTCTTTTGTGTTTTATTTGCCTGTTCATTTCGGAGTGGTTTGAAAATTGGATATTGATTTTTTTTTAATTTTTTGAACTTCGTAGGAACTTGGTCCCGCTGAATGTCTGGCCGCTAAAGTTCGTCAGGCGCTTTATACCACTAGACTAAACGAGACTTGCGTGGGACCGTGGATTTATCGTATTATATTGGAACCGAGTACCCGTGAAATAAATAAATATTTTATTGCAATATCTCTAATATAAGTATGGGGTCGTCCATTAATCACGTGAGGCACGAAAGCGGGGGGGTTCGGAAAAAATCACGAAATATCACGAGGGGGGGGGGGTATAACGAGATATCACGTGTATTTATTTTTCGTGATAATACTCTGAAAATTTCAAAATATTTTGTACCCAAAAAAATACATGTGATTTTGGGGGGAGGGGAGGGGGGGTTAGTCTAAAACCTCACTACATATCACCAGGGGGGGGGGTTAAAAAGTTGTTAAAAACCATGACGTGACTAATGGACGACCCCTATATTATTGAAGTTTTTTTCATCAAGTAGGGAAATATTTTGATAAAGCTATTTAAATTGACTAACACATTTTAACAGTATTTTGTCGGCTGAAAGAAAAAAAAAGTGTTTCGGATTTTTTTAAATATTTTGTACCTACATACTGTGGGGATCAAATAATATTTTTACTTCATATTTATTTTTTTGCAAGTGTTTTTAACAGTCGTTTCCTGCACTATTTACGTAAATATTGTTATAGGTTATGTTATATGTGTGTAAAAGCCTAAATAGGCGTAAATAAATAAATCTCATTCTCTCGCAGGCTAAATCCTATAGATGTATGTGTTTTTCTATTTTTAGTGTCGCTCACTTCCGTTTCATCGAGTTTCAAATCATAACGGTGCTAAAGAAGTTTCCCCTTCAAAAATATATACGTACTCCTGAATCCTGAATCCCTGGAAAGGGTTTTGTTCGCTTTTTGATTTTGAAATTCCATAAACTACAAGGCGGAATTTGAACTTCCTTCGCAAGTTACCACTTTTAATTTTTTTATTTATTTTCTCAGTTTAACGAAATTTATCAGTAAATGAAACCTTTTTATCCCAAAGGAATGTGCTAGAGTTACAACGCAAATGAAACAATGTTACTCCAAATATTTTATCTACGGCAGATAGAATCAAGATGACCGCAAATTTTCAAATGAAACCTTGTTTTTCTAAAGTATATATATAAAGAATTTAAAATTAAATAAGTTTCTCGTAAATTGCAAATGAAACTATATTTAAAATATATAATGTATGTACATATAAATCTGGAATAGAACTTTGTTGCGTAATTATCGGCGAATCTACTTAGAAGTTTAGACATAGGTACTTTAGGTAGAGTTTTAAGGTGAATTTTTTTTTGTAAAAAGTCGTTTTTGGTCAAAGTTTCAGATAGAACCTTGTTGTTCCAAGGGCGCGAACTTATTTCCTTTTCTACATTATGCATTCCCCAACAAAGAAGGTGCATTATAATCTTAGCTCTGAATTTTGTGACTCTTGTGTGATGTTATATTTTGTTTAGCAGTATAGTGCGATGTTCTTTTACTTACTTACAGAAGAAAATTAGTCGGATTGTAATGAAATAATAAGTAGGTGAAACGAAACTAATGATGTATTTCACCACAGCGCGGTGAATATGAATATATGTGAATATTAGGAATGCGATAGTCCAACTGACTCTGAATAATGGGAAGCAGTTGTTTTTTAAATGTGAGTACAGCACATGGGTCCCAATCGTCTGGGGCCAGTTAGACCATGGCGTATGTTATGAGGCTGAAGGTAGTGGGGGGGGGGAATTAGATGGGTACTAGGAATGTGGGGAAGTACCTGACTATGCAGATCTAATCACCAAATAGGGCTAAAGTCATTTCAAGCAACGTTTCTATTCCCTATGTTGGTGTTTCAACAGAGCAATACTGAGAGTATCTTCCGGCACGGAACGTGCTATTTTATTATTTTTAATTAATGACTTATGAAATTAGACACACCTGCGCACGGCGAGATTTGAACCCGCGACCCTCGGATTCGTAGCCAGAGGTGGTAACCACCCAGCCACGGAAGCCGTCAACGTTGGGACCCTCTGAAGTATTCATATTGACAAAAATGAAATAGGTAAGTCACTTTGTGTTAGTGTAAATAATATCTTATTAAATTTAAAAAAAAAAACATATACATGAAATCTAACTAACAGTGGTAATTTCTTTGTTGCTTAATTTATTCGAATGGCCTTCTTGCTAACTTCGGAAAAGAAATGTAGGTTGAGTTGTTCTTTTTAAATATGAGTCTGTACATTTCCCATTCTACGAACTTTACCTTCCGATCTTCTGTGTGTTAACGTCGAATGTGGAAGTAGTTTGCAAAGTAGTTTACAAACTTTGTTCACTCTTGAGATGAAGGAAACTTGACTGTTTGTTGAGCAAAAATGCTATCAGTGCAAAATTACCAAATAACTTTATTCGGGGAGAGGTAATTATTAACTTTGTTTTCCATCCATTAAACAGGTAACAGAATTAGATGATTTATTAAGAATGAGTGAGTGCCAACGTACGGCAAACTTGTATTATTTGTATGTGTTACTTCGATAAATGGTGAACCTCAAATGATTATGATACTTAGATGATATGGCTAGACCTTAAAAAATATTGTTATGTTACTTATTTTTTGTTTCATTATTAATGACTATATAAAAAGAACAAAATAAAGTAGTTTATTCATAGTCACCAGGGATTTCTATTCCTATTCGGACTGTAGTTGTGGGAGTTGTATTGGTTTTACATCTTGATTTTCTCATTTTCATATTTGTTAACTATGTCTGTTGATTTCCCCGCATTAATTTTTGTTGACTGTAGGTCGTGTTAGTGTTACTTCACAATGTTCTTTTGATTTCTTCATCTTCGTTTTTTCTAAGCAGTTGTCGTTGTTTTTAAACTTGTTTATCTCCATGATATGGAAAGACGGTGACCGGACAACTCAGAATGAAACCAACTCAGAAGCACCCCAGAAAGGTCATTAAGAGTGATGATAAAAAAATATTTTAAAATTGGTTAAATAGCTTAAGTTAAGTTAGGGTTACCGGCTATTTTAAAATTATTTTTTCATAGCTTTTAATGACCTTTCTGAGGTGTTTCCGAGTTGGTTTCATTCGGAGTTGGCATGGAACCGGAAAGACAATATATAATTTTGTGGCATGGAATTTATGGCTTTTCTGGCCAAAAGACGTATTTACAGTCGTAACAATACTATTGTTGAGTGAGGACGTCTACTTTGTGATACTCCACTGCTTAACTACTCTTAGTATTCACACCAATAAGTTTGTACCTACTATATTACATTCCGTTTACCAGTGATCATAAAGTGTGTTGTAGGGTGACCACCATTCATTTATAAGTTGTGAGTCATTATTTATTTAAGTAAATCGTTTACAATGCCCAACAATCAGAATCTAGTGCAAACTAGGTCTAAGGCATCGGATTCTCCAGCAGTAAACGAGGATTATTTTGGAAAAATTGTAAAATACATGGATAAAAAAATGGAAGAATTTAAGCTACAAGTTTTTGCAAGAATTGAACTTGAATCGTCAACACTGAAAAAAAATCTCGAATCTGAGATATCCGACATGAGAAAAAGCATTGAATTTATTGGTCAGCAATATGATGAAATAACTAATAATATCGGAAACATGATGCAATTAAAAAAAAATGTGGATAACTTGGAAAACGCAAATTCTATCAAAGATCTAAAAATAAAACATTTAGAAATTCGCCTAGCTGATATAGAACAACAAAATGTAAGCTATAATTGTGCTGAATTGTCTGGCCTAGAAACCTTGATGAATGAAAATTCTGTGGAAACCGTGGAAAGATTCATAAAAAAATTTGACATTCGGATTGAACCAGGTAGAATAAATAAAGTTACTCGATATCCTGATAAAACTATTAATAAACCCGGAGCTCAGAGGATGATCATCCATTTCAAAGATGAAAAGTCCCAATCTGAATTTCTCAACGCACGCAAAAGTATAAAGCAATTGAAGGACAGGAACATCTTCATTGGAGAAGTTCTATCATCATATTCCAAAACCCTTCTTTGGAAAACTAAACAAAAAGCTAGAGAAGCTAAATTTCAATTTGTGTGGTTTCGGAACAATAAAATTTGCGTGAAAAAGAACCCAGAACTATCTTCAAGAGTTATTATCATCAAACACGAAGATGATTTGAATAATTTGTCGTAATCCTCCCCCCTAAGTGTGACACTTTTATTGAAAAAAAAATGGATGATTTGGAAAACGTAAATAATATAACCGACAATACTGAACCTAACATAACTTTTGAAGATTCATTATCTTGCAAAAATTTTTTGAAAGATTCAAAATTTTCTTTACTATGCATGAATATTAGAAGTATAAGCAAGAATTTTGATGAAACTGTTTCTATGCTGGATTGCATTAATCATCGTCCGGAAGTACTAGTCTTTACAGAGGCTTGGCTGAGCAGTGTAATTAATATGCCTAGCATTCCAGAGTACGTAGTCTACAAAACTATGATGAACAATTTACAAAATGATGGAGTAGTTATCTATGTAAGACAAAACATTCAGGTTACTGTTGAGGAAATTGCTCTCCCCAGTGCAAACTGCTTGAAAATGCAATTATCCAATACCTTATATTTATTAGCTGTATATCGATCTCCATCCCAGACTAAAATAGATAACTTTTTCGACTCATTGAATGAATTCCTTGCATCTGAATCCTTGCAAAATAAGGAGATTATCTTATGTGGGGACTTAAATATTGATACCCTAGATTTGAAGAACATAAAAACACAAAAATACCTATCACTTCTGGCACTTCATGGTTTGAAGCCCATAATAAACTCACCAACAAGAGTAACTCCTAACAAATCTAGCTGCATTGATCATATTAAGGCAAAATCAAAATTTGAACCACAAGGAGCTGCTTTTACTACTGGCATAACAGACCATTATGCAATTTTAATGAAGTATATGAGCTTAAATCTACATAATATTTCAAATAATAACGTAAAACCTAAATTTGTTGTTAACAACCACCTCTTGAAGACCAAATTAAAGGAGGAATCCTGGGATATAGTTCTATCAACAAATGACGTCAATCTGGCAACTGATAATTTCATAAAATGTTTGAAAACCCATGTGCAAAGTTGTACGTCAGTACAAAAAGAGAAACATATTATGAAACATCTAAAACCATGGATAAACGCTGGATTAATCAAATGCCTCAGAACACGTGATAAATTGCACAACAGATGTAGAAAAGAAAGCTATAACTTGGAACTGCTTGAATATTATAAGCGATATCGAAACTGGTGTTCTAGGATAATACGAACAACAAAACAAGCATATTTCAGAAGAAAATTAGATGACGTCAATGGTAACATTAAACAACAGTGGACAATTATAAAGGAGGCCATAAACCTTAAAAAGGAACAAACTACCATAAAAAAATTGAAAATTAATAATGTTATTACTTCAATGGAAGAGAGTCCAAATATAATTACTAATCACATTAATGACTTCTTCAGTGATATTGGTCCAAGTTTCGCTAACAATTTGTGCAGTGATAATAAAACCAGTGAGACGTATCTTGTGAATGATTTTAAATCTGAACTTCAAATTACCGGAGACAATTTTGACTTTAAGGCAACTAACATTTCTGAAGTGACAAACGTGATAAATGATTTAAAAATGTCTTTCTCATGCGGTATTGATTCTATAAGTGTTATGATATATAAACTCCATATATCCGAATTAGCTGGTCCCATATCTCATATTATTGATATTAGCTTCAAGAGTGGGATGTTCCCTTCTCACTGTAAGAAAGCTAAAGTGATTCCTCTTTTTAAAGGTGGAGATCAACTAGATGTCAATAATTATAGACCTATATCCCTACTCAACACGCTTTCAAAAGTAATAGAGAGATTGGCTAAGTCGAGATTGGTATCATTCTTAGAAACAAATAAACTACTCTCTAGCAATCAGTTTGGTTTCAGAGAAAATAAAGGAACAAGTGATGCAGTATTGAGGGTATTGTCGAAAGTCACTAGTGCCCTGGATTATGGAAACAAAGCCTTAGCTGTGTTTTTAGATCTATCAAAAGCATTTGACACCGTTTCCCATGGATTACTCCTCAAAAAATTATCTTCTCTTGGCATTTCACATTCCAGTACAGCATTAAGTTGGTTCAAATCCTATCTTAGCGATAGAACACAACAAGTAGAGATAAATAATAATTTAAGCATTAGCAAACAAATCTCTTTTGGGGTTCCACAAGGTAGTGTACTTGGACCAATATTGTTTTTAATCTACATTAATGATTTGTGTAATTTAGATATTCCTGGTAATATTGTTAGTTTCGCAGACGACACTGCTTTAATATTTGAGGGTAAAACCTGGAAAGATGCTTTTGACAAATGTGATTCAGGATTAAGAATAGTAAATTTGGTAGGCGGGTATGGGTACCGCCGCCCTGGGAACCATTTATTGGATGACCAACACCTCTGCCACAGGTCACCCCAAGTGGTTCGCTACGTTTGGTGACTTAGCAGTGGTGCCCGGGTTCTTGGGGTAATGTTTGTCTAGGCCTTGATGGCGGGTGCGTCGGCCCACCTTCTGCGTGGCGGGCCGGATCGGGAGATGCTGGTTGAGGGAGACCCTTTACAACCGGTTACCGCTGTCCGGGTCGCTCGGTAGTACAGGGGCCCGACCCTCAGGCTCACGACTGAGGGTGGGCTGCCCCATCAACGAGTGTAAAAACCCCGCCGCTGCTGTTGTGCCGGTTCGTGACCGGAGGGGACCCAGCAGTAGCGTTTGGGGCGCATTGGGCGACCTCTCCAGCCGGACTCTCCCTGCCCATCGCCTTGCACCGCAGTGGGTGGGTTGGATACATACGTCCGTCACTCCTGGAAACTCTGAATCCCAGCATCCTACCCACCCCTTTACCTTTTCCCTCCCTGACCTTCCTTCCCCTCATATCACACTTAAATAACCCTACAAATAAAATCATGAATTTACAACCATCAACAAATAACGTCATTACAGCGGCGAGGAGTAGGCGTCCCCGGTGCGGGCCAAAACTGTTGGTGAATTACACCAACATTCGCGGCCTGCACACCAATTTAAATTCTGTCCACCACCACCTTTTTTCCCAACGCCCAAACCTTCTTTTCCTGTCTGAAACCCAGATAGCTGAGCCTGTAGACACCTCCTATCTGAACTGCCCGGGCTTCACCCTCGCAGGCAAGTTCAGACCTAAAGGAGGTGTCTGTCTCTATAGTCGAGCTGACGTCAACTGTGTGCGACTGTTGAATCTGGAAAACTCCAGATTCGACGTAATGTGGGTACGCGTCAATCTTGCCAGTACGGTAAGATTCTACGCGTGTTTATACCGCTCACCGAACCTTAGCGAATCAGACACGTCCGAGCTCTTCAAACACTTAAGCGATACTATTGATGACCTCTTGCCCCGCTACCCTACGGCAGAGTTTGTGGTCCTGGGGGACTTCAATGTTCATAACGAACCTTGGTTGAAGTTCTCAGGATCAACAGACTCGGCTGGACGCCAAGCGGAATCCTTTGCCCTTTGCTACGGATTGGAACAAATGGTTCAGGAGCCTACAAGGGTTCCTGATGTCCAGACTCACCGTTCCAATCTGTTAGATCTATTTTTAACTACTGTGCCACACGGTTACAGGATTGAAGTCACAGCGTCTTTAGGATCGTCCGACCACTGCCTGGTGACGACATCAATCCCTGTAAACTTCAGACCACCAAACGAGAGGCTGAAGAGAAAAGTGTGGCACTATAGGTCAGCAGATTGGTTCGGTCTGCGGGCACATTTTAATGCTTTTCCGTGGTCAGCTGTCTGCTTTCGGACTTCGGATCCCTCAAGATGTGCCCAGGAAATTGGTGAAGTCATCACATCCGCGATGGATGGCTTCATCCATTCTACTGTTAAGGAAACTGGTGTGGGCTCAAAGCCGTGGTTCAGTCGACAATGCGCTGAAGCAGTGCGACGAAAAAACGCGGCTTACCGAGCCTACAACACATCTAGAACATCCGAAGACAGAACAGCTTACAACAAAATGGCAAAGGAAACCAAGAGAATCATAAATAGGTCGAAATTGGAGCACGACCTGCAGATCAGCAGAAAGCTGGCTGCATGCCCGCATGGCAGCAGGCAATTCTGGTCGCTTGCGAGCTCAATAGGTCGCAATTTCTGCAAATCCAGTTTGCCACCTCTCACCAGACCTGACGGCTCACTAGCAAACACCGCCACCGAAAAGGCAAACTTATTAGGTAAAATGTTTGCGGATAACTCAACCCTCGATGACCAAGGTGCTGTCCCGACGTCGGTTCCTCACTGCGGTTTTCGTATGAAAAAGCTGAGGATTCGGCATCGGGAAGTACTCCATGTTTTACGAGGGCTTGATGTTAATAAAGCTAGTGGGCCTGACGGAATACCTGCCCTGGTACTGCAGAGGTGCGCTGCAGAAATAGCTCCAATTTTGACGAAGCTTTTTAAATTGTCCCTGAAGACTGGCTCTGTGCCCTCTGGTTGGAAAAAAGCGGTTATCCATCCTATTCCAAAGAAGGGTGACCGCTCCAACCCGGCCAACTACCGCCCCATAGCGATCACATCAGTTCTGTCTAAGGTGATGGAACGTGTGATCAACGACAAACTGCTCACATACCTCGAGAAGAACAAAATTATTAACGACCGTCAATACGGATTCCGGCGGAACCGCTCGTGCGGTGATCTTCTCGCGTATGTGACGCATGTTTGGGGGCGATGCCTGGAACGTTTCGGTGAGACCCAAATGGTTGCACTGGACATCTCCAAGGCCTTTGACCGGGTTTGGCACCGAGGACTTGTCAACAAACTGCATTCTTACGGACTTCCCGCATCCTTGTGTATGTGGATTGCCGACTTCTTGAGGGAGAGGTCGATTCAGACGGTAGTCGATGGTTTCACTTCTTCCTCACACTCGATAAATGCTGGCGTCCCGCAGGGATCGGTTCTGTCTCCGACTTTGTTTTTGTTGCACATCAACGACCTTTTGTCATGTGCACCAATTCACTGTTACGCGGATGACAGTACAGTTCATGATAGCTTTTTGTTTGACAAGCCCCCAAAGGGCTCACAAACTCCAACAGCTCGTAGGGCTTTGAAGCAAAGAATGGACGGTTACCTCGAGAGTGTTTTCTCTTGGGGTAAAAATAATCTCGTTGAATTTAATGTTTCAAAGACCCAATCTTGTCTGATTACGTCTAAAAGGGATCGAAATGAAAATCTAGTCTCTTTCAACGGAAGCAATCTTCCGAACAGGCCCTCCATTGATATGCTTGGTGTAACCCTAAGTGACCAGCTCAGGTATGGGGGCTCCATCGAAGCCAGAGTAAAGTTAGCCTCCCAAAAACTGGGCGTACTGTACAGGGCCCGCAGATACTTTAATAGTACACAACTGCTAACCTTGTACAAATCACAAGTACGCCCCACGGTTGAATTTGGCAGCCATCTCTGGTCTGGAGCTCCAAAATACCTGAAAAATACCCTCGACTCTGTGCAGAAACGGGCGGTCCGTTTGATAGATTCTCCCATCTTAACAGACGGATTGCAATCTTTAGAGCACAGGCGTCGGGTGGGAATGCTATCCTTGTTCTACCGGTATTACAATGGAAGATGCTCTGAAGAACTAGCATCATTGATCCCTTCGGCACCGGTGCATAGTCGGGAAACACGCCAAACGCGTGCCCAACATTTGTACACGGTTGACATTTGTCACATGAGAACGGGTCGTTTCTTCGACTCGTTCTTGTGTTCAACAGCTCGGCTGTGGAATGATTTGCCGGCCTCTGTGTTTCCTCCTTCCTACAACATGGGTCTCTTCAAGACCAATGTTCATTCCTTCCTCTCCTCAAAAAGACTCTCCACACAGCATCCCAGATGACATAGGCCCTGAGGGAAATTATTTTCCTCAGGGCCTCCTGTGTGGAGTTAATGTAAAAAAAAAAAAAAAAAAAAAAAAAAAAAAAAGAGTTGGCTAAATAATAACATCTTTACTTTGAACACATCAAAAACAAAATATGTAACTTTTAGCATATCATCAAAAAGTCAGCCTTCTAACACTCATAATCTAATTATACACAATTGTCTGCAAAATTGTAATTGTAATTGCCACCCTTTAGAAAGAGTAGACTGTATAAGGTACCTAGGTGTAAATATTGATAAATATTTGAGATGGAATGACCATATTGACATGTTAACAAAAAATATCAGGAGACTTACCTATATTTTTAAAGAACTTCGTCATATACTGGATAAAGATAAATTAAAATCTGTCTATTATGCCTTAGTACAATCTCGACTTTCTTACAATATTGTATGCTGGGGATCCTGTCTAAAGTCCAATGTAGAGCCACTAAATATTGCTCACAAATTAATTCTTAAAGTCATGTACAAAAAAAAATTTCGTTATCCATCGAAACTTCTTTACAAGGAATCTGACGTTATGAGTATAAAACAGCTGTACATCTCTAAAATAATTTGTAAATTTTTTATCAATATTTATTCTGCAGAAAGAACCCAACAAATCCATACCACTAGAATTGGCTCAAGAATGAACTTTGTCGCAATAAGTACTAAAACATCTTTTGGCCAAAGAAACTTTTTATATCAGGCTCCACTTCTGTTTAATATTCTGCCAGATTACATAAAGTCTCCAATTCATTAGCGAAATTTAAAAAAAATGTTAAGATTTTTGTGTTGTCAGAGGATTGGCATACTATTTTTTCATCCTTGGCCTTTTTTTAAATAATAAAAAAAAAACATATTTTAAAATAATAAGATATATATATACATACATATTTTTTAAATAACCAGATTTTATTTGAGTCCCATTTGTCAAAATCGGAGTGTCACCCTAGTTGTTTTGAACTACCTTTGTTTCTTGGTGGGTATAGTAATTAAGGATTTGTTTTATGGTCTATATTGTTACAAATTACCCATCTGGTCACCAATATAATATTGTTATTTCTTACTTTCCGCATATAATATTTTAGTGTTTTGGATGTAGTGTTTTGTATTTTAGTGATTTTTTTGTATTTTAGTGATTTGTGTGTAAATGCACCACTCAAATTTATAAATTTAACCTCAATACAGGCTCCTAGTCCTAGTGAGGTTAATATTTTTGTATGTAAAAAAATAAGAACGCATGTATGGTGAGAAATCTATATAAATAAATAAATAAATAAATTTAATTTTGGGATGTTCAGTAAATTTGGGATTTTCGTCTTTGTAAGGTAGGTGTATTGGTCAGTAAGAAACTATTTTTTTCTTTTAAATTTGAATAGAGCATTTTTAATGGAATTTTATAATGTACGAATCATTAGCAACTTACACATAAATTCAATAATAACACACATTAATACAATAAAAATTACTTACATGCGCCGGGATACAATCCCGTGATCTCTGAATTCATAGTACAGGATCTTAACCACTTGACCACGAACGGAGGTCGTGAAATATAATATTTACAGTCAAAACAAATAAAGCAAACAAAGAAATAAATAAAATCAAGTGTTGCAAGAAACTTGATTACCAAGCAAAAATACTGAGCTAAATCTGGTTCAGTGATTTGCTTTGAATTGGAAAATTGGAACTGATTGTGACAAGAATTCAGACAAGCGATAAAGTATCCAGCTATTATACAATATTGTAACAGAAATTTTTAAAGTAGCTAGTAGGAGTAAGCTGGTGAATGCGTGACGAGAGCGTTACGAAAAGTGTGATCGAGCGAGGCGAACGGAAGTTGATAGGGAGATATAATTTAGTGAAGTTTACTTCAGTCGTGTGGTCTAAAGCACACTCGTATTTTTTTTAATAATTATTGTTGCGTCATTTTCAAAATTGTTTCTGATCTGTTAAGAATCAGACTATCCCGTTATTTTTAACGCATCTACGCTAGTTGTGAATATTTTAAAAATTATATGCGCATTTTGATACCCCAAATAACATCATTAAATTTAAATTACACTATCGAAAACGTAATTTTACTAATTAAGTTTCCACGTTAGCTTGTTCGTTCATGCTTGCTTAAACATGCAAAAATATTCTAGCAGCAGTATTTTGTTAACTGATAACACTAGCTTCAAATATGTTTATTTTATTTCGATAAAACCAGGGGAGCCTTTTTAATTAAAATAAAAATAACAAATTTCGGCGACACCAGCAAAATTCGACAGAAGGCAAAACTAGTTTGGAACTTTTAAAATACAAGTTCTCTGATGAAATATTTTATTAACAATAATTCTGGGTGGGAATCCTTGGAAACCAGTTGTGCAAAGACCTTCAATGGGCATTTAATTAAATATCTCAGCGCAAAAAGTACAACTTATCCGACGGGTCTGCAGTTTAACCACAGTTACTCAACCTTTTTTTACCGCTGGGGCCCTAATATGAACATCACCCACATCGACACGAAAAAAGACTTTAACCTGTAAATTTATCTTTGGGTCTCCGATGGTGACCCGACAATTGATCCGGCGACAATTTATTGGCCTGCTGTCGTTGATCCCCTCGACAGTTTTCCGGCGACAATTGGCACCCCGACAGTTGATCCGGCGGACAGTTGACCCGCCGGACAGTCTATCCCCAAAAGGATTATTTCTTCAAGTAAGTATGCAAAGAGAATATATGGCCGTACAACCAAAGTCTATATACTTATATCTGTAGGCGTCTTGAGTGAAAATCCGCCATACAAATAGTTTTACTAACAATAATTCCGACTCCCCGAAGAAGCATAATAACCGGTAATAACAAAACACGACATGCTTGTACGCGCAGTCGGCTTAGCAAAAAAACGCTGAAGGTTCCTATTTGTATATAATAGAACTTATTTTATCTGGATACCACTGAGTGAGAGACCCAACTGCTCCCAGCCGTCTGGAGTGAGACTATGGCATCCCCAATTTTGGTATGTTGTGCGGCTGAAGGTAGTGGGGAGGGGTAGGAGATGTGGAAAATGTACCTGGCTAGTTACACCAGGGCGATGTCGGAAGCATTTCCCACTCTGAAATAGTATTTTTATTCAAAAGCATCAAGTGTAAAATTATTTGTAATATACTATACTATAATAAGTAATATTAGTTATATGGTTTTTGTATTTCTTCGCTGTGTATAGTGTATATAAATAGTACACGAATGCATATGTATAAAACTTGAAAAAAAGAATTATGTACATATACGCATATAATCTAATCTTTATGCATGTCTTTTTCTCTTTTCTATTTTCTAGTTTATTTTAATAATTTTTCCAATTTTCAGCATATTTATATATTGAATCCATATGTTTACACTAGACTTACAAAATAAATCTATTCCATAGGTCACCATGAAACAGGCAGCCGCCTAGTCGGTGATTTAATGTAAAATATATTGCAGCGGGTTTAGGATTCTCCTTACATAAATATGCTTAGATTATTTCTTTACAGGCGCCTATTCAAGGAATTTCCTAACTGTTCTCATTATTCTAACTTATAGCAAAACCATATGTTTCTGATATCAACGTTTACATTTAGTTGAATACGCCATCAGCGTATTTCAACCACCCCTGTAGATTCATTAATTACATAAAGTCTCGATGCAATTTTACGATGGTTCCTTAAATTAATAAATGAGAATAATTGTTGCTTTCACCTTGCCGCCCTTCATTGTACAGCTTACCTACTCTCACATTTATTACACATCTACCATCATGGCTATTATATACAATTAACAATATATTTTGCCGAGTAGTTTACTGATGAGGAGGCGATGGCAATAAGATAATTAAAAAGGTAAGGTACTTCGCTATAATATGTGTAAATGTTTTAATAAATAATAAAATACCACCCGGTTTTTAAAAAATAAATAATAAAATACCACCCGGAACACGGTTGAGAAGCGCTGCTGTAAGCGACAATGCACACAAAATAAATAAAAGGTTTGCAAGGCAAAACTTGCAATGTGCATCACATTTCCAAGAATTCTCGCTTTGTGGGATTGTACTCAGAAAAGCTGCAAGCTGACACAGATCTCCAGACTAATAAAAATAAATGCATTTTGAAAAAGAGTGGTTTACGTAACATTTTTTCAATCCACCGGGAGTCAAACAGTTTAAGATTTGGGTCGTTTAGGAATATTGGATTCTGGGTTTAAATAAGGAAAAATGTACCAGTAAATGTGTTTCACTCAGCGATGTCCTTGGGAGAATTACTTTAAAATACTTCAAGGACGATGTGTGGCCTTGCACAGAGAGCTCGGTTCCTTCTTACATTCGTTGTTTATCGGAAAATGGGAGAGGTTACACGTTACACACAGATAATTGAAACGGTTCCATGACATGTTATTTATTTTTTGTATTATGCCGTGTTGCGCCACCTCCTCCTTTAGCCAACGTTTCGGACAGCGTTAAGTGTACATCATCTGGGCAGATAATTGTTGGTGAAATATATGCTTATGTACTTAGAAGCGATACCGTGTTGCCAGCTCCACTCCACTACAAGCTGGTATTATAGTATACTTCATAATTACTTCATATACTTCATAATAACTTCATAATTATACTTCATGCGTTTAGCTTCGGTGTAGCCGTCAATTACCGGATACCAAGAACTATTGAGCTTAGCTCCGTTTTCTCAATTAGTCTTGAAACGTTGGATGAAGGAGGAGGTAGCACAACACGGCATAATATCCCAAAAATAAATAACAAACATACTAATGGCAGTGAAAATCTAAAATCATATCGGTTCCATGAAATCTTAGAAACACGCAATTTCAACACCTTTTTGAAAATTCATTAAAAGTTATGAAAAAATAAAATTGAAAATATGATATGATATGTTAAGATATGGACGCAAGCCGACTGTCGCCGATCTACGATCAAATGGTGGAATCAATTAAAGTTTTGCTTTGGTGTGGAAGCTGAAACAAAGGCGAGGCGGGCTGCTCTGCGTAGATGCGATATTTATTTATTTGTAAGAAACAAACAGCTTTTACATAATATAGAGTGATAAATATACAAGTGAACTGAAGTCAAGCCACAGAACTTTCTTATGCTAAAGTACATCGGAAATGAAGTTTTAATATCTTAAAATTAATTTTGGGTCATTGGAAGGGGAGAGGAAAAGGAATATAGGAAAAGGATAGGAGATGCTCCCGATACATTTATATCGATATTTCTTTAGGTTATTACTAAAAATGTCAATGCTGTAAAATTTTGTATTATATTGTGCACATACACGAGGAATTGGGGAATTATTGATATTGCAGTAGTATGGGGTGAACCATGTTGGCGACACGCGATGTACTTGCGGTTTCATTAACAATGATTCATGGCCAATCTCTCTTTCGTCTGTTATGCACGGTCCTGAAGTAAAGAAGGGCCATTCTGGTCTTTAAAGTAGTTCCGAGAACATTATGGGAGCAATGGCATTAAAACTCACCAAATGCACCGTAAATATCAGGCAAGAAGGGCATTTAATAATTTTTCATTTGGTACAAAAAATGAGGGAAAAATAGATCTTGTGGTGGAACTACAATACACGATTATAACGTCTACAAATTTGTTTAGATTCATAATATCATCAGACTGCACATCGTTGCAGAAAACGAATGACAGTTAAAATATTGTTTTTATACCTATAATGTTTTCTAATGTAATTTCCGTACGTATGTATTTTTACGTTTAAAAAAGTATTTGATAAGTTTTTAAGTTTTTTTTTTCTCCACAGATTACATAATTTTTAAAGTTTTTTGTGTGCCAGCGAGTATTTTTTCTTTCTTACAGTTCTTGAAAACAAATTACAATACAAAACACACTAAACTTTATTTTCCCTCTCCCTCTTCTGTTTTTTCTAATTTTCTGTAATTTTTTATTAATTTCGGCATACTATTTTATTTACACAGCCCTGAGGAAGGTTCAGGCTGAACCGAAACCGGTTAAACCTTAATACAAACCTAAACATAAGAATTCATATAAACTGTTTAAATGTGAATCAAGAAATTCCTTGCAACTGTCCAAAATTTAATTAAGTAGGTAGGTACTCGTACAAGCAATAAAATTCCATGAAAAATATTAATCAAAACTTTAAATGAAACTCTGATGTCGAAAATTTGAGCAATAAATTTAAAAAAACTAACCTAATTTTTTCAAAACAATAAGAAACATTTTAGATAAAGAACAACTAATTAAAATTTATTACGCATTAGCACAATCTCATCTACAATATGGTCTAACCGGATGGGGAAGCTCATGCGATTCCACTATAAAACCTGTCCTCATAGTACAAAGGGCAATTTTGAAAATTATACGAGTCCCCATCAGAACTCCTACAGACTACGTTTATAATGCCCTGAAATTAATGTCACTGAAACAATTATATACAAAAGATATTCTAATTTAGAAGAAAACTAAGGATAATTTACACGGACAAACTCAGGCCGATTCACAAGATCAACGTAATACATTCCACCAACCTACAACTACAATGATTAATTTATGTGTATTGTTTTTCTTCTAGATATTACTTTATGATTTTCCTCTCGCAATATTTTAACATATGTACTTACATATAATTCAAACATATAACCATGTACAATGTGACATTAGAACGGATTACCCCAATAAGGACACTTGCGTTTCTAAAAAATTGTAAAAAAAATATGATTAAATGCAGTTGGTTTTGCTTCGGCCTCTGTGCGCTGCGCCGACCGCACCGAAGTGTACCTTGGCTAGCGCCACACTTGACGGAAATTCCGTCGCGTAACTTCCGCGACGGAACGCCAATACATGTAATTGCATATAAATTACAAATAGCGGGCATACTACGCGGAAGATCGGTCGTTCCGTCGCGAACAATCGGTCGCTCCGTGACGGACCGCCGACTCTCGCATCTGCTCCGGTCTCCGCGCACCGATCTTCCGTCGGCGGAAGATCGGCAACGACGCATTCCAAGTATTTGTATGCATCGCGCCACATTCGGCGGAAAACACGCGGCGACGACGCACGCACAGGATGTTCGACACTGAACGATTTATTATCGAAGTGCAAAATAGAGTTTGCCTTTGGGACTTGAGTCCAGACTCTAGTCTAGGTAATATAGTCCTTCATTAAATTCAGCAATTCATCAAATGATTGTATGGACATTCGATAATATTCGAATGCTTTATCTGGATAATGTCTTAGTTGCATATACAAGGTATGAAATTGCCCAATTTCTAGTCGAAGAGTATTTAAGGGATGAACCCAATATTTACGCTTTCTTTTTTTTTCTTCATCTAATGCCTCATAAATAGCTATCACTTCTATCGGATTCATTACGACCACACCGTATAAGCGTTGGCAGTCGACTGATAATCCGCCACTGAATATTCAGTGTGGCTGCAACGTATGGCAACGGATTAACTCCCGCGGAAGTTACGCGACGGAATTTCCGTCAAGTGTGGCGCTAAGGCTGAATTTAATCTTACGCCGACCGCACGCGCACCGTCGGCGCTGATGGTCGAGATATATGAACTCCTAGGAAGCGTTTTTGAATGACGCGTAGCTATCAGCGCGCAAGGTTGTCAGCGCTGATGGCTACGCGGCCGTATGCGTCGCGCGTTGGCGCCGCGTAGCTGTCGGCGCTGACGATCGCACGAGCGCCTCTGCTTTCAGTGAGCGTTCTAGTGTCGAGCGGAGCGGCCGTCGTCAGCGTGTACAGTCATGGCGAATCGTTTTTTTTTGGGATAGGTAGTACAAAGCAGCAATAACTAATACACTCCGTATTTTGGTCTTTTTTTTTTTTTATCTTCGTCTGTACAGTAAGGCGGTCAGTACGATACTGAAACGAGCCACGCTGAGCCTCAGCGCTGACGAACTACGCGCTAATCTATGAGCGCTGACGGTGAGCGTGAGACTAAATTCAGCCTTAGTGTAAAACATTATGAAATGGGTGCTTGTAAAAGCACCCAGTAAGGCCCACATTATCAAATAAAGTATTTTTTAAGTTATAGCATCATGTAATAATTGCATTATACTTTATATCAGGGGTTCCCAAAGTGTGGGGCGCCGTAGAAAGTAAAGAAGGGTGCCGTAAGTCAATCCTCTATCATTATCCGAAACCGCAAATATTCGCGGGTACCTCTAAAGCAACAATTCCTATTTTGAGCGCTCGCATCTTCGAAGAACATAGGTACATACTCGTCGCCGTCGCTCACTCGCCGAAAAGTTCCTACGCGCTTGAAAACCGTTGATAACCACAAGGCAACAACACACACATTCTGAGAGAATTGCGGCGCTTAGTAAGAAACTGCAGTTGTGGATAAAAAAATGAATGAAGGCAGCTGTCAAGATTGCTTCCCCCCAATTGTAAAAATATGCGGCATCTAATGAACTAGTTGTCTCACAAGACCTGATGGCCCTTTTCACGAAACACCTACCGAAGCTCAGCTGGTTTTCGAAGTACTTCGCAGATGATGATGTCGAAAAATTTTCATGGATCCAAGATCCCTTCCGTGCACAAGCTCCACCAGGATTCACAACACAAGAGCAAGAGAGTCTCATTAAACTCTCTTGCGATAACAGCCTAAAAACTAGATTCACCAGTTCCGATTTGGTGTAGTTTTGGTTATCGATTAAAAGGAATATCCAAATTTAACTTCGAAAGCTTTAAAATTTTTTATTCCGTTTGCAACATCATATTTATGAAGCTGGATTTTCAGCTGAAGCTGAATAAAATATCACTCAAAGATCAAAGTGGAGCAAGAAATGAGAGTAGCAGTCCCCGCTTTGAAAAACTGTGCGGTTAAGCTCACCCGTCACATTGATTTGACTGAGTAACTATCGTATTTTATTTTTTTCTTAGGTCTTTTTTGTTGTTCTCTGTTCCAATTCTGAATTCTAATAAATATAATAAAACTCGATTTCATATTGTGGATGTTTTAATTTTTGTACCTATCTACCTAACTACTATTATTGTGGGTACCTATTTCTTTTGACTGTACTATATATATATAGTCACTATATATTATCTATTCCAAATAGCTTACTAAAGTAGGGCGCCGTGACAAAATACTAAACTTGTAAGTGCGCCGCGGGCTGAAAAAGATTGGGAACCCCTGCTTTATATGATTATTCCATAATACTAATCTAGAATCAATGTAGAATCATAATTTTTTTCCGAAGAAAAGAAGGCGAATTCTTCATAAGGCTTCAGAAGGCACACAGCCATTACGCGTAATAATAATTACACATCAGAACTTGTTTATAAAAAAATGTGAACGTAAATCGAATAATAATATTATTGAGTACATGACTTGTGTTCGGAATATTGTATAATATGGATCCTGTGCACTTATCATCGCATTAATGCACCATTCATAATTGCATACCTTCTCTTTATAGGTTTATGAAATGTGTAAAGTGCAGTGGACAAAATTACAGATTATTTATTCACTAACCAATATTCGACGTAGCCTGTAGTACATTAACATATTTAATGAAAGAATTAATGATAGGAAAACGTCCATGAAAGGTTTGCCTGATCAGTGGTTTTACCATGAAGATAATTCACATGTGTCATTAAGGAATATTTTATCGTGTTTAGAAATCATATTTCCACTTTAAAGTAGAACATGACTTTTACAAATTAATCATTTATTATCATTATAACAGTTTATTTATTAGTTTAGGGATAACAAAGGGAAGAGCTAAGAAAAATATGGCCTTACTGGGACGCGGTTACATGATGTTGTTATAACGATACATGATGTTGTTATAAAGTAAACATCAATTTAGTTATATAGCACGTGCATATTTAAATATGTTTTGTAGTATTTTAGTATTTTATTTATTTTCGTTTTTTACATCAGTATGTAATAAACTAATAATCGATGCAGATAAAATCTAATGACAGATTTTCACACTAATATAAAATTACAACAAAAAACTAATGAGTTCCGCAGCAATACATGTATGTATTGGATAAAATAATTAAAATATACAAGTATTCATCGAAGGCAATAGGAAAAAATATTTTGTCGAAAAATCGGGAAAAAAATCGTTAAATTGTACTGTGTCTGTGTGCGTTGATAAATATTTATTTTAATATTTATTTAAGGCCATAAAAAGGCTTTTACATTACAATGATAAGAATATAAGTTACAGTGGCACAAAGGAGGGTATCAGTAGTATTAAAGACAAAATGATAATGAATGAGACTAAATTATCTAATATACAAGAGATAAAGTTGTTTTTTTTTTAACTCAACAGTTAGTTTTTCACAAAAAATAGAATAGGAAAGAAATATAAAAAAATGCGTACTCGAGTAATAGTTATGAACATTCTACATAACAGAATGATAATGTTAAGAAAAGTAACTTGATAGCAAGTATAATCGTGCAAAATTGTCAACATCAAGTACCTACATCTATTTATAAATTAGCATGCTATTTGCAATTCGTTGCGTTCTAGGTCTTGGCTTGTAAATAAATAAATTTAGTATTTTGATAGAAAGCAGTCACTTTGTGGTTTGACATATTGAATGAATCCAGTTTAATTCTATACCCTGAATATCCCTTTAGCACCGAGTTATTTATATATCATAAAACATGATTACTTGCTACTTGTTATGCAATTTTGATAGTATGTAAAAGTAACGTTTATAACACAACATAAATACATCATTTTGACAAACCTAACATGCGATAAAACTATCCAATTCACTCACTATGTCCTAGATACTAGATACCGAATACAATACCTATTTACTTGCGTACAAATTATTATGAAACTGGTTAATTTTGCCTAATATGAAATATTAAAAAATAAATTGCGTCTGTTTTCCTCCCAGGAGTCGTGGGTTCAATTCCTCTGCTACCCAAGTCCTTCATTATTTCAAAAAACCTCATATTCGTTGTGCAAGAATGTTTTTATTTCTTATTAACCAAAAAAAAAAGTTTTAAAATGTTTTTAACGTTACTAAATTACTGTCTATCAAAAATAAGTTTGCCTGCAATTTGAAGATCGCAAAACTCTTTAGCCTGATGTTTGGCGGGCTTCGGCTAATTTCGCCAAAGTAGTCAGTGAATGTCGGTGTCCCGTGAGTTTAAATATATGGTCCGTGAGTATCGTTCGACTGGCGAACGGGGACAATCGCACAATGCGGACTTTATTTATTTATAAATCCCATTTGAAAAAGCAGTCAATAACAACACCTAAATAAACATATTCTTTAACCAGTTCAATATGTTCATATGTACCTACACAATGCAGGGATACCAACGTGTAAGCAATCTGAAGTCTGTGTTTTTATTTCAGGTGTAATAATATTTGACTTGGCATTGGGTGATCTAATATGTATCATTTAGTTTTTTTTTGCATTTATGATTAAACCAGACGTTAAGTTCAGTGTAACCTTTTGGTAAGAGTTCAATACATAATTGCAAATCACTGCGAGAAATCACCTTAAAAATATTGGTTAAATAGGTTAGGTAATGGGCTATTTTTTAATTTTTAATGACTTTTCAAAAGGGTAGTCAGTTGAATTGATGAGTTGTCATAGAATGGAACCCCTCACAACATACCTCCCCGAACCAAATGGAACACGGTTTCAAGTATTCGTCTGCATGGTCTAACTCACAGGTTCTCGGGGGCGTTTCAGACCTTCAGGGGGGCGGTAGAAGACCAAGAAAAAATTGGGGGGCGTTTCAGAAATTCAGGGGGACGGTAGGAGACCCAGAGAAACCCATCCCACCCTACCCCATCTTATCTTCCCCCATCCCATCCCGTTGGGGGCCATCCATAAATTACGTCTCACCTTAAAATATTTCCTTATCAGATAATGCCCCCTCCGTTGTGGCAAATGTAACCCCATCGTGGTATCCCATTACGCCCCCTCCGTTGTGGCAAATGTAACCCTGTCCGTGGTAACCCGTTACACACACCCCCCCCTTTTTGTGGTCAATTATTGCTGTTTTGGATTCACGAGTTAGGGGGCGCTAGAAATAAAAAATATTCTCAAAGTGGGCGGTGGGCAAAAAAAGGTTGAGAATCTAAGGTCTAACTCCTCTATTTAAATGTTCCAATAATATCTCACCGTGTGCAGGCGCAATTGGAACAGTGCGCCAATTGGCCAATATGGGCCCTTGCGTCCGTTTGACTCAGGGCCGGCCCTGGCTGAATGCAGCTATTTATCTATCTATAATCTAAAGAGGGCTAATCTAATAGAAATTAGATCAATAGCGGAGCTGATGATGATTGCAGTGGGTTGTAGAGTGTCACCAGCTCGTGCTATCGATCCGTGAAGCCTTTCTCACGGATTAGCTTTATTACTCACCAGTCACTAGTTACTAGTTATTACTGAGTAGGAGCTCCTGTTGGTCACCGATCTGCTGACACCCACCACTTCACATTATTAGATACAATTTGCACACTCGATCGGAGAAGATAAGAATTTTTTGCGATTTTCAGAATTCTTATGTGCTGTAATTCTCAAATTACGCTATTTGCAACATGCACAATGCAGTACATTACACAGAAAACCATATTTTTTTTGGAATTTATTATTAACTACCGGTTAGTGGTTGAGTTGGCATATCGCGTTTGGGTACCATCCAGGCGTCGCGTCGTGCTTTCAATTCCTCGGCTGGCTAAGTCCTCCATCGCGACATAAGCAGCATTTTCCTTCTTCTTCTTCTTCTTCTTCTTCTTCTTCTTCTTCTTCTTCTTGTGCCCTGTCCGTTCAACGGACGTTGGCTATGTGGACTTTGTTTACTGCGGCCCGGAACAGCTCCACGGTAGACTGGCCAAACCACTGTCTCAGGTTTTTCAGCCATGAGGTTCTCCTTCTTCCAGGGCCCCGTCTTCCGGCAATCTTTCCCTGCATTATGACATGCAGGATCTCATACTTCTCTGGATGTCCCATCACATGTCCAAGATATTTAAGTTTTCGGATTTTCATAGTTTTAACTATTTCCTTTTCTTTATTCATCCGAACCATAACATCTTCGTTTGTATTAATGTAGAGTAATGGCTGTTTATCAGTTTTGAAAATTTCCTACTACCATCACAGTAAGCGGAAAACGTTGCCTGTTTGGTGGACTTTGCGTTGGTGTGACTGGTAAATAAACCACATATTTATACCCCGAAATAAACTTTACTTATTGAAAGAATACCTCAACCTTTGATGCTGTAACTCTGTAATATGTATAAAAAAGCATATCTCATTTTAATCTTAACAAAAATAATAAATGCTGTGGGTTTTAATTTTTTAATGACAGAGCATTAAATTGGCTAAAAATTTATCTTCACAAAAGAACAAAAATTGTTCAACCAATATAACCCACACATTAAGTTCAGTTTTTACAAGTGATTTTTAAATATCACAATGTATTTGGTCCATTACTTTTTATCACATACGAGTATGTTAAGGATATTTTAAAACAAAACCTCGGTGGAAGCGTTATTTCTTATGCGGACGACGTGATCATCATAGTAAAGGGTCAGGACTGCAACATTGTAAAGGAATTATGTAAAGGAAACCACTGCACAGTGGTCAGCGCATTTGCCCGGAAAATGAAAGGTCCTGGGTTCGAGTCCCAGAGGTGCAAATATATTTTTCTGATTTTTCTGTGTCCAGGTTTTCGATTGAGTTTCGCTAATATTGTCTTCATTTAATTAAATATTACAATTTGAGGTTTCAATCACAAAAAAAATAAAAAATAAAAATGTAGCAAAACTGTCTGTAATAGCTCGTGTCCCACAAATGACTGAAATAAAATACCTCGGTGTAATTGTAAACAACTTATGAAATGGAATAGACACAAATGTAAGTGAACTTGTTAAGCGCATTAGGAAATGTATTTATATTTATTTATTAGATTAAGAAATATTCGCAAGTTTAATAATTTTAAAGAAGGTCTATTTCGAAGTCATCTATTTTGAACCAACAGTGATGAGTGTAGCAAGGGTAAAGTCATGCAATGTCCAGTGTTCTGAATATAATGTCCTCCACGCGCAAATTCGTATCTTCCCCAAGCATAAACTTTTTAATAAAGTGTGTTTTATCGGAAGTGTCCTGCAGGTAAGTATGTTTCTGTATCTGTTTGTAAATAATAAAATTAGATAGAGCCTAAAATTAATGATAAATTGTAAAGCGCCCTTGAGGTGATTTTTCACAAAAACGGCGCTCTATAAATTGTCCAATTATTATTATTATTATCTATTTTAGTATGTCTTCAAACTTTGCAAATTCACTTTGTAGCATCATTTTTAATTAAATGAAACCACATTGCTTTGAATGATATAGTTATATAATATCTTTATATAGTGATGTTATACAAAGTAATTTGTTTTCATTTAATTTATTATGTAATTATTGGACGTAAGCCCTATATATTAGTGGCGGTCCGTGTGTTTTCAGTGAGGTAGAGTGCTAAGATTGAAAAATACGACAATTGATGTTGTTGTAAATGAAGACGAATTGTATTCTTTTTGTATGAAGATATATTGAAATGTGGATGCGGCGCATCCTCAAACTGAAAGAATCCTGAAAATCTTCAAAAAAAATATTGAAATTTTGAAAAAAAATTATATTAATTTTCAGCTACAACAACACCAACAACGTTGTATTTTTAAACGATTTTAAAGAGAGGAGGTTCTTAATCCGACTGTATTTTTTTTTAATGTTTGTTACTTCAGAACTTTTGACTGGGTGAACCGATATTGATGATTCTTTCTTATTTAAATGCTGGTGCTTTCCGTGTGGTCCCATTTCAATTTGGTCCAGTTCTGACAATGGCATCCATGGGAAAACCATATAAGTCTTAAATTTCCATTAAGTATGTGCTCGACAAATGGACGAATAACTCATTTTCGATTTCGATAATTCTTTTTTATTGAAAAGAATGTACTTCAAGGGTAGTTCGATAAGAGTTTGGTTAGGTTCTCATTATAGGATCCATGACAAATTAACGGAACTCTTCAATTCTTAGGAGCAAATTAACGATACTCGGCCGAATCTTTTATAGGCTACCCGGATCTTTGAGTAACCTATCGTAAAGTCGTTATGGTCAAGTAATGTCTGTCTCATATGAGCAGCACGTTTGGTAGGTCTACACATATTCAGACAAATTAGTTATACTTCAGATTCACTAAAAATCAAAAAATAAACAAAAATTTTAACAAAACAAAAAAACGACTTAAAAAAATGCACTAAAAAGCAAAAAAATAATTTCGTATTCTTCTACAACCTAATATATCAACTTACTTTTTCTACTCATCAATATGTAGGTACGATTGTTATTTTTGGAGTCGGTGTCATAACCTAGCTATTCAAATATATAAAATTATTTTTTACTTTTTAGTGTATTTTTATTAGTCGTTTTTTTTTGTTTTGTTAAAATTTTTGTTTATTCAATCTTAGAACTCTACCTCACTGAAAACTCACGGACCGCCACTGCTATATGTAGGTGGTATAAATACTAATTATCAAATCAATTTCGGAGAAACAACCAAAATTTCCCTCAGCAACATTATTAAAAATTTCCCGAGTGCCAAAAATGTAAGACATCTTTAAAAAACTCAATATTACAAATATGTATTCAAATCAATATGACATAAATATTACATCCAAATTCCTCCATGTTCTACACAACAAATACATAATAATTATATTAAAGTAGGCATAAAATATTTTAATTGTCTTTATTCAAGAAAAAGTTATATTTTTAATTAAATGGTATAAGTGTGGGTAAGGTATAAAATTGAGAAAAATGAACACATTTACAAAAAGATATCTTGATACTTATGTCCCTTCAATCAGACTTTCACACCTGATGTGTGCAAAGCACTTCACCGCGTGTGACCCTTGAACTGCTATATAGAAGACTTTGTGCGAAGAGAAAGATGAATGTAAGTTACTTAACAGTACGCATGTATTAATGTAGATTCACTACCTTTTTGTCTTTTGGATTTGTCTCAAACGTGAACCAAAAATCAACAAAATTCAAGCAATTCAATTAAGCGTTGTACGCGTTACTAAAAACTCGCGGACAGAGATCTCTGAAGGAAGTGTGGAAGGAAAGAAGAAACAGAATAAGTTTGAAAAGTAACCTGGCTATTCAAATGCAGTAACCAAATTCATCTTAAACCGTTCCATGCAAATTTTCTATTCTGAATGGTGGTCTTTCAAAATGGCGAAAAAGTAACCTACAACACAATATAATCTGTCCACTCCTTAAAGTTTAGTATGCATGCAAAACATTACCCTTAGAAGGTAAACACCGTGACTAAATATATTCATAATACAACATAATTTTCTTAGAAGTAAGATGTTTTTTATTTACTTTTATTTAGTTATTTGTTATTTATAAATTACATGGTATCACATTAAAACGTTTTCGTATACAATGATACATTACATCACCATACTAGGCGGCTGCCTGTTTCATGGTGACCAATGGAATATAGTTACTTTGTGGTGTCTAGTGTGAACAAATGGATTAAATATATAAACATGTTGAAAATTGGAAAAAATATAGTAGAAAGTTTATAATGAGAATTATTTTTTTAAGGAAACTAGAAAATAGAAAAGAAAAGAGAAAAGTTAGCACAAGATTATAAGATGATATTCAAAAACGTAATTCTTATTTATAGAATTATATGTGTGCATGCGTGCATACATGTGCAAATACATGTACACATACATACATTGCAAAATCAAACAAAATCATATGTATTTTTGAATGTAGCTATTACTTTGTGGTTATCCATTATAGAAAAATGTACATTATACAATCTACATTATTATCTAGCAACAGCTCCACCCCTACCATAATAAAACATTGTTCGAAACTGTCAAATTAGTAAACTGACGAAGGAACGTTTGTTCCGAAACCGGTCGGATTTGCGCATCAATTAAGTGGTTTATACAAAGTTAAATTATTTCATTTTTCTAAAATCATATGTTTTTGTTTTGAAAATTTGATCGCTTGGAAGTATATAGATGCTTCAATTAAATACTGCGTGTAGAACATACCTTGGCCCTTAAAAATATCGATTAAAAAAGTACGAGGTCTATAAAAAACACTTTCAAGTCCAAACTCTCCTATTTATAATCTCCCTTTTCGGATATGGTTTTATTGTATAATGTGGAAAATTCAGTTTATAATAATCGCAAAAAAATTATATTTCCGCCCGAACTTCCCAAAATAAAATAAAATATGCATTTTCGCGTTGTCATTTTACGATACGGCCGCTGAATTTGGATTTTAAAGGTGAACCCTATACCGTCCATCGAAGAACTACTCACTCGCCACACCCATTTTCTAATCAGTCCTTCCCCGGCCGTAGCGGGGAACAGACGTTATGCTCCACGTCGCTTGGTTTCGTGAAATCAATTTTAAATTTCCATTTTATCCCAATAAACAATGCGTAAAAAAGGAGTTCATGTTTTTTACAGATCTTTACGAAATCAGCCTGTAAAAACAATTTCTCAAATACCTTTTCCAACTTTTCCAAAAGCTTTTTCTCAAGTATTTTTAAACTTAAGGGCGTGAATTCCGATTTCGATTTTTTCCTGAACTATTGGATCACCTTAACCTCGAGTGAGTGTAATGCAAGCATCTTAAAAAAACTAATCTAATCACAACGTGGAACTACGCCCTACCCCTGCTGTGTGTTATGAAACTTGTTTTAACTGCATGTTTACCAAATAATACAAACAGTCTGAATTAAATTTCATTTCAGTTCTAAAGAAAAGATTTAGAATATAACATCTAACTATGAATAGTTCGTCAGCAAAGTCAAAAAAAATTTTTTCAATACAATGGCAACACCGCTTTTAGAACACTTCCACATTGTCTTTCGAATATAATAATTTGACAATTGATAGGAAAAACCAAAATTTTCTATTAATTAACTATTTTTTTAATGTTAAAAGTGCTTATTTCTTTAACATTTTTATTGTTTTTATTACACATCTTATAAATGGCTTCTTTGATATGCATTTCATAAGTTTTAATGACAAAATAACAGCAATTTTCGTTATATGTTTTTGGGGTGTTGTGCCGTGTTGCGCTACCTCCTTCTTTAGCCAACGTTTCGGACATCGTTGCAGTGTCCATCATCAGGGCAGATCCGGCAGATCCGGTAGATGTGTAATTTTTAGTCGTGAAGTATGTGCTTATTTACTTCGAAGCGATACCGTGTCGCCAGCAGCACTAACTTTCACCAGTACAAAATACTCGTGACAAGCAGTGGCGTCATCGCCGCGGAACGGAATAGAAAGTTCATTCCACGTTTTAATGAACTTTCTATTCCGTTCCGCGGCGATGACGCCACTGCTTGTCACGAGTATTTTGTACTGGTGAAAGTTAGTGCTGCTGGCGACACGGTATCGCTTCGAAGTAAATAAGCACATACTTCACGACTAAAAATTACACATCTACCGGATCTGCCGGATCTGCCCTGATGATGGACACTGCAACGATGTCCGAAACGTTGGCTAAAGAAGGAGGTAGCGCAACACGGCACAACACCCCAAAAACATATAACGAAAATGCTTCTGGCCGTGAAAATCTTAAAACTTATCCAAATAACAGCAAATTCTAATGACAAATTTCATTAGAAAATGTATAATCATTTTCTTTCAGGAAGTACCACCCATTTTTAAACACCGTTTGATAATAACGTGAAAAATATTCAATCGGACTACAGTGCTTTCTCCAAAGTTACAATCTTTTTCGTAATCCATTTTGATGTTACCATTTAAAACCATTTATATAAACGACCGTAACGCCGTTAATTTTTTTCTACACTTTCTTTTCCGCTTACTGTAAGCATTTTCGTGGAATACAAACATATTATACAGAGAATACTGAAGTACGCAGCGTGCGTACAGTAGAATCCTATCTATGCAGATAACCTTGGAGAAAATGTATCGTGAAAATGAAACAACCCAGAACCGTGTCATATCAAATTTTCCGCATCGAGCCCTCAGGGAGTGATGGATTGTTTGGGCCGTTTGTAAAGTACCTACTCTGAATTTTTCAAACATAAAAACTTTATCTGATTGACTACAAAATTTCCTGGTATTTTTGTATATTAACCTTGGAAAACTGTTTTTTGTGTGTGTGTTTTTAAATGTGAACACGGCGAGTCGACGGTCCCGAAGAACACTGTCGGATCTTATAAATATTGAAAATGGTCTTGTTTGGCTTATTATATCTTTGACGATTTAAAAGTCTGGAATTTTTAATGAAATATGTGGATATTTATTATATGCTTTATTTATATATTAAAAAAACAGTAAAAATGCAAAGAAATGTAACTTTAAACAGCTTTATGCACAATCATTAAATCGTACATTCGACATTGTTCTTCGGGACCGTGATGTGCACCTACCGCCCATCATAAAACTTTGCTTTTGCTTTTGCTTTCCCAAACACGTTATTATTTAAAGAATTATATAAATATTATACATAACAATTTTCTCGGTTTACCCGCGTAACGTAGTCCTGAAAAGGACTTTTAACTCCTGACGTTTCAGACAGATCTCACTGTCCATCTTCAGAGGCCTTATGTCTTGAGTTTTTGTCTCAAACTGAAAGCTTTCGCATGTCTGTTCAGTCCAGAAGCTAAGACTTAAGTGAGTGCAAATCAATTCTTATGGCTAGAACGGAGTACCCGGGTTGAAGGCGATTGATGGTGCTGGGGGTAGGGGGCGGGGCCGGCAGTCTCAAGCGGTTTACATGTTGATTAGTTAGGCTAATTGAGGGTACTTCTGATAAAGAATTGATTTGCACTCACTTAAGTCTTAGCTTCTGGACCGAACAGACATGCGAAAGCTATCGGTTTGAGACAAAAACTCAAGACATAAGGCCTCTGAAGATGGTCAGTGAGATCTGGCCGAAACGTCAGGAGTTAAAAAGTCCTTTTCAGGACACGGGTAAACCGAGAAAATTGTTTTACATCTCACACCCATGAAAACCTTAACCATAACATATATACGACCATCAACCGACCATTTTTTAAAGAAAGACAATCATTCCAAGTTACGAATAACCCTACAATATTCGAAATACTCCACTACAATAACCGTAAAATGATGATTGTGTTATGATGGAGGGCCAGCCGAGGAATCAAACCTGCGACTCCTGGTGGGACCCAAACGCGATGCCAACTCAACCACTGACCGCTCAATATGTGTAAATTTTAAAGCATGTTCATTGGTCAAATGCATTGTGCATATCGTTTTTTTAGTGATCGATGAACTGGTGGATGCAATCTGTTAGCCATAAATTGTTATAACAGTTTATCTAGTCTATAGTTGAAATTAAGATAGAGCACTATGGAAATATATTATAGAATAAATATACAGCGCCCTCTAGGTGATTTTTCAATAAATAGGCGCTATACAAATATGGCAGGGGTGTTGGTTATCCAATAACAAGTTCCCGGGTCGGCGGGACCCATACCCGCATCCCATATTAAAATCAAGTCATTTCGTAGTTTTACATTATCGCAGAAATGTGCACAAAGGAGTTCAAGAAATGGATAATTTTATGCATTTATCTTTTAAATAAACATTTACATATACTCGTCAATTTGTATATTTTATAGGTACAATATATTCATAAAAATAAATGAGAAAGAAAACAGATTTTTTTTTTAATTTTCTCAGATATCAGCCAACGTTCTTTTGCATATTATCCCATAATACGAATAGTCCAATAATCTTTATTACACAGTAATAAGCATATTGGCCTGCAAAGTAACGATAGCTCTTCAACGTTTAATTAAAAACAAAAAGCATCTGACAACATGATTTAGGTACACTTATTATCGATTATTTTGGTGATATGAATTTCATTTCAAGAAAAATAAATATAAACAAAAATTTTAACAAAACAAAAAACGACTTAAAAAAATGCACTAAAAAGTAAAAAAATAATTTCGTATTCTTCTACAACTTCATAATCGACTTACTTTTTCTACTCATCAATATGTAGGTACGATTGTCATTTTTGGAATCGGTGTCAGTCATGGTAGGTTTGTAACTACATACATAGTTATAGGTTATAGGTGAGATGAGCTTGTATCGCACAAGCGACTTAACGAGGCGAGAGCAGGGCCGCGGCGTGAAGGGAGCTGTCAAGTAAACACGCCGCGCCGGGCCGGGTACCTTTGCTGACACCGACTCCAAAAATAACAATCGTACCTACGTATTGATGGGTAGAAAAAGTAAGTCGATTATGAAGTTGTAGAAGAATACGAAATTATTTTTTTACTTTTTAGTGCATTTTTTAAGTAGTTTTTTGTTTTGTTAAAATTTTTGTTTATTTTTTGATTTTTAGTGAATCCGAAGTACACTAATTTGTCTGAATATGGGTTGATCTACTAAACGTGCTGCTCATATGAGACAGACATAATTTGACCATAACGACATTAGGGTCAAATTAAGAGATTCGGCCAAGTTTCGTTAATTTGCTCCTAAGAATTGAAGAGTTCCGTTACTTTGTCATGGATCCGATAATCAGAACCTAACCAAACTCTCATCAATCTATTCTTGAAGTACATCCTTTCCAATAAAAAAAGAATCATTGAAATCGGTTGGTGTGATATTGAGTTATTCGTCCATTTGTCGCGCACATACTTAATGCAAATTTAAGACTTATATGGTTTTCTCATGGATGTCATTGTCAGAACTAGACCAAATTAAAATGAGACCACATGGGAAGCACCAGCTTTCAAATAAAAAAAGAGTCATCAAAATCGGTTCATCCAGTCGAAAGTTCTGAGGTAACAAACATAAAAAAAAAATTAAAAAATACAGTCGAATTGAGAACCTCCTCCTTTTTGAAGTCGTTTAAAAATTAGAATTAGTACCCATCTATTAAATTACAAAGAGAACGTTTCTTATTAAAATTATTTTAGAAATAATGTTTTCTGTGTACTAATTTGACATTATATGAGGCTCTATTGTACCTATTGTCTTTAGAATTCTTCCATTATTAATAATTGCAATCCTCCAGACTTGTCGTGTTGTACAGATAACCAATAACAAGAAGAGCATAAAGAATTCACGAGGCGAAAAAAAGAGAAACTAACTTCCATACGTTAGGTGTCCTTCCGACGGAAAGCAAGAACTTGACAAAATAGAAAATAAAGCTTGTTTAATAAGCCAATTCATATTATTACCAGAATTACATTCGATAGATTCTTAGAATATTTCATGAAAATATTCTATTTCTTTTAATTTATAATAAATAACAAACTAAACACCACGTCATTTACCGTAGAAGTATTGAGAGAGGTTGACCTGCCAAACAACTCCGTCTTGGCACAAACACTCCTTGCTTCTTTCGTATCCATATATCGTCTCATATCTACACAACCTTCTATTGTAGGTATTCCTGACTAAAGTATTTGATTCACATGATCGTCTCATTTATCGTTGTGTTAAAAAATACGTATGTTTCCCACCCAGGGGTTGTCGGATCAATTCTTCGTCCTCGATCACTGCACAAGCAACAATACTGATAATAGTAAGAGGAATTCAAATATTGTCAGGTTATTCGTAATCCGAGAATGCTTTTTTAAATGTGATGGCGGGATAATAGGCAATAGAATGTATATTAGGGTGGTCACAAGAAATCAATGTTGGACTTTTTTGGGGGGGGACCCCCCTAAAAGTTGCCAATTGGCTAAAAAATGAGATTGGTGAAGTTTCAGCTCAATTGGATAAGGTTACCCCGTGCCTTATCAAGGTTGAAGTTTTAACTTTCTATAAATATGCTTTTTTTTATAAAATACCTAACAATCTTGCAAGATTTAATTATATATGCTGTCCAGATTTTGCTTTATTTATTTTCTCAATTGGTACATAAAAAGGGGTGTACTTAAAACTGTTTTCAAAGTAAAAACAGCACAATCCAAATTGAAAATGATGGATTAAGGAGAAAAGAAAAGCAAACAGGTATAAAAAACCAGAAAAAATAATGTACAAAATTTTATTATTTAAAATATAAAAAAGAAAGTATTATAAAAGAAAGAAGTTATCATTATCATTATTTACATTTACAATTAATTATCAGATTAAGGTGGTAACGGCTTAGATAACGTGGTTTTTGAAGAGTCAGGATAATTTTTTCTACATTCCGTTACAACTTGTAACAGAAACTGTCGCTGTTATTCGTCTTTTGTCAAACAGGAATTGAAGTCTTAGATTAATTTTACCCCTCTTTCAGCTGTGACAACCTTGAAACCGTTTATTATTTTATTTTTTTGCTTTTAAATGATGTGCATTTTTACACCATATATCAGGATCCGTATTGAAAAATTCTGTATCACTTTCAAACCTTTTGAAAAAATTTAGAGTTTGATGAGAAACAAAAAAATCAATATCTTTGTCCAATAAATTATTCACTTGATGGAGACTGAATTTTGCTTTCACATCCCTATCATCACATGTTTTTTCTTCAATTGGAATTAATTGTAGACTTTTTACAGCCATGCTTGTTTTGACACTTTTTTCTAAATTTTCATCGAAGAAAGAAAATGCGACTTGCTCAGAATTGAAGTACCACAGATGATTTATCATTTTAGACAGTGCCTTGTCTACAAAGTTCTTTATCGATTTCTCTATATTTTACAATATTATGTTTTAAATTACAAGAGATTTTAAAAATTGTAGGTCTTTGTTGGGGGCCAAATTGGGTTTGGGGACATTAAACCTCGCTTTTACATAAATTTTTATTAAAAATAAACAAATGTCAGTGACAGCTTTTTTTCTAAATTTGTTAATGTAAATTTATCCCTAAAAAGATACATTTTGATGCAATAAAATACCTTTGCCATCCAACACAATTAACGAAAGTTGAATTAATTCTTTGTAATCATCCCTTGGCTGTTGGTTTTTTAATTATTCTCTAAGAAAAATTGACATTTCATCTGATTTCCCTATTTCATGTATAATATTTTTTTTATCTTCAATAGTATTGAAGTGTAGCATTGAAATACGAATGTAATGGATGAAACACTGTTTAAAATGATAAATCATCTGTGGTACCTCAATTCTGAGCAAATCGCATTTTCTTTCTTCGATGAAAATTCAGAAAAAATGTCAAAACAAGTATGGCTGTAAAAAGTCTACAATTAATTCCAATTGAAGAAAAAACATGTGATGATAGGGATGTGAAAGCAAAATTCAGTCTCCATCAAGCGAATAATTTATTGGACAAAGGTATTGATTTTTTGTTTCTCATCAAACTCTAAATTTTTCAAAAGGTTTGAAAGTGATACAGAATTTTTCAATACGGATCCTGATATATGGTGTAAAAATGCACATCATTTAAAAGCAAAAAAATAAAATAATAAACGGTTTCAAGGTTGTCACAGCTGAAAGAGGGGTAAAATTAATCTAAGACTTCAATTCCTGTTTGACAAAAGACGAATAACAGCGACAGTTTCTGTTACAAGTTGTAACGGAATGTAGAAAAAATTATCCTGACTCTTCAAAAACCACGTTATCTAAGCCGTTACCACCTTAACCTGATAATTAATTGTAAATGTAAATAATGATAATGATAACTTCTTTCTTTTATAATACTTTCTTTTTTATATTTTAAATAATAAAATTTTGTACATTATTTTTTCTGGTTTTTTATACCTGTTTGCTTTTCTTTTCTCCTTAATCCATCATTTTCAATTTGGATTGTGCTGTTTTTACTTTGAAAACAGTTTTAACTACACCCCTTTTTATGTACCAATTGAGAAAATAAATAAAGCAAAATCTGGACAGCATATATAATTAAATCTTGCAAGATTGTTAGGTATTTTATAAAAAAAAGCATAATATTTATAGAAAGTTAAAACTTCAACCTTGATAAGGCACGGGTTAACCTTATCCAATTGAGCTGAAACTTCACCAATCTCATTTTTTAGCCAATTGGCAACTTTTAGGGGGGTCCCCCCCCAAAAAAGTCCATCATTGATTTCTTGTGACCACCCTAATGTATATAGATAATTAACACTGTGTATTATTTCGAGTAGCAGGTGATGAAGAAGAGACATTGGATAACCGTTCTCACTGTTTAATAGTTTTTTTCTTCTCGCGCTCTCATGCAGTGTTTTTCATACTAGAAGTCAGCCATATAGTCATTAAGTCCTTCATCACAACACGGTGGTATAGAGATTTATAAATATTGTCAAGTTATTTATAACCCGGGAATGTTTATCTTTCTTAAAAAAAATTAATTATAAAATTTTTGGAGTAAATACCTACATTTAATATTTATTAGTTCTGTTTTAAAATTGTAAGATTGTATTTAGCAGTGGGTGCTACTATAATGACAGCAAACTAGTATTTATTGAACAAGTATAAGTAATTAGGCATTTAAAAAGTTAGGATTTCTGGGATTAGTGCCAACACAAATCAAACACCAAAAATAGATAGATAGACCCATAAATCATTCTTTAAAATACTTTCGGACTTGAAGTAGGTAGGTACTTATGTCATTTAGATTCCAAGGTGTGGTGTATGTGTGTGAGTGTGACGGCATGAGAGCGAGACATCGAGTATGCGGATGTATAAAAGGCGTGTACGAGCTGTAGAGCTCCTCTTCAGTTTACTCTTCATACAATAAACATAGTAACATTATTCTCTCATATCATTAGGGAACGTACCCATACTACGTGACCAACTTTTTGCAATTTTTAACCCCCCCCCCCCCCCCCCCCGGTGACCAAAATCCTAAGCAACCCGCCGCTCATTTGTATGGAGCGTGACATTTTGAAGACCCCCCCCCCCCCTAAACGTGTCACGTAGTATGGGTACGTTCCCTTACTACCTACAATATAAACCGTACCCTCATCTGCGCACCACACAGCGCAGATCTTACACAAGGTAAGTCCTACTTAATTTATAATATGGTTAAATAGGTTTGAAAGAAAAAATAATAAGACCCCATATTCCTAATTTCTATTGATTTATAATGTACTTCCCTTGAACACTTTATGATTTTAAGCTCTTAAAATAATAAAGTTATTTTGAAGAAAATCTTTGTACATTTGCTGAATTGAAAATTAATTAAATATGAAATTAAGTGCCTCGATAGAAAAAATTCGCCAAAATCACTAATGGTTTTGTCATTTAATAAGTCAGGTAAGCCTCATGCGTCATACATATGTCTGGTAATTTTATATTATCGTGAAAACAAGCTTATGGGTCCGAGTGGTTAATATATTTAATTACAGGTATGACAAAAACCACAGTGCTTATTTTAATTCTGTCTGTCTCTCTGATGGCACTACAGCCCATATCGAGCCTTGGCCTCCCGCAACATTCGCCTCCAACTCCTCCTGTCCTCAGCGGCTGACTTCTAGTTTGTTACCTGGAGACGCTGTGCTGCATCCCCTCTTACCTCGTCTTCCCACCTCAGTCTGGGTCTTCCCACTTTTCTCCTTTCACCTGGATGTCCAGTCATAATTCCTTTTGGGACGCGTGTGTCCGGCATTCTCTGTACATGGGCAGCCCATCTCAACTTGAAGAGTCTCATATGGGCTGAGATGTTAGAGGCCTGATATATATCATACATTCTTTGTTTTGCCGGATGCGCCACTGTTCCCCTCTTTCACGGGTCCACATATTCTTCTCAAAACTTTTCCTTCAAAAGTATCCAGCATTTCAGACATCTTTGCAGTTAGAGCTTTAAATGCTACTGTAGAACTCGTGGTTGGAGGTTGCCAACGTAGAACAATTAGATTGCGTGTTGGAAGTATTTATTGAGTTCTACCAAAAATCACAATTTGCAAATCAATTCAGGAATGGACAGCTAAACAGATTAATTACACTACCAGCACTTAGGTAAACAAAACTAACGTAGTTTCTCACTGGGTCAAGGTTAACTGCGGTTGCTTGAGGCGAGCTTGCTGAACGCTATGAATAACACCGTAACACTGAACTCTGTGTGTTTTGCTGGGCGCCTTTATATAGCCCGAAAAGTCGGAGTGTTGCTTTGTGCGGCAGTAATTTTTCATTCGACGAATTTCTCGAAAGCGCCCGAACTGTGCATTTCAGGCGCGCTATGATTCGAACTTTTTCTAGAACGCGTGAGAGGTAAGTAGAACTGCGGCTCAGTATCGATATGATAGGTACCTAATATTCAGTCACGGAATTACGAGCGGTGGCCGGAACGTTCTCGATGATTCGGCATTCGAACATTTTGATATGGGTGACGCTTCTGGAAAGATCAATATTTTTCGTAAACAATCCAGAGCATGAGATTTGATGAGAGATTTTTTTCAATTTTAAATAAGCCATGCTTTATTAAACGCCTATTAATTATAATAGTTTTCTTTATACTAGCGCGCTCCCTGTAACATTCGTATTTACATATCTCCCTTTCTAACCATCTTTTTCTTCTTGAGCGCTTACTACGGTGTGGTTTTCGATCTAGCAATACTCCGATCAGCTAATTGCTAAGTGATTTGTTTAGTAATGCTCGATTCGCTTGTTGGTCGGAGAGTTGCGTAGGGAAGGACACATTTGTGCCAAAATTTTGACTCAACAGTTGCCACATGCCACATGCCACGAACTATATTTTCTCTTTAAATAGGAAACCAACAATTGATTTCCTATTTAAAGAGAAACAACAATTGTTTCGCTTCATTAAAGTAGTGTATTTTAAGGAAACGATCAAAATTAATATTGAATAGGTTTTAAGTCATTTATGAGTTACGAGTACAAAATTAATGAAAATTAACCAAAACGGTCACAACATAAATGTATTAAATTTTCGCCTGTAATTTAATATAAACTCAGCTTAACAAGCTCAAGGGCGTGGATAAGGGGGGGGCAGTTTAGGTGTTGGTGACCATTTTATAAATCCGATAGGAACTGGTTCCAAAAATAGCCGGTTCCTCGGATCCACTGGGATCCAGTGACAGCTAGTCACTGGGACAAAGTAACTGCGACAGGCAATGACGTCATATGTAAAATATAGCCGCGTGATACTATTATTCACAACTCTAAGTATTACCGTCAATCTTTCCGTATCCGGAGAAACCCTCAAATTCTACAATTCCGTATTACTTATACCTAGGGGGGCACGTCCTCATGCGACCTGCTAACGTAAGAACCGCCATCCTTTGACGAATTCTTGAATTCGAAACCGAATTACAAAAGTAGCTTTTTTAGCGTATTGTGGAGTGTCGATACTCCAACCACCATTGGGATGAGAGGTGTGGACAGACGTGGAACGGCTCGTCACTCCTTGACAATAGGTGCATCAAGCAAAATCTCTGTTAATTGTTATTTAGTCATTGTTGTTTGTCAATAAACCAATTGAGTTCCATTCCTTTTATTTTATTTTAACAGAACCCTACATATTACAATAATTTAATAATTATTATGAGAGTTGGAAACTACTCCCATAGTATTAATAATATTATAGATGGCAGCACTTCCGTTTGTATCTATTTGTGAATCGAGTGTGTACGACAGACGCAACACTGTTTGATGATGATTATTTGCACCAAACCAAAAAAATAAAATGCTCTAATAATTATTTATTGATTTAGAATTAAAGCTTTGCATGGACCTTCTTTGTGAACGATATTGGCGACATCTTTGCTCGCGGCTTTATACTAACAATGTTTCATGTCTGTTTCCCTTTGCTTCCATTATCTATGAATTCGACAGACCGATCTAACAAACTAGGCCGGAAGACAATATCTCATTGAACGATTTTACTTATTCATCGCTGGGGCAAAAATAATTATTTTGGGGCTGTTGGAATTATTTGAACCCGTGTAAGATATTATAAATGTCCGTCTCTTTCATCTGATAAAATAAAAATGTCATTATGTCATCGTCTTTGGGCTGTGACAGGCCAGAGTTATATTTTATTATGAAAGGAATTTAAAAGGAGTTCGTGAGTTCAGTGTCTCGTAAGCCAAAAAAAACAATTGCCATTTTTATTTTCTAGCCTCGCATATAAAGTTTAATCAGTTTGTGGCTGCGGATTATATTATTATGGGGATACTACCTACGCATAATTAACAATACATATTAAATAACTTCGAAAAAATACATTATTGTATAGTGCCAGGCACGGCACCTTTATCTGTATATATTTTTCTCTATAGATTTCAGAAGAATCATTCCACGGGCTGCTACTTTTATTTATCTTTTGTATAATGTTAATGTAAGTACTTGCATACTGCTTACTAACCCCGTATGCATGGACATTGGAGGGTCTAGAGTCGTTCAAATAAATGTAGCTTCGTTAAAAAAAAAAATAGAGTCTTGACGTGTGCGGTGAAGGAGGAAACCATATGTTTCCTTATAACGCCGTTGGGAAAGTGGTGGGGTCCCCTCCAATGCCAGGCACGGTCCGTCTATACATACTGTAGATACTGCTCTTCCCTTCTAATAAATATAATTATTATTATTTTTATGTATTTATTCCGTATTAAAAAGCCTTGGATTTATTTTTTTTTCTTGCCGTAAACCGCACTAGATACTGCAATAACGACACCGCCACCGTCCCAATCTCAGAGACCAACATTAACACGACACACGCAGCAGGTCGAAATACATATGTAATATGTATACATTCTCAATGCTCGAACGTCGCGTAAACTAACCAACACCAGCAAAACAGTGGATGCTCCGTTCATTCCGCGTCCACGGCGCAGGAACGAGTGTGATATTTTTGATATTCGCGGATGCGCGTTTCGAATACGGATTCCATTGGAGCATCCAACGCGGAAAAATTACTTTAATGCTTAGGCATAGGTACCATTACACATTTGTTTGCCCAACCACCTTTCGACAGTTGTTTGTTATCTTGAATAGCCGAATCCGATTGATACATTGAATATCTTTCGGAATACCTATTTAATTCATTCAATTAGGGAACTGTAATATTTAATGTGAAGCATAAAGTTGTACAGAGCTAATTTGACAGACTATTTTTGTCGATAGTTACATCTTGTTGCTGAGATAGTCCATAGACTTTTATATTTAATATTAGGTATATACTCCAGCATCCCTTATACAAAAAATCATCGACCGCCACTGTATTGAGCCCTTATTCTGTAAGTCTTGCTTTAATGACGTTATTTCGAAATTCAAGCAAAACAATAGGCCACTTGCATCACATTTTTTTTAATTTTTTTCCGGTTTAGGCAAATATTCTAAGACATTCTGTATTTTTTTTTTTTTAATCGTATTTTTGAAACCCTGGGGATTTTTTGAAAATTTCAATACGAAAAATCAGACCATTTTTTATAAACCGGAAAGACGGGACATAATTTTATAGGTGTGAAAAAACGATAATTACACAGCCGAAAATCATTTTTTTAAAAAAGAACGTTTTCCACACGAATGGCACAGGAGAATAACGAGGCATACCAAAAATATTACATCTCATAAATATTTTTTTTCCTTGATCCATCTTATTGATCATAAATCATTATAATGTACAGCGTCTATATTACGAAATTCAATGTAATATACTTGAACTTGTAAATTGTAATAATAATAAGAATATTATAAAATTTTATTTTGTTAAAATCAGCACCATAATCATTATACATCTAAAACATGTACCGACATCCTCTTCACGTTCTGAAGAGAACCCCGTACCCATTAATTGTACGGGGTTCTCTTCAGAACATCTGTCAAAAAATCAAACCAAATGATAAGTTCGCAGAGAACAAACAATAAATCTAGTGAACGAATTCAAAAATTCGCCTGAAATCAAAGTGATGCCATATAAAAAAATAAATCAGTGTGGAATTTTATAAAATTAATAGGAACATTTTCGGCGACAGGACATTTTCATGTAGTGACGTCACGAGCCAAATAATGGATTTATTTATTTAAAAATAAAAAAAAAAACTGTACATTTCTAAAAATTTTTACTAACATTTTCGTAATCTTAGTAAAAAAAACTCTATCCACACGATTTTTTCCAAGTCGTTATGAAGTCCATGCAAGTGGCCTATTATCTTTTTTTTAAAGTAAGTTCGAATTTTTCTTAATAAAAATCTTCGTTTTAATAAGTTGGTTAGTTTTGACAATATATTATAGAAATTAGTCAAAAGTAGACAATAGAAACATTACTGAATAAATTTTTAATATTTGTTGGCAGAAGAAAACAAATTGAGTAATTAGTGACTTCCTGCCACTATAAAAACATTTTTGCATTACGCAAAAGTATAAATCTGCCGACTACCGACGTAGTCCGGCCGACTTCCTTTTGGATATGCTCGGAATGAACCATCTATGGATCAGAAGGGATATATATGCATTGCTACACATTGCAACATAGACTGTATGGTTATTTATGGTTGTGAGAGTGGATTATGTGTTTTGTGTCAAAGAATGACTGACGAAGGACCTTGATTTTGTGTTATCATCACTGCCTAAAAATGATAAAATACATGTTGTTGCATAGAAAAGGAGAGGACTCACCGGAAAAGGGTAAAGCACTTGTAGGTTGGCAATGCACTTGTATGATTCCTTTCCCATCCAAGAGGCACAATCACAATAGGCGTAAATGTTCGTTATTTTATAGTACACGGCGCAGTTATTGTCGCGGCGGGAGTTATATTGCAGACTTTCGTGAGCAGAGCACAGTGATGGCTATATGCAGCGGGAGTTTATTGCAGACTGATTAAGATTGTGGGTAAGCGAGGGGGGAAAAGGTAGGACAAAAGGACTTACAACAATAATTAATACCAAGTCCAAGCAGTGATAGTATGTATGCGTGCTGTGTAGGTATGTGTATGTGTAGGTATTAGTATGTGCGTAACCATAGACTGTTCGAACAGTCTGAAGAACCAACTTGCCAATGGTCACTCCGGTCGTAAGAGCAATCTTTCCGTTGAACAGAATTAATTCGGATATTGACATATTTAACATCAGTGAGGCTGCCTTTAAAAGGCAATCGCAATCTCTAATAATGCTAGTATAGTTGATATACCGGCCGGCGTAATCTAGCGGTAAGGCTTTTGACTCGCAAACCGAAGGTCGCGAGATCGAATCCCGGCGTGGGCAAATACATTTTATTTGATTAATTTGTGTTATTTCACAATTAATTCATTTAAAATAATGTATAGTATATTTGAGGCACGTTCCAGAGTGGAAGATACTATCAGCATCGCCCTGGTGTAAGACCACCATTCAGAATTGAAACGTTGCTTGAAATGGCGTTAGCCGTGTTTGGTGACCAGATCTGAATAGCCAGGTACTTCCCTACCTTCCTCTTCCACATCTCTTTCCCCTCCCCACTACCTTCAGCCTCACAACATACGCCAATAGGGGATGCCATAGTCTCACTGGCTCCAGACGGGAGTCGCTGAGATTCTTGTGAGGTATTACTATAAAAAATATATATACATATACATATATACCTGCTTTGTATTTAATGTAATACACCTTTTAAAATGTATTTTAAAGACGCATTAAAATGTAATTGTTGTAATGCTTTTAAAAATATTAAATAAATTGAATTGAACGTCATGTAGAGTTCATCGCAGCACGTAAAAAATAGAAAACAACCAAGAAATCTAATTTTATAAACATTTCAGACACATTCAAATGATATTGTTTAAACCAAATAATGATTTTCGTTATTTGTTTTTGAGGTGTTGCGCTACCTCCTTCTTTAGCCAACGTTTCGGACAGCGTTGCAGTGTCCATCATCAGTCCACATCCCGTAGATGTGTGGATCTGCCGGATCTGCCCTGATGATGGACACTTCAACGCTGTCCGAAACGTTGGCTATAGAAGGAGATAGCACAATACGGCATAACACCCCATGTTTGGTTCTGAAACAGTCTTTTAGAAAACTAAATCCATTTTCCTCAAGTCCTTCAGCAATCATGCATTCCTTTCTCTTCCTCCTTTCCTCAAAAGTCTCTACCAGGAGAAGAAGATGGTCCTACCTACAAGAGGAAATAATTGAACAATATTATCGCCCAAGTTTACCCTACCTACTTGGGCAGTTGAATTTTGATCGTGACATGGGTCACATTGCTCTCGTGAAAAATATCGCAAATAATAGCAAGATTACAATTTTTATTTGTATCAAACTGTCGTGTCGTAGAAGTCTGGTGTTGTGTCAGTGTTTGGAGCCAGGATCGATCCTGAATCGCAATAATACGCCGTCAAAGGTAAGAGACTTCCTCTCATTTCCTACTTCCCACGATCAGATTTCAAAACACAATTATTGGTATTTACTCATCACAAAACAAAAAGGGATTTACAGTCATCTTTTCGTGTCTCGGTATAGGCCGTGAGACCCCAAAAACAAATAATGAAAATACTTTTGGCCGTGAAAAACTAAAAACGTACCCAAATAATTATGTTCAAGCGAATTTGATCAGTAAGCTGCGGGACGTAAAACGTTAGACCTATGTAGTAGGGTAGTTATTGAATATAGTGATAAGTTATCCATAGACCAATCAATCCCTAATAACAAGCCTTCTGTTCCCACAAAGGAGCTGCGGCAGGTATATAAATTATTTATGGAAACTTGCACGTCTTTTACGTTAATAATATTATTCCGTTGGAGGCTTAAATATTAATAATGAGCTGTTTTCCGATAAACTTGGGTACCTTTCTTTGTTAAGAAATTCAACTCCACTATAATGGTAATTCTTCCTAAATTGAAGACATGGTTGCAATAAGAGCTTTTGTAAGAAAACAGCACTGAAAGTTTTTGCAAAGGATTAAAGTTTACCTTCTTCGCATTGATAAAATGTTGTTGTTGTATGTATGTTTTTTTTAAAATTGTTAGGGTTTATTTACATTCAAAGGCACAGAAGTTGTACACCGTACGATATGTTCTTGTACGATAAGAGTTTAAAAAATATGTCCGAATTTTTTTGTAAAAAAAATCAGTAACACGTAATTTTAAAAATACTTACTTAGGACGGGTTGTTTCACAGAATTTGAAAAACTCATCAAATTTCAAAGTTTAAATTCTAGTTCAAGGGCCGGTTGCTTCTTTGCAGAACTTGAATTTCAGATTTGAAATTTGATTAATTATTCAAATTCTGTGTAACAACAACAACCCGTTGGTTTATTCACTGGTGCTAATGTATGCTACAAAATAACATGGTAAATGCGCACAGTAATAATGTTTGATTTATATACCGTGATTTAGCATTTGGAGATGTCTGCCTAATGAACTGGACTGCGTATATGTATGTACATACGATGCATATGTTAGTTGTAATAGCGAGAAAAGGTCTTAATGTCTTTTTCTGTGTGAATACCGCACAAGAGCTCCAACTGCTCCCAACCATTTGAAGCCAGAGAGACTATGGAATTCTCAATGTATTATTTTTAATGAATAAATTGTGAAATAAAACAACTAATTCAAATTAAATTTACTTGCACCCGCCGGGATTTGAAACCGCGATCTCCAAATTGCTAGTCGAGAGCCTTACCCCTCGACCACCTAGGCTGCCAAATTAGTTATAAGACTAGCACACGTAAGTCCCAAATGCTTCCAACCATCTGGAGCCAGTGATACTACTACGGCATCGTGGGGATGGAATGAGATGGGGAAGAGGAAGGTGGGGAAGTACCTGGCCTGGAAGTCAGATTTGGTCACCAAACACCGTTAAAGTCGTGCAACGTTTCGATTCTGCATGATAGTCTTTTAACAAGGCGATACTGAAAGTATCTACTAATCGGGAATGTGCCGCAAGTATTATTTTTAATGAATAAATAAAATTGTGAAAAACTAAAAGTAATCAAACAAAATTTACCGGCGCACAGTGGGCGGAATGAAGAAAAAACGCGAATTAAGTGGTTTTTGCAAAAGTTAATTTTTTAAATGTGTATATTTTTTTTAGTGTAGTTAAATAGTTTCTGCACTTTATGTGATTATTTAAATATGTCAATAGCGCTTGACGGAAGTTTGGCAAGGCCGCAAATTGTGTCGTAAATTTGATGTTCGACATCGCGTTTTTCCATTCTCTCCTACGCGTGAGCACATACGGTTGTGTATTAAGTGACGTTTAGATATATATACAAAAGTTTTTTTTGTCTGATATTTTTCAAGGTATTTTCTATTTAATTTCCTAAATTATATATCAATATCACATGTGTGTGAGATTTGAACTCACATCTAATTTTCCACTATTTTTATATTTTTTTACTGTTAAAATGCTTATTTCAATTAGCATTTAGAAACAAAATATCGTTTGTACCCATTTATGAATATGTACATATTGTAGACTAAAGTTTCACCTTTAATATCATATATAAATTGTGATCATCTTTTGTCCTCCGTTGAACAAAGTTTTTATTTTCAGGAAGGCCTATAAGCTTTCCCCGGAGAGAATTATTCGAGGTATTAAATGTACAGGGTATATTAAATGCCACTTCTGTGAGATGAAAGAAGTTTTTAATTAATTACCTAACACAAAAATACCACATGGTGGCAGGTTCGAACATTTTAAGCCCTACATTTTACAAAACTGTTCAGTATTTTTCACTACAATCAATGAAGAAATGGAGTAAAAGCCGTTGTTATTATTGTGACGTTTAAAAAACATAATTTAGAGTGGTTGCAAGAAATGATAGTTGTCTTCAAATCTTTGGGTAGACTAATAAAACTATTTCAAGAAAGTGGTTTTACATCAAGGAAGAAAAAAGTGCATGATCTGTTAGAGTCACGCACTCTTGATGAACTTCAGTTAGCAGCAGATGTGAGTTTGCACAAATGTAAAATGGGGCTGCGATGGTTAGGTAGTCACAGCAAGTACAAGCAAAGGTATAGTGATGGAGAATATCATGATGACTCTAATCTCCCTACAACATAGTAGGTGCCAGTTCAGCTCTACAGCGAAGGAAACTAAAAGCAAGACTATTATATGGCAAAACCCTGGGTCTTTATCTACAAGGTACTGCAAACCAATCAGAGTTCAAAAAAGAAACTCCCGAGATAATAAGAAATAAATTTTGCATATTGCGACCACTTCCTAAAAAAAGGTTCTGTTTACCTCCTGAAGCTTTAAGCCTACTAAAAATTTGTTTTTGATTTTCTACCATTTTTCAATTAAAATATGTGTGTACCTAATTATTGCCCGTCTTTTTGTGTTCATAGATGTGAAATATAATATTTAATATTTAAAATTTATATTTTTTTTTGAAGAAGATAATATTAATAATCTAAACAAAAATATGAAAGATAACAAGAAACAGAAAAACAAAAAAAGATAATGGTCGCAACTGGGACTCGAACCCAAAACCTCTCGTCTATTTTTCTGTGTCTTGTTCTCTTTCATATTTTCGTTTAGATTTTTATTATTATCTTCTTCAATGATATATTACAAGATGCGAATAACCTTCGAAAGTTATAAAAATAGAGTTTTTCTTGTAAAATTTAATAGGTTTTATTTGCCTAGATTTTTGTATATCTTCAAAATGTATTATTTTGTTGTTGTAAATTTCTACGGAAGAATAAATTAATAATTTTTACTTCAAAATAGTTATAATTCATTAATAAAATTAAAAAAAAAAAAAATTGCATTACTATTTAGTCAGCAAGGAATTAATTCGTGTTTTTTCTTCATTCCGCCCACTGTGCGGCGCACGCCGAGATTTGAACGCGTGACCTCAGGATTCGTAACCAAGTATCGTAACCATTCAACCACGGAGGCCGACGAATATAGTGGAGGTATTTAAGGATTAGACGTATCTAATCCACATAAGTGGTGTGTTTACTTTGGCAAAGCCGAGCAATGGGAAGTTATTTATTTATTTATTTATTGTTTTGGAACATTTACTTATTTATTTATTTAATACAAACGGCATAAGTATGCCATAAACACTAATTACATATCACAAATTCATATTCAAAATATTAGTAATGATAAAACAGTGTATGTATAACAGTTAGTTGTGACGATACATTGGGAAGTGACAACAGAGATACCTTTACATGCAAAAATCTATAATACAAATAAAATTAGTAGTGATTTAAAAATATGAACATAGTATTAACATAAAAAAGTCATTAGATTAGCATTGTAAAAAGTGCAGATGTTAATAGTCCACTTAAAAATTTTCACAGAATGCACAGTTTAATAGTTGTTTTTCGCTACGTATACAATGTGTATAGAAGTTAACGGAAATTATGACAGGTAAAAAGACAGTTAGGATTATAATAATCTTCATATGTTCAATAATATTGGTCTAAATTCTAACATCGACATTTTCTCCGATTCACTGCACAAATTTAAAAAGAGTATCATGTCAATAATATAAATTGTTCATACATACATACACACACCCTCACAAACAAACACACACACACACACACACCCTCAACTTCCCACTACATACATCACCAGGTAATTACTTAATAAGCATACCATAAATAAGACACTACAATGAAACACATAATAGTTACCCACCATACTTATTAATTGTTTTTTTTTTAACCAAAGTATCGAATGTGCTGTTTGTTTCTGTTAATAAATAAAAATTAATAAATAAAATTAATGTGATAAAGAACAAGTCATATTTTTTATCGCTGAAAACAGATGTCGGGTTCTATTTAGCATTGTACAGTAAGTTAACCCTAGAGTCGGCGCATGATGAGCATTTTGCTGCCTAAATTAAAATAGTTTTTTGTTACCCAATCCTTTTTATGTCTATTATCTATGTATTTTCTTGGCGATGATGTAAGAATATACACTTTTTGGGTTATGATTTCCTCTTAAGTCACTGCAAATCTAATAATTAAACGAATTAAGAAATCTTCAAACTTATACAAAAATCCCAAAAAAACCTAAAAATATGACGGAAAAACTTTGCCCTGGTACACATTAACGCAATGTTTGCTGCACAGTAAGTTGGCATATACAATTATGCTGACCGGACAACTCAACAACATACAACTTCAACACCTTCTTTGAAAGGCCCGAAAAGTGATAGAAAAGTGATGCTAAATTGGTTACGTTAGGTTAGGTTATGGGCTATTTTTTCAAAACAAATCTTTCATAACTTTTATTGACTTTTTAGTGTTGAAATGCCACTTTGTTGAGTTGTCATGGAACCGACAATAATACATCGCAAGTTTTTGGTATAACAGATCAAAAAATAGTAATAATAATATGTACAACACTTTTATTTATTATTGTTGTGTATAAGTCTTAAAACTTTTTTTTAATTGTTATATTTATTAAGCTTTGAGAAATCAACTGTTGAATTTCATATTTTTATGCATTATACCAAAAATACAACCTTATAAATTTCGTCCTTGTGTTAAGAATTTTTTTTTATTGAAAGAATAGATAATACATAATATAATCAACAAACAAGCCTTTCTAGGCCAATTGAATCGGCTTGTCAACAATGTCAACAGGTGCTTATGCAATCGGCTAATTAATTAATCGGCTTGTCAACAAATATTTTTAATGAAAAGCTATCACAAATTAATTACCACTATAAAAACTGAAATACTTGCAGATCACTAAAATCATTCAATTTGATTTACTCTAAACTAAAAAATAAATAAATATATAGGTGACGCAGTTTTTGTGAAAAATATCATCAGGGCGCTGTATGAATGTACTATTTTTAAATATTGAAAAATTTATTTAAATATACCTTTGTTCATCTAATAGAGGTACTGCAAACTTAAACGCAAGTGGGTGCGCAATAAGCAATTTGCTGCCGCGCGTCACCTCTGCGTTTATTTGGGCATATATGGGTGGGAGAAAGGTATCTACTTATTACGTCGTTTGCCACGTTTTTCGATAACCGGCGGCAAAATGCTCACAGTGCGGCCACTCTGGGGTTAATGTCATTAGATCAGATGTCCAGCTCGTTTGGTTTGCATTTTAAAATGAAGCTTGATTAAAAATTTCGACAATATTTATGATGAATTCTTCCCTTACAAAAGCTTTTCTCTGGACTTTTCATTGGATACTAGATATTATTCTATCTGTCATTCTGTAGCGAATATTTTTTTCTTGTTTACGAAATTTGTGTAAGCGGAGATACTATCTACTTATCTTTTGAAATAAGTTAAGGTTATGATTGCCATACTTTACCGTATTATTAAATTAGCATCAATACTTACGTATATATATACCTAATAATGTCAACAACATTGTGTATAATATATTTATAACGTGTTTACATGTCATATTATAGATAGGCAATATTATTAAAGTGAAATAGATGTAAATGCGTTGCTCATTTTTATGGAAAATCTCCTAGAAATTGAATCATAATTTTCATTATTACCTGCGAGGACAAATTTAAGGTTAATGAAATTCTATACTCCGGTCGTAAAAAGCACAAAGAAACAAAGAAATCGTAAACTTTAAACAAAGCGTGCACTTACCACGTAATGTTGTAAAAAAGCTCCCACTGCTGAATACAAGTTAAACGTAGTTACAGTAATTGTTAAAAATAAGCACACACAACACTAATTACATACGTAAAGTTTGTAAAATACGTGTTTTCAAACGTCAACATAAAACCGTCACATTTGAACTTGAAACCACTTGTAAACTTTCGTTCAGTGTAACGAACCTTGGAAACCTTTTGTTTGTAGCAAGTAGCAACTTGGCGAAGTATCGTGGAAAACTTTCACCGTAATGTGACAGTACGTAGTCACGTTCCGAGAGCTTCCGTCGTGCTTCGGGAGATCGGGCCGCTACCCGCTACAAGCCAAGTAGCAACTACCAACCTGCCGCTAGCTTGGATCGCGCTGTACTGAACGCAGGCCCACTTCTGCCATTCAAGACTACAGTTTATAGTCTACTCGTACTATATACGTTTGCTTTACTCGTCGGTGACTGAGGCAGTCCGGCTAAGAACCGTCCGCCTGAAAAGCGCAACCCTCCGGCTACAAAACCTGAAAATGAACGACCAAATAATGACCTATTTCGTCGTATTTGCAAACGAGAAGTCAATCGTGCCTCTGATATTGGCACGGTCCCGGTCGATATCCGACGAGACGCTCGACGCTCGGCATGGCGATGTTTGTCCGCCGGTGATTAATGTACAATAAGCAACCACGCCAACTAAAGTGAAAAGCTTTCACCTTCATTCTAATAATGCAAATGAAAGCTTCTCGAATAACTTACGGGAAACCTTTATTCCCAAACAGTCCAACGAACAAATCGAGTTCGTTCGAACGACGACAAAGAGAACCTAAATAATTAATCCGCGGAGAAAATAATAAAGTTTATGAACAGCGGTAAAATAAAGTTTGCATTAACAATTCTCGTTTAATTTATTTTTCTGGGAAACTCTGTAATAATCCAATTATGGAATAACAGGTCGGGCGGTTATTTATTATTTAATAGGGTCATTTCCACAGTTCGGAGAAGGCTTCTACCGAGTACAGAAGAGGGGAAATAATTATTACTCCAATCACGCCTGTTGTGTAATGTGTACAACCTTTTCTGAAACCTTTGAACCGTCTAAAAATAGCCCCAAAATTCCACACCTAGCATTAAATGATTTAATCTGAAATAACGTCCGACTAATGTGACAACTTTCCACTCTCAGTTTATCACCTATCAAAAAGAGCGGGCGTAGAATTCTAATAATTAAATTCATGGAGGTAATTGAGAGTTTCCGCTATGAATGTTTAAAATAGGAAAATGGAAAATGGTGCATCTGTTAGAAAATCCAGTATTTACGACCAGCTGCCGTTTGATCTGTGAAATATATGAAACCAGCGCAGACCCAAAAAAATTTACGGGATATTATCGCTTCAGGAATTGTGAAAGTGAAAGTATTCATAAAATATTTGCTGCAGGATCATTGCTAAGAGACGATCATAAATTTATCAATCGAAGAACAACATTAATAAACTTTTAAAATATTTTTTTAGGTTTAAATCAAACAAAAGAAATACACATTTCAAACATATAAGCGAAATTACATAGTATGTTTAATAAAAGTCGTGTTTATAATGTAACTAACTAACCATCACGCCGTTTCTCCACAGGGGTAGGCAGAGAGGACGAACCGCCAAACATCCCGGTCTTGGCACACATTCCTATAATGTAATGTGAAATAATCATGAATATTCATCCTATTAACGGTACTAATGCGAAAGCCAGAGAATAATCATTTATTAATATTTCTATTTTTAAAACCGACAATTCATGGTGGAATTCCATTACAATAATATAATAAAACAAGTATGAAACTTATTTCCACTTTAATCAGCTGAAACCGGTTACGGTCAAATAAATTAAAGTTGAAATAAGTTTCATATTTGTATTATTACATTAGGATAAGGATTTGCTTAGGGAGGCCTAACAAAAAGTCATTTGTTTAAGGGCCCGCAACCTGAATTTCAACCGATTTTTTACATATCTCCCTTAAACATTTGAAGTTTTTAAGCTCTTAAAAAAATATGTGTTATTTTTTAAGATAATGTCTAGATGCTGCCCGCACCAAAACGCAAATTATATGAAATTCCCTCGATAGAAAAAAATCGCAAAGTATGCTTCAAAAATTATTAAAAACTAGTCTAGTTTTCTTATCTTATAAATTATATTTGTGAAAAAATCACAATGTTTCTTTAAATGATACTTAAAATGCTCCCCGCGAGATTTTTGCTCTATTTTAAACGAGTCGTGTTTTATTAAACATTTTCCCAATTTTCGCATCGATTTTGTCGCTGTAAATGTTAGCGCTTTCCTCTAACATTCGTAATTTCGTATCTCTCCATCTTCTTCTTTTCGACCCGGTTGCGGAGCCTTAAATACTGCCCTTTTTATGTGAATACCGAACAAGAGTCCCAACTGCTCCGTACTAATCGGAGTCAGTAGGAGTAAGGCATCACCAATAATTGGAGTTTGTGGTTAGGCTAAAGGTTGTAGGGAAGAAAACGAGATGGGGAAGAGGATGTTGAAGAAGTACCTTGCTATTCAGATCTGCTCACGAAATGCGGCTAAAATCATTTCAAGCAAATTTTCTATTCTGAATAGAGGTCTTTCACCTGGACGCAGGGCCGTAGCTAGAGTTGAATTAAAGATAGGGCAGCGGTAATTACAGGTAGGGCGCAAGTAAAATGATCTGATCTTAGTCGGGGGGGGGGCGCTCCGGGCGGCAATTTTTGTTGCATGTATGATTCAGACCGATTGAAATGGGCACGGAATTTTTTTTTTCATTACTTATTCTGTGACAAACCTGGGGAAACCCCTTTCTTCAAATTAATGTATAATAATGTCACCTTGATGACTGCAGCGACTGACAACACCGTCCGGGTCGAATTTTGTTTTTGTTGACCCTCCAATTATAATTAACTAAAACTAGACCCCTATTGTCCCTGCATACGTTGTTAGCGAGCAGTAAGTGCTTGATCGGATGACAAACCGTTTAGTATGGAGAAGGCCCGAAAATATCGATCTAGGGATTGGTTTATTTGTGACTCAACCGTTGAATAACATCCCCAAACTGTTTGGGAATTCCCCTTAAGCAGTAATTGCAATACGCGCATAGCCTCTCACCACTTACTTCAATTCCATCCATGGGCAGAATAAAGAATTGATATAATATGATTCTTTGGTTAATTCGAAGCTGTTTAGTTAGATGTCGCTACGCTACCCTAATAGGAAGTATTTTTTTCAATCATGTCAAACAATGAACAAACAGTTTACTAGTATAGTATCATATTCGATGGTATTTCTTAAGGTAGGGCATAGGAATTTTAAGGTAGGGCATTGCCCCCTAATGCCCCCCCCCTAGCTACGGCCCTGCCTGGACGACAAGGAAACTTATGTAAAAAGCTAAATCGGTTGGCTAATCGAAAATCTATTTATGTACAGAAAATTGTGGAGTGCGGGCTGGCAGGCGGCGGTTGTCTGATTTTTATACAAATCTACAGTTTTTTTTATTTTTTTTTTTTTATTTATAGGAGAAAATACAGATACAGATATTAATTGGCAAGAATATACAAAACATCAACTAGAGAATTCACCTGCATCCAAACTATTTCTCACGAATTGACTTAAACAGCAGTTAAAAACATATACAAATATTTTGTCTTATAAATAGGGGAAAAAATATATAAGTACATAAGAATATTATTTTACAAATAGAGATATGAAATAAATGCGCAATATCCTTATAAGAATTTACAAATTATTTTTGAAACAAAAAAATATAAATATAGATAAACAATGTTATACAGAAATTTAAAAAATATATATATATATATAAACGAATGTATGTCTAAGTTGTTTACTTTGAACTTTGTAGGAAAACAGCCTTCATTTTTCTACTAAAAGTACTGCGTGTATCAAAAAATAAGTCAGAATCCTTGAGCTTTTGATTCTGATTAAGTGATTCGCACATTCTTCTGATTGGGTCCCTGACACCAGCATTTGTACGCGTCCGGCTAATGTGGAATAAGTCGTTAAGCCTTGTTACTTAGGGTGGTACTTTAAAGTTTATTAATTTCAGTAAGTCGGGACAGTCAATAACGTTGTTACAGATTTTATATAGAGTCATGAGATCAAGGTACGTTCGTCGGTTAGATAGCGTGGAGACGTTATAACTCGAAAGCATATTTATGTACCCGCGTTTAGGTGCGCTCATTCTGTAATTGAGGCACTGCAGAAATTTCTTTTGAATACTTTCAATGTTTTCTTTATACATAAGGTAAAGTGGATTCCATATGGAGGTGCAGTATTCAAGTTGAGAACGGACCAGCGTGTAGTAAAGAAGAAGATATGTTTCGGGTTTTCGAAATTCACGGCTGTTTCTGATGACAAATCCTAGCATGCAGTAAGCTTTATTCACAATATTATCAAAATGCGCATCGAAATGGAGTTTGGAATCAAAAAGTACGCCTAGATCTCTTATACAGTAAACGCGCTCGAGTAAATAGTTACCAATACAATAATTCTGTATGATGGCGTTATGATTTTTAGTAAAACTTATTTGTTTACATTTGTTGTAACTAAGGTAAATTTTGTTTTCATTGCAAAATGCTTCGAACCTTACTAAGTCGCTTTGGATTAGCAGACAATCGTTTAAATTCCTAACAATGGCAAATATTTTTATGTCATCGGCGTACAAAAGAAATAAACAATGCAAGAAACATTTAGTAACAGTGTTAATAAAGAGTATAAACAACAGCGGACCCAGGATTGACCCCTGTGGCACGCCAGAGGTAACTGGCTCCCATGTAGAAGTGTGTCCTCGCAACGATACGGCTTGTTGTCTTTTTGTTAAATATGAGACAAACCAACGTAGTAAATTTCCTCTAATTCCGTTGTACATAATTTTTTTAATAAGAATAAGGTGGTCAACCTTGTCAAAAGCTTTTTTAAAATCGCAGTATGTTGCATCTACCTGGTGGCCTCGATCCATGCTGTTGAACAAGAAGTTTGAGTAAAGAAGTAAATTACTCATGGTAGATTTGCCTTTTACAAACCCATGTTGTTGTTCCGTAATTATGGAGGCAAGCTGGGGATATATATGGTCATGGACAAGTCTTTCCAAGAGTTTAGGGATCGCCGAGAGAATGAATATTGGCCTATAGTTTTCTACTTTTTGCCGTGAGTCGCCCTTGTGGACCGGTATAATATAGGCCAACTTCCACCTATCAGGGAAAACCCCGTCACTCAGGCATTTGTTAAATATTATGGTAAGTGGAACATATAGTGACGAAGCAGCAGATCTGAGGAAAAATGCCGGTATTCCGTCATGACCTGCACTCTTGTTTATATCTAGCGACATTAAACTCGAGAGCACTTCTTGTTCCGTTAATTCAATGGTGTGAATGTGCGCAAGTTCAGAGTCGCAAACGGCTTCAAGTTGGTCGATGTTAATCATGTCGTTGACAGAGGAGGGTTCGAATGTTGATTTAAAGAATTCAGAGAACATATTACAAATTTCCTGGGCATCGTTAGATTTGCGACCTTCGAAGGACATAGTAGCAGGGTATCCATCAGACGATTTTAATGAGGATATGTATGACCAAAAACTTTTAATATTATTTTGCAATGAACTTTCGATGTTGTAGAAAAATAACTTTTGAGAATCACTAGCCAGTCTTTTGTATGTAGCACGTAAGAAGGAAAATTCACGATAGTCTGAAAGACCTTTATATGTCTTCCATTTGTGCCAGACTTTATCTTTTTTCCGTGATAACCTATAAGTTCGGGAGTAAACCATATGGGAAATTTGTCATTTCGTCGTGCCAATAATGGAATGGACTTATCAATTATATTATTTATTTTTAAATAGAATCGATCTACTGCTTCTTCGGCTGATAAACTTGCGGTTTCAGATAACCAATCAATACAATTAATGTCATTATTAATCTGAGTATAATCAGCTTTCCTGAAATTGCGCCTACGCTCTTTTTTGTTTTTGATTTTTGGTTGAGTTTCGGATGATATATCAAATTCAAGGGCTGGGTGGTGTCTGTCTTCTGAGAGCAGAGGGTCATTGCTGCGTGTAACATTTGTTTCGCGACTGTAGAATATGAGGTCTAAGTATTTTTCATTATGGTTAGGTATGCAATTATATTGGAGCAAGTTCATCAATGACATTGTTTGCAGCAAAGTTTGCGATGCAGCCGTGTTTGAAGAGGCGAGACCTTGACTGCAGCCTTCGGAAAAAGACCAAGTAAGAGTAGGTTGATTCATATCTCCAAGTACACAAAACATATTATTTGGTTCAGATGAAAATACAGATTCTAGGTTTTTGGAGAAAATATCATAAAACGTTGGTGGCGAGACAGGAGGTATGTATACTGCACATATGATGAGATTGGAAGACCTTACCGGAATAGATACGAAGATTTGTTCGATTTGGCTGGTTTCCCAGTCATCGAGCCGGGATGCTGCGAGCTCCTTGCGCACTGCTACCAGTACACCGCCTCCGTCCATCTTACCAGTAAGAGTACGGTCCCTATCTCGTCGGAACACCGTGTAGCGCGAATCTATTAATTCAGCCGTATTTATACTTGCTACAAGCCATGTTTCAACTAGAACTATAACATCATAGTTATTTGATAAAATATTCATAAGTAGTTTCTGAGTTTTAGTTCTAATACCACCACAGTTCTGGTAATAAACAGATATAGATGATGAGATCATTTCAATAGAGTAATAGTGTATATCGATATATTCCACATTCGCGGGAGCGGTACTTTACGTAGGACATACAAAGCATCAAAATTATATATGAAACATAGATAACTTATTAGATTAATTAGTATATAATAATCAATCAACAATATAAGATGTGAATGGATATGGTACAGAATGTTGAGAGAAAGCGGGCATCGATAAGACCAGTAACAGATTTGTAATAGTAGTAGTCACATCTTTTGAAGATCTCCCTCACGACGAATGGTAAACACCCTAGAGAGATCATCCTTCTTCGCCATGATACTTCCGTTCCTCACCCATGTGTACTTATAGCCGTTAGCTTTTCCGGCGGCACGTGTTTTTGCAAAAAGTATTTTATTTTTTAAGGTCAGGTGCTCGTTAACATAGAAATTTGTGGCGGGAACACCAAGTCCTAGTTGCTCCGTGGTGAGGCCGCGACGAGTCCTTACTCCAGCGATGACGTCATCACGGAGGCGCTTTGTCGAGAGCTGCACGACGATGTTGCGTGGTCGGTTGGAGGGCGAAGAGTGACCGCGAGCGACGCGGTGCACCGACACAATACTGCTACTCGGAAGCGGCACATTGACAGTTGATCCCATTTTGTCCAATAAGGTCATCAGATTCTCACCCTTGACCTCGGGTATGCCGTGAATGTCTATGTTACACCCTCTGCTTCGTTGTTCTATTTCGTCCTGAGCGTCTCGGAGTGATTCGATTTCTTGTCTAAGGTTAACATTTTCCTCCTGGAGAACACTCATTTTATCTTCCAATTTCTTGTTATTAGTTAGTACCATCTCTATATTTTTGATAAGATCGTCATATTTAGAACTGATAAACTCCAGTGATTTCTTTGTTTCTGAGTTTTCCCTTTCTAGTTTTTTGTAAATATTAGTTTCAAATTCATTCATGCCTTTTCTAAAATCTTCTAAAGTCAGCTGCGTTGTGTGTGAGTCAGGAGAGGGCGAAACCGGGATAGCTGCGAACTTCTTAGTTTTATCCGTGTTGCTGCGGGTAGATGCCATTTCGTCAGCTTATATCTATAATCCGAGTAATGCACTTTCACTGCCTTGCTACTAAAGTAGCATTAGACTTTTGAACTACGATTTGACTTTTGCTGCAGAGTGTAAACTAAGAAAAAATAGCACTTGCACTCGCTTATTTTCAACCAGAAAATGACGAAAGGTGGAGGGATTCTGTCCCTGTACAAACAGCAACTTATTTGAAAAGTTAATAGTTTTTAAAACTTATTATTTTGTTATTTTTTCGGGAGCAAATGTAGCAGACAGCTGTCACTTTGAAGTATTATTGTTGTATGATCTTGTATTTTATTGGTGTTATTATTGTATTTTATTGGTGAAATTTTGTAAACTTGACATTCAAAACACTGTCACTGTCTACATGAGATTTAAAATAAACCAACCCCGTCGCTCTTTCCCACACATTTTGAAATTTTGAACATTTCATGTTACGTCATCTATCTACAACTGATTTCGAAAAAATCTGCGCAAATCCCGAGCAACATTGGGGACTTCAGCTATATATGTATAAAGAAGTGCGTCCTAGTGTGGCGGTGTTGTTTGTTTTATACAAATCTACAGTTTTATTCTGAGATTGATGAAATGTTGCACACATAACCTTCAAAACAAAGGGAAGATCACTGTCTAAGTTTCATTACGAAAAACTGAACTGTAAAGCCCGGGAAAATCTGGGTACTTCAACAAGTATTTCAATAAAATCAATGGTGTAATGTAAATTAATTGTTTTATTTTATTTTTTATAAGAAGTCTGTTTCTATAACTTTTAAAGTTTTCCCCATCAATGTAATACATCATTAAAGAAGAAGATAATAGGTACTAATAATCTAAACGAAAATATGTAAGAGAACAAGACACAGAAAAAGATAATGGTCGCAACTGGGACTCGAACCCAGAACCTCTCGTCTAACCGGGACGTGCGCTTTTACCAATTCAGCCATTGCCACCTTTTAAGAAACCGTCATAATTATCAATCTTATATTTTTAAATTTTAGAATTAACAGAATTATTTTGGACCAATTTTTCCATATCATCTGCAACTACTCTTTTTCATTGGAAAAAATCGTGCTAAGAACTGGTTTGTAACCTAGATAGCGTCTCGGATAAATATATCCGATTTTATTTTATATGGAACATAATATTGACGCACATCCCGGTTAGACGAGAGGCTCTGGGTTCGAGTCCCAGTTGCGACCATTATCTTTTTCTGTGTCTTGTTCTCTTTCATATTTTAGTTTAGATTATTACTACCTATTATCTTCTTCTTCAATGATGTATTACATTGATGGGGAAAACTTTAAAAGTTATAGAAACAGACTTCTTATAAAAAATAAAATAAAACAATTAATTTACATCACACTATTGATTTTATTGAAATACTTGTTGAAGTACCCAGATTTGCAAGGGCTTTAGTTATCTTCTTCTTCAATGTTTTGTTTTATCTTTATACTTATCTTCCGAGAGGGAGAAGGTTGTACACAGGGCCGGATTAACCATGTCGAGTCAAGTTATAGAAAAAGACTTCTTATAAAAAATAAAATAAAACAATTAATTTACATTACACCATAAAAAATAAAATAAAACAATTAATTTACATTACACCATAAAAAATAAAATAAAACAATTAATTTACATTACACCATAAAAAATAAAATAAAACAATTAATTTACATTACACCATTGATTTTATTGAAATACTTGTTGAAGTACCCAGATTTTCCCGGGCTTTAGTTATCTTCTTCTTCAATGTTTTGTTTTATCTTTATACTTATCTTCCGAGAGGGTGAGAAGGTTGTACCCGGGGTCGGATTAACCATGTCGGGGCCCCTAAGCAATGCACGTCTCGGGGCCCCTTTACCAATGACAGACTAATGGGATGGGGGGGGGGGGTTGATGGGTCCTCCAAACGCCTCCTTGCTCCCTTGATCAAATTCTTAACAAGGCTTTAAGGGGTGGGGGGTAAGGTTTTAAAACTTTTTTAAATTCTTTTTCTGAATGTAATACGTGTCAGTACATTGAGTATTGTGTCAAAATTTCAAGTAAATCGGAGCAAAACTAACGAAGGTACAGCATTTCAAGCGACCGGCCCTCATGCTCGATTCAAGTATATTTCGAGTATAAAAAATTTTAAATCGGTTTTCTCGCAAACAACATTTCTGAAGTTCGTGAACATCATAACTCAAAATCTTGGCTTGACTTGATTGACGCTTTTGAAATTTTGTACACTATTTCTACACATAAATCAACAAACAGGTAGTCAGGGGTTTTTTTTTACCATTTTATGATAACAAATGCACAGAAATTTTTTAGCAAAAATCACGTTTTTAACTTCAAAATGCTGCCAAAAAAAAAATCGAAAAAAACTCCCTCTGACTAAAATACAATAACCCTTTATTGCACATAAAAGGACACATACATAGAAACAAAAATATATATTATTAAAAAAACATCACAAAGAGCCGTCTTGTCACTAAAGTGATCAGACAACCTTTCCCAAACAATTTTAGCAAGCAGATGGGTAGTGCACTGAAGCTTGTACAACATTTATATTTTAAACATATAATTAGAAATAAAACAAAAGAAATACCAATATAAACCACACACGGCACCTTCAATCTAGGGATGTCGAAAGTGAAAAAAAATATCGATATTTCGATATATCGATATTTATTAAAATATCAATATCGACGTCGATATATCGAGGAAAAAATATCGATATATCGATATATCGAGGAAAAATATCGATATATCGATCAAATTTTTAAAGATTTTGCGTTTTTAAAATAAAACTGTATTATGCTCAATATTATCAATGGTAATTTTATACACAATGTGTATTATTTAAATGTACAAAGATCTCAATAAAAATGATGGTATTTTTAACAGTATTTAATTTTATTAGACAATAATTACAAAAATATAAAAAACTAAAAAGCTATCTTCTAACTAATATTTTTAAACCTTTTTATTGTGTCAGGCAAGCCAGTATTTATCCTTAATCTTAAGTATTCCAGAAATCTTCGTATTTTTTTTTAAATTCACGAGATGTTTTTTTTTTAAATATACCAAATTTGTCGCATTAGTAAATGAAAAAAATAAACTTAAAATCTTTAATACACACCTAAAGGTATTGGATCCACGTTGAAAAAAGTTTGCCAGCAAGCGGTATAAAAAGTTATCAGTCCCTAAATGTTATATAAAAAACGTTGTACTTTCACACGAACGTCCTGACTGCTCGGGAAGTCAATCTTTGCTGACGTGTTACGCAGCGACGAAACGTTTTGCTGAGTTCGGTAATAGGGGGAAAGATGCGCTGGTATGTGATGTCAAGATATAGAAACAAAATGTAATGGTCCCTGCAATTTGAAATTCCGATTTGTTTTCGACGCTCTCATATTAGTAAAACCATTGTGCGGCGGCCTGAGGTAACGCGGGACTCGGTCGCTCCAAAGTGTGCGTGTGGGAGGCGCTATGGGAATGACTTAGTCGAAATGGCCGAAAATATCATACATTTCTATGCACTTACCTACACCATATGAGATAGTATTGTAAGTTAATAAGTAATAGTTAAAATTTCAACCGCTAGATGTCACGAACCCGATACAGTTACTTTTTCCGTTCGTTCCTATACGGTTTTGGATTCTAGTGACTTTTTTTTTTTTTTATTGTTTTTATTTCTTGCTATAGCAATCCCGATGAGTTACAGAACTCATTTTAGGAAAGGAGGAACATACAAATCATGGGTGGGAGGTAATAGTTAAAATTTTACATAGGAATTTGGATATTAAAATATAAGATTCACATATAATGTAGAAGAAAAATAAAAGACAGGTTGAGTAGAATAAACAGCAATGGAAAGCAATTAACGAAAAAGGGAACAAGGTTATACAGATATGGATGATTTCGTTACATAAATATACAAAAATATCGTTTTTGATACAATTTTCGATAGTGGATATTTAATATCGATATATCGGATCAAAATATATCGGCTAAAAATATCGATATTTTGAATTAAAAATATCGATATATCGATATTTTTTCAACAAGCCTACTTCAATCACTTTAGATACTAAGTAATGTGGCAACAAATAGAAGGAAAGAAAGGTAAAATACAACTATGTTTATATATTTGTTTTAATTATAGGCTTTTTATTTATTATTTGTGCATGATGTGAACATTAGTTATTTATTGAGTTATAACCTAATTATTATAATTTGTACCTAATGTTATTAACCTGTAAATGTTCCTAATAAAAAAAAATTAAAACATCTTGCTGACTTTTTCCGTAACTTCGTTGTTCACTAATTTAAGCAAGTCATTTTTTCTCGGGACGCGGGGCCCCTAGCCGATGCGGGGCCCCTAGGCAGTTGCCTACTCTGCCTTAGGGATAATCCGGTACTGGTTCCAATCTGTTAGACCTATTTTTAACCACTATGCCACACGGTTACAAGATTGACGTCACAGCGCCTATAGGATCGTCCGACCACTGCCTGTGACGACATCAATCCATGTAAACTTCAGACCGCCAAACGAGAGGCTGAAGAGAAAAGTGTGGCACTATAGGTTAATTCAGGCAACGGGCAGCGGGCAGCTGGCAAGCGGGTAGTGTGGATTTTATAAAGGTCGGGTAATGGCGTTGTGTTTCGTTAGCCACAGCAACGTGTGGCCGGGTCTGCTAGCTATGAATAAAGAAAAAAAAATATTCCGCTGGAATAGAAGAAATACATTCTGATCTAATGTCACATTTATTTATTTATAATTTCTCACCACTAATATTATAAAGGCGAAACTTTGTATGGATGTATGTTTGTTACTCTTTCACGCAAAAACCACTGAATGGATTTTAAAAATTCTTTCGCTAATAGAAAGCTACATTGTTTGCGAGTACTATTGGCTATATATATTCGTAAGCTCTGGCGTTATGAATAATCTCTGGCGTTATGAAATTATTTATCATGCGTTTTCTGTCCCTAACAAAATCGATTTATTGCAAACGTCAGAAAAAAAGCAAACCAATTGTCGCCTTGGAAACGATGTTTTTTTAGGCAATTCACCCTAAAAAGAGTGCTTTGTTGGCGGCGTCGTACTTATACGTACGAATAACTATCTCTAAAAATGAATCACCGAAATGTATGTATGCGCATAAACCCGAACGACTGCACCAAATTGGATAATTCTTTTTTTTTTCGTTATTTTGTGTAAAACTGCCGTTGAGTTCTGGCATTGCGAAATTTGTATAAAAAATTATAATAGGTGGCTCGCGAGCAGTTTGAAAACTGAAAGTATCGGAAATTAATTTGTGGAATGCGAGAGGTGAGAGGGGGGAGTGGGGAGGGGGGGAGGGGTGTTGGGAGGGTGTTGGTGGAGGGGAAAAGGGGAACGGGAGGAGGGTGGGGGGGAGGGGGTTAGGAGAGGGAGAGGGGGAGGAAAGGAAGGGGAAAGAAGATGGATGGAGGAGGCTGTGGGGAGGGGTAGGGGGTGGAGGGAAGGGGGTTTATGGGGGGAGTGGGTGGAGGGAGAGGGGGAGGGGTTTGATGGGGGGAGTAGAGTAGAGAGAGGGAAGGTGGAGGAGGCGGAGTGGGGTGGGAAAGGGGGAGGGAAGGAAGGGGAAGAGGGAGGGGTGGAGGAAGGTGGGGGTAAGTGGAGTGGGATATGGGGTGGGGGTATGGGGTGGGGGAGGGGTCGGTGGAGAAGGAGGGGGAGGGAGAGGGGGGTTGATGGATGAGTGGAGTGGGGAGAGAGAAAGTGGAGGGGGGAGGAGTGGGGGGAGGGGTGGGTATAGGAGGAGGAGGGGAGGGGGGTTGATGGGGGAGTTGAGTGGGGGGAGAGGGGGGGGGGTTATAAGGGTAGTGGAATGGGGAGAGGGAAGGTGGAGGAAGCGGAGTGGGAATCCCCTAATACCATGCAAGCAAAGCCACGGGAAAAAGCTAGTACATAATATGTTTTTTTTTTTACATACAAAAAAAATTAACCTCACTGGGACTAACAGCCTGTATTGAGGTTAACATTTATAAATTTGAGTGATGCATTTACAGTAATTTACATACAAAACACTAAAATACAAAACACTATAATAAACACTAAAATACAAAACACATTCAAAACACTAAAATATTATAAGCAGAAAGTAAGAAAAAAAATTATATTAGTGACCAGATGGGGTAATTTCAGTATGATTTATAACAATATAGACCATAAATAAATCCTTACTAAACCCACCAAGAAACAAAGCTAGTTCAAAACAACTAGGTGACACCCTGATTTTGGCAAATAGAACTCTAATAAAATCTATTTATTTAAAAAAAAAATCTTATTATTTCAAAAAACATGTATTATTAAAAAACAAACCTTATTATTTAAAAAAGGACAAGGATGAAAAAATAGTATGCCAATCCTCGGACAACACAAATATCTTAACATTATTTTTAAATTTAGCTTATGTGAAATCTTAAAATCGCCAACAGAGATAATATATATATATATTTTTTTTTTTAATGTCAATGCTGTCATTACTGGTTCTTAGTTTGAATCCATCATGACAGATACACTTATAGCTTCCGGTCATATTGAAGCAGGTTCCGTTCTTGCACACATTCTGGTGAAGCTGGAACTTGTCTACATCGAGGCAGTCAATTTGGGAGGCGGGTATGGTATGATAACAATACTGCTATAGGACACCCCAAGTGGTTAGCTACATTTGGTGACTTAACAAGGTTGCCCGGATTCATGATGTGACTCTCCAGCCAGATTCACTTGACCCATCGCCTTGCACTGCAGTGGGAGGGATGGATTCATACATCCACACTGACCCACAGATTCAAGATTCCTCTCATACCTTTTCCTTCCTAGAACTTTCTCTTCTCTCTTTCTTTAAAAATACCCTCCATACAGCATCCCTAAGATGACACAAGACTTAAGGGAATTTTTTTCCTTGGGTCCTCCTGTGTGTCCTTCCGAGGAGTGAGGAAGTAGAATGCAAATACTCTGAAAGAATCCTTGCAGGTTTCGACAGTACCGTTGGAGTATTCTCTCGGGTGCTTGATGCATTCGTCACGCAGTCCCATAAGCTGAAAAATAAATGTGAGATGTTTTAAAGTTATCATAATAGTTTGTTTTTCATGTCTTCAATCTCAAATAAAAACAGGCGCATACCTATGCAGGCGCGATTGGGTGGTGACAATGGTGGTACTCTTGTATAATATCTGACACCAAGTCCTGGATTACCAGCGAAAATAGATCCAACATCAAAGATTATATCAAAACTAACTTATAAGTATTTATTTTTTCAATTTTACGTTGATGATTAACTATTACTTGTAATATTGTGTTATTATTTGTACTTTGTATGTGTTATTATTATAAACTGCTCATGCTAAGTGCCTGCTCTCAACACAGGTTCTCCTAGTGAGACAGGCATAGAATAAAACAAATTGTAACTCAAAACTAATAAAGATGAATAATAAAAAATAAATAAAAAAATATATATATAATATATAATATCTTATTCACAAATAGTTGCAGAAATACCTACTTACATCCATCGGGACATCTGCATTCAAAGTGTCCAGGAAGGTATTGGTAAGGTTGTAAGTTAAGGTTGACGTGAAAATAATTACACGGTCAATGACGCCGGGTAACCTAAAGGGTTAAGGGTTATCTTGATTTTGAAAATTATTTATTATTTATGGGTTCTTTGCTCATAAAAAAAATATTAATAATACCAGTGTATTTTATAAATCACCTTTTTATTATCTTAGCAAGAAACACATGCGAAATCAACTATGAAAAAATAACTGTAGAATTTCATTACAACTATTGGTCATATTAACCCTTTTTTTTTTTTTTTATATACCGCAGTTTTGTGATATTTCACTTCAAGTGAAATATACTACTTAAATATAATACTTTTTCCTCATATATCTCCTGTATCTCCTTCCGCAAGCGGCGTCGCACTGAGCACGCCAGCGGTGCGGGTAGAAGGGGGTTGTATCTCCAGCTACTCAAGCGCTCAAGTCGAACGGTTGACGGGTAAAAAAAATATGGCCTTTTTAAATCGCCTCAGGTCATTGTGAATTCCGCACTGCTCCTAACCGTCTGGAGCCAGTGAAACTATGGCATCACCAATTGAGGTAATAGCGTTAATAAAGTTACTGTGGGTAGGGGAAGGGAAGGAGATTGGAAAGAGGAAAGAGGGTGAGGAAGTATCTGGCTATTAAGATCTAGTCACCAAGCACAGCTAAAGCCATTTCAACCAACGTTTCAATTCTAAATAGTAGTCAATATTGCGATACTGAGAGTATCTTCCTTCCACTCTGAATCGTGCCGCATCATATTTAAATGATTAAAACATATAATATTTACTATATTATCAAATAAAATTTATTTGCCCACACCGGGTTTTGAATCTGCGACCTCCGGATCGCTAGTCGAAAGCCTTACCCCTCGACCACGGGTAAAAAGCAGTTAGGTTAGGTTAAGTTAGCTTAAATTATTTCAGTATAAACATTTTGAAATTTTTGTTAACGTAAACATGTACCAATTAATTATATACATATTATATACTATTTCCAGCGACAACTTGTACATATGTCATCGACAATCGTCTTATTTTTTATTTATTTTTTTTTATAGTGATGCCTTACAAGAGTCTCAGCTGCTCCCGTCTAGATCCAGTTAGACTATGGCATCCCCAATTGGGTATGTTGTGAGGCGGGGAAGGAGATAGGGAAGAGGAAGGTGGGGAATTACCTGGCTATTCAGATCTGGTCACCAAACACGGCTAATGCCATTTCAAGCAATGTTTCAATTCTGAATGGTGGTCTTACACCAGGGTGATACTGAGAGTGTCTTCCACTCTGGAACGTGCCGCAATTATACTACATATTATTTTAAATGAATAAATTGTGAAATAACACAAATTAATCAAATAAAATTTATTTGCCACGCCGGGATTTGATCCCGCGGCCTTCGGAATGCGAGTCAAGAGCCTTACCGCTGCATTACGTCGGCCGTCAAATTCAAAAAATTCCTTCTCACTTCTTGTATGAAAAGACAACAAATGATACTAGAATTATGACGTCACGTGCAACCTCTCGCTGGGACTAGTTTATAAATTAGCAAGGAAAAAAATCATCTCTGTTGCAGTGGCACTCCAAGCTACCGGGGGTGTTGACACAAGTTCCATGCTCGCACGAGGAGCCCATCAGAGCACACTCTTCAATCTCTTCTGATTAGTCACTGGGTTGATTATCTAACCGGGTTTATTACCACACAGAACGGTGCACTCATCTATTAGAAAGAAGCAAATAAAAATATAACTAACTAACTAACTAACCATCACGCCGTTTCTCCGCAGGGGTAGGCAGAGAGGACGGACCGCCAAACATCCCGGTCTTGGCACACATTCCTTGCCTCGTTTACATTCATACAACGTCTCATACATTCTCTTCTATTATTCTGACTCTTGACATGGCCCGACTCAAGTATCTGATTCACTTGGTCGTGCCATGTCTTTCTTGGGCGTCCTCGACTTCTTCTACCATTCACATCTGCGTCATATATTCTCCTTACACTCCTTTCCTCGTTCATTCGCTCTACATGCCCAAACCATCGGAGCGTTCCTTTCTTGATCTTACTCATTACGCTTACATCAGCCTTGCATTCTTTGCGGATTTCCACATTTCTCACACGATCATACATGCTTTTACCACACATACGCCTCAGGGATCTCATTTCTACAGCGTTCAGTCTACTTTCATCCTTCCTCTGCCAGTTCCATGCCTCACTGCCATACATTAGGGTAGGTATCAGTACTCCATTACGGACGGCTAGTTTCGCGTCTTTGGACAGTTTTTTGTTGGTGCCAACGGCGTTCAGTCCTCCATTAATAGAGTTACCTGCATTCACCCTTCTTTCAATATCTCTATCAGCCTTCCCATCTCTCGTAAACATACTTCCCAAATAAACGAACTCATTCACCTGCTCCAACAATTCATCATTCACAACTATATTGCATACTGTTTTCGTACTCTCTCTTTCAAACACCATGACTTTAGACTTATAGATTTAATAGATAATAATATTTTTTAATAGATTGTACATGACAACACCATTGGAAAATGAATGTAAGTTTAAAAAAGCCAGTGGCGGCGTAAGGAGGAGGGGCGGAGGGGGCGATCAGCCCCGAGTACCAAGCACCGAGGGGTGACAACGACAACTCACTCATACAGCCAAAGAATTCGCACAATAATATTCTCCCTCTATAAAGACATATCAATAAATAACTAATTACTCTTATGCCTAGCTACCTACATACTAATATAATATCATATTTTGAAACGCATCACAACTATATTTAATTTTTTTTTTTCGAATATAATTTCTAATTCCTTAAAAGAATGAATGCGTGTTGCGCTTGGTCTGATCTTATACCGAGCGTAACATTAAGCGCGGTGGGAAATATTAATGAAAAATGTAGGCGTGTCCGTTAAACGACCATCAGAGACAATATGGAATGCTCATCACGATGCCGTTAAACCACTTAAGAATAATTTTAAGATGGTTGTATCAACACTCGAAGAGATGCATGATCCCAGCACCAGCAAAGAAAGCGTCGAAACAAGAGAAGCAGCATCAACACACTCAAACCAGCTTTGTGTGACTTCACTATGATATCTTTGGTGTGAAGTCCTAGAAGAAGTAAATCAGACAAAAAAGTATATATAAAAATCTGGACTAATATTGGAAAAGTGTGTAATAAAAATTAAGCTCTTAAAAATTTTCTTCAAATTCAACGCAACCAAATAGTGGAAAAGGCTATTTGCTACGCAATAAAAAAATGTGAGGACTAAGTCATTCCGATTGAAGGAAAAAGAGAAAGGAGGAGATTTCTAAAATGCATGCCTGCTGAAATGGCCCGAGATGCTGGACTTACATTACCAGAGGAGCTGCAGAGAGCAATGTTAGAATGTCACGATAGATTTTACGAAGAACTAGACATTGTTACAGGGCAATGGATATTATGCTGGTTACATTTAGTGTTATTCAGCCTAAAACGTTGGTAACATCACCATAAGAAGTGGAATGGTTCCAAATTCGTTAAAAATTCACAATGAATTTTCAGCAAAGGACATTGTGTTGGAGATTTTACGATTGAGGCGCCACTTGGAAGCCGCCAACATTTCTGCCCAAGAAGCGGTTAAATTGACTACATTAGAGCTCCTCAAATTCATTGTAAAATGGGGCTATTCTGAGTCTGTTCCAAGTTTAGCGCTATGTCTTAAGCCTCGATTACATTAACCCTAGAGTACTAATCATCGCCTGGGAGGCCGCACTCAAACAGTTTTTCGTTATAATTTCAAATCGTGCCACCGTTACGACTCGAGCGCTCACCTCAACTCAGTGCCCAACGTGACTTGGTGGATAGTGGTCACGCATCTCGCAAGCTCTTGTCATTCCTGAATTATAGCATATTGGATCGCTTGGGAGGCGATCATTAGTATTAAAGGTAATTTTTTTTTGAGAAAATGTCATTAAAAAAAAAATTTTTTTTAAGAAAATGTCATTAAAAAAGGAAAACGAAGCATGTGCAACTTTTGCCCAGCAAAAAAAACGCATGAGTGTGTAATACTGAAAATGTGAAATGCAACAAACCATATTGTCTGGAACATCGATCGCCTAAATGTTTCACTTGCGATAAGAAATAAATAGACAAACTTTAAAGTTATGTGACATAAAAACTGTAATGCTAAATGCTACTTTTTTATAATGATCTCAACAGTTTGATATTGTATTTGAATAAAAATGTTTAGTTTTTAAAATTTTTGCAATAATTAATTTTTTTTCATACACTTATAATATGTATCTTTGTTTTGCTAAAAAATGTTAGGTATGTGTTAAGTTTAAACCACTATTTAAGACTGTGTTGATTTAGAAAACACATTTTTTGTTATTGCATTTAAAAAGACAGAGGTTGCTCTCTTATGTAAAAAACTTATTTTTCCTATTTTAATAAAGACACTCAAAAAAACTACTTGTTTTTTTAAAAGTAGCCTCCCAAGCGACGATTAGTATTAAGCAGTATAAAAATAAGATTAGTATTCTAGAGTTAAGTGAGTTTACAAGCTACTAGCCGGCATATTCACTATCTGCTAGTAAACTCCTTCAGTGTAAAAATCTGCTAGTTAGCTTTATAATAAAAATATGATTACACTGAGCGAGTTCACTAGCAGTTAGTGAATATGCCGGCTAGTAGCTTGTAAACTCGCTCAATGTAATCAAGGCTTGAGATTTCTTTTTAACAATGTGTTTTGATGGCTGCATGTGAAAGAAGCTTTTCAGAGTTAAAATTATTAAAATCTTACTTAAGGTCCACAATGAGCCGAGCGTGACTAACCAATCTTTCGATTTTATCAATTGAAAGAGACAGACAAATAAAATTTGATAATGTGATCGAATATTTTAGTAAAATAAAGTCTCGTAAGCATGTTAAGTATTTGGTATTTTATTTTAAGTAGGGGTGCTCAATACAAAACCGCCCCGGGTGCCAATCTACCCTACGCCGCCACTGAAAAAAGCACAACGCTCCAAATGCACATTTTTTACTTTAACCAAAATAGTTTTCAGAAAATAGTAGTTCTTTCCGAAAGGAGAATAAGATTCTACGTCATTTGTGATTCTACATCAATAGCCAGTTAATTTGTGGGCAATGTGGGCAGGGCCGGATCTATGAAATCTGGCGCCATGTGCAGTAGGTACCGATGGCGCCCCCTTCCCCTACATTTTTATTTTGATTGAAAATTCGTTCACCCCATTTTTAAATTTTTTTGATGCACACAACAAAAATACCGCGCTGTGATTGGTTATTGAATTTGGATCGCACCTATTCGTCGTAAAAGACGGTAAAAGATATATGGAAAAATAGATCTTACGTTTAAACTAAATATATAGAATTTGTAAAAAAATTCTGTAACCGACTATAAATTCGTAAGCCGTTGATACCAACATGATGCGTGCGCGTTCTGTTTCTTTGGAAAGTATTGCGAGAGCGTAATAATTATTTCGTACTATGGGTAATTTTTAAACGATTCAGGGAATATTATAACTAAATTTTAATACAATATTTATTTTCTCACGGCGCCCCTTCGCAGTTGGCGCCAGGTTTTTGCAGGTTTTTGAACGTATGGCAGATCCGGCGCTGTTAGTGGGCATGCTGGGTCACATGCTTGCTATCTCCCGACTGTATATTGCAACTACTCAATAACTTACTGAGGGAACCAGTAGGACTATTGATGGGACACATCTCAGGGAAAACACTCAACTGTTGGGAGTGAAAAATACCAATAGAAGCATGAAATGCAAAGAGACTCCAATTGAGGAGCTGGACACAATTTTCGCTCCCATCGCCTTTTTGGTATCTCTTTATTTATCTGCTGTGTACATATTACTTCTACAGGTTTTACACAGACGGAGCTACACGCAAAAGTTTGAACACACTAGTTACAAGTGAATACCATGCATTTCAAAAAACTTTGAAATCATTTTACTCAAAACTACAATTATTTTTATTATAAGTTGTTATTGCACCCAGCTCCTCAATTGCCAGTTTTTGGCAAGTTCCTCAGAGCACGTTTTTCACACATTTTCATGTCTTGTAATATAAGGGAAACTTTCAGATGGATTGCAGATGGTTGCAGGAGCACAGAAGGAGCCAAACATGTTAGACACGTCTGCAAATGTACTTCTTCCACTGGGCATTGTCATGTATCCCTCAGGACACAGGCAGACGTAGTTCCCTTCCTGGTTGTGGCAAATGCCGATCCGATCTTTCTTGCGAAAGAACTTCTGTTCGCACTGATTGATGTCCAGGCAATGGGTGCCGGACTAGTTCAGACTGTAGATCTCATTACAGGAACACATGAAGGAGCTGAAGGTGTTGGTGTAGTGGCCGTTGGAGTACTCCTCACGTTCATTGATGTCTTCCAGAACAACTAGAAAGATGTTACGTAATCAGTTAAAATGAATACGATTGCAGCAGTTAACGTAACCGACTAAATGACATATGTATTTGAATGGCTAGTTTCTCTTAAATGTAAATTTCATCAACGAAATTTCTAAGATGTTGGAAACATTTCCCAGGCTAAAATGCTTCTATTCATATGTTCATTGCAATGATTGTCTGGCTATCTAAGTATTTACATAGGTAATGTGAGAACGTAAACATTAGAGTAAAAGAACACATCAGACGTTTATTTTTTTATTTTTTTTTTTTAATAATTGGAAACGGTTTACATGTATATAGTTCCCGTGAGCACTTAGGCCATAGACCCATTGTACTATCTCCCATTTTACCTCATTCCTTTGACAGTAACCCAGTCCCTTTTATAAAGTTCACCAGGATTGTCATTGGAAATGAAGCTATATCTTCTGGTTCGACAATGTGTCTTCCCAGGTCTCATTTCCCCTCTTCACTCCTACTTGGTTCCCTGAAGGCCCCACGACAGAAGAGGGCTTCATCTCTCCTCTCCACTCCTTAGTTCCCCGAAGGCTCCACGACGGAGAGTCCACCTCCCCTTGGTTCCCTAAAGGCCCCTCAAGGGAAGAGTCCACTCCACCTTGGTTCCCCGAGGGCCCCAGGAGGGAAGAGATCTTCATCTCTCCTCCTCACTCCTCCTTGGTTCCCTAAAGGCCCCACAGAGGAAGAGTTCATCAAGATGGTCTAATTTCTCCTCTTCACTCCTACATGGGAAGAGGACATCATTTCTCCACTTCACTCCCCCTTGGTTCCACAAAGGCCCCGCGCTGGAAGGGTGCCCTTCCCCTTGGTTCCTCGAAGGCCCCACAAGGGAAGAGTTCATGGAGGTGGCCTAAGCTCACCTTTCCACGGTTTCTCCTCTTGGTTCCTCCTACGGCCCCAGGAAGGAAATCCACAGAGGTGGCCTCAGCACTCCTAGGTTCCCAAAAGGCCCCTAGTTTTCGAATGGTCCAATTTTTTTGTCCCACGAGTTCCCAGGGAAATAGAAGGTCCACTCCAGCAGAGCCCTGAGTGCTGGAGTGAGGTCTAAATACTCCGAGATGCGACCTTGTTTCTCGGAGGCACCGTTCGTGACGCTGTTCCCCAGGACATTCAGCCTGAGCACGGTAGCTCACCCCTTGGCTTGGGATGGCTATTGCAGGTTTGTGTTTCCACTCCCTGAGCGATGGGTTCACCACACTCCCTACGCTGTTCAGATGTTTAACAAGTATAGGTTTTTCTGAATTTTTCGAAGACTTAATTAATAATAACCGTACTTTCAGTAGGAATATAGAAAAAAAGGAATAGCCTTAATACTATTGTTCATATTTCCTGCAGCCTGAATCGGACAGTATTAATAGGCCAGCGACTGTACGGTTGAAATTTAAGAATGCGGATAAGAATGCAACTCTGATGCCGCGCTGTACACAAAACCATCTTGAAGTTTGTTAAAAGGCTACTTTTGTAATTGAACCGAATTCAAGCAAGTAGCCAATAATGCCAAAGGATGGCGCTACTTACATTAACAGATCGCATGAGGTCCTGCCGCTGGCAGGTTTAAGTACTACGATATTTGTAATTTTGAATATCTCACCGGATATGGAGAGATTGACAGTAATATGATTATTATTGAAACTGGCAGTTGTGAATAATAGTACCACGCGACTATATATTACACATGACGTCATTGCCTGTCTCGATTACTTTGTCCCGGTGACTAGCTGTCACTGGATCACAGCGGATCCGAGGAACCGGCTATTTTTGGAACCAGTTCCTATCAGACTTATAAAATGGTCAACAATACACTCAAACTGGGCGAAGAGAAAGCAAAAGCCGCCCGCAGGCCCTAGCAGCAAAAACCTGCAGAGAAGGTTTGTAACTGCTTGTTCTTTAGAATATGGTATTGTTTTGAGTTGAGATTTTGTGGAGATCTAAAATAGGAGAAATTGATTAAAAGGACATTTTGTCGGTCTGTAAATTTGTTTATGTGTTCCAGGTTAATGCTAGGTCTGATTAATCCTGTAAAGAGTACGTCGCCTCAGTTCTTAATTGTCCAAACGACCATTTTAGTTTTTGCTCAATCTCCACTTTAAAACTAAAAATAAAGTATAAAATATGATAGTTAATCACTTAACTAAGAATTATTTAAATTAATGAGATCTTTGCCTTTACAGGAACAGCTTTATCTTAAGCACCTACCATAATGTTTCATTGAAATATTGAAAGAAAACCTTCTCCTCCTGTAAAATTTTCAAATGGTCGTTTGGACAATTAAGAACTAAGGCGACGAGTAGTTTGATAGTATTATTTATTCCGCCGAAGCTCATGAGAGTTGTGAGTGATGCAAGCTGTCAAGTCTGAGTAATCAAAATTATGCGAGGACCAGGGCCGGATCTACGAAATCTGGCGCCCTGTGCAGTAGGTACCGATGGCGCCCCCCCCCCTCCTACATTTTTATTAAAAATTCGTTCACCCCAATTATTATTTTTTTAAATTTAATAATTTTTTTTTTACACTAATTTATCAAATAAAATCAAGACATATAAAGGGTGTAACTTTTCCAAGTGACCTGGCGGTAGCTCTCGCCAGGTGCCCTATACCTACTCTCTGAATCTATTGGGTAAATATAAAATTATGGTGCTATTTTAATTATTTTAGGAAAAACTCTTTTTGCAAGTTATGTTTTTAAATAATACAACGAATTGTTTGTTTGTGCCCGTACCATGATTTAAAATATAGGTTACGAGACAATGCGGGTGGTTTCGCTGAACTAGGTCCATTAGACATTCTTGAGATTTACTGCGTTTATCTATATACCCAACGCGAATATTAGAAAAAGCAAATACAACTACGCTCTCAGAATAGCATCAACTGCTTCTGACTAGCAACAGGCAGTCCCGACGAGAGACAGTGATAATAAGAATATAACCTCAAATTTGTACCTTGCATTTCCCCTGTGTTGAGCGAAAAAACACCATAACCCATAACCATACAAACACTAAACACTGACGTATGGTATCAACGGCTTACGGGCAAAAATACCGCGCTGTGATTAGTTATTGAATTTGGATCGCACCCATTCGTTGTAAAAGACGGTAAAAGATATATGGAAAAATAGATCTTACGTTTAAACTAAATATATGGAATTTGTAAAAAAATTCTGTACTGACTATAAATTCGTAAGCCGTTGATATCAACCTGATGCGTGCGCATTCTGTGTCTTTGGAAAGTGTTGCTAGAGCGTAATAATTATTTCCTTCTATGGGTAATTTTTAAACGATTCAGGGAATATTATAACTAAATTATAATACAATATTTATTTTCTCACGGCGCCCCTTCGGAGTTGGCGCCAGGTTTTTGCACGTTTTTGAACGTATGGCAGATCCGGCGCTGGCGAGGACTGCCATTCACATAACTATGTACTTGTTTAGTATTGAAAAGATTAATTAATTACATTTTTTTTTAAATAGGCAATTCGCCCTAAAGAGAGAGCTGTGTGAATTTATTACTTAAATATAATACTAATCAATATTACAGTTTAGTGAAAGGCTCAAGTTAAGTGTAATTTAAAAAATTAGTTTTGTGGTGCCATAGAACACTTGGTGCATGCAAATCGGATGTATAGTTTTTAATAAGTTGTCAAACAGTTTGAAAAAAGTAGTTTCCAGAAAAACGCATTTAAAGTTTTGCTGATCGATAATTCAACATACAAACTGTTTCAAAGGTTTAACATAAAATGATTTATCTTCGGCAATTTTACGAATTTTTTTTAAACATTTGGTGAGAGCATTCTTCAAATGCATCTCTATAGTGGTCTGGTGCCTTAAATGTGTTTGATTTTTGGGTGTCAATCTTGATGCATGTGGTCCTCCAGTGTACAGGTTTCTAATGATTTATATGAGATGTTTAGGAACTCCCATCTCCTTAAGTATTTCCCACAGATGGTTCAATCGTACAATCTAATGGTTAAATTTGACAAGTTGCTAAGTAATTGCTCCAGTTAAGAAAGTCATTATAAAAACGATTAACTAATCCATTTTTTGCTCAATTGCACCAGTGAAAATAGTGCTTTAAAAGCTGTATTGAGTGTTATGGATTTTCACATTTGCATGACAGTGCGTCGCCCGAGTTCTTAATTGTCCAAACTACCATTTGCGTATTTTACAGGAGGAGGTTTTCTTTGATTATTTCAATAAAACATTATGATAGGTGTGTAAGACGAAGCTATTTACGTAAAGGTAAAGGTCTCATAAGTTGAAATAATTCTTAATAAGATGACTTATTATCGTTTTTGATACTTTATTTTTAATTTTAAAATGGAGATTGAGCAAGAATACAAAATCAAAATTATTCTTATGGAGATTGACCACACTCAAATGGAGATAGAGCAAATTCTACATAAATATTTTCCGTGCTTAATTGTGCAAACGACCATCTCAAGTTATATACAGGATGAGTTTATTTTCAATATATCAATTTTTGATATCGACAATTCGTGGTGGGATATATATATATATATAAAACTTATTAATTAACTAACTTGTCTGTCCCTCATTATTTTCTATTCCATTTAACCGATTGTGATGAAACTTTGGGTAGTTATTGTGCGCTTGCAAACTAAAACTTCTATGTGTAATGGTGAGCTCTGACTTTATGAAATTTGCACACATATTCCCTTATTATTTTCTGTACCATTCATCCGATTCCGATGATACTTTCATGAGATGTTTTACACATGCCCGCGAAGGTTTCAATATATAATGGTGAGTTCTGGTGTTATCAAATTTGCAATTAAGTGAGTTCTGGTGTTATTAAATTTTCTTTCATTATTTCCTAAACTATTCATCCGATTGCGATGAAACTTTGGTGGGGTATTGTGCGCACGCCTGCAAAAATTTCTAAATATAATGATGAGCTCTGGCGTTATGTAATTTTCATAAAAATTACCTTATTATTTTCTGCGCTTCCGGTGAAACTTTGGTGCGTTTTTGTACGAACGGCAGCGAAGGTCTCTATATGTAATGGTCAGATCTGGGGTTATGAAATTTGCTTAAAATTCCATTATTATTTCATGTACTATTGAACCGATTGTAATGAAACTTTGGTAAGTCGTTGTGCGCATGCACATGAAGGTTTCTACATATAAAAGTGAGCTTTGGCTTTATGCAATTTGCACATAAATCCCCTTTTTATTTTCTATTCCATTCTTCAGATTCCGATGAAACTTTCGTGAGTTGTTTTACGCACGCCCGCTAAGGTTTCTACGAGTATATATATATAATGGTGAGTTCTGGCGTTGTAAAATCAATGCATCCCGCATTATTACCATTCATCAGATTGCGATGAAACTTTGGTGAGATATTGTGCGCACGCCTGCGAAAGTTTCTATATATAATGGTGAGCTCTGGCGTTTTGTAATTTGCATAAAAATTACCTTATTATTCTCTACGTAAGTTGTTGTACGCACGGCAGCGAAGGTCTCCATACGTAATGTTGAGTTCTGGCTTTATGAAATTAGCATTAATTATCTTAATATTTCCTACACAATTTAACCGATTGTGGTGAAACTTTGGTCAGCTGAAACCGCGAAGGTTTCTATGTTGTTACGTTACGGAATTGTTTCCCGTGCGAGCTAATAGCGAATTGACCCCTTGCACAGGCCCTCCGCCCCCTCTCCCCGCACCGCGCGGCGCCCGTGCCAAGCGCCGAGCGGCTCCCCGCTCCCATTCCTTCGCCGGCCTTCGGCAGAATAACTGTGTTCCCCGTGATTCGCGCTAGGCGCTCTCCGTAAACGCTCACGATGTTTTACTTTAATTGTGTATTGTGCTTAAAGAGGTTTACGCCTACCCAGAATCCTGTCTGCCGACCGCCTATCTCCTGCTTGTGAGTACCAATGAACCTTGCTACCCCTCTGTGTGCTAAGAACTGACATTTAAATTCACTAAACACGTGTAGAGAGAGTTGAGAGAAGCTTCCCCCGTTATGATAGAATTAATTAGAGATAGCCAAATACTCATGTGTGTAGTGCCGATGCTGGCCTTTTGTAGAACCCTGTTCACCTTTAATTGAATAAAACCCTTTTTCGTGCATAACAACTGTGTTCTGATTGAGGAAGGAGACCTGGAGATTTTGAGGAAAGTAAGGGGAGTAGGAATTAACAAGCGAACCACAGACACTCGCCCTGGGTTTAAGAGGGACCTTGCTCGCGCCGGCTGTGCAGAGCTAGCCGCCGGCTTGTTTATTGCATGTCCTTTCCAGGTTTTGGGTTTAGCGTTGGCCGCAAGTAGCGCCAATGCTAGCACTGGGCCCAACGTGGTGCTTTTTTTGCGTTTTAATGCTAGCAATGTATAATGGTGAGCTCTGACATAATGATATTAATAAAAAAAATACATTAGGTGGCTCGCGAGTAGAATGAAAAATGTGTGTATTTTACAAAGTTAAGCGGTAGGGGGAAGAGGGGGGGGTGGGGAATCCGGGAGGGAGGAAGGAAGGAACGAAGTGGGGGGAGTCGCGGGAGTGAAACAAGGGAGGGGCGATGGGGAAAGTGGAAGAGGGAGGGGTTGGAAGGTGTAAGGGGAACGCTGAAGGGACCGTGGAAGGGGAACGGGGCGGGAATGGACGTGCAGCGATAATTATTAAAAAAAATACCAAAGCTATAATTGAAACACATTAAAATTTGTTAAATATTTATTGAAATGCTTTTTCGTGAAAAAATACAAACAATCTGAGAATAAGGCGGAGGGAACGCCTGAGGGGAACAGGGCGGGAACGGGAACGCTTTGAAAAGGTCATGCAAAGATAATTAAAAAAAAAATATAATAAAACTATAATGAAACACATTATAAATTTATTGATTTTTTTTGTGAGAAAAATAAAAATAAATTAATAAATTAATTTCTGTATTTCACAATTTATTCATTTAAAATAATATATAGTATATTTGCGGCACGTTCCAGAGTGGAAGATACTCTCAGTATCGCCCTGGTGTAAGACCACCATTCAGAATTGAAACGTTGCTAGAAATGGCTTCTGCCGTGTTTGGTGACCAGATCTGAATAGCCAGGTACTTCCCCACCTTCCTCTTCCCTATCTCCTTCCCCTCCCCACTACCTTCAGCCTCACAACATGCACTGGCTCTAGACGGGAGCAGTTGGGACTCTTGTGCGGTATTCATGTAAAAAAAGCGGCGTGATTCAAAAATAATAAATAATAAGTTTTTGAGTTATAATAAAAATTCTGGAAAAACTGTTCTTTTTTTCATATTCTTTAGCTAAAACTCAAATCCCAACCATATTTTTGTTGACGAAACTCGGATTCGTAATCAGCACCCCACAACACATAAACGAGGAAAAAATCAGAACTGCACCAGAATTTATATCAACAAACTGCCTAATGACTGGATTAATTCTTAAATGACAAACAAAGGCTTCATACAAATACGGATAAACTGACAATTTCGAATCGAACTTATAACTTTAAAATAAAATGACAGTCAACAAAACTGATTTCGACAATAAAAACTCTCGGAAAGGAGAATCTGAGTTAAAACCGAAAAATGAACACGCTGTATTACAAAATTCCTTGCCATTTATAAAACAAAACTGAAACGTCATTGATAAAGATACTTAAAACTAATACTAACCGCTCTATTTCAGCACTGCTGCGTATGTATGATCTTTTGTCAATAGTTTTAGACATTTTGTTGTAATTTCGTTATTCAAAAACTCACTTGAAATACAATTAAATGGCTTTTGCTTCCGCGTAACACACCACAATAACAAAAACAATGTGAAGTAAACAAACAACATGGCGGCGCGGTATCGTAGATCGGCGTGCTGTGATTGGTCGATTGGTGGAGTTTGACTAATCTAGCCCGCAAATTTTATTTCGCGGCAAATGAGATTGAACTAAGAAGAAGTTTAACTAATTAAGAACTCACTTTTAGAATATTGGTGTGGACATTGACATTTTAAAAAGCTTGTAATTAATTATATATGGCTCGTAAAACAATTTTTTATTTATCTAACGACGCGAAATTTTATCCTTAACATTGTTGCATTTAAAACTCATTTTCGATAAAATGGTAGTTTGCACAATTAAGAACTCGGGCGACGAGTGGACTGCAAAAGTGGCAAAAAACAGTTGCAGACTGACAGCTACAAATAACCATCACAACAATAATATTTCCATATTGTGAAATTACTTTAATAAACATTTAATATGCCTCTTTTCGACAAAACTCATTGTTCACAGTGTAAAAAGGCAACAAATAGTGAAAAAGATATACGTTGTGCAAAATGTAATATGTACTTCCACACTACATGCAGTGGGCTAACTCGCGCCGAATTACAGTCGATCACGGCGAAGTCGGCACATACTTTATCGTTTATATGCGACCTCTGCTTCACACCAAAAACGGCTACAAATCATGATGAAAAACTAATAGAGAAGCTGAGCGCCGAAATGAAAAAATTACTGAAGTGTGAATTAACTGAAGTCAGCAAAGCAATTGATTTCTTCTCAAAAAAAATTGATGACTACGAGGAAGAAAAGAAAAAAATGTACCAAAAAATAAAAGATGTTCAAACTGAAAATAAAAATCTTAAAATAATGATGAATAAAATACAACAAAATGCTCAAGAGACTTCTCTAGAGATACATGGGCTTGAAATAAAAGAAAACGAAAACCCAAACATACCGGTGGAACTCATTCTTAAAAAATTAGAGTGCGAAGAACTACTATTAGACAAGAATATTGTAAGTTGCTACTCGACAAAAAAATCTATCACTTTAAAAATGAACACCAAAGAAGCTAAAGACAAAATTCTTTCCCAAAAAAAGAAAGTGGGTTTATTTTCCGAAAGAGATTTGAAATACTCCTCTTCGGAAAAGAAGATTTACATTAATGAAAAGCTTACGCCCGCCAACAACCAACTTCTCTGGCTAGCTCGATCAACCAAATCATTGGGCTACAAATTTGCGTGGACAAAAAATGGAAATGTAATGCTTAGAAAAAATCAAGACTCCCCTATAATATACGTGAAGGACGCAATTAATATTCCGCTACAATAATTCGGGTACCATACAGGAAAAATCACTCTGGCATTGACACTAAAATGGCTGACGAAAACAATAACATTGTTCCTGAAACTCGTGAATGCGATAATTGTAATGAAATAAATACAATTTTCGACAATACTAACTTCACCATGATGAACATGAACATAAGAAGTATCCGAAAACATTTTGATGAATTATGTATCCTTCTCAATTCTCTATCTTTCCAGCTAGATATAATAATACTCACTGAAACTCAAATGCGAGAATGTGTTCCTTTCAGCTTACCTAATTTTAATACCTTATCGATACCTTCTAGACATACCTCACATGATAGCCTCACCTTATTTTATAATATTAAATCTGTATCCAACATTAACGTAAATACACTAAAATTCAATTATTCAAATGCTGTCCATGTAACTTTTACCCTAAAGGGAAAAAAATATTCAATTTTGGCCATATATCGATCTCCCTCTTTATCCACTAGTCAATTCATTCTCGAAATGGAATCTTTTATAACTAAAATTAATATGAACCAATTCGATTTTTCCTTCATTGTTGGGGATATCAATATAAGCATTCAAAACGCATTATTAAATCAAACTGCCAATGAATACTTAAACCTACTGTACAGTAAAGGTTACCTGTCTTACGTGAACAGTACTACTAGGCCCAATTACCCTAATGATTCATGTCTGGATCACATTTTTCTGAAATCCAACAAAATTTACCCTCATATATCTGCCACATTAAAAGTTGACATTACAGACCACTACCCCACTTTCTACGGCCATTGTATTGTAAAATCACCAAGCTACACAGATCCCAATAATCATCAGCAAATCACAAAAAAAATTAATTACCTATCTCTAGACATCTCTCTGACAACCGAAACATGGGACTCAGTGCTTTCTGTTAATGATCCAAATATATCTTTAAACAATTTTTATGAGATCATTCAAAATCATATTGAAAAATGCTATGAACCAAGAACAGCCCCAAAAAGTAAACACAGACGCATAAAACCATGGATTACACGTGGTCTAATAATTTCAATTCAACACAAAAATAAACTGTTTAAAGCTTACAAAACTCACGAAAACCATTGCATATCAAACAATGAAACACAAAATTATAACAAACGGAACGATTATATTATATACAGAAATTACCTAAACACTCTCATAAAAAAATGCAAACACCAGTACTATTCTGAGCAACTCCAAAAAGCACATAATGACTCACGAAAAACATGGAACATCATAAATGAGATTTCAAACAGGAATCAAAAGGAACACAAAATTCCTCAAAAAATTGTAACCGAGAACAATATAATCTTAGAGAATGTTGAAGACATTGCAAACAATTTCAATCACTTTTTCACTAACATAGCCTCTACCCTAATAGACAATAACCCGTCTCTTAGCTTACACTCTCAGCATGTACCCTCAGACTTTTTAGAAACTAAAAATTGTACCTCTGAATTATCTGAATTTATTGAAATAACAGAAGTCGAAATATCAAACCATATTGATAACATAAACGTTAGGTCTGCAGATGGTCCTGACAACTTAAGTAATGCTACAATTAAATCTATGAAAAAACATATAGTCAGACCACTACACCATATATTTAACACATGCATCAGTAATAGTATTTTTCCGAATAAATTTAAATTTGCTAACATCATTCCCATACACAAATCAGGACCTCGATGTAAAACAGACAACTACAGACCAATCACATTAACTTCTCAATTGTCTAAGATATTAGAAAAATGTCTAAAAAAACGAATCATCGATTTTCTAGAATCTCATTCACTCCTATCAGCTAACCAATATGGCTTCAGGACTAAACTCAGTACTGATGATGCTATATTTAATTTAACCAAAAATATTTATTCTAACCTAGACTCAAACATTAAAACTCTAACCATTTTTCTAGATTTAAAGAAAGCCTTTGACACAGTCAACCATAAAACTCTTTTAAAGAAAATGACCAACATTGGAATTAAAAATAAATGCCTCATGCTGTTACAAAATTACATATTAAATCGGCAACAATGTACAAAAATTGGAACATGTTTGAGTAATTATGACACAGTAAAACATGAAGTTCCACAAGGGACCGTATTAGGGCCGCTACTCTTTTTAATCTATATAAATGACTTGTGTAATATTGTTATACCTGGTAAAATATTCTCATTTGCTGACGATACTGCAATAACAGTCCAAGGAAAGACATGGGAAGATACAACTAATAAAGCTAACAAATGTATTTCTGTTGTCAAAGAATGGCTAGATAGAAACCTTCTTACTTTAAATTACGAAAAAACTCTATGTATTCCTTTTTATATTACACAAAAGTCAGCTCCCAAAACTAATCTCAATTTAAAGTTTCATAATATTAATTGTAACCCAACCACATGCTCTAACTGTGAAGAGATGAAATCAGGAAAAATGATTAAGTACTTAGGTGTAACCATAGATTGTCAACTTAAATGGACCAACCATATAGAAAATACTGTTAACAAACTCAGATACTTAAATTATATTTTTAAAAGAATGTGTAACATAGTAAATATAAAAACCATAAAACTAGTTTATGATGCACTAGTCCATTCATCTCTTTCCTACGGAATAATTGGCTGGGGTGGAGCTTACAATAATCATGTAAAACCTTTAGAAATTGCCCAAAAATCAATTATTAAGATTATGTACAAAAAAAATAAATCGTATCCCTCCAAACAATTGTTTAAGGAAACTGATATTTTGGACCTTAGACAGACTTATGGACTTCAATGCCTTAAATTTATTTACATGCGTCCAAATAACTTTCTAAAAAATTCAAATCGTACCAGCCATAGACATGGCACATGTGAGTATGCAGTACCCCACTGCAAAACTAGGTTGTCCCAAAGGCATATTAGTTTTATAGCTCCAAATGTATAATTTACTATGTACAACCTTTAAAGAGAACATATGTCAAAATCTTCAATCTTATAAAAAATATACCAAAATTTGGCTAAAAAACACTGAAACAGATATTTTTTTCTTATAAGTTTAAATAGAGCCATTAAATATATCTATCATTGGACAGCTTTTAGAGAAGATTTATAATATTGTTTGCTAGTTTATTTTGTTTGTTTTTTTATGTTTTTTAAATTGCACCTGTAACATCTATTCTTACAAAACTTACAAATACAATAATAACAGTGCAGACTGTTATTATGCTGTAGTTTTTAAATGCATTTATTCAGTTACTTTTTTTTTAAATCCCTCATTTATGTATACTTAAAATATTCACTATAACCATAGAAATAAAAGTAAAAAATCTATATTATACCCACGCACAGGCATTGCCTTTGTGGGATTTTTTTGTTCATACATTAATTATATTAAGTTTTTTTATATACTTTTCATTATTTCATGTATGTATTATATGTATTGTATCAAAAAATTTCAATTAAAAAAAAAAATAAATAAAAAAAAATGCTTTGGAGTAGTCAATGAAGCACATTGCTGGCTGGTTGAACACTCCCGACATTTCTCAGTAAGATAGTGTGTCTTATAATCGGATAGCGAGTATTTGCTCTCAAGTTCCTCTACCCTTGACAAACCCTGCCTGTTCACGAGATATTTGCAAGTTTAAGTAACTCCCAAGATTTTCATTTATAATGTACAGTATTATCACACTGGCATGTGAGATGGGGGAAATTATTCAATAGTTCCTGCATTTCTTTGTTGAATCCTTCTTGTTTAGTGATATGAAAACCAATTCAACCCAGTTCTTTGGCCATTCTCCATGGTGCCTTATAGAACGTCCAGTTGATTAGTCAGACATCTCCAAATACTAAGTTTTCAGATAACGACGAAAGCAATATTCGAATACTCACCAAAAATCAAACATTATTTACACGTGCCTGTGTTTTACATTTAAATGTGCTATAAAATAACACCGGGGAGCATTGCGGTCCCTATACTATATTATTCCTACTAGTAACCCAGAAAACATCAATTTTTCGTATATTTCACAAAATTTTCAGCACTGTAATTAATTTGGTGGTGCTTATAAGTATTGTACCAAGTAGATGGTACACTTTTACAAATAACTGGATACGTAAATCAAATTTCGATTTTTCGGAGACGTCTGACTACTGAACGATCGATATGTAGTTACCAAATGAATGCATTTTGGTTTTCCCTTCATCACCGGTGAGTTTGAAAAGCTCAGCTGGGATCCCATCACCTCTGTTAATTTATTATTTTTTCAAGTTGTGTATGGCTGCTTTGACTTCGAAGGATGTTGGGCTCAAAATCGATACATTTGATAGATTGATCGGGGTCAGTTTCATCTCTCTTTGGTATAAATCTTTAGAATATGGTCTCTCCCTTTCAGCAACTTTCTCTAGTTCGTTAATAGGGTTGCCATCCTTGTCTTCTATGATTCACGTCATTGGCTTAAAATCTCTTGTGAGTAATTTAAACCTTCTTGAAAAAATCCTCGGTCGTCAATTGTGCGCAAGATTTTCTATTACTTCACAGATATTGACAATATATTGGTTTTGTCTTGTCTGTTTTGCTTTTGTATAAGTTTGCAAATAGACAAATATTCAGCGCCCTTGAGGTGATTTTTCACAAAAACGGCGCTATATAAATTAGCCAAATATTATTAAAAAAAATATATTATTGTGATTTCTTGGGTTGAGTGGTTATACATTTATTTTTCATCTCGTTCCTAGATTGGATTGTTTGCCAGTTTCTATCAGATATCCACGCTCAGAGTGTTATTTGTATTTTGTTGATTTTGGAACTCTTTCGCTGATTACAAAATATAGTGAAACTCTCTTTAGAAGATTTTTCAAGAGACCAGAAAAAAAACTTCTTTATGTGTCTACATCATGTAATATAGGGTGCTTTAAGTTGTGAAATGGTCAGAACCTTGTATGTGGGTTTCGCATAAACCGAGAAACTCTAGTTAACATTCTCTATTTTCGCGCTCCACTATACACAGTTCCCCTGGTTGAAGCAAGCTTCTGACCAAAGATATTGAAATACAAGAGATATGCTATGATAGCCGCCCAACCGTCGTCGGACTACCGCCTAATGGGAATAGTTTGAATAAGGAATGAATTAAACCGTCTTACTCTTCCAGACACAAGCTAATGCTTCCATGGAAGAGTGGTATTAACGTATTTTAAAATGAACATGTACGCAAATTACTACATTATCTAAATGTATATTATATTTTATATGCTAAAATAAATAAATAAAAAAAAAGGAATGAATTCGTTCATTTGGTTGATTTTTTTAAGGTGTGCAGCAGTATTGGTTAACAATATTGGCGACGCCGGGAAACACAGTCCCACCTTCTCTTATATTTCAATATCTTTGCCTCTGACATTCCAGATTCCAAATCTTGTTGGTTTTCATGGTGAAACTTTGTCAGTAAGTTTCCACACGGGGCCTGAAGTATCACCCTGGTGTGGTCGGTAGTCGATTTCACACCATTCGCTTCACCTTTCACACCATTCGGCCTGAAGTATCACCTTTCATCCATGGCTTCCAATTACCTTCCGTAACGCAGTACCAAAGCTGTTAAAATTGATACAACTATGCCTCTATTATTCTGGTCGCAAACCTTGTCGATGTCAATCATCGCCAATTACTAGTTAATCATAGCCCCATCGCTAGTTAATCATAGCCACTTACGCCACGCGCGTAGCCAGGTTTTAGTATCGGGGGGTTCAAGAAAATAAAACTACTGAAAGTGCATGCAATAACCTTCATATTATATGAAAAATATGAAATATGTTTAAAAAAAACAGAAGGTTCATTTGATTACATATGCAGTACAGAAATAACCTTCTGTTTTTCTTTTTAAATATATCCACTACTTCATTCGTATCAATTTCTATCCCGTAGTGAATATTCATGAGAGCCAAGCCGTTCAGTCTGTTTTCACTCGTGTTCCGCAAGTAGTTTTTAAGTCTCCGTAGGCTTGAAAAGTTCTTTCTGGTGTGGCAGTGGAAACAGGTATGGTAGCCAATATTTGTAACAACGTGTAAATATTTGGATACAATTTTTTATCGCACTTCTCTAAACATTTTAAAGCAAATTTTGGAGTAGGGGAGGTGATAGTCATAGCTGCTTTCCACACTTCAAGTTCTGCTTTGACGACAGATGTACTTCTTTCGGGTAGCACTGCCGAATACATAAAAATTGCATCTTCAATTTCAGAACCGGCCACAAAATTTAAAGGTAACACACCAGATAATGCCAATACTACTTTATGTTGTTTCGTAAACCTCTCGATTAATTGTTGCATTGTGTGCTCTAGAAATGGGATGAATAAATTTAATTTGTAATACGTGCATGTATCCGACGCAGGAGTGTTAGAGCAATTCAGTTGCCTTCCAAAGATATGTGGCATTTGCAGTATACCACCATTTTCTTCAAGCATCACTGTTGCTTCTTCATACATATGAAGGTACTCTTCGACAACTTTATTTCTCAAAAGATGTAAAGCATTAATAACATCATCCACATGGCTGAATGCTGTTATGAGGTCGGTGTTAACTGCTTGCAGTTGTTTTGATAGCGACAATGTATAGCTCATGACTTTTTGAAGAATCACTAGGCACATAACAAAATTCGAAGATCGAAGTGTGCAAACTTCTTCCCCGCGAATTCTTTCTTTGTTAAATTGTGCAAGGGTGACGCAATAATTGAAAAATTGAATATAAACCTCTTGTACCACGAGAGCACACCAATAAATCTACATAAGCTATTTTGTGACGTAGGGGTAGGAAAATCAACAATTGCTTTTACTTTTTCGGGATCAGTACGGAGCCCTTTGCTGTCAATTACAAAGCCTAAGTATTTCAGTGAATCCCTGCAGAAAACAGATTTTTGGACATTAATTGTAAGGCCAGCGGCTTGTAATCTCTGTTTAACCTGTCTCAATAGTTGCATATGTTCTTCAAAGGAAGAACTAATGATGATATGTCATCCAGGTAACAAAATACTTTGCCATCAAATTGGGGCCCTAGCACTTGGTCCATCAAACGCATCATGCGGGAACTCACACCATGCAAACCGAAAGGCATAGTCACAAAGTGAAACAAACCTCTTTTAGGGATTGTAAATGCGGTTTTATCTACGGTACATTTTGGCGCCCCACGTTGGGCGCCAAAATGTACCGTAGCATCTTACCTTATGTATATTTATGCCATCACTTAATCCTTGGTAATCTGCTTAGCTTTAATTTATAATAATCTATAAAGTAATTGCAATATCTGTATGGGAAGGTAAGTGAGACACGTAAGTAGATTGATGCAATAAAATGCGATAAGGTAGAATATATAACAATGATCGTATATTTGCATAAAGAGTAACATCGGGATATGATAAATTGAGACTACCAAGATTTAAAAGAAGCTCAGGAATGGTTGGATTCTGCATAAAGCAGAACCAATTTAATATGAATTATGTTATCAGGTAAAGATTAACTAAGAAATCAACTGATGGGCGCCTGTGTAGATTATACTAAACATATTTATAGACAACTGATTTCTAAAACAAAAGATTACTTAATTATATTATCTCGAACTGATCTTAAAGTCTCTCACGTGAATATCATGGCTCTGACAAACGACGACCTGGTCTGCAGCTGTTTCACCCCGCCAAGAAATCTAGAACAAGCTACCGCTCTCTGACCTACTCAGCGGCTGTAGATTGCCTTAAGGAACGTACCCATATTAAGTGACACGTTGAGGGGGGGGGGGGGGGTCTTCAAAATGTCACGCTCCATACAAATGAGTGGCGGGTTGCTTAGGATTTTGGTCACGGGGGGGGGGGGGGTTAAAAATTGCAAAAAGTTGGTCACGTAGTATGGGTACGTTCCCTTATGTTACGAGCGGCTAAAATTCTAGTGAATATTTAAGTAAGTACTAGTAGCTACCGCTGCAAAGTTTTGAATATAGTATTTGTCAATGTTGTAGAGAATTTAATTTCTGAATGCAAACTGCCTTCTGTTTAGTACATTATATTTTATTTTTAAAGTTCTTATTTTGTCCTGTGCTACAATATCACCGTTATTGTCTATTATTATTGTCTGGTGTGTGCTATAACAGCACTGGTTATTGTTAAATGTTGTTCTCTTGTCATTGCTTTGTAAATATTCTATGATCTTTATTTCATATTATTTTATCAATATTTTGTAATGGACTCGTAGGGAGCACTGCAGGATTATTTTTAAATTGATTATAGTTAAGCGCACTTGAAGTGAAAAAAAAACTGCAATTTATAAATAAAACTTATTATTATTCATTTGATTTGTGTACTGTAATAAAATATTCGTTTCAGGTGTGGACCACATTAAAATCTAACATTAGGACCAAGGTTGCCAAAATGCAGAGAGACCGTCTGCAGACCGGCAACACGTCGGAGAGGAGTATGTTGTCTGAGCTGGAGGAGAAAGTCCTCAGTCTAATGGGCTGGGCAGAGTTGCATTGGTAGGACTGGACATGCCCGACAACCTTCCCAATGATGATGTACGTATTTTAATTATTTGAATCCTACACCCCCACTCTCATGCCCAATGCTTTTGTTAATTTACTAGTTTACATTCTATGTGTTATCACATAAAGAAACAAAGAAATTTCATGACATACAATTTGTTATTTTCCTTATTTATTATTGAAAATTAAAAGTCAAATCTAAAATTTGATATGTTTATTTTGTTTTACAGAGATCTCTTCTGGCACTGATGGGAGTTGACAGTGACGAACCGGCTATTGAGATGCAGGAGGATGAGGGTATGATGGAGGAGCTTTGTGTTCCGAGTGGTAGTGGTGGAGTGCGGGGTGAATACCTGAACCTTGCGCTTAGCCCTTCACCGCCGACCACTCCTAATACAGTCAGACCTCCCCTTCCCCAAGCATCAACCTAGAGACCAAGGAGGAGGCCTCGATTCGTAGCAGATACAAATCAAGTCTACCGAATGTAAGTTCGCAGGATAACCGATCATGATTGTATACGCGAAGTAGATAAAAATATTAATAGTTTAATTAACAGTAAATATACAGTGAAACCTCCCATTTATCGGATATGATTTTAGATTTTCACGGCCAAAAATTTTCCGTTCCCATTTATCGTTTATGAAGGGACCTATTGAAATAAACAATGGATGCGGGAAAACAATGATTGCGGGAATATAGAAAAAGCACATTAATATTAAAAGGTTTAATATGTACCTATATACACACATATTCTAAAAAAAGAAACACGTTTCAGTTATAAATCAATTTGTTTAAATAAAAAATATCGTAAAAAAATTAAAAAAAGGAAGCTGCATGGAGACAAAAAAATTACAATTTGTGCTGTAAATAATCTTTCATCGTCATTTTTTTGGCTTTTTTATTGCTGTAGGAAATCTGCTTGCTGCTTCCATCAATCGGAATGTTTATGGCACGTGATTGTTGGATTTTTTTCCACTTCCTCGACAATTTTTAGTCTTTCTTGGAGTACGCACTTTTTTCACTGGACGGTTCATTTTTATGGTTAAAGGGCTCAAAAACTAGATCGTAAAAAGATAACCTTAACACGCGCACCGCTCTGCCTGAATGTCTAACGACAATTAACGGACCCATCATAAATATGGACCCATAAATGATGAACGAACCTAACGGTAAGTTGGCAGGTACCTAATTTAGCACTAACATGTCAGAAACGGCCGCCAACAAAGGCGACAAACCGTTCTTTCTATCTCTCTTTCGCTCTCCAATGTTATTGACCATTTATATACGAAAATTCAATCAATGCGGTAAAGAGAAACGATGAATGCGATCTAACTTTGCATGTTTTGTATGAAATTAATTCGGGACTACAAGAAATAACGACACATACGGGAAAAAGATTATTCGAGGAACGATAGATAGAGGTTTCACTGTACATTTGAAAGATCAAATAATATTAAAATTATTAGAGACATCAATAGTTAAACTTTCAGACCGACCTCACACATATGAGACCACGAGCAACAGAATTGTGCTATAATGGTGGGGAAAACTTACTTTACTATTTCATTTTATTTGTGGCCTTCTTCCGATTTAGTAACTTGATTACATTTTAAGTTTGATTTTGTTTTTACAGAATCTTGCAGAGACACAGTCAGCCTCTAACAAGCTGGTGGATAGAATAAGCATTTTTGTCATGGAGGAAAAGATTAGGGACAGGTAAGAGAAGGTGAGAGAAATGGTAAATAGGGCGAGAGAAAGAGAAAGAGACAGGGAAGAGAGAGCACAGCAGCTTGCGCAGCTCATGCTAATATTAAGGAGACTAGCAGAGAGGGGAGAGGGTGAGAGGCAGAACAGAGAATGATCAGAACTATCTTTATTTCTTAACTCTATTTATCCTTTTAAATTGATAATCTGTTGTTAAATGTAAATTATATTTATATTTCTTTCTCTTTCTCCTTCTCCTGGACACACTAACCCAGAGAGTCCTAACCACCTATCATACCTTTTTCCTTCCACTATTACCTTTCCCTAAAATGACCTTTCACATAGCAAGCATCTACAAAGACAATTTGTAATACGAGAGATGGGAAGGCTGGAGGACTGAACGCCGTTGGCTCTAACAAAAAACTGTCAAAAGAAGCGAAGCTAGCAGTCCATAATGGAGTACTGGTACCAACCCTGATGTATGGCAGTGAAGCATGAAACTGGCAGAGGAAGGACTAAATGCTTTAGAATTGAGATCCCTGCGGCGTATGTGTGGTAAAGGGTGACCGGACAACTCAGAATGAAACCAACTCAGAAGCACCTCAGAAAGGTCATTAAGAGTGATGATAAAAAATTAGTTAAATAGGTTAAGTTAGGTTAAGGTTATCGGCTATTTTAAAATAATTTTTTCATAGCTTTTAATGACCTTTCTGAGGAGTTTCTGAGTTTGTTTCAATCTGAGTTGGCATGGAACCATGGAAAAGCCATGCACGAGTATGATAGTGTGAGAAAAATATGAAAAGAATGCAAGGCTGATGCAAGCGTAATAAGTAAGATTAAGAAAGGGTCGCTTACATGGTTTAGACATGTAGGGCGGATGATTGAAGAAAGATTTTCTTATATTTAGGGGCGGCAAGGGGGGGGCGCACACCCCCCATATGTATTCGCCACTGCCCCGTGTGTAATGTGACATTATGTGTTTACCAATGTTTCCATTGAAAATGAAAAATGAAAAAAAAAACTACTAAAACTTTTTTCAAAATTGATGTGTATTTCTTGTATATATTTTTTGGCATTGTCTTGAGTATACCGTCATATTAATGGAAATTTATCGTACCTAGTGAAAACAATATAAAATAATAACACAGCATGTACGTCCATAAAATGTTAACTAAAAAAAAACTAAGTGAAGTTGGTGAAAAAAGAATATAAACTTAAACCAGACCATCGGCGCAGTGGCCCGCCTTATCTCACATTTCCTTCACATGTAAGTAGGTACCCATATGTTATGTCATATGTCGCTAGAGGCGGCCAATTGAGAAATTGCTTTGTTTGTTGAAACAGAGCGCCTGTGCTTAGATTAACACAATTATTATGACATTATCTTTATTACAGGATATCTCAAGTGAATGTTTATTGATATTTTGATGTTGGAGGATAATTTTACGATGATTTAATAATGATTTTAGGTTTAATCCAGTCAATGATTTGGTTTTCTAGAAGAGTCTATCTAAAAATAATAAAAAAAAGTGCCATGTGGGGGCGACTGCTAAGTTATATTTTTTAGCAGGTAAAAAAACCCAAAAAGTCACCATGAAAATTATACTGATAATTTTAACATACCTGTGTCAATTAAACAACTAACTCTTATCTAAACAATACTACTTTACATCCACAAATCCCACTGTTATTTAAAAATCACAGCAACATTATAACGTAAAAAGGAAGATAATATCTAACACACCTCTGGTCTGGAGCTCCAAAATACCTAAAAAAAACCCTTGACTCTGTGCAGAAACGGGCGGTCTGTTTGATAGATTCTGCCATCTTAACAGACGGACTGCAATCTTTAGAGCACAGGCGTCAGGTGGGAATGCTGTCCTTGTTCTACAGGTATTACAATGGAAGATGCTCCGAGGAACTAGCGTCATTGATCCCCTCGGCACCGGTGCATTGTCGGGAAACACGCCAAACACGCGCCCAACATTTGTACACTGTTGACATTAGTCACATGAGAACGGGTCGTTTCTACGACTCGTTCTTGAGTTCAACGGCTCGGCTGTGGAACGATTTGCCGGCCTCTGTGTTTCCTCCCTCCTACAACATGGGTCTCTTCAAGACCCGTGTTCACTCCTTCCTTTCCTCAAAAAGACCCTCCACACAGCATCTTCAAAGATGGCATAGGCCCTGAGGGAAGTTATTTTCCTCAGGGCCTCCTGTGTGGAGTTAATGTAAAAAAAAAAATTATTAATATTGATGTAAAATTAACATTTAACAACAGATTATCAATTTAAAAGAATAGAGTTAAGAAATAAAGATAGTTCTGATCATTCTCTGTTCTGCCTCTCACCCTCTCCCCTCTCTGCTAGTCTCCTTAATATTAGAATGAGCTGCTCAAGCTGCTGTGCTCTCTCTTCCTTGTCTCTTTCTCCTTCTTCTGGACACACTAACCCAGAGAGTATATAGGATGAACCTTTCCCTCCCACTGCGATGCGAGGCAATGGGTCAAGAGATTCCTGCTGGAGGTTAAATGGTCTTCCTCAACCAGTCCTTTCCAGCTCGCCATGCAGTACGTGGGCAAACGCATCCGCCGCTACCATGAAAACCACATCCCATGAACTCAGGCATCCCTGCTAAGTCACCAAACTTAGCAATGACTTATAGCAGAGGTGTTTTTTATCCAATAAATAATTCCCGTGGCGGCGGTACCCACACTCACCTCTTAAATTGAAACTTTTGATTCATTCACTTTCATAGTCGTTTCGTGTAAAGGTACCCTTAACATGACCCAACTCAAGTATTTGACTCCCTTAATCGTGTAATGCAGCCCTACTGCTCCCTGTGGCCAGCTAAGTTTTAAATATGCGGTCCGCCAATCTTTTTTTTTATTTATTGAAGTGAAACTTCTTTAACATCGCTGTGATTTGACAAACACACACATCTATATGTTTTAGCCTGCGAGAGAATGAGATAGTATAGTCGGTCTCCTCTTTGTGCGGTGCTTCGTATTCTCCCACTGTCTACTTTTTAGTTTTCTTATATCTTTAGCGCCCCCCCCCCCCCTTGAGTTTTTTCTGTATCCGCCACTGACTCGGGGCACATATATTGTGAATATTTTTTAACTTTGGTTTTCAGTTTAGAGTTGGTACATACACGACACAGTCGACATGGGTTTTCACGTTTTGCCGTTGGGGGTATTATGTCTGGCATGTGTTTTGCTAACCCTTCACCTGACATACGGACAGAAAAAACGTGATGTAGGTTGAGATGGTTCACTATATTTTTCTATTAATTGCCTTATAACTTTCAAATGAAAATCTGCCAATGTAGACTTTTTTCCGGTAAGCTTGTTGAAGAGCGTGAGAATTTAATAAATATAGACCTATTATATGGAAAACCACTTTTTTGTACCACTTTATGGACTTCCTCACACAATGCAAACTACTCAAAATCATGTCGGTTTTGTCGACACCGCCCATATGTATACTGTAATCCAAGATACATTTTGGTTTATATATTGGTTCATTTGTTTCCCTGTTAACTTTTCCTGTTGGAGATGAAGAGCTATCGTGTATAGTTGTGATCATTTGAACTTCACGCTTATCTTGCCATTTTAAAGCTAATATTGGTCAACGGTGTTTTGCCTCTATTTCCCCCTTTTTTAATTTTTTGAAACTTGGCATGGTCTTTCTATTTTTTCGCACAGTTCCACAAGCGTTAGTTTTCTTACTATGAAGAACATCAAATAGTTTTGGGCTGCTATACCAGTTGTCAACCCAAAGATTATGCCCTTTTCCTAAATAATTATTGAGCAACGTAGTTACGAAAGCCCCCGAAGCGCCAAGGCACTGATTGTCTGTTATGTCCGTACCTTCACAACGTAAATAACAAAGTCTAAAACAAAACCAGTCTTACAATCACACATTATGAACATTTTTATTCCGAACCAGTGTCTTTTAGAAGGTATATATTGTTTAAAGCAGGGGTTCCCAAACTTAAAGTATCACGCCTCCCTACTGCTTAAAATGAATATGCCCACGCCTCCCCTCGGCCCAGAGCCCAGCAAGTAGCAGCAAGTGGGTTCGCCAAGCAATTGTAAAATAAAATAAGGGTAAGTAATAAAGTCCAAAAATACATTTTCAGATATTTTATTATAAAAATATTGCATTCACACACTTGTTATAAGAAGAGTCAATGTGACGGATGAGCTTGCATGTTTTTAACAAGATTTCCAATTCCAGTTCAATAGAAGAAAGTGCACAACGTAGATCATTAGCAATATTTGCTTCTATACTTTGTTTTTATTGTTATAAGGAGTGATAACCGCCGCCAACGCCCCCCTGTACATGTCTTCGCGCCTCCCTAGTGGGGCACGCCCCCCACTTTGAAAATCAATGGTTTAAAGGCTAACCTACCTTTAAAAAGAATCATGCTTTCGTCAATGTACAAGTTTTCTTCGGGTACTAAGGTCTCTCTAAAGATTTTTCTTGTGTGATCAACTAATATTCTAATTTTATGTAATTTGTCACCAGGGATTTGTGTTTCCGATTTAGAGAAGTGTAACATTCTACGTAAAATCTCGTACCGATCCCTTGGCATGGTTTTCCCAAATATGTTATTCGATATCAAGGGATCGGTAGACCAATACACTTCTATCGTCAGATGAAGATTTCTGGTCATTAATTGGTGGAACTTTTTGCTGGCCTACCCCGGCAAACCACCGGTTAACATTGTCAAAGCAAAGTATATATACATTTCTTTAACCGATGTCACCACCCATCTGTTGAGGTGAGAATTTTCGGATGGTTGTCCCTTTTCGAGAATAGCCAGATAAAATTAGTTTGTCCCCTCAACAATTTTCTCTATTATCTCATTATTTAAAAAATACTCAAAATATGCAACTTCTTTGGAATTTTCTGAAAGTAACGTAGACGGGTTAACTCCAGACAAGAAGTCAACAAATTCATAAACAATTGGTATAAATATTGTTAAATATTTCCAATTGTTAAATATTTCTTCAGGAATAACATTTGAGGGTTGTTCTGATGAAGGGTTGTGATGGAAAATTCAAAGGTTGAGCAGAAGAAGTTGATGGCTGAACTGACATCTTTGAGGCATCAATTTCATATTGCTCATCAAAAACAATATCTGCATCATCATCACTTACTTCAAAATCACTATCCGAATCTAACATTGCTTCAATATCAATGTCAGATAGGCCACGTTCTGAAATTTTGAGGTTTGAAAAAAAAAGTTTTTAAAATTCTTATGTAAACACACAAAACAAGATGTTTTTAAATCGAATTTGTCCGTTTTTCAATAATACAACATTTAAATAATTATGTACAAAAAAATACAATAGATTTCAAAGTGTATATCGACGCACAAGTATTATTACGAATTCGGTACGGGGTCCGCTCGAAAGAGACAAGCAGATTCGCACGCGTTTTCAAAACTGTGACTGGCGACTTGGTTTTGTTCATTTACTAAGATAAACAAAGAAGTAATTGATAAATTTTCTCAGAGATGTCGCACCGCAAATGAATATTCTTATTTTTAGTATAAATTCCGATCAAATACGGCATACATGTGCTTAGAAAAAGAAGTCGAAACTTGAAAATGACTGAAGTCAGCCGCCGCGCGGTGTGAGTCACTTGAAGAAATGACTTAGGTCAGCCGCCGCAGTGAAAAGATTAATTAGTGACTTTAGAATATTACTTGGCTGAAATCTGGGGAAACGCACACAAACATACATAAATGAATTAGAGGGCATACATTAATTACGTGAGCAGTTTTTCTTCAAACCTGACCCCTCCCCTCCCCTTGGTGAGATAAATTTGAGCCACTCGTATATTCTTTTCAATTTTGCTGGACACCTCCCCCCCCTCTTTTGAGCTCACGTAATTAATGTATTCCCCCTTACAGGTAATGTAAAACAAGGTAATCAAAAACTATTTCACCACAGATCACAATTTTTTTTTAAAACGAAACAAAACTGTTAACGTTAAGAAAACTATATGAATATAATACATGTCTCCTTGTATACAAAATAAATCATACACACAAACACAGAAATCATTAATACGTTCCGAGTAATAACAATAATAATATTTGGCCGTTTTGGTGGAAAATCACCTCAAGGGCGCTGTACAAATAAATATATAAAAGAATTAAATTTTAAGTGGTACAAAAACTAATTATTAAAGTAATTTTAAAATAACAACCAACATTCCCTTCAGCATCATTGTTCAAAATTTTCGAAAAATTGAAGACCTTTATAAAAAAGATTCAATACTACAAATTCAAAGAAAATGTAACTAAAAAATTTAAACTTAATTCATCTTTAAGGCATAAATTTAACATCAAAATTCCTCTATTTTCAACACAACAAATGCACAATAATTATATTTACAAAGGCATAAAATATTTTAATAGTCTTTCCGAAGAAATAAAAAAAATAACAGGTTTCGTATCATTCAAGAAAAAGGTCAAATTAATCTTTGATAAAAATCAACAACCATAACATCACCAATCAAAACGTCATAACTTCATTTCATGTCATATCAAAAATTAACATCACAACATAGTTTATAGTTATTGTATAGGTGTACAAGTAAAATGTATGTTATAAAAATGAAATAATTGTAAAATAACTCCTACGCCAAGCTCAAGAGCTAGTACTCTTCATTGGCGTAGAAATTCATTAAAACATGTCTTTCATTAAATAAATAAAATAAAAAAATTAATATTACTGGCTTATAACTAAGATTTACAATTACAACTAGTGACTTACATCTAAGACTTATAGCTACTTATATTAATGGCTTACAACTAAGATTTACAATTATACTAGTGACTTACATCTAAGACTTATAGCTAGTGATTTATGACTAAGACATATAGATTCTGACCTAAAACTGGTGACTTATTAACATACATATTTACAATTAAGGTTAGCGCCAGAAGAAGTAGGAAGTTTTTACATAATATTACAATTCGAGAACTCGGGTGCAAAAATGATCTTAATGGGTTAACTGGATGTACGGGAAGTACTGTTGAGTACCTCATACAAGAGGCACCTCAAATGTCCCATACAAACACGTAAAATGTCCCCCCACCTCACAATATGTATTTGTACCAACTCTTTTTCTTTGTATTACTCCAAATATGAAGGGGGGACAAATATGAAGGAGGGACAAACATGAGGTGTTAGTGAAAAATTTTTTTGAAATTTTTTTTTATTGTAAATTATTGTTATGTGAATACACAAAACAATAATTTATGAGCACATGAGTCCCAACTGTTAGAAAAATTTTTTTTTTTGAAATTTTTAACTAACTAACTAACTAACCATCACGCCGTTTCGCCGCAGGGGTAGGCAGAGAGGACTGACCGCCAAACATCCCGGTCTTGGCACACATTCCTTGCCTCGTTTACATTCATACAACGTCTCATACATTCTCTTCTATTATTCTGACTCTTGACATGGCCCGACTCAAGTATCTGATTCACTTGGTCGTGCCATGTCTTTCTTGGGCGTCCTCGACTTCTTCTACCATTCACATTTGCGTCATATATTCTCCTTACACTCCTTTCCTCGTTCATTCGCTCTACATGCCCAAACCATCGGAGCGTTCCTTTCTTGATCTTACTCATCACGCTTACATCAGCCTTGCATTCTTTGCGGATTTCCACATTTCTCACACGATCATACATGGTTTTACCACACATACGCCTCAGGGATCTCATTTCTACAGCGTTCAGTCTACTTTCATCCTTCCTCTGCCAGTTCCATGCCTCACTGCCATACATCAGGGCAGGTACCAGTACTCCATTATGGACGGCTAGTTTTGCGTCTTTGGACAGTTTTTTGTTGCTGCCAACGGCGTTCAGTCCTCCATTAATAGAGTTACCTGCATTCACCCTTCTTTCAATATCTCTATCAACCTTCCCATCTCTCGTAAACATACTTCCCAAATAAACAAACTCATCCACCTGCTCCAAGTATTCATCATTCACAACTATATTGTATACTGTTTTCGTACTCTCTCTTTCAAACACCATGACTTTAGACTTACTTACATTCATCATTAACTCATTCTTCATGCATACTTCGTTCATTCTTGACACGAGAGACTGTAGATCTTCCATACTGTTAGATATCAGCACCGCATCATCAGCATACAACATACTTCTAGATTACTCAATTTCGCACCCAATCCCATCTCTTTCAATTCTTGCATACAATTATCCATATATACCCATCTCTTTCAATTCTTGCATACAATTATCCATATATAGATTGAATTTTATTTATTGTAAATTATTGTTATGTGAATAAACAAAATAATAATTTATGAGCACAAGAGTCCCAACTGCTCCAAAAAAATTTTTTTTTTTAAATTTTTTTTATTGTAAATTATTGTTATGTGAATACACTTAACAATAATTTATGAGCACAAGAGTCCCAACTGCTTAAATTTTTTTTTTTATTGTAAATATTTTTTATTGTAAATTATGTATTGATAAGTGAATACCGCACAACAGTACCAACTGTGCCAAAAAAAAAATATTTTTTTAAATACATATATTTTTATTTTAAATTATCGTTATATGTTATGTAAATACCGCACCAGAGTCCCAACAGCTCCCAAGGGAGGGAGGATGAGGCAGTGTTGAGATGAGGTGGAGGGGGTTGCTGAGGAGGGGGTTGCCGAGGAGGGGGAGGGATAAGAGGAGGGGGGTTCAGGGGGGGGGGATCAGAGGGGGGGGTGTTATATCCATTTTTCGTATTACAAAAATAACAGACACGGGAGGTGGGTATGGGTACCGACACCCCGGTATTTATTAGAAGGAAAAAAACCAGCCACCCCCCCCCCCCCCGTAAGCAAAAAATTTTGTAACACCTCATTTCAATATTTGAGTACCTCATACAAACTCATCCTGATATCGTGTCCTACCCAACACTAACGGGAAGGTATAGATATTTTAAATAAATTAATAAAATTAATAGTCGATCTTTACCGCATTAAGGTGATTCATCGCTCAACATTAAACGGATAGAGGTATTACTGCTAACAGATTATATTAAACAGATTGAGTTAACTACAAAGGGAAAAGAAAAAAAAACTGTTAAAAATTGCAAAATTTAAATAGCATGATGAATTTATGGAAATGAGTATCGGAAAAAGTGAGTTATCAGTTTGGATCTAAATTCCGCTGAGTTGGTTATGCATCTCAATTCCATAGGAAGTTTAATCCAAGCTTCAGGGCCGGATACTGCGAATGCACGATCACCAAATTTAGTGTTCGGATTTCGCTTAGGTTCTTTCAACCTTCCAATTGCAGATGATGTCGCTGATCTAAGAGTTGACTGCCTTAGACCAATATTTTCCGGAATGCATAGTTCAGAAATATAGGGTGGAGCCATTTCATTGATAGATTTAAACACCATCCAGCATAACTTGTATTGGATCCTTTCAGGGCACTTCAACCAGTGAAGATTTCGGATGGGGTCCGAAATGTGCGAAAATTTGGGTACCCCAGTGATAAGTCGTGCTGCGGCGTTGAAAACTGATTGTAGTTTGTCAGTTTGACATTTAGGAAGACTTGCATAGATGCCATTGCAGTAATCAAGACGTGATACTATATACGAGTTCACAAGTACACACACTTTGCACAACAACACGATAACATACATTTAAACACCATACATAAATATTCAAAACAAAGTTATAAAAATAATTCAGACACTATTAGTTGTGGAAGTGCGTAGTGATTATTTGGTTTCTGACACGTCTACCTTCAGCCAGACGTGTCCTCGGAAGTTCCGATTCTTCTGAACCGCGTAATGCAGCTGATCGAGCTCTACAGTGTGCGTCAGTGTACCACTTTTCACTGTCAATGGCTGAATTTGGAATGGGTGTCATCAACCATGGTTCCAACGGGTAGTCTGCGTCTCCTGTTAAGTACAAATATATTAAAAACAAAATAAGTTTTTGTTTTAATTGCTTTCAAACATGTATTTATCCATTTTTTGTTTTATATGTTGATTATAATATATAAAAATCATTGGAGTTTTTAATGTTTCCCATTCTATGTTCAGAGGAGACAATAAACCTACAATCTCCAGAGCCAAAAATCCTGCAGACTTTTTATCTGCAAGTTGTGCATTACCATCAGGCCCGGACTGGCCAGGTCCGCAGGTCCGCGATCGCGGAGGGCCCCCGGCGCGAGGGGCCCCACAAAACGTACAAAAAAAAGTTTTTGTCTTGTTAGTAGTTATTTTGTGTACTTGGTAATGTTTATTTACATTTTCGAAAAAAAATTATGTTTTCCAAAAGTAGAACATGTCCAACAACTGTTTATATCTCGCCGTCTATACGAAAGCTTTATACGATCCACTGTCATCCGCATCGTCTGCGCGGTGACGTGTGTCGTGTGTCCATTGTCCAGCAGACAACTCATAAATGTACTAATACCGACAACTACACCGCGATGTCCTATCAGATCAGCTGATCACTCAGTAGGGCCGCGCAAGCGCATATCGTCCTTCCCCTCCCCCCTTTCCTACATTTATAATAACATCCACCCCACACTATTGTTTTCAAGCCACTACAAGTCGATTTTTCATAGCGGCAGAGTCCACTGAGAACTACGGAGACAGGTGCAGTGACGAAGAAGACGATTTGGACCCAACGGCAGCGGAAACAAATGCTAACATTTACTGCTCTGAAAATAGACAATATTTCCAGTGTTTGACATGTGCTTTTTCTGTTCTGTTTGTACTTACTCAATCTGGACTGTTTACCAACCTGTATATTGTATATAAATTTGTTCTTACCATACCTTGTACCCAAGTCACATGTGAACGAGTTTTTTTTAAACTTAAAATCGTGAAAAATCGACTTCGGTCGTCCTTAGGCCAAGACCTTATGTCCAGTCTGCTTTTTATTAATGTTGAGAGGGACTTGGACAAAAATAAAATAATAGATGAAGTAGTTTTAACAAGTGAGTTGCTTACAAAAAACTGTTACTTTAGGGCTAGGGGAGCAAAAGGTCGAATCATTTCAGTTAAGTTAAGCCCCTTCTATTCTAGTATACAACATTGTGAATTGTTAAACACACAGGATTTTTTTTAAATGTTAGTATTATTTTTCTAATCCCTAAAATCCGTTTGTCATTATTTTTACTACAAATAATTTTGACATAATTCGTTAATGCTTTGGTGTGAATAAAACCCTGCCCTTTATTTTGAACTCCGTTATAATTATTGGTAGTTCTACAGCATGTGTTTGTTGCATCCTAAAAATACTGTGAATTTCTTATTTCAATAAATAATAAAGTCAACAAAAGTCGAAAATCATAATATTCGTATAAAAACCTATCTGAATTTCTTCTTCTTTATGGCTAAGACTCTTGACTCACATTCCGGAGGTCGCGGGTTCGAACCCGGCATGCGCAAATAAATTTTATTTGATTAATTTGTGTTATTTCACAATTAATTCATTTAAAATAATATATAGTATATTTGCGGCATGTTCCAGAGTGGAAGATACTATTAGTATCGCCCTGGTGTAAGACCACCATTCAGAATTGAAACGTTGCTTAAAAATGGCTTTAGCCGTGTTTAGTGACCAGATCTGAATAGCCAGGTACTTCCCAACCTTCCTCTTCCCCACCTCCTTCCCCTCCCCACTACCTTCAGCCTCACAACATACCCCAATTGGGGATGCCATAGTCTCACTGGCTCCAGACGGGAGCAGTTGAGATTCTTGTGCGGTATTCACTGTAAAAAAAAAAAAAAGGTGCCAATATAGCGTAGAAACGCGTTTTCATTGTTTTCAAGCACCTAATTCAAAAATTATCCGGGGGAGGCCCCCGGACCCCCCATTTTCTGAAGCCCCCCCCCCCTACCCCACGGTAGGGGGCCCCTTTACAGGTTTTAGCGGAGGGCCCCAAATGGTCCCAGTCCGGGCCTGATTACCATTATTTTTCTGAAAATCCTCTATGGCAAATTATAGGTAAACACACATATTAAATGTGAAGTTTATTGTAATTTCAATCACTTTTATCTGACATTTTGGGCATTTAGCGAGTTACGTATTTTACAAACATACGTTACTTCGGTTCATTTAAGAGTATTATTATGCGAAAAATAGTTCACTAATCATGTTTACAGTAAATACTTAATAATATTAAGTTTAATCTTGTTAAAAATATGCAAATATCGATAATGGTCGTCAATGTCACACTTTAATGTGATTCAATACCTCGCTAATGACAGCCCGTACGGTCTCCTTCGCGAATGCCAGCATCCTTTCCTTTGCGAAGCGCAAAGGAGAGGATTTTAACTGCCAGAAGCGGCCATCGAGAGAACGAGAATCGCAATTAACAAACAATTTGTTAATTTAAAGGAGAGGATTACTGTTGTTAAAAAGAACGGGAATCGCACTCTAGGCCCCCGTGTCAGAGTATACGTAAAAAAAAATCACATCAGCAGTTAAAGGTTAAGGCAGAAAAACCTAGTTCAGATAGAGCCTCTAAGATGACAGGCTTGGTTGGGGGGGCCTAAACCAACCCATAGACTCTGAGCTGCTCTGCCCAAACTGAAAACAATAACGGGTGAAATGCAGATCCTGCCAAAATCTGGAAATTTAATAGAAAGGCACTTTCTAGATGAGAAAAGTGTGGAAAAGCTGAATAAAAAAAAAATTAAGGCACGCTCGGCAAAATTAAGGGAGATACAGCCGTTCAAAGTATTGAGAAATTGTAACCATGACAGCCCGGCGGCCATTGCGTCACTGTTATGTTGGTATCCCTGATACAAACAAGAGGTAGATACAAACCCTGCTTTGCCAAACAAACCATTCAAAACCTGGGATGTTTTTTAAAGTAAAGATAACATACACAATCCCGCTAGATAAACCCTGCTTTGCCAGACAAACCATTCAAAAACGTAGGCTGTTTTTTAAAGTAAAGATCTGCATTCCTCCCACAATGACAGCTACGAAAAAGTTCTTATAAATTTCTTTATGACAAACGTAACAAGTTAGAATAATTATTACCATTGAATCTGATGGGCTTTTCAAGGTGAAGCTAGAAAGAAGTACGGTACGTAGGAGATTCGGTGCTGCTGTGACCAAGCTGAAACCAAAACAATTTTATCAATGAAATATTCCATCAACAGTTACCAGAAAGTTTGTTTTATTTCAACCCACATAAAGTGAAACACCATAATACATACAGTGTATGTGTTAATTAGTACCTTTACTCTTGCTAGACTCGCTGGCTTCAACTCCTCGGGGACATTGATCATATAAAACGTGTCCGGAAACTCGTAGTACAAGCGGGAAACTGGTGAATCTACATCACGTAGAGAACCCAAAAAACTTATTTTTTTCGATCTGAACATTTCGATTTTATATAATTTTTTTTCTATTTTTCCATTTTTTTGGGCAACTAAAGGGTTTAAATTTTTTTTGAGCCCGGTTTACCTTTCGATGCATTTTATAAGACATTACGCAGCTGAATTAAAACTCCTAGTGAAAAATTTTTTCAAATTTAACCAAAAAAAAATTCCAACTTCGGACCCGATTTCCTTGAAAACGAAAGCTCAAAACAGAAAAAGTTATATCACAAATCGACTCCGAATGTGATGTAGATTTACCAGTTTCCCGCTTGTACTATGAGTTTCCGGACCCCGTGTATATGTCATCATCTTTAAATAAATATTTATGTACAAATAAACAATTAAATATTTTTACATCTAATACTTACTGTATTATTGATTAATTTTTGGAGATCGCTGGCAACGGTTAATATGCACTTTTTTTTTAAAAAACCTTTTGATTTTGACAAAAGGCAACTATTTGCTTTGGGGGAAGTGGAAAATATTTCATTCTAAATTTCGATTACGTAAAATTAAAATTAGCTTTCGTCTTGTGAGATTGTACGCCATTTAGAAGTGGGTTGATTCACTCATTTTACGGAATCAATTCCGGACCCATATTCGACTGAGTGGACTCGATTCACTGGACTCGCTCCTTTGATTCCGGCGATTCCACCGGACTCACCGAATCAAACTCATTGTGGCGCTCCGCCGGAGTCGTTGAATCGGCCGGAATCAAACTCAGTTTGGCTCTTGCTGATTCAATGCCAGAGTTGATTCCGCCGGACTCGCCGAACCAAACTCATTGTGGCGCTCCGCCGGAGTCGTTGAATCGGCCGGAACGAAACTCAATTTGACTCCTGCTGATTCAATGCCGAGAGTTGATTCAGCTGAACTAGCCGTACTCGGTGGAATCGTGGAACGTTACGGAGTTAAGGAATCATGTGTTTAAGTAGCCGGGCGTGTGTACATTAACATGCTATTGTTTATTGCGAGCGAGAAGTCTTATCTTTATATAGCTAATAATAATGTATTTGACATGAGTGATATCTTTGTCGGCTTTATGAGAACCGTGTAAGATATTTACGATAAATTTGAAACTTACGAACAGTGGAGTCCTTGTATAGCAGTGAGCCATGGAACCGGCAGAGGAAGGATGAAAGTAAACTGAATGCTGTTGAAATGAGATCCCTGAGGCGTATATGTGGTGAAACTACGTATGATCGTGAGAGAAATGTGGAGATCCGCAAATAATGTAAGGCTGATTTAAGCATAATGAGTAAGATTAAGAAGGGGACCCTCAGATGGTTTGGGCAAGTAGAGCGAATGAACGAAGAAAGTAGTGTAAGGAGAATATATGGCAAAATGTGAATGGTGGAAGATGTTGGGGACGCCCGGGGAAGACATGGCAAGATCAAGTGAATCAGATACTTGAGTCGGGCCATGTCAAAAGTCAGAATAAAAGAAGAGTATGTTTGAGACGATGTATGAATGTGAGTGAGGCAAGGAGTGTGTGCCAAGATCGAGTTGTTTGGCGGTCATTCCTCTCAGGAATGAGAAGAACCCCTGCGGAGAAACGGCGTGATGGTTAGTTAGATATTTTACGTTCTTCATAAAACTAGTAATTCACCAGAGTATCACCGGCGCGAACTTGCGGGAAGGCAAATTTGCTCCGTGATGACCGACAAAAGGTAAAAAGCAGTGCTCCTTGCTATCTTTTGACTAAGATATAATGCTATTTCTTTTCGAAAAATGTTTTCACGCTGTCATCGCGCCCCGCTAGAGCAATACAACGCCGCCCCGCTTGCGCCACACACCTCATCCCGTGAATGAGTCCTGTATTCTCACTCTGTCACTCGCTCCCGAGTGATAGAGTGACAAATCCCCGCCCGGCCTGCGCCGCGCACCTCCTCCCGTAAATGATTCCTGCCGCCCGGCCCGCGTCGCACACTTCCTTCCGCGTCAACCTCGCCCGAGTGCGAGCGACTCCGGAACTGATTCATAACATTTTGCGGACTCGGAACGAATCAAACGCATTCGGACTCGGAATCTTTGGATTCGTTCCGGCCGGAACGACACACTTCTAACGCCATTAGCTATTAGCTCATTCGCTGTCACTTTGGTATGTTGGTATTCCTGATACACTTGAATGTATAACGAACGGCTAGAAGATTTTGAAGGTACGGGGCACTTTCTTTTGAATCACAAACGATGTTACACAAACCTAGCGTAGCCGCTAAACTACTTGAAAACTGGGATGTTTTTCTTGCCTTGACGCGAGTAGGCGTTATAAAGGGGCACTTTCTTTTGTATCACAAACCTTGTTACACAAACCTAGAATTCCCATGAAGTCTGCTACGCTTTGCTCTAACATCTTTTCGTACAGTAACAAGAATACCAACATAACAAAATGACATTTGAAAATAATGTTTGAAAATGGACGGTCTCGTTTCGCAGAATGAAAGCTAATTTTAATTTTACGTAATCGAAATTTAGAATGAAATATTTTCCACTTCCCCCAATGCAAATAGTTGTCTTTTAATGTAATTAAGGTGAATCAAAAGATTTTTTCAAAAAAAGTGCGTATTAACCATTGCCAGCGATCTCAAAAATTTACCGCAATCGAAAGTTGATTCATTAATTTTTGGGGATCGCTGGCAACGGTTAATATGCACTTTTTTTTTAAAAAACCTTTTGATTCACCTTAATTAAATTAAAAGGCAACTATTTGCATTGGGGGAAGTGGAAAATATTTCATTCTAAATTTCATTACGTAAAATTAAAATTAGCTTTCGTCTTGTGAGATTGTACGCCAGAATCACAAACCATGTTACACAAACCTAGCGTAGCCGCTAAACTACTTGAAAACTGGGATGTTTTTCTTGCCTTGACGAGAGTAGGCGTTATAAAGGGGCACTTTCTTTTGTATCACAAACCATGTTACACAAAAATATTTTCCACTTCCCCCAATGCAAATAGTTGTCTTTTAATGTAATTAAGGTGAATCAAAAGATTTAAAAAAAAAAAAGTGCATATTAACCGTTGCCAGCGATCCCCAAAATTTACCGTTGATTCTACTCCAGTCACCTGGGCAATCAACAGTCCCATTATGCTTTCCTCGATCTGGGTATACCTCGAATCGGCTGCAGCAGTCCCTCCTCCTGTCTGATACCGATACTTTTTAGTCATGACAAATTTTTGCCCCGTGTTTTTTTTTTTTTGTATTATCCCACTTTTTCCTCAATGCATCTGCCGTGCGGGAAATTGGATTGCGAGCAATGAATTCGCAAGTCAGCTCTTCCCGCTTTGTTTTCTAACGTGTCCGAATGCTTTGTGACCAATTCCATAAACAATTTCTTCGAAGTTCGGGGTTCCTCATCTTCCGCCAAGTTCGGGGTTCTAGTAGTTTTCATTTCTAAAATAGTTCATGTAAAATGTAAAGATTGTAAAGCAATGTAAACAAAGAATATCGTTACTATACTCGTTATCCATTTATCTCGTCTATTCTAAAATTATGAAGTAATCTAAATCGAAGTAAATAATTAAAAACTATACGGAACAACAATAAATCGAGCTTTTACACACAATTATGCGTAAAAAATGTGAAACACTTGCCATAAAACACAGTCGATGTTTGACCATTGTTTGACACGTTTGACATTTGCAGTGTTGCCAACTGTTAGCTATGCCAAATTGCTAGACTTCTTGCAAAATGTTGCTAGATTGCCAGTTTTTTTGACCCCAAAAAGTTGCTAGAAGTAGCTAAACGTTAGAGTAGGTAGATATGTTACAATAAAATGACAAATTCTGACAATCGTTTTTATTTCCATTAATTTTTTTTTACATGAGCTCCACACAGGAGGCCCTGAGGAAAATAATTTCCCTCAGGGCCTATGTCATCAAAAGAGAAAAACATATTTTATACACGTTATTGAATAAAAAAATAAATAAAACAATAAAGCAATATTTAAAGAGGAAGATCAGAAGATGTCGATAGCTGGGGTTCAGTATCTTTCAGTGATTTTTAATATTTTTCAGCGGTACCCATTTTATGCAGTACATTTTTAGGCAAAACACAGTTAAGCAGCATTTACCACTTTTCCTGAGAGTCTCTAATGCAGAGGATTGAGTTAAAAGTTTTTTTTTATTATTAAGTTAAAAGAAATATAATATTTCGCTTTTCGAGTTGTAAAACTCATTCGGTTTCTTTGCTTATTTTTAACTAAATTCATCTGAGAGAATAACCTCTTTACCTCTGCATTAGAATGTGGCAGTGAAAGGCAAGTTAAAGCAAGAGTTCCTATATCTTGGTATGTGTTGTCACCGGAAGAATTGCTCTAAAACAATGACGAAAAGTTGCTATAAAAAGTAGCTAAAAAGTTTAGCTACAAGTTTCATTAAAATGTAGCTGTCTGACATCAAATAATAGCTAGATCTAGCTATAAAGTTGCTAAGTTGGCAACACTGGACATTTGAAATTTGAAGTTTGATAATAGCCATAGAATAGAGTTCACAGATACCACAAACTTTGTTTGGCATAGAAAATTTAGTGATGGGAATGATCGATACATTTACATAATCGATATATTTGTATCGATACACAAAAATGATCGAATGATCAGAGTTCGGGAGCAATAGCTACGGTCAGGCGCAGTAATTTTTCTCTCGCGGGGAGGGGGAGGCGGGGGGGGGGGGTTGGACTAAAAAAATATTTGGTGCATTGGTGCATTGGAATGGCAACACTTTCATGAAAAGGTACTGCAAAAAAAAATAAATCGGTCACTGGTTTTTATTGAACATTATTATAAATAATTATTAATCAGATTCGAATACCTACGTAAAATTAAAATAAAATATTATACGTGTTTTTTAAGTACAAAGAAAACTATTAACTAATTTATTTTACGTTATTTAGGTGTGTAGTCAGATTCGAATACCTACGTAAAATTAAAATAAAATATTATACGTGTTTTTTAAGTACAAAGAAAACTATTTACTAATTTATTTTACGTTATTTAGGTGTGTAGTTTAGGTACTGCAACAAACTTACAAAGTACTGCAGTCAATGGTTTTTATTCCTGGCAATGATTTCCTTATTATTTACTAGCAACATTAATATTATTTCTGTTACCCGCGAATTTCAAATAAGTTTGCGTCTCGCAAGGCATTACGATTGAATATTATTATAAATAAGATTCGAATACCTACGTATACTTAAAAGAAAATATTATACATGTTTTTTAAGAATAAAGAAAGGTATTTTCTAATTTATTTTACGTTATTTAGGTTTATAGGTTATGTACCGCAAATAAGTCCAATTAGTTAGATATAAAAACTGTTTATTTTATTTTTTCAACCTACATATCTACATATTTTAGAGCCGTGTTTAATGTTGGGTACCTGCCTGTACCTTGTGATGTAACGGGTAACCTACCTGACTGTACCATTTTTATTGTACTGCAATTTTCATTTAATGTTCTTTTATATAATATTGTAAGCTCCTGCTGATATGGTACTTAGTTTATTTAGTAAGTTCAAATTACCTTTATTAATATTGATAATACACGAGTATTATGATTAATAACAATAACATGTCGTTTTTGGTAAAAATAACCAATAAATAATATGTAAGTACGTTGTAGGCATCTAATCCTAAACAATCTGAATTGTTGTATTCATTTGTATGCAATTAACAAATTATTATTAAATAAGGTTATTCTACCATATAAATTCTTTCATTTTAATTATAAACTAAGAGACACCTATGTTAACTTCAAATGAATTAAATATATTTGTTCATGTGAAGTAGATATGTTCATATGAACACGTCATATTACTTCACGTGTCACGTTACACGTCATGTAAAACAAGCGCTGTGATTGGTCAGAATTAATCGATGTGAGATAAGCGTTGTGATTGGTCAGAATTAATCGAATTGACATCGATGCGAGAATCGACTGTTCAAGAATCGATTTATCTATGATAATGTATCGAAATGCATCGATGGTAAAAAAGATCGATACAACATCGATATTCAATCGATATTTCCCATCGCTAATAGAAATGCCTAAAATCCTGAGCCCGCGCAGACAGCTAAGCGTTCGGCGTTCAGCGTTCACTGGCGTTCACCTAGCGTTCTGCCGGTTGCGTTCTACGCGAGTTCTAACTCACACAGCACACGGTCAAATATTCTGCGTTCCATTTTCCTAAAAAGCTTGTACCTGAAACACGTATTTTGATAGTTCGTCTTCAGAAGACGAAGCATTGCTTTTGTTGACTTTGGAAGAGTGTAAAAAGAAAAGAAGTCACTGGGTGCATCCAATTAACACTGAGCGAAATGAAAAGGAGAGTTCAGTATTCTTTTTCCTGAATTACTTAAAGATGAAGAACGTTTTTTTTTTATTTACTTCTGAATGTCAATAAGTAGCTCTAATGAATTGCATAATTATATAAAAAAAATAATAAATATAATTATAATTATAAAATAATAAATATATAGTTATTCATAGAATTATTTTCCCATTTGGTCTCTGGTAGGTCGACATATTGTTCTTGTATTATTTATTTTTATTTTTTTTTATTTAAAAAAATACATACGCATACAGATTCATACGATTCATAGTAAAACATTTGACTCTTAAAACTAATATTAATATATAAATTTCTTTTTAATGAAACTACCCAATTCAAAAGAGAAAACATTTCTCGTGCTTGAATTTTGGAGTGCCATTGTAAAATGCATAGGTACACAGAGTATGTTATTACAAGTACTAATATTAATAAAATATATATACATGAAGACAATTGATTATATTGACATAATGAACTTGAAGTAAATAAGAGTTAAAATTGGAATAAGATGCAATACAAGATAATACAGGCTATAGATATATTAGAAATAAAAATAATATTATTGTATTTATTAAATATGTATGTAGATTGTAAGTAGGTAGTAGGTACATATCGTTGTTTAAGAAAACATTGATATTTGAAATGGATGGGCTGACAGTATTGTCAGAGTAGGTACATATAATAAAGTTGTAACAATTTGGTGCCTGCAAATAACGTGTATGTACTTTGCTTTCAATTTGATATGGTGATGAAATATTTTTAGAGAATATGTTCAAGTTTTTTTTTTTTTGTTATTATTGTGATGATGAATTTAAAACTTATAATTAGTGTTGGGTTGGTCTATTAGTTGTTTTATTTGTGATTTAAAAATTATGTAATTTTTTTCAGACTTGATTTTATGTGGGAGAGCATTGAAAAATTTTATACCTTGATAAGCATAATGGTGTTGGGAAGCACTCGTTTTAAATTTTGGAATTTCTAAATTGCCACGTGATCGTGGTCGGTTGTTTATGTTTATGAATGTTGTTGTTGATGGATTGAAATGATCTTTATGAGTTTGCAAAAATGAGTTCTTTTTGAAAATTTTATTAAGACTGAGAACCCTAAAAGAGTCAAATAGCTGTGTTGTTGGAAATACAGATGGTTTTTGTAAGATGACTTTCAAAATCAACCTCTGTACCCTTTCTACAGGTAAGAGGTTAGTTTTGAAAGTCCCCCCCACCCGATTATACCATATTGTAGAATAGATTGGGCAAGAGAGAAATAGATAGTTTTGATCATACTGGATGATAAGATGTTTCTCAGTCTAATAAATATGTATATAAGTTTTCTTATTCTGGTTACTGTATTTTGGACTTGTTCTTTCCATTTTAAGTGTCTATCTACTATGACACCCAGATACTTTATACTATTTTTGCATGTTATTGGTAGGCAATTTTCATCGTTACATTCCTTTTTATTTTCACACTGTGATGAATGGATTTTAATAGTTATATTGTTCTCGACATTTTTTTCTTTCAAAGAAAATGGAATAAAATAAGTTTTCTCCGTATTAAGTGAGAGACAATTTAGGTCAAACCATGTTTTGAGTATGTTTATATTGATATTTGCTATACTCATTGTTTCCTCCCATGATTTTTCTTTAGTGATGACTACAGTGTCGTCTGCATAAGATATGATATCTCCAACTATGGGAAGAGTGAACATTTGATTTACATATATAATAAAAAGGATTGGACCGACGACAGTTCCTTGTGGTATACCAAATGATGAGGTTTTAGGTTCACTTAGTGTATTATTTATTTTGACGTATTGAAATCTCTTTTTTAGATAACTTTGGAACCATGACAGTACTGTTCCGTCCAATCCAAATTGCATGAGTTTCTCATTTAGTTTGGAGTGTGATATGCTATCAAATGCCTTGCGTAAGTCTTGTTTTTACAATACTTATTTAGGGCAATTGCATAGCGTGGATTGACTAGATGATCATTTGGGGAAGTGTGTGAAAGGGTTTAGTTTTTCCTGTGGGGAAAATTTAACCCGGACATTTAAATCTGGTGCATATAAAAAATATTTTTATAATAATACAGTCTGTGTCACTAAGATTATATAAAAAAAACTGCCTTTCCCTTACTAAATTAATTAATTTTTCGTTGTCGGTCATCTTGCGAGCGAGGCGTTCCACGCATTCTTTGTAATTCTGACAATAGAACGCAAAAACGTAAGCGTTCACACTGACCGGCGCGGTCTGACTGCTGCTGTGTCTGCGCGGCGCTATAGTGGTCAACTACTTACAAAGAACGCGGAACGCAGAACGCGGAACGCCGAACGCGGAACGCTTGCTGTCTGCGCGGGCTCTAATATCATAACAAAACGGTCAACTTGATGGCCGCGCCTTATGGCGAGTTCAAACAAACTATATCAAAATTAAGGAGGGAACAAATTAAAAGAGCTACTGATTTAAGAAACGACACGTTTATTATTACTATAAAAGGGTAGGTGTTAGTTGTTAACCTAGTGTTAGTCTTATGACTTTATAATTAATTAGTTCTTAAAATTAGAATGTCTACGTGCTTAAGTCTAGGGGAGCGTTCAAGTATTACGTAACGCAATTTTTGAAGATCTTTGACCCCCCTCCCCCCCATGTAACGCGCCGTAACGTTTTTCCGTACTCTCCCCCCCCCTTAAACGTTACGTAACGCCCAAGTGTCAATTTTCACCTGAAAGTCACAATTCAGTTGCGCAAAGTACTGGAAAGTCACTTAAATACCTTTTTTCTGGTTTTAATCAGTTTTAATCGCGTTTGCGATAATAAATAAAACGACAGATTTCAAGAACGAAAACGATTGCCACCTTGGAAGATTTTAATTCCCTTGTTTTTTTTTCTAAATAAAGAAAAACATGTTACGTAACGCGTTGTTCGAACCACCTCCCCTCCCCTCCTCCCCCCCTCGTAACGCACAGTAACGTTTCACAAGACCTCCCCCCCCTCCCCAAGTGCGTTACGTAATACTTGAACGGCCCCTACATAAAAGTCCTTAAATTAAGTCTGATCACTTCGGTGGTTTATATAATAAAATATCAGTCAAAATGTTGCTGATGATGAATACCATCATGTCTCAGATCAGCGATTGGACTTGGTGCAGGCAGGGCACGTTTTTTACCATTGGGTCCCGCTTTCCCGCTTCATCCACCTCTTCGTCCTGTCTGTGCGATATAATTCCACCATATTATAAAGGTCGAACCCGCCCAGGCATTTATTGGTTCCATGCCAACAAAGAGTGAAACCATCTCAGAAACACCTCAGCTCAGAAAGGTCATTAAAAGCTATGAAAATATAATTTTTAAATAGCCGGTAACCCTAACCAAACTTAACCTATTTAACCATTTTTTAAATATTTTTTTATCATCACTCTTAATGACCTTCTGAGGTGCTTCTGAGTTTGTTTCTTTCTGAGTTGTCTGGTCACCGTATTTATTATATACAGCGATGATAGCGGGACAATGTTCCACTATCAGGATGTGTCAATTATTTCAACTTTTGAATTCATAAACGCCCGGGTCTCAAAATTTGCGTCTTACAAAGAAAATGAGAACTGCATTTAAATTTATATTTTAAAAATGGTTATTAGCTCGCTAAAATGCATTGAAAATCAGAAAACAAACCTAAAACCTTTTTTTTTTAATTTTTGAATATTTTTTTTTTCCGTAATTTAACCTTTTAAAGTTTGTTTATTATTAAAAAATGCGTGTAACTAACAAAAATGAAAAAAAGTTCAAGTTTATGAATACAACTAAGTCAACAAGAATTCTGATTATATCCAGAAAAAGTGTTATTTTCCCCTTTTATATTTTAGACCAACACATCACATAATTATGTTAAAAAATATTTTTTTTTGGTTCTTTGAACTGCAGTTATGGAATGAAAAATAAATTTTGTACAAAATATAAAATATGAACCCTTTGTTTTATTTCCGGCCATTTTTAACGGGCTAATAATAGTGAACAATAATTTCATTTATTTTTACGTTTTCGAATAGCTACAGATCATTCGAAACTTTTGAGACCCCGGGCGTTTAAATATAGGGCCATTTTTTTTCTCTCTATGGACAGCGACCTTCGATCAAGTATTGTCAGGTCAATGACAGCGACACAAGCGACATGGCACACAAAAATTTGCTGAATCTGCCTGGGACCATCGCTTCACAACCGTCCCAGATACGATGATACAACATGAACAGTTTCCGATCGAACCATTTTAGTGCAAAAACATTGGATTGCCACACATCGGTAATCATACGAGCAGCGGTTAAGGGAACGTATGCGCGGCCCATTTCTGCCCGTTTCATACAAATCTCGGATTTGGATTTGAGATCAAAATTCCCAAACAAACTGAAAAATAATTTTTGTAATCAAAAGATATATCAAATATCTAGTTAGGATGTGAGCTACTATATTTATTTTTGGTTTAAATTATAAGATATAGGCCATTAAAGTAAAGAGTTTAGTGTTTTATGATTTTGGTGGCAACTTAGGCAATTATTTGTGGGTAAAAGAAAAACATAAAAAAAATAATTTTACTGTGTTTATTTTAAAAATACACTAAAAAATAGAATAAAAAATAAAACATTCTTAAAAATGTATTTTTGGGTCGTAATTTTAATACACGGGGTGACTTTTTTTGACGACTTTTTTTTTTCAAATTTTTTTTCTTCAATGCAACAAAAAAAAATTCTTCCGCATGTCGTCACTGGTCACTCAACCGGCTGTCCGATGAACCCCTTACCCCGCCTCCAACTGTTCAACACCTACCATTTTTTTTAGTTTTTGTAGAAAAAAAAAAAAACATCAAAAATGTCACCGGAGACCAAAATTTCATTTACATTTTTTACTCCAAATAATGTCAGGAATCACTGGTTAAAGTAAGTCAAGTACGTCCCTGTATAAACGATTAGTTTTTATTCCGCCGTAAATAGGTAATTTGTATTTTTAATTTAAACACATCAAAATGATTTTTTTTATAAATTATCCTTTTTTTATTTTATATTTCATCAGATTTGTATGATGAATATAATAAAATAATTTTTTTATTGTTTTTCATTTACTCACAAATAATTGCCCAAACGGCCTCCAAAATCCAGAAAGATTAAAATCTTTAATAGCCTATCTTATAATTTAAAAAAAAAATAAATAAAGTAGCTCACATCCTAACTAGATATTTGATGTACCTTTTGATTATAAAAATAATTTTTCAGTTTGGTTGGGTATTTTGATCCCAAATCCAAATCTAAGATTTGTACGAAACGGGCAGAAATGGGCCGCGCATACGTTCACCTTAAGGGAATTCAGTAAGGAGTCAGCGACAAACACACAACCAGGTGATCACAAGATCGAACGGAATAAATTGATGGCATCTTAGATACCTCTCGACAGGCCAAGATGCCAAACATGACGTCCGTAACCGTGGGGGTCGGCTGATGACCCCATTTGTGTTTTTTTTTCTAAACTTTTAAACCAAAGAAAACACTTTTTCTTTTATTGATATATTTTTTTTGTCATTTATGTTTTTGCAGGGAATATTACCTACCTATATTTGACAAAATATTTTTTCCTGCGATCAACGATTTTTCCACATTTTTTTTTAAATGGCATATTATGTATTAATCATGTATTTAAATAGATATAAGAAGGATAGTTAATTTGGGGTCTACCTTCGGCCCCAGTTGGCTGCGGGAGAGTTAAAGCCATAATATTTTTCACTGGAGTTCCTTATTCTCGCCATTAAAAATACCAAAGGGTATATCAAACTCTACGGATTATGTGCAAACATCGTTGTCTGCAGTAATGCCAAGACGTTATAACATTTTTTTGGTTAAGCTCTTAGAAATGAAAGAAGTCGTGTACGCGATCTTTAAATTAAATCGTCTATCCCTCCCGCAGCCAACTGGGGCCGAAGGTAGACCCCAAAATAAATATCCTTCTTATATCTACTTAAATACATGAAACATATTTTTAGTATTTTAGGTATTCCTGGCAAAGGATTAATACATAATATGCCATTTAAAAAAAAAAATTAAAAAATCGTTGATCGCAGGAAAAAATATTTTGTCAAATATAGGTAGATAATATTCACTGCAAAAATATAAATAACAAAAAAAAAAATATATCAAAAAAAGAAAAAGTGTTTTCTTTGGCTTAAAAGTTTAGAAAAAAATGGGGTCATCAGCCGACCCCCACGGTTACGGACGTCATGTTTGGCATCTTGGCCTGTCGAGAGTTAAAAAAATATGTTCATATAAAAAAAGGTTGAGAATGAACATATTTTTTTAAAGCCATAATATTTTTCACTGGAGTTCCTTATTCTCGCCATTAAAATTTCAATTGGCATCACTGCAAACATCGTTGTCTGCAGTAATGCCAAGACGTTATAACATATTTTTGGTTAACATTTTGTTTGAGCGATTAAAATTCAAACTTCCTCTTACTTTTTTAATCCCTTCTCGAGTAGCCATCAATGCTACCACAGAATATGTATGAAGGCGATTTCTATTTTCTGTTTTAAAATTTTTAAGCACTCTAAATTTCCTCTCAATGGAATCTTTGAAAAATGGTAACATGAGCAATAAATGTTTATTTAGACTGGCAGGATCTGAAGGTTGCGGAATCCAATGCGTCATTTTGGAGTTCGGGTCACGAACTTCAGGAATACCCCCTCTATTATGTTTGTATTGAATGTACATATTTTTCAATATGGTTGGATAATCAAGAAGTGCCCAGAATCCCCGTATTTAAATACACAATTCTTCAAAAATCTTAAAAATTCCCCTCAATTTGTCATCTAATCAGGAGCGAACCTAAAATGCCAACCTCTATCTCCAAATCGCAGGAAAAATGACATGTGTTTCATTTCTAATCAGTTTTGACCCCTCTCACAAGCAAACCAATACACCAACATACATCCAGAAATCACAAGAAAAGGGACTTGGTTTTGAAAATGACGCGGATTCGACTACGAAACAGAGAGGGATTGGAATGAAATTTTGTTTCATTTCGAATCAATTTTTACCCCTCATTTCAAAAGCAATTCAAAACACCAACCTCTTTCAGGAAATCGCAGGAAAAAGGAACTTGTTTTTGAAAACGAGGCGATTTCAATTACGAAACAGAGGAAGATTCGGATGAAATGTTGTTTCATTTTGACCGGTCAGTGGTTGAGTGGGTATAGCGCTTGGGTGCCACCCGGGCGTCGCGTGTTCGATTCCTCAGCTGGCTAAGTCCTTCATCACAACTCAAGCAACATTTTCGGCTTTCTGTGGTGGTAGTAGGAAATTTTCAAACATTGTTGGGTTATTCGTAACCCGGGAATGTTTGTCTTTCTTTTAAAAAAAAAAATAAATAAATAAAAAAATTCGAATCAATTTCATCCCCTCATCTCAGAAGCAAACCCAAAACACCAACATCCGTCTCCAAATTCAACTATGAAACAAACAAACTATTAACATCTCGGTTATAGGTCACCCCAAGTGGTTCGCTACGTTTGGCAGGGGTGCCTGGGACCATGGCTTGAGATTTGTCTAGGCCTTGGCGACGGATGTGTTTGCCCACCTAATGCGCGGCAGGCAGGATTAGGAGAGACTGGTTGAGGGAGACCTTTTGACCTCTCCAACCGGACTCTCTCAACCCATTACCTTGCGCTGCAGAGGGAGGGATGGATTTATACGTCTGTCATTCCTGGACACATTGAACCCCAAGATTCCTACCCACCCCTCAAACATATTATTCCTTCACAGAACTTTTCCTTTCCTTCCTTTCCATAAAAAGACCCTCGACACAGCATCCCCAAAGATGACAGGCCCTGAGGGATTTTTTCCTCTGGGACTCCTGTGTGGAGCTAATGTAAAAAAGGAGAATTTGAATGATATTTTTATTAATTTCGAGCTAATTTTACCTCCTCATCTAAACCCAAAACACCAATAAAATCGCAGGAAAATGGGACTTGTTTTTTGATTTGAGGCGGATTCAACTACAAAACAGGGAATGACATTTTTTTAAATTACGAACCTTTTTACCGCCTCGTCTATTATTAGTATATATTTACAAACTATACTGTTTATAGCAAACACATAAATGTACCTAATTGAGCAAGCTTAGCGAAGTACTGTTTTAACTCGACCCTTTGACATTTCATCAGTCTGTAAATTTGTTTGTCACGTTCCGTTTCCGGTTGAAAATGGTGGCCGTGTTGGATACTATATTTTTAACCAGCTAAGCGCGCATGAGCGTGGTTTCTATTACGAGCTGTTAAATTGGAATAATCAATATTATGGTACTTACCTCCCTGAAAAAGTTTAGAAAAAGATGTCATTGAAATGGTGTCGTTTAGATATTTGGATACATGAGGAAATTTTGGTTAATTGGAGAACAGGACAACTAAGGCGTGCGACTTCGCCTTCACTAGGTTATGATAGTTTAAAAACGGTAAAATCAACTCAACTATGTACAAATGGTTTCCAAGCGGGTGCTTACAATGAAGAATGAAAAAATTACATTTCATTATCTTCGGGATTCGAGTATTTAAGGCTCTGCTACCCGAATTTGTACCGACTACTTGCATATCTCCCTTAAACATTTGAAGTTTTTAAGCTCTAAAAAAGATGTATGTTGTTCTTTAAGATAGTATCCAGATAACCCCCGGGCCGAAACGGAAATTATATGAAATTCCCTCTATTCATATTTTTGTTCTGATTCACTTTTGATCTGTTCCCAAGCGGCAGCAGTGTGATTGAAGTTTATATGTTCATTGTATATCAAAATTAATTATTTAATTAACTAAGTACCGCCTTTGACAAGGAAGCGTGGTCTCCTAACTTGACGTGCCGTGACGTGTCAAACGGCCTGTCCGCGGTGTTTAATTAAAACAAATATTGAAATGTCAGTGAGGCGTCACACCGCACTACCGGCTCAACTACTCACTCACTACCTGTAACATACCATATTACACACCTCTACATAGGTACACACACAGGATAAAGGGTGTAATAGGACCTAGATAAAATAGATACCCGTCAGATTTTAACCAGCGATTTCTGAAAATACTTGATCTCGGGAGGTCTAGCGTGGACGATCGATGGAACCCTATATCAATACGATCTTGACCAAATCCGTTATCTACGGTCAATTATCAATATTTGCGAGCAAATTGTTAATAGATATTCCGACCGAAGATTGTTAAATTTTAGCGTGGCCTCCATGGTATCAGGGAAGTTAACTATCAATGTACACCTATTTTTGATGTCTTTCGTTATGCAAAATTACTGGCTTATTATTTTATTTTATTATTGGTTTTCAAGGTACAATCCCGTTAAACCGCAATAAAGCAGTTTGTCAACAGGATGTTAATTTTCAATTACATTTAAACATAATACATAACATTATTACAATAACTTTACAGATTGTCACACAATTAACACACGTGAATGAATATAAGCCATCTCTATTTAGTAACCATTGTTTCAATATATAGGTATCTCAATCTATTTGTAGAATCGCAATTTTTATAATGAACGCAATGAACTAACGAAGCTCTTAGAAATGAAAGAAGTCGTGTACGCGATCCATAAATCGATTTATTCCGTTCAATTTTTCCGTTAACTTTTGTTTTTTACTCTTTTCTAATCTTATGATCGCCTGGTTGTGTGTTTGTCGCTGACTCCTTACTAAAATCCCATAACAGCTGATCGTATGATTACCGATGTGAGGCAATCCAATGTTTTTGCCCTAAAATGGTTCGATCAGAAGCCTGTTCATGACGTATCATCATATCTGGGACAAAACCCCATGACGGTTGTGAAGCGATGGTCCCAGGCAGATTCAGCACACGTTGGTGTGCCATGTCCTGCTATCATCGCCGAGTATAATAAATACGGTGACCAGACAACTCAGAAAGAAACCAACTTAGAAGCACCTCAGAAAGGTCATTAAGAGTGATGATAAAAAATGTTTAAATACGTCAAGTTAGGTTAGGGTTACCGGCTATATTAAAATTATTTTTTCATAGCTTTTAATGACCTTTCCGAGGTGTTTCTGTGTTGGTTTCACTCTGAGTTGGCATGGAACCAATAAATACATGGGCGGGGTCGACCTTCATAATATCTTGGTGGAATTATATCTCACAGACATTTATAAGGACGAAGAGGTGGATAAAGCGGGAAAGCGTGACCTAGCATGGTAAAAAAACGTGTCCTGCCTGCACCACGTCCAATCGCTGATCTGAGACATGATGGCATTGGGCATGACATGAACCAACGTTCATGGATAAGCCACAGAGATGCAGGCTTTGTATTAAAATGAAAACATTTCTAAAATGTGATAAATGTGGCGTAGCCGTTTGTATCTAGAGAGAAAAAAATGTTTTGTTGTATTGCATCATTAAGAGTGGAATAAAACAAAACAATTATGATTGTATTTGTTATATTTTATTTTTATTTGTTTGTCTTGTATTAATTTCGGAAAATAATTCTGATAATAAAAAATATATAATTTTGAGTTTTTATTGTGTATTAAAATTATTTTAGCGTAATATTATTTTGTAATTTAATATGTTTATCTTTATAGTTTATTAGTATTGAATTTTGTATATTTATTTTCTATTAAAACAATGAAACAGCATCCATTACTGCTCCGAGAACGGTAAGTTGCTAACCACTTGATATCTGTCCTAAAGTATTTGCCTGTGGCGAAATAAAAGATTTTTTTTAATTTTTAAAAATATTCACCATTGACCAAAGGGTCTAATTTTTTGCTCCAAATGAGCTAAGGGGGCATACATTAATTATGAGAGCAATTTTTCTTCCAATCTAGACCCTCCCCCCTTGGTGAGATAAATTTGGGCCACTTCGTATATTCTTTTCAAGTAACGTGAGATTTTGCTGGACCCCCCCCCTTTTTGAGCTCACGTAATTAATGTATGCACCCTAATGAAGCACTGGTTAAAGTCCGTTGGGTATTTGCTGTAACACCTTATATAAATGTAATATACCAAGATACTGACAAATTATGAAGGTGGTAATGCGAAGGTATGAAGTAATCTGCATGAACGCATCAGTGTCAGTGAGGTAATTAAAATGTCGTAATATTGTCATCTATAAATCGACATTATTCCATGCACATTTAGGTAGGTACCTATCGTAGAGCTTGATCTACCCTCAGTGCAACAGTGCAAGGTTCGTTAGCTCATCGAGGGGGTAGAGCGGTGATTGGCTAAAAATTCGTGACGTAGCTTGAAGTCCATGTTCACTGGGAGATTTGTAATGCAAGCGGCAGTGTTTTACTTCAAGCCATGTCACGCGTTAGAAATTTCGAAAGCGGCGACGAATTTCTACATAAAATTTTCAGTTTTAAGGAAACCCTGAAGAAGTGAGAGTTGCTCGTAAAACATGTCTGTTTTAATAAACAATAAAAGTGGTAAAAGCTAAGTATTCTATTAATTTCGAATTATTTTTTTTAATCAAAATTTATCACAAATGCCTATTACGGATACGAGCTACTTTATGTAATTGAATTGTCTTAACTCGCGACAGACCAAGATGCCAAAAGTAATATCCGTAACCAAGTTTAACCGTAACCTATTTAAAGACTTCAAAGTTCTTAATGTAAAATCCATATATGTAAAAAATATTACCTCTTATTTTAAATTCAAATTTACAAAAAAAAAAAATATAAATTCAAAATACAACACAAGATATTCAAACCTATCGAATTATATTATTCCAACAACAAAAACTTCAATGGCCCAGTCCCAGTTCAACTTTCTTGCACCTAAAATTTTTAATAATTTATCATTTGAAATAAAGTCCAAAGACAAATATCTCACTTTCAAAAAGGCGCTTACTGACCTTCTGATGAGTGACAATGACAGTGTTTATAACCTGTTTCACATACTAAAATAGTTATTAATTATTAATAGTTAAAAGAAAACAAAACGTAAGATATAATAATGTTTTATTACTAATGTTTTTGGGTTATTTGTCATTCAATTTATTCAAAATTAAAAACGGTTTTTGCAAATGCAAAATGATTTTAATGCAAAACGGAAATTTTCTAACCTTCGGAACATCCCCGATATGAGAGGTTAAACTTCCATATTCATCGGTTAATTATCATATTTAATGTCATATTTTATGTTTTTACCCCGCTTATAGCTCAATTTGACATAATTTTTCTTATAAAAGTAATGCTTTATAATATTATGATGTTTTAATTTAAAATCACTTCATTAATATGTTAAAAAATAGAATTATACCAACGCATATTGTCGAACAGGCTATGCCTTTTGTAATCTTTTTTGTTTCCATTTTTTGTATTATCTTGTATTTGTATGTTTTTTTTTTAATAACTGTTACAATGAATCAAAACTTTTCAATAATAGAAAGAGTATATGCCTGAATTATTTATTGTACATATTTACATTGTATTCATTTATCTATTTATAAAATAAGAAATATATATAGCAATAAGCTGCACATCTCACTAGGGCATTCCTGTATCGAGATGTGCAGTTTTACAACAAAGTTTTACAACAATGTAGTTTTACAATAATGTAATTTTAAAAAAAAAGATAAGAAAGAAACATACACATAAACTTAATAAAAATATTATAATAAACCTACAAAAGCAGCATGAGTACAGTTATTCAAACATTAATAAATAATTATATTCTGTCACCATGTTAGAAAATAACACCTCTTTTATTAACATATATCTCAATACTATTTGGAAAGATACTTACTGCAAATACTCAAGCTCCATTCTAATTACACCTTCATACACTTCAAAAAAAATTACAACTGTGTGTAAATGTGTTGGTACTGTGTCCATGGCCGTATATATACATATTAATGTATTCATGTACCTAGACGCATATAGATGTGTAAGTGTGTGTGTGTATATGCCTATGTGTGTATGGATGTGTGCACCTGTATATACGTATGCGTATGCACTCACACATATAAATTTTAAAATAAGGATATGTATCTTCTCACAAACTTATCCTTACCCAATTCTTTTTCTCTTTACTAGTTTTTTATTATAACTTTACCAATTTTCAACATCATTACATTACTAATAGTTCCATATGTTAACAATAGACTTCACTTAAAGTAAATATCCTCCATTGTCACCATGAAACAGGCAGCCGCCTAGTATGGTGATTCAATGTATCCAATTCTATGTAAATGTCTAATTATGTAACATGTATTTAAATAAAATAAAAAAAAAAAAAAAGTGGGTCAGCCGATGACCTCATGAAATTTTTTTGTGGGCATTTAAACCATGGAGATCCTTCTTTTTTGTTAGATGTCTATTTATTGGGCAGGTGATATTACCATTAATTGACAAAGTATTTTTTCCAGCGATCAACGATTTTTTCACTTTTTTTTTAAATGGCACAGTATTAATTCTATGCGCAGGAATACCTAAAATACTAAAAATATATTGAGTATATCTCTATGTTTATCGTGATGATGTTTATAAATGTTCTCACTCTTACATTTTCCTTTTTTACAGGGTATAAAAATAATTATGTAAGTACTCATTCATTTACATTCACAGGAGTCGCGCTAATCAAACGCAACTTCACGCAATTCTCACACCGTTGCCTGTGGCGAAGAAACAATTACACGCCTTCATTCATTTCGGTGTGTGAGCCTGCCGCCATTATGGAGATTTTCGCGCCAATGGACAAATACAGTGGCGCCAACAGACAGATCCGACAGCCGTGTCCTAGCCGCCAACCAAACAGTGTTGACATTTTGGCTTGAAGCTATATTCGGATTGTTCCAAGCACGCACCCTACCGAACGGGCACGTTCCCAATCCCAAATACTCGCAGCACCTATACTACCTACGTACTATGCAATGCAAGTAACGCAGCATTCGACGGACCACGGACCCGAGGCGATTGCTTAAATGTATCTGCCACAGAAGGGTGAATTATTGAACTTAAAAAAAAATACATTTTTAGATCGTTTCCATGTTTGTTTTACAGACCCCTCCAGCGCAATGGTAGGTACCTACCTACCTACCAGCATTTTATATATTTTTAAAGCTTTATTAATTAATAAAGCTATTTATTAATTAAAAAATAATAATTATATTACAATGGTCATTTACAGTTCATAACACAATCAGTTTAGAAAAACAAGTAAATCAAGTAAAAAAAACAATCTTGACTTGACGGCCGCCCGGTCGAGGGGTAAGGCTCTCGGCTAGCAATCCGAAAGTCGCGGATTTAATTTCCGGTGTGCGCAATAATTTTATTTGGTTTAATTTTGTTATTTCACAATTTATTCATTTAAATAATATAAGGTATATATTTGCGACACATTCCAGAGTGTAAGATACTCTCAGTATCGCTAAGACTACCATTTAGAATTGAAACGTTGCTTGAAATGACTTTAGCTGTGTTTGGTGACTAGATCTGAATAGGCGGGTACTTTCTCACCTCTCCTTCCCTTCACCACTACCTCCAGCCGCACAATATACCACAATCGGGGATGCCATAGTCTCACTGGCTCCAGGCGGCTGAGAGCAGTTCGGACTCTTGTGCGGTATGAACATTAATAAAATCGCAGATTACAACATAATATTACATCAATATGGTGATAATACAAAGGTATAATATTTTAATTAGGTTTTTGTCATATTCATTTTATCAGAGTCGGGCCTTTTTTTTAATTTGTCGAGAATTCAGACTCTCCCCATTGATGCTTATTATATATATTTTTTTAAATATGTTTCATTGTTTACCTCCAACGCACCCTGCAACTGAAACTACCTAATGCGGTCCCCACACACTGTTACTCGCGTGATAATAGTGGGAACACGTTACGTCGAGATATTAGTATCTACGCAATAGGGCCTCTATTACAATCACGTGATTTTTCACGTGTCCACACTAGTCAACTAGTTACCTGCCTGCTATGTAATAACGAATTGAAAAACGTAACTAGACATTAATTGCTAGTTACCTTTAGGTAGGTACCTACTCGACACCCGATGTATTTAAACGCATTTCTTGATGAAGTACCTACCTACCCTAACGTGCGTTACAATCTACTTTCCAAATAGATGCAATTAAGTGCATTGTGCATTCCGCGTGTGCATCTATGATCACCGTTAGGTACTAGATGTACGGAGCACCGTCATATTATCCCCTGCATGAATGTATTAATCTATCATACGATTATAACGAATGCGTGAATGGAAATTGCATTATTTTGCAGATAGTATGCACTTCGCTCACGATGAAAAATCTACGGTAGCAAAACACTAGTTTATCACTATTATAATTGAAGTGCATTTTAATGCAGTTCTATGTGATGGTATAATTGGATGAAATAATCAGGATTGTGCGTGGATGGCAGCTTTTAATTTCCAATAAAATTATCTATCCGGCTTACTAATTGATTCATTAAAAATATTATTCACCGTAGACGCGTGGCGAGTTTTCCGTTTTCCGATAGAGGAACAAAATGGCGGAAAATTTTACATTTGCTTTTTTGTTATATTTTCTAGACTGTCAGATAATATGTTTTTCGGGTTCGGCTGTGTAAGAAATTAGAACTAAAATTATCTACCCGTCTGCTTGGTTCAATATATTCGCACCTCACACTCTGGAACGCTTAAATTCTGAAACCGTCACTTTGGATCGAGATTGTAAACATCTATGCAAGATAGCTTTCATATTTCAAAGACAATAAGAAGCATTATTTTGTTCTCTTTCTGGTTAAAAGAAAAAATACATATGTTTGCATGAGAGGAAGAGAGATATATATAGGTTTTAAAATGTAAGGTCGCTCGGGACGCTTTTGGTCTTTTGAAAGTATAACGCGATTACGTGTTTTGGGATGTATTTATCCCTAAAAAAGCAGACGGGTTAGGGACCTATCAGGATTTTACAACCCGTTTAATCACAGGAGACCATATTTATCCCAGCTCACATAGGTCTAACATAAATCTCTATAACTCCCTTACTATCATAGTGAGAAATATGTTAACTTATCTAAACGGTGTTAGAGATGCAAAATACCACGCTTTATATTCAAATCAAAAAATAACCACTAAAAAGGTAAAATGTAGGTATACCTTTATGAAACCAAAGTTTTAAATAGCAATTTGAAAAAAAAATATATCTTTTGGAAATTTTTTATTAAGTACCTAATTATTTTAAATGAAAAGACAAAAAGTGAGGTGACAATAATAGGTCTATTAAAACATGTTTTTTTTTCGTTATCAGTAATTTTAGTTAGAAAAAACGTAAGGTAAGTCACTTTTAAAACTTTTTTAATGTTTGCATGTAAAATTTTAATATTTAAAAAATTATATGTTTATTTCGAATTATAAAATTTGAAGGCATATTTCATCACCTTTCAAAAACAGTTCTTAATTTTCGAATATGTTCAAAAATGTTCCATTTATTTGCATTTTATTGTAAAGCGGAAATATTTTGGCCATCTGAAAAATACGCCAAATTTCTGAAGGGAAGGAACTTTCGAGACGATCGCGATATCTTCTCTCGGCATCTGAACTGACACCTAGATAAAAATTGAATAAATTTGTTGGCCACCCAATATTATATTAACGTTTTTGGGGCCCGTGAGGGCATTGAAAAAATACTTTTACACATTTCAGTTACTCCTTGAAGTTATGAAAGTAAAATAAAATTATCAACGTAAATTCAAATTCACAATTTTTCACTTTAATTTGGGAGGCGGGAATGGGTACCGCCGCCCCGGGAACCTTTATTGGATAACCAACATCTCTGCCATAGGTCACCCCAAGTGATTCGCTACGTTTGGTGATTTAGCAGGGGTGCCGGGGTTCATGGGGTGATGTTTGTCTAGGTCTTGGAGGCAGATGACCAGGACACACTGAACCCCAGATTCCTACCCACTTTCCTTTTAAAAAAACCTCCACACAGCATCCCCAAAGATGATATACGCCCTGAGGGAAATTATTTTTCTCAGGGTCTCCTGTGTGGAGCTCGAAACTTTACTAAAACAATCTCAATCAATACTTGAAAAGTGAGGTCATAATCAAAGCGATCAAAGAGCGCAGACCAGCGTAATTTTCATTAAGTTTCATATCTCCACCATTGATATATCTCAACCAACAGGAGCCTTTAAAAGTGGCATCCTAATCAAAGCGGTCAATGAGCGCACTTGATGCTTCGCGGGTGCAGCAATCGTAATTTCCGTTTTATCCGAAATTCATATCATATCACTTCAAAAAGAAGTAAGTTCTTGCTATACGTTATTATACCTGTTATTTGTATTGTTTAATTGAAACGTTGTATTTTTTTAAATATCGATTGATCTCATCGTTTCCATGACACAATGCCCCCCTTTTCCCTTATTGGAACAATCTGTGTTTAATTAACTGTCCGTGTGGTTAACCCCTGAGGCCACCAGCGCCCATCTCCCCCTTCCATATTCCAACCAACCTCTAACCCAACTTGTAGGTACCTACCCTTCAAGGTAACCAGCTACAAGAAGGCAAATATTATTCCTCGATATATTATTGAGGTGGGTACATTATGATAATATTGTACAATTTACTAGTCAATGTCAATATTTGATGAATTCCAGTGGTCAATTATTATTAGCGTCGGTTATATAGTTCGAAGTTACAACCCATCATTTATTTAACAAAGATCATGGTCATCCGTCATATTATTATAGTTCTTCTTACAGGTATGTACGTATTTACTTAGGTGAGTAAGTAGGTACGTACTTAGTTCCTATTGCGAAATTAGACTAACATTATTTGATGGTACCTACCTACCCAAGTGTACTGCAAAGGTGGGAATGGCAATATTATTCTACATTCAGTGTCAATATTAGGTAAGCACTGGTCAAATCGGTGTGAAATATTATGTAGGTAAGTACCTACCTACTGATGTCCATACATTTCCTATTAGCTCTTCCATTTTACATAAATCTTTTTGTCTATTTATACTGCAGTTTTCAACTCATTTTCTGTTTCAGCATGTGATCGGAATCACAGAATACTGTTAATCAATTTTATTACAGCGTTGATTAACATTTTTAAATACTTATAACATATGATATGATTTTAGATATTCACGACCAAAATTATTTTTGTTGTTTGTTTTTGGGGCTCCTCCTTTAGCCAACATTTCGGACAGCGTTACAGTGTCCATCATGGACACTGTAACGCTGTCCGAAACGTTGGCTAAAGGAGGAGGTAGCGTAACACGGCATAACACCCCAAAAACAAACAACAAAAAAACTTATAACATATTGTTATAGTGAAGATATTCGAATTGTGAAACAAAAACTATAATAATATAGTAGTACTAACCTACAAAAATGCAGGGTGATCTCCTCTCATCTCACCATTATTGACTTTAGTATATATATTTGGTCGAAGTTTTAGTACAAACCTCTGGTCTGGAGCAGCTACTAAACCATAAACACATTTGTTTGATTTTTCTATCTCGGCAGATGGATTGTAATCAGAATATAGACGTCAGCTGACATAGTCATTGTGTTTATTACCCTGGTATTTCTAAGGGGTGTGCTCCAAGAGCTAGCGCCATTAATCCCTTGGCTATTATTGATGGTTACCCGGGACACGCCACACGCGTGCTAAACTCTTTTATAGGGTTGATTCGTTCTTGTGTTCAACACCTCGTCTGTGGTGTTGAACACAATAATGAATTTGGTTTTCTTCCTCCTATAACATGGTTTTCTAGATCTCTTCGTGGCCCAATTTTATTTTTCATTAATACACTCATTACTCTTTTCTTTGCTTAAATTACCTACCCGCTACGCCAACGGAACCTCCCTAAAGATGTATATATATACTCGTATAAGGTCCTTACAGTAATTAGGTCTGAGAATTCCCTCAGGTTTTCCTGTGCGATGAAGTCCGGTTTTAATTCGACCGTTTGGCATTTCATATTTCCGTAAATTTGTTTGTTACGTTCCGTTTACGTGGCCGTGTTGTACTACATTTTTATACCACCAGAGTTGGCATCATGTGGTGTTGTCAAATCGGAATAATCCGCATTATGGTAGGCACCCACCCGTAAGAAGAAAGTTAAAAAAAATTATCTTTCAGTTGCATTTCTTTGCACAAATTGTGTAATTCCTTATTTGAATTATATTAAACTAGCAAACCCGGCCACACGTTGCTGTGGCTAACGAAACCTTTATAACCAACGCCATATGTTAAATCCACACCGCCCGTTTATCAGCCCGCTGCTGTTTGGCCAGATATATTATGTATTTCAACTAATTTACACAAAACCTTGACAAATTATATAATTAGGTTTACACCTAAAAACCTTCCTCATGAATCACTCTATCTATTGGTGAAAACCGCATGAAAATCGGTTGCATAATTTAAAAGATTTAAGCGCACATACAGCGTGAGCGACTTCATTTTATACTTACCTACGTAGTTGAATATTTAAGCACCTACTTAAAAAAAATATATATTTTAGAAGAAATGCTGGTATTGATTTATTAAATGAGAGACATCAGAAACGTAGGTACATTTTTGGTAGCGAGGTCTACTGTTCACTTGAAAATAAACAAATCAATTAATTCTAGTTCATTGGTATTCAGGTCCATAGATTGGAGGCTGCGACATGTCAATCCAATTGTAATGGGCGTGTCAGTGAAGTACACGATACTGTAATTACCCCGTTTCCATAAATCTGGTCAATGACACCTGTAATACACATAGAACCAAATACTTGATCACTAACAGGTGATTTATGGCGATGGTTGTCAATGGGTTCGATACCATTTTAATGATCTATCAAACCATTTGAGCCCAAATTATAGGAATAGTGGTAAGAAATGACGACGAGTCAGATGTAATAGCAAACTACAGCAAAAAAAAATCGTTTTCTGAAAATCATTTTGAAAGTAGACGAACAATGCAGTACCGTCAAACTTTAGTGAAAGATTATTGATTATCCGTGAATAAGAAAACTTTTTTTTAAATATTGTGTTCGATTTACAAAGGGTTGTGTGCTAACCAAAGATATTGAAATATAAGTAGATGTGCTGTCTGCAGTTTTTACTAGGTGGGACTGCGCTTCCGGGTGTCACCGATATTGTTTTCCAATTAACAAATAAACTAAATGAACGAATAATTAACGAATAAACCAAACGAACTTTAAACTAAATGAACGAATTCTTTCCGTATCCAAACTATATTGTTAACCAATACTAATGCCCATCTTCAAAAAATCAACGAAATGAACAAATTCTTTTTGTATGCAAACTACTCTAATTAGGGCGTTGTCCGCCGACAGTTGCGCGGACACCATAGCATATCTCTTTTGTATTTGAATATGTTTGGTGCTAACCATCGAAATGGCATGTCAAGGTTGCTAGACCTAGGTAACAGTGGCGGTCCGTGAATTTTCAGTAGAGCGCGGCGCTTAGATTGAAAAATATGACGTTATTGACTTTGTTGTAGCTGAAAATGATTTTTTTTTTCAAAATTTTATCTTTTTGTACGAAGATCTTTTGGATTCTTTCAGTCAAGGGATGCGGCGCATCCACATACTGAAAGATCTTCGTACAAAAATTTGAAATTTTGAAAAAAATAAAATTCATTTTCAGCTACAACAACATCAGTAATTTTGTATTTTTCAATCTTAGCACTCTAGCTCACTGAAAACTCACGAACCGCCACTGCTGGGTACCCTTGTAACCAAGAAAATCAAAATTATTTCAATTGAAAAATTATTAGGACGCTTCTCTTAAATTTTCGCAAAGTTTCGGTGTGTGAGCACGAAATGAGATGTACATGTAGGTTGTAGGTGCCTACTCACACCAATTTTTGAACAGCCTGAAGATGCCTGTTGGAGGGTGAAACCAGTCAAAAAGAAATATGTGAAATTAAAAGGGTATCAATGACTGTTAAACGACTGCCAAAAAAATGCACATATTTTTAAAAATTATAAACACAATTAATAAAGTTATCCATAATACATACTTGCTATAACTTTTTACTAAAATTAATTCAGTGTGGTCAAGTATTTTGGCCCCAAATCCAAATTTAAGTTTTTTATGAAAAAGGTCGCACAGTGAGGAAGGTTAAAAATCATACATAATTCATATTTTGGTAGATCAGCTAGTTGTGATGCAATAAGGTTTATTAATATTTTTTGATAGGTATCAACGAAAAAGTTTAAAATACTTATTTACGCTTTTCCCTGAAAATCTATTTCCATGGTAAATTTTATTTTCGCAGTTCGTTTTCGCTGTTTAAATTCTGCAAAAATGATTGACAAACAGATTCATCACAGATAAAAATGTTATTTTTTCCCACGCATTCTCCCATCAAACAGTTAAATTTAATTCAGCTACGCGCTGCAATTACATTTAAAAAAAACCCTTTGATGTTAGTTACGCTTGTGCATTTCGCAGCCAAGTCAAATAACTGTCATTTTGACAGGCGCGGCAAATTTGAATTATTCCACCAATAGCCGGCGGTCTGTCGCGCGATTGGTCGAAAGGATTAACAAAAAATCTGAGTTTTAAAAACGAATTGATTTAAAAAATATGTATTTTTATTTATTGTTGTCAAGTTTATTTTGGAAAACTCCATTTTAATTTTAATTCTGTTATATATTCAATAATATTATTATTTAATCTATAAAAACACAGTTTATTATAAAAAAGTTCTGCTATGTAATTACTATCACGCGTGATAGCTGTTTCGCTCTCTGTTTGATAACGCCTTCAGAGGGCGAAACAGCTGTCAGGCGTAATAATAATTACATGGCATAACTTGTTTATAATAAACTGTTTTTTTATAGATTAAATTAAAATATCGGTGAATATATGAAAGAAATAAAAAAAAACTTTTGATGTTCGAATTCGGCGTTTGAAAATTGTACGAAGCGGAGAATTATTTGTATGTTTGTATTAGATGTTATTATATTAATTTCATGGACGAAAAAATAAACCAAGAAAGATTTTTTGTGTGTAACTCGAAAAATTTGATTCGAAGGTTCCAATTTATTGTAATTACTCTGCAAAATTAAACTTGTTTTCATTACTACGTGAATACAGAAGAACATTATGGACCGGTATATCAGCTGTTTTTTTTTATGTCCGCTGTGAGAGAGATTTACGTCCGTTAAGCTGCTGGAAAGATAAGCGTAGTGATACCATTAATAGTGATACCATGATTATTAAAAAGATTTCCATAAAATTTGAAAAAAACTTCCATCAGAATTCAAAACTTATATAAAAACTCAACTCCGTGTTAATAGAGTAAGAAGAAAGGAAAATATCGCCAATGAATTTCGTAACTTATTAGTACCTAACGTAACGTAATTCCTCTATGACGGGTGAAGAAGCAGCAGAAAAACCCAGGACTTCAATTTTAGTTTGAAAACCGAAGGTAATACTACCGCTATCAGTATTACTCCGGTATGGTAGAAATACTGTAAGAGAAATGGCAACAGGAAAAGTCACACATGGCTCAATAGGCCTTGTACACATTAAGTGTGCTGGACCAGAGGTTCATGTTATCCTAGCAAAACTATTTTTAAATATTGTACATTCCGAATGAAATGACGTAGACTGTAACAGACTATCTAAAAATAGAGGATAACCATTTTCGTTATTTGTTTTTGGGGTGTTATGCCGTGTTGCGCTACCTCCTTCTTTAGCCATCGTTTCGGACATCGTTGCAGTGTCCATCATCAGGGCAGATCCGGCAGATCCGGTAGATGTGGACGCTGATGATGGAAACTGCAACGATGTCCGAAATGTTGGCTAAAGAAGGAGGTAGCGCAACACGGCATAACACCCCAAAAACAAATAACGAAAATGCTTTTGGCCGTGAAAATCTTAAAACGTATCAGAGGATAACCAGTTCGAAATTCAAACCTGCACTGTCAACATCTATGGCAATATATTAAAATAACTCATTAGATATTATAAACTATGGAATACGCCAATCTATAGGTACCCGCTTTCAAGATCTAAGCAAAGCGTTTGATCGCGTATGTCACAATAAACACTGGGAAAAACTATTTTAAAGGGAAGTGGCGTAAGGCAAGGGGGAAGCATGCCTCTAGATGGCTTCAATACATGCCTACACCGATGTACTAATTCAAAGTCTTAATGACACAAAAAAGATTGCAATGGTCAAGTAGTACGTCTAAATAATATTTACGCAGGTGTTTAAGAAACTACGGCAAATATGTGAAGATTTTGCAAAAAATTTCTTTCAATTTGAGCACAAGGAGATACTTTTTAAAAAACAGCGATTTAAAAAATATATCAAAGCCCATGAATTACGTTAAATATCTTCTAAACTATAGAGTCTACGTAAAACTTTATTAAGAGATGACATCAGAATTCATCCGGAATGTACATAGAGATACCAATAGGAGGGTATAGATATTTAAAAAAAAAAAAAAATTCTGGTTAAAATAAAACTTATTCAGAAACGGCGATTGTTGATCTAAGTATAATAATATGAATTATTTACACAATCTATTCTACCGAGAATTAAAAAAATAATTAGGAAGTCACTTCATACCTTCACTTTGCAGTAATTATCATTTAATATTTGAAGCGCGTTAATTATTTAAGACGACACAAAGAATATTCATTTCTCAACCGTTTTTAATTTTAAAAAGTTATGACTTGTTTTTACATCACAAAGGGATTAAAAATAATAATTATCAAGTGATAATGACTTGAAGTTAATCCATATTTATTACTCTGATGGAAATAAAATAAAAATATGCCTTAAGAAACATAATCCTTTGGCATATTAAATCTTCTTTATGAATATTTTTTGTGCTTCTTAAATACTTTTGTTTTGTCTGAGAAGTATAATCCATGGGCGCACCGAGGGGCGGACAGTGTCTAAAAATGCAAGGGAATCTGCATAACGACAAAACGACGATATTTATTTTTGTCTTCGTGCTCATATCTAAATGTACGAAACTCTGAATTTAAGAACAGTTATTTTTAAAAGACATTGAATTTATTGGTTTAATATATTTTTGTTGTTAAAAAGATAGCAATTTTCAAACTGAATTATGTAGATTAGAAACGTTGCTTAAAACGGCTTTAGTCGTATTTAGTGACCAGCTCTGAATAGCCAGATACTTCCCCACATTCCTCTTCCTCATTTTCTTAACCTCACTTCCTTCAGCTTCACAACACAAAATAGTCCAATTTGTTGAGGATGACATATTTCCACTAGCTCCAGACAGTTACATGCAGTTGGGACTCTTGTGACGATTTACATAAAAGCCTTGTCGCACTCACTCCTTCATCTTAATCCAACGTTTCATACAGCCTGATAATGTTCTTCATCAGGGCAGATATGGTATGTGTTCGATGCAAGAAAATCATTGACGATACCTATTTAAAATCTTCCATATAGCCACATACATTGGAATAAATTAACATTTTCACTTAAATCTTTAAAAAGTGTTTTATCCCCAGTCCATAACGTCCCTGATTTGGAGTGTTGGGAGTAACAGGAGCACAGAGGGTGGGTGGGGTAAACGAAGCTCATCCCCTGGGATCTGGAACCCTCCTATGCTCGTGATATCCGAGGGATTATATCGCTGACTAATTAGCGAAACGAATAAGTACCACCTTCCTCTTACCTTACCCATTACCTATTATCAACGTACCATGGGTACGCAATAGGCACTAGCTTTACCTTTGGCTTTGCAGTGGAAATCTTCTCTTGACTTGCAGCCTTTTGTAATTTGTGACGTTACACTGCAGTCTACTGTAGATGGGTATCTTTTTTAATTTTTCATTATTAAAACAGTGAAGATGTTGATTGTTTCACAGGGAAATAATAAGTGCTGTTTTTTTTGCAATTAGCTAAGCAAGGATTAGTTGACAATATTTTTATATAACTTTCGTGGTAGATATGAGGATATGTCAGAATTATTATGCTATCACTTTCATATAATTTATTACTACGTACGAGTTAAAAAAATTAATGGAAATAGCATTTTTTTAAATGTTCAATCTTGATTTTTTTCTGATTTAAAAAAACCTTGCACAAATCTTTTTGTTTTGAAGAGTCGCGATAATTCAAGGTAAATAAAACTTGTGCTAGCAAAATTAAAATATAATTTACCTGCTATCATTTCTTTGTGTTCACATGGGACATGTGATGATGATATTTAGAGGTAGTATCAAGGCGATGCAATACATCGTGTACAATTCGGGACTAGGCCGCTAACAACAACACTCGTTATGTAGATGGCGATAAGGTTTAAATTCCCGTTTAATACTAGCCGCCTGTTTTGAATATTTAATGAAAAAAACATCGCCAAAAAAGTGTTTTATTTAATTTTGCGAACCTAGGGCACAAACAATAAATTTTCTAAATAAATAAATTTTCAAAATTATACAATAAAACCATAATGGGAAGGGTTCGTAAGTAGGAAGTTTTGAACTTTCAGGCAGTTTTTACAGGCCTGATACTTTATTTTTCCTGGGCTTCCATAAAAAACAATCTCTATTATTTGAAAAGCAAATATATATTTTTTAAATGAATACCTCTCAAGAGTACCAACTGCTCCCATCTGGAGCCAGTGAGACTATGGCATCCCCGATTGGGGTATGTTGTGAGGCTGAAGGTAGTAGGAAGGGGAATGAGATGGGAAAGAGGAACGTGGGAAAGTACCTGGCTATTTAGATCTGGTCACCAGACACGGCTAAAAGCCTTTTTAAGCAACGTTTCAATTCTCAATGGTGGTCTTTTACACCAGTGCGCTACTGAGAGTGTCTTCCACTCTTGAACGTGCCACAAATATACTATATATTATACTGTTCTTTTAATTAAAGCATCTGAAATATTTTTAAATGATCTAATTTCACAAAATCACATGAATTTGCATTACTTAGTGTTTCACCCTAAACAAAATAAATTACGTGGTGAAGTAATGTAGTGAGCTGAAAATTGTGCTAATTTCGTGATTCAGTTTGTGCTGCTTCGTACAAATAATTTTTTTGCGTTTCAGTTTTTAGTTTGAGTCCAAATGTTTTGACCTAATACCGAATGTGTTCCTTCAAGAAGATACATAATATTACGTAATATTATTTCATTATTATTACAATTAAGCATTTTAGAAGCGTCAACCATTCTGAGCAACTAACTCATCCATTTTACAGACATCCAATGCATGCCTACCTTATTGTCAGTTAATTTAGCCCATCAAAGAATACGACACAGTAATAAGAAAATAAGGGTTGTTTGTATTTAGCGCGCGGGTAGCAGAAAGCGCGGCAGGTAAACCGCGTGTTTAACCAAGCGACAAATTGATAAAGAGTGCTGCCTTAGACACTTAGATAACTTTCTTTCCACTGAACACACTGTCTAAATATCTAAATCTTCCCCTCTCCATGGCCTCCATTAGTCTTGATCTGGTTTAATTGAAATCTGAATAATTAATCAGCTTCGCGTATTTGGTGGCGAAGAAGTGAACTAGATGAAAGAGTAACAAACAGCCCTTTCGCTATTATTGTTTTAAATTTGTTTTTCATTTGGGCATTCCTTCTTTCTTCAAAGGTTTTTCTTCTCCGTAAAAGGTGTGTTGCACACCGTGCAATTTGTTACCTTGATCTGTAGAGACCCGTGGTCGAGCCTGTGATGCGCAGTGTTGGATATGACACGATTTCAGAATAAGTTTGGACGAGGTACTCAAATACTGAAATGAGGCGTTACACATCAAATGAGGTGATACCAGATAGTCGACGCTAAGCTATTTTTTTTTTAATTGTTTTTATTTCTTGCTAGAGCAATCCCGATGAGTTACAGAACTCATTTTAGGACAGGAGGAACATACAATTCATGGGTGGGAGGAAATAGTTAAAATTTTACATAGGATTTTAGATATAGAAAATATAAGTTTCACATACAATATAGACGAAAAATAAAAGACAGGTTGAGTAGAACAAACAACAATAGAAAACAATTAAAGAAAAAGGAACAAGGTTATACAGATATGGATGATTACAACTAAATGTAAAAGAAAATAAGCGAAAAAGAAACAAGACAATTGAACATGACATCCGACGTTCTTTAAAAATATTCTTTTAAAGCATTACTCTGAATTTTTTTATTTTGCTGGGTTCCCTTGTACATATCTGGTAGCGAATTATATAGTGTATAGGCAACATAGTTCAGAGATTTTATCCCATATTTTATAGTGTGTGTTTGAGGTATGCGGATTTTATTGCTATTTCGAGTATTGTGAGTGAGGATGTCTTGATTGTAAAGTGGCTTGATGTTAGTGTGAGTTGATTGTTGGGTAATTTGTAGGCTGGTGCTTGTGACTTCATGTTTAGGAAGGACTGAAGAATGAAGCTACATGTTTTGTGGAGCGGGCCCATTGGCTGCAGCCTTAGTAACTTGTACTTAAATACGGCCCTGCCCTTGAGAAAAGCGTCTTTAAAATTTTGTAAAGGTTTTTATTAAATGTAGTAGAGACTACATTAATAATTATTTATTAGGTACGAGGGAATAAAACACCATCAACAGAACATAAGTTGGCTAAAATTTTAATGATCCTGCAATACGTATAGGTCTCGCAAGTTAAGTTGACTTCATCACAGTACTCACACAGATGCAGAACTTTCATACAGCGTGTTTCGTTTTAGGCTTTAAAAAAACAACAATAATTTTTTCACAATTGAGAAATCGAATCCAAAGCGTGTTGAAGTCGGTAACATAAAACTAATGTTGTTTTACAACATTTTTATTTAAATACCAAAGGTTTAGGAAGAAAAATAAAGTTTATTAACTAAATGTGATCTTCCCACAAGCCGCCACATGCCGCTACACGTTTAATAGGCATAGATTTTGAAAAGCAAACTACTTTTAAACTTAATTACCAAAAGAAACATCGGTTTCGGTCGGGATAGATGGAAAAATTCGATTTTCATTCAAAGTAAAAAATTTCCCATATAAAACATCTTCATTGCCGCCATTTTTTTTGTACGGATTTGACATTTGTAAAGTTTCGTTTCAAACTCGATATTACTTGTACTATTGTGTAGAATCGAAGTGTGTTTGAATTGTGTTTTTTACTCGTACTATCACGTGGAATCACCTCCCGAAGTGCACTTTTCCCCCGGACATCCTATATATTGAATTATACTGATATAATAGTGAATTGATCATTATAGTAGACATTTCAAATAAAAACATAAAATGAATCACACATCACTTACACCAGTGATTCCCAAAGTGGTCCAAGTGGACCCCCGGGGGTCCATGGGAGACTCAACGGGGGTCTACGTCGGCGTGATAAGAAAAATGGGGGTCCACAAGTTGTATGTGGGGGTCCACGAAAATTTATCTGGTTTCGATAGTAAATAAAAAAAATGTTGGCTTGACTTTAACTATCAATTTAGGCAGATAATACACTACTCACAAAAATTAAGGGACCAAAAAAAAAATTTTTTTTCGGTGATTTTTGACAGGCTGTATTTCGGTGAAAAATGGTTGTATTCTGACTTTAAAAAAGCAATTTGAAGCTTTAAGATTATAATTTTCATGTTTTGGCAATTTTTTTTAGGAGCTACGGTTCTCATGCAATCCTAATAAATAGCGCTACGGTTCTCATGCAATCCTAATTTTTTGCTATTTTTTTGCTATTTTTTTGGTACACGGGCTTAAATTTTTTTTTCAGTTAGGTCTTTTTTAAACCTCCCTTAATTTTTTGAGTAATGTATTTTTAGAAGGTCAGCGACTGTTACTAGTGAAAACTTGAATATTCGATATATATGTAATTCCATTAAGGTGGGAAATGCAGGACTAGGTTTTTTTTATGATTTTCATGAATTTTTTACGCACGGAAGAAATGTGTATAATTTATTGAAACTTTGAGGTCATTTTACACATCTATTTAAGAAAATATTGTGAATTTTTCGAAGCATTTCCTCGAAAAATATGAAAATTATCAGCTGCTATACATCGAACATCATCATCAGACGTAGCTTTGTGTGCATTTTGTAGGCCTCAGTTTTCATCTCAAATCAATATAAATGGAAATTAAATTTTTTACTGGTGTGTAAACAGAAAACCTTGATTTTTTGCCATTTTTGTTTTACATTTTTTTGAAATTAAAAATACTTTTGACAATTATATAACTACGAATTTCGGTTCACATAGAGCGTAATTATATAAATAAGGTATTTGGACATTTTTAAAATGTTTGAATAAAAACTTTCTGAGTTAAGTGCACACAAATTCCAAAAAAGTCGTTTAGAGAAAAATGAGTTTCAAGTTTACCACGCGGTTCGGCACAAACACCCTCGTATTACCGGAACGAATTAAAATTTTTATTTAAAACTTTGGGAACATATTCTTAAATAGTTATACTAACAATTTATGAAAAAAAATGACTAATCTACGTGTCTTTCCCCGTCTGTAAAATATTATTTGAATAAATAGAACACAAGAAAATATACTATTTTTTTTATACCACTCCGAATTTAGGGTTGGAACTCAACCGCGACGCAAATTTCCATCGTTAGATCTAATCTTCACATTTGATCAGTTTTGGGAATATGGTAGAAATGTAGCAGCAGGGGGACCACCGAAATGAGTTAAATTTTGAAAGGGGTCTACGAGAAAAATAAGTTTGGGAACCTCTGACTTACACAAACCATATCTGTAATTTTTCAAAATCACGGGCATGGCGCATGCGCCAGTATAACAACACAAAAAGGATGTAACACAACACAGGCTGTACTGTACATATCGGTAACATTCGAAATTGAACATGTGTAACTATAATACCGTCCAACGGTTGGGATTTTTTTTTAATTGTAAGGCTGTTTAAGTATTAAAATTTCGGAAGTCGAATCATTTGCTGTTGATTACTGCTGAAAAGAAAAAAGGAAGAAGAATTTAATTTAAAAAAAAACATACAACGTGAAATGACAACAGTTTAGAAAACAGGTGAACTTCAAATACATCGTTAAAGTTACTTATTGAAAATAGTAACAACACTATGAGATCGATAATTCAACGTTTTTTGTAAGCTTGAACTGTTATTAATATTTTTGTCAAAATGAAAAAAATAAGAAATCTAATGTTGAAAAACTAGTAGATCGAGAAAAGATCACCACCACGTGCATTTTCTCCACAAAACACTTCCGTAAAAGAGAAAGATCACGAAATGAAGATGAATTCAGGGTAATCCAGTTGAGCTTAGTCAGGTGGCACCTTTTGGCACTAATCTGACGTGCCAGGGCCAATTATGGCACAAGACAAATTCACTAACACTTTAGCGGTGACGCAAACCTTTGTCTTGTGTCACGAACAAATTCCTTGGGACCTCGTTGGAATTGAAAATAATTGTTTGAAGTGCGGAATGCAATGTTATTCGGAAACATCGATGTCTGTTCAACGTCTTGTAGGTAGGTATCTGGAAATTGCTGGAAATAACTCTATCGATTTTTATTTAGGTTTGAATTATTCGTAAAAAATATAAATATCCTAATGTCATAAATATATATGAGGTAGTTACCTATATACCTAAACAAAGCAAAGACTAGTGGTACCATTACAAGTTTTTTATGTTTAGGTGTTGGATCAAATACCTAGCTCTGACGCTTTTTCACCATGATGTCACCTTACAAAATCTATTTTCAGAATTAGTGAATGTATTTTTTGGTTTCTATCAGAGATTGGTTAATCACAAAGCAATAATAAAAAAAATCTGAAAAACTGTAGGTAGGTATCTAGGTAGTTTCTGTTTCATCACAGGCATTCTCAGTGGGAATACATTTTATTGTAGATACCGTGAATAAGTAGGTACCTACATTTACATGAAAAAATCGTATCATGTGTTTCTTTACTCGTTTTCATTTTTCATTTATACCTAAAGTTGCTGCTTCAAGTTTTTAAAGAACTAATTCGGCCTCGCCAACCATGGCAGCGTGGCCGAGCGGTCTAAGGCGCTGGTTTTAGGCACCAGTCCGAAAGGGCGTGGGTTCGAATCCCACCGCTGTCAAAGAATATTTTTTGTTTTTTTTTAAAGAAATCATTAATGTGTATGAAAGAAATGTGTTTATTTTATTATCTTGATGACATTGAGAATATTGCATTCATGAAATTTTATCTGCATAGGAATTGTTATACATAAATATTTATTATCTATTGTCAATCACACATAGGTACCTACCTACCATACGGTTATCTGTGCTGTGCATTAGTTTGGTAGGTAGGTACCTACCTAGTCCTGCGTGTACGAGAATAATACTCTGGTTGAATGAGCTCGAATCATCGCGTTATGTGATACCTACCTACCTACCTACTCCGTGACTCAAATTTGCTTTGAACTAAGGTGTCATTTTTAAAATTGGAATCAGTTGTGTAGAATTTAGGCGAGCCCATCATATTTTAATAAAATGGCTAAATGGAGAATTTACCTTCCTATAATATTTTATTATTTAAAAAAAATGGATTGATTTGTCAAGAATCAAGATTTCAAACTATCGTGATATTTCCTGAGCCTGTAAAATATTTAAAAAAAAATTGTTGTAATAATAATATTTACATTAAAATTCATTGTGTGTGATCACAATTTGCGTCTCCAAGACAGACGGGGATGTAGCTCAGTGGTAGAGCGTTCGCTTTGCATGTGAAAGGCCCGGGGTTCGATCCCCCGCATCTCCAAATTTTTGTTGCGGAAATTTTTTTTTTCTCTAGTGAAAACAAACTTCTACCAACATTTATTTAGTCCTCCATGCCTTCTCTATCAAGGAGTTAGGTTCTTTTATTTTGGCACGCCAAAAATACGCTCCATAAAAAATTTCGATACTAATTTCGATAATCTTTGTTCTGATATTTATATTATTCCTCTCCTAGCTAAGTCCTCCATTATTGCACAAGCATCTTCCATTTATAATAATGGCAGATTGTGAATTCAATATTGTCAGGTTATTCGCTTTTCGCAAACAACCACGTTGATGTTTCTTTTCAACATGCCTCTTGTTGGTATCGTTCGGCTGAACATTCATAGATGTCGCTACTCTGCCGATATTTCACATATTTTTTATCAAACAGCAAATTAAATTGTAATATAAAAATGCTAATTACTATTGTGTGTCTGAAACTGTGAGTGGTGTGGTATATTTATGCTGAAACTCCAGTTCAAAGAACTCTAGAAATAAGATTTGCTTTCAATTTAAGTGGCATTGTCAAAATTGGAACTGTTTGTTTGAACAAATTCAGACAAACAATATGGAATGTAACTCCATTATAATTCTAAAAAGATTGCCTACTAGTTTCATCATTACATTACATTATCATCATACGCGACATCTACAGGGAAAAAAATTAAATAAGTAGGTAGCTAGATTAAAAATAACATATTTATTTTTTACATTCGTTCCACACAGAAAGCCCTGAGGAAAATGATTTTCTTTAGGAACATGTGGGGATGCTTTGTCAGCAAAGAAAGCAGATGAAGATCGGAAGGAAAAAAGGAATGAGGGATAGGTAGGATTGGGGTTCATTGGGTCCAGGAGTGATGGACGTATGAATCCATCTCTCCCATTGTGGCGCAAGTCGATGAGTCGAGACAGTCCTGATGGAGAGGTCAAAAGGTCTCCCTCAACCGGCTTTTTCAATCCCGCCCGCCATGCAGTTGCCGAGCAGACGCTTTCGCCGTCACGACCTGCACAAACTTCACCCCATGAACCCGGGCACTCCTGCTAAGTCACCAAATGTAGCGAACAACTATTTTGTTTCTTTTCCCTCTTTTGGGGGTGCGCTAGACCTCGTCCCTGCATCAAAAGGAGTCGGTCGACGACAGCACGGTGCCCTCTAAAATCATTTGCGCCACCCCCAGCAACATGTGCAGGCTTGAGGTTTGGGAGGCGACCTCGGCTCTCCTTCGCCTTGCCTCCGGCTACTCGACGCTGAATTCCTTAGGGTCGTCGGGCATTTCCCCCCAATCTCCCATTTTCTTTTCTTTGAGGCATCACTGAGGAACCGGCTAAGGGGCGCGGAAGCTGAGTCTGGCTCACGGCTAGACCGAACGTCATGCGCATTCTTGCTGGGACTGTCAATCGATTGGAGAGGACTCCCAACCGTTTGCTATGCCCTTATTATTTATGTACTGTGTCTTCCTCCCAAATAGGTGCTTGTTGAATATGCTGGATACACTCACCCAGCGCTTGCCACCTCGTGGACTTTCACTAACCTGTCCCATTGTCTTGTCTATATTCTGTCATACTAACACATATTGTATCTTATATTTCCCGCTAAGCACTTGCATACTGCTTGCTAACAACGTATGCAGGGACATTGGAGGTCTACATTCGTTCTAAACTAAATGTAGCTTCGTTCTTTCAAAAAAAATTAGAGTCCTTGCGAGAGCCTTGAAGGATTAACCATCCGTTACTTATACCAGGGCGGGTGAGTGGTGGATAACCTCCAATGACCTATGACAGAGGTATTGGTTATCTAATGAAGAGTTCCTAAGGCAGCTGCATCCATCATACCCGCCTCCCAAAATGATTACGCGAACCTTACGTGTGAATATTTTCGTGATTTAAATTAAACACTTTTTGTTTATGTTTTCTTCTACTTTTATTTCAATAAAAATATATATATATATAATTAAAACTATACACCCCACACGCACTATATATAATGACAACGGTGAAATAATTCATTTAATGTACGTGTTTTTAGCGACATATTTCGAAAACAAACCAAACTTTTTGAAACCATAAATATAAGAAATATCTCAAAAGGACCATCACGTCTGCTAGAGGTCCTCAATGTAGTTTTGTGTACTTAAAATGTAATAACACATTGTTTAGCCAATAATTGAAATATGTAATAATATTTTCGTTATTGTTTTTGGGGTGTTACGGCGTGTTGCGCTACCTCCTTCTTTAGCCAACTTTTCGGACAGCGTTGCAGTGTCCATCATCAGGGCAGATCCGGCAGATCCGGTAGATATCCGGTAGACACATCTATCTCCGTAGATCATCTAGATCTAGATCCGGCAGATCCGGAGATAGATGTGTCTACCGGATATCTACCGGATCTGCCGAGCTGCCCTGATGATGGACACTGCAACGCTGTCCGGTAGACACATCTACCGGATGATGGACACTGCAACGCTGTCCGGTAGACACTTCTACCGGATCTGCCGGATCTGGCTAAAGAAGGAGCAAGCGCAAAACGGCATAACAAACCCAAAAACAAATAAGGAAAATACTTTTGGACGTGTAAATCTTTAAACGTATCATGTAATAATATTGTCAAAAACCTAGCACAAAATAGGTAATATTTAATAATACAGCCACTACCAGTATGAAGGTGTAGGTATCTACTTATTAGAGGTTCGCCCTGAATGAACTATTAGTCGTTTATTTGATAAAAATAATTGTTACATGCAATAATTCGTTATCAATTTATTCAGTGTAGCACGGAATTTTAAACAACAGTTACGCAAATCATAGTTCGCTGTTTTATTTGTTAAATTTATTAATTATTATAATATAATGTAAGAAGTGTTGTGGATATTTTTAGTAAGTATAAATGGATTAGTGAAGTGAACGAGTGTGCATGCATATATAAATTTATTGTGGATTCTGTCGTCTTAGCTTCAAAATGCATCCGATTAAACGCGCTGACAATGAGAATCGCTATCGCGGCCGCAGTAATACATACCATTCAGGGATTCTTTTTGATAAACGGAATCCTTCCACACCTTTCGAAGAATTTCATAACCAGGGTTGCAAGATTCCCGATCGAAGAAGATCCACAGAATCTCAGCTGCAAGGGCAGAAGACCACGTTAAAACAAAAGAAATTTCGCAATCGTTTAGAAGCCATTAGTAGTTACAGTGACTCTGGGGTTATTGTTGAATCAGACAGTGAGGAAACTTATGATGAGTTTTATAAATCTGGAAAGTCTGAACTTTATATGTCTCTGGAAGACCTGGATTTGAGCAGTTCAGGGTCAGAGTACGAACTCGGAAAGACGAAGTGGAAGTCCAAATCTGAAGACTTTTCGTCTCAGTTTTTCGGGTGTGATCGTGGATTGGGAAGTGAAAGGAAGAGGTCTTGGTGCAGCGTGTCCACGCAGACTCCACCATTGGAGCAGGTGTTGTTGGAGATGCAGATGGAAAGAGATTTGAAAGGTAGGATTTTAGTTTTCATTGTAATATTCAGTAAAAAGTTAGGTAAATATGCAATTAGCCCACCTCACGGATAATACGGAACGTTCGTGTTGTCGAAGTTTGATGCACGGATAATACGGAATGTTCCTTTTTTAACTAATAGACAATCAAATATGACATTTGTCGGAAGTACCAATCTTATAAATAAATTCTCTAAAATAAACTCGCATTTCATCATAATTTAAAAAAACATACCAGGTTTTGAATGGTTTGTTTGATAAAGCAGGGTTTGTCTAGCGGGTTTGTGTAATTATTCTAATACATTTCTTTCCTTGTTCTACTGTTATAAATACAGGTACAAACTTGCCAATAATGCATTAACTTTGTTTTACGCCAAAATACTTTTTTATGATTGGCAGCATTGATTAATTGTCTATGAAATGTTAAAACAAAAACGATGAATAAAAAATGGCGTTACCGCGTGAGTGAATTAATTTTAACAAAATTAAAATGTTAAATGCATTTTTTGCATGTTTTTTGGTCTCCCCCGACATAAATACTCACTTTTCGTAATAATAAAGCTAAATCTAACTGTTTGAATAAAAATATTCCGTATTAACGATTAAGCGGTTTAATGCATAAATAACAAAGGTTACGTAGGCCTAGGGTTGCCATCCGTCCGGGTTGCGTATTTACAATCCCTACCGCGTTTCAGTCGCTTTAAATTTTCAATATCAAAATTTAAATATTTAGAAATAAAATTATTAATTTCTAATATACACATCAGAATGATTATTTTATCTAGATTTTAGAACAATTTTTGTTTTTGCAAAGTGACAAAAATTATCAATATAGAGGTGTATTTACAATATATGGGAATAATATTAAAATTTAAATATTTAGAAATCAAATTATTAATTTCTAATATACACATCAGAAAGATTATTTTATCTAGATCTTAGAACAATTTTTGTTTTTGCAATGTGATAAAAAATAACCAATATAGAGGTATATTTAAAATGTAAATTGTCGTTACCGCGACTGAATCGGTATAGGTTTTGTAAATACGCGTCCGGGTTTCCCCGGATTTGTCCTAGTTTAGAGGGCGTCTGGGGAGCGTCCGGGCGGGGTTTCATTTGTAGTCCGGGTTTAAAAATTTAAAGTCTTGGGCCAAAAAAAAACACGAAACAAGCGTTTAAAAAATGCACACATGATTTCTACAAGGAAATCCAAACGTACATCGAAGAATGGATGAAACCGTTAAAACAATTTGAGAAATTTGACTGGATGTTTTTGCCGAAAATTAATAACAACACAGAACGGGCTCTTATTGAAGACACTGTGCTTTATTTAAAAGACAATAACATAGATATTGACGACGCAAAATTAATTGACGAGTGGGTGAATTTAAATGCTTTTTGCCAAAACCTACCTGAACAAGGTAACCTTTTAAATTCAAATCAACTTTGGGTACAATTTTTTTAAACAACAAATGCGAATTTATATTCGGAATTGATGAAAATTGCACAGTACTTTTTTTGCATTCCGGCTCATAATGCCAACGTGGAGTGAATATTCTCATTAAAAAAACCTGTTGACATGTCCGGGTTGTGGGCACTAAAATCCGGGGTTTTCACGCGTCTTGTCCTGGTTGCCAAATTTTAGAGATGGCAACCCTACGTAGGCCGGGGTGAAATGACGGTACATTTCAAATTATATAAAATGGCCTAATAAATAAAATAAATATCAGATATCACTAATAGGTAGGTACAACTTAAAATTTTCGATTTTCACGAAAAACTATTTAAGCTACTCAATTGTTTATTCTGAATTATTAATCTTTGTAAAATAATATGAACCCACCTAGTTCAAAACATTATCATAGGGATGAGACCAGTTATTTAGTCTTTATTTTCATGTTTGCACATTCTAAAGTTACATTTTGGAGAACATTTGTTTTAAATTTAAAAAAATTATTGACTTGTTTTTAAAAATAAGCAGTTAAAATATGAAATGAAAAATACATCTAGGAATGAAGTATTTATAATATGGCCTATCATTATCATATTAATCAAACTTGAGTATGAATTCTGACATGATTTGATGAAAAAAATTCTTAGGAAAGAATAAATAAAGAGGGTTAGGTAGGTAGGTACCTATTTGTTTGCAACGAAACGAAATCGGGTCTATCAACTTTTACACTGGCATTTAATTTCTAATTGCATACCATTGAAGAGATTCACCGTTAAAAATATGTCGCGGGTGTTTCCGTGTGCCCGGAATAAGTGCAGTTTTTCCTTACTTGACAAATACCTACTTTATAAATATAGTAAATCTTCCATGAGCAAATAATCATTTTCAATGGGCTGTCTGGGACGGTGACCGGAAAATTCAGAACGATATTAACTCAGAACCTCCCTTGAAAAGTCATTAAGAAAGAAATGAAAAAAATTGAATATTGGTTAAATAGGTTACGTTAGATTGGTTATGGGATATTTTAAAATTATTTTTGTCTTAGCTTTTAATGACTTTTCAAAGAGGTGTTGAGTTGACTTGATTATGAGTTGGCATGGAACCGTCTGGGACCTAGGAGTCGATGGTCTTATACAAACCAGCGAAATAACATTTCTTAGGATCTAAGAATTAACTAACACAAAACTTTTTTTCATACATTCTCAAAATTATCCGAAAATAAGGAGTGACGTAAATAATCTCCGAAAATTGTCGGTACATAAAAAATCAACCTGTAAAAAACAAAGTTTTTTTTAAACTTTAATTCCTACGTCTATTTTCGAATGTCTTTTATCTCTCATTTTTTTTGGTTTGACTGAGGCTTGAACCTACTACACTCTATATCTACTTTAGGCATTGGAGTCAACAACACTATGAACTGAGACAAATCCCGATTTGATAAAAACTACGTTTTTGCGAATGTCTCTTCGAATTTCAGAGAATGTCCGCGTGTGTGCGTGATTGCCACCAAAAGTTGATAGAATACTTACATTGACATCAACAACAGTTATATCTGCCGGGTTTCAGTTCGCTCCATCAGATCGGATGTCTGGAAGTGGATTAATTTCCACTTCTAAAATTTCATTTCAAACATTAATTAATTTATTCAACAAAAAAAATCAATATTCAAATAGATGTTTTTAAAAATACAAAATATTGGCGTCAAGTCATGCATAATACCGGCGTTCTCACTGTTTTATATCGAAAATTGTAAATGTCTAACGCACGTACGTGCAAAACTTAGTTTCCTTCCAATTCGACAGAGCGGAACACCAAATCCTTTCCCCCAACTATTTGCAAAAAAAAAAACCAAGGTGAAAAAAAAAAAATAAAAGGGTTTTTCGTAATCTCCTTTGACGGTGACCACATCCCGATTGAATATTAATAGAAAACCACAAGTGGCAATATCCGCAATTTCCTAAAATTTCCTAGGCAGTTAGGGGTGGCGAAGATTGGAATTTATTCACCGGACAACCCCTTGAAAGGGTGACAAATAGAATGGGGCTTCCTACATAAGTATTTTTACTTTTTACAGATTGAAACTGGACAATCTAAAAGCCTCATGAATAAACTCAACATGCTAACTCAATTTTCAAAAACAAATCACGACTTGAATGTTTATTTTTTAATTTATTTATTTATTTATTTATTGTTGTTATACGCCCGTAGGGGCTTTTACATAGATTGGAAAATAATATTTAAGATATCTAGGATAACACATACATAGAATTTATACCAAAAGTTATAAAAGTGAAAAAACTTTTAAAAATATACAAGTAGTTTTTAAAGAAAAAAAAAACCACTTGTATAATCTTGTGGAAACCCGTGAAATATTTTAAACAATGTAATATTTAACAATAACATAGAACAAAATATAATATAAACATTACAATAACAAATCAAATCGTTAAATATATTATACCCATGTTACAATAATTTGTAGGATTCAACAAAGTGTTGGTTTAAATTGCATTTTAGAATGTAAAGGGAATCAGCAAATACATCTACAATACCACCAAACTTGTTGCCTAAATAATGCATCCTATTGGTAAGTGAGTGTGATTGATAGTTAGTTGTGTATGTGTTGCAAAAGAATGTTATATTTTGTCTAGTATTCCTTGTCGGTACAAGAAGTTTAATAGTAGAAACGATGGCAGGGCTGTCAATTAGGTTGTTCATAATTCTGTACAATAAAATTAGGTCTGAAATGATTCTTCTGTCAGACAGCGTAATTAAATTTAGTCGATTCATTAAACTTAAATAATTAATGTTTTCTATTGGAATTTTGAGTTTGAAATTTAAGTACCTAAGAAATTTGTGTTGAACTCGTTCTATTTTGTTAGAGTGTACTTTATAGAAAGGGGACCAAATAGGTGAATTATATTCAACTTGACATCTAACTAATGAAATGTAGAGTGTTTTCATGCAATCCAAGGACTTAAAATCAGTTAGGGTTCTACAAAGGAAGCCAAGAATCTTTAAAGCCTTATTAGTTATATTATCTATATGTGGTGTGAATGTTAAGTTTGAATCGAATATAACTCCCAAGTCGCGAATTTGTAATACTGGTGTTAATTTAACATTATTTAAATTATATTCATGTAAAATATGAGAATGAGTTCTGGAAAATCGTATTACTTGACATTTCTCAGTATTCAAAAATAACATATTTTGTTCGCACCATTTAAAAAATTCATCTAAATTAGCTTGTAAAATTAGGCAATCATATATATTTCGTATTTTTTTAAACAATTTTAGATCATCTGCAAAAAGTAGGACTTGTACATCTTTAAATATGTTTACAATGTCATTAATGAATATTAAGAAGAATATTGGGCCGAGGTGGGACCCTTGCGGGACACCACTTGTGGCCTCGAATACATAGGATTCTATAAAATTAATCCTCACACTAAGCACTCTATTACTGAGGTAACTGATAATCCATGTCAATAAACTTCCTTTGATGCCTAACAGTCGGAGTTTGGATATAAGAATGTGATGTCGAACCTTATCAAATGCTTTACTGAAATCAGTGTATATAGAATCCACTTGTTGTTTCAGACTAAGGGATTCGGATATGTAATTATTATAGATAGTTAAATTACTTAAGGTAGATCGACCTCTGATAAAGCCATGTTGGTTAGGAACAATAATATTGTTGATAGGTTTTACAATGGTATCTAATACTAATGACTCGAAAAGTTTGGGTAAAGCAGACATAATACAAATAGGTCTATAGTTTGATATATCGCTTTTGTCTCCTTTTTTATGAATAGGCGTTAAATAACTCTTTTTCCACAGAGCCGGAAAACAGCCAGATGCTAAGGATTTGTTAAAAAGTTTTTGTATGGGATATATCAAACTATCAATGCAAGTTATTAAAAATATGGGAGGAATACCATCAGGTCCAGCAGATTTATTACTATCCAATGCTTTTATGCCCCTTTTTAAAGATTCTAATTTTATGAAACATTGGCTTAGGTTTAATGACTCTTCCACTGAAGTAGTGGGGACTGCATTGACAGGAATATCTTTGTCGTAAACACTTTTAAATGAGTCAGCAAAGAGATTAACTATACCCTCGATACTGTCAGCACATTTTTCTTTAAAATACATGTTATTAGGATATCCACAGTTATCGTTTCGCTGAGATTTAGTAAAATTCCAGAATTTTTTCACATTGTGATGACGTACCTCATTTTCTATTACGTTAACATAGTTACTATAGCATTTTATTGATAGTTCTTTACATTTTTTTCGTAGTTTAGTAAATGTTATATAATCGTTAGGATTTCTGGTAAGTTTATATTTTCTGTGGATACATTTTTTTTTTATTAATTAAATTAGTTAATTCTTTTGTAAACCATTTCGGATAATAAGATGATTTGAAGCTAACCCTGGGAACAAATTGTTCTATAGAGGTATTTAAAATCGAGTAAAAGTGTTCTAATTGATCATTTATATTATTTTCCTCATCTAAAAAGGACCAATCTGTTTGGATAAGGTACTCAATAATATGATGGTATTCAGCTTTGGAAAAGTTATACGATGGGGCACTTGTTTTTTTTGAAGATGTTAAAGGCATATTTGTTATGATAATATCCAATGGTGGGTGGTATTGATCTAACGGTAATAATAATTCGTCGGATAGTTCAACCACTATTTTCGAATCACTTGAAAACACTAAATCCAACATTCGATTGTTAAAGTTGAAAATCTTGTTTGATTGAGTTAGTCCCAAGAATAAAGACATATCACGAATTTCACTGCATTTATCACACTGTAATTCTGCTTGGTTTGTAGCAGGTCCATTGTCATCTTGGCTGGTCCAGTTGGGAAGGTTATAATCACCGGCAATAATGAATTTTGCTTTAGGATATTTGAATTTGAGTACTTCTATGTCATCAATGTGATTTTTATATGTTTGCAAATCAGATGCAGGTGGGATATAGACACAGCCGATAATAATTTTTCCATTAGGTATATTGAGCAATACAAAAATTTGTTCAACACTTTTGTGTTTAACCGGTAATTTAGTAGATGATATATTCTTGGATACGCACAGCATCACACCTCCTCCGTTAGACTTTTTGCTCGTAATAGAATTTCGATCAGAACGATATGTGGTATAGTGATGTAGGCCTAATTCAGACGAGCTGATGTCAGCATTTAACCATGTTTCAGTTAAAAACAGAATGTCGTGTGAGAAGATTGGGGAGTTAGTTTTAAGTTGGTGCAATTTTGTACGCATTCCCCGTACATTTTGATAATATCCTGTAAGTCTAGAAAATCTGTTCTGTTTGTTTTTCAGTTTTTTGATTGAGTTTTGATGATTTTGGGAATTCCATTGAAATGTTTGATTCGTAAATCGACTTCGCCCTTTTCTTTCCTCTCTTCTAATTCCTTCCAGAGGTCAGTTAAATGTTGTCTTTGTTGTAGAGTCCTATCAGGTTTGATTATAATTCCATTGGACAGAGTAGTTTTGTTAAAGAGTATAAGTTTCGCCTGTTTGACTTCATCGAATTCTAATTTAATTGGCCTGGTTTTGTTTGGAATTTTACTTCCAAGCCTGTAAATTTTCACATCTTCTAGATTGAACTCGCTATTAATTTCACTAATAGCTGCTAATACCTTTTTTCCATCCTCCAAGACGCTCACCGTGGTAGAGTTAGAATTACATTCGGGGACGTTGAGTAAAATGACGTTCTTCGAGCGGGTCTTGCGTTCCTCAATCTCAGCGAACACGTCACAAATTGGTGTTGTTTCCTGTGGTAATACTTTCTTTTCGATAATTTTTTCGAATGTCATAACTTTTCCTTCAAGAACTCCAACAGTTACTCCAAGGTCTTGCATAGTTCCAGATAGATTAGAAAGTTTACTGAGTATTTTTGCCATTTGGTCTTTTGTTATTTTCAAAGCAGGATCGGTAATGGCATTGTGGATGCTATTAATCTCATCCTTAGCTTTGTTTAAGTAAGCAATTGCTTCATTATTATTCATTTCGAAAGTGAGATTTTTTTTAAAGAAAATAATATGAGTGACAACCCAGCTCGCAATGTAGGTAGGAACAAAATTTGCTTTCAGTGAATTTGTTACTGATACAACAGAACTAAATTCAAATAAAAAATAAATGGATTATTGTTTTCGAAATGTCAAAAAAATATTTTAATTAGAAATGTCAAAATGATTTTAAGTTTGATAAAAAGTCACTATAAATACATACTGAATTTATGAAATTTCACTGAATTTATGAAATTTCACTAGGGAAGTGGTCCGAAAACACAAAAAGCACAAAATTGAATATTTTCAAACGATTATTACCGTTTTTAATAATTATTAATTGGCGAACGTTTGGTACGTACTACCTAGACTTGCGAAACAAAAGACATAATTAATGCAACGTTAACGTTTCTGCTGGAGACACTAGAGTTTTTCATTTACCCGCGAAAACTAATGAAGTTAATGTAAATTATTAGTATATTATTTTATTTTTTAACTTTATGAGTAAAACCTCAAATTGTAATTTTTAAATAAATGAAGACAATATAAGCGAAACTCAATCGAAAATCTGGAAACAGAAAAATCAGAAAAACATATTGACAGTATTGACACCTCTGGGACTCGAACCCAGCAACCCAGCAAGAGGTCCTGGGTTCGAGTCCCAGAGGTGTCATTATGTTTTTCTGATTTTTCTGTTTCCAGATTTTCGATTGAGTTTCGCTTATATTGTCTTCATTTATTTAAATTTTTATAAATTATTAGTCGTCCCTAATATTTTCAAACAGAGACATAATACACAGTTGCTGTTTTAGAGTGCCAAATTTTACCTGTTAAGGCTACATTTAAGGAGGCTGAAAAAGGGCTTAGTGCACTTCAAAATTGGCTTAAAATCAACTCGCTTACCCTTAATATAAGCAAAACAAAATATATAACATTTTCAATGAACTCAAGGGGCCAACCAATAAAATCACTAGAACTAAAATTACATGAATGCCATGGAAATAATACACAATGTTACTGCCCTGTTATCGAAAAAACACAAAACATTAAATATCTCGGAGTAATAATTGACGAAAATCTTAGATGGAACCTACACATCAAAGGTATTACGGAAAAACTCACTAGCCTTATATATTTTTTTTTTAAATTTAAGAAATGAGTTAAATAAAAAGGATATGAAAAAGGTCTACTACGCGTTATGTCATTCTCGAATTGAATATGGAATCATAGGATGGGGATCTGCTACACATATGTACCTACAATACGATTCAAAAAGGAATCATAAAGACCATATTGAAAGTACCAATTAGAACGCCTTCAATTGAAATTTTCAATAACTTTGACGTACCAAATGTACAGCAAATATATGCCAAAAATATATTATTGAAGCTCTTCAAAAATAATGAATCCTCTACTAGACCGTGTATGCATAACACTAGATCAAATAAAAATGATATAAAAAATATTCCAAGTTATAAAACCACATTTGGACAAAGAAACTATACATACTTTGCAACAAAACTTCATAACATACTTCCCCAAGACATAAAACTAATAAAAAATCCAATTGAATACAAATCAAGAATAAAAATATGGCTTAAAGAGGTCAATGAGAAAACCCTAGCGAAGACGCTAAAAACGACATAGAAGACAAATGAACTATATTTAAATAACTTTAGTCCGCCTCGGCACAGGACCCCCTAGTGAGAAGGACTAAGAAATAAAATATTTTATTCTTAATTTCACCATTATATTTTGAATGTAAATTTTTTTTATATAGTCGCTATATTAAAAAAAAAAAAAAAAACTATGGCACAAAATTATAATTCAGCATATATTTACGTACCCCGCAGCATAAAGAGAAATTAGAACATAAATACAGCACTAGATTCACGCGCAACGACTAGTTCCAAAATTTAACAATAAGTATGGACAGAGAACGTTTGAATACACCATACCGAAGATATTTAATTTATTACCTGACACTACAAAGCAATGTAATTCTGTGAATAAGGTTAAATATATGGTGAAAAATTGACTATCGGAAAAAAATATTTATATTGATATGTATGAAAAAATATTGAATCTGTAGATATAGGTAAGATGCAAATTTTTAATTTTTTAAATGTACATGTAACTAAAATACAAGCACCCGTTGACAAGCCAATTCAATTGGCTTAGCAGGACTTGTTTGTTGATTATATGTATTATCTATTCTTTCAATTAAAAAAAATTAAAAAATGTAACAACTGATTTGCCTAATGCTAGTTGAGAAATTTTGTATGACGTTTCAAAGGAGTGATGAAGTTGCATGTTGCTGAGTTGTCCGGACGCCATTTATTGCTAGGTAACAACTTTATCATCTCTTATCTGGATTTGAACATATTTTTTTTAATATTCTAAAGACGCCATTCATTAGTAGATACTAATTTTCACACTACGTAAGAAAGTTGTTGTCATAATTTACACACTCACCCAAAAACATTTGCCTTATTTTACGACATACCGCTAATCTTCAGGCGCCCTCATATTTTTTACGGTTTATATAACAATACAATCATTGTTCACATTTTACCAATCGCCCCCTCTGTGCGTCTTACATTTCTCCACGAGGACCTCTTTACACCGCTTCTCCTCGCGGATAATGCAATCTCTTTGATAAGATCTCTATAAAACAACAATCAAATCCAAAAAGGCGCAAGACACATTACAAAGCGAAAGACTTAGGACCTTTTATCAAGTTGATCTATTTCACCCTTAGCATTCTTTTAGGTAGGATTCCGCATGAAGTATGTCATTGATTTTCTTCATTTTATTATCCTAGAAAATGTCTACTTTGTTGGGGCGACCCGCCCGCATGAATTGTATTTTGTACGCGTGTTCGTATTATTCCCCTCCACTCCGGTTTGATTCCTCGCTATGTTAGTTTGGTACTTGGTCACGTGGCGCTATTGTGCAACTAGGTCTGTCACGCTGGACTGCAATCTTTTGATTAATTATGTAAAAAAATATGTTAATGTGCTTATTGTTTTTTTTCGTGTTTTTAAAGTATGGGGGTGTGAACATTTAGTAGTAAATATTTGATATCAAAACATATTTTTTGTGCAAGGAGGTTAATCTATTTATAGGGGTTGGGTTGAAATATTTAATGAATATTTCTCTCATCGTACGTCTCATCTATGAGGTTTTTTTAGATCGATTCTTTGTCGCTTATAAATATGATTTGCGATAATAATTAATTTCAATTTGAATATATTATGTTCGTAATTGAAATGATGGTTTTTAATGATGTTATGGTGGAGTGGTACTACACCTAGCTCGTTAGTTCTTCTAATTGACGTCAGCAGGGAATGTGATGTGACCAGCTCCGCATTACCAAAATGGGCTCTGAATCTGAATGCTCAAACTAACCATGCTATCAAGGTTCTTGTTCTTGGTTAGCGCAATTATTTTTAGCGTGAAACGTTTTTCCCACTACGAGATCCATCATGTTCAAGTCTGATTGTTTGTTTCCGTTTTTTTATTGTAAGAAAAATAGAGTAAAAATTTACAGCAACGTTTTCTTTAAAAAAATCATTTGTAATGTTAAAATATGCAAGAATATAAATAAATTTAATAAATTCCGAGGAATATGGTTTTTTATTGCCCTATTTTATTAGTTCTCAACGAGTTAATATTATTTGAAACAAATATTCACCGCTGTATTGTGTCCGTATGATAAATAGTTGAATAGTTTTCCAGCTTCCGTGTTCCACCGCCAGGCGAGATGTGTCGCCGTATCATTTGTCATTTCTGCGACAGCCGCTAGGTGGATGGAGGAGGCCGTAAGAAAAATGGAAGGAAACACTCTAATTTATCGTTTTTTGTAACACGATCGTATCGTAATCTCCCGAATCAGATTAAATGTCCACGGCTTCGTGACTCAGATGAAATTCATCCATCTTTGTCTATGAAAATTAATATGTTCTTGAGAAATAACAAAGAAAAATGATAAGTAAGTACGTTAATATTTTTTGAGAAGTCTATGAAACTTTTTTCTCCAGAAAAAAACAATGACGAAAAATCTCGAAGCAATATAAAAAAAGCCAATGAAAAATTATGTAAAATTTGAGGCAAACGATATGGTTTTTTTGTCTTATTTCGTAAGGTGTATTTATTTTATTTTTTATTTATTATTTTTTTACAGATGTTACAATAATTAAAAAATCTTAAATTCTCGCAGAACAAATTAAGAATAACTAAATAAATTTGATTTACATTAAATTTAAAAATAAATAAATTGATTTGTACGAATTAAGAGGAACGGTTGCGCCCCCCGTTTCGGCCAGATTCTTAATTTTGGATTTGAGGCCAAAATACCCAACCAAATTGAATAATTTATTTTAAATCAAAAGTTGTATTAAATATTTAGTACGGATATGTGCTAGTTTTTATTTTTTTTAAATGATGATACGTACGCAATTAAAGATTGCAACCTTGCTTTATTTTGAAATTTTGTTGTAAGTTAATTGTAATTATTAGAAAAAATATTTTGCCTTTTTTACTGTGTTAAAATAATAAAATAAAAAATAAAAATGCGTTTTTTGGTAGTAATTTTAATTTGTGTATGACAAATTCGTGCCCCGACGTAAACAGGTCATTTGTATGATACGTTTTAAGATTTTCACGGCCAAAAGTATTTTCGTTATTTGTTTTTGGGGTGTTGTGCCGTGTTGCGCTACCTCCTTATTTGGCCAACGTTTCGGACATCGTTGCAGTGTCCATCATCAGGGCAGATCCGGCAGATCCGGTAGATGTGTCAACAAATAAATTTAAACATCTGAAAAATAAATTTGTCAACAAATAAATTTAAGCACATCTACCGGATCTGCCGGATCTGCCCTGACGGTGGACATTGCAACGAAGTCTGAAACGTTGGCTAAAGAAGGAGGTAGCGCAACGCCGCATAACACCCCAAAAACAAATAACGAAAAAAAAGTAATTTGTAATTTAAATTTACATTATTCCAAATGCTTTCTTTTAGTAATTCAATTTTTTTATTTGATATTTCGTTATATTTTTACAATAATATAATAAAATAATTTCATATCATTTACATACTCACAAATAATTGCCCAAGTCGCCTCTAAAGTCATGAAATATTTGAATCTTTTATGGGCCAGCTTATCCACACAATAACGCATATTAATAAATTAACAAATAAATACTTGCAAGACGTAAAAAACTCGGCTAACTTATCCTAAATATAGCCACTATTCACAGATTCAAGTACCGAATAGTATACTCAGACTTTTTGAATAAATAAATCGTGTTTAAAAAATCGAAAATTTACCTTGTCGTATGGATAATCTATGAGGAGGATGGTGAAATACCCCCTTAAACACAAATAAATAAAGTATCTAGCACATATTTGTACTAGATTTTTGATGTACCTTTTGATTAAAAATTATTTTTCAGTTTGAATAAGTATTTAGGCCTCAAATACAAAATTAAAATTTTAATAATGCGATGTATTTGAAATGATATTTTAAAGCTTCATGACCGGAGCCTGTAGGACTATGGTATCCCTATTTGGGTATGTTTTGAGGCCGAATGGAGTGGGAAGGAAAATAAGTGGGAATGAAGAAGGTTACGAAGTAACTGGCTCTTCAGAAACGGTGACTAGTCACGGCTAAAGTTGTCTCTTGTAAATTCTTGTCTCTTACCAGGGCGATACTCTGCATTGCATGGCACTAGACCTTACAATTCGTTAGTGAGTAATATAAACGTAATACAGCATAAATATTATAAATGGCTATTAAAAATATGAATAGCTACGTGGTCGAAGCAGGGTTGCCAGGTGTTCTGTATTTTAGCACCGTGTTCGGTATGACAAAAATACCGAAGTATGGGCGATTCGGTAGTTTTTTCTGATTAATTTTTCTCCCTAATAAACGATTCAACTGTCAGATTTGACGCAATCGGCAATCGAAGTTGCGTAGCATCCCTACTTAGTTTGTGCGGTGTTCGCTTCGTGCACGCGAAGCACTTGTTTTCGAGCCATCTCGCAGATTAGTGTTAAACATCAGGTGACTACGTACTAGCGTAAATGTGGTTATTCGAATAATTTGACTGCTTACATTGTTTCAAAGTCCGACAACCCCTCCCCCCACGACGCGGGTTTTGATTTGCCAAGGTACCACCGAAATCTAGGGAAATATTTTTTTGCTCACTGTTCGGTATATATATGGAAAAACCTGGCAACCCTGGGTCGAAGACACCCTCATAATAAAGGTAGTATTGAATACGATAACCGAATTCCAATTTCAAAGTTTAAAAAATTACAAAGCAAATTAATTTCATAAAGCCTCAGAAATTTGTTATCCCTCAGAATTCAGTTTGAATTTGCCTCATACAATGACATTTAAAGGTTATTATTGCAGCGCAAAATTCGCAAACGCAATATTTTTTCTTAATCATTACTCATAACCCGCAATGATGAAGCTTCCCTTTGCAAAGATCTTCTCATATTATTCTTTTTCACATCAAAGTATTTTTGATGTCATTGTTTCTCCGTTTCTTTTCCGCAATTCCCCTTTCCCGCTTTTTTTACCGGCTCTCAATTTTTTCAATTGAAAAATTTAATACCAGGAAAAATTTAATACGTGGGGAAGCCTATTCATAGAGAATTCTGAAAAATTATATCGAAGAAATCTTTTTGGAAAGTGTATTAACTAAATTGATATTGTGATCATGAAAGATAATAAAATATAATACTCTCGTAACCAATTTGCGAGGGAGAAGAAGACAGCGCGGAGGGATAAAGGAAAAATATACTATGATATTTCTGTTACCTCTTCCTAGTACATACCTACTTTTCTACTTAAACATGTTTGTACACTTTTATACATATAATTATGTAAATAAATTTTATAAATCCTACACCAAACGCAATAGCCAGTTCTCTTCATTGGCGTTTAGTCTAGTTGAAGATCTAGTCTCCTTCAACGGAAGCAATCTTCCGAACAGGCCCTCCAATGATATGCTTGGTGTAACCCTAAGTGACCAGCTCAGGTATGGGGGCTCCATCGAAACCAGAGTAAAGTTAGCCTCCGAAAAACTGGGCGTACTGTATAGGGCCCGCAGATACTTTAATAGTACACAACTGCTAACCCCGTACAAATCACAGGTGCGCCCCACGGTTGAATTTGGCAGCCACCTCTGGTCTGGAGCTCCAAAATACTTGAAAAATACCCTCGACTCTGTGCAGAAACGGGCGGTCCGTTTGATAGATTCTCCCATCTTAACAGACGGATTGCAATCTTTAGAGCACAGGCGTCGGGTGAGAATGCTATCCTTGTTCTACCGGTATTACAATGGAAGATGCTCCGAGGAACTAGCGTCTTGATCCCTTCGGCACCGGTGCGTAGTCGAGAAACACGCCAAACGCGTGCCCACCATTTGTACGCGGTTGACATTTGTCACATGAGAACGGGTCGTTTCTTCGACTCGTTCTTGTGTTCAACAGCTCGGCTGTGGAATGATTTGCCGGCCTCTGTGTTTCCTCCTTCCTACAACATGGGTATCTTCAAGACCAATGTTCATTCCTTCCTCTCCTCAAAAAGACCCAGAAAATAATATCAGGAATCACTTTTTTTTTACATTAACTCCACACAGGAGGCCATCTGGGATGCTGTGTGGAGTTAATGTAAAAAAAAGGGATTCCTGATATTATTTGAAGAAAAAAATGTAAATGAAATTTTGGTCGGTAAATGAAACATTAAATAATAAGTAAGTATCGGACAGTTAGGGGCGGGGTGAGGGGTTAATTGGTTACTCGGCTGACTGAGCAGTGACAACACGTGGAAGATTTTTTTTCTGATTTAAAGAAAAATATTATAAAAAGAATACATCTAAAAAGTCACCGGAGACCAAAATTTCAACAACATTTTTTACTCCAAACAAGGTCAGGAGTCACCAAGTACATCCCGTTATTACACTGTAATGTGTTTTATACTTTTTGTAATGCCAGTATTATAAAATGCAAATACCTATATCAGTGCCTTGGTTTGGCAATTTAAAAAAAATATATTTAAAAATTATTTTGTTGTTGTAGAACTCCATTTTAATTTTAAGGCGATTCCACACTCACGGCGAGAAGTCTCGGCGAGAATTTCTCGCCGAGACTTCTCACGAGAACAAGCACTTATCCACACTCTCATTTTTCTCACTCGTGATCTGTTTCCCATCCGGTATGGACGACATCACAGACCATATTCAAAATGCAGCAGGTTTGGCTCTGTGCGCCATGGCATATTATAATTTTGTGAACGTTGTGACGTTGAACGTTGTAGTTAGCCCTTGATTTAGAAAGGAATTAGATTAGAATTTAGAGCGTCATATGCAAACCATATAGGTTTATAAATTTCATTTTCACCAGCACCCGATTTGGAGGAATCATTCACCATTTTTCTATATTTCCGTTAACTAGCAAAAAGGGAATCTTTTTTCTTTTTGAGTTCAGGTACTTTCATCTCCATTATTTTTCCAAGTCTGTTCCACGCATCGTGGTTCAAACTTTTGAAATTCGATGTTTTGCATCCCATAACACCGGTTCAGATTGAAAATATTCTATAAATTACAACTCTTGTTGATTTTTTATACAAGGAAACAAAAACAACGATATATCGCATGTCTACTCTCAACCGCTCACTAAACAACACTGAGACAAAACGTGAGTGTAGTAGCCTTCTCGCTTCTCGCCCTTAGAAATCCTTTGAAGCGGCCAAATTTACCGTCAACGTTCCGAGAACAGCCGAGCCCGAGAAAGAGAATGCGAGAAACACCTCACATTCTCGCTTATCGGGTGTTCTCGGGGCTTCTCGCCGAGAGTCTGGATGGGCTATTAAGTTTTTTATTTAGTTATGTACAATAATGTTATTTTACATCACATAAACAATCTTAAAACATTAAAAAATATTGCAACAATATTTTGATTTTAATATAAAATTAGACTTTCACAGGAACTATTTATTAACTTAATTTTTTTTTTATTTGATCATACACGAAGTTTATTAATAACATTTTAGTTATTTTATAATACGATTGACCTAGCTTTTTTATTTTTCAGAAAATTGTTATTAGATAATATGTTAAGCATGCACTGAAGAGAAAAAAAAAGTTAGAAATTCATAAAATATCAAAATTCTTTTCTGGACAGATAGTCAATTTCCAAAACTTCTGCAAATTGGTGACATCAGATTGATAATTAGATTATTATAGATTATTATTATTATATTATTATAGATTCCATTCTTCTGCAGAAAGATCTTGATTCTCTTGTCAAATGGTCGGAACTAAATAATTTACCATTGAGCATCCAGAAATGCAGTGTCGTCTCATTTACAAGATCACAAGACACGTTTTTATTCCCATACCATATTAATAAAATTATACTAACACGCAAAAACGAGATTCGAGACCTTGGCGTGATTTTTGAAGCAAATCTCTCTTTCAAATCTCACATATCAGACATTGTCTCCCGCGCGAACAAAATGCTCGGATTTGTTCTTCGTAATGCGAGATCATTTACTAATGGAATTGCAATACGAAGAATATATGAAGCACTTGTCCGCAGCATCCTGGAATACAGCTCCATTATTTGGGCACCCTCTGAACAAAACCATATCCTAGAAATAGAAAAAGTACAAAAAAGGTTTATGCGTTACCTGTATATGAGGGAATATACATACTACCCATTCCTGTATCCATCGTTGTTCTTAACAGGAATGCTCGATCTTAATACCTTAGAAGCCCGCCGTAAAATATTTTTGGGGAAACATTTTTTTAAGCCGATCTCCGGTACTGTACTGAATCCACCTATGTTGAAGAAGATAAACCTATATGTCCCTAACGCGTATACTCGTGGGAGATCCCACACACTTTTTTATGCTCCGAAAGCGAGAACTTCTTCCTTTCAGAATGCCCCATTAAATAGAGCAATTCAACTGCTTAACGATTCCGCATTGAGCATTGACATCTTCAATGTTACCTATAGAGAGTTCAGTAACTATCTTTTGACATATGTCTCAACATAGTGAAACTGCCCCCTTGGCCTTTTTTTTCCTCTTATATTTTGTAATCTTCTCCGTAATAATTTGGTGTATAACTGTTTTATGGAGAACCTGAAAAAATAAATAAATAAATAAATAATAAATAAATAATAAAAAAAAGGAGTTTGGTAAGTTTCCACTTCAGGCATCTACGATATTTGGCTTTCCATAGTTATTTGTTGTCCCACTGTGTGTATTTTAGATACCTACAATATTCATTTTAATACCATAAAAATAAATATGCAAGCAAAATTTTAATTCACACAAGGTAAATCAGACGAGCGGAGTGAACCAAAAAAAGCTTGGCTTAAAGGTAAACCATTATTTTTCCGCAAAAGTGAGCAGCACAGAACCCAGATGTCGCCGTTGTATTTTTTCATCTCGCATCCGGTTCATTAGAATTTGCCCGCCATAACTCGCATTGTGATCGCGGATCAAAGAGGGTCCGCTGCCTCCGTCTACCTACTTGTAGCCTTTCCACCTCCCACCCCCCACCCCCGTCACCCGTCACTCGGAGTTTACATTCTCCTTTCCGGTTCCGGTTTAAAAGGGAAACGGTTGCAGGCGGTAAACTGAAAAGATCCGCCGTCAAAGGTTTTCAGGGATTCCCCAGGGATGCGCATGCTGTTTGGCGGAGAGTTATTAAAAATGTTAATTAATGAAAGATTTATAATTTATTATGATTATTAGACCCATGAAAAATCATGGGATATTAAAATTTTGAAAATTTTGAAAAATCGGGTATGGGTATGGTCGAGGCGGGTATGGGTACCGCCGCTCCCGGAACTATTTATTGGATTACCAACACCTCTGCCATAGGTCACCCCAAGTGGTTTGCCCGGGTTCATGCGGGTGAGGTTCGCTTCTTGGCGGCCGATGAGCAGTGATGTCACCACTAAACATTTCAATAATGCCAACTTGACGGCGTGTTTCTACGACTCGATTAAAAATTGACTTTTTAATATTTTTTTAAAAACTCTGCGTTTAATATTATTTAATAAAACTTATATATTCAGAATCAGCGTTTATTGGTCTATATGAACATATTTTTTTAAAGCTATAATATTTTTCACTGGAGTTCCTTATGGTGTCTTCCACCAGGGTGATCTACCACTATTGCATCTACTCTTGTAATGTGATCAGATCACGCAGTGCTACTATACTCACGAACATTAAAAAATATGTTATATTTTAAATTATTCAATCCATGTTGTTATTAAGATTCAAGATCAACGTGAAAGATTTCCATTTCGCATGACCCTATATCAAAATCATCCCCTAACGCGGCCAGGTACACCCCTTGGGAATTGTAGTAAAATCCCCGTAAATAAGGAAGCTTATATCACCAGATAATGCAACCAGCCTCCTTAGTACAGCTTTAATTATTTCTTGCTTTCGGATCCTCTGATAATTCCAAATATGTACATTAAATCTATTTTTAACAAAGATACCCGATGTAGACATAAGTAAAATACGTCCAATACGGGAGAAGCCCGTTAAAGTATGATTTAAAATATATTATGGTTGAAATTTAATATTAATTTTTTATTTTTTTATTTCAACTAAACTTGTTTGTGTTTTACAAGAAAATATAGATGGTGACCGGAAAACTTAACAAAGTGCTCATCACTCCTTTGAAACGTCATGGCATACAAATAAAATATTATACATCTGGTAGGTGCTCAATGATATGTACTACGTTATAATTACGAGGGTAGGCTAAAAAGTAATGCACACACGCTTGTACAACGCGAACAAAATGACCTTCAGAAGCACGCCAAGTGGATTATGGAAGTGACATTCATCCTCTATACGAACGCGCAGGTTTGAGATCATTGAATTCATTCATTGTATTTTGAGAAGCGAAAGTATGGAGACATGATTTAGCGTTATGTCAATGCAAGGTAAACAGCGTGCTGTTATCGAATTTCTAATTGCTGAAAAAGTGAGCCCTACTGAGATTCGTCGTCGTTTAAAGGATGTTTTGGGTGACGATACTGTTGATAGGTCTACTGCAAATTGATGGGTAATAAAATTTTATGATCGTTAACCTGGAAAAGCAGTAATTGTTGATGAAACACGCAGCGGACATCCGATCATTGATACAGATAAACAATCCAAACTCGTCCACGATTTAATTCAAAATGACCGGCGAATTACTCAAAAGCGTAAATGGAATATCCAAGGAACGTGTCGGCTTCATTGTTGAACATTTAGGATCTGATAAATCTGTGGACGATGGGTTTCACAGACGAAAACAAACAGAGTCGATTAGAGCCTCTGCAAAACCTGAAGTTTGAACCGATTCCAACCCTTCTCACTCGCCCGATCTTTCGCCTTGCGATTTTTATTTTTTTCCTCTACTCAAGAGACACCTCAAGGGTAATCATTACACCTTGGACGATGAGGTGAAGGCAGCTGTCAAGCCCTGGATTTGAGAAATGTCGGATGAATTTTTCAGTTACGTAATGAAAAAACTTGTTGCACGATGAGAGAAATGCGTTAGCCTTAACGGTGACTATGTTGAAAAATAAATATATGATTTTGAATCTTAAGTATCGTAATTCAATGCACCTTTTACCCAAACTTGATATTTTTGTCTTTGTTCGTGTTTTACAAGTATTTGCGCATTACTTTTCAGCCTACCCTGGTATATTATAATGTAAAGGTCTCGTCAATTATAGAAGAATGGTCATTGTCGGTTCCATGAAAATTGTTCCGGCGACAATTGACCCGCCGACAGTTGGCCCGCCGACGGTTGATACCCCCGTCAGTTGATCCGGCGGACAATTACCCCCCGGCCAGTTGATCCCTCTGCGAATTGTTCCCTCGGACAGTTGATCCCCTAAAAGATTATTAGATTATTTCTTCAAGTAAGTACCTATGCAAAGAGAATATACGGCCGGACAACCAAAGTCGATATAAGTGTTTATATTTGCTGGCGTCTTGAGTGAAAATCCGCTGTACACACATTTTTACTAACAATAATTCCGACTCCCCGAAGAAGCATGCGGTAATAACAAAATACGTCATTATTATAAGTGCAGTCGCAAAAAAACCTCAAAACGTTCCTACTTGCATATAACATAACTATTTTATCTGAATATCACACAAGAGTCCCACAAGAGTCCCAACAGTTCCCAACCGTCTGGAGCCAGTAAGATTATGGCATTCCCAATTTTGGTGTGCTGTGATGCTTTTGAATTAAAATAGAATTTCAGAGTGGGAGATACTTTCAATATCTCCCTGATGTAATACCATAATTCGGTATTGAAACGTTACTTGAAATGGCTTTAGCTGTGTTTGGTGATTAGATTTGAATAGCCAGGTACATTTTCCACATCTCCTTCCCCTCCCGACTATCTTTAGTCTTAAATCAGCCAATTGTCACCGGATCAATTGTCGTGTCACCGTCATTGTCATCAATATTATTATTTTTTTTTTTTTTTTTTTTTTTATTAATTTCAATAACAAGGTTTGTACATGTATGTATGATGTATATAATAAGTATAGATTCATTTTTTTTCACAGACCTCCTCACTAGGATTTCCTGTTCTGAGGTGGCCTGTAGTTTTTTTAAAATATTTGTATTTGGTTATGGATTGTCTTTATATCATCTTCATGATGTTTGTAATTTTATTATCACTTTGATCTCTCAGCCATATTTTTACTTTTGTTTTAAATATATTCATTTCCTTTATATTTTTGATTTGATCTGGTAGAGCATTGTATAATTTTATAGCATGGAATTTATTATTTCTCTGTCCAAAAGATGTGTTCAAACTGGGAGTAACCAGGATGTTATTGCTTACTGACCTGGTTGAGTATTTATGTTGGGCAGTGGAGTATACATATATGTTTTTTTTCAGTTTAAATAAAATATTTTTTGAATAAAGTTTCTGTACATTGAAGACTTGAAAGTTATTAAATATTTCTTCCGTCGGAGTTCTAAGCGGAACTTTCAGTATTGTCTTCAGTACTCCTTTTTGGGCTATTTTGAGTCGCTCTGTGTGAGTGCTCAAAGCAGACCCCCATCCAGTTATCCCGTACTCTATTTGTGATTGACATAAAGCGTAGTACACTTTCTTAATGTCGTTTATGTTGAGGATGTTACGGATGGCTCTAAAGAAGTAAATGTACCTGGTGAGTTTTTTTGTGATTCCTTCAATGTGTGCGTTCCATCGGAGATTATCATCAATTTCAATACCAAGATATTTGATACTTTTGGAGTGTGCTATGGTAGGACAGTGGCATGATAAGCCTTGATTTTGATTGTTTTCTTGGCATGTATGTAATTTGAGATTAAAGTCATCCTCTGGCTGTCCTCTGGCTGTTATAGAAAATGTCAGATATTTTGTTTTATTGACATTAAGTGTAAGGGAATTTCTCTTAAGCCAGTTTTGCAGTAGACCAAGTCCATGTTCCGCTTCTTTGTAGGTACTTCTCCAGTCTTTTTCGTTGAATACAATTACTGTATCGTCAGCAAAGCTTATGATTTTTCCTCTCGTTCTTAGGCTACCGATATCATTTATGTATATTAGAAATAATATCGGTCCTAGTACGCTTCCTTGCGGTACTCCATGGTTGATGAGGAGAGGTTTGCTTTTTTTCTTGTTAATTTGAACACTCTGTGTACGCTCCATCATATAGCTTTTTAATAAGTTTAGAGTTCTATTTGACATACCAATTTTTGAAAGTTTTGCAAAAAGGATTTTGTGATCTATTGTATCAAATGCCTTTTGTAAGTCTATGAAGATTGCCAGTGTTTTTTCTCCTCTGTCTAAACTTTTTATAATCATATCTGTAATAGTTTCTATGGCGTCACCAGTACTTAGATTCTCCCTAAATCCGTACTGTGTTTCTGATAATATTTTATTTTCTTCTAAGTAGGAAAGGAGTTGTTTTTTTAATATTCTCTCCAATATTTTTGAAAATGTATTGAGTAGGCTTATTGGTCGATAGTTGTTTATGTCACTTTTACATCCTTGTTTATATATTGGTATTACAATAGCTTTTTTGAGAGCTGTGGGGAATACGCTTTCAGTTATAGCCATGTTTACTAGATATGTTAGAGGTACGATAAGTTCTTTACAGAGAAATTTTATTGCATTTGTTGTTATTAAGTCTTCCCCGGAAGATACATTTGATTTTAGAGAAGAAATTGTATTTTTGATTTCATCAGCTGTGATTTGTTTAAACTCGAGCTTTTTTCCTTGCTCAGGAGATTCATTTGTTTGTACTGCTCCATCACATTGCGTAGCTTGTTTTGCTAAATTAGATCCTATATTTATGAAGAAGTTATTGACATATTCAAGAATTTCGTCAGGATTCTCAGCGTATTTCCTGGGGACATTGTTTATATTCAGCTCGTGCGTGGTAACTAGCTTATAAAAAGCTAGTTACCACGTTCCTTTCTAATGCTCAATGATGATGATGATACTACGCGACGTCTGCCTGGTTTTACTTTATAATATAAAATAACTAAATAAAAATAGGTAGGTACCTATCAACTAAGAGCATTGCCACCACGCCGTTCTACTTTAATGTGGTTGTACTTATATTATCAACAATTTGATAGACGACATGTGGCTTAAAATTGACAACAGAAAAGCAAATGATCAGTCTCCCGTGCCGATCATAAAAATATTTTCCCTTTTTCCAACATGTCAATAATGGGATGTTTTATTGTGCAGAAACTATCTGTCAATATTTTAAAATTGGAATATGAACCCTTGTCGAACCATCAAATAAAATGTCATTAAAACATTTTTGAAAGCTGGTAGGTACTTATTGTAAAAAAAAATAATAAAATCGTTGCCAAATGAAAAGAATTAACGCCCACTTTTTAAAATGGCGTAATATCATAATGGATTTTTGAAAAAATTGAATCTGCTTGATTTGTTGCGATTTTTACACGTGAGCGCGTCGCTGGCCAAATCTAAGTTAAAATATGTATTAAAATCTAACCCTTGTGTGTATACATTTTAAAGTACATTTTTGCTTGTCAGACTTCAGTGACAGAACCCCTTTTTGTTGGTAAATTCGGAATATGGGGTATGTAGTTTCATTATTTTAAACCTCATCTCTTACGCTAAATAAATTTGCAGGGAATTGTATTATTATTTATTTGAACCCTTTCAAGTTCCATTATTAGAGTTTGCACTTGATTTGAGGTGTACAAATTCCACATTCTCTTATTTTAATTCAATTTCAGAACCGCGAGTGTGGCAACATTTAATGGATTGAAGGGGGAGCATTATATTATATGTGTGAGGAGGGATCATTTTTGAGAGTGTAATTTTTTAAATGAGTTGGGTTTTCACTTATATTTTATGAATAGCGCCTGCTTACACAGAAATTGCATTAATTTTATTCAAATTTTCTATACGAGCTGGTTATCAAAAAGGAATGGTTTTAATAAAATATTTTGAAGAATTATTAGTATACGGTAGAGTAGTAACCTACTACATAGAAGAGACTTTTCTATAGTAGAGTAGCGATGCTTCGGTACAATAAGGGAGATATGGTATGGAAGCGTGCCGACTATCGCCGAACTAAGACCAAACTGCACTGACTATCAAAGCAACGGAGCCGATGAAAGTTATGCGTATTGCAGAAACAAATTTAGGGCACCCTGCTGATTTTTAACAATATGTACTTTTTCGTATAAAGCTAATAATGCTTGCTTTGCTTTATTGTGTATGTACATATATCCATAAAAAAACCGAAACTTTTAAATTTAAACAGTTTAAAAATATATTTTCGTTCCAAATCCTCAAAAAAAATTGAGTTCGCTTGTTTCATAAACCCGATACACAACAAAATAATTGGCAAAAAAATCGCCATTTTCGTTTTCTTCGATTTTAGCGTGTCCAACAACCTTTTTGACCAAAGCGATTTTGAACATTGCGGATAAATTCGTAATTTGTTTAACGTCCACAAAAATGCAAAATGTGCCGTATTTTGTGGACACAAAATAACGCAATAAAACCAAAATTTCATATAAATTATTGTAATAGTGGTATTCATAAGACACATTGGTGAAAATAATATTGTATTCTATCAGAAATTATCTTTCTTAACTAAGTGCAATTGCATAAGTAAACATGTGGCATGTAACGCTCGTTTCACACAACTTATTAAAATTATGTGCTGAACAAACCAATGTTCTGGTGACGCCTTTGGTGCTTTTTTACATTAGTTTAACACGCATGACGCCCTGAAAATATAATTTCCCTCATTGGCTGTGTCATCTTAGGGGATGCTGTGTGGAGGGTCTTTTCATGGAAAGGATGGAGAAGATGTTCCGGGAAGGAAAAAGGTACGAGGGGTGGGCAGGAGTCTGGGGGTCAGTATGTTCAGGAGTAACAGACGTACGTAACAGACGTAAAGTAACCGGCTGGAGAGGTCACGAGGCCACGCGGTAAGTTGGCAGAGCATCCGCTGTAAGACCTGGACAAACCTCACCACATGAACCCGGGCACCCCTGCTAAGTCACCAAACGTAGCGAACCAGTAGGGATGACCTATGGTAGAGGTGTTGGTTATTCAATAAATGGTTCCCGAGACGGCCACCCCCTTTTCCAAATTGTAATTGTAATCTTAACTTGTAATTATCTACGTTAGCCACTGGATTTAGTCAAATCGAGGTGACAAAACTCCGACTTTCACATTTACATTATTAAAGTCGTTGATAACCGATTTTTCGAGAGGTGATATTTTTAGTTGGCATATTCAAAATGATATGCATGTAATACGTACATATTATAATAATGTGGGGTGGTGCGCCGTGAAGTGAACCATTTTATTTATTGTCAATCTATTGTCAAATTAAAGTGTAAAAAAAGCGTGCCATATTTTTTGGAGGGTGCGCCAATCTGTAGCAAAGATTTACATAAAATACCTACACATCATGTAGGTTAGTGCCAACACAATTTAAATAATTTATTTAAAGATCATGATAGCCATAAGCAAAAAAACATAAACATTATATCAGTGTTATTTTACTGGTTCAACGAAAATACCATGAAAGACAGTTCGTACTAAAAGATGACATGATAACTCAACACAGTGGCAAAATAACAAACATGTGAAAGGTCGTATCGTATCGTAGCCCATAACCTAAAGTAAATAACCTATTTGGTCTAGTTTTTTTTCTTCACTTTTCATGACTTTATATCACTTTTCAAAGAAGTGTTGACTTGCCACTGTGTTGAGTTGTCAGGTCACCACTAGGCCATTCATTGTTAATATCTTTAAATTTCGAATGGAAACAAGAATTTTTGAAGTCAAACTTCTTTACGCACGCTTGACTTGGGGAGTAAGCTGGTGAATGCGTGTCGAGAGCGTTATGAAATGTGTGATCGGGCGAGGCGAACGGTCGGACGAGGCGAACGAATGTTGAAAGAGGGAGATATAAGTTAGTGAAATTTTACTTCAGTCGTGTCACGTGTGGTCTAAACACACTCGTTTTTTTTAATGTTTGTAGTTTCCATTTTTTTTTTTACTTATGGAAAAAATATAGCGTAAAACCTTAAATTGTTACAATTGAAGACAAAATTAACCATTCTCAAACAAAAAATGAGAAACAGAAAAAAAAATTCAGTTGCATCTGGGAATTGAACTCAGGACCTCTCTCTTGCCGGGGAATTTTAATTGTATCATGCTTCGACTAAGAACAACCAACACTATCATCATTTCTAAATGCATGTATTTTTCGGCTGCTATCTTTATGACCTTTCTGACGACTCCACCCGAAATAATTTGCAATAGATACACAACCATTTTTAATTTTTATTTTAAAAATTATGTATTTATCACAACATGCGTATTGTCGATACAATAACTAATTGTATCTACAATTAATAGGTACACTCCCAATAAATCTGAGTAGGTACTTAAATATATACGTATTTTTGAGGGGTGTCAAACATAGCGGTAGGGACCTACCCATCTACCGACGCGCACTGAGTTGCCACTGTAAAAAAACATTTGGACATCGGTTCCACGAGGGGTTGGTTATTCGAAATTGAAATAAAAAATCACAATAGATGGTTGCATCGGCAGGGTTAAATCAACCCTTTCAAATCTGAGGGATTTATTTATTTGATTTTAAAATCTTTTTGTAAAGTACAAATGTGTCGCAATTATGCACGCTTCTTGAACTCTGTGAATTGACCGTGAGAGTAATGTTTGGCTTGTATCGGTGTTGCCATTATTTGGGTTTAATATTCGCCATTTTTTCTATTCACTTCGCGCGCTTTCGGCCGTTCCAAATAATTTTAAAACGTACCCGTCAAATTTGACAATAGACAAATCTTAAAATTACGATCTTGGAAAGTTTATGATCGGGGAATAATTGATAATGAGCTCTATGGGAGTGTTCGACAGTTAATAAAGTATAAAAAATATAATAAAGTGATAAATTTGAAATTTCGAATTTGGAATGGAATGAAATCAAGCGTATTTGTTTCTGTCAATGTAAAATCATTTGTCAAGGACCTAATGGATCACTGATTATCTTTAATGGTTATCGAGACAATATTTTGACTTATGTTACACGACGCCATCTGCCGAATATTAAGTTAAATGTTTTGAAATTAAGCGATGATGCGAAAGTCGTTAGAATAATCGTGTTGGCAAGTTGGTACACTTCAGCCACTGAGGGATTACACGCGGCGAATTTTCAAACGAAAATTAATTTGAAACAAAAAGTTAGGAACTAAAAACGTCAAAGGTAAGGAATGCGATGGATATGCTACTTGGCTGTTATATTTTGGCTGTGAGAAATTAGGATGTGTGTAATTTTTGGGGATGCTGTGCGAGGGAATTTTTGAAAAGAGAAAGGCAATTTGGGCAGTTAACCAATAAAAAAACTTACATGGGTTCTAATGCGAAAAATGTGAACACGTATGCTGGTTATTCGTTTTACCTATTACCAGGGCTGGGCAAAATACATGCTTTGCTGTAATTAAAATACAAATTACAAAATACTTTTTCACTTGTATTTAAAATACGAAATACAAAACACTTTCAAGTTGTGTATTTGAAATACAAAATACGATATTTAATTTTGTTTTTCATTTCAAATACGAATTACAAAATACAAAATACATTTGGTTTTGGTAGAACCTGTTGCAACAAATTGTCGTAAGTGCCCTTATCTAAGGGTGCATTTCCATTGAAGCAAAGCTGAGCAGAGTGAAAAAATTGACCAATCATATTGCTCAGAAGACACATCTCATCTCCATTCCACTTGTAAATTTTGTGGTTTAGCACCCAGGTGTTCGATAATAATAATTATTATTATGACATTTGTATAGTGGAGTTTTGTGTTATTTCACTTCAAGTGCGCTCTACAGTAATTATCTTAAAAATAATCTTGTATTCAGTCAAATTATTCCTATAGTGCTTGATCTAATTCTATAACACAAAAATCTAATTCTAAAACACAATACAAAGCAATGATGGAATTTGATCACCTTTATTAATTATTATCAATTAACTCACGTCTTCATGAATAAATACCGCGAAACAATGAAAACAACAATTGACAAGATACTTGTTTTGACGTACCTACATTGTTGCCAACTCTAAATATTAACATAATATATTGTTCTGGATTCCAGCGTTTTTAGTCTATGTATTATCTATGTCAGTTTATTTTTCATTATAATTATTAAGATCGCTAAATGTATTTGAAAATGTATTTTGAAGCCATAAGTATTCGAAATAAAAATTACAAAATAACTCAGCGTCAGGTAATTAAAATACCAATTACAAAATACATTTTTAGGAAGTAATTGAAATACAAATACAAATACAAAATACGTATTTGCATTTCAAATACGTATTTCAAATACTGCCCAGCCCTGCCTATTACACGACTCTTTAACTGTATCTAAAGGTTGAAGCTCTAGAACTTTGAAATACCAGTAAAACATTATTTTAATCGATCGTCTGTATTCTAATGATTGTATTATCACTAAATAGTTGTTATAAAATTGAAGGAATATAGATTTAAGTTTAATTTATTTTCAAACATTGGCAGCGTATCTTTGGAAATCCCCTGACAGTAAGTAACATTCTACGGTCCCGATATGCTTGAAGGAAATTGGGACTGATTGGGACACTAAGTTTGATTTCATTAAAGGGGAGAGACGGGTAGACTGGCGCAGAAAGATTGCTACCTATTGAAAAGGGGAGACTGACGCAAAACGTTGCTAACTCGATGTGACAGATGCTCCCCTGCAAAGAAGATTAGAAACATTTTTTCCGTCTAATTTTACAGTGTTTAGTACGGGTGTACAAACTAACCCCACTGAACGAAATTTACCCCGAATTCATTACTATTTTTCCCATTTCACCCCAAAAATCTGGATTATTGCGATTAGAAACAATTTTTCGTCGAATTTTGCAGTTTTGCGGATGAGTATATCAAGCCTTACCCTAGATTTTCAAGTTCTCCTCTTATTCATTACTACAGTCTGTCAAATAAAAGTAGAGAATATAGGAGGGCGCCACTGTAGTTCAAATGGCAATACTAAACATATAACTCATGGTGTTGATGTAAAGCAATGTAACCTATATTTTTATAAAAAATTAAAAAGGCGTAAAAGTGAAAAAAAAAATCTCATTACAATATAGCTACCCACTGATCTCAAAATTAGAATTGCGTATAGGTGTATTAGTATTATACCTTCGCAATTTTGCGTTAACATAATGAAGAAAAACGATAATGTAATAAAATATAAAGCACAGTTTAGAGATTGCTCACATTTATTTAATTACTAGCTCTAATTTTAGTTCTGAATATTTTTAACTCATTCAGATCTAAAAGTAGTGTAACTAAACTCACCGTTAGTGATTCTTCCTTTCTACCTACTGTTAAATTCAAATTTATGTTAAATTAAATGAAAGCAAATCGCTTCATAAAACATCTTTTAATCAAATTTATATCATGAACAAAAAAATGTTTTTTTAAATGTGGTTTACTGTGTTCTACACATTCAGTGACATTGCACTTTAAAATAATATTTGACAGTTAATTGGTGTTGCCAGCCTACAAATATTGTAGTTCAATTTTTTATATTTTCTACTCTTATTTGACAGACTCTATTTTGCTTTTCTTTCACCCCAAAAAACTATATATTATATATCATTGAAATAGAAGCATTTTTCGCAGTGTTTAGTGCGGGTAAGTATATCCCACTAACCTAACCCCAGTGTTTCGTGTGCTCCCCGAATATATTTCTATTTTGTCTTTTTTTCACCCCAAAAACGATATTTTAATGATGGCATTGTTGCAGATCCGTGGTGAACTCCCCTTATGCGAAATATCGGCATAAAAAATACAAAAAAACTGAAAACAGTACATAACAGCAGGTTGATCCGATTATTTTTTTTGCTAAATGGCGTATCGAAGCAACGCGGATGAAAATGGAAGAATTGGGTAATCAATTTGCGATGTATTCAATTACATTAGCTTTGTTACTGATGATACGAGTAATGCATTGCATCATGCGAAATACGTAATGGGGTATATTTAGTAGGTACCGCATAAGAGACCGGACTGCTCTCAATCGCTTGGAGCCAGCGTGCTCTATGGCAACCCCAGTTGGGGTATGTTGAGAGGCTGAAAATCACACTTAACCCCTCAGGCCTCGGGCATATTTTGTCAGAAGTTCAAAATATTTTCGCTTTGCAATACAATCCAAATAAATGGAATATTTCTAATTGCATCCGAAAACTAAAAACTGTTTTTGGAAGGTGATGAAATACGCATTAAAATTTCATTATTAAAAAAAAAAAATTTTTTTTAAATATAAAAAAAATACCCTCGTATTCATATGTTATTCGGCAAATATATAAACGTTATCGTGAACTCATTTTTTTTTCAAATTGCGGTCGGATACTTCGGTTTAATAAAGGTGTATATTCTAATTATTTTGTGGTTAAGACGACAATATACCCTTAAATATATTCAGAATCTTAACGACGTAAGTAAAGAAGCCGTGTATACAAAATTGCGACTCGCGACCCGTGTATTGGACGGACCTACTGTCGCCTTTGCCGTATCAAAGAAAAGAAGAAGAAGACAAATAATATGGGAATCTTACCGACGTAAGTGAAGAAAGCGTTTAAACAAATATGCGCCCACGGCACGGCATATTGGACGGGCGTACGGTCGAATTCACCCTAGCAGGCCTGGAGATTCGACCTTTCCGCCGCGTTCATTTTAATTAATTCTGAAGAACGTGTTACAAATATTTAAAATGTGTCTCCATGTCGCACTCCCGAAGTTATTAATTCATCATCTAGATAAATAAAATCTGGTGAAAAACGGGTTATAAAGTTTTAAAATCGTTGTACGTAAAATATATTAATGGTGAGGTATTGTTCTTATTAATCTTAAATACAAATAACTTACATACATTCCCAGTGTTCTGTTGGAATAAAAAAGTTATTAAATAAACAGTTATAGTTACGAATTCGCCGTAAATGATTAAAATGTGAGTTTCGAGCAAGCAAAAAATATTAGCGTTGTGTACTGCCTTATCTTTTAGATTTGTATATAAAGCGTGATGTTTTATCTTTCTAACACCGTTTAGTTCACTTTCAGTTATGTATGATATTAAGGGAGACACAACGATATCTATAAGACTGTTGGAATTACCTGAAGGGTTAAATGTAGAACAAATTTGAATTCATTGAACCAGAGTTACGCAGGACGCACAGATAATCAAAACTAGTATTATTGAATATTATAAAAAAAAATCTATTTAGCTCCGTCAATGATTAAAACGCTACTGAATAAATAAAATTTGCTATTGCCGCCAATATTCCATCAGCGGGTAATTGATATTGTCAGGGGATTGGCCGTTTTCGACAAATCTCCGAAATAAGCACTAATGTACAATCCGTCGACAGGAATAATGCCCGTTAAAATATTTAGGTTTGCTGAACAGAAGGGGCAATACTAATAAAAGGTATATTGATTAATGATTTTACCCTACTTTGCAAACTTATCGGAACTGCCTTATTTTAAGGGTCTTGAAATGGCATCAACAACTACTAGATTGATAATATTATTTGCTCAATCGTGTGATTTTTAAGGGATGGGAAACGAAGCCAATTGTCTATTTATAATGTACATAGATGCTAATGGATTGAAGACTTATTAAGGGAGAATGCCTCAGTCGTGACATATTCAGAAGTAATCTTACTATCTATACCAGGGGTCACCAATTACTTTCATTAGGGGTCCGTTTTTTAAAATAACATGACCGTCGCGGTCCGGAAGGGAAAAAGCCTACCCCCCCTCCCCCTCCCCACCGGCTTAACAATTGAAATAATAAACTGTACTATTTAAATATGTGTAGATACAATATCAATGATCAAATAAAACGAATGGTTTCCGGAACATTATTTTATAAAATAATAAGCAAATGTTATGAATAAAAAGAAGAACCAAGGTTTTTTTACAATATTTACGAGAAAAATGTCATTTTTTGCCTTGGACTATCCGCCCGAAGTTTGGACTAAAGTTTGTGCAGTCTATTGTCATTAAATCTTGGAGATGGTCATCATATTTTTAATGAAGTTAACATTGGAAAATGCTGCTTCACAAACATATGTTGACCCAAAGAAGTTGAAATGAGAAGTTTCAATGCAATTTTTTTTAAATTCTGGGTATTTATTAGCACAAACAAATTTCATCCAAAACTTTTGACAAGAAACTTCCTGTTTATGATGTTTTAAAACTGCATTTTCTTGGAAATCGATCATTTCCATCTGGAGAGCAGCTTTATTACCCCCGAAAATATTTGCAGCTTCATTGGTCCATGCAGAGAGTAAATGTTACTGAGGATGTCGACGACATTCTCAATTTTCTTAAAATCTGTGAATCTGTTTTCAAACTGTCCGCACAAAATAGGCCGGCGCGGCGCGGCGGTCCGGATCCGGACCGCGGTCCGTTATTTGGTGACCCCTGATCTATACTATACGAGTACTTAATATTATAAATGCAAAAGTGCGTATGTTTGTTTGTTACGCTTTCACGCCTAAACCGCTAAACCGACATACAAAATTCTTTCACCAATAGAAAGCTACATTATCAGCGAGTAACATAGACTGCATGAAATGGTAAGCTCTGGCGTTATGAATATGTGTGTATAAATGAAAATGTGTATTTCATATATTTTAGCGGCAAGGAGGAAAGGTAAGGGGAAGGTGGGATTCGCGGAGAGGGAAGAGACGAGGGAGGGGGACGCCAGGGAAGGTGGAAGGGAACGGGGACGCACGGGAAAGGACATACAGATTTCTTTGAATCGCATTGCAACGCATGCCGGCTACCAGCTAGTAATATTATAAATGCGAAAGTGCGTGGGTTTGTTTGTTACGCTTTCACGCCTTAACCAATAAACCGATTTTGAAAATTCTTTAACAAATAGAAAGCTACATTATATGCGTATAAAATAGGGTGTACATAATGGTAAGCTCTGGCGTTATGAAATTATAAATATTACTATGTTATATTAATATTTATTATACGTTTTTTGTCCCTAACAACAGGGCCGGATCTACGAAATCTGGCGCCCTGTGCAGTAGGTACCGATGGCGCCCCCCCCCACCCTACATTTTTATTTTGATTAAAAATTCGTTCACCCCAATTTTTTATTTTTTTTATTAAATTATTTTTTTTTTACACTAATTTATCAAATAAAATCAAGACATATAAAGGGTGTAACTTTTCCAAGTGACCTGGCGGTAGCTCTCACACTCGTTTTTTTTTAAAGAGAGGATCGCCAGGAGCCCTATACTCTCTGAATCTATTGGGTAAACATAAATTATGGTGCTATTTGAATTATTTTAGGAAAAACTCTTTGCAAGTTATGCTTTAAAATAATACAACGAATTGTTTGTTTGTGCCCGTACCATGATTTAAAATATAGGTTACGAGACAATGCTGGTGGTTTCGCTGAACTAGGTTCATTATACATTCTTGAGATTTACTGCGTTTATGTACCTATATACCCTACGCGAATATTAGAAAAAGCAAATACAAATACGTTCTCATGGCAACGTACAACACAAGAATAGCATCTACAGCTTCTGACTAGCAACAGGCAGTCCCGACGAGAGACAGTGAGCAGTGATAATAAGAATATAACCTCAAATTTGTACCTTGCATTTCCCCTGTGTTGAGCGAACAAACACTAAACACTGACGTATGGTATCAACGGCTTACGAACAAAAATACCGCGCTGTGATTGGTTATTGAATTTGGATCGCACCTATTCGTCGTAAAACACGGTAAAAGATATATGGAAAAATAGATCTTACGTTTAAACTAAATATATGGAATTTGTAAAAAAATTCTGTAACTGGCTATAAATTCGTAAGCCGTTGATACCAACCAGATGCGTGCGCATTCTGTTTCTTTGGAAAGTGTTGCTAGAGCGTAATAATTATTTCGTACTATGGGTAATTTTTAAACGATTCAGGGAATATTATAACTAAATTTTAATACAATATTTATTTTCTCACGGCGCCCCTTCGGAGTTGGCGCCAGGTTTTTGCACGTTTTTGAACGTATGGCAGATCCGGCGCTGCCTAACAAAATTGCTAACGTCAGAAGAAAAGCAAAACAAATCGTTGTCTTGGTAACTATGTTGATATATTTGCGGGGAATTTTATTTCAGGCATCGTAGTTAATAAAAATGAATCTCCAAAATGTTTGTACGCGCATAACTTCCGAACGACTGCACCAAATTGGATAAATATTTTTTTTGTGTTCGTTATTCAAGGTTTGTATAACTGGTGAGCTCTGGCATTATGAAATTTGTATAAAAAATTGCAATGGGTGGCGAGCTGTTTGAAAACTGAATGTACCGGGACTGAATGTATGGCATCGTGTAAGAAACTTGTTTCCTTTTTTCCAAAGCCATTTCAATGGAAAATGCTCCGAATAACTATCTTAATTGGATCATGGTGCATAGGCGTGAGTTACGCCAAACCGACCCGTTCCAACGCTCAACAGCTCGGCTATGGAATGATATACCTGCTTTTGTATTTACTTCGCCATACAATATGGTTATGTTTTTATCATTAGTTTTTATGTCAATATCGCGCAAGCGTGCCAACTGATCCCAACCATCTACAGCCAGTTAGACCATGGCATCCCAATTGGGGTATGTTGTCAGGATGAAGTTGTGGGAAGGGGAAGGAGATGATAAAGAGGATGGTAAGGAGCACCTGGCTATTCAGATCAGGTTACAAAACACGGCTAAAGCCATTTCGAGCAAAGTTTCAATTCTGAATGGTGGTCATACATCAGGGCAATACTGAGAGTATCTTCCACTCTGGAATGTGCAGCAAATGTACCTCATATTATTATGAATCATTTAATTGTGAAATAAAATAAATTAGTGTAATCAAATTTACTTGCGCACGACTTGGTTTGAACCCACGACCTTCAAGAGCCTTACCCCTCGACCACCGAGACAGTTATGGTTCTCTTTGAGATCCAGATTTCTCTCCTGATTATTCTCGAAACGAGGACGTACACAGCATTCCCAAAGTTGAGTGGAGTTATGTTTAAAACATACTAGTGAAGTAGGTACCTATTAATTTATCCACCAGAACAAATTTCAACAAGTTGCAGGTATAAATAAAGAACCCAGCAGATACCATAATTATTTCACTTGAGCCACAAATTAATATCTTCATTCACAGCTTTGGCTACATTAAATTAGACCAGAACAAAAGCGTATTCTGAAATATGACCAGGGAGCATTTGTCTATGGTCGTTTGATGGCCATTTCTATGCTAAGATGGCAGTTTTTGTCCATGGAATACAATTATATATGCTAATCTGTCGGGGTGTCCCCGTAAAGGGTTGATATTACTACATTTTTTGACCCTTTCACACCATTTAATTTTTCGTCACACTGTGCCATTTGCTCCTTGAGTTATGATGACCGTTTGGTGTTGGTTTGCGTATGAATGTAAAACATGGATGTAATTATGATTTAATGTGTTAAAATGTATATTTTAACGGTTTCTCATTCCTTTGCCAGATTATTATCATATTATGAGGTTTGAGAATGCAAGTTCGTATATATTCATACGTTTACTTTTGAGATACGAGTATATCTGGATGTGAGTTTGTGAACTTCAATTTTTTAAAACCATTTACAGCCGTTTTAGTTTAAAATTACTTCAGAACCGATTATCATTTACCCTACGTTTACCTATATCGCATTTCACGCCGATATCGTCAAAATTTAAGGAAAAAATCCTAAAAAAATATTTTTAAACCGCAACTCTAATAAATAAATGTTCTTAACTTATCACTTGTTAAGTTTGAGTCTATCTCTGCTTGTTACTTACTAAGATTACATGCAACACATCATCCTTATCACGGAGTCTTGGTTTTTAAAATTCATTCGAACCACTTTTTTCAAACCAACTCTTGATGTCTACACAATTATATTTCCTGGGTTTGAGGCTGTTGTTTGTTTTCTTCTTCCGTTTTTTTTCTATAAATATCGAAGTCTCACAAATACGGGTACATTAGATGCTTTCTATGAAAACTCTTCTCAGTTCCATATTTCCAAACATAGTGTAGGTACCTACCTGTACATAAGATTTATCGTGTAATACCTACTCGTGCAAGTTGTCACTGACCCTAAGTAAATAATTTTGAGAATGAATATTATTATCAGATAACATTGAAAAATGCTTTTATTGCATTGTGTTAAAAAGGGGCCATTACCTTTATGACAGTTAACTACTCTATTAATACGCAACTTAACAATGCAAAGGTATTCAAAACGAGGTGCTAAATAGTTCTAAATACAACGGGTCACTGTGGGAACAAAATAAAAGACACATTTGATGGATGGTCTCCGCTCTAGATCCAAGCGAAGATGCCATTTCTAAATCATTAGCGAAAAGGTCAGAAGAAATTTAACAAAGGGTCTGAACAGCACCCCTGAATGCGCAATGTAAAGATATTGTGTATTTACTGCATACCCTTATTGTCCGGAAGGGAAAACATCCCTGATTGCCATATAATGACATCGCTTGTCCGTTTGTGATGACCCTAATATTTTTTGTCGCGAATAAAGGAACGGGTGTCGCTTTATTAATGGGACCCGATAAAAATAAATGTTTTGGGGTGGTAGGTGTTTCGCATTGTCCGCTGGTCCTTTAAATGTTTAAAAGGTATTAATGGATTCGTAACCGGAAGTTGAGAAATGGGATCCAGTTGAATATAATGAAATGAAATAAATAATAGGTGTGAATGTATCCTTCAGATAATGTTGCAGTATTTCTTACGATGTTAACCTTTGACCATGCGCTTCGTGCACCATGTGCAGTTTACTCCCATTTTGTGTGTGTATATTTCTAATATTTTGTAATGGTTTCTACGCTTTACTACGTTTGGCCGAGTGCTTTTTCAGAAAACCGAATGCGGTGGTTCATTTGTATTTAAATAGTTATTTTATTCAATTTATGGGCAGAAGTATAGATGTTTCAGTAATATTCAGGAAAACTAATTTTAAAATTATCTTTAACGATGTGTGTTCGAGATAAACTCCGAAACTACTTAACCGATTTTGATGAAATTTGGCTTATTGTATGTAATTTGATCCGACTTAAGGGTTAAATTAGTTTTTATCTCGATTATTGACCTCAATATTTATTAATGCGAATTAAATATTCATTAAATGTTTGTTATTTGACAATGCTTTGTAATTATTTGTAAGTTCCGTAAGTTTCTAACGGATGGCGGTGTGATTTAATTTATATATATATAATACGACACAACACTTGGTTATCTGGGTTGGGTATGTTGATGGCGTTGTGTTTTGTTAGCCACAGCAACGCGTGGGCGGGTCAGATTGTAATAAATAAATTTTTAATAACGAAGGGGTCGTCCATTAATCACGCGATGTTTTTTAGCAATTTTTAACCCCCCCCCCCCCCTGGTGATATGTGGTGAGGTAACCCCCCCCCTGGTGATATGTGGTGACTAACCCCCCCCCCCCAAATCACGTGGTATTTTTTTAGTACGAATTATTTTGAAATTTTCAGAATATTATCACGAAAAATAAATATACGTGATATCTCATTATACCCCCCCTCCTCGTGATATTTTGTGATTTTTTCCGAACCCCCCCCCCCTTTCGAGCCTCACGTGATTAATTTGACGACCCCTAAGCTGCAAATAGAAAAAGGGTGGTGATCAAATCAGAACAGAGTTATGTAAAAGTAATGGTGTGATGTTCTTCAATCCCATTGATTGAGATAACTTGAAATGTGTTCGGTAAAACTCCAATAAATATCGAGGTTCGTCGAGATTACAAGTTGCTTTATTTACGTTATAGAAAGGTTCACAATGAATATTTAGCTGGACCAGACGTCCATCCTATTGGATAAGTAATAAGTAGACACTGCGGGAGCCCAGCTGTCCATCGTGCATCATCGGCTATTTCCGTAGCCGTTCGTGTATTAGACACGAAAGACGATAGTCGACACTTTTCTAAGGTACTACTTAAGTAACATCTATTGAGACACCTCAAAACTACATATAACCACCTATACTAAGGAACGTGATGGATAAAATGTAAGTTGGTGATAGGTACAGATATAGTAGGTACAATTGTAGAATACGAATACGATACTGGGAGTACAATTTTAATGAATAATTCTTAAAGCTTTTCTCACTGGTGCAAAAACGTGTATACCTTTATAGAATATTAGTACACACAAAATCATACTTATAATTATTAAGTAACACGTCTGCTGTTTAATGAATGCAAATATTCCAACTTCTCACTGTTCAGCATCGGTTATTTAGTGAAAATTGTGTATCTCCAACATCATTGTTAACCATAAATCAAAATACAACTAAATTACACCATTAGTCTCGCGGCAGAATCTTGTTCAACTTATCTCAGAACCTCTCTAGACTTCCACAAGTAATTATTAATCCCTCCCTAACTCCGTGAGGCTTTATCAACTATGGCCGGGACACATCGGCGATGAATTAAACAGCATCCTTCGCCAAAAAACAGCTGTTATCTCCACCGCGGTGACAGTTGACGTATGAGTCTGTTCCCGCGCCCATGTATCACTCCGTTATCATTTAATTCGGATGCAGATCGTAACAGGACGATGACAGGAAAAGGGAGTTGTTACCAGATTTTCCTAACGGACTGATGATATATCAGCTGCATAACGACAGGAAAACTTTTTAGCACTGAAAAAATTGATAATTAAAAAAAAGAGGACACTCTTAGCCAATTCTTTGGGAAAATGATACCAAACACGCAGTGATCATGCTCGTATTTGCTGATGTGGGGTTTTGCATTTTTTATCTATATCTATTTCCTTTGCATAATAACTTCTAACGGTAATCACAAGCTTTGGACAAAGACACCACAAATATCATGCTGTAAAAGCATTTAACAGTTCAACATTCTTATACATGAATAAAAATTGAGAAAAACTAAAGTAATTTCAGATTCAAAATTTAAAAAAAAAATGGATTTTGGAGCAAAAAAATAAATAAATATTGGGTATTTTTTGTTTTCATTACCAACTTTACAAATGTCATTAAAATCAACTGTATTTTATTTTTACATCTGTTTAAATGGTTTGTATTATAAAATGGAGGCCTCAGCACGGGTAAGCTACTCAGTAAGGTCAAAGTTATTGATTTGTACTGTAAGATATTAACTAATGTTTCAACAAAAAAAAAATTATCTAGGTTAGTTAACCGTAAGAAATTGCAAAATTTATTTCCTTCGCATTATTTTCCTTTAACATTTCGCAAAGGACATTTTTTTTCTGTCATTCACAATAAAGATATAGTAAATGTATATCGCTACTTACATCAAATCGGGTAGTCATTCCCTTGGCGTTACGCAAAAAAAACGATTTGGATTTTAGTGTATTGTAAAAATTAAATAATTGCCCTTTCTTATTTAATTGAACACATAATTTTAACGAATTGGCAGAATTAGAATGTATTGTTTCTTGACCTGTAAATATGGGTGCAGTGCAACTAAATGGCTAATCATTCTCGAACGTTTTACAGAATGTGCATTTTCATCAATCATGGGTTTAGCAGAACCAATACCTTTCCTACCCTTTGACTTTAAACTCGCAGTAGTTAGCCCCACGACAATACCTCATTACAAAAACGTAACTCGATTCTCCACACTTCTGCCGAATGACAAATGATGTCGCTAATCTGCCCGGCAAAAACTTTAAATAATCTCCTCGATAATTAGAGGAAGCGGAGACCTGAACCGAACATCATTAATAACGGCTTAATAGTTAAGACAACAGCCAGATGAACGTTAATTGGCTCCGGTGACACGCGGATCCTGCCATCTCTGAATCCTAAATTTTATCTTTGATTGCAGAAGAAAACGCGTAAATCCTTTTGCTGTATCACGCATTCTATAGTCATCCCAAAAGTCACAATGTTATTCTATCTAATAAATAAGACGGAGACTTATTAATTGTGTAGATTACATAACATCACTTTAAAGTATTCACCAAGGATCTGATCTTGGACCATTTTTAATACATATTTTTGTTGTCTTAGGTCAAATCCAGGTAAGTTCAAAATCATTTTACAGGTTTTCTTAATCATAAACGCATATTACAAAAATGTATGTTTTGCTGGTTTGTACAGTTTAGTAGACCATTTTTGTATAGGAGGGTTAACTTGGTTAATATCAAATGAAAGAGATCACAAAACTTATTTGAGTTAAAAAATTTTCACGATTTTACCTTTGACCACGTATTTCTTCCTTTTTTTTCAAATTAAAGTTTAGTCAAAATTAATTTTGGCAGTAACGGAGTTATTTTATTTTTATTTAAAAAAAATATTTCAAATATTATTTAGTATTATGTTTTACCATAAGGGTTAAATTATAATTGTTCTACATTCCTTGGGGATTGTATTGACTTTCTAAGGAAAGTGAGACAACAAGTTAATTATAATGTGACGAGAGGCTTGCGACCCAAAGTATAGATCCACATTTAAATATATATTTAAATTTAAATTGTTCTGTTCCATCATCAATCAACCTGAAGTTAAGTGAGTCCGCACAGTTTACCCGATGGGGTTGGGACCAATTTACAAGGAAATCTTTGTGGATATTTTGTCGTAAACATTACGTCTCGAAAGAAAGGGTAAGTTAAAATAAAAATACGCTTTAAGTTCTGAGAACATTTACATTATAGGTAAAGATATAATTTTTCCAAAGGTATGAATAATTCTAGCATAATAATAAAAGTCAATATGTGCATGCATCTGTCGTCGTAGATCAATTTGACTTGAAATCAAAAATTACAACATTTTTTACTATAATTTCCTTTTTTTTACTCAGCAAACCGAAAAACAATAGAGTACTCCAGTACATTTTTTTATTTTTTTTTTATGATGACCTTCTAACTTAAATAAACTGCGTATTTATTTTTATTTTTAGAGTTAGTTTTAATAGTTAAAATAATTGCCAAAGTTTTAATTTTTCAAGACCCCCCGAAAACCACCGTATGTATGGTGAACCGTGTGACGTCTCCCGAAAAATTACTATAGGATCGGGAAATCAGCTGATCAACTGCCGCCATTTTGAATTCCGTTGTTCGAAGTCTTCTCTCTAGAAGTAGCGTTACTATTTTTTTTATGCAGTAGTTTTTTAATATTTTCAATAATAAGGGATACCTTTATTTTTTAAACATTATTTAGGCCTAAATAATGTTTTAATAAACACAACAACTAAATCTCTATAAACAGTATGTAAATAAACGAATAAATTAATACGATGGCTTGTGTCTTATCATACATTCCCATACAATGACTTTGCGGTGACGTCACGACACGTCGAACAGTGACGTCACCACTAAAATTTCAATAATGCCAACTTGATGACGTGTTTTTACGACCCGATTAAAAATAGACTCTGCGTTCAATATTATTAAATAAAACTTATATATTCAGATTCAGCGTTTATTGGTCTGTATGAACATATTTTTTTATAGTCATAATATTTTTCACTGGAGTTCCTTATTGTAAAGTTTTACTGGTTCGTTTTCTTTTTTCGACCATTTGTGTTTAAGATCGTTTTCTTCGTTAGGAGGAAGTAGAAGTTACGAGAAAGGATGTACACAGATACAAAAAAAAGATAAGACTTATATAAACGGCATGACAACTAATCACAAAATTAAACACTAATTTTTTATACCTTTATTTAAGAATGCTGACCTAATACCTATCTATATTGGTTAAAGAGGTGTAGAAAACCGAAATTGATGAAATCGTTGAAATGATGGGTTTAACAAATACAAAGGATATATCAAATTTTGACTTAAAGAATTTTCAGAAAAAAAAACTGAAAAGTATTTTAAAAACATCGCCATAGAAGTTATTAAAATACCCTACCCAAATCATGATGTTGTACCATAGAATTCGCTGAAATCCTCTATTCAACTCCTGGTTCCCCTCAGCACAGCATCGTTGTGAATATACTAAGAAAATATTCTACATCTTCGTAATAGTTAAGTTATCTATATAAAATGTAAATAATCAAAGGACAGATAACATAAAAAATGTCCATCTACCAAGGAAAATGTAAATCCTGGATCATGGAACATATAAAAGTGTTCCATTATAATTTGTTCCCGAAAGAACGTTTCCAAGGAAAAGAGGAATAATTTTTCAATATAGGTAAAATGCAGGGTAGATGCCATGCTTTGATGGCGCATTTCACATAAGAGCTACTTGAGCCAATTATTATCCCTAACGGAAAAAAATAAATTCGGAGAATGGGCGGGAAACACATAATTCGAACGACGAGACGAGGGAGTTCTTAATTCGAAATCTCTTCCACCAATCAGGATTATCCGCAATAAAAACGTTGGCGGTATTTTTAATCAAGGAGACCTGTAGGTGATTCCCCCCCCCCACACGAGATATACGGTGCTCTGTATGTGGCAGGGGGAGAGGGGGTAATATCTACCTACGGGGTGGTAGCACCTACCCCTAGAACAACGAAATGCCGAAATGAGATGTGACAATTGATACTAAAGTATGCCACCCTGTTTTATTTTCATACAGATGCCTGAAACGCATTCTTGGGTGGGTATGTTGGCATGATTATGGCACGATTGTGTTATTAGCAATAATATTATGCTAGGGTTCCGAAAAACAACAAAATATTATTAAAAAAAAAAAAAAACTATTTGCTTCACGAAGTTGTCTCAATGTCCACGAGAAAGCTCATCATTCGATTTTCATTCTTCGGTTAGGAAACTTTAAATTAGCTAATTTGGAAAAAAATAATCAAATTAAGCAGCTGTAAAGTCATTCTCGTCAGTACCTACCATCAAACTTCGTTATCTACATCAGACCTGAAGGGTGATTCTGTATTTTTTGCGACAGCGTAACGCGTGTCCAATCGGCCGTATACTACACATTTTGACAGTTTGATAAAATTCCGTATCGCATTAACGAGCTATTATATTACGTTTGTTTTAGTCACCAACTCTTAAAAGCAGTAACGCCAGAACTGACAGCGCGTTTCAAGAGAAGGCCGGCGTGAGCTAGGGGTAAGGCAATCCGAAGGTCACGGGATCGAATCCCGACGTGGGCAAATAAATGTTATTTGAATAATTTGTGTTATTTCACAATTTATTTATTTTAAATAATGTATAGTATATTTGCGGCACGTTCCAGAGTGAAAGTTACTCCCATTATCGCCCTGGTGTAAGACCACCATTCAGAATTGAAAATTGAAACATTGCATGAAGTGGCGTTAGCCGTGTTTGGTGACCAATTCTAAATAGCCAGGTACTTCCCCACCTTCCTCTTCCCCATCTCCATCTCCTTCCAGCTACCTTCAGCCTCACAACGAAACCCAGTTGAGGATGCCATAGACTCACTGGCTCCAGACGGGAGCAGTTGGTACTCTTGTGAGGTATTCATATAAATATGTCAGTCGCGGGAATATTTTGTGAATCGAATCTCATCGCGTACAAACATCAAAATAATTTGACTAACGGATAGTCATTTATGAATGCCTCTTAGGCTTGGCTTACATTTAAGTAGTTTTAATAACAAATAAATGGTAATCCGTGTCATTAAGTAGGTAATTAATTCATTTAACACACGACAAGCACAGACAAGTCATCAAATGCCATAGAAGATCGCAGAAATTTGAGAGCCGATAACGTACGACGGACGCCTTCGTATATCCGACGGATTTTGCCATTTTGTTTTAATTACCTCGTAATGCTGACTTACAAGATAACACAAAAGATACAGAATCACCCTTCTGGTGTAACGGTGAAATCCGCTGTTCTGCGCCAAAAGGTCGTGGGTTTAAATCCCACTGAGTGCAAAACAATCTGATTGTACTTCCCAATCTTGCTCTTTTTCTTTTTTTTAATAACTTTAGCATGAGAACATTTCCCGAAATTGTGCTTAGACATAGTCCTATTAGTAATTTAGACATTTTCCCACTTCGGGCGTTTCGGAGAGGTGAGATATCACATGACACTATAATGATGTCATAATTGTTAATTAAAAAATACTAGTCTATTCTCAATTGAAAGAGACTTTGCCTAAAACACTGTTCTTAAGTTTACATCTATATCAGTTTGTAACAAAGGTACTATATTGTAAACAGTGGTTTTGTGGAAATTTTCACATAAAACTTAATTTTGAATTTCATGCCAAAATACCCAACACAATATTGATTAATTTATGTTTTAATGAAAATGTATATCACATACTATGTGATATACATTATCACACAAAATGTATATACATTCATTTATTACGTAAGACGAATTTTGTTAGTTTTCGACCCCCTCCCCCCTATTATAAGAAAAAATAAGAATAGGCCGACCCCCTCCCTCCTGTTTAATATTTAATACGTAAGAATCTAAAGGAAAAAATGAATACACGTTTGGTTTGTTTCAATGTTTGTTTGCGCGGGTCCGTTGTCCCCCCCCCCCCCTAAATCATCTTACGTAATAAATGAATAATCGTAATAAATGAATGGCTCCTTATCTAGTACGGATGTGAGCTATTTTATTGATTTGTATTTTAAATTATAAAATATAGGCCATTGAATATTTTTTATGATTTAAGAGGCGAATTAATAACTGTTAAAATGTAATAACTGTCATTAACCTCACAAATAATTTCCAAAGTTCCTCTAAAATCATGAAAATTTTTAACACTTTAATGGTCTGTATTTCATAAATTGAAACACATAAATAAAATAGCTCACATTCTTAATAAATTTTTTAAAAGTTATTCAGTTTGGTTCGGTATTTTGGCCACAAATCCAAATTTAAGTTTTTTGTGAACAAAAAAACAGGACATTGATATCTCTTTTCATATAGGATCATAGGGTCCCTTTCAAATTAATACTACGTTTAAGATGATATGCCCAGTGCGCTTAGGAATATCATTAGAAATCCACTAATTTGATTAAAATTTAATAAATTAAATTCTACAAGCAATTTATAATATCAGTAAAATAATTTCGTAAATGCACAATAATGCCATCTACCCGGATTACAGAAACAATGGTAATACTGTTGATATGTTCGAGTATTTTGGAGAATCGTCTGCCCCCTGCCCCCTGCCTTGCTGGGCCCGGGGCGATGTCTCGAGTACGTAAGTACGTACTCAATGTTTCTTTTTATTTTCCCGATCCCTGTATTATCGGCTTAGCAATTTCCCTCTTAGCAATGAGTAAAGAAATTAACCCACGTATAAATACCCCAACAACAGAGGGGTAGTTAGAGACAGAGGGATGTAAGGGTGGCATTTTATTTTCGTCGCGTTCTGCACGCTTTGTTCTGAAATTAGGTAAGTACGTACGTATCAATTTGAAGAGATAGGAATATAACAATTGCCAAACAACTCTAGTGCAATCTTTTTTGCAGAACGCGGAGAGGTAAGTGTTTTGATTCTGTACTGGTTCATATATTTATAATTCGGGGAAGTGCAAATAAAACATGATTTGTTACTCTTAGTATTTGCTTTGTGAGAGACCACCGTTCAAAACTATATTTTGCTTGAAATGAATTAAGATGTTTTTTGTCATTGAAGAAGACGACTATACTATCAAACTTAAACGAAATATGAAAAAGAAAAAGACACAGAAAAATAAAAACCAACGGTCCAACTCACCTTCAAAAATTATTATAAAAGAGGGATTGCTAATAAAAAAATCAGGGTGTGTAATTCACATGCGGTAGAAGTGAAACTAGAAAGTGGCTAGATGTCGCTTTCTTTTCTTTGCTTGTTCTTTTAAAGTGGTTTGAAGATTGGATATTGATTTCACAAAATAAAAATGTTTTTTTTGGATTTCGTAGGATTCGAACCCCCCTTCACTTGATGTCTGTCTCTTTGGCTGCTGAGACTTGTCAGGCACCTTGCCAACTACGCTATGGAAGGCACGCGGCGAGGTGTGAATTTACCGCGTTATATTAAAACTGAGTATTTGTGTAGAACTGAGTTGTGACGCATTTACGTTTCACCCGAATTTCAAGTCACTAACGGCGCTAAAAAAGTTTCACTTCAAAAATTGGATCTTCATTTAGACTTTTAGAAAAAGGTTAATAGGTGTCCCGTATAAATAAAATCTATTTATCCTAGACACTAACTAGGTTACAAACCAGATCTTCGAACATCCAAAACATGGGAAAATAAATTAGTCGAAAAGAATATTATGGATTCTGAATTTGCATTATGAGATGGACAAAAATATCTTTAAACAATTGGTTAAGGCGTTCGTCCCGGTAAGATAAGAGATCCCGGGTTCGAGTACCAGTTGCGACCCTTAGCTTTTAATTTTTCTGTGTATTGTTATTTTTCTTTGTTATCTTTTTCTTCAATGAGATATGTACAAGCCATTATAAAAGAGAGTTTTTCTAATTAAAATTTAAGATACTTTTAGTTATTATGTATGAATCATCGGGTTTTTCTTTTGGTTCTCCTTCTTCTCCTTTACCTCAGCCTTATCCCTTTCGTCTGTCAAACATTACATTGACTGGGGTGCCATAGACCCACTGTTATATGAGTGTTGGGCTTAACGTCAAAATTGCATCGTATGACTTGACTAATAGTCTTCCATAAATGTATTGAAAATGTTTTCATCCGATCGCTTTAACTAATTATTACTCCCTTGTAACATATCACCTGCCAGACCCAGAGGGAACACAGGGAAAATTAATCTAGGGGTTTATCATGTACAAATGGTAGGAACCCATTAGGGCGGATTTTGTCATACAATAATGATTTTTTTGAAACGTTTTCTATGTCTACTGAAAGGACACAAACCCACTGTAATAGAATAATTGTTATACTTTTGAATGTAGCTATAACTTTGTGGTTATTCATTATAGATAAACGAAACAATGTTACTTTGTTTGAACCACTTGTATATTTGTTCAAAGCCGAACGGTTTCGAAAAAAAAAATCCCTTAAAAATGGTGAATCTATTATCAACAAACAAAACATATTATCCTACAGCCCAATCTTGGATATGTTCCCCCACCCACTCTTCATTAATCCCTAGCCACGCCTCCACCCCTACCACAATCCTTATTAATAATACATTGTTCCCACCTCAGATCACAGGCTTATAACTTTTACCGTGGGTGTCAAAAAGACGGAAGTCCCAAGATCCTCCTGGAACTTCAAAACCCCTAGGGCGAATTGGGATAACTTTGGGGAAGCTCTACGTGATACCTTAAGGGGATTTCACGACGTAGCAGCAAGAGATCCGGATAATTTGGGGAACTTTTTTAATGCAGCCGTGGTATCAGCTGCCGAGCAGTCTTTAGGAAGATCAAACCCAAAGACTGTTATCAGGACGCCGTGGTGGTCGAGTGAGCTGACTTCACTGAAAGGGGCCTACAAGAGAGCCTATCGAGCCCTGGGCGTGTCCAGACGAGGCGGGTGCACGCAGGAGGAGACACTCGCCCTTCAGTCACGACTCAGTGTCTCCCGTAGAGCCTTCAAACAGGCCGTCCTCTCAGCGAAACGAGCTGCATGGCATAATTGGGTACAAGAAGTGGGAAACGCCAACCCGTGGGAAGTCCACAGCGCCATAGATAAAACGGGAAAAGGCTCTGATCGGTATTTAACTAGCGTAATAAGCGAAAAGGACGGTAGGAACGTTGAAAGTGTGGACGTGGCATCCACTCTCAATACACTTCGGGCAAGTTAGTTCCTGTAGATTCAATAATTGGGGAAAGCGACCACCACAAACAGATCAGAAATCTGTCACGGCTCCCTCCGAGAAACCTCGCTCAGGAGGTTAGGATGACACCAGTAACTAAAGCGGAAATCGAGTTGATAATCAAGGGTTTGGGTCTTAAGAAGGCACCAGGGCATGATAGGCTCAATGGCGTAATAGCGAAGCAAGTATGGATCCACGCCAAGGAGGAGCTCTTCCAGGTGATGGATACGTGCATGAGAAGAGGAACTTTCCCTTCTGAATGGAAGAGGGGCGTGCTTAGGATTATACCAAAGGGGAACGGCAAACCAAGGTCGGACGTGAAGACCTACCGTCCAATCACCCTGCTACCTGTCCTGGGGAAGATCCTGGAGAAACTGATAAGACAGCGTTTACGTCAAACCTTATCCCCACCCTGCGAGCGTCAGTTTGGTTTTGTCCCGGTATGTCCACTGAGCACGCCATCACGTATGCGCTTGAATGGGTGAAGGCTTGCCAAAAGAGGTACGTAATTGGAATCTTCCTCGATATTACTGGTGCCTTCGATCACGCTTGGTGGCCGATGATACTTGTCAAGCTCAAAAATAGGAAATGTCCACCAAACCTGTTATACCTGTATAACCTGTAATCTGCGCTGATTACCTCTGCGACAGAACTATCATCCTTTCTTTTGGAGACTACCTGATTGAACGAGGAGTTGACTTGGGTTGTCCTCAGGGTTCAATCCTTGGACCAGACTTTTGGAATATTGTGTTTGACGATTCCTCCAGGTTGCCCTTACCTGAGGGATGTATCTCGGTGGACTACGCTGATGACAAATTGTATCTTGTCTCGGGGAACAGCAGAAAGGAAGTTGAAAGAAAAGCTGAAGAGGTTTTAAGTGTGATTTTAGAATGGGGAAAGAGAAACCGGCTGACCTTCGCTCCCCACAAGACTATGGGACTCCTGATGAAGGGTAACCTCAATAGAAGTAGAAATCCAACCATCAAAATGGGAGATACCAATATCCGATTCGTTGAGAACACTACATACCTAGGCGTCACTTTGGATCGAACGTCCTCGTTCTTGACCCATGTTAAAAGCGTGTCAAGTAAGGCCCGGCCCTCTTCTTGAAATTGAGAAGAATCTCTACTGCCGAGTGGGGATTGCGCTCTCCAGCGCTCCGTCTCTTATATAGGGGGGTTTACGTGACGCAAGTCTCGTATGCGGCCTCTGTGTGGGAGCACCGCCTGGAGAATGCACTCATACTCTCGGCGCTCAAGAGAGGCCAGCGAGTCCCCTTGCTGGCGCTTTCGGGTGCTTATAGAACAGTTGCTTCGGACGCTTTGCCAGTCTTGGCCGGCATTTTGCCAATTGATCTTGAAATCAGGGAGGTGCTAACAAAGAAGAGCCTGACAAAAGGAAGACCCGCTACACACCTAGGTGTTGAACTAATACCAGGTGGGGCAGTGTCTCTCCCAGGTCTTCTTAGAGAGATGCGAGAAAGAACACTGAGAGAATGGCAAGAGCGATGGGACAGGTCGAATACGGGAAGATGGACTTACTCCTTCTTCCCGTCAGTTAAACTCAGAATGGAAGGGGCACACATTGTAAGGGATCACCATGTGACCCAATTACTGTCCGGGCATGGGGAGTTTAGGGGGAGATTGCACAGTCTCTCTCTATCCCCCCATCCAAACTGCGCGTGTGGCAATACGGACCAAACAGCCGAGCACATTCTGTGGCATTGTGAGATTATGACGGATGCTCGAGAGGAAATGTTGGATGGTTTACAAGTGACCACGAGACCAGTATGGAACGCTGATCTCGTCTCGAATAAGGTGAACTTCGAGTGCCTGCGGAAGTTTACAAAGGTTTGGGTTGAGAGATGGCCTGATCTTAGAGTCGCTGACCAGCTGTAAAATCATTGTGAGTTTCAGATGCCTGGTGTATTTGCTCCTGATGACCACTGACTTTTCTTTCTCATCTCTTTTATTACCATTGCTCTGATTTTTTTGGTTTTCTATATCTTTATCTTCACTGCCTTTATGTTTCCTTAGATTTTAAACCCAAGCGGAGTTGAAAATATTTAGTTTTTACTGCGATAAATTCCTGGTGGTTTAAAATCTTTATGTACTTCATGTAGTTCTGCTTTTTCTCCCATTTCAGACTTCGATGTGCCGAATTGAGAGCGAAGGTCCTGATGACTCCTTCGCTCAAAACAAATTGATACATTTCTGTTATTGCTGACCAAATTAAAAACATGGTATATAATATATTCTGCTACTTGTAACCAACTGTTATTCTTCACTAAGTATTATGTTCTCTTATTTTTAGTTTTCCTTTTTTTTTTGCAAGTTTTTTTCTGTTTTAGCGATTCAGCAATAAGCTCCGACCCTTGTGGCTGAAACTGAACTGTAAATGTTCTGTAATGTCAACTTCCCCATTTTGGGGGTGAGTTAGACCTCGCTCCTGGATACATTGGCGTAAAAAAAAAATTTCGGAATGGAATCCTCACAACTCATCTGCGCCTCCCCCAGCGACATGTGTGGGCCTGAGGTTTGGCTGGGCGAACTCAGCATCCTTCCGCCCTGCCTCCGGCAACTCGACGCTTCCATACTTAGGGTCTTCGGGTACGTTCCCCTACTTCCCACTTACTATCGTCAAGGCACAACCGAGAAACCGGCTAAAGGGTGCGGATGTTGAGATTCATTCACGGCAGACCGATCACCATACACATTCTGGCTGGTACTGCCAGATGACGAGAGAGGTATCCCACCCGACACAAGCGTTCTTCATATCACAATACTTGTTTTCATTATCTTTTCTTGCAGATGCTTGCAACATACGCAAGATGCCATTACCCTGCGAGCAGCCGCCTTTTATGTTTTTCTCTTATCTTTTTTTTAATTTGTTTATCCCTGACTTGCTTTATATTTTTTGCATTTTGTATATTATGTAAGCACTTGCATACTGCTTCCTAACACTGTATGCAGGGACACTGGAGGTCTAGATTCGTTCAAACTTAAATGTAGATTCGTTCTTTCAAAAAAATTAGAGTCCTTGCGAGAGCCTTGAAGGAGTAACCATCTGTTACTTATACCAGGGCGGGTAAGTGGTGGATACCTCCACTGTTCCCACCCACTATTTTGTAGTTGTCAAATCAGTATACGTTTGCCCTGAGGAAGGAACGGTCGTTCCGAAACCGGTCGGCTTTAAACAAATATGCAAGTGGTTCAAACAAAGTAACATTGTTTTATTTATTAGAATAATTGTTCTTTCTCTTGCAAACTTGGTCAATAATGCATTTAACAAGTTACAAATAGCAATATTTGAACTACTAGTAGCAATATTTGAACTACTAGGTAATTACTACTACCAATTTGGGAGGCGGGAATGGGTACCGCCGCCCCGGGAACCTTTATTGGATAACCAACACCTCTGCCATAGGTCACCCCAAGTGGTTCGCTACGTTTGGTGATTTAGCAGAGGTGCCCGGGTTCATGGGGTGAGGTTTGTCTAGGTCTTGGAGGCGGATGACCAGGACATACTGAACCCCAGATTCCTACCCACCCCTTAAACCCTTTTCCTTCCCAGAACTCTCCTCTCCTTCCTTTCCTTTAAAAACCCTCCGCACAGCATCCCCAAGATGACATAGGCCCTGAGGGAAATGATTTTCCTCAGGGCCTCCTGTGTGGAGCTTATGTAAAAAAAAAAAAAAAAAAAAAAAGGAAGGTACCTATATGCTATTAAGATCTAAAGCCATTTTAAGCAATGTTCCATTTCTGAATGGTAGTACTTACACTTGGGCGATATATTTCACTCTGAACATGCTGAATTATATATAGGTACTATGCATATTATTTCAAATTAACGAATTGTGGAATAACGCAAATTAATTAAACAAAATTTTACTTGCGCACTCCGGGATTGAACCCGCAACCTACGGATTGCTAGTCAAAAGAGCCTTACACGTCCACCACGGAGGCTGTCAAGCATAATTTTACAACATTTTATTCATATCTGCATGTTTTCTAAACAAGAATAAGGTATGAACAGTAAAATAATGTTTGCATATTTATTTTTTTATTAACGCATACCTACACAGTACATCATGACACAAGTCATTAAATTATTACATTGTTACATTTCACGTACCTACCGATTTCGTAAGTTCATAGAATATCAGTAGATAATTTCGCCCGGGATGAGAACTGTTCTTAAATATTAACTAAGGAATTTTTGACTAATGGCCGATAGTTTAATGAAAAATTAAGTGTAAGTAGGTATCTACTAGTAGTTTTAAAATAATTTATATCATGCAAACGAATTTAAAACTATAAAAAACGAAAAACTTCAATATCTTGGACATGTGATGAGACACCCAGAGAAGGATGAGATCTTGCATCTCATAATGCAGGAAAAGATTGCCGGAAGACGGGGCCCTGGAAGAAGGAGAACCTCATGGCTGAAAAACCTGAGACAGTGGTTTGGCCAGTCGTACTGTAGCGCTGTTTCGGGTTACAGTAAACAAAGTCCGCATAGCCAACATTATAGCCAACTTCCATTGAACGAACAGGGCACAAGAAGAAGAAACAAATTTAATTGACTAGTTTTGTATGTTAGCAAGGATTCATGAAAAAAATCAGGGTAGTTATTTATGTTGTGAGTACGCGAGTAATTGGTGAGTTATTTCTTGCATTCGGAAGTGTAGGCTTCTATATGAAGAAGCGTAGTGCGCCTGGTACGCCTCATTTGAACATTTAAACCAATCTAAAGACTATCAATTTTATTATTTGGAAGATTATGTACGTAGAAACGAAAGATCTCACGATGAACGTCTTTTTTGTAAAGTAAACATATTATTTGTGGCTTTGTTGTAATTCTTACGTAAATGTTTAAAAAATATTATTCTGCTTCCTTTCTACTAAATCTATGTACCTATACCTCATATTGATGAAACATATTGTCATATATTTTGAAACAGCGTTTTATTAACACAGTATGCTCAACCAATGATTCCAGTTCATGACCTTAGCGATTAACTTCTCGACTCTATTTATCGACAGTGACATCTCGGTCTCTTCTACTCGTATGTCAGCCAATTTCAACACTTCAGTAGCGTTCTTCTCGATCTCTGAACCCTGTTCATTGCTCCACACATCTTGAGGAGTTTATCTCCCCAGTTGACATATGACATCCTATTCGACATCTGTCGGGAGAGACATTCCTGGACCAGGCAGAATCTTATTTCTACTTATTCTAGTGAGGAGGGAAATTGCTCCTGTCGTGTGAAGGGCCGTTGAGTCACTTTGCTGTCTGGTTTTCTGAAGAGTGAGTGGGTATTGCGTATTTTGTAAAATACGTGTATTTGGAATAGTAATATTTACTTCTCGTATTAAAAATTATTAAAAAAAATTGTAATACATAATTTTATAAATCACTTCGTTTGAGTAAGGCCTGCGTAGTCCAGTGGTAAGGCTCTTGACTCGCAATCCGAAGGTCGAAGGATCGAATCCCAACGTGGCAAATAAATTTTATTTGATTAATTTGTGTTATTTCACAATTTATTAATTAAAAATAATATATAGTGTATTTGCGGCACGTTCCAGAGTGGAAGATACTCTCAGTATCGCCCTGGTGTAAGACCACTATTCAAAATTGAAACGTTGCTTGAAATGACTTAAGACGTGTTTGGTGACCAGATTCCTCTTCCCTATCTCCTTCCCCTCCCCACTACCTTCAGCTTCAGCCACACAACATACCCCAATTGGGGATGCCATAGTCTCACTGGCTCCAGAAGGGAGCAGTTGTGACTCTTGTGCGGTATTCATATGAAAAACGCCAAATCGTATGTTTACTTAATTATTTATCTCCGATATGTAAAAAGTAATTTATACAGAAGTGTATTTTTAATCAAATCTATAGTTTTAATTCTGGATTGACGAAATTATACACACTTGACCTTCAAAACTGGTCTAATACAAATACAGTCCACATCTGATTTCCAAATACTATGTACAAAGCCGGGCTGAGCCGGGTAATTCAACTGTTAACAAATAAAACTAAATTATATATATATATATATTTTTTAAATTTTTTTTAAAATTTTTTTTAAAATTTTTTTTTTTATTTTTATTATTTTTTAGCATATAAAATATAATGTACATTTAGATGATGTATTAATTTGCTTACATGTTCATATTTAAATATGTTAATACCACTCTTCCATGGAAGCGTTAGCTTGTGTCTGGAAGAGTAGTGTACATTTTTTAATGCTATATTTAAGTTCTTAAATTACAATGTGAATGTAAAAAACAATAAGTTGTAAGTTCGGTGATATGTAATTATAAGTATTTATATACTATCAAAACAATTTTACTGTTTGGATAATGTGTCCAGAATTATTGTAATTAGTTGCTAAAAACAATACAAAATTTAACTTATTTGAAGAATGGAGTATCACTTGGAAACTGAGTTATAAGTAGATTAGATTAGTCGGAAACTGTTTTTTTTTTTTGAGATTATCTTTGAAATATTTTTTTACAGTGTTTATTAATTGGATTTTATCATTAATTTTTCTAATTTCATCCGGTAATCGGTTGAAAATAAGTCTTCCTTGATAAGTATAATTATTTTGTGCAAAGGAAGTGTTTAATTTTGGGCATGAAAAAATATATTTATGTCTAGTACGGTTTTCAGTTATAAATTGATATTTTTCTTTTTCTTTTATAATTTGAATCAATGCATTTCTATTGTATAGATCTTTGAAAGATGGTACTTGAAATTCCTTAAATAATTGATCCGTTGGGTAGTCAGAAGGTTTTTTTAATATGTATAAAATAAAATGTTGTGTAATTATTTCATTATTGTACTTACATAAAAAATATGTACAATAATGCAATAGGTATATATTATATTAACACTAAATATTTGTTCGGTGCAACATTAGAATCTTTAAATAATAAAAAATACATAAAGTGATAAACGGTGAATGAGAGAGAAATAACTGGGTAGACATAGACAGAGATAAGTAGAAGCAAAGAAAGTGAAGTATTTTTAAGAGGTAGGAGGCGGTAACATGTAAGTATGGGAAATAAATTAGTTTAATCTTACATTTTGATGGCATGTATTCATTTTTCCACATCTATAAAATTTATGTAGTAAAATAATCTGCTCTGATTTTTCTCCAAAAAATACAAAGTTCAGCAAATCTCACTATGCCACATTTTACAGCCATTTCAGCGTTTGGAATATTAGGATAAACGGATTAACAACACCCAAAAAACATTTCATCATAACTGCAAGCAGGATAAATGATTTTTTTTCGTTGAAAATTTCTTCAAAATTTTACCCAGTTGTTGCCTTCTGCACGTAGGTATGTAGTGTTTAAAGTATAAAGACGATCAAGTCGTTAATTTAGCAGCCTCGTTCAAAGGGATTGAAGCAGGAAGCGCTCGAGTGCTGAAGAAGCGAGGGCAAACCACCTCAAGGGTCCCTCAAGGATCCCTCAAGAGACCTGTATGCAAATAAATTACGTGTCACCAAGTGCCCGGCAGACTCGAGTCACGCCGATGTCATATGCGGGTCATTATAACGGCTTAGTATGAAATATCCACAGCTGCCATCAGCATTTGACGTGGTGTACTTTACTTTATTCACTTAGAATTAAAGAGTGATGTATGAAGGTAGGTATTTTTGCGTTACACGTTGGTGAAACATGTAACATGCTAAGTTCGTTATTTGAGACAGTTACAATGCCGTTAACATGACGTCATTTCTCAACATGGATCGGCCGTTTGCCCTGAAATACCCTTCTTGATTCATCCATATTTTTTCAAAATTATTCCAACTCTTGACCGGAACCGACTATATTATTTAGTTTTCACCATCGTGCCATGTCTTACTAGGTCATCCCCGACTTCTCCATGTTTTACATTCTTCTCTAAAAGAAATTATTCTTCGACAATGAAAAAAAAAACGAAACAAAACGGAGCGCGGCGCCATAGTTACTTAAAATTAGTAATAAACAGTAGGTATGGGTTTTTTTCTTTTATTTCGACAAGGATATTTCAAAGTTTCGGAGCTTACGATGGAAATTTTTATTGCGAGCTGGAAAATGTGGCTTTAACCAACCCATTCCAAATAGAAAAAAATAGTTGATTTTCAGTATTATTAATTCATTTTTAATAATTCTAGACTTAGAATTTGTGATGTTCCTTGCCTGTCTCACTAGGAAAACCTGGGGTGAGAGCAGGCACTTTAAAACATGAGCAGTTTATAAAAACAATAATAACACATATAGTAAAAATACAAATAATAACACAACATTTCACAGTAACAGACAATCAGCAACAAATCATTGAAAAAATACATAAGGTAAAACACCCTATTTCTGACACGTTAAGCTATGATATTTTTTCCTAAAGTTTCAATATTTTTTTCTAAAATCATCCTTGTATTATTGAAACGAAATTTTAAATTTTCGGAAGCTTTGTTCAATTTCAAGTAATGAAATCTCACTTTTTGTTAAATTTATTACCGTTAAATATTTAAAATCATTTAATACGTAACATGCTATCAAAACACCTATTTCTGACATAGAAAAATCGATATGTTCCTATTGATTGACATGGCTGTTTGTATTTCTGACATACCAAAATTAATGTGAATCCAGTATCCGACATACATACATGTTGATATTTCGATCATACCCTCAAATAAAATGCAAAGCTATTTGGACAATATTGCAAACAAAAATCCGTATTTTGGAGAAAGTTTATTAATTATTAAACGTAAGTTTAAAAAAATGCTTCTTTTTTATACAGGGATGAAAATTAATTAAAACATTGTTATTTGGTTTATCACGTTTAGTGAAAGAAATATAAGGTTAATGAATAACAGGCCAGAAAAAACTATATTTAAACGGAGTAAGGGTATTTTATTTACCATCCTGCTAACAAGATTCATTTTTTTTTGTTTCTCTTTTAGTGTTTCCATATTAATTTCACTGTATTCAAAGACAATAGGGATATTCAAAATTGTTTTGTCATTCATGTCAGCAATCCACTGAGGGTCTATACTCTTAATACTATCAGAATTCATTTCCGATGATATATTCGAATTATGGATGGTGCACCTGGGGGTCGGAGAAGAGTTGGAAGACCAAAGCTTCGATGGCTGGATGGAGTGGTGAAGGATGCAAGCACCATCGGCATCCGAAACTGGCGCAACGCAGCACAACACCGACAGTCATGGAGGCAGGCTCTGCTGGAGGCCAAGACCCGACCTGGGTTGTAGAGCCACAGATGATGATGATGATGATGATATTCGAATTGCCGGTGAGGTGTTCTCACCACTGAGCTATGGCGGCTTATCTAATACCCGCCAAATAATTCAATATATACTAGTGTTTCATTCAACAATTACTGTTTATTACATTTTTCCAACTGAAAACAACGAACTTTATTTTTGGGAGAGAGACATTGTTAGTGCTAAATCTCTCGCTAGGTGGCGTCGAGGCAAATTATGTCTACATTTTTTGGGGAAATACTGTAACTTGTCAAATATTAATTAGTCCCGTTGGCGGCAAGTATCTTTTCTCGGAAGATATATTCGAAATATTTAAATTCCCCGAAAAGCTGTCTACAGTTGCGGTCACACTTTTCCAAATATCAAAAAATGCCTTGTACTCCGTAAGGCCCATCCGAACCTTGTGCGATTCACAAAATCCTTTAAAATAGCAGAATCTTTTGACGACCTCCGTAGTCCAGTGGCTAAGACTCTTGACTCACATTCCGGAGGTCGCGGGTTCGAACCCGGCATGCGCAAATAAATTTTATTTGATTAATTTGTGTAATTTCACAATTAATTCATTTAAAATAATATATAGTATATTTGCGGCATGTTCCAGAGTGGAAGATACTATCAGTATCGCCCTGGTGTAAGACCACCATTCAGAATTGAAACGTTGCTTGAAAATGGCTTTAGCCGTGTTTAGTGACCAGATCTGAATAGCCAGGTACTTCCCAACCTTTCTCTTCCCCACCTCCTTCCCCTCCCCACTACCTTCAGCCTCACAACATACCCCAGTTGGGGATGCCATAGTCTCACTGGCTCCAGACGGGAGCAGTTGAGATTCTTGTGCGGTATTCACTGTAAAAAAAAAAAAAAAGAATCTATTAAGTTCTCAAGAATTTGGAGAGGGGATGTAACTGGTGATTTCATTATTTTCTACAAACTTTATTGTTTCTTCCACTGCAATGCTTTTTGGAGTTATGGATTTTCCATTTTCATTGAATAATGGTGTTTTTAATAATTTTTCGTATGGTATGGCATTTGCATCCCATTTCATACTTTCCATATTTTTTTTTATATAACAGTGTTGTTTTGGGAATGCCATATTCAATGCTAACTCTCCTGACAGATTTTCCATTTTCAATTTCATTCAGCTTCTTTTCTAAGGACTCTTGCATATATTTGAGTCCACGAGACTGTCCTCTAACTTTTCCCATTGCTAAAAATGGCTCTCATTTGTTTAAAATGTAATTACCCAAGAAAATCATTTAATATTGTTACGAAAATCACTAAATACGGAACGGCTGACTAGCCCTATTCAAATAAAATTTAATTTCGGATTTTAGTCTAAAATTCGTATTGAAACCTTGTTGGAACGAAACATTGTTATCGACACATACATTTATATTTCTACCCAAAAAAGTTATATTTCATTTTATTAAAACAATAAGTTCAGTAACATTATTTATTTGATAAAATCGTTACTCGCAAACTCGCAAAACATTGCCAAGTTTGCCTCTAAAATCGTTAAAAAACTATTTCTTAAATGGCCTGAATTTTAAATTAAAAATACAAATAAATTAAATTAAACTATTGGCAATAGATATTTCTCATACATTTTTTTAATTATTCGATTTGGTTGAGTATTTGGCCTCAATTCCAAAATATAGTTTATTATAAAAGAGGTCGCGCAGCCGTTCTTCTATGTCAGGATTAAAAACCCCCAAATTATGATAAGTATCAATTTCTGACATACCGGTCAGAAATATGAACATGATTTTTTGGAGGCGTATCATTTTCTGACATACATGTCAGAAATATGGACACCCTATTAAAACAGGTACCTATTACTGACCGCTCAAAAACTATCATTAATCTATTGAAATATATTATTTTCCGTTTTAAATGTATAAATATGGTCTATTGAAAAACATGCAAAAACGATACATAAAACATTAGTGAACTGTATCATCACATTTTGTAAAATTTGGTTTACTCGCCGAAAAAGGTGAAAAAATGTGCAATATCACAAAATCACCAAAATCATATACTAAATAATATTTTGGTAGAAATGGGTGTCAAATAGTCCTTAGACTAAACGTTGGTTAGAGGGAGAGGGGAACAACTTCCTCAATGCGCTAATATCCAATATACGTAGAAATGTTACTTCAGTTGGTAAAATCGCAATTTGTGTTGCATATGTCAGAAATTGGAGCAGGGTCAGAAATGTGGTGTTTTACCTTACCTACTTTTAAAAATTATATATTTATTAACCAAGATAAGCACAAAATACTTTTTTTTTCAGTTTGAAGTACAATACACATTTTTGTTTGGTTTTTGGTATACAATTTGTGTCCTCTTACCTTATTGTGTGAAATAAATATTTTTTATTTTGTTCTAGGCTGAGCCTATTTCGAGGTGGCAGGAATTTAATCAGATTTTGATTACTTAATCTTGTAAGAAAAAAATAAGATTAAATTTTTAATTTATACTTGAAAAGATAAATAGAATGAAAGAAAAATATTATAAGTTGGTTTTGATAATATCATTGATGCTGGATCTGCTTTGGCTGGTGATCCAGCACTTGGAGTCAGATTTATATTTAAGATACATTGTTTTGTCTAATAAATAGCCAGTTGAAGTGCATTGTCTAGTTTTGTTGCAAAGTATCTAAAATTTCTTCGGCCAAACAAGTAAGGAAAACAGGATAAGTAAGAGTTTATGCCCTTTGGTTCTAGTATCTCTAGCAGTTTATTATTTCACCGTTTAAATGACATATTTGGTATGATATGATTTTAGATTTTCAATTTGAGTTAAATAGACCCTCTCCTTTATATTTATCTCCTTCAATTTGATAGGCGGGTATGGGTACCGCCGCCCCGGGAATCATTTATTGGATTACCAACACCTCCGCCATTGGTTTTTGATCCCAAATGGTCCCTACGTTTGGTGACTTAACAGGGGTTCATGTTTTGAGAATTGTGCAAGTTTCGGAGACGCATGCGTTTGCCAACCTACTACGTGGCGGGCTGGATTTGGAGCAATTGGTTGAGGGAGACCTTTTTATCACTCCTGCAGGACTCTTTTGACATACTGGTGCCCAGGTTCCTACCCACCCTTCATGCCTTTTTCCTTTCGAGATCTTTCTCCACTTCCTTTCCTTAAAATAAAACTCTCCACACAGCATCCTCAAAGATGACACAGGCCCCGAGGGAAATTATTTTTCTCAGAGCCTCTTGTACGGAGCTCATGTAAAAAAAACTTCTAAATGTACTTCCGAACGTCTTCGGATTAACTTCAGACTGTAAATTTTCCTACAAAGAGAAGAGTGGATGGGTGGTACAATATGTAAGTACGAAGTTGAAGGTTAAAGAAGGCCATGCCCTCTCTTCTGTTGTTAAAACACGAGTGTCGGCTTACTCGAAAAAATCAAGCCTCGATGATACTTTTCCATTCTACTCCACAAAGTATTGTCGCGAAATTCATTAAGTCTAAAATCCACCAAACTCTCCACGGCTCTCAAATGAGAGTGCTTATATTTTTTTCTTACCCTTTCAAGGTGTTTTGGGCGATGAACCGTCTGGTGTAGGTAGTTTAGGTATAAGGTACAGCATCTAAAGTATTAATGGACCAGAAGGACTTGAGATGTCTACATCCTTAGCGCGAGATCAGGAAATTCAGCTTTTAGATCTCTCCATTCAAATCCAGACGCCATTTTGTTAATTCAAAAGAGCGGGAAAAGAAGTGTTTTCGCGCGCTTTAATTTGCAGTGAAAGCTATCAGCATGTCTTGCAGGATTCTAAATAGGAAAAGGTGTGTTTTCAATTAATATGTATACATACATAAACACGAAGAATTGCTGTCAAAGAAAATATAAAACAATGTGCTATCCTCGCCATAGATATATTTGTCATTATTTATTTATTTATTTATTTATTGAATTTCACGCCCGGCTGGGCTTTTACATGCATTTTTTTTTTACAAAGAACATCTAAATTTAAATAAGCATAACAAAATTTTAAAAAACAAAAAAACAAATACATAAACAAAACAAAAACAAAATCAAAATCATAACCAAATCTAAAACAAAAATACAATAAAAAACAAATTGAAATAAAAACAAAATACTCCACCATGCAAGATGGAAAAAGATGTAGGACTGAGAAAAGTAAAGTACACGTGAAATGATTCGAAGCAGAGCTATTCAGTTGGATTAATTAAATTTGTTGTTCTTCTTTTAGATATAAATTCTACTAAGACTTGTTTGTATTTAGTGAATGATGTGTTAAATATATCAACAACATCTTTATAGTCATTACCCAAATTTTGTATACGGCGAACGGGGGTATACAATTGTGATTCTGTGTTGGAGTTGTCACAATAGAATGGTAGATACTGCCTCGATGTTGAATTGCGAGGTATATGGAAGGAAATCAAGTTTAATAGTTCAGGGCTGTCAATTACTGAATTTATGATTTTATTTAAACATGTTAGGTCATATACTATTCTGCGTTCGGACAATTTTAATAAATTAAGTTGACATAGTAGATAATCATAGTTGATACATTCACTTGTGATACCCATTCTGAAATTAATATATCTTAAGAATTTATTTTGAATTCTTTCTATCGTGAGTGAATGCTTAGCATAACTAGGTGCCCATACTGTCGAGTTGTACTCGATTTGACTCCTTACCAATGACATGTACAAATTTTTAATGGTTTGAATATTTTTAAATTGACTGCAAATTCTTATTACGAAACCCAACATTTTCAAAGCTTTATTTGATGTAATTTCAATATGATTTATAAATTTCAGTTTTTGATCAAAGTTTACACCTAAATCATTCACCTCGGTTACAGCTGTTAGCACTACATCATTAATGGAGTACTCATAAATTATTGGATTTTTTATTCTATGAAATCTCATAATAAGACATTTACTTAAATTTAGTTGTAGATAGTTCTCTTGGCACCAAACAAAAAGTTTAAACAAATTATTAGACAATGTTTGACAGTCATTAATATTTCTTATAGCTTTATATATTTTCATATCGTCCGCAAACATTAAAACTTGGACATCGTTGAAAATAGTAAGAACATCATTCACAAATATCAAAAATAAAATTGGTCCCAAATGTGACCCTTGTGGAACGCCGCTGGTAGCGATAAATTTATATGAAGTAAAGCCTTCAATTTTAACGGCTAATTGCCTGTTACTTAAATAACTTTTAAACCACTCGTATAAATACCCTACTATTCCTAATTTGTGAAGTTTTTTTAACAAGAGATCATGATTAACCCTGTCAAATGCTTTGCTGAAATCGGTATAGACTGAATCAACTTGTAACTTCTTAGACATGGATTCGGATATATAGTTTTGGTAAATTAAAAGATTAGACAAGGTAGATTTTCCTGAAGTGAAACCATGTTGGTTAGGTAAAATTAGTGGCTTGATACAGTGGATGATTTTGTTTAAAATAAGTTTCTCAAATAATTTTGGGATGGTTGATAAAAGGCAGATCGGTCTATAATTGCTCACCTCGTTTTTGTCTCCTTTTTTAAATATCGGGGTGAGGAAACTGTATTTCCATTTTTCAGGAAAATTTCCAGTTTGTAACGACTGGTTGAAAAGAAAATGTAGTGGATATGCAAGAGTGGTGGCGCAATTCTTTAGGAAAACAGGTGGGATATTATCAGGACCACCGCTCTTACTTTGATCCAGTTGTTTTAGCTGAGTCAGTACAACCATAGGTGCTAGATTATTTTAGAAAGCAGCCTTTTTTAAAAATGATATATTTCAAAAAATGTACAGCCTAAAATAATAAAGCATATATATAACACTATTACAATACACACTTCATTATAAACAACCATACTTCATAATGTTCGCTGATTATTATTTCTTGCACTTTATTTTATTTCAATTTATTATTTCGTATTATCTTTTGATTTTAACTTTATGAATAAAACCTCAAATTGTAATATTTAATTAATGAAGAAGCGAAATAAGCGAATAAGCGAAACTCAATCGAAAATCTGGAAACAGAAAAAGAGTCCCAGAGGTGTCAATATCTTTTTCTGATTTTTCTGTTTCCGGAATTTCGATTGAGTTTCGCTTATATTGTCTTCATTTAATTAAATATTATATTTTTATTGAATTTTACCAAATTGTAAAACGGGAGCATCAGAACGGCCCAATTACCAGCGAGACCCACATATAATGTATGAAAATACAATTTGGATGTCTGTGGAAAATACACAATATTATTGCATAAAAAAGTAATATATTTATACAAAGAAATTAATCAAATATTTTGTATCTACTAACTACTCTTCCTTTAGTAGCTTTTAAGCTGTGTGTGGGAGAGAAGTTTACATAAAGAAAATTTACACAAAAATAAAATATGCCTGATATAAATTATGTCCGTCATTCCTGAACACATTGACCCCCAGATTCCTAACTACCCCTCATCAATTTTTCCTTCCTAGGATTTTCATTCCCTAAAAATACCCTTCACTCAGCAACCCCAAAGATGACATAGGCCCTGATGGATTCTTTAGCCTCAGGGGCTCCTGTTTGAAGCTAATGTAAAATTAAGTATTTTATCGTCAATTTATGCATCATTGTAGTTGTTTTTTTTTGAAAATATGTATATATAATTCTGCATCAGAACATTACATCATACTGAAAATGTAAAGCTGAGTAATGGTGTGTCAGCATCATAATATATTTCAGCAATTTTTAAAGTGCTATTCGACAGAACCAGTACACAAAGAAGGACCGGGCGAACCCTTTCTAGTCTGCTTAAAATAAGAAGAATAAGTTTACTTTTTGTAGTGAAGTACCTAAATATATACCAGAAAGCTTGTTTATATTAATGCAAAAGTCTTTAACAATTGAAGGCAAAATGCCTCGGGCGACATGCTGCTATATTCAAAGCTCTTCACTTCAATCGTTTTATTTTTCTGCTATTTCCCGGGTATTTCCACTTCAATATAAATGGAGCCTTGTCATACAAAACTAGTGAAAATATGCATGATACGGAAATACAGTTACAGTGGTAAGCAGTTTTAATAGAAAGTATTTCATCATCTGTTAAAGCTTTATCAATCTTTGTAAAATGCTGCCTGTTGCGCATTATTAATAAATCTACGTATATAAAAATCTCGGGTCACGGTGTTTGTGGTCGCACTCCTCCGAAACGGCTCGACCGATTTTTATGATTTTTTTATGTGTTTTTGGAAGGTATGAGAATAGTCTGTAAATTATATTACATACCACTAGGTGAATAGGGTGCCCGTATCCATTTTTTTTTTAAATTAGACAATTTTTTTTAATATATTTTTTTTTGCATCAAAAAATACCTATAACCCCAAATTTTCACCCTCCCATTTTTTAATCGCGATTTTAGTATTTTTGTATTAAAACATGTAACCATCGTTCGAATTTCAAACACAACGAAATTATTTATGTTGTTGAATGACAGATGGCGCTACGTTTCCCTCATCGAACTTTCATCCACACATGCGCAAGTCATTCACGAGAAGCGTCGCGTCATTTTGACATTTCACTCGGCACTTGTTACGTATCACAACGCAGATAATTTATTTTGCAGAACAACGTTTGCCGGATGAACTAGTAATATATAAATAATCAGCAAGATCATATATTGTGTTGGTCTCAGTATATGAGTTTGAAATCTTGAGTCAAGGAATCTTTGTCTGTCTTGTCAAGGTTGACGGGTAATTTGTAAATGGTAAAAGGTTTCCAAAATGGAGTTATCAAAATGGAGTTGTCTTGATTAACACTAATAATAAAGTAAATAAAAAAATATAATGTAGAAATATTTGTAACAGTAAATACCGAGCTTTACACCAAGAAAGATTAGTTTGAATATACCCGTCATAAGATGAAACCGGTCTAGTCATTAATAAAAAGCCGGAAGAACAATGCAATTCCACCATGTATTAAAATAGAAATAATTGAAACGCCACAATTCAGAACCAAATTGTTGTGTTTTGGTTAAAATGGCATTAACCGAGTTTGGGACCGTGCCATCTTAGTCCCTCTCCGAGCAGTTGAAATTCACTCAAAGAGCAAAAAAGCAAATTATTCACAAAATTGGTATTCATCATTGATGAAGAAAATAATCCATAATATTAAAGATTGCGAACTCCTGTCATGAAGTAAGATATTTCGTATTATAGTTAGTGAATATTACCGGCACTTGAACCCGGTACATACTCAGACCTCAGATCTCGGCAGTCCAATGACCCGCGCAAGAATAGCCCCCGTATTCTTTATGCTCCCGTGTTTGGGGTGAGCAGCAGTCTTGCTTGAGTCGGTCCACGACAGATGAGACACTTGAGGCTGAGGCTGCCTTAAATGTTTGGAGAATGATCGCGGAGAGATATCAACGCTTCTTCAAATGAGAACTTTGGACGAGGCGTGAAGTGAGACAGGTACGTCTAGCTTGTCTATTTGCTTTCCGAAATGGAAATGCCAGAGAATTAGAAAAAATATATCCTCGTTAGTCATGGAGAGATTTCAGAGAATTTTTAGTAATTTTTATCTTCGTTTATTGTTTAGTAGATGCTGGATATCTCTGCTTACCTCATCAGAGATATCCGGGTTCTCTAAATAAATGGTCACGGAATTTAGTTTATAAATCATAACACTGATTGTTTGGTAGAGTTATATTTTATTTGACACCAGAAGTGAGATATTACAAGGATTCTATCCGCGACAATAATTTGCGTAATTAAAAATAGCTTACTGGCGAGAGGAACGTTCAGACTGGAATGATCTCGAAGTTTTTTCCACTCGCGAGCTCAGTTCTGCTGTCTGCGCATTTTGCTGCGCAGGCAAGTGTTGCTAGAGTCTAGGTGACATTTTGCTCAAAATATAATAATAATCGCGGTGCCTACAATTGTAAGTGTAAAGTGTAAGTGAAAACTTCTTTACCACCATTTGAAACTCGATGAAAACAAAAAGCGACACTAAAAAGAGACAAACACATACATCAATAGGATTTAGTCTGCGAGAGAATGAGATAGAATAATCGGTCTCCTCCTTGTACTTCTAACGCGTTAGAACTGCACACATGTATTTTTTTACAAGCTTGTTACTCTTACTCTTTAGGGAACGTACCCATACTACGTGACACGTTTAGGGGGGGGGGGGTCTTCAAAATGTCACGCTTGGTACAAATGAGCGGCGGCGGGCATAGGTTTTTGGTCACCAGGGGGGGGGGGGGGGGTTAAAAATTGCAAAAAGTTGGTCACGTAGTATGGGTACGTTCCCTTATTTGATCACTCAAAATTTTTCATTGGACTGGGCGGGCACTAATTTGTAAGCGATATAAAACTAAAATAAATTTGATGCCGCGGATGATTTAGATTTAGATTATGGTAAATCAGTTTGCCCCGGGGCTGGGAGTTGTACGGCGCTACACCACTGCACTTGTTGAACAATAGTCTTTATAGAAATCACGAAGTTCTTAAAGAACTGTAGAACTAAGTAGCTTGATATTGTGTGAAACAGGGTTGAAATGGTGCAAACCGTTTTAGTGGTTTAATAAAAACGTTTTTAAGTTTTTTTAATAAATTAAAGAAACAGTGGATCATGCTTTTTGTAGTTAAGGAAGTTTGATTAGTTAATGCAGTCTAATTCAAATATTTTATATCGACAGTAGTTTGATAAAACCCTTCTAGCCACGAGTTGGAAACTTTACAGGAGACAACAAAAACCCAATATTTACAAACTCATCAAATTATTTTGCAAAAGTAAGAATAAAAAAGGTTGCAATTTGATTTATGGGAGATTTGAAGTTGAGTAATTTCATTTACGGTTTTCTAGGAATAACCTAAAAGAAATTATTCGCATAAATTTAGTTTCCAGTAATTACAAAGTAACATTCATGTTAAAATTTAGAGTATTCTAAATGAAACCTTTGAAAAGTAAATATCCAACGTGGAAATATAATGTTGAGCGTTGACAGTCACGGTTCGTCCATTCTCCTAAAAAAAATACGGCCCAATCACCCCAAATTTGAAAATTGCACACCGCACGGTCACTTTTGAGGAGTTAAGACGTCTCTCGTGAAGTTGTCTTGGGTTATTTCCGGCCCAGTATCGAAAATTTTGTTTAATCGCTATGCCCATCGAGATGTCAAAATGCAGTCGAAAACTTCAGAAATCGCTTTCATCGATGCATCGCTGCTAGGGGCCATAATCTTTCCGATTTCATCTTCAGGACTTCATGCATAAAACGGCATGATGTACCGAATAAAATAAAATATACCCCATTTCTGTAAGTTGCGCCGTTTTTTTTAACAGCCCTTCAAAACTGCACTGTCTGTTTTTCCGCACCTTGTATAACAGAAAACCACGATAAAACAAGCTGATTCAAATAATTCTCCTTTCACGTACGAATAACGTAAGTAGCTCTCGAAGTTACTGTATGTTCTTTTAAGCAAATTTATTTGACAATTTGACTCGCAACGTTTTACCGTACCAACGTTTTCCCCAAAAGGGTTAATTACAGTATAAATAGTCTATTCCAGTCCTGGCAAGGACATGATTTACAAGGATAACGATCATATCGCGCCCGTAGGAACAATAAGCTAACCTATTAGGAAGGTTCCTCGATACATCGGGAGCTTACGTAAGCTCTAATGGAAGCTTATTACCGGGCCAGGGCGGTTCACCCAAACTAAGGAAAAGGTAAACAAATAAAAATGCATATTTTAGTTCAACATTTGGAAAATACCAATTGTTCTTTGTTAGCCGTTATGTAGTTGGGAGGTTAGGACGTTTTTTGCCGGATAATTAAAAAGGTCTTTGTTTGAGTCTTTGGGGAAATGTTAAAATTAATGTGGATGGAAATCGTAATCATTTTCTGAATGCTGAACGCTGAACGGAAAAGTTTTGAAGGATAGATAGTGAATCCTGCGCGATGGCACGGGGGTTTAGAATAACCTTGCGGCTACTCCTTACTAAATGAAACGCTTATGGATTTCGAAAGAATTATGCCCAATCACCAAACAAGATCCGGTATACACAATTAAGCAATACTCACTGTTGTGTCTCGTAGCTTGATCTTCATTCGGCGGCGGTCATAGGTGTATCCAAGGTGTACGATAAGATTGTTCGGTTTTTATAACCACGATATAGTTTGAGTCACGATAGGATGAAGCGGTTCACACGAAGCATTCGGTAAAGACGGCGATATAATACTTTATATTACACGCTTCCGATTGATAGAAAATAACATTTCAACGTCGAGCGAAATGTCACGTTACGTTTTGTTTTGATGGTTGTTGATAGACTGACGATATTGCGGTACTTGACTTAGTCCACCGTATAGGTAAGTACATTTAATGTGCGGAAGTCCAACTTCTGGATTCCTCCGATCTGCGTGGTAAATTGGAACACAAATACCTACGTATGAAATCCGTCAGCGTTATGAAACAGATAGTTTTATATTTAGTTTTCTGGAACTAGGATTAAGGAAAAGTATTTCCCTATCTGGGAGTGTCATCTTTGTGGATGCTGTTTGTAAGATCATTTGGAGGACATGAAAAAGCGAACCTGGTAATTAATGAGACCCATGTTATAAAAGGGAGGAAACACAGATGTCGGAAAATCATTCCACAGCCGAGTCGCAATAACGTGTTATACCAGCGTTCCATTCACATAAAATGTCAACTGTGTACAAATGTTGGGCGCATGTTTGGAATGTTTCCCGACTGTCCACCGGTGTCAATGACGCTAGTTCCTCGGAGCATCTTCCATTGAAATACCGGTAGAACAAGGGCAGCTCACGTGATGTCCGAGCTCAAAATATTGCAACCCTATCGGTTAGTCTATCAAATAGACCGCGCCTGTTTCTACACAGAGTCTAGGGTTTTATCAGGAATTTCTATTTTATGTAGGTGACTGACTACGAAAAAACCTTTACAAAAATAACACGAGACTGCCATTCGGTATTACAATAAACTAAATGAATTTAAATTAAAATAACTTTGGTTCTGCCCACTTATTGATTTTATGTTCTGCCCACATCTTGACTTATCGCAGGATAAATCCAAGTATAATTAGAAACCACATTGCTACCGTAGGTAACACTTATATTTTTTCTGATTTTAAAAAACATCTAAAAATACGATAAAAATGTTATCTTTATTAACCCCTTGACTTCTCCCTGAAGTTTTAAATCGCCACTTAAACTTTTCGATGTCCTCACATTTGGCCCAGACGATTCTAACGACCTCTTCATCATGCTGCTATCCTGGTACTCTGTACACTCTATAACCGCTACTCGTTCACTGTTAATGTCTCGTCTGCGGGAGTAGGTAAACATTTATGTTATTATGATAACTTTAAGGCTGGTTTTTAAAAGGACGGTATAAAAAAATAGTAAATACCACCCAAGATTCACAGCTGCTCCCACTGATTCTGAGCCAGTGGAACTATTGCATCCCCATTTGGGTATATTGTGAGGAAGAATATAGTGGAGAAGGGAAGGAGATGAATTTGAGTGACTTTGACAATTGACGTTGATGATGAGAGTAGACGTTGCTGTGCCACAAATATCGCAGTGCGGACGTCAATACTCCAACCACCTGGCAATAATTCATTTCCAACATCATCGCTCTTCTTGGTTTTTTCATCTCCAATGCCCTAACAAGAAATTCCTTTTTGAAAGATTCCAATTAATGAATGCTATAAAAACGTCATATTTTTTGCATTTATTTCCCTCCAAACTATTTTGCTATCAAAACATCATGTTTTTCAGTTATTTACTTCCAAACTTTTTCGTATCTCAAATCCCAACCAAATAAACTTGAAGTCGCCCTTATTTGATAAACATAAAGACAAAAAATTAACCAAACACTGTGAATCGTAAAAATCGTGAAGTTAACGCTGGATGGTTTTATGTTTATTTATTATGAATTTAATTATTTATTATGAATTAACGCCGATTAACGGCTTTTACATAGGAATAATTACTATAATTTGAAATGGATACAGAATATACATAGTTAAGAAAAAAAAATCATATGACAATAAAATTAAAAAAGTACATATTGAAGTGACAGGATAAAGTACAAATAATAAGCTATTATAAATACAAATATGTAGAAGAAAAAAACCTCATGTGCATGTACAAGATATTTTGAACTAAAAAAATAACTACGGAATGTACGTAATAAAAATTATTTTAAAAATCCGGAAGCAAACATTGATGAAGAATATAAACATTCAAAGTATATTTCATTATAATTCAACTGAGAAGCGCTGACAAACAGCTTTAATTAATTTTTTTTTTACATTAACTCCACACAGGAGGCCTTGAGGAAAATAGTTTCCCTCAGCGCCTATGTCATCTGGGATGCTGTGTGGAGGGTATTTTTGAGGAGAGGAAGGAATGAACATTGGTCTTGAAGAGACCCATGTTGTAGGAAGGAGGAAACACAGCCGGAAGGCCGGCAAATCATTCCACAGCCGAGCTGTTGAACATAAGAACGAGTCGAAGAAACGTCCCGTTCTCATGTGACAAATGTCAACCGTGTACAAATGTTGGGCACGCGTTTGGCGTGTTTCCCGACTATGCACCGGTGCCGAAGGGATCAATGATTCTAGTTCCTCGGAGCATCTTCCATTGCAATACCGGTAGAACAAGGATAGCATTCCCACCCGACGCCTGTGCTCTAAAGATTGCAATCCGTCTGTTAAGATGAGAGAATCTATCAAACGGACCGCCCGTTTCTGCACAGAGTCGAGGGTATTTTATAATGCTTGTACGTTGATAATTTCAATATTTATCACATCATCAAGAAAATATTTATTACCAAGCATACGCACTACGCAGGCGATTTATTATGGAATATAATTCAGCATTTGATCCTGTATTGATACAATGATAAGGTAATTCGTGATGTTACTAAGGTATGAAATAAAAAGTTGATTATTTAAAACTAATCTAATAACATTATTAATCACTATTATCTAACACGCGTAAGTTTATCAAAAGGTTTGAAACCCGAGGTTTGGGATGAATCTAGGAATTACGAACCAATCGCAAACGACGATCAAAGCGAAATAATTTCGTTCCAGAAAAATGAGTTGTGATAGGGTCTGCGATCCCATGCGCAATCCAAATTGCGCCGGTATGGCTATTTGTCAAATATTGCAAGCTTTAAAAATCATAGAACGTGTTCAAAATCGTTTTCTACGATACTTAGATTTCCGCAGCTACCGCACACATCTAAATCACCAAGATTCAGCCGCGTACTTCAATATACTATCATTAGAAGTTCGAAGAAGCTCGGCCGATGTAATTTTTCTTCAAAAAATTGCCAGATCCGTTGTAGATTGCCCAGAACTCTTAGAACGAATACAGATACGAGTTCCTAATAGACGAACCAGATCAGACACGATTCTTAACCTCCCTCGGTGCAACACAAATTCTAAGCAGAACGCTTTCATCTATCGTGCATCCAACACTTTCAACACACACTATACACTATTTGACATTTTTAACTCTGCACCACACTCCTTAAAATCACACAGACGCTCTCTCGATACTCTACAATAACAATAACTATAGATACCCCCTAATACAACCACCACTCTATGAACTTCCTTTTTTTTCTTTTTTTTTCTTTTAATTTTTGTCACGCATATTTTTACTAATATACCTCAACTTAACCTATCCTTCCCCCTCCATCCCCCCATCCTTCCCACTCCATCCCCCCATCCTTCCCCCTCCCTATTCCTACCTAAATAACTCGGATCTTAAAATGTAATTTTTCATTTGTAAATTTTTTTTTGGAATCACTACACTTGTATACAATACCTATGTGGAAACCTGTAAATGGTTCAATTATTGTAACTCAATTACTATATGCTGTTATTAATGTAAACTGTTGGTATCCCAAATAAATAAAATAAAAATAAAATAGCTCGAACAACAGTAACCATTTAAAAATATTTTATATATTTTGTTAAAAGAAAACTGAGTTTGATAAACGTGGCACAAGAGCACTAAAAGTGGCCTAATGGTATCGACATAAGGAGAATCGGACTAAATGGGATCAAGACACGACACTGCAATTAGGGAAATAAAAATTGGTAAACGCGATTCATCAGAAAGGGTAAACTATGACGTTTATTATTGTTCCTAATGAAATAAGGGTAGGTTTCCATATCAAATTATGTGGGCAGGAATCAATCTTGCGTTCAGGGCCATTGAAGGTCAACACAATGTGTCAAATTACTCGCATTATGTCGTAAATCCATATCAAAATTGAGTAGCAAACAAATTTAAATCAATATGTACAAATTATTTAATGACAGAGCCGCCGGTCATTTTCGACAAGCGTTAAAATAACACCCTCCCAGCCCTTTATTAAAAAGAAAGAATTGGTTTTGATAACTCTTTGTTGCTTTACACTTAGTTGAAATATTTTTTTTGGTTTTGGATGTACAAAGTAATAATATTAATTTAAAAATGATATTCCTACTGTTCGTACACTCACTCTCTGCAATAATATTGATAGTGTAGATAAAATAAAACCAGTTAATTCTTACGTTGGTTTAATTTAGACTGTCTCCACGCATACCTAAAAGTATGCTTTTTTTGTAATTGTTCGGATATCTTTTGAATACCTTTGATTACTGATGATGGAAAAACTAAAGTACCCACCTACATGAATTTAACATATAAGTTGATCAACAATACTCATGTTTTATTTTTTGAAGTCGAATTTTCTTGTAAATTGTACCATATAATACTAATATAACTAGTGAAATTTCAAACCGGTCATTAATTTTATCAAAAAAATTTTCTCTTCCTGGGGTAACTTTACATAATTTTTTTTTAATAAATTTGTGTAAAACCAACCCGTGATTTTCGTTATTATACCTTTGATTATTGACAAGCATTGTTTTATTTATAGTCATACTTTAACAACATATGTGCCGATTTGTGAATAGTCAATTTATCTTCATTCTTCCTGACAGTTGTTGCATTACAAATTAAACTACGTGCCACTGTCTAGTGTCTAGTATCGAGTGTCCATGTCCCACGTGTTATGACGAATTACCCCCCAAGTCAAATGTTATTATTGGGCACTTTAATCGCCAGGTGGTATGGTAATTTGACAAACAGTGACGTCTAGTGCCAGGCACAGAAAGCTTCACAAATCACAGATACCTTTGTTCGTATCGAGTGATTGCACTTTGGCTTTGGTGTTTTTACAAGTGTTTGCTGTCTACCAGACATAAAACGTTAAAAAGAAAAGAATGATTATTTTAACCATATGTTTGCCCCGACTGAGAAACAGGTACTTGTAGGGTACTTACTGCATGTTATGTGGAATTATTCTGAAATTATCGCTGTCCAAAATCGCATAAGCAGAAAATTGGGAATCGATAATAACTTGTCGGAATGGCAAATCTGCTCCCCAACAAACTCAAAGTTTTTCTATCTATGTAGGTAGAGCGTTAAGAGCAATAACGATAATATTTTAGAGTTTATTGAATTGTGGGATTGCGTTTGCACTTTTGTCAACATTATGTTGAAACGGTATGTGGTATTTCCTCTTTAGGCAAATGTGGTTAAAAACATTTACGAACACAAATTTATGTTCATTTTGGAATGGCTTCAATAAGTATCATATAACAACAGGTTGTGGCGTGGATATTTTATCAGATTTATAGAGGTATGTTTTCTGAATGCAGAAAGGAAATGGTTGGAATTGTTGGCTTTTAATAAACATTGGCAATTCTTCCGCAAAGCTTAACCATTTCGTAATGATCATGATATCAAAATATCGGTGGGTAAAAAATGATTTCATTATTTCTAACAAGTCCAAACCATTTACAAAAGTGCGAAACAATAATTGTGTAGGTCAAAATTTGGTATAATTTTATAGCCAAAATAATGGTAGATTAAAAAAAAAGCTTCCATAATCTAATATACTAGGTCTCTCCGTAAAATAAGGTCTCCAAGGTGCTGCAGTCGCGAAAAACGATTTTATGCTCAACCTTTTAACATTGGCGTGTAGCCTGGTTTCCCCTTGCCAAACCCCACCACGATGCACCATCTGTGAAGCTTAGTCTCGGTGTGGTAGCCGTTCGCGATTGAGCATAAAATCGTTTTTCGCGACTGCAGCACCTTGGAGACCTTATTTTAGCCCTCGTACCTATACATAATGTTGTTTGTCATTATCAAATATACTAATTTTGTTTGCGAGTTTATCTGTGAGAGATTATAACTCTTGTTCAATGTTCACGGATTTGTTTGAATTTAAAGGGCATTTTCAAAATTGGAACTGATTGTGTCAAAAGTTCAGTGTCATGAGTGATAAAGTACCTATCTGCACATACAACATATTTTTTTTTAATACGAAATTATTGCAATTGTCATTTTTAAAATTGGAACTGATTTTTCAAGAATTCATACAAGCGATAAAGTACACACCTACTTACCCATAATGTAATATTATTTTACCAAGACAAGTAAAGTTAGATTTACGATATTTCAAGGGTTTGCGTTTTTTTTTCTATTTCACTACTAAACATTTTCATTGATACGATGCAGAGTGTTTTTCCACAATATTGCGGTTAAAATAAAATACGATCATCCATTAGTATTGTATATATTTATAATTGGAGGCGCAGTTTATAACATAATCAGTTTCTAACAAAAATATAAATAATAACACAATGTTCTTTAGAAGTAATTTTAGCAGTAGAAATCAATCAGCATTGTACCATTGGAAATGCACATTTATAAATTGGTTTTGTTAAAATCTTTGAAGTTAGATCTGATTTAGCTGATGATCCAATACTTACGGCCGCTGTTCCAAATTTTACTAATCGTCTGCTAAGCCGAAACTAAGGTTCAACACTGCTTAAGCATCGCTTAATCTAAGAAAGCCGGACACTTGGATTAAACTCGCCACTCTTAAAGACGCCACTCTGGTGACACTTTTTATAACTTTGCTTTGCTCAGTCGAGTTTAATCCACGTGCCCGGCTTCCTTAGATTAAGTGACGCTTAAGTAGTGTTGAACCTTAGTTTCGGCTTAGCAGATGATTAGTAGGATTGTGAACAGCGGTCGTAGTGTCTGATGTATAATAAAATAAGTTGTGTTCTGTCTGATGGCTAGTGGAAGTGCATGGTATAGCTTTGTTGCAAAGTATCCAAAATTTCTTTGGCCAAAAGTGGTTTCATAGAAAGTGATAAGATGTGTTAGAGATTATGCCATTCGGTTCTAGCATCTCGAGCACATCATAACACATTATTTCACCAACACATAGGTACATTTCTCAGAGTTTAGAAAAGGACATCTCAAACTCTCAAAAAATAAGAACGAATAAACCTTCATTTTATATAATATTTTCATTTTGATGTCATTCTGTACGCGTATGTATATTTGTACTGTTATTACACGCATTCAAAGCGACTCGTCTGTATCGAATCGACTTTATCATCGGCTTTAAACGTTTTTCATTAAAATGGTTCATGCAATAAATAATATACATTTCGCGATGGCACTTTTATTTGTCAGTGTCAAAGCCGTTGACATTTACGGTCGTGTGGCACTTAACAGGTTATGCGCGAGCACCGCCGAGCCGGAGAAGTGGTACCAAGAGATTGGCTCGTGCCATTGTGCCGGCTTACAGGAAGAACATCATAACTTTATTTTTTCTTATTAAAATAAAATACTTCGCGTAAGAAAGTTTTCTTTTTTGTTTCAAATATACGCCCTTCACCCAATATACTTTTCTTAAACATTTGTGTAAATAACGTGTCTTGTCACATTTTTTTACAATAAAATTGATTTTTTGCTCTGCAGCTCATGATGTAGATTATGTTGCCAGCTGATGTGTTTTCACATAATTTCAAAAAAGCAATAATTTCATAACGCCAAAGATCGCCAAAGATGGTTTGTGAATTGAACACGAGCTAACACAATTGTTGAGCTTATCCTTAGTAACCATAGAATAAAAATTTCTACGTTTTGTAAATTTTTAACTTAACATCCCTTTAGAGCACATAAATTACCCGTCGTTAATGAATACTTTAAATATTCCAACATTAGAAAACCGACGATAAATAAACGACCTAACTTTTTTATTAAAATTATTAAACTCTAAATTCGACAGTTGTGAACTCCTGCAATTAATAAATCTACATGTACCTACACGAACAACTAGACAAACATTGACATTTTATATACGTACATCTCATTCTAACTATGACTTACATTCTCCAATACAACGTTTGTAGACTTGGTAACAAATACTTAAACAATCTGGATGTACTTGACAATAATTTGAACTTAGCAAACTTCAAACGCCATATGTGCCAACTATTTATTTCTACCTATCCCATAAACTAATGAGAACAACAATTTTAAACATTACCTACTTTATGTCAACTACTATATTTTGTTTCTTATATTTTATGTTACCTGTATTTTGCTAACGCTTATATTTTATGTAACCTAAATTTTTTATTTTATTTTTTTTTAACCCTTATATTTTTTCAAACCTATATTTTGTTTTTAACAAATATTATGTCACTTGAATTGTGTATTGTATTTTGTAAACCCATTCTTTACACTGTAATTAAAAAAAATGTACTGCATTCTATGTAAAAGCCCTATGGGCGTTTAAATAAAATAAATAAAATAAAATAAGAAGAACTTGAAGTGCCTTCCATACGAATTTGAAAGTAATTAAATGTTCCATTTAGCCCACTAGCCCACCGCTCTGTCTCACTTACACTCGCTTGACATCGGATATCTCCATCCTATTTGATTTGAGTAAACACATCTTTTTCAGCAAATTTAAACCTGATTGGGCAAATATCTTTATTCCATGTTAGTAAATAAAACGTTAAGCTAGAAAAAAACTTTTTTTACTCTTTTTTCAAGAAGCTGAAAAAGGAAAGATTTCATTTTCTTTTGTAACCCTGCTTGAAAAGATGAGTAAGAATTTTATTATTTATTAGTAATGAAAATTATACTACAACTTTTTACACGCCTTAAGCCTAGATATACTAGCGAGATTGTCTATGGCTGTTTTTCCTTCGGTCAGTCGTCTATTTACCCCTCTGGTTACTTGCAAATTATTGGACATTTTTGTCATCTCAAGCAATGTTTTGTTCACTACGTCTTAATAACAAACCAAAATAATAATTAGAGATGCAACCGCTAGTGAATTGGCCAGATACCAGATAACCGGCATATTCTTGATCGGATAACCGGATATCCGGCCAGTAATAAGCTTGAATTATGGGTGCAAGATTGATTTGTTTAAGATCAAACTCGTCAGAGAGTGCACGCGCGGCGACTAAAAAACGACACAAAACGACGATCACTTGCGTCACTAAATTCTTTGAAAAGCTTGTCTTTATTCGCCATAATTTTCCATTTATTAACCATAATTTACCATTAGTACATTTTAAGTACTAAGTATCTAATCTAACCTAACCTCACCGGATGATTTTAAGTAAAAATAAAAATATTTTTGTTCTTGTCTGCCTTTTTATTTACTTTTCAACTACCCGGCTTCGGCCGGATATTAGAACACTACTCGGAATGCAACAAATGTGGCCGGATAGACCTGATTTTGGATATCCGTTACATCTTTAATAATAACTAGCTGGTTCCCGGCATGTGTTGCTGTGCCATTTAATAAATAAATTGTTTCTCCCTGCGTGTCCTTTTCCATTCGTCCCGTTCCACTTTCACCTCCCCTTCATCTCCCGCATCCCCTTCCCTTCACGCGTTCCCACTCCGCCTTCCCTCTCCCCCTTCCCCTCCCGAGTTCCCGTCCCCCCTCCCCCTCCCGCATTCCATACATTTAGTACATTCAGTTTTCAATAACGAACACACAAAAAAAATCCAACTTGATGCAGTCGTTCGGAAGTTATGCGCGTACATACATTTCGACGATTCGTTTTCATTTATATAGATAGATAGATAGATTATCAACCAACTATTATTTAATTATGAATATTGAAGATTGGGAATAACGGGCTTATCTCAACAAAATAAAACCCAATAAATTCCAATACCTTAAAGCCTTATTACGAGAGGCAATTATTTGCGCTTATTATTTTCATTATTGTTTATTGTCAGAGGAACATATCGGTTTGGTTTATATCCATTTTATAATGTCGTGACCCGGCCACACGACAGTTTAAGAGCATTCGTAAACTTATCAATATAACTGCTCTTGTCAAATTAAAAACTCGAGTCGACACTTTTGGACGTTGTAATTATAACTGTATGGGATAACTGATTTATTGTAAGTTGATATCATGACCAACTTTCTTTCATGTTTTGAGCCGGGATAATAATCCCTTAGGCGAGTACCGTGTAATATTATCTCTTTTAAAATACACATTTTAATGAAATATATCTATTTTATTTTATTTATTTATTTGGGATAACAGCATATAGTAATTGAGTTACAATAATTGAACCATTTACAGGTTTCCACATAGGTATTGTATACAAGTGTAGTGATTCCAAAAAAATGTACAAATAAAAAATTACATTTTAAGAGCCGAGTTATTTAGGTAGGAATAGGGAGGGGGGAGGATGGGGGGATGGAGGGGGAAGGATGGGGGGATGGAGGGGAAAGGATCGGTTAAGTTGAGGTATATTAGTAAAAATATGCGTGACAAAAATTAAAAGAGAAAAAAAAAGAAAAAAAAGAAAGTTCATAGAGTGGTGGTTGTATTAGAGGGTATCTATAGTTAATGTTATTGTAGAGTACCGAGAGAGCGTTTGTGTGATTTTAAGGAGTGTGGTGCAGAGTTAAAAATGTCAAATTGTGTATAGTGTGTGTTGAAAGTGTTGGATGCACGATAGATGAAAGCGTTCTGCTTAGAATTTGTGTTGCACCGAGGGAGGTTAAGAATCGTGTCTGATCTGGTTCGTCTATTAGGAACTCGTATCTGTATTCGTTCTAAGAGTTCTGGGCAATCTACAACGGATCTGGCAATTTTTTGAAGGAAAAGTACATCGGCCGAGCTTCTTCGAACTTCTAATGATAGTATATTGAAGTACGAGGCTGAATCTTGGTGATTTAGATGTGTGCGGTAGCTGCGGAAATCTAAGTATCGTATCTAACTATCTACTACTTATGCGTAATTTTTATTTACGTTGTCATGACGTCATGATGTGTTACGTTGTCATTTATGTATTTATTTATTTACGCCCTTGGAGCATTTACATCGATCGCGTAACATAGTAATAATAGAAATAGAAACAATAAAATACCAATTATTATTTCTTTTCCTTTACACTAATAGAAAGGAAGCAGAATTAAAAAGAAATAACAACAAAAACAATATTAGAAGAATAATAATAAAATTTCGATCAGAATTTTTGAAATTTCTGATATAAATTTAGGTAAGGAATAAATGAAAATAACAACGGAACTGAATTTATTTCCAAGCCTATGTAGTCTTTGGATTGGGGAGTTAATGAAATAGTTAGTTTTAGACTGATAAACAAAGAAACGTTCTGGAAGTCTCGTGTCACGATTTGGTACTCGGAATGTTTTTAGTTTTGTTAAGTCAGGTGCGTCAAGTGATCCATTAACCAATTTGAATAAAATAACCAAATCGCTCTTGGTTTTCTACACGATAGGTCAGTTAAATTAAGTATTTTCATTAAGTTAACATAATTAATTTGTTAAATGGGTATGGAGAGTTTGAAATTAATGAACCTTAAAAATTTATGTTGAACATTCTCAATTTTTTTGATGTGCTTTAGAGTATGGAGACCAAATAGTGGAATTGTATTCTAAATTACTTCTTACTAAAGCAGTGAAGAGAATTTTAAATGAATAAAGTGTCGTAAAATCTTTTAAGGTTCTTAAAATAAATCCCAAACATTTCGTAGCCTTATTAGTAACTTCATTAATATGTGAAACAAATGTTAATTTTTCATCAAATACGATATCCAGATCCTTGATATGAGACATCTTTTTAAGCGAAATATTGTTGATTCTATAATGAGATATAAATTGACATTTATCAATATTTAAAAATAGTTCATTATAATTACACCAATCCTGTAAGCGTCCAAGATTAGCTTGAAGGATATTAGAATCATTGATGGAGGTAATCGTTTTGTAAATTTTTAGGTCATCAGCAAACAAGAGTATGTTAACTCCTTTAATTTTTTTTATAATATCATTGATAAATATTAAAAATAATACAGGTCCTAAATGAGAACCTTGTGGAACTCCACAAGGATGATGTGTTATGTGACTCAACGCTCCCTCTCTTCTAAAATGGTTTGACAGCGTAATATAAGACGAATGGAAAGACATGATGATATTTCAATGAAGATTTTTTTTGGTAGGTACCTAACCTAACCATCTTACTTGAAATCTTTTGAAGGGAACTGTGAAAAATATTTTGAAAGATTTCGTAAATTTACATATCTGGATAACGTATGAATACATACCCAAGACACTTACGATTTAATTTCACACCTACAATTTAATTTCACGCCAGTCCCATTTCGGGAAAACTTAAAAAATATTTATTAAAATTTTATTAAAAATCAATTTAGTGTATTGGGAAGGCAGAATATTAGTCAACAGAGTGTAACTAACACAATGTTAATCAGATTGGGTTTGTCATTGATTTTTTTTGTTTATTTAATGGCTATCACATAAGGCTAATCATTTATCTCTGTTTTAATTAAACTCTGGGGGTAAATATACTCGTTTTTAGCGGTGTACTAGAAAACAAAATTATTTATTGATATTTCGAATTACATCAAACCTTGAAGCCGATTTATCGTGGGTTAAGTTTAGGTATTATATATTTCCAATCCGATTACAGCAAAAGATTGGCACAAAGAATCAATAGGCATACAATATTTGTTTTTTTACTTCCACTTCCTTTAGAATGACGGTTTAAAGTAGTAAATGTAAACAGATAAGAGGTAAATAATCCGAGATAAGTGAGGAGACGCCAGCTATGGTCGAGTGGTCACGAAGACGCCTCGTCTAGAGATAAGGCTTTAACGCGACTCCTGCTCAAACAACATTGGTGATTAATTTAGCTATCAACAATTCCATAGAACCAGATACGACAAACTCTGGCTCTAGCTAATACCTTGGGATATTCGTACATTTTAATACTATTTAAATAGTTTATTACCAATACCTTAGAAAAAAAAGCGGACAAGATAATTTTTTATTTTTTTTATTACATTACATTACATACATTTATATTGCAAAAATAACATTGTAATAATCTTGCAAAATAACTGTAAATATTAAAAATGTGTACAATCAGAGTTCGAAGTTAGTTTAACAATTACTGTTCTTGGTTTAATTTCCTCGGCCTGAGTTGGTTTTTCCCTTCACGTTTGATCATATACTGCAGTTTGTTGTTTTGTTTATATTATATGTAGTGCCTTTTAATGTATCTTGTGATTCTTCTCGAATTTCAAGAATTTTGCGAAATTCCAGGCACGTTTGCTTCCCTGTTTTTAGGTTCCGCGTCAATATTTAATTACTGGATGCGGCTTTGTAAACTTGTCGATGGTTTCTATTTTATCTTCCAATTTTTTTGTTATGAGTTAGTACCATCTCAAATTTTTTGATAAGTTCGTCATATTTTGAACTAATGAACTTCATAGATTTCCATGTTTTCGGCCTCTAGTTTTCGGTAAATGTTGGATTCAAAGTTGTTCATGTCTTTCCGGAAATCTGCTAAAGTCAGTTGCGTTTTTGAACTAATCTAACCCAGAATACCATGGGGAAGTCATTCACCTAAGGGCGTTTACCTTCTTTGGAGATGCCATGTACCTAAATGGTGTTGAAAGGAATGAGTAATCTGGGTCTTGTTAAACACAAGAAAGAGTTGTAAAAATGCCCATTCATCCAATGCAGTCGAACTCAACTTCAACAATCTTCGGTGATTATCGATTACAGTAGACGGTATTACCAAAATAATCTTACACTAATTAAGTAAACAAGACACTAATTAAGAATTCTAGTATTACCCTCTACCATTCCCCATCTTCTATATCAAACTGTATTTGCCAATCACCAATAGGTGATTTTTTAGAAAATCTATTTATTCAACGTATCAGCATTTTGGTTTTTGTGTGTTGTTTTTCTATCCTCTCTAAATATATTGAGAACGTCATTATTAATTATGTACCTATCATCAACGTGATGGTCTTTTGTATATCTTTCCTTGTCCCTAGGTTTTTTTCTTTACAAAGTCAAAATTTTAATTTGACCAGCTCTGAAGACGTTTAGAGATTAGGTACCCTCGACCGGCCTGGCACGCGCCATATTAACATCAGCTCTATCACCGTCTAGCCATGGTCCGTGATCTTTACCCAGGATCAGCGACCAGCCTCCCAGGCGCCTCTAAACCAGAGTGTTGAAAAGATTACTGGTGGTTTTACAGTAACCTGTCAGATTGTGACAAATATCTTGTTGAGAAGGTGTCGAAATCGTCAATGAGCCGTACTAATGCGATTGCTAAGTAGAGTGGATCGTTATGAAGGTTATCAGACGACTAAATTTTATTTTTATGTAGGTTAATGGTTTTATAAAATGTCAAAACATTTTTTTACAGACTTTAAACTTCTCTCCCTCCAACTTTGAATCTGGTCTTACTTCTATCAAATTAACAAAATATTTTTTCAGCTCGATTGTTGTTAGCTTGATGTTAACTACTGACATTAATCATGTTTTATTTTGTGTGGCGCTACCTCCTTCTTCAGCCAACGTTTTGGAGAGCTTTACAGTGTTCATCATCAGGTCTGATGAGTGATTACGACTAAGCAATACATGCCATGAAAATGGAGGTAGCACAGCACGGCATAATACCCCAAAAATAATACACAATAATGAATTGAGCTTTATCTACTTGTCACGAATAGACATCATTATCTTGATCTCTGGTCGTGTATATTTGAATTTGTAAGTAGTATCGATAAGCTACCAAAACATACAAGTAATTTATTTATTTATTTGTAAGAAACAAACAGCTTTTTCATAATTACAGTGATAATATACAATAAAAAGTGAACTGAAGTCAAGCCACAGAAGTTTCTTATGCTAAGTTAATTGGCAAAGAAGTTTTAATATCTTTAAATTAATTTTGGGTTATAGGAAGGGGAGAGGAAGAGGAATATAGGAAAAGGATAATTGATGCTCCCGATATATTCCATCCTCTTATATTAATAATCGATCGTACGCGTTACTTCATATCGGTATTTCTTTAAGTTAGATATTACTAAAAATGTCAATGCTGTGAAATTTTGCATTATATTGTGCACATACACGAGGAATTGGGGAATTTTTTCTAATATTTGTTCTACACGAGGGCAAATACAATAACATAATAATAGATTGTTTCATCCATATTTCGTAACTGTCAAATCAGTATACGTATGCCCTGAAGAAGGAACGGTCGTCCCGAAACCGGTCGACTTTACTCAAATATATAAGTGGTACAAACAAAGCTAAATTGTTTCATTTATCAAATAAAATAAATCGGTTTGTCGGGTTGATCTTGACGGAATATGAAAATTTATTAAATTGGTGAGCTCTAGTGAGTCCAGGGCATTATTTAGAATTTTAAACAATAGGATTTGATTGAAAATTAGACGTCGTATTTGGAGGGAGTTGAAATTGTAAAATTTAATGGATTCGGTATAATTTGAGCAGTGTAGTTAAGTTTATAATTTGTGTTTAAAAAAGGAGTCCAGATCGGTGTACAGGGTTCCAAGTGTAATATCGATAGACTAGAGAAGGAGGAACTGCGACGCGGTATACTTCCCCAAAAATAAATCACGATAATACATGTTTCACATAAAATGTAAAAAATATTATATAGTTACTAAATAAAAAAAAAATAAAAAAAACTTATGGCTGTGAATTTCTCAAATCATATCATATTGACATTTTGTTTAGAAAAATAAATAAACATTATTACTTGATAATTATCTTTGGGAGACAAGGCCTGTTTTTTGTTGGTTTTCTGCCCTGAAGGAGGCAAGTTGAACACAGTTGGTTGATTTATCTTTAGAACCAATGACAAAAGACTACTTTTAAAACCCACTTTTTCCTCTATGTTCCAGTTCAATAAGTCGTAATTTATGTAGATATAATACAAAAAAACATGAATAATTTTAATCACATTACAAGGATTGCAAAAAAAAAACCATGTGGAGTAGGTCTCTACAGACAAGATAATAGTGTTGTATTTTCAGTCTACTTAATTGTATTTCTGACTTTCATTCCTAATTCTTTCTAAGACAAACACTATGGGCTAAGAACTAAACCTTCCTTGCATCTTCAACCTTACCGCCTACCAACCCCCTCCGACATTCACGTCAAGAGACACAGTAATTGCTTTTCGCATATTTGGACGCGTACTATAATGACAACCAATTAATCTTTGCTCCTTTCCCCACAAACAATAGGGGGTTGGGGTGTTTTGGTCCAAGGTAAGGAGCATCTTCACTTTTATCCCAGTAATTATATCAGGGTCGTATTGCGAGTGTAATTGATGTGGTGTAGAATATCGGTTATTATGTTGTAAGACGTTTTATTGATCTATTATCATTGAGCCTCCAGCTCACTTAAGTGAGTGTACTACACAGAAAAATATGATATACGAAGCATAGTGAAATCAGTATTTTCGACCAATCTTTACTACAAATCGGTTTACATTATGAATGCGATAAAATATGTTATAGATACAGGGAACGTACCCAAACTACGTGACCAACTTTTTGCAATTTTTAACCCCCACCCCCCCCCCCGGTGACCAAAATCCTAAGCAACCTGCCGCTCATTTGTATGGAGCGTGACCTTTTGAAGACCCCCCCCCCCTAAAAGTGTCACGTAGTATGGGTACGTTCCCTAAATTAAAGCTTTTCTATCGTTTCCCTTGAGTTGAATTCAAATAAGATTGTTAATTACTTTGTTAAAAATATGAACTAAAAATGTATTTTTTCTTTAGTTGTGTATGAACCCATATAAGAAACAACATTTTTTTTTATTTTTATATTTTTTATTTATTTATTATAAAGACAATATAATATGACAGGAAAAAATATAAATATTTTACAGAAAAAAGAAAAGTCCCAATAAACTACTTTTTAGGAGTGTGTCCATGGGTGCTTTTACTTTGAAGATATAAATAAACTTATTTTGCAGTTAGAATTTTTGTGTTAGTGTCTAATACAATTTTTTTCTTTCGGCGAGCCAATTCTTCAACATAATATTAGTTTTACCATTTGTACATTTTTTAATTTCAACAGGTAACATATTTAATAAATTTGGTATCATGTAGTCCAGCGTTCTTTGTCCATATTTGATTAAGCGCTTAGGTACAATTAGTCCTCCATTTAGCGTAAAACGGGTATTGTAAGTAAAATATAAATACTTTATAATTAAAATAATTTGTTACGGTTTCTCTAGATTCATTTTTTCATTCTTATAAAATCATTCACAAAATAAATAAAAACCACTTGTGCTAAAATTGACCGTTTCTAGTCTATGTTTGCCAAGCAATTTTTATGCCTATTACCTACGAGTATATTCGTGTTTGTTATAAGACACTAAGAATATACAGATTTTTTACTGTGCATTCCTCTTATGAGTTTGAATTGTGCTCTTATCTACTCAAAATTTCTTTACACCACTAAAGAAATAATGTATGGTGGAGAGATTGATTTAACGAGTAAGTACTTCTAGTAGGTACTCTCCTTCGCATTTATGACCACACCAACAGTAACAAGATTTATCCACGTTTAATATCAGAATCACCAACAAACGATACATTTAATTAGCATCTACCAAGCCACACAACGCGGGCAGTGGTCGGTGGCGCCTCGTGCCAACACAGTGTATGGCCTGTTCATGTGTTCATCTGTTCATCGGTTCAAGCCACTTGTAAATAATAATAAACAGCTTTGTACCGGACAGCCACTTCGTCTTGTTAACAATCAGATTATCAGTGCAATGATCAACGTGCCCACTGAATGCATTAGGACATTATAGTACAGTGTAACTTGAGATTTACACAGCGAAAGTGCGGAATTGAATGTAGGGATTGTGTATTTAGTATTATAGTTTTCAATATACAAGTTAGTATTTCATTATTTAGTAGTGGTCGTTTTTAGGCAGGATTATAAAAAACTATTGCACTTTTACGACATTTTTGCCAATTATAAACATTCATGTCGAAAACTCGGGGAGAGTTAGTTAATACCTTTGGACGTTTGTATAGTTTTTAATAATGTGATGTTTTTTGAGATATGACACAAGAGTCTCAATTTCTCGGAGCTAGTGGAGCTATTGCAATCTTACTTTGTTGGAAAATGGAGGCTCAATGGAGTGTAGCAGAAGAATAAGTTTAGGAAGATGAAAGTTGTGAAGTTATTTATATCCGGCTATTCAATCTAGTAAAAAATCATGGTGAAAGCTATTGAATAATGAATTCATAATTTTCACCCACGTTAGGTTACGAACTCTCGATGTCTGTTTCTAGAAACTATGAAAAACAAACCCCTGTGTTATGGGGGTAGTCAAAAGATGATTCTATTTCTTACTTCTAACTCTTTCATGAAATCCAATTGAACATGTAGAGCAGGTGAACTAAGAAAGTAGCATAAGTAGAATATATACAAAGCAGAGTTGTGTGGCAATTCAACTTCTCGGATCTCTCTATTGTCTAGTAGTCTAGTCAATATAGGGTTTAACCTCCGAATGAAACGGAATAAGCTGAAAATTTGTATAAACCTCCATTGTAAAAGCCCCGAAAAAGGGCGTAAATAAATAAATAAATAAATGGCATTCCAAATGTTCTCTCAAAAGTCTCATAAGGTCACATGTGAGCGTCACCGTTTTTAAGATAGAGCGCGAATAGTGCGAAGCGCTGAGGCATACATTTCATTTTTAAAATAGCCGGTAACCCTAACCTAACTTAAACTATTTAACCAATTTTTTTATATTTTTTTATCATCACTCTTAATGACCTTTCTGAGGTGGTTCTGATTTGGTTGAGGTGGTTGGTTTCATTCTGAGTTTGCCGGTCACTCACAGGGCAAGGTCAGTCACCGGGATTCGCGATAGACCTTTGAGAGCTCCGCATTCTTCGCGCTTTATCTTAAAAACGGTTAAGCGTATAATAAATTATTTAAGACAAAATTTGTAGAGAATTTTAAATTCTATATCTTTTATAATCAATGCAAATACGATTTAAGGCAAAGGAAGTGAAATATTTCAAAAAAACTGATTTTCGCGACAGTTGACATTGAATATCTAAGGACGCTCTCACGTGACCTTATCATACTTTTCAGACAACATTTAAAATGCCAAAAATAAAGGTTTGTACAAAATTTCAGCTTATTTCGTTTCATTCCGAGGTTGACCTCTTTTTTTAAGTGACTGGACTACTATTTACCCTTGCGGGATGGAAAGTTAGTTAATTTAGTTATTATTTTACCTTATAATAATAGAGGTGCATTATTGCTACACCTCTGTTTATTTGTCTGTTGTGGTAACAACTTATCAGGGATAATTCTGTAGCCGAAGACGCCCATGAGATTTACCGCCCTCAGGAGGTATCCGGGTCCGCCCGAACATATTGGGGGAGGGCGGGAGGATGCCAAACGCAGCGAAACACCGCCCGGCCCGCCTTTAAAAATACCCCATAACTCTTCAGCGCTGCCGTTGATTTATTTAAGTCAAACTCAAGGAAACGCATTAATGTAAACCGCTTTTAAAACAGAACTTTACGGAAATTTACGATAATTATCTCTTTCTATTATCTATCTTGGTAAGGTTAATTATTTAGGCAGACCCATTTTTTAACAAAATGTTCCCGGTTTTCTTATTTTCACTGATCCAGTTTCAGAAGACTTTGACAAAATTGTGATTTATCCTTTCCGTCTATTGTCGGAATGAAGTTCGGAAATTTTTTGTCTTTTTAATGTCATTAAGGTATTTTAAATAATAAAACAATAACTCTATTTAGGGTTTTATTTTTATACCTCACCTATATTATTTTTACTCACTTATTTGCTATTACCTTAACTTCTCCAGGGCAGAATATCACTTATTCAGTTGAGAATCTATTATAGTATCAATTTATTTGGTATCAGTATCTATTTGTATTCTGTATAATATAATAAATGCAAAGAAGAGTGTGCCTGTCTAATGGTATGATTTTTTTAAATTAGATCAGTTTTATTTTGAGATTGATGAAATTTTGCACACTTGACTTTCAAATCAAGTGAAAGGTCACTATCTTCACGAGATTTCAACAAACCACTCCCGTACCCCATCCCACGCTTTTTTTTTAATAATCCATGTTCATTTATTCTAGGCTTTCAATTTAACATGTCCTATGCCTGTCTCACTAGCAAAACCTGTGTTGAGAGCAGGCGCTTTAAAAACGTGAACAGTTTATAATAAAAAAAAACAACACAATAATATTAAAATTACAATTAAAACAATATTACATTTAAAGTAACAAGACAATCATCATCGTACCATTGAAAAAATACATACTTATAAGTTCGTTTTGGTAGTATCTTTAAAGTTTGATCTGTTTTGGCTGGAAATCCAGGACGTGATGTCTTATAAAAGCCCTGGTGACGCGACGCACGACGCTGGGAACTTTTAACTGTAATGCTTGGTGACCGGACAACTCAACAACATACGACTTAAATACCTTCTTTGAAAAGTCCTTAAAAGTGATGAAAATAAAAGGTTACGTTAGGCTAGGTTAACTTTTATTGTTTCAAAGGGCTATTGAAATTCCATTTTTTTGAGTTGTCATGAATCTTACACTTACGTATATTAATTTCGCTTGTCTATTTGATTTGCTCTAATTTTATGATTATTTTTTGTCTTTTTTTGACATTTTATCTGCCATTTTGTCTTTTTACCATTTTGTTTTATTTGTCTTTTTTGAGATTAAAAAAACGAAAATGTTTTTGGAATAGTTTTTTTGTGTACTTAGAAAGTGGAATTGTTTAAAGATTTCTGTTCTTGTTTATTTTTGTCTAATGCGCATAATTTGCCTTCGTTTTGTTAAACTATTTAATTTAAAATTGCCGTAAGAATTGGGATAAATCCACCCACATATATATATTTTCAGATAACTAGTTGTTAGCACCCAGCTTCGCCTGATTTTTTAAAACTTAATTATCAAAATAATGTGAGAAAAGCAGTTTTTAATAAAAATTTGAATAACATTTCTCGATGTTGGCAACGAATTAAAAACACGTTTTATAGACGTTTCTCATGCAGTGAAAAGGTTAAGAGAGTTCATATTTCCGTTTATCAATGAGAAAATTAACAATTTTTCACAACAATTGGATTAACAATTAACACTTCTTGAGCAATTCATTCAAATCACAACGCCTTGACAAGCAACGTCCAAATAATAAATGAAAAACTTGAATATTGTGAAAACACGTTGCGCGGTGCTAGGAATCGAACCCACAACAGCCGAAATTAGAGTCGTTGCAAACAAATGCATTATCCAATCCGCTTTTTATATTGTTTTCTACCATACGAAAAATCTACTTTAAGACACTCTATTTTTACACTTAAAACAAACCGGGATACAAATAAATTCCGACATGTTTTTTTTGAGCCAAAAAATGTTAAAAGCTACGAAATAGATATTCAAATAAGTAAAAATAACAATCCTGGTGGTCCTTATCACCAAAAGCCCAAAGGTTAATGTGAAACCACAGAATCCTGCTTTAAAAAACGACAAGGAAGAATGTCGCCTTTCCAATTTGTCACGGAAACAAGCGCCTCTTTTTAACATTTGATATTTTTATTACTTAGAATCAATGGCGGAGATATCTTATTTACGGTACCTATATATTGTTGTGCCGTCTTGGCTGACGATTTACTCGTATAATTTATTGTACCTCGTGGAGATTAGCCCCTGTCCCATTATGGAATCAAGACAAATACTTCTAATTGCTGGATGTTATCCCCTCTTCTTGGCGCGTTGTAAGGGGTGTATTGGATTGAGGAACTATTTTAAACTTCTCTTCTCAGGTTTATTTAAATTTATTTAAATAAACCTGAGAATAAAAAAAAATCATTTATTTTATTATTATTTTTCGATACATAGTATTCTTTGTCTATGAAGTAACCTAGTTATTTTATTATATCTCCCATGAGTTATCAAAACTCATTAAGGGATTGCCAATTGGTACTTTTGAAAAGTTAAACCCAACCCAACCCAACCCAATATGCAGAAATGCAGACACAATGTATGAAGAAAATTTTTACAAAACATTTCACAGAAGCAACATACAGACACAACATATGAAGAATCACTTTACAAATAATAAAAAAAATTAGAGTAATGCTTTAAAAGAATATTTTTTAAGTATGTATAAGGATGAAACTTTGTAACTTTCTTGTCATGTTCAATTGTCTTGTTTCTTTTCTCTTCTTTTCCTTTCCATTAAGTTGTAATCATCCATATCTGTATAACCTTGTTCCCTTTTTCTTTAATTGTTTTCCATTGCTGTTTATTCTACTCAACCTGTCTTTTATTTTTCTTCTATATTGTATTTGAATCTTATATTTTAATATCCAAATTCCTATGTAAAATTTTAACTATTTCCTCCCACCCATGATTTGTATGTTCCTCCTGTCCTAAAATGAGTTCTGTAACTCATCGGGATTGCTATAGCAAGAAATAAAAACAATTAAAAAATAAAAAAATAAAATAAAATAAAAAATATTTCACAGAAACATGTCTCATAAGATTATATGAATTATTATAACAACTTATTTGATTTATGTACTGTTTCAAAAAGTTAAAATAAAGTATCCTCCATGTTGAACTATAGAAATCCATAAAAAACAAAAACAGGAAAATACAATAAAAGGTACGGGCTCAAAAATATACAGACCTAATACAAGTTGTTTACATACAAAATATATGACAAGATTTAAAAAAGATACAAACTGCGCTCATCACATCTGGATGTACAAAGTTTGAAGTTTATTAGTTTAAGAGCTTTATTTATTTAATTATTATATCTGGATACGTAGTTATTATCCTTTGTCTAGGAAGAAACCTAGATATTATTTTTAATTGATAAACTAATGTTTAAGACAAGATTTTTATGCATAGCACAAAGGGTAACAATTATTATAAGTAATAATTATTAGCCTGAAACACTGCCGCCGACGGTCGAGTCCCGTCGGCTATATGTATCTTTTCTCGGGAGATTTTTTCAATGTAGATGAGTGTTTCAGGCTAATAATTATTACTCATAATAATTAATAACCTAGATGTTAGTTTAAGAGACACAGGATATTTCTCCCCTATACCACGAATATTAAGACATTATAACACTATACACTGCTCTAATAATGAAATTGACATTTTTAATGACCCATTTAAACCCTTTAAAAATATGTTTTACAATCAATCATATAATAATAATAATAACGTTATATTTGTATAGCGCAGTTTTGTGTCATTCCACTTAAAACTGATATTGTGATGAAGCCCTTTATTCAAAGATAGGCAATATTGTACCCAGGGCTGGGCAGTATTTGAAATACTTGTAATTGAAATACGTATTTGAAATACAAATACGTATTTTGTATTTGTATTTCAATTACTTCCTAAAAATATATTTTGTAATTGGTATTTCAATTACCTGGGGCTGAGGTATTTTGTAATTTGTATTTCAAATACTTATGGCTTCAAAATACATTTTCAAATACATTTAGCGATCTTAATAATGATAATGAAAAATAAACTGACATAAATAATACGTAGACTAAAAACGGTAGAATCCAGAGCTATATATTATGTATGTTAATATTTAGAGTTGGCAACACGTCCTGTGCTATAATAGCACTGTTATTGTACATTTTCTATCATATTTGTATCATATATATAATGCTTGCACTATAGGAATAATTTTACTGAATACTAGATTATTTTTAAGTTAATTACAGTAGAGCGCACTTGAAATGAAATAACTAGTGTCCGACCGAAACAGGATTTTCTACCGAAAACGAAACAGAATATTCGATATCTGTCTCAGTTTCGGCCGAAACCGAAACCGAAACTTTTTTAGACATGTTAAAAATCTATTGTTTACTGAAATTCGGCTTATTTTTTACACTCATTTTCACTATAAAGTAAGGACCTCATAAATTGAGTATTATAATTTTAATTGAGTTTACAAACACAACATTTTTTTACATTAACTCCACATGAGAGGCCCTGAGGAAAATAATTTCCCTCAAGGCGTATGTCATCTGTGAAGATGTTGTATGGAAAGTCTTTTTGGGGAGAGGAAGGAGTAAATGGTCTTGAAGAGACCCATGTTGTAGGAGGGAGGAAACATAGAGGCCGTCAAAACGTTCCACAGCCGAGCTGTTGAACTCAAGAATGAGTCATAGAAACGACCCGTTCTCATGTGACTAATGTCAACCATGTTCATATGTTGGGCGCATGTTTGGCATGTGCCCCGACTACGCACTGGTGCCGAGGGGATCAATGGCGCTATTTCCTCAGAGTATCTTCCATTGTATTACCGGTAGAACAAGGACAGATTCCCACCTGACGCCTATGCTCTAAAGATCGCAATCCGTTTGTGTTAGGAGAATATATCAATTGGACTACCGGTTTCTGCACAGAGTCGAGGGTTTTTTTTTTTTTTAAGGTATTTTGGGGCTCCAGACCAGAGGTGGCTGCCAAATTCAATAGTGGGGCGCAGTTGCGATTTGTACAGTGTTAGCAGTTGTGTACTATTAAAGTATCTGCGGGTCCTGTACAGTACGCCCAGTTTCTGAGAGTCTAAAACTCTGGCTTCGATGGAGCCCCCATACCTGAGCTGGTCACTTAGAGTTACTGCCTCCGTTCACGGAGTTACTTACAAGATACTTGATTTTCGTGCGCGTATCATTCGCGCCGATCGTAAGTACCCCCCGTACGATTTTCCTAGTGCCCTTTCACGGCGCTACGCGGTGGCTGTCGGTTTCCAATCAGTATCACGATACTGACAGTGCTGATCGCACGCGACGCGTCGCATCATTTGTGTCTGATACTTATTCATTTGACGTTTGACAGAAATGACGTCGGAACGTGAAAGTAATGTTAAATTTGTTCTGGAAGTGGAAAAAATGCATGTTTATATAACTATACTTTACCAGAATACGTACGAAAGGATTTAGTGGAGATGGCATGGATTGATGTTGAAAAAAGTCATATGACATCGCTTGACAGCGTGTTAACTCCACGGCTGCACGTGAAAAATGATCAAGTTCAGTATATTTCGGACAGCGCCATGTACGGAGACTAGCATTAAAAAGTAGTATATCAGCAGGGTACTTGTGGTTTCGTCACAATTACGTAGATTGTAAGTATCTCCATGAACTGGGGGCCTTACACCAAGCACATCAAAGGAGGGACTGTTCGGAAGAAGGAGACTAGATTTTAATTTTTATTTACACTTGTTAAATGAAATAAATAAAAATAATTGAAGTTTGTGATCACATAAACTCACAATACAAGCACGCCGGACCGGCCGGCGAACTCAGTTGATGATGGTGGATGACACACGAGCCACAAACTCACCCGAAGTCAGTCAAACGGCACACGATAATTCACGAATGCAGAGTTTCGGTGCGGCCGAAGGTTCGGCAGATTTTCTGCCGAAACCGAAACTGATGCCGAAACTAGATTTTTTTACCGAACCTTGCTGAAACCGAAACCGAACCTTTAGTCGGTCACTAGAAATAACACAAAACTGCGCTATACAAATGTAGTGTTATATTATTATTATATTATCTAACACCTGAGTTCTTTACCACAAATTTTACAAGTGAAGCGGAGATGAGATGTGTCTTTTGTGCAATATGATTGGTCAATTTTTGCACGTCTCTGTTTCACTCTGCTCAACATTGCTTCTATGAAAACGCAACCTTAGATAAGGGCATTCACGACAATTTATTGCAACCAAAGGTTCTACCAAAACCAAATGTATTTTGTATTTTGTAATTTGTATTTTGTATTTGAAAGAAAAAAATGGTTAATATACTGTATTTTGTATTTTGTATTTCAAATACACGACTTGAAAGTATTTTGTATTTCGTATTTTAAATACATGCGAAATAGTATTTTGTAATTTGTATTTCAACTACAGCAAAGCATGTATTTTGCCCAGCCCTGATTGTACCCACTAAATCACTGTCCCTTTAACACAGGTGCCAATAATAAATTGTTGGTGAAACTTTTGTAGTCTACCTTTTACTCATTCTTGTTTGTCATTCACTTTTACATATTTTGCTAATTATTTTTGTTACAATTTTTGTTATCATTTCTGTCATACATTGTATTTAAATCATTCATGTATATTATTTTTTGGCAACATGCCCGTTTTATGTACTAAAATAAAAATAAATAAAAAATAAAAATAAATAAGAGGCTTATCATGGATGGAAAATAGCTGTCGATAATTGCAGGGATTGAGATTTGTTTTTTCAAGAAGATAACAATAATAATCTTAATGAAAACATGAAAGAGAACAAGACACAGAAAAGGAAAATGGTCGCGTCTGGGACAACAACCCAGTTCGACTTATCATTATCTTTTTCAGTTTTTCTGTGTCTTGTTCTCTTTCATATTTTCGTTTAGATTATTATTGTCATCTTATTCTTCAATTAAATTAGAGTTTATTACTAGAATTTACGCTGAATTTGTGGAATAACGTAGTGTACAAACGATTTCACATAGAACGTTATTCCACGAAATGTTTTTTTTTTAGTCTTCTTACCTTACAGAAAGCAACACGCTCTTCTAACATAAATGTACACATGTCGTTGATGTACTTGAGCTCAAAAAGCAAAAAAAAAACGATATGAATAAATGAAACCATTTAAATTCTAGATATTGTCTTCAGTTTAACATACAACATTGTTCCACAAAACTGTTTCAACGGCTAAAAAGCAGGATTAATAATATTTTTATCTGGAAAAATTCTGCATTCTTCAGCTTCTTGGCTTTGAAGACTTTGTAGTTGAAGCCATAAGACGTTTGTTTTCTACATTTATTCCCATAAAATTAAACCATGCGCCGTGATTTTGATAAGTGGCATTGTACAACATTCTTCCACAAACCTTAAAAATTTTTCGTTACCATAATCCCTATCTTAAAAGATTCTTATTAATATGCCCACATTATTCCATCAATAACTCAACATTGATAGTTTTATTGGATACAACATTATTCCGGGCAAGAGCTCAATTGTTAAAATGATTTTTACGCTTTTGTTTTTTCTTTCTATGCGAATGGAATATAATTTATTATTTAATATTTTATCTCTTAAAGTTTCGTACGTAAAAGTAATACTCGCGCCGTTTTATGTTCTAATATTTTAATAGAACCGATCCGGTTCTGATTTCCAGGTTAATTTTTTCACATCTTGTTCTCGGAGTCGTGTTTCCCTGCGAGAGCAGCTTTTTGTCAGCGCACAAGGAAAAAACATAAACAGATAAGCTTCAGGTAATATGATGATTATTGTCGCCTTTGTTAGTGATGGCGACAGGAAAAACACGCATAATGAAAAAAACCTTGTTTAGAGGAACAATAACAAAAATAAATGACTTTGAATACAATTTCTTCTACTGAACTATAAATTTGCCAAAGTTAAATCCAGAGCGGATACTCCACCTTCGAAAATGAAATTCAACATTTTGTCGCACTTAAACATTAGAAAAGTTTGAAAAATTAACCATTTATAGTTTCTTTTAATGTCTTTTTTTTGGATTTTTAGAGGAGCCTTTCTACTGCGGAAATAAAGTTCTTTACTGAAAAGAACTGATTTAAACTTTAAAATAGGCAGAAATGATTGTGTAAATTTCTTGTCATCAGAACTCTCTGATGGAGAGTTTTTACGGTTTTATATGCGCAGATTTCTATTATTCTACTATATTGAAATTTTTGTCCTTTATGATTAAAAAAATGTACCAGTATTAAAAGCTTCGTAAGAATAGCAATCGCCGACCAATTTATCTAACACGACAAGTAAATGATGACTCGTGCGAAGCTATCATAAATCATGCGTATCACAAGACAAACCAACAAGTACTAAGTACTACTTACCCTTACGATTTCAGAGTAAGTGCAGATGTCACAAATGGAAAACCAACAAGAAACCCTTTGCAGAAGAGCACGAAGAACAGAGTCCATGTACGAATATTATTACACGACGAAATCAAAGGTTTAGGCAAATTTATTTGATCGTGCTTGAGGTGTTATCTTCTCGCATCAGTCTCCGTCACGATGTACATTTCCAAGTGTCTATGCCTCGCGTCCCTTATCTCAAGACATACTCTTGGAAATTGTGATACACGCGCATAGAAAACACAGAAAACAGTAGGCTCTCGGTTTAGCCGAGATAGAAGATGAGCTGTTTTTGTGAGTGTTTTTGCCAGTGAGTCTATGGAATCCCCAAATTTGGTTATGTAGTGAAGCTGAAGGTAGTGGGGAGGGGAAGGAGATGGGGGAGAGGAGGTTGTGATAGTAATAGTAAGATGGTGAAGTAGCAAAAACAAATACAACAAATCCAAAAAATGACTACCAGATGACCAGATACTGTAAAATCATTGGTCTGTCAAGGAAAGTACGTCAATCAAAATGGTGAACCCCTTTCAAATGAATGTTGAAAAGAATAGTATACAATGAGGACTTTAATCAAATGTGACCTAAAAAGTCCAACTTCGGACTCGATTTATTCGAAAACGAAACCTGAAAACAAAAAGAATATAGCATAAAATCGACCACAAATTAATGTGATACATTCACGAGTTTCCGTTTGTACTATCTCCTAGTTTCCAAATACCGCGTACATATATGAGGCGCTCAGCGGAAGAGTGGTCCAAACCACATCAGCGAAAACATCATATTTTTATATATTTTTGTCATATCTACGAAGCCACAGTAGCCCAATTTTAGATTTCACAGATTTCAAAGGATCTTTGAAATAGTGAAAACTTAAATTGGGCCATTGTGGCTTCATAGATATGACGAAAATATATAATTAATTATGTTTTCGCTGATTACGAATTTTTGTGGGTTGGGCCACTCTTCCGCTTAGCGCCTCATGTATGTGTGTAAGCTTACTTTTGTAAATTACCTATATTACACTGTAATATACGTCAGAATGGGCATCGCACCGTCCACCAATAAAATAACTATTTTTTTATCGAATATTATTTGGCTACCAACATTGAAAAGGTTGTGTAATGATCCCCGATTTGAGACAAATTTCTGATTTCAAACTATTCAGCATTTCTTACAAACAATAATACGTGTCGTGATGCTGAATAACTTGTTGCAGGACACATAAGAAACAGTTGACATGACGCTGGACACAAAAAACCGACTAATCTCTATTTGCATATACATAACTTACTATGACTTAAGTATATTGAATCCATAGACATCCAAATGGATAGACAAGAAGTTGCAGATGAGGGGTAAAACCAAACTATGGAGTGCGAAGAGGGGAAAGATGACTGTTATTCGTTGAACAATCAATCTGACAGTATATAGGCATCTCGCATTACAATATCACCATTTAGTTCTTAAAAGCAAAATCTGCTTTGAATGAATAGACCTTTTTACATGGGAGCGCGAATTGCTTGCCACGTTCATAACATATTTGCTAAGGCCAAATGCTCGCCCCAAAAAGACTCGCCCCAATATACATAGCAATATTTTGTTGCCTTGTTTAGTTAAAACACTTTTACAAATGTTTCATAATTTACTTACCCCTGTAACCAGCGACGAGCACATTGGAGAACCGCCCACATTCGCTATGTGCACATTGATATGTAGATATATTGTATAGCACAAGCTGCCGTTATTTCGTTAAATGTATGGATGAAGAATGATGACGTCACACATTTTAGATTCAAGCGAGGCTCTATCCCCTCTCCATGGAGCGAGTCGGTTCCAAGGAGGAGCTTCAGCCGGCGCCATGTGGAGGGGGAAAAAATACGTTTTTATCACTTAGGGCAGGTCCAGATATATTCATATGTCCGTGATTGAATCTTATTTTTTTTCATGGAAATTTACCGCTTCCCGGTGAAACGGGCTTGGTAAATCGATGATCTGCTATAAGATGGCTCTAACAGCTTCACGTCTTTTGAGTCAAGTCTAATGGCAATACAAGACCATTTAATGCACCTAACCTAAAGCGAAATGAAATCTCTCTTGCAAATAACTGCCATCGTGTAATCAATTAACGCCGTTTATTAATGATGTTTTTCTAAGTTGCCTATTGATCTTTGTAATTGTAATAAATGACGTCAGAATCATTATTCCATTTATCACATAGGTTACCAACGATGTCAGAGGAGTTTTTTAAAATTATATTTTTTTCTTAAAAATCGGTTAAGAATAAAATAATATATTGAAAAAGCGGTTAAACATTTTGCAAGAAATATAATGTACACATAATCTGAAACTTAAAAGTTAGTTATTACTTTAAATTTGCAGCAGTTTTTGTGAAAATTGTCCATTTTTCTCCAAGGCAGTTAGTTCAAAATAACCTTAGTTTTTCCACCGCTTTTGTTATCTGCTAATGCATGTGTCACTGGGATCTGGGATGATTACGTCTACCGACGTTAGTCTGTATGACGCCATAAAAGCCCTGCATACGAACATAAAAAATGAACATATTGTAACGTAATTATTTTCATGGTAGTTACTCAATCGGTACCTACTTGCTCAGAAGGAGTTTTTATTAATTTCGGGTGCCGTTGGAACGATTGATAACAAATTCAAATTGCCGGAACATTGTTCGATTGTTTTTTGTTTTAGAAGACTGCAGGCACTTCTTAAATCACATTTACAGTCTAGAACTGCGGTTTATATCCTTTCAATGCTCAGAGATGGCCATCGGACGCATTGTGATAAGCGGGCCTTTGTGGATGGACTGGAATCTTGGATGCTTCACGGTGTCATGGGCTTGCGAGGCGGCAGCTCTGGGGCTCTTCTCCAGCTATCTGGAGCCCTTGTCGCTGAGGCTGGAAGAGGTGCGCCATAATATCTATCGCAAGCTACGAATGATCATTTGGAGTGGATTCTACTAAAATAACTGAATTATCTCTCTCTCTCTCTCTCTCTCTCTTTACACCTTTCTTTATGAGTTTACAAAGGTATTTATGTAGATTATGTTATAGTAGATTATGTTTTTTTGCTTGTCAATAATAACAAGTTCATTTTGTTTTATGTGAGTTCTTTTATTTACATCAGATAGTAGCTTTCTTTTTATCCCACGCAGGACCCTGAGATGATGAGAGCTCATGCAAACGGAATTTCTCTGCTAACTGATAAGATGCGTGTCATTTTGGCGCCCAACGTGTCAATATCATTTGGAGGGAAAATGAAAATATCACATCATTTAAAAATTTGTTCGTCATAAAAAATCAACCCGTAAAAAACAAAATTTTCTAATTGAACCTTCGAACTTTCCTACCCTGTAATCAGAATGAACCGTGCTAGCAACCGTGTCAAATCCCGAGTTTACAAGATTGTTTTATTTCTTATGTAATATGCTGTAATGCGAATTTTAGAGAAATGAGTATATTCCGCGTGTGTGCCTGATTGCCACTAAAAGTTTATTTATTTATTTTATTTATTTATTTTTATTTAAGTACCTAAAACAGGCATTAAGCCCAAAAATTTATATACATGGATGATTTAAATTACAAAAATTATAACAAAAATAATATCAGTAATAATTAGCTACTCGTAAATATGCAAAAGTGAATGACGAACAAGAATGAGTAAAAGGTAGAGTACAAAAGAATCACCAACAATTTATTATTGGCACCTGTGCTGATGGGACAATGATTTAGTAGGTGCAATATTTCCTGTCTTTGAATAAAGGGCTTCATCACAATATCAGCTTTATACGATTTATGGTAAAATATATTTTTTGAAGTGATTGAATGGGTTATTAAGAGGGCAGTACCAGAGAAAGCCGGAAATAAGTCATTTTCAAAAAAGTTTTTAGATGTATTGACTCTTTTCCACCAAAAATTATAAATGGATTTCGAAAGATTGTTCTTTTATCTAGTGAAGTTATGTAATAAATTTTTAGATTTTTTTTTTTTAATTTTTAGTATAATAAGGTTATTCCATAGGTCGTTGGCAGATTTGTTAAATTTTCAAAAAAGTTTTTGTATTATACCACACCCATTTCAAATAATGTAATCATGAAGTAAAATAAATCAATACATTATCTAGCAGAGTTATGTATTAGAATTTTAATTTTGGTTTCAATAAAATCATTAAAAATATGTACGTACATGTGTTTCTTGACGAAAATTGGTCCACTGGTGTATTTATTTGCGCACTTACAAACTAATATATTTCAGATTTTTTTACATTCTTATTAAATTTAGACATTATTGAAAAATGATAAATACTTATAATCAAAAAATAACTACAAAAAGTACACTATTTTAATAGTTTTATCATCACGCCTTTCAGCATTTTTGGATGAAGGTATAAATTAGAGCTAATTTGGATTGAAATAAATTCGATATTGAGTTATAATTTTAAAAAGCTGGTACGGAGAATAATTAATCTTTCTCATTGTAACCGCCCTGCACAATCGGAAGAACAACTTTCGACGAAATGTGGATTTTCGTCCGCTGGCTGGTTAAACGCTCTTAAAAATGTCAATTTCATTATTAGAGCAGTGTATAGAGTTATAATGTCTTAATGTTCGTGGTAAAGGGGAGAAATATCCTGTATTTGTGTGGTAGGTAGATATATAGAAAATATCTTGCATCCTCCTTGTTGAATTTCTTGACGGTGTGTTAATGTTAATTTGGGATAAAATGTTGGGTGTATCAACTGATGCATGTATAATTTTGTGCAGAAGCAATAAATCAGAAAGTTTCCGTCTTCCTGTCAGAGAGTGTAGTTTATAGTGTAAAATTCGCTCTTTATACGTTCCAAATTGATCAGATATACCTTCGCGATAAGCAATAACACGGGTTAATTTTCTTTGTGTGGATTCGATTCTATAATTATGAATCTCATAATTGGGAGACCAAATAGTGGATCCGTATTCGAGAATACTTCGCACAATTGATTTATATAATGTTAAAGTTAATTCTGCACTTTTAAAGCAATTTGTGATTCTGAGCGTTAATCCTAATATTTGTGACGCACTTTTTGAAATTGTATCTACATGTTTATTGAAGCTAAGTGATGAGTCAAATATCACGCCTAAGTCTTTAATTGAAGTTATGTTTAATAAAGCGACATTGTTAATGTGATATGTGTTTGAAAATTTATTTCTGTTCTTTGAATAGAATAAATTTTTAATGTAGTTGATAGAATACATTGTTATCGACAACGACGGTTGTCCGGATGTGGGTTAATTTCCACTTCCCTAGCTTCAACTTAATTTTTCAATTCAGTCAATCAAGAAAATAAAAGTGAAATTCAAATAGATGCATCTAAAACAAATAATTTAACGTTATTATTATTTCAAATAATTAAACGTCGTTATTATTATTTTCAGACAATAAACAAAAAAAACTGTGAAAATACCCTATTCGAGAGATACAACGATGTGATTATTTTGGTCCAATCTCAATTTGAGTTCATTGTTTGGCAGGCAGTTCTTTCTTTTTTCATTCCCACAATTCCCAATGAGTTGTGTCACTTAGATTAATACCGAATTATCTCAGCATTGTGAACAATAACTGGGAAGATACTACGGTGTGGTGTGTGGAGTACTGTGGAGTTGCCATTAGCACGCACGAGTTGAGATCTTATCGGATTCCCTAATCCCAATCATCCGCATCACGAAAATGCAAGAACAATGGCAATACCGAATTCTTCTTCCCTATAGATCTTAGCAGCTTTCCCAGTTTCGGGCAAATACTAATCGTTATTAGAAATAATTATTATTTACGCCTCAAAAAAATATTTTAACATGAGTGCGAATTTTGATTCCTTGGTAGTATCATTGAGTCAGTGAGATTATCGCAATATGGGTTGTTAATTTATCAATTTCTTCCGGTCTAGTTTCTGAATATTTATAAGCCATTTCAATCAGTTTTGATTCTGAATGGATGGGCGGATTGTGGTGGGTAAGTTGTGACGAAATTTCGAGTATATTTACATGTGCAAACAAAATATATAACATTGTTTCATTTCATTTTGTAATATCTGCCGAGTATGGCTCATTTTTCTGTACCGCAGATGAGCTATTTATGATAATAATATTATACATAGCAACATAGCATTCAATCCTGTACTTTTGCAATGGGAACCGCTCTAACGATTAACAAAAAAAACTTTAAAATATGTACATGAGAAGATAAATAAGTCCAAAGACATATTCTATTCAAAATTATCGCTATACTTTATTCACTGAGTGTAGCGAAGTCCTGTTTTATTTCGACTGTTTTGTATTTCGTCCTCCTGTAAATTCGTTTGTACATTCCGTTTCCGGTTCAAGAAGGTAGCCGTTTTAATGGTTCGTTGAAGATATTTTTTAAACGACTTCGAAGAGGAGGAGGTTCTCAATTCGACTGTATTTTTTTTTAATGTTTGTTACCTCAGAACTTTCGACTTGGTGAATCGATATCGATGATTCTTTTTTTATTTGATAGCTTTTGCTTCCCGTGTGGTCCCATTTTAATTTGGTCTAGTTCCGACAATGGCATCCACGAGAAAACCATATAAGTCTTAAATTTGCATTAAGTATGTGCGCGACAAATGGACGAATAACTCAATATCACGCCAACCGATTTCGATGATTCTTTTTTTATTGGAAAGGACGTACTTCAAGGGTAGTTTAATGAGAGTTTGGTAAGGTTCTGATTATCGGATCCATGACAAAATAACGGAACTCTTCAATTCTTAGGAGCAAATTAACGAAACTCGGCCGAATTTCTTAATTTGACCCTCACGTCGTTATGGTCAAATTATGTCTTTCTCATATGAGCAGCACGTTTAGTAGGTCTACCTATATTTAGAAAAAATAGTAAGTGTACTTCAGATTCACAAAAAATAAACAAAAAATTTAATAAAACAATAAACGACTTCGAAAAATACACTAAAAAGTAAAAAAATAATTTCGTATTCTTCTAGAACTTCATAATCAACTTATTTTTTCTACTCATCAATATGTAGGTAAGGTTGTTATTTTTGGAGTCGGTGTCAGCAAAGGTAACCGGCCCAACGAGTTCACTTCACAGCTACCTCACGCCGCGGCCCGCTCTCGTCTCGTCAAGTCGCTTGTGCGACACCAGCACATCTCACCTATAACTATGTATGTAGTTACAAACCTACCTTGACTGACACCGACTCCAAAAATATCAATCGTACCTACATATTGATGAGTAGAAAAAATAAGTTGATTATGAAGTTCTAGAAGAATACGAAATTATTTTTTTACTTTTTAGTGCATTTTTTGAAGTCGTTTTTTGTTTTGTTAAAATTTTTGTATTTCAAATGTGAAATCCTTTAGACTTTTTTTATTTAATATTTGGACATTCTCTTCAACATTATTTCTTTGGACAAATTGTTTAAATCCCTTTCCTAAATAAAATAAAAAATCTTAAAATATGTGGTTTACGATATAGGTAGATATTTAATGGGTCCCTACTTACAAATCTTATGATTTCAGAGAATATTTCGGTTTTGATTTATTACGTAACAGACAATTATTAGAAACATGTTTTTCTTCTGGACGTAAGGTCTAAGCTGTCCACAGAACTTCTAGAACAAAAGTTATGGTAATAATGGGAACGGATCGAAAACTGGAGCTTCTACCCATTAACAGGACCATAATCCGCAAGAATCACAGCAGGGGTAATTATGTACTTCAGAACTAAGTTTGGAACTAACCACCCAATTGGGGAATTACATGGCCCACCGACCAGAACGCATCACTTTGGGACATTCTCACATTTATTTCGTGCTGAAATTCTTCGCGTGTACATGGCCATTGTATTTCGTACTTTAAACGAGGCAGAGAAACATAATTTTGAATAAGAGTTGGTTAATAAATTGATATTGGAATGTGTTGTACGTTCGTGCCACAAATAACTGACAGTAATCTCACAAAGTCTTAAATATTTAACTAAATAATTGTGTAACAAAACCTAATAACGAAATTGCAATAGCCAAAAATAATTAGGTACATATAATATTTCGTGACTGTTAAAATACTAACAGAATGTAGGTATCATAATATAATTTATGACTTTTTCGGAATCTTATATAAATTATTTTAACATCTGTCTGGCGTATTGTAAAGATAAAACAGAACGTGATGTCAAGCTGGCTAAAAAAACCGTATTCTTTGAGAATTTACAAGCCATTAAAAATAATAGTACAATAGGTAATATAAGTAATGAAAGGTAATAATCAATTAATTTTATTCAATACTTGGAAATTTCAATGATTCAATTTTTTTTATTAAATTTTTGCAATACCATAAAGGAATTATTCCCTTGACCCTTTTCCTTCCCGCGTTTCTCCTCCACTTTTCCCGGCTTCCCCCCTCTTCCGCATACATCCGTCCTGCGAACCCTCTCCATCCCCCTCTCTCCCGCCTTCCCTCTCTCATCCACTCATTTTTCAAGCAACTTGCGAGTCACCTATTGCAAAATCTTTATACAAATTTAATAACGCCAGAGCTCACCAGTATAAATATAGAAACCTTCAAGAGCTTTCGCACAACAACTCACATCAAATCCCCAAAGTTTCATCGCAATCGAATGAATGGTTTAGGAGCAGGAGCACATAAGGAACAAACAAAGAAACAATAATGTTTATGTATTAAGATTCCTAAATTTTGTAATTATATCCCAAAACACCTAATTCTCTTTCTCCTTTTCTGGCGTTCTGTTTTTCCTTTTATGAAAGAACTCTTTCATTATTTTCTTGTACGTACATATACGATTTTTTTTCTTATTTAAAAAGAACATTTTCGGGTTACGAATAACCCGACAAATATTTGAAAATTTCATACCACCACCGATAATAAACCGAAATTGTGGCTTGACTCGTGATGGAGGACTTAGCCAGCCGATGAATCGAACACAGGACGCTTGAGTGGGACTCAAACGCAATGCCAACTCAGCCACTGACCGGTCTTCCTTTATTTCATTTTTCCTTTATTTTTATTACTTATATTTTATTATCTATCTCCCTAGTTGTGAGTATGCATATATAAGCTCAATCATGTATTTAATGTTTTAATTTAATCCCCGATAAAGCTTTGACTAAAGCGAACTCGTAGGCTGTAGTTTGAAATTAAAAATAGTTGTAAAAAATAAAGTTATTAATATTTACCACTTTTCGAATTTAAAAAATACGGGGGAGTGGTACTTATTAAACGAATAAGTACCGCTCCCCCCCCCCCTATTTGATAATAATGAGTTTTTAAGATTCTCTACAAATTCGAGAGTTTTATAAAATTTGTGAGCAATCAATAATAACTTTTTGTTTACAGTGAAGATGATATTAAAATCGTGTAAGGTACATCATAATCTGTTTTTTACGAAGATAAACACCCAATAATTGCTTATGTATGTGTAAGATGGTAGGTATATAATTATTTATTAGTATTTATGGAGTATTTCTTAAGAGCCAGGCACTTCCGTTGTTCTTTTCACAATGGCAAATTGAACAATATCTCGCCATTATTATTTCCTACCAAGATGATTGTTCCTTGAATCTGTCCTAGAATATCTGTGGATAATTACATCGCTCTGGTGCAATTAAACTGTATTAAACATACTTCCATTGCGTTTTTAGATCGGCTTCCCTCTTTGTCCGCGTTGTTCCCGCTCTTTGCGCGGAATCGCCGACATTTTTAAATGGCGCCAACTTTGTTTGACGCTCCCGCCATTTCTGATTTGAAATAGGAATAATTGCTATTGTTTTTCGTTGCAGTTTGAAGGATTTCTAGTTATATCGTTTTATATCGCATTATCGCAACACGCTTTTTTCTAGCCATGGAAGAAATTCCTTAACCAAAGAGTGACAGATACTCTCAGTATCGCTCTCGTCAAAGACCACCATTCCTTATCGAAATCTTTTTGCTTTAGCCGTTATTGGTGATCAGATTATTTACTTAAGCAAAAGAGTACCATGCTTCCTCGTCCTCATCCCCGTTTCCTCCCCTTCCTAACTTCCTTCAGCAACTTCAAATATTGGGGATGCTATTGTCCCACTGTCTCCGAACAGTTGGGACTCAGTTTTGAAAACATTTTTTAATTGCAAATTAAAATTAAAAATGTTTTTTAATTACAAACAAAGGCAGATGCTAAAACATCATTTCCTCATTATGTATTTTATAAGCAGGACCGATGAAAAATATAATTTTTCCACATTAAGATAGAAAGAATTCTAAAACCATTGAGAAAAAAATTAAAACATTTTAAAGTTAATTATCTGAATCTACGAGGCTAGTGAAACTATTTTTCTGCTCTTTTTTTTTAATTTCCTTTACAAGGAAATGTCGTAAAATATATTACGTATAAATTTTTTTTTCGTATGCAATATATTAATGCCGGTAGGAATTTTGAATGAGCATTTCATTCAAAATATAATGTGTTCCGCTTAATTGGGATAAAAAATTTGCACCAAATAAGCGTCTGTCTCAAAAAAGCGAAGTTTTATTTATTTATTGAACTTTCTTTCGTACTTAATACGTACCTAATAAATTTATTCGAGTTATCTCGAATATGTTTTTAACCTGAGATTAATTTAAGAAAAAAAAATTTATTGCTGAAAAATAATTATGCATATGTGAAACTTCCATTTATTTTGATTTATTGTGTATCTACATAAATAATGATCGTTATTAATATATTTATATTTATTTAAATATTATTTGGAGGGACATATTCATTTTACTGCTTCAAAATTTACTTTTTCACTCTCATCTAAAACATAATATTTTAACTGTAGCCAATCACGAAAAGTTTGTATCTCTCTCTCCCGCATCGCACACTATGCGACCGTGCTTCAACTAAAATTCGTTTACCGAGACACTTTTTTCATCGACTGTAAATCGGAATGTATCCCAGATACCCGAAGTAAGTTAGTATTTCAATTTGGGAGGCGGTTGTGGGTACCGCCACCCCGGGAATCATTCATTGGATAACCAACACCTCTTCCATAGGTCTGCCCAAGTGGTTCGCTACGTTTGGTGAGTTAGCAGGGGCGCCCGGGTTCACGAGGGGTCAGGTTTGTCCGGATCTTGGCGGCGGATGCGTCTGCTCACCAACTGAGTGGCAAGCCGGATCGAGAAAGACTGGTTGAGGGAGATCTTTTGACTTCTTCAGCAGGACTCTCAGCAGGATTTGGACTGCTGTAGAAGGGATGAATTCATTCGTCCATCACTTCTGGATACGCTGACTCCCAGATTCCTACCCACCCCTCACACCTTTTCCCTTCCCAGAACTTCCTCTCCTTCCTTTCCTCAAAAATACTGCCCACACAGCATCCCCAAAGATGACATAGGCCCTAAGGGGAAATATTTTCCCCAACCGTTGTGGAGCTAATGTAAAAAAAAGTGTTTGTTTATTTGGTTTCACTTCTTTGGGTTTTATCCCAAATAACTGGCTGTCCGTATAAACCGGCATACCAATTAAGCGGCATCGACTGTTTTCAAATAAAATAAATTATCTTTGGGATCATTTGAAAATGGGCGACGGATTTTCCTAATGTATTTTATGTGAAGGTTTGAACAATTAATTTAATCACGTTTAAAGCTAAGCGCTGTCAGACACAAGCACCGAGTCATTAAAATTTTAATTTTTATTGCCTTTCGTGGCGGGGGCGTTCGCTTGGGATGAGTGTATGCTGGACCACATGCGATGAGGCTAGTGAGAGCTTTATCCAAATGAAGTCACGTGCTCAAACGTAACAATACGCGTATTTTATTAACATAGGCTGTATTTTCGGTAGTACCTACTTTCTTCCTACGTAAAGGCAGATTTGAAACATTAAAAAAATGTCTTCTCTTTCCAGACTTTTCGACTTCATTTCCACTTCATTTTGACTCATTTCGACATCATATCGAATCTGTTTAGACTTCGTTTGATGTTCTATTCGACTTCATCACGACTTCATTTGGACTTAATTTCGACTTAATTACGACTACATTTCGACTGATAATTAATAATTGACATTTGCGTGACGTAAATAAATAAATAAGGTCAGATGCTCTCAGAAAAAAATATTGGTTTGTTATGAATTTAAAGTTCAACTGTGAAATCTCTACCAATTTATTGAACTAATTAATCCAAATTAAATTCCCAAACTTCTTATACTAAATTCCTTCTGATCAGCCTCACAAAATACCCAAATTGGGGATCTCTCAGTCCCACCAGAGGCAGTTGGAAATTTGAGGGGTATTGTTTTATAAAATTTAAAAAAAGACAGCAATTATTGGTTTTATCTGAGATTGAAACTTATATTTTTTGCAATCTTTTTCCATTTTGAACAAATGAGAAAAGGCGGAAAAACCTTACATTCTTTCTATTTGAAGGCATTTTTGACACAATAGGCCACTTGCATCACATTTTTTTAAATTTTTTTCCGGTTTAGGCAAATATTCTAAGACATTCTGTAATTTTTTTTTTTAATCGTATTTTTGAAACCCTGGGGATTTTTTGAAAATTTCAATCCGAAAAATCAGACCATTTTTTATAAACCGGAAAGACGGGACATAATTTTATAGGTGTGAAAAAAACGATAATTACATAGCCGAAAATAATTATAAAAAAAATAACGTTTTCCACACGAATGGCACAGGAGAATAACGAGGCATACCAAAAATATTACATCTCATAAATATTTTTTTCCTTGATCCATTTAATTGATCATAAATCATTATAATGTACAGCGTCTATATTACGAAATTCAATATAATATACTTGAACTTGTAAATTGTAATAATAATAAGAATGTTATAAAATTTTATTTTGTTAAAATCAGCACCATAATCATTATACCTCTAAAACATGTACCGACATCCTCTTCACGTTCTGAAGAGAACCCCGTACCCATTAATTGTACGGGGTTCTCTTCAGAACATCTGTCAAAAAATCAAACCAAATGATAAGTTCGCAGAGAACAAACAATAAATCTAGTGAACGAATTCAAAAATTCGCCTGAAATCAAAGTGATGCCATATAAAAAAATAAATCAGTGTGGAATTTTATAAAATTAATAGGAACAGTTTCGGCGACGGGACATTTTCATGTAGTGACGTCACGAGCCCAAATAATGGATTTATTTATTTAAAAATAAAAAAACTGTACATTTCTAAAAATTTTTACTAACATTTTCGTAATCTTAGTAAAAAACTCTATCCACACGATTTTTTCCAAGTCGTTATGAAGTCCATGCAAGTGGCCTATTGAGATATGATCTTTCTAAATTTGTTGACTTCATTTCCATTCCATTTTCACAATAGGTACTGCAATATCATTTCGTATTCATTTAAACTTCATTTCATATATAATTTTTTCTATTTAAGTTCACTCGATTTCATTTCGAATGATAATAAAACCAATAGCTTAGTCTAGCTTGTGTCGCTCTCCATAGAAAGAAAAAAACGCCCGGGGTCTCCAAAGTTTCGTATGATCTGTAGCTATTCGAAAACGTAAAAATAAATGAAATTATTGTTCACCACTAGCCCGCAAAAATGGCCGGAAGTTTTGAAAAAAATATATATTTCGTGATTTGGAAAAAGAATAAAACAAAGGATCCATATTTTATGTTTTGTACCAAAATTAATTTTCTATAACTGCAGTTATGGAATAAAAAGAACGCAAAAAAATTATTTTTTGAAGCACATGTGATGTGTTTGTTAAAAATATAAAGGGGGAAAATAATACTTTTTCTGGATAAAATCAGTATTCTTGTTGACTTACTTGTATTCATAAATATGATTTTTTTTTCTCATTTTTGTCAGCTACAGGCATTTTTAAATAACAAACAAACGTTAAAAGATTAAATTATTGAAAAAAAAATATTAAAATAAATTTTTTTAAATGTTTTAGGTTTGTTTTCTGATTTTCAATGCATTTTAGCGGGTAACCATTTTAAAAGAAAAAAATTTAAATGCAGTTCTCATTTTCTTTGTAAGACGCAACTTTTTAGACCCCGGTCGTTTCTGAATTCAAAAGTTGAAATAATTGACACAACCTAAGCTTACCGCATTACACTTATTAGTTTTAAAGAGTTAAAGTGATGTTTTAAAATGTCGCTCCGATGCATTATTAAAAAAATCAATTGATAAATAATCTGTGATCACGCACATCATAATTATAACAGGTTTAAAATTGACGTTACAATTTGAAACTTAAATCCAACTGTTCATATAAAAGCAATTACTCGCATTTCACATTTTGTTCCCTCCCTCGGGACAAAAACGTTTTAGGTTTATTAAAACATCGCAGGCAAACCTGGCCACTCGTGCGGACAGCCGCTGAAGCTGAAACAATGCATGAACATTGATAGTAATTGGAAGCGAAAGTGGCGTGACACAAGTGATAATTTATTCATATTTTGAAGTGAAACAATAATTTTATGACTAAATGCAGAATGACAGAATATTTAGTGTGATTAATGGAAGATTCGTGTGAAATCTAACCAACAGTGAACCTACCTTGAAATTGATTTTTCTAAACTTTATAAGAGGTTAATTTGTAAGGAAATTAAAAAGTTTCTCCAGTTTTACCTATGACCAAGTAATGAGTATTACTCTTCAATGTTATTGTGCTTTAGCTTTAGATGTACGAAAAAAATATTTGACGCAAATTGTTTTTGGTTGGATAAATTTATATATTTGTCACAACGAATCGGGTACTGGATTCCACCACAAATAAAAAGTTACCTCGCATATGTTTGCCTTATTGTGTTTTTGGGTTGCCTCGTCAAATATAAATTGTATTAATCACATTGACAAAGTTTATATTATATCAATAACATCTCATCCAGAGTGGTATAGATATTCTCAGTGTCATTCTGATGAAAGACCACAATTTGAAATTCGAAATATTGCTTGAAATTGCTTTTTGTGACAAGTTCTGAACGAGATAATTTCCAACCTTCCTCTACCCCATCTATCTCTTTGCATTTCGAACTACCTGCAGCATCAAAGCATACCCAAATAATTAAGGATATCACAAGAGTCTCAGCTGCTCCCGTCTAGCCAGTGAGACTATGACATCCCCAATTGGGGTATGTTGTGAGACTGAAAGTAGCGGGGAGGGAAAGGAGATGGGAAAGAAGGAGGTGGGAAAGTACCTGGCTACTCAGATCTGGTCACCAAACACGGCTAAAGCCATTTCAAGCAACATTTCAATTCTGAATGGTGGTCTTAAACCAGGGCGATATTGGGAGTATCTTCCACTCTGGAACGTGCCTCAAATATACCACATACATATAATTTTAATTAATTAATTGTGAAATAACACAAATTAAAATAATCAAATAGAATTTATTTGCCTACGCCGGGATTCGATCCCGCGATCATCGAATTGCGAGTCAAGAGCCTTACTGCTATACCACGCCGTCACATAAAAATATATAATTGTCGTCATTTGAAACATTCACAAAAAAGTTTTCTTTTGTTTTATGTCGCCTTATAAATGGCCATATATAGAGTAAAAATATTAGTAATTGGATATTGTTTTAGAATTTTTCTTTTAGTTGGATTCAGATCAGTAAATATTTCTAAATTACGTAGACAATACCTGCGTTGAATAAAAAATATCAAAAGAGATATTTTTTGTTCTAAAATATCCAAAATACAAGTTAACCACAGTATAACGCGCTTTCCACTTCTGACTTTGACATCAAAATTATCTCACAGTATTTAAATTTAAAATAAACGTCGTAATCAAGTGTCGTTCCGTGTTATATACACTTGCCCACCATCGATTAGGTACCATGAAATTCCTACCCTAGAACCATAAACCCCAAGCTTTCTTAACTCTAATGAATACGAACGGTTAAAATTCAATGCACGAACTAATTTCCCTTCATTTTCACGCATATAAGGGCAATAAAGTTTTTTTATGATTAGCCCTCAGGCGGGAATAAAGAAATAATTACGGGCCGAGTATTTATTTATCTATTACATTTTTTGTTACTCCGTGCATAAATGGAAAGTGATTAAAATAGATAGAGAAAATTTCTGTTATTAGTTTTTGGGGTATTATGCCGTGTTGCGCTACCTCCTTCTTTAGCCAACGTTTCGGACAGCGTTGCAGTGTCCATCATCAGGGTAGATGTGTATGTAATGGACACTGCAACGCTGTCCGAAACGTTGGCTAAAGAAGGAGGTAGCGCAACACGGCATAATACCCCAAAAACTAACAACAAAAATACTTTTGGCCGTGAAAATCTAAAATCGTATCAGAGAAAATTTCGTTTATGATCGGCATAGGAATGGATTAAAAATCATTAAAAACCTTGAAATATGTTCTAAAAGGATGCAAAAAGTGAACATACAAGATTGACGTGTTTCTTAAAAAAAATATCCTCACCTATATTCAAAGATCCTCGTACCACTATATTGTAGTTATGTTATAAGAACAAGATATTATTATTTTCGATCTCTTACGGCCGTTGTTCTCAACTTTTCGATGGCTCAATTTCCATCTTTTTATTGCTTAAAAAAATTAAGCAAAAAATTACGATGATTACAGCATTTTTATTTTATTTTTATGTTGACGAATAAATTTTCTACAGCGAGTCAAAGTTTCCCATTTTTGAATTACTGCCAAAACGATAATTTGTGGCGGGGCCATCGATTGACGTCATGAGCGTGAACGCTCACAGACAGTGTTAATTTATGCTGGCCCAGCTGAACGACGCTTGTGACGTCACATTCCGATTTTCAAACCGTGGGCCGTTTTGATTTTGTCAGTTTTAGACCGTTTTTAAAATCAATAATATTGAATGAAAACATATAAAACAAACATTTTTAGCAAGATGATTAAAATCAGAAAAAATGATCTTTAAATATTCCGTGCATTTTCAACAGAACCCCTTGTTTATGGAAATACCCCGATTGTTTAGTAACACTCGAATCGCTTGATTGCCAGAGAGTTTCGTTGAGATGAGCGAATTTGTGCATTTGAGGAGTATTGATGTAAATTTTAACAGTTGATCAGTACGATTGGGAACAACTAGTTTAAAACAAAAGCCTTGTAGGCACTGATCGATATAATGCCTGTACTTGATAAATGGTGTAGGTACTATTTCAGATATAATTTATATAAAATAGCATATAGTGGGTAGCTTTATTTGCGGTACGTTCAAAAGAGGTTCTAGTGAAAATTGTGACGTTTTGAATGGTCTGAACCGTTTTAAAAAACCAGAATTGAATAAGCAGGTACTTCCGACCTTGCACTTCCCTTCTTCTTCAGCGTAAATATCCCGGTTTGAGATGCTATGGTCCACTGGCTCGGGACAGTCGGGAGCAGTTGGAACACTTGTGCGGTACCTACTCCCGCACAAAATATGGCGCTTTACTCACAGTAATTAATATTTTTGTATGATACAGTAATTTTGATTTCTTTTCCGCAATAAGTCGATTGTTTACTGTGGAAACACTGAAAATGTACGATGGCATGAAAATATCACCGAAATATCCATTTGCTTGTTATAAATGCATTACCTAAGTCTTTGTTAACAACTACTCTTTGTCATTTCCATCCTTGCACGTGAAATTTAATGAGTGCGCCCATAATGTTTAAATCAATAAACCATATCAGTGACAAATATCACAGGTAATAAGCGTTTTATTGCGTTTCACCATGGAAATGCTTAAAAGCAACATCATGCAGTTTACAGCCTCCGTACAATGTAGCGAGCAGGCATCCGCGGAGTTACATTGTAGAAGCCTCTATTCACCGTATGGCAAATACGAATATACAAGGATAAAATATATATTCATACTAGTAAACATTGCATTAAAATACTTTCATTGCGGGGAATATGGTTTACTCGCTCATTATTATTTATTCTTATATTTTAATTTGTCAATCCGTAAAAGCATTTATTTAGAATTTTGATGTTTTTCACCAACCACGAGAAGATATACCTACATCTGTTTTACCTCAGAATTCGCTTCACTTTCCAGGTTAATCGTACCTGGAAAAATATTTATTAAGTAGATAACTATGGAGCAATATTGTTAAAATAATATTCCAAAGCTTCATACATAATGCGAATATCGTAAAGTATGCTTCACGCTCGGTATTTTTGCAGTTTGAGAAAATAAAAACTCTTCTTTGTTAAGTCAAAATATAGTTAATGAATATAATTAATGAAAAAATCCGGAGTTTACCAATTGAATTGTAATGACTGCAACCATTTTTACATAGGTAAAACTTGCAGAAATTTTGAAACGAGGATTAAGGAACATTTGCGATGTCTAAATAGCAATAATTATTCGGAATTTGCTAACCATCTAATTGAATTTATCCATTCATTTGATATAAATACTGGTTTTACAATTTTTCACACTAACGATAGTGGTTTTCAATTAGATCTTTTAGAAATATTAGAAATTAGGAAAAATGTCAATAGAAATTTAAATATTATTAATAATCCAATTAATTTTGTGAATAACCCTATCTTAAACATATTTCCATTGTAATTTTTTGTCTTTGTTCTTCTAAGCACCCCCCTTTCCACTTTTTCTCCCCCCCCCTCACCCCTTGTTGATCATCTAAGCACCTCCCTTTCCACTTCTCTCCTCCCCCACTACTTCCATTTCTACCCACGCCTGTTTTTCTATATTTGATCATTTTGTTTTAGTACATATAATGCGTCCTGATGAAGAGAACATCGTACTCGAAACATGTTTTTTTTTTTTTAAATAAAGATTATCGTGGTAAAAACAAAGTGTTTCTAATTATTTCATTAACAAAATATGTATATTTGCCAAATATAAAATTATTTATTCTTTACAAGAATTGTCCATAATCCCTTTTTACGGCTGGTTGTAGGTACAAAAAATAATTCAATGTTTTCCCTGATAGACCATTAAACAGAAAAATTATGCACAAATATTAAGATAATAAAGATTGGAAGGTACTCTCAATATCGTCCTTGTAAGATCACCATTCACAATTGAAACATTGCTTGAAATGGGTTAAGGTACTTCCCCACCTTCCTCTCCCCATCTTCTTCCCCTCCTCATTACCTTCAGCTTCTCAACATACCCAATTGGGGATGTTATATTCTCACTGGCTCCAGACGGTTGAAAGCCGTTGGGAATCTTGTGCCGTATTCACATAAAAACAAAACGTCACACAAGAAACTCACATAGAAAAGAAGCTAGGCTTGTTAGGTAAAGCAAACGGAGATCATTGACGAGTAATATTTGGAGATTTTTAACAATTAAGTGTACCTAACTCATAACACTAACAGCCAAGCATAACTGAGCGCAGCGAAGCCCCGTTTTAACTCGACCATTTGGCATTTAATCTATTTATTTATTTATTTCTATATATTACAGTATTTACCTATTTGTTGACATTTTTACATAATATATTTTGAAAACATTTTTACATAATATATTTTGAAAATATTTTTACATAATATATTTTGAAATTTAATTATGTTGGGTGTAAGGTAGGTTTGAGAAGGTGAAACTGTGGATGGGTAATTTTGTATGTTTCGTGAAAACCTCACTAGGAGAACCTGTGCTAAGGTGTTTACGTGTTTGTGATTAAGTGTGACAAGTATTTATGTGTTGTAGTAGAAAAATTTTAATTTTTTTTTTTAAACTCTAAGATAGATAATATTAAGATATATATATATATATATATTTGAAAAAATACGAAAAATATATATACATAAACATACATATACATACACGTACATGCAATACACTACACACATATACAAATTGTAAGTCTATGTATAGTTAGTGAATACTTGAAAACTATTTAATTATTTAGTTTATTTAATTTTATAATTTTTGTAGTTTTGTTATGTTTAGTTGGGGATTATAATGTTTTCTATAAAGTTAATATCTTGATTTTTAATCCAGGCAGTGATATGTTTTTTGTGAATATTTGTAGATGTATTAGCAGATAGTATTTGTTTCAAAGTAGTGGGCATACAATTAAAAAGTTTGGTAGCATAATACTCAAAGTGTCTTTGTCCATGTGTGGTGTGTGTTATCGGTATATTTAGTATTTTATTTGTTGTGGACCTGGTTTTTATTATGGTTTTTGGTTGAATGGGAATATGCAGTTTGTTTTGGAGTAGGTGGAGTATAACAGATTTGGCATAAAGTTGTCTGATTGACATGACTTCTAATGTTTTATAGATTTCGCTAGAATCTGTTTGAAATGGTACTTGCAGGATGAGTTTAATTATTGCTTTTTGTATTTTTTGAATTGGGTCAATTGCTATGTTTGTCGCACTTCCCCAAGCTAGTATTCCATATGTGGCAATGGATTGACAAAGTGCAAAATAAATGGATCTTCTACTATCTACTTCTACTATCTACATGAAATGTTGTTAGTTACGTTCTGTTTCCGGTTGAAGATGGTGACCGCATTGGATACTACCTTTTTATACCACCAGAATTCGCATGTGCATGGATGGTACTGCGAGCTGTCAAATCGGAATAATTAATATCATGGTACATATCCGCATTACAAAAGAATAATTGTCAATGACACAGTGACATTTCTTTGGACAAATTGGATAATTACTCGGATATTAAAAAAATGGGAAAATTGCTTGGTTTCTAATTAGTTAGATGATGTGTATGTACATTCTTATACGTCTTATGATTTGAGAGGAAATTTTGGTTTTCATTTATTAAATAAGAGATAATTATGTAGAAACACTTTTTTGGACACGAGGACCACTGTTCATAGAACTACTGGTTTAGAACCCTATCACTTTGCGTTATTTATATGTGCATCTCATCAATAATATTTGAGATTACAGGTTTATTGCGTTTAACAGGCTCCTTTTAAGGCGTTATTAACCCATAAGGATACAAAGTAACCGAGTCACGATGTCGCTGAATGGAGAAAACTAAATATAAAGGTACAATATGGTTTTCAAACGACATTTCCTTCTGTCGATTTTATGTTCGCGGGTTCTTTGTTATGATTTCTAGAGTCATTGCTCTCGAGTAGATGTGTCTTTTCAAATTCAAGCAAACAGTTATTGACAGACGATCTATTTTTAGTGTAAATCTATAGATATCGTTTGTAATAAAAGTCAGGTTTTGTGTCTCTTTTCGTGTTACATAATAAATATTTATAATATGAAATTTACCATTTAATTGTAACACAAAAACGCTTACCTATAATAATTATTATACTGTTTTATTTCAGATACTAGCGAGTTCCCGGCATGCATTGCAATGCCACTAATAAAGAAATTGTTTCTCCCCGCTTGTCTTTTCCCATTCGTCCCGTTCCCCTTCCCCTTACGCGTTCCCCTTCCACTTTCCCCGCCTTCCCTCTCCCCTTTCCCACGAACCCCTCTTCTGGATTCCCTTCCCGCTCCAGCCTTCAATATATTCAGTTCCGGTGCATTCAGATTTTCAAACAGCTCGGGTGCCACCTATTGCAATTTCTTTTACAAATTTTCTATTACAAACATTTATTTTTGCATAGGTATTATAAGAAATTTGGAAGATTAGATTACCTATTTAAAATAAATATAATTTTTGAATAGATTCAAAGTATTCGATTTTGGTTAGTACTATAGGTGAGTACTTTAAATAAACTCATTCATTTATGGAGTCGGAAATTGAATTTTGATTGAACAATCATTCTTTTGTAAAATGTCATTCTCAAATTGTGAAATTTTTAATAGTTTCGTAAGAGTTTATGTAATGATTAAAAAACTTAACAGATGTGAACAGATTGTCGTGTGGTTGTAATAATTCAGAAACGTTCACGAGGATGGAAAGAAGGTATTTTGAAAGTTTAAAACATTTCCTATGCTTAATATAGCAATACACAGACAACTCATAACTCATATATATACAGCCATGCAAGCATATTTTGAATTTTATTTATTTCAGACTTGAAGAGAAATTATAAAGGAATCGGGTTTGTCCCAATGATGGTTCAATTTGCTATTATAGTTTCTTATTTTCAATCAAAACCAAAATTTCCTCGGAATTGCTTGGACTTGTAAGTACTTAAATACATACTGAATTATCAACCACGTAATACTTTACGTAACTTTTTTTTCAGTGCGACAACTGTCGATTTCCCGAAAATTAATAAATAAATTATCAACGGAGAAATCTTTCTTCAGGCAGGTATTTAACACTACGGTACACGCGCCTCTAAAACGTTCATGAGTGCTCGCGTGGGCTTCACTTGTAGCCCATTTTAAATTGAATTGTACTGAAAGATAATCGTTTAATTTTTAAATAAAACACATTTATCATAATATATGACATTTATTAAGTAAACCGAAATAAAAAAATACATTTTCTCATTCTTAAACTTAAAATATTAACAAAACTTCAGACTTCTCAAAAAATCACCTAATTTTTACTTATTTGAGATCAATCAACTTTTGGTTTAATTCTTACATTAAAAAAAAAAAAAAATTAAAATTTTCATTGCACGAAGGGCAAATAAAAATTTGGTGATCATTCATAAGGACAAATAATAATTTGGTGATCATTACATATACGCCTTATACAGTTTTCCTTGTGTTCCGCTAGTGCACGCATGGGCTACATACGTAGCCCAACAATTTTAAATCGTTATTTTTCACACGTGCGCCAGTGTCGATTGCTCACGACACACTGAATGGGTCGAGCAACAACCAATCGAAGCTTAGCTAGAGACTCGAAGTTAAATCACGCGATTTCACGAAGTTACGAACTAAAACAATACCCTGGGTTACATATGTAGCCCACGCGTGTACTCTAGTGTTAATATTGATTATTCCGTTCTGACTGCAGCAATACGAACCCTGACGGGATAAAAATGTACTATACAACACGGCCACCGTCTTCAACCAGAAACGGAATACAAAACAATACAGATAGATGAAATGCCAAACAGTAGAGTTAAAATAGGCCATCGCTACTCTAAGTCAACAAGACCCGTCTCAATATTAGTCTAGTAGTAGAACTAGCAAAGTATAGATGCGGTTTCGTGAACAATGAAAGATGTTATCGATGATTCGGTCAGAGGTCATCGGCCAAATTTTACGTGCTACGAAAGAGTCCATTTTACATTAGTTCTCACGCTCTTCAACGAGTTTCATCAAGTTAGTGTCAGCAGAAACATATCCGTGTTGTAAAATTCTCGTGTTGTAAAAATCACATAAATCCATTTCCCCTGGTAGTAATTGAAAATAACTTCCAAATTGTTCCTACATTGTATTTGTTTGCGAATCCATTATGTTTGAGAGTCAGTAACACTCGCCCGGAAACTGATGTATAAAATAAAATACTGTTCGTTAAAACCGTCAAGTTTATTTTGGATCTATTGGTTTAGCGTACCTATATGGAATCAATTAACGTGGTTAGTTAGAGTCTCACCATCAAAATTTCAACAATGTAAAAATCTTTACTGTAAATTCTCGGATGGAAGTTAAAAGCATGATCTTACTGCTTTGTATTTGCTTTGCATTTGTTTAGTATTTGAGAAACAAACTATATGCACCGAATACCGAATTACACAAGCTGTTATGATTTTTTAAAAGAAAACCACCCTTAACATTGAAACGAACAAGTAAACTAATCTTACAAAGAAAAATACATCTGCTATGAAACCTGAATATCTAGCCCAGAACTATGTAGGGTTAACGGGTTAACATTACTTTCTACCAGGAAAATTAACTAACTAAATTAACAAACATACTTTTATAATATTATTCTGACTGGCCCAGGAGAATAATATAATTAAAATTATAAACGATATCCTTCATGGACTGCGAAAACTATTTATAACGTCTTTACTGAATCAATACCACCACTCCATAAACCTTTTAAATTTTTTTATTGAATTTACTTCCTAAGTCTTGAAAAAAAATAAAAAATTACTACTGAATGTATTCGATGATTCTAAATTTTCAACTTAATTTATATACTCGTACCCACCCTGTTTTTTGAACGGTAATACTAATTAGCAATGTTATGTCACTGTATTTCAACGAATTATAATGGGCAGGATAACAGTTAGCAATATGTGATCATAAAAAACGATTTTTTATATTTAGAAAAACAAAGGTTTAGAAAAAAAAAAATTCCCTCTATCCTTCACAAATTTTATTCACTTCCTCAATGCAACATTGTATGCGAACGTGTCCTTTCATCTGTTGATAAATTTATGCCGCCTGGCCGCATCTGCTCCGGGACTCCGATAATTAAAAAACAAATACGGGAAATTAAACCCTGTGTTCACAATTTTCCGTGAAAGCGTGGCGCAATGTCACGATGTTTCTGACTGCACTAAAACTGGGATGCAAGAAAAGGATTATAGCCAACCAAAGAGGGATGCTTTAATAGTTGTAGTTAATTAACAAAATTAAAAATAAACCTTAAAGCATGTATATGTAAAATGATAATTTATTGTAATATTTTTCCTGGGTATAAAACGTTTTAATGAGAAATGAGAAAACCTTGGATCGCAATTTTTTTTATTGCTTTCTCTCTAAAAAAATATCCTTTTCTTATATCAAGCCTTGTCTAAAGTTGCCCCTCCTCTATTCAACATCTCACCTCTTCTCTAAGTCTAAACTCGACTCCAATCTTTTATTTAAGTCATTTTGAAATTTGCCCATTTAAAAAACTGAATTTGTATAAATTCAAATGTAATGATTGTCCTTCATTTTATAATGGGAAAACCACTCGTAATTTTGAAATCAGAATCAAAGAACATTTAAGGTGTCTTAATAATAATAATTTTTCGTTCGCTAACCGTATCATTGAAAATAACCATACTTTTGAAAAAAAAAACCGGTATAAATATTCTTCACATTAATCATAAAGGAAAATGCTTAAATAACTTAGAAGCCTTGGAAATAAAAAAAATCCCTTAAAAATAATGAATCCATTATCAACAAACAAACAATCTCAATCATGGACATGTTCCCCTACCCACCCACTCTTCATTAATCCTAGCAACGGCTCCACCCCTACCATAATAATACATTGTTCTCATCCAATATTTTGTAACTGTCAAATCAGTTTACGTTTGCCCTGAAGAAGGAACGGTCGTTCCGAAACCGGTCGGCTTTACTCTAATATATAAGTGGTTCAAATAAGGTAACATTGCTTCATTTATTTATATATAAATTCACTTTTTCTCTCTTCATAATTTGAAATGATGGCCTAGAAAACTCTTGAAGGATGAAAGCCAGAAAGATTTGGAAAAAACTTCCGACTAATTATTTCGACTCTTTTACGGAGCCTATTTGTTCATTAGCTCAAAAGTATAATTTGAGATTTGACACGATAAACATTCATCTTAATTTTTTTAAATTCACAATTTTTGTGTTCAGATTTTTTAGACATTTTAGATACGATACTGATACTTATTACTTCACAATATAACTCGGTTCCACATGGTCGGTTAAAAAGCCCGTATTTATTATTTTTTAAAGAATCCCCAGAAATCGTCATTCTTTCACACATATTAACTTGTACAGATTTTTTTACCCTATTCATAAAATCTTTTTGATCTATCCTCACAGAATAGCAGTACAAGAAAGCGAGTAAAGCTGTAAAACAGCATACGCTATGTTTTAGAATGGTTCACTCCACTTGTAATATAAAAAGATCGCCATACCAGTGTACCTAGAGCGTACATACTTTGCTCCCAGGATAATGAAACAACTTGAGAAATAGACACATTAAAGAGCAAACGAAATGAGAGCCTGAGAAAATATTCCTAGAGCAAGAAGCACGAATTAAAAGCATACATTTAAAAAGATTGTCAACTTATGGGCAAGAGCTTTGGTAGAGGAAATTTGAACGTTTACTTTTGGAATGATAACAAGGTAAACTAAGTTCGATTTCCATCCGATACATCCATTTCAATTAACCGGTATCACGAATATTTTGCTCATGATGTTGTGCATAGTCAATGAATAAAAAATAGTTAAGAGAATTCAGCATTTATTTATTTATTTATAAACAGAAACAAACAGTACCTACATTAGTAACATAGGTGATTTTTTTTTACAATTAATAAGTATATTTCATGGTGGGTACCTATTATGTGTTTCATTGTAGTGTCTTATTTATGATATGCATAATTAGAAATTACCGGGTGATGTGTGTAGTACTGTGTAGTGGGAAGGTGTGTGTGTGTGTGTGTGAGTATGTGTGTATGCATGTATGTATATATGCGCATTGAACAATTTATAATATTGACATGATGCTCTTTTTGAATTTGGGCAGTGTATCGGGGAAAATGTCGATGTTAGAATTTAGATCAATATCTATCATTGAACAAATGTGGAGCACAATTGATTGGCGAATTAGTTGCTGCATTTGTCTTGTAATTAAGCGTGTGGAATAGTTCTGTATGGCGTGTACGTCTTAATCGTAAGTTAAAATTAACTGGGGAAAGAAGTTCGGTACAGTTAATGTCATCATTTAAAATGTTGTATATAAATGTCAAATCAGCTATTGCTCGCCTTTGTTGCAAAGTTTGAAATGTGCATTAAAAGTTATTGTTGAATTTGAAGGTAAGGTATTTTATACCTTTGTTTTGAATAAGAGTATATTCGATGCTATCTATGTATACTTTGTACTGCGGGTTCCAAATTAGCGAGGCATATTCCAATGTACTTCTGACTAATATAAAATATAACATTACTGTAGACTTTACTTATACGAAGAACAAACCAAGCATTTTATATGACCTGTGAACGATTAAGTCGATGTGCATATTAAATATAAGTTTGCTGTAAAGGTAAACACCTAGATCTTTGCATTCCGTTTTAGAGATGACAGGTTCATTGTTGAGTAATTAAGAGTAGGTACTTCTTTATTTCTGGTGAATGTCATAGTGTGACATTTTGAAACATTAATATCTAAAGTCTAAACAGTTAACTTTGCAATACTTACAAAGCCTATGGAGGTCACTTTGTAAAGCTTCACATATGCTTGTTTCAATTTTTTATCAAATAATTAACCTAATTAACTAGCTAACCTAAAAACCAAAATAAGAAGTTATTTAGTAATAGTTTGTTACCAACTACACTACAACCACATTTTATGAAAGTACATTTATTTTTTTTCAAATCATATTCAGACAAACTTACTTAATAACTAAATCTTCTTCTAACATATAAGGGAACGTACCCATACTACGTGACACGTTTAGGGGGGGGGGGGGTCTTCAAAATGTCACGCTTGGTACAAATGAGCGGCGGCGGGCTTAGGTTTTTGGTCACCGGGGGGGGGGGGGGGGGGGGGTAAAAATTGAAAAAAGTTGGTCACGTAGTATGGGTACGTTCCCAAAAGTTCATTGTCTGGGTGGGCGGCGTGGATTTGATTTGTGTGCAAATTAACAGTTTTATTACGAAGTTGATGAAATTTTATACAGTTGACCATCACAACAATGGAAAGGTCACCGTCTACACGAAATTTTGTAAAAACTCTTCATCTTCATTTCATACCCCTTAAAGCACTATTTCGAAACTGTTGGATGAAATTTTGCAGACTTGAAAATCAATATAAGAGGAAAATACTCTCTACAGCAGAGACTATCAGATTTCTAAAAATATATTATATGTTAATATATTTATCATCTATTAATTTCGGTATACATAAAGAAATATCCGGTGTGTACTTTGTTTTTTATACAAACCTACAGTTTTATTTCCTTTATTAGTAATGAAGTTTTGCACACTTGGATTTCAAAACATGAGAAAGGTGACTGTTTACATAAGAATTCAAAAAACCACCCCATCCACTTTTCCCACCCATTAAAGCAGAAAAAGCGGACAGAGCCGGGTGGTTCAGTTACTATTTAATTAACTCAATAAACATATCACAAAAATCGTTACAGTTAAATAAATAACTTGGCCAGCCTGACTAAATCTTTCATGTCGTAGAAGAAAACAGACATCATAAGAATCAATACGATGTTTCACAATATTGAGAACTAACAGTTTTTTAATTTATTCATCCCTTTGTTATATTATCCAAATCCTAGATTTATACGCCCCCTTCAGCAGTACGACCAGTCATCACCCACTCTCAAAATGCACAGAGTCCTTAAAATTTTAATACCCATTTACGGACGGTTAAAAATGAGAAGTTTGCCTTTCCGTTTTTAAGTCATAAATTCATCTTTGCTCATTTCTCAGCTTTATCCTGCACTAAAGTTTAATTGCCCTAATATTACGATTAATGTTTCATTTCCTTGAAACCAGTGGCGGCTCGTGACTTTTGGTTGTGCTAGGGTGCTAATATTAAAAAAATGGCATCATGGATGTTGTCGTATGCGAAAAATATATATTTTTTTTTTTCAAAAATCGGTGTTTTGTATGAACATTTTTCAGGAAATCGGTGCGGCGCACCACCAAACTGAAACTAACCTGAAATTTTTCATACAAAAAACTGTTTTTCAAAAAAAAAAAAAAATTTTTTTTTCGGCTACAACAACATCAATAATGCCATTTTTTTTTAATATCAGCACTCTAGCACACCAAAAAGTCACGAGCCGCCACTGCTTGAAACCACCCCAGTGGAGAGGATGCGATGAAAGTACATAATCTTAATATTTTTAATTTATGTTCCTTTTTATTCTTAGAGACACAGAATTTTAACAATAGATTTTATTTTTTCTTAGATTGTTAAGTTTTATTTGAAGGGGTTGCATGATTTTAGTCGGTTCAATTGTTAAAAAAAAGTTCTGGCCATTAAAAATAAAATAACACTATATCTACGTTTGTGTTTAATATCTCCGAAGTCCTCTCCAGAGATATTCCAATTGATCGGTACTGTGGCCAGTATCTCCAATACTATTAAGTGTAGAATAAAAGTCTTAAAGTTCTTGAGATCACAGTGACCGTTAATCCTTAAGTACCGACGTGTGGAGTGACAGACACATTGAGCGTTCGAAAAGTCTAGTTACCTACATATATTAGCGTAGTAGTATTACCCTGCACTTCTCTCTACCCCTTGAGTAGTTGCCCAATAGTGTTCGTGGAGAATGACAGTATCGGTTGGTGTGATTTCGGTAAGTTAAGGCTGTTATAAGATCGCGAGTGGTCTGTCAGACCACACGTCGGTACTTATGTAACTTTTTTTGGATTTGACTTTTTTTCAGATTATATGGGTTTCCTCTTTTATTTTCTGTCAAATGTTACAATGAATCAACCAGGCTCTTCGGGCATGAAACGGGCAACGTTATTGAAAATAACAGTGTTCCTGTCACTAGGAAGAAAAATTAAACACGACCTCATTCCAAGGGAATAAGGTCGTGTTTAAAATTGTCGATAATAAAGTTCGTAAGTCAGATGCACCGGAATACATAAGGGAAATGGAGGGTAAACAACCTAGAAAACTCTGTCATATCTGTTTCTCAAAATTAAAATGCAAGACTGCTTAAAAATGTAACACTTGCACGAAACATTTGTGTCTTCAATGCAGCGAGCCTGTGTGCAAAGACTGTTTATAATATTATTTGATAATTCCTCCAACTTTATGCTTTGTGGTTTTTCATAAACCGCTAATTATTTATGTTTTCTTTGTTTTAAAAGTTTACGCATTTATTTAACTTTAAGAAAAATTTATTTTTGAGAAAAAAACAGTGTAATTAAAATATATCAAGATTAAGGTAAAAGTTCATTTTTTATTCCAAAATGTCGACGTCTGTGATAAAAAAATCCTTATATTTTATTTTACTTAAACAATAAGAGATACATAAAAAATATTTGGAAGCAATGTTTTAGAAAAATACGAAAAAATACATTAATTTTTTATATTAAAGCTGTGGTGGTCTGGCAGACCTCACGTCGTTACTTATGTAACTAAAACGGCACCTCGGGACTTAAAGGTTAATAATTGTTGTTCCGTGCTTTGCAAATATAAATTAGGAGGACTCACGTCTTTACTACTGGGAAGCTGTGTTTTGTCCGCCAGGCGGACGTGATGTAATGACGGAGCAGACCTGCCTTTGGGTTCCTGGCACATCTCGTAAAACGATTCCATGTGACCCGAATGGCCCGTAGACAACTAAACTTATCATAGACTAATTATGATACATTACAGTATTAAAAATATACCAAACGCAAAAGTAAAAAGCCATTGATTTGGCTAATCGATGCGGGTAGGCATCTTGTAAACTAATTTCAGGAAATCGGTCAGTGGATAAGTTGGCATCGTTTCTGGTTTCCATCCAGGCATCGTGCTTTCAATTCCTCGACTGGCAAAATCCTCCACCATAACGCGCCAATATTTTCAGCTTACTGTGACTGTAGCAGGACATTTAAAAAAAATGTCAGGTTATTCGTAACCTGGGAATAGTTGTTTTTCATTAAAAAAAAGTTTTAGTACAGTTAAAATATACAAACAAAATTGGACTTACGAAAGGCACCCTTATTTATGAAACGGATATCAAAATGAAATTCACAAATCCTTATCACAAGCACTCATTGTATTAAATAATATGGCACTCTGGAGCTTATAATTAAACCAAGGTTTATAATTTAATACAATTGATAATAGAATAAAAAACTAATAACTAAACTTTTCAAAACCAAAAACTGAAGCTAATTTACTAATTACCTGATCAATACGTAACGTTTATTCAGTCTGTTGATGCCCATAGTTGGATGAAACTGATTCGGTTGAAAGGGATGTAATTAAAAAATCAAAGTGTTTCATGAAAACTTTTCCTTAAGATAATTTAAATGCTTTTGTTAAATGAAATTGGCTTGCCCGCCCAATGTAGTACAAATCACCGATGAGATGAAGCCTGACTACAGTTCGCTAGACAGAATACAGTGATGGTGGTGGCGCTTCGCCTCAAGCGGCGTCCTTTGTTCGACGTCGAGACGCCAGTAGCCAACAGCCAGCAGCAGGCGTCGCCGGAGCGGAAACGGGAAAGCACCCCACAGAGGTAAATGTAATTAATTTCTGCTAGTGTATCTCGCGTTTGTTTATATTAATCTAAATAGGTGATGCAAAAAGTAGGGGTGTTTTTGAAGCGATTATTTTTTAAATGTTTCACAACCGCTAGTCACACTTGTCAAACGAATTATCATAATGTCTGAGTTATTTAACGTGAGCGTATTTCGAGTATTTTATACATTGGCAACTATTTCGACACGGCCACACGTAACCCCTTTTTGTTGGTATTACACTGCACGTCGATCAATTCTCCCATTTTTTCGACCTTTTCACGGCGTGGAAATATTTTTACTTTCCCAAGGATTTAAATGTACAAAGTACATAAAATATTCACATATCTTAATCATCCTTCGTTAATCCACCTACTGATCTTTTGCCATTTTGTCTACATAGTCTGATTAATATATCGTCATATAAGACCGGTCAGTGGATGAGTGGGCATCACGTTTGGGTCTCATCTGGGCGTCACGTGTTCGATTCCTCGGCTGGCTAAGTCCTCCATCACGACACAAGCAACATTTTAAGCTTACTGTGGTGGTAGGAAGGGATTTTCAAACATTGTTGGGTTATTCGTAACCCGGGAATGATTGCCTTTCTTTAAAAAAAAATATGTGACTAAGAGCTTTCTCCACGAAGCATTGTTTTCACATTTTTTCCACGAAATCAAAGTAATTTCTAAATTACTAAGTTCGATTCTCTCAAATGGAGAGCTACGTTAAAATTCAAAATCTAAAAGAATAATTTTAAAACGGAAGGGCACGGAAGAATTCCACTTCAAAGTTTTTAAAAACTACTAGAAAAAACAGCATTAAAAAGATTCGTATTTTTGGCTTTAGCGAACCATCACGAATTTAATATAATATCTTTGCGAGCATATGAAAATAAGTATATTCCGAATACATTGTCAGAGAGGCACTTCTATTAGACCGAGGTCGTATTGCTTGGCGTAAGATGCACAGTCTTATAATATTTGATTTTGGTCCTATTTGTCTTATGTACTTGTAATTAAAACGTTTTTGTTCTATTAGGAACAAAAAAATATTTTTCAATCATACGTCTCCATTGATCCCATCCCTATACATCGCGACGAGTTTGAGCGATATGCGCACTGTTTCGTGTGTTACCGTCCTGCTAGAACGAGACGCAACGCTTAACAGGTGACCCGCTAGAGCTAGACTATAAACGCGCTACTCTCCGGACTAATCAGTTGCGACGTGGGATGGAAAACTATTTTTATTATTTTAAATGAAAAAAAAGCATCATGGGAGAGTAAATTTTTTTACTCCAAATGTGCTCAGGAATCGCTGGTTAAAATCCTTCGGGTGCATGCTGTTAAACTCTGTATAATATTAAACTTCTGTGTTGAGCAAAATTATTTTAAAAGGGTAGAAAAGGCGTCATATTATTAGGGTACTTAAATACCATTCCATAATGTTCCACGTCAATGCAGGAAATGTAGGAATAGGTATGTTTTGCGAGCTGTTTTATTCGGCGTCGCGACGCCGTGACCAGGCGCCGTAAAACAGGAAACGGAAAGCCACCGAGAGCTAATTGTAATGGATACGGCAGACTTGTTGGCTGCTCGAATATCCACCTTTTTACTATCATTCGTTGGATATCCTGGCACTGAGTGCATATCCATGTTATTGCTAATATTATATCTACGAAATTCGTATTAAAATGATAATATTACTCGTATGAGCTACATAAATTAATATTTACTTGATTTGTTCTATTATTATTTATTTAATGTTTGCCTTTATTTTAAAAAAAAATAATTAAATTAAGACATGAAGAGTACAACGACATACCGAATAACAGTGTAAATTTAAAGTAGAAACTAAAAAGTAAAAGGAAAAAGATAAAAAATAAAAAGTAATAAGTCAATAGTAATGTATACATTAAGAATAAGAGATTTTTGCTCTATTTTAAATGAGTCGTGTTTTATTAATCATTTTCGCAATTTTCGCATCGATTTTGTCGCTGTAAATGTTAGCGCTCTCCTCTAACATTCGTAATTTCGTATCTCTCCATCTTCTTCTCTTCGAGAACGGTTGCGGAGCCTTAACACACAGCATTATATTTAATTAACAATTAAATTCATTAAATTCGGACTGATTTTAAGTTAAAAAAAAATCGAATGCAGTTTACACGCGGTAGAAGCGAAACTTTACCAAAACAATCTCAACCAATACGTGAAAAGTGAGGTCATAATCAAAACGATCAACGAGCGCAGATCAGCGTAATTTCCGTTTCATATCTCAACCAAGAGCAGCCTTTAAAAGTGACATCATAATCAAAACGGTCAATGAGCGCAGTTCGTCCGAAATCCAAATCATAGAGGGGCTAGAGAAGTTTCACTTCAAAATAATTACAGATAATAATTGTTACGACAGCTAACGGGATAGTAAAATGATCCGATTTTATTCCACAATTTATTCTTAACAAATATATGAGTCAATAGTCAATCATATTTTTTGATTTATTCATTAGTTTTTGAACTATAACTAACTTTAGATCCATTTAAAAGCGTTTGAGACTAAAAACTTGAGTAGTTAATATCGCGTAGTTTTTGTAGCACTTGCAATTCTTCGCAACTGCAGTAAAGCTTTGATGATGGTATTAGGGCTGCAATTTGCACAAATATGAGACTTGAGAAACCCAATTTAAGTTTTACAAACCTTAAGTACAGGATTAATTTTTCGCTTTAACCTACACAACTTTTCTTTGAAATGAGGGAGCCATAAAACTATAATCTTATGCGATTCCGCTTCTTATGTTCTATTATAAATTATTTTACGAAAGTGTGTTCACTCAAATTTTATGTACTCATTTTTGTGTAATCTGTCTATTTATTAGAGAAAGTGTCTGTGGGTGGTTTTTTTAACACAAATCTGCAGTTTTATGATAAAATTTTGCCTACTTGACCTTCAAAACAAGTGAGAAGTTTACACGATACATCGTAAAAGCACCCCATCCCTTTTCCAAACTCTCAAAGCAGAATATTAATACTTCGTATGATTTTACACACCTGACATTCAAAATGAGAGGAAAATTACTGTATTTTTTCAAAAAATAATTCCACTTGAGGAAAATCATTTCCCTTAGGGCTACGTCGTCTTTGGGGACGCTGTGTGGTGGGAATTTGTAAGGATGGGAAGGATTGAATATGGTTCTTGAAGAAACCCATTTTGTAGGAGGGAGGAGAAAGGTCGGCAAAGGCCGGCAAATCGTTCCACACCAGAGTTGTTAAACTCAAGAACGTCTCGTAGAATCGGGCCGTTCTCATTTGACAAATGTCAACCGTGTACAAATGTTGGACGCGCGTTTGGCGTATTTCCCGACTTGCACCGGTGCCGAAGCGAACAATGACGCAAGTTCCTCAGAGCATCTTGCTTTTTTTTCTTTACTTAAAAAACAACTCTTAACAGTTTTTACTGGTTTTGTGACTGCCACACTAGGCACACACTATTAATATCATATTCCCATAATACATGCCCGTATTACGGGATTATGATATTAGGCACTGTGGTATTTCACACTAGACACATGCCCGTATTGTGGTATTGAAATACCGTAAGAAAAAGGACAGCATTAACATCTAACACCGCACAGTGATTCGTTTTATACAAGCTAGACGCTAAAAAGTCACTTTTGAATTCCCAAACAATGACGTCATGGCGACATTACCAGATAGACAGGATAATAAATGCGTGCTTAATTGGGGTGATTAGTGCACGCATTGACTCATACCAGGTCTTAAGTCGAATAATGTGTTTGGAAATTATCATTTGCATTTATTCGCTCGTCGCAGCTCGACGTTTAAAACTGTGTACTAAGTTTGAAAAGTGTTTTTTTTTCGGTTCTGTAAAACGGAGGCTACTTTGGAACGTATGTTTTAAAGTTTTTTCTTAATACTTTAGTGTAAATAATTTTAGTTGTTTTTTAAATAATAAATAAGTTTTGTGTTTTTTTTGGCCTAAAAAACATTAAATTTGTAACTTCTCGAGAGTTTATCTCAGAGAGTATATCAAAATCGCACGATAATTTTCTTTTTTTTTAAATAGTGCAACTAATATTGTATTCATATTAGTTGCGATATTAGCCCGCACGAATCTACATTATTTTTTTTTTTCATTTTACAGGAACTATTACGAGATTTACAGGCTGTTTGTTGTTCATGACATGGAAGAGTTTGCCGAAGAAAGAAAGGCTTGAGGGAATATTTAACAAAATTTTAAGTACATTTGAACTTGATAAGCTCAGTGCAAGTGGTGAAAAAAGGTTGATAAACAAAATAAGGCTTATATCTTTGAATATAATATAATTTGATTAATTTTAGCAGTTTATTACGCTCAAAACCCATTTTTTAACTTTTTACATATGATTGTTTTATTGTAAACCTCGAGTAATCTATTAACACATTATTTAAAAATTAAAAAAAAAAACGATAGGAAAAAATATATATTAATCATTCTCCTCAATAGAGGGCTCAAAATAATTAAATCATGTGCAAGAATTTTTAGCGTCTAGCATGTATGAAACGAATCACTGTGCACCGGTGCTCTAAAGATGATAGTCGATTTGCTAAGTTAGGTAAATCTATCAAACGGATCGCCGCACATACATACACGTCCCAAATCCCAATCCAGTTAGTACCAAAATTTCAGATGTCTATGGGATCCAACATACAGAAATCATAAAAATGAATATGGAACCATTTATTTGATAACCACCGCCCATGCCGAGGGTCAACCCAAGTGGTTCGCCATGTTTGATGACTTAGCATGGGTGCCCGGGTTCATAGGGTGCGGTTTGATCGGGTCTTGGTGGCAATTGCGTATTGCCAACCAATGGGTTAAAGGAGACCTTTTTACCTCTCCAGCAGAACTCCCTCGGAACATTGCCTTGCACAAGAATGGGAGGGATGGATTCGTACTGTCGTCCGTCTCTTCTGGTCATACTGAACTCCATATTCCCACCCAACTCTCCTTTTTTTTTCCTTCCCAGAACATTCCATCCTTTTAATAAAAATACCCCATGTAGCATGAAATATTTTCTTAAGGGTCTCCTGTTTGGAGCTAATGTAAAAAAAAGATTAAGGATACCTATTAGTTTTAAGATATACATATAATAAGTCGAGACACCACGACTAGACTAGACCAATCATTATATAATGGTAATTTCAGAATTACTGGACCATCAAAAAGTTAGAACCATCAAGATCTGGCATACTCCTTCTACTCGGTCAGCTTGTATGAAAACTTTAGAACATTATTATACCAATTTCCATTACGTGCACGAAACAAGAATGACTTCTTGGAGCTATACGGTTCTTTGTGAAGTACACAGACACAGTATTCTCTACTAGATAAATACAGGGTGGCAGAGCAATATTAACTAAGTAACTAACCATCATTCTGTTTCTCAAAAAGGACGGACTGCAAAACAACTATATTTTGGCACACACTCCTAGCTGCATACATCATACATCGTCAGATACAATATATTCTTTTGTAATTCTCATGGCCCGGGTCAAGTATCTAGATCTGTTGATTGTGCCATATCTTGGTCCATCTCCTTACTTCGTTCAATCGCTCTACATGCCCAAACCATTTAAGTGTCTCTTTCTTCATCTTACTCATCACGCTTACATCTGCCTCGCATTATTTGCGAATACCCACATTTCTCACACGCTTTTACATGATTTTACCATACATTATCCTTAATTTTATTACATTCGTGAAAATTACCGACTTTAAAATTTTTAAGTTGTGTTAGTCTCACAATAATTTCATTTTCAATAAGAATTATCAAATATTCCAGATTAAAATTTTCTTTTATTTCCAAGTGGTTCGCTACGTTTGGTGATTTAGCAGGGGTGCCCGGGTTCATGGGGTGAGGTTTGTCTAGGTCTTGGAGGCGGATGACCAGGACACACTGAACCCCAGATTCCTACCCACCCTTTAAACCCCTTTCCTTCCCAGAACTCTCCTCTCCTTCCTTTCCTTAAAAAAACCCTCCACAAAGCATCCCCAAAGATGACATAGGCCCTTAGGGAAATTATTTTCCTCAGGGCCTCCTGTCTGGAGCTCAAAAAAAATCACTCAAGTTTTCGGTTTCGTTTGTGATTTTTGATGCGAGTCTAATTAAAATACCTGGATACCGATGAACAAAATTTAATTATAAATTTTATTATCCATATCTCATGTAATAATGAAATGAGTTAGTTAATATCGGTGCAATGAGTAAGATCCGGAGGTCGCGAGTTCAAATCCTGACGTGCGAAGATAAATTTTATTTGATTGAGTTGTGTTTTCACAATTTGGTCATTTAAAAATATTATAGGGTATTTTTGCGCACGTTCCAGAGTAGAATGTACTCTCAGTAGAAATGGCTTTAGACGTGTTTGGTGATTAGATCTGAATAGCCGGGTACCTTCCCAACTTCCTTTTCCCCTTCACCTCCCCATTTACCTTCAGCCTCTCCCCAATTGGTGATACAATATTACAATACACTGGATTCAGATGTGAGCAGTTGGAGTCTTGTGAGGTTTTCACATCAAAAAGAAAATAATAGCTTTCTAAAAGTTAGCGTTTTGAATGTGCGTAAAGATAAAAAATCCTATAATATTGATAAGTACAATAACTTAGTAACAATACGTTTGTATCATTTACTCAGTGGTCGTAACGATCACAACTCCAATAGTTGATCGAGTTTTTAAAACTCTGGTTAATGTGTATTTGGAAAATATGCATCATTCAAAATAAAAATGTTTGCATAATATTAGTTTTATTCCGTTCAGATTTAAAATAGGGGATGATTTTTTTTGCCACCCTGCGATGTCTCATTTGATTCTTCCCACCCCCTGCCAGGGAGTTAGCTTCTTTAATAGGTCATTAAGGTTTGATTACAGGGGACGAGTTCTGGATAGCCAGTATTGCTTTCTTGCAAACTTCCTAATGGTTTTGACTCCTTACGTTTTCGCGTTTTTAATGCCTTTTCCATCTATTAACGTGGCCCGGTGACGATACCAAGGAGGTTCCTTGTGTAGAACCTTTTGATCATGGTACAATAACTATATCAGAATAAAGGTTATGTGATTATTAAAACTGGCTGCATTTGGTCTAATATTCTTGAAGCTGCGGTCACATCAGCACTGTAAAAATTAAAGGGTATACACATGTTTGATCACGATAGTATTTAACCACATATTAACAATTTTCAAAAAGGGTTTTTTATAATGAAACTAGATATGATACTGATAGTATGTTTTTGATCTGTTTTAAAAATTACAATTGTTATTTACGACAAATGTATAAACGTCACAATTAACACCAGCATTTTCATTTTAGATATTATTTTTCAGCTAGTAGGTACTTATCTCCAGGCCACCATTCGGAATTGAAACGTTTCTGGAATTGGCAATAGTCGTGATTGGTGACCATAATTATGATAGATGATGGTTTGGTGGTCATTATTGTTCTAGCAAGGTTAAATCGATAACTTAATAAAATAGGATCGATGTTTCCTTCGCTAGGTGTGTCGACTGCCAAGTCAATATTGACAACGGCATAAATGAGAAATCGTTCTACTGCTAGTTATTGTCTATCGCTCCGCATTCTCAAATGTAAAGCATCAAACGGTATCCGTACCTACATACGAATAAATTGATAATGTGGAATTGAAATACACTCACTTTAAAATACATTGGCAGTCCGCATGCACTTTTTGACACAAAAAATAGAGTTAATTAGTCGATGAGGTCTTTAGCGATAACTCGTGATATTCTGAACATCTTTCTTCCATTCCAATTTTCCATGCTCGTACAGATTTAATTGGCGTCATCCAATTCTGCGAGCTTCGTTAGTCTGCCTCCGTTCATTAATAAGCTGTTAGAAGTGTTGTTTACAGGGCTGAGGAGCTGGTGGAGAATGTTTGACCTGTGCTCCGTCTTCTCATCAGACGAGTGTATACCAATACTTTTCCGTAAGGAATCGTCAGGCTCGTGGGGATCACAGTACTTCTAGGCCGCGATCCAGTGTTCAATGATTATATTGGATCATGATCGATAACACTTTACTCATATTTGAATGATTAACATTATTTAAGATTTAATATTTTACACGATTTAGTGTTCACGTATGAGAGGTACAAAACGCGATTGGCCGGCGGAATCGAGCGCTGGAGGCGGAATAAATTGCTCGGTCATCGCCGGAGCGATCCAGAGATGTTTTTGTGGGAGACGTGGTGGGAATGCCACACGTATAAATAAATAAAAGTGATGCCCATAAAGCCACTATTTTTGCGTATCTCCGAGCACTGCGACATTATTACGCACTATTCAAATGTGTGAGAGCATATTCGAGAACTTAAAAACGAACTTTGGTTTGGCATGCATGCTCTGTGGTTCATTTACATTCATACATCCTCTTTTATAACACTGTATTATGTTAAACCCGATCCGTACATCATTCACTTGATCGTGATGTCTTCCTGGAGGTTCCCGGACTCACTGAAGGAATCATAAGAATTCGTAAAAGTAAAGCCATCCATTTGCTTTCTCCCATCCGTGATTAACGTTTTCTCGAGACATAGATTAAATTACATCGTAAAGAAAAGACTCTTTATTTCAAAATGGTCATATCAAAATGTTTGATAATTTACTCATAAAATGAATCTTTAATCAAAATCAGACGAATAACCTCTTTAATAGGCCATTTAAACGATCTCAGCTTTGAAGAGGTAATAAAAAAATTATTAAATCATATAATTTTATGATAAAATGAAATAACACTTTTACCGAATATTGCACTAATTGTAGTTATCCACTAACCCACTTTAATATTCTATAAAAAATAGGTTCTAGATTTCATTGTTTAAAAAAAAACTAGGCACAACAATTATTTTTGCGCGTAACGCCTTTTTCGCCTTTCGATAGCAATTATTGTCAGAAAAATATAAAATGTTTTTTTGGCATTTAGGTGTATATTTTATCAGGAGTAAAAATATGGGCTGGTACATCAGTTTTATGCTCGCTGTTAGGGATGTGACTTTTACATAAATAATCGATTTTTTTTCTTAGCATGAAAAATCGATTTATAAATAATCGATTTTTTAGAAAATTAAAATCGCCTAATAAAATCGATATTTGTTGGAGAAAAATCGATTTCTTTCACAATAGATTATTTTTTCACATCCCTACTCGCTGTGAGAGAGATTAACCTCCGTCTAGTTGCTCTCTGGTAGGAGCCTTGGCAAGATAAGTCTAGTGATACCATTGCTAAAAAAATATTGATATACCAGCTCTAAGATTTAGAGCCGGTATATAACAATTTCGGAAATGGGGGGAAATAAGATTAACTTTCTTAATAAGTTACTAAAGCTTACTGGAATTACCAAAATATTTAGAAATTCGAGAGTCTTAAACGACTTAGCAACAAAGATGTTCTAGCACAGCATAGCATGACAAGAGGAATGGTGCTGTTGAACGAAATATCGGAAACACTAGATATATATAACTCTTCTTTAGATAGCCTTAAGATTTTTTGTATAATAATCATCTTTCTAGGTGTTAAGACTGTCAAAATGAGAAAATTGTACAGTAATTGGATAAAAAATCTGTTGTACAATTAAAAAAATATATATCTATATATATATAATTATTGATAAAAATCTTTATCGACCACCCCTCTCCCCCTCCCCCATATGTTATGTATATAAACCGTAGACTAAGAATTATTTGTACCAGTCTGAAGATGGCTGGAACGAGCTGAAACCGGTTACGGTCAAATAAAATTAAGTGGATTAAATAAAACTTTAATCCACTTAATTTTATTTGACCGATTCGTTTTATTATAATATCTCGTGTGGTCGGTGGTTGAGTGGGCTTAGCGCTTGGGTCTCACCCGAGCGTCGCGTGTTCGATTCCTCGGCTGGCAAAGTCCTCCATCACAACACAAGCAACATTTTCGGCTTTCTGTGATGGTAGTAGGAGATTTTCAAACATTGTCTAGTTATTCGTAACCCGGGAATGTTTGTCTTTCTTTAAAAAAAATAATAATAATATTTAATTTGTGGTGATCATTCGAATATTGCCATCCTCATTAGCTGAAAACTTAGTATTTGGAGATCTCTGACTAATCAACTGGACAGATATTTCCTGTAGAAGGTTGGTGTTTAGTTTTTTTTCATTTAAATTTTTTTGCACTAATCCCGCGGAAAATAAAATTGTTTATTGTTTAAAATACATTGTTTTAATTTGTTATTTAAATACAATGTTCGATATTTTTTAAACCATATAGGTTGTCTTTATAGTGTTGAATATTGTCTCCGAAAATACTTCTTCCATGTTGAATTTAAAAACACAAAATGCCGAACAAAATCTTGATAAAATAATTCGGGAGTAAAATTAATACACCAGAAACGAAATAAAAATGACGGAGAATTACCATTTAAATTAAAAATTCAGTATTTCCAACAATGAAGATTCACTCCGGGCCGTCAAATATCTCCGTGTTTAATGTCGGATTGAAATCACAGATTTAACGACCCCCTTAAAAAGCCTCTGAATACAGATATAAAATTCATCCCTACCGTTCAGCAGGCGATCTAAGGCATTTTGTTTTTTAACCTTACAAACGCGAATGGTTGAAAATCGTACTACAATTTCTTTCTGGGAAATTGAAATGTGGTAATGATATGTATATTTTTCAGATTTCATAGATTTTCATGCCGTGCAAGAAAAGTTAATACCTACAACAAGTCATATTTGTTATCGGTAATTTCAATTTTAAAAAATTAGCAGGGTGTGCAATTCACACGCGGTACAAGTGAAGCCTTCAGAAAACTAAGGTAGAATAGAGTGGGGAGACTACGAAGTACCGCACAAATAGGAGACCGATAGGCTACGAAGCACCGCACAAAGACCGATTATACTATCTAATTCTCTCGCAGGCTAAATCCCATTGATTTGTAGAATTACCCATGCGCTGTTTTTCGTTTCATCGAGTTTCAAATCACAACGGCGCTAAAAAAGTTTACACTTCAATAAATAATGTCCTCATACATGTTTACATAAGGTTGACGTTTGTAGCATGAGAACGACACGATTTTTTCACAAGTTTTTATGCTTCATGGCTTGGATACAGAATAACTATGCCCTCCACACAGCATCCCCAACGACAGAAGCCATGATGGAAATCATGGCTTCTGAAAAAAAAAATTTCCTCAAGCCTTCCCAATGTTCCCAATCTAACCATGTGAGGTGGTGGCACCACCTCACATGGTTAGATTGGGAACTCAATGTAAACGCTAGGCCGGCAGAACCTATGAACCTCGACAAATTCGTTCACATAAACCAAATTGCAAGGTACGTCACAAAGGTACTTACGGTAGGTTGCCTTAAGGTACAAGTCACAAAGGTACTTATTGGGGGTTGGGATGCCTTGGTCGGCACTTGAACATTTTAGAATGAATCTCAGGCACTCGTAATAGTTTTTGTGAGGGAATATTTATGCAACGGCGCGGCGGTACATTCGATTGGAGAATCAGTAGCTTGTAAGGTATGTAAGTTTGAATTCTAGTCCGGCTATTGGCGCAGCGGAAAATACCTGTCAAGATCCAATTCGGCGTTACGAAACCTGTGGGGAATTATTGTAAAAAAAAATTGGTGTGTAATTCACACGCGATAGAAGTAAAACTAGAAAGTCGCCAGATGTCGCTTTCTTTTGCCTGTTTATTGAGTGGTTTGAAGATTGGATATTGATTTAAAAAAAACAAAAAAGTTTATTTTTTTGGATTTCGTAGGATTCGAACCTCCGTCCGCTGGATTTCTCTGCCGCTGATATTTGCGACGCACTATACCGCTGCGCTATGGGACGTGCTCGGTGAGGCGTGAATTTACGCATTATATTCCAACGACCCGTAAAAAAACAAAGTGGCCAATGAGCACAGACCTATTGTCGTTTCCGTTTTATATCTCAACCAATAGGAGCCTTGAGCGCAGTTTGATGTTTCGCAGGTGCCGTAGTGCGTCATTTCCGTTTCATCCGAATTTCAAATCACTCTAACGGGGCAAAGGAAGTTTCACTTCAAAAACTGGTCCAATTGGCGTTTGGCCATATAGCGAACCATTTGGGTTGACCCATGGCAGAGAGGCTGGTTATCCAATTAATGGTTGGCCGTCGATCCACTCATACCCACCCCTAAATTGAATGTTTGGAAAACATTATATACATATTAAAAACCGAATTTTCCTTGGCATCCTTGGGGTTAAGATGGCCTACCTTCCCTTTTGACTGAAGAAGCGCCTTACAATGTTTACGAGGACGTAAAGCGCTTTGATTGCCCCAATTCTCCTTTGTGTTTTTGACCCATTTGGTCCGACGCTACTATCGCTGTTTGGTGCGATACGCGCTCAGGTGAACGGGCACACACTTACAAGGAATTATCTCACTCGTAAATAATGCCCGAACAATAAATCCGTAGTTACTGTTATGTAATCTGTTGCCTTGGTTCTCAGAGTCTCTATATAGGTTTCTCATTGTACTATCCTTAAATCCCTTTTCAAGGAATTGATTTCTTATAGAGATTTAGGTAATTCCAAAGAATACACGAATTTCGATAAAATTATTTAGTTTACTGTGTTTTAACGTTAGAACACTGAATATCTACAGTAGTCACACAGGACTGTACTCTGCGCGCTGCCGGCTGACGGAGTGTTTAGCACTGGGAACACTCGTAAGTATTATTATTATAAAAACCAAACAATTCTTCGTGCTTTTTTCCAATGATTCTCCCGGTGGAGCAGAGTATATTACTCCTGAACTGAATCTCTTCGGATATCGACATATTTTTTGTCAATGAGGAGAGTTTCAAAAGGAAAATTCCATTAATTCTTGAATGATTCTTTCCCCATCTTCACCACTGCCTGAACTTTTGTTTGAAATTTTTTTTTTTATTTTCAAATCTCTTTTTTTATTATTTTTTTTTTAATTGGCAATGCTGATTAAAAATACATATAAAGTTACATCAGTTACGTAGTTACATAAGGTTTTAACAAAGAAATAAAATTGCCTTTCCTCACCATAAAGAGACAATGCTCTTGTGATTGGTGAGGGAGTTCTAGCTCAATTAGTAAATTAAAAGATCATGTAAGTTAGTAATAACGGTCATTGTAAATAATAAGTATGTTAAAAAATCATGTATAAATTTAAAAATAAAAATCATGAAGGGTTTAAAAATCATAATATAAATTTAAAAATCATTATAAATGATTTGTTTGTTTGCAAATATCTATTTCTATCGAGACGGATATCGGACGAGATCTCTTGTCAGATTTGTGCGATTTTCTAGTGCTGTTAAATGAATATGTGAATTAAACGAATAAATAATCATACATACATGCATGAATTGGTGTTTAAAACGACCTAAACTAAAATACGCGACAGCTCACAGCTGAAATTCTGACATCGGCCCACAGAAAAAGCAAATAACAGCCAAAGAAAATCACACAAATCTGACAAGGTGATCTCGACCGAGATCTATCTCGATCTCACAAAACACAGAGAATCGCTCGGCTGGTGAATGGAAGACCACCATTTAGAACTGAGACATGTTTTTTTTACATTAGCTACACACTATGTCATCTTTGGGGATGCTGTATGGAAGGTCTTTTTGTGGAAAAGATAGAGGATAAGGATATGGGGATGCCATTGTTCCACGGACTCCGAACAGTCGGGAGCAGTAAGACTCTTGGGCGGTATTCTCATAAAAATACACTTTTTAACTTTTACAATTTTTTTTCATTACTTTGTGTATTAGTTTACATTGCGGTGACATTTCACAATAGTGATGCTGTAAAGATAACCAAATATTAGCCACGTAAAATATTTTTACTTGGCTGAAAATTTTAATGAGTCACATAGGAAAAATTGGTATGAACAATTGATAGTTAATTTAAACTAGAAAGAATAAATCATGTTTTTCTTTTCACCCTGTAACAGTACAGCTTAAGTATTCGTGTTTCCAGACAGGGCGATGAGAGTTATGATTACCTTCCTCAGGGTTAGGGAAGTCAGTTTCCCGGATTTTTTATGTCCAGTTTAATCGTCCCGTCCCGTATTCTTTACTTTTACGATCAGGGAGTTCGGTTTATTGCGAATGCTCTATTATCTTTTTTGCATGCATTTGCATTAGATGCAGTGGACGAAGAAAATGAAGTTATTGTGTATTTTTCTTCTTCTCTTTATTGCTAAGTGTAGTTAAAAAATCATTTTCATACCTTATCATAGTAGAAGTATACTGGATGGATTAAAAAATAATTTCACTTATATAATAATTATAATATAATAATATTTTTGAATGTAGCTATAACTTTGTGGTTATCCATTATAGAAAAATGAAACAATTCCACTTTGTATAAACCACTTATATAATGCCTAAATCCTACCGGTTTACAAAGTTGAATTGTTTCGTTTTTCTATAATATAATCATTTTGTTTTTGTCAGGAAGCCGAAGAATTAAATAAAAAATCAAAACAATCAAGGAACATTGTCAAATTAAATCGCGACTCTAAATTTAAACGTAATTGTTAAAAAAAAGTCGCAATGCACCCGGCATTAGCGGATTAAAGTTGATTGCGGGTGGGTTTTTTATGTGAATTACTGGAGCCAGTGAGACTATGCATCCCCAATTGGGGTATGTTGTAAGGCAAGATAGGTAGTGGTGAGGGGAAGGAGATGGGGAAGAAGAAGGTTGGGATGTACCTGGCTATTCAGATCTGGTCACCAAACACTGCTAATGTCATTTCAAGAAACGTCTCCATTTTGAATGGTGGTCTTACACCAGGGTTATATTATACCTACTGTATTTTTATTTTTTTATTATATATCAATAAATAATAAAAAAAGAAAAATACAGAATCTATTTATATATTTTCTTTCCCTATAAATTAATACCGAAGACATGAGTAATTTTTCGCAAGCTTTATTAAAAAAAAATTATGCCTTTTATAGGCATCATCTCATATTTTAAAGCTCGCGAATATTGTTTACTTTTTTAAAAGTTTTTGTATGAACAGGCGTCGCGTCGTGTCGTTTCGACCAAAGCTTATCAGAGGCTCATTCACGAAATAACTGGCTACACGACAACACGACTGAATATTTTAATAATTTTTGTTGTTTGTACATTCTTACTTTTTACGTGCATGTATATAATTGGGAGGCGGGAATGGGTACCGCCGCCCCGGGAACTTTAATTGGATAACCAACACCTCTGCCACAGGTCACCCCAAGTGGTTCGCTACGTTTGGTGATTTAGCAGGGGTGCCCGGGTTCATGGGGTGAGGTTTGTCTAGGTCTTGGAGGCGGATGACCAAGACACACTGAACCCCAGATTCCTACCCACCCCTTAAACCCTTTTCCTTCCCAGATCTCTCCTCTCCTTCCTTTCCTTAAAAAACCCTCCACACAGCATCCCCAAAGATGACATAGGCCCATAGGGAAATTATTTTCGTCTGGGCCTCCTGTGTGGAGCTCATGTAAAAAAAAAAAATTGGGTATGCATTATGGAATGTGTGGTATCTCAGATCTCACTTACCTCCCCCCATTCCGTAATAAGATCATTATTATGAATAATATTATTATTGATTATTAATTATAGGCAAAATGTTGTTGAAGTTGCTCATTTGGTAATAGTAAAGGTGACTGTCAGCGATGATTAGAATATTCTATTACTAAAATTAATAAGTAAGAATTTTATCCACACTCCATTGAGGACACATTCATTCTTCTGTAAGCACCCTTTTATCCAGTTACGTTTTTAAATTTAACAAATAATATTAAGTGATGGACGATGTAAAGATTTTGACCGACATCTTTCAAACTAAGCCGACGTTAATCCATGGAATGATATGTTGTCATGTGATATTATTATACGAAGAAGAACTGTATTTCTGAGTCGAGTGTATACTCTTTAATAAATCTATGGATTAAAAATGAAGTAAAAAATCGTTTGCAGGAACTTCGGAATAGTTTCCAAACCAAATTACCACTGTATTATGTTCGATTGTAAACCATTGTGCACAAAAAACCGAAAATTTCCAAAAACTGTATTTTTAAAATAGTGGTGAGCATAATCAGATCATTTTGTTACTGGAATTCATGAAAAGTTAAGATATCAATTGTTCGTTTGGACAATCGAATTTTTTGGAATCATTTTAAATTGATTATTTTATTTATCTCTACGCCCCAAATAATTTTATTCTGCATGATTTTCGTGGTAACAGTTTTTCACAAATTAAAAAAAATGAAACCTTCACCTCAAAGATGCAAAATCTGTTTCTGTAGTTAGAAGTTTGTTGACATTCACATTAAATTTGTACTGTTAAAAGGGTTTGCTGTAATTTACTATATTGAGATCCGATCCCTCCCTAGGATGAATATACCGTAAGTATATATTATACTTGCATTATACATAACGTGACCATTTATTTTTTTCCCCATAAACCTGGACACCGAAAAAAGTAGGTACTTAATAATAATAACAAATTTGGACAACTTACATAGGGCTATTTTCGAGAAAAATCGCCTCAAGAGCGCTGTACAAAAGAGGCTAGATTACAATTCATCTTGCAGCTAGCCACCAATCACATGAAAGATTGGAATTCTAAACCCTTGTTCAAAATATAAATGGATTTTTTTTTATAAATAAACGTAATTACAATAAGTTTACGTGTAAACTCAGATCAAAGAGTATGTTTTCTCGTCAGATATCTTTTATCTATGGTCAGATGTATTATGAGATTTGTATGTGCAAACGTAAAAATATACTGTATTATTTTACTGCGCATGTCCACATCTACATCTGCTAGTACTAGATTCTATAGCCAGGATTCTTATTTGGGCGCTTTTTATATATTTTTTCAAATTCTACTGCGAATTACTTTCTTTTCGAAAACGGAATATTTTGGCGTCCCGAAGCTGTGTTCGGGGACACCGGAACACGCTGCCTGAAAACGGGACATCCCGGTGACAACGGGGCATCTGGTCACGTTAATTATACACCTTTGTGAAAGTGTACTATTCTAAAATTAAATGTTGTGAGAAATCGCATTTTTAAACTTTATTTAATGACTAAGTAGCAAACATCTTGTCAATCAATCAAATTAAAACAAAAAATAGCTACATTAAGGACATTAAATGTTGGCTGAAGCTGAATCAAACAAATTAAAGCAAAAAATAGCTACATTAAGGACATTAAATGTTGGCTGAAGCTGAATCAAACAAATTAAACCAAAAAATAGCTACATTAAGGACATTAAACGTTGGCTGAAGCTGAATCAAACAAATTAAAGCAAAAAATAGCTACAGTAAGGATATTAAGGACATTAAATGTTGGCTGAAGCTGAATCAAACAAATTAAAACAAAAAATAGCTACATTAAGGACATATATAACTAGGCTTACTAGAAATTTTAACAATATAAAGTGTATTAAACTGTTATATTTTGCCTATGTTCGAAGTCAACTTGAGTACAATTCTCCCGTCTGGAATCCACATTATAGTATACATGTTCAAGCTATTGAAAGAATACAAAACAAATTCTTACGTTTTCTAAATTTTAAAATGGGTATTCCATCAAATATGTTGAACTACAACACTATTTTAAATGATTTGAATATGCTCAAATTGTCCGACAGAAGAATTTTCTCTGACTTGGTATTTCTATATAAAATTCTAAATGATTTAGTTGATAGTCCGGTATTGCTAGAATTGATAAGCTTCCGGATTCCACTACGTAATACTAGAAGTCAAGATTTATTTCAGTGTAGAAATTCTGGGACTAACTACCATATGTATTCTTCTTTGCCCAGAATACTTATGGAGGGAAACAATTATACCAAGTCAGTGGACATCTTCAATTTATGTTTAAACAAATATAAAATATTGTTACTGAGACAGTTCAGTTATGTACATTGAATGCTTTGTATTTTCTTATTATTCATATATAATGTAAAAGCCCCGAAAAAGGGCGTTAATCAATAAATAAATAAATAAATAAATTAAATGTTGGCTGAAGGAACTATCGGAAAATGATCGTATAACTTACCAGTATACGTAGAAACCAGTAACTTACCAGTATACGTAAAACATCGCCGTAGAAGTTTCTGGTAAACCTTATCCAAACCATGAAGTTAAACCATAGAAGTCGCTGAAAACTTATCCAAAGCATAGTCTCTCTCAGCACAGAATCTTCTAGTGCGGAGTACTACGAATATAATTTCTATTTTATATATTAGCAGGTATATTTTTTACGTAATTTGTGTTTATCTGCTTATACCTTACATGTTTCACATAAAAATGTAAAAAATAATTAATATATAGTTACTAAAAAATAGTTAATATATAGTTACTAATTAATATATAGTTATTAAAAATAAAAATGTTTTTTTTTCCACTTTCTTCTCCACAATTTCCTTCCGCCTCAAAAATATCCTAATAATGTTTGTAAAATATGCAAGTCTCATAGTTTCGAGCACTCGTGGAAATCATAAATGCAACCTGTACCTACATTAAAAATAATATTGTTTAAGTTACTCGTGTTCCCATTCACCCTACACTAACCTCTGTTAGGTCCATATCTCTCGGAGGCCTTAGCATTTTTAACAAACACCCAGGAAACCCGATCCTTGACGGACAGAGGTCTCATTAAAATGTTGACATGCCCTCAGACATGTCATAAGTTTTCTCTATTCTCTTCGTGTGTTGCCCCCTTTAGTTTTTATTTCATTTTTCAATCTTCTATTATTTGGAAGACCTTCTTCTTTATATAAATTAAATTTGCTTTTCTTTTCAATATTGTTAGAGATACGATAAGCGTGAAGCGGACTCACGTTTCTTGAAACAGGGCTGGCAAAACATTACAGTATTATTATTATTATTATTATAAAAAAACTTTTAATTAATAATGTGTTGAAATTGGAAATATTGTCCACTTTGAAGAACAATAAGAGTTTTGGTCTTGTCAAATGGTCGCTAACCGAAAATTCGTTTGATTTGTAATATTCAGTTATCTCCCATTTATTTGTACCTAATTATATACTCTGTAAGAAATTTCTGCAGTGAAAAAGTTAATTTTAAGAAAACATAAAAAATAGAATTTATCCATGACATTTTGATTGAAGAGTTTTATTTCACACTAGCAGACCCGGCCAGACGCTGCTGTGGCTACCGAAACACAACGCCATTACCCAACCTTTATAAAATCCACACCACCCGCTTGCCAGCTGCCCGCTGCCCGCTGCCTGAATTGAATATTTGAATTTATCGGCTTTTCTCTACTATAATAAGCATTATTATACATATAAACCATCCTCTTGAATCACTCTATCCGTTGGTGAAAACCGCATGAAAATCCGTTCATTTTGAGCGACTTCATTTTATACTATGTAATGATGTACATTTGTTACGTAATTTAAAAAAAAAATTAAAACTTAAGATTTAAGATTTTTTAAGATTGCTAGTGAATGACACGGATGTGCCGAAACCGTCTGCAGATAAATAAAAATTAAGAAACAAATGCACATCTTTACATAGTATAAAATGAAGTCGCTCCCGATGTATGTGCGCTTAGATCTTTTAAACTACGCAACGGATTTTCATGCGGTTTTCACCAATAGATAGAGTGATTCATCAGGAAGGTGTTTAGGTACATAATTTTTCAAGGTTTTGTGTAAATTGGTTGGCGTATATAAATAAAGAGAGCTTGCTGGCAAGCGGGCAGCGGGCAGCGAGCTGGCAAGCGGGCGGTGTGGATTTGATTTAACAGATGGCGTTGGTTATAAAAGTTAAGTGATAGCGTGGCGTTGTGTTTCGTTAGCCACAGCAACGTGTGGCCGGGTCTGCTAGTGTGACATAAAACTCTTCATCAAAAATCTCTGGAAATTGTTCCATAGATAATGCCCAAGAAATCCAAAAAAACAGAGTGTGCAATTCACGCGTCGTTGAAGTGAAACCTTCAGAAAACTAAAGTAGACAAGAGTGGGGAGGTTTTGAATCACCGCACAAAGAGGAGACTGATAGGCTACGAAGAACCGCACTGGAGACCGATTATACTATCTAGGCCAAACCCTATAGGTGTATGTGTTTATCTCTTTTTATTGTCGGTATTTTTCGTTTCATCGAGTTTAAATCATAACGGTGCTAAAGAAGTTTTTTCTAAAAAAATTATCCAATGAGTTTTTTAAAACGTTTTTATTTTGATTATTCCACTTATAATACTTACTAATATTGATTGTACTCGTAGGAGGGCTGACAACAACGATGTATTGCGATGAGGTACACAAAAGTTTTTTTTTAGATTTGAAAATACGCAGCCCTCCAAATCGATTAGGATATCGAGAACATTATCGATGTCAGGTAATTCGATACTTAATAAAATAATAATGATGACCATTTGCTGACCGAAGTATCGAGTGACATGTATGGAAGATTAACCTCGTTACATAAATCTTATTCGCCTTCTGTAGTGTGGTTTTTATATGGGGGAACGACACTCACCGGGATAGAAGGATCTCCATTTATAATTCTTTGTAATCTTTACGATATTCTGTTTATAGCATAAGATGTTTTTGCGAAGAATTCTTTAACTTCACTTACAGTGGCAAATATCTGGGTTAGGTTAGGTTAGGATTTTTTCAGTGAGCACAAAATGGCGTCATTATGCAGACAGTTTTCTTTTTTAAGACGACAATATACACTAAAATATATTCAGAATCTTAACGACGTAAGTAAAGAAGCCGTGTATACAAATTGCGACTCGCGACCCGTGTATTGGACGGAACTACTGTCGATTTTGCCGTATCAAAGAAAAGAAGAAGTAGAAAAATAATGCCGGAATCTTAACGACGTATGTGAAGAAAGCGTGTAAACAAATATACGCCGCGGCACGGCGTATTGGACGAACTTACGGTCGAATTCACCCCAGCAGGCCTGGAGATTGGACCTTTCAACCGCGTTCATTTTAATTAATTCTGAAGAACGTGGTACAAATATTTAAAATGTGTCTCCATTTGTCCTCCCGAAGTTATTAATTCATCGTCTAGAAAAATAAAATCTAGTGCTTACCGCTAACTTTATAGTTGAAAAACGGGTTATAAAGTTTTAAAATCGTTGTACGCAAAGTATATTAATGGTAAGGTACTGTTTTTATTAATCTTAGACTAAATGACTCGCATATCTTATGCGGCATGGAAATAAAAAAAGTTATTATAGTTACGCCGGAAATGATCAAAGTGTGTGTTTTAATCTATTTAATGAATAAGTTTACCTCGTTACGACTGTTTTTTTGCAAAGGAAACGGAATCACTACATAACATTTTTTTTTATTATTATAAATGGTCACGCAACAAAACAGTCCAGCCCCACAAATCCTTACAAGTGTATAATGTGCACACAGATGATAGACCCCTTCAACCTTCCCCCACTCCTTCCTTCCCTTACCCTTATCAAATCGAACCAACTAAATTGGGTTTTGGGTTTCAGTCCTGCCGCTTGGCAAAGATAGCAATATTTTTGTACGGTATTAAAGCCTCACAATTGTTGAAATAAGTATGAGACGGATACCGCGGCACATCTTAGCTTTGGTGCTATTTGTCCTGTATTTTTTATTTTGAGTTTGAGAGGGATTACCTTGACATTTGAAGGGATCATGAAAATTGTTTGTTTTGTGGCGGATTTGTGATATTGGAGAGTTTGAAAGGATCTTGAATAATAGTACTTACTTTAAGTGAAAAAAATGCTCGAGTTATTGATTTAAGAAATCATTGTTTCTTTATTCTTGTGTAAATATAATGTAAACTTACTATGACCTTAGTTTTGTGTTTTTAACCATTAAAGCATGATGGAAATACTAGCATCGATAATATTTGTTGATTTTAAATAATCTACAAATAATATAAAAATAATCTACAAAATTATTCGATGAATTCAAAGTATTACCACTAAATAAAATTTATCAAAACAATGCATTACTTCAAATCCACAAAGATAAACTAACAACAAAATCATTTAGCACCAGGCCGAGAACCTTAGGACAAATAATAATCCCTAAACTTAATACAACAACAGCCCAACATCATTACACATACTCAGCCATAAAATGCTTTAACGAACTTCCTTAAGAAATTCAATCTGAAAGGAATTATGAAATTTTTAAACAAAAACTTAAAAAACATTTTATTATTAACTAGATTTAGGTACCTATGTGTTACGGTGTGCCAATTATATTTCCACTATGAACAAAAAAATGCCAACTTATATTTCTCTATGTTTGAAAATTTTACATTATGTTTTATTATGTACAAAAAAAAAAATGCCTACTTATATTTTCATTATGTATAAAAATTTTCCATTATTTACAAAAAAAAATGTCAACTTATTATTCATATTTTATAAAAAAAAGTAGTTCTACATACATCCAAATTGTAACAACTGTTAAGTATGTATAGTATTGTCAATCTGATATTGCTCCCTCTCTAAACACGAGAATTTCTCAATTAGGGAGGTATTGTTACCACTAATATTATATATTATATACATTGGTTAATTATATATTATATGTATTGGTTAATAAAAAAAAAATAAAAAAAAAATATCAATAACTCCATTCAGGTAGCCACTATATCGAAAATATGGTTCCATGACAACTCAAAAAAGTGGCATTCCAACACTCCTTTGAAAAGTCATTCAAAGTTATAAAACACATTTTTCCTAACTTAACTTATACCATTTAACCAAGTTTTTAAATCACTTTTAATGATTTTTCAAAGGAGTCATCGATTCATGTTTCACATTGTTGAGTTGTCCGGTCACCAAAAATACACTTTAATTCAAATTAATAAAACACTTATATTTTACCACTTTTATTGTTCACAAAAACCAACATGTTTCGTGATCAACGCTCACTTCAATAAAATGGTGCCACAAAATAAGTTTGTTATGTTAGAAGAAATACACTTTAATTTTTATTACTTCATAACCCTATTTTTAAAAATTTATTCTGTAGTTTTAAAAGTTACTATTTATTCTAGAGTTTTAAAATTAAAACAACATAATAAATTATTACTCTTCAATGAGGAAATCATAAAAAAATATGAAGTAACACAAACACAACGTAGAATCAACAAACATAGTCAACAAATTGAAGATGAGGAAGTCGTTTTGTAACACCAACACAGTTCACCTCGGACCAGTAACCCCTAATGAGGACTGTGAATAAACTAAAACAATATTACAAATCTCATACATTTGGCACTTTTCGTTTTCATGTAGCTTTTTGGTAATGAAGTCCATATAAAATCGTATCTACCGAATCTAACTATCGTTTTTCAAAGCAAACATTCGACGGCAAAAAAATTTACAGCTTCCCAATATAAATTTTTTGTGCGATTACCGCACAAGAGTCCAAACTGCTACCAACCATCTGCGAGAGTGAAACTATGGTACAAAATAAACTCGTTTATTTTATTTTTTTTAGTCTTTAATAAAAAAATAAACACAACTTAGTAAATGCTTAGTTTTTTTTTTATAATTTAGGTCCAATTGTTATCAATATAAATGCCGTCTAATTTAAAATAAAACAATTTTTTCCTAATATTTTTCACCCACCTTCAACACAAGTCATTAGGCTTTTTGTAATTACGATCATCAATTATGTGGCTGAGTTTGAAAAGCTTTACATCGATTTCATTAGTAAAGATTATGTTCCAACGACAACTTAAGATCTCCTTTCTCTCGCTAATTACATCAATCTGTTTCGGTCCATCAATTTATTAAGTAGCCAACAATGCGACGGTCCTACCAGATCTTATCCCGTAGTTCCAAAACTTCACATCCTCTAAAGCGAGGCAATTAATAATGCCTGGGATATCTTTGGATACGTGAATCTTTAAATGAACCGTGGATATATCTCCAACGATGACACATGCTACAGAAACATCACAGAATCAGTACAAAGGAATACTCGTCTGTCAAAAGGCTCTATGTTCGAGGCACCACAATATCAAATGGCCTAATCAATCAAAGCCGAACGGGAGATAGGCAGGACTTTACAATCCAAAATCTAAAGTTACAATGGTCCCGAATACTGAGAGCAGGGGTCAAATCACATGACTTCAATCTTGCCGCATGTTGATTGTTGTAGTTCGGTATTAATGGATGCGATTCACTGCATAACAATATATGAATGTGTACCTTCGTAATGTAAACTGCTCTAAACTTGTATTTTTATAGCTCAGTTTTGATTTATTTTTGAGATACCTACGATGTTTGCTTTGCGGTAATCATTGGAATTATCAATCGAATATATAGTGATGATTACGGTTCAATACCTACCCACCAACTACAATAAAAATAGAAAATAAGCAATGGGATTTGTATTTTGTACAGATTAATAAGAATAACACTATCATCCAAGAAGTGTTTAGCGCAGAACCAGTGTCTACCTTTATTGACAAATGCAAATGAAGTGGTTGAGATATTGTGTTTAATATGTCAGCAGATCAATTAGTAGAGAAAAATTTATCAGTAAAATCCAGAGGGAACAATCTAGTCAGTCGACGCATTTCGATATACCAGGCGAGAGGAAACGGGAATTATGATAAGAAATTCACATTTTTTCTTATTTCTGTCAACGGCTTAGCAGAATGCAATAAAAAATTAAAGAATATTGTAAAATTTTGAGAAAACAATTCCTTTTTTCTCAGAATGTCACTAGCCGTCCCCCAGGAGTTCTAGCACGGTGAAATCGATAACTTTAAAATATCGGATCGATAGGCATAACTTTCGATGATTTTATATCGATGTCCCGAGCACGGTTTCACCGTTGATAGCCGAACCGATATTGAGATGGAAAAAATAAGAAATCGATATGCGCTGGTAATATTGAAGGTATTCTCTGTACCTAAATTGTCAACATATTAGGGTTATAGTTAGGGTTTTGTTAATCGTCCATACTAGACCTCCTGGATGAGAAATATACCTTCCCACTTGGTTTTTTTGAGGAACCGGCTCCGGAAGAAAATGGATAAAATGGTCTCCGGTGACACAGGAAATACGATAGGGCGCCTTCCTGTAATAGGAGAAGACACCATAAGAAGAATCAGGTTATTAAATATAGCTAAAATCATTTTATTTATTTTTTACACGCCCTAGTGGGCTTTTCTTATAAAATTTTACAAGCTGTTTGTATCAAAGTAAACACTTAAAAATTAAAACAATAAAAGTCGGATAATGAGACCCCCAAAGGAGACGACAAAATCGTTTACCCAGAAATTGTATCCAAAATCCCGGAAACAACACTGATATGCTCCCTGGGACACGAAATACGTCCCCAAACCAGTTCCCGGGACACGCAGTATTTTGAAAAACGGCCGGCTTTCTCATGACTCCAAAGATATAAGATCGAAAGAATCGCGTCTCTCGCAAACCATTAATCCATACTCCAGCAACAATGGTTGTTGCACTACTACTCTTTAAAAATTTGATTTAATACTTGAAAGCCTCCAGGACCCAATTGTGGAACCCAGAATTTGAACAGAACCCAGATGTGTAATTTCTTTTGGTAATTTTTGTTTTGTGCTTTTGTTGGTATTATGATAAGTTTTAAGATTTTCCAAAACTCTTTGCGAAACTGCGACTCCACTGTTAATTGGCGTTAAGTGCTGCAAAGCAAAGCCCAAGCAACCCTCGAAGGACCAGTCCCGAAACTCCGTGATGGCTAAGTTATACGTGACGATTAAATAGCATACACTCGCAAACCTGATGGATAGTCAGTCGATAGTTCAGATCTGTGCTTTTGGAAAATTAGATAAGCCCAGATTGGAAAAGGGAAAATAGGACTCACCGTTGCAGATGGGGCCTCGCTGATCTCCAGTTTGTGGTGTACACTTCATAATATTTAATTTAAAAATCGCAATATTCTTATAGCAAGAGGTTACAATACATGCGCCCTGTCTGAGATGTTATTTTGCACTGAACGGCAAAGCACACTGTCACCTCTCCAAAGTTGAGTACTTTCTTGCAACAATTTTTGATGGTGACATTTAGGATGGAAAGATTAGGTAGGTGGGATAAATTCAGGATTTTGACATATGCTACCCACCAAGTCTGCGAATGCAATACCCAATCAATCCCATATAATAATGCGCGAACAACCAGCATTTTTTATCTTAGCAAATACTTTTCTTTTGTCGGATTAATTCTGCTGTTTTCGTTTTCGTGATAATACTTTTTATGTCTTCATATGTCCCTTTGCCTTCAGCAGTGATTAAAACTGCAAATTTGGGTTCTTTGATTGGAACACTACCTATATTACTTTTAGTTACATAGGCACATAGTTCTATTTGAAGCAACACGATTCTCAGAGGCGATCGATACTGAAATCTTAGAGTTCATTTCATTCTGGATCATTTGAATAAAAATATATGACTTTTAACGAAAATATCGAAAATACGTACGGCGAATAGTTTTCCTTTCTATAAAAGGGCGTAACGAATTCACTGTATTGGTACGCCCCAACTTAATGCCTAAGTTGAATATCCTCGATGATATTATTTGTTGTGTAAACATTTTATAATAATATGTCCGCGGGTAGGGGCGGCCTTTACTACGGCATTATACACATACATACCTTTATTATTATCATTCCATTGGCGTGCCTTTGGTCTGGGCTAAGGGTCGCCCTCGTCCCATTCAGCCGGAACCTGCCCCAAGATATTGGTCTATTATGAAGTCCCTTTGGTCACAAAGGCAGGTGCGCTACTTTTGAGGGTGACTAGTTTAACTTTGAAGACAGTGGCGTATCAAGAATGTTGTTTTAATAAAAAAAACTATATTTATTTAGAATAGATACTTTTTATAAAACCATTAGAAATTGCACAGTTTCTTAGATATATTTTTTTTCAATCACGAAATAATGTATTAGTGATAAATACAATAGTAATGAATAAGAGTTAATATTATTATTTTACCCGGTGTTTGTTTTATTATGAATGTATGAAAAAAATTGAACCTTAGATTCGGGACTAAATTGCAAATATGTAACATTTAAAAAAGGAGACACATTATCCAAAAAAAGTTTATTTATCCGTTTGGTAATTTCACTTTGAATTTCGGAAAAAGTTGTTAATCTTTATTTCTCCTACCATCATGTAGAATCACCTCCCGAAGTTAATGCACTTTATCGTATATCGTCTGTGTTTTGGAAAAACCCCTCGAGCTACATTTTTGAGAATGTTACTTGTCACTATTTTCATATTATTGAAAAATCTAGTATAACATGGCAAATTATTTTTTTTTTGCGTTTCTCACATTAAAAACTAAATTTATGCGCTTAATTTGTTTTAGGTTAATTCGAGAAAATCATAGATGAAATTACTCAACTCTCAAATCTCTCATAATTATAAATAGAATTGCAAATATTTTACATCAATTTTGAAATGAAAACTCCCATAGCACCGTTGTGATTTGAAACTCGACAAAATGTAAAATAGCGACACTAAAAAGAGACAAACACATACATCTGTAGGATAGGATTTAGCCTGCGAGAGAATGAGATAGAATAATCGGTCTCCACTCTGTGCGGTGCTTCGCAGTCTAACGGTCTCCTCTTTGTGCGGTGCTTCGTAGCCTTTCCTCTCTTGTCCACTTTAGTTTTCTAAAGTTTCATTTCTACCATGTGCGAATTACATAATCTGATTTTTTTAATAAACATTTAATTGTCATATAAACTTCCAGATTTACAATTAGTTTTAGAGTTGTTTAAATGTTCGTTTTTGTCGTCTCCTGTAAAGTTTTCATTTTGTGGCTTGAAGGATTTTACCAAACCACAGTCGATCGGTACTTTAATTCGATATTAGTTAACGATAAAACATTTTTAAATTGTCCTTGAAAAAAACTTAAAACTTTACGAAAATAAAGTCTCCTGTTTAGGTAGGAGTAAAACGAATTTTATTTTATTAAAATATCTGCTTAGATTTTTTTTCTAATGTATACTTAACTTTTATGAGAATGGTTTCTAGTTTATTTCTTACTATTAAATTCTCCAAAGTTTTTAATTATAATTTTTTTTGACTGGTTGACCTGCCACTGAATACCCGATATCTCTCATAGGACACATAGGTAATAGGTACACCACCAAACATATTTTCAGATTCAATAATGCTATGTTTATTTTTCATCATCTTCTGACAACTGCATTCAAAGGGCAGTTTGACATTTGTTACAAAACCGCCCTTTATCAAAAGCAAGATTTAAGAATTATAAAACAAATAAAATACCAAGCAAAACTGACACATTTCGGAAAAGAGGTTGAAATATTTCATGGACTTTTAAAGTATTTCTGGGATAGATATGAGCTCTTTGTTAAAGTGGTTAACTGTACAAGTAGTTGATAAAACTTCGAAGCTTTAAGCCGATGCGCTGTAGGAAATATTATATCCTTTCAATAAGGACGACAAAAGGATATTTTTTCTTTTCACACAAGTATATATGCGTCACTTGTCAACCGATTTGTCATTCGGTTTTGAAGGTGAAATAAAACCGTGAAATTGATGATAACCCTTAAATAGATCGGAAAGTTCTACATATTTTAAAGATACATTGATCCCTTAGGATCTTAGGGGAAAATTTAAATTTGATTAGAAATATACTTGATGTTTTAAGACTCTTGAGAATAATTGGTTAAAACTCGCGAATATTTCCGATAAAATTAGCATTTTCTAGTTTTACCTAACGGTTTCATCCAGTATTTTGAACAATGTCTGCCATCATAATATTTCTACATTAAATATACCCAAAGGTTTCAACACTGTTTTTTAAATATATTTTATTTTTATTTTCGATTAATATATTTAATATTGTTCATCTGCTTATTCATTTAATTACTGTCTCGCCAACAGAATTCGTCACATATTTAGTAGTCATTTAAAATCTCAAAGTGGTAACAGCTTACAATTCTATAATTGATATTATCACCTATGTGAGCACACCATTCATCTCAACATTCTTTATGTAACGAACGAAAAGTAATAATTAAAAAAATACATGTACGTAAAACCAGGAGGACCAGAATCAAATATTATTAAATATATCCGCGTAACTATATAACCATTACAAATAGTTCATTTATCGGTGAATAATTGTAATACAAGAGATTTTACAAAATCAAACTGGCTAATAAAGAATAACATATATGTCAAACATGAACACAATACAATTAACAGAAGCAACTCACTAAGACCTACCCTTTGTTTATTTTTATATTAAAGAATCAACTCTCCATAAGAGAGTAATGTAAAATATTAATATTGTAATACGTTGACATGAGGATAGGTGTAATACCTAGTGAAGTCCATGTAACTAAAATAAATAATTTTTTATCTTTTTTAAAGTATTCAATTTTTTTTTTAAATATATACATTACATATGTGAAAATTATACAAAACATACCTACATATTTACCTACTGTATTGCAGTTAAATGGTTTAACGAATTACCCTTGAAATTAAGATTGGAAACAAATTACAAAAAATTCAAAAATTCAATAAAAACTCTTTTAATACAATTCATCAACATAACAACTCAGTCATAATATTAGATATCCTTTTTCTGTCATTATTTTTTCCTTTCTTTTTTATCTCCTCCTCTTCAGTCTGTTGTATTTCTTATATATTATTTGTTTTTATATATATACTAGCTGGTCCCGGCATGCGTTGCTATGCCATTTAATAAAGAAATTGTTTCTCTCTGAGTGTCCTTTCCCATTCGTCCCGTTCCCTTTCCGCCTTCCCTTCTTCTCCTGCGTCCTCTTCCCCTCTCGCGTTCCCACTCCGTCACCTCCACCTTCTCTCTTCCCACTCCACCCCCCCCCCCCTTCCCCCGCCCCGCGAACTCCCCTCCCGAGTTCCCCTCCCCCCTCACACGTCCCCTTCCTCTCCCGCATTCCCCTTCCACCTTCCCCGCCTTCCCTCTTCCCTTTCCCGCTCCCTCGTCCGGCCAACCCTCCTCCCGCGTTCCACATATTCAATCCCAGTACGTTCAGTTTTTAAACAGCCCGCGTGCCACCTTTTACAATTTTTATTCAAATTTCCATTTTTCATGAATATTAAATTGGTACCTAACATAGGTACCCATTTAAAATATCTAAAATTCTTGATTCGATTCAAACTATTAGGGGAGTACCTACTTTAAATAAATTTTTCAATTTTCAAAAACAGAATCCTGATTGAACAATCATTCATTGTTTTGCAAAATGTCATTCTCTAACACGCGAACTGTCAAACGTGCGATGTTTTTTGTTATTATCTAATTTTCTGCGCAATATTCTTAATTTTTCTCTCCGTAAGAACCATCCTCGAACTTCAAGGAATATTCTAAAAAAAGAATTAGCGAAATCGGTTCAGCCGCTCTCGAGATTTGCGCTTACCAACAAATTTAGCGACTCATTTTTATATTATAGAAGATATATGTATGTAAAAAAAATATTAAAATATATATATATATATATATATAAACATGATTTTTTCTTATTTACTGTTAATTATCTATTTTTGGTTTTATATATAAAAAAAATATATTTTTCCTTCGCTAAATTGTAGTTAACATGCGTTTATCCGCCTTTTAACTCGAGTTTGCTCTTAAAAAGGATGTAGAAACTATACCGTATTATTTAATGTATTTTAATAGAAAAATGTATTTTCATGTATACAAACATGTAATTGATACCATTATATTAAGTAAAAAAACTAATAAAAATAAGATGTGCGCTTAATCTTTTTTATTTACATTTATGTAGGATATCAAAGGTCTGCAGCTCGTGACGGAAATAAAGTCACGTTGATGAAAATAGTATCAAGCATTAACCTTGAAATTCCTGACAGGAAATGTTCTCAGAGTAAAAGAACCCCCATGAAAACCCCCCTTTCACAACCGGAGAGTTTTTAGCAATGACTTTAGCCGTATTTGGTGACCAGATCTGAATAACCAAATACTTTCTAACTTATTTTTTTCATAGCTCCTTGCCTTTACCAATCCCTTATGTCTCACAGTAAGTCTCCTTCTGCTCGGGGATGCTTTTCCCGAGATTATTGGGACATGTAAATCGATTTTTTGCTTTGCAGTTAAGGCGATGAACCATGTCGTATAAAATTCGAAATCGGGGTGCTAACAATAACACTCTTTATGCAGATGGCGATAATGTTTAAATTTCCACTTAACACTAGCCTCCATTTTCATTTATGTATGAATAAAAAAACATCGCCAAAAAGCGAGTTTTCTTTTATTATCTGATCTTCATGCACTAATATTAAATATTTTACGAACATTTTCTAAAGATTTTAATTTGCCACATTATACAATAAAACTGTAACCCAAAAAGTTTCGTAAGGAGGAGATATTTTATTTATTTTAATTTTTTAAACTTTATGAGTAAAATCTCAAATTATAATATTTAATTAAATAAAGACAATATTAGCGAAACTCAATCCAAAATCTGCTATCATATATAAAGATAGCAGCCAATAATATGTGCGTTAAGAAAATGAAGATAATGTTGGTAGTTCTTAGTCGAAGTATGATAAAGTTAAAAGTTATCGAATTTGATATTGACACCTTAGCTCAATTGGTAGAGCACTTGTCATGTAAGCAAAGGGTCCTGGGTTCGTGTCCCAGCGGAGCCAATATCTTTTTCTGTCTCCAGATTTTCGATTGAGTTTCGCTAATATTGTCTTCATTTAATTAAAAAGGAGATATTTTACTTTAAAGCAGTTTTTTTTTTTTTTTTTTTTTTTTAATTTTTTTAATTTTTTTAATTAATTTATTTATTTTTTCAAGGTTTGTAAGTTTTTTAATAAACATGTAAATAAACAAAAAAATTAAGTGACAAGAACTTATATAATATCTTTGTTTAATGCAACATGTTATATATTTCGTGTAAAGTAATTATTTTACAGGCTTGATACTTTATTTTTTTCTGGACTTAGAAGAATTCTACTTGCATGTTCCATTTCGAAAAATATGTTTTAATCGCAACGTATAAAATTTTTCTAAATTTCTAAGCGATCAAATTTTCAAACCAAAAACACATGATTTTATTTCATAGTGCATTAGTTTAAGTTATTTATATCGCATTTGATAAGTATTGAAATTCTTACATAGTGCACACTCTGCTATTAGGTATTAAATAGGAGCCTACAATACATAATCACGCATTATTATTGTGTTTCTAATTTTCTCAGTATTACATCACCTTGTTAGAGAAGTGCCCTGTGGTTTATTACGTTATTATCTGTTGTCCCCTGTTATCCAATAATAATGATGGCAATATTAAATTCGGACCACATATCCGGGAAACCAACCATAGCGGAGATACGCACCTGATCAATTGATTGATCAAAGAAACCACCGCCCCCTATGGACGTATTGTATTGCAATCCGAAGCTGGAAAATATATTCTTGGATTTTAGATACTGCATATGAGTGAGGAAAGAAGAAATAGGGATGAATTTTCGCAGGTGGAGTAGGTATCTCTATCACAGTTAGGTAGGTACCATGAATTAAAAATCTGTTTGCTAATCATCAACGGTATCGGTAATCGTCTTTTACAATTAATATGAAATATAGAGAAAGTATCTATTAAAATATAAAATAAAGAATATTCTCAAAACAATTTTTTTAAATACAAACATACCTACTTGGTTTACTACTAAGCTAAGCGGGTATGTTGGATTTGTCCTGATGAAGGAATTAGCTGGCAGAAGATTGGAAGCCGTGATGATATTTTTTACAAATTTTTCCAAATACGTTACGTTTTTATACTACACTAGCAGACCCGGCCACACGTTGCTGTGGCTAACGAAACACAACGCCATTACCCAATCTTTATAAAATCCACACCACCCGCTTGCCAGCTGCCCGCTGCCTGCTGCCTGAATTGAATATTTGAATTTATCGGCTTTTCTCTACTATAATAAGCATGTAAATTAACTCGCCACTAATTATACAATGCTTGCAATGCAACACTGGATATTCGAAAAGGGAAAATCAAATACCTACTTACTCTAGGACATCTATTTTCCAATTTCTTCCGTAGAACGAATTTCAAAAGTGACTATAGTACGGCCCGTCAGTCGTTTTAAATCGCACAAAAATATATTTTCTTTGAATTTCTTGGCTTTTCTCTGATATAATTTACATGTATTATACATATAAACATTCCTCTTCAATCACTCTATCTATTAGTGAAAACCGTATGAAAATCCGTTGCTTAGTTTAAAAGATTAACGCGCACATACATTTTGAGCGACTTCATTTTATACTATGTAATCTCTGATATAATTTACATGTATTATACATATAAACATTCCTCTTCAATCACTCTATCTATTAGTGAAAACCGTATGAAAATCCGTTGCTTAGTTTAAAAGATTAACGCGCACATACATTTTGAGCGACTTCATTTTATACTATGTAATGATGATGATGATGTGATAATGATATTTTATTTTTATTTTATTTTATTTATTTGTGTACAAAAAATTTATAACATAACAGATATTTTATCTAATTCATTGTAATAATACCATTTTCACAGTGAGAATGTAGCGCCAAAAACCTTACAAACTCATTGAATTCAACCAAACGTTCTGATAGTAAACGGATAGAGTAGATGTTACTATCCTTTCCTTTCTTGTGCGTGAAGGGTTATGGTTTATTGGTATGGTTTGATCTGCGAAAAACCACTCGTTGAACGAAACATGGTTTGGCCATAAGTTTGGATCCATAAATGTGGCGAATTTTGATTCCGGGATCCCGATACGGAATGAAGCGTACTCAGACCGAGATGGTAGTCTGGCAACGTCACACTTTAAAGTGTTGTCAGTATTGCGCAGGAATTTTTCAATGTCATCGGTTGAGGTGCTAGCGTCGAATTGCCAAGCATGAATGTACTTCAGCCTTTCGACGGCAACCAGACCGGTAGGTTCTTGAGCGGTACCTCGTAGAATAGGACGTCTCTTACTCCTATGCGTCACTTTCTTCCAATTGCTGGTATTGTTGACTGGCGGCTCGGAGGTGGAGGAGGTATGCCGGGTGGTAGAGCGGTTAACATAGGAGGAAGAGGTCGAGGCTTTGGGACCAATTTCGGTAGTTTGAGTCCCTACCGATGGATCTGGAACAGAGGATATAACTACTGATGGTGCATTTTCTTCAACCAGCATTGGTTTTAATTCAAATTAAACCATGCAGGTTTTTTTCGTATTGCATGTTGATGAAAATTGTGATTTTTTTATCCCAACATTGTAATACACTGAGAGCTCTAATAATACGAGTAGGTACCGTTGGCGTTTGGGGTAAACGCTTCATGAAACCAATATAATATCATCCCTTAGGATTGTTATGGCAACACCACACCACACAAGCGCAGTGGCCAAGAGAGGGAGGCTTATCATTCCCGTCACGCCTTGTACAAAGTTCTGGTGAGGTGGTTTATAGGGTTTACGATATCACACACATGAGATAAATAATAAAATATCATAAAAATAAATTCCTGTGTGTTTTTAAATGTAACGCAAAGTGTTAATATATTAAAAATCCATTACTGAAGAGATAAGGGAACGTACCCATACTACGTGACCAACTTTTTGCAATTTTTAACCCCCCCCCCCGGTGACCAAAAACCGCTCATTTGTACCAAGCGTGACATTTTGAAGACCCCCCCACTCCCTACACGTGTCACGTAGTATGGGTACGCTCTCTAAGCTGATAAAAGCGTGTCATATCTATATGCGTGTTCATTTATCCCAAGTAAGGTACATTTTGCCTTACTCCTGATGAAATTCATCTAACATTTTCAAAAATCGCAATTATGTCTTGAACAGATTCAATAAATATTTCACCTGTGTTGGAACCTAGGAGTCGAAAGGTCTTATGTAATTATATTATTTTATTTTTATTTTAAAATTATTTATTATACTCAGTTATATGACCACCGACTTTCAAAGTAAAAATTTACTTGGTATTTGGAATGCATGTAATTCTAAGAAGTACTTCTACTGGGACGTTTATTCAGAATCCTTATTGCGCTGAACTTCAGGCGACACCACACTAAAAATGCCATAAACGTCTCCTTAAGTTTTTGAACCACGTGACCCCTTGAATCTTTGAACCAGCCAAAGGGGTCACCGGGGAACACGTCACATTCGATGATCATTCTATTGTTCGATATTCGAATGTTCCCGGCATAAAAGAAGCCGGTAATGGCGGCGAATGAAGATTTAAATGAATTCAGCGAATGAGTACGTGATAATATGCCAATAAGAATAAGTACCTTTTCCCTACCAATTTCCTTTGTGCAGTTTGTGGCCAAGGTATGTTGAATGCCGTAAATTTCACGATCGTACATTAACTTCAGCGTTATTCGTTATTTTTCTGGGAAAGAAAGCCATAATGCCTTTGCTCTTGTGTTACGTAGAATTAGATTGAAAGGAAATGTAATAATTCGAGGTAACAGAGGTTGATTTAAAATAATATGTAATATACATAGGGTTGCCATATCTTAAATTTGGCAACCAGGACATGACGCGTGAAAACCCCGGATTTTAGAGCCCACAACCCGGACATGTCAACAGGTTTTTTTAAACATAGTCAGTGTAATAAAAACAGTTGAAAATGTCATAAATCACCCTTTCATTTATTTTCAAATTAAATTTAGTCATCTTTTATCATCATTATAAATGTACCTAACAAAACAGAATCTTATTACAGTTTGTTACAAATTGTTTTAATAATCAGTTAGAATTTTTTTATTCTTAAAATAAAACACAAATTATTAATATACTCTATTATGAAAACAAAACCTTATTAAAAATATTAAGCCTAACAAAATTCAATTAAATTTTAAACATAAATCTTAAAAGTACTGAGACCATTTTAGTATTCAGTCCTACAATTTTTTAGGTAACTCTTTAACTCAATAATAATTATATCGTTAAATTTTTATCAGCAGCCATTTAAACAAGAAAATATCTCTTATCATAATATGAACTAAATTCAGGCTTCTTAAATTTTAAGCAACAAAACTGAACCTTTTTAAAGTTTAGACTTACTGTAATGTAAGTTACATTATTAATTTTTTTAAGCATGAAATAACCAAAAACTATACTCATTTATATCTCCTTAAAGTTTTAATCAACAGTCATGTTGTAAATTTCTTTTGCCTAATAAAAACAATCATAACTTTAACTACAAAAATGTAAAGAAATTATTGCACTCAAAAGTACATTATTTGATTACCTAGCTATTAAAGCTTTTTCCTCAGCCTCTCGCCTTTTTCACTTTTCAGTTTTTTTGTATTTATCACTCTTTCCGATAGCTTTTAGAATATCTTCCCTTTTTAAAAGGAATTTGTAAAAATCAATGCAGTTGTATTCTTGGAAATTGAATTTAATTTTAATTAAATATAAATGAAACAATGTTACTTTGTTTGAACCACTTTTATATTTTTTTAAAGCCGACCGGTTTCAGAACGACCGTTCCTTCGTCAGAGCAAACGTATGCGTTTGACTTTAAATTTTAAGACTTAATATTTTTTTTTAAACCCGGACATCAAATGAAACCCCGCCCGGACGCTCCCCGGACGCCATCTAAACTAGGACAAATCCGGGGAAACCCGGACGGATGGCAACCCTAAATATACAGGGTGTCCGGGGGTAAAGTGCATTAACTTCGGGAGGTTATTCTACATGATAGTACAAGTAAAAAAGATAAATAACTTTTTTCGAAATACCAACTTTTAGGAGTAGTTTTGAGGTAAAAAGATAAAATTAGTCCGGCGTGTGTGGCCAGATTTATTATTTTCCGCTGTCACGCATACGGGCCAATCACAATCGAGTCGGGAGCCCGGCAGGCTCTCAGCATGTAAGATCGTACCTCACACTAAGGATTTTTAGTAGGTACGTCTTTTTGTATGGGTAAAAAATTGTTGGACTTTCGGAAAAAGTTGTTAATCTATTTTACTCCTACCATCATGTAGAATCACCTCCCGAAGTTAATGCACTTTACCCCCGGACATCCTGTATACCTAAGTTGCGCCTTTAGAAAGTACTAGCGCAAACCTGTGAAAAATAACGGGAAATTATAATTAAGGGTTTGTGGATTTGAAAACATTAACAAAATATTTGCATCAGGATCATGCTTACCAAAAAAATAATCAGTGAAACGATTAGTCAATCTTTGACAGATGTTAGACAATGACAATTAAAATTTAAAAAAATAAATATAATATGTACATAGATACACTTTAGTTGTTTTCAATTTCTACATTATTCAATTACCACAACTCATCCCTTTCAATATACCTTCCCTTAGACTCGGAAATAATGAACTACTTTCCCTCAATCAACACTTGACAAATCATGGATATTATTCATCTTTGTCCATAATGTGTAGACTGGTCAATTCAAGGCAAGATCTTAACTTTTTTGGTATTAAGTCTTTGATTTCTAGCTATGACTGGTCACTTCTATTTTCTTATGTTTATCTCTGATTTTGGCTTTGCTAACATTTATCATCCTTTAATCTTATGATTTGCACTTTTTTAATATATGCAATTTAAGTTTATTTTATTATAAATTTGACATAAGTCCGTAAATAAATTTCAAAAACCAATAGAATTATTACTAAGTTGAAATAATTTTGTTACAATCAGTTTCAATTTTGATAATTAGAAGTTCATTGATGGTGAATAATTTTACGCAAGAATACACAGCACTCACATCATCACAATTACATTTTGGGAGACGGGTACGGTTACCGCCGCTTCGGAAACCATTTATTGGATAACTAACTCCTCTGCCATAGGTCATCCCAGGTGGTTCACTATGTTTGGTGACTTAGCAGGGGTGCCCGAGTTCACAGGGTGAGGTTTCGTTGCTAATGCGTTTGCCAACCTGCTGCATGGCGGGCAGGATCGGGAGATACTGATTGAGGGAGACCTAACCAAATCCTCTCCTGCCGGACTCTCTCGACCCATCATCTTGCACCGCAGAGGGAGCCTAAAAAAATCACAGACGACCGAAATCAGCATGTATGATCAATCAGTTGCCATTTTGAAAATTAAAAGTTCACTGAGTTTGAATAATTATAGGCATTAAGACGCAGGACTTCACATCATGCACATCATCACAGACAAACAAAACTAGTGTGTTTTACAATTCTTTGCTTTTTATGAAATTTTATTGAAAATGGAAAAAAACTGCATTTCGGTATCGTTCGGTAATGGTTTTGTTATTGGGTAATAAATCTTGTAGTTTGCAATTAGAAATTTGAATTTATGTAATGTTAATAAAATGTACGGTCATACATTGACAATTTTTTTTTGATTTTCCAGAGCAAATTAAAATTTATTATAAATTTTCTATTCAAAAAGTATCGGTGAAAAAGCGATAAGAATCTCGGACAAAAATAAAAAAAATATATTTTCAGACAAATTATAAACTTCAATCTTACGGTTTTCAAGATACTAATATGAGAAAGCACTTTTTTAAACAGCTTTACGTAGATAGTTAGCCATTTTGGGAGAAAAAATAATATATAATTATTTCAAGTAAACATTCATTTTATAGGTGACTTACTGTGTTGATTTGAACGAAAGAACTTGTCTAAAAATGTTATGGCGTATGCCTATTATTTTTTTTATTACAAAGTTAAAATACTAACTTTTCAATGATACAAAGTCACGAGATCATAAAGATTTAAAAACCTTAATAAATCAAGAGCGTTCAACTGAAGGATCCATAAATTCTCTAAACTGGTACAAAGCTTTTAGAGTAGGCTTATAAGGTAGCAATGACTTATATTACTCAAGATTGGTTCTAACGCAATAAAAATTGTCCCCGTACTCGACTTTACAAGATGTTCACCGTTTGATGGAAGTATTAATTCTCCATAGTATTCGTGTACGGGCTATTAATTATTACTTTTGGTTTTCAGCTTTCAAACTCTTTTATTAAAACCTCTTTTCTCATAGAAGTTAATGTTTATGAGACAAACAATACGGCGTCAACTCTGATAAAATGAATTTTCAATGATTCGTAGCTTTTAATGAGTCTAGTTTTTGCACTGATAATTCGTGGTGGAATTCCATTGTATTAGAATTTGAAATTAAAACACTTTTGTACTTTCTTCCACTAATTTATATTTCACCAGGGGTGCTAGCATGGCCGATTGATATAGGTTAAATCGAGAAAGTCGGTAACTTGTGATCGCTCCTAAGCACGACTGCAGGCCGCAAACGAACAAAAAACAGTTCACAACGACTAAGGGCTCCTAATTTATTTGACGTGGACTGTTATTTGTTCGTTAGCGGCCTGCAGTCGGGCTCTGGAGCGATGACAAGTTACCGACATTTTCGATAAAACCTATATCGATCGACCATGCTAGGTACCCAGGACCGATTTCATCCTATTACGGACATTTTCAGACTGGTATTTGAAATTCTTATGCTTCGGTATTTATACACACTTAGGCAGGGGTACGTTGATGTAAAAATCCTCGTTTTTTACATTCACAATTGAACCAAAGGTGTTGTGTTGCCATCCGTCGCTTCAGATTGAGTTTCTTGTATAGTCTCTTCAGTGTTGCTGTGTTCGCTGCTTTTAATCAGTCTAGTTTTTGCACTGATAATTCGTGGTGGAATTCCATTGTATTAGAATTTGAAATTTTTTTCCACTAATTAGTGGAAGAAAATACAAAAGTGTTTTAATTTCAAATTCTAATTTTCGTAGCTTATTATAGAAGAAAACAAGGCGAATTTAACATAGCACCTAGTCCAATTTTAAACCACAAAAAATATGGTTGTCTGTCTCATACGAGTAGATTTTGAATAATATCAGAATAAATTATTGTAGTTAAAATCAATCTTAAAAAAATATCAGTTGGAAGTTGGAAGGGCTCACCTAGTGGCTTGCTTTTCAGTGCTATCACACAGTTAATAGTCAACAGCCGTTGAAGCCGTATTAAATAGTAAATGTCCCAATAAAACGTTTAATATGTAAGGGTAATAATTGTTGCAGATGAAAAAGTTAAGCATTGCAGATGACAACAATGATAATTACTATACAAAAGTTTAAAATCGTCGGCCCGTTTAAGGCCGTTAAATGACTGTAATGTTTTTTTAACACGTCGAGGTGTTTATTCAAATTTTAAAGCACCTCTTTAAAAGTTTGTGTTGTTTGGGAATATACTATTTTGTTTTGTTTTATGTGGGTCTCGTATTTATTCCATAATAAAAATTAATATTAAAAAAATACATAAATTGGTTGAATAAACCACACGAACACTCATTATTGACAACAGTAGGTTGTTTTACATCTTTTAATTGGTTTATTGTTACTTTTCATCGTATAATGACTTTCATTTTCTTTATAACCTCACTGGACAAGAAAGTGAATCAATATTATAGACAAATAAAGTAACACTAACGTGCAAAACATTATTATTGAACTTGTTTTAACAACGTCAAATCAAAAGAGAAGATAAACCGACCTCCGTGGCAGACTGGGTAACCTGGCATTACATAATTTTGGTGAAACACAAATAATTTTCGTTTGTTAACCACTGGAGAGCTTCTTGCCATAATATGACACCATTTAAAATACCTCAGATTGCTTTGCTGCCAATGAATTTGTTCTTAGTTGATTTTATTGGCTTTGAGGTAGACAGTAAAGGCTCCGTTTGTTTTGAGTTTCTAAAACAGACAAAATAATACTATATAATTATTTTTAAATGATTAACTAACGTTTAAGCTAAGATTTTTATGCATAGCACAAAGGGTACATATTTTATATAGAAAAAGAGAGTATAAATCCTAAGATTTATAAAAATATAGCTTTTCACTAAGCATAAATAAATTGTGGTGTAAGTGGATGTCCACTTAGAGTAACAAACACATTTTAACTGAACTTTGAACCGGGCTATCGACCACCGCAATCAATTTATAATGATTATTTTATAATATAGACCAAATCCGAATACAATTATAGGTTTAAATATTATTATTAATTCAAATAGGTAGGTACAATATAGGAACTCTCAATGGCTGATCGCTTTCAATGGTGATAGTTTGATAAAGAAAAAACGTAAGGTGAGCCATTTTTAAATCGTTTGTATGTTGTAATAAAAATTTAATATTTCAAGTATATCTTTATTTCTAATAATGAAATTTGTCAAAATATTTCATCAAATTTCAAAAACAGTTTTTAGTTTTCGGATATGTAGAAAAAAATTTTTTTTTCGTTGCAAAGTGGAAATATTTTGACCATCTGACATATGCGCCCAATTTCTAAGGGGTTAATGTTACGTGTTGTACTTTTTCTATGTTGCGACTTCATTATCCAAAGCTGGCACCGAGTTCCACACAAAAAGAAGTTAGCTAGATATCTACCAACAGCTCTGACAGTAAAACATTACTGAAGCAATAATACACCCGAAAAATACATAAAACTGGCTATAAAACCCACGGGAAGTTATTACAAAGCAAACACAATATAGGAATACAGCAACAAAATGTCTCCGTTATTGGTCTCACTTTGTGAGGCTTCAATGAAAATAATATAATGTTTATGTTTCTAATACATTAAGTTATTTCAATACTTTGAAAACAACGTAAATTTTATTTAAATTATTAACTAACAACCGGGCAACTGCCTAATAAACCAGGAACACCAATAGTAGAACGAGGTTAATCGAAGCACGGAAAATAGGTTTTGAGTTAATTACAGAAAATCGACCCTTAAATACACAAAAATATGTACCTACCTACACAATGAAAATATTGATTAGATCAAGTATTACTTACGTAATTACAAAAAAGCTTAAAATGCATATATATTGTACGTGTACCGTGTTATTATTGTACTATAAGGACATACGACCCATATTTTAAAAACACGGCAAAGTTTATTGTATCTCAAGCTTCATATCACTTTTCAAATTACTCCGAGAATAAGGAACTCCAGCGAAAAATATTATGGCTTTAAAAAAGTATGTTCATACAGACCAATAAACGCTGATTCCGAATATATAAGTTTTTTTTTCATAATATTAAACGTAGAGTTCTTAAAAAATATTAAAAAGTGCATTTTTCAACGTCTCGTTAAAATACACTGTAAAGTTGGTACGATTGAACGGTTAGTGCTGACGTCACGCGTCACCAGTCATTGTATCACATTGTATTGAAATCAATTGAAATGTATGTATGGCACAAGCCATCAGTATTAACAACATTTCATGTTATTCTTTATTTCGTACTGTTTATAGAGATTTAGTAATTGTGTTTATTGAAACAATATTTAAGCCTAAATAATTCAGTATCAAAAATAGAGGTAACTCTATTAGTTTATCTCTATTATTTAAAATATTGAAAAACTACTGCACAAAAAAAATAGTAATGCTTCATCTAGGGAGAATACTTCGAACAACGGATTTCAAAATGGCGGTAGTTGATCAGCTGATTGCCACATCCTATACTAATTTTTCTGATGTGATGACGTCACACGACTTACCATATTTCCGGTGGTTTTCGGGGGATCTTGAAAAATTAAAACTTTGACAATTATTTTAACTATTAAAACTAACTCTAAAAATAAAAATAAAAATAAAAATGCGGTTATTTAAGTTAGAAGGTCATAATTCATAAAAGAAATAAAAAAATTGGACTGGAGTTCTCTATTTACATTTTACATGAAAAAAACTTTCTTCGTAGGAATCAAATTTTTTTCCAACTTTTTTTAAATTTCGCTTATACCCAAGATTAACATCAGTATAATTTTCAACTTACTTACCTGGTTTTTTTTCCCCGATGAACCTGTAATATAATATATTTGTTTTAACTCAAGCGTCTGGATTTATCTAAGTATCGCTCCGGTGGAGAACTTCTTAACTTTATCCTAATGGTAAAATTAACTCGTAGCTAATTTATTAACTTAGAGTTAATTTATACTATTAGCTTAATTTATTAAGCAGATCTCTTCTTCCCCTTTCATTCACCTCCCCAAATTAACTTCCGCCTTATACCCTGGACCGACTGGCTCCAAGAAGTGAGAGTGTGGTGCCACATAAAATTGATGACTACAAAGGAACAAATGAGCCGAAAAACGTATATCTCTTACCTCTAACTTTTTGGTTTGGTTGAAATTGAAAATTGGCGGTGCATTGCGAGGCTACAAAGTGATTATTTCTGAGATCGCTGTACCAAATGCAATTGCCTCAGCAGATTGTGAAAAGACAAAGAAGGAATGCAGTAAATAAGTTGAAAGATATTAAACATGTCACGAGAGAAAACATTAAGTTTGAATTATTGGACTCCACGAATACGTTTTCAAGTTCTAAAACAAGATGAGTTATGCTTTGTTTTATACTCACGTTCGTAGTAGAATTTTCTAACTTTTTTCAACTCCTATTCCTACTTTGTACTGGAGTGTTCCCAGTGTTGTGTGTGAATTCCTACTTGCTGTGCAAAAACAATCTTTTGTTTCCTTCAGAGAAATGTGATAACACGTGCAACCTAATTCATTTCGTCATAAAAATACCTGCCGAGTTCTTCGTTTCATGAAAAAAGGGTTTTTTAAAGCAATCATTTTTAAAACATTTATTAATGTTTCGTTTTCTAAAGCTGGGTATACATAGTATACAAACGGAAGCCGAATCACGAATCATGGAGAAGGAACGGTTGCTGTATGCGGTTACTTCGTTCTTGTCCCATAATTCGTGGCACGGCTCGCGCCTATTTTCGCAAATGTGTATGCAGCATCATCAATCATCAATAATCATCATCATCAAACAGTATTAATAGACTAGGATCTGCATGGTTGAATTTCACGACCCGACTTCGATTGCATGTTCGACAACACGCCTTACCCATCGCACCAAAATGTAAACATTCGTGTACGTGGATTTTCAGACAAAGCTACCATCGTAGTTCGATTTCTAATTCAAGAATTCGTCACAAGATGAGCAACTTTCGTCGGCAAGACCCAAAGGGAAGTTTCCTTCCTAGGTATAAGTTCTACGAATTTGTGAACCTGGAGTATCTCCCGTTTTTGTAATTCTCAGTTGTATAAAGCGGCTGTATATTACATATGACGTCATAGTCCATCCAGGTTACTTTTGCGCGGTGACTTGCCATCACTGGTTGACACGTTGACATTGTTGACAGTGGATACGAGGAACGGGCTAATTTTGGAACCAGTTCCTATTGGATTTACAAAATGATCACCAACACTAACTTGGCGAAGGCGAAACAAAAGCCGCCCGCAGGGCTTAGCAGTAAAACCTGCGGAGCAGGTTTTTAAGTGCTAGTAATATTTATTCTACAAAATAATAAACGACAACAATTCAACCTTCCAAATAAGTTTTCGGATCCGTTACTAACTTACATTTTGCTTATAAGTTGAATTAGTGTGCTACAATTTTATTTGATGCGATACGTCCATAAATATAGTTTTTCTTTATAATATAAGAATGAAAGAAGAAGGTACTAAGAAGTGGTCAGTATCTAGGAAATATAGCTAAAGAACTGCAATGGTCCGTCTGATGAGCAGAATTTCCAAACAAAAAAAATATGAAATTATAAAAATTTGGCGATTCACGAAGGTTGCAGGTTACTACAGGTAAATTTTTTTTATTAGATTTTTATTAAAGTTACAATTTTACAACATAATGTAACCAAAATATTTCAATCACTCTCCTAATAAAGCAGCTGCTTGTGTTTAGGAGAGAACAACTAAATACTTTTACATCTATATAAATTTAAAATATTTTTACAAAAACTAATAGTATTTTTATGAGAAAATACGATACAAGAATAAAATTATTGGTTAGTTAATAGATGATTCAAAGGATTGGTAAAGCAAAACATATTTCTAAACAATAAGTAAAGTTATGAGGTGATACCGGAGTATTCCAATATATATTTTTTTTTAATATTTGTCGTAGTTTTCTAAACCCTTGAATATATGGTGATGCCGTGCTGTTGTGGTTCGTACTAGTGGTACGGTTAGTCCTCCAACAGATCTGATTCTTTTGCTAATATTTAATTGTGGTATAGTATTTTTATTAAAGAAATCTTTATGTAATTGTACCTAGTAGTGCAATTTTGTCATAAATTTTTATAAGTGGGGCAACCGGGAAATCTTGGAAAACATTTATTGTTAGGTAGTAACAGGGTTTTTTTAAGAAGATTTTAATTAATATTTTTTTAATTGTTTCCAGTGGAAGTAGGGATGATTTATATGCACTCCACCAGCTACGATTTCGTATTTGTAGTACAAAGTGCGCAAGTGCATAATAAATATCTTTTAGTATTTTTAATGATACAGTATTTCTAAGTCTTAAAAATATATATGTAGATCAGTTTTCTCATTCTGTCTGCTGTGGAATTTTTTTGACTTTTCCGTTTGATGTTATTATCGATAATTATTTCTTCTTTACTACTAATGTGTATACAGTTTGAGTATTACGCTTTGCACGTGCTGTATTTTAATAGGTTTGACTTGAAAAGGATTTTTGACATTAAAAATTCGAAGATTAGAAATTATAAAACTGCAAAATAATAGATTTTACAGAAGGTCTTTTAGAATAATTCAAAATACCAATTGCGGTTATGATTCCATCTGGATATGTAATTGACTATTAATCTGGCTACGTATTAATTCAGGTTCAAAGAACTCTAGAAATTTTGTTTTGAATTTAAGAGTCATTTTCAAAATTGGAATTGTTAGTTTGGAGAAGCAATAAAGTACTACCTACCTTTAACATATTATTTTAAGCGGTATAATTGATATTGTATAATAATTGAGTTTTTATAACTGGATTGTTTTCACGCAATCGAGAACATCTAAGGGAACCCGGAATAAATAAAGAAAATAATAAAGAGAAAATTATTTTTAATGCTTTTTTCACAATTAGAACAGATTTGTTTAGTATTATGTTGTCTTATCATATTAAACAGATCACGCCGAGGATAGAACATTTTGAAAAATACCGAATAAGTTCCGAAGACTATAGCCGTCAAAACGTCAATGATATTTGCGGCCGGCCTGCTTTTATATAAACTTTAAAAAGCAGCCAATAATTTGGGTGTATCTTGAATGGAAATGCATTATACAAAGCCTTGTTATCTTAGTTAGTTACCAGTCGTTAAGGAAACATATTATATTAACGCGGGTTTCATACGCTTGTCATGGGATATTAAAACTAACCGGAAAGCCACTAGGTGATTTATGCGCTCTTAAATATCCATGATATTAGTTCCACGCGTTATTAAAAACGTATTGTTACACTTTGAGGGAACGAATCAGGCGTTATGTGACGGCGTCTTTTAAAAACATACCGGTAAGGATGGTAACAGTTATAACATTTTTTTTTCACATATTATACATATATAGGCTGTGTGTGTGTATGTATTCATCAAAATATTTACAGCCCTGCAAATGTAATAGTGTTGAACTGGTTAATGAATATGTTTATTTGGGAGTGACTATTGCTACTTCAAATGGGCCATACACGTAAGAAAAAAACAGAGTGTGCAATTCACTCACGGTAGAAGCGAAATCTTCAGAAAACTAAAGTAGATAAGGCTGGAGAGGCTACGAAGTATTGCACAAAGAGGAGACCGATAGGCTACGAAGCACCTCACAAAGAGTAGACCGATTATACTGTCTCATTCTCTCGCAGGTACAGGTTTGTCTCTTTTTAGTGTCGCATTTTCCTTTCATCGAGTTTCAAATCACATCGATGCTGAAGAAATTTTCACTTCAAAAAATAAAATTTGCAAAAGGCTGAGAACGATAGTGGAAATAGTGTACAAATTAAAACGTTACGTTCCCGTGAATATTTTTAAAATTATTTACTTGACATTCGCAGAATAAACTTTACGGTATGGAATAACCACTTGGGGACACTCTATCAAAAGTTATTTAAACTACCTACAATCGTAACAAAATTCTCTGGTTAAATTACTAGTACAAAAAATGTTTTTTCACAGAGGCGAAACATATCATTGTGTACCGGAATTTAATTATCTTACCGGTGCAGGCCTTATTATGGTACAAAATATTGATTCATGTGACTCTGAATATAGGAGGAAAGTGGAACGAGAACGTAATACTAGGTTCACAAATAATGCTTGTTCCAAAATATAACAATAAATACGCACACGAACTCCGGAATATAATGTTTCCAAAATATTTAACATGTTACCAAGTAATATAAAAAAATGCGTTTCACCAAATAGATTGTGCTGAAAACAAAGTAGACATGCTTTATACTAAGTTAATGGTGACAGTCTATATAGTTATACTATAATTAGTATACGTATTTATAGATAAATGAAAACATTTTGTAATTTTTTTTTTTTTTTTTTTTACAGTGAATACCGCACAAGAATCTCAACTGCTCCCGTCTGGAGCCAGTGAGACTATAGCATCCCCAATTGGGGTATGTTGTGAGGCTGAAGGTAGTGGGGAGGGGAAGGAGGTGGGGAAGAGGAAGGTTGGGAAGTACCTGGCTATTCAGATCTGGTCACTAAACACGGCTAAAGCCATTTTCAAGCAACGTTTCAATTCTGAATGGTGGTCTTACACCAGGGCGATACTGATAGTATCTTCCACTCTGAACATTAACAACTAGAACACTAACAATTGAACATCAAAATCCATAAATGTAAACATTGTAAATGAACATTAACAACTAGTCATTTTTATAGTAATACGAGTATGCTGTTTTAGAATAGACGCAAATCAATCTAACAATTAATTTATTAAACTGGGCACACATTATCATCATTATTCATGATGAGATTCATACTTACTTACACATCTGCCCTGATGATGGACACTGTAACGCTGTCCGAAACATTGGCTAAAGAAGGAGGTAGCGCAACACGGCATAATATCCCAAAAACTAACAACAGAAATAACAAAAAAGATCCATACTTGCCTTTAACATAGATACTTTAAAACCTCGGCAAAGGTTCTACTTGTTAGGTAATTACGACACGTAAGGGTTCAGCTATTAGGACGAACTTCTGGTTATTTGTGCTATAGTGTGCTTGTTTATTTTGTAGTTATTTTTAAATTCGATTTGAATATAAATAACGTTAATGCAATTCGCGCTATTGTAGTAGGCAGTATCGATTTAAACATTTATTTTTCGATATTTATTCCTTGATATCAAATACGAAAATCCATTTAAAAAAATCACTATGGTAACAAAGCGTAGGTTTTGACCTTTGCCATAATAATAGCGCAAAACGCAACTCACCAAAACAATTTATTTAAAGCAGATAAAACCAATTGATCATTTTCATACATCAATGAATCATTGGATAAAGGTGAAAAATGTGCCGGTATATTTATTGATCTCAGAAAAACTTTTGATAGTATATCCCATGAGATTCTACTAAAAAAACTAAACAATATAGGTATAAAAGACAATGCTATTAAATGGATTTCGAACTACCTAAAAAATCGACCGCAAGTCGTAAAAATAAATCAGATTAATAGCGATAAAGAAATATCAGACTTTGGAATCCCTCAAGGTACAGTAATCGGACCAATCCTTTTCACCATATATGTTAATGACATTTTTTTTCAACCACTACATGGCCAAATTACTTTATACGCCGATGATACGGTACTAATAATTAGCGATAAAACTTGGGAAAAAGTAACATTTAAAGCCACCGAAGACATAAATATTTTAAAGAATTTCTTCGACGTAAATTTACTATCACTAAATGGTGATAAAACATTTGTAATTCCATTTGCAATACACAAAAATTATACCCCTAAAAACATTGACATCATCATCCATGATAATTCCAAAACACATAGTAAAAATTATTGTATCCAAAACTGCACAATATTAAAAACAACAAACACAATCAAATATTTAGGAGTCATTATCGATAAAAATTTGAAATGGAAGGAACAAATTTGTCAAGTTGTAAAAAAAATTAGAAAATTGATTTATATATTTTTAAGAATCAGAAATTTTTTATCTGTAAAAAACTTATATCTAATATATTACGCTTTGGTTCAATCAACTTTACAATATGCTATCATTAGCTGGGGGTCCGCATACAAAACTAATCTTTCCCCAATTGAAGTTGTGCAGAGGCTAATAATTAAAATCATATTAAAATTTAAAAACATTTAATTGCCATCATCCAAATTCAGCTATAGAACGAATTAATTTACCTAGAAATTTAGGAGGTAGAGGTGTAGTCAAAATAATATCTTTGAAACACAATCAGGTAGAAATGCTTAGAAATTTTTTCCATAGGAAAGCTAATAGCTCAGAAATGCACAAAATAATTTGCAAGGCAGATAGAAATATTACACCTTTAAATTTATATGACGAGAATGCCAACATTCTTATAAATACTAACCAGGAATTATTAGATTCCTGGTCAAATAAAATTATTCACGCAAAACACTTCAATTATCTCAACCAAACGTATGTTGACAAACTTTCGTCAAACAAATGTTTGAGTATTGGAGAGTTGAGCGCAGAAATAGAAGGATTTATGCTTGCCATTCAAGATAGAGCCATTAATACTAAAAAATATAGAAAGCATATAATCAAAGATATAAATCAAATTGATGATTTATGTAGAAAATGTTTGGCTTTTCCCGAAACTATAGAACATATTATATCGGGATGTTCTATATTAGCGCCTTCCGAGTATACATTTAGGCACAATCAGGTTTTAAAAATAATTCACCAAAGTTTGGTAATTAAACATAACTTGATTGACTGCCGTAATATAGTACCATATTATGAATATGAACCAAATTCATTTTTAGAAAATGAATTTTATAAAATATATTATGATAAAACTATACTAACAGACAGAACAATTAGTCATAATAGACCTGATATAGTTTTACATGACAAAATTAAAAAAATAACATATATCATTGATGTAGCTATTCCAAATTCCTGTAATATTCAAAAAACTATTTCTGAAAAAATAAGAAAATACACAGATTTAGGAAATGAGATTAAAAGAATTTGGCATTCTCGGACTATAAAAATATTGCCATTTGTTATTTCGGCCACTGGCATAATACCTAGGAATCTGATTCAAAATTTAAGCATATTAGATTTGTCAAAGAATTTGTATATAAAAATGCAAAAATCAGTCATTTTAAATACATGTAGGATTACACAGGATTTTTTAAATATTTATATTGAGGGATCGGTAGGATTTATAGGTTCAATTAGAAATGCCACAGAGCCGAACCCTCTGATATGAAAATATCTGGAGTCGGTGAATTATATTCCCATTTGGTCTCTAATAGGTTGACATGTTGTTCTTGTATTTATAATACTTATATAGTGCAATTGCATAGCGTAGGTTGACTAGATGATCATTTGGGGAAGTGTGTGAAAGGGTTTAGTTTTTCCTTCTTTTTTTCCTTTTTTTTTTTTTTTTGGGGAAAATTTAACCCGGACATTTAAATCTGGTGCACATTAAAACCTTCTGACTACCCAACGGATCAATTATTTAAGGAATTCCAAGTACCATCTTTCAAAGATCTATACAATACAAAATGCATTGATTCAAATTATAAAAGAAAAAGAAAAATATCAATTTATAACTGAAAACCGTACTAGACATAAATATATTTTTCATGCCCAAAATTAAACACTTCCTTTGCACAAAATTATTACATTTATCAAGGAAGACTTATTTTCAACCGATTACCGGATGAAATTAGAAAAATTAATTACAAAATCCAATTAATAAACACTGTAAAAAAATATTTTAAAGATAATCTCAAAAAAAAAAATAACAGTTTCCGACTAATCTAATCTACTTGTAACTCAGTTTTCAAGTGATACTCCATTCTTCAAATAAGTTAAATTTTGTATTGTTTTTAGCAACTAATTACAATAATTCTAGACACATTATCCAAACAGTAAAATTGTTTTGATAGTAGATAAATACTTATAATTACATATCACCGAACTTACAACTTATTGTTTTTTACATTCACATTGTATATATATAGCATTAAAAAATGTACACTACTCTTCCAGACACAAGCTAACGCTTCCATGGAAGAGTGGTATTAACATATTTGAATAAAAAAAAAATAAAAAAATAAAAAAATAAAAATAAAAAAAATCAGTACGCTTAGCTCCCACCGACCAAGTACGACAGTTCTCACGCAGTAAATGTCCATAATATATCCGCAGAACTTGCGAAAATATAACGGCTACTGACTCAAACGCATCGTAAATAAAGTTCAGCAAAACATAAATCTGAATTGAAAATCTTTATCTTTACGACGCGTTGGGGGCGGACTAGTACGGGACCCAAAAAGCATCCCTGTGGAACACCTTCCTATACCAATCTCCGATATCGTTAAACAGCTCGACTCGGTGTTATGAAATGCATAATTCAAAATTTTATGATTGTTTACGTTTTCGAAGGCGTTATCTAATAAATCAGGGGTGGGATGGATGAGATTTATATTTCTTTTCGCATCAGCAACAAAATACGCGGATACACTAAATCAATGCGAGATTTTTATGGCGGGTGCGTATGGGCTCAATTACGTTTTGGAATAGTGATTGATACCAATTTGAGATTGCTTATCTCTTACAGGGCTGGCTGTGTATGCAAAAATAAAACATTCAATCAAAATTTTATCGGAGAATGTTTTTATTGCACATGACATACCTTCATAAGGATATGTTCATTCTTATGAAGGTATGTCATGTGTTATTTTCATGTACGCTCATGAATTCGGTTATTGATTGTGTTAATGACATTTTATTGTCAAACTCCGTGGCGGTGAAAACTTCTTCCAAAATCCAAAAAATTGTTAAATTTATATGTGTTCAATGTACACTTAGTTCCAAAGAGGAACATACCCTTTGAAAGTAAAATATTTTGAAAATGCAATACTGCTCCACATTGGAATGGCTTTATTTGCGTTAAGCAAGTTTGCTTTTTCTTTCTAGGTTCCTCTCTTTCTCTATCTCCTACGTTTCCTCCTATCACCCATGGTGAAATATAAAAATTTGCTCCAGGGCTCTTGCATCAATAAAACTTGAGAAGAATTTGAAGATATGCACATTATAAAAACATTTAAAATACGACTTACAGAAAATAAATTAACTTCAAAATTTAGTTTTTTTTTAGAATCTCTTATTTATTTTTCAAGTTGAATAATTTTTTTTTTTTTTAGAATCTCTTATTTATTTTTCAAGTTGAATAATTTGTTTTTTTTTAGAATCTCTTATTTATTTTTCACGTTGAATAATTTGGTTGATTCCTGATCACCCGGACTCAAAAATATCGTCGATTACTTCTCCACCTGTTACCTCAACCACTTTGATATTATAGTCTTATTAGAAAATAAATATCACATCAGTCGTTTTCCATATTACCTTTCGTTATCCTTATTTCCACTCCTCACACATATGATATTTATTCATTTCATCCCGCATTCGTAACGAAATGCCGGTGTAATAATTCGTTATGAACATTTGTTCCCAGTGACAGTCGGCTTGTCTCTTTATGGCCGTCATGTCAAAACAGTTATAATAAATGACTTTCTCAAAATTTCTTTTGTTTAGTATTGGGGTTAAACATGATTGAAGCATACTGCATAAGAACATTCTGTTGTGTACTTTATTCTCAACATAATCACCGTATCGTTGAGTGTATTACCTATGCATATAGGTACGCAAGAGCAAAATCTAAGTATCTCATAGATTAGTAATATTGCTTATTTGTTTAAATTTTAAAAGAGCATGTTTATTTCACATCGCGTATTTTCCTCCATTAATAGCTTTGTTGCGAGTTATGCAGTTACGAAAAACGAATATAATTATAGTAGCATTTAGTGTCAGTTAGAACTGTATAAACAAAACAAGTATGTTGCCATCGGTACCTATTTCAAAGTGATGGTTAAAAAAAAATCACTGTAATTTTTAGATAAGAAAGCCTTTGGACATATTTATTTTTCTGTAAGATAGATTACTATTTATTCTCATTGATGTATGTAATGTATATTCAAATAATGGCACCATATCGCTCCACAGGATATACGTACCGTGATTGGAGGATAGCCGAACACTAAACAAGGTTATAAAAATTATAATATTCGTTATGCGTCTGTGATTGTAACTCTGATTCAATAAACTGGGATTAACTTTGCTTTTAAGTTTGTGTTATTTTCTAAATTTTAGCAGATTATGTGACGGAAATAAGCGATAAAGTACCTACTGACAGATTATGTGACGAAGTAAGCGATAAAGTACATACCTACATTACGATGTTTTAAGAGAAAATTATTTTATTTTCCATTTTTCAAATTGGAACCGACGCGACATGTCGCACACCTAGATAAAGAGTAGTACAACTCAAAATACCTCTTTTTTTCAGGAACAGCAATAAACGTTTTACTCGATTTCTATTTGACCGATTAAAAACATTGTTATATGATATTGTATGTTATTTTACAAGGATATTTATTTGCTCAATTACTTACCGTCAAATTCACGTATCCCTTGTTTATTAATAAATTTCGTGTTATTTTAGTATTCTTGACTAAATCGTTGTTTAATAATTTTATCAACTCAAATTGATTCCATATTAGTGATAAATTTTGAATTAGTGCACTCTTATTCTGTATATTTTGTTCTATAATCTTCACAGAAAGAGTAGTGTATCTAAATTATGTTTTGGATATTTGTGTATATATAATCATAAACTATAACTTTTTTATTGTCACAAGACATCTTTATGTAATGTTAAGGTAAAAAACAAATGAAAACAATAAAAAAACACAATACTTGTTTAGGAAATGGCTTGGAAAGTGAATTGAACACTTACATTATTCTAATTAGAAAACTATTACACTTTGAATAGATTAGTTGAAGGTTTAACAAAGTTGACATTTCTCTTATAATTTAGGTATTAACATATCTTTAATCAGAATTTTAACAGTTTAGTCTATAAATAACAGGAAGTGTAGTATTATTTTATTTAAAAAAAACACAGGCCTCCTTCTATTTTAGAAAAAATATATCTAATATGTTTTCAGTTATCTTAAATTATAGGAACCAAAATAAAACTACATCGAAAAGGTAACAATAAAGGCATCCAAAACACATAACTAGTACATTATTATTATAATCAGATTCACCGAGAGGATCATTTTCGGGATGTGAAAAAAAATATTAAACTGTGTATTTGTGTATTAAAAGCTGATGACGAAGCAATCGGTAAACGTTCATTTTCGCGTAGATCTTTGTAATCTCGGGATAAATCTGCAAGTGATTTTTCACTTGGTATGAATTCTCTCATTGTTTGTGCACGAAGGTAATGATATTCTGTTCTGGGGATATACTTGATGAAAGCTACGACACTTTCTTTTATTTCATTATCTATCGTTAAGTGCTATCCGTGCTTACTCTTTCAGTCATCTTCTATGAAACCGCCTTCATGTCTTTTCGAAAGAGCAGTCTTAACGAACTGGTCGCTTAAGTTCAGAATTGCTTTAAATAAAGTCTTGCAGAGTCTAATACGAATGTCTTCAACCTCAAAGAAAAATGCAGAATTAAGTGACCTATAATTTTGGGTACTGCTGTATCTGTATTTAGGCTTAATTTCTTGAGTGTGCCTTACGATGAACTCTTTTTGCTTTTGTAGGTCGCCTAATCCCCAAAATCTATCGAACAAAGCTTTGCATAATATTTCACCTGTTTTAGTTTTGCATTTCAATTGGCACTTAGGCTTGTGCGCTCTTTCAGGGACTCTCTTATTTGTTGAACGTATATGAACCTTTCCGGTGTTTCGCCGAGATTTATTAATATTTTAGGACCAACCGGCAGGGTTTCTTATACTTTTCTTACTCCTTTGAAGGCTTTCAGGATAAACTGCTCTATGATCGGTTGAGAGGTGGAAGTTTCAGCAAACGGATTCTCCTTTAAAAGATTAGCAGAATCCGGCGTAGCAGATGGCACAGAGTTACTAGCGATTTCTATATTATAACTGCTTGAAGAGCTGCTGCTGGAACTGATGAGCTAGAAAAGGTAGTACTGGAAAAACGAGACTTAATTCTTGGAACGATGAGTGGTGGACGGTGAGTTACCTCTATGGGAGATGGGTTGAAGAGTGGATCCGCGTCCGAATCGTTGAAATCGAAAATATAGTTCGATTGTTTTACCTGGGTACGGTTGATGGTGATGCTAACGTTTTTTGGTTCTTTTGTAACTCCATGGTGTCATTTTTCGAGGTTTTTTCCATCACCTTGGTGCTCGTCGAAGGTGTTATTGAGTTTTCTCGAAGCTCCATCTCCGTATAATCGCCGTTAACCGGTGAAATACAGTGTGATGGTTTTACCTGGGTGCCGGTTGATGGTGATGTTACCGTTGTTGTGTTCTTTCGTAACTCCATAGTATCATTTCTCGACATTTTTTTCCTCACCTTGATGCTCGTGGAGGGTATTGTTGAGTTCTCTTGAAGCTCCATCTCCGAATAACTGCTCTCAGGCACATTTGAGCTAGCCTCCATCGCCTTCTGTAGAAGTAAAAGTTTCATGATCTGTAGCAAAAATGCGAAGTAGTTAAAATTCACGAATACTGTACTAACTCAAAAAAATGTTTATAAATCGCAGTATTTCAAATAATTAAAATTTATGAAAATTAATTTCAGAAATACAAGGAAAAATTTAAATATGCCTCTTTCAAAAAAACAATTGCATTTTTTGCTTAAGTATTAGAGCCAATTTAAATTTAACCAGCAATACCCGACCAACTCAAATATTGTAAAATAATTTCACCAACACTAAACTATTATGAATTAGTTAAATTAAAATTACTTACTTTAGCATGGATGAAATAAAAAAATCTATTAAATGTATGAAAAATGGTAAGGCTGTGGGTTTCGACAATATTGCTGCCGAATACTTTAAAGGAGATAGCCGTATTATTCTCACATGGTTGTGCAGACTTTTTAACCAATGTTTAGAGGAGGGTTACACGCCATTAGATTGGAGAAGAGCTGTAATCATGCCATTGTACAAAGGTAAAGGGTCACGTATGGAATGTGGGAATCATAGGGCTATTAGCCTTCTTAGTACAGTGGGCAAGTTGTATGGTAGAATATTGATTGAAAGGGTAAGAATGGAAACAAAAGATAAAATATGGGATGTGCAAGGTGCTTTTATGAGTGGAAGGGGATGCATGGACCAGATTTTCTCATTGCGTATGCTCACTGAAAAGTTTCTTGCAAAAAAACAGAAACTCTTCTGTGCCTTTGTAGATCTACAAAAAGCATACGACCGAGTTGACAGGAAAAAGCTATGGAAGGTATTGTCCAAGTATGGAGTGAATAAGTATCTCATACAGGCAATTGCGTCTCTGTATGAGGGAAGCGTTGCATGTGTTAGGGTGAACGGCGATTTTACGGGGTGGTTTGACATCACAAAAGGTGTTAAACAAGGCTGCGTAATGTCGCCGTGGTTATTCAATCTATATATGGATAATTGTATGCAAGAATTGAAAGAGATGGGATTGGGTGCGAAATTGAGTAATCTAGAAGTATGTTGCCTGTTGTATGCTGATGATACGGTGCTGATATCTAACAGTATGGAAGATCTACAGTCTCTCGTGTCAAGAATGAACGAAGTATGAATGAAGAATGAGTTAATGATGAATGTAAGTAAGTCTAAAGTCATGGTGTTTGAAAGAGAGGGTACGAAAACAGTATGCAATATAGTTGTGAATGATGAATACTTGGAGCAGGTGGATGAGTTTGTTTATTTGGGAAGTATGTTTACGAGAGATGGGAAGGCTGATAGAGATATTGAAAGAAGGGTGAATGCAGGTAACTCTATTAATGGAGGACTGAACGCCGTTGGCAGCAACAAAAAACTGTCCAAAGACGCGAAACTAGCCGTCCATAATGGAGTACTGGTACCTACCCTGATGTATGGCAGTGAGGCATGGAACTGGCAGAGGAAGGATGAAAGTAGACTGAACGCTGTAGAAATGAGATCCCTGAGGCGTATGTGTGGTAAAACCATGTATGATCGTGTGAGAAATGTGGAAATCCGCAAAGAATGCAAGGCTGATGTAAGCGTGATGAGTAAGATCAAGAAAGGAACGCTCCGATGGTTTGGGCATGTAGAGCGAATGAACGAGGAAAGGAGTGTAAGGAGAATATATGACGCAAATGTGAATGGTAGAAGAAGTCGAGGACGCCCAAGAAAGACATGGCACGACCAAGTGAATCAGATACTTGAGTCGGGCCATGTCAAGAGTCAGAATAATAGAAGAGAATATATGAGACGTTGTATGAATGTAAACGAGGCAAGGAATGTGTGCCAAGACCGGGATGTTTGGCGGTCCGTCCTCTCTGCCTACCCCTGCGGGGAAACGGCGTGATGGTTAGTCAGTTAGTTACTTTTGTAAACAATACCGGAGTAAGTGGAATTGATATGTAGAACGCCCAAGAAATAAGACAAGTTCAATCACGATACCAAATCAACTCAAAATAATTCACGCTTTATGACTGCGGTTAATCACGAATACAAAACTAAGTCGAAATAATCCAGTCTTTGAGTGTATTTGCAGCACCTTCCCCTATGTCTGGTATGTCGTAACTGGTGATGCGTTACTATTGTTGGTGGGGTTTTTCGTGGAGCAACTCAGAAAGACTAAATTAAGCGCCATCTACATTATTATTGTTTGAGATTTTTACACAGGTGTCTTTGTAGTTCGTGTAGTTTTCGACGCAGATTCCGACAATCGCAATAACTCGATTTTGGATTATTTTGAGTTGTGCTAGTCTTTATCTAGAGGTGTGCGATGTGGAGAATTCATTACATTACCTATACCTTGATTTTTATGGTGCGATAGTTTACAATAAGCCTGATGGGATTACCCACTAAATTGGCATTTATATATTATTTATTAATTTTTTTGAAAGTGTTAAAAATGATTTATTTGTGATTTTACATTAATTATTTTTAATTTACCACTATTACGCAGCATTACGGTTATATGAATCGTTTTTAGTGTAATGATGGCATTATGATATTAGATACCTGTAATTTCTAGATCAATTTGCAGTGTTGCCTGTTCCGTCTCTGATATTTTGGTTCCATCCCTAATCTAATGTAACCTGTTTAACCATTTTTTATCATCACTTTTAATGAATTTGTAGAGGTTCTGAGTTGATTTTAAACCGAGTTGTCAGGTCACCGATATTTTTACAGCGATGCTTTTGATTTCTTAGTTTTTTTGCTGCAGTTATAATTGTGGGATTTGTTCAATCGATTTTATTATTATGTCGCATTGATCAGTGATGATTTGGAGCGATTTTTGAGTCTGCTGATTCCATTTCTATGTTATTTAGTATTTACGTCTTAAATTCTTCGAACTTCTTTATCGATATAATTTATAAGATGTATTTCAATTTTTTTTAAATAAAGTGTGTTAAGGGACGCTCTCGACTTACTTTAGCCAGTTATTCCTAAAATTATTTGGTTTAAAAATTATAAAGAAAATTTTTATATTCGGTGATTTTGTAATGTTTTTTTTTTTCAACTTCATAAAAAAATGAAATATTAAGTAATTAAGTATTGGACAGTTACGGTCGAGGTGAGGGGTTGGGTGGTTACTAGGCTGAGCGACCAGTGATGATAGGTGGAAGAGTTTTTTGTTGTTTGGTTTTGAAGAAAAAAAATACATCAAAAAAGTCACCGGAGACCAAAATTTAAAAGGGATTTATATTCTTTACGCTTCCTTTTGTTTCTGGATATTTCTGATTTATTTATTATTTTTTCTGCAGTGCTATTAATACAAGTGCTGCACTTTCGGCTTTTGTTAGAACTAATTTTTTGTCACATTTACACAAATAGTATAGTACAACAAACAATACAGTAGTTGCAACTATAGCAGTTCATTTTGTTAGAAGTAGGTAGGTATGTGGTTTGTTCAGAAAAGTCCCACACAAACACACACACAGTATAATGTTGCACTTTCAATGGGCCGTATTCATAAAAAAATGCAGAATATAAAGGAAATCCTTCAGCTCGCATTCATGACACTCCGAGTAAAACCTTATACTTTTTTAATTTTCGATGTACATTTGTTTCTTTAATTTAAAATTTTTTTGCGACCAGTTTCGACACGTCCGTGTCATTAACGAGCAAACATAAAACGAGTATGAGTATATCCTTTACAATAAGTATTTGGTTATTCATAAACGTTACCTTTCACTCTAAATAAAAAGGATATCCTTCAATAATTTCGAGTGTGGTCAGTAGCAGACTAATTCTACATCAGTTGTAGCGATGGCAGATGTTGTGGAACTGAGAGAGATTAAACACTACAAGGAGAGTTTATTAACTGTTCGTGATAATAAAGATTTTTTTCAAAATCATGGGAGTATTGGCAATTTCATCTGCTATGAACTGCAGTTCGGTTGTAGCGTTATCTTTTTCTGTACTTTCACCATCGCTGCTTGACGAATACATCTTCTCTGTTCGAAGTACTGTACTCAAAAAACACCGATAAGGAAGAAATACCCTAAATTTACAAACCATCTAAAACAGGTTCGCCGCACAGTCACAAGCCAACATGCCAACAACCTTTTACTTATTGAATGGTATTATGATTGTGTAGAGTGTATTAATATGTTTGTGTAAAAGAATGATTGGCGAAGGACCTTGATTTTGTGTTACTATCACTGCCTGAAATGATAAAAATACATGTGGCATAGAAAGGAAAGGACTCACCGAAAGGATGCAAGAACTTGTAAGCTGGCAATGCCCTCATCTGCTTTCTCTCCCATCCAACAGGCACAAAAAGACAATAGGCGTGAGTTTCGTAATTTTTATAGTACACAGCGGAGTTATTTTTAATAGCGGTCACCGATAGCGGAGCACAATGGTTATGTTGCGGCGGGCGTTTATTACAGACTGAGTAAGATTGGCGGGTAGGCAAATAGGGATAAGTAGGAAAAGGAACTTGCAGCAATATTAATACCAATTCCAAGCAGTGACAGTATGTATGCGTGCTATGTAGGTATGTGTATGTGTAGGTATGTGTATGGGCGTAACCACTTATTCTTGGAGGATATTCTTGCAAGTATAAGGTAATCATTATGAATACAAAAAAGGAAATGCTTATACTCCTACCTTTTTCTTCAACTAAAAACCTAATATTTCTACTTATACTTACGAGGATATCCTTCAGTTTTATGAATACGGCCCTATGTGTTTCAGAAATGAGTGCAGTTAGTTATTATTGTGATCACTGAATTTGAACTAAATATCCAAACTCCAATGCTTATTAATTTTCTACGTTATAATAAGCCCAATTGATATTCATTACATGAAGAATATTATCGCCTGTGAGTTATTTAAAATTAAATAAGAAATAACACAGTAGTTAACAATAAATACAGCACCCCATGCCAAACTTTCTGGTTGTAAGTATAATATGCAAATAGTAACGAGCTTGTGTGTGATCATCCCCGTCGCCAAGCCATCCCTTTAATTCCATCACCTGAAGTTCGCACACGTGGTAAGTGCAGATAACTTCCTCCGGCACTTCCTGTGCGATGTGTGCCACTTCCCCTACCCGCACCGGCTTCCCTTATCCGAAGTGAAGTCTTTCCGTCTAGAGCAATTGAAGCAACTGAAAGCTGAGTGCCGAGTGGTTGAAGCAATGCTTTGCCTAATATCCTCACCTATTCAAATAGCTAGCTTCAAAGTTTTAACTGTTTTGTTACACTTTTGATGAGTATCGTTTGCGATTTACATGCGAATGTTGCCATGTTATATAGTAATAAAATTAAATGTGCGAAAATGTTTAGCATTTACATTTATGTTTTTAGTATGATGTTATATTAGCGATGAAAGTTTTGAGAAATTTAACGTAGATATGCCAACTTTAAGTACCTAATAAAAACTTTTACGTACTAAATATGTGGGTACACTGAAAATTATTATATCAACATAAGCATTAAAAATACGTGTTGAATTCCTTGTAAATTGATTTATTTTTGAAGTAGCTACGTAATTTTATTTATTTATTTGTAAGAAACAAACAGCTTTTACATAATAGACAGTGATAAATATACAAGTGAACTGAAGTCAAGCCACAGAAGTTTCTTATGCTAAAGTACATCGGAAATAAAGTTTTAATACCTTGAAATTGATTTTGGTTTATTGGAAGGGGAGAGGAAGTGAAATATAGGAAAAGGATAGGAGATACTCCCGATACATTCTATATTCTCATATTAATAATTGGTCGTAAGCGTTACTTATATGGTCTACAACAGAGTCATAATGGTCTACAAGAGAGTTTCCGTTTCAAGATATTTTTTCAACGAACCCCTCCCCCCACCACCCCCTTCACACCGTTAAAAGTGTATAAGAGCATATATGTAATGGAAAAAGCGCCAAGCGTCGCAAATGATTTTTTTTGTGAGAGATACAATTTTGAAAATATTGTACGTAAATAATAAAGGTAAACGTTAGTGGCGTGGTGGTTATTGGTTCCCGCCTAGGAATTGCGGGCAGGGATGCAAGGTTTTTAAAAATATCGATATATCGATATCGATATATATCAAATTAAGTCGATATCGATATATCAATATATCGGCCTTACTAGACCGATATATCGATATTTTTTCTTTTTTTTTTAAGTTTACAGAAATCCAATGTAGTTATAGTTATATCGAAAGTTTATCGATTATGTATGTATATAATTTTTTTATATTTACCTATGTGAATAATCACAAAATTGGGATAGGTATATAAAATATGTTTTTTTTCATAAATTTATAAAAAAAAAATTTATACCTTCTATCGAACTTAAAATACTAACTTTGTCTGCTTAACGGTCTGCATTCTTGTAGCCGTTTGTGTTTTGAGTTATAATGGCTGCTGCCTTTGAAAATAGACGCTTAGAAGGAACACTTGTTGTCACAATTGGTAGATGACTCGTTATCACTTTAAAAAGATTGGGATATACACCTTACATCTCTTGCCATGTTTCAAGAATGTTTACATTTAGAGTATTTACAGGAGCAGAAAGATATAACGTAAGCTCGTCGTCACCGTCAGTTTTTTATTTTTTTATTTGCGTGTGAGTCATAATTTATGGTGCTTCCAAAAATCAAATTCACCTTTATCTTCTTCCGATATTTCGATACGATATATTGAGTTTTTCCATATTGATATATCGATATCGGCGTATCGTCGATACCGATAAATATCGATATTTTTAGTGGTCGATATATCGATATTTATCGGTTTTCCGATATATCGTTGCATCCCTAATTGCGGGTTCGATCCTTTACATTCTCTACAAGATTAATCCTCCATCATTGCCACATTCTGCACATATATATTGATGGAAGTAGGTGGATTTTCAACATTCTAAGATTATTTGTAAACTGGAAAAGTAGTAACTGGTGGTTTCTCAGTTGTGTAAGATTTAAAATACATTTTTTAGTAACAGGGAATTTGCGCTAATTTTACGCATGCATTGGGTACTGTGAATTCAATCACCTCGTTAGTTAGTTGTTGGCCACAAACTCCATTACAAAGCTCGCTAGACTTCAAGTGCCCACTGTAATGCATGCATTTGTTGTGCATATATACTGTATAATTCCAAATCCATTCAATATCGTATGCAAACATCGTTCCGCTGCGGAAAGTGCAACCAAGCTCCCAACATACGTAATGTTTGCATTTGCCTGAAAAATGCAATAGTACGCCACTCAAAGCGGTCGCAAAACGAAACCACAGGGGATTTGCTTTGGTTTTAAGTATTTTTATGTAAATGCTTTGATCATTCTAAACCAACAGAGGTTGAATAAATATATCGATAACGTATCGATACTTCTGAAAGGTAGCAGAGTTTTGAATGTCTAAAGTCTGTCAAGGGTTAGGAGAGTTTGTTTTCGTTACAAGGTATTTGTTTTCACTTCGACTGAATACGTTGAAGGACAAGATTTGAATTTGTCTATTTCAATTGAAAGATAAGTATGTAACCAAAATATGGATTTAATTTAGAAATACTATCTCGGAGAGGTTAATAATTACAATTTTCAATAATTGCATATTTTTTTATAAGGGGGCGTTCAAATATTACGTAATGCAATTTTTGCCCCCCCCCCCCTCCCCCCATGAAACGCGTCGTAACTTCGTTTCTCTGTACCCCCCCCCCCGCCCTAAACGTTAGGTAACGCCCAAGTGACAATTTTTACCTGAAAGTCACAATAAAGTTGCGCAAAGTACTGGAGAATACATTTTTTCTTGTTTTAATCGCGTTTCCGGTAATAAATAAAACAAGAGATTTCGAGAACGAAATGGTTGCCAACTTGGAGTATTTTAATTCCCTAGTTTTTTCATCTAAATAAAGAAAAACATGTTACTTAACGCGTTGTTGAACCCCCCCCCCCCGGTAACGCACAATAACGTTTCACAAGACCCCCCCCCCCCAAGTGTGTTACGTAATACTTGAACGGCCCCAAACTTGATTACCCATGTAACCCATTAATACCGCACAGGAGTCCGGACCACCCGAAATCTGTGATATCCCCAACTGTGATATAAAGTATCCTAAACATAACTTCGATGCGCACGGGGTAGACAAAGAGGATGGACAGCCATGTTAATCTGTCGTGGCACATGTTCCTTGCTTTATTCATATACATACATATATACATCTGATACATAGATACTCTTTTTTTACTCTTGGTCCTACTGAAGTATTTGATTTATTTGATGCTATGTTTGCCAGAAATGTCCCTTACTTTATAAATCTTTTATTAATTTTTTGGACTAATATTAGTAAAGATTTACTCGTGAAAAGTTTAACGAACGCTTTAAAATATTAACTACGGTCTACAAAATCTATGATTAAGGCTCTTGACTACGAATCTGGAGGTCTCGGGTTCAAATCCAGGCATGCGAATGTAAATTTTATCTAATTAATGTCTGTGGTTTCACATAATATTGGAGGCGTGTATGGGTTCCGCCGCCCCGGGAACCATTTATTGGGTAACCAACACCCCTGCCATAGGTCAACCCAAGTGGTTCACTATGATTGGTGACTTAGCTGGGGTGCCCGTGTTCACGGGGTGAGGTTTGTCTTGGCTAATGCGTTTGCCCACCAACTGCGTTGAATGCCGGATCGGGAGAGATTGGTTGAGGGAGACCTAACCTAGACCTTTCCATCCGGACTCTCTTGACCCATCGCATCGCCTGAAAGTGATGGATTTTGAGCGAACTTAATCGCACTTTATCTGCTCCACAGTAGAAAGGATGGATTCTTACATCCGTCATACCTGATCACATTGTCCCTCAGATTGCTACCCACCCCTTATATCTTTTTCCTTCCCAGAGCTTCCTTTCCCTAGAAAGTCCCTACACACAGCATCACCAAAGATGACATAGGCCCTGATGGATTTTTTCTCACGGCCTCTTGTGTGGAGCTAATGTAATAAAAAAATAAATTAATGTGTTGTTTACTTTCGGCACGATCCAGGGTGGAAAATATTCTTGCTTGAAATAACTTTAGCCGTGTTTGGTGACCGTAAGTAAACATTATTAGTAAGTAGGTAAACATTCCTCTTCTCTATATCCTCCCCCCTACCCACTAACTTCAGCTTTAAAACATCCCCCAATTGGGGATGTCATAGTCCCACTGGCTCCAAAATATTGGGGACAATTGGGACTCTAATTCGTTATTCACAATAAAAATGAAAAAAAGTAGGCACTATAGTATAACTTCCTATCAATTACATTGAGCCTATTAAATTAGATTTTATTCAATTGTGATGTAAAGTACCTACATATTATCTGAAAATGTCGAAGTCATCTCGAGCCATTATTATTATATGCTTATCAATACACAGAAGGCCTTTGCATTAATCAAACGGTTCAGTGGAATATGGAATTGCAATGCCTAATTGAATATGACGGATTACAGGTTTATTGCATTTACCAATGTTTTGCCAAGTCATGGCCTTACCACTCCAAAAGCTGCCCCCAGGCTACCATTAGTTTCATACGAACTTATTTATACTTATACTTTTTGCTGCAGAGGGAGTAACTTGAATGATAATTGGTTATTTGTTTGTCAGTATCACTATCAGTGGCGGCCAGCCCTAAGGTGCGGCGGTGCAACGCACTCATAAAATTTCTGCCAATCTAAAAATTCCCGAGCACCGAAAAACATACTATATTTCCGACACGCCTCATCACTAATCACAATACACACTTTGGTTATAATGCATACATAATAAAGGTGTCTATGTATACCCGCTCGCGTAACAGATATTGAGATAACAGAAGCAGAACGTTTTGTTCCTATATTCAGGCCGGGAGTGCATTTGCCAAAGCGATCACAGAATCGAGGAGAATCCTTCCACAATTCTCCATGAGCCAGAATCGTAGGTAGGTATAATCCTTTGCAAATTTAAATAACCCGTGGACAGCGATCCGGGAATTTCCACCATGTCAAAAGGACCGTTTGTTCAGTAGGATCTTAATTGGGGACGCGGTCGTGTCATTTTATTATTGATATTGTGTGTTTAAATTAAGATCTACTCTTTTTTAGTCAATGTTCCGCTCAGCATCGACCATTTCTTATCTCTACAGCATACCAACCAACATAAACAATGAGACCCGTTGTGACAGGTCGCAGGTCAATACGCCATTGTTATTAGTTTTTTGGATGAGTCGGGAAGAGTAAAAAATGAGTTCCGTTATTAATGTTCATTTTATAAATAACAATGCGCTGAACTTTGAAAAACGATTAGAAATTAAAAATAGTGGCCCACCACGGCCCATTTTAAATATTAAACAAGAGTGCAAGTAAAAAACAAAAGAGACAACGGAGAATCGACCTAACCTACAAATAGGTAAGATTATTTTCATTAAATTCATTTTAATTAGAGTAGGTATATGTACAAGATTTTTAACGCACTACCGATTTTTGTGAGCACCAGCCGCCACTGATCACTATATATCCGAAGGTGCAGGCAGAGAGCACGGTGCTGGTTCTGGTAAAATTGAAGCTTTTTTGTGTGTAGTTTCTAACAAATAACATTTTTAACAATATTGGCGTACATACAGATTGTCCGGGGGTAAAATGCATTAACTTCGGGAGGTGATTCTACATGATAGTACAAGTAAAAAATATAAGTAACTTTTTTCGAAATTCCAACGTTTAGGGGTAATTTTGAGGTAAAAAGATAAAATTAGTCCGGCGCGTACGGCCAGATTTATTATTTTTCACAATCGAGTCGGGCGCTCGGCAGGCTCTCAACAAGTAAGATCGTACCTCACACTAAGGATTTTTAGTAGGTACCTTATTTTGTATGTAAAAAAAATGTTGGAATTTCGGAAAAAGTTGTTAATCTTTTTTACTCCTATCATCGTATAGAATCACCTTCCGACGTTAATGCACTTTACCCCCGACACCCTGTATATTTATGTTGGATCCATTTATTTATTGAAATAATGGTAACCGGCCAACTCAGAATGAAACCAACTCAGAAGCACCCCAGAAAGGTCATTAAGAGTGATGATAAAAAATTGGTTAAATAGTTTAAGTTAGGTTAGGGCTACCGGCTATTTTAAAATTATTTTTTCATAGCTTTTACTGACCTTTCTGAGTTTTTTTCATTCTGAGTTGGCATGGAACCAAAATAATATAGGTATTTTAAATCTATTGAATTACACGGACGTGGACATATCAAAACCAGTAGAGAATTATAAAAAAATAAGTAACAAATATAATACATTTGGTATAACAAGTATACAGAACTAAATTCTCAAAAATGTACGTGTTAGTCTCTTTTTAGTGTCGCTCGTTTCCGTTTCATGGATTTCAAATCACAACGGTGCTAAATAAGTTTACACTTCAGAAAGATTTAGTTTTAGTTCTGAATGTTGTTTTGTTTTCCTGGATGAGAAAAATGTGTATTTTTTTTATTTATTTATTTATTTATTTAGGAGAAAATACAGATACAGATATTAATTGGCAAGAATATACAAAACATCAACTAGAGAATTCACCTGCATCCAAACTATTTCTCACGAATTGACTTAAACAGCAGTTAAAAACATATACAAATATTTTGTCTTATAAATAGGGGAAAAAATATATAAGTACATAAGAATATTATTTTACAAATAGAGATATGAAATAAATGCGCAATATCCTTATAAGAATTTACAAATTATTTTTGAAACAAAAAAATATAAATATAGATAAACAATGTTATACAGAAATTTAAAAAAAAAATATATATATAAACGAATGTATGTCTAAGTTGTTTACTTTGAACTTTGTAGGAAAACAGCCTATTCTACTTTTTTTTTTTATTATGGGCATTTTTTAATGACTGGAACAAATAAATTATCATCCTTAGGTAATTTCGTAGTTAGCCAAATGAAATTTACGTCAAGAGATAAAATTTAAGCTAGCAATGAAACTTTTTGATCCGACATTTATTTTATTCATCCTCGCCTACTTATTAACGTCCCACTAAAAGTATAAAATATCCGCTGTAAAAAGTGTATTATCACCGTACATAATGCCCCTGGAAAATAAAACCGGAACTTTTGCAAATGTAAACAAGAAAATCTTCTAAGAATTTCCATATTTCCTGAGATTATGCACTTTATAACGTTTTTATAGTCCTTGTAATCCTTTCTTATGTCGGCAATCTTTTCTTCCTTTCGTCCTTTACCATTTTGTTAGAAGGGATGTAACTCGCTTAAGGGTATAAAATAAAAGCCACTTAAAAGCTGGCCCCAGGTGTTTTCGGCTGCCAGATTCAGTAAGGGAGGTACTTCATTCCGACCCTTAACCCTTATTGGTTCCTTGAGTAACCCGAGAAGCCAAATTTGTGTTTTGAAATAGAAAACAATAATTGGTTCTGATTTTCATCCCCAAAATAAAATAACATATATCTCTTACGGTAAATTAAAAACATCTCAGCCCTATCTTATTTTTCAGTAAAATCTTCTCAATTACGATAATTCTACTTTCTTCGAACAACAGATTATGCTTTATTATTATTAAGAAAGATAGTAGATAAGTATTTTTTGTAAAATTAGAAACAAAGGTATTATTTAAAAATTTTGATTGTTTGTTACCTTCATTTAAATATTGGTGTGCCAAATTGCGAATTAAATTTATTTTTTAGGGAAGATGGACAAAAACATTTTTTTGCAATAGCTCCACACAGGAGACCCTGAGAAAAATAATTTCCCTCGGGGCCTATGTCATCTTGCGGGTGCTGTGTGTAGGGTCTTTTTAGAAAAGGAAGGGGAGGAAGTTCTGGGAAGAAAAAGGGTATGAGGGGTGGGTAAGAATTTGGGGGTTAGTGTGTCCAGGAGTGACGGACGTATGAATCCAACCCTCCCACAGAGGTGCAACGCAATGTTCCGAGTGTTATGCTGTCCCTAACCATTTTCTCCCGATCCGGTGTGCCACGCAGTAGTGGGCGGGCGCAACTGCCACCAAGACCCGGACAACCCAAAACTCACCCCATGAACCCGGGCACCCCTGCTAAGTCACCAAATGTATCAAAACGCTTAAGGTGACCTTTGGCGGAACTGATTTTTATCCAATAAATGGTTCCCGGGGCGGCGATACCCGATTAAGGTGGATCATTTAAAAAAAGTGTAATTTTTAAATTCTAAGAGCGATAAAAGGGTGCTAAATAGGTTCAAAACGACGTGTTTAAAATTTTTTAAATTTCTGACGATCTTCTTCCTCCGGATTCACTTCAAAGTTTTGAAAATTTTCATTTTAAGGGGTTATTTCTAGTGCGTATAAAAGTTACTATGAAGCCATTAAACTATATTTTTTGTAATCTTCCACAGAATATAGAGTATATTTTTACGAAATCATTTACAAAAGTTCCAAGATTAAGTCTCGCAAAATAATGCCGAAATTTGATAGTAAGAATGTTTTTGCTGGTATTTGAATATACTGCCTTGAGATAATTTGAATTATATTCATATATATTTTTAATAAATAAATCAAAACATTTCCTCTATTTCGTGTTTTAATAAAAAAATCATTTTTAAAGGTTTATCTTACATTTGTTTAAGATTTAACAAGGGTGGATTTTTCTCAAATAAGTGAAATTTCAAAGTCAATCCAGAGGAAGAAGATGATATCCAAATATTATTTAAAAAATTACGTGGTTTTATTTCTCCATTTTACACTCTTTTATCACTACTAGACAAATCAAAACAAGATTTTTTTTCTTATACAGTCGTGACCCACTCTAATACCCATCTCCCAAATTGAAAATTTACTAATTATATTTATGTAAAGACGCCGACATTGATACAAATTAAGAGCGTACTAAAATAAAATAAAGAATATGAGTTATAGAAAAATGAAACAATTCAACTTTGTATAAACCACTTACACCACTCTATATTAATAACTAGCAACGGCTCCACACCTACCATAATAAAACATTGTTCAAAACTGTCAAATTAGTATAAGCTTTCCCTGTAGAAGTAACGTTTGTTCCGAAACCGGTCGGATTTACGCATTATATAAGTGGTTTATACAAAGTTGAATTGTTTCATTTTCCTATAATGGATAACCATAAAGTTATAGCTACATTCAAAAATATAATATGAGTTATATTTATATTTTAGAAAATATTATATTTATGATCATCATTGGTCTTGTACACAGTCATTATAAAAAAAAATCGAAATATGTCTGGAATATTTACAGTGCACCATCTTGATTATTCCACGGCATGCTCAAACAGCCACATGTCATGATAGTTTGTTTGTACTTGTCCTAAGAAGTAGCAAAATTTTAAAAGCCTTACTTCCAAGAGCACTGAAATAACTTTTCGGCAAATACGGCTAATAAAATAAAGCTCCACACATCTCCCTCCAGAGTGTTGCCCTGGATGGTAATGATTGGCATAAATATATCGTTAATGAGAGCTTTTACGAGATGGGTCCTGGAAGTAGCTGGCGGGCTGCGGGCTCACTGAGACACGGCGGATGGCTTATTACAGTATCTTTGTGGGAAAAGGGCCGTAAGACAGGAATCTGTTACGCTACTGCTGTCGTGAGTAGGGATTTGCTTGATAAGTCTATCTGAATGGACGGGGAAACAAATAGCTAGGTGATAATAATGAAATTTAATTGGCATAGGTGCTGCTTTATTATAAAGGGTTGAAATTCGGGTGAAACGGGAATGCGTCACAACTCAGTTCTAGACAAATACTCGGTTCTAATATAATGCGGTATATTCGCACCTCGGCGCGTGCCTTCCACAGCGTATGGAGCAAGGTGCCTGACAAGTCTTATCGGCCAGAGAGACAGACATCAAGCGAATGAGGGTACGAATCCTGCGAAATCCAAAAAAAAAAAATATATTTTGTGAAATACATATCCAATCTTCAAACCAATTAAAAAAAAAACAAGTAAAAGAAAGAAAGCGACAACTAGCGACTTTATAGTTTCACTTCTACCGCGTGTGAATTACACACTCTGGTTTTTTTTGTTTTTGTTATTTTTGATTGAAAATAAATACATAATTGGACATCGAAATGACATTAACGTTTTATACTCAGAAATCGCGGGTTATAAACCCGTCGGGTACGTGTTTACAACCTGTATATTGCGTTTTAAAACTGCATCTTCGATATAAAGCAAAAAATCTTCTTGATAGGAGATTAAAATTTTCAATATTTTCGTTGATGAGTTCTGGCATTATATCGTTGGGAACATCACTCCACACTATTCTCATTTTGTTAATTTTGAAATTAACATATTATAATGTCCAGACGTTATAACAATGAGCTCTATACTTTGTTTAAGGAGCTAAACGTCGCAAAATTTATAAAATTGGGAAGACTTCGGTGGCTGGGTCATGTGGAGAGAATGACCGAGCATCAAGCACCAAAGTCCCTGCTGAACTCAAGACCAATAGGGCGAAGGAGCCTGGAAAGGCCAAGACCAAGATGGAGCGACAACGTCCTCAAAGACATATCTATCTTGAAGCTTCCAAACTGGAGAGAGCTGGCACAAAACCGAGATGAGTGGAGGAAGACTCTTGAGGAGGCCAAGACCCACCAGGGGTTGTAGAGCCAATACTGATGATGATGAATGTCCACACAGGAGGTCCTGAGGAAAATAATTTTCTTCAGGGCCTGTGTCATCTTTGGGGACGCTGTGAGGGGCGTATTTTTAGGAAAGGAAGGAGAGGAAGTTCTGGGTATGAGAAATCTGGGGGGGGTAAGTGTGCCCAGGAGTACGAAGACGGAAGTATGAATCCATCGCTCCCTCTGGGTTGCAAGGCAGTATTCCGAGAGAATACGGCTGTAGAAGTTAAAGAGACTCCCTCAACCATTCTCTCTCGGCCTGTCACCAAACGTAGCAAGCCACATGGGGTGAGTTGGCAGAGGAGTTGATTTTCCAATAAATGGTTCCGGGAGCGGCTGTACCTGTACCCGCTCCAAAATGGTAATTGTTTTCGAGCCTGAATTAAATTTAGAACATCTAATTAAGGTAGGTATCACAAGGTTCACAGGACCGATAGTATTGCGAGCACCCGTCAAACTGGTTCGAACTAGTTTGTAACACTTGCCCGCAGTCCCCTCTTACCCCGCAGAGGCCCACTACACAAATAAGAATATCCTCATTCTGATTTACCGGATGTCCTGATAGAGTCTAATATAGAATAAAAAATATAACATGGTATCAAACAAAGTTTGAATAAAAAAGCTTATTCAGCCACCGCGAAGATCTATTTTTGAATTTTCAAATGTCAGCGTCTGATTTGGCTCTCCCTTCCCGCCAAATTCCAACTGACAAGTGACAGGAGGTTGACATGATAAGTTATTTGGGAAGACATGGGACGTGTACCTTAACTTCGGGGTTCCAAGGTTAAAAATGTTAATTTACTGAAATACGCTTGTAAATTGTAAAGTATTTTAAATAAATTGACTAGTCACACAATTTAAAAAAAACGCAGTTTTTGAAGCAAATGGCGGGACCCAATTAAGAAAATATATTATTATCATCAGGAAGGTATGTACCTAAACCAAATATATATACTGCAGGAAGTTAAAGAAACTCCCTTATACTAAAACACCAATAAGAATAAACGCTTGACATGACTTATGTTTAGTATCTGAATTGCCAAATGATTGACTTTTCAGATCTGACCATTAGAATCCTCCAGCACGTTTGAAGCTATCCTGTATTCAGATTTTCTTATAATTTAGATTTTTTTTAATATTCCATTACATATTATGTAATAACTAGCTTTTTCCCGCGGCTTCGCTCGCATGGTATTAGGGGATTTTCACTCAGCCTCCTCCACCTTCCCTCTCCCCACACCACTCATCCATCAACCCCGCTCTCCCTCCCCCTCCTCCACCCACCCCTCCCCAACTCCACACCCTCCTCACTCCACATCCCCCCACCTTCCTCCACCCTCCCCCTTCCCTTCCCCCTCTTCCACCCCACTCCGCCTCCTCCACTTTCCTTCTCTCCACTCCACTCCCCCCATCAACTCCCTCTCCCTCTCCCTCTCCCTCTCCCTCTCCCTCTCCCTCTCCCTCTCCCTCTCCCTCTCCCTCTCCCTCTCCCTCTCCCTCTCCCTCTCCCTCTCCCTCTCCCTCTCCCTCTCCCTCTCCCTCTCCCTCTCCCTCTCCCTCTCCCTCTCCCTCTCCCTCTCCCTCTCCCTCTCCCTCTCCCTCTCCCTCTCCCTCTCCCTCTCCCTCTCCCTCTCCCTCTCCCTCTCCCTCTCCCTCTCCCTCTCCCTCTCCCTCTCCCTCTCCCTCTCCCTCTCCCTCTCCTTCTCTTCTTTCTATTAGTGAAAGAATTTTTTAAATCCATTCAGTAGTTTTTGTGTAAAAGAGTAACAAACATACATCCATACAAACTTTCCCCTTTATACTATTAGTAGGATTATTTATCTATAATTTTTTTAATATTTAAGAGAAAATTAGAAACACAAGCGAGGTCTCTACTGTTCAACTATTAGTAGGTACATATTATGTGGTGTCAAGTATGATAATATGCACTGTAAATGAGATATATATTTTAGTAAACACCTCACTAGAAGATCCCGTGCTGAGGTGTTGACGTTTTTTATATAGTAATGTTGTGAATTGATTGTATCAGTATGTTAAAGAATATCATAAGAAAGCCAAAATATACAGATAATAATTAAAGCTAGTGTTATTTTAATGGTTCTTTTATTTTATTCAGTTACGAAAAATAATGTTCCTTTTGTTTTTAGTCGGACCGAAGCGTTATTTACGTTATTTTTTCGTGTGTGTTTTGTAAAAATTTCCAATAATGGGCATTTAGGTGTTTATTTGCGTAGTGCCATACTTAAAATAGATTTGTCCGCGGGAAATAAGAAAGTTATAAGAAATAACTAATACTTGTAAAATATTTTAATTAGTATAAATTACCTAAGCCGGGTGTTGAATTTAAGACCTCATCATCCGGAGCCATGAAGCTTACAGCTCTCAGGATAAAAATCATACATAGATATATGATTGTAGAAAATGTAAGGAGCATGTGGCAGAAAAGAGGTCTGATAAATACTTACAGTCTATAAAATGATCATGCAGCCGAACTACAAGTAACAAGGAACTCCTGGAATACTTTACCCCGTCTCGTCATGTAACCCTGTCACCCTGATTTATAGAAATCCGTTCCACAATGTCTGCTAATTGTGGAATTCTGTTGGGGCGTTTGACGTTGTTTGGGGAAATATTTCTATTCTTGTGGAATTCGGTTAAATTATTTACTTCGTGGTGTGTAAGTGAAGCAATTCGTTTTATCTATTTTTGTTTTTAGATTTCCTATGCAGCGGAACAAATTATTCAAATATCTACTAGGTAGTTACGACATTTATATATTTATTACATTTCGTATCGTAACAAAATTTCAGGTTTTGGTTCTTAACAAAAGTGGTTCAAAAGCTGGCTGATGTTAAAAATTTTTGCATTTCTCTACGTATTTTAAACTAAAATCCTCCGCCGCGTCTCTCTGTCTATTCGCGATAAACTCAAAAACTACTGAACGGATTTTCATGCGGTTTCCACCAATAAATAGAGTGATTGATGAGGAAGGTTTAGGCGTATATTTTGTCAAGGTTGTGAGTAAATTGGTTGAAATATAATAATGTCTGTATGTTGTGGACGAGCGGGCTGGCAAGCGGGCGGTGTGGATTTGATTTGTATGCAAATTAACAGATGGCGGTGTGAGTTAATTTATTGTGGTTATGAAGCTTGGATAACCATCCAGAAGATAGTGTTGTGTTTCGTTAGCCACAGCAACACGTGGCCGCGTTAGTTAACTAATTATGCATTTAACATTAAAAAAAAATGTTTCATCACAAATTTGTGAAGTAATACATTCTTTCCTAAGTTTTTAATTGTGCTCAGGAAAGGACTGCTCGTTGAAATAAAAGTTTTGATTACGTGACAACAAGTATTCAAAAAAGTGAATAACAATATTTTTAAAATGACAAAAGTATGTAAATAATAATAGATCAGTTTATTAGATATTATTTATATGCAAGGAAGTACCTTAAAATAAATCTTAAGTGCATAGTTTAAATAAAAACATGCTAAAAATTGTTGAACATAAATTTCAACAGGAAAAATTGTATCAAATTCATAGAAGAAGCAGGCAATTGACTGTATTAAATACCTAGGCAGGTACTTATTTCCAACACAATATTAACCCGATCCGTCGCATGGGGTCTTTAAAAACCTAGTTTTACAGAAATGCTGATTATGTACTTTTTAAATATTCCTTACTTTAGGTAGCTTCCTAAAAGGGATATACTTGACGCTAGTGCCGCCAACATTCAGTCTGCGCATGTGCGATGTGAGATACAGACTTGTGTTTAGGCGTGAGACTCAAAAAAATCAACAAAATACGATGAAAAACCAAGTTTATACGTTTTTTCATTGTATTTTGTTGTTTTTTTGTTATAAGTCTGTATCAATCTCAAATATTTATAAGTTTGATCGAAATTGGTTAAATTTTTTTGAAGTTTTCTATTAAAAGAGGATGATGCAAAATTATAAAAAATGTTCCCTGTTGATTTAAGCTTTTACATTGAAATAAATATCTAATTTTTAATATTTCTTTTTAATTCAATGCAATCATTATCGCCCGACTATATATAATTAGTTAAAAAAAACTTATGAAATGTAACCTATAACAACAATTTAATCATATTAATTTTTGGGGTCCTCAGAGACCCCGCGCGACACCTCGCGTTAGAAAAAAGACGCGGCGGGCGGAGGGTTAAAAACTGGTTTAATATATTATTTTTTTAATTCATTTTGAGTCAGAATTTTCAGCCGTCTGTTATAAATCTTATTGTAATTGTTTTTTGTTATGTATTTTAAAAAATAATAATATTTTACAAATTTGAGCCATACGTACATGAAACAAGAATTAATATTTGGAGTTGTACTTTGTTTTCCCTCAATTTTGCATTACAATAAGCAAATTTAAAAGCACATACTCCCTTTGGCATATCGTTACCGCGAAAAAATCATTTTGCTGCATAAACGGATGACAAAGGAACATGACAGATTGCTTTCTCTCGATACAGCAATTCTTTCAGTTATGCAAGTATCATCCCTGAGGTGCGTGCGAGGGAGAAACACTATTACCCGTAGGGGATGTTAGATAGGGATGCGAGGGTCCCGGAAGTGTCATGGCGGCCGGCGAAGGATTTTGGCGGGATGATTTATGACATTTGGAAAAAGAATCGCTTCAGTTGTCACTGTTTTCTGTTTTACGGTGGAATATTGTATTCATGACGTGTTTAGTGATTAAATTGCAATTCGGATATTTCAGAAAGCCAATCGGTTGGAAATTATAAACCAAAATAGTTTTGTGAAAACGAGGGGTGGATTTTTAAAGGGAGGTATATTCGAAAAAAATTGTTAACCTGAAAAAAGGGTATCATTGAAGAAGAAGATAACCATAATAATCTAAACGAAAATATGAAATAGAACAAGACACAGAAAACAGAAAAAAGATAATGGTCGCAACTGGGACTCGAACCCAACTCAGTTGCGACCATTGTCTTTTTTCTGTTTTCTGTGTCTTGTTCTCTTTCATATTTTCGTTTAGATTGTTATTGTTATCTTCTTCTTCAATGATATATCACGTTGATGGGAATAACCTTCAAAAGTTATAAAAGAGAGTTTTTCTTATAAAAAATTGAAAAAAAGGTACCCATTTAATATAGTGGTTTTAGCGTAGAAATTCACTTCCATGACTTATGATATCCTTCTCCTCCCCACTACTTTCAGCCTCACAACACACCTGAAATTGGTGATGTCTTAGACCCACTGGCTCCAGAAGTTGGAGCTGTTCGGACTCTTGTGCGATGCTCACATAAAAAATAGAAAAAAATACGAATAATATAGAATAAAATTTGTTTTCCAGTTCGGCGTTTAAATGAGAAAATATTGAAAGTAAAGCGTTTTGTTTCCCTTTTATTTATTAAATTTTAAAAAAAAACTAGCAAACATCCTTATAAAGTACTTTAAGTAGCTTGTTAATGCCATATTATCGACCCCTTCGAAAATGTTGACGTATTATAGCACAATCTTCTGTTTTATGAAATTTATACTTTGTACACATGTATTTAATCAAAAAATTACCCACGACGTCAAAAGATTAATGATACGTTATTATTTAAAAAAGAAAAAATCTCACCGATACGTTTTACCACACCATCATTACTTTGCAAAGAAATAATGTTTTTGAACACAAACATATTTGGCATTTCTCTTTATAAAAATGTGAAGTTAGTTTAAAATTACAAAAGATCAATAAAGTAATAGTTTGTATTGAATATGGGCAATTTAAAGGAAGAGGCTATAAATAATTGCACGGCGCATTGCTTCCGGTGTAAAACGTTCTGGTTGACTACAGCCTCACAATGGAGCTATTTGGCGATATAAAGGGTGGAACGGGGTGAGATACCCGTTGTGTTCCTGTCAAGGAGGTATTTGTGCTCGTGGTTTTGTGAATGCCTGACAATGCGATATCATTTAAGTATTTGCAGATATGAGTTGTATGTATACATGTACCTACTTGTTTCTTTTAACATTTTAGATTATTCTTATTTTATAATTGAGAACTCCAGTCCAATTTAAAAAAAAAAAAAAATTATGAATTTTTTTAATCTTCTTACATAAATAACTGCATTTTTATTTTTGTTTTTAGAGTTAGTTTTAATAGTTAAAATAATTATCAAAGTTTTAATTTTTCAAGGTCCCCCGAAAACCACCGTATGTGTGGTGAATAGTGTGACGTTATCACTCCTGAAAAATTACTATAGAATCGGGCAATCAGCTAATCAACTACCGCCATTTTGAATTCCGTGGTTCGAAGTATTCTCCCTAGAAGAAGCATTACTATTTTTTTTGTGCGGTAGCTTTTGAATATTTTAAATATAATAGAGATAAACTAATAAGAGATACCTATGTTCTCACAACTGAATTATTTAGGCCTAAATAATGTTTCAATAAACACAACAACTAAATGTCTATAAACAGTATGTAAATAAACGAAAAAATTAATTCGATGGCTTGTGTCATATCATCCATTCCCTTACAATGACTTAACGGTCACGTCACAACACGCAGGACAGTGACGACACCACTAAAATTTCAATAATGCCAACTTGACGGCGTATTTTTACGACCCGATTAAAAATGGACTTTTGATTAATTTTTTAAAAACTTTGCGTTTAATATTATTAATTAAAACTTATATATTCAGAATCAGCGTTTATTGGTCTATATGAACATATTTTTTAAAAGCCATAATATTTTTCACTGGAGTTCCTTATTGTATGTTTACATTGTAGACGACTGACGTGTGAATATCATCAGTTATTTAAATATGTCACCACATTTTACACTTAGCCTGTAAATACTGGGAAAAAATTGTGCTTGGATAATTCAGGTTTACTTTGGTTTCCAGAAAACTCTCTCATTCAAAATAGGTTTGGTAGGTTTTAATTTTTCTTACCTTTATTATATTATATATTCCGTTCAAAATCCAAAAGGAGAACTCGATTTTGAGAAAGACCACCATTCAAAATTGAAACGTTGCTTGAAATGACAAATGACTTTAGCCGTGTTTGGTAACAGATCTGAATAGCGTGATGCTTACCCACCTTCGTCTTCCTCATCTATATGCCCTCTCCACTTACCTTCAGCCTCATAACATACCCCAATTGGGTATGCCATAGTCTCACAGGCTCCAAGTGGTTGGGAGCAGTTGTTCGGTATTCAAACCATTCTTTTAAAGTATTTTCATTATTATTTCATAACACGTATTCTACATCTACCCTTTTGGAAGCCATTGGCCTTTTTAGAAGCAAGCATTAGTATTTTTTTTTACAAGCTATAACTTTTTTTCTGTTTTCCTAAACCTATTATTTTTTTAAATTATAAAGTACCTTTTTTATGGAATTAGTATTTCACAAAAAGTAAATAAATATTGTTTTATTTTGTACCTGTGGTGCACACAAGCGTACACACGCGGGTGTAGATACCAATACAACAATCGCTCTTCTTTTGAAGATCTCCTTCTGTTCAACAATAAGAAGTCTATCTCCCGATCTTTTATGCAAGGCAGCTTCCGTTATTCGTTAATCTTGACGCCAAACGAATCCGTTGTGCGACTATTAGCAGCGTTACGCTTGAGTCGACCTAACGACGCCCGTTAACGATGCCATATCGGCGCGGCGTCGATTCTCTACGAAGGGCGTCGCAATTAGAAGGCTTGCATAATAAATTATTGGAATACCCTCATCGAAGGAGGGAGGAAAATCAAAGTAAATGAAAAGTATGAATCAAACGAGAAACTATTACTAACAATACGAAATAGCCATGTTTAATGTAATCCTTGTAAGTCGGTATTTTCCTCACATTTATTTAAAAACAATAGTTTTGTCACCGGAATCATCAAACTGATTAACTTCCCTGTCGGTCAATTGGAAATTATTAAATAAATAAAATAAAAGTCACAGAGGTCACACAGTAACTGTTAATCATTATACTTTCAAGTTTTATAAAAATTTTCTCCTTGTTTAAATAATCGTTATAAAACAAATGTTCTTCCTTCCTACTTAATCTTCCTGTACTCGCGCGTTGGTCACACAGACCGACAAATCAATAATTCGGTGTTTTCTCAAAAATTAACAAACAACAATGGTACTTTTTTAGTAGCTTCTTAATTTGTTGCTAGACATTGTTTAGTGCGGCACGCGCATTGGTGCTGGGTGGAGGTGTGACACTTATTTACTGTTATCGGTATTTTAGGTAGGTAACAATTACTACCCTAAAATCCTAAAAATGATTCATTCTTATTTTTATAATATTTTATTGTTCTCATTTATTAGATTTCAGAGTTTTTTTTAAATTAACATACGAAAAAGTTTATTTTTTGTTATTAAGGCTCTGCAACCGGGATCGAAAAGAAGAAGATGGAGAGATACGAAATTACGAATGTTCGAAGAGAGCGCTAACATTTACAGCGACAAAATCGATGCGAAAATGTTTAATAAAACACGACTCGTTTAAAATTGAGCCAAAATCTCGCGGGCATTATCTTAAACAGCATTTAAAGAAACACTGTGGATTTTTCATACATATAACTTGTAAAATAACTGGAACAAAGTGTTTATAATAATTTTTGGAGCATACTTTGCGATTTTTTTCTATCGAGGGAATTTTATATAATTTGCGTTTCGGCGCGGGCAAGGTCTAGATATTATCTTCAAGAATAACATATATTTTTTAAGAGCTTTAAAACTTACCTTGTTTAAGGGAAATACGTAATAAATCGGTAGAAATCCGGGTTGCGGGCCCTAAAGTAAGAGTAAAAAAAATGTTCTTTTTAAGAGGTCGAGTTAAAAGTCTGTTTCTTCCTAATAAAGTAAAAGTTATAATATTTTATTTTTTTATTAATTCAATTTAACCCCCTTCTGTATAATAAATACCAATAAAAAGTACATAATTAAAATAATACACAATATATGAAACCTCGGTCTGAGACAAGTGCGCGGGTACATGTGTTGTACCGTTCGACGCGAGTATACAAAGGCTAAATAATCCGTATAAAACGGATGTTTCCTTCCTAGTTAATATAAAATTGAAATTCTCTGGTTTATATAAACAGGGTGAAGTATTATCATATTGTTTTCAAAATTTCAATTCCTAACCCCTGCTATTTACTTGCTGAAAATGCCGAGAATTTTGAAACTAACTATCTGGAAAAACACAAAAACAATAAAGCACAATGACGTCCATTATAGTTGCCAAAAATATGAAACCTCATCATAGCACCATAACGATTATCCCCTCGAATAAAAAAGCCAACTTGATTGATATAGGCTGAGACAAAGTCAGATTTTACCAGTTAATATTTTCATTTTAGCAAGTCACCTTTTTCGAAGTAATTATTTTTATTAATCCTTGCCTTATTCAGGGTGGGTGTTTCCGGGCGCCGCGACGCCCCAAGTCTCTTCGCGACGCCGGAGAAAAACGTCATAAATCAAATGCACAGCCTCTCTTAATCCACTTGTATTAATGTCGAGATGCGAGTCGGGATTACTTAGCCGCTCATTGTGCGCAGAACGATGGGGAAAATTGGAAATCAGTAATTACCAAGAATGTTTACACGACAAAGAATTTCCTCAATATTTGATTCGTTGTTTTATATTTTTTTATTAACATAGTTATATAGCACTGCGTTATGCACTTTCGTCAACTGTGTTCATTGAGGATAATCATCTTAGGATTTGTTCCGTAGTTTATCGGTGTTGTGAACAAGGGTTTGATTTTAAATGACAAATCTGCAATTCCAGTTTTCCAATGCAAAATGTTCAAACTCAGAAATCTGATTGCAAGAACCTGCAAAAAAATTGATCTTTGAGCAAAGGGGTCGTCCATTAATCACGTGAAAGGGGGGGGGGGGGTCGGAAAAAAAATCACGAAATATCACAAGGAGGGAGGGGGGGGGGGGGATATAATGAGATATCGCGTGTATTTATTTTTCGTTGTTGAACGCACGATTTCTAAACCCAACAGCGGCGCGTGACCAGTCAAAAACAACCTGCAACTTTATTGTCTGTCTGGACATTTTTATCACAATGCTTAATTTTCCAAAATTTAATCAGATTAACCTGTATTTAAAGAAAATGTTCTGAAAAATTTCAATGTATTTTGAACTAAAAAAAATACGTGTGATTTTGAGGAGGGGGGGGGGTAGTCTAAAATCTCACCTCATATAACGGGGGGAAGGGGTTAAAAAGTTGCTAAAAAACATCACGTGAAATTCAAACAAATTTTTGGAAATCGTAGGTCGTAGCAACACTTTTCAGCAAGAAGCGTCATTATAAATTGGCTCTGGTCTGAATTTTATGGCAATTCAAACTAAATCTTCTTTTGGTCAAAGAAATTATTTTTATCAAGCTCCACTCATATTTAATAGCCTTCCAGAACATATAAAGTCATGTAATTCCTTGTACACTTTTATAAAGAATCTTAAATTATTTGTTTTAGACGAGGATTGCCAATTAATTTTCTCTACTTTGTCCTTTCTAAATTATTAGCTAAATGAGTATGTTTATAAAATAAGCTAAAATAATTTTTATTTTTGTTTAAACTGTTTTTTTTTTCATCTTCCTCCTGCCAAATCTATAGCATGTTAAATTATATACATATATTTATTATTTACGACTTAATCCTTAAAAACAAAACAAAAAAATACTTTATTTTATTTTATTTTGAATCAGATCTCAAAACTATGGTCACCCTAAAATCTACATTAATGTACTACCTAGCGCCATCAGTTTAGTGGGTACCCATAATCTCAATCTGTAAGAAATACAACAATATTGTTCTTTCAAAATCTGTATAATTTTGTGTTATTTTGTTAACTTGTATAATTATTGTTAACCTCAACACAGGCTTGTCCTAGTGAGGTAACAAATTGTATTGTAAACATTTTTACCTACAGTGTAAAGAAACAATAAATAAATAAATAAATAAATCAAATTATTTTATAGAGCTTTTGAAACCAATTTTGTCTGTCAACAATTTTGACAAAAAACTAAATGTTTTAATTGTTCATTCAATAAAAAAAGTTTAAAAGTGGGCGTTGATGTTTTAACGAACCCATTTAAAGAAGAAAACGGATCGCTAATATGGTATGAGTAGATGGGAATTGCGTTACAACAATTCGCTATTTAAAAGACGTTAATGAAGAAACTTGTATTTAAATTTTTTTAATTTGTTTTTATTTTATATTTAAATTGCGATCTCTATTTACCACTGTTACTTAATTTTTCAACACGTGGTCTTTGTACGTAGGTAAATAACAATAATGTACCCGACAAACCACCACAAAACCCCACCATCCAAGAGTAACCCGCGTTGGTTGAACAATGATTTATGCTCAGGGATGATTTATTTGTCACTTCCTCCCGTCCCACTCAACACACCGCGTAGATAAAGTATTCAAATGTGAGATTTCATCTCTACTTTGCTAGGTACAGAATGAAGAGACAATTTTTAAACTGTATGAGCTAGTAATGGTATAACGGCCAGCGAAAATATCTTTTCATTTAATGTATTGGCATACTTCCACGCAGAGACTAGGTATTTACACAAATAAAGTGTGTTATGAGTTTAAAGCTAATCTGAAAAACAAAATACTTGATCAAAATGTTTTTTACTTACCCAGATGTATTTCATTTCACGTTAATGGAATACGTATGGAAGTTAGTGTTTCGTGTAGTTATTACTATTTAACAAGAGTTAGTGAACATATCTGAAGATTCCGGATTTTTAAGAATAGTTATTACTATTTAACAAGAGTTAGTGAACATTTCTGAAGATTCCAGATTTAAAATTTTCGAAAAATTTCTGACTTTCATTGCGTGATCCATATTTCACATTCATGTTAACAATATTTTACATTCACCTATACTACTTAATAATAATTAATTAGGTTTAATGGTTTTGTGAATTTGGATACTAATTTAAAAAAAATTAATTTACTTTCGATTACTTCAGTGTTGTGTTTTATGTATTATACATAAGGTAGTATATTTACTATTGTTGTACTATGTACGACATTTAATCAAAAATATTAACATGCTATTGTGGTGGTCGTAAAAACTGATAACTTGCACTAAATAGTTTAATATCAAATTTACAAAATATACACAAATATATATTTGTTAATTTATTTAATATAATGGTACAAAAATTTTTTTTTTATTCATTAAAGAAAGTTTGTTTTTTCTAAAATACATTATTTAATACGTCTTACAACTTTTTAAAGAGCAATGCTCGTGTTAAAAAGGTGGAGGAAAGGAATGTAAATCACAAAATTTAACAATGGAAAAACAATAAATTTTTTACATATACTTATATATAAAACGAAGAATAGAAAATTAACAGTAAAAAAAAATTATAATCAATTTTTATATATATTTAACGAATAATAGATAAGGAATATAACAAAATGAAGAAGATGAGGTTAAAAACAATAAAGAAGAGAAAAATAAAGAAAAAAAAGGTATCCGATATTATAATTGCGTTGAGAAAAAAGTATTTAAGATATAGTGATTGTGATAGTGATAGTTTATATATAAAAAGTCTTATTGATTTTTTAAATTTTTATTTAGTTTGTTTTCAGTCTTAAATTAAGTGGTAATTGGTTAAACCATTTAACTCCAATATATTTCTAGAATTGTTGAGCTGTGGTGGTGTTACAACGCGGGACAGTCATAGATCCAAGAATATTTGATCTAATGCTGTTTGAAAAAGGAGTAAAGCTCTCATTATTGAAGTAATCTTTTCGTGTATTTATGTCATCCATTCAAATGTACCTTGACATATTGTAGGTATTATAATAACCGCTGTGCTAGCAATTATTAGTAATACAATGTAAAGACCAGAAGTTACTTTTTACCAAAAGAAATTTAGATTTCGAGAAAAATTCGAAGTTTGTATTAAAACACTGGCAAAAGTATTTAGCGACTAAAGCAACGTCGATTGAAAAAAAATCACCCAAATTCAATGTACGGGTAGTTACTTCATTATCAACAAGGATAATCAGGTTATAAATGACAGTATGTTCCGAAATATGACTCCGAAAATAAGTACGGTATGATTTAATTCCTGTAAAACCACTCAATCCGCTAGAGTGGGCACGGAATTAAATATGCGAATACAATTCCCGCCAATGTGGATGGTTTAATCAATCATTGTCGGCCTTATGGGGGCGCGAATACTTAGGGGTTGTAACTTCCAACTTCCAACTCGTAACCCCGGAGGGAGTGGAAGTCAAATTCAAAGAGTGCGGTTTATACACCAAACTGCAATTATAAAGTGCCTTAAATGATCTTGTTAATCGAGATATTTGTATAGAGTTAGAAATAGACAACATTTAGGCTTATCAAATATTGTGTAGATTCATTTTTTTTTTTTTAAATTTGAAAACATTTGTATAATTTCAATCCAAATTTGTACTTTTTAAAATGTATAATATTTGGGTAATAATTGAAAATGGTGGCATAAAAACATGTTTTTTTTTAAATATTGAACACGCTATTTAAGAGTGCCCTGTTTTTTCTCTAATAATAAATGATGCATTCAGCGTTATGTGATGAAAAGTATTTGTAAAACAAATATATCTTTAACTACTCAGGCTAATTTGTTCGCTTTTAGGAACAACTCATATAGGTCCATAGTGGAAGATACTCTCAGTATCGCCCTGGTGTAAGACCACCATTCAGAATTGAAACGTTGCTTGAAATGGCATTGCCGCGTTTGGTGACCAGATCTGAATAGCCAGGTACTTTCCCCCTTCATCTTTCATATCTACCTTCAGCCTCATAACATACCCCAATTGGGGATGCCATAGTCTCGGCTTCAGACGGGAGCAGTTGGGACTCTTGTGCGGTATTCATACAAAAAAAGGTCTCATTGAAATCGTTGTGTCTCCCTTACTAGCGTGGTTAGAAAAAAAAGTAAACGGTGTTTGTAATAAAAAAATTCCACGCTTTATACTAAAATCGAAAAGTTGACCACAAAACCACAAAATAATTAAAATGTACGCTTTCGGAACTTAATATGAAAAAAATGTAACTTTGCGAATTTAGAATTAATTATTTTTTAATGAAACTAAAAAAGTTAGTAAAAATAACGTTTATAATACGTTTGCCAAATATAATAAGTTGTGTGTTTTTTCGTTATCGGTTATTTTAATTAGAAGAAACGTAAGGTGAGTCATTTTTAATACTTTTTTTATATTTGCATTAAAAATGTGTATATTTCATAACAAAAATTACATGTTTATTTTGAAGTATAAAATTTGAAATAGTATTTCATCATATTTCAAAAACAGTTTTTAATGCGTTCAGAAATATTCCATTTATTTGGATTTTATTACAAAGCGGAAATATTTTGACCTTCCGACAAAATTGGCCCGAGGCCTGAAGAGTTAACATACGCATATATTGACTGAGAGAGATTACCTTAGTTTGATAAGATCCGTCGTAGATTGCTCAGAACTCTTAGAACGAATACAGATACGAGTTCCTAATAGACGAACCAGATCAGACACGATTCTTAGCCTCCCTCCCCTCGGTGCAACACTAATTCTAAGCAGAACTCTTTCATCTATCATGCTGATCGTGCATCCAACAACTTCAACACACACTATACACAATTTGACATTTTTAACTCTGCACCACACTTCTTAAAATCACACAGATACTCCCTCGATACTCTACAATAACAATAACTATAGATACCCTCTAATACAACCACCACTCTATGAACTTCCTTTTTTTCTTCTTTTTCTCTTTTAATTTTTTGTCACGCATTTTTTTATTACTATACCTCAACTTAACCAATCCACCCATCCTACCCCCTTCCTGTTCCCACCTAAATAACTCGGCTCTTAAAATGTAATTTTTCATTAGTAAGTATCTCTGGAATCACTACACTTGTATACAATACCTATGTGGAAATTTGTAAATGGTTCAATTATTGTGAATTATTGTGACTCAATTACTATATATTATGCTCTGTTAATAAACTGTTGGTCTCCCAAATAAATAAATAAAAAATAAAAATAAGGAAATTGGTAGGCAAACGGTAAATCGTTTTAAATTTCTTACAAATTGTTCATAGCTTATCCGATTGATAGATTTATAATAATGGAAGATTTTATTAAATTAAACAAATTTCCAGGACTTCAATTTTTCTGATTAGTCGATAATAAATTTGGAGTTAGTGTAGTAGACGATGTGTTGGTGCCCATTCTTTTACACTGCTAGTACCTTACTTCCACGTGACACACTCTTAATAAACTAAATTTGAATTAAAAGCACCCCTTTAAACTTTCCCGCCACCACACCCACGAAAAGATCAGTCGCGTGGAAACATTTATTTCAACTGTCATTTCGCAAGTCATCCGCAATCATCAGAGAAACACCCCGCGGGATGCAATGACACCCCTTCAAATCCACCCTGAACTGTACACAATAAAAGTATCTATACCCTTCACAACATGGCTTAAATTCCTGTAAAGTTTGAGATTGTTTTAAGGATTTCTGGTATCGGAGTGGGGGTTGTCATCCAATTTCAGCATTTTAACATTTTGAAGAGGTATAGGCGTGATATCTGTTAAATCATGTAGGGACAGGGGAACTTTTCATCAGATGTTCACTAAGTGGAGTCTCGTATAGGATAAGGGAGATTTTAGACGTAAAGAAGTGAAGACGCATCATTATTGTGCATAATTTGATTCATTGGTGATATAAATCCTAAATTGAAAAAGTATCCGAAGAAAAATTGGTTTGGGAGAATATGAATCGAACGGGTCCAATTGGTGGTTTTTTCGATTTGGAGGCCGCGTTTTCATAGGTTACCAAAATTGGTTCCCCGACAAAATATCCTTCGAACCCAACAACATATCTACTAAAACCTTACCTAACCTAACCTAACAAAAAATGGGATCTTGTAAAGACGATAAATTACTGTTCAAAAATAGTAAAATGGGACAAAAATAATACAGATGTCATAAAGTTAGGTTAGGTGAGGTTCGGTTTTAGTAGATATTTTGTTGGGGGATGTTTTGTCCGTGGGATATTTTGTCGGGGATATTTTGTCGCGGGATGAAAACGCGCATTACCACCAAAATTATAGAACTACCCAATAGATTTGCAATTTAATTGAAGAACTTTTAATGAAAAAATAATCATGGAAAAGGAAGGTGGGTTAAGTTGAAAAAAAAGTTAAGTGATAACAACCGGTACTCGCATTGTTTCCCACATAGACATATGAATATTACTAGACCAGAACATATAGGTGAGGGGTAGAAACCAACTACAGCGGGACGCAGAGCGGGAAGATGAATTTGGTGATATGTGATTCGTCAATAACTCAATGAGTATATGGGCATCTCGCATTATACTATCACCGATTAATTCTCTCCTGCTTTTGAATGAATATACCCTTTTACAGGGGAGCGCGAATTGCTCGCCGCATAATGAACAAATTTGCGAATTCCAATTACGGCAAAGTAAAGTTCGCCTAATTTCAGAGTCCAATATTTTGTTGCGGTATTTAGTTAAGACACTTTTACAAATGTTTCATAATTTACTTACCCCGCTAAACAGCGACGAGCACACGCCATGTATCTCGAGTGATAGTGTGCGTTACAAAAACGACCATATTAATAAGTTTACAATAAAGTAAAATAATGTTTGCCTGTGGAATATAGTACGACAATTGGGTTTATTCTCCTTTTCACTTCTATTTTTACACGTTTTTAAAACACAAGCCACTATTTTTGCCGTGTTATTTCATAAAATGCACCTATGAGTGCTTGACGCTGGCTCGCAGAAGAATGATGACGTCACATTTTTTAGATTCACGCGAAGCCATACTCGATCCCAGCCGGTTCCAATAGAACCGGTATGGGGAGGGGGAAACAATACGCTTTTATCACTTGTACTGATTATATTTTTTGAAATTCGTTATTGATCCTTAAAAAACTAAATCACATATTACTTATACTAAAGATTTACGGGTCAAAAAACACAATGATATTAGAAAACTTTAGGTACTTTACTTGCTAGTAACATTATAATTCGTTTATGTGACTTAAGATTTTGAACACAACAAAGCTCCATAAAATGAAATCGTTAATTTATAACAACGTCACGTAAATAATTAATTTAGCTTCTAAATCAAATGATAAGGAAATTTACAACTTCCTTGATGTCCCGATTTAAGGGGAAAACTATTATTTTAAGTGATTCGCCAAACACTAAACTTAGATCTATTCCATTTTATACAGCACATTAAAATTAATGCAAGGAGCACTATGCAAGGACCGTAATGGCGGGGATACAATCATCTTAAGGTTTACAATATATGGGACAATGAATTAAATGCGGGATCTCCAAGGATACGGGACACGGGACGTTAATCTTGGAGACTCCTTCAACCATATTCTGAGATACTTGGAGGTGATATTGAAATGAAGGGCCGAACTGGACGCATTAGGTCAATAATAAGGGAAATTAATTAAAAATGATTTAGCGTTTTGTTGAAAAAATTATTAAGGTGTTTGGTATTTTATCACAGAATCTAGCCTCTTCATTTTTTCTGATTTGCATTTAAAAACTTCCGAGCAAATTTGAGATTATTACAAAATATTTTCTGTCGAAAATTATACACAATTTGATCCGAAATTATGACACCTCCATTAAAATTTATGTTGTACCTAATATCAATAAATAAAATTTAATTAAAAATTCATATTTCATTGGGAGTGTTGCAAATTAAATAAAAATGTGAAAAACACAGAAACTCTCATGAATTTCAGTAAAAATATTTTTATTTATTTATTTGTAAGAAACAAACAGATTTTACATAATATACCGTGATATATTACCGTGAAGTAAGTCAAGCCACAGAAGTTTCTTATGCTAAATGAAGTTTTAATATCTTTAAATTAATTTTGGGTTATTAGAAGGGGAGAGGAAGAGGAATATAGGAAAAGGATAGGAGATGCTCCCAATACATTCTATACTCTCATATTAATAATCGGTCGTACGCGTTACTTCATATCGATATTTCTTTAGGTTATTTCTTAAAAATATCAATGCTGTGAAATTTTGTATTAGGTATATTGTGCACATTCACGAGGAATTGGGATTTTTTTTCTAATATTTGTTCTACATGATGGTAAATAAAATAAATCGAATTGATCTTGACGGAATATAAAAATTTATTTAATTGATAAGTTCTGGTGAGTCCAGGCCATTATTTAGAATTTTAAACAATAGGATTTGATCAAAAATTAGACGTCGTGTTTGGAGGGATTTGAAATAGTGAAATTTAATGGATTCAGTATAAATTATATATTTTAAAAAGAACCTGTAATGAAAACCAACCAGTAGATCATTTTATTTTATGACTTGAATTCATCTATCCGTTTATTTAATTAAAATCTGGGAGGGGAGCGTGGGTTTGATTATTATTCAAATCTACAGATTATTCCGAGATTGATGAAATTTTGCACACTTGATCTCAAGATAAGAGGAAAGTCACAGTTTACATCTGATTTCGAAAAATTCGGCGTAAAGAGCGGGCTACGCTGGGTACTTCAGTTAGTTATGTATTCCACGTAAACTACCCCTGCCTGCATTAACAGTACTTCGTTACACACTATACTTATTTATTTTATAATACAAATCAATAAGCTTAAATTAAATACAAAAAGAATAAAATGTATGGTAATTGGATACAAGAAGATATCCAGTGAAAGCAAAATTAAAATTGATGATGAAATGATTGAAAATGTTACTGAAATGAAATACTTAGGAAATATATTAGATTCCAAACTAACATTCAACAAGCATGCTGAATATACAAAAAAGAAAAATGGGAAAAAAATATCTTTTTTGGGAAGAATTCGGCAAAAACTATCTAGTGAAACTGCAATCACTATCTATACTACACTATATTGCTCAACTATCCTTTTCCTATGTAACGAACGAGAACAAAATTAGTTTCAAATTCTCCAAAACAGGGCAAGAGAATAATAAATACTACGGTGAAATAGATTTTCAAAAGTAAACAAAATGTTAAAGGAACTGAATTGGCTAACCGTGAAACAGATGCTGACCTTGAATACGATGATATTTATACATAAAATAATGAACAACATTTTACCAAAACATTTTTCAAATAAAATTATATTCAACAAGGACATTCACAGACATAACACAAACACATGCAAAGAAATCAGGCTTCAAAAAAAGGACAAGGCGAATACGCAGAACAGTTTACTGTACAAAGGGATGAAGTTATATAACAAGCTACCAGAAACTTTAAAGTCCACACCAATTGGAAAGTTCAAGACGTATTGCAGGAGCTATATAAAATTACATAAAATTTAGTTTGCAATATGAAATATTATAATTAATTAGAAATTTGTAAACTTAAATGTACAAATTACTAAAATAAAATTAATAAATAATAAATAAAACAAATAAGTATATTATTGTAATGATGTTTATTTTATAACGGTATTGTGTGATATGTGTAAAAGTTTTATTCTTTTATGTTAATTTTTTTTATATATTAAAAAAATGTAGAAATCGCTTTGTTTCCTAGTGCGTTGCATTTTCACACCATCAGAAACGCAATAAAAACCTAACGTTATACATAGTTTATACAACTAAATGAGTAAACTTCACCACTGCCAGATTTTCTCTTGACAATCGCCATTCAGTACCTTCAATTCACTTCACCTGAAGTAGTTAAGTTGTAGTTGTGTGAGGAAGGCTGTGTACTGTGCACTGTAAAGGCTTCTCGTATCCGGGTCCTGCTGGTAACGGCCGTTACTCGGAATAATAACGACAACGGATTTAGTTCGGCATTTTGCATAATAGCGGAACGACCGGATAACGGATTGGCCGCAGTTTATAAACGGGAAGTTTGTACATTGCGCAGCGCAGGGGCGGTTAGTGGGTATGTATTTTATTTGGCAGTGATGATTCATTTAAAGACCCTTAAATTACAAGCATTTCGATAAGTTTTACTTGTACGAGTATTACAAAAACTTTTCGTACCTATCGTAGATTACGCTCAAAAATAATTAAGCAAGATTAAATAATAAATATTGTGGAGTTATAACAGCTTGTGGAGAGAATTAAGAAGTTTTGTGTAATATATTATAGTATATTTTGTTTAGTATAAGGGTAACCAACTAGGTACCTATATTTAAAAAATTCTTCTACTAAGATAAGTATTTATTAACCTAAGGATGGATTGTTTCACAGAATTTGAACAATTCATCAAATTTTTAAGTTGGTTTTAAGTTCTGTAAAGGTTCTGTTCAACTTCTGTAATTATATCAGAACTTTTATTCAAACAATTTAAGGTCAGAAAATTAAGTGCATTATACTTTTATCATGCAACATTACAAATTTATAAAGATAATATTAAAAATCAAGTTGCACCCTTTAAAAATAACAGAAGTCTTAGACAAACATCAATACTTCCCACTCCAAAATGTAAAAAAAAAATTGGACAATTGAGTCATAAATATCTCGGAGCAAAATTTTTTAATTCATTACCAGAAAAAATTAGAAACATGAATACCAATATAAAAAATTTTAAAACTCACCTCAAAAATTATACTGAAAACTTAAACTGAATGATATAAAAAAAGCAATACAATAACACCCCCCATACACACAAGCCTTGCTTAATTATGGGGGTACATCAAATATTCTACTATGTAATTAATTACTGTATAAAAATTATTTGTAATTAAAAAAAAAAAATAAAAAAAAAAAATAAATAAATAAATAAAAATTTAATTAAATAAAAAAAAAAATATCATTATTGGCCAGTTTATTTATTTATTTGTTTGTTTATTTAGTACAAGATTATACATGTATATACATAATTCATTAATTTTTTTGACTGCCCAACTAGCAGAATTCCCGTTTTAGGACAGTCAAATTATTATGGGTATAAACAAATGGAACATGATTTGTACAAAAAAGAAAGAAAATTGATCAAATAAAAAAAGAACAGAAATAATATAAAATATTATAAAAAAAAAAGTTTAAAACCTAGTAACTGTTATTTGTTTAGCATAGTTATTAAAATAATATAAATTTTAAAAAGAAAAAGTAGATAGGTACATATATAGGTAACTAAGATAAATTAAGAGGGTTAAAGTTGTTCCACATAATTGAAATAATAAGAGAGCGCAAATAGAACTTGAAAATTAACTTTGAAATTTGATGAATTGTTCAAATTGTGTGAAGCAACTGGCCCTAAGTGTAACGTAAAAATTATCCTGAAGAAATCAGAGCTTAAAGAGAAGAATATAGTTTATTTTAGAATTAACAATTTCATTGAAAACAGAACATTGGCGTTTTGCACCTTTTAATAGTTGAATGTATATTTAAAAAGCTCCATAGCTCAATGGAAATGAAAATGCAGGTAGAAATATTACCTTTCTTCCTTGAAATTCCCAAACAAGAATTTCACATTTCTACCGGTCAAGTTTTTCTGCAAAAAATGTTTTTTTTTCCTTATTTTATTTTTTAGGTAGGTACCTATACAAAACATTAACTTTTCGAAATTGAAGAAGAAAATTTTCATTTTTAAATTAGTGGCCACCCAGGGCTGCCACTGATTACCACTTAACGGAAGTGCTAAGTTTCATGGCTCCGTATTGTGTGTGTAAGATGACTCTATCTATTCAAATTTCTCGACCGCTCGCGCAAACAGACGCCAACCAACTTCTCAGCTAAATAATTGGAAACCCCCACCAAGACATCCCCACGTCTCTTCCTGTTATATCTACCCTTCCTCGGGCTAGGGGTGAGGTGTGGCTAGCTTTAGCCTTTGTAACTCCGAGGACACTACTCTTATTATCCTGGATATCCTCACCAGACCGATACATAATAATCAAAGGGCATCGTAAATCCTGAATTATTATTAGATACTATTTCCTAAGACTTGGCTGTTATTCGAGAAGGTAATGGATATTGTTCTGTTTTCGGATTTGAGATGCTAAATTATTTGATTGTAATTGAAGAGGTTGTTAAGATTTGCTTTTACGTGAAGACAGGCAATCAGTGAGCCATTTTAAGTGCTGTATACTGTTCACGTAACATAATTAGTTGTTTTATTATGTACCTACTTTAATATTAAAATACAAAGTGGAGGGTGCAAGTTACTATTATCAAACTAATGTCTACTAATAATCTACTGTTAAATGAATAGGGCGTAAGTATTTATGTAATATTTTATTGATAAATTTACATAATCTTAAAAAAAGCACCAATGTGACAAGGTATCGCCATATTAGTTTGTTGGGAGCCATTAAAATTGGCCAATAAAATATTATGTAAACCTGGCAACTTGCATGGCTATTCGTATTTATTATTTTATTATTTGGCATAGATACATAGAAAACGTACAGTCAATATATGTACGAGTCAGTATATGTACGAGTAACTATGCCAAATACGCCAATACGAAAAACCATGTAAGGTGCCAGGGTAAGAACCTACCTAAGTACATAAGCATCGACAAATAAAGAAATTCATCGATGAGTGTAGACGTTAAGCATTATTATTTATTTTTATTCTTATAATTCTCAGTTTGTGCCTGAAAATTTTAGAATTATCAATATATATAATAAAAGAAAGTCCAAAAAACGTGCGGCCCGCAAAAACTCAAAAACGAGTCCCGGTACTATAAAGGGAGTTATATGGTGTGGTAAGTCTCTATCCCCCCTCCAGGATGACGGTTCCCGTTTTTACCTAAAGGGCGTGTTTTTGAAGATATAAGGGCTGGATGTTCCGTCCTCTTGAAATTTCTAGAATTTCTTTTCCGGAAAGTTCTAGAAGGTTCTGGAAATAGTGGCAGAGTATGTTGTTTAATGTTCGGGAAAGGGGAATCGAGAATATCATTGTGGAACATTCCAGAACACTCTCGAATGTTATCCTGAGCGAAGCCGGGTGACCCAGCTAGTAGGTAATAATTTTATCACTCGAAGAAATAACTGTATCGAGCAGGTATCTACTCATAATTAATGACAATACAATTTACATGTGCAGTTTATTTTAATAATTTAAAATGTAATGACAATGACCAGAAGATTTTATAATATGTTATTTTACTGCTATTAGCAGAAAAGCAATGTTATTGCTATTTAAAAAGTGGGGAAGTGGCGTAGAAGGTGGTTGGTAGAAAGTAGATAGTAATGAGGATGGTAGATCGTAGAAGACGTCAACGATACCCGAGGAAGACATGGCACGATCAAATGAATCAGATTTTTAAGGCTGGCCACATCAAGAGTTAAAAAAATAGAAATGTATGAGATGATGTATGAGTAAGAATCGGTGTGGGCCAAGACCGAGTTGTTGTTTTACTATGTACCTAGGGACACGAAAAAAGTATCGATACTTTGTGTTATCGTGTACTTTTCCTTTCGGTACCGATACTTTTGTACTCGATACTTTATATTCGATACTTTTACTCAGTGAGTATTTTTTGGCAAGTATTGATACCTTTAAAAATTTGGCTAAGCGGCTCATGTTTACATTTTTTCATTGTCATAAATCAGGTTTTAATATTAATATGATGTTTTGTTCCAAAAAAATCATATGTCAACTCAGAAGCCTCCGAAACTCCACATTTAGAATAGTGATAAAAAAAATAATGTCCATAACTGGTAAAGTAATAAATAAATAATTTAATAAATTAAAATATCTCGACTGTCCTGCCAAAACAAATGGCAGAGAAAAAAATCTATTGCAAAAATTTTGTTTTACTTTTTAGATCGTGTTTTAACAGGGTGGCTGTATTTCGTTATTTATTTAATTATGCACCTTTAGTTTTGCCGTTGATTATATACATAAAAAAATTTCACTTTTTTATGAATATCTATGATAGCAATTTGTGAATTTACAGGTCCTTTTTAATTACTGATAGTACGTACTTAAATTTGATTGTTTTTTTTTCCTTTCACTGACGTTGACGTCCTTGTACCTTTTCTAACTAAAATACATAGAGAGGTTGATATATAGTTAGCCCGGTCAGAGCTGTAAATCAGACCCTATGAAATGTACTCGATACTTCGAAGTATCGATACTTTTGTTTCAATATTTTTACGAGTACGATACTTTTTTCCGATACTACTCATGAGTACAGTATCGATAATTTCTATTCGATATCGTGTCCTTACCTACCCCTACGGGGAAATGGCGTGACAGTTAGTTTGTTAGAGGAGTGATGTTGGTATTTTTTACCTCTTGTGCATATAAATCACAGAATCTGTGAATAAGAATACATATTTCTAAACATATTTGCCCAATGCCGAGAATGCCGAGTCCTTACATATTTACTTAATCTGAAATCGCGTAGTGTATCCTTTGACTTCCAAACTCAATTTGTTTTCTATCTCCGATCAAATATTTACCATCGCTAATCTCCTGCGTCCATCTGACCTCCGTACCGTTCATTCCTGCTACCAAGCGGGCTTCAAACATGCCCGATTATCGGAGGATTAATTCGTACGGAATGAGCATTCGTCCGCTAATATATTATTTAACTTTAATGTCAACAGTTGGCTGAGGAATAAAGTGTGTGTTTAGCGACAGAAAGGGTTGCCGCTTCAATGCCCGCCGGGAACAATGGGCGCCATGGACATTTGTAGAGCGGCAACGATGGGGTTAGGGGAGCGGGGCAAATGGTCCCGCTGCGTGTTGTGTTCTAAGCCATGCATTTTTAATTTTATGCTCATTTTTATTTCCGCGTCGGGTTCGGTGGTCCGCATTTTTTGGCAAAATATGGGGTATTAATTAAATATTGATGGGAATTTATGGGATTAACTTTTTTTGGGTAAAATGCTTTTGTACTTTCATTTTATGACAGAAGAAAATAATGTGGGAGGTGTGTGGAGAATTAAAATAAATAAAAAAAGGATGAAGGGAAATATAAAAGGTAATGATGTAATGATTTCTAATGGGTAAAAAAACTTCCTTATTTAAACCTATTGAATGCCAGGGTTTTTTTGTTTGTTTGTTTGTTTTTGAATATGTATTTATGTATGTATTTGGCCATACATCGTGTGAAATCTGGGAAAGAATACTTTTGAAGTAATATTTTGTGCATTTATTTTGAACTATCGTTTATTTTATTTACCGAAACACACTCGGACAATAAACTATCGATGAAAACAACATTACTTGTAATTGACGGGTTTATCGAAGTTTTTGTGACCGGCCATCCACTGACTTCGACAGTTCATTTCGCAGTTAAAAATGACAGCCAAATTCCACAGATAATTCATTTTAAAATATCCTGGTGCTGCCAGGTGAATGAAACTTTTGGCGGTATTGGGAGCACTGTTGGCGAAAGCGATTCTGACCTCGTTCTTGATACGGTTTCTTTATACATAAGGGTCAAAATCGCATATTAATTTTTTTTGTGGTAAATGTGTATTAGGACCACTTAAAAAGCGATGAAAAATTTGAATAAATGAATAGCAAAATAAAACTAATGCAACGAATGCTTGAAATATCTTTAGCCGTGTTTGGTGAATTTTAACAATATTTTTCGATAATCAATTTCTTGTTGAAAAGAAAACAAAAAAAAACAAGTCATACCTTATTTTATGGTCATTGAATATTAATAAGCTCCTTAGCTCATGATATAAATAAGGCTGGAGCTGAAAAAAGTTCTGAGCAAGAAAATCGCAGAAAAAAAGTTAAGAAAATATAGCTGCAAATTTCGTGATGGCAGAGTTCATCGCTCGGTAGCCTTTGATGGATCGCTACACAGATTTTTCACGAGACGAAAGGACTTATCTATATAAATCTATCTTCTGTATAAATAAAAATGAATCGCCGGAAAAACGCCCATAACTTCAGAACGATTGCACCAAATTGGATAATTCATTTTTTTTGTGTTCGTTATTGTCAGGACAAGGTTTGTATAAAACTACTGGTGAGCTGTGGTATTACGAAATTTGTATAAAAAATTGCAATTGGTGGCAAGCGAGCTGTTTGAAAACTGAATGTATGGAATGCGGGAGGAGGGAGGGGAACTCGGGTAGGGGGTTCGCGGGAGGGGGGGGGGGAGGGGAACCCAGAGGAGGAGGGGAACCTGGGAGGGGGGAGGGTAACACGGGAGGGGGTTTAGCGGGACTGGGAAGGGGGTGGAGTGGTGTGGGGAGAGGGAAGGTGGAGGAGGCGGAGTGTGAACGCAAGAGGGGAAGGGGATACGGGAGAGAAAGGAAAGGCGGAAGGGGAATGGTATGAATGGGAAAGGACACGCAGGGAGAAACAATTTCTTTATTAAATGGCATAGCAACGCATGCCGGGAACCAGCTAGTAAGAGATAAAATATTTTATTTCAGTATAAGTACAAAATATTTCAATACCTACCTACTGACATCATTTTAGCCCGATCTCCCCTAAAACAGGCGACCGACGGAGCGTTTTAATTTAATTAACCCTTTAGCGGCTTACACGGGGTTCAAATTATTGTTTTTTTCATCATCATACCCTTCTATTACGTCACACTCCAACTTGGCAATATATGCAAATGACCTTTAGGTGTCTTTAGTGCCAGAAATAATTTAATAAGCGGGTGGAATGACCACCATTTAGCCAGACTAATGAGTTATGTTGTAGTAATTAACGTAGTAACAGGGTTGTTATTAAATAGTGCGGTTCTAGTTATGAAATAATTAACAATTTTGAATTATGTTCGTCCAGCAGATGTGGTCTAGTTTCACTTTTTAACATGATCATTATTAAAATTAAATTAGCACCTACGTGTTCTGTAATTTGTGTTTTTTTTAAACGTCACATTAATTTGTTGGGAGATGTGTTGAAAATGATTAGAAATGATAATGATTCATAGACACGCTTCAATTTAATGCTTGTTATATTATTTGTGCGCATCATAATAAACTCTAATCATCTTTTAAGTTTGGTTTTTAAATGAGAATATGCATAGTTCCTACCGGGATGTCATTTATCCAGTATTACCTGTCCCAAACCACCACCTCATTCAAAAGACTCCAGATACTAATATCTACAGCTTGTATGTCGGACGAATATTTACAGCTCATATGTTGGACTAATATCTACGAATATCAAAGTTTTGACTAATATCTACCCAGCTAAGGTCGGACGAATATCTATGACGGTCCCAGTGTTGAACTAATATCTACAGAGCGTAGGTTGGACTAATATCTACAGAGGGCAGCTGAGCAAGAGGTTGTACGGAAAAGCGTAAATTACTTCAATTACGTAATTACTAATTACGTAAAGGCTTAAACGTTTAAAAAACGTACATGAAGTTTTTGCATAATATTACGTATTTTGCTGTTTACGAGGACAATAATTTATTGAACAAACATGGAAGTAATAATACAAAGATTTTTTTTTTCGAAATACATGGCACCACAACCTAACCTAACCTATTTTGTTTTTTAAAGAGTTTTATTAAATGTACATTTGTTACTTAAATTTAATTTTTCCGCGACCGGTTTCGATACAACCGTATCATTCACGAGCAGAATTAAAACTAACTTAAAAATTAAATGCAAGTACCAAAGATTAATTAGGTGGGAGTAGTGGGAGGGATGATTTTGGGGGGAGGGGGAAAGCGGTGGGAGGAGTCAATATTACACGGAAACATGGTTAGTAGAGGAGATTTGCAAGGGGCTATTATTTTATTCACTAAATTAATTTTAGATTTTTTTAGAAAAAAATTAATTTAGTGAATAAAATAATAACCCCTTGCAAATCTCCTCTACTAACCATGTTTCCGTGTAATATTGACTCCTCCCACCGCTTTCCCCCTCCCCCCAAAATCATCCCTCCCACTACTCCCACCTAATTAATCTTTGGTACTTGCATTTAATTTTTTAAGTTAGTTTTAATTCTGCTCGTGAATGATACGGTTGTAGCGAAACCGGTCGCGGAAAAATTAAATTTAAGTAACAAATGTACATTTAATAAAACTCTTTAAAAAACAAAATGTCTAGAAATTGTTACATAGTTAATGCCCAAGAAATACAAAAAATAACCTAACCTAACCTAACTAACATAGAAATGGTCATAGTAACAGACTAAATAATTTAGAAGCACTCGAAATAAAGAAAGCTGTTAAAACAAAAACCCAAATCCTTAATATTCAGCTAAATGTGTCCAATACTCCGATATTAGCGATTTTTACATACATAAATTAAGTTTTTTAAACTGCAAACGCAATATTACGTTATTCCAATATGCTATACATAATTGCAAATCCAACCTCTGCCAGTGCTGTAGATATTCGTCAACACTTTGTTTCTCGTAGATATATTAGTCAGCAGTTTGAGCTGTAGATATTCGTACGCACTTTGGTTCTCATAGATACGTAGTCAGCGGTTTGAGCTGTACATATTCGTACGCACTTTGGTTCTCGTAGATTTTAGTCCGATTTTTTCAGTTTTTGGAATTCCTGTAGATATTAGTAGACGCCTCCATTCAAAAAGTGTTTGAAATTTGGAACGATAGCAAGAAAAATAATAAATTCAAGTGCACACGTTTTTGAAAAACAGAGGAAGAATTGGGACTACTTTGGAAGCAAGTTGTTTGTTTTTTTCATGTACATTACTTGGTTTTTGAACTAAAAAGAAGATATTTGACCATCTTGAAAGTAAACAATATCGTTTTGTTATGGCGATTACCTCGATGTACCGCACTGTATAAATATATTATGATTATCCTGATTTCTCCTTCGCAGAGGTACAGTGGTAAGTGATTGGTTAACCTTTTTCCTTGCATCCATTGTTTTTCCTACACATATTTTCACCCAGTTCCAACAAACACCATTTCGTCCCGTTTCATTTTTAGTATTTACAATCCTTTTCCAAGTGAATCTGAAGCTTAATGTATCTAATTCGTAAGCAGTTGTGGATGCAACACCGTCCAAAAGTTTTAATTGCCCGGAACCCGTAGGACTTTGGATGTATTGTGAAATTGGAATGTCTGGGAACGAGAAAGTAATGGGATAAGGAAGGTAGGAAAGTAACTGGCTGCATAGTACTTGTCACTAAACATGACTAAAGTAATTTGAAGTAACACACTTTCGATTCTGAATGGTGGTCTTTCCTCAGGACGATGCTGAGAGTATTTACCAAAGTGAAGGCTGTATCGTTTTACCTTCCTATGTAATGTAGCTATTATTGTGTTCAATCAGTGCATCCACGAGCGGGAAGTACTGTTCTGAGCTTTCATTGCAAATATTTAACGTTCCGGATTTCAAAGCTCCATTGATGAAGGCTTTCATTGTTGCGGATCGTTGAAAAAAGCATTCCCTCTACACTTCAAATATAGAAGCAATGCAATGGAGAGATAAAAAAAAGATACCTACTAACAAACGAAACAAACAGATTTACTCATATTGTACTTCTTCAATAATGACAGGAAAATAGAAAAAACTCAAAATAATGATAAAAAAATTGTAATTCATATAATATTAATATAAGACAAATTTGCCCGAGTTTCAACAATCTTCGGTTGAAAATTTTTCATCTTATTGAATCACGCATTTTCTTTGTCTTAATTGTCTGCGATAAAATTATTATTTTAAAGTACTATAGGTCATGGTAGAAAGTTGACATTGTCAACTGATGAATACGGTTTAAATTTTAGCTTAACGGTCCCTAGATGAACTTACCGACCTAACCCAATGAAGGTTTTTAGTGGAACTTCCAAGAAGAACATGATTTGAAAGGGAGATATTTAAATAGGAATCATAGGAGAGGAATTGCTTGGAGGTTGGGTCTTGAAGAGGCAATTACTCATATAATGAAATTGAACACATTTTAAACATTTCTTCTTTAGAAAAACGTAGAAAGGACTCTGATCTAATTTGCATATTTAAAATTATCAACAGTATTACTGATACACCTGCATTGTTACAACTCGTCCAGTTTAACATCCCTTCCCGTAGACTTCGAAATAATGAATTGCTGTTCCTCAATCAACATTCTACTAATTATGGATACCATTCTCCCTTATCCAGAATGTCGAGACTTGTCAACGCAAGTCAAAGCATTGAATTTCTTGGTGTAAAACTAAATGACTTTCGGCAGTCGATACGCAATATTTAAATGCTTCTTCATGCTTTGACTTGTAGTGTCTTCTATATGTACTTTTTACATTTTATATTGTCATTGCTATTAATTTATATGTGCTCTCCCTTCACTGTCATCTCTGTTTATTTTATTCGTGTTATTATTATGTTTTTAATGGACTATTGTCCGTAAATTAATAAATAAATAGAGAGAGAGCGCTAATATAAATAATTACAGCATACCCCACTTCACGATCTGCCGTCAGGCACTTCACGAAGTAGCTAGGTGCATCATGATCTGCCTGATTTTACGATTGGCCGCCGACATATATACAGGGTGTCTGGGGGTAAAGTGCATTAACTTCGGGAGGTGATTCTACATGATGGTAGGAGTAAAAAAGATTAACATTTTTTTCCGAAATTCCACCATTTTTTTTCCCATACAAAAAGACGTACCTACTAAAAATCCTTAGTGTGAGGTACGATCTTACATGCTGAGAGCCTGCCGGGCGCCCGACTCGATTGTGATTGGCCCTTATCGTAACAGCGGAAAAAAATAAATCTGGCCGCACACGCCGGACTAATTTTATCTTTTTACCTCAAAACTACCCCTAAAAGTTGGAATTTCGAAAAAAGTTAATCATCTTTTTAAACGACTTCGAAAAGGAGGAGGTTCTCAATTCGACTGTATTTTTTTATTTTTTATTTTTATTTTTTTTTTTATTTTTTTTTTATGTTTGTTACCTCAGAACTTTTGACTGGGTGAACCGATATTGATAATTTTTTTTTTATTTGAAAGCTCGTGCTTTCCATGTAGCCCAATTTTAATTTGGTCCAGTTCTGACAATTGTATCCACGGGAAAATCGTATATGTCTTAAATTTGCATTAAGTATGTGCCGGACAAATGGATGAATAACTCAATATCACGCCAACCGATTTCGATGATTTTTTTTTATTGGAAAGGATGTACTTCAAGGGTAGTTTGATGAGAGTTTGGTAAGGTTCTGATTATGGAATCCATGACAAAGTAACGGAACTCTCCAATTCTTAAGAGCAAATTAACGATACTCGGCCGAATCTTAATCGAATTAGTTAGTGTACTTCAGATTCACTAAAAATCATAAAATAAACAAAAATTTTAACAAAACAAAAAAACGACTTCAAAAAATTCACTAAAAAGTAAAAAAAAAAAATCTTATTCTTCTACAACTTAATATTTTTATTTATTTTATTTATTACAGATACAAAAGAAAGTACAAATTATAATTTGAAAAGCTTTGCCTGTCCAACTAGGAAAGTTTCCTGTTCCAGGACAGACAAATTGACATGTTTAGTTCATATTAATATTATTCCTGAAATGCAGATACATAATTACATAACAAATACAAAAAAAAAAATTTTTTTTTTTTTCTCTGAAACTAAGCTGTGTAATAAAGAGAATGTATATAACATATATAAATATAAGTACACATACATTTTTTGTGACAAAGTAGAAAAGGTCTGGTAGCATATATTATAATCGGATTTACCGAATTAACCTGGTAATATTTCATTCATTTTTTTTTTTTTTTTTTTTTTTTTATTGAAAGAACAGATATACATATTAAAATCAACAAACAAGTCCTGCTAAGCCAATTCAATTGGCTTGTCAACAGGTGCTTATATTTTAGTTACATATAGATTATTTACATTTAAAATTTACATCTTATATCACAGATTCAACATACATATCAATATACATATCAATTATCAATACAAATATTTTTTTTCCGATAGCCAATTTTTCACCATATATTCAACCTTATTCATAGAATTACATTGCTTTATAGTGTCAGGTAATAAATTAAATATCTTCGGTATGATGTATTCAAACGTTCTCTGTCCGTACTTATTGTTAAATTTCGGAACTATTAACCCGTCGTTGCGCGTGAATCTAGTGCTGTATTTATGTTCTAATTTCTCTTTATGCTGCGGGGTAAATATATGCTGAATTATAATTTTGTGCCATAGTATTGCTTTCACTGGTAAAATTTTGGCATTCTGAAACAGCAACGGTGTATCATGTCTCTGTTTGAAAATATTAGGGACGACTAATAATTTTACAATTGCGTATTGTACAACTTGTACTTGTTTCAGATTGGTTATAGAAGTATTTCCCCATATTGTTAATCCATATCTTATAATAGATTCTGCCAGTGACATATAAATTATTTTAAGTGTTTCAATTGAAAGAAAAAATTTTAATGTGTACATTTTGCCAGCAATTGATCTGAGTCTTTTACAGGTTTTTTTAATATGTTTGTCCCATTTAAAAAAACAATCTACTGTAACACCAAGATACACGTATTCCGTAACTAATTCTAAGCTATCACATTTACAATTAGTTGGAATATTTTTATGGATGCAATTAAAATCGTGAGAAATAATATTAGGATTAAATAGAAATTTGGCATTAGGTGATCTTATATGCATTACTTTGGTTTTTTTAGCATTTATTAATAATCCTGCATCATGTGACCATTTACAAAGTTGATTAAAGTCAATTTGCATGAGTTCAATTGCAATTTTTAGATCTTTATGTGATATGACCAATGCCGTATCATCTGCGAATACAAAATGTTTAACAAAAGAGAAAAGTTTTTTCATTATAGTTACATAAATTATATATAGTGTAGGCCCCAATATGGAACCTTGTGGAACTCCTGCAGAAACATTTTTTGTTTTACTAAAAGTATTATTTATTTTGGTTCATATTTTTCTATCTCTAAGATAATCTTTAAATAAATTTAACACATTTCCTCTTATTCCAATTTTTTCTAGAGTTTTCAGAAGTTTTTTAGAGTTAATTGTGTCAAAAGCTTTAGAGTTATCGATAAATAAAACAATAACATGTAATTTATTATTTAATTGATTATTTATATAATTGGAAAAATCTTGCAGTAGTTTTTCAGTGTTTTTTTTTCTTTGGAAGCCGTATTGATTTGGATCTATGATAGTGAATTTTTCAATATAATTATTTAATTTATTTGATATAAATTTTTCGAGAATTTTTTCTAATGCTGGTAGTATACTAATAGGCCTATAATTTCCTAGTTCAATGTGTTTTCCACCTTTAAATATTGGTCTTGTAATGCTACATTTAAATTCTTGTGGAATTTTTGCTTGCTTTATTATCATATTGATTAAATGAGTAATTATTGGCCCAAGAGTTTTTACATTTCTTTTTAAATCAAACATTCTTATATTGTCAATACCTGTGCTTTTAGAGTTTTTCATTTTTTTAACAATGTTTTCAATATCAGTTATAGTAGCTCTTAGTATATATAAACTATGAGGTAGTTCTTCGAGTACTATATTAGTAGCTTTGTGATTGCATTTATGTAACATGTTGCTGATGCTATCCGAGAAGTAATTCACAAAATCATTTGACACAGAATCCTCAGTTCTATCTTTTAACATATATCGTGTTATAGTTTCATCACAATCGTTTTTGGGTTTACGTCCTAAAATATTATTTATCTCGTCCCAGGTTTTTTTTGTATCATTAAAACAGTTTTTAAATTTATTGTTATAGTAGTTAGTTTTATCTTTATTTATAAGTTTATTGACAAGGTTTCGTGTTTTTTTGTATTCTGTTTCAAATGTTTTGTTTGTTGGTGTACTTTTCCATTTTTTATAAAGTTTATCTCTTTTATTTATATGACATAATAATTCACTGCTTACCCATTCATTTATTGCAAAAGGTCGTGTTTTCGGTTTTTGCACTATCGTTTTAGAACTACTCTTGTAAAATTTGTCAAATAAAGATTTTATTTTTTCATATAATGAAATACAATTCCTCTCCTCTATAAGTTTACTCCAGTTATAATCTTTGATATATCGATCAATAGCCTTTTGTGAGATGATTTGAATATACTTATTTGCAAAGTCTACCTGACGTTTATGAGATTTTATATTAATAGCAGTGATAAAATGATCGGCAATATTATTTTCAGAGACGCAAGCAGTTATTTTCTTGCCTCTAAATTTGGCAAATATATGGTCAATACACGTGCGAGTAATTTGTCCATTTAATACAGCTTCTCTGGTTACTACATTAATGCATTTTGTTAAATAATGGTTAGTTAGTAAGTTTTCATATGAAGTTATGATATAATCATGGTCATTAAGCAAATTTAGATTTATATCTCCAAGTAAGATAATATTTTCCTTATTATTAATTGTATCAAGATATGATGATAATTCCGTTAAAAATGAAGATTTACTGAAATTAGGAGGTCTATAGATAGCTATTATATTAACTTTAGTTTTGTCCTGGAGTATGAGCTTTCCTGTTATATTTTCAAAATGTAGAGATTGGAACGATTTTGGCCTAAATTCAAATTTATTTCTTATAAATAATATAATCCCTCCTCCTGACTTATCAGTCCTACAGTAGTTATATGCATTATATCCGGGAATATTGTACAAACACGTACTTTCAATTTCAATAGATGTTTCGCATAGCATTATAATATCAATATGCTTCAAACAATTAAGTAGATATATATGCAGTATATTCCAATATTTTTGTATAGATCTTATATTTAATTGAATACAAACAAGATTATCAGACGCATTTGGGTTTTCTTTTTTTATCCAATCTTCTAAATTATTTACTGTACTACATTCTATTTCGTTATCATTATCTATATACGAGAAATTATTCTGAGCCATTGAATTCGTAGTTAAATTTTATGCAATACAATAAGATTGTGATACGAAGTTTTGTTGATTTTACATATTGAAATATTTCTATAAGAAATAAGTCTATATTATAATGCAGTATAAGCTTCAATTTAATACTTGATATAATTACATACATTTTTTTTGTAATACCCGTATTTATACTTAGCGTAATACGGCAATAAATAGTTATTATACAAGTTAATATTATGATAAAGCATTTGTTTTTATCAAAGACATCACAATTCTTTTTCTTAAAGTAAAAGCCCTTAGTATAATATAATGATACAAAATAGTTTTCCATGCTTTTAACATGAAATAATATTACAAATATTTGATTTTTAGATAAAACAATAAAATTTAATATTTTTGTTAGGTTGATTTTATCCCATACATAAAAAATATATTTAACACATATTTTTATTATCTGTCCAGTAAACATGAAAAGAGAGCAATATAAAATAACTCCATTTATGAAACCTAAACTATAATTAATATCTTTTGTAGGTTTCAGCCCGTAAAAATAAATTATTTTCTTGTTTTGTTTAAAAAGAGAAGTATTTTGAGTAAAGATTAAAGAATTTAATGTTAAATATTTAACAATATAAAAGTGATTGTTTCTAGAGCTAATTGGTACAAGTACTTTTTGATAAAGACTTAATAAATATAAAATAAACTGTATGTTCACATCTAGTGTTATTTCAGAATATTTATAATATTTAAAAAAAAATTTAAAAGCTGTTGTTATATTTATGAATGTGAAATATAGTACATAATGAATATATGCATGTTTAAGTAAACAATAAAATGTTTTTGAAAGTGTCGTTATGATATTACTGTTCAAAAAATAATGTAATATAATAATTTTATTTTTTTTAGTTATTTGGCGATCATTTATAATTTTTATAACAATATTTATGTAATAAAGTGAATTTTTAATAACATAATATGACGACGTTTGGAAATCTAATGTCTTTATACAATGATTATTTTCTGTAAAATAGTATAAAAATAGAAATGTGTAATGTTTAGTAATAATAACGTAAATAATTGTATTTATTGAAATGTAGCAAATTCTACGAGAAAACTTCATATGTATTATAATAGCACTGTATCTACTTTGAGGCAGGTTTAATGTTATTTCTAGTCAATATTCTATTTTTTCTTTTGCTAAAATGCTCATTTTTTTATACACATTGCATTTCGTATTGTCGTTTGCAGAATGCCTGATGTCAATATTCCAGTTCATTTTTTTATTTTTGCTATCACAGTTTTTACATTTAGGTTCTTTGTCTTTGTTAACACAATCTTTGTAGGAATGATCACCAGCGCAGTGTGTACACGACGGTTTGTCCTTTTCTTTATGAAGACACCTGACAGAAGTATGTCCAAAGCCCAAGCAGTGAAAGCACTGAACCACAGCGCGGGCATCCTCTACTTGTATTCTCTGGTACCCCAAATAGATTTTACCGGTAGAAACTAACCATCTTCTTATTTTAGTACTAACTTCTATTATGTAGTTAGATGTGTTGTTATATTTATTTTTCAAGATCTTTTTTAACGTCATCTCAATTTCTGGTTTATCTATCATTACAGCCTTGATATCTTCATTCTGTTCGATAATATCTTGTAAAATATCATCCTTATTATAGTCATTAGTAATGCCCTTAAGGATTACAGTTGGTCTTTTCTTTTTAATTTCTGTAGCACTAATGTCTTTGCACTCTTCCCCAATAGCTTTCCTCATTTTTTCCGCATCATACTTTGTTGGACATTTTATGAGTATTCTATTGTTAGAAATCGTATTAACTCCAATCACTTTTGCACCAATCTTAGTTAAACTAATTTTCTTGGTGATTTTATTTTGAATCTTTTCTGAAGATTCTTCAGCATTGTTGGACGAAACTATTAATTTGTAATCACTTTTCAATATTTTATTTTGATTTTCAGCTACTTTCCCGTATCCAAATGTTGGTTCAATTATTTTTTCTTTTGCTTCAGACAATTGAATAGTTAAATGTCCCATCCAGTTTAATATAGCACTTGTTTTCGTTGTAATTAGGTGAATTTGTTCCTTGTTAAATTTATAAACTTTATCTTGAACACAATTGAGCAAATCATCAATTGCCTCCTTCGCAGAATCCATAAATTGATGTGGGTTCATTTTTTTATAAGTTATCGCCTTCTCTGTATTAATTATAAAAATGAACGCGAAAAAAAAAAGAAATATTTATTTTTTTCCGAACCGAGGATTGAACCCGTTCTCTTCTCAGCGGCTGGCTTTGACAGTTTAGTGAGTGACACTAACCGCTAGACCAATTCCTGGATGTCGGCCGGCGAGATTTAATAGGTTTATTAAGGTTATAAATAATAGTTATCAATTAATTGAAATTTGTATTTTTAGTTGTTTTTAACTCACTTCTCAAGTAAAGAAAAAAACACCGTTTTTATTGAGGTTCTAGATTTTAGGATACACTATATATTTCGTTGTTTTTCACTGTTATTATTTATTTACTTCACTAAATCGTTGTATGTTATTGACTTTTTTTTTCACAAACTATGAAATAGAGCACTGAGTCGCTTTTTTGAAGTTTTAAAACGCACAGACAACGCACAATCGCGTAATCAATATATTCTGCACTTTTTATTGCTTAAATATAGCTTTATTTGTGTTTATTTCTTTAAATTCGTATGAGCAAATATGACACGTCTAATCCGTAGGTAGATGTAGATTATTGTCAGAGTATGAGATAAGTAAGTTAATAGTATTGAAAAAGAGTAACATATACCTGATAACATGATGGAGGAATTACAAAAGATTTACAACATAAATATATGAAATTACGTTAGGTTATGTGGTTTAGTATTTTGAACTATTAATACATAGTACACTTATAGGAGGAACAGTAAAATTTAAAATATTAGCTATAATTTATGAATGTAATAATCTATATGATTTTACGACAATATGCATATACGTGATAGAATATACGTGAATACACATGATAGTACGACAATATGAATATACACCGCGCTCATGTCTTGAACTAGGTACTCCTGCTAAAATATAAAAACAATAACTATAAATATCGATAGAAATATAAACTATGAATAAAAATAAAATAGTACCTAATTTAGTACTACTTTGGTGAAGTTGCTGCATTACTTCGTACGCCATACATGTTGTGTTATAAAGGTATTATTTATTTATTATAAATCATGAATCCTTACCGTTGTAAGGTAGGTACCAAGTTACACACAGAGTTAGCGTGCGACGTGTAGGTGTGTGATTCGCTTTACAGCATTGATGTACCTACACGGAGACAGAGCAGACAGGCTTCAGGGGCGCATAACCATGATTCCCATGTATAAAAAATCAGAAAGGATGTCGAAACATTGCGAACACTGACATATGAATATATCTTGAATTCTGATGACTATGATTGCGGAACAATATCAGAACTCAATGTAGTGTGGAAGGAATTTTGGTCTAGTGAAAAGGAAAGTTATGTGATTTTGTTTACCAGTTATACAACATACGTTCACTTTCGACTCTCCCTAAGTTCAGAATCCAATCATTGACTAATTTACGCAGGACGCTTGCACTTTTCAATTTCCAAGAACCGGGTATAAGGTTGTACATTTTTGGACCTAGGTAAGAATATTGTCTTTGAGCAAGGGATGTCATAGTAGTAAGTGGAACTATTGGATTCCTACCTGCATGTCGGGTGTTGTGGTAATGTTCTACTGAGTGGAAGAGGTGACGATATTTTTTTGTGTACAATATAACTTTTCTTATGAATAGTTGCCTAACATCCAAAACTCCTATCTCTTTGAATAAATCATTACTGGGGTATCTGTATGGTTTTTTAAGGATGACCCTTAGTAATGATTTCTGTGCTTTGGCTAAGGGGTCCAGAGTTGATTTGGTACATCCTCCCCATCCTAAAGATGCATATTCAAGTAATGAGTTGCACATGGCATAGTACATTAGTTTCAGATCTTTTGCTCTGAGAATATTTCTAATAGCCATGAAAAGATGCGTGAGTTTTCTGACCTTTGTGGAAGTTGCGTCGATATGTTCATTCCATCTCAGGTTCTTGTCTACGATAATTCCTAGATATTTTATGCTATTCACATATTCTAAGGTATTGCAATTGCAAGTGTTTGGGTCATTACAATGGTGTATAATAATTCTGTGAGTTTCTCTTGGTTGTCCCGCTTGAGTTGCACTGAAGCGGATGAATTTAGTTTTGTCAGTGTTGAGAGTGAGAAGATTATTATCCAGCCATGCTTTTACTTTGTTAATACCAATTTCTGAATTATTATGAACTTCATTCCAATTTTTTCCTTCAAATAATAATACTGTGTCATCGGCAAAGGTGATAATGTGATCGGCAAATGAACTGTTACATAATTCATTTATATAGATATTGAATAAAAGTGGTCCTAGAGTGCTTCCTTGAGGTACACCAAAGTTAATATCAGCTGGATCGCTTAGAGTATCGTTAATATTCACTCTTTGGCTCCTATTTTCCAGATAACTACCCAGCCACTTTAGTAGCTGACCCTGAATACCGATGCGCTGTAGTTTTTTTAAGAGAATTTTGTGTGAGATAGTATCGAACGCTTTGGCTAGATCCAAGAAGATTGCAACGCATTTTCTTCCTCTATCGATATTGTTGGAGATGAATTTCGTCAGGTTTGTAATGGCATTTTCAGTGCTCAATCCTGGTCTGAAGCCGTACTGTCTATTGGAAAGGATGTTATTTTTTTCAAGGTAGTGACTGAGACGATTCTTCACAATTTTCTCAATAATTTTCGAGACAGAATTGAGCAAAGAAATTGGCCGGTAATTGTGTATCTGCGATTTATCTCCATTTTTTTGAAGCAGTATAACGATAGAGTGTTTTAAATGATTTGGAAATTTTCCTGAATCGAAGCTTAGATTGGAAATATAGGCTATTGGAGTTGCTATGAAGGATTTGATACTTTTTAGCAGAATTGATGAGACGTTATCAGGACCACAAGCATTCGATGACTTGAGATCGTCAATTATTTTCATGACTTCATTTGAAGTTGTTTGTATATTGTCTAATTTATGACCGAAATTAGAGATTGTTAACTTAGCGAGATCGGATTCTGTTGTATTAAGATTTTTGAGAATTTTTTTTGCAAGTGTGACTCCCACTGACGTGAAATAATTATTGGCAAAATTCGCAATGATTTTTGGGTCTGAGGTGTTCACGTTATTGATGTTCAATGATTTAATATCTGAAGATTTATTTATTTTTGTTTTAGTTATGTTGCGAAATGCTTCCCATAAACGTTTTGGAGTACAGTTATTATCGTAAATGAATTTTTTAAAATAATTTTCTTTCGCCGATTTTATTAGTTTTTTGCAAAGGTTCCTATACTTTTTGTAATGAGCTTGTACTATGATATTTTCAGGGCACCTATTCGCCTTCGCATGAAGTTGGTTCCTAATGTTAATTGATTTGATAAGGCCAGGGGTGATCCAAGGCGTGAGTTTTATTTGCTTGTGTGGTATAAGTTTATTGCTTGAATGTTTAGATATATATAAATGTAATTTAGTGATAAATTCGTTCATTGATGAGTCGGCATCAGTTTGGTCTAGAACATTTTGCCAGTTTTCTGAGCTCAAGTCCTCAATTAAGTTATTGTAATTTATTCTTGCAACGTGTTTAATTTTAGCAGGATTAGGAGGTGTGTTTTTGAGGCAGAGTGCTGTTGTGTAGTGATCTGAGATTGTAGAGTGAATGACAAATGAGTCAACATGGTTAATTTTTTTGACATTGATGTGGTCGAGACAAGATTTACTCCTGCCCTGCTCACGAGTGGGGCTCATAATTGTCTGAATGAATCCATTTTCTGTTAGCAAACATAAGTAATCGTTGGATTGGCGGTGATATTCGTTAATCGTATTGATGTTGAGGTCGCCTATAATTATTTGTTGTTCTATTTTTTTTGAGCTGTTAATAATTAATTGGAGTGAACTCAGAAAAGTGTCAATATTTTGAAAAGAGGGTGATCTGTAGATTGCAAAAATGCATAAGTTATTATTCAGTACAATTTTTAGGCAGTTGGCTTGTGATAAGAATATTTCATCAACTTGACATTGAAGTCCGTCTTTGATGTAGACAACAATCCCGCTAGACTTATTGAGATATATGTTTGTGTGGTGTTCAGAGTAATTGCGAATGACTTTTGAGGTGTAATCTTTATTAAGCCAACATTCCGATAAAATTATAACATCAAATTGGTAATTGAATTGATCCAGAAAAATTAAAAAATCGTCAATATTAGAAATGCTTCTAATATTTTGGTGTATAATTTTAACGTTGTAAGCGCACCATTTGTAGTTATTTAGATTGTTCAGATCATCAATGACATTCATGTTAAGATCTATACCGGAATCATTTCCAGTATCAAAATGTAATTGAATCATAAGTATGTGTTGGTTGTGTGTTGTATAGAAGTTGGTTCCCGAGTAAAATGTGAATAAATGCGAATTCAAATGAAGTTATAGTGGTAAGTGTGCTTAAAATAACTAAAAAAGTATAAGCGATATGGTTAGATGTGGTTTGATGAATGAGATAACAAGAATTAAAAACAAAAGGTAAGCAGGAACTGCGTGATATCAAATGAAATCCAGAACTGTAGTAAATTATACGAATATGAGTAATATACAATAATATAGTATAAATAAAGTAATTAGATGTAGCACTATGATAGAGATAGCAGGAGGCAAAAACAATAATAATAATAAGGTAGCAGAAACTGCGTGATATCAAGTTAATTCCAGAAGGGTAGTAAATGATACAAATACAAATATAAATATGAGGGCGAGACATAAATTCACGGGTCAAGACATACCTCGAAAGAATAGCCATTAGTTCATATTTATCAAAGTTATCAAAGCGCAGCCAATTTGCTTTCGTCGGAGATAATAATGGCAATAATCAACTTACTTTTTCTACTCATCAATATGTAGGTACGATTGTTATTTTTGGAGTCGGTGTCAACCAAGGTACCCGGCCCGGCGTGTTCCCTTGGCAGCTCCCCTCCCGCCGCGGCAGCTCCCCTCCCCTCGCCTCTCACCTCGTCAAGTCGTGCGTGCAACACAAGCACATCTCACCTATAACTATGTATGTAGTTACAAACCTACCTAGGCTGACACCGATTCCAAAAATAACAATCGTACCTACATATTGATGAGTAGAAAAAGTAAGTTGATTATTAAGTTGTAGAAGAATAAGAAATTAATTTTTTTACTTTTTAGTGCATTTTTTGAAGCCGTTTTTTTGTTTTGTTAAAATTTTTGTTTATTTTATTTACTTGTACTATCATGTAGAATCACCTTCCGAAGTTAATGCACTTTACCCCCAGACACCCTGTATATCGCTAGACAAATTGCTCACGCGCCCAAGTCGGTGTGGCCAGATTTGTGTGCAGATGTGTGATTTCTAATTATTTTAGAATTTCGCTAAATAACTCTTAAATAGTGCTGCTGACAAAAAAATGCGTTTATTTATTTTTCCAACAAAAAACTTTCAAAAATTCCGGTAACTTCCAAAAAAACACAGTTTTTTCAACTTTTTTTTATTCATCTGATATATTATGAAAACCCCTACTTCAGTGTCATTGTCGTGTATAATAATCCCAGGTACATTTTTATTCATCTGATATATTATGAAAACCCCTACTTCAGTGTCATCGTCGTGTATAATAATCCCAGGTACATTTTTATTCATCTGATATATTATGAAAACCCCTACTTCAGTGTCATCGTCGTGTATAATAATCCCAGGTACATTTTTATTCATCTGATATATTATGAAAACCCCTACTTCAGTGTCATCGTCGTGTATAATAATCCCAGGTACATTTTTATTCATCTGATATATTATGAAAACCCCTACTTCAGTGTCATCGTCGTGTATAATAATCCCAGGTACATTTTTAACGATCTTAAATACTTGTTCGAGGGAAATATGTTCTATTTCGGTATAAATTCACCTTGAAAATTGTATAATTTCAGAAAACTTAACGACTATTTTAAATTTGACAGTTCGCGCGTTTGATGAAATTGAATTTAGCGAGCAGCAGTTTTTTTTTGTATTAAAAGAATTGTCTATGGACTTTTTAAATTATAGATATTTTAAATTGGTACCAAATTTGATTGATTGTTCTTACAATATACAAAAATTAATATTTGTAATATTCGAAAATTGAAAATTTGAATAAAAAATTGTAAGTGTGGCACGCGAGCTGTTTGAAAACTGAATGTACTGAGACTGAATATATGGAACGCGGGAGGGGGGTTTGCTGGACCTGGGAGCGGGAGAGGGGAGAGGGTGGGCGGGAGGGGAATGGGGACGCACGGGAAAGGACACGCAGGGTGAAACAATTTATTTATTTGAATTGCATTGCAACGTATGCAGGTTACCAGCTAGTAACGTAATAATAATGGGTAAACATTATATAATTAGGTGTGGAAAAGGGGAGAGGATTTTTTTTAACTAATTTGAGTCGGAAGTTCTCTCATTCATCCAAATTTGTATATTTATTTAGTTGTCCGATAAACACCTGTATGTTTCGTTTACATTCTAGATTAGTTTGTCAAAATAATTACGACGAACCTTCATCAAATATCAAATATCCGCATTTTTCACAAATTTACAACCCACCGATGCGATGCGAAACGACACGCATCTCTTTTTTTTTTTTTTTTTTTTTTTTTTTTTTTTTTTTTTTTTTTTTTTTTTTTTTTTTTTTTTTTTTTTTTTTTTTTTACAGTGAATACCGCACAAGAATCTCAACTGCTCCCGTCTGGAGCCAGTGAGACTATGGCATCCCCAATTGGGGTATGTTGTGAGGCTGAAGGTAGCAGGGAGGGGAAGGAGGTGGGGAAGGAGGTGGGGAAGGGGAAGGTTGGGAAGTACCTGGCTATTCAGATCTGGTCACTAAACACGGCTAAAGCCATTTTCAAGCAACGTTTCAATTCTGAATGGTGGTCTTACACCAGGGCGATACTGATAGTATCTTCCACTCTGGAACGTGCCGCAAATATACTATATATTATTTTAAATGAATTAATTGTGAAATAACACAAATTAATCAAATAAAATTTATTTGCGCATGCCGGGTTCGAACCCGCGACCTCCGGAATGTGAGTCAAGAGTCTTAGCCACTGGACTACGGAGGTCGTATGCATCTAATATTGAAGCAATGTTTCTAGGTACTTGGTGTAAGTACTCGTATTTGTGGGAATGATCATGGTTACTGGTAACACTCACACCTTTGTCCCTCCGCTTCAAAGGGCCCGCAGGTTTGTCTTCATTTGTTATTGTCACATTTGCATATGAGGAAGATTTCCTGTTCGCGAATAAAAATGGCTCGCAGGGTTCCCCCTCGGTTTCCGTTAGGTTTGAGTAATGGTGGCAGTACGCTTAGTATCGCCGTGTTCAATTGGCGGCTTAGTCACACTATTGTTATTTATCATTATTTTTGTATTATAATGTAGTAACGAATAGTAATGATTTCCTAATGGAAGAGATGTGTAAGAAATTTTCGTTTTATTTGAGATGATAAGCTTCAGTTTGAACGTTTTTTTAAGAGATATATGAATTTGTGAATGGTTACATTGAAGTTGTCTAGGTAACTACATTTAAAGTAGTAAGTAAGTACATTTAAAAATTAAAACATTCAATTTTGTCATTTTTTGTTCTGTCTTGTTTCTTTTTCTCTGCTTCTGTTTTCCCAATATTTACACAAACACGATTATTTTTTCTTTATTTGTTTTCTTTTGTTGTTTTTTCTACTTAACCTGTCTTTTACATCAATTTTTAAGCTGTACTGTATTTGAAACTGTATGTACTGTTTTTGATAAAAAATAATTATATTGTTCCGACCGGTTAGTGGCTGAGTGGGCATCGCGTTTGGGTCCCACCCAGGCGTCCCGTGCTCGATTTCTCGGCTGGCTAAGTCCGCCGTCACGACACAATCAGCATTTTCTGCATATTGAGGTGGTAGTAGGAGTTTTTCAAATTTTATTCGTAACCTACACCACAATCCTACACCTCCCATATATTTATAAATACAGTTAATTTAATAAGATGTAAATCCAATAAATATTAAGAAAAACAAGTAAAATAATATTTTTAATAAATAAACGATACTGAATTATGTAGGGAGTGGTTTTGAGATTCTATATAGTTATATAATTTTGGTCCAATATAGTTGTACATGGTATTGTTATTACAATAAAATTTAAATCCAATAAATATTAAGAAAGCACGTAAAATAACAAATTTATATAAATAGACGATACTGAATTATGTAGGGCGTGGTTTTGAGTGAGCTCGGGCCCAGCGCTCATTCAGGAGTGGCGTTTGGTGATGGAAGGCTGCAGTCATCATCATTAGCTGCATCCTGGTTCCAGCGACCCGCTGTCTCATCAGGCCGGTGAATCCAATCAGGTCTAGTTCCGTAAACATTGTTGATGCACTTCTGTACCCACTGCATCCAAATATCGTCGCAAGAAAGCAAGCAGAAAAAATATGATCTTTCAAATAGTAATATTCAAATCTTTTATAAGTGAAGAAGGACAATGTTTTTGGCGCTTACCGCAATTGACATCTTGTTTGTGTACGCCAAAAAAGTTGTAAACACCGCTGCTAAATGTATGAGTATTGAAACTTTGTTTTCAGCTGCGTCAATTGATGTAAGCTCCAAAGCATATCAATAATAACATTTTAAATAGCTATTAATGTCTGTCATTATTTTTTTGGGCAAAAATCGTTTGGTTTATAGCATAAAAAAAAATGTATTCGAAATGAAAACGATGTAAATGTAATTGCCTATCTTTATTTGAAACTTTAAAAATGTTAACAGTACAAATTATTATACCATAGAAGAGAGATTTGTACTTATTACAATGAGATTAAACAAAACTTACGAATTTTACTAATCTCTAGAAGAAAACAGTAACCTAACTAGCAAAAAGCTGTAGCAACACCGTAACGAACAAATAACGCACCACCTTTATGTATTTTATTTGTAGTAAACACACTAACTTATTCTAAATAGTGATGACAAGTTGTAGTAAACGACAAGTGATATTAGAAAGCAAACAAATAAAATGTAGTAACCGCCGCGCATACTTAAATGCAATCTTTGAAAATGCAGTAAGCACCAACCGAACGTGTAAAAAGTTTTCGTGTACGTGATTTTGTCGTTTCTTTTATAATTGAATATTATCATAACCGCTAAACGTAAAAACACATGATTTTAAGGTGTGTGCATCAGTTAAAAAACGTATTATTGACAAAACGGCTAGTTTTCCAACGTCGCGGCGTCGGCATCTTACAGTTCTAATTATAGTTGCGGTCGAGTCACGGGACCCAGATAGATCACCGCAGAAAAAAAACTCTGCAAAATGGTGTAAAAAAGGATTTTCATAGGTAGTGGCGGTAACTCTAGTATTGCTTTCCTGCGACGATGTATTTCTACAGACGTTATAATATTGGATCCGGAGTCGTTTCGTCGAGGTGTACTGACTACTGTAAACACAATGTCGTAACTCCGTAGAGGCAGACAGAGTGACAGAAACTCAACAAACATCAGTTTCCAAAATCTAAAATTGTTTGTATACTCTCTTAAACCTTTATTTTTGACATAATTTTGAGACGACAACACTGTATTGGAATTAAGAGTTGGTTTGATTTTGAGTATGTTTATCAAACTCAGTACAAAATCTTTGCCCTTTGTCCTAGGTTCACATGATTATCTTGTCATCATTTCGTATCTCCCGCCCTAGTATTTACCAATCCGCGATTATTAATGTTCATCTCATTGACGACAATCAACCCTGGAAAGAAGACCTGATCGCAGCATCCATCACCCATCTGCGCCCCCTGGACCAGGCCGCCCCGTGGCACCCTCCAGGACTAAACAGCTTCCTGTTTGACGCTATTTCCTGCAGACGCTTTCACGTTAGCCTCACAAAGGACGCGGGATTGTTGATTGATTGTGACGATTCGATATGTTGTATTGTGGTAGGTACTATATCAATAGTATGGGAGTATACAATGAATATTCAAACAAAAAATATCATTCGTACATTTTTTTTTTTTTTTTTTTTACATTAACTCCACACAGGAGGCCCTGAGGAAAATAATTTCCCTCAGGGCCTATGTCATCTGGGATGCTGTGTGGAGGGTCTTTTTGAGGAGAGGAAGGAATGAACATTGGTCTTGAAGAGACCCATGTTGTAGGAAGGAGGAAACACAGAGGCCGGCAAATCATTCCACAGCCGAGCTGTTGAACACAAGAACGAGTCGAAGAAACGACCCGTTCTCATGTGACAAATGTCAACCGTGTACAAATGTTGGGCACGCGTTTGGCGTGTTTCCCGACTATGCACCGGTGCCGAAGGGATCAATGATGCTAGTTCCTCGGAGCATCTTCCATTGTAATACCGGTAGAACAAGGATAGCATTCCCACCCGACGCCTGTGCTCTAAAGATTGCAATCCGTCTGTTAAGATGGGAGAATCTATCAAACGGACCGCCCGTTTCTGCACAGAGTCGAGGGTATTTTTCAGGTATTTTGGAGCTCCAGACCAGAGATGGCTGCCAAATTCAACCGTGGGGCGTACTTGTGATTTGTACAAGGTTAGCAGTTGTGTACTATTAAAGTATCTGCGGGCCCTGTACAGTACGCCCAGTTTTTGGGAGGCTAGCTTTACTCTGGCTTCAATGGAGCCCCCATACCTGAGCTGGTCACTTAGGGTTACACCAAGCATATCAATGGAGGGCCTGTTCGGAAGATTGCTTCCGTTGAAAGAGACTAGATTTTCATTTCGATCCCTTTTGGACGTAATCAGACAAGATTGGGTCTTTGAAACATTAAATTCAACGAGATTATTTTTACCCCAAGAGAAAACACTCTCGAGGTAGCCGTCCATTCTTTGCTTCAAAGCCCTACGAGCTGTTGGAGTTTGTGAGCCCTTTGGGGGCTTGTCAAACAAAAAGCTATCATGAACTGTACTGTCATCCGCATAACAGTGAATTGGTGCACATGACAAAAGGTCGTTGATGTGCAACAAAAACAAAGTTGGAGACAGAACCGATCCCTGCGGGACGCCAGCATTTATCGAGTGTGAGGAAGAGGTGAAACCATCGACTACCGTCTGAATCGACCTCCCCCTCAAGAAGTCGGCAATCCACGTACACAAGGATGCGGGAAGTCCGTAAGAAAGCAGTTTGTTGACAAGTCCTCGGTGCCAAACCCGGTCAAAGGCCTTGGAGATGTCCAGTGCAACCGTTTGGGTCTCACCGAAACGTTCCAGGCATCGCCCCCAAACATGCGTCACATACGCGAGAAGATCACCGCACGAGCGGTTCCGCCGGAATCCGTATTGACGGTCGTTGATAATTTTGTTCTTCTCGAGGTATGTGAGCAGTTTGTCGTTGATCACACGTTCCATCACCTTAGACAGAACTGATGTGATCGCTATGGGGCGGTAGTTGGCCGGGTTGGAGCGGTCACCCTTCTTTGGAATAGGATGGATAACCGCTTTTTTCCAACCAGAGGGCACAGTCACAGAGAAACAATTTATCTTGTTTGTATTATAAATATTTACATTTACCCACGTATCACATTGTATTTATTTTATTAATTTCTACAGAAATCTATTACTTTGTGACGTGTTATATTATTATTATTAAAAATAGTAATAATTAGACAAACAGCCATATATTTTGACCGTTTTTACCAAAAATCACAAAGGGTGCTTTAAGGCTAACGCCCGAGCAGCATAAGGCTAGTATGCGACCGGTCAGTGGTTGAGTGGACATAGCGCTTGGGTCCCACCTTGGGCGTCGCGTGTTCGATTCCTCGGCTGGCTAAGTCCTCCATCACAACACAAGCAACATTTTCGGCTTTCTGTGGTGGTAGTAGGAGATTTTCAAACATTGTTGGGTTATTACTGTTATTAGTAATTAAAAGGATTTTTACCTTTGTAAAAACTAATAATCTGGCATTTACCAATATTTAGTTGTAAATCATTGACAGAATCCCACGCGCATAGTTTGTTCAGGTTTAACATGTAGCTATTGCCAGTAATTTAGCTAGCTTGCTAAATTACTGGCAATAGCATGCAGCCTCGTGTGGCTCGGTTATTAGGGATAACAATTATTATAAGCAATAATTATCAGCCTGAAACACTCATCCACATTGAAAAATCTTCCGAGAAAAGATACATGACGCCAACGGGACTTGAACCCGTGTCCTCTCGATTGCCGGTCGATTGCTCTGACCACTGAGCTATGGCGGCTTATCTCGTACCCGCCAAATGATTCAATATATGCTAGTGTTTCATTCAACAATTACTGCTTATTATATTTTTTCCACCTGAAAACAACCAACTTTATTTTTGCGAGAGAAACATTGTAAGTGTTAAATCCCTCGCTAGGTGGCGTCGAGACAAATTATGTCTTCATTTATTGGGGAAATACTTAAACTTGTCAAATATTAATTATTATTTTTTTAATTGTAAAACTAACGTTTTTAAGACAAGATTTTTTATGCATAGCACAAAGGGTAACAATTATTTTCAATGTTAATATGTGGATGAGTGTTTCAGGCTGATAATTATTGCTTATAATAATTGTTACCCTTTGTGCTATGCATAAAAAATCTTGTCTTAAAAACGTTAGTTTTACAATTAAAAAAATAATAATTAATATTTGACAAGTTTAAGTATTTCCCCAATAAATGAAGACATAATTTGTCTCGACGCCACCTAGCGAGGGATTTAACACTTACAATGTTTCTCTCGCAAAAATAAAGTTGGTTGTTTTCAGGTGGAAAAAATATAATAAGCAGTAATTGTTGAATGAAACACTAGCATATATTGAATCATTTGGCGGGTACGAGATAAGCCGCCATAGCTCAGTGGTCAGAGCAATCGACCGGCAATCGAGAGGACACGGGTTCAAGTCCCGTTGGCGTCATGTATCTTTTCTCGGAAGATTTTTCAATGTGGATGAGTGTTTCAGGCTGATAATTATTGCTTATAATAATTGTTACCCTTTGTGCTATGCATAAAAAATCTTGTCTTAAAAACGTTAGTTTTACAATTAAAAAAATAATAATTATTAGGGATAATGTACAGAGTCTTTTAATTACAACACTATTCTTAAATATTTTGGTTGTCAAGCATATTTTGTTTTATCTAAACTTTCCACAAATGATGCAGAGCTGATCTCATCGATTTGGAACTTTGGATTTCAAAATTACAAAAAAATCGTTAATAATCGCATAAATATAGGCTAATTGCCAACTGCTAGTTCCTTACAATAGATTTTCTGAAGGAAAATAATTTGATTTAGCGTTTTCCGCACGATGTGAAATTTTGAAATGAAGCATCATGAAATAACGTATGTACCTCTACATGGTGTTTTATTTCAAGTATTTTATTATTTATCACCATTTCTTTAATATTGCTGCGAGGTTTTCTTTGCTTGCTGGTTAATATTTTGGTCCTTCGAGCCGGATTTGATCCAGCGGCCTGTGGATTTACACTCCGGAATTCAAAAAAGTTACTTCACACTATCTTTCTCACGTAGTCAAAAGCAGCATTGTTAAAGGTACATCGTTTCTCGGTGAACGAATCGGCGCGGGCGGCGGGGTCCGAAAACGAATCAAATCAATTCGTTTCTCATTGAGTAATCGCGACGAATGCAAACAAGTGGGAGTTGCAGCCTTCCTCTTGCCACCCCCTACCCCCCTTACTTCCTCCCACACACTCTAGCTTCCGGCCGATTGTCATCCGGTCTGAAGTCCGCCATTTAGGCCGATGATCGAGCACAATGATCGCAAAAGCTGATTGAATCGTTGATGAATTACTTTTTTCATGGAGATTTGGGATGGTATGGCGTACAAGTAGATTGAAGGCGAACATGGTTCAATATACTTATCTATATATCGAACTCTAGATACGATGATAGATTAAACATTGACTTTAACAGTATGAAAACCAATTTTTTAAGTAATAAATCAATAAATAATAAGAATTTAAAACACAAAGTTAAACTATTCGCATGCACAAAAAAAGTTATGTTACTGTGTATTATCGTTACGTACTGTTATCAATAATTGTTACTTACTGTAATAATTGTTAATAATTTTTGGGAAATATAGGGTATTATTTAAATATTTTATCCAGGTTTGACAGCCTACAGACCTTGCCCACGTCTGTAAACTGGATGCGTGTGTGCGGAGGTATTTAAATAATAACTCTTGATATTAACGCGAGTCAAAATATATTTATAACGGAAACTTTATGTTACAATAATTTGTATAAGTTTAAATTACTCTTGCTTATAGGTAAAGCAGGTAGAGAGGGCGAACACTAGAACCGGAATGAATTTGCAAATGAAATTGCCTTGTAACGCACCTAGCTGGAGAGTGGTGACCGGTGATACCACAGTGCAAAAATGATATTTTATGGCTGTTCGCTGCCTTCTATAAATTGTTACTTACTGTTATCAATAATTGTGTAAAATAGTATAAAAAAAATCTTTAGGTAGACCTGGAGGCTTTCTTGACAGGAAAGGCGTGAGCCAGCCATGTTTTGCTATGTTGATTGTGTAATCACAGAGGCCGTAAAATCTTTTTCCAATACAGGTGTAGAGCACTGAACGATTTGACCCATTCTCATTTGGCAAACATCGATCGTGCATAAATAGACCGTTCAAAATTTTGATAAAAAAAAAAAAGAAAAACCACTTTCACAACGCAAGAGCTAACCAGAACATGAAAATGTGAATTACCTCTAATAAAAATGCCTTTTTAAATGCCGTTTGTGCTCAATATCTCGTGGGTGATGGGTAATCGATATAATATGCAAATTGAAATTTACCTGACTACCTAAACATAATTATATGTCCTGGCACACAGAAAAAGCTTAAATAGTTTTTCGTACGCAAAGGAACATCGGATCTGCTGCAAAATAAAAACACTTTTCTTGAAATATGTTTATAATCATTTCCTCCAAACACACGTTTCACAGGAAATTGGCAAGAGATTGAGAATGTCACGTCGTATCAGAGAGATAATTCAGTGTGATTGATAGGCATCATCAGAAACACATCAATATGTTATTGTTACTTTACTCCGTGCTTTACTTTAGTGGAAATAATGTTTTTACTTTGTTAGAATAATTCTGTCATGGACGTTCTAGTGTCAGTAGATGATTATCATTATATTGTGACATTAAATAATTCTGTTGCATATAGCACCACTATATTTTTCAACGAAAAAATTGCTGGTAAAGTTAATCACTCAGGTATTTTGCCATTGTGCAGGTTTTTTGTCTTAAACGAACTGATAAAAAAAAATGTTTTTTCCGCTTCGCAATTAAAGCTCTATAAATGAAATATTTCTGAAAGTAGCCGAATACTAAAAATTGATTTTAAAAGGTTATGAAATAAGCTTTCAAATTGTATTATTACAAATAAATATTAACATTTATAAATATTAAAATTTAGAATGCAAACTTGAAAAAATTGTAAAAATGACTCACGTGATGTTTTTATGTGAAAACGGTACTAAAATCACGGATTATGTAAAAAAAACACTTATTCTATTGTATAAATGTATAATAAACAATTTTATCAGCTCACTTTTTTACCATTTCGTACAAGAATATTTAATAAAAAAATAACAATTTCTAACGGCGTGTAGGCGATTTGGCGGGTGAAAACTGTTTCTACAAAATAAGTCTTTTTTATGTATTTCTACGGACAACATAGAGATGTAAAGCTTGATTCAAAATGGATCTTTTACTTTTTGTTTTAGGGTTGTCACTAGAACAATAACGGAGTTATAGAGATTCCTGTGGGAACACATGCGTTAACTTGAAACAAGCTTATTGTACTTGACTGGTATTGTTATATTGTCATGTAAACAAGCTTAAGGGTGGGACTGGTTAATGTGATTTTTTCGACAACAATTTGGAATTATTTACCTTTTAATTAAGCATAATTATTAATAGCGCATGGGCATATTTATTCCATAAGACATTCACTTTTTTTTATATTATAATATAAGTAAAATTAAAGATTATGCTTTCGAAGGGATTAATTAGTCTCAATTAAAAAAAAATATTCTTTAATTTATTTAGAAAAACACTAATCTTTTACTAAGGATTGATGCCGTCATGTCATACCTATCTGTTTTATTTATAAACATGTATTTTTAATTAGTCATCTCGTTGCAATAATGGTTTCAAAATATTTTAGGTTTGCGCGAACATGTAAAAACGAGTTGTGAAGATGTTATCAGTAAAAAAACACTTAATTTATCCTTAAATAAATGTTTCTAAAAACGCAAGCTAACCAGTTATTTCCCAAACTATCTCTTTATATCATACTTCGATTGGGGAAGCCATGGTCCTCTTAGATATTCACATTAATAAAAAATTGTAACTCCTGTCTAGACTCCTAACCAGTGGCGGCTCGTGACTTTTGGGTGTGCTAGGGTGCTAATATTTAAAAAAAATGGCATCATGAATGTTGTCGTATGCGAAAAATATATTTTTTTTTTCAATAATCGGTGTTTTGTATGAAGATTTTTCAGGAAATCGGTGCGGCACACCGCCAAACTGAAACTTTCTGAAATTTTTCATAGAAAAAACCGATTTTCAAAAAAAAAAAAAATTTTTTTTCGGCTACAACAACATCAATAATGCCATTTTTTTTAAATATCAGCACTTAAGCACACCAAAAGGTCACGAGCCGCCACTGCTCCTAACATAATCTTACACACTTAGGTATATTGATAGATCTAAAATTTAAGTGCAGTATTATTTTCCGTATTTCGAATAATCCATACAGATCAATTATATTTCTCCCCTACAGTACAGGGGATTTTCAGTGCGTCGGTGATTGTAAAACAACACTAGGCAAATTAAATTACTGCCCTCCGGTCATCCCGCTGTGCAGTCGCCTGCCTTACCGACCGGTCCGTTTTTTCCCGCCAAATGGTAATGGAAAAATGGAGGGAAAAGTGACGTATGAAAAGCAATATGGCTGCGGAGGAAATGTCAACGTAGGATTAAGTGACCGACATTACGGCAGGACGGTTGGGATTGTCATTTGTGGAAAGGGTGTATCAAAAGGTTTGGTTTAAGATATTTGGTCAAAATATTCATGCAACCAAAAAAATTAGATTAATGTTAAAACGTCCACCCTTTATGCTAGTTTCACATGTTTCGTGCTATATTTCGTGCTATGTGGACTTGGCATGTTTCACCATATCGCTCATAAAGTTTTTTAGAGATATATTGTCTAAATCAACCATATATAATACCTATATTTTTTTTTTAATTGTGGCACCTTCCAAAGTGACAGAAACTTTCATTATATTCTGATGAAAGACCACCATTGCGAATCGAAACGTTGCGTTGTTTGAAATAGCTGCATTCGGTGTCCAGATTTTTGAATGGCCAGGTATTTGTTATATTAAATGATTACCAAACCAATTATATAATAATACGATAAATTAGTGATCTACGGAAACTTGAAATGTTAAGGAAAAATAGTACATATTTTAACATAATGCGAACATTAGCGTATTATTTTATGGTGTGGTTGGATTAGATGATAAAAGTTTGATTGTGTAAGGTCTGGAAAAGTGTCCAAATAGCTTTGGCGCTCATATTTTATTGCTTGAATTTAATTTGATAACCACTGAAGTGCTGCATATTTTATTTTTTTGTGGGAAAATGCTAATAGTTCGCCCCTTTTTGCTGACCATTAATTAGTCAAAGACCACAAACAACCTCGACAATGTTACATACCTAGAAAAAGAGACTTCGATAATACAAATAAAACAAAATTACTCTTTATAGTACTTTTTGGTTGCACCTGAAATGAATGTATGTTTATTTATTTAGCAAATGGAAGATGAAAAAACGAATCGGTCGAGTTTTCACCCCATTGCGCGGAATTTTAAGGGAGCCAAGAGGGCCGACAGAAAAGTGGGTGGGAAATGTGGGAGAGGGATGATTAATAAGGTCTCGCAAAAAGGAAACGGATAAATGAACACATCCGTTCCGGTTGAGGACACACGAATAAAAAACACACGAAGATAGATCGGTAATTGAATCTGTATGCATTTTTCATGAAATCCAAAAAAATACTCATGTGGGTTTTATACTTGCTTTTTACGTGTTCGCTTTTTATCTTGTTGAATTCATATTTTTATGAATATTTTTTAATGACATGCCTTTTTGAACATGTTAGAAACAAAAATAGTAAAAATCCGCAATTTGATTCTCATCTCAACTTTACACAGGTAAACCAGAAAATCTGTTTGAACGACTTGCCAGTCTTTGTTTTTCGCCTCAAACTGGACTATTTTCGGCTTTCAATATTATTTATTATTAAGAATTTGGGCTGTCGAACATTTAAACATCATACTTGTTAAATGCCTTGATATTAAATGGATCTTAGTTTTAAGCACTTTTAATGTGTGAAACTATGCGTTGATTGTGGCGATTTATTTTTTCCCTTATTATTATTATTGTGTTACCACCTTCTTTAGACAATGATTGCATGACAGTGTCAGATTAAACATCTGTCTTGATGGTGGACACTGTAATGCTGTCCGAAACAATGGCTAAAAAAGGAGGCGATCTCATAATTCGAATTCAGGAATGACAGTATTATTTTCAACTGTTTTTTCCCATATTTTTGAGTTGTATAAACAAAAATCAGGTTAAATAATCCAATAATAAATTGGGTCCCAACGGCCGAGTTAATTAAGACGTTGTCCCAGTAAAGCGGAAATCCTGGGTTCTATTTCCAGTTGCGACTTTTTTTTATATTAACTCCACACAGGAAGCCCTGAGGAAAATAATTTTCTTGTCATCTTAGGGGGATGCTGTGTGGAGGGTCTTTTTAAGGAAGGGAAGGGTAGGAAGTCCTGGGAAAAGGTATCAGGGGTGGGTAGGAATCTGGAGGACAAGGTTGTCCAGGAGTGACGGACGTATGAATCCATCCCTCCAACTGCGGTGCAAGGCGATGGGTCAAGAGAGTCGGCTGGAAAGGTCAAAAGGTCTTCCTCAAACAATCTATCTCGATCCGGCGCGCCACAGACGCATCTGCCGCCAAGACTCAAACAAACCTTTACCCCATGAACCCGGGCACCTCTGATAAGTCACCAAACGTAGCTAATAACTTGGGGTGACCTATGATAGAGTGGTAATTCAATAAATGGTTCCCGGGGCAGCGGTACCCATACCCGCCTCCCAAATTGAGCGACTGTTACCTTTCTTATTTTGTCTGTATCTTGTTCTGTTTCAGTTTCGTTTAGATTTATTAATACTTTCTTCTTCTTCAATGATTTAATTCTGTCTAATATTTTGCTTCTAACTTATCGAAAAACGTAGTTACCCATCGAACTTAATGATATTATTTATCGTCAAATATATCAACCCATCGCTAAAATGTGTAAATTTTCTTGTATTAGATGTACCTGTAAATAAAATAAATGGTGACATTCTCTTTTTCGTTATTTGTTTTTGGGGTGTTATGCCGTGTTGCGCTACCTCCTTTTTTAGCCAACGTTTCGGACAGCGTTGCAGTGTCCATCATCAGGGCAGATCCGGCAGTAGATGTGTAATTTTTAGTGGTGAAATGTGTGCTTATTTACTTGGAAGCGATACCGTGTCCAAGTAAATAAGCACACATTTCACCACTAAAAATTACACATCTACCGGATCTGCCGGATCTGCCCTAATGACGGACACTGCAACGCTGTCCGAAACGTTGGCTAAAGAATGAGGTAGCGCAACACGGCGTAACACCCCAAAAACAAATAACGAAAATACTCTTGGCCGTTACTCGCACAATTTCTTCGTCAAAAATAACAAATTTTAATTTTCTTTCAAGATTTTCAGATTTTTTTCAACTGTTTATCTTTCTGATATTGTATCGCACAACTACTAAGAATCTTTGCAAATTTATTCTGTTCCCTAAACTTGCTTATTTGTTATATTTTTATTCTATGCCTAATTCCTTAGCGAGTAAGTATTAATATTTTGTAAGAAAACCAGCCCCTCTCAACAATGAGTGTATTATTTCAGATAATTGATCCTCATTTTCTGATCCTTAATCCACCCCTACTCTTAACCAAAGAATTCTCGTTCCATAGATTTCTGAAAACAATACAACCGGGTTTTGGGGATGATGCTAGAATCTTTGCGTACGAATTTCTTCTTACCCTACAAAACAAATAACCACCTTCATACATATTCTATTTTTTCATCAATTTCTGTTGCTAAACTTGGTAAACTTCATCCAAACAATCAAATCGAATGCTGTTAAAAATAAAATTTTCTTTAGTAGATTAAATAATTACTCATTAAAAAATATATTTGCTGTACAACTTTTATCACCAAGGATAATACTCCTGCTTCACTTGCAATAAGCTCCCCGTATATATAAAACTAGCTGGTTCCCGGCATGCGTTGCTATGCCATTTAAAAAAGAATTTGTTTTTCCCTGCGTGTCCTTTCCCATTCTTCCCGTCCCCTTTCCGCCTCCCCTTCCTCTCCCGCGTCCCCTTCCCCTCCCGAGTTCCCCTCCCCCTACCCCCTCCCATACATTCATTCCCGGTACATTCAGTTTTCAAACAGCTCACGCGCCACCTATTCCATTTTTTTAATACAAATTTCATAATGCCAGAGCTCACCAGTAGTTTTATACAAACCTTGTCCTGACAATAGCGAACACAGAAAAAAAGAATTATCCAATTTGGTGCAGTCGTTCGGAAGTTATGCGCGTACATACACTTCGGCGATTCATTTTTATTTATATGGATTTATTGTGTGTCAAGGATTTAAAAAAAAATATTACTCTTTATTCATAAACGTATAAACGTATATTTTTTTACGTATACAATTTTTCAAGTTTTTCGACTGCCACACTAGGCACATGCCCGTATTATGGTAGTCGAATGATGGAAGTACGAATCTCCTACTGCGGGGGTCGAGAGAGTCCGGCTGGAGAGATCAAATGGACTCCCTCAACCAGTCTTTCCCGATTCGGCCCGCCACGTAGTAGGTGACCTAGGCAAACCCCACCCCATGAACCAGGGAACCTCTGCTAAATCAACAAACGTAGCGAACCACTTGGGATAACTTATGGCAGGGTGTTGGTTATCTAATAAATGGTTCCCTGGCTGACTTGCCTCCCAAATTGAAATTTAGTTAAGTTAGATATCACTTTTCAAAAGGGTGTTGTCATGAAACCGAAAATATAGTGCCCTCTCCTTGACAAAGTATATTAATTTGATGCATTTTCTATTGGGGGTGTTGTTTTTCATCGACTCTTTTTTCATGTAAGTGTAAACACTCTATTTTACTTATAATTCATGTCCTCAAAATGTTGTTTACTCAGATTCCTCGGTTCCTTACTTTACTTCAGTTACCCTTGTTTGATATTATTATCTGTACTTATTCCCTCCACGAGCATGTGCCCTTAAAGGAATCGCAGTGATATTTTATTATTTGATAAAGGCAGCCTTTCTATCCACTTAGACACGTCCGTCATAAGCTTCCCCCAGATTTAGGAAAACGGCGACTCGTGGATGTGCAATATTTTTATTTTTTTATTTTTTTATTTTAGCATATAAAATATAATATACATTTAGATAATGTAGTAATTTGCGTACATGTTCATTTTAAAATACGTTAATACCACTCTTCCATGGAAGCATTAGCTTGTGTCTGGAAGAGTAGTGTACATTTTTAATGCTATATTTAAGTTCTTAAATTACAATGTGAATGTAAAAAACAATAAGTTGTAAGTTCGGTGATATGTAAATAGTTGCTAAAAACAATACAAAATTTAACTTATTTGAAGAACAGAGTATCACTTGGAAACTGAGTTATAAGTAGTTGTTCTTGAGATTAGATTAGTCTAAAACTTTTTTTTTAGTTTTTTTTTTTTATATTATCTTTAAAATATTTTTTAACAGTGTTTATTAATTGGATTTTATCATTAATTTTTCTAATTTCATCCGGTAATCGGTTGAAAATAAGTCTTCCTTGATAAGTATAATAATTTTGTGCAAAGGAAGTGTTTAATTTTGGGCATGAGAAAATATATTTATGTCTAGTACGGTTTTCAGTTATAAATTGATATTTTTCTTTTTCTTTTATAGTTTGAATCAATGCATTTCTATTGTATAGATCTTTGAAAGATGGTACTTGGAATTCCTTAAATAATTGATCCGTTGATAAATAATAAAAGGCGGTACATCTTTAACATGAGAAAAAATAAAATAAATAAAGTTACGATAGAAATAAAAAGTACATAAATGAAATATATAAGCAACAAAAAATTTAAGTACAGTGAGATATATAACAACAATAAGTTACGATAAAAAAATACATCATATCACTATTGGCTCTACAACCCCTGGTGGGTCTTGGCCTCCTCAAGAGTCGTCTTTCACTCATCTCGGTTTTGTGCCAGCTCTCTCCAGTTTGGAAGCTCCAAGATAGATATGTCTTTGAGGACGTTGTCGCTCCATCTTAGTCTTGGTCTTCCCAGGCTCCTTCGCCCTATTGGTCTTAATATATACATAATATAAAAATACAAACAACAAAAAATTAAGAATAAGGTGATCAAAGGTTTACATAATTGCAACATTAACTGTAATGCTAATAACACTAAGTATTAGTTTCGCATAGTGCCAAACCGCTGCTATATCGATCTTACCTCCTGTGTACCTCTGCAAGTTGCAGGAGTTCGGAACTGTTCAAGTTGGATTTTAATATTTTAGATAAGAAAGTTAACTATTTTTTGTTTAAATAACTTAATAATACTACGGGTTCTGATGGTTTATAATATTTCAATGAATTTACTAAGACATTACATTTAATTACTTTAATAAGATGGGTTTTGGGTAGTTTAGTAAATTTGCCGATGAAGTAATACATTTTGTGAGTACTTCTATCATGGATAAATAATTTCGTATTTAAATTGTATAAGCGACATATTCCAAAATAATTCCATAAATTGTATTAGCTAATACATATTGCCCAAGTGTTGAATTCTGTGTAGTGGTATATTGAATTGGGCCCTGGTCGTAGTAGTAACACAGTAAAATGGTAGTACTAACCGTGTGTTTCTCGCCGGCACATTAAAATATATGAGCGCCAAGAATTCGGGGCTGTCAATTGTATTATGTAAGATTTTAAATAAAAATACTGGATCGAAAACATTTCTTCTATCATTCAAATTTTATAGATTAGATAATTGCGGTAGATAAGTGTAGTTTAATTGTTCTTTCGGTATTTGTTAAATATGTACGTTCTATTTAAGTTGGTATTAAAAATGAACGTTCTTGTTGGGCATTTCTCAAGCTGCTTTCAAATAGCATGACTAGAACAAAGTTTTGAAGAAATCGATATTTTGCAAAATTTTCGAGGGCTAAAGTTAAATTTTTATTACATAAACGTACAGGAAGACCCTGAGGAAAATAATTTACCTCAGGGCCTATGACATCTTTGCAGATGCTGTGTAGGGGGTTTTTTTTAAGGAAAGGAAGGAGAGAAAGTTCTGGGAAGAAAAAAGTTAATACTAGTTGATTGCATTAATACTAATTGACGTCAACAGTAAAGTTACTAGATCGGAAGCATTTTAAAACTATACAAAATGTATTGGTTTCTAATAATAAATTAATATTGACAATAATTTTTGAGAAAATGTTTTAATATCTGCGAAATCTTCATTCAGTTTTGGCTGCATGACGGCCGTGCATAATATTTTTGAAGTAAAACTTCTTTACTCACGCTCAACTTGGAGGGTAAGCTGGTGAATGCGTTACGAAAAGTGTGATGTTACGAAAAGTGTGATGTTACGAAAAGTGTGATGCGAACGGTAATCGGCGATCGGGCGAGGCGAACGGTTTTTTTTCACTCGTTTTTTTTTCAATGTCAATGTCACTCCAATGTCATATGTTATTTTATATGTTAGTAAAGTTTTACTTCACTCGTGTGGTCTAAAGCACACTCGTCTTTTTTTCTTTTCTGCGTTCAAATTTTCATTAATGCTTTTAAAACAAAAGTAAAAGAGATAAAGAGAAACCGAAAAGTTAATATTATTTTTTTCTACGGCTGTGTCCCTCGCATACCTACCAGGGGTGCAGAGGCACGAGCGGTAATGGCGGTTGTAAAACAAACGGACGGCAAATGATCTGAATGCCCGCGAACGGTCAAAGCGAATAAGTCATCTCTATAGCTGTCTTTATGTATATCGCACGACGACATCAAAAGCTCTCCTCGTCTTTATGTCCTCCTGATATAAAATTTAAAGGGATGTTTCTAATGGGAACGTGCTCGAATCGAAGCAATTTTGATTTTTATTTTGCTTTAAAACAACTGTTTCTGATTTGATGACGCAGACAAAGAAATTGCTTTGGGGTGCAATGCAACTTTAATGTTTCGTTCCTTTGATAAAGGATTCGAGTAGTCCTTTCATAATTGTCGTACTTCTGTTTAATTATTTGATTTCAGTAAAATTTCAGATTATTTAGACGTAGGTATACATATACCTACACAACAAAATGTGTACTTAGTATTATTGGCAATGATTTTATACACAATTTAATCATCCTTGTGGGACTGATTGTGTTCCTGTTAGTTTCGTCTAGTAACAACTAAACATTGATTACGCATTCTGTGAACATTTCTAATTGGAGTGTTAATATCTATGTATATCTCAACTGCAATGTTATTACTGTAATAATTGTTAACACTCTGTAAATGCTTCAAACAATAAATAAAAAAATATAGGTAGATACCTCTTTGATATTTTGTAGTAACCAAAAAATATATTATTTCACATATTAAGTAATAAAAATTCCCCACATTTCTTCCCACTTTGAATAATTCAGTTAGATGAAAGCCTTCTCTAAATAAACAAGGAAGTTAAAGATCGAAAACGATTTATCAACGTTTTTTCTCTATCCGAAGAAAATTGGACATTTGTTAGCGGAATAGGGTCAGGTTAGCAGGACGGGCGAGGAGATAACATAATGAATTTGTTAGAAATAAGTTACAGCCCCCTGGAGTAAACGGCGGGGAGGAAAAGGGAGGTATTGGAGCACCAGGAGGCCAGAAGATCACGTACTAGGGACATTTATCAAGACCTCTATCATTGCTGACTTCTTGTCTCTTGCAGTCCTGGTCACTAAGTTTCGATACAAATGTTTAGCGAAAGAAAAGAAACTGATCGTTTGAAGCAGGTTAACCTAGTACTTAGTTACCTACGAACTGTGTGAAATATTGTAATTTCAAATATGCGAGAAAGGATGTTATAAGATTTTCTTAAAAATATTTCCAGCTATATTCGATGTAGGAATTTTATTAGGGATTGGTAAATATTAATGTTTTCGTACGATAGCCTATTCGCTCTTGTACCACATTTTCAAACGGTGCTTAATTGACATAATATATAAGTGATTTAACTTGTAGCTAACCCTTTGTTCATATGGGTGAGATCAAAGGGGGGGGGGGGGGAGTCCAGAAAAATCTCACGTTACTTTTAAAGAATATACGAAGTGACCCAAATTTATCTCACCAACGGAGGGTCTAGATTGGAAGAAAAACTGCTCACATAATAGAGAACTCCAGTCCAATTTTTTAAATTTTTTTATGAATAATGACCTTCTAACTTAAATAACTGCATTTTTATTTTTATTTTTAGAGTTAGTTTTAATAGTTAAAATAATTGTCAAAGTTTTAATTTTTCAAGACCCCCCGAAAACCACCGGAAATATGGTAAATCGTGTGACGTCATCACTCCTGAAAAAATAGTATGGGATTGGGCAATCAGCTGATCTGGGATTGGTATATTTATGTATTCTCCCTAGAAGAAGCATTACTATTTTTTTTGTGCAGTAGTTTTTCAATATTTTAAATAATAGAGATAAACTAATAGAGATACCTCTATTCTTGATACTGAATTATTTAGGCTGAAATATTGTTTCAATAAACACAACAACTAAATCTCTATAAACAGTACGAAATAAAGAATAACATGAAATGTTGTTAATACTGATGGCTTGGGCCATACCTACATTTCAATTGATTTCAACACAATGTGATACAATGACTGGTGACGCGTGACGTCAGCAACCATTCAATCATACCAACTTTACAGTGTATTTTAACGAGACGTTAAAAAATGCACTTTTTAATATTTTTTTACGAACTCCACGTTTAATATTGTGAAAAAAAGCTTATATATTCAGAATCAGCGTTTATTGGTCTGTATGAACATATTTTTTTAAAGCCATAATATTTTTCACTGGAGTTCCTTATTAATGAATGCCCCCTATGTACTTGCGTTTTAGTAGATATTACAGTTTTCCTGTGAACTCTCATGCAGTTTGTTACCATTCTCTAAAATTTTCGAGTGGATATATTAGTAAAATGTATTATTAATTTTGCTGCGAAAAAATACACGTTCTAGATTGATGCTAATGTTGCGCATGTATTGGATTAGATCACATTAATATTTGATCATCACGGACCAAGTGACGAGGTACTGTGTATTGAATTCACCCATCATAGGTAGACGTGCACATAATCCCATAAATGATCTGATGGATACATAGTGCATCCATTAAGACGATTTGAATTCAATTTATCGCAACTATTAACTGCCAAAGCATGGACCTAATGAACCGTTCAGCCGGATAAATTGAAGAAGATTCTCCCTTCGGTCAGTTTGGGGTAGAAGCAAGTTTACACAACTCATCTGGGAGCTTTTATAGGCGCGTAAAGGCGGAGAGCTTTGAGGGTGGAGTTGAACCCACTTTAAGCTTTCCGAATGTGTTTTTAACAGTTCGCTACGTTAACTTTTTACCGGATGACTTGAAGTTTTGCTAAACGCTTTTCCTTGGAATTTTAGATTCGATTTGTTATTTTACAAGAGGATTGAACCGTAATTTGATTCAACAAGATAAGGGTTGTGGATTTAGACCTTTTTGAAGACATATCGGTTTAACTTGTGAACAATTTCATTCAATTTTTATTAGAATCACTTCTGAAGGTTATACCCGCCAATTTAATATATCATTGTTTATATAATATTCTGAACAACAGAATAAGGAAACTAACATATATATTTAGATGCTTAAGAGATATTTGAAACGAAAAATTACTTGGAACCACATACTTCGCTTTCTGTCAATCAATTATATAATACGGCATTATAGGATGGGGCGGTACATATACAAATCAAACGCAAAACAATTTACATATCACAAAAACTAATAATAAAAACAATAAAAAAAAACCCTACTTATATTCATCAGAACTGTTATTCAAACAATTTAAGGTCAGAAAACTAAGTGCATTATACTTTTATCACGCAACATTACAAATTTATAAAGATAATATTCAAAATAATGTTGCACCCTTTAAAAATAACAGAAATCTTAGACAAACATCAATACTTCCTATTCCAAAATATTAAAAAAAACAATAGGACAGTTAAATCATAAATATCTCGGAATTAATTTTTTTAATTCACTACCTGAAAAAATCAGAAACATGAACAGTAACATAAAAAAATTCAAAACTTAGCTTAAAAATTATACTGAAAATTTGAACTGAATAAAAAATAATAAATTTAACCAATATAATAACACCCCCCATACACACAAGCCCTGCTTATTTATGGGGGTACATGAAATACAATGTAATTAATTATTGTATAAAATTTATTATAATTTATGTATCTCTTTGTAAATAAATTTAAAAAAAAATCATTGAGGAAGAAGATAATACTAATGAATATAAATGAAACAAGAACCAGAACAAGATACAGAAAAATAATAAGTTAATGGTGGCATCTAATATCTGTGTCCCAGTAAGACAAGAGATCCCGAGTTCGATTCCCAGTTGCGACCGTTGCCTTTTATTTTTCAGTGACTTGATCTGTTTTGTTTCGTTTAGATTTATTAGTATTCGAATTCAAATTTAAATAAAAATAAAAAAAAACATTTATTCCACCAAAATACAAATACAAAAGGCATAAAAGCTTATAGGTTATATTATATTATTATATTATCTATTTCTTCCAGCTAACCCAACAAATACAAATATAATAGATCTTCTTCTTCAATGATATAATTTTCTTTGGCTTGTGAACTAAATGTTTTATTAAAAACTTTACCCACACCACTAGGATATTTAGGAACCATGTTAATTGAAATTAAATAGGCAAAGTTTATTAAAAAGCATTAAAAAGTAATGGAATTAGTCAAACCAATTTTTTGAAATGATTCAACTGATATATATATATATATATTTTCTCATTGCTTTTCTCATTTCATCAGTGCTCTACTAACTAGCCCTGAATACATCCAAAAATCAATTTGGGAGGCGGGAATGGGTACCGCCGCCCCGGGAACCTTTATTTGATAACCAACACCTCTGCCATAGGTCACCCCAAGTGGTTCGCTACGTTTGGTGATTTAGCAGGGGTGCCCGGGTTCATGGGGTGAGGTTTGTCTAGGTCCTGGATGCGGATGACCAGGACACACTGAACCCCAGATTCCTACCCACCCCTTAAACCGTCTTCCTTCCCAAAACTCTCCCCTTCTTCCTTTTTTAAAAAAAACCCTCCACACAGCATCCCCAAAGATGACATAGGCCCTGAGCGGAATTATTTTCCTCAGGCCCTCCTATGTGGAGTTCATGTAAAAAAAAAAAGTTTTTTTCTTATTTTACCTACTCATTTTGCGAAACTTCACTTATTTTCTGGTAGTATGTATAATATTTTCTTAATTCAGTTAATGTTTTTTCATTCAATCAACTTGGCGTAATTTTTTTTCTATAATGAGTTCTATCCAATTAACTTATTACGAACGCTTTTTTCTTTAAATTTCTGTCTGGATTCTAAAAATACGTGACCTTTCTAGAAAACTATTTTATACAAGAAGAAAAGATGGGAAACTTTCTTTAAAGATAAAGAATTCAAACGTAAATAATGTATTTTTCCATCGATATATCATATTTTCCCTGATAAAATAAAATGACACGGGAAAAGGAATATGCTCTGCGGGAAGTGAGTAAGGTTTATTGTCGATTAGGGAATTGATAGAGAACTGGTCACTGCGGAGTGATCAATCAATGTTGGCTTTTATATATCCGGCTCGAAGGACCACCTTCCTCGGTTTATTCTACAGGGAATGAGAATATTAGTGGTAATCTTGTTTGCGCTTGGAATATGAAATAAGCTGTTTTAGTTCGATCAACAACAAAAGGTAAATTAAAAAAAATCATTGATTTCAAGTTCTTACTTTTATTATTTACCACCCGTAAAAATCACGGAGTAGTCTAAATTCTTGATATTCCAGTTTTTGAAATAATAAACCATCATTAAAAAACGATCATATGATTTATGGTGAAAAAACTGCTAATGACAGTAAAGGAATAGCCAATTTATTTTCCGAGTATTTTGGTTCTGTATTTTCGAATGTTCAACCTGCTCATACAAGCAATGCCAGTGACTGTTTTAATTCAAATAGCGTTATTAGCTCAATCGAGATCAATGAAGACATAACTTTCAAATACCTTAAGTCCATCGATATCAAAAAGGGGCCGGGGAACGACCAACTTCCAGGAATCTTTATAAATTATTGTAGTAAACAACTGACACCCCCCATTTTTGCCATTTTCAAACTATCGTTATCTGAAGGAACATTTCCTGACAAGTGGAAAACAGCCTTGATTACCCCAATCTTTAAAAATGGCAGTAAAAATGATGTCTCCAACTATCGACCTATATCCAAATTGCCCATTCTAAGTAAAGTTTTGGAAAAAATTGTTTACGATCAATTATATTCTACCATCTCACCTTCACTCTTAACTAATCAACATGGCTTTATGAGAAATCGCTCCACAACCTCGAATCTCGTGTCTTTTATAAATTTTCTTCATGCTCAAATGGATATGCGATGCCAGGTAGATGCCATCTATACTGATTATTCCAAAGCATTCGACCGTGTTAATCACTATATTCTTTTACAGAAGTTATTAAGTCTAGGAATTCACGGTGATCTCTATAGATGGATCGCATCATACGTCAGTAATCGGCACCAAATCACGGTTGTCAACGGTTTCGCATCCTGTTTAATGGAAATCGTCTCGGGTGTGCCCCAGGGGTCGCATCTCGGACCACTCTTATTTAATATTTACATAAATGACATCTATGTATGCTTTCAAAATAGTTACTTTGTGTTATATGCGGATGATATGAAAATTTTTAAACCAATACAGTCTTTATCTGATTGTACAGAATTACAAAGCGATCTTGATCATTTGTGCGCGTATTGTGAATCAAATTTACTGTCCTTAAACATTTCTAAGTGTCATTCAATTACATTTACTAGAAATAAAAATAAAATCATTTATTCTTACAACTTGAATAATAAACCTTTACAATCTACGTCTACATGTAAAGATCTAGGTGTTTATTTAGACAAAAAATTAATTTTTGATAAGCATATCGAACACATAATATCAAAATCCTACAAGATGCTAGGTTTCTTATTAAGAATATGTAAAGTTTTCAAAAGTGCTAAGACTCTTGAAATGTTGTTTTGTTCATTGGTCAGAAGTCCACTGGAGTATGCATCCCCGGTATGGAATCCTCAATATAAGGTGTACATAGATATAGTAGAAAGTATACAGAATAAATTCTCTAAATATTTATTCAAGAAATACAACAAAACTACAAATAACATGTTAAGTTTACAAAAAAGACGCACATTATCAGATCTGCTGTTTCTGTATAACCTGCTAAATAATAAAATAGATAGTCCTGAATTGCTATCCACTATTGGTTTAAATGTCCCAATGAGGCGTACCAGGCACACTTCTCTTTTTCATATAGAATCCAATAACACTAATGCAGCGAGTAACTCACCAATTACTCGCGCAATCATAACTTATACCCACTATGAAAAATTACTACACTTAGACATTTTTCATGATTCCTTGCAAACATACAAAACTAATTTATTAAATTTCTTGGCGTGATATAATTGTTTTAAAATTACTTACACTTAACTTTTCATTAAACTTTAATCAGTCAATTACAATTAGTGAGCATATAATTCTTGATTTTAAAATTTCTCCTTATCTCCCCCCCCCCCCCCCCTTTTTTTTCTTCCTTATTATTATTACTCATTTATTCAATAATTAAGTTCTAAGACCGGTTCATATCTCAAGCGTAATTACCAAATGATATTCTATGGACTTACGTAATAGGTACATAACCATGTAATATTTAATTTAACATACCTTATAATCTGTATTATATGTACTGTGTATGTCTTAATAAATAAATAATAAATAATAATAAATAATAATTAAAAATTTATTATTTAAATAAAAAAAGACAAACATTCCTGGGTTACGAATAACTCGACAATGTTTTGAAAATGTCCTACTATCAACACAGTAAGCGAAAAATGTTGCTTTTGTAGTAATGGAGGGCATAGTCAGCCGAGGAATTAAACATGCGACGCCTGGATGGGACCCAAACTTATGTTTCAGGTATGGCTTTTCTGAATTATTCACACAACTAACTGCAATTTTGAAAAAGACAATTAAATTCGAAGCCATTTTTTTAACAACATTACCCGCAGGACTAACTAACACACAGAACAAACAACCGAAATAAGAATGTTTGATGATTCTAATCGATATTTTTGTGAATTTACTTTAGGGAAAGAAGAGTAAATGAATAAATTAACTAATTAAAAAAAAAAACATTCCCGGGTTACGAATAACCTGACAATATTTGAAAATCTCCTACTACCACCACACATGTTACTTGTGTTGTGATGGAGGACTTAGCCAGCCTAGGAATTACCCTTCAACGCCTAGATGGAATCGAAACGCGATGCCAACTCATCAACAGACCAGACGAATTTGAATATAATTTATTTGTCTGATTTATTATATATCTGTTGTCGAAATTACACGATAATTAGTGTTTTTGTGAAAGAACAATTAATTAGTTTTGTGCCCTTTTTTTATATCAACACGCCAAGTTTCAGCCTGGTCGCGATACCGTCAAGGCATATATAGTATTAAGATGCTATTTCACAACCTCTCAGTAAGCTGTTTATTAGCAGTGTTCGTAAAATAACGTGTAATAAAGTATGTACGCTATTCTAAGAGTAGCGCCAATCAACAGTTTACAAGAGGTTGTTAACTAACTCAATCACAGGCATCTACTATTTGACAGCGAGGGCTGATAGATGTAGTCAAAAGGCCGTGAGGTCTTTTTCACACAAAATTTAATTTTGGATTTGAGACCAAAGTACTCAACCAAACTGAATAATCCTTTTTTTCTCAAAAGTTATATTAATTACATTATACGGATATTTATTTTATAAACCATCTTACGTATGGTTTAAAAACGGTAAGATCCTGATCAAAAAGAATGATGAAACAAGAGTCTTCAATATCAAGCATGAGGATGACCTTTTTAAGCTCTCAAGCCAAGAAAATGCAATTGAGATCGACTAATAATTGAGAAATAGTAACACTTTATATATTATGTGTATATTATTTAAAAATAGAAATGGATGATTACATTATTCAACAACTAGAAAAAAAATTTTACGTTCAAAATTTAATTTGTGACAACACAAATGACTGTAACACAATTCTTGAAATGACTCCAAACTCCTTTACCGTAATACATTTAAACATACGATCCATAAAGAAAAATTTTGACCATTTTCTAGTAAACCTAAATTTATTAAAAATAAAACCAGACATAATTATACTGACTGAAGCCCATTTAAACACTAACTCGATCATTCCAACTCTCCCCAATTACATCAACTTTCAAAGTTCACATTATATTAATAAGAATAGTGGTATTGTAATATACACTAAAGCAATATATAAGGACGTATGTTTTGCTGAAATAAATATGACCAATGCAAACTGTATTATTATAAAATTGAATATTAATAATAAACTGCATATACAAATAATGACAGTCTACAGGACACACTCAGCTGTAATACCAACTTTTATAACCGAACTGAATGATATTATTCTAAACAATAAATGTGCAAACAATTTTCTAATTGGTGATATTAATATAAACATTGCTGAAAATAACCATACTATTGAAAAAGACAATTATATAAACATGATGACCGCTTTAAACTTTAAACCCTGTATAAATAAGTATACTAGAGAATTTAACAATCAAATGCCATCGTGTATTGATCATATATGGTGTAATTCCAACTACACTGATAATCTCCAAACAATAATATGGAGAAACAACATAACGGACCATCATACATGTATACTAAACCTCAATATAGAAAAACAAAAAATAAATGATAATAGTAATGACTCTGCCATTCCAAAAAAAAAAATCAACAAGAACTATATGAAAAACTGTCTCACGAATCGTGGGAATCTGTACTTACCACAGAAGATGTGAATATAAGTGCATCACAATTTCATGACACCCTTCAAAAACATATAAAAGATTCAAGCTATGAAATACCGAACAAAGCATATAAAAATAAATTTCATAAACTTAAACCATGAATTACTCATGGCCTCGTGGTTTCTATACGAGAAAAAGAAAAATTATTTAAACTAACTAAAAAATATCCACTAAATAATCCAATCATCTCATACTTTAAAAAATACAGAAACAAACTAACGGCACTAATTAAAACTACCAAAGAGGAATTTTATAAACAAAAGGTATTGAATTCAGGAAACAACAATAAACAAATTTGGAAAACAATAAATGAAATAATTGATAAAAAAAGGAAAACAAGTGACATTTTAAAGCTACGTATTAATAACAATATGGTACAAGTTTTGGATAACCCTAAACAATGTGCAAATGCCTTCAATACATTTTTTTCTAATGTCGGAAAAAATCTCGCAAGCAAAATAACTAATATCGTAGATAATACCACATCTGCCGCAGAAAATGATGTAACATCATCAAAAAAAACCATAGGAAAATTCGATCCGGTAACTGAACAAGAAATTGTTGATATAATAAAAAACCTAAAAACTGAATCAGCACCAGGGTTTGATGGGATCACCGTTGAAAATCTAAAGACACATCTTAACTTTTTGAAAAAGCCTATTACATATATCATAAACAATAGTCTTAAAAAGGGAATCTTTCCATCAATATACAAAAAAACTATTATTACACCGATTTATAAATCAGGTGACTTTAAAGAAATTAATAACTACCGACCTATATCAGTATTATCAAATATCTCAAAAATTTTTGAAAAGGTAGCTAAAAGGCAAATACAAAATTTTATTGGAATTAATAATATACTGAGTGACCAACAATTTGGTTTTCGCGCAAAAATAACCACACAGGACGCAATCATAGATTTAACAACAAAAATACATCAAGCACTAGACAAAGGCAAAAAATCTCTTGCAATTTTCATAGACCTAAGGAAAGCCTTTGACAGTATAAGTCACAAAAAATTACTATACAAGCTTAACGAAATCGGAATTATAGATAACGCTAGCACATGGATAGAAAGTTTCCTTAACTCTAGAAATCAATATGTAAAAATAAAAAAAATTCTTAGTGAACCGAGTACAAGCGACTTTGGAATACCACAAGGCACGATTTTGGGCCCTCTTCTATTCATCTTGTATGTTAATAATATCTTTGAATTACCAATAACAGGAAAACTTGTTTCATATGCAGATGATACTGCAATTATATTCCAAGCAAATTCATGGAATGAACTTGAAACAACTGCTAATCATGATATTAATATCTTGAAATAATGGTTTGACGAAAATTTATTAACATTAAACATTGAAAAAGCCTATTATATACCTTTTAGTATAAATAACAAAAAAATCTCCCCTTATCGCCATAAATATTAAAATTCATTCAAAAAAATGTACCACTAAAATATTAGCATGCCAAAATAATGACTGTCTATTCATAGCAAATAAAAAGAAATAAAATATTTGGGTGTAATAATAGATAGTAACCTTAAGTGGAAGACTCAAATTACCAATACTATAAATAGATTAAGAAAACTTATATACATATTTATTAATTTAAGAAATATACTTAACTTAAAAATTCTTAAAAATATAAACTATGCTCTAGCCCATTCGATAATACAATACGGTATCGTTGCATGGGGAGGAGCTTACAAAACCTCAATTTTGCCGCTGGAAATTACTCAAAGATTAATAATCAAAATTATTACTAAGAAACCATCAGATTATTCAACCTCTCAACTTTTTCAAGACTTTCAAGTCCCACCTCTAAGAAATACATATATAAAAAATACACTGCTTCAAATACACAAAGACTATTCAAAGAAGTCGCACCACGCCATGGTCCGCGTTGAGAGCAATAGTCAAAACACAGTGGGTCGCTTGTGTACGCCATTAATGCATACCAGTTTTGCACAACACTACTACACGTACAATGGAGTGGTGTGGTTTAATCAACTAGCAATAGAGCTGAGATTAGAACCTGACTACAATAAATTCAAAAATAAATTAAACAATAATATCTTAAATAATTTAGCCACTTAGAACCGCATTAACCTTAAATTAACAATACTTTTTCAAAAATTTATTTTATATAATTATTTTTTAATTTTTATATTATTTTTTTTTTTTTACACATTTGATTTATGTGAGTACGTAAATATAATGAATGTGTTCTAATTTTTAATTTTAATTAATTTAATTTTTTTAATAAAAAAAATATATATATATATATATTTTCTCTTCCCTTTACACACGAGTAGTTACACTCTTGTAAAGGTTATATATTATATACATATATATGTTTATACTGTTTCTAATCAATGTTGCATGTTAGTATTTAATGATTTGAGTTTAATCCGATTGTAACCTGAAAATGCAATTACTCATGATTATATTACATGTATATGTATATAAAAACTAATAAAAAAAAATAAAAAAAATTTGCTATATTATTCATTTTCGTTTTAAATTATGGTATGTAGGTAAAAAATAATTTATTTTTGCCTCTTTTTGGGGGCAATTTCGGATTTATTTTGTGAGTTAATTATAAATATTTAAAATATATCTTGCCTTATTTACAGTGTTAATATTAATAAAATAAAATAAGTGGGTGGTAATATGAATTTCTGCAAGACAAAATGGTGTTCCGACGTAATTAGGCCATTTATAATACAAATTATTTTTATTATTATTCAAATAAAGCCCGTCAAAATGTTTTTCAACCATTATTATTTTTTATTTCACATTTCTTCACATTTTTATAATAAATTAAGTAAAATATGTATTTTTTATATTTATCATTTACTCACAGATAAGTGCTAAAATAGCCTTTAAAATCAAAATAATATTGAAATCATTAATTAAATCATCCATAAATTACGTCACACGAATTTCATGATTTTTCGACCCCCCCCCCCCCCCGGCCTTGTCACACATCTTCACATTTGTGGGACCCCTTCCCCCCTAGCGTGATGTCACATGTTTTGCGATTTTACATCTAAAAATAGTCAAAACAGTAGTTCAATTTTTTTTACATGTTACGTCAAAGAACTAATGACCCCCATACCCCTCGGACAACGTCACACTACTCTACTCCCTTCCTCCCCCTTAAGGTGTAACATAATTTATGGATGGCTCCTAAATAAAGAAGTACATTTCCGTACTACATATTTGATTTACCTTTTGATTACAAAAATAGTTTTTCAGTCTAGTTGTGTATTTTGGACTCAAATCCAAAATTAAGATTTTCCCCTTTAATTATTTTAGTTCTCATCTAATTTGAATTTAAATATAAATATTTTTTACCTGTCATTTAAGTCGATGGAGTTATATTTCATAACTTTTCAAAATTCCCTAAGTGCTAAATTATTTTTAACAAAATTGTTCCCACTGTGACGTGCTCATAAATAATCATATTACGACAAAAAACCTTGACATTATTGACGTAAAACCAACCACACCTGCAAAATATTTTTCCTCGTCTTTGCTTCTCACAGAAATAATAATTTGTAAAAATTAAGAATTACAAAAAAAACCTTTCGAGGGGTGCTGTTCATTTGGGCATTTTATGATAATGCTTGCAAAAAATTTAAAAACGCAAAAAACCCAATTCTCACGGGGGGTTAGTGGAAACCCATATTCAAATTGAGTGTTTTGACTTGGAGCTCATTTTGGGAGAGGGGAAATGATAAAGCTCAAAAGCTCATTTCGTATTCGCAAAGGATCATTTGATATCAAATTATTAAAAGCAAACTGACATCGTATGGTAATGTAATGTGGGATTCATCTGTTATTCTGCCTGCCCCGTCTGACGGGGGCAAACACGCAGTGTTTATTGTTGACACAATTACTTCCCTTACCTGATACCGGGTCCATCAAACGGTTACCTTACAACCGCATTATTATTCTTAATATTGGTGAATGCGAATTACCTTATTATGTATAAGCCGAGAAATTCCTTGCCACTGCCCAAAGTTGAATGAAATACAAACAATAAAATACCTTGGAATAATTTATTGATCAAAACCTTAATTGGAACTCCAAAGTGGAATATGTGAGCAACAAATTTAAAAAACTAACTTATTTTTTTAAAACAATTAGATAATTTTTAAATAAAGAATATCTAATTAAAATTTATTATGCCTTAGCCCAATATCATCTACAATATGGTCTTATCGGAAGGGGAAGCTCATGCCATTTTCTATAAAACTTAGAGAAAATTATACTTAGAGTCCCCATCAGAACTCCTACAGACTATGTTTTTAAAGCACTGAATTTAATGTCACTGAAACAATTATATTGAAAAGATATTCCAATGAACGCATTCAAAAACCAGGATCACTTTACACAGACAAACTATATAGTATATTCCACCAACCTACAACTAAAACGACTTTTGGACAAAGAAATAATGCAATACTTCTCTAAGAAATTATTTAATTTGCTCCCTCTAGCAATAAAAACCATTAAAAAAATAACCGACTTCAAAAGAAGCATTAAGATATGGATTATGGACATGGGAAGGAAGAATATAGGTACAACTTTGCAACCAAACAAAGATTAATGCCTGTATTGTACTTTCTTTTAGATAAGTATAACTTTATAATTTTCCTCTCGTAATATGTTAACATAGGTATTTACTTATATTTAAAACACGAAAACTGGTACAATGTGACCTTGATACGGGGTACCCAAGTAAGGACATATTTTTCTCTAAAAATTTTAAAACAAAGAAAAAATAATAATAAAAAAAAGTAAGATGTATTTCTCGTATAATCCGAACATGGATACGAGTACATCAAGACTTTTCATATTGAAATTTTTTATAAGCACCTATATGTTTTAGTCATTTGATTGTATGCATGTAACAATATATTTTGTATAAATATGTCCTTAAGTATGTTTATGTATGTTGTGTGCCTTTGAGTGTGTGTGTGTCTATGAATATGTTACCAGTTTTATATATATAACAGTCTATATATTTTACGCCTTTGTTATGTAGTTACTAGAAATTTTATACTTCTATATCCATTTTTTATGTAGTGGTTTCTCGTTAGTTAGTTTAGTGAGTGCGTGTAATGAGAAATGAAAACAATAAAAAAACAAATTTAGTATTATTGGCATTCCACTGACAACAAATAAAACATCTCCCCATTCTCGACCCCACCGCCGCCCATAACTTTTATTGGCATTATCGCAAAACGAGGTTTTTTTGGGAATATATGTAAAATAATTTCCCTCAGGGCCTATGTCATCTTTGGGAAGGAGTGAGTATGAGTCTTTAAGAGACCCACATCGTGGGAGGAAAGAAACACAGGCTGCCAAATAGTTCCACTGCCGAGCTGTTGAAATCAAGAACCAATCGTAGAAACGACACGCTCTAATGTGACAAATGTCAAATGTAAAAAAATGTTCCCAGCTACGTATCGGTATCGAAGGGATTTATGACGCTATTTCCTCGGAGCATCTTCCATTGAAATATCGCTAGAACAAGGACAACATTTCCGCCTGTGCTTTAAAGATTGCAACCCGTTCGTTAAAATAAGCGAATCTATCAAACATACCAACCGTTTCTTCAAAGAGTTTTGGGTTTGTTTTACATATTTTATTTTTAAAATAACTTTACTTGGACACAGGTATCCCTAAAAAATCCCTCAGTGTTTACTTCAAATTTGGGAAATGTGAGAAGACTTGAGGTTCCGAAAGAAAGAAAAGATGGTTATAGTGATGGGTAGAACACGACATCAGGATGAGTTTGTATGAAGTACTCAAATATCGAAATGAGGTGTTGAGGTGTCCCACCTCATTTGAGGTTTACGGGGGGGGGGGGGGGGGGGGTAGAGAATTTCAGGAAAGGTGTTTTTTTACATCAGCTCCACAAAAATTCCCCTAAGACCCTATGTCATCTTTGGGGATGCTTATTAATCCATCCCTCCAGTGGTGCAAGACTCCCTCAACCACTCTCGTAGCGAACCGCTTGGGGTGACCTATGTCAGAGGTGTTTGTTATATAATTATACCCGCCTCCCGTGTTTGTTATTTTTGTAATATGAAAATGGATATTAAAAAAGGCCTATCCTCCCACCCCCTCCCTCTCTCACCCCCTTGCGCCCTCTCCCCCCGCTCTGATCCTCCCCCTGCACCCCTCCTCTGATCCCCCCTCACTAACCCCCTCCACCTCATCTCAACACTCCCTCAACCTGCTGGAGCTGTTGGGACTCTTGTGCGGTATTCACATAACAATCAGCGCCCTTGAGGTGATTTTTCACAAAAACGGCGCTATATAAATCATCCAAGTATTGTTATTAACAATAATTTACAATAAAAAAATTAATTTTTTTTTGAGCATTTGGGGCGCTTGTGCGGTAATTGACATAACATTAATTTTCAATAAAAAAAAAATACATTAAAAAAATATTTAGAAAAAAAATTTTTTTTGAGCAGTTGGGACTCTTGTGCAGTATTCACATAACATTAATTTACAATAAAAAAATATTTAAAAAAAAATTGGAGCAGTTGGTACTCTTGTGTGGTATTCTTTTAACAGTAATTTAGAATAAAAAAATACATAAAAAAAAAATTGTGAGCAGTTGGGACGCTGGTGCGGTATTCACAATATATGTGAATGGCTCACCCCAACCACCTCACGGTTCTAATACAAAAATGTCATACAATACACCAACACCTCATACCTCACCTCATATTTGTCCCATACGTGGCAACATGACATGACATGTAGTCCAATACACCAACCACCTCACACCTCACCTCATATTTGACCCATACGTGACATGACATGAATATAGTCCTATAAACCAACCACCTCACACCTCAAATTTGTCTCCCCTTCATATTTGTCCCATGCGCGACAACGTGACATGATATTTGTAGTAATACAAAGAAAAAGAGCTGGTACAAATACATTTTGTGAGGTGGGGGGACATTTTACCTGTTTGCATGGGACATTTGAGGTGCCTCTTGTATGAGGTACTCAACACTAGATGGTTAGGAAGGGAGATGAGTAAAATATTTAATAAAGCCTGACAATGACCTGTATAAAATATAGCACATATCTCTCGACAAATGTTTAAAGTAGCATTTATAGTCCAGTAAAGGAAGGAGTTGTAGAGTGCGTGAGCAGGAACCTAAGCGATTCTTTCAGGACTTGTTTAGGGTGCTTAGGGTGTGAACATACTAAAAGTCCTGACGTCTAGGTGGTGAGCTAGGGGGGGGAGGGGGGGGGGGGAGGTCCCGATTTTCGGGTTTCCGTTTATATCTCAAAAACGGTGCGTCGCAGAGGAAAACTTTTTTAGAATAAGTAAAAGCTCATAAAATTATCTACAACTTTTATTCTGTACGTAATTTTGGAAATCCTAACCGTTTTTGAGTTATACGCTCCAGAAATGTCAATATTTTCGAAAAAAATCATTTTTCCTCACTTTTTTCATCAAACATTCCTTCATATCGTCTAAAATATTCATCCAAGAAAGAAATTCATTTGAAAAAAGTTGTAAATAATTTAATTACCTTTTAGAATATATATATACATATGTAAATAAATCTCCAACCAGTAAATATTTACAACAATTTTAAGTTTTTTAGTAAAATGTCGCCATTTTCAGAAAAAGCTGTTTTTTCTTACCAAATTATTAAGACGGGTTTTTTCTTCATGAGAAATTCCTTATTAATTTTTGCACGCAAGAAAGCAGGTAAGTTGTTCTCGAACAGATGATTAGTGGAATTCATTTTATAATCATTATTATTGTGAAGGGTGATTAGGTTAGTCGTCGGAGATGCTACAATAACGTGCTACGATGCTGTTCGAGTTGGTGAAAAGGCAATGAATGCGATAGTGGGCTTGACATTCTCAGACATCAAGTTGTCCCGCAAAGTTCGGGCATTCCCAATGTCTTCTGTCAGCTCATCGATAAAAATTCAGGATGAAAAGGTTGCAGTTGACCCAAAATTGCTGTTTCAGCGGATGTGTATAAGCAAATGATCAGATGAGGATTTGATGAAATTCTTTGAGTATGAGTTGGCCCCATTTCCCTTGGCACTGTTCTCAATAACATCATGTTACACTCTCAACTTTATATGGATTCACGTTATAATATCCTCTTTGGACGTGAGGGTCCTGGCAAGCGTTGTTCATCCATGGCATCGTCATTCTCAGTGGTGGATAGTTCTTGCTGAAAGGGCTCTACATCGTTTTCATCGTCGTCCTCGGCAACAGGCACGCTATTGAGGCATCTCCCTTGGCAGTGAAGGCACGCTGCAGAACAGGTCAGCGTTGCTTTTTGGCATCCACATTTGCCAATTACACAATCCTTGGTGCAGCGGCAAAATATCATTTTCAGAAGGACCTTCGGTGCTGGAGGATCTTCTGTTGTAATTGGCACCAGGGTGTCTCCTTCGTGTTTCCACCCCCATTCTTCAGGGGGCAGCTCAATCCCGAGCCCCTGCTGATCTTGTTGGTATGTCCGCCGGAAATGCTGTTTAGCTGCACTCTCTGTTGGAGGGAGGGAGCTGATGTCAGGCTTCATATTTGCCACGGACCTTGTAAACGACTGGAAGCGGTACTGGTTAAGGGAGGTCTATCTTTTTGGCGCCGCATACCATTTCAGGAAGCATTTATTTCCAGCCTCTTCAACCTCGTCGTGAGTGGAGGAGGGGTTGTAAAAGATCATTGCCGCTTGCTTGATCATTTTTGACTCCAAGTACAATTTTGAAAAGCCCGCCTTGCTTCTCCTGAAAGTTGCAGACTTTATATCGCATCCGGTAAATGAATGTAAAAATATGATGTGTTCAAATCTACGATGCTGCATCTCTTGGGTGAACAGTGCCATTGTTTTGGTTTTTCCTCGTCCGGGTTTCAGCAGCAGAATATCTTAGGTGGGAGGATTGGAAGCAATCAAAAGGACAGTAAGGTCCACATTCTCACCAAAGACAGCTACAGAGTTGTGAAAGGATAGTTCCACAGCAATCTTCACGATAAGGACGTCAGCATCATCGGTGGCCTGAAGAGTCTGTATCCCATTCTCCCGAAACTTTGTCTGTAGTAAGGAGATGAAGTTACTTTTGTTGGTAGGATTGAATAAAAAATCTTCCTGTTTAACGGGTATTGATTTGTTCCATGTCAAATTGATGTCGGCTGACCTTCTCAGTCTGTATCGTCGCATCTGTTCTTGTGATTTCGTACTATTGGCTGGGTTTGCGTACCCATCAAATACCACAGTGCGAGTCATTCCAGGATAGTGGTGGTTGACATAGGTGACATAACGATCACAAATTGCGGCAACGGAGGCATCTTTTTGTCAAATTACTCTGTGTAGGAGAAATCCTCCGTCCACAACTATGTTCATCTGAGACAGTAGAACAGTTTTTTTGGTAGGCTCGAATAAGCTATACAGAACAGATTTAGTTGTCTTTCGCATCCCATTTTCATTGAAAAGTGCCAAGGGAAATGGGGCCAACTCATACTCAAAGAATTTCATCAAATCCTCATCTGATCGTTTGCTTATACACATCCGCTGAAACAGCAATGTTGGGTCAACTGCAACCTTTTCATCCTGAATTTTTATCGATGAGCTGACAGAAGACATTGGGAATGCCCGAACTTTGCGGGACAACTTGATGTCTGAGAATGTCAAGCCCACTATCGCATTCATTGCCTTTTCACCAACTTGAACAGCATCGTAGCACGTTATTGTAGCATCTCTGACGACTCACCTAATCACCCTTCACAATAACAATGATTATAAAATGAATTCCATTTATCATCTGTTCGAGAACAACTTACCTGCTTTCTTGCGTGCAAAAATTAATAAGGAATTTCCCATGAAGAAAAAACCCGTCTTAATAATTTGGTAAGAAAAAACAGCTTTTTCTGAAAATGACGACATTTTACGAAAAAACTTAAAATTGCTGTAAATATTTACTGATTGGAGATTTATTTACATATGTATATATATTCTAAAAGGTAATTAAATTATTTACAACTTTTTTCAAATAAATTTCTTTCTTGGATGAATATTTTAGACGATATGAAGGAATGTTTGATGAAAAATGTGAGGAAAAATGATTTTTTTCGAAAATATTGACATTTCTGGAGCGTATAACTCAAAAACGGTTAGGATTTCCAAAATTACGTATAGAATAAAAGTTGTAGATAATTTTATGAGCTTTTACTTATTCTAAAAAAGTTTTCCTCTGCGACGCACCGTTTTTGAGATATAAACGGAAACCCGAAAATCGGGACCTTCCCCCCCCCCCCCCCCCCCCCCCTAGCTCACCACCTAGACGTCAGGACTTTTAGTATGTTCACACCCTAAGCACCCTAAACAAGTCCTGAAAGAATCGCTTAGGTTCCTGCTCACGCACTCTACACCTCCTTTTGGACCATTCGTTTACTGGACTATTAAAGAAACGCTGTCAGTTTTTTCATACCTGTAACTTTTAAAATAACCGAACCTAATATGTTTTTATAATTTTTCTATCGTGGGAATTTCATATTATAAATTTTCGACACGGCAAAAGAATAGAAATCATTTTCAAAAACATCATAAGAGTCAAAATTTAAGTAACGTGAAAGTTTTTTCTTGTTATTTTATTATTTCATCTTAGGCCGGTTGCTTTATAGTAAGTACATGGATAGTAACAGAACTTTCACAGAACTTGACTTTTGACAAAATTTGATGAGGTATTCAAATTCTGTGAAAAAAACCGTCATTAAAATGCTCAAGGCATTCAAATTTATAGAATTTTTAAGAAAATACTGAGTCGCGAATAGAGCCTTGAAATTAAAGTGGAGAAACAAAAGTGAAGAAACAAAAATTAAGTCAACAAAAAAAATAATAAAGAAGTGCTTGTCGGAAACGCGCAGAAGCACTCAGCAAGGAACTGACAGGACTGGACACTCGCTTAGACTTTGCTTCTAGTGTCCATATTTATAGACTTGAAAAAAGCTTTCGACAGCATATCACATAAAAAATTAATAAATAAATTAAAATCTATAGGAATTAATGAGAAAGTCTTAGCATGGATAGCTAGTTATTTACATGAAAGACCACAACAAGTAAAATTACTAAATCAAGTCAGCGATTCAAAATATAGCGATTTTTCAATACCCCAAGGTACAGTTTTGGGACCATTGTTATTTATTATATATGTCAATGATATATTCAATATTTCTAAATATGGAGACATTGTCTCCTACGCTGACGACACAGTCCTATTACTAAAAGCAAACACCTGGTCTGAATTAAACAAAATGGCAAATACAGATATCAATGCACTAAAATTGTGGTTTGATAAAAACCTGTTGACTTTAAATTCTAAAAAAACCTATTATTTACCATTTTTCATTAAAAAACAAGAAACACCTAAAGAAATAAACTTAATAATCCACTCTGTGACAAATACAGAATACCACAAATGTAATATATCATGTTCAAAAATAGAAAGCAAAACTGATATTAAGTACCTGGGCATAACAATAGACCAGCGTTTAAAATGGTCTCCACACATAAATATTCTGAACAACAGAATAAGGAAACTAACATATATATTTAGATGTTTAAGAGATATTTTAAACGAAAAATTACTTAGAACCACATACTTCGCTTTCTGTCAATCAATTATACAATACGGCATTATAGGATGGGGCGGTACATATAAAAATCAAATACAAACAATTTACATATCACAAAAACTAATAATAAAAACAATTTTAAAAAAACCCTACTCATATTCGTCAGAACTTTTATTCAAACAATTTAAGGTCAGAAAATTAAGTGCATTATACTTTTATCATGCAACATTACAAATTTATAAAGATAATATTAAAAATCAAGTTGCACCCTTTAAAAATAACAGAAGTCTTAGACAAACATCAATACTTCCCACTCCAAAATGTAAAAAAAAAATTGGACAATTGAGTCATAAATATCTCGGAGCAAAATTTTTTAATTCATTACCAGAAAAAATTAGAAACATGAATACCAATATAAAAAGTTTTAAAACTCACCTAAAAAATTATACTGAAAACTTAAACTGAATGATATTAAAAAAGCAATACAATAACACCCCCCCATACACACAAGCCTTGCTTAATTATGGGGGTACATCAAATATTCTACTATGTATTTAATTACTGTATAAAATTTATTTGTAATTTATGTACCTTATATTACTAATAAAAAAAAAAATAAAAATAAATATATATATAGCAGTGGAAGATAATAAAAAATACACAGATATTTTCCAAGGTACTGACTGATCAACGCTAGTGGATGCTTCTCATTTAGAGAATGCTGTGAGGCTGAAGGAAGTAGGGCAGAAGAAGGAGAAGTGGAAACCTCAGAAGCCCCTGTCTTTTCAGAATTGGTCAATAAACGTAGGTTACAAGCCTTTTCAAGTATTACAATTTGAATACTAGTTTCTTTTTGATTATCAGTTTAGGACGTAGCGTCTCTTTTTACGATGAAACGGTTCTACAAACATTACACGGTCCTAATCACCCGTCAGTCAGCAATAATATCGCTGGTTGGTTATAGAACGCGTGTTTGTACAGATCTCGATACCAATATTTAATTGTTTAATCAAGCGTCGGTTTGCTCATAATTAATGCTGTGCACTTCGGCCGGTATTAGTGTGCTTAGCGAATAGTGGATGCAATTATTAGCATATTATCTAACTGAGGTAACGCAAGCATAATCATCTAATGTACGGTGTTCAATAATGCACGGGCTATGGCGGACTTGCGGGAGAGTTAGAAAATAGTTTACCCTGTTCTGTGCGCAATTTAATACTCGTACATGTTCCGAAACAGCTTTCAAATTGTTAAAGCAAGAAATTAAATATGCTAATGAAGCTGACCTTTAGAGCGCTGAGGGTTTATTCCTCAGAATAATTATTAATTTTTCTTGCATGCATGGTGGCATCATCTAATAGTGCGAATCATTTTGTAAGGCAAGAAGCAAAGATGATTGCATTTATTTTCTTAATAAAAATAATAATAATTTATAACAGAGAGCATGCAGGGGTAGTAATACAAAAATAAAAGAAATTAAACAAAGAGGCATAAATGTGGGGTAATTACTACAACTAGGTAACTCTGAAATCATCTTTCTAGGGAAATTGCGATGGTAATCAATCTGATAAATCGGTTGTTGTTCATTTATCATCATCATCATCTTCTTCTAGCCTTTATCCTATTTGGGTCGGGGACCCACTGCATCGACAAGGCTCCTCCATGCGTCCCTGTCTTGTTCTGCTTGTTCGGCCTCCATCCATGGCAGTCCCATCCTCTACTCACACAGTTTCTGGAGTTGTTTCACCCAACTGTGTCTGGGGCGGCCCACTGGACGTCTACGCTCTGGAATCGCAATCAGTATTTTCCTCGGAATTCGGACATCAGACATGGACAATTCGGACATATTACATGCCCAAGCCACCTCAGTTGCGATTGTTCTATGAAGAGTAGCAGTGTCGGATTGTCGAGTTTCTTATATGATCTCATTTCGTATCCCCTGCCACTCCTCTCAAGTACCTCATTTCGGCAGCTTGGACTCCAGAGCGGGTGGTATACAGTTTTGAATACTGCCATCTTTGTGTACTGAGTACTTTGTTTACTGAGCTTGGCTTTCCTTATCACTGAGCTGTAGAGAGGACGTAATCCACCACTTGCCGCATTAATTCTTCGAACAATTTCTCTATTATTTATGTTGTTCATTTATATTGATAATTATTATTGGATGATTCTTAGAGAGCCATTTTCTTGAGAAATTCACCTCAAGGGCTAAGGATAAGACTTAGTAAATCGTCGATTGATGTGTTGGAAACCGTCAAACTTATATTTTGGAAATGAGAAAATTGCTGATCAGTGTATATTTACAAAAGAAGAATGACTTGTTTCGGAGTAACCTAGTTGTAGTAATTACACCACGATGTATTGGTAAACGTATATATTATAAACTTTCTTAGAAGGTGGGAAATAAGGAAACGTAACTAACTGTAGTCTGATGTAGCAGGCTGGTTGATGGTGTCCACATAAGAATTTACATTCCATATAAAATATTCCAAAATATGCACAGATTGTATGATCACCAATATTATAATTTGAAGTCTACGTAAACTGGTAATTTGCACTTGCTTTCGAATGTGCGAAAATAATAGAATCATAATAATAAATTGCTCGCTTGTTAAAAGTTATCACTACACTGATTTGCAATGTCATTAAGTAGGTAGAAGGAAGTGTGTAGGTGGGTAGGTGTGTACGTAGGAAGTAAGAAAAAGGACTGGATATCCAACATATCAAAGCGATGAACGTTTTTAGATTCGCAAGCAATCCGTTCGAAATGTTTATTTTTAGGTTATTTTTTGGGAATTAAAAACAACTTAAATTTTGCTAAGTACACCTACCTGAGGTGCCTACCTTCTGCCGACAAACTAGCTCAGAATGGTAAGCAGAGCGGGGGAGACTATCATCACCAGGGTTGTAGGATCTCTGAGGCGTTTGTGTGGCATCCCTGAAATAAGCTCAAATCCTACGGGCTGGGGGAGACAGTGAAACAAGTGGCTACGGTAAATAACAGTTGTATTGGGTAGAATTCTTTCGTAAACACAATGATACAATAATGCAAGCAGAGTAGTACAGGGTAGCAACAGTAATTCTATCTAAATCGGGTGAATTTGGCCCTAAAATCTCTCTGGGGGCGGTCATTTATCTTCGCGTTGAATTTACAAGGAACACACGCAATAAAGAGGGGTTAAATAGCTCATGGTACTCACAGCAGCAGGCTGGTCTCTTGGAGATTCGGTTATGTGGAGGGGGATTTAGCCGTTCTTGGCATTCCCGCCAGTCACTAGGCAAAATAACAACCGCCATAGCGGCGTTGTGGAATGTTCCGGAACGGTGCAGCGTGGTTCACGATACACGTGCGCCCAGAGCGGGCTCGGGAGGAGAATGGCGGGCTCGCTAGTCGGCCGACCGAGGCTGGCGTTCCGCCGCCGTCAGCGCGCGGCGCACTTGCGGCGAGGGAGCGAAACTGTTTGTCCGTACAGTGGCGTGCGCTCCAATTTGAGAGGAGGCGTTTCGTATATCGTAACAATTTTTTAAATGTTTTTTTTATTATATGAACGAGGAAAGAGTGAAGTGATAATTGTCTTGAAAATTTCTTTAATAAAGGCATTCTATTTTTTTAAGTTTTGCATTTATTTAATTTTTCGACCTTTTGATTAAAAATATTTGTGGTAAGCTTTTTTAGAACCTTTTTCAAGTTTCAAATTAAAATTTTGCAATTTTTAAACGTTAAAGTAAAATTAAAATACAAAAATCCAAAAATGTGATTTTACTTTGTTTCTAAAATGGTATTTTTTTACGATATCTTCAAAAATAAGAAATATATAGGACACTTTGGAGAAAATCAGAAATTTCATGATGATTTAAAAAAAAACTGTGTCTACAACAGATAAACCACCCTTTAGGTGGATAAGCAATGTATATATCTGTCCATGAACAATTTTTTTGTCTGTTTTTAGTTAGTAGGATTTTCACGCTTCCGTTCAACTCAGAATTAAGTCAACTCAACACCTCTGTGAAAGATTTTTCATTAAAAGCTATCAAAAAATTAAATTCATTAAAAGTCATTAAAAGCTATAAAAAAATATTTCAAAATAGCCCATAACCCTAACCTAACATAACCTATTTAACCAATTTTTTATATATTTTTTTCATCACTTTTAATGACTTTTCAAAGGTCAGTGGCTGAGTTGGCATCGGGTTAGGGTCCCACCCGGTAGTCGCGTGTTCCTTGTCCACGTCGTGATTCCTCGGCTGGCTAAGTCCTCCATCACGACACAAACAACATTTTCAGCTTACTGTGGTAGTAGTAGGAGATTTTCAAACATTATTGGATTATTGTCCGGTCATCGATTTTCAGACACTCGGCATTTAACAATTCCATGTTTTTTGGTACAATTAATAAATAAATTGATTATTGGGTATACATTATTAAAAAAATATATTTAACCCTCGTGATATCAATTGTCAAATATTATGACGTCCCCTGCATAACATTGAAAAGAGTTCTTTACCCTTCAAACCGTTTTCACAAAGCAAAAAAACCTATATTCTGCTATGAAAACGGGTTTAAAAATCTGCTGTTTAGAAGTTAAACGAAATATTATGTTAAAAAATATTTTTATGAAATTTGAAGAGTTCCATTGTGTCACCTTTAATTTCATAGGTTTTGTTAATGTTTTCTTTTCAACGGTCCACTACTGGTAATTATACAATCTAATCAAAGATCTAGCTATAATCTGACTACTTTAATGAATTTACTAGATACATCTCACGATGTAATGTCCACAGCCCTCGCCCTATCAGGCGAGTGATGGGAGGTGGGAGGGGGAGGTTCGGCGGATCAAGGGTGCGGAGACAGCCTACAACCCTTCCAGTCACTGGTTCGATTCCCCGGGGAGGATAAATGTAATTAATCTGCCGGCTTTTGTATGAGTCGGTGGTAATTACTGGTATTATGGAGAATTCGGCTCTGATAACTTATTACTACTATTTCGTTTAAAATCATCATGCTGAACTTAGGTTTAACACGCCATAAGACGTTGTAGGAACTAAAACATCGTATTATATATGTATGTATACATATATACATGTACATAATAATAATAATAATTTTTATTTTAGTAATTTGTACATTTAAGTTTACAAATTTCTAATTGATTATAATATTTCATATTCACTATATTTTTTCAAGTTTTATGTAGCTCCTACAATACATCTTGAACTTTCCAATTGGTGTGGACTTTAAAGTTTCTGGTAGTGTGTTATACAACTTGATTCCCTTGTACAGTAGACTGTTCTGCGTATTCGCTTTGTCCTTTTTTTGTAGCCTAATTTCCTTGCACGTCCTTGTGTTATATCTGTGAATGTCTTTATTGTATACAATTTTATTTGAGAAGTATTTTGGTAACGTGTTGTTCAATATTTTGTGGATAAATACCATCGTGTTCAAGGTCAGCATCTGTTTCACGGTCAACCAATTTAGTTCCTTTAACATTTTAATTATTTTTGAAAATCTGTTTCGTCGAAGAATTATTCTCATTGCCCTGTTTTGGAGAATTTGTAACTTATTTTGTTCTCTTTCGTTACAAAGGAACAGTATACTTGAGCAGTAGTTGAAGTGTAGGCAATAATTGAATTGTATATGGTGATTGCAGTTTTTCTAGAAATTTTTGGCCGAATTCTTCCAAAAAAAGATATCTTTTTGCCAATTTTCTTTTGGGTGTATTCAGCATGTCTATTGAAGTTTAATTTGGAATCTAATATAACTCCTAAGTATTTAATTTCAGTAACATTTTCAATAATTTCACCATCAATTTTAATTTTGCTTTCACTGGATGTCTTCTTGTATCCGATCACCATACATTTTGTTTTTTTTGTATTTAATTTAAGCTTTTTTATTTTTAGCCATCTTGATACATCATTTAGTTCATTATTTATAATGTGTATTAGTTCTTCATAGTTATCTCCAATTAAGTATATTAGTGTATCATCGGCAAAAAGTCGTACTTTGCATTTTAAAAATATTTTCACCATGTCATTAATATAGAGCATGAACAATAGAGGTCCAAGGACCGATCCCTGTGGTACTCCTAACTTATTTTCCATTGGTTTTGAAAATTGATTATTTATTTTTGTTACCTGCTTTCTGTCTCTCAAATACTCTTGTATTAATTTAATGGCTACAGATGAGAAACCAATTTCTTTAAGCTTTCTTATTAGTATGTCTCGGTCTATAGTTTCGAATGCCCTTTGAAAATCCAAAAATATTGCTAAGATAAATTTATTATTATTAATTCCTTCCTTCCATTCTTCGACGATTACGTTTAATGCTGTTTCACATGAGTTATTAGATCTGAACCCTGATTGCTCTTGGTATAAAATATCGTGTTTATCTAGATATTGCAAAATTTGTTCTTTTATTATAACTTCAAGAATCTGCTCATATTTTGGTAAGGTGTTGATTGGTCGAAATTCTTCACATTTTCTGGTATTTTTAACCTTTGGAACCGGTATAATAGTAGATAGTTTCCATGACTGTGGAAATTTTCCTTCTTCAATCGTCTCATTGATAATATTTAATAGAGTAGATCCAATTACTGGAAAAGCATCTCTTATTTTACTAATAGTTAATCCATCTGAACTATTCTTTGATTTTATTTTTTTTTAAATGTTAAATAAATATTCTGCATTTATTTTTCTGAAGACCAATGATTCTTTGTTTGGTTCTATATTATCATTTGTGGGGTTAACAGCAATGTTGGGTATTAATTTGTTAATTTGAATGATACTTTCAATAAAATATTTTATTTAATAGCCTAAAAGGATTTTAATTTACCATATTGACTTGCACATAAGGTCAAAACAACTCTTCATTCGTTTACCTACCACTAACTATTTTTCGAATTTATCTTACCAATTGGTTCAGTTTTTTAGCAATGGATTGTAAAATCGCCAATATACGCGTACCTATTTATGGGAAATTTCTTGCAAGAGAGCTTTTACTATACATTTCATGGGTTTAATTGGATTTTTTATTGAAATTACGTTTTAGGTATGACTTAAATTTTTCATTGTTTTAGTTTTGAAACATTTTAATAACGGTGTAACTTGTAAACTAGAATGTAAAAGCGTTAGGGCGTATAACAAATAAATAAAATTAATTGCTATTAAGGCCACTTGAAATTACATTACGCAGTTTTTTTAAATACTTCACTCTTCACAAACCTACTTAATTAAAATTATTAACTTCGGTAGTGACTCTGTCTACAACTCTGGTTCAATAAACTCCAGAATTTTTGCTTTAAATTAATGTGTCATCATTTTCAAAAATTGAGATTGTTTGTCTGGTGATTTCTGGCAACCGATAAAGTATCTAAGTGCAAGGTGTAATTTTTAACAGAAATATCTTTTAATACCCGTTTTCAAAATTGGTACTGATTTGTCGAGAATTCAGACTAGGTGTATTTGTTTTTTCCTGGGTCTGCGCCAGTATGTACTAAGATGATTTTTTTACCACATATATACATGATTTGTATTACAGTACTTACGTACGCAGCTGAGACTTGGGTACTAACTAAGAGGAATGAGCGAGCACTTGACAATTTTGAAAGAAAAATTTTGAGGCGCATCTTCGGACCGGTTCTAGAAAATGGATTTAATAATGAGATCTATACTTGGTTTAAGGAGCTAAACGTCGCAAAATTTATAAAACTGGGAAGACTTCGGTGGCTGGGTCATGTGGAGAGAATGACCGAGCATCAAGCACCAAAGACCCTGCTGAACTCAAGACCAATACGGCGAAGGAGCCTGGGAAGACCAAGACTAAGATGGAGCGACAACGTCCTCAAAGACATATCCATCTACCAAACCGAGATGAGTGGAGGAAGACTCTTGAGGAGGCCAAGACCCACCAGGGGTTGTAGAGCCAATAGTGATGATGATGATGTATATGATTTTTACTATTTTGGCCATGTTCGAATAAAAAATCAATTTTTACGAAATATGTGTTTTTAAAGGTTTTACTTGTTTTAGAAGATAAAGGCTTCCAATGAGGATTAGGATAATTGTAAATTAATTACCGGATTTCATTTCCGAATTCCACCGAAGCTGATGTGATTTGCTTTAATCTTTTCATCGAAGAGTGTTTTCATTTTTGCGATGACAAATTGCTCAGAATATTAAGTAGCCGTATTGTGTGAAATATAATCCCCTACGAACTGCCCGCGCTCTAAAGGGGTTAACCGTAAGATTGATCTGCACCGAAAATACTGAAAGTAAGGGGAATATATTATTTTAATTCGTATTAAATTTTATTAATTTCTGGAAACACATTTTTCTCCAATCTATTAAAAACACAATGGGCCTTACAATTAGGTAGATAGATGCATTTGAAATTTTGGAAATTAAATTTTAATTAATAATTTAACATTTTTATTAAATAACCATCTCGTTAATTTATTTTCACATTGGGTAATACCTTTATTCATAATATCTTTTGTTTTTAGGTGTCTTAGTTGTTCTAAGATTACTAGATTTTGCTAAGTAAATAAAATTATTTTATTTTATACTAGCTGGTTCCCGGCATGCGTTGCTATGCTATTTAATAATGAAATTGTTCCTCCCTGCGTGTCCTATCCCATTCGTCCCGTTCCCCTTCCACCCACTCCACTCCACTCCCCCTCTTCCCCGTCCCTTCCCATTCTACTTCCCCTCCCCCGCCCAGGTTCCTCTTTCCCCTCCCGGGTTCCCATCCCCCCCTATCTAGAACCCCCCCAGAGTTCTCCTCACCCACCCCCATCCCGAATTCCATACATTCAGCCCCAGAACATTCAGTTTTCAAACAGCTCGCGTGCCACATATTGCTTTTTTTATACAAATTTCACAATGCCAGAGCTCACCAGTAGTTTTATACAAACCTTTTCCCGACTATAACGTACACAATAAAAAAAGAATTAGCCAATTTGGTGCAGTCGTTCGGAAGTTATGCGCGTACATACATTTCGGCGATTCATTTTTATTTATAGAGAGAAGAGAAGAGAGAACATAGAAGAAGAAGATAGATAGATAATAAATTTTTATAATAAACTTATTAATTACATTTTCCCATCACTTATTGTTATATTGTTGAATATAGATATTTATTTTATAACACAATTGTTGGTAAAAGGTTATTTATTTAAGAAAGTAAGTTCACAGATCACATAATATGGTAAAAATAGTCACAATGTATCAATTCACTAATTAACTGAGCAAGGGATCGGAGGGAACCTTGCCGTTAGGCTTTGGGAACAACAAAAGCTGACTGTGGTTCTGCTTAGAGGGTCGTACCATAGGACGAAGCGCAACTAAGGCAGCAGTCGGGGGTCTGGTTGGTGCTTTACTTATGGTAGTAGAATACTCCTTAGAGGGTCGTGCCAGAGGACGAAGCGCAACTAAGAGAGCGTACTAGCCAAGAGCGAGCTGCAGACGAACTGACTAATTTAGGGCGCGCAGCCTGTTATATAGCCCATTCCTTGTTGCGGGGTGTGGTTTATGTAGCGGCTCGAGGGTGGGAGATGCGCAGAAGGCGTCGGCGCATCCTGGTTTGCTTAGGGGTGGGTGAGCAGGATGGCGCTGTACGGGGGAAAGAGATGGTGTAGTGGCAAGCGTAAAAACGGCGCGCTACAATTTCTCTATTTATTTATTATTTGTCTATTTTTTATTTGTCTATTCGTAGATTTAATTTTCAGTTTGTTTTGTACCCTCATCAGCCTTTGTGTTGAAACAAGTTAATAACTTTTATAAAAATAGGCTATTTCCGTTTATTTATAAATCGTTTCACAAAGTACTTTTGCATAGAAAAAGTATTAAAAATATATTAACAAAATAACAAATATTTTTCAAACAGTGGTAAAAAATTGCAAAATTAAATGCAATTTCGGTGAATTCCGATTGGCCTACCTAATATTGGGGGTATTGTATAAGTAGGTACCAGTTGCATTTAGTGAGATTTCTTGTTGTTAAATGTGTTGGTTTGTGTATTGTGTAGTATGGCAGATTAAAAAAAAAGTTAAATTTTACATTTTTTCCGTAAATATACAAATCCGTTACAAAGATTTATCAGGAGATCAAATATTAACATTTTGAGTTGTCTGGGAAGTGCGCAAATAACGATATGCTTCATAAAGATTGCGAGCATTAGTTAATTTAGGGTACGAACACATAGTAGTCTATGATGTCTTTTATGACATTTGACATTAATTTGACTGGTACGAGCGCAGTTGGTACAGTTCACGCGGTGAACACTGCCTTGATGATATGAGAAGAAATTGGAAGAAGTGGAATCTCACATTTTATAAAAAAAATATTTTGGTTTCGTAATGGTTTATTACAAAAACGATTGAACAAGCTGTGATGGCGTACCTATAGTATTTCGTATAGCTTCGGTCAGTAGTTAATTGGGGTGGCCGCTGGCGGACGTTAAGGGTTAAGCCGCGCGTGTCTGGGGAGACTCCTTACGCATAAGGGGTTAAAATACGAATCATATTAGAGTTGGGCGGTTCTATAACCGAATATTTCAGATTCTTAAACCCTTTGATTTGGAGATTGATCACTCTTAATGGTAGATATACATGTGCAGTAAATGGATTTTCCGTAAATAATTTCACATCAAATTGAAATTTGCATTAAAAAATCAAACACTGAAGAATTTTCAAAATTTTCAGGTTACGCATTATTTATAACTTTCTTATTTTAGAAATGGAAATCATAGATATTGATCAAATAGATAATGGTGTACTTTTAAATTATTACTGTGTGTAGGTACTATTTAATTGGTACTTGCATTTACATTCAAATTTGCACTGTCCATTTTACTACGACTAAAGTATTGGTCCTTACATAAGAAATTGGCGTTTTGTATGGAAGGAACATAAAGTCGATTTTTTTTTTAAATAATATATTTAATTAAAGTAAGTACCATTGCTATCTATGCACTTTTGCCATCTCATAGGTAGTTCATCGATCAATAAAATCTTTGAAGGCGGTTTGGACTGCCCCATCGGAGTTGAATTTTTTCCCTTGCAAGAAGTTATCAAAATTTCGAAAAAAATGGTAATCTGTTCGGGCAAGGTCCGGAGAGTACGGTGGATGTCTTAGACATTCCGATTGAAGCTTCTCTAATTTGGTAGCCGTCTGTTGTGCAGTGTGTGGTCTTGCGTTCTAACGCGCGTTTGTTGATTTGCTTCACTCAATTCGTGAGGTACCCACTTTTCGAACTTTTTCACCTTCCCAATTTGCTTTAAGCGGATCAAAACAGTTTTATCACCAACACCGCAGCCTGCAGCTAACTCGGACGTGGTTTGCGATAGATCCGCTTCCATAATAGCCTTCAATTCTTCATTATCAACTTCGGTCTCCGGCCGTCCAAGGGACTTGTTCTGCAGGTCGAAATTTCCAGAACGAAAACGTTGGATCCAAAAACGCACTGTGTTTTCTTTTGCGGCACCGTCGTCATACACATCATTAATCCTTGGAGCCGTTTCTGCAGCACTGGTGCCACGGTGGAAGTCGTACTCGTAAATAACGCGATATTTCAAGTTTTCCATTTTGTAAACTAAGTGACGCAAAGAAAAAAAACAATTAAGGAAAAAACAAATGAATTATAATTTTCGAAACACAAATACATGAGTAAATAGCTATAAATTTGAATTTGGAATTCCTAACCGAAGAGAAGATATTTGAGATCAAAGTTGCCAGTACGGCAAAACGCCAATTTCATATGTAAGGACCTAATATTTCTGCATCAAATAAATGGAATGTTCAAGAATAAAATCAGTGTTTCTTTATTAAAGTTGGTCTCTCACTATCACAAGAACAATACTGGAGCACCTTCCACTCGGAAACGAAGTAAAAATACTCTAACGAATGATTTATTTCTAATTAAATAATTGATTTCTCACTTTGTGGCATTTTTATAAACGGTGGTCTTAACAAAGTTTGTTATTTTACTTTGATTTATTTCTTGTTTAAAAAAGAAAGGCAAACACTTCCGGGTTGCAAACAACCATCGAAAAACCCATTTGTTTAAACACCAGATTTAAATGTCCGGGTTAAATTTTTCCCACAGGAAAAACTAAACCCTTTCACACACTTCCCAAATGATCATCTAGTCAATCCACGCTATGCAATTGCACTATATAAGTATTATAAATACAAAACAATACAAGAACAACATGTCAAACTACTAGAGACCAAATAGGAAAAAAATTCACTGACTCCAGATTTTTTCATATCAGTGGGTTCGGCTCTGTGGAATTCCTAATTGAACCTATAAATCCTACTGATCCCTCAATACAAATATTTAAAAAATCTTTTGTAATCCTACATGTATTTAAAATGACTGATTTTTGCATTTTTATATACAAATTCTTTGGCAATTCTAATATGCCTAAATTTTGAATGAGAGACCTAGGTATAATGCCAGTAGCCGAAATAACAAATGGTAATATTTTTATAGTCTGAGAATGCCAAATTCTTTTAATCTCATTTCCTAAATCTGTGTATTTTCTTATTTTTTCAGAAACAGTTTTTTGAATATTACAAGAATTTGGAATAGCTACATCAATGATATATGTTATTTTTTTAAATTTTGTCATGTAAAACTATATCAGGTCTATTATGACTAATAGTTCTGTCTGTTAGTACAGTTTTATCATAATATATTTTATAAAATTCATTTTCTAAAAATGAATTTGGTTCATATTCATAATATGGTACTACATTATGGCAATCAATCAAGTTATGTTTAATTACCAAACATTGGTGAATTATTTTTAAAACCTGATTGTGCCTAAATGTATACTCGGACGGCGCTAATATAGAACATCCCGATATAATATGTTCTATAGTTTCTGGAAAAGCCAAACATTTTCTACATAAATCATCAATTTGATTTATATCTTTGATTATATGCTTCCTATAATTTTTAGTATTAATGACTCTATCTTGAATGGCAAGCATAAATCCTTCTATTTCTGCGCTCAACTCTCCAATACTCAACCATTTGTTTGACGAAAGTTTGTCAACATACGTTTGGTTGAGATAATTGAAGTGTTTTGCATTAATAATTTTATTTGACCAGGAATCTAATAATTCCTGGTTAGTATTTATAAGAATGTTGATATGAACTTACTTATTATTATTATTATATATATATTTTTTTAATTCACAAAAAGATACATAAATTACAATAAATTTTATACAACAATTAAAAACATAATATATGTTTTTGATTTACTCCCATAAATAAGCAGGGCTTGTGTGTATGGGGGGTTTTATTATATTGGTTTAATTTTTTTTTATTCAGTTTAAATTTTCGGTATAATTTTTAAGTTGAGTATTAAATTTTTTTATGTTACTGTTTACGTTTCTGATTTTTTCAGGTAGTGAATTAAAAAATTTAACTCAGAGATATTTATGATTTAACTGTCCTATTTTTTTACATTTTGGAATAGGAAGTATTGACGATTGTCTAAGATTTCTGTTATTTTTAAAGGATACAGGTTGTTAAGATAAGTAAGACTAATGAGATGAGACTAATGACCGAAGATTAATGAGATTTTTTTTCAAAAACAAAAAAAAATATTTTTCATTCTGTCACTAGTCACTCTTCCGAGAAACCGCTATCCCTATCCTAACTGTCTAATATCTATAGATTTAAAAAAAAAAAAATATTTGAAAAAAATATGTAACAAATAAAGCCAAAATCATTTTTTTATTAATTCTTAAATCCATCATTATTCTATATTAATTGACTGATTTAATATTTTTACATAAAATAATTATGGTTATCTATATACTAGCCTTAGAAATATTGAAATAAGTGTTCCAATTCCAATTGTGTAAGAATCCGTGGTATGTTTCACTTTAATACATTTAAAAATAATATCGCCTCTTTTAGCCCACGCCTTAGAAATATTGAAATAAGTGTTCCAATTCCAATTGTGTAAGAATCCGTGGTATGTTTCACTTTAATACATTTAAAAATAATATCGCCTCTTTTAGCCCACTGACCCAAACTGTATAATAAGATAGAGTGTGCTGAAGTGGATATTTTTAATGATGAATATAATTTAAATTAATTACATTATGTAACTTTTATGTACGAGTAATTTTGTATTTTTCTTCTTTTTCGTTTGTTTTTTAATCTATATTTAGACGAATGGAAATGTGGGTATCCTTTGTCTGATTAGATTTTGGTAATTGTATGTTATTTTACACATACTTCTGTAAGAACTGACTTTTTATAAATGCATTGTTCTCACGTAAGTGAGAATATCACAATAATAAATTATTAGCTGAAAAAAGGTGCTTCGGCAATGACGGTGGACTTAGCTGGCTTACCTGACGCATTTGTTCACTCGGATAGTAACTGGTCGATGAAAACCATACGAAAATTATTCAGCCTTTAATACAAGTGAAGTAATTTTTACTATGTCTGTCATACTAGGCAGTGAATGTAACCATCCCCATTTATAAAAAATGGGATTTGATTTAAAATGAAATTTGATGGTCTTCACTCGCCAATTCGACCAGACCTCTTAATCAACAGCAACCAGCGATAAATCTGGATTTCTGTTGACAACTGCAACTTACTTATGCAATGTATGCATTTGATCTTGACTAATACGCAATTTATGCCGTGGGTTAATCATACCAAGCGAGAATATTACGGAACAGCGGTGGGGTGGGTTTAAACCCGTACTGAGAGCCAAAGGGTTAAACATTTTACACTGAGTGGGTGGTTAAATTAAAGGGTTAAATATTTTACATGCTTATGGCTTCTTTTTCATAAGTAGCTTTATTAATTCAATGTCGTTGCCTGAGGTTTTGAGTTATTATCTAGTTTGGCTTAAGGCTTATATATTATTATAGTCATTATTGGTCAAATTTTCTGTTTCCATTTCCAGTTTCCATTCAAAACCCTCCACACAGTATCCTCAAAGATGACATAGGCCCTGAGGGAAATTATTTTCCTCAGGGCCTCCTGTGTGGAGCTCATGTAAAAAAAAAAAGATGTCTGCTTTAAATTAATCAGCCTACAAGATTCTTTGAATGCCTTAGGAAAACAATAATAATATTACCAAATTAGCGCAGGAAATAGGAAGCACCAACAAACTTACACATGACGTAGACGTTTATGAAAAAAGACATGTAACACATTTAAAACAGAATATTTCTTCATTCGTTTTTTCAGGAACTTAACAAAATATGCGAGTATGTTAAAAGATCACTAAAAATCCATATTAATACCTAACTAGGTTTCGATTATAGGTACTCATGCTAATTGAAGTCTGAATAATATAACCATTTCTTTGTAGGCATTGAAATCTCTATAAAAGTTTGCCTGTCATGAAATTTACATAGCTTTTATGGCTGGAATCTACACTCCACAGGTCTACGAAATAATATAAATTTGGTTTATAAATAAACTAGTAGACCCGGCCACACGTTGCTGTGGCTAACGAAACACAATGCCACGCCATTACCCAATATTTATAACCAACGCCATCTGTTAAATCAAATCAACACCGCCCGTTCGCCAGCCCGCAGCCCGCTGTTGCCCGCTTGCCTCCCCGCTGCGTAGTTTTTTTTTTTTTTTTTATACTATGTAAAGATGTAAAATGATATAATTTTGAATTTTCTAATTTACAAAAAAAATTATGATTAAGAGTATCACTCTGAACTTAAACTATCCGTGTTCATCTAGTCTGCATTGAGTATAATAGCGATACAGGGGTGGAGTGGGGGACGTTAGAACCACCCGCCTGTGAAAATGATTTTTCCCGCGAATTAAATACGTAATTAATAACTTTCAGCGTCAGAAGAGCGGTTGCATATTTTTTCTTTGTGGACAGAATAAAGGGTTGAGTTCAGGGATTACATTACCGTGCCAAGGGAAAACAAATTGGATCAGAGACCACGAATAATTAAATAGGACCTAACCGTAATTAACGTATTTTATTATTATTTACGAATGGGTTTTAACGTAGTTGATTATGCCATTAAGCATGCAATTTATACTAGTACTTGCTACCATTCATCTTCAGCATTTTTCCCTACTAATTTCTTCGATTTCCACTTTCTCATTGAACTATTAAAAAATAAACAAAATTTTTAATAATTAATATAGACATTTCAAAATTTTTAAGTCCTTCATCAATATAATGATGCATCCTGAAAATGGTTTCAACGACTACTGTTGTAAAATGTTGTTCATTTTTCGTTAAAAATCGGTAATTGGTTGTATTTTGATAACATTTAAATTTGATAAAATTTAACTGTTAATTTCGGAAATGAAAAAAATCTGTTGTAAGAATTATGAGAAATCTGAAGCAGCAATTAGAAAAGTGATCACATAGTTTTTCAGCTCTTAACATGATTTCTGTAATGAGTTAAAGATCATTGAAAATAAGGTTTTCTGTGATTAATGAAATAAGACGTTTAAGCAATTTACACGAATAAAAAATAATAGAAAAGAGATTTCGTAAGAAGGGTGAACTAATTTTTTGTTATTCTTGGGCATTAGCTATGTAAAAATTTCAGGGAGAGTTTTATTTTCCTTAATTTTTCATTTAGAAGGGTTATTTTGGATGTACATTTGTTACTTAATTTTTTTATTTATGTGCTACCAGTTTCGACGCATCCATGATATTCACTAGTTTTAAGTATGCTAGTGAATGACACGGATGTGTTGAAATCGGTAGCAGGTAAATAAAAATTTAAGTAATAAATGTAGTGAAAAATAGGACTCTTCAAAACAAAAAGAGTGAACTACTAGGTTACTAGTAAATTGAAGCAGGGTGAGGCAGAATCTATTTTAACTAAGCTTTTGTATAAAAAACCCAAAAATAAACGTAGCCAAAAAAATTTGTTACGAATAACCCGACAATATTTGAAAATATCCTACCACCACTGTAAGCCGAAAATGTTGCTTGAGTCGTGATGGAGGACTAGGCCAATCGAACACGGAACGCCTGGGTTGGACCCAAACGCGATGCCCACTCAACCGCTGATCGGTCTCATAACTCACCAATACTCGCGCAATGGCAACTAATACCAACAAATTACTACACTGCCTTTTTTTATGATTCCTTGCTAACATACAAAACTAATTTATAATTTTTTTTAGCGTGATATTAATTATTTTTAATTTACGTGCACTTAATTTTCAATAAACTTTTAATAATAGTCAATTACAATTCGTGTGCATATAACACGTGATTTCAAAATTTCTCTTTATTTCTGCGAACATTGTCTTCCTTTTTATTATTATTGCTCATACATTCATTAGTAAAGATTTAAGAACTGTTGTCATCTCAGGTGAAATTACCTACGTGTGTTTACGTACGTACCTTGTAATTTAACTTTAATTTGTGAAATCAAATGTGGTGTAAGATTGATAACTAAATTCTTGCAAGTTTTAAGTCATAAAAGGATCGATTGAACTTGATTACTATTGATTGGATGAAATTAGGGAGGCCTCCAAGCTGCAAAGTACTACAGTCAAGGTTGGTGAATCTGTTTTTTCCCTTGATATTTTGTCTGATTGCCATTCTTTGTGAAACATTGTCCGCGCAAGTAGATTTCATAATCATATCTTTTGGGTATTAAGCCCAGAGGGTCTGGGATTATTTACAAATTATTTAATTTAATTTAATTTTCCTTATCACTTGTATCATAATGTACTTAATACGTCTTATTAAAATTATTGTAATTTTTAACCTTCCAAACTTCTAAACAATATTGTGATGTGTTCTTTGCTTCTGATTCTCTGGTTCACCCATCACTGAGACCAGAGGATTAAATTAGTTCATCGTAGCTAATATCACCCTCTTCCGGTAGTGGCCGGTCCAACATGGAGCCTTTCCTGCTCCCGGGTAGGTTCTGCCAGCTTCCGCCCACGGCACTTCCGCCCCCACGTGCCATTACGCTGAAATAGAAAAATTCGAGGTCCCTTTGTTTTGAGCTGGACGCAATTATTTCATAATTACCGTTTAAAATTGCTGGACAATATGCACTACTGAATGCTGCCTTCCCAACATATCATCTACCCTTAGTAATTATTATATGTATGAACGGACAGAAATGATTTGCGGATAAAGTGAAAGGGGTAGTTGTGTATATGGATGTGACTTTTATTAATATGAAAAGAAGGATAATGGCTTTGTACATCAGATATTTCCGGTTGAATGTCAGACGATTTATTTTTTAATGGCCCTGTTAATCACAGAGATGCGTAAATTCCGCTCTGTCGGTATGTAATAATAATTAGGTAGCGAAACTCGCTTTCCGTAAATTACTTTAAAAAAATGATTCAAATGATGTTAATTTGTAGGTGTATAAATAAATAGTAGGTATGTGGTTTCGTATACCATGTGTACTTCAAACAATTTAAAATAAACATGCATGGAAAGTGATTCTAAAATATTTACATTAATGTTACAGCTTTACTTCAGACGAAAGTTTCAACGTTGAATACAGCCTTACTGTATTATTTATCTTTCTTAAATCGATAAACCTTCCTATTTTCTGACTTTTCCTTATCTCCATTAGTATTATTGTCTATTCATTTTCCTAAGACTGTTAATGAAAGCCTCGTCAGGCACTTCGTCCCGCATCGTAAAATCCAATGTGCCCGTAACTCGAACTACCGCAGCGTTATCAACCGTTTAACTGACCGCGCCTCAATCTCTCCGTAATCCTGTTTCCCTGGTACAATTCTGTGACGCTCCTGGTTTAATTATGGCGGCCGTACTGCTTCTCTTTGATGGGGATTAATCCTACCTACAATCTCTGACTGTATCTGAATTGCATCTGAAATCTGTTTGTATACTTGTAGACTGTACAGAGAAATTTTTTATTAATATATTTTTGTTTTACAAAAAAGCTGTTGTAAAAATAGTAAATAAAAAGAAAAGCAATATAATTATATGGATGAAAAAATCACACAAGGCATAGAAAGCCATTGTATTGGTATACTTGTGATTTTTTTTTAAATGCAGTTGACATTTACTTATTATGGTGTACATATAATACGTGGGTACGCATATATGAGAAGGGTTATTTGATTCTATGATAGAATTATAATGAATTGAAAATATTTAAAAAAAAAAACATCAGTTTGACAGATCTAAGAACTAGAAACAGTTATAGTTGGGAAAAACAAAACCTGCAATATAATCTTAAACTATTTTAGTTTATAAAGAACTGCAGAATAAATATTAATAAATTGAAGAATATATGACGCAAATGTGAATGGTAGAAGAAGTCGGGGACGCCCGAGGAAGACATCGGCCATGAGTCGGACCATGTCAAAAGTCAGAATAATAGAAGGGTATGTATGAGACGATGTATGAATGTGAGTGAGGCAAAGAGTGTGTGAGACCAAAGACCGAGTTGTTTGGCGGTCCGTCCTCTCTGCTACCCCTGCGGGGAAAGGGCGTGATGATTGGTTAGTTGGTTTAGAAACTGCAAACCAGAAATATCATATGGTTCCACGCCAACTCACATCTATCTACAGAACACCTCTTCGAAAAGCCTTTAAAAGTTACGAAAAAATTAAAATAACTCATAACCCAACCTAACGCAACCTATTTACCCTATTTTTTATAATTTTTTTCATCACTTTTTAATGATTTTTAAAAGGAGGTTTTGAGTTGAGTTCATTCTGAGTTGTCAGGTCACCCTATTTTATTCTATTATTTATAAAAATATCCTGTAGACCAGCGGTCGTCACACTTTTCTGGTCAAGGGCCACATAGGACAATGTGAGGTATCACCGCGGGCCGCACACTTATGTATATGATTTCGCGGGGGGGGGGGGGGGGAGGGGGTGTTGTACCCTTTTGTTTAACAAATTAAAAAAGCAATTATTTGTATTTGTAAAAAGCATTAACTTTGTGGCTCGCCATAATTTACAATATAAAACACATATAAATTTGTTGTAGACCACTTTTATTTTATACACACTCTACCGGTTTCGGAAGCACCCTTCCTTCGTCAGGAGAATATTATAACTAAACTATGATACAGAATGTTGACAGATATACAAATCAGGTGTTTGAGTGAGAGGTAGGCAAAGGGGGGGGGGTAATTAGGGGATTTCCGGAAAGAACAGAGCGGTTAATTGGAAAAATATTTAGAATGGGACTGAAAGATAAGTTAATTTGGTTATTCAAAATACTAGCATTATTATTTAGGGATTTTCTGATTTCTAGTGCTTCTAAATTATCTAATTTAAATTATCTTCTAAATTATCTAATTATTCTAAATTAGATAATTTAGAAGCACTAGAAATCAGAAAATCCCTAAATAATAATGCTAGTATTTTGAATAACCAAATTAACTTATCTTTCAGTCCCATTCTAAATATTTTTCCAATTAACCGCTCTGTTCTTTCCGGAAATCCCCTAATTACCCCCCCCCCTTTGCCTACCTCTCACTCAAACACCTGATTTGTATATCTGTCAACATTCTGTATCATAGTTTAGTTATAATATTCTCCTGACGAAGGAAGGGTGCTTCCGAAACCGGTAGAGTGTGTATAAAATAAAAGTGGTCTACAACAAATTTATATGTGTTTTATATTGCAATTATTTGTATTTAGGTACCGGCTTGCTACCTCCTTCCTTCTTGTGTTCATAATATATTGTCAATTCTTAATAATAATAATAATACACATAAAATCATAATATTATACAAAAAAAATTATATAGATCTGTAATGGAATCTTTCAGTTCAATTTTCATCCACTTCCCGAACTATTGAAATGTGTGAATTTTCGCACACGTGATAAAAATTATTACAATACATAAATAACAAAAATTAACCAATATTATTTGCTTTATTAGTACGTGATAAGCATGTTTTTATTAATCTTTTTAGACCATTTTTTTTACCTACCCACGTCCTCACTGTGCCATCTCTACGTCCTCTAATTTTCTCTGGGTCTTCTACTGCCCCCCCCCCCCCTGAAAGTCTCAAAAGGGGGCGATATCGCCTACGTTGAGAACATACGACGAACATTATGCGCGCGTTCAAAATCTTGTTAGGATGTTTGTTATTTGTTTTTTGGGGTGTTATGCCGTGTTGCGGTATCTCATTCTTTAGCCAACATCATAATTGCCCTGCGATATGCCGGATCTGCCCGGACGCTACAACGCTGTCCGAAACGTTGGCTAAAGAAGGAGGTAGCGCAATACGGCATAACACACCAAAAACAAATAAGGAAAATACTTTTGGCCGTGAAAATCTAAAAACGTATCTGACTTAGGATGTGTTTAAAAACCAACTGGGCATTTTAAAATCAAATGTCAATCAATTAAAATCAACGTTTTAAAATCATAAGGGTATTCGTACACAAATATTTGACTTAAAAAAATAAAATACTTCAATTGTAAGTAACATTTTAATATCAGATATTAAAAAAATATATTACTGAGTATCGTTCCTGCATAGTGGCATATTTTTACTGCAATGCTATTTACGAGAATCACCGGGGAATCGTCGCTTTTCCTTAGTAAAGTAGGTATGTTCGTCCTTGGTCCAAATAATATCCGATAAATTTCGTAGACTTGGCTAACCAGAGAAGTTGTTTACTTGTTTGGTTTATTTTTTTCATTAATGTAAACCAATACACCTTGTGTAATTCAATACACCTTTACTTTTGTTGTTTAATAACCCTGTCATTCGATTCTTTTGATTTGAATTGAATACTTAGATATAATAATACCATAGGTACTTTTAGCCGGCCTGTTGTAATAGTTCACTATGGAGTAGTTTTTACTATGCCAATGCAGTCTAGTATCTTTAACAGAAGTTCTAAAGAATATTTAACGTCTGCATTTTCACAGCAATTCCTTTGGAATTAGATATATGTTACTACTAGCTTACTCTGTCGATTTTGTTGTTGTTGTCAAAGGACGATCTAAGAAATTTGATTTCTTTTAGCATTCCTTCAATTTGTGTGACATTATTTATAAGTTAATCTTTAGTTTTGTTAGTTCGCTTTCAAAATCAACGATTTGACCAGATCTTGAATTTCTCTCATGATGTCCGAAAATATTTAATTAAAATCATTTTTTAGAATTTTCTTTTTGTTGTTCTCATTACTTGAAGTATCTGTTCTTTGAAACTTTAAAAATTTGGTTCGATTTAAGTATCACTTTTACCAATTTTTGGGCGCATTGTTGTTATTTAAAAAAATATGTTTTTAATGATTTTTATTTGTATGATTACGAACTGAAGTGACATCTATCGACGAAATCTTATTTTGAAATAAAGGTGCTCTGTAGACAACTCCTGAAATATTAATGTAAGTCGCAAGACGTATAAAAAGAACGTTAAAATAAAGGTTTTTGTTCTGTTAAAAGCAATCATATAAAAAGCACCGATAATTTGATAACTCGAAATGTTTTGAATGTCACTTCAAACTTTTCGTTATTTGAAGCACAGAAGGTTTCATCAAAATGCCAATCAGAGTCTGGGAGAAAATAAAGGTTTTGTGGTGGAACTAGTTTGAAGAGCACAATAACGTGAGATGCTCTAGTCTAGAGTAGTATCATTTTGGGACTTAGCCTTAGTAAAGTTTACTAATTGATATCATCCACAAACCCTATTCTATTTAACAACAAGGCAGCTCTCCCGACTGGCATGGCCATTGGCAAGTTAGTTCTGCAAGCCGGAAGATAAAACAGTCTATGCTGTCGGTGACGAAGATGACCATTGAATACATAGAAACTAACGCTATCCATAACAGTCGAGTTTTCGAACCATCCACAAATCAGTCTGATAATGAATTGTTTTCCTGCTTGGCGTCCCCGACCTCTTCTACCATTCACTTTTGAGTCGTATATTCTCCTTACACTCCTACTCTCGTTCATTTACTCTACGTGCCCAAACCATCTGAGCGTCCCTTTTACTCATTACATTACGCTTACACCAGCGTACTTCATGAACTTAGAATTTCGATATGTCACACATCCTTTTTACTCTTTTTTGTGGGCATAACGGTAGGTATGTTTTTCTAACGTATTATTCATTAGCAAAATGATTATTTTATATGCAATTTGAACTATTGTTCTTTCGAATGCGTAGCTAGTATTTTGTATTTATTTATGTTTTAAAGGACGTCTAAAACGTTAAAAAATATTTAAAGTTGGTAAAACATAATTAAAAATCAATAAAGAAAATTGTTTTTTTTTTTCAAATTTTATCTAATCTAAAGCGTTCAAATCGTTCAGTGAACGTTCAACTAATTACCTGACTTAAACACAGTACCTACGATATTTGTTCAATATTTGTCTTGTATCTAGTACAGTGAAAGGTGGTTATAATAATATGTACATATTTAAGTATTCAAAATCCGTTTGATTGGCATATCATTAGCATCAACGAAGGCTTATCGCAATCACCGGCGAATTTCGAGGAGTTTTTTTGTTTCGGAAAGCCAATTTAGTTATTTTGCATAGGATTAATGAACATTTGGATTCCGTACACCCAACCAACACCGCGTCACTCCACCGACTAATATCGACTAGAGGCTTTATGTCAAATTCTCCAACAGTGAACGCTCGTGGATGAAACAAATCCGACATTTTTCATAAATTGATAGATCTTTAATTTATTCTTCATGTTTTGTTACTATTAAACATTTAATTTTAATTTAAGAAAAAGATAAAAATGAAAATAGTAATCTAAACGAAAATATGAAAGAGTACAAGACACAGAAAAACAGAAAAAACAATGGTCGCCACTGGGACTCGAACCCAGACCTCTCGTCTAACCGAGACGTGCGCGTAAACCAATTTCGCTAATGCCACCTTCTGTCGAACCGTCGTATTTGCCAATTGGATATTTCTAATTTTAGAATTAACGATATTATCTTCAACTAATAAATACGACGGTTTGACAGAAGGTGGCAATAGCAAAATTGGTTAACGCGCACATCCCGGTTAGACGAGAGCTCTGGGTTTGAGTCCCAGTTGCAACCATTGTCTTTTTCTGTTTTTCTGTGTCTTGTTCTCTTTTATATTTTTGTTTAGATTATTATTATTATCTTCTTCTTGAGAATAACCCCAAAAGTTATAAAAAGATAGTATTTCTTAAAAAATAATTGAATTTCATTTTCATTTATTTTAATCAAGAGTGATGATTATCTTTAGAATTGGGCAGAAAGCAGACAGAAAAAAAAAACAAGATCAATCAGAGAACCTTCTGATTTCGCAACCCGCATTTAAAAAGGGTTAAAAAGCTTTTATCAGATTACAACATCTTGTTTTTTATGGTAGACTTATTTTCAAGGGAGTATAATTATTCATATTTTTGAATTTCACAATATGTTCTGATTGAAAATTGAAAGGTATATTAATAATTATAATCTCTTTTGAGATCTTTTTTGTATGTCTTAATTAAGCTTTAATTTTCTCGAATGTTCACATGCCTCCTTTGTGCTCGGTTACAAAATACCAGGAGCAGAGAAGTGACGGGAGGTGCGCTTCTCGTTCGGCTTATGGCGCGCAATTTTCGCGCGCGAATGCCTGTCACTGTGTAATTAAGGCAGGTTTATCTCCTCTGTCTATCTGCGCTCTCGGTATCGCCCTTGTGGCATTAACACTTCTGACGGCCGCCCACCGCCCATTGTCACGGGTCAATTATCGTTTGCTTTTAAAAATGTTACCCCTTCTTGCCCTTTTAATTTCTGCTAGCCGGATATGTGTAATTGACTTTTTTTTTACGGAACGCGGTCAGGTTTTGTTTTTATTTTTATCTCGAAACAAAGGGCAACATACGTTGCCATGCAATAATAATTATATCAACATTGTTTTTGCAAATTAAGAAATTATCGCAAACACGCGCTATTATAAATAATGTAATAATTATGTAAATGATACATCATATGCTTACGTCTCGAAATCTTAAGTTCATTGCCATCACGCTAATTATTTATTTCAATTGAATTAACTCACGATGACACGCACACACCATAACAAAGGAGTAAGATAGTCGGCAATGCTACTAGAATCCGGTGATTATCTCAATTATGATATATATATATCGTGTTAATATATAAGGCATGTCGAATATCAAAATCAAGAAAAAATACCGAAAACGTTTATGAAGTAAGCAGAGATGAAATTACTATCAGTGAGACCACCGTTCAGAAACAAAATGCTTTCGTTGCTTGAAATAAATGACTTTAGCTTTTTTGTGACTAGATCTGATAATTCAAATCACAATATTAAAATGAAGCCTTAATCAAATTAACAAAATTTTAAATATTGAAACTATTTGAACGAATCTCTGTTCGTATAATATTTTGTAATATTGTTTAAATTTAATTCATATGTTTAATACTAGCTTTTGCTCCCGGCTTCGCCCTTCTCCCCCCCCCCCCGTTACCTACCCCCCCCCCCTCCTCCCCCTCCCCCTACCACTTCCCCTTACCGCTCTACCCCCCTCCCTCCACCTCCCTCCCTTCACCGCTCTTCCTCCCCCTCCCTCCCCCCACCAATACCAATACCATCAATCAATTCATTCATTTTTCGCGATTTATTTATTTATTTTGAAATACACGGCACAACATGTGCCATTAACATACATGTATATATAAAGTATAGTAGGTATAAAATATAAAGTAAAGAGTACAAAGTATAAAGTTTTAAGAAAAGAGTAAAAACAAAGTTAAAAGTTAAAAATATTATAGTAAAATATAGAAATATAGATATCCTTAAAAGGTACAAAGTTTTATAAATAAATTATAAAAATTAATAAATATAAAAAGTTATGAAATACAAAAAGTTATAAAAGTAAGAAATCCTTTTAGGAGCAAGAACAAAAAATTATAAAAAGTAAAAATAATTAATAGGTAGATATCATGGATTATGTCAACTTGATGTCAACGATGTGAACCATTGACCAAGTATATGTGAACCGATATGATAAATTTTACAAGTAGGTACCTGTGATTTCTAAGGTACCTATTCATTAATTTTAGAAATATAAGATGTCTTTGAAAGGTAGAAAGTTTTAAATATAAATTATAAACATTAATAAATATTTAAAGTTATAAAATATAAAAAGTTATAAAAGTAAGAAATCCTCTTAGAAGCAAGAAATTTTTTTTTTTATAAAAAGTAAAATAATTTTAGGTAGGTATCATGGATTATGTCAACTTGATGTCAACGACGCCGATATGATAAATTTTACAAGTAGGTACCTGTGATTTCTAGGGTATTCATTAATTTGGTAGGCATATTATGTTTACCTGATGTATTGTGTTTACGTGGTTCTAGCAGACAAATTTAGTTTGATGCATCTTTTGTATGAGGCCAGGTTACCAGCGGCGTGATCGAAATTAGCGTATGCATTGCCTAAAGTATGCAGGCGATTTATGATTGAATTTTGTCCTGCATTGGTGTTATTATTGTTGCAGTGAAAAGGTGTTTTGAATCGAGTTGGTCTGCAAGGTACATGATAATTTATTAACGATACCAATTCAGGGGAGTCAAACCAGTTATTCTGTATTTTAAATAAAAATATAAGATCATTAATTATTCTTCTATCTTTTAACGATAAGAGTCGGATTTTTTGTAAAAGAGAATTATAGTTTATGTCATCCGCGGGAATTCCTAATTTAAAATTAATTGATCTCAGAAATTTGCGTTGGATTCTTTCAATGGAGTTTGCGTGGCTTTTGTAGAAAGGATTCCATATGGGGGAATTATATTCCAAATGACTCCTAACCAGAGTTGTGTATAGTATTTTAAATGTATGGATATTTTTGAAATCCTTACATAACCTTAGAATAAAACCCAGCATTTTCATAGCTTTATTAGTTACGATATCAATATGGTTGGTAAATAGTAGTTTAGTGTCGAAGGTTATTCCGAGGTCCCTTATTACAGGTACTGACAATAAAATGTGATTGTTAAGTGAATAGTTATATTTGATAGGGTTTTTAATTCTAAAGAAACTCATGACTTGACATTTTTTAATGTTAAGTGTAAGTTTGTTAATTGTACACCACTCTGCGAATTTAATAAAATTGGTTTGTAGGGACAAACAGTAATGATAGTCATATTAAAACGTAACAATCAAATACGCGCAGTGTGGCATTTATAATATTATTATAGCTGTTGGCTAAGGTCAAAATGTAGATTAGAACTAGGGATGTTACGAATGTGATATTTTTCACATTCGCGAATGCGAATGTTCAGAGTGAAAATGTGCGAATGCGAATGCGAACGCGAATGTTAAGGAATCACATAAAAAAACTTTAGTCAGCATTAATCATCGTTTTAATAAAAAAATAAAAAACAATAAATCAATTCATTTACAGAAAGTTATAATCGTAATTAAGAAATTAAATAATCGAAGTTCAAAAGAGGCATATTATATATCAGAAAAAGCAATTATGCAGCCTTTTCTCCCATGAGGCGATTTCTAAGGGTCTCGTATATAAGGCCGGCTGCACTGAACAATTGTTCACTCAGAACGCTGGCTTGTGGAGCACTCAGATATTTAGGATCCAGATCTCTCAATTTGTCGTATTTCAATTTAGTTTTCCACCAGTTCAAAGGGTTTTCATCAAGAGAGGCTCGTTTTTCTTTAAGATATGCCTTCAATTGAGCTTTGATTTCACAGCTTATAGTGTCTCCAGATTCTGCACCGTCGGAGTTTTCGCTATCACTTGAGGAATCTAGTATTCCTGCCAGATTGCTTATAAAAGTTTTAGCAGAACTTGTCGAAGGCTCATTAATGTTGCTTGTTGAAGTCCTCAACTTTTTAGCACCTGACTGACAAGTGACATGACAAATGACAACTAAAATGATAAACCAATCAAGGAATCACAAACAATGTAGCTAGCGCGCTCATGCGCTTGCTCGAAAAACAAAAGACACGTGGACAGTGGGCGAGTCACGTCATGATCTGCACACATTCGCATTCGCTAAACTTTGATTGTTGCGAATGCGAATGTTTAAAATGATGCGAATTATTCGCATATGCGAATGCGAATATTCGTAACATCCCTAATTAGAACCTATTATATACGTATCTCAAACAAATAACAAAATGACAGCGCACGTCAAACAATTACTTAGCAACGCTTTGGTATTTCGTCCGGACAATAAACGTATAATAAATAATTTCATAACGCCAAAGCTTATTCATAACGCCAGAGCTTAACAATATATAAAGCCTATATTACTCGCAAATAATGTAGCTTTCTATTAGTAAAAGAATTTTTAAAGTCCATTCCGTATTTACTGCGTGAAAGAGTAACAAACATCCAAACATCCACACATCCACACATCCATACAAACTTTCTCCTTTATAATATTAATAGGATAATTCCATTTTCTTTGCAGCTGAAAGTGGAAACCGAAAGTGGCTAAGCGTGTGCAAACGGGCCGGACAAGTGGACTGGTGTGAATTGGGACGAGAACTGAGATACCTCGCAGACGATTGGGCTAAGACGTCAAAGGTAGGAAATATTGAAAATAAAACTGTTTATTAAAATTGCAAGAATCTTGTCATCTATCGTAAACAAAAAATATTAATTAACAATGCTTTAAAAGAAATTTTGTCTCAAACGACGATTTAAAATGAAACGCATGTACAATATTATACATATTACAATATATTTTAAATCTGAATTGTTTTTTAATTCTTATGACACGACATGACAAGAACATGTTGTAAATTGAATTTAACTCTTCAGGCAGGCGTGAAGAAATGTAAATTACGCATACAATGTAACGTCGTTTGTTAAGCAGTCTAAGCTGGTAAACATACAATTTATACATCATTAATTACGATAAAGATTAAATTTTAATGGTAAATTTACTATTATGTTCATTCCAATCATTTAAAAACCCATTGAAACTAGAAAGGGTTAGGAGAGATGAAAATAAGATTTTGTTAACAGTGTTTATTGCTATAATATACTTTTAAATAATTGTTTATTCTTCATTAAGAGGGCATTACCAGAGAAAACCAGAAATATGTCATTTTCAAATCAGATTTTAGACGTATTGACTCTTTTCCACAAAAAATTATAAATGGATTTCGAAAGATTGTTCTTTTATCTAGCATTCGCTTGTAATAAATTTTGAAAAAATTTTTTAATTTTTAGTATAAGGTTATTCCATAGGTCGTTGGCAGATTTGTTAAATTTTCAAAAAAGATTTTGTATTATTCCACACCCATTTCAAATAATATAATCATGCAGTAAAATAAATCAATACATTATCTAGCAAACGCATGATTTAGAATTTTAATTTTAGTTTCAATAAAATCATTAAAAAATATGTACGTACATGCATTTCTTGAGGAAAATTGGTCCATTTTTGTATTTATTTGCGCACTTACAAACTAATATATTTCAGATTTTTTAACATTGTTATTAAATATAGGCATAATTGAAAAATGATAAATACTTATAATCAAAAAATAATTACAAAAAGTACATTATTTTAATAGTTTTATCATCACGCCTTTCAGCATTTTTGGATGAAGGTATAAATTAAAGCTAATTTGGATTGAAATAAATTCGATATTGAGTTATAATTTAAAAAAGCTGGTACGGAGAATAATTAATCTTTCTCATTCTAACCGCCCTGCACGATCGTAAGAAGAACTTTAGACGAAATGTGGATTTTCGTCCGCTGGCTGGTTAAACGCTCTTAAAGGATTACTGTTCATAATAATTGTAGTAAAAATATCACAAGATTTTTTCAGAGGAACATCCTTTGCTGGTTGATAATATTATTAAGTGAGTTGAATCCTATTATCGGAGTTTAGTTTCTACGATAAATGTGAACATTTTGATGAGAATCTTATTGACAACATATTATAAGTATAATTTATAAGTATTCGCCCACAATGTCACAAAAAAATATTAAATCAATGTGTGAACAATTCAAAGGAGTGCATGTCAAAAAAGGTAAATCTAATTATCTAACTGAATATTTTTATTGCATTAACAGAATTTAAATTTGCGTTTACTTCACAACGCATATCAAAAAACAATTTATGCTAAAAGCCTGTGTTGATTTACTGCCCTTGCGGATTACATGGGATTTTGTTTGCACGAGTGCTTTTAGTAAAGCAAAGATATGTCCGAAATATCCTTTTCAGTTTGTATCGGTGGCATCATTAATAATGTTGGACCATCGACGGAAAAAGCGTGGACACCGGACCGAGTATCATTAGTTTTAGAAAGCTCGGGGTGTTTGGTCAGTGTTTAGGGTGCACATCATTTATTAAAATGAAAGGAATACTTTTTTGCGGAGAAATTGGATTATCATTAGATACTGTAATTTTTTTGCTGAGCAAATAATTTGAATGCGTTATTTCTGGTGACCGACCGAAGGTTCAGTTTCGGTTTCGGTTTCGGCAAGTTTTAGCAAAAAAATCTAGCAGAAAATTTGCCGAAACCGAAACCGAAACTTTGTTTGACATGTTAAAAATCGGTTGTTAACTGTTATTTGGCTTATTTTTTACACTTATTCAGACAGTTAACACGTGTTAAATTAAATAAATAAAAAAAAAAAAACAATATGTTACTTCTATAAAACAAACAAAATTGGAATTTCTCATTTGGCTGACTTCGGGTGAGTTCGTGGCTCGTATGTCACCCGCCATCATTTGCAAAATACTCAATTAATGAGGTCCTTCCTTTAAATGTTGATTATTGAAAAATGTTTGTTCCAAGAAGTAGTTAACATAATTGTTAATTTTGATTTGTTTTATAATTTGTTTTGTAATATCAAAAAAATATTTTTTTACATACTTCAAGTATTGTTTTTTATTTCATTTAACACTTACAAAAATAATTTTGCGATTGTAAACTCAATAAAAATTAAAATGATCAATTAATGAGGTCCTTCCTTTATAATGTAAGTGTTGATTATTGACAAAAAAAATTCCAAGAGGTAGTTAACAGGTTTTGTTATTTTTTGTAAATTTTGTTTGTTTTATAGAAGTAATATAAAAAAAATTCACATACTTCAATTATTATTTTATTTATTTAATTTAATACGTGTTAACTGTCTGAATAAGTGTTAAAAATAAGATAAATAACAGTAAACAATCGATTTTTAATATGTCTAAAAAAGGTTCAGTTTCGGTTTCGGCAGAAAACCTGCCGAAACCGAAACTGATGCCGAAACTAGATTTTTTTGCCGAAACTTGCCGAAACCGAAACCGAAACCGGATCTTCGGTCGGTCACTAGTTTTTGTGCCTTGTCATTCTTAGATTATAGAAGTATGAACGATTCGTTCACTACGTCTCCGCCTCCTACGATTTTCAGCCGATAATTATTATTGTATATTATTCTCTTTTTATGTTTCCAGATAAGTTCCTTTTGTTTTCATATTTCTTTTTGACCATACCATTTCTTATGACAGTTGTTGTGTAGAGTTCAGAGCTGTAAAAGTTGCAGGTATTTTATGGTATTAACTATTTCAAAAATTAGTAAAAAAACATAATAATATTGTATTGGCACCGTATTGGTATTGTGATTAAATTATAGTATGAGTTAAATGTAACACACGTTTTTCAACAAAATAAAACACACCTCAAAAACACTTCCTGAAGTAGGTAGATGGAATGTTACAAATTAAAAATAACAATGCCGAAATAAAAAATAATATCGTTCCTCATCGCATGTTCATCTATTTAATTCCTTAATCATCACATTGTCGACAAAACTCTAATGATATAATTTTTTGCTTCTCCCAACAAACATCAACCTTCGTCAAAAGAGGATTTACCAACGGCAATTTTATGGAGATGAATATTGGCCTAATCTTTATTAATGAACTCGGAGGTAAAACATAATACGTTGTATGTAATGTTTGTTCTATGATTTTACCGCTTCGAATCTATTGTTTGAACGTTTATTATCGTAGTAAAGGTATTTAGTTTTTAATAGATGCGTTTTTCTGTTGATTTAAATATTATAATCGTTTTCAATACAATATTTGTTGTGTTCCTCTAATATAGACACAATGTTAAAGGATCACAACACATATAACTAATTTAGTTAATATTCCCACGATGGGGAAGCCCTTCTATGTCTGAAAATGTACCGATCTTTGTTAGTTTCAATGCAAGTTTCTTAGAACTGTGAACGCTCTGATTTATTGACCCACGCTTAAGAGCGTTTAACCAGCCAGCGGCCGAAAATCCACATTTCGTCGAAAGTTGTTCTTACGATCGTGCAGGGCGGTTACAATGAGAAAGATTAATTATTCTCCGTACTAGCTTTTTAAAATTATAACTCAGTATCGATTTTATTTCATTCCAAATTTGCTTTAATTTATACGTACATCCAAAAATGCTGAAAGGCGTGATGATAAAACTAAAAAAGTATTTATCATTTTTCAATAATGTCTAAGTTAAATAAGAACGTTGAAAAAATCTGAAATATATTAGTTTGTAAGTGCGCAAATAAATACACAAACGGACCAATTTTCGTCAATAAACACATGTACATATATGTTTTAATGATTTTATTTAAACTAAAATTAAAATTCTAAAACATGCGACACCCAGATAATGTATTGATGTATTTTACTGCATGATTATATGATTTGAAATGGGTGTGGTATAATACAAAATCTTTTTTGAAAATTTAACAAATCTGCCAACGACCTATGGTAAAACCATATTATACTAAAAATAATAATTTTTCAAAATTTAAAACATGCGAATGCTAGATAAAAGAACAATCTTTCGAAATCCATTTATAATTTTTTGTGGAAAAGAGTCAATACGTCTAAAATCTGATTCAAAAATTACATATTTCTGGTTTTCTCTGGTAATACCCTCTTAAACAACAACCTACTTTGAAAAGAAGATGCTGTTTTGAAAATCTTTTAAAGCAACAGAAGGAGAGGAAGACCTGGGAAGGGGTGACGTGTGAGGGGTAGGTAGGAATAGAAGGGTCAGTTGGTTCAGGAATGACGGACCTATAAATCCATCCTCCAAATGTAGTGCTAGGTGATGAATCGAGAGAGTGTGGCTGGAGGGGTCAAACGTGTCAACCATTTTTTTAAATAAATTATTATTTTCAACAAAACTCCCATTTTTCTAATCAGATAAAAGTTTCTTATAAATAAAACGCGAGAAAAAAACTCGTTTAAAGTTTATTAAAACCAAAAATTTGATATACTAGATGACCCGGCCACGCGTTGCTCTGGCTAATTAAACACAACGCCATCTACTGGATGGTAATCCAACCTTTATAACCACCACCATCTTTGAGTTCATCGCAAAGAGACAGACAGACAGACGCCGCGGAGGACTTTGATTTATAATACGTAGAGATGGTGCGAAAGATTATAATAATGTGCACGAAATGCTTGAGGTAACTAACGTATTTAAGTTGATAAGGATTAATTCTGTACCAGTCTAAATTACTTTCCACTTACCGCATTGTACGTGACCATTTTTTGACAGAATGGGTTTGGTAAGCTCTCCGTAAAAGATAGATATCGCGAACAGGCAGACAGACAAACGACGCGGAGGACTTTAATTTATAAAATGTAGAGAAGATGTAGAGATAGTAAGTAACCCATCCGTAAAAGATAGATATATGCCATCACGGACTTTTTTGTAGATCTATAAAAGAGGAATATCCCACTATGCATTATTTTGTTACAGGTATCTCAAAGGGAATTAGGCAGTGTTTTCGATGAAAGCTGCCAGGCGGCTTGATTTTTTCCGACGATTCTATCAATTATCGTTATTTTTCAACCAATTTGCACATTAACTTAACAAATTATATACCTAAACCTTCCCTACGAATCACTTTATTTATTTGTGAAAACCGCAAGAAAATCCGTTCTGTAGTATTTGAATTTATCGCGGACACAGACAGACAGACAGACGACGCGGAGGATTTAAAAAAATTGTTTTAAATATAAAATAGAGTTGTTCGAAAAGAGAGCGCTTCTTTCTCTGTCAGTGCATATCTCGTTACAGTGCGTTTTTTATTTATCATCATATCACTTTCGGCGTCTGCGAATTTGCATACACATTGTTAGGGCGGGCGGCTATCTAAGGCTGGGCCCCTAATTTGCATAGGGCGGGGGGGAGTGACTCTCCCCGTGTGTTGGGCGGGTGTTTTGGCGGGGGTGGTCTCGCCACTGGACACTCACAAGCGATGGTCAGCGCGGCTCGGGATGACATGATGTTATCACGGATTTATCAATGTCACACTTTTGAAAAATCACCAACTCAAGTTGATTTGCATGATATTTATCATATCGTGCATTGTACGCACGAACCATTGTTTGGCGTGTTTAAGTTTATACCACTGTTTTGATAAGAGGCATATTGTAAAGAAATTTTAATAACCGATTTTTAGAGTCACAAAATTTTAAAAATATATATTTTTCCAGGAATTTGTGTAAAGAACTAACAAGCAATTGCTGCAGTTCAATATGGGAGGCTAATGTGGGTACCGCTGCCCCCATTTAATGGATTACCATCACCTAAGCCGTAGGTCACCTCAAGTGATTCGCTACGTTTTGTGACTTAATAGGGGTGCCTAGGTCCATGGCGTAAGGTTTGTCCGGACCTGGATGGTGAATGTGTCTGCCCACCAACTGCGAGGCAGGCCGGATGAGAAGAGACTTTTTTTATACGAATACCGCATAAGAGTCCCAACTGCTCCCGTCTAAAGCCAGTGAGACTATGGCATCCCCAATCGGGGTATGTTGTGAGGCTGAAGGTAGTGGGGAGGAGAAGGAGATAGGGAAGAGGAAGGTGGGGAAGTACCTGACTATTCAGGTCTGGTCACCAAACTCGGCTAATGCCATTTCAAGCAACGTTTCAATTCTGACTGGTTGAGGGAGACCTTTTCACCTCTCCAGCGTAACTCTCTCGAAACATCACCATGCACTGCAGTGGGAGGGATAAATTCATACGTTTGTCACTCCTGAACACACTGACCTTAGATTCCTACCCACCCTTCATACCTCTTCCTTTCTTAAAAATCCCCTACACACAGACAAAGATGAAACAGGCATAAATATTTAAAAAAAAACTAGACAATATATACTGCAGCAACAATATTTTTTGTGAATATTTTTTCTTGATTATATAAATTTGTCTGATTTGTATCAACACATGAGTTACACTTTTGAATACGAAAAAAAAATTCTTAAAATATAATATTATAGGTGCATACTATATAATAATATATCACTTCAATCAGATTAATACAATCACTCACTGACGGACCCACTACCGAGATAATATGTTTGACGATATTAAATTTAGCCACTTCTAAAATCTAATATAATGTCATAGGCATAGGCCCTCAGTGAAACTTCAATGTAACCATACATTGTAAATAAAAAAAACATAACATACCAGAAAATTTATTGACACCATTGTCTAAATCTATTATTTATAATTAAGTAGTATCAATAAAAAACCCTGAAGAAGTGAGCGTTGCTCACGAAACATGTTGGTTTTGTAAACAATAAAAGTGGTAAAAACAAAGCATTTTATTAATTTGAAGAAAATTTATATTCGAAAAACTGACAATACATGTCAAACTTACTCGTGGTTAGATATCTTGTTCCCGGTGAAGCCATTAGTTTCCGAGCTTCACAATAAAGCTCCGAACTAACTCGCATTGGAGAGCTTTCGTTCGACTTAAGTCCCGCAGATGTGGTTCTGTATTCAGGTGGATTTGTTGGCGCTTAGTACTAGTACATTTAAGGTACTCGGGCACCATTAGTTGAAGAGAGTGTCATGGAACTGAATGGAAGACTTAGGAACTCGCGAACCATTAGGTTATTCATGCAAGACACGAAGACATCTCTATCCATTGCCATCGACTGGTTATAAGTTATAGCGGATAATTGATGTATTGAGATTTACGACGATATGCTATTTTAATGGTGGATTTCAAAGAGATATTTTAACAGTAGTATCTGCTTTTCATTATTGTTAGGAAGTTCAATTTGTAGAACTCCATTTTTTTATTTAAAAAAGTTTATTTATAAGTTTAGTATAAACAGTTTGTTTGTAAACAAGTTCTATTGTTTAATTATTACTTGGCGTGAACAGCAACCTTTCGAAGGCAATACGTGGACAAACGATATTTTTGTTGTTGTTATATTTGTACGTTTTTTACAATAAGTATGCATTTTTTATGTGTTATACAGTGTTATAAAGGAATATAAAAATAGCCTTTTTTCACCATAAAGGGACAAGGATCTTTTGTTTGATGAGGGAATTCAAGCTCCATAATATGAAATCATGTAAGTAAATAATAACAAAAAAAAACAAGTGAGAAAAACTTAAGAGTTATCAATTTGATTTCAAGATTTAAATGAAATAACAATTTAAATTTTTATTGTAGTTTCAGATAATTTTTCAATTTATCCTGAAATTCATAATTATTTTCGATAACTTTTGGATTTTTTTTATTTATTTGTTTATTTAGCACAATATTATACATTTATATACAAAATTTATTAAAATGTTGACTGCCGAACTACGAGTATTATCCCGTTTTAGGACAGTCAAATAATTATGGGTATGAACATGTAGAAAATGATTTGTACAAAAAAAGAAAGAAAATTGATGAAATAAAAAGAAGAGAAAGAATATATACTAAAATAATAAAAAAAAGTTTAAAATACAGTACCTAACTGTTATTTGTTTAGCATAGCAAAAGAAAAAAAAGAGAAGAGAAAGAATAAAATAAAAATGAAATATCCAATTAAAACATAAAATAGCCGTGGATTGTTTAGCATAGTTGTTGAAATGATAACAGTAATAAATAAGAATGTATTTAACGGGAGGAAATTTAATTTGATGAAACAAGTTGTAGAGAACGATACTCAACAGCCACATAATTGTGCTTTATACGCGGGCAACTCAGCTGACGCGAACTTGCATTCTTTCGGTTCGAGAAAGTTACCCGTTACCGAACCTCATTCGTTTTTCGACGACCCGACGTGCGGTTGTGTGCTAGAGTATCGTTCCTTATAAATCTTCCAATTTAATACTTGTTTTACTAAACTTAAATAAATCTTAACTTCAGTATAAAAATAATTTCTTTCAATCAACATCACGGTACATTTGGTAACCCAGTGGAGTCAGATAAAGAACAGTAGCGAAGTAAGTATATCACCACGCGGATCGCTGAACAGAGTCAGCGGACGCCATTATACGAAATCCTACCCACACAACATCTCTTACCGAAAAGTTATACCTAGATAAAGATAGGTATTTTGAATGTGCTTCGTATTAAATTTCGGGATTAAAATATTATTCTGATATCTTGCTGATGTATTGAATTGTAAGTTATTTAGCTGTATTTCTTTGAAAGTTTGTAGAATTGAAGGATAACAGATTAACATAATTTACTATTTTGCTCGTACTTTTCCATGTTTCATTTAGTTAGTTGATCTTTATTATCTTCTTGATGATGATTAAATATTACATTGATGTATAATTCCAGTTATTTCATTAAATTGAAGGTAATATTTTGATTTTAAGTACGCTTTTCTAAGGGCCTGCACTCTGCACATCATTTCCATGTGTATGGAATGCTGTGACACATTAGTTATCTACTGCAATAGTATGTATATTTACCTTAATATCCCCAAATTGCTTCACCATTGTAGTGCTGATAGTATTCCACTTCTTAATGACAGCTATTTATCCGAAAGATTACTCTGTACCGCAGAATCCGATATGCAAATCTGAGACCCTTCCTCGGACATTTGCCATCAATATCTGGCCTACGACATTTAGGCCGGGTTGGTTAACCATAGTTATATTCTGTTCCTTCTTTCAAATTCCAAAAACGCTCTCGTAGTTTGTTATAATTATTAAATATACTATTTTCGGTTGTTGGTGCAATAGAAAAAGATAACAATAATAATCTAAACGAAAATATGAAAGAGAACAAGACACAGAAAAAGAGAAAAAGACAATGGTTGCAACTGGGACTCGAACCCTGACCTAGACGAGAGGTCAAAAGCGATAAAGTAGAGATAGGTTCTAAAATTATTTTTATAATTAATAATTCATTCGAAATTAATAAAATATGTACAGAAATGCTTACTTCATCAGGGTGTATGTTTTAAGTAAACCCTGATGAATAAAACATTGCTTACGTAACAAGTTGGTTTTTTAAATAATAAAAGTGGTTAAAATTAAGTATTTTAGTAATTTTTAATTAAAATGGTGCCACAAAATAAGTTCGCTCTGTCTGAAGAAGTAATAATTCTTTATTGGAAATGTGTATTTATTTACATGTTATATGGTTAGATTTTATTAATTAGAATTAATATAGTGAACACACGTCCAGTACATTTTTGTTCGATTAGTTTAAAGTTTAAATGTATCGTGTCTTGTAATTTTATAATGTCATGGGATGGTCTTAATTTTTTAAGTTTATTTCTTTCAAAGGGTAAATTTCTTCTTTTAAAATGCAGAATTATCCGGTGGCAAATAATTGTTTTATAAAATACTTTCAGCCTCACAAATCCTAAAATTTATAATATCCAAGGTATTGGTGACAGTTACTGCAAATTTATTCCTTCTGATTGAAGTGCTTCAAAATTTCAGATTATGATACACGTCTAGTATATGAGTCTCTACATTATCTCAGTTTGATAAACCAGTAGTATGTGTCCTTTCTCACTCGGAAACAATAAGCGTGCCCTGCCGTGTCCGCATACACTGGAATATTTCGCAGTTAATTTAGCTTAAGTGATAATCTAAACATTAATACGGATTTGCCACGTGTCGACGGGTGGACCTTTAGAATGCCACGTGGGAGTGCCTTGCAGGGCCTGTAGGACGGCAGAGGGTCAGGTTGAATTAAATGGTGATTGCGATTGTTCCGAAAGACATTGACGGGGATATTAAGTGATTAATATATTTTAATGTCCACTGATGGTCAGCAGGGTAATGAAATGGGTTCGGATAAAAAATGAAGTTGGATCATCATTATGGGGATCACTTTTTTTTGAAAACGAATCAAATAAAAGCTTTGAATAAAAAACAAATGATTCGATTAATAGTATTTAGTAAGAAAATCTTCTTTCAAGGATTATTTATATAGGTAGGTACCCGGTGATCACGGAGTATTTGGAAATCAGATGTAGATAGTGACCTTTCTCCTGTTTTGAAGGTCAAGTTTGCAAAAACTATAGATTTATATTTCCAAAAATCAAATCCCCGCCCGCTTTCCGCCACGCGTCTGTCCGCCACACACTCTTCATAAATATAGTTTTTTTTTTTTAAATTGGCTTCATTCAGGAGGCCCTGAGGAAAACAATTTCCCTTGGTGCTTTTGTTATCTTTCAGGATGCCGAATAAAAAAAATTTTAGGGAAAGGGAGGAGAGGAAGTTCTGAAAAGAAAAAGGTTTGAGGGATGAGTTGGAATCTGGGGTTCAGTGTCTGCGCGAGTGATGGGCATATGAATCTATCCCTCCCATTGCGGTGCGAGACGATGAAACAAGAGAGTCTGGCTAGAGAGGTCAAAAGATCTGCTGGTGGGTACTGAAGCTAATGGGTAGACGCATCCCACGCCACGATCTAGTCAAACCTCCACCCATTCACCCGGGCACTCCTGCTAAGTCACCAAACGTAGCCAATCATTTGGGGTGACCTGATATACCACGTTTTATAAAAACAAATTACTGGTTTTTTTTTTTAAGAAAACAATTTGCTAGTGTGTTAATTTTATTAAAGCTTTTTAAATATTCATCAATTCAGCTTGATCACTGGCCATACGTTGCATTTTTCAGAAATAAAATTAAGTGTTTTTTTCTAAAAGTATTAGAAAATAAGATTTCAACCCTTTAAATTAACCCTTATGTAACTGTTTTAAATAGCATCTAGAAAAAAATTATGATGAATTAAGTTACGAAAGCTTTGTTTTAGTTTTAAATTCACTAGTAATGTTATTATTAAATTGAAGCCGTGGACGCCTTTGTATCACCAAAGGGATGGTACGTGAATCAATAAGGGTGTCTCTTCGGTCAGTGGAGTGACTCGGGGTAAATTGGACCCCAAGTGTAAACAAAAGATGTGCTTAAAACCGGCACACTTTAAAATCAGATTAACACTGGTCATTTCGAAAGGGCCTTTTATGTGCTATTCAAATGGAAATAAGTGAATTTAAATATTTATAAACCTTTCCAAAAGCTTTTGTTTACCGTAATGACGAAGTTATCTCGTATTGAAATAAATTACACAAACACTCGTGTTACGATATAAGTGCACAGTATATAAGTATATAAGCACTAACACAAAAATTTGAATCCTTCATCATAATTTAACTGATCAAAAGGCAGGTACATTATTTAAGAAAATGAAACATTTAAAAAAAATTTAAGGCCAATGTAAATGTGTAAGAAAACCTGCAAAAAATCTGTGTACTGAAACATATATACTGTGTACCTAATCTCGAATGGTGAGATGCAAACAACCTGCAAAGAATCTCGTACAAACAGCTCGAGATGTCATACTAATTGATGTCTGCAATATCTATTAAGGCTCTGCAACCGGGATCGAAAAGAAGAAGATGGAGAGATACGAAATTACGAATGTTAGACGAGGGCGCTAACATTTACAGCGACAAAATCGATGCGAAAATGTTAAATAAAACACGACTCGTTTAAAATAGAGCAAAAATCTCGCGGGCATTAGCTTAAACAGCATTTAAAGAAACACTGTGAATTTTTTCATACATATAACTTGTAAAATAACTGAAACAAACGTGTTAATAATAATTTTTGGAGCATACTTTGCGATTTTTTTTTGTCGAGGGAATTTTATATAATTTGCGTTTCGGCGTGGGCAAAGTCTAGATATTATCTTCAAGAATAACATATATTTTTTAAGAGCTTTAAAAGTTACCGTGTTTAAGGATAATAAATCGGTACAAATCCGGGTTGCGGGCCCTTAGCTACCAAATTGTTTATTCTACATTTTTCAATCGTGCTATACATAAAATACATTAAATAAATAAATAAATAAATAAGTGTTTATTCCAGTATGTGGGGAGGAGAGTGCAATCCCACACATTCCATAAGGGTATAATATATACATACATGTACAAAGTATTTGAAAGGAAAAAAAAGAAAAATAAGGTGGATATGAATGTACACGAAACAAAAAAAGATAATAAGCTAATAGTAGTAAAAGGAAAACAAAAGAAATAATAATATTAAGCTTTCAGGATTCTGTGAGCACGTAAGGAGCCAGTATTTTTCTCCAGTGTGCATCAATACTGGATGATGGACTGAGGCGGGCTTCCATGACGAGGATGTTTCCAGAGCTGCTTATCCTTTCCCTCATTCCTGCCACCCTTGATCTAATTAGGGCTGCAAAGCCAGGAACTCGCCCCTCCGTGAACATCCGGGAAGCGCTGCAATATCTGGGGAGACCAAACATTACGCGGAAGGCGTTGTTATACTGAACCCGAAGTCTTTCTATACTACTCTTCTTGTAGTTTGCCCAGAGTTCAGACGTATACAGTGTTGCGCAGAAGGAAAGGAAGAGCGTCCTTTTTACAGCAGTACTGCAAAGGCGGAATCTTCTACTGAGCATGTTTGCTTTTACACTGAGAGCTCTTCTTTGCCTATCGATGTCGTCATCGTCCATCAGATTACTGGTGATTATGTGTCCATGGTATTTAGTTCCTTCAGTCACCTGCAGGTTCACACCATTCAGAGTAGCTGGAGGAATATTTTTTGGTCCTTGTCCATATCTTACGACCAGTAGAGCCGTTTAAGTGGGGTTGTATTGCATGTTTGTTTCTTCAGCAAACATTGCGATTTAGATGTAAGTTTCACCTTGGTTTATAAAACAGTTTGCTGTGAAATAATTATTTCACAGAATATCTACTTATTATTGATATACCTACGAGTATTTCAATAAATTTTTTCGGTAAAATTCAATTATAGTGTAAACAGTGTGTATTACGAACTTATTGTAGGTAGGTATATAACATATTAAATACCTAATCGCTTTATTGAGCTCGTTTAGTATATTAGATAAACGAATATTATTCCGAAATTAATAAAACTTAGCTCTTAGTATAACCATTTTTTTATTAGTTTAAAAACAAACAAATTTCGTAAGCATTGCTCACTTCATACGGTTTTACTTCAATAAATTTTTTGAACAATAAAATTGGTTAAAACTAAGTGTTTATTAATTTTTAAATAAAATGGAGCCACAAAATAAGTTTTGAAAAATATACATATTTATTTTTTATATTTTCATAAGCAATTTGCTTACCAAAAAAAGATGGTGTCCACTTATTAGAGAACTCTTAACACGTCTATTTCTCTTTATCTTTACACAAATATTCACCGCGCATTCATCGTGTATTAGTCTCACCTTCCCGAATTACATCAACACCTCGCTTAGGGCATATATTGCACATGGCAGACCGTCTAACAGACTAACATTCTAACCGCCTGCTCTTGCGGGATTACACTATACGGTTCAGGTGAGGACGTCCATTACATTCCGGGTTCGGACACGCGTCCATCTGATCCCGGACGAGGGCATTTGTATGTCCGGACTTGGATACGTTGTGACAGCCCCTTGTTACGGGCATACCTTGAGCTTCGTCCAGAGTAAGGGTGGTGCCGAAAATTAAGTGCGTAGTTTTTAGTGATATTACTTTAACCCGTCTAATCACAGGAGACCCAAGTTGTCCCAATACATCATATGCCGTTATAATAACAGGAGACCCAGATTGTCCCAGAGCGACAGTGCATTATTAAAAATTAGATATCTCTCTTCCTGTCATGCGAATATTTGTGACTTCTTTTATGTTAGAAACGGAATGAAATAATGCTTCTCATTGCTTCAGAATTATATGAGCTAGATTTTTCAGATATTTTACAAACCCGATCAAAAGTGAAGGTTTAATTTTTTCGCCAATTTGTGACGTATTACACATTTAATTTTAAAATAAAATTGTATGAAAGTGATAAAAAGTGAGGTGACAGTTTTATTACAAATTTTATTTAAAAAAAGGAGTCTGTATTTTAAATTTTAAGTTTATTCTATTTTAGTTACTTTAATTCGAATATTCGAAGGTATGCATTTTTTAGCCAATTTAAATTTCCAATATTAAAATTTTAATATTTAGAAATAAAAATGTTGATTTCTAATAAACACACCGGAAAGATTATTTTATCTAGATTTTAGAACAATTTTTGTTTTTGCAATAGCGTTAAAAAACCCAATAAATAGTAACATTTAAAATGCATGGGAAGAACCAGGAATACCAGAATAGGCAAAATTCGACAGAAAATTATTTTCTTATTATTCGAAGGGTTAATAGAATACCGCACAAGAGTCCCAACTACTCCCAAACGTCCGTAGGCATCAGGACTCTAGCACATGTAGTTAGGCGAAAGGTAGTGGAAGAGAAAAATATCGGTAAAGGGGTAAAAGTGCTGGCTATTCAGATTCGGTCACAAATACGAATAAAGTCATTTCACGCAACGTTTCGATTCTGAATGGAGATACTTCATCAGAGCTATGCTTAGAGAATCTTTTATTACCTGGCTTCAAAAAGCATCTCAAAAATCTACACTGGCTTAAATGTCCTGAAAGGATCCAGTTTAAGCTCTGCTGGATGGTATTTAAGTCCTTTAACGGAATGGCTCCGGCTTACTTATCGGAATTGTGTATTCCAGAAAATTCCAATTATCGTCAGTCAACCCTGAGGTCAGCAGCGTCATCAGCTATCGGAAGGTTAAAGGAACCAAAGCGCACACCAGATACTAAGTTCGGTGAGCGCGCTTTCGGAGTGTCAGGACCTAAAGCCTGGAATGGACTGCCATATGACTTAAGAATGATCACAGACGCAGCGGAATTTAGAGCTAGACTTAAAACTCACCTTTTCAGACAGTCGTATCCATAAACTCAAAATCTTTCACCTTCACATTCAATGCCCTCGACACCGTAAATAACTAACCTGTAAAAACGTAGAAAAAAAAAAAAAAAAAGTAAGCGTTTGTGAAGGTCATTTCATGAACATTCTCCAGCCCTAAAGAGTCCTAAATATCAACAATACTTTTGCCACTAATCCCAATAGTCCTAAATTCTCCAGTATTTTAAAATAAATACCAACTCTACTTTTGCCACTAATCTATTCATAAATGTAATACTAGGGTAGCAAATAATGTAAAATCATGCAGTGTCCAGTGTGTTAACTGTAATGTCCTCCGCGTGCAAAGCCGTATCTTCTCCACAAACTTTCTAATTAAAGTGTGTTTATCGGAAGTGACCAGCCAGGTAAGTATGTCTTATATAAATTATCCAGTTATTATTATTATTATTCAACCAAGTTTTTACATTATTTTGTGAACTCTCGAAAATTGTTTGTGATTTATATGGCAATTTTGGAGCTCGCTAACTCATCATGATATTGATTGACTACTAAAACAATTTGCCTCAAATTTAAGTCTGAAAATGCTACCAAAATTTTATGAAGCCTCAGCTCACCGATAAAAACTTTTTACTATTATAGACACTTACATTACAAAAAAATATCTTGCTATATGTTTTACACGTGAATTATTACTGTTTTTAACATATACCTATGTTTATATTTTTGTGTAAATCAATTTCCTGTAAAAAATATATATATATAAAAGAGCTGTTGTGGTCAAATTGTACTACGAATCCCTAGCAATTTAGTAAACCAATTTTGGGAAAACTGAAGAATTTTCGTTGGCGTTTGAATTACTTTCATTCGTGTTCAGAAGAGTCGTCTTGTTTTAATTATCACCTATTCATTCATTAATCTAAACTACTAAAACTACTACATTAATCTTTATGTTAATTTTCAATATTTGAAAACATTTGTATGCTGCAACATCTATATATGTTTTATTTTATTGTTAGTTGTAAACAATTCTGATTCTTTGATTCGTCTTTTTCTTCAATCTTCAACGTTCAATAACATTTTAACGCAGCATATCAACTAAATCAATTTATTTAAAGTCCTGACATTTTGGACAAGCTGTATTTCATCTGGAGTATTAGAGAACTAATGCAATTGAACCAAACATAACTATAACCTTGCCGTAAATGCCACGAACACAATAAGGTACAGGATACGGACCGAAGTACCGCCACAACTCGGTTGAGTCGCATTCAATATTGGGCATGAGTAAGATTAATATTGACTAACGACAAGATCCTGGTTTAGTTTGGCGTGCAGAACTGTCACAGTGTCCCTCGATGTGATATTAATGAGGTATTGGATATGGATCGGATGACGTAAGGATTATTCCGATCGCGACTATTCCGACCACGAACGTTGCCCACAAATTAAAACAATTACCGAAAAGGAATTTTTCCGCACGTAGTGTTTTCAACACACAGATTATTACTTATACAATATTCTATTTATACTTGATAAATTCTTATTTATGTCACGGGTATTATTTCTCACTTTGAAAACTATCATACATTTTTGTGATTATTTACAAATTTAATATCAAAAAGAATGTAAAGATTTACTTTACATTCATATTTATTTATATAGATTTTTTCTTCTCAATAATCCAACCTAAATTTATACATATTTGCCACAACTACCTATTCCACAACTTGGTTGAGTTAGATATCAATATAGTTAGATTTCAATGTAGTTTAAGATTAATTATTTTGATTAGGGAAAAGATCACGGTTGGTTCGGCGTGCAAAACTGTCATAGTGTCCCCTTATTTGATATTAATAGGTTTTGGATATGGATCGGAAGATGTAAGGATTATTCCGATCGCGACTACTCCGACCACGAACATTGTATACAGATTATACCGCACACGGTCCCACATGTGGATAATATTTATCCATAAAATTATGAGGAAAAATTTTATACTGCACATAGATCTTTTTAAAGAAAGTTACTTAAAATATAGTTTTCAAGGAGATCGCGCAACATGTCAAAATTAAACGATAATTTGAAATTTTGTTATTTCTAACTCGTCTTAACCCAACTTAACCTTGAACATTTTATGCGCCCATAATTAGTGTAATTATTAAAAACGTAATTAATTGCGCATTGAAAAATCTGTAATAATTTGTAAATTATTACCATAATTGATTTTTTCAATGTTATTTCATAAAAAAATGCTTTTTTATACACTGAAAAAGTAACAATTCCGGTGCAAAATTTTTGAGTTATTTTCAGTGTACCAAATATTCTGTGGGCGGGATAATCGTGTACAGAATAATCTTTATCGTGGTCGGTGTGTTCATGGTCGGAATAATCACCGAACCGGATTGGATATGGGAAAAGTGGAAACTGCGGTACCGCGAAATGTAACTTTGAATTCGTATTTGGAATGCATTTATTAGTGAGTGCACTTTAGTCAAGGAGATGATTGATGCTCTGTTTAGTTATTATATGACTTATGGTTCGAATGCATCTTGATTTTACTTAATGCAACGAATATTTCAATTTCAGTGTCTGTCTCGAGATAACTCGAATATTTATCATCGAGACTATTGTTTGGGAAATAGCGGAAGATAACACAACACATAAACTGTCATTAATGATAAATATTTTGGGAATCAAAATAATCGCAATTTATATGAAACCACAATTTTAGTGAAATATTTTTCGCCTTCTTTTTCGATTATATCAAGTTTCTTTTGAGTGTAATGTTTCATTTTGCAAGGTGTTAAGGGACGTACCTGACTTATTTTAACCAGTGATTCCTGACATCATTTGGAGTAAAAAATGTGAAAAAAATTTGGTCTCCAGTGACATTTCCGGTTTTTTTTATAGCAAAATATAAAAAAATGGTAGATGTTGGACAGTTGGAGACGGGGTTAGGGGTTAGTCGTTACTCGGCTGAGTGACCAGTGACGACATGCGGAAGAGTTTTGTTTTGTTTGATTTTGAAGAAAATAATAAAAAATAAAAAAGGTCATTAAAATAAGTCACCCGGGACCAAAATTTCTTCCATTTTTAAAAAATGTACTTGACTCATTTCAGTAAAAAATGTACTTGACTTTTTTTGCTGGGTGTAACCAGCGATTCGTGAAATGTCACGAATTAACGTAATTAATTAACTGTGTATATACGCTTATGTATGTAGATACTCGTAGATAATGTCAAACATATGTTGTATTATAAAAAATAAAAAAAATTCCAAATAATTTTGAAATGTTTTTATATGATTTTCAACGTGGGTACCGCACAAGAGTCCCAACTGCTCCCAACCGCCTGGAACCTGTGAAACTATGGCATCCCCAATTTTGTGGGGCTGAAGAGGTAAGTGTTAATTTTGAATGGCGGTCTCACACCAGGGAGATTTTGAGAGTATCTTCCACTCTGAAAAGTGCAGCAAATATGCCTTATATTATTTTTAAATGGTTAAATTGTGAAATAACGCAAATCAATAAAATTAACATCGCTAGGCGAGAGCCTTCCCCCCGACCTCGAAGGCCGTCTATTTCTGCAGGAAATCACTTTCATACAGTTCATACAACATTAGTCGTAACATCTATACTGATTATTCCAAAGCATTCGACAGTGTTAATCACAGAAGTTATTTAGTCTAGGAATTCACGGTGATCTCTATAGATGGATCGCATCATATGTCAGTAATCGGCACCAAATCACGGTTGTCAACGGTTTCGCATCCTGTTTAACGGAAATCGTCTCGGGTGTGCCCCAGGGGTCGCATCTCGGACCACTCTTATTTAATATTTACATAAATGACATCTATGTATGCTTTCAAAATAGTTACTTTGTGTTATATGCGGATGATATGAAAATTTTTAAACCTGTACAGTCTTTATCTAATTGTATAGAATTACAAACCGATCTTGATCATTTGTGCGCGTATTGTGAATCAAATTTACTGTCCTTAAACATTTCTAAGTGTCACTCAATTACATTTACTAGAAATAAAAATAAATTCATCTATTCTTACAACTTGAATAATAAACCTTTACAATCTACGTCTACATGTAAAGATCTAGGTGTTTATTTAGACAACAAATTAATTTTTGATAAGCATATCGAATACATAATATCAAAATCCTACAAGATGCTAGGTTTCCTATTAAGAATATGTAAAGTTTTAAAAAGTGCTAAGACTCTTGAAATGTTGTTTTGTTCATTGGTCAGAAGTCCACTGGAGTATGCGTCCCCGGTATGGAATCCTCAATATAAGGTGTACATAGATATAGTAGAAAGTATACAGAATAAATTCTCTAAACATTTATTCAAGAAATACAACAAAACTACAAATAACATGTTAAGTTTACAAAAAAGACGCACATTATCAGATCTGCTGTTTCTGTATAACCTGCTAAATAATAAAATAGATAGTCCGGAATTGCTATCCACTATTGGTTTAAATGTCCCAATGAGGCGTACCAGGTACACTTCTCTTTTTCATATAGAATCCAATAACACTATTGCAGCGAGTAACTCACCAATTATTCGCGCAATCATAACTTATACCCACTATGAAAAATTACTACACTTAGACATTTTTCATGATTCCTTGCAAACACACAAAACTAATTTATTAAATTTCTTGGCGTGATATAATTGTTTTAAAATTACTTACACTTAACTTTTCATTAAACTTTAATCAGTCAATTACAATTAGTGAGCATATAATTCTTGATTTTAAAATGTCTCCTTATCCCCCCCCCCCCCTTTTTTTCTTCCTTTTTATTATTATTACTTATTCATTCAATGATTAAGTTACTAGACCGATTCATATCTCAGGCATAATTACCAAATGACATTCTATGGACTTACGTAATAGGTACATAACCATGTAATAATTTAATTTAACGTACCTTATAATCTGTATTATAATGTACTGTGTATGTCTTAATAAACAAATAAATAAAAAATTAAATAAATTGGCAATATTCCTCCTAGGTATATTATTTTTGTTATTTTATTGTGTTTGGGAATCAAAAAGTTATTTATAAGATAATTACATCGCAAAATGAAAATGTGTATGATTAACCAATAGGTTCCATTAATTATCCATACAGTGTGTTTAGGGACGTATTTGACTTACTTTAACCAGGGATTCCTGACATTCGAAGTAAAAAAAGGAAATTTAGGTCTCCGTTGCCTTTTTTCAATTTTTTTTCAAATATTTTGAAGTACGGTTATAAATTTTTATTTTATTTATAAATAGAAACAAACAGTACCTACATAAGACACTTTGGTTAAAAAAATATATATAATTAATAAGTATATTTCATGGTGGGTGTGTGTGTGTGTGTGAGAGGGTGTGTGAGTGTGTGTGTAAGTATGTTTGTATGTATGTATGCGCATTGAACAAATTTATATTATTGACATGATGCTCTTTTTAAACTTGGGCAGTAAATCGGAGAAAATGTCGATGTTAGAATTTACACCAATAATATTGAACATATGAAGAGCACGATTGGTCGTGGAATTAGATGCTGCATTTGTCTTGTAATTAAGTGTATGGAATAGTTCTGTATGGCGTGTAGGTCTTAATGGTATGTTAAAATTAACTAGGGAAAGAAGTTCGGTACAGTCAATGTTAATTATTTAAAATTTTGTTTATAAAATATTTAAAAAATATAAAAATAAATTAACATCTTATATTAAAAAAAGTAAGGAAGAGTTCTTTAAAAATAAAATATTATCTTCAGAAAATAACCATAAACAAATGTGGAAAACTGTGAATTTGGCCATAGACAATACAAAAAAAACACAAAATATTAAGTACATCGAACATGATAAAAAAATTATAGATGCCAATTTACAGCCTAAACAATGTGCAAACATATTTAATTCCTTCTTTGCAAATGTTGAAAAAAATCTTGCGAAAAATATTCATAAGCCTTCTAACCCAGAAAAACAAAAAAATAAAAAATTACAGAAACGTAATATACTTTCAACATTTGAAATAACAACAGAATGTGAAATCTTAAAAATAATAGAAAATATGAAAGGAGGTTCGTCTCCCGGTTTTGATTCTATTACGGCACAAATGTTAAAATCTATGAAATCTTACTTAATAAAACCCATCACTCATTTAATAAACTTGAGTTTAACGAAAGGAATATTTCCAATGAATTACAAAAACACAATAATCTCACCTATTTACAAATCTGGTGATCCGCAACAAGTAACGAATTATCGCCCAATTTGTCTAATTTCTAACATAGGAAAGATATTTGAAAAAATAGTAAAAAAACAATTGGTAAATTTCCTAGATAGTAATAAAATACTACACAAAAACCAGTTTGGTTTTATTAAATCGCTCAGCACACAAGATGCCATTGCTAACGTAACTTCATACATTTACGAATCATTAGATAAAGGTAAAAAATGTGCGGGTATATTTATTGACCTCAGAAAGGCATTCGATAGCGTATCCCATGAGATGCTATTAAAAAAATTAAATGATATTGGCATTAAAGGCAACGCGATTAAATGGATCACAAACTACTTAAAAAACCGCCCTCAAGTGGTAAAAATCAATCATGTTAATAGTGATCATGAGATTTCAAGCTTTGGAATCCCGCAAGGTACAGTGCTTGGACCAATTTTTTTTACCATATATGTAAATGATATTTTTTTTCAACATTTAAATGGTCAAATTACATCATACGCCGACGATACAGTATTAATAATAAGTGAAAAGACTTGGGAAAATGTAGAATTAAAGGCCACAGAAGACATCAACACGCTTAAGAATTTTTTCGACACTAATTTACTATCACTAAATAGTGAAAAGACATTTGTAATTCCATTTGCAATCCATCCAAACGATGCTCCCAAAAATTTTAACATTGTCATACACGATAATACTAAAATTCATAGCCAAAATTATTGCAAATCAAACTGTACAATATTAAAAACAACAAATAAAATTAAATATCTCGGAGTAATTATCGACAAAAATCTGAAATGGAAGGAACAAATATGTCAAGTAGTAAACAAAATCAGAAAATTAATATATATATTTTTAAGAATTAGAAATTTTCTGTCGATAAAAAATCTATATTTAATCTACTATGCCTTAGTTCAATCCACTCTACAATACGCTATTATTAGTTGGGGATCCGCGTATAAATGTAACCTTCTTCCAATAGAAATTGTACAAAGGACAATTATTAAAATTATATTAAAAAAATCCTTAGACTACCCAACAGAACGCCTGTTTGAAGAATTTCAAGTACCCACATTTAAAGATTTATATATTAAAAATTCATTGATTCAAATTATAAAGGAAAAAGATAAATATCCATTTTTAAATGAAAACAGAACTCGACTTAAACATGTTTTTCTATGCCCAAAACTAAATACGTCTTTTGCACAGCATCATTATACTTACCAGGGAAGAACTTTTTTCAATCGTCTACCAGAAGAAATCAGAAGCATTAATGATAAAACCCGAATACTGCTCTCTGTCAAGAGACATTTTAAAAATATTCTTAAGAAAAAAATTACTGTCAATTAATTTTACAAATATCCTTAGTTTTCCATTACATTCTTTCTTTTTTTAAAAAAATTCACACCATTATCAAACAAATACTGCAGCTCACATATATTTATGTACAATTAATTATTTAAGTACTAACTTATAACTGATAACTAATAGCATTTATGTACACTCCCCTTCCATACACAAGAAAATGCTTTAAATGGAAGGGTAGTAAAAAAAATACCTGTAAAAAAAAATTATATATTTGTTGTAAAATTGTAATTATAATAAATGTTGCAATAAATAAATTAAAAAAAAAAAAAAAGTCAAATCAACTATTGCTCGCCTTTGTTGCAAAGTTTAAAATGTACATTCAAAGTTATTGTTCATAATGAATAATGATTCTTTTTTGTAATGGTATCGTGTATTACGTATATATATATATATATGTTTTATATTTTTACGTTCCACCCGAAATTAATAAAACTAATCAAAAAACGGTTTGCAAATTGAGTAAGTATTTTGCACAGGAAACAAGAAAAACATAACTAATTTTGTTTTCAATAGCTTTCAGCTTCCATTAATATTGCTTTATTTCGCATTAAAACTGCAGCAGGATATGCAGTTTATTGTGTAGTCGACGGATAATAGAATTGACGTTTTAATAGAGTTTCTCCCTTAGTCAAATTAATTATTGATTAAATTATGTATGCATTAAATAACTGTACAATCAATCAACAATACAGACTCACAAAGGTTCTCAAACTTTGATACCACCAATCTAGCTTATGCCTACCTGCCTACATTTTGCAAATTAAAAATGATTTCGCTTGTTACCAAACAAGTTCGCTTGTTTTCCTACAAGTTACCAAAGTTAGAATGATAAAACATTTGAAGGTGGTAAACGTCAGCTGAAGTAATATTTTTTAATTTTTTTTTTATTATTGAGTTTTACTACATGAATATAAACTAATAAGCACAATGGAATTTTTCATTTGATAAATTTAAATATTTTTACAGTAAGCATAACATTTCTTTTTAAATACATTCATTCTTTCTTCAGGCATTTCATCCTCTGTACATTAGGCAGTTCTGTGATTTGGATTCTTCATTTTATTTGATTCGTCTCTATTAAAAACAATTTTATCCTTAAAGTATTTTGGCATTTGGTTTTTCATAATTTTATGCACAAAAATTAACACATTAATTAGTAGTCTCTTTTTTATTGGAATCCAATTTAGCTCCTCTCTCATTTGATTAATCCTTCCATATTTGCCTTTCCCCAGTATACTTCTCATAGCTTTATTTTGTATAACTTCTAGTTTGTTCAAATTTCCTTCATTGGCCAAATATAACATCGTAGAGCAGTAGTTCAAATGTGGAGCAACGATAGTTTTATAAATGAGCTCCGTAGTGTTTCTATTTAATTTACGTCTTAGTCTTCTAAGAAAATTTACCTTTTTTGATACCTTTTTTAGCACATATTCAGAGTTTGCTGTGAAAGTCAGTTTTGAGTCGAGTATTACACCCAGGTATTTGATTTAATTTACTTATCAAATTTTTTCACCATTAAATGTCAAATTTGCCTAATCCTTTAAAATAAATCCTTTTAAATTGATAAAAATGACTTAAAAAATTAGGCAGCTAAAGTAATGTGGTTAGTAAGAGAATGTTTGGGAACTAAATAATAGCAAAATATGGATAATTTTTTATGATACCCGACAAAAAAATTGATGCACCAGATCAGTGAATGTAGAATTGTCTCTTTGATGGTCAATTTTGTAGGATGTTCAGAATCATTCCCCATAAAGCTATTTAACTTATCTAAATGCAGTTACGTCGAATGCGACATTCGCGCCACACTTTCAGATTAGCTCCTCAATCCAATCAATCGGCCATATGCAAATATGCCGAATCACTGGCAATAAGTAATTATTCATGCAGAAATATTGCTTGGTAATGCAGCAATCACTGGACACTAGTGCAGGTCATCTTGTTCACCTCCCCTCCCCCACCCGACACCCCCCAACACCTCCCAACACCTCCCACCACCGGCTGTTGGCTTTGCAGTTACCAGGAGCACATGACTAGTAGTGAGTCCAGCTTCCAATATTATTATCTGTTATTGGCTCAGGGTTATTAATGACCCGCTTGACATTTGGGAAATGGGAGACGCGATGTCTCAGCACTTCCTGTCTTCCTGGTTTGTTTGATTGTATTTAGTCGATGCTGAATACGCGATACCTTATGCAAATTCTCTGGCATCATTTTCTAGGTATGTGGTTTTTAAACATTAGTTCGACCGACGGCTTCCGTGGTCGAGGAGTAAGGCCCTCAACTGGTAATCCGAAGTTCGTGGGTTCAAATCCAGGTGTGCACAAGTAAATCATCTTTGATCGATTTGTGTTATTTCACAATTTATTGATTTAAAATAATATTTTGTATATTTGCGGCACGCATCGCCCTATTGTAAGATCACCATTCGGAATTGAAACCTTGCTTGAAATGCCTCTTGCGAGTCTTTGGTTTCCAGATCTGAATAGCCAGGTTCTTCCCCACCTTCCTCAACCCATCTCCTTCCCCATCCCACTATCTACAGCCTCACAACAAATCCCAATTAGGGATGCCATAGTCTCCAAGTGTCAGTATGATGTGTGAATCAGTGTGATAGATGCCGGTCTCACAATAGATCCAACTGACTCCAGGTGGGAGCAGTTGGAGCTATTGTGCGGTATTATAGAAAAAAAACTGTAATAAATTAAAACAATGCGTCCTAATATCATTATATATCCGTTTACAATTAATTTTCTAAATTCAAAAAATGTTTTTGATTCTGGTGTTGATAATCGACCAAATAACTAATTATAGTAATTATAGTATCGAAAATAAATTGTTTTGGTATGATTGACATCCCAAAACACGAAAACTTATTCTTACTTTCGCCTTTCACCTAAGTCATTGTATAATACAAATTAAAAATGCTAAATGCGTTAAAACATACTGCGATTAGGTATTTATTATATACATGAAGATATAAAAAGTTAAGAGGATTTTCTGATCTGCAACCTGCTTGTGAGTCTTACGATACAATCTATAAAGCCAGTGTTTCTATCGTCACGCAACGTTAGACAACGAATACACAAACATAATCCAAATAAATTTTATCAGCTTATTTATCTTGTTTTACTTGACCTAATAAGAGATGCCAACTTAACTATTCCAAGTTGTGTTGTTAATATTATTACGAGCTTACCTGCGTTCTTACAAAAGTGTTGCTAAATTGAAATATGGCAAACAAATTTACTGCAGTATTAATCTCAAGATGACGTGACCTGACTTTGTTTTCAAACCTGTTGAATTTACGGAGATAATTTTTTTTCTTCTGAAAATAGCATATACTAAAAGCTTTTATTTTTTACGTTTGGTTTTCTGTTTATAAAATATCTGATAATATTATAATGGTGAGAGGTGAAAGTACGGCACATTCAGTATGTTTTTTATAGACAAGGAATTTTACACGTCGCGTCGTGTAAAATAACACTCCTTCAGCCTTACTCATCATCGCAAAATAAGATTACACCTCGGAGCAAGAGCGGGTTAGGTGAAATTGTTACTCAACATGGTGGGTTATTCGCGCGCATGCGCGTGTTTTTATCGAGTCGCTGTACCGGGAGATGTAGTAGCTGTCAGAATTTAAACCACCCGATCACCAGGGTTAAATCAGTACCCCGTGCGTTGTAACTGACGAAATGGCGAACTTTTATGAGAATCTTGACATTTTGAACGGAGCTTTGGCAAATATTGACCGTATTCGCAGCATTCGTGCACCACGGCCACGGAAAAGGTTTAAAAAAGGTACGATCCATTTGCGGCACTCACGGAAGGAGATTTTAGGTGTCTAAATATAGATTAACCAAAGTCAACGTTGTGTTGACGCGTGTTGACGTATGAATAAACGTGAAGTTGGCAACATGCCGCGAAATGCTAAATTGGTCGCGTTTTTAAGCTTTGGAGCAGTGTTGCTACCGTAAAAAAATCATAACAGCTGTCGAGAAACATTATGATGATGAGTAAACATTTTTACCCTGAGCAGTGTAAGCTTACTCCACTGTGTAGCTACAGAGCCGCTACAGAGCCGTGGTACGGTTTTATGATGAGTAAGGCTGCTTATGTAGATAGCGGGCTGGATCGAGACGGACTGATTGAGGGAGGCTTTTTGATCTTTCCAGCCGGACTCCCTTGACCCATCACCTTGCACCGCAGTTGGAGGAATGGATGCATTAGTTAGTCTCTCCCTGACACACTGACCTCCAGATTCCTACCCATCCCTCATACCTTTTTCCTTCCGAGATCTTCCTATCATTCTTTTCCTTAAAATGACCCTCCACACAGCATCCCCCAAGATGACATGGGCCCCGAGGGAATATATTTTCTTCAAGGCCTCCTGTGTGGAGCTAATGTTAAAAAAATATGTGGTTAAATTTTCGTTCAACACAAACCGCCTGTTTTTATTTATTCACGAAAATAACATCGCCGAAAAGGGGAAATTTTATTTTGTGAAGCTCAGGCACAAATATTTTGTTTTTCGATCATTCATGAAGTGTTTAATTTTCCACATTATACAATAACAGAAAAGGGGTTCTAATGACCGTTATACACGACATCTTTTTTCAGCCCGATTCCAATTAGACACAAAAGTCAACATTTTTCGTTCTACGCGATCGCTGTTTCCGTCTCTATTTTCATGTCTTCGATTTCAATTGTCATCACTGCAAACAACACATGAACCATGCTGTTTGCTGTGATGCCAACTGAAATCGTAGATATGAAAATAGAGACGAAAATAGCGATCGCGTAAAGCGAAAAATGTTGACTTTTGTGTCTAATTGGAAACGAGCTGAAAAAAGATGTCGTGTATAACGGCCATTAGTAAGAGGTTTTGAACCTTAAAGCAGTTTTCATGGACCTTTTACTTAATTTTTTTTCTGGGCTTATAAAAAGTCTAATCCAAAGAAGTTAGTTAATTCAAAGGAAAATACGTGTTCTATTCGCAGCATTTAATTAAATCATCTGAAACATTTCTAAGCGATCTAATTTTGAAAACAAAATCACTTGATTTTGGATTGCTTGGTAATGCATCACCTTAATTAAGCGCCTCGAAGTTTTCAATATTTTTAAAAAAACTTTCTTTTATAACTTTTGAAGGTTATTCCCATCAATGTAATATATCACTGAAAAAGAAGATAACAATAATAATCTAAAGGAAAATATGAAAGAGAAAAAGTCACAGAAAAAAGACAATGATACGAACCCAGACCTCTCGTCTTATCGCGACGTGAGCGTTAATTAATTTAGTCAAACCGTCATAATTGTCAATCTCATATTTCAAAGTTTAGAATTAACAATATCATCTTCAACTAATTATTTTTCCATATTATGGGCAACTACCCTTTTTATTGGAAACAATAATTCTAAGAATTGGTTTGTATCCTGGATAGCGTCTCGGATAAATGTATCGTCCCTGTTGCGACGATCGTCTTTTTTCTGTGTCTTGTTTTCTTTCGTATTTTCGTTTAGATTATTATTATTGTTATCTTCTTCTTCAATGCTTCGAAGTTTCTTTAAAGTGATGCATTATTATAATTGCATAACTGCAATGTCGATCTTTACACATTTATAAAAAATCAATACTTTTATCATTACGACGACGATCACGCATTTAGGACAATATTTCTACTGTTTAAAGGTTTTTTTTATTAAACTGGGAATTTGAATATTTTATAGAATATCTGATTTGAATCTTGCCAGGAATGAAATGCAACGTATAATAATTGTTCGGGTGAATTAAAATTCATTTGCCCACAAACCTGATGTCCAATTCACCGAGCCGTGGATTAGTCGGATAACCAAACTGTCAATATGTATCCAGTAAATTGATATCCACAAGTAGGTCAGGTAGTATAATATGTATGTAAATTGAACACGAATATTGCACGGCTGTGAATGATAATTATTTTAATAGTTGTTATCCTATGTTAATCCGGCATATCTATGCACATCCCTATCATATTTGACTAAACGCTTGCAATTGTTTTTATGGAAACATTTTGATGAACATGATACTGGATAAATATATGTCTGTTAATTACAACGCTTAGTTTTCTATTAATTCACCAGATTAGATGCTATCTTTGTGACATTTTTGAATTAAAATAAATATTTTGTGGCCGCCATAATCTCATTTTTCAAAACGACTTCAAAAAGGAGAAGGTTCTCAATTAGACTGTATTTTTTTATGTTTATTAACTCAGAACTTTCGACTGGGTGAACCGGATTCTTTTTTTTATTTGAAAGCTGGTGCTTTCCGTGTGGTCGCATTTTAATTTGGTCTAGTTTTGACAATGGCATCCATGAGAAAACCTTATAAGTCTTAAATTTGCATCAAGTATGTGCGCGACAAATGGACGAATAACTCAACAACAATAAGCCAACCGATTTCGATGATTATTTTTTATTGGAAAGGATGTACTTCAAGGATAGTTTGATGAGAATTTGGTTAGATTCTGATTATGGGATCCACGACAAAGTAACGGAACTCTTCAATTCTTAGGAGGAAATTAACGATGCTCGGCCGAATCTCTTAATTTGAGATGCACGTTTAGTAGGTCAACCCATATTCAGACAAATTAATTAGTGTAGTTCAGATTCACTAAAAATCAAAAAGTAAACAAAAATTTTAACAAAACAAAAAAACTACTTCAAAAAATGCACTAAAAAGTAAAAAAAAAAAATCGTATTCTTCTACAACTTTATAATCAACTTACTTTTTCTACTCATCAATATGTAGGTACGATTGTTATTTTTGGAGTCGGTGTCAGCAAAGGTACCCGGCCCGGCGTATTCACTTGACAGCTCCCCAGCTCCTAATTAACTTCAAATACAATTTTGTTCGACAATTTTGGGCCCAAAACAATCTAACTCACCTTTTTAAAAACAAATTAATCAAATATTACGAAAAAAGAGCATAGAATATTCAATAAAGATAGCGCAATTAATAGAGAACTCTCCCAAGTCTAGGGAATTTCCTATAAAAGTATTGTACGATTGAACGGTGAGTAATATTGTAGCAGTAAAATAACGGTTTCATAGGAAATTCTGTGTTATGTTATGTATTCGTAAACCATACATATAGTGCGTTAATTAATTTTACTCGAAATTATGCCCGGGTTCGCCTAGTGAGGCAGGTTTATCTACAACTTAAATATACCTTTTTTAATATACCACGTTTTTTTTTCTATTACTGTTCTTACATATATAATGTTACCTTCTTTTTTCTTCTTCTTTCTTATGGTGGCGAAACAGAAGGGGACGCCAATTTCATATGTAAGGACCTAATATGTTTACGCACCGCACTCATGGCATTTTCCAAATATCGGGTATCTGGGCACAGACAGAGGTATCCCTATATGATATAAATTTTTTAAATGCTCAACTAATCCGAGAACATCAACTCCGTATAAGTCTGAACGAATTAGGATTCGGTCCCGATGTCAAACCCTAGCGGGCAATCCATCAAACTACTGATTTATTCATGAGGACTGTCACGTTGGCTGGAAGAAATTGTATTCGTAAAGGACTCCAGCTAAACACAGAGTAATCAATCTTGCACACATGGCGGGATGCGAGTTGTTACAGGACCACGCTAGACATAGTGCCTACTTCGTATGACTTATGGGTGCCTTAAATCTTGAACTGTGAGTAATAAAACCCAATAAAATTGACCAATATCATTTTCCTACTAAATAATCCATTTCATAATGTTTTCAGTCCAGTAGTAGTCAATCGGAAAATAACCGAGTGAAAAATGCATCCGGTTCCCCCTTTGGCGTCGTGGGTTCAATCCTCTTCTCTATAGGTTCTTCATCAATGCAAATCTGAAAACTTTTAAAATAAAATAAAAATTATGGCACGACAATCTCAATTGCTCCCAACTATCAGGAGCCAGTGAGACCATTAATTGGGGTATGTTATGAAGCTAAAAGCTGTAAGTAGGGGATGGAGACGACGAAGATGAGGGTGGCGAAATACCTGACCATTCAAATTGATCACCAAACACAGCTAAAGCCATTTCAAGCTAAGTTTCAATTCTGAATGGTAGTCTTTCACCAAAGCGTAATTGTTTCTCTTTTTTATGAAAACATTAGAAGCAGTAATTTTGCATGAATTTTTTGCAAAAATAATTCCTTTGCTTTCTCCTTAATTTCTTGCCCAACCCTTCTCTTCGTGTTATTTTTCACTAGTGTCCGACCGAAACAGGACTTTCTCCCGAAACCGAATCTTGGATATCTGTCTTAGTTTCGGCCAAAACCGAAACTAAAACATTTTTAGACAATTTAAAAATCTGTTGTTTTCTGAAATTTGACTTTTTTTACACTTATACACACAGTTTACACGTGTTAAATGACACAAAAAACAATAATTGAAGTATGTGAAAAAAATAAAAAATTATGTTACTGCTATAAAACAAACAAAAGACATAAAAATTAACAAAACATGTTAACTACTTTGGAATAAAATATTGTCAATAATCTACACTTACATTATAAAGGAAGGACCTCATTAATTGATAATAGGACCTCAATTATTTAATTTTAATTGCGTTTACAATCACAAAATTCTTATTACACGTGTTAAATGAACTCAGTTCATGATGGCGGTTGACACACGAGCCACGAACTCTCCCGAAGTCAGTCGAACGACGCGCGATTATTCACAAACGCAGAGTTTTCACTCCAAAAACATGCACTTAATATTTCTAAATTTGTTAGTTGAATTTTTTTGATATAGAGAGGGTTTTTATTAGTGACCGACCGAAGGTTCGGTTTTGGTTTCGGCTTCGGTAAGTTTCGGCATCAGTTTCGGTTTCGGTAGAAAACCTGCCGAACCTTCGACCGCACCAAACTCTGCGTTCGTGAAATATCGCGCGTCGTTCGGCTGACTTCGGGTGAGTTCGTGGCTTGTGTTGATTATTGACAAATATTTGTTCCAAGGAATAGTTAACATGTTTGTTAATTTTTGTTGTTTTATAGCAGTATAATATCTAAAAAAAAATGTTTTTTTTTAATTTCATTTAATACATGTTGACTGTCTGTATAAGTGTAAAAAATAAGCCAAATTTCAGTAAACATTAAATTTTCAACATGCCTAAAAAAGTTTTGGTTTTAGTTTCGGCCGAAACTGAGACAGATATTGAAGATTCGGTTTCGGTAGAAAGTCCTGTTTCGGTCGGACACTAGTTTTTATGCAATTGATCGATTAAAATAAATGTTCTGGTGGAAAGTTAAATACGATATAGATACTAATGACGTGAATGAAAAAACGTAAACATAAACTAATTTGCCCAATGATGCATAAATAAAACTTCTGGAAACCAGCTACACTCCAGGAGAAATCCTGAATGTATGGCTGAGGGATCTTTTTGTCAATAGAATAAATGAAAATGAATCAAATGTATAAAAATGTTAAAGTCTATTTACGAATAAATGTTTTTATTATTTGTCACCAGATTTAAATGTCCGGGTTAAATTTTCCCCACAGGAAAAACTAAACCCTTTCACACACTTCCCAAATGATCATCTAGTCAATCCACGCTATGCAATTGCACTATATAAGTATAATAAATACAAAACAATACAAGAACAACATGTCAACCAACCAGAGACCAAGTGGGAAAATAATTTACCGACTCCAGATATTCTCATATTAGAGGGTTCGGCTCTGTGGAACTCCTAATTGGACCTATAAATCCTAATGATCCGTCAATATAAATATTACAAATATATTATTATTATTATTATTAAACACAATATGTGCCATAGTCTTACCAGCATTGGGCAGTTTGGACTACAATGCGTTATGTATATAAAAAAAATTATAACAAACCATAATTCATTAAGCGGAATATTTTATGACCGTATAAAATGCGTAGTGGGAAAAATGAAAAAAAAATAGTCATTGAATAAAATACCAATAAAAATAACCTAATATTTATTTATTTATGTTATATTCTTTGTAATAATGGTTTCCATTCAATTGCCTCCGGCTGCCTCATCCATCCCCATTCATTTGTGCTCCGAGAAAAATAAATAAACATATTACGGGACATAAATCAACCAGTAATAAGTTCCCGAAATACAAATTGAATAAATCAGATAATGCGGAGATCGATCATTTCCTATAGCGGGGGCGGATTTTCACACAATGGCATTCGGATTACAATGGGAGGACCACAGTTCATGATCTGACCCCAGGACCCCTGACGAATGTGCCTGGCCTGAGGTAAAATTGAATATTGACTGATGAGAATAATTTGTTAAGTTCACAGTGTCTTATGACTTATGATACACCGTCGGATGATGAAGCTCTGTTAAGAGTTCAAGCTCATTTCTACTGATCAGCTAATTGATTTTGATTGATAGCAGAGATAATGTTAAATAAAGGGCACTGTATTGGTGTGTCCATCACGTATTTTATTCAATTCCTTCCATTTAATATTAATAAAACAGTAGGAAGCTTCGGTCACAATCTGTTGTTCGATGAGTTGTAAATTTGAAAAGAGAAAATTTAGCCTTTAAAAATCAAAGGAAAAATGGTGGAGATGATAAAACAGGAATCTACGGTATTGGCTCTATTGTATGAAGAAAACCGTTTTACTTGGTAAAACAGGAATCTACTAATGTTGAAAATTAAATGGAACCACAGAAACATCTCAAATTAAATAGATAAATTTTATATTTTTTTAGCAGAATGATGGATATTTATGAAATAACCCGGTAATAACAATTTTTAATCTTACCTATTTGAAATTGAAAGCATTTTAGAACTGTGTGATAATTACACGTTAGTCATCATCATCAATATTGGCTCTACAACCCCTGGTGGGTCTTGGCCTCCTCAAGAGTCTTCCTCCACTCATCTCGATTTTGTGCCAGCTCTCTCCAGTTTGGAAGCTCCAAGATAGATATGTCTTTGAGGACGTTGTCGCTCCATCTTAGTCTTGGCCTTCCCAGGCTCCTTCGCCCTATTGGTCTTGAGTTCAGCAGGGACTTTGGTGCTTGATGCTCGGTCATTCTCTCCATATGACCCAGCCACCGAAGTCTTCCCAATTTTATAAATTTTGCGACGTTTAGCTCCTTAAACAAAGTATAGAGCTCATTGTTATAACGTCTGCGCCAAAATCCATTTTCTAGAACCGGTCCGAAGATGCGCCTCAATTTTTTTCTTTCAAAAACGTCCAGTGCTCGCTCATTCCTCTTAGTTGGTACCCAAGTCTCAGCTGCGTACGTAAGTACTGATCTGATAAGTGTTTTGTACACTAATTACACGTTAGTATGTATTAATTAACAATAAACCGATTTATAAGTGTGGTGCATAGGTTAGTCATGTAGTTTCAACTTCCTTCAATAGATGTCGTTAGTATAATAAGTTACACGAAGTTTTGTGGCATCTCAACAGATGTCAGGTAAGTATTATTTTATAACAGTATATTTAATTTATTATTATTTTATATTTTATCGACGTTCTTATCTTGTACATTTCAAATCTCATTCACATTTCATCTTAATCATTGGTATTAAGAGATGCGACAATAAGGAATACGTTTTTTATTGATTTTATTTAGAAAACCTACAACGACTCTTTTACATAGTGGTCCATGCTAAAATTCTACACTAAACTAGGTTCAGTATCATAAGGGTAAAGTAAAATCATTCATATTGCAACATTGCTTGAAATATCTTGATCTTTTGTAACCTTATTTGAATAACCATGTTCTTGGTTAACAGCTGGTGTTTATTTTGGGGATACATATTTTAAAAAAAAATCCTATAGAAAATAAATAATTTTGTGTACCTATTTATAAAATTTAAGCCTTATAAACAATGATATTTTTTATTCCACGATGTGGGGTGGACTGTGCAATTCCACACGCCTCATAAAGTTATACATATTTTCAAAGTAGATTTTAAGTAAAGAAACATAGAGAAGAGAAGAAGAAAAAAAAATTGCAATTTTTTGTAGGGCGTGGTCTGGACTGAGCTCGGGCCCAGCGCTCACTCAGGAGTGGCGCTTAGTAGTGAAAGGCTGTCTTATTATCTTATTGTAAGTACACGCAAATTACTTAATATTATTATCGATTACTTATAAATATTACAATTAATTTTCATGTTTCCCGCTCACGGTTTTACATGTCATTAGAGAAAATTCAAGTCCTACTAAAGTAAAGGGTCTGGATGCACAATAGCCAAATTTCTGTTGCTAAGTAAACTTCACTGTTTTAAAGTAGACTAATCAGCCCAAACACTCTGTTTATTTGTTTGCTTGCGGTAAAACAACACATAAATCAGTAGTTCTAACAAGTATTGATGACAATCGCCACCATTTGAAAACTGTCGTTGCCTTATTGTATAGCTCGACATATCAAACTCCGACAGGCAGCCGGACCTTTTATTCTAGTGGGCCTCAAGAAAAGAAGACAGCGAACATTCCATCAAAAAGTGACAAGCAATACGCCGCCGCCCGCTCATATATCCATGTAATTCATTCACACACATTATTTGATTGTCTATCTTTATCACACAGGAATAAACTTTTGAATTAAGAAATTATACTGAAAATCGCTGAAAACAAAAGAGTGTTCCTTACTTTCCACATTATATTTTAAGTATATGAGACTATGGCGAGTCTATTTATTTATGTAACGCCATTGGGTTTACGCACATGAGCATTAAAGTTGATCTGCATAAAAGTTATTGCTACAACACAATAAACCAAACGAGATAAAATGAACAGTACTTTGAAACTGACAAGATCACATGCAAATGAATTGATACTCGTAAATAAATCATTATTATGTATTTACAAAACGACTCTTCGTTATTTTGCCCTCTTGTCGTAATCTTCTTTACAGACTCCATTCCATACATTCTACTCTATATCGAACAATACCTCTTCCAACAATGGACACAATGAATCACCCTACTCGTTTTCTGTTACTCTGGTAGCAAGTGTCCATGAAAGTGCCTTTACAGGGTATTAAATCTGAACCGGACACCTTTTCAGTTTCTGGTCTACTGTCAGTATTGACTAATGCGTTGGTTAACATTTTTAGATGTCAGACAGTTTAATCATTCTGGTGCTCACCAAAGCATCCGTGAGCCTGGTATTTCTGTTTACAAATCCATAGAATTTATTCTTAAATTTTTGTTTTTATTAATCCCAATAATCAAAATTCTTCGTAGGTACAGGTATGGTATGGTGATAAATAAAAGTCGACAACATTCAGGGACATATTTAAACATGATTTTTATAATATTAATTATTCATAAATAACATAATGTACCTGTACACATTAGGTATATGGAGATATTAAAAAAACAGACATCTATTTCAAAAATCGTTAAAATCTCTTTCAAAACGAAAGTCAAGACATTCTACCTTCGTGGAACATGAAAACAAATAACTTTACATTATATTGTTAACAAATAACTAGGTCTATATACTTCTATAGTAATTGTTAAAATAAAACTTTTAATTTCACACTAAAAACGTACAATTTTAATTGATAAGTGTTAAAATATTAAATTCAGAATCATTTCATTAATTATTACAATATTTCTATGTTCAATAAGTCATAACATCATTAAGGATCTCCGACTACAAAATATGTCGCAAAGTAAGGGACCAAAGACCGGCAGGTCTCCCGGCCAAGGGGAATCACCCCCACCATACGAAAGATGAAGAAGCATCATGACGTAAAGTATTATAATATTAAGGCTCCGCAACCGGGCTCGAAAAGAAGAAGATGGAGAGATACGAAATTACGAATGTTAGAGGAGAGCGCTAACATTTACAGCGACAAAATCGATGCGAAAATTGCGAAAATGTTTAATAAAACACGACTCGTTTAAAATAGAGCAAAAATCTCATGGGGAGGATCTTAAGTATCATTTAAAGAAACATTGTGAATTTTTTCACAAACATAATTTATAAGATAATAGAAACAAACTTGTTTTGAATAATTTTTTGAGCATACTGTGCGATTTTTTTCTATCGAGGGAATTTAATATAATTTGCGTTTCATTCAGCATCTAGACATTATCTTCAAAAATAACATATATTTTTTTAAAAGCTTAAACACTTCAAATGTTTAAGGAGATATGTAAGAAATCGGTAGAAATTCGGGTTGCGGGCCCTTACGTATTCATATTCATCTAATTGCTAAGCATTTAATTGTAAACTAATAAGTATGAAAAATTAGAGATTTCTTTCAATTAAACTGATTGTTCAGTTTTGTAAGATTTACAATATGCAATACAACATTGTTAAAAAAACAACTAAATAAACATATTAAAAAAAGTAATATATTATGTTGAACGTGGTTCAATGACAAATCAGGAAAGTGACAAATATATTGTTAATTTTGTATTAAAATAACGCAAAACTGAGCTCTAGAAATTCAACATTTTTATAAGGTATCATAGTTTCAGTTAGGGAAATCGATTTTTTTTTTGAATCTTCAAAATTTTCTTAATAAAACAGTTATCTAGGCTGAGTTATAGAAATTCTAACTATTGCAAGAAATTCTATTTTTACAAAACCTGTGATTCCTACACATTTTTTTTTCAATCTTCAGATAGGCAGGTAGTAAGTAACATTTGAGACATTGATATATTATATTTTACGTGACAGAAAAAGGGGTGGGTCATTAACATTTTACCCACCCTTTTAGCAAATACAAACAAATATCAAACACCGGAAGTATCACAGAGCAATTCAACAAATTCTGAGGCAGGTAATTGATGATTTTCATGCAACGCGAGTCTGCTTCGCCACAAGGCGGTAATCAGGAATCATTTTTCTTGGGGTGAACCCAAGACATCACCTATGTCAAAACCCACCCTAGTTCATAGATAATATAATACATCAATGCCCTAGTTCTTTGTGTAAATTGCTTTCGTATCTTGGACTAGAATTGTCATTAACGCCGATTTATAATGGAGAAAGAATAAAACAGCTTGTTAAAATTAAACAAATAAAGGTTTTTTAAGCGAACCTATTTTTTATATTAATAAATCCTGGAGCCAGTGGAACTATTGCACTACAAATTGTAGAAGGTGGCAGAAGAAATTCGGATTACAAGGAGAAGGGTAATAAAACGTTTCATAAGTTTTTCAAACTTGGGCGGTAACTATGTAACAATTTTTAAATATTTTATTTTATTTATTTATTTATTACACGCCCTGATGGGCTTTCACATTATAATTTATAAGTTGAGTAACAAACAATGAAGAAAATATAATACAATGAGAAAAGAAAATATACAAAACAGTGTAAAAACAAAACAAATAATAAAATAAAAATACATATTATGTAAAAATGATAAGAAGTCTCATATTCAATACAAACAAAAATTGAAGAAATTACGTAAATCTATTTGTGCCTAGAAGAATAAAAGTGATAGAATATACAACGTTTATACTGATTAGTTTTAAGATGAAATATATCACCTAGATTAGAATATTTATTTCCGAGACTGTGAAGTCTCGGAAACGGTGAATTTTGATAAGCTAGTGTCCTGGTGTTATTGAAGTAGAAGGGTAATAAATGTCGACATGATTTTTGGGGAACATGGATATTGATAAATTGAAGTAATTCAGAACAGTCAATTTTGTAATGCAGTATTTTATGTAATAGTATTAAATCTGTGCTTATTCTTCTTTCTGAAAGTTTCAATAGAGACGTTTTATCCAGGAGATAATTGTAATCAATGTTTAGTATAGGAATATGTAATTTATAGTTTATAAACCTTAGAAACTTCCGTTGAATCTTTTCAATGTTGTCTGAATGAATGTTGTAAAAGGGAGACCATAACGTAGAGTTATATTCAAGTTGGCATCTGACAAGGGTTTTATATAACATAATAAATGTGTCTAAATTATTGAAATCTTTTGCAGCTCTCAAAACAAAACCGAGAGTCTTTAGGGCTTTATTGATAATATTATTAATATGACATTCAAAGGTGAGTTTACTGTCGAACATAATGCCTAGATCCATGATTTCATTAACACAATTTAAATTTTCATCGTTTAAAGAATACTGAAAAATAATAGGATTGTTTATTTTGGAAAAATGAATGAACTGACATTTGTTTATATTTAATGCTAGTTTATTTTTGAAGAGTTTTATTGTAACTATTGTACATTGTAAATTAAAACCGTTCAAGAATAAAATATTCTTATCTAGTTACTGAACTAAAGTAAATCTATTTTTTAATCATTTCATTTCAACATTAAGAGCAATATTAAATGCACCACCACTATGTTTTTACGGACGATAGGTAGACCGTAAGATGCTCTAATTTTACAAGTAAGTATATAAGAATAACGAAAGCTTTTGACGGTTCCACGACAACTCAGCAAAGTCGCGTTTCAACACTCCTTAGAAGTCAAGGTAGACCGTAAGATGCTCTAATTTTACAAGTATATAAGAATAACGAAAGCTTTTGACGGTTCCACGACAACTCAGCAAAGTTGCGTTTCAACACTCCTTAGAAGTCAATAAAAGTTATGATTTTTTATTAAATAGCCAATAACCAAACCTAACGTAAACTATTTAACAAAAAAAAATTTTTTTTTCGTCATTTTTACATAGAGCATTTTTAATGACTGTTGAGGTGTTAAAGTTTTGATTCTAAGTTGTCCGGTCACCCACAAATTATATGAACAACCGGTGACCCGACAATTCGTCCTGCGACAATTCATCCGGCGACAGTTCATCCTGCGACAGTTCATCCGGCCGACAGTTCATCCTGCCGACAGTTCATCCCGCCGACAATTCATCCGGCGACAATTCATCCTGCCTGATCATTTGGAAGATTTTTATTAAGTAAGTATGCAAAGAGGATATACGGCCGTACAACCAAAATCGATACACTTATATCTGAAGGCATCTTGAGTGGAAATCCGCTGTAAAAATATTTTTACTAACAATAATTTCGACTCTCCGAAGAAGCATGCGTGAATAACAAAATACGACATACTTATACTTATAGGTTAGGTTAGGTTGAATTGTCAGGATGAATTGTCGCCGGATGAATTGTCGGCGGGATGAACTGTCGGCAGGATGAACTGTCGGCAGGATGAACTGTCGGCCGGATGAACTGTCGCAGGATGAACTGTCGCCAGATGAATTGTCGCAGGATGAACTGTCATGGAACCATGAACAACCATATAGAGTTAATCCATTTTTTTAATGGGAATACCTCACCAGAGTCCTAACTGCTCCAAACCCCCTGAAGCCAGTGAGACTATGGCATCCTCAATTTTAGTATGATAATTTTAGTGAGGCTGAAAGTATTGGGGAGAGGAAGGAGATGGGGGAGGAAAAGGTGGGGAAGTACCTGATTATTCAGATCTGGTCACCAAACATGGCTAAAGCCATTTCCAACAACTTTTCAGTTCTGAATGGTGGTCTTACACCAGGGCAATACTGAGAGTGTCTTCCACCGAACGTGCCTCAATACTTTATTGATTGAAGGACGCAAATACACCTTATACTATTTTTAAATGATTAGATTATGAAATAACAAAAATCAGTCAAATTAAATTTGTATATGAACCCGCGACCTCCGGAACGCTAGTCAAAAGCCTTACCTCACGACAACTGTGGCCGTCATTATGCGTTTAGATCACATGTTTATTAGCTTCGTTCGATTTTCTTTATTACAGTTATAAATTATAACAAACACTGGAGAAAATCATCCTGAAAACACACCAACTTATTTTTGTAACATTATATTCTATTGTTTGCTGGTAGGAGAGATAAAATGTCATGATTGAAACATTAGTCCTTAAAATTATTACATGAAATAACATGTCAGGTACTCGTGTCTTTCTGCAGCAAAAATGACATAAATCCAACTATTTATGTTCTCGGAATAATTGTTTTAACAAAGAAGTGAAAAGGTGAACGTGTCGTATCGTAAAAGTTACAAAGAAGCCATAGTATTATGTCTGCTTCAACTACCGATATATCTCCTCTCATTTTAATGAGTCGAAAGTAATAAATAACATGCTGACCCTTCAATTGCTTTTCACGAGGGTAGTTCATGAAGATGTTAATGTTTCTTGTGCGTTATTTTAAATATCATGATACTTTTCATGTTTCTTACCACTGATATTGTTTTTCAATATCTGTGAAATGTGCTGATTGGGCATATGCCTTGGGTTTTTAGCTTAAGCATTAATTATCTGCATGTACAGGATGTAACGGCACGTAACCGAGGGATTTTATCCAACGATTCCTGAGCATATTAGGAGTAAAAAATGTAGACATCTTTATGCTGTCCGACGATTTTTTTTTCTATCAATAACGTTAAAAATATTTTTCCATCACACGTCGCAACATACTACTTAGAAGAGTGGTGCGTTTATAGCCTAGCGGAGACTTGATAAACGTTGCGTCTCGTTCTAACAGCATATTTCCACACAAAACAGCGAGTATCGCTCAAACACATCACGACGGGATATATCCTATACATCGATGGGAACGGTAGCGACGTGTAATTGAAAAACATATTTTTTTGTTTGTAATAGAAAATAATATCATCGGTCACTAAAATAACTTTTTTACTCCAAACATGCTCGGGAATCGCTGGTTAGAACCCCTCGGGTACGTCCTGTTACACCCTGTATTTATTTATTTGTTTATTAATTTATTTATTTATATCCATATTTATTTATTTAACACATTACAAAATGATGCTTTGTCTGTCCAACTGGGAAGGATTCCCGTTTCAGGACAGCCAAAGCACATATTTAGTTCATAATATTCAACAAAGGAATGGTTTCGTTCAAGAGATCACAGGAATGAGCTTCTGTCCAGGCAACTTTTAGAACATTAATAATTGAATTCTGAACCAAGGGATGGTTTCTTTATGTCCTCGAAAGAATCGTAAAGATGTAATTTTTTTTAAGGTTATTTTGGAGAACATTAAAAAATGCATTCAGAATAAATTAATGGTTTCTTTCGGGATATCGCAAGTATGAGATTCTTTCCAGGTCATTTTGGAGAACATTTACAATTGCACAGTTAGAATTTACACATTTGTATACAGGTCATGATGGAAGTAGGAGGAATTTGAGTAATGTCAGAATATTTGTAACCCGTAAATGCTTTTGTTTCTTCATTCATAATTTTTTTATATAATAAAATCCAAGATTTTATTTGTATTTTAAAATATTTTTTGCATCGCGAATTTGAGCGGGATTATAACTTTCGCTTACGTCTCAAAATTACAACAAGTAAAACTTTGTAAAACCAGTGTTGATTTTACTTTAATTTGGACCACGATAAAAATAAATGAAATCCTGCACAGAAATGTAATAATATTTATAATTGATTTTTTGTTTTCTTTTTTTTGTAAATATTTTTAAATTTTGAATGACAACAAGCGGGATCAAATGAAGAAAATATTCTCTTTGCTGATTTAAAAAAAAAAGTTTATTTCCCATTGAACCACCCTCAATACACGTCACAGTAATGCGAATATTTATATATCTTGTGTGAGTCCGTTAGAAGAATATATTATCCTTGAAGACGAATCCAGATTGACCATTCCTTACGTTTTTTTATAGGCGTTGTCATAACCCTCAACAAAGGTGTATAAATTTCCACACGCAAAACTTTTGTAGTTTTTGACTCTTGCGTATCATAAAATATTCAATTCTCGAAATCGCTTAAACATTGTCGACAAATCAACGCTGTTGATGTCCGTTTTTAAATCAAATGTGCGAAAGGTAATAAAATGGACACTTAAACTGTGACACGAAACAGGCATTTATAAGTAATAAAATTACAGAGTTACTTATTCGAGCGAAACAAACTAACTCGGGTTTACAAAGTGACAGGACAACGTAACATTTGAATGTACTCGTAAGTCTTGAAATTATTAAGGACATGAAAAAGTTTAAGATTTATTGACTTCTTGATATTGGGTTCTTATCAATGGACAATGTTCTCTCCGTAAATGGCAGAACTGGTTCAATGCGCCTCCGAAGCTTTAACCAGCCCATCGATTAAACTAAAATAAACGATGAACTAAAAACGTATTAAATGACTTTGACAAAATATTTATCTTACGTGGAACAAAAATCTTTCCAAAATATTGCCTTGGAAAACAAAAAACACTATGAATTTATGAACTATGGACAAGATACTCACAAGGCGTCATGAACACACTTCGAGTACAATACAATAACGCATATAGGGCGCTATTCGGCCTACCTTGGCGATGCAGTGCCTCGCAGATGTTCGCAGAAGGAAGGGTACATGGGTTCGCCGCTTTGATGCGCCACAGAATAGCCGGGGTGAGACAGCGCTACCAAAGATCGGAGAACACTCTCGTCCAGGCCGTGGTCCAGTGGCAGGGCGCGCCTCTTCACCAAACATGGAGAATTCATCTGAAGCCCCCGTAGTAGATATACAAGTACTAAATATGTGTATATATGTTTCTTTTTAAATCTTTTTATATTATTTTATTTTTTCTTTTTATAGTATGTAAATCCATTTTATGTAATGTATACTTTTTATGGCAGACAGAGTATTGCACCCACCGCTCTGTTCGGCTGAAATATTATTATAATAATTATTATTATTTATAATAATTACAATTTGTATATAAAAATGCAAAAAGCAGTAATTTTAAATACATGTAGGATTACAAAAGATTTTTTAAATATTTATATTGAGGGATCAGTAGGATTTATAGGTTCAATTAGAAATGCCACAGAGCCGAACCCTCTGATATGAAAATATCTGGAGTCGGTGAATTATATTCCCATTTGGTCTCTAGTAGGTTGACATGTTGTTCTTGTATTGTTTTGTATTTATAATACTTATATAGTGCAATTGCATAACGTGGATTCACTAGATGATCATTTGGGGAAGTGTATGAAAGGGTTTAGTTTTTCCTTCTTTTTTTTTTTTTTTTTTTTGGGGGAAAATTTAACCCGGACATTTAAATCTGGTGCGTAAAAAATATTATATTATTATTATTATGCATCAATCCATTATATTGTGTAAAGAAATCCAACAATGAAAGCGTATCAATTTGCACAGAAATGCCCAATTATATTTGTAAAGTCTTGACCGTTGGCCTATTGAATATTAAAACATCTGTATCACATTCTGGAGGTCTTATTCTTCTGTAAAGCATTTGTCATCGTTTATGTTCCTGTTTTCCGTGTCTAATTCAAGTGCATTACACCCGGACCCCTGAATTTGACCCTAAGTAATTTTGTTCTGACCCTTATTTTGCCCCTGTTTTTTAGATGTCCTTTTGTCACCTTTTTGTGCATTTTTACCGCCAAAATAAACATGCGTGTCACCGTTTAATGCCCGCCATTCGATACGGTGGATATATTATGGTAACTTTTGAAGGCGCAATTAGATACTTTGTAACCTTTATTTTTTGTATAACCGGTCAATGAAAAACTTTCGCGTTTGATGTAGTGTTTTGGGGTGACCGCAAATTCGTTAAATACATTATATTCCATTTTCAAATCTTTCAAAATTAACATATGAAACACGCAATATTTTTAAATGATTTAATATTTAAGCAAGACGACTGTCTATTTTTTACCAAATTGAAAAACCACTAAATCAGAAGACACCCGTATCCTAATCCAATGCAAATCTTTTTCGTTTAAGATAAGCTTTTCAAGATACGTATAAATTGAACATTTTTTTGTATTCATTTAAATTTTAATATCGTTACATGAATATATAATAATGTAAAGGCATTAGAAGAAATAAAATACATATTTTAAGTATTTCTACGTCAATGAAGAGAACTAGCTCTTGAATTTAATGTAAGAATAAAAAATAATATTTTAGAGTTAAGGGGCCGTTCTAGAGTTACGTAACGCAATTTGAGTGGAGGGAGGGGTCTTGTAAAACGTTACGGTGCGTTACCGGGGCGGGAGGGGGGTTCGAACAACGCGTTACGTAACATGTTTTTTTTATTTAAATAAAAAACTAGGGAATTAAAATCTTCCAAGTTGGCAACCCCTTTCGTTTATGTTTTACGGGGAATCCCTCGATTGTACCTACTGTACGTCATTTTTATTTTGTTCTCCCAAGTTGGCAACCCTTTTACGGGGAAGCCGTCGACTGTATTATTATTTCATACTATATTTTTATTTTATTTTCGTTGTCCTTATTCGTTAGTGTTTTAAACACAAAATACGCATAAGGTATTTAAGCGACTTTCCAGTACTTTAGTTTTGATTTTTATGTAAAAATAGTCACTATAGAGGAGGAGTGGGTTATAGAAAAAAAAACGTTACGGCGCGTTACTTGGGGGGGAGGGAGGGTCAAAAATCTTCAAAAATTGCGTTACGTAATACTTGAACGCCACCAAGTTTATAATGTAACTTCTTAAGTACGTATAGGATGGGGTAACATTAAAAAATATAAATATGCTTTTTATTCAGTATTTGGTTTTTTTTTTAATAATTTTACTCGTTTCTTGAATAATACCAATTTCATTTTTTTACTTCTACCTTTTTACTCGTCATTTTTTACATTAGGCGTTGAAACCAGGACATTATAACAAGATTCAGTAAAAGAACAAGTAAAAAGTCTATATAATTTACTGCGATACACGGTGATTTCTTTTTACCGAGTGTCTGCTTTACTGCTCTAAGACTGCTTACTGCTCTAGACGATTTGAAAAATAACGATAAAATTATAATAATAAATTGTAAAGCGAAAAAATAATAATAAATTGTAACGCGGTTTTAGTAGAAATAAAAATTCTTAACGAAATTTCGAACAACTTCAATCCAAGGTACTACAAATTTCCTTTACCCGTCTGCCGTCCGTACATATACTTAAGTCATATTCAAAATTGATATTTTTAATTTTGTGGAATTTTTATTCCTGTTATGTTTTGTCTAATTGTTTTACCGTACTTGAATAGAACTTTCACAGAGCTCGAATATTAACATTGAAATTAGATTAATTTTTCAAGTTAGGTGAAATAACTACTGTCGCCAAGCTGTTATTTTATATTAATATCAAAATCCTACAAGATGCTAGGTTTCCTATTAAGAATATGTAAAGTTTTCAAAAGTGCTAAGACTCTTGAAATGTTGTTTTGTTCATTGGTCAGAAGTCCACTGGAGTATGCGTCCCCGGTATGGAATCCTCAATATAAGGTGTACATAGATATAGTAGAAAGTATACAGAATAAATTCTCTAAATATTTATTCAAGAAATACAACAAAACTACAAATAACATGTTAAGTTTACAAAAAAGACGCACATTATCAGATCTGCTGTTTCTGTATAACCTGCTAAATAATAAAATAGATAGTCCTGATTTGCTATCCACTATTGGTTTAAATGTCCCAATGAGGCGTACCAGGCATACTTCTCTTTTTCATATAGAATCCAATAACACTAATGCAGCGAGTAACTCACCAATTACTCGCGCAATCATAACTTATACCCACTATGAAAAATTACTACACTTTTCATGATTCCTTGCAAACATACAAAACTAATTTATTAAATTTCTTGGCGTGATATAATTGTTTTAAAATTATTTACACTTAACTTTTCATTAAACTTTAATCAGTCAATTACAATTGGTGAGCACATAATTCTTGATTTTAAAATGTCTCCTTATCCCCCCCCCCCCCCTTTTTTTCTTCCTTTTTATAATTATTACTCATTCATTCAATAATTAAGTTACTAGACCGGTTCATATCTCAGGCATAATTACCAAATGACATTCTATGGACTTACGTAATAGGTACATAACCATGTAATAATTTAATTTAACATACTTTTAATCTGTATTATAATGTACTGTGTATGTCTTAATAAACAAAAAAATAAATTAACAATGTTATTTAAAGTTATTAGAATAATAAGTAGAATTACAGTCTATAGTCATAATGCACGGTCACCCCACCGATTATGCAAAGAAAAATCTGTTCCATTGTAAAGCTAAGTGTCGGACATTGTCCATTTTTATATCGTGTGTACACAAAGATTGGTAACACCGATAAATTTCATTTCTGAATTATTCAACTAGTACCAAAGGATTGTGCATTAATAAGACGTCCATCTTCATTTTCTCAATTCACACATTGTTAATGTATTGTAAAGTATTATGAACCATAAATACCAAGTTACATAAAGAGTTGATGTCTAGTCAGCTTACGAATTGAGTCAATTATCAGTTTTTGTTTCATTATTTGTCTAGGATTAATAGAGCTATAAAACTCCGTGGGAATCACAACTGGACTCCACCGAATTTATCGTTTTTTTTTTGATCGGTCAATTTTAACGATGGACTTTTAACAGGTTCCTATTATAACTTTAAATATTACTGCTGGGGTAATAATTATTAACTGGTGAGAATACAGTAAACTGTTAAATGTTGAACGGTTATATTATCGTAATTTTTTTCACTTTTCTAGTACGTTTATTTATTCTCTTTGTAATGGGAAAGGAAGATGTTGTGCTTCACGTACCAAATTACTGACTTGACTGCAAAGCAGAAAATCTGTTTTTAAAGAGATAATCAGAAAACCGTAAAATCTCCTAAACGTTTATTCTGAAAACTTTTTTCCTGGACGTTTATTCATTACTTCTCGTGAAAATTAAACGGCTTTCAATATCTTTAAAAGTAGGTAATCGTCAGTATTTTAGAGAGTATGCTAAAAATACGCAAAACAAAATACTCTTTATGCGGTACCCATATCTGTGTAATGCAGTTGTTTGAGATGAGAGAAAAAATAGTTATTCGGTAACTTTTTACGTTTCATTGATTTGTTCAGAGATGTCGCCAGTAGCTATCAAAAGCTTCGAAAAGCTTACAGGACTGCACGGCGCGCCGGACAATAATTTTTTTATGTTTGTTGTGTTTAACTTGTAGAACTCCATTTCATTTTTTTTTTAGCTGTCATAGTAAAATAAACTGAAAAACATTAGGATGGGTTGTTTTAAAAAAATTGACTAATTCATCAAATATTTAAGTTCTGTGATTATTTCAGTTTTATGAAGCAACTGGCCTATAATTTGGTTTTTAATTTATAAAAAGATTTTAAAGGAAACTTTGGCAAATGTTTTTGATTTAATTAAATTATCAAAAAAGAGTTTAGATTTATTTATTATATTAACAAGATTAAATAAATAATAAAAAATTAAAATTAATAAAAGCAATTCAATGTGTGATAATTTAAATTATAAATGACTGATTTACGTTCGAATAAATTTGTCACGTATAAAATATAATTTCTTCCGAAGAAAAGCTTTTTTGAGTTTTTTTTAATTACTTTTGATTTTATTAACACGGTAGAAAGGGCAAGATTAATTATTAATATTTAAATAAACTCAATTGAATTGTGTAAAGGGATATATTTTATAATTAGACATTTGCTGTACCTTTTGTTTCAAAAATATTATTCAATTTGATTGGTTATTTTGGTTTCAAATCCACACCAACGTTTTTTATAAAAATGGTTAAAGTTTTTTTATGAAAAAGCCGTTTCTCTTAACGGTATATATAGTTTGTGAAAATAACCCATTGTATACGGTTGTGATTTCATTTCTAAAGATTAATATGGTTTATGAAAATAAATAGTTAAAAGCTAGATATACATAGGTAATTTAAAAAAAAATCGGTGAAGGTAAACTATTATAGAAAATAATTTATCTCATGTAAAAGTATTTTTTGCAATAACCACTATTGTTATAACTATATACTGTGTATTGTAGAAATGTACATATAAAATATACGGATTTCGCTTAACCAAATCCTAGAGCGTCTATGTTCTATCTTTCCTCCCCTGTGTTATATTACACTGACATTCTGTTACAGTGGGGTTCGGGCATTGAAAAAAACACCCTTCTATTATTTGTAATCAAACATTGACACAAGTTTACTTTGCGGATACCTGAAATATTTAAATACAATATTGGTACTTCTTACTTTGACGGGGATTATGTACCTAATGATGTTTTTCTTTCTTGTGTAATAATACACATGGATTTTAAAAAAAATACCTCCACTACACACAAGAGGAAAATATTTTTTCTCGGGGTCTGAGTCGCATTTGAGGATGCTGTGTGAAGGGTCCATTTAAGTAAAAGAAGAAAAAAGGTATAAGGGGTGGATCAGAAGACGAGGTTTGTCTAGGAGTCGGTTTGTCTAGGGTTGATCTACGGCAAATGTGTTGGTTATACAATAAATGGCGTGAGATTTGTATCAGGAGATACTACTTGAGGGTGAGGGTGGCCTTTTGAACTCTCCATCTAGATTCTCTCAACGCGTCGCCTTGCACCGCAATTGGAGGGATGGATTTATATACCCGTCACTCCTGAACCCACTACCCTAGAATCCTACCCAACCCCCCCATATATTTTTTCTTCCCAGAATCTTCTCTCATTCCTTTCCTTAAAAAGATCCTCCATATGGTATTGCTTAAGATTATAATATGAACCTTGAAAGAAATTATTTTCTTCTCTTTCTTATGTGGAGCTAATGTCAATATTCGGTGCGTTAAATCAATCTTCTGTGGTCATATTTTACCGGATTCATTTTGAGGGATCATACTATAAAAACGCCACATCGATAAATAATGCACTATCTGCAGTAAAAAAATAAAACGAAACAGTACCTGTGGCGTATCTGTATTTCATATTATTTGAATCCTTAAATGTTTTATTGAATACGGCCAGTTGTGTATCACACACACTGTATTTAAAAGTGTGCATAAAACACGAATAAAACATGTTTTTGTCATTTCCTGCCTTAGGTCCTTGCAAGACCCGTCATTTACCCGACCGACGATAAATATACTAATCCTGTATGTAGGTACGTACCTTCCAAAAGCTTTATAAAGTAGAAGTGTAACATTGTTTCTTTATAATGTCATTTACGAGAACGCATCAACAATGGCCTGACAACATAATATAAATTTTAATATCTTTAATTTATGACTCGGCACGTTTAAACTTATCTTTTTAAGATGTAAAAAACCTTTTCACTAATTCTAAACAAATGTGAGGTGACGATTGACCAACTACATTGTTGCTACCTTCTAAGTTGGGCAATAAAATACTGCGTTTTTATAGGTAGTAAAAGGGTTAAAAAGAAACCAAAAAAAACAGCCATTGTTGCGAACAAGCAGGGACCTATAATATACATGAGGAATAATGCTTAAAACTGTGGGAATTCATTTTTTTGCGTTTAAGCTTTATTTTCAGAACGAAAGCTTTGGCGCCATTTTAAATGCGTTGTTTTAATCGATATTTGTTCTGCATCTTTACGGCATTATAATTGGATGCATAATAATTAGAAATCGATTGAAATTTCGTGGAATTGTATCGTGGTTGTTAAGTTAGGTAGTTATAAATTGGAAAGGAATGCATTAAACCATGCAAGATTAAAACGGTTAAACGTCATACGTTTAATAATAAACTCAATTTGGGAGGCGGGTATGGGTACTGCCGCTCCGGAGCCCCTTATTGGGTATCCAACAAGTGGCTCGCTACGTTTGATGACTAAGGCTACGTCCGCATAGGCAGGCGGCTTGCTTAGCGCCTAGAGCCTAGATAGGTAGTAGATAGCCGCTTAGCGTGTATCCAGGTAAACCAACGTGCTGGTTTTTTGCCACTAGGCTCTAGGCGCTAAGCCAGCCGCCTGCCTGTGCGGACGTAGCCTTAGCAGGGTTGCCTGGATTCATGGAGTGATGGGTGTCTACCGCGTGGCAGGCCAGGTCGGGAGAGATTGGTTTAGGGAGACCTCTCCAGCACGACTCTCTCGGAATATCAATTTGCACTGCGGGGGGAGGGATAGATTTTTACATTCGTCCTTTCTGGACACATTGACCCCCAGATTCCTACCCATCCCTCATGCCTCCACACAGTATATCCAAAAGTGACACAGGCTCTGAGGGATTTTTTTCCTCATGGTCTCCTGTGTGGAGGTAATGTAAAAAAGATTTTTTTTATGAAATGTTTGATTTCTGTCAGAGAAAGCTAAATTTGGTGAATTTAGCACGAAATCAAACTGCATCAGGTTCCAGAAAGTTGTGTGTAATAAAAACACGTACTGCCGTATCACAAGTTATTGAAGAGACCCAAAAATATTGAAAAATCGGTGTCAGAAGAGTAATTATTTGCATGCAAGCGTATAGAAGTAGACATGATACAATCATGTAAATTAATTACTGGAGACCAGTCATGCCAAGAGACAGCTTATGTTTGTGAATAAAGCACGGAGTGCGTTCCAACACGTTTCAATCTCTCTACCGATCGAGGAAAAAATTGCTTGATGATTACATAATAATAATTGGATGCGAGAAACTTCTATTAGTATTTTTTGATGTAGGGATCGGGTTCTGTGATATAATAAAAAAGCAACTTGAGTATTCTTGGGAAATACATAACTTATCAAAGTGGGTACGCTGAAAACATTTATTATTATCCGTCAGCTGGTTTGAGTGAACGGTATTCAGACTCACTCTATTACAACATACTGTCAGATATGATGTAAACAAACGGGAATAGAACTGTGCAGCTACCGACGCCTGGCTCTCCCACGACGCGGGCCGGTGCGACAAGACGTCAAGACGTCGCGACGCCGCCGAATGTGACTGTCGCGCAAACGACGCCGACGTATCGTGTCAACAAACACAACTTGGAAAGAAAACATTAAAGTTATGTTGATGGTACATAAAGTCATACTGTCAATAGTTTATATTTCGTATGTTTTTTGTAGTAACGCGCAATGTTTATGTAATCAGTAATTATTTATGAGTCCTATTTGAATATTGACGGAAATTCGTAAAATGTAGGTATTTGGTTTTAGTGAGAATAAACCATCGATTATTTAAAAAGGGGCTGCTCTGAACACACGTTAGAAATGGTGATGAGCATCATCAAGATTATTTCGAAATCAGCATTTACCTCAAAAAATATCAATTTTAGAATGATTTGTTCAATTTAAAAAATCTTTCTGGTGAATTTGTAATTTCACAATTTGGGAGGCGGGTATGGATAGTGCCACTCCAGGGACCATTTATTGGACAACCAATGCCTCTGCCAAAGGTAACCACAGGTGTTTCAGTACGATTGCTGACTTAACAAGGGTGTCCATGTTCACGGGGTGGCCAGGACTTGTTTGCTAGTATATTTGCCGACCAAACCGCGGCGGGCCATATTGGAAGAGGCTTGTTGAGGAAACCCTTTGACTCCTCCTGCCGGAATCTCTCGACCTGCCCCATAGCGGGAGAGATGAATTCATCCTCAAACTTTTTCCTTCCCAGATCCTCCTCTTCGTTGAAGAGACCTTCCACACGGCAGCTTTGGCAGGATTGGACAGTTTGTAACCAGCTAACTAACTAACCATCTTGCCGTTTCGACGCAGGGGTAGGCAGAGAGGACGGACCGCCAAACAACTCGATCTTGACACACACTCCTTGCCTCGTTCACATTTATACATGCTCTTCTATTATTCTGACTTTTCACATGGCCCGACTCAAGTATCTGATTCACTTGGTCGTGCCATGTCTTCCTCGGGCGTCCCCGACGTCTTCTATTATTCACATTTGGGTCAAATATTCTCCTTACACTCCTTTCTTTGTTCATTCGCTCTACACGCCCAAACCATCTCTTCTTAATCTTACTCATTACGCTTACATCAGCCTTGCATTCTTCGCGGATCTCCACATTTCTCACACGATCGTACATGGTTTTACCACACATATTCCTCAGGGATCTCATTTCTACAGCATTCAGTGTACTTTCATCCTTCCTCTGCCAGTTCCATGCCTCACTGCCATACAACAGGGTAGGTACCAGCACTCCATTATGGACGGCTAACTTCGCTTCTTTGGACAGTTTCTTGTTGGCGCCAACGGCGTTCAGTCCTCCATTAATAGAGTTGCCTGCATTTACCTAATAAATTAAATTTGAAATTTATCTAATCTCATTTAAATACAGAGCTATCATGATCGTTTTATAATAATAATAATAACATTATATTTGTATAGCGCAGTTTTGTGACATTTCACTTCAAGTGCGCTTAACTATAATAAATTTAAAAATAATCCTACAGTGCTCCTTATAATATTGAGAAAATAATAAAAGAATATACAGTATTTACAAAACGATGACAGAATAACAAAATTAACTAAATAATATACAGTATTTACAAAACAATGACAGAAGAACAAAATTAACAAAGAGAGTGCTGTTATAGCACACACAGGACAATAATAATAATAGACAACAGCGGTGCTATTGTAACACAGGACAAAACAAGAACTTTGAAACTAAAATATAATATACTAATAAAAAGGCAGTTTGCGTTTAGAAATGAGAGATATTCTGACATAAATTCGGATACGAAACATAAAATAAAAATACAATTATGAGGAAACCGAAACCAAACAATTACGGGAAGCTTGAGAACATGGCTTATTATTATTACGTATATTGAAAAGATGTTAGGATTCATGACAAGGGCGGATCCAGCTTTGGCGCCAGGGGGAGGTCAAATAGCTCCAGGGGGGGGGGGTCACATAGTCGTGGTCAAGTCACAAGAAGTTATAATTTAATTTTGATAATAATAGATAAAGTAAAAGGTAGGTTCACCTAGGTCCTGGACCCAGCCCAGGGGGGGGTCATGACCCCCATGACCCCCCCCCCTGGATCCGCCCTTGATTCATGAATGGTATGATTTATGTAAATTCGTACATTTTATTTTATGTAAATTCATATATAATTTTTCTATTCCAATTGCAAGGACATTGGTGTGTGAGGAATACAATTCCACCAAATAAACAAATGAGTTTCTTACTACAAAAAATATATGATACCTATAGCCCACAGCCACCGAAGCTGTGGTCGCTACTTAGATGTGTCAGCCGTATTTGTTGACTAGATCTGAATAGCCAGTTAATAATAATAATAATCATATTTGTATGATTTTTATAGCGCCGTTTTTGTGTAAAGCTTTTTTACCTCAAGGATGCCCAACTTTTTTCTTCCCCATCTCATTCCCTTTCCCTCACAAATATTTCATTTGGGGATGCCAAATTTCCATTGGCTCGACACAGATGGGATTCTTGTGTGGTATTATTCACAAACTATTTAAATCAACAGAACGTTATAACACCTCTCCTATAGACAATAGTCAACATTTCTTTTCCTTTATTACTTCCTTAGTGTCAATGGAACAATAAATTACATTGTTACTATCTCAAAATCATTTTCTATCTTATTCAATTGTCACATGTCCAGATAATTAAATAACCACTTCCCCATCCGGTGGAATTCTGCGGAATCGGATTCGGATATATGGAAAGATAATTGCGATATATTTGGCTCGAGGGTCGCTCTATCAACCTTATTGTGTTACGTAAGGATCCTCATTATCCCCACTGTCTTCTGGAGAACGTCTTCTAATCGAATAACTCTCAGAACAGCCCTAGGCCAGAGGTGGGGAGTAATGTATCGCTATAATCTTTCTCGATAAAACCAGTTTACCAAATTGCGTACTCGTTTTTAGTAAAAAAAAAAAATTTTATCCACATAAAAAACCAACATGCCGAAATATGAAACCGAGAAAAGTTAATTCTTAGTTAGACGATATTCGAGGTTTCCAAAGCTTAACGTTAATGAAAGCTTTGCAAAACTTTCACTTCTTTTTTTGGATTCCTTTTCTATCGAAATTTTACTATCATTCGGGTAAAAAAACTGATTAATCAATCATAATACTACACATACTTTGCAACAAAATTCCATAACATCCTTTTCCAAGACATAAAACTAATAAAAAATTCTAATGATTACAAATCAAGAATAAAAATATGGCTGAAAGAGTTCAATGAAAAAACCCTGATGAAGACACTAAAAACGACATAGAAGACAAATAAACTATATTTTAAAAAAATTTGTCCGCCTCGGCACAGGACTCCCTAGTGAGGAGGACTAAGAAATACAATATTTATACATAAATTTCCATTATATTTTGTATATGCAATTATTTTATATAGTCGCTAAAATAAAAAAAAATAAAATAACATCAAGCCGCCCCTTAAAGTCAACTCACTTCAATTATATGTTATTAAATATCTACGTTATTAAAATCTGCATAAAAAATTTAAATAATATTACAACTTATGTTCACCAAAGACAAATAAAATAGAATCATTTTCGTTATTTGTTTTTGGGGTGTTATGCCGTGTTGCGCTTCCTCATTCTTTAGCCAACGTTTTGGACACTGCAATGCTGTCCGAAACGTTGGCTAAAGAAAGAGCGCAACACGGCATAAGAATAAGACCCCAAAAACAAATAACGAAAATACTTTTGGCCGTGATAATCTTAAAACGTATCCAAAATAAAATCAGTTTTTAAGGTAAGTTCAGTGCCGACAAATCGGATTAAAAAAAATATAATTTTTACATTTTCATGAATGGCTCCTGGCGACACTGACCCCCTGATTCCTGTTCCACCGCTCATATCTTTTCCCTCTCCTAACTTTCTTAAAAATACCCTTCCTTTCTTATTATTGACAGATTATATAGTGTTAAATTTAGATAAATGTGTGAAGGAGGAAAAATAATAAAGAATCTAAAACATATATTTTCTCGAAATATTATTTTTCCAAAAAATTAAAACCGATTTAGTAATAGGTTAAATAATGTATTTGAAGTTCCACTGTGTAAAACTAGGCTTGCGCAAAGATATGCGTATTTTATTACACCAAAAATGTATAATGCTTTCTATAAGACTACACAAATTGAAAGTAAAAATATATCCTCCTACAGCATATATAAAAATGTAATAAAGTCTTGGATAAATACCATTGATCCAAACATTGACGTTTTGTAACATCTGATCTGATGTAATGGCCGTTATACACGACATTATTTTTCAGCCCTATTCCAATTAGACCCAAAAGTCAACATTTTTCGCTCAACGCCATCGCTGTTTTCATCTCTATTTTCATATCTACGATTTCAGTTGGCATCACAGCAAACAGCATGGTTCATGTGTTGTTTGCAGTGATGACAATTGAAATCGTAGATATGAAAATAGAGATGAAAATAGCGATCGCGTAGAGCGAAAAATGTTGACTTTTGTGTCTAATTGGAATCGGGGTTTATTTAATTTTATTTTTTAATCTCTTCAAAGATATAATGTACTTATATGTATAAGAGTAAATTTTAACTGTTTTAAAAATACACAAGTTTTAAAAATACACCTATGTTGGATTTTTTTGGTTAATCTGCTAATTGTATTATTCTCTATTTTAAATGTTTATATAAAAAAAAGCCTGTATGTGTTGTAAAACTGTCCCAATAAATTAACCAAAAAAATAATTAATAAAGAAAAAAATATTAATAATAATATAAGGGAACGTACCCATACTACGTGACACGTTTAGGGGGGGGGGTCTTCAAAATGTCACGCTCCATACAAATGAGCGGCGGGTAGCTTAGGATTTTGGTCACCGGGGGGGGGGGGTTAAAAATTGCAAAAAGTTGGTCACGTAGTATGGGTACGTTCCCTAAAGTGAAAATGCAAGCCAGTGCTACTATCAATGCATAAAGAATGATAAGCTCTACTTCGTAAGATAATAAATTTCATTGTGATTTTCTCATTAGCCATTAGGCGCTTTTCATTTCCACGATTACATAAAAGGCAATAAACATACGTTCCTTATCACAATAATGCTGCAGCTCTTTCTTACACTTAAATAATGGTTAGGCAAAAGATGAGACACACATTGTACTATTTCCTCCAAAGGAAAAAAGTAGTACTTTGTGTGTTTGAAAATGTGTGTCACATCTTTTGTCTCACCGTTATTTAATGTGTAAGAAAAAACTGCAGAATTATTGTGATAGGGACCGTATGTTTGTTGCGTAAACCTTGGAATATTAAAAGCTTCTATTTAGTGAAAATTTCTTTGCTGAATACTTAATAAAATATAACTCTTTAAATTATATAAAAATCCAAAACAAAGTAAATCAATATAATTTTTTGAAACCTAAACCGTTTCTAATTCTGTCACCTCCTCCTCCACCACTTATATTGCCTATTTTTCGTTCTATTACCATTATTTCTTTTTTTCGTGACGCCAGTGAAAATCATCCATCCGTAAAGTGACTTAATTTACGAGACAAAATTGGTCAAATCTGCGATAAATTAACTCAACTGAAGTACATTTTCCCCGCATTTTTACAGCGCATTGTGTATTTTTCACGTCATTATCATTGTCATCCACCGCAGGGTGCTAAAACTTCAAATGCCACAAAAAGCGTCAGAAATATTTGACAACACAGATTTATCCGACATTGTCGAGGGTGCAAGTATTTGCCAAATAATAGATTTTACCCCGAAACGCCGAAAAATCATTGAAATAAATAGACTTTACCCCAATACGGAAAAAAAGTATGATTGAAATTGTATTGGCGACACTTGAACAAAAAATAGGGGAAGTAGTTTTGATGGAAGCATTTTTAATGACACATTTTTGACATGACATTGTGACGTCTGACCCTTGGTTAATAAACTATTTGGTTGAAAAGATGTGTTAACATTTACCGCCAAGCTTTTTCAATTTTTTACCCATTTTTGAGATCATTAATCTGCCATAATGTATATTTTTATTGGTTATTTTTTGTTTGGTTGAATGCTTTTAATGTTTTTTAGGTTTTTTTTGCATCGGAGTTTGAAGCATTGAACTGGTGTCGGTTATTAAAAACCCTCGTTAAATGTCGTTAAACTCTTAACTATGACTTTAATGCGTAAAAGCGGTACCTAACCATAAATCCATAGACAAGGATAAAAAAAGTGATTTTAGACGAATTCCGTGGCGGATCAGTGAGAGCTTTGCAACTCCATCCAAAAATTGTGTGTTCGAGTTCCAGTGAAGTATTGCATATAAAGAATGTTAGTAAATTAAAACTATTACATTTGCACGAATATATTTCAGCATAGCCCTCATGAAATATTTGGTTACGTATATTAAGATTAAAATATTCGATTTTTATGTGTATTTTTGTCCACTTCTTATCTGGATCCCCAAAATACTCGATAAAACATTCCCCTATCTTTAAAAAAAAACGGATTGCAATCTTTACAGAATAGGCGTCAGGTTGGAATGCTGTCATTGTTTTAGCGGTATTTCAATGAATTATGCTACGGGGAACTAGCGCTGGGAAGCACGCCAAAAGAGCTACCAACATTTGTGCATAGTTGACAATTGAACGGGTGGTTTCTAGTTTCTGTAACTCGTTCTTGAGTTTCATAGCTAGGCTGTAGAAGGATTTGTTGGGTTCTGTATTTCCTCCCTTTACAATATGGGTCTCTGCAAAAATGCCCTTCACACAGCATCTCCAAAGATAACTTATTTTTATTTTTATATGAATACCGCACCACCAACTGCTACCGTCTGGAGCCAGTGAGATCATGGCAACCCCAATTGGGGTCAGTGGCAGCTCGGGACTTTTGGGTGTGCTTGGGTGCTAATATTAAAAAAATGGCATCATGGATGTTGTCGTACGCAAAAAATATATTTTTTTATTTTTTTCAAAAATCGGTGTTTTGTATGAAGATTTTTAGGAAATCGGTGCGGCACACCGCCAAACTGAAACTTTCTGAAATTTTTCGTATAAAAAACTAATTTTCAAAAAAAAAAAATTTTTTTTTCGGCTCCAACAACATCAATAATGCAATTTTTTTAATATCAGCCCTTTAATATGTTATGAGGATGATGGTAGGGGAGGGGAAGAAGATATGGAAGAGGAAGGTGGAAAGTACCTGACTATTCAAATCTGGTCACCAAACACGGCTAAATCCATTTCAAGCAACGTTTCAATTCTGAATGGTGGTCTTACACCAGGGTGATACTGAGAGTATCTTCCACTCTGGAACGTGCCGCAAATGTGCTATATATATTATTTTAAATGAATAAATTGTGAAATAACACAAATTTACGCCTGTCTCGACACAGTGTACGTAAAAAAAACCAATGTAAGTATACTTTTTTATAGATAAATAAATAAAAAATATAAAAATAAAATCAAATAAAATTTATTTGCCACGCCGGGATGCGTATTTACAAAACCTATACCGATTCAGTCGCGGTAACGACAATTTACATTTTAAATACACCTCTATATTGGTTATTTTTTATCACATTGCAAAAACAAAAATTGTTCTAAAATCTAGATAAAATAATCTTTCTAATGTGTATATTAGAAATTAATAATTTTATTTCTAAATATTTAAATGTTAATATTATTCCCATATATTGTAAATACACCTCTATATTGATAATTTTTTATCACTTTGCAAAAACAAAAATTGTTTTAAAATCTAGATAAAATAATCTTTCCAATGCGTATATTAGAAACTAATAATTTTATTTCTAAATATTAAAATTTTGATATTGAAAATTTAAAGCGACTGAAACGGTATAGGTTTTGGAAATACGCCGCCGGGATAATAAAATAGTCAAGAGCCTTGCCGCTGGACAACGCCGGGCGTCGTATGGATGCTCTGAAAGAAATTATTTTCCCCAGGGCCTATCGTATGGAGTTAACGTAAAAAATGTTGTGATAAATGCACTTGAAAAGTTAATTTTTTTTTTTAAATAATTTTAATGATCACATTAATTTATAGCTTATTCCAGAATGTACCTATGCATGAGTGCAATACAATAGCATATTTAGAAATAACATGACAGACAAGAATAAGAAAAATAAATTAGATTGATTAAAAGTACATAGTGATTTTTCACAAAAACGGCGCTCTTCAAATTAGTCAATTATTATTATATAATTAAAACCATAAATATAAGACTAAAAAAATAGTTTGCAGCCATTTTAACAATTCGCTTTATTTGTTCGTGATTGTGGTGTTCGAATAACTAGATTAACTTTTTTTATAATGCCTGAGCATTGCAAGTCATAATATTTCCGATGATAGTAGAACATTAATAATAAATGTTTTATCTCAACATTTGAAGATGACATATGGCAAGCATTACAAGATATTTATAACCCTACGAATGCCATAGCTTTTACATAAATTAATGCATGCATTGCAGCCTCGCTAAACACTGCGTGACAATCGATAGTAGAAATCGTGACACGAGGAATACGATTTTCAATATTGACTACACCATACATTAAAATAATACCGGTTTATATTTCACCCTTTCAAATGTTGCCAAGTCATCCTTAATGGAATATTATTACTACCTCATCGTACCCCCATGAAACAAAGACTTAATGATGGTAATTATTATTGCGTATTCCATGGATAAGTCCCATCTCTGGAGGTAAAGAAGCACTTTAACTAATTACATCGGAATCGCAAGTTAACTACGTATAATATGTGGCGAGACTACTTGCCTATTTCAGACATGGATTTATAGGATCTATAAAGAATATTTCGCAGATATTAAACAAAATAATAGCATTTTCATGGTTGTCAGTTCTGGAAATCCGGTCATAACTTGCCTCAATTTGAAAAGCAAATTTTAAGCAAAATATTGGAAAATTAAGTTTCTATTTTATGATGAGATAATAGAAAAATTTGCAAAATTAGAAAAATGATGTGAAGCAGGTAAAAAAATATTTACGTCATCAAATAAAATATTATTTCTCTTAAACTGCCCAAGAACTACACAACCTTCAGCTGAACTATGTTGTCGACAAGACAAAAATGTGAAAGGAGAAGGTAAATTCGAAAGGGAAGATTAGATATTATTGTGGACAGTACCTACGCACAACACACAACAGCCAAAAAACATTATTTTTAGTATGGCACCACTGGTAACTCTAGTGCCTTCTACCAGCTGCTGACCGAAGGCAAAATTTCGAATATTATTCTTGCTTATTCGCTGGTTCAGGTTGCTTGTGTTGCGTGGTTCACTATCCTCATATTTTACCCTTCAGGTAGAAATTATTGTCGTGTAATAAATGTGAGATTCAAATACATAAAAGTCAGTAAACTCAAATCCTACTTATTACTTTAAAACACCCGTGACACTCCCAAATAACATGGCGGATCGATTTAGTAATAATAATAATAATAAATTTGGACAACTTATATAGCGCTGTTTTCAAAAATCGCCTCAAGAGCGCTGTACAAATTAGCATGGATTTTACTTTAGAATTTACTTAACTATGTAGTAGGCTAGATAACCACTCGCCTTGCAGCTATCAAGCGCGTGGATTATTGGAATTCTAGCCCCCCAACAAATTAAATAAAATATCTTTTAATATGTACGTATTTTAATTTACTTAACTATGTAGGAGGCAAGATAATATAATAACTCGTAAGATAATAACTCGCAAGATAATAACTCGTCTTGCAGCTATCAAGCGCATGGATTATTGGAATTCTAGCCCCCCAACAAATTAAATAAAATATCTTTTTATATGTACGTATTTTAATTTACTTAACTATGTAGGAGGCTAGATAACAACTCGTCTTGCAGCTATCAAGCGCATGGATTATTGGAATTCTAGCCCCCCAACAAATTAAATAAAATAACGTTTTATACGTACGTATTTTAATTTACTTAACTATGTAGGAGGCTAGATAACAACTCGTCTTGCAGCTGTCAAGCGCATGGATTATTGGAATTCTAGCCCCCCAACAAATTAAATAAAATAACGTTTTATACGTACGTATTTTAATTTACTTAACTATGTAGGAGGCTAGATAACAACTCGTCTTGCAGCTATCAAGCGCATGGATTATTGGAATTCTAGCCCCCCAACAAATTAAATAAAATATCTTTTTATATGTACGTATTTTAATTTACTTAACTATGTAGGAGGCTAGATAACAACTCGTCTTGCAGCTATCAAGCGCATGGATTATTGGAATTCTAGCCCCCCAACAAATTAAATAAAATAACGTTTTATATGTACGTATTTTAATTTACTTAACTATGTAGGAGGCTAGATAACAACTCGTCTTGCAGCTATCAAGCGCATGGATTATTGGAATTCTAGCCCCCCAATAAATTTAATTTTTTTTTTTTAATATGTACTTACGTATTTCAAGATTATCGGAATATTTATAATTACTCTCTCGCTTCAACATTTGAACCTATAAATAAGAATTAGCTCCATAAGGATCGATTCTCCTCCAGTTATATTATCATTTAGTTTTTTAGATGTGCTTACTAAACTTAGCTAAATCCTTTTATTTCAATGTGTTGACTTTGAGAATCGTCCGAAGGTGCAAATATATTAAATTGTTCTAGCTTACCGATCTAACAAGTAGTCATTTTGTATTAAAAAATGTAAAAAATGCATATTGAAGAACTACATAATGTAGATACCACACGGCTGAACATATGCTCTATAAGAGAAATGGCGTATAGCATTATAAGAGGAATGGCGCTCTTGAATATTCGGAGGTTGTAAATCATTCCTCTTTAATAGCCTTAAACGTTTTTTTAACGTTGATGTTAAGAGTGTTAGAATGAGAAGTGTTGTAATATAATTAAATGAATAATCTGTCATATAATAAATAAAACAAAACAAAAAAATTAAGGTGAATGGTGTATGGTTGTGAGAGTAGTTTAATCGGTAGAAAAAACAGCGACATGCTCAGTCATAAATTTGGAGCATTTCGATTAATACTGATAGTGGAAACCTTCGTTAATTAATTATTTTTAAAAAATCTTTAAAAAATTAAGCCTAACAATCCATGCCTGATCCCCTATCGGTTATACTGTTTGTTTTTCAGGACAGTTAATTTCGATACACGCGACCACTTGAACGGTTATTAATGATTGAAACCATTCGTCATATTCTTCGCAGTATTGAATTTTGCAAAGAATCTATTAAGGTTAATTATTACAAAAAATGTTTAGGGGGAAATAGAAGTCGGCTTTGTTTGATCGTCTTAAAATTACACCTTTTACACAAGTAGGTAGTAGGTTTTCTAGAAAGCTTTATTATTATAATTATATAAGGAAAAGGCCTATGAAAATATACTCATTATTTACTAGTAGGTACCTTCTAACCGAGGTTTAAAGACCTTTTATTGTTTAATATAACTATAATGAAGTGTACTATTTTTATTACAGTTGATAAAGATCGTGGTTCGTAAGTTTTTGGTGCTTGAGAAAACAGAGCTTTTTTAAATGCAATATTTTCAATTTTCTTTAACGTTTATCATATTTTTTTCTTGTTCGATAAGATATTTTTAATGTCACAATTTCATAATATCATTATTATGAATTATAAATACTTTTAATCTCAATCTGTATCTGCAAGTGACCGCGCGTGTGGTCAGTGATATTAATAGATAATTATTGAATATTTCTGGGCGGGTTCCGATTGCACGACACATCGGGAACATCTGCTAAATTATTTATTGATTAATTTTTATTGAGTAGGTTGTCCTCTGTTATGTAACAAATAATGTTAATCAGACTTAACTATGTTTTTACAAGCTTTACATTTCTTACGGAAGTGTTTGTTTGAAGTTTTTAAAATATTTTCAAATAATAAAATCGACCGACCACTTGTCAAAATCTTCAATATTATAAAAAATATACCAAAACTTGGCTGAAAAACGCTGAAACAGATATTTTTTTCTTATAAGTTAACAAAACCTTTAATTATGTCTATCATTAGACAGCTTTAAGAGTAGATATATAATATTATTCACTATGTTTTTGTCTTTTAATTGCACTTGTAACATTCATTCTTATTAAACTTTCACAAATGCGATAATAACAATGCAGCTTAACTTAACCATAGAAATAAAAATAAAAGTAAAAAATCAATGTAATACTAACGCACAGGCATCACTTTTGTGGGATTTTTTAGTCCGTTCATTTATTGAATTAATTTTTTTATATACTTTTCATTATTTTATGTATCTTTTATAATAAGTACTTTATCAAAAATTTTCAATAAAAAAAGAAAATAAAAAAAGATTTATAATTCCGCTTACATTATGAAAAGTTTGGAAATATATTTAATTCTTACTCACAGTTAAATAAAAAATTACATTTGTTAGTATACTTACCACTTACAAATAAGTCGATTAGGAATGTTTTTCATATTTTTTAGGGATTTGAATGCACTTCTGGATCTTAGAGCTTTTTTGGCATGGGGGTATTAATCGCGTAAGTTGGAAAAAAGCCTTTATTAGTTGGGTCAGTAAATAATTCCTGCACACAATTGAATACAATCGAAAATGTTTTTTACGTAGAATTAATTATGCCAAAAAAGAATGCATTACGAAAACATACAATTACCGCCGTTTCATTATCCTGCATTTCGGAAGCCCTCTTCGGGTGACATCTTCACGCTCGGCCGGTCACGTGATAGACCAGCAATCATCTCGTGCACACGTGACTTATTAGTGCCGATTAATTTTATACCGCTGCCTTCCCGCAGCCTGCCCATACAGGGAGAGCCGGTACCCAGAGTCGGATTGGATCTTTGAAATTGCATTTGATTCAAAGGTCACTGCTCAGCCACAATTCAGGATTTCTCCTGGAATGCAGCTGGTTTTCAGCAGCGCAGATATGCAGTGTATGCACCTATGGCGTTAACACTTCGAAGCACCTTCCATTGAAATACTGATAGATACATCTGCTAATTCCTTCCTACATCCTGACACGAACCCACTTGACATCTACGTCCTTAATATGATTTCACGTTCTTAATATTCCGGTCACGATCTGCTTAAAAAGTGATCGGGTCAAGAGTACCCGCTCTTTATTCGGATGCTTTTAAACATGGAAAAAAATTCATGGAGATGAATGATCAATATGCTGAAAGTCGAAAGCAACCATCATACCCGTGACCTGATACCCGTCACACAATCTTTTTCGGATATTTTCGTTTGTCATATTTGTCTGAGGCCAGAACGAGATTCCAGATGTCTGATCTACAAAATTATACATATATGGTCGATCACTACAAAGGCACTCATCACAGGACACGGGCACTGGCGGACATGGGACAAAGGCACTCATCACGGGACACGGGCACTGGCGGACACGGGGACAAAGGCACTCATCACGGAGACTGACGATCGATTAAAGTTACTGGTTACTTTAATAATCGATCTGGTTATTAAATTAACCAGATCGATCATTGATGGTTCGGATCGGGTAGTCCTCGTTCGATCCAGGACTACGTCATCTTCTGATAACTGTCCTCTCTCCATCCATGCATTACACTTTTCCAACAGATAAAGTATCCCTTTCTCAAACTTGTTACTCACACTCAGGCCATTATAGTCCAGTCACGGAAGGAGGTGTAGAGTGCGTGAGCAGGGACCTAAGCGATTCTTTCAGGACTTGTTTAGGGTGCTTAGGGTGTCAACATACTAAAAATCCTGACGTCTAGGTGGTGAGCTAGGGGGGGAGGGGGGGGGGGAAGGTCCCAATTTTCAGGTTTCCGCTTGTATCTCAAAAATGGTGCGTCGCAGAGGAAAATTTTCTAAGAATAAGTAAAAGCTTATAAAATTGTCTACAACTTTTATTGTATATATAATTTTCTAAATCCCAGCCGTTTTTGAATTACACGCTCCAGAAATGTAAATATTTTCGAAAAAAATCATTTTACCTCATATTTTTCATCAAACATTCCTTCGTATCGTATAAAATATTCATCACACAAAGAAGTTTATTTGAAAGAAGTTGTAAAAAATTTAATTCCCTTTTAGAATATATATACATATACAAATAAATCTCCAACCAGTAAATATTTACAGCAATTTAAAGTTTTTTCGTAAAATGTCGCCATTTTCAGAAAATGCTGTTTTATTCCTATTACCTACTAACCCACAGCTTTTGTTCGTTCACCTAATAAATATGTGTGACCACTCTTTAAAGCCAGTTATTGAATAAAGTAGACAAAAATCATATTACTTTATTAAAATCAAATTGTGTTTTATAATGATAATTATGTCACGATAATTTTATAATATTTCGTTACATCAAGCACATAAAAATATAAACCTCATTGTTATCACTGTTCTCAATAACATAATGTTACACTCTCATCCTCTTTGGACGTGAGGGTCCTGGTAAGCGTTGTTCATCCATGGCATCTTCATCCTCAGTAGTTGATGGCTCTTGCTGAATAGGCTCTACGTTGTCTTCATCGTCGTCCTCGGCAACGCTATTGAGGCATCTCCCTTGGCAGTGGAGGCACGCTGTAGAACAGGTCAGCATTGCTTTTCGGCATTAACATTTGCCAATTGCACAATCCTTGGTGCAGCGGCAAAATATCATATTCAGAAGGACCTCCGATGCTGGTGGATCTTCTGTTGTAATTGGCAACAGGGTCTCTCCTTCATGATTCCACCCCCATTCTTCAGGGGGCAGCTCAATCGGTGCACTGGGAATGCTGTTTAGCTGCGCTCTCTGTTGGAGGGAGGGAGCTGATGTCAGGCTTCATATTTGCCCACTTATTAGGCCCCACGTATTAGGTCCACCGACCTTGTGAACGACTGGAAGCGGTACTGGTTAAGGGAGCTCTGTCTTTTTGGCGCCGCATACCATCTAAGGAAACATTTATTTCTAGCCTCTTCAACCTCGTCACGAGTAGAGGAGGGGTTGTAAAAGAACATTGCCGCTTGCTTGATGATTTCTGACTCCAAGTACAAATTTGAGAAGCCCACCTTGCTTCTCCTGTAAGTTGCAGATGTTGTATCGCAGCCGGTAAATGAATGTAATGTGGGTTCAAATCCACGTGCTGCATCTCTTGAGTGTACAGTGTCATTGTTTCGGTTTACCGTCGTCCAGGTTTCAGCAGCAGAATATCTTGGGTGGGAGGAGTGGAAGCAATCAATAGGACAGTGAGTTCCCATCTTCACCAACGACTCACAGAATTGTGAGAGGATTGTTCCACAGCAGTCTTAACGACAAGGACATCTCCATCATCGGTGGCGTGAAGAGCCTGTGTCCCATTCTCCCGAAGGTTTGTCTGTAGGAGATGAAGTTAATTTTGTTGGTAGGATTGGATAAAAAATCTCCCTGTTTAACAGGTGTTCCAAGTCAAATTGATGTCAGCTGATCTTCCCAGTCTGTATCATCGTATCTGTTCTTGTGATTTTGTACTGTTGGCTGGGTTTGAATACCCATCAAATACCACAGTGCGAGTCATCCAGGATAGTGTTGGTTGACGTAGGTGATGTAACGATCACAAATTGTGGCAACGGAGGCATCTTTTTAGGAGGCAAATTACTCTGAGTAGGAGAAATCCTCCGTCCACAACTATGTTCATCTGAGGCAGTAGATCAGTTTTTTAGTAGGTTCGAATAAGCTGTACAGGACAGATTTAGTGGTCTTTCGCATCCCACTTTCATTGAACAGTGCCAAGAAAAATGTGGCCAACTTATACTCAAAGAATTTAATCAAATCCTCATCTGATTGTCTGCTTATCAGTTTGCTTGATCGTTTGCTTATCCGCTGGAACAGCAATGTTGGGTCAACTGCAACCTTTTCATCGTGAATTTTTATCGACGAGCTGACAGGAGACATTGGGAATTGACATTATTTAACTGGTTTGCGGGAAGGGAGGATGTGCATCAAACCACTGATCGAGTTTGGAAATGTCAGCTGTATCTCTACTTCAGTGGGCTTGTCCGAGGTCCTTGTGCTATTCACTTGACATGAAGAAGATTCCACAAAACTCTTCAGGGGAAGTGCAGATCTCATGAGTTGCGCTCATACCCTCAGGGCCTATATCATCTTTGTAGATGCTGTGTGGAGGGTCTCTTTGAGGAAAGGAAGGAGTGAACATGGGTCTTGAAGAGACCCATGTGTTGTAGGAGGGAGGAAACACAGAGGCCGGCAAATCGTTCCACAGCCGAGCCGTTGAACTCAAGAACGAGTCATAGAAACGACCCGTTCTCATGTGAGTAATGTCAACCGTGTACAAATGTTGGGCGCGTGTTTGGCGTGTTTCCCGACTATGCACCGGAGCCGAGGGGATCAATGATGCTAGTTCCTCGGAGCATCTTCCATTGTAATACAGGTAGAACAAGGACAGCATTCCCACCTGACGCCTATGCTCTAAAGATTGCAGTCCGTCTGTTAGGATGGGAGAATCTATCAAACGGACCGCCCGTTTCTGCACAGAGTCAAGGGTTTTTTTTAGGTATTTTGGAGCTCCAGACCAGAGGTGGCTGCCAAATTCAACCGTGGGGCGCACTTGCGATTTGTACAGGGTTAGCAGTTGGGTACTATTAAAGTATCTGCGGGCCCTGTACAGTACGCCCAGTTTCTGAGAGGCTAACTTAACTCTGGTTTCGATGGAGCCCCCGTACCTGAGCTGGTCACTTAGAGTTACACCAAGCATATCAAAACTACATTGTGCGAAACATCTCTGGCTCCTGTTATGCCTCCTCGGCTATTGAATGGTCATATCTGACCATACGTCTGACTAAAAGCGATCAGAGCATCGCATAATCGTCGTTGCGCGACGGTGTGTCAGTAATAAGATAAACAGCATTTTCTGAAAATGGCGACATTTTACGAAAAAACTTTAAATTGCTGTAAATATTTACTGGTTGGAGATTTATTTGTATATGTATATATATTCTAAAAGGAAATTAAATTCTTTACAACTTCTTTGAAATAAACTTCTTTGTGTGATGAATATTTTATACGATACGAAGGAATGTTTGATGAAAAATATGAGGTAAAATTATTTTTTTAGAAAATATCTACATTTCTGGAGCGTGTAATTCAAAAACGGCTGGGATTTATAAAATTATATAAACAATAAAAGTTGTAGATAATTTTATAAGCTTTTACTTATTCTTAGAAAATTTTCCTCTGCGACGCACCATTTTTGAGATACAAGCGGAAACCTGAAAATTGGGACCTTCCCCCCCCCCCCCCCCCTCCCCCCTAGCTGACCACCTAGACGTCAGGATTTTTAGTATGTTGACACCCTAAGCACCCTAAACAAGTTTCTGAAGGAATCGCTTAGGTCCCTGCTCACGCACTCTGAACCTCCTTTTGGAGCATTCATTTACTGGACTAATTAATAGTTATCCTATTTTATAATTAGTAAATCAGTCTTCCAAGGATTTACAACAAAAATCTTAAAGACTTTTTTTTTTTTAAAGAAAGACAAACATTCCCGTGTTACGAATAACCCAACAATGTTTGAAAATCTCCTACTACCACCACATATCTCATATCTTCCACTTCAGTATTTCGATCTTTCTTCGAATTTCTCTGATTTATTACTCTAAGACAAATAAACAGAACTCTCTTTATGGGGCGTGGGACTCCTTTCGTTTGACCAATTTTTTCAGCAACTTAATTTTAGGGCAGTTCGTCTCTGTCTCGGCGTGCTCGGTCGGGGAGGTGCCTTCCGATCTGGTACTGGCGGTGACACGAGCCCCATCGGATGCTCCAGTGGGTCTGTTATGATTATTTTCCGATATCTGTTTGACGAGACATCTGTTTATTGGGGACAAACTATCGACGAATGCGTCACGATGATTTGATGACAAAAGTATACAGTGCTTTATAATATTTTTTTATTTGATAGAATAAAGATACCTTTACAATTTTTGAGTGGGCATTTACTTAGGTACCTACTCGCCCGATCATTGTATTTTGACGAACCTACTGATAAGTCATTATTTATGTGTTTAGTATTTTATTATTATTAGCCGGTATTCTATTACATATTTATTATTCGTCTACCCCAATTTTAGAGACGGGAATTGGTACCACCGTCCCGGGAACCATTTATTGGAAAACCAACACCCCTGCTCTTCACCTCAAGTGGTTCGCTACGTTTGGTGACTTAGCAGAGGTGCCCGGGTTTATAGGATGAAGTTTGTCTAGGTCTTGGCGGCGGATGCGTTTGCCACCTACTGCATGGCGGGCCGTATCGGGAGAGGCTGGTTTGGGGAGCCCTTTTTATATCTCTCCAGCCAGACTCTAGACCCATCGCCTTACACCGCTGTGGAATGATGGATTCCTACGTCCGTCACTCTTAGTCACATTGACCCCCAGATTCCTACCCACCCCTCATACCCTTTTCCTTCCCAGAACTTCCTCTCCTTCCTTGACATTGGGAAATTGTTTCCTTAGATTAAAAAAGTACCTGGTTATTTGGTTTGCTCACAAAAGCTTCTTTTTTTTACATGAGCTCCACACAGGAGGCCCTGAGGAAAATAATTTCCCTTAGGGCCTATGTCATCTTTGAAGTGCTGTGTGGAGGGTTTTTTTTTAAGGAAAGGAAGGAGAGGAGAGTTCTGGGAAGGAAAAGGGTTTAAGGGGTGGGTAGGAATCTGGGGTTCAGTATGTCCTGGTCATCCGCCTCCAAGACCTAGACAAACCTCACACCATGAACCCGGGCACCCCTGCTAAATCACCAAACGCAGCGAACCACTTGGGGTGACCTATGGCAGAGGTGTTGTTTATCCAATAAAGGTTCCCGGGGCGGCGGTACCCATTCCCGCCTCCCAAATTGAAAATCCTCCAAATGCTCCCAAATTGAAGCTAAATGATAACAAGTAGAGATATTGCTATCCTCCCTGGAATCTCCCGTACTGAAGATTTCATTTATATAGGTATTAAAATTTAATTAAATGAGTTACACGAAGTAATTAAAATAAATTATGCCGTATTTTTTTCGAAATAACTAAAATATAGTTTAGATTGCGTTTTTTTACGGCAATTGAGTGGTTTAGGTTTCAGTCTGAATTCGGTGTCAATATATTTTCTATTTCTGATCTCCCTTTTTTGTATTCAACTTTTTATTTGAGATTTAAATGTTATAATATTGTTGTGGTTTTTGAGTGAGAGAGGGATTTTATTGTAGAGTTTAGTTCCACAGTATAAAAATATCTTATTTATGTTCATGTTTTGAGTCTGAGTGAGTCTCCTCAATTTAGGCTTATTTTCGACTATTGAATGAGATGCGAATAAAATAAGATTTAATTTCATTAAAAAAAAAGTTCTACACACGGTTTTGAACCTGCTATCCTGGTTACCCCCTTTGATTTTTTTGAATTTAAATTACATTTGCACAATATAACATAATATAGCTTACATACTTTATACACTCTCCTAATAAAGCAAATGCTTGTGTTTAGGAGAGGACAACTTGTTAATAACTTAAAAAATATTTTAAAAAATTCTTATCACAAACTTAAGAATTTAACTTATGAAGAGATTTAGACTTAACATATTTTTTAAAGATTATATGGGTAATTAAACAAGAAATGTTTATGGGATGTACATAAAATATTAGGAATAACAAACAGTCAAAATATATCTAGAGAAAGTTAAAATTGTATGGTGGTACTACTGAAATAAGATTAATTTTTTTTAATATTTGTCGTAATTTTTTTCTGTTCACATATCAGCGGGTAATTGATAAAATCCAATCAATCGACTCCAATCAAACAAGGAACTCATAATTACGAGTTTCAATTGAAAAGAAAACTTGATATATATATAAATATATTTTGAATTGAATTTTTTTTGATACAATACATTCGAGTATAATAGATACATAAAAATAATGAAAGTATATAAAAAAGTTTAATACAATTATTTTTAATAATGTTCTCTCGTAATAAGCAATTGCTTGTGTGTATGGGAGGAGGTATTATTTGTTTGGTTATTTAGATTTTTTTTGTTTTTTATCGCTGTTTTTATTTAGTACTTATTGTCAACTGCGTGTATGTGCAGTTATAGATCCTCCCGATAAAAATGTATGCACGCAAAATAATGTATTTTTCAAATATTATTTTTACTAAGAAAATTTTGCAGAAAACCAAAATAAGTATACATCTTAAGAGCAATCTGATCAAATAGCTTAAAATATAATTAAAATAGACATGCCGTTTGATTCTAACGAAGTCTGAGAACGTGCCAACCTCTATTAATTAATACAATATTTGACATCGATTTTCCGTAACAAGTTATGCGACAGATTATTCTGACCACTTTAATCACCCGGCGACCCGCCATTGTACCTTGTGTCTGACAAGCATCACATATTAAAGACGTCGAGTGGACACGGGATCAGTAGGAGTTAACCCATTGGCCACATAATTAATGAGCAAAAAAATTGGCCTTCACCACTGAATTAATTTTGTACCAAAAATTGAAAACCTGCATTGGTGTACTAAATCCATTGTAACTTTTAAACCATGTATTGAAATGAATTAATTTCTTTAAATTTATTTACATATTCGATTTAGGTAAAGAAAAAAATTAAAACAAAATTTAAAAAAACTATCAAAATATGTGTAAATAAGGATACAAACATAACCATCTCTTTTTTCGTAAGTTTTTTTTTCACATTTTAATTCAAAAAGTACAAGAAAACATAATATTCATAAATCGAACAATAATAATTTTTGTTTTATACATACATTTATACTAATAACTAATAAAATAATTTAGTATGATAGTCCTCAAAGCAATCAGGGACGTTCAGGGTCACTACCAAAAGTCTACAACCACTCGCAATTTTTAAGAAATTAAATGGCGGCTGGCAGCATACAAAACTTGGAAAACAAATATCATGGAAAAAACATAAGAAACATATTATTGCAAATTCTATGAAATTAATGATTAATTACCTACAGAGCGTTTAGCATTTAAAATTTTATTCAAAAATGTCACAGTCGTGCTCGTTATCCGTTTTTTGGCGGATCTACTCTAGCCCGTCAGCGTGCCGGGGTTTGTGGTTAAGTACCTGAGTTGCACACCCGGCAGGCTGCCGGGGTTTGTGGCCAATGGGTTAACCCCCTCGGCACTGGCCCGCGCACGCACAGCGTATCATCTGCGCGACAGGCCACGCGCCCGTCAGACTCGCCCCCGCACATAAAGGGTACTGGCAACTTCAGACTATTTTTGGTTTTAGTTTTAATATTGTACTATTGGTATTTAAATTCATGTATCTATTTAAATTACTTAAATACCATTAAACTGTACTGTTTTCATTCAAGATACTGTAGTGGTATATCTTACTAATATTATAAACGCGAAAGTTTGTATGGATGTGTGTGTTTGATACTCTTTCACGCAAAAAATACTGAATGGATTTTAATGAAACCTTACAATAATATAGCTCATACATCAGAATAACATATAGGCTATAATTTATAAAGCTAGCTAGGAAGGGGACGCGGAAGGAGAACGGGGAGCACGGGAAAGGTAATTCAGGGAGAAACAATGTATTTCTTTGAGTATGGCATTGCAACGCATGCCGGGAACCAGCTAGTATGTATGTACTTATGAAATAAAGAAAAAAAAAATCTAGGTCCATCGAGGAGGACATCAAAGGTGCGTGCTCAGTATAGGCAAGGTTTTTAAAAATCAAATTTATGCAGCAGTTTTCTTCTTATTTTAAAATTTTATTGTGCAAAATTTTACAAAGTAGTACGAAAATTCTACTTCATCACAAAATACCAGTTTCATGGAAGTGCTCCAATAAGTGTTATTATATTCAATCTGTAAAAAGTCAATAAAAAAAATAATGTGTCAGAAATAAACTAGCTTTTTCAAATATGTTAAACAAATGACATTATTGACGAATTTAAACTGACAAATATTTACTTTTTACTGTAATTTTTTTTGAAAAATTTTGTTAATTTTATTTATTTGTTGTGATTGGTTGATGATACAGCGTAATAGAGAACTCCAGTCCAATTTTTTTATTTTTTTTTTATGAATATGACCTTCTAACTTAAATAAATGCATTTTAATTTTTATTTTTAGAGTTAGTTTTAATAGTTAAAATAATTGTCAAAGTTTTAATTTTTCAAGATCCCCCGAAAACCACCGGAAATATGGTAAATCGTGTGACGTCATCACATCTGAAAAATTAGTATAGGATGTAGCAATCAGCTGATCAACTACCGCCATTTTGAAATCCGTTGTTCGAAGTATTCTCCCTGGAAGAAGCATTACTATTTTTTTTGCAGTAGTTTTTCAATATTTTAAATAATAGAGATAAACTAATAGACATACCTCTATTTTTGATACTGAAATATTTAGGCTTAAATATTGTTTCAATAAACACAACAACTAAATCTCTATAAACAGCGAACAAATGTTGTTAACACTGATGGCTTGTGCCATACCTACATTTCAATTGATTTCAACATAATGTGATACAATGACTGGTGACGCGTGACGTCAGCACTAACCATTCAATCGTACCAACTTTACAGTGTATTTTAACGAGACGTTAAAAAATGCACTTTTTAATATTTTTTTAAGAACTCTACGTTTAATTTTATGAAAAAAAAAACTTATATATTCGGAATCAGCGTTTATTGAACTGTATGAACATATTTTTTTAAAGCCATAATATTTTTCACTGGAGCTCCTTATTCAGAAGGCAGGTTATTATAGTTTTTTATGGCTTGGAAAATATAATGATTTTGCATTTGAGTTGTTTTAAAGTTAGGTGTAATAAATTGGTTTCCATTTCTATATTCAACTGTCACAAAATTTTAATTTACTTTTATCTAAAAAACAAAGTGTGTATGTAAATATTTAATATACCAACATATAATTTATCTTTTTACATACATATATATATATATTTGTTTAAATACACACATTTCTTTTGGAACAAACATAATATGTGATTTACTCGCCTCGGAACAGACTTTGTCTAGTGAGGCGGGTAAAAGAAAAGAAAACAATGTAAATAACCATGAAACTAAATAAACGCCCGGGTTGCCGGCACTGAAACTGAACTGAAACTGATTTCTCCTTATTTTGTAAAATTCTTGATATTCTTTGTTATTTTTTTCTTTACACATTTTTATAATGGAAGCTTGCTTGAATGTGTTATCGACATTTGGTACTGGAAGCAATTTAAAAAGTGATTCTGTTGAGAAGGTAGTTTTTTTTTTTATATATTACTTTAATGATGATTCTTTGCATATCTTTGTTTATCTCGGAGTTCACTGAATTCAGTTTAAATTAATCTTAGCTTGGCACTGAGTTCATAAGACTGATATTCAAGTTAAGACCAGTAATAAGCTCCCCACAGTTCAAGTATGAACAAGATTAGCATGTGGATGATGCAAGCCAACAATCATAATTAACTTTTATTGCATTTGCGTGCACTTCTTCGCGTCTCAGTTTCGCATTTATTTTACAATTTTTGCAAGTTTTGTCAAGTTCGAATTGACTTGAATGATTTAATGACTTTTGAATTGTCATATCAATTGACTGTTGATATCAATCGTCCAGTTGATTACTATGACATCTCCAAATACTAAGTTTTGAGGTAATGAATAAAACAACATTCGAATGCTCGCCATGAATCAAATATTATTTACACTTGCCTGTATTTTACATATTAAATATGCTATAAAATAATATGAGGGGGCATTACGGTCCGTAAGATAGAATGACGTTTTGAAATATCCTGATGGTGACCCAGAAAACATCAAAATTTTGAATTCATTACAAGTTTTTCACAAAATCAATATGATTGATTTTGTTTAATTCACTACAAGTTTTTCACCAAATCAATATGATTGATTTTGTTTACTTCACTACAAGGTTTTCACCAAATCAATATGATTGATTTTGTTTAATTCACTACAAGTTTTTCACCAAATCAATATGATTGATTTTGTTTAATTCACTACAAGTTTTTCACCAAATCAATATGATTGATTTTGTTTAATTCACTACAAGTTTTTCACCAAATCAATATGATTGATTTTGTTTAATTCACTACAAGTTTTTCGGTGTACGGGAATGAATAGCCACTCCCACTTATATTATGAGGTTAGATCTATCATGCTCGACTAGATGAAACACCAAAATATTAGTATTCAGTAGGACTTTCTCCGATGAGTTGATACCATCTACAGATTTAAAAAAATGAAGAGGTCGGATGGTATTTTATATATTACGAAGATGTTTACATATCTATCTTCTTGTTCTATATATATATACAAATCAAAATATGTTTATATGTAAGTGAGTCTATGTATTGCTATATTAAGCATAGGAAATGTTTGAAACTCTCAAAATACCTTTGTTCAACCCTCGTGAAGATTTTCTGATTATTACAACCACATGACAAACATCTGAAAAGTTTTTTTAATTATTACAAAAACTCTTACGAAACTGTCAAAAATGTCACAATTTGAGAATGACATTTTGCAAACCATTGGTTGTTAAATCAAAATTCAACTTTCGAATAAACTCTTGAAGTTAATGAATTTTTAAGTAAATAATTAATTTACTCACCTATAAGTACTAACCATAATCGAATACTTTGAACCTAATAAAAAATTATATTTATTTTAAATAGGTACCTATGTTAGGTACCAAATTTGATTGATTGTTCTCATAGTACACACGAATAAATGTTTGTAATATATGAAAAATTTTAATTTGTGGAAAAAAATTGCAAGATTGTACCGGGACTGAATATGTTGAACGCGGATTGGGGAGGGGATCGCGGGAAGGGGGTTCGCGGGAGAGGGGAGAGGGAAGGAGGATGGGAACGCAGGTGAGGGGAACGGGACATGGGAAGGGTAGGGGCGGCGGAAGGGGAACGGGAAGAATGGGAATAGACACGTAGGGAAAAACAACGACTGGTAATCGTAAAACAATAACTTAGTTTGTAACCACGATTTTATTATTTAATTTTTTCAATACCGACCGGTTTCGCTTAACATAAGCATCTTCAGTGTATAAAATTAAACTGATCAAAAATACACATTGTGTGAGCTTATATAGGTATAGTACATATAAAAAAGGACAAAACATAATATACAGGAACAGTGAGAGGGTTAATTAACATCTTACATAGTAATAGAGAGAAAGAGATGGGTGATGTCTAATGAATTACCATATTATAATATATACACGGATAAAAAGGCAACTGAACAGGTGATTTTAAGGGATAAAGTGATTAATGGGTTTTACTAGTTTATGGGAAATATCCCTAATATCAGGCTATTGGACACATTTAACTGATTATTAAGGATTTGGGTTTTTGTTTTAACAGCTTTCTTTATTTCGAGTGCTTCTAAGTTATTTAGTCTCTTGTCTCTTACCATGACTATTTCTATTTTAAATCTTAGCACCGGTGCTTTGAATGAAGGTATGATCTTTATCAATAAGATGATTGTCGAATTCAGAAAATCCATTATTATTTAAGCATCTAAGATGCTCTTTGATTCTAATATTGACATTGCGCGTCGTTTTACCTGTATAAAATGCGGAGTAATAACTACAATCTAAAAATAAATTCCCGAATAACTAGCTTTGTCGTCTTTACCTTTTGGGTGGACTAAAAATTTTCCTAAATTATTATTTGTATAAAATGCCTTTTTTCGTATTTCTTGTGCGTTAACAATTTCTAAACATTTTGTTTTGAAGAGTTATTTCATTATGTACATTTGTTACTTATTATTTTTATCTAACAGTTTCAACAGATCCGTGTCATTCATTAGCAACCTTAAAAACTATCTAATCTGAAACCGGTGCAGATAAAAATAAAAAATAAGTAAGAAATGTTGTGAAAAAACTTCTGAAAAAAAAAACTCTTTTCAAAACAAAACAACATCACTAGGTGGATAGCAAGCCAAACGAGTATTTTATCTAAACTCAAAATCGTTATTAAACCTGTCGCTACTATTTGAATATCGCATTCCCAGACACAAAAAAATACATTTATGCATACAATTACAAAATCATCCCCTAAAATTCGCCATAAAGCCCGCTACCGCGATACGACGCCATAAATGTCTGCCAAATCTTTTAATTTCAACGACACCCTCGTCCGTTTGTAATTTTTTACATCCACTTTGAGATTTTTTCTTCCCTTAACAAGCCCCGCAAATATAATAAGTAACATCACAGGGGAGGTTTTGTTCGGCTAAGGGTAGGGGGTAGTTGTGTGAGAAGGTTTAAGGTGACATAAAATAAAATTAAACTTATCAAGAATTATTTACATCTGAACTCAGAAGTTCCAAAACATAAAAAAATAGGTCGAAGCTGAGAGTGCTTCATCAATTTAATCGACCAAATAATTTAAATCTTCTCTTACGTTAGCATGAATATTTTTTTAACTAATTGCTACTTAACTTTTATTATTTTATTTTTTGTAATCTCAACTACAAAGCAAAACTTGTCAGGCATCTGATTGCCCCCAAATACTTAAATAATAGATAATACCTTGATTTAGAATTTTGATGATTTAGTTAAATTTCCTCAAGGGTGTTTTATGTGATCATTTCAGTCTGGATTTTCTGGATTATCTGTTTCCATTTTCTAACGAAATTTCCTTCAAGAGCTATGGAACTTGAAAAATTGTTTGTCTATGACACGATGCCATATTGTTTTTCATTATTTTTTTGTTTGTTTTTCAATGTAAAAAAATATTTCGATAAAGTGTGTTGAAATCTATACTTACATTAAATATAGCAAAAACTAAATACATAAGATTCAGCTCAACTATAAAAGGACAACCTAGTACATCACACACAATAAAAACACATAAGCGTAACTGTAATTCCGATAATACTGATTCTATCTGCAATTGTGAAGTTTTGGAAAGTGTGAAAAACATCAAATATCTAGGCGTTATTATAGACAATCACCTTAAGTGGAAATATCACATCGACAACCTCACAATAAGGGTGAGAAAATTGATTCACATATTCTTTGTATTACGAAATATAATCAAACAGCAAGACCTAAGAAAAATATATTTCGGATTATGCAACCCCATCTTAACGTATGGTTGTATTGGTTGGGGAGCGTCAGGTAGAACAATTTTAGATCCTCTAGTGAAGGCCCAGAAATCCATAATTAGAGTCATTATGCGTAAACCCTATAGGTTTATTTCTAGCGATCAGCTCTACAAAAAATTTAATGTACTTGATGTTCGCCAAAACTACATAAAAAAGGTTATTATCCACGTACACAAAAATCTAGAAAAACTTAATAAAATTGATCATAAATACATCACAAGAAGTCACACCAGAAAGGATCTTGTGGTCCCAGGGAGCAATACGTCGAAGTTCCAAATGACACATACATATCTGGGACCGAAATTATACAATAAAATCCCCCCAGAATTAAACATTAAAATATGCAAAATGACATCTATCGGTTCAATAATAAATAAATGGTTGATTGGCTTAGGTAGGGTTGAGTCTGAAAAATTATTAAATAATGTCACTTAAAACTTAAACTTTTACATGGTTAACTATTAAATGGCACAACCAGTAAAATCTTAGTATACTTATAGGTATTTAATCTAAAAAAAAAAAAAACACTTTGTTTTTTTTTTTGTACAGAATATATTTTTGGCATTTTTCACCAGCATTTGGTTCCTTAGAACGGGCAATCTGCCTAGCTAGGAACTAATATAGACAAACAAGACATAATAACACTTGTATACATTTTAATATTTACAGTTATTTTGAAATATTATTATTATGTTATATTTGCTGTATAAATGTATCTTATGTAATAAATAAATAAAAAAAAATAAAATAAAAAATCTGCTTAAAGTTATAATAATTATTAATTAATCATTAATTGTTTTTATTACCTCCTTATTAAGTAAAATCATTTACTTTGCATACAATTTATAAAGAGAAGCAAAATTACAAGTTTTAAAATTTTGTTTTGAAAGATCAACAAATGCATGTTTGGAATTCCATCTATTATAAATTATAATTCCGTTATTTCAACAAGTTTTTTTATTACTTATTTTATTTTAGAGAAATCAACAGTTCACAATAAGGTTGTTTTATACACGTGGAATTTACTTGAGTGAGAAACCAATTATAGATTTCCTTATTTTAACAATACATTGTGTCTAACAAAACTGTGTATTTAACAAATTAATAAGTATTACGTTCATATATAATCATAAACACAAATTTCGACTACCATAATACGGGTATATATCTAGTGTGGTAGTCGAAAAGCATGTATTTCACACACAACGAATACAGAAAATAAAATAAAAACTGAATCCCGGCAACGCCTATAACCATGATTGTAATAAAATAAAAATATAATAATTTAAAGTGTTTGAGTAGCACTGCGTCACCGCAAAATAATTTGTCCAATTCCCAACATAAACCGGCGATTCTATTACCGTACAAGAAATTCACTTTGTTTTTATTGTTTTCTGGTTTTTTCATTCCCACTGCATCACGTGACACCTGCTATTAGCCCAAACCAAATTGGATCGCATTACATAATTCAAACAACTTTTTTAAAACCTCCCCTGCGTTTATTATCAACATGTAACCATCTCATAAAATCTGATACGATTTTAATTTGAAGGGATATTTGTATCGTTTTTTGCGCAAATTTCGAGTGGGATCCTGTTTCTTCAATTACGACATGGGTAGATCTGTGCTTTTACATTTTTTCTATTATATTTTGCAGTCAGTGCGTGTGTTGATAATATGCAAACACAAACTTTGAAGGGGGAAAAGAAGAAAAAAATATATACCTGATTCAAGGGTGAAAGATTTTTGCTTTGTTGACTTACACGAGAAATAACATTTTACACAATGTGCTTGGAAGCATTTTTGAATTTATTTAATGCGAACGAATTTATGGGCAGGTATATTTCGAATTTATGGGCAGGTTCGACTAGCTCTTGTGTTCAACAGCTCGGCTGTGGAATGATTTGCCGGCCTCTGTGTTTCCTCCTTCCTACAACATGGGTCTCTTCAAGACCAATGTTCATTCATTCCTCTCCTCAAAAAGACCCTCCGTACAGCATCCCAGATGACATAGGCCCTGAGGGAAATTATTTTCCTCAGGGCCACCTGTGTGGAGTTAATGTAAAAAAAACATATTAATAATTTATTATTACATTTAATTGCAAGCATCTAACGAAATGAAAATTTACGATTTGGCCATAAATTGGTAGGTATATATTTAAAATTGTATGTTAATCAATTGCTTATTGATTTTTTAATACATTGTTTTTCAATCTTCAAATATATTTATAAAGTCTAAACTTAAACATAGGGCACAGTTTACATCGGCGCATTTCTTTTGCTTTTTTTAAATTAATAAACTTTTGTCGCAGTGCAACGGATCGTTTTTATTAGAATGATTATATTAAATTACTAATAAATCAAGTAGGCGGTTATTATTATTATTCGTCACATTTTTTTAAAATCAACTTTTAACAGTGGATAAAACAACACATCTCATCATCTCGTCGTATCTTCGTTCTTAAAACAATATTTCAATTTTCATTACTTGGATATTAAGTTCCGAATTGATATCGAAATCTCAGAAAAACTAGCAAATTTTGTGAAAGCAGAACTTTTCTGTTCTATTTGAATAAATCAAATTTTAGCTTTCTTCACACTGTAATAAAGGCGACAAACTTTATACTAAATTAATAACGCAATGTATAGTAATTCGAAGGATCCAAATCTCAACAAAAGAAAGCATCATATTAGTCCGCTAAAAAAACATTTACCAGACCATCCCAAAACCTTGGAAAAATAAAAATAAGCCAATATCCTTCTCGCCGCAGTAATCCTCAATTCTGAAGTATTTACGTAGGAAGTGGTAGAACAAACAAAGCAGAAATACAAAGCCCAATCCTTTATTCTTACAGGGTTCTATGGGTGAAACGTGCTCCCAATAAATAGCATTAGAGCTATTATCCTGGAGGTGAGATATTAGTCCTTTTCCCACAAACAATTAGTTATGTATTTTATTTTTGGCAGGATTTCCAACATCCTATCAGTTATTGGAGAGTTGAGGGTATTGAGGTGCGTTTATTTGCTAATTTAAGGTAACAGTGTGAACGAAACAAATGAAATTAGAAGAATAATTAATGAAATACAGAATAGGGGTATTTAAAAACTTAAAATTAATAATAATTGTAGAAATGATTAAATTAATTAGTGATTTTAGTAGTTTTTAGTTTTTGTTTTGTGTAACAACTTGCGCAATAGAACTTTCTTTTGATGTTCTTGTAATCTGCAATCGCTGAATTTGACTGTGAAAATCTATTGTAGCACAAAATATATTCCATTTTATTACGAATATTATGGTTTTGAAGGTTTGTGGTACTGTTCTTTAAATACAAGAATAATTTAATATTATTATCAAATTACTTGAACATCTGGACTATACAAATTTAAATGTTTCAATCTTAGAAATCTAGCACAACAAAATAGTCAGCTGAAACAATTGTCTCATTTTAATAGATCCAATTACAAATTTCAGCAGAAACAACCATTGTTTTTACAGTAAAGAGGGAGAGTTATGATTTATAAAATAAATCAATAGACTGGGATAGTATTAGCTCATCTAGTTAATTCTGGAAAATATTGAACAAGCACGTTATTTAAAAAAGGGACGGTGAAAAAGAACAATAATTGAAAAAAAAAATGTGTCACCGAACCGTTTTCAACGTAATCCCCTTTCAATAGCCCGAAACACCTGTTTGCTTTGTGCAAAGGTTTTATAAATATATGTTCCTGTTAATCCTGTTCTTCGAGAAATCACACAATAATATAACTAGGTATCAGGTGTCAGAAACACACATTCAGAACATCTTGAAAACTATTATGTTTGGTCTGCACACTCGGTACTACACAAGGGAGTCTGACCGTGAATACGCCATTTTGATTTATGGTGCTTAAAGTGTATAATAACCGTCGAATCGGATTCAAAATTTTTACACATCATTATATTTTTATTAAATTTTTTTTTTATTAGTATCTATAGCAAAATATGTACATAATGTATTTATAAATTATATTATATTAAGGTATTATAAAGTACATTATATATTTTTTTTCACAGTCCTCCTCACTAGGGTTTCCTGTTCTGAGGCGGCCTGTAGTTTTTCCACATTTGTATTTAGTATCCAGTTGTCTTTACATGGTCTTCAGTATGTTTGATAGTTCATTTTCACTTTGTTCTCTCAACCATATTTTTACTTTTGTTTTAAATTGATTTATTTCTGTTATTTTTTGTTTGAGTTGGTAGAGCGTTGTATAGTTTTGTCGCATTGAATTTCATATTTCTTTTTCCAAAAGATGTTTTCAAACTGGCTGGCAAAAGATGTTTTCAAAAGACAATTTCAAAATTGTCTTTAGTACTCCTTTTTGGGCTATATTGAGCCGACCATGTGAGTGCTCAAGGCAGATCCCCATCCAGTTATCCCGTACTCTATTTTTTTTTGTTTTTGAATTTTTTATTTAGATGTATGTAAATATTTTCATACATCTAGTAGGAAAATATAAAAAATACAATTTACGAAGTAGGTACAGGAATATTCACAACTACATTTAAATAAAGAATACTAAATAAAAAAGATAACTATACAAAAATACATTATAAAAGAACAAGACCTGAGAATAACATTGGTGAGTAATCAAAAAATATTTTTTACATATAATGCACACATCCTACGAAAATTGCTGAGACTTGAGGCTTCCTTTACGGCATTTGGCAGACTGTTATAGAGTTTTTGCCCTTTATAAAATGCGCTATTTTGTGTGCACGAAAGTTTAGTTTTGGGAAGCCTAAAGTCTCCGCGTCTTCTCGTAGGATAATTGTGAACATTTTCTTGAAACATAATAGTACTCTTCAGATAATTTGGGAGCATATTATTTTTAAGTTTATAAATCATTGTTAATGTATTATATATTATATGTTGTTTGGTTGTCATCATATTTAAATTTTGTAACATAATTTTAACTCTTGTAAAAATGTTGCATTTTAAAATCATCCTCATCCCCCTATTTTGTATAACCTGTAGTTTATTATTTTGGACTTCGTTACATAGGAATAATTTTTTTTTTTTTTTTTTTACATGAATACCGCACAAGAGTCCCAACTGCTCCCGTCTGGAGCCAGTGGGACTATGGCATCCCCAATTGGGGTATGTTGTGAGGCTGACGGTAGTGGGGAGAGGAAGGAGATAGGGAAGAGGAAGGTGAGGAAGTACCTGGCTATTCAGATCTGGTCACCAAACACGGCTAAAGCCATTTCAAGCAACGTTTCAATTCTGAATGGTGGTCTCACACCAGGGCGATACTGAGAATATCTTCCACTCTGGAACGTGCAGCAAATATACTATATTATTTTTTTTAAATGAATAATTGTGAAATAACACAAATTAATCAAAAATAAAATTTATTTGCCACGCCGGGATTCGATCCCGCGACCTTCGGAGTGCCAGTCAAGAACTTTACCACTGGACTACGCCGGCCGTAGTCCAGTGGTAAAGTTAGAATAATACACTAGAACAATAATTTAAATGCGGAGTTACAATAGAATTGTAGACAAGGCGCGTTGTCTTGAGATCCAAGTTATTTCTGATCCTTTTTAGGAATCCAACTTTTTTAGCAATTTTTTTTGTTATGTATTCTAAGTGTTCGTCGAATTTATTTGTGATTGACATAAAGCGTAGTACACTTTCTTAATGTCGTTTATGTTGAGGATGTTACGGATGGCTCTAAAGAAGAACTACCTGGTGAGTTTTTTGTGATTACTTCAATGTGTGCGTTCCCATCGGAGATTATCATCAATTTCAATCCCAAGATATTTGATACTTTTGGAGTGTGCTATGGTAGGACAGTGGCATGATAAGCCTTGATTTTGATAGTTTTCTTGGCATGTATGTAATTTGAGATTAAAGTCATCCTCTGGCTGTCCTCTGGCTGTTATAAAAAACGTAAGATATTTTGTTTTATTGACATTAAGTGTAAGGGAATTTCTCTTAAGCCAGTTTTGCAGTATACCAAGTCCATGTTCCGCTTCTTTGTAGGTACTTCTACAATCTTTTTCGTTGAATACAATTACTGCATCGTCAGCGAAGCTTATGATTTTTCCTCTCGTTCCTAGACTACCGATATCATTTATGTATATTAGAAAAATACCTACTATAGTTAAAGAAATTACATAAGTCATAGTTACCTGCATAATATTAATACACCTCTTCTAATTAATTAATTACCAAATCAATAAATTTTCACATTCCGTCAAGATCAACCCGACAATCCGATTTATTTTATTTACCATCATGTAGAACAAATATTAGAAAAAAATCCCCAATTCCTCGCGTATATGCACAATACAATGCAAAATTTCACAGTATTGACATTTTTAGTAATAACCTACAGAAATATCGATATGAAGTTACGCGTACGACCGATTATAGAATGTATCGGGAGCATCTCCTATCCTTTTCCTATATTCCCCTTCCTCTCCCCTTCCAATAACCCAAAATTAATTTTAAGACATTAAAATTTCATTTCAGATGTACTTTAGCGTAAGAAAGTTCTGTGGCTTGACTTCAGTTCACTTGTATATTTATCACTGTATATTATGTAAAAGCTGTTTTTTTTTTTTTTATGAGCTCATTACAGGAGGCCCTGAGGTAAATAATTTCCATCGGGGCCTATGTCATCTTGCTGTGTGGAGGATTTTTTTTAAGGAAATAAAGGAGATGAGAGTTCTGGGAAGGAAAAGGGTTTAAGGGATGGGTAGGAATCTGAGGTTCAGTGTGTCCTGGTCATCCGCCTCCAAGACCTAAACAAACCTTACCCCATGAACCCGGGCATCTCTGCTAAATCACCAAATGTTTCACCTCTGCTAAATCACGATCATGTTTCTTACAAATAAATGAATAAATAAAATCTTCAAACGCAGTGAACCACTTGGGGTGACCTATAAAATAATTGTCTGTTTATTCTATTTTCTGTTTTCAGGCTACCGCGAAGCGTATTTACAAAACCTATACCGATTCAGTCGCGGTAACGACAATTTACATTTTAAATATACCCCTATATTGGTTATTTTTTATCACATTGCAAAAACAAACATTGTTCTAAAATCTAGAAAAAATAATCTTTCTGATGTGTATATTAGAAATTAATAATTTTATTTCTAAATATATTATTATATATATTATTCAATATTATTCCCATATATTGTAAATACACCTCTATATTGATAATTTTTTATCACTTTGCAAAAACAAAAATTGTTTTAAAATCTAGATAAAATAATCTTTCCAATGTGTATATTAGAAATTAATAATTTTAGTTCTAAATATTTAAATTTTGATATTGAAAATTTAAAGCGACTGAAACGCGGTAGGGATTGTAAATACGCTACCGGAAGGAGATTTTAAATATGTGTGCCCTCATGGCCTACGCTTCTTTTATCATTATTTCAGTCTTCACTGAATAAGTGCATAATTTATTATGTTTTCTTACGTAGTGTTCGTGAACTTTATTGACTTGACTACTGATAACTTGAGAAGTATGGCCCTGCCGCTGTTAGTTCTATTGATACCTATAAATCTCTAATATACCTATAATCCAGGGGTACGTTTGAATTAATATCTTTAAAACCACATCTAACTAAAACGCGCGGAACACCGTAGATAAAGGAAAGGTTATATTTTCGTTATTTGTTTTTGGGGTGTTATGCCGTGTTGCGCTACCTCCTTCTTTAGCCAACGTTTCGAACAGCGTTGCAGTGTCCATCATCAGGGCAGATCTGCCGGATCATCATCCGGATCTGCCGGATCTGCCCTGATGATGGACACTGTAACAAAAACAATTAACGAAAATTCTTTTGGCTGTGAAAATCTTAAACCGCATCCAAGGTTAAATATCAGTTGGTTAAGTATCATTTGAACTGAATAAAAAATAATAAATTGAACCAATATTATAACACCCCCCATACACACAAGCCCAGCTTATTTATGGGGGTACATCATATACCTGTATTTTGTAATTAATTATAGTAAAAAATATATTATAATTTATGTATCCTTTTGTAAATTAAAAAAAAATAATAAAATAAAAATATATTTATTTCGCGTTATTATCGATGATACGTTTGACCAGTCGAGTTCGCCATTCATACAACAACAGGAAAATATCAATTTGTCCTTTAATTTCATCCCTTATACGGGTGGCTAGTGTGTGTCCAGTGTTCACCCCACAGCAAACATTTAGCACGTGACCTGCTATAATGGACAGTGGACACTGTGGACAGTCGGACTCGGTGAAGTGTTTGTTCGTCCATTTGTGATGTCGTGACACTCTTTATCCCGCGATAGGCAACGAAAATTCATCATCTCACTTCACAATTCTGGCCCAGCAACGTATCACCGAAGTTATAGGTTATCTAGGCCGCAACACTGTCATTGAACATTGTGAAATACAATTTTTAAGAAGCAAGGAAGGGGGATGAAAAATACAGATAAGTGGGTTGCTTTATATAAGAACTAGTGGAAATCCCCGGCTTTTCCCGGGTTTACACAGTGTTTTCGAAATCAGATACAGACCGTTACCTTCTCATTGTTTTGCGTGTCATGTGTGCAAAATTTCATGAATCTGGGAAAAAAACTGTCGATTTATATAAAAATAAAATACACGCTTCCCGCCCGCCGTTGTCCGCCCTCCCGCCACAGACACCCGTCTTTATATAAATAGAAGATATAGAAGATCCATCAAAATTTTCTGGAACCTTTATAGGTACCTACCTATTTAGTTGGAGTAGGAAACAGTTCATTGGTTAACTTACACAGAACGGTCACAGCAGAACTTGAAAAACGTGAAAATTAACTTGTTCAATTTTTTTGAAAAAACCCATCCTTAGATTTCAGACTTTTTCCTCCCAATTTAGAGCGAAAAAAAGGCAGTTTTCGTTTTTCATTTTAGATGTATCTGTATCTGGCTAAGAATGCTATTTTTTGCAATGAATTTTAGTTTCACATTCGAGCGGTTGCCATTTTTATATTAATTTCGAAACGTAATTTTTGAGTTTAAGAGGGCATTACCAGAGAAAACCGGAAATACGTCATTTTCAAAAAAGTTTTTAGACGTATTGACTCTTTTCCACAAAAAATTATAAATGGATTTTGAAAGATTGTTCTTTTATCTAGCATTCGTATGTAATAAATTTTGAGAAAATTTTTTAATTTTTAGTATAATAAGGTTATTCCATAGGTCGTTGGCAGATTTGTTCAATTTTCAAAAAAGTTTTTGTATTATACCACACCCATTTCAAATAATAAAATCATGCAGTAAAATAAATCAATACACTATCTAGCAAACGTATGTTTTAGAATTTTAATTTTAGTTTCAATAAAATCATTAAAAAATAAGTACGTACATGTGTTTCTTGGCGAAAATTGGTCCGTTTGTGTATTTATTTGCAGACTTACAAACTAATATATTTCAGATTTTTTAACATTCTTATTAAATTTAGACATTATTGAAAAATGATAAATACTTATAATCAAAAAATAAACACAAAAAGTACATTATTTTAATAGTTTTATCATCACGCCTTTCAGCATTTTTGGATGAAGGTATAAATTAAAGCTAATTTGAATTGAAATAAATTCGATATTGATTATAATTTAAAAAAGCTGGTACGGAGAATAATTAATCTTTCTCATTGTAACCGCCCTGCACGATCGTAAGAACAACTTTCGACGAAATGTGGATTTTCGTCCGCTGGCTGGTTAAACGCTCTTAAGCTCGGCTGAATTTTTTTAAAGCCCTCTTCTAAGGTTTCCTCTGTGTTTTTTTTCGATTCGTATAAATATTAATTTTATCAATTTTTTAATTTTACTAATTTGTACAAATTTTAATTTCTTATTAACGGATTATGTCACAGATGTCAATGAAACTACAGAAATTACAGGTTTCAATGAAACTAACAGCGGCAGGGCCATAGAGGAGACCTTAGTAGAGGATTTGAAAAATCCTCTACAATTTATCCTCTATTTCAAACGAAAGTAGCAATAACTTCAAAAGTATTTAAAAAAGTATATTTACCAACTTTTTTCAAACAACGCTACCAATTGTTAGCGAGCATCAAATATGTTCTGTGACTGTCAGTTTTAATCAAGGTCTGAAAGCGAAAAATTTTAACCTTCTGTAAAAATATTATTTCACGTTTTTGTTGTTTCTTCACATTAAAAATTAATTATTTTACATTTCATTTATTTTTTATTAATTTTTCGAAGAAAACTTCTTCTCAAAGGTTTTCACTTAGTGATGGCATTATTTATTTTATTAAAAAGTCAATACAACTTTTTTTTAAAAATTAAATGAAGTCAAAGATAAATTAATACGAGGCAAACTCAGTCGAAAATCTGAAAACCGAAAAATCAGAAAAAGATGCGGTCACATCATGTTTAGTTGGTTTCGTGAACATGTAGATTGTGTATATATAAATAAAGTGATGTAAACTGAGTTATTTGTGCAGTTATGAAATATTATTATTACTTGGACTACGCGTGTTTCAATGAATTGATTTCGTTGATTAGTTTAAAATCATACTTGAGGTGACAAAGAAAAAATTTCTTCATTAAACGTGAAATAACTTTGTGGCACCATTTTAAATAAGTGATAATAAATAACTTTGTTGAATATTAATCATTTTTATCCTTATGAAGGAACCGAATTATATAAGTGTATTATTATAACCAAAAGAATTTAATTTATTATAATTTTATTATTATTATTATTATTTAAATTTTTTTATTCAGAAAAAGATACATAAATTACAATAAATTTTATACAATAATTAATTACATAGTATACGTATTTGATTTACACCCATAAATAAGCAGGGCTGTGTGTATAGGGGGTTTTATTATATTGGTTTAATTATTTATTTTTTGTTCAGTTCAAATTTTCAGTATAATTTTTAAGCTGAGTTTTATATTTTTTATATTAGGTACTGTTCATGTTTCTGATTCTTCAGGTATTGAATTAAAAAAATTAACTCAGAGATATTTATGATTTAACTGTCCTATTGTTTTTTTTTCCATTTTGGAGTAGGAAGTATTGATGTTTGTCCAAGATTTCTGTTATTTTTAAAGGTTGCAACTTTATTTTGAATATTATCTTAATAAATTTGTAATGTTGCATGATAAAAGTATAATGCACTTAATTTTCTGACCTTAAAATGTTTGAATAAAAGTTCTGACGAATATGAGTATATATATACATATACAAATAATAATTACAAGTTGAATTTTTCTGCATTTTGTAGTAACTTGACACAGCTCAAAATTGGTTTTATTTTACAAATAGGTCAACTAATTGAGATGACATGTAGGTAATATGGTTCCAATGGAGGTGGGATGTTCCATGGAGGTGGAATGAATAGTATAATATGGAAAAGCTTACGAGGAAAAGGGGTGACGAGTTACAATAAAATCCTCGACAAATAAACCAATAAATTAATATCCGAACTCCGTGCGAGAACATTTCTCACACGTGGCACATCGTTGTCAATTGAAATGACATGGTCAATTGGTGACAGCTGACCAGTGGTCATCCGCGTCTAATCCTCTGCACAGTGCCTCCCATTAGAATTACCTGGCAAACTATTTGTTCAGAGTTCGGTTCCCAGCGGTGACGAATAATACAACCACTACGTGGGGTCACGTGTCCGAGACAAATAGGATTCAAGAGTATATAGTGAGAGAAAGCAATAACAATATTAGACCGTGTCTATTTTTGCTAAAAGGTGCGTTTAGGAATATTTTGTACCTACATTGAATAAATATTAAATAAGTTATTATCTTTATAGCTATTGGTATATAGAGTTTTTTTTTCTAGTAGGGTGGTTTTGTTAAAACACATTACATACTACATAGGTACATAATAGGTATGTGACTTTTACATAAATAATCGATTTTTTTCTGAGCACGAAAAATCGATTTATAAATTATCAATTTTTTTGAAAATTAAAATCGCCACATAAAATCGATTTTTGTTGGAGGAAAATCGAATTATAAATAATCGGTTTTTAGAAAAATAAAATCGCCAAAAAATTGATTTTCGTTGGAGAAAAATCGATTTGTAAATAATAATCGTAATCATAATCGATTATTTTTTCACATCCCTAGTACATAATATATTTTCTTTCATAGGTCGCGGTTTTAGTATCTTAATATTTCCAAATGATAAAGAAATTCGTCGAACTTTTTAGTAGGTTACAGTAATAATGTTAGAGTATAATATAAGGATTTATTAAGTGACTGTTTAAAATAAATTTAACGCAATTACGAGTACCTACCTACACAGTGTATCGATGATTTTCAAAACCGTTGATTTTTATTATCCTTTTCTGTTATTTTTAGGTCAACCGGATAGAATATTTACGTACACCCATGTACCTTATCTATTTGTGTAAGAATAAACCTTTTACCTGACTTACGCTGTTTAAACATTTACTATGAAATAAAATATGTAGGCTTATCAAGAATGAGGTCGAAGAACATAAAAATATACAATAACTCTTTTTTTAATGTGTAATATGGAGGTTATTGAATAAAACCTAAATCAACAGTTTATGTACTCCAACTTCTTAAAATTTATTGTTATTACGAAAAAGAGCTAAAAGTGTTTAAGCCAACATTCACGGAGACTCTGTTGATTTGCGACCTTCTCCCGCAAACAATTGCGGATTTGCGGTTGCAGTAAAACGCCTGGCATTTTTATAGTCCGCATAATTCTGGAGGTCTACAAAGCGTAAAGACCACAAAGAGGAGGTGGGAGGTAGAAGGTATGAACCTCAGGACTTGCATTATCATGGACCTCGGGACTTGCATTATCGCATTGGCCGGAGGACCTGGACATCGATAAGTTATGGAAGGGAAATGAGTCAATTGTAAAGTCTAGCAGTGGCGGATATATCAGCGTATAAGGATTACCAGCACTTGAGAAAGCCTCATCGATTAAAATCCATTTTTTCATTTCTTAAAGTTATCGGAAATGATTTTGTATTTTGGTGTTAACCCCATACGGGAGGTTTGGCCCCTAGCACAGTCGATCGATAAGAATTGATACGATAACTTTCAGCAACTTCTCGTCGTTCCCTAGCATGATTGCAGATCGCCAACGAATATGTAACAGTTCACAATGACTAAGTGTTTTAAATATTCGACGTCAACATGTTGCACTTGAAAGATTAGAAAAATTCGTATGTTTTGTTTTTTTTTTAACTTATTATAATAAATACATATTTGTCTTATTTGGTGTAAAAATTTGTAATGTTAACTTTTTAAAAGATTCAAAAAAGGATTGCTTATTACAATTACGTCGTTTTCCTTTCAAACACATTTTTTGTATGTTGTAAACAAAACGAATTTAGCCCAAAAAATACGACACACATTTACACCTATTCAATATTTTAATATTGAAATACTTTAACCCTTACAGTAACCGAAAATAAAGTTGATTTTCAGTATTCATACATTTAGCAGCGGTGTTTACAACATTGTTGGCGTACACAAAAAAATTTCAACTGCTGTAAGGGCCAAAAACATTGTCCTTTTTTTACATGAGCTCCACACAGGAGGCCCCGAGGAAAATAATTTCCCTCCGGGCCTATGCCATCTTTGGGGATGCTGTGTGGAGGGTTTTTTTAAGGAAAGGAAGGAGAGGAGAGTTCTGGGAAGGAAAAGGGTTTAAGGGGTGGGTAGGAATCTGGGGTTAAGTGTGTCCTGGTCATCCGCCTACAAGACCTAGACAAACCTCACCCCATGAACCCGGGCACCCCTGCTAAATCACCAAACGTAGCGAACCACTTGGGATTGACCTATGGCAGAGGTGTTGGTTATCCAATAAAGGTTCCCGGGGCGGCGGTATCCATTCCCGCCTCCCAAATTGATTCTTCTTCACTTATAAAATATTTAAATATTATCATTTGATAGGTCTTGCTAAAATCTGAAAAATTTTTTGGCTCTGGTGAACAATTTGGATTTTGGCTGTTACAGCAGTATTGATTTCGTGCGACGATATGTATAACCAACAAGCTCAAATGAATAGTCGCTTCAATAGTGTGGGTACGGGTGGGAATATGAGGTGTTATAAAAGTCTTAAAGTAAATTCCTATTAGCAATGCAAGTGCATCAGTATGCCATCAATATAAATCAGCTCTGTCTGACAGCAATTTTTCTTGGATTATATTTCACTTTAGCAGTATTATTTATATAAATGCTGTTATTTTTGTCATTGCTAGTTTATTAATTATTTTAGGTACAATATAGTTTAGGGTTGTTTCAGCGCATTTATTGGGACGTTTCGGAACCACCAATCCTTCATTTTCAGTAAATATTGTATTTTGTTTATGGTAAACTCTTTCCCTGTACAAAGAATCAGACAACATAGCATGTTGATTTACAAAATAATACTTAGGGGGTTTTTCACCATCCTCCCAATAACTTATCCATACACATAATGAATATTTTGGATTAATTCTACAGGATTTATTTATTTAAAAAGTCTGAGTTTACTATTCGGTATTTGAACCTATGAACAATGGCTACATATAGGATAAATTAGCCGAAGTTTTTACCTGTTGCTAGTATTTATTTATTTATTAAAAGAAAATAACTTAGTTTACATCACTTTATTTTTTATATTTTATACTATCAACATGTTTCGTGAACCATGTTCACTTCTTCAGGAATAAAAGTATACTAAAGTTAAAAAATTAATTATAGATTACATATGGAGAGAAGAAATTGAAGGAGGGGGAAGGGTTGACAATGGTGGGAGTTTCGAAAAATTGGGGATTACCAAGCTATTAGAAAGGCCGGTTAAGTGGGAAGATATTTAAAACAGGGTTAACAAAAAATTTTTGCTTATTAATTATGTCAGCTTTGGAATTTACATTTTTTCTTATTTCTAAAATTTCTAAATTATTGATTTGCGATGTTTTATATCCTGTATGTAATATTTGAAGACCTGAATTTATGTCAAAGCTATGATCATATTTTAATAAATGGTCTGCGAACTCAGAATCGCTATTGCCATTTAGTGCTCTGAGGTGCTCTTTAACCCTAATCTCAAAGTTTCTATAAGTTCTACCTATATAAAACGAACTACAATCATTACAATTGAGTTTGTAAACCCCTGATTTTTTGGTTTTAATTTCGCTATCTTTATTGTTGAGTATATATTTCTTCAATTTGTTATTTGTGTAAAACGCTGGTTGAATAGTACCGGGAATATTTTTACTAATAATTTTTGACGTATCGTTGTCGACAAATAAAATTCTACGCCAATGTTTATTGTTATCTTTAGAAATAGGGTAAATATATAATTTGAAAAAATTCTGTTTAATTTTTTTATTTAGTATTTCATCTATCAAATTAGAAGAATAGCCATTATTAATTGCTATTTGCTTTATGAGATTTAATTCAAAATTATAGTTAAGAGCTGACAAAAGAATTGTAATTAGTCTATTAATCATAGAGTGGAAAGCCGCTAGTTTTTGAGAAAAGGGATGATTTGAAGAATTATGTATAACAATATCAGTATACGTATCTTTACGGAAAATATTGAAATCTATTTTTGTACCTGTTAATGTTAAATTTAAATCCAAGAAATTTAAACTCTTATCTTTACCAATTTCCAGTGTAAATTTAATGTTTTTATGTAATTTATTTAAAAAATTTAAGAACATGTTCAATTGTCTTTCTGAACCTAACCAAATGCAAAATATATCGTCAACATATCTTTTCCAACAATACACATTTTTAAGTAATAACGCACCGCTATTAAAAATCTTATTTTCTAAATTATTAAAAAAAATATCTGCAATCAAAGGACTCGTACTACTTCCCATAGCTAAGCCATCCTTTTGTTTAAATATTGTATTATTAAATTGAAAGTAATTCTGTTTAAAAATAACATCAAATAATAAAGTAAAATCATGAATTAGGTCTTTCGGCAAAGTTGAAGAATTTAACAAATTATTAATAATGGTTTTACTCTCTTCTATTGGAATACTAGGAAATAAATTAACTATGTCGAAAGAAACCAACATAGCATGGTTAGGGATTTCCAAATCCTTTAAATAATTAACCAATTCTACCGAATTCTTAACGGTGTATGTTGGTTGGAATACATTAGTATTAATAATTACATTATTTAATGTTGATGCTACTTTGAAAGTTGGGGCATTACAATTAGAAACGACTGGCCTAATTGGTTTATTCAATTTATGTATTTTTAACAGACTATAAAGCTTAGGAATCTGTGGGTTACTTAAAATTAATTTTTTATCATTTTTCAACTTTACAAAAATGTCACTTTTACAATTTTTTACTGCTTGTTTCAACAGGTCTTGACACTTATTAATTGGGTTAATATGGATAATTTCGAAATTGTCTCCTTGCAGAAAGTCCATAGTCTTGGTTATGTAATCACCTCTATCCATAATAATAACACTGTTCCCTTTATCAGCCTTTGTAACGATTAAATTTTCTTCCTTCACAATTTTTGAAATATTCTTAGCAATATTTAAGTTCGCGTTAATACTTTGGTTTTTATCACGATTTGAAACTGTTTTCATGTTAATATTTTTTATCACTTCGGCACATTTATAATGGAATGATTTAGGTTGTTTATTTAGCGCATTGTCCAAATCCACTGCTAATAACTCCAGTTCTAACTTATTTTTAACTTTTGAACTGTAATGCAAGTTATGATTAAGTCCTTTATTTAATAATTTTAACTCTTCCTCCGCGAATTCATGATTAGACATGTTAATCACTCGATTATGGAATTTATATTGATTTATTTCAGTTTTTAATGCTTCCGGATTTAGTTTCTTATTATTATCACACAATTTTTTAATTTTTTTGTCTAGAACAAGTTTCTTTTTGTATGCTTTGATACTTGCAGTAGATCTAACTTGATCATCAAACAAGTCCCATTCCACTGGGTGTAATAAACTTGCTAATTCCATATGTAAGAATTTAAGTTGAAGTTTAATGACGTTTCGTTTTTTATAACCACTTTTTAAGTCCTCTTTTAACCAACACACTTTGGCTTTTTTTGCCGAATTTGAAGATGATTTAAACTTAAAATTTACGTAATTTGCTATCACTTGACATTTTAAACATGTTCGGAGAAAATATATGTTTGTTTTTTTTTTATTAATATTCGTTATGTGTATGGATAAACTATTGGGAGGATGGTGAGAAACCCCCTTAGTCTTCTAACAAGTAAAACATTTATAGACTTGTATATTAATTTAATGTTACTTCTGAATGCATTATGGATTAACAATTTTGTAACAGAGATTTGTAATGTATTGATGTAATTTACATGTACATCCTGGAACACAGCTCCATTATTTGGGTACCCTCTGAACAAAACCATATCCTAGAAATAGAAAAAGTACAGAAAAGGTTTATGCGTTACCTGTATACGACGGAATATACATACTACCCATTCGTGTATCCATCGTTGTTCTTAACAGGAATGCTCGATCTTAATACCTTAGAAGCCCGCCGAAAAATATTTTTAAGGAAACATTTTTTTAAGCTGATCTCCGGTACTGTACTGAATCCACCTATGTTGAAGGAGATTAACCTATATGTCCCTAACGCGTATACTCGTGGGAGATCCCACACACTTTTTATGCTCCGAAAGCGAGAACTTCTTCCTTTCAGAATGCCCCATTAAATAGAGCAATTCAACTGCTTAACGATTCTGCATTGAGCATTGACATCTTCAATGTTACCTATAGAGAGTTCAGTAACTATCTTTGACATATATCTTAACATAGTGAAACTGCCCCCTTGGCCTTTTTTTCTCTTATATTTTGTAATCTTCTCCGTAATAATTTGGTGTATTACTGTTTTATGGAGAACCTGAAAAATAAATAAATAAATTAGTTTTACAAGAATGTCCCAAATAAGTAATTCCATATCGGATAGTGGATTCAGCAGAATTAAATAGATTAAGTACTTACTGTCACGTTTTTTTTATTATATAAATCCTACCCACGATAGTCCGAAAATGTTTACAAAATATTACGAATGAGTACATCCCATTTCATAAAGCACATGAATTATTATTTTGTTGTATATATTTAGCCCGTCGAGGCATCTGGCCTTGCAACGCCACTGTCCCCTTGAGTAATCCAAGTCTTGGATTGCAGGTCCGCGTATTCAACGTCGTTTGCGGTTGATTTTGAGAAATTTTACGCAAAGGTAATGCAAGTGTTCCATAATTTAACAAAGGTATTTTTGGGAATCAAGGCTGGTTGGAAGAGCTTTAAAGCAAATAAAAAAAGGATGTAGGATAATTTATTGTGATTGATTGAAGCGTCAAAATTAAAGCGGAACTGCACAATTTGTATGGAGGTGTGATTATTTACTTTGTATATAATATTCCGAAAGTTAAGATGAAAAATCAATTACTCTGTCGACCACAATGCCAGATATTTCTTCAGAATGGTATTTATTTCAAACATATTATAAAGTAAAGTCCCCCGCGCCGTCTTTCTGTCTGTCTGTCTGTCTGTTCGCGATAAACTCGAAAACTACTGAACGGATTTTCATGCGGTTTTCACCAATAGATAGAGTGTTTCGTGAGGAAGGTTTAGGTATGTAATTTGTCAAGGATTTATGTAAATTGGTTGAAACATAACGTTAATTGTTAGAAGTGTCGGAAAAAAGTCAAGCCGCCTGGTAGCTTTCATCGAAAACGCTGTTTAATCCTTTTGGGATATAACAAAACAATTAATGGTGGGATATTCCTCTTTTATAGATCTAGAAAAAAGTCCGCGAAGGCATATATCTATCTTTTACGGATAGCTTACTACACACATAGTATCTTCTTATCTTATGATTATTATCAATTGCTGTTCGTTTGTCTCGCTAAAACTCGAGAGCGGCTGGGCCGATTTAGGTGATTTTGGTTTTGAAATGTTTGTCGTAGTCCAGGGAAGGTTTAAACGGTGAGATAATATGGAAAAATTGTGAAAAAGACAGTAAACAACAACAATTTCATTTTCTCATATAAACAGTTTTAGTGTTCTACCTACCTACTTTCAGAAACACAACGTAATCTAAAATTGGAACGCAAAAAATAAAATAATTCTGATTGTCATAATTTCAAACGTCAAACGTCAAACGTCAAACGTTACCTGTCATTCTGTTACTGTTTAAAATCTTCTAGGATCAGTTTGTCAGTGCGTGAGAACTTTATTTACCGTTTTAATGTGCCAAGGAAAAGACGAGCTGACATAGGTCGTCGAAGTCAATCAAATGGGCGATGAGCTACCTCACAACCGTGAACCTGGAACGAATTGCATTCCACTTCGATCCGGAAATAGATTATTGTGCCGACAATTCCGTGATAATCGGCGAAATGACAATCATTTGTCAATGTTGTAAAGCGTTAAAATACAACGGCGAATCACCTGGATTATGTTGTGCTGGTGGTAAAGTAAAATTGCACAATTGGTCTCACCACCAGATCCATTACGTTTCGTGAGGAAGGTTAGGTATGTAATTTGTCAAGGATTTGTCTATCCTCTAAAAAAATAGTCACGTACAATGGGATAATTGGAAAGTTATTTAGACGGATATAGTAATAATCCTTATTTACTTAAATACGTTAGTTACCCCAAGCATTTCATTCACGTTATTATAATCTTTCACACCATCTCTATGTATTATAAATTAAAGTCCTCCACGGCATCTGTCTGTCTCTTCGCGATAAACTCAAAGAAGGAGGTGGTTACAAAGGTTGGATTTTACAAAGTGTTTTATTAGCCACAGCAACGCGTGGCCGGGTCAGCTAGTTTCAAATAAAAGCGAATTTGAAACATTTAGTCTGAAAGATTTACGAATTGATGAGGGTGAGGCGGGGAAATTCAAGTTATTACATGTGTATAATTATATTATATAAATAAGAACCTGTACGAATTCAATTATGGTATTTTCGTAATTTAATAATAAATTCAATAATAATTCATAGTAGTGTCCGACCGAAACCAAAACCAACAAAAGACGTTAAAAATCTATAGTTTACTGAAATTTGGCTTATTTTTTACACTTATGCAGACAGTACTGTTACAAGATGTATTAAATGAACAATACTTAAAGTTTAACAAAAAACTTTTTTTTTGTATTACTGACATAAAACGTTTTTTTTTAAATTAACAAAATTATGTTAACACCTTCTTGGAACAAAAAATTGTCAATAATTAACACTTACATCATAAAGTAAGGACCTGCTTAATTGAGCATTTTAATTTTAATTGCGTTTACAATCACAACGTTCTTATTACACGTGTTAAATGAAATAAAAAATAAAACAAACAAAAATTATGAAATTAACAAACGTGTTAACCGTATGTAACAAACGTGTTAACCGTATGTAACAAACATGTATGCGCGAGAAATAACACATAAAGGAACGTACCCATACTACGTGACCTCTTCGGGGGAGGGGGTCTTCAAAATGTCACGCTTGGTACAAATGAGCGGCAGTTTGCTCAGGATTTTGGTCACCGGGGGGGGGGGGGGGGGGGGGGTAAAAATTGCAAAAAATTGGTCACGTAGTATGGGTACGTTCCCTAACCTCACAATACAATCACGCCGGACCGGCCGGCCGGTGAAATCAGCTGATGATGGCGGGTGACACACGAGTCACGAACTCACCCGATGTCAGCCGAGCGACGCGCGATAATTCACACGAACGCAGAGTTTCGGTGCGACCGAAGGTTCGGCAAATTTTCTGCCGAAACCGAAACTGATGCCGAAACTAGATTTTTTTGCCGAACCTTGCCGAAACCGAAACCGAAACTGAGCCTTCGGTCGGTCGCTAATCCATAGCCTTACAAAATATGTCAATTTCCTTAATTGATATGTGATATACAATGATATGAGGCATGAGGTATTAACAGGGGATTGTAATTTGATGACCGGACAATCTAAAAATGTGTAACTTCATCACTCCTTTAAAAAATCATTAAAAGTTTTGGAAAAAAATTGGTTAAACAGATTATGTCAAAAAAAAAACTTCAATTTTTATGACTTTTCAAAGGGGTGTTACTAAATACTACTTTGTTGAGTTGTTGTAGAATCTAGTAATCACTTGCTTTACTATCCGACTTTGAACGAGAAGTGGTTTGAATGTATGGCTTTGTTTAAAATTATGTTGTTAGCTAAAAAAATGAACTGTTTCATAATTGGAGACGAGAAATGCTCAGAGATTTTTTTTCTCCATGTTATGCATAAATTCGATATTATTTCAGTAGCACAATAAACCAAATAGACGTTGGCAGATCTATGGTGCACAGGGTTCGGTTCATTAAAGCAATTCATTCAGCACTTTATTGTTCCAGCGACCGACCTGTAGTATTCATACAGAGTACGGCAGTAACAATAATATGTTATGTGGCTGACCACATCATTATTCGGAAGCAATATAGATCCAGACTTCTCGAAGTACCTTGGCAACTTACAACAACTGGCAACCGACAATTGGCAACTGCCAAACGGTAACTATTATTCCTGGCAGTCCATTGATAGCTACCGGATTTACGTCCGCGGGAGCTTTCGACGGGGGCAGCGCCTGTCGACCGCAAAAAGCTCATTGTGAGGAGAACTTAAATTTATGAACAGTTCTTATTGTGTTCTGGCTGGAAGTAATATCTTCTGGCTACCGGACGCGTATCTAAATGTGAATGTTTTTATTGTGTAAGTGGTACACGTTTTTGAGGTTAACGCACCGAATATTGCTTCTTTATTTCTGCAATCATAAATAAAATGTCTCGGGTATGTCACGATTTTTTTGAAACCTCAGCGTACCTATTGCATATTTGGTATTGTTGGGGTTTTTTATGTGAATACCGCACAAGCGACCCAAGTTTTTCAATTTGGGAGGCGGGAATAAGTACCGCCGCCCGAGGAATCATTTATTGAACGAACAACTGTGCTGTATGTCACCCCAAGTAGTTTTGGGTGACCTATGTTAGCAGGAGTGCCCCAGTTCGTGGGGGTGAGGTCTTGGAGGCGAAGCGTCTGCCTACCAGCCGCGTGACGGACTGGACCGAGAGAAACTGGTTGAGGGAGATTTTTTGATCTCTCTAGTCGAACTCTCTCTACAGCCTGATTCTCTATTGCCGTGCACTGCAGTGGGAGAGATACATACGTCCGTCCCTCCTTGACACTCTGACCTCCAGATTCCTACTCACCCCGCTTTTTTTTCCTTTTCAGAACTTCCTCTTCATCCTTTCCCTAAAAATACCCTACACATAGCATCCTCAAGCCGGCTTAGAGCCTGAGGGAAAATTATTTTCCTGAGAGCCTCTTGTATGTTGCTAATGTAAAAAAAAAAACGCTCACAATCGTCTGGTGCCAGTGAGATAATGGCCTTCCCAATTGGAGCATATTGTGAAGCTACAAGTTGTAGGAGAGGAAGAAGATGGGGAAGAGGAGGGTGTGAAGTACCTGGTTCCTCAGATCTGGTTACCAAATACGGCTGAAAGTCATTTCATGCCAAATATTTCTATTTTGAATAGAGGTCCTACACCAGGTCGATACTGATGGTATCTTCCACGTATTCCACTCTGGAACGTGTCGCAATATTTTAATTAATTAATTGTGAAATAACACAAATAAATCAAATAAAATGGCGAATTGTCTACGCTAGGATTTGAACACACGTCCTCCAGATTGATGTTCGAGAGTCTTAACTTTCAACCACGGAGGCCAAGGGAAGTTGCCTTGCATTGTTAAACGTCGCGTCGCTAAAAACATGCACCCTGACTTTTCTTTTATTCGTAGGAAAATCAAATATTTTATAATAATAAATATTTTATTTTTTTTACAGTGAATACCGCACAAGAACCTCAACTGCTCCCGTCTGGAGCCAGTGAGACTATGGCATCCCCAATTGGGGTATGTTGTGAGGCTGAAGGTAGTGGGGAGGGGAAGGAGGTGGGGAAGAGGAAGGTTGAGAAGTACCTGGCTATTCAGATCTGGTCACCAAACACGGCTAAAGCCATTTTCAAGCAACGTTTCAATTCTGAATGGTGGTCTTACACCAGGGCGATACTGATAGTATCTTCCACTCTGGAACATGCCGCAAATATACTATATATTATTTTAAATGAATTAATTGTGAAATAACACAAATTAATCAAATAAAATTTATTTGCGCAAGCCGGGTTCGAACCCGCGACCTCCGGATTGTGAGTCAAGAGTCTTACCCACTGGACTATGGAGGTCGTCGCTAATATGACTAGTGGTTGTCCAGCAACTTTTTACTTCTAAAAAGCTTTAAAAATTTGTATTTGATTATTGATAAAAAAATATTGAATATTTAAAAGCACTTGATGAAAGTGCGCTCGATAGTAGTTGCGTTGATCTAGAAACTCCTGATAGACAAACACTGTAAGTTTTACAGATAATTTTTAATAAGATCAAGAAAATTCAAAAACTGGTCAGTTCTTTTCATAAATATGGTCGCTCCGCTTTATTGCACCATAATGGCAATTTCTAGTTCAATGTTGCTTCTGTAATCTATAAACAACTCTACACCAAATTTATAAACAACACTCTAAACAATATATTATTTGATCGCCACTCCTCTCTTCCAAGAGACAAAGAGCATAACAAGCAAATCCTTAAAATATACCTATCAGGATTACAGAAGGTGTCGCAGGACATGAAGCACGTACGGTGAGAACGTGAACAAAAGGCTTCCTAGTAAGAAGCGATAAATCACGAATGAGACGACTAAAGCGGTCGTTTGATGCATGAGGGCGAAACGAATTGACCCTGTTAACTTATGACCTCCGAGCTTTCAAGTCTGGAAAAACTTGGGGTGGATCACTATGACAACTAATTGGAACAAAAAAAATATTTACGTTTATAGTTACAAAACACTTTTTAGTAGGTATAACTACGGTACCGACTCTGAAAGTTACGCAAGTAGACAACCAACTTATGATTTACGCATTTATCGTAGTCAAGTTTGTTAAAGGAAAATAAAGGGTACTTCGAAATACGCATAAAGTTGACGGGTTGGCAATACTTTACTTGTTAAAACGCCTCCAGTGAATTATTTAATAATAAACGCATTGTTTTATTATTAATAAATAAAGTGTAGACATTAATTACCTACCTGCATAATTATATTTATGTCAGTAAAAGCACACAACAAATAACTTTGCATAAACCGCAAATTCTTTGAAGTATTTATTAAATGATTATTCATTGTTGTCTTGCAATGACAATGTTCGAAGTTTCAGTAAACATCCTGTGTAAGATTTATAATGATTTGTGTTAGAACTTAGGATTTATTAACAATTCATATATTTATTGTTTCAATTGTGGCGTGTTTTATTACAAACGGTGGGCCAGTGGCGGTTCGTATTTAAATAATAGGGAGGCCATTTTAAAAAAGAAAAAAAATCTTTTGTGAGCGGCTTTTCTTATTCACCAATAATATAGTTTTGAGTCACGTCGTTTTAAAAAGCTTGCAAATATAGAAGACCGTTTCGTAAAGAATTAGCTTTTTTATTTGAAGTTTAACATAAATGAAAAACAACAGCTTCTTCTTTGTGTGCCGTATAAGGTCCCCCCGACGCGACGTTGGCGATCACTCTTGAAAATGTCTCTCTCTCTTGCGCTGCCCGGAATAGCTCCTCCACACTTCTAACGCCGGTCCACTCTCGTATATTTCGCAGCCAAGACATTTGTCTCCTACCAGGCCCTCGGCGACCCTCTATCTTGCCTTTCAATATTAAATGGAGCAAGTGATACTTCTCCCCTCGAATTATATGACCCAGATATGAAAATTTCCGGATTTTTATTAATGTAAGCAGTTCTCTATCTGCTCTAGCCCGCCTGAGAATTTCCGTATTGATAATCATGTCGGTCCATGGGACCTTGTATATACGTAAAATGTAAATACAAAATGTGTATGCAAAAACAACATGTATATACATAAGTACCTCCTACACTAGCGACTATACTTTCACTGACTAATGCATTTTTAAGTATGAAATACATCATTTCCTTAAAAATCGGTACATTATGGAAGATTTGTCATCTGCAGAAAATATTGTATACAATCTGTATTCATGTACTTGATAACAATAACGCAAATATTGTGATACTCAATGCTCACCTAAGTGAATAAATTTACCTACCAATTCAGCTCCCCCTGTAAATAATAACGTCGTTAGCCTTCTCACCCAAAGTTTTATATTTCAACTATACGTATTATGTTCCACTTGTTTTTCCAGAATGTGTGAGACAAATCATATTTATACTATATATTCCATATTGTTTTTATAATTTTTTATTTTGTAACTATATAATATTTTTTACATTTTTATATGAAACATGTTAGTTATATAAAATAGAAAATATATTCGTAGTCCTCCTCACTAGGAGATCCTGTGCTGAGGGGGACTATGCTTTGAATAAGTTTTTCAGCGACTTCTATGGTTTAACTTCATTGTTTGGTTTTCCAGAAACTTCTATGATGTCTTAAGTATACTAGTAAGGTCATTTTCCGACAGTTCCTTCAGCCAACATTTAATGTCCTTAATGTAGCTATTTTCTGTTTTAATTTTTTTGATACTAACTGGGAGTTTGTTATATAACTTTACTGCTAAAAATTCAGAACTTCTTTGACCAAATGCAGAGTTACACTTTGAATATTAAGTACGTCTGTTTGTTTGGCTCTGGTCTTATGAGCATGTCTGCCTCTGAGTCGTTTTTATGGTGATGTACTAGAATATTTTTGGCATAGATTTTCTGTATGCTTGGAACATCAAACTGTTTAAAAATTTCTGTTGGTGACATCCTTATGGAGACCTTTAGAATGGTCTTTATGATGCAATTCTGAGTTATCTTAAGTTGTTTTAAGTGACTAGATGCTGCTGAGCCCCATCCTATTACTCCATATTCCAATCGAGAGTGGCATAAAGCATAATATACTCTCTTTAGATCCCTCATCGACAAGATGTTTCTTAATTTTTTGAAGAAGTAGATGAGTTTTGTTAGCTTTTTTGAGGTAAGATCAATGTGTGAATTCCACTGTAGTTTTTCATCAATTTCAATCCCAAGGTATTTAATACTTTTTGTTTGGGTTATAGACGGGCAGGAACATTGTGGAAAAGTATTTTGACATTCATGTAATTTGAGGGGATGCACATTCATTGTTAATTTGAGTTTTGTGAATGGCAATTGCTGTAATGGCTCAAACATATTATTCTCTATGATTACATAAATACGTCAACGCATTAGATTATTGAATCTACGAAAACAAAAATTGCTCCGAAATTTCAAATATGTGTTCTGAACAACATATATTTGGAATGTTAACACTGTCCACCCGGTCACCGTCACCAAACGAATTTAAGTAGTTATTAATATCTTAAGTACCTCCTAAAAGGCCGTGGCGAATTTGTGGACCGGCCGTTTCGCGCCTTGCATTCGATGAACATTATTTATTTTATTGCGTCAACGTGTTAATTTTGAACCCGCGAAATAAAGGCGAAGTACCTAATTAAAAGTTTTTTTTTCATTTTTGTAATTTCCATGTAAATTGATTCATTGGTCTAATATTTTGTTGGAAATCAGTAGTTTTCAGAGTGCGATGAAAATATGTTTGTATTTTTTTTTTTTTTTTTTTTACAGTGAATACCGCACAAGAATCTCAACTGCTCCCGTCTGGAGCCAGTGAGACTATGGCATCCCCAATTGGGGTATGTTGTGAGGCTGAAGGTGGTGGGGAGGGGAAGGAGGTGGGGAAGAGGAAGGTTGGGAAGTACCTGGCTATTCAGATCTGGTCACTAAACACGGCTAAAGCCATTTTCAAGCAACGTTTCAATTCTGAATGGTGGTCTTACACCAGGGCGATACTAATAGTATCTTCCACTCTGGAACATGCCGCAAATATACTATATATTATTTTAAATGAATTAATTGTGAAATAACACAAATTAATCAAATAAAATTTATTTGCGCATGCCGGGTTCGAACCCGCGACCTCCGGAATGTGAGTCAAGAGTCTTAGCCACTGGACTACGGAGGTCGTATGTGTTCTGTGAATACTTTTAAAAAATGGCATTATCCTTCAAAAATTAACTCATTTAAAAGCATTGATATGGAAATCACACTTCATTTCAGCAATTAATATTAGGTCCTTACATATGAAATTGGCGTTTTGTATGGGAGGAACATAAAGTCGATTTTTTTATATATAATATATTTATTTAATCAAAGTATGTACCATGTCTATGCACTTTTGACATCTCATAGGTATTTCGTCGATCTCTTTACTAAAAAAACATTCGGACGGAAATCAATAAAATCTTTGAAGGCGGTTTGGACTGCCCCAACGGCGTTGAATTTTTTCCCTTGCAAGAAGTTATCCAAATTTCGAAAAAAATGGTAATCTGTTGGGGCAAGGTCCGGAGAGTACGGTGGATGTCTTAGACATTCCAATTGAAGCTCCTCTAATTTGGTAGCCGTCTGTTGTGCAGTGTGTGGTCTAGCGTTCTAACGCGCGTTTGTTGATTTGCTTCACTCAATTCGTGAGGTAAACACCTTTCAAGCTTTTTCACCTTCCCAACTTGCTTCAAGTGGATTAAAACAGTTTTATCACTAACACCGCAGCCTGCAGCTAACTCTGACGTGGTTTGCGATGGATCCGCTTCTACAATAGCCATCAATTCTTCATTATCAACCATCTCCGGCCGTCCCCGTGGACGGCCGGAGACGGCCACGGGTCTCCCCGTCCACGGGGCTTGTTCTGCAGGTCGAAATTTCCAACTTTGGAACCAAAAACGCACTGTGTTTTCTTTTGCGGCACCGTCACCATACACATCATTAATCCTTCGAGCCGTTTCTGCAGCACTGGTGCCGCGGTGGAACTCGTACTCGTAAATAACGCCATATTTCAAGTTTTCCATTTTGTAAACTATGTGACGCAAAAAAAAAGCAATTAAAGAAAAAAAAAAGAATTATAATTTTTGAAACACAAATACATGAGTATATATATAAAGCTGTTTAAATTTGAATTTGGAATTCCTAACCAAAGAGAAGATATTTGAGATCAGAGATTACAAAGTTGCCAGTACGGCAAAACGCCAATTTCATATGTAAACCTAATACAAAAAAATGGCGCAATGGTGATGTTTTATACGTCAATTTTTAAAATTTTGAATGAAAATCCTGACTGAAACAGATGTTTCTTTTGGTAATTAAGTTTAAAATTTATGCCTAGTGAAAGTGTAGCGGCATGTTGCGACTTATGGATTATTTACCGAAAAATTTGAAAAAAAAAATTCTTCTTATACTATGGTACTAAATTCGACAACAAATACTTTATCTCGTTCAAAAATCACAACGTTATAACATTTAAATCTCAATTCTTAAGCTGGACTCAAAACATATGGAGATAAGAAATAGTTATCCTGAAACTAAATACTAATTACAGACGGAAACAAACACCACCAAAATGCACTAAAAATGCAATTTAATATATTTTTTATAATTCTTTCGTAAAAAAAAAACATTACGCATTATATTTATAATTACTTCATATTATTCAAACATAAATGAAGTCCTCGGCACTGGGGACCCCAATGAGGATATCATTATCTCTATTTGAAAAAAAAAAATTAAGATGTTGTAACATCTATTTACGTACGACAGATAAGAAAATAAATTTAACATTTCGCAAAGCACGCGAGAGCGTGAGGGTAGAACACTAAAATATTGTAATTTACTTTAAATTTATAAAAATCATCATTTGGGTAGACTGGGGAGGTACAACTGAAATAACTGCTAAAACTTAAGCTCAATACATACAATATATCTAAAAAAAATAGTGCAAATTGATGAAACAACAAAATGGCTAAATCTATTCAACTTTGTTAAAATTGAGGAATAAGCTTTCATATTGTTTCATTGCAAGTTTAAAAACGCGGACTCAAAAGAACCTAACTTCATTAGCTTCGTGAAAGCCAAGCTTTGATATTTCGGTATGTGTGACACAAAAGCTTCTGAATGAATTATGAACGTGACAACTTCTATCCAATTAGTTCAGCAAATGATGCAGTAGCTTGCAAAACATTACGATTCACAATGAAAAAAAGGCTCATTCTCTTTACTTTGATTCTGAACTTCATCCAACGATTCAAAATAATTTCTTTTATAATAGCAAGCTCAAAGATTTTCAATGATATTACTGGGTAAAGAAAAAACGACAATTTTCATTTTCATTTACAGATTTCTAAGTTCAGTGAATATTGCTTTCGGCCAAAAGGGTTGCTAAACTTTTTTCGAAATGTGTATTTTCGTTAATTATCTGATTCTAAATAATACGAAAATGGTATTTTTGCTAAAATTACTGATTCATTTAAATGAAGAGTGAAATTAGATGGAACTTTAAACTATTATGTATAGCTATTTTGATTATAAATATATAAGTTTTATTTTGAAAATGTCACTATCTTGTACCGCCGCCCCAGAAACCATTTGTTGGATAACCAACACCTCTGCCATAGGTCACCCCAAGTGGTCCGCTATGTTTGCTGACTTTTAGCAGGGGTGCCCGGGTTTATGGGGTGAGGTTTGTCCAGGTATTGGCTGCGGATAAGTCTGCCCACCAGCTGCATGGCAGGCCGGGTCGGAAGAGAATGGTTGAGGGAGACCCTTTGACTTCTCTAGCGTTACTCTCTCGGAACATTGCCTTGCACCGCAGTGGGAGGAATGGATTTATATGACGGCCGGCGTAGTGCAGCGGTAAGGCGCTTGACTAGCATTCCGAAGGTCGCGGGATCGAATCCCGGCGTGGCAAATACATTTTATTAGATTAATTTGTGTATTTCACAATTTATTCATTCAAAATAATATATAGTATATTTGCGGCACGTTCCAGAGTAAAAGATACTCTCAGTATCGCCCTGGTGTAAGACCACCATTCAGAATTGAAACGTTGCCTGAAGTGGCTTTCGCCGCGTTTGGTGACCAGATCTGAATAGCCAGGTACTTTCCCACCTTCCTCTTCCCTATCTCCTTCCCTCCCCACTACCTTCAGCCTCACAACATACCCCAATTGGGGATGCCATAGTCTGACTGGCTCCAGACGGGAGCAGTTGGGACTCTTATGCGTATTCATGTAAAAAAAAATACATCCGTCACACCTGGACACACTGACTCCCAGATTCCTACCCACCCCTCATACCTTTTTCTTTCCCAAAACTTTCTCTCCTCCTTTCCTAAAAAGACCTCCTATACAGTATCCCCAAAGATATCATCCTCATAGAGTGGAATTATTGTCCTCAGGGCCTCCTGTGTGGAGCTAATGTAAAAAAAAGAAAAAAATCGGGAAAGTATTTTCTTTTTAACGATGTACCTGTTATGACTCTTGTGACTATATCGCCCAGCCTTTGCAGCTTAAGGGTAAATAATATAGTATGCAGGTCTTCCGTTTCATTTTAAAATATGGTTTCACACCACTGTAATTAGGCGGTATCTCTTTGACACCAATTTGTGCGCGAAAGTATCGCGGGATTTTTTCCGCGCCAATAACGAACCCAATATGATATTCAAAGGGTATGAAACGTTATAATAGGTTTTTTAATTAATGTATCGCATAAAGGGATCTTTTGTGTGAAGGCCGCATTGTTTGACGCCGTTTTATCAGCAATATGCTTTTAGCAATGTCTCGGGGGAAGGGGTGTTCTTTGATGTTAGACACTTTTACGTAAGGTTAAATGAAAACGGATAGAAGGATAGAAACATTTCAGCACAGCTGAAGTCTCTTGAAGTCTTAGAGAAGAACAATTAGAAATATCTTTCCTCGTCCATGCATTGTGTTCTTTTTTTAACTGCCCTTTTTACAGTGTGTATTTCGAATAATTATCAAAATATTTAGTTCATTTTTGTAGCGCCGTACTCGCAACAAATCACTCCGCTGCAATTAAAGTTTTTTTTTTAAATACTTAAAACTTTTAATGTCCCCGTTATTTGTAAAGCTCATGGGTATGTGCGAGAACGTATCGTGTGTGCAGAACAGTGGAGGTTATCCACCTCTTACCCGCCCTGGTATAAGTAACAGATGGTTACGCCTTCAAGGCTCTCGCGAGATTCTAATTTTTTTGTTAATCGAAGCTACATTTATTTATTTTAAACGAATCTAGACCTCCAGTGTCCTTGCATACGTTGTTAGTAAGCAGTATGCAAGTGCTTAACAGGAAAAACAAAATGCAAAAAATAGGTTAGACAAAGATAAATTAAACAGGGCAAAAGAAAAACTCATTATTGAGGATCCATGAGGCGGCATTGCATCTTTAAAAACCTGCAAGCACCTGCATAAAATAAAGAACATAAGTAATACAATAAACCTCAAATCAATTGGCAAGTACCAACAAAAAATGTAAATGGCTTTCGGTCTGATCATAAACTACACTTAGCTTCCGTGTCCCTTAGCCAACCACTCAGTGAAGCCTCAAAGAATGTTAACTGAATATTTGGGGTAAAATACCCGAAGACTAAAAGAAAATTCAGCGTTGGGTAGTCAGAGGCAGGACAAAGGATAGTCAAGGTCGTCTGATCAAGCCTCAAGCCTGCACATGTCATTGGGGGAGGCGCAGATAGATTTGAAAAGGATCTGCAAAATTAGTAATGTAACTAAAGATGAAGCAGGGACGAGGTCCAGCACACTAGACATGGGCAAAAATGAATGACCGAATTAAATGAATAAATTCAATCTTGTGACACACTTGATCTGATTCTCAATTTCAAAAGGAATTGATTCTTCATTCCTTACCTTTGGCCTTGTATCGTACGATTTTTAACGGCAACATAAATGTTTAATTTCCATTTATTTTACTGTTAAATTATTTCAATGAATAATGTGTTCCGTAAACGATTTAAATATTATAATGTTTCATAGGTATTTTTAAAATATATTAAATACCGTATTTAAATATTATTCAATGGGCGGCGCGCCGCGAAGTTGTCGACGGTATTGTGAACGACTCGTATCCCGCTACCGCCGGCCGCCGTTCTAAAAACACGTAGATCAAAACGCGGCCGCGATTCAGCCGAATTGTCCGAGCGTCCCTTTCACGCAAGGAATTAATCATTTGTCGTAGTCATTGTCCTGAGATTGTCCTAAGGTCCCGGCGCGTCCCGTCCCGTCCACGTCCCAGGTACTCGTAGCTAGTCTATCGGAAATTGTCCGAAGCGCTTTATTCAGGAATTAAAACTAAAAGTCTTTTTCACTTGTAACGTTGTTGTCTCTAGTTAACCTCAGACTTAGAAATGACGTCAGATGTCATCGTCTTACATCGCCATCGATTCACGTCAATCTCGGCTCGAGTGTATCCGAAACGCAGCTCCTCGCGAGTCTCTGCGGGGTAAGACACAAGACACTAGTCAAAAGTGACTAATTCATTGCTCAGTGCCGGCCCTTAATCCGTCCGAGCGCAGCGGTTTACCAATTCCTCGGCGGGCCAAGCCTTCAATTTCATTGCATAGTTAGTCGAAAACTTTCGACATTGAATCCGAACATCGCGGCATCGGCTAGAAAATTGAGAAGCAAAAATAGTGCACTTGTAATCGTTTTTTTGGCACGTATGAAAGATATTGGAATACAAGTACCTACCTACTTTTAGACGTGGATCTTGGGTAGATGTAATATGTAAATTTGCATATATTATAAGGCCGATCAGCTGTTGTCAGCTGTCATAAAATACTTTTAAGTTTAATAAATAAAATAAGTAAAACTTTAGGGGTGAAACAAAAAACTGTTTAATTTAAAGATTTAATTGCTAGCTATAAATACATTTTACATACGAAAAATAACGATACTAAAAAAAGACAAACATATACATCTAAGTATAGGATTTAGCCTGCGAGATAATGAGATAGAATAATCGGTCCTCTCTTTGTGTGGTGCTTCGTAGCCTCCCCACTTATTGTGATTTGAAATGAAACGAAAAAGCGACACCAAAAAGAGACAAACATATTAATCTATAGGTTTTAGCCTGCGAGGTAGTGAGATAGAATAATCGGTCTCCTATTTGTGCGGTGCTTGGTAGCCTATCAGTCTCCTCTTTGTGCGGTGCTGCGGTGTTTCGTAGTCTCCCCATTCACTCTAGTGTTTTTTTTTTTTTTTTTTTTTTTTTTTTTTTTTTTTTTTTTTTTTTTTTTTTTTTTTTTTTTTTTTTTTTTTTTTTTTTTTTTTTTTGGAATTAATTGAACTAAAGGAATAAATAGAAGGAATCAATTCAAAAGGCCGGGGGAATTAGACGGGATCTATTCACTCCTGGGAATCATTTTGCCCACGTCTACAGCACACCCCCGTATGGGGATAGGGAAAAAAAATAAAGTTCAGTTCATCCAGTAAAACATTGAAACAGTTAAAGACAAATAAAACAAAACAAGGAACATGGCATAAATTAACAGGTAGTATATTAATTATTAACAAAACAAATCGCAAGGCAATTATATACATATTTTTAAAACATAGTGAATAAAATAATATAACGCAAATGTAAAATATAACACACAAATCATAACATATAATAAAATAAATTTTAAGAAAATAAAAGAAATAACATATTACAGAAAAACAAAACACATAAATCATAACAAATAAATCCAAGCGGTAAATGTAAAGGAATCATGAAGAGTGTCCGTGAATTCAGAAGCAAAATACACCTGGTACCTAAGTTGTTATACAGCTACTCAGCGACTCTAAGAACAGGCCATCTCTCAACCCAAACTTTCGTGAATTTCCTCAGGCACTCAAAGTTCACCTTATTCGAGACGAGATCTGTATTCCAAGCAAGTCTCGTAAAAACTTGTAAACCATCAATCATTTCGTCTCGAGCATCCGTCAAAATCTCACAGTGCCACAAAATGTGCTCGGCTGTTTGGTCAGTATCACCACAAGCGCAATTGGGATGGGATGATAGAGCCAGTCTGTGAAGTCTACCTCTAAACTCCCCATGCCCAGAAAGCAATTGGGTGATATGGTGGTCCATTAAAAAATATGCCCCTTCCATTCTGATTTTAACTGATGGAAAGAAGGAGAAGGTCCATCTTCCCATATTCGATCTATCCCATCTCATCTGCCATTCACTCAGCGTTTTCATTCTCATCATCTTTAGAAGTTCAGGGAGAGGCACTGCTCCACCAGGTATTAATTCAATACCAAGGTGGTTTACAGGTCTTCCTCTTTTCAGACACTTCTTTGTCAAAACTTCCCTAATTTCTAAATCAATTGGCAAAATGCCAGCCAAAATTGGCAAAGCATCCTATTACACTGTTCTGTAGGCTCCTGAAAGCGCCAGTAAGGGGATTCGCTGGCCCCTCTTAAGCGCTGAATGAATAAGTGAATTACCGAGTCGATGTTCCCATACACAGACACCATATGTGCCACATATACGCATTTGTATAATAGACGGAGCGCAGGGAAACGTAAACCCCATTCAGCAGTTGAGATTCTTCTCAGTTTTAAGAAGAGAGCCTGGGCCTTACTAGAAACGCTTTTAACGTGAGTCAAGAACGAGGACGATCTGTCTAATGTAACGCCTAAATATTTAGTACTCTCTACAAAACGGATTGCAGTATCTCCCATTTTTATGAAAGGGTTTCTACCTCTACTGAGGGATCCTTTCATAAGGAGACCTACGGTCTTATGGGGAGCAAAAGTCAGTCTGTTTTCCTTTCCCCAGTGAAGAATCATTTTCAAACCTTCTTCAGCTTTATTTTCAACTTCTTTTCTACTGTCCCCAGAGACCAAATACAATTTGTCATCTGCGTAATCAATCGCAATAGTGCCTTCAGGTAAGGGTAACCTGGAGGAGTCATCGAATAAAATATTCCAGAAATCCGGTGCAAGGGGAGAACCTTGGGGACAACCCATGTCCACATCTCTTTCAATGATGCAATCACCAAAAGAAATTATAATTTTTCTATCTTTAAAATAATCGCAAGATATTTTAAAAAGTTTTCTTGGACAATTACGATTTTTTAATTTAGTCAAAATCATCTCCCACCATGCATTATCGAAGGCACCAGTTATATCTAAGAAGATACCGATTACATACCTCTTTGTGCAGACCTTCACCCAGTCAAGCGCAGTCATAATGGCGTGCTCCGTGGACTTACCTGGGACGAATCCATATCGATGTACATATGATGGTATTAATGTTTCTCGTAGACGATTTTGAATAATTTTTTCCAATATTTTCCCCAATACAGGAAGAAGTGTTATTGGTCGATAAGCTTTAACATCAGTTCTTTCTTTGTCGTTCCCTTTAGGTATGATCCTGAGCACGCCTTTCTTCCATACAGAAGGGAAAACTCCCCTTCTCATACACGTTTCCATAACCTGAAAGAGTTCTTCCTTGGCATGGATCCATACATACCTCACAATTATACTATTCAATTTATCATGCCCTGGTGCCTTCCTAGGACTCAAACCCTTAATTATAATTTCTATTTCAGCTTAAGTTATTTTAGAAATTCTTTCCTCCTGGGAGAGGATTGGAGGAATCCGTGATTGATTTCTAATCTGTTGGTGGTGGTCGCTTTCCCCAATGACTGAATCTAAGGGAACTAACTTTCCCAGAAGTGTATTGAGAGTAGTCACCACGTTAATACTCTCAACGTTCCCGTTATCATTGTCGATAACACTAGATAAAAACCGATCAGAACCTTTACCCGTTTTTTCAATGGCGCTACGAATATCCCATGGGTTAGAGTTACCAACATCTTTAACCCAGTTATGCCAAGCAGCTCGTTTAGCCAAAAGTACAGCCGATTTAAAAGCTTTACGAGAGCTATTAAGTTGTCTCCTGAGGGTGGATGTCTCCTCCTCCGTACATCCAACCCGTCTAGAGACACCTAAAGCTCTGTAAGCTCTCTTAAAGGTGCCCTTTAGCAAAGTCAGCTCATTCGACCACCACGGAGCCCTAATAATCGTCTTCGGGTTTGTTCTTCCCAGAGCCGATTCAGCAGCTGATTCTACGGCCGCGTTGAAAAAATTTCCCAAATTGTCCGGATCTCTAGCTGCTACGTCATGAAAACCCCTTAAAGTATCACGTAGAGCATCCCCAAAGTTATCCCAATTCGCCCGAGTAGTTTTGAAGTTCCAGGAGGATCTTGGAACTTCGGTCTTCTTGACACCCACCATATAAGTTATTAATCTGTGATCAGAATTAATAGCACATTCGTGGACCTTCCATTTAGAAATCTTGGCCGCAATCGATCCAGAGCAAAGAGTTAAATCAATATTGCTCTCACCATGTATGTTACTGAAAGTAAAAATACTTCCAGATTCATTGATTAAAGAAAGACCTTGCGCCGCAATAAGGTCTTCGACGGCATCTGAACGTTCCGTCCGTTGTTCAAAATTGTCAAACCACATTGGTGAGCGAGCATTAAAGTCTCCTCCAATAACTATGTTACGTCCTTTAAGCGCGTTAAGTGCGCGCGTCAGGCTCAAGATATGAGGTCCTACTGGATTACAATATTTGAAATAGACTGAAATTAAAATAATTTCAGTATCTCCAAAATTAAGTGAAACACAAGTTTGGTACTCGTTTGACAGTCCCACAAGAAGGAGGGGACTGATTAACGAAATGTTAACCAGGACTCCCGCCCCCGGTGCTGGGATAATAATAGAACAGTAAATGGGAAAAAAATATATATTATAACTAGTAAATATCAAATAACGAATGAACGGTGATCAAATATGATTTTAGATTTTCACGGCCGAAAATTGTCAATGAACAAATCCAAAGAAATGTGCTGTTTCAATTAAATGTTCGGCAATTGCCAATTGGTCAGGATGGCCGAGTTTACATACTCGAAAGTGTTCTGATATGCACACTTCGCCACAATCTTCGATTACATATCTGCCTTGAAGATGAACGCTCTCTGTCAATCGTTGGTTAAAACTTAAAACACAGATTAATAATACAAAAAATGACGATTGAACGGTGAACAAGTTCAAAATTATTATAAATGTATCTGCAACACGCAATTTTATCACTATTATTGAACATGGTGACTAAAATTGTGTAAAGCTACTTAAAGCAATCTTACATAAATAATAACCTCATTTCATTTACTTTGAAGAGAAATTTGACAATGCGTAATGTTCTACCGATTTTTCGAACTTGTTTCCATTCACTAATAAATTAAATATTTTTAAATAGAATTGGATGCCCAACATAGTTTGGTAGAATTTCATTGTCAAGATCTTTGGTTTGAAGTAATTCTTCAACTCATGCCGCCTTCTATTTTTTATCATTCTGTTTTTTAACATTCCCGCAAAGAAATTATGTGCAGTCATAATTCAGATAACTTGAGCTTTTCATACACTTATTTCAATATTAATAAGTCAGGTACGCCCAACGCCTCATACGTCAAACATATGTCTGGTAAAGTCTAACAGATGCGTAATTTTTTTTTCAAGAAATTTATTTATTCAAAAATACAAACAATTGACAACAGAGTAAATATTTACGTGTTCAAAAATATATGGTAACATTTCATTCTTATAATTTACAATGTTTCTATGTAAAGCCTAGATCCTTTGAGTGATTGGCTACGAATGCCAGAATGACCTTTTACATTTGACCGGGGACATTCAGCTGTCAAATTTGAAGGATTTGACCTTTCGGTCTGATGAAATGTCACAAATTCAATTTGGAATAGCGGCTCACCTTTACAAAAGGTACTCCAAACATGCGTATCTGCATAAATAATAAAAACATTGCGTTTACAAGGGGTAATTGAATCCTTTTCCTACATATTTATACCCACATTACCTACAATAAATGAGGTTCTGCGTTTGATATTATTTTACGGGTTGTTATTTCGTCTCCCGACGTTTTATACTATTTATTTTATTTATTTATTCTTAGTACATTTACATTACAAAGGCATAATATATTGTCCTCCACACTAGGAGTTCACCTGTGTTGTAGAGGATATTTATCAGTTGTAAATTATGAATTATAAATTGTGAATAGTAAAATAAAAGAGTGTTAATTGCTAATACAAAAAGAGAAACAATAAAAATCAAAATATAAAATCGACTTCAATTCGACAAAAATTATAAATTAAAAGTTAAAAAGATTGTAGCCAGTTTCTTATGTTTTTTTTGTATTCAATAATATTAGTTGTTTTATATTGTGTAGGAAGAGAATTGTATAATTTTATAGCCTGGTATCTGTAGTGTTTTTGTCCAAAGGATGTGTTTGTTTTTGGTATTTGTAGTTGGTGAGCATGTCTTGTTCAAGTATTGCGAGAATTTTGTAAAGATTATTTAGCTCATTATTCCATTTAGGAGATCTACTATTTTGATCCTGGATTTTTGGGGTAACCATTGTGGCTTCTTGAGTTCTCAAGGACTGCAATATGACTCAAAGTAAAATACAACAGCAAGATCTCAAATCTGAGATTCCGAATAATCGTATTTTATCAGAGAAAGAAAAAAAGACAGGCTTAAATTTAAATTACAAACGACCGATTTACGTCGGAATACAATTTTTTCGTATATAAATTTAAAATTTTGACCCAAAAAGCTTACTGTACGATGTTTTATTTTGTTATGTTATATTTTATTATACATATATACCTAGTAAATTGTGCAAGATTATTTTTTTTAATTATCGTTAATTCACAGAAAAATGTCATAATTGCCTCTAAAATCATAAAATCTTGAACTCTTTAATGAGCGTTATTCTAAAATTTGAACTACCGATAAATAAAGTAGCACTAGATATTTTCTGCATCTTTTCATTAAAAATACACTTATTCAGTTTGATTAAGTATTTAGGCCACAAATCCAAATTTAATTTTGAATGCAAAAGGCCGCGAAGCCGTTTCTCATAAGTGAGAAGGTTGTCAAGATAAGACAATCTTTTTTGACATAAAAACAAATTTGGAATGCAATAAAAGCCAGCAATATTCAGCTGTAAGCCTAGAAGATATTGAAAGTGGCAACAACCACTGCTTCGCTCTCTTCCTCAGGGAATCCATTATGCTGCTTATACATTTGCGAGTGTAAACGCAAGCCTACCCTCGCTTTATGGTAAAGGGACGAAGCAACTACAAATGGTGCGAAACGCCGCTTGCGGTTGCTTCGTTCCTTCCCCATAATTCCTGGCTCGGTTCGCGGTTAATACCTTCCTGAATATATGTACCCCTAGAGTGAATAGTTTGAGCATTATTTTGCATGCATCTTTTTAAGGGATCGAAGGAAAGGTCTCTGGAAAAAGATCATGATAAATGTAAACAATGGAAGACTGCTGGTGGTACTAAGTATTTTAATCCAAAGACGGTAACTTATTCTGATCATCAGTAGACTAAGAAATAAATAACTTCTTTCCCTCAGTCAATATTTGACTAATTATGGATTTTATTCATCTCAGTCCAGAATGTGCAGACTGGTCAACTCAAGTCAGGACCTTCTTTAGTATAAGTCTAAATGATTTTAGACAGTCGCTAAACAATTGACGATATTTTATGACTATATATTTTAATTTCGATTTGACTTATCACTTCTATTTTCTTATGTTTATTTCTGATTTTGTCTTTGTTTTCGTTTATTATCCTTTAATCTTATAATGTACACTTTTTTTAAAGTTCGTGTTATTTAATTGCAAACTGGGCGTAATTCCGTTAATAAATAAATCAGATGACGATGATGAAATGAATAACTTATTTCACCCTTTGGAATGTCGTTAGTCTTCTTTCAAAAATCTGAAATTAACCTTTTCTATGTATCTTGTAGTTCTTCGCGTATATTGTACCCCGTACATAAATTAATATCATAAGAAAATTAACATTTTTAATTAAGTACGATCATTCTTTTCACCGATCCTTAATCCCTGAAATAATTCCCTAATAACTCAGGCGGTGTTCGGATTATAAAGTAGTTAGCATTAGCAGCATCTACACCTACCCAGTAGCGGGCTGCTGCGACACCTAATAATAATTCTACAATAATTAAAGTGTAACTGCGGTGGAACTTTCGACACCTCTTCATTAGGGAGAAGAGCTCTTCATTGTGGAGATGTGGATTGTGGACCCAGCATCCATACAAATAGGGGAGATTACAATGTAAAACTTAGAGGTGCGTGCGTTTGGTGTGATAATTTGTTTCGTATTTTTTTGTTCAATTTTAAGATATCTACATCATACACGTAAATAGGTTTTAATATTTGAAAATTTAATACTGGGTAGGTAGGTAATCTTCCATTAGAAGTGTTTTCTTGTGATTGGAAAAAAGTACTTTATTACAGTAATTTATCGGAAATTAAATAATACAGGTACGAGTACATAATAAGGGAACGTACCCATACTACGTGACCCAATTTTTGCAATTTTTAACCCCCTTCCCCCCCCTCCCCCCCCCCCCCGGTGACCACGTGTAGTATATTCCAAGACCCCCCACTCCCCCTACAGTTTTCACGTAGTAAATCATAAATATGGTTTTGATACATTTCTTGCTAACAAAAAGTTTTAAAAAAATTGATTGGCTTATATTTGTCTTTATTAATACGGCGCTTGCTGCATGACGGCAAGAGTGCATGCATACCTATAATTACAAGTGGAAAAAATATTAAAAAGTTAATGGAAAAAATATAAAAAGATTTTTAGATTGACTACTTGATAAAAACCTAAGCCCCCCCCCCCCATTGTAACCAAGCGTGGTATTTTGAAGATCCCCCCCCCCCCTAAACAGGTCACGTGGTATGGGTACGTTCCCTAATATATGTGCTGTTGTAAGTGCATTGCCTAGAATTAAAAGTAAACAGAATATCATTTCTGAGATAATAACATTAAAAATATAACGTGTATAACATGTTAAATCAGATATTTTCCAAGAGACTTTTGCATTCAATATTTTATATATGTGATAGTAATCCAAATTATCATTGCAATACAATTCTTGAACCTAATTCAAGACGAATCAGATGGTGATTGTTTCACCCCGATTAGCATTTCAGGAACATATACCTAATTCATTATTACAAATTACAAAAGCTATGATTAATTCAATAAAAACAGAAGCATTTATTTCATTTGGGAATCTTAACTAATGAATTTTAAATTAACTTAATTTTTTTTCGCTCTTTCTTCGATTATGGTTTGCCACAGGAATCGAATCAGGTATACGACAAACAGTGTTTTCTGACCGACGCTTTGGAATCTGTACAAATTTTATCAAATACCAAATTCGCTTTAAAAATTATTGAATGACCCTCCAACTTGTTTAACCTTCTCTTTCCCAAGGGATTCTCCAATGATACATTTTTTCATCAACGCTATTTATTCTTGTGTTAAATACGCTATTCCTAGGTATGAACTTTGTTAACTTCATTAGGGTAAATATAAATGTTTTGATGAGGACATATATCGAGTAGGTAGGTATTTACCTACCTAACACCTACTATGTCTAATAACAGACAAGATGACACAGACAAAACAAATCAAGAATATGTCAGTGCCCGTTGCCCGTAAAAGCTTTGTGAAAAGACCTGACCTGATGAATCTAAGGGTATTTAAATATAATATTTTTTTGTAATAATACCTAAATATGCAATAAAATAAATAGGCTACGGATCTACGATCTACCAAGGTCTTATAACGGCCCTGGCTACCATTTCAGCGGGTAGTTACACGGTGTCTGAAAACTCGTAAAACAAGCGGGAAACTGGTGAATCTATGTAGGTATTTACATCACATTTTTTCATTCATCTCATTTTTGGGTATCTACATTGTGTTCGAAGTTGATATTTTTAGGTCAAATTTAAAATAAAATGGGTGGCTAAGTAGATCCGACTCCAAAATGTTTGTTGTCAAAAATATTTAAAAAAAAAAATTAAATTGTCAGACAAAAAAAAACCTTGTGTTAAGAACACTTTGCGACTTAGATTCACCCGTTTCCCGCTTGTACTACAAGTTTACGGACACCGTATATAATAACACCCTTTAGCGAAAACTAATTCCTCAGCTCTATGCGAGTAGCAGGGATGAAATAAAATAATTACACATATTAATCAACCCCTATTTTAACAATAATATCTTGCGGTGGTATCGCGAGATGGCGTTGGTAATTATAACCGATGGCAGCGCCACAAATCACCTAGCGGATGGGGGAGGAACTACTGCTTCATCACAAGTGGTTACCGCAGTCCGTAGTGTTAATCACCTCCTTTGTAAATGGTCGCATTATCAAAAGTTGATTACAAGCATCTTGATTGGGTTATTTGTTAATTTATTTTAATCTTAACTAACTATTTATCTAAAATGATTAATGAATAGAAATTTATAAAATGCTTCCGACCAGAAGCAACCTGTAAAAAATATAATTAATTAATAGTAATAATTCATTACAGATCAGAAGGCATTTTTTTAAAGTGAAAACTTCTTTAGCACCGTTGTGATATGAAACTCGGTGTAACGAAAAATAGCGACACTGAAATGAGAATGCATCTATAGGATTTAGCCTGCGGGCGAATGAGTAGGTAGTATAAAATCAGTCTCCTCTTCTACGGTGTTTTGCAGCATATCGGTCTCCTCTTTGGGAGGTGATTTTCACTTCTACCGCTTGTGAATTGCACACTATTTTTTTGAAGTGAAAACTTTTTTTTTTTTTTAATATATATTATCGAGGCTTCTGACTCACACAATGTTATCATTTTTTGCCTCATCTGTTTTTAAATTATAATATTATCATAAAAATATATTATCATTAATATTCTATAACGATCTTTAAAAGGTACTTAGAGTCCTTTTATATTCATTTCGTATAAAAAATCGCTTTCAAAAGTAAAAACTTCTTCAGCACCGTTGTGATTTGAAACTCGATGAAACGAAAAATAGCGACACTAAAAAGAGACAAACACTTCCATCTATAGGATTTAACTGCGAGAGAATGAGATAGTATAAACGGTCTCCTCATTGTGCGATGTTTCGTTGCCTATTGGTTTCATCTTTTTGCGGTGTTTCGTAGCCTCCCCACTCTATTTTACTTTAGTTTTCGAAGGTTGAAGGTTTCACTTCTACCACGTATGAATTGAACACTCTTTTTTTAAATTTCTTTTGGATCAAACTGGCATCTATTTTTTTATTTGTATCATTACTTATTTTAATCGTTTATTTTTAACTTTGTCGCTCTTCCAGAAATCTTTCCCTTATTCCGTTAACCATTACCTAAACGATTTACGACTTTAACCCTTTATTCGCCTTCGTGGCTCTATTTTTCCACCCTTGCTCCAAAGGGCTCAGTACCGCGTATCATTCAAATTCAAGCTTAAATATTATTATTAGTAACACTGGAATTTAATTTCGCACCCTTTTGAGATTAAATGGCATTTTGATTAAGATGTCACATGATTTGCTTTTACTAATTTGTTAATAGAAAACTAGGAGTAGGTAGAAGGGAATAAGGTTTCCTCCATTTCCGTGGCTTATATTTTTTTTTGTTACATTGGCTCTGCACAGGAGGCCTTTAGGAAGATAATTTCACTCTGAGGTTGTGTGGAGGATCTGGGTAAGGAAAAGAAGTTCAGGGAAGGGGTAGCTAAGAGGGGTGGCTAGTAATCTGGGTGTCAGTGTCCAGGAGTGACGGGCGTATCCATCCCTCCAACTGTGGTGCATGGGGATGGGCCGAGAGAGTCTAGTTGGAGAGATCAAAAGGCATCCCCCAACTAGTCTCTCTCAATCCGGCCTGCCACATGGTGGGCAGACACATCTGCCACCAAAACCTAGACAACCCTCACTCAATGAATCCTGTATATTATTTTTAACAATAAAGCCGTTTTCTTTCACGATCATTTCAAAAACTTGCAAATGACCAAACAAAGACAAGACACAATTATAACTAACCAATTATCTAACCGTCACGCCTTTTCTCCACAGGGATAGGCAGAAAGTACTAACCGATAAACAAATCGGTCTTGGCACACACTCATTGCCCCAAACACATTCATGCATTGTCGCAAACGTACTATTTTATTTATCAGACTCTTGACGTGGCCCGACTTGTTTTTGGTTATAACTTTCTTGTATTTGGTTCACTTGGTCGTACCGTGTCTTCCTCGGATGTCCTCGACTTCTTGTACCGTTCACATTCGCGTCATATTATGTTCTCCTTACACTCATTTCTTTTTTCATTCGTTCTACATGCCCAAACCATCTAAACACCTGTTTCTTATTACTCGTTGCGCTTATTGCCTTGCGTTCCTTTAACCACACACAATTACGCCTCACAGATTTCAATTCTACTGCAATCCTTCTTCTAACAGTTCCAAGCCTCACTGCCATATGTGGACTGCTAGCTTCGCATCCTTGGACAAAGAACACTATATTTTTCAATATTATTGTTATATTAGACACAAAAATTTTAACAGTGGGTTGTAATAATTACACAGTCTCCAGTAAAAATGTGTGCAACGCAATCATTGTACCACACACAAATTACTGTAGAAGCATTCTATTCTTAGCCAACGACGGATTGATGAAACAAATGACAATTCTACAAAACAGAGCTATGAGAACAATATTGAAGAAAAATAGGTACACTTCAGTCAAGAAAATGTTGAAGGAGTTAAATATCTTGTCATTTTAACAAATTATTTACTTCAATACTATACTGTTGATCTACAAAATAATCAATGGCCATACGTCTATTGAATTCCTAAGAAAAATTGATAAACTACAAATCAAATATACACATGAGACGAAGAAAAGAAATGAACAAAAATTCCCCTTCAGGAAAAAATACAGAGTCACAAGTCATTGATGTACGGAGCATTGAAGATATTTGTAGAATTACCAGAAGAAATAAAATTGGAAGAGAGCATAAAGGCATTTAAAATTAAATTGCGAAGATATGTGATTGATTTGGTATAGATGGGTTATTTTAATTTTATGTATATATAAGGATTGTATTAGGACATAGATAACTATGCACCTATTTAAAATACCACAATAAACAATAATAGCTGTTAAGAAAACAATTCAGTTAGAAGCTTTCATGCTTTTCTTTTACCTATATAAATAAACAAGAAAAACTTCTCCCAATTTGCACTTCAGCATTTTCCGTAAATTGATTTCCCCTGACAAAAATGACTCATAGGCAACAAGCTCCTCACCGCCTAGCATTTCCGAAATTAAGATAACATTTAACTATGCCTTTTTACTGCCCGTGTAATATGTTTCCCTAATAGTGTCACATAAACCGCTGTAGAAACAATAATAGTGTTTCCCATTTTGCCGGCGATATTTTTATGTGAATGCTTTACAATCCTTAAAAATACAGGCGTAAAAAACGCCTGCGTTAAAGTGAAATTCCTGGCATACCGCAATCCCACCCCCACCTAGCGCCCCCTGGCGGTGTTATATTGAGTCGTAACTTTCTTAATGTGTCCGCCACCCCTCACCCCCCTACGCATATTGTAAATTGAAATCATTTCACAATAGGAACACGTGTGAAAATCGTGTATTAAAACAATAAAATGGCAACGGAAAACATCACAGTGAATTCTAAATTGCATTCAAACGTTAATTCTTCTAGGCAAGGTGATCAATGATTGAAAGTTGCACTGTTTCTTGTCTGTCTAAAAAAATTGATACTTCTTCCCCATTCATCGATTGCCTTTGACGAATTTCCTTATTGTAATCAAAGCCTTTAAAACCTTCGATTTATGGTTTATGTTTGTTCTACTGCAACTTTATTCTTCATCATCTCTATTTATCCTTCTACAAGAGTGTTCTTACCTCTCTGTGCTGCAGTTACCTTGTCTTACTACAATTATGATTAAAATTTAAATTTAAATAAACAAAAATTTTAACAAAACAAAAAACGACTTAAAAAATGCACTAAAAAGTAAAAAAATAATTTCGTATTCTTCTACAACTTCATAATCGACTTACTTTTTCTACTCATCAATATGTAGGTACGATTATCATTTTTGGAATCGGTGTCAGTCATGGTAGGTTTGTAACTACATACATAGTTATAGGTGAGATGTGCTTGTGTCGCACAAGCGACTTGACGAGGCCAGAGCAGGGCCGCGGCGTGAGGGGAGCTGTCAAGTAAACACGCCGCGCCGGGCTGGGTACCTTTGCTGACACCGACTCCAAAAATAACAATCGTACCTACATATTGATGAGTAGAAAAAGTAAGTCGATTATGAAGTTGTAGAAGAATACGAAATTATTTTTTTACTTTTTAGTGCATTTTTTGAAGTCGTATTTTGTTTTGTTAAAATTTTTGTTTATTTTTGATTTTTAGTGAATCCGAAGTAAACTAATTTGTCTGAATGTGGGTAGATCTACTAAACGTGCTACTCATATGAGACAGACATAATTTGACCATAACGACATTAGGGTCAAATTAAGAGATTCGGCCGAGTTTCGTTAATTTGCTCCTAAGAATTGAAGAGTTCCGTTACTCTGTCATGGATCCAATTATCAGAACCTAACCAAACTCTTATCAATCTATCCTTGAAGTACATCCTTTCCAATAAAAAAAGAATCATTGAAATCGGTTGGCGTGATATTGAGTTATTCGTCCATTTGTCGCGCACATACTTTATGCAAATTTAAGACTTATATGGTTTTCTCATGGATGCCATTGTCAAAACTAGACCAAATTAAAATGGGACCACATGGAAAGCACCAGCTTTCAAATAAAAAAAGAATCATCAAAATCGGTTTACCCAGTCGAAAGTTCTGAGGTAACAAACATAAAAAAAAAAAAAAATAAAAAAATAAAAAAAATAAAAAAAATAAAAAAAAAATAAATAAATAAATAAAAATACAGTCGAATTGAGAACCTCCTCCTTTTTGAAGTCGTTTAAAAATAAAGAACGTAAGAATTAAAATTGTTTACACTCTCTGATAGGAGACTTGTTTCCGACTTGTCTTTTAATTTTGGTGTGTTAGTGGTGTTATTAGGCAGTCTTGATTTACTCAGCAAAACAAACATAATTTTAATTGCAACAACAATATCAGTAGGCAATACTTTCATAAAAATAGTATACAAGTTCAACTGCACCAAATTTAGTTACAAGAAGGCTATAATAGCATACCTCATAAATAAATACCAATGACAGATTTTATTATTCTTTCGCTTGGTTTCTATCTAATATTTTTTTCTTCTTGAGTACTGTTTCACTAAATTAGTATTTAATTTGGAAAAGCCTGCCGAGCGATTCTCTATCATTTGTGACATCGAGATAGATCTCACAAAACATAGAGAATGGTTCGGCTGAAGACGCTAAAAACATAAATAAAATATCGTAGTAGACCTTAAACAATTTTGTCACAATGCCTCATCTACAACGCTATAACGTTGTCCTCCTTCAAGTTTATCCTACTACAGCTTAGCTCTTTTTTGCTTTATCCATCAACTCTTTCCTACTTTGACTTTTTTAATTTTTTTTTTTTTTAAAGAAAGACAAACATTCCCAGGCTTCGAATAACCTAACAATGTTTGAAAATCTTCTCCTACCACCACAGAAAGCCGAAAATGTTGCTTGTGTTGTGATGGAGGACTTAGCCAGCCGAGGAATCGAACACGCGACGCCCGGGTGGGACCCAAGCGCGATGCCCACTCAACCACTGACCGGTCCTTTGTTTATATCAATTTTTTTCAGATGACAAACATTTAACTTTAATTGTTGGTACTAGAAATGATCATTTTAAAATTGAAGTGATAGCAATATTACGCCTGTATGTTTTCTGTTATTTTTTATTTATTTTTACATTAGCTAGCTCCACACAGGAGGCCCCGAGGAAAATAATTCCCCTCAGGGCCTACGTCATCTTTGGGGATGCTTTGCGGAGGGTTATTTCAGGAAAGGAATGAGAGAAAGTTCTGGGAAGGAAAATGGTATTAGGGGTGGGTAGGAATCTGGGGGTCAGTGTGGTCACTTATAAATCCATCCCTCCCACTGCGGTGCAAGGCAATGTTTCAAGATAGTACGGCTGGAGAAGTCAAAGGGACTCCCTTAACCACTATCTTCCGATCCCGCCTGCCACGCAGCTGGTTGGCAAACGCATCCACCGCCAAGACCCGGACAAACCTCACCTCATGAACCCGGGCACTCCTGCTAAGTCACCAAACGTAGCGAATCACTTGGGAAGACCTATGACATAGGTGTTGGTTATCCAACAAATTATTCCGGGGCGGCGGTGCCCATGCCCGCCTCCCAAATTAGATACGTGTTTTTATATGTGTATTAAGAGCGTTTAACCAGCCAGCGGACGAAAATCCACATTTCGTCGAAATTTGTTCTTACGATCGTGCACGGCGATTACAATGAGAATGATTAATTATTCTCCGTACCAGCTTTTTTAAATTATAACTCAATATCGAATTTATTTCAATCCAAATTAGCTTTAATTTATAACTTCATCCAAAAATGCTGAAAGGCGTGATGATAAAACTATTAAAATAATGTACTTTTTGTAATTATTTTTTGATTATAAGTATTTATCATGTTTCAATAATGTCTAAATTTAATAAGAATGTTAAAAAAAACCTGAAATATATTAGTTTGTAAGTGCGCAAATAAATACACAAATGGACCAATTTTCGTCAAGAAACACATACATGTACGTACATATTTTTTAATGATTTTATTGAAACTAAAATTAAAATTCTAAAACATGCGTTTGCTAGAAAATGTATTGATTTATTTTACTGCATGATTATATTATTTGAAATGGGTGTGGTATAATACAAAATCTTTTTTGAAAATTTAAGAAATCTGCCAACGACCTATGGAATAACCTTATTATACTAAAAATTAAAAAATTTTCTCAAAATTTATTACATGCGAATGCTAGATAAAAGAACAATCTTTCGAAATCCTTTTATAATTTTTCGTGGAAAAGAGTCAATACGTCTAAAATCTGATTTGAAAATGACATATTTCTGGTTTTCTCTGGTAATGCCCTCTTAATATTGTAGAAGTAAGGTAGGATTACACTTTGCGACATTTTACTCAATCCCCTATTTAACGATGTGTAGATGAAGGATGAACGCACTTTATAAGCTAAATCACGTGAAGTATTTGTGTTCGTCCCATAAAACAGATTACGGTGCACCAATTCTTCACTAGCCACCTCGTAAACGTTGTGAGGAAAAGCAAAGGAAGATAAATATAAATTCGTTCGCCCCTGGAGGAAAAACATTAAAATACCCTGTAAACGTTAATAAATTATGTAGGTGTTCAAATTAAGAAGACACTATGTTTTATTTTATCTTAACAAACTGGACTAAATAAAACATAGGAAACCTAGGAATTTGGACAAGAAATTCATTCTCCGCGATGAGGAAACGACTTATGAAGAATTTTTCATATTGTCCTAAAAAATTGTATGCCTTTTCGGTGGTAAAAATTCATTTTTGAATCAAGAATTTATTTCTATAAAAAACCTTTTAGTATAAGAACTTATACTAAAAGGTTGTAACTTATATATAACTTATACTAAAAACTTTTTAGTATAAGTATAAGAGATAGAGGCGTACTTTTTGATTTCCAAACCATTTCGATGCGCATATTGAGAATATTGTGAATAAAGCTTACTGTATGCTGCTAGGCTTTGTCATCAGAAACAGCTGCGTATTTTGAAAACCTGAAACTTACCTTCTACTTAACGATGATCGTTCTCAACTTGAATACTACACCTCCATTGGACTCCACTTTATGAAATCTGTAAAGACAACATTGGTCCGAAAGAAATTTCTGCATTACCTCAATTATCCTCTCCAACCGGCGAACATACCTTAACTTTATGACTATATAAAGTATTTAACAAAATTATCGACTAAATAAACCCAACCTAATAAACTTGTTAAAACCATCCATAAATAACAACTAGGTTTAAGTACATAGCCGGACGCGTACATATATGCTAGTGTCAGGTACCTATCAAATCAGAAAAATGTGCGAATCGTTTAATCACAATAAAACCTGAAGGTTTCCTATACGTTTTCTAATACAAGCATTACTTTTGATAGAAAATTGAAGGCTGTTTTCCTATAAAAAACAACTACTTACATGAACTTCGTTTATACTTTAAGTACTTTTAAAAATTTCTGAAAAGTATTATTTTTATATTTTTTTACCCTCCAAACTTTTCTAAAAAATATTACAAGTTTTTATTTATACACATTTCTCTAAATTTTCTATTTTCACAAAAAGATACATAAATTACAATAAATTTCGTATAATAATTAATTACATAATATATCTATTTGATTTACCCCCATAAATAAGCAGGGCTTGTGTGTATGGGGGGTGTTATTACATTGGTTTAATTTTATTTTTATTTTTATTCAGTTAAAATTTTCGGTATAATTTTTAAGCTGAGCTTAAATTTTTTTTATGTTACTGTTCATGTTTCTGATTTTTTCAGGTGATGAATTAAAAAAATTAACTCCGAGATATTTATGATTTAACTGTCCTATTGCTTTTTTTACATTTTGGAGTAGTAAATATATATCTTTTCCCTCTTACATTAAAAAAAAATTATGAAAATTTATTTATATGCTGTGAACATGAAAGTTAAGAGGGCATTACCAGAGAAAACCGGAAATACGTCATTTTCAAAAAAGTTTTTAGACGTATTGACTCTTTTCCACAAAAAATTATAAATGGATTTCGAAAGATTGTTCTTTTATCTAGCATTCGTATTTAATAAATTTTGAGATTTTTTTTTAATTTTTAGTATAATAAGGTTATTCCATAGGTCGTTGGCAGATTTGTTCAATTTTCAAAAAAGTTTTTGTATTATACCACACCCATTTCAAATAATAAAATCATGCAGTAAAATAAATCAATACATTATCTAGCAAACGTATGTTTTAGAATTTTAATTTTAGTTTCAATAAAATCATTAAAAAATATGTACGTACATGTGTTTCTTGGCGAAAATTGGTCCGTTTGTGTATTTATTTGCGCACTTACAAACCAATATATTTCAGATTTTTTTAACATTCTTATTAAATTTAGACATTATTGAAAAATGATAAATACTTATAATCAAAAAATAACTACAAAAAGTACATTATTTTAATAGTTTTATCATCACGCCTTTCAGCATTTTTGGATGAAGGTATAAATTAAAGCTAATTTGAATTGAAATAAATTCGATATTGAGTTATAATTTAAAAAAGCTGGTACGGAGAATATCCTGTATGGCCCTAATATGCCCTGCACGATCGTAAGAACATCTTTCGACGAAATGTGGATTTTCGTCCGCTGGCTGGTTAAACGCTCTTAATGGGTAGGTACTTGAGAAAAAACATTTTAAACATCAAAAAGGTAATACGTGAGAAATAGTTAGGATGCAGACGAATTCTCTAGTTATTGTTTTATATTGCCTTGTTGTCTGTATCTGTGTTTTCTCTTAAAAAATAATCGGTCAAAATGGCAACTTAAAATATGAAATCAATTGTTTGGGCCTTCCTATCAATTTTCAAATATTTATTAACTTTCTTGCTGGTTGGGAAAAGCGCACGTGCATTGGGTAAGGTGTCTGGACAAAGCTATTATATTGCGCACATTAGGTGTAGTACATACTAAAAGCTTCGGCGAGCATCCTAAAGCATTGGGTAAATTTTTTTTTCATATCTTGACTGTTTAATACCCCCATCAAATCACCAAATCAACCAATTCAAGACGTCAATATATTTGTCAAGATCACCATCACATTATATTTCTGATGGATTGTTTAGGTTAAGCTTCTATACCGAGGGCTCTAAATTACTTTAAGGAGCTTTTTTACCCTTATATTAGACTTTGCTAAGCCTGAACAAACTGCAGTCGACCATTTGCGGGGCTTTGTAACACATAAAATTGCGGTATTAATTTTATTTGAAGTTTTAATGTTAGTAGTTTTTCATCGCTGAAAATACAAGGGAAGCAGTTAACGTGGCGACACCGCAAGATGGAAGACTTCGGAAGGGCTGAGGAATTTATTTTTAGAAAGTCATCTTGTAAATTACCACTCTGTGTTAAGATTAAGGAGAGGCGATGTTGAATTATTGGTTAGTTAACTGTTAACTCGCTGCTTATTGGATTTATTACTTGCGCTCAATAATGCGTGTTAATAATAACTTGCATGTTCCCGCATACGTGCATATCTTCTACTTTAGTTGTAAAATATTACGCAAGTCTCCGACGGGAGGTGCAGAGAAAATAAGAAAACCATAATAATTACAGAATATTCATTCCCAGTCTTTTTTTCAATCTCCCGCTGCCTTCAGCCTCGCAACCCCAATAGGAGATGACATAGTCTGATTGGCTCCAGGCGGTTGGGAGCAGTGGGGACTCTTGTGAGTCTGATGCTTGCTTGTTCCCGATGACACTGACAATTATGTAGATACTGCCTTAGGTCACCCTAGGAGATTCTCTACGTTTGGTGACTTAGCCCGGGTACGAGGGGTGAGGTTTGTCCGGGTCTTGGTGGCGGATGCACCTGCCCATCTACTGCACTGGGCTGGATCGAGAGTGGTTGGTTGAGGCTCTTCACCTCTCCAGCCGGATTCTCTCGGACATCGCACTACAATTGGATTCAGACGTCTGTCTCAGATTCCTAACCAACCCTCGTACCTCTTTCCTTCTTAGAACTTCAACCCCTTCCTTTTCATAAAAAGACTTTCCACACCACATCCCCTGAGGGAAATTAGAGGAGAAATAAAAAGAGATTAAAATAATTGATAAAATACTTGAACGTTCCCGTTTTAATTTGTTATTTTTTCTCCACATCGCTCCGAGTTCATTAATCTTTAATCTCTTCCTAATTCTAGGTAAAGGAACACAGCGGGTGTTCACAGAATATTACGTATCATTACGTTTATGTTGAAAAGATCAAGTTCCGATAACTTGTTAGAAAATGACATTACCCCATCGTATTTGATGCCACCGAAACCATAACATGATCGGTTGATTACACAAATAATTGCCGCCGCTCCGCGGGAGTCGAATATTTAACCCACATTAAAATAGTGTCACGTGACAAGATGGCCGTCGGATTTCAGCAGAAACAACAGAAATAAACCGCGGGAAAATACAAATAAGTCGAAATGAGCTTCCCCGTTTCTTCTTTTATTGCGTTTTATAACTGCATCTGTTGACGAAAGGCAATGATGATGATGTGATGGCGTCTCACCACAATAATTAAAAATAGAAATATATTTGTTTGGTGTCACGTGTGGCTTTTAGTGCTGGCTTTATGGTTCATAGCCGGGAATGTTTATGGGCCCATTGAAGCTGTTAAACGCTGCCTGGCGTGTCATACATACATATATAAACAGTCGTGGTCACATTACTGGAAACCTCCGTTTTTTGACTTTATTAATCCGCTTAAAAACGAAAAAATAAACATCTTCCAGTGGTTTCTTCAAACTTTTTAGAAATGGCTTTAAGTGATTTATTATAAAAATCTACATTTTCGTAAATTAAGAAGGTCATTAATGAAACAATAACGTAAAAATAATCAAAATTACATTTGTAAATACAACATTATCAATAAAATCGACGGTCCCTAAGAACAATGTCGGATCTGCTAAAAATTGAATATCGACGTATTGGCTTATTTACTGGTTTGTTTCTTTGATCGGGACTATCGAAATGGTAAATTGTAAATTGCAGAGATTAGTCGCTGCAATATGTTATAAACCGAATGCCAAAAATATATTTAAATTATTGATGATGCCCACATTTTTCCATTTCAGACAACCTCATAATGAATTGTTATCACTTAAGACGTATCCAAAACACAATACGCAATCACGAAAGGAATATAATGATTAAAAAAATTATATTTGTGTTCTAGCTGGTTCCCGGCATGCGTTGCAATGCCATATTCAAAGAAATAAATTGTTTCTCCCTGCATTTCCCGTGCGTCCCCGTTCCCTTCCCCTCCCGCGTTCCCCTTCCACCTTCCCCGCCTACCCACTCCCTTCTCCCGCTCCACCGTCCCGCCAAACCCCTCCCGCGTTACATATATTCAGTCCCAGTACATTCAGTTTTCAAACAGCTCGCGTGCCACCAATTTTTTATTTTTTTTTTAATTTTCATTTTTTATATATTACAAATCATAAACAAAAAAATTAAAATAATCAATCTAATTTGGTACCTAACATAGGTATTTATTAAAAATATCTATAATTTTAAAAATCCATAGACATTTCTTTTGTTACAAAAAAATAGCTGCCTGCTAAATTCGCATTCATTAAACGCGCGAACTGTCAAACTTTATTTCTGTTGTTTATTTTTAGGGTGTTGTGCCGTGTTGCGCTACCTCCTCCTTTAGCCAACGTTTCGGACATCGTTACAGTGTCCATCATCAGGACAGATGTGTTGTTGGACACATCTGCAAAACAAAAATACTTTTGTCCGTGAAAATCTAAAATCATATCTTTCAAACTTTAGTTAAAATAGTCGTTAAGTTCTCTGAAATTATCCAATTTTCTGCGCAATTTTCTTAATTTTTCTTTCCGTGAGAACCTTCTACAAAGTATTAGTATGATGAATGAATTAGGTAAAGGGAAACAGGGAAATACATATAGATATAGATTAATTTTATTGAAATAACTTTTTTATTACTTTTGAAGTTAATACACATCAATAATTCCGGCAGTTACCTGTTTATTTTTCTATCTCTTTTATATGTCTTTTTTTATTTATTGCGAAATATTTTGACCAGTCAATACATTTTAAGTATTATATTATTTCACCCGCCATATTAGGAATGTCCCAGTATTATTGCGGGTGAAGTTCACAGATTGAATTTGTTCATAATATAATTAATAACAAAATGCCTTCAAGTTCTGTTTCTTGTTTCGTTTAGATTTATTATTATTATCTTCGTCTTCAATATAATATTATTCAGATTTAAGTATATTTGAAAAAGATGCCATAATCTTACATAAATTGGTGGTTACTTTTCTGTATCGAGACGTGTGAACATCATTGCTCGTGAATAAATGTGTTTCAGCCATAACACTGTGAGATTAAAATATTTCTGACTATCAACTGTTACATGATTGTATAAATATTTAACAAATTACAGCGGAAACAGGTAATTATTTTGTTATATTAAATAAATTAAGCTTATCTGAAATGAGAAATGCGGCGCTGCTTTGAGAGCTTTTACAGATAATAAACCGGAGAGTTAAATAGAATAAGACTTGTTACATAATATAATCATGGTGACCCGACAATTCGTCCTGCGACAATTCATCCGGCGACAGTTCATCCTGCGACAGTTCATCCGGCCGACAGTTCATCCTGCCGGCAGTTCATCCTGCCGACAGTTCATCCCGCCGACAATTCATCCGGCGACAATTCATCCTGCCTGATCATTTAGAAGATTTTTATTAAGTAAGTATGCAAAGAGGATATACGGCCGTACAACCAAAATCGATATACTTATATCTGAAGGCATCTTGAGTGGAAATCCGCTGTAAAAATATTTTTACTAAATAGTTTAGGTTAGGTTTTTTTTTCCTGAATGTTCTTTCTATTATTTACCTTACACTGCGGAGTAATTCAATTTGAAAAACAGAATTAAACCAAACGCTTGTACGCACCGAATGTAATCAGATTTATTTATTTTTTTGTGCAAATTTGTGCAACTTGACGTGGATCGAAAGGAAAAATATTTATAATGAGTTTAGAATGAATTTAAATGCGAAGGAATTTAATTGTGATTGAAGCTAAACAACGGAATATTATTTTAAAATTTCTTACTGTTTGCTTTTCGGCTGGTGAAAGAACACTCGGTTAGGTTAGGTTAGGTTAGGTGAGGTTAGGTTAGGTTAGGTTAGGTTAGGTTAGGTTAGGTTAGGTTAGGTTAGGTTAGGTTAGGTTAGGTTAGGTTAGGTTAGGTTAGGTTGTACGGCCGTATATCCTATTTGCATACTTACTTGAAGAAAAAATCTTCTACATGATCAGGCAGGATGAATTGTCGCCGGATGAATTGTCGGCGGGATGAACTGTCGGCAGGATGAACTGTCGGCAGGATGAACTGTCGGCCGGATGAACTGTCGCAGGATGAACTGTCGCCGGATGAATTGTCGCAGGATGAACTCTCATGGAACCTATAATCATATATGTTATGTAATGTTAACGATTAAATATTGAAATTATCGAAGTTTAGTTAAAACAAAAGGAAATGATCCTTTTACCTGAAGTCATTATAATATCAGAATTGATAAATCTCAAAGCTTTAATATGTATATAAATATCCTAGATCTTTAACAAAAACTGACTGACTGCGGGCTGAAAATGCAAGTAGTTGGGTTGACCTGTAAATTAATTTCAGAGAGAGAAAAAATGCTGTAAAATTTTTGTGATGTCCGAGTCCCGATCTTTCAAGATACAGATTACTATTTTAAAAATAAGATTCAAAATACAAGACTACAAAAACTATGCACTTTTGATAACATTGAACCGGTTTCCGAAACATTCAGAATTTACATCGGGATGGACTAACATTAAAGATCATAATTCATAACCTTCCCAATCACCATGTTCAGTAACTTTGTATATGCTATTAACATGCTACTTTTCACCTATTATCTAATCTTTCTCCTTCCACTTCCATATGCTATACCTTTCACTAAAGCCTCAATAATGACGTAATGACTCAAAATAGAGTCCATTTAAAAAAAAACTATACTTATATACATACCCAACGAGAACCTAATACGATTCTCATCTAGCATTAATTTGTAGATATTTTGAACCCTCGTTTCTTTTTTAATTTATTCAAATACCCATTTACTGCTGAAATCAGCGGCTTAGAACAGTTATCAAGAAGAAAAGTTATAACAATTAGCGATGAACATCTGAGCCTATGACAAAGAATGACACGGCAATATTGCAAATCAAGTTAACCCCTTAACGACTGGCGCCGAATAATGCTACGGGCTTCCCCGAGACTAAATACGTATAATTACAGTGAAAGGGTTGCACACTTCAATCTAGCGAAACGATTCCAAGAAAGAGGATAGTCGATTTAAATTGAAGGCAGCGGCGGTGACTTAAAGGGTTGATGAAAATCTGTCGGCGTTGAATTTTAAACAGAAAAATAAAATGCTACGGAAAAAAAATTACAAGTGTGCAGTTCACACGCGGTAGAAGTAAAACCTTCAGAAAACTAAAGTAAACAAGATTGGGGAAAGCACCGCACAAAAAGGAGACCGATTATTTGAAATGGCTTTAGCCGGGTTTGGTGACTAGATCTGAAAAGCCAGGTAGATTTTCCATATCTCTTTCACCTCCCCACTACCTTTGGCATCACACCTTACCAAAATTGAGGTTGCCATAATCTCACTGGCTCGAGACAATTAGGACTAGTTGTGTTATATTCAGATAAAAAAATTGTATTAAATGCAAGTAGGAATCTTAAGCTGTTTTTTGCTAAGCCGACTGCACGTATAAGTATGTTGTATTTTGTTATTGCCGCATGCTTCTTCGGAGAGTCGAAATTATTGTTAGTAAAAATATTTTTACACCGATTTTCACTCAAGATGCCTTCAAATATAAGTATATCGACTTTGGTTGTACGGCCGTATATCCTCTTTGTATACTTACTTGAAGAAAAAATCTTCTAAAAGATTAACTGTCGAAAGGATCAACTTTCGAAAGGATCAATTGTCCGGGGGGATCAACTGTCGGCCGAACCAACTGTCGAAAGGATCAACTGTCGGGAAGGATCAACTGTCAGCGGACCAACTGTCGCAGGATTAATTGTCGCCGGACCAAGTTTCATGGAACCATTTTATTCATAGACTACAGAACTAGGTTGTCACTCGACAGGCCTGGATGTCAAAAATAACGTCAATAATAATTATGTGGGTCGGCCGATGACCCCATGCATTTTTCTGTCTTATTGGCATAAAAATAGATATAGAATAGAAATCCCTTTTTTTGTTATTTGTACATTTATTGGGCAGGGAATATTATCTATATTTGACAAAATAATTTTTTCCTTCGATCAGCAATTGTTTTCACATTTTTTTTAAACGGCACATTATGTATTAATCCTTTGCGCAGGAATACCTTAAATATTAAAAATATATATCATGTATTTAAGTAGATATAAGACAGATATTAATTTGGGGTCTACCTTCGGCCCCACTTGGCTGCTGGAGACTTAATTAACATTTTTATTACATACGAGTAGGTTAGTTTTTCAGTAAAATGATGAACTTTTTGAACTTAAAATATTTTTACACATATCAACAAAATCGATCTTTCTCATCAAAATCTTTCTGCAAAAAAAAATACGTTGTATAAATATACAATGTTGTATAATATATGTTGTATAAAGATTTTCATTCTTGAAAAAAAACGAAATGGACCTGTACGTGGCTTTCTCTGAGGAAATGGATTAATGAAAATGATTGAATTAATCTGCATTATCTTGTAAATTAAACAATCAAATAATTCGTAAAGCTAAATATTTTTCCATTGTGTGATGTCACCCAACATCTGAATAGATGAGTACACTGTTCAATATTGTACTGCTACGTACTAACTACATTCGAGGACATATCGTAACTTACACTTAATATCCTATTATTAATCCCCGGGTCCTGTTTTGCGGGGGTTGAAATAGTCCCGAGCCCTTGTAGAGACTTGCACCCCAGCCCCATGGCTCTATGGCAGAGCCTCCGTTAAATAAAACGAGCGCCACCTTAAACTCTAACTACCCTATTAACCCTTTGTTGGGAGAAAAATTAAAAATTTCCGCCGCTGATAGCCAAAGATGGTGTGAGCAGGTGGCTGAGGGTGGGTAATGGTGGAATTTGAAAGTAATCACGGTTAATGAGAACTGGTTGAAATTATTGTGATAATTTGGTTACGGTAACAGGGTGAATTTCAATGAATCCGTTTTCATTAAACGTCTTTCGGAAATGATCTCAGTAATTAATTGGAAAAGTCCGGAAATATTTAGAATGTAATGGAAACATTTTCCGCTATCAAGTAATATTTTCAGCCTATGATAATGGTAGAAAAAGGAATTCAAATTTTGTCAGGCTATTCGTAATGTGTGATGGTCAGCCTTTCATTAAAAAAATAAAATTAAATATTATGTAAAAAATAAAACATGGATGTAAATGTGCAAATAATTAACTACCAGATCTGATTAATCTGACCTCCGTGGTCGAGGGGTAAGACTGGAGTGGTTTGTTTCACAATGTAACGGCCGATGCCGCGACACGAGAATGTGTGAACTGTAAATCCTTTTTTTTGATAAGTGAAAGACCATTGATTGTGTTTTGAAATATCGATCATAGGAAATAGGCTACGAAGGAATAATCTTTTACCTTTGACGGCTTCTTGTGGCGCTTCAGGATCGATCCTGGTACTGGCAGTTTCCCAATGTACCGTCACAACGCCAGGTTTTATATAACGACACTTTAACGAGTTCATAAAAATATGAATTTTGCGATTATTTGCGATATTTCGAATAGCGAACTGTGACCAATGTCACTACGAAATTTCAACTGCCCAAGTAGGTAATTTATAGTTGGGTGGCAATATTGTTTAATTTTTCACATGTGGGTAGGAACATCTTCTTCTTTTCCTGGTAGAGACTTTGAGGAAAGGAGGAAGAGAAAGGAATAAATGATTGATGAAGGACTTGGGGAATATGGATTAAGTTTTTTAAAAAAACTATTTCAGAACCAAACACACAATTAATTCACTTAAAATAATACATAATATATTTGTAGCATGTTTCAGAGCGGAAGAAACTCCCAGTATCACCCTTCATAAAAAGACCACCATTCATAATTCAAACGTCGCTTGAAGTGGCTTAATCCGTGTTTAGTGACCAGATCTGAAAAGGCAGTTACCTTGCCATCTTCCTCTTCTCGTCTCCTTCCCCAGCCTCACTACCTTCTTATCCCAATAGGGAATACCATAATGTCACTACCTCTCTTATGACCTTTTAAGACGTTAGAACTCTTGCGCAGTATTTGTATAAAAAAATAAAATAAATAAGAATATTAACTATTGATTAAAAAAAATTAAATGACGCAATCACATCTTAGGTATTTTATTTGTCCTATGGAATAGTTTTAAAGTTACCATATGGCAAACTTTCACTAAATTACTACTTCTCCCTAGCGACAAGTGTTACGGATCATATTCCTGTCAGTCAAATAAAATAAGCGTCCTTTTCTCCGTCGGGATTAAAAAATCCGCGCTCGTCAATAAACTGCCACATAAACATTGATTAGGAAGGGTGTTATCATCTGTTATGGGGTTGATAGGTTCGGTTCATGGTTCGCACCACCCCAATACGGGTACTCACCCCCTAACAAAAGAATTTCATTGAATTTTTATTTGTCTTGGCATATTTTCTTTAACAGTTTACATAATTCGCTCGTTGCTTTTTATGGTCCGAGTTTGTATCTGTCGAAGCTCGGAGCTTTTGAGTGTACTATATAACCGGTGTTTTGTGTTTACTGGAAGGATTTTCGCAATTCATTTCAACTAGTGTAGTGTGGTTTGTATTTGGGCGTGTTTTAAAGCTTTGTGGAGTGCATCTTGTAAATAAATATACCAAGATTTCAATTCTCATTTAAGAAAGTCTCATTCCCCGTGGCTACTGCTCACACATAATCTTAACTAAAACGTCACTGACGCTACCCGATTAGTTCTTAAAATTTCACTCACACTGAGTGTACGTTGACAATTTTCAGATGCAATGTTGCTACGTAATATCGTAAACAACATTACCGACTACCGACTGTCCTGGATTATTAAACAGAATTGATTTGAAAGTACCTACATGGCACCAGGGCTGGGCAGTATTTGAAATACTTGTAATTGAAATACGTATTTGAAATACAAATACGTATTTTGTATTTGTATTTCAATTACTTCCTAAAAATGTATTTTGTAATTGGTATTTCAATTACCTGGGGGTGAGGTATTTTGTAATTTGTATTTCAAATACTTATGGCTTCAAAATACATTTTCAAATACATTTAGCGATCTTAATAATGATAATGAAAAATAAACTGATATAGATAATACGTAGACTAAAAACGCTAGAATCCAAAGCTATATGTTATGTGTGTTAATATTTAGAGTTGGCAACACGTCCTGTGCTATAATAGCACTGTTATTGTACATTTTCTATCATATTTGTATCATATTATGTAATGCTTGTCATTGCTTTGTATTGTACATTTTTATGTCATAGTATTAGATCAAGCACTATAGGAATAATTTGACTGAATACTAAACTATTTTTAAGTTAATTACAGTAGAGCACACTTGAAGTGAAATAACTAGTGTCCGACCGAAACAGGATTTTCTACCGAAAACGAAACCGAATATTCGATATCTGTCTCAGTTTCGGCCGAAACCGAAACCGAAACTTTTTTAGACATGTTAAAAATCTATTGTTTACTGAAATTCGGCTTATTTTTTACACTTATATTCACTATAAAGTAAGGACTTCATAAATTGAGTATTATAATTTTAATTGCGTTTACAATCACAACATTTTTTTACATTAACTCCACATGAGAGACCCTGAGGAAAATAATTTCGCTCAGGGCGTATGTCATCTTTGAAGATGCTGTATGGAGGGTCTTTTTGGGGAGAGGAAGGAGGGAGGAAACAGAGGCCGGGTTCCACAGCCGAGCTGTTGAACTCAAGAATGAGTCATAGAAACGACCCATTCTCATGTGACTATATAGTATATTTCGGATAGCGCCGTGTACGGAGACTAGCATTAAAAAGTAGTATGTATATCAACAGGGTACTTGTGGTTTCGTCACAATTACGTAGATTGTAAGTATCTCCATGAACGGAGGGCATTACACCAAGCACATCAAAGGAGGGACTCTTCGGAAGATCGCTTCCGTTGAAGGAATCTAGATTTTAATTTTTATTTACACTTGTTAAATAAAATTAAAATTACAATGAAATAAATAAAAATAATTGAAGTTTGTGATCACATAAACCCACAATACAAGCACGCCGGACCGGCCAACGAACTCAGTTGATGATGGTGGATGACACACGAGCCACGAACTCACCCGAAGTCAGTCAAACGGTACGCGATAATTCACACATGCAGAGTTTCGGTGCGGCCGAAGGTTCGGCAGATTTTCTGCCGAAACCGAAACTGATGCCGAAACTAGATTTTTTTACCGAACCTTGACGAAACCGAAACCGAACCTTCGGTCGGTCACTAGAAATAACACAAAATAGCGCTATACAAATGTCGTGTTAAAATAATAATATATTATTATTATATTACCACACCTGAGTCCTTTACAACAAATTTTACAAGTGAAGCGGAGATGAGATGTGTCTTTTGAGCGATATGATTGGTCAATTTTTGCACGTCTCTGTTTCACTCTGCTCAACATTGCTTCTATGGAAACGCACCCTTAGATAAGGGCATTTACGACAAATTATTGCAACCAAAGGTTCTACTAAAACCAAATGTATTTTGTATTTTGTAATTTGTATTTTGTATTTGAAAGAAAAAAATGGTTTAAATACTGTATTTAGTATTTTGTATTTTAAATACACGACTTGAAAGTATTTTGTATTTCGTATTTTAAATACATGCGAAAAAGTATTTTGTAATTTGTATTTCAATTACAGCAAAGCATGTATTTTGCCCAGCCCTGCATGGCACACACGTTCGTGTGATCTTTTTAAAGAAAAACACTTTAAAACAAAATTAAAATAATAACAACCCACTCAAAAGATATCTACCCTATGATGTAGATATCAGCAATTGTAACGAAAAAAAATTAAAACTGCAAAAATAACTGAAAACTGATGTGTTTTGCAATGACGTATCTCCTGTTTTTCATTATATACGAGTATGTGCAATATTCTATTAGTTGTAATAAGTAAACTGTTTAATTTTTAAATACAGAATAAAACACATTAAAAATTAAACTCATTATTGAATATAATCATTGTTTTCTCAGTTAGGTAAATTAATAACTAATAAATATAGTAACACAACGCCTCTTTTGAAAAGTCTTTTAAAGTGATGACAAAATGGATTAATTAAGTTGCATTAGGTTAGGTTATGGGCTATTTTTCTTTTCTTTTCATAGCTTTTAGTGACTTTTCAAAGAGGTGCTGGGTTGAGTTGATTTGGAGTTGTCATGGAACCGAATTACACATGTATAAATTAACCGTTGACCGGCCAACTCAGAATGAAACCAACTCAGATCCACCTCAGAAAGGTTATTAAGAGTGATGATAAAAAAATATTAAATAAATGGTTAGATAGGGTAAGTTAGGTTTAGGTTACCGGCTATTTAAAAAATATTTTTTCATAGCTTTTAATGACCTTTCTGAGGTGCTTCTAGGTTGGTTTCATTCTGAGTTGGCATGGAACCAAACTAACCACATTATAAACTGTCGATTTTCCTAAAATAAAATAAAAATATATATTTTGAATTAATTCAAATTTACCACTTATTGAAATATTGAAGTTACCGCAGATTTCTCCAATGCAAAATCATTAGAAATGTTGTTTTAAAATGTGTGAGAAGAAAATTAACAAAATAATTCTGGTTATGGCGCAATAAAAAACGTACGCCTGGTCTAAAATTTTGTCAGCAGCGTCGGGGTTAATAAATACAGCAGTATCTAATTTGTGGTTTGTAACAAAGTATAAGATTTATAACTAAAAAATCCAACATTATATATATGTAATATTGGATTGCTTAGTTAGCAGTCACTTTCTAGGAACATTCTAATTGGTTCTACGATTCTACGAATCCTGACGAAGACTTACTTACAATAAAACTGGAGACAATCGTAATGTTACATCTTGACTTCCATCTAAATGTACCACGATACTCAAACGTTTATTCAGCTTTTATCGAGCTAACTACCTTATGTTATACGATACACGATAATCCTTTCTTCTTCTAATCCTTCCTAGCCCTTCTATTGAAGTGTAGGTACAAGGGCATGTATCTCAGCCCTTCATCTATTGTCAGTCTCGCTAAGTCGCTTACCCTAAGCAGCCTTTACACTGCTGCATCACATACACCAAGTGCAGATCGGACCGCACCAATTTTATCAAATTCCCTTTACGAGGTCATAAAGGCAACGATACCAGCTGAGCAGCGAAATCTGGGGTGACAGCCCTTAGAGATGGAGGAGGCAACCATTGGATATAATATTTAACATGCAGTTAATGTTACAAATAAAATAGCACATTTTGCATTTAACCATTTTAAATAAGTACATATTTTTTTGGGTAAGTGTTTCGTTGTACACGCTATATTCAATCCTTTACAACATTGGAATAATTGAACATATACTTAAATATATAAATAAAAAAAAAAAGGTTTTTATTGAGATTTCACATGAAAAAGCCTTCTTACATATAAATCAATATAAATAAAGAAATATTGTCAATGATTGTGACAAGAGATGTATCAAGACTTAGAGATTATCGTTTAAAAATTAAAAACAAAAAGTCAGCAATTATATTTTTCGTTTTCTTTTTTCCTCACCATAACGAGGGACAGGAACAGCCAATTCTATATTTGTTCATTTATTAGTAATTTGCATGCACAACGAAACATGGACACCGAATTTTATTTAAACATGTAAAAATTCACTGCTTACTGCACAGTACAGTACTATATATTCCATGCCAACTCTAATGAAACCAAATCAGAATTACCTCAGAAATGTCATTAAAATCTAAGAAAAAATAATTTTAAAATAGCCGGTAACTCTAACCTAACTTGACCTATTTAACCAACTTTTTAATATTTTTTTATCATCACTCTTAATGACCTTTCTGAAAAGGTGATTCTGAGTTGGTTTCTTTCTATATGATCATTGTTTTTATAAATAATAGAGATTTATCGTAGTTTTCGACGAAACAAAAATATAATATGTTTTATTTCGTAAGAACAGAGTCACTAATAACTTGAATAAGTGTTATTTAAAAATCTGAATAATAGCATGGACCCTCCGAAGCTTACAAATTTAATAAAAAATCATATACTATCAAGGTCAACACGACAAATAAATTTCTTTCATTGCCCACATGTAGAACAAATAAAAGAATAAGATATTTTTCGTTATTTGTTTTTGGGGTGTTATGCCGTGTTGTGCTACCTCTTTCTTTATCCAACGTTTCGGACAGCGTTACAGTGTCTGCCATGATGATGGACACTGTAACGCTGCTCGAAACGTTGGCTAAAATCTAAAAATGTAACAAAATCCTTGTATATGTTTTTTTTAGGGAAGACGAACAAAAACATTTTTTTTACATTAGCTCCACACAGGAGGCCCTGAAGAAAAAAATATATATAATATTTTACAACAAAATATTAGGTATACAATAATCGGATTTTACAATAAAATTCCTGTCTCTAAACAACTTTTGCATAATAAACTTTTTTAGCTAATCTTTAATTAACGTACGTATATTGCATGTTTGTACAATAAAGGCTTTTTGTTTCTCACAAATAATTCAAAATCATTCAAAGGGCACCATTAAAATAAAACGTCAATGATAATTTATTGTTCTGTGAACTGTTGGCAATCCCTGCACCTGTATGTACAACAGCTCATACGGGCCTCGAAACCAAATGGTCCATCGTAAATGCGGGATTAAAATCCTGCTCCTGGTCGCATCACAGTTCTGACACTTGCGCCTCCCGTTATCCGATTGGACCTTTTATTGCGGCGCTTAGCATTTTATTTACTTTTGTTTACGACCTCAAACACCCCTTTCAAAAGTGATTGAATGTCGAAACCGATATCCCAGATTTCTATCGTAAATATGACCGGATAATATAATATGACCCGGTTATAAAATATTGTTTTAAAACATGGCGTTTAATATTACGCATACTTTGCGCATGAACGGAGACATTTTTTTAATATTAATTTAGGCTTGTATTCACAGCCTCCGTGGTCGAGGGGTAAAGCTCTTGACTCGCAATCCGAAGGTTGCGCGATCGAATCGCACAAATAAACTTTATTTGATTAATTTGTGCTATTTCACAATTAATTAATTAAAAATAATATATAGTATATTTGCGGCACGTTCCAGAGTGAAAGTTCCTCTCAGCATTGACCCGGTGTAAGACCACCATTCAGAATTGAAAAGTTGCTTGAAATGGCTTTAGCTGTGTTTGGTGACCAGATCTGAATAGCCAGGTACTTCCCCTCCTTCCTCTCCCCCATCTCCTTCCCCTCCTCACTATCTTCAACCTCACAACATTCCCCATTTAGGGATGCCATAGTCACTGGCACCAGATACGAACGGCGGGGACTCTTGTGAGGTATCCATAGACATCCAAATTCAATAGACCAGAAATAACAGGTGAGGGGAAAAATCAACTATGGCGGTACGAAGAGGGGAAGATGACTGTCATTGGTTGAAAAATTAATCTGACAGTATATAGGCATCTCGCATTATAATATCATCATTTAGTTCTTAAAAGCAAAATCTGCTTTGAATGAATAGACCTTTTTACATGGGAGCGCGAATTGCTTGCCACGATAATAAAATATTTGCGTAGGCCAAATGTACACCCCAAAAAGATTCGCCCGTTTTCACATAGCAATATTTTTTTGCCGTGTTTAGTTAAGACACTTTTACAAATGTTTCATAATTTACTTACCCCTGTAACCAGCGACGAGCACACTAAGGAACCGCCCACATTTATGTGCACACTGATATGTAGGTATGTTGTATAGCACAAGCTACTGTTTTGGCGTGTTATTTTTTCGTTAAATGTATAGATGTTAGCTTCGCGCTGCCCACGGCAAGAATGATGACGTCACACATTTTAGATTCAAGCGATTCTCTATCCCCTCCACATGGGGCGAACTGGCGCCAAGGAGGAGCTCCAGCCGGTTCCATGGCGAGGGGGAAATAATACGTTTTTATCACTTAGGGCAGGTCCAGATATATTCATATGTCCGTGGAGGTATCACATAAAAAACCCTTTGGCCTCAATTTTTGTTCCGGAGTCGCTGTGCGGGGCTCATGTTCTAATAGCTACGATAATTTTAGGGATGCGTATTTTGATACACATATTATTTTAAAGAAAAACTTAGCTACAGATGAGAACCCTAAAGATATTGAAAAGTCGTTTTGGTGAGGCCTACCTCCAAACGTACGAAGTTTAATCTTAAGTCTTTCATTAGATAATCAACACCTCAGCCATAGGTCACCAAGTAGTTCTCTAAGTTTGGTGTTTTAGTAGGGGCGCCGGGGTTCATGGGGTTCATGAGGTATTTCCAGGTCTTGGCGGCGAATACGTCTACACATCTGCTGTGTGGCGTGCCGGATAGCGAGACAGGTTGAGGGAGGCCTTTTGACCTTTCCAGTCGGACTCTTTCAACCCATCGCCTTGTACCCAGGGATGGATTCATACGTCCGTCACTCCTGGACGCATTGACCCCAGATTCCTACACACCCCTCATAACTTTTCCTTCCCAGAACTTCTTCTCCTTCCTTCCCTTGAAAGACACCCCACACAGCATCCAAGGTGCCATAGGCAGTGATTGAAATAATTTTCCTCGGTGCCTCATGTGTGAACTTATGTTTAAAAAAATCAATCGATGTTGAGAATCGAAGATGAAGATGCCTCACTCCTCACTGGAACCGACTCAGAGGATGGCCAACATAGATGTGAACTGACTGAATGTGGATGAAGAATAAAGCTGCAAGCGAAGGTCTAAAATTGGAATGGATTAAATTGAGATCTAAACCGAAGAGGCAAAATTTCACTCTGGGATATTAGTTCTGTGAAGATGATGTTGATGATCGAGATGCACTATAGAAAAGTTTCAAACCTATTGTTAGAATAACATTGGCATCATTTTCGAAAACATTATTTGTACAAGATCAACAGCACAGCATTTAAATCAAACGTATAATTTGTGCCGTTCCCTGCATTGTAAGCGATATGTTCCCACGCAGGTGTGTTCATTCATTTGTACCCTAGCGTATTTATGTTTCTCTCTCCGAAGAACTGATTTAAGAAAAAAAACTTACCAAGTTTCCTTTCATTGACATAGCAGAATATTGCTTTAGAATTCAACGTAGGTATTCCAGAGGCAGAGTTACCAGGCAAAACGTATTTAATAGCATATAATAAGAATAATATTAATACTAATGTTTATTTCTATTATTATTATTGTACGTACAGGTATTAGCACGCATTCTGCAAAATAATGATGTATATTTATAAAAACAGATTAGGTTTTATTTATTTCAGACTTTGTTTAATATTACGGAGAATGGATTCGCGCATCATTTTTACCTAGAAACTCTCCTACAGTTAAAAAATGCAAGCTATGTTTTATTATGCAACTACCGAGGTTCTGCAGTGCCTCCACGATGTTTACCGAGGGGAGGGTGCACTCATTCCCAGCCTTACTTCGCCACCGACTAGCCAGCTTCTGGAGCAGGATAAGAACTTCAACCAATATCATTGTCGTGGCTGCATCCGAGTGGCTCAGTTCCCCAATAAATGAGCGATGGATGCAGATGATGAGGCGACCTCCATGATGGACGATCCCAAAATATCTTTTTCTTTTTAATTCTGTCTACTTATTATTTATTTTAATTTTATGCTTATTTTTTTGTTATTTGTGTGATGAATTTTGTTTTCATTTTATGTTTTAATTAGGTACTTACCTAATATTTAAACTTTTTTTTTCTTTTATAGTTGTTTATGTAATATGGCAGACTGGGATTGCACTACCCTCCCAGCCCTGCTGGAATAAAAACTTAAATAAATAAAATAAAAAAAATAAATAAAAATAAATAAAAATTAATTGATTAAACGAAGACAATATAAGCGAAAGTCAGTCGAAAATCTGAGAACAGAAAAATCAGAAAAAGATATTGACACCGCTGGGACATATATCAATATCTTTTTCTGATTTTTCTGTTCTCAGATTTTCGACTGACTTTCGCTTATATTGTCTTCGTTTAATTAAATATTACAATTTGAGGTTTTACTCATAAAGTTAAAATAAAAATAAATAAAAAAATTAATTGCTCCACACAGGAGGTACTGAGTACAATCATTTCCGTCAGTGCCTATGACATCTTTGGGGATTCTGTGTGGAAGTTTTTTTTAAGGAAATTAAGGAGAGGAAGATCAGAGAAGAAAAAATAGGGGGAGTCATAGTCATGAGTATCGGAAGTTTGAATTCATCCCTTCCACTGCTACCTGCTGGATATGATACAAAATCTCCCTCAACCAGTCTTCACATATCCTGCCGGCCACAAAGTAGGTGGACAGATGCATCAATCGCCAAGATCTATACAATCCTCACCCCACGAACTCAGGCACCCCTGCTAAGACATCAATTTGGGTGACCTATGGCAGAGGTGTTGGTTATCCTTTTTTTTGTTATCAAACATATATGTATACTATTGTAATTTTTTTTTTTGTTAAATTGTATTATTGTTTATCTTTAAGCTACATATTTAATTTTATAGTTCTTTTTTTTTTACTTCTAATCAAAAGAAATGTTTTTTGTAATATTTTTATGTGTGTAACAAAAAAAAATTATTTATAAAAAAAAAAAAAAAAAAATTCAATGCTTGGTTCCCGGGGCGGCGGTACCCATATCCGCCTCCCAAATTGAAATGTGTACTTACGATTTAGAGTTTTCGGCAACAATGTCTAAACCGACAGGTAATCTTGTCATAGAAATTAATTTTGATTGACGAATAAACAGTTCGCCTCATCATAAGATCTTCTAGTGAGAATGACTTAAAAAACTTTCTATATTTATATTTTTCATATATTATCTTCCTCAAATGTTATACTTAAGTACGTAGCAATTAAATAACTTTATTATATTGAATTTAATTAGTGTTCAGTAACACATACTTATTTGAAATTAATTATAAAGTAAAAGAGTCCTAAATTGCATCCTTGATGAATACCGGTTTCTAGCATATTTCTTGTTTTTCGTTCTTGGTATGGGCTGATTCAGCCCTGCATTTCAGTGAAAAATAGCGCCATATGGTTGGCGCTGCCGCTAATTGCGTCATATTATCCGTATTATCTACTGTGCTAGCATTCTACAATGATAATAATTCTACACCGGGCGGCTAGAGTTACAAACTTTTTATTTTATGGGGTGAACTCGGTAAAGTATTCTGAAGTCCCCCTAGTAATTCCTATTACACATTACACCTCCCCCACTCAAGGTAATCTAATTGGTCTGGAGTTGGCACTGTTTGTCACCGATCAATCTAGGAACAAATAATAATATAGTTCGTTCGCGCTTAGAACTATCGTTTTTACTATTTAATAATGATTGGAAGGGTTTTTCTAAAAATTAAAAATATAATAAAACATACTTTTGAATGTAGCTATAACTTTGTTGTTATCCATTATAGATAAATGAAACAATGTTACTTTGTTTGAACCACTTGTATATTTGTTTAAAGCCGACCGGTTTCGGAACGACCATTCTTTCTTCAGGGCAAACTTATACTGATTTGACAGTTACAAAAATACAAGTGGTTCAAACAAAGTAACATCGTTTCATTTATATAATAAAACACTTAAATTTAACGTACGTTACTATTTCGAAGAGTTTTTTTTAATTGAATTACTCACAAGAGTGCCAAAAACTCTCGTCTGACGCCAGTGAGACTATAGCATCCCCGATTGGGGTTGGTTGTGAGGCTGAAGGTAATCGAGGAGGGAGTTTAGGAAGAGGAAGGTGGGGAAGTAACTGGCTATTCATATCTAGTCACCAAACACGGCTAAAGCCATTTCAAGAAACATTTCAATTCTGAACGGTGGTCTTATAACAGTGCGATACTGAGAGCATCCCGCACTCTGGAACGTGCCGCAAATATATTATTTTTTAATGAATAAATTGTGATAACAATAAAATTTATCTACGTACGCCGGGATTTGAACCCGTAACCTCCAGATCGCTAGTCGAGAGCCTTGCCCCTCGACCACGGACGACGTCAATCAATTGTAAGAAAATAATTTAAGTTTTTATAACCAATTTAAGTTCCACTGATTATTATTATTAGTACTTACCTATCTATGCCTGTATATATTTATCAAGATTTGTTTAACAAACATTGTGTAAGTTTTTTATTTTGAAGTTAGCTATCTTCTTTAAACTAGCCACAGTTAGCTAGGTTTTTGCAAAATCATGCACTCAGCCAAACATTGTCGTTTAAATAATTTTTCAATTAATTCAAAATAAATTACTTTTTTACTTTTATTATTTATAGCAAAGCACCACTATTTTACAAACGGACTACACTTATATTGAAACAGATGCAACATATGCAAAAGGTAATTTTGAGTAAATTAATCTAATATAAGGATCGTGTCATTGATAAATAACATATTGTTCCACAATTTGTCGTGCTAACTATTATAATTGTATTTTTATTGCCAGGAGATTTGATTTTGTAATGCATTTGGCGTTAGGACAGCCCATAGTGCAGTTAAAGACGACCTTAAACTATTTGCATTTTTGGATCAGGTTATTGTACTAATAACTTTTTACTTGCTAATATATTAAAAATAGTAATGTGCCCAAGTGCCGATTAAACGACATTTTTTTTTTAAATTTAATTAAAATTAAATATAATAATGTTATTTATCATATCTTGACATATCTATCTTGGAGCTTCTAAACTGGAGAGAGCTGGCACAAAACCGAGATGAGTAGAGGAAGACTCTTGACGAGGCCAAGACCCACCAGGGGGTGTAGAGCCAATAGTGTTGAATGTTAATATTTATCAAGCTCTGCAAGTATCTTAGTAAGTATTTTTGTTACAGCTGTTTCGGTTCACAATAGTTCGAAAATGGTATTGTAAACCGAAACAGCTGTAACAAAAATACTTGCAGAACTTGATAATAACATTATCAAATTTAAATTTTTAAAAAAAATGGAGTTCTACGAATTAAACACAAATGCAATTAGATAATATAAAATTAAAGATGGAAAATTATGGAAGATTTTTTTTTTCTAAATACCACTTATCCTAATTCGTCTAGTATTTATTTGAAAACAAACAAAAAAGATTTGTCACCAGTTACCAGCATTGTGACAAAATTCCCATGCATTTTTTATCAATACTACCTCAATTCCAAACAAGTTTATTACCTGTCATTATTCGATTGAGATAATTACTACGATGTGGTCTAAAGTCTAAATAATTGCTTGAGATATGTAATTATTTTTTTTAAAGAAGCTCTGAGGCAATTAGGTATGTCTCATGTAAACAAATCAGGAAAGCTTGTACCAATTATCAAAATATTAGAGAGTTTTTTTTGGCTCCCTAAATAAATCACAAATTAATTTCCACCATGCCAGGAATAAATAATTCGTAATAAAAACATACCTTGTCAAGTCTTTGTGTTGACGTCTTTTGAATATGTTTTTACTTACCTACATGCAACTGATCTTTCTGTAATGTTATGTTATTAGAAATAGAAGAAGGAAAATCAGCAAAAAAAATAGCACTAGAAAAATCGCGGGATTTAATAATTGACTTGTGAAGCTGAAAGTATTTATTTATTTATTAACGCCCGTTTTGGGTGCTTTTACATGTATTATATATTGGGGGCTTTTACATGTATGCTTTTACATGGATAGAAAAAATTATAAAGTAGGTATATATTGTATATAACTTAACTGCTTCAGTAACATTTTGTATTAGTTTAGTGACAAATCGAAGATGTCCACTGAATTGGTATAATTATTTCCCTCCATTTCCCATTTCTGGGCAAAGATATTCAAATACAAAAAATATAATATATGATTGAAGTCCGCGCGACTGTTGGCGGACTACTACATATGAAAAGAATTTGTTCATTTCGTTGATTTTTCGAAGGTGTGCATTAGTATTGGTTGACAATATGGTTTGAATACGGAAAGAATTCGTTCAACGATCGTTTAGTTTATTATTCGTTCATTTATTTTATTATCGTTAATTGGTAAACAATATCGGCGACACCTGGAAGCGCAGTCCCAGCTAGTAAAAACTGCAGATACCACATCTCTTATATTTCAAAACATTTGATTCTGGGCAAGGAGGAATTATAAAAAATAATGGCTTTGGGATTGGAGAAGAAATTTACCTATCGAATCTTCTTCTTCCTTTGCGCTGTCCCAACTCATTGCCTAGGTAGGCTGTTGGGGTCGGCTCGAAATTTACCTATCGAATGTTAGTAAACATAAAAATTACTACATCTTTTCAATGATATTGTAAAAATATAAAAATAAATGTAGCTTACGAAAAAGGTAGCCATTCAAAGAATATGTATAGAACGGTCAAGTAGTATGTCAACCGCCTAGTTCAGTAAAACCACGCGCATTGTATTAGTAACGTATCTTCAATCTATTAACTCGTTTAAGCATCTGTCAAACATCTGCAAAAAATTAATACGAATTTCGAGAAAGGAATTATGAATTCTTAAAATAATTTTCGTAATTCCAATATTAAAAATTAAAACTATTGAACTTGAATAAAATGGGAGCAGACATGTTTTTCGGATTCAATTTTTCGAAATCAATTTTTCGAATTTTAATGTTTCGAAAGACTGATTTTTTTGAACAGCAATTGGCCGAAAGACATGTTTTTCGAATTTGTTAATCAACTTTTAACATATATGTATATTTCACTTGCTTATGACTAACGAGATACTGTTAGGTAAGGTTAGTTGATATTATCCATCCTATAATAAAATACTCTTGTACGTATTGTATACGTACTTATATCAATTCGAAAAACTAATGTTTCGGTCAACTGAATTCGAAAAATTGTTTTCGAAAAATTGCAATTCGGTCAATTTACCTAGACCAGAATAATGTTTCGCATTTCGCAGGAATAATTCACATTACTTATCAATGCACCAAAACCTGAAGCTATTGTGTATTAAAGTTGAAAATTTGAATTTTTTTTTCCCTTGGAAACATTTTACAAATAGTAAAAATTGTTTTGTATTTTCAACATCTATCTTGGGCTATTCCACAACTAACTCAAATAAAGCTAAAGAGGAAAAAAATAGTTACCCTTACGATTCCAGGAACATACCTAACTCATGATATACTCGTAGATCCTGTATCACATGATGTCTCATGTTCACATTTAAAAAGGATTTTATTAATCATAAAATAACGATTACAAGAGTCGTAGACACCTGCTCACAGAATCGTCTTGGTGAAAGTCCACCATTCAGAATCGTTTCTTGAATTAACTTGATCCCTATTTAGTATCGAGATCTGAATAGCTAGGTACTTCCCGGCCTTCCTCTTTCATATCTCTGCTTCGCCCCATCTTCATCTTCGTCATCCCTTCAGCCTTAAAACGTACCTCATGATGCCACAGGTTCACTACTATTTACACAATGATTAAGCCGATTTCTTACATATCTCCCTTAAACACGTTAAGTTTTAAAGCTCTTAAAAAATATATGTTATTTCTGAAGATAATATCTAGACATTCCCCGTGCCGAAATCCAAATTATATAAAATTCCCTCGAAAGAAAAAAATCGCAAATTAAGCTCCAAAAATGATTATAAACAAGTTTGTTTCTGTTATTTTACAAGTTATTTGTATGAAAAAATTCACAGTGTTTCTTTAAATGTTGTTTAAGACAACCCCCGCAAGATTTTTGCTCTATTTTAAACGAGTCGTGTTTTATTAAACATTGTCACAATTTTCGCATCGATTTTGTCGCTTCAAATTCTAGCGCGCTCCTTAACATTCGTAATTTCATATCTCTCCATTTTCTTCTTTTTGATCCCGGTTGCGGCGCCTTAATGTAAAGTAACCGTGGTATATTAAGACCAATTCTCTCCCAGTCTCCCACGATCATTAACAATCAACAGCAATAATATATAGATGTCACCAGTCTCTTGGGTCATTAAGTATTGAAATCGATGAAAGCCTCCGGCTGAAGACTGTGGAAGAGTCCTCGTCACTAGACCACGCTCCATTTCAAAATCATTGAACACCATTGTAAATTATTATTGTCATTCAATAAATCAACAATCACTCCCTCGCGAGTTGACAAAACTTGTGTTCGCTAATCATTGCTCAGTGGTTCTCAAAGTATTGTAATGGAAAAGTTCCACCATTTATTGGATAACCAATAGCCCTGCCATAGGTCACCCCAAGTGGTTCGCTACGTTTGGTGACTTAGGAGGGGTGCCCGGGTTCATGAGGTGAGGTTTGTCTAGGTCTTGGTGGCAAATGCGTTTGCCCACCTACTGCACGGCAAGCCGGATTGGGAGAGACTGGTTGAGGGAGACCTAACCTAGACCTCTCCAGTCGGACTCTCTTGATCCATTGCCTTTCGCCACAGTGGGAGGGATGGATTCATACGTCCGTCACTCCTGGACATACTAACCCTCTACCTTTTTTTAGATTTTTACCCTCATACCATTTTCCTTCCCAGAACTTCCTCTCGTTCCTTTCCCTTAAAACATCCTCCACACAGCATCCCCAAAGATGACAGATATTGAGGATTTTTTTCCTCAAGGCCTCTCCTGCGTGGAGCTAATGTAAAAAAAAAAGAAACATTAAATAACTTTGTTTTTAAGAAACATGATAAGTTAACAAAATGAAAATAATTTGTCTTCAAATAATTGGTATTTTGTACCAAAAATAATAATTTTATCGACATTATATTTTGTACTAAAAATCAAAATTTCTTTTAAAAATGATATTTAGTTTAAAAAATTGCAAATTTTTATGTAAAAATAATAATTTTTATCACAACTGATTTTTGAATAAAAAAATCATAATTTTTTAATTTTAAATTAAATGTATATTTGGTTTAAAATTAATTTCGGACCCCTTAACACTTTAAACACCGGTATCAAATTGAAGATGGCACAATTAACCCCGTCGTTGTAAATCGAATCACATTCGACTAAAAGCGTGCAGTCTCTTTGTTAAAACTTTAAAGCACTTTCCCATCGATGATTTGTATTGATTTATGTTCCGAGCAAGCGTGCAGCGTGCGGCCACTTCGCACATATCCCGGGGACATATTTGAAAACATTTTAATAAATAAATTGAATAGACAAGAGTGTTCATTCGATTTTGGGTTGGAAATACATGCGTGAAGAGGTTATTTAGGGCTGGGAATACATCATTATCATGTTCATTATTCTGTTTGTAGTTGTAGGGTAGTGCTTGAAAATGTGTTAAATACTGCAGTACTATTTTTTGTTATGTGACTACCGCACAAAAGTTCCGACTGCTCCCAACCGTCTGGAGCCAGTGAGACTATGGCATCCCCAATTGGGGTATGTTTTGAGTCTGAAGGTAAGTGGGGGGGAAGAAGATGGGGCAGAAGAAGGTGGGGAAGTACCTAGGGTGAGGGTCGCTACTTTTGATGACTTAGTAAAGGTTCCCGGGTTCATGGCGTGAGGTTTGTTCAAGTCTTGCCGGCGGATGTGTCTGCCTACCAATTGCATGGCGAGGCGGATCGGGAGAGGCAAGTTGAACAATCTCGACCCATTCGCCTTGCACCGAAATGGGAGGGATGGATTCATACGTCCATCAACACTGACCCCCAGATTCTTACCTACCCCTCATATCCTTTTCCAACCCAGAACTTCTTTACCATTCCTTCCTTTAACCTCGAGGGAAATTATTTTACTCAAGGCCTCCTGTATGGATTTGATGTAAAATAAACAGAGTCACAAAACCTCTTATTAAATGTTAATTTATGTATATTTTCTTTCTAATTTGAAAACTTTGTTTTTGTTAATGCCAAAAAAAATTGTGAACAAAAACAGTTACATCATACTAAAAAGTTAAAAAAGTATTGAGACCGTTATGATTTTCGTGTTTCTTTCTTGCAAGTATGAACTTACGTGGTACGATTACGTTTATACATCTCTAATGTAGGTGTGCAGATTGCATTTTTCAATAAAAAAACGTGGAAAATAAAGAAATATGTACAAGAATCCAAATCATTGCCAAACCGGGTAGTAATAATTACTCCTATGCCCATATTTTTCTTTAACCTCTCTAACAATTCTATCTACCCTTGTCCTTATGAAATGGACCAGAATATCAATACATCAAAACGCCCCCCGCTGATAACGTTTGGGGTTGAAATTATTTGCCAGCATCGATATTAACATTAAAAACTGATAATTGACTCTCGAATTTTACGTCACGTGTCCATTCAAAGCACGACATCGTTTTTCCCTTACGAGCACACATACCCTTAGGCGGAATTCGATTTGATCAGAACACGTTTTGACTGTACATGTAGCATGTTTTTTTGTTTGTTTTGTTTCGGAAATGTCTCCACGTCGCGTAGCGTTGTTTGACGACTGTTTGACGTTAGTCGGACATGTTTTTTCGTCTTGCTTTGTTTATCGCGCGTGCGAGTTTGTTTATAGAGTCCTCGCGACAGGAGAATGAGTTCGTATTGTTTGTTTGCAATTATTGGCGCGATTGGATGAAGGTAACGACACGCGACGTCAGTTTAGTTTTTTAAGGGATTTGGAGCGGATTGTATGAATTGGAGTGAGAAGAGATTTCTAGTAGCGTGATTCTGTTATTGTATGGATTTAGAGGGCACCCTAATTTTTAGATAGGTTTAATTAAATAAATTAATATTATGATATCTGAGTCTATACCACAAAGTAAAATCTGCCTGCACACAGATGTTTAAAAATATACATATAAATCATTAGTAGGTACATCAAATCTAATTTATTGTTAATGTTAAGCGACTGTTCTACAATTCTAAACCATAAGTTACCAAACAAATATCCGCTTAAAATTAAAATTTAATTTAATTTCAATACAATTAAACAAGTGTTCTTTCTTCCATAATTATCAAATAATAAAGAATAAATTCAAATAACAAATTTTTCTATAAAATACTTTTATAACTGTTTTTTGTTGCTCTTTGAATTTGTTAGAATTTCTGAAGGTTTTTGAAGTGAAAACTCTGGTGATTTGAAACTAGATGGAACGGAAAATAGCGACATTAAAAATAGAAAAACACTTACATCCATACGATTTAGCCTGCGAGAGAATGAGATTGATTATACGGTGTCCTATTTGTGCGATGCTTTGTAGTCTATCGGCCTCCTCTTTGTGCGGTGCTTCGTATAAAAACATGTAAAATAATTTTTTTATTTGGTAACAATATTATAATAAATAAACCCTACAATTATCCTTCTCCTGATACTCTGTATTCGTCTCATTCTCTCGAATATTTAGTTTTCTGAAGGTTTCACTTCTACCGCGTGTGTACTTGTGGTATCTACTAAAATAATGTTATAATTCAATTTATAAAAACAGTTTATTTATAAACAAGTTTTTCAGGCATTATCAAACTGTCTTTTTTGATAATGCCTTCAGAAGGCGAAACAGTTGTCACCTGTAGTAATAATATAATACAGAAGAACTTGTTTATAAATACACTATTTTTGTAAATTGAATCAAAACATTATTGAATATATTAAAGGAAAAAATAGGTTTAGATATCAATTACCACAAAAAAACAAATACGCTTTGAAGGTTTCAATGAAACAAACCTTTCTATATGTGTAAAACTGAATTCCCCGTAGGAAGCAATTTGAAAAAATATACTGATCATTAAAACGCACTAACTTTGAGAAGAGTTTTTGTCAATTTGAACACAGCAGTATTTTATTTTACTAATATTTTAATGTTATCTTTAAAAAAACAACTCTGATAACCATATAATTATCAGTCCTGTTGTCACTGTAATTATAAAACAATTAATATCCCATTTCACACTAGCGTTGTCACACCAGATAACAATTATAAACTATTGCATTTTTGATCGTGTGGAAGGATTTGGTAGCACGAGCCTAACCCTTATCAATGGTGGCATTTTTGAATTTTGAAAAAGAACATCAATCACACATCGCACTAATGATACTAGCTCAATCTTTTCATCATTAAATGTGTACATCATAAAATCCCATTATTATTCTAATCAGAAAAGGCCGGGTAGGGGTAAGCAGTAATTATTTTCATGGGAAGAAGAATCTATGTAATTATTTGGGTGGTTCAGAATTAACCTTGGGCAAACAATTTATCTAAATTAATATACAAAATGTCAACATTCTTGATGATTGTTTGAATGCACCATTATTTTGGATATGGGTTGAACAAAACGAACGAAAAATATCGGGTCTGGTCTAAATATTTGACAATAAAATGGATAATTTCGAGCTCTACAGCCCATATTCAAAAATGAACAAGTAAATATGGGCTTACCCACAAATTTCAAACATGAAAAGCTGTAAATTTTCATGACACCGAAGCTCAAAGTTTTTGCGTTTTGTATCTGTAAAAAAAGGCGAGAATACACATGCCTGTAAAATGGGACAGTAGCTTGCATGCCTGTTAATGGCATGTACAAGTTACTGGCACAATGTGGATACACATGCAAGTTAAACTTGCATGCAATTTGCGTCCTTGCTTGCCTGTAACTTGCAAGACGTATACATAAGCCAGTCACGAGACAGTAAGTGTCTCAAGTCACTCAGTTCTCAAGCTTTTTAGCAATGGAAAACATTCGAAGTGAATTAAATATCATCGTATTGCAATTGGCAGTACAATGTGTGTCTTATTTAATGGGAGAAAAAAAGAAGAGTAATTTTAAGAGTATTTTTATAAAGAGAATTATTGGGGTTCCAAAGACATTGGAATCCTCTATACAAATTAATGAATTGTGTTGTTTTCTCATCTCCCCATCGTGACATGGTGAATACAAAAAACAAAAACAAACACAAAAACAAACCAAAACGTGCGCCCACGGCGACAACAAGTCAGCTACTGGCATGCCCGTACCTGTCGCGACGTTCACACATGCCAGTTACGTAGCCCCCCGCGTCCCCTCCCTCATGTTGCCAGTAGCTGCCTAAAAAATAAATGTTGTGCTATCTACTTGCATGGCAGTTACAGGCATGCAAGTTAGCGTATACACATGATAGTAGCTGGCATGTGCAAGGAGCTTGCATGCAAATGTGCCAGCTACTCTCATGTGTATTCCCGGCTTTATGTCTAGGTCAATTCACAATGAGCTTAGTGCTTTGAAATTTTAAAATAATAAATTAAACTCTATGAAATAAAAACAAGTTATAATACTGTATGAAAAGATGAATTTGTGTGTTTGAGTTTTAAAGCATTAATGCGTTACGCGTAAAAAATACATAAAAAGGTTTCGAAATTATGTACATACTTCCAATATATTAAATGACATTTGATGAAACAGAAAAGACGTAAGACAGTTAGTTCCTTTGTGGACATTCACAAGATTATCAAATTAATTAAACGAATATCAATTTAAAATAAGGGTTGAAATTAAATCTCCCTAATGTGTCATACGCCCATCATTCCACTTACTAGTACAGTAACACAAGTCCGCCCAAATCGGTTGCATCAATCAAAACACAGGACAACGGTTTTACCCGTTCAACATCCATACGACCCGCGACCGTCGCGACGCGTCTAAATTATTCCAAAAACGACGTCAAAAACAATGATGGCGTCGCGAGGGAAGCGGGAAACAGAACGACGCTCCTAATTCAAATTGAAAACAAATGTCAAACATCAATGAGACGGCGCGGCATACACACATTGCTTTTATAAGGGGAGGACTCGTGCATATTTTTAATAAATTTTTTTTTTTTTTTTCAACGTTTTGATACATGACGTGATAATCAGTAATGTAAGCGTAATGAATAAGATCAAGAAAGGAACGCTCCGATGGTTTGGGCATGTAGGGCGAATGAACGAGGAAAGGAATGTAAGGAGAATATATGACGCAAATGTGAATGGTAGAAGAAGTCGAGGACGCCCAAGAAAGATATGGCACGACCAAGTGAATCAGATACTTGAGTCGGGCCATGTCAAGAGTCAGAATAATAGAAGAGCATGTATGAGACGATGTATGAATGTGAACGAGGCAAGGAGTGTGTGCCAAGACCGAGTTGTTTGGCGGTCCGTCCTCTCTGCCTACCCCTGCAGGGAAACGGCGTAATGGTTAGTTATAATCAGTAATATTCACCAAACTTTAAAGGCAGCCATAGGTGAAACTTACGAACGAACAAACGTTTTTAAACTCGTTTCCGACTGCAAATTTAAGTGTGTGATGCTGTATTAGCAAACTTAAAAATATTTTTTTTTCATTTAGCACAATTTGGAAGGCGGGAACTGGTACCGTCGCCCCGGGAACCTTTATTGGATAACCAACACCTCTGCCATAGGTCAACCCAAGTGGTTCGCTACGTTTGGTTATTTAGCAGAGGTGCCCGGGTTCATGGGGTGAGGTTTGTCTAGGTCTTGGAGGCGGACGATCAGCACATACTGAACCCCAGATTCCTACCCACCCCTTAAACCTTTTCCTTCCCAGAACTCTCCTCTCCTTCCTTTCCTTAAAATAACCCCTCCAGACAGCATCCCCAAAGATGACATAGGCCCTGAGGGAAATTATTTTCCTCAGGGCCCCCTGTGTGGAGCTCATGTACAAAAAAAAAGAAAACTTTAATTTGCTCAACCCATTTCTTCTTATTTTTTTCCTTGGCTAATTTTTGCTATCTAATTTCTAACCAGGTCTTGTGTTTATTGTATCCATCAATATTTTCTTCTAATATTCCTTTGTCTTCGACCGCAAAGGTGAAGGGAAGAGGTTAGGAAGTACCTACTTGGTTATTCAAATCTTCTCACTAAACATACATAAATCCATTTCCGCGTACACGTAAACGTAAAATCCATTAAACGCGTACACCCCGAATGGTGCAACGTCCGCTCTGTAACTTTTAACAAAAATGTATAATTATTTTTCGAAATACAGCCCTTATAAATTCGTTGTTTATACCTCTGCATCAAAACTAACCTCACAGTCCGCCCTCCCTCGCCACGTGACCAACAGTCCTCGGTCACGTGACCACCCCCTCCCTTCACTGCACAATGGTAATAATAATAATTTGAGGGGGTGCCGGGGGGCGAATTAAATTAAAGAAAGCGGAAAAACATTAATGCGTTGGGAATGGTCGATGAATCGAGGTGTTTGATTTTCGGATGCTGCGTGTTGTCCATGTCGATGGGTTTAATAATTTCAAAACAACATATATATTAATTGATACCCTATAGTCAGGTAGAAAAAAAAACAGTTCTTATGTCGTAGGTATTGATTGATTCTTGCCGAGATGATTTTTTTTTTTAAATTTTCTTATTCATTTTGTTTATTACAGGTTTGTTTTACATGGTTTTTTGACTACCAAGCTAGGCAAATGCCCGTATTATGGTCGTCGAGATTCATAAGATGTTATATTCAGTATAGAATATTAAGTATAATCTTCCATATATGTAGATGAAAATACAAACATACAGCATACATATTAAGGAAAATATTCATACTAGTATTAGGTACATGATCACATACAGGAAAGGAGTTAAACTAGGTGAATCTTGAATAAATAAAAATAAAATAGAATAACAAATAAAAATAAAAGTAACAAATAATAATATTTTAAGGATAATAGAAATAAAAATAAGAATAATAATAGGTATACAGATGAACAATGGTAGTCTTAGACCCCAAAAACAATATCAGGTATTCCTAGGCAGCGTATGAAATGGACGAACAATGTCAAAAAATATGAAAAAAAGAATCTGCGTAATTTAAAGTCTTGGTTGAAAATTAATTTCGAGATAAGATTTTTTACTCGAGAAATATGAAAAATTAAGAACAGTTTTTAAGATGTAAGGCATTCTTTATAAAATTACCTTCCCTGAGTAAATAACCAGTTCTGTATATTAATGGCATAAAGATCATCAGTTTTCGATGTCTTAATATCAATACTCAGGAAGTTGAACATTTTAGGCGCGATGTAAGAGAACTGTCGCTGGGCGAAAGCTGTTTTTGTTGGAGGTATTTTGCATTTTTGGTGTGATGAATAGCGGGTTGAATTTTCTGTCTGTCCGATTTTATGTCCTTCTCGGAAAGTTAAAAATAAGCTCACATTTTTATATAATATTAGTTCTGTTTTTGACATAGTTAAATAAATCAATTTCTGGTTTATATTGACAGACTCGAATTGCTTTTATGAATTTGTTTTAATTTATAAATTATTATTTTTTATCGGTCTTTCCATACTACCTACTCCTGTTTCTTTTCATAAAATTTCTACAATTTCTTATCAAGTTGTAAATCAGTCCTAAATTTGAAAATGTGACACTTGTACGTACGTACATACAAGGAAATAATATTGTTTAATGGAATAATTGGTACTTTGCTTAGGATATTGTCAATATCGACCAAGTACGGGACAAGATAACTGATTGATATAAAGTTATTCCGTTCTGATTTTTTTGTCATTTTGGATATACCTGTATGTAAATATTTAACTCTAATTGTTTTTTTCAGCCCTATTGGCTTCGACATTAAAATGAAATTATGTATACATATTAATTAGACACCCTCTTCTTTCCAAAATTTTCAAAAAAACGGGTCGGCCAAAGTACAACTAAATAGATTATAAAAGTAAAATTATTGGAAATCTTTAAGAGAAATAATATTATTTCATAAGCCTTATAATTTACATATTCTGGAAAAATTTACTTCAATTTTTAAACACTTAAAAATGTCGGTTTCAAAGCGCCACTAACTGCTTCCTCGTTAGCAATAAATTTTCCAAACCATCCAATAAATTATCACGTTTCTTTTAAGCTCTCAAAACCACGTGGCTATATTCTCACGACTTGACACGTGGTAAAAGAAAAGGGCGTATTAACTGCATTTCAACTAAAAAAAAAACACCTCATTTGCAATTTTATTGCCGCGACAACTTTGTGAACAAAGTGACGACGCCATGTTGAATTCGCTGAAAAATAAGCATCGAGTAAATGAAATAAATTCAATGGATTATGACTCCTAAAGTAACAGGAAAAAAATGATTAATTTGCTAAGGGAGTGACACACAAAGTGAATTACCAAGAAGAAATACTTGAACAAATAGTGATTACTTCTGCATGCAAACCTTAAAGCTTTCCTGAATAATGAATTTTATTGAAGTCATCTTTTTTTATTTCCAAGAAACGAATTAAGTGCACTTTACCTTAAAGTGATAAAGATAAGCGAAATTGACGAAATCGGTTGCATTTTTAAACAAATCGGTTGCAAACACATTATAACCTATGCAGGACTGTAAAGGTAAGAGTATATGTATATACGATCCAGTATGAAAAAAAAAAACAATAATATAACCACTTAGGTATCGCAATAGGCAGCCTATGCATATGGATCAGCTGTCAAATTACTTCTTGGATGACACTAATTTGAACGAATTTCGATGAATGAATAAATGAATATTACTATTTAATCACTGAAGACAATATTAAAGACCCTCAATCGAAAATTTGTAAAAGATTCGGTTACATCTAGGATTGAACCCAGTAAGGCTAAGGTCCTGGGATCAATTCCTGGATGTGATCGAATCTTTTTCTAATTTGCTTGTTTCAAATTTTCGATCATACGATTCGATAATATTGTCTTCAGTGATTAAAGCGCGGGTCACATTATGCTGGTTGCCAGCCGCGAGTTGAAGAAGCCGCTTCTGCCACCCGTCGATCAGCTTGGTGTGACAACAAAATTCGGCACTGGCGTCGCCAGCCGGCGAGTATTTGTCAGCGGCTGACGAAGTTGGACATGTTTAACTTTTGATAGCAGGCAGCGGCGAATAATCAATCACGTGACCGCTGGCACCAGCCGGCAGCGCAGTCTGACCACTATTGCGTCTATTAGCACAGGTAAAAAAACTGAAATTGAGTTGTGTGGTACTCTAAATAATAATGCCAGAGACCTAAAACTATCTCCAGTTGCGAGATATCTTAGAGTAATTTCCAGCTTCGTTTTACACGGGATTGCCTGCCTGAATACTGTATCTTGTTTTTTTAATTAAAGGTTCAACTAATTCTAACAATTCTTGAAATTGAGGGGCCGTCATTCTTTAAACATTTCTGTATGTTTCTGGATCCTCTTCTTTCAGTTCTTGGAGAAGTCTTGACGATGCCCCTAATTCTTCCCTTATTTGTATCCATGGCCTGACCCACCATCGTCTCTGTTTGCGGTGAAGCTGGTTAAGCATTTCTAAACTAAGTTCCCTGACACCCTCTCTCAACAACTGCTTAATTAGCTTTTTACGTGAAACGACAGACGACATATAGTGAATGACTAACTGGAGAGTGCGAGACGCGAGTAGCAGCAACAGTAATGTGACCAGATTGCCCGCCGCTGCTAGCTGGTACTACTACCAGCCGCTGGTAAGCAGCAGCTGGCAACCAGCATAATGTGACCCGCGCTTAAACATTAGAATTTGAGGTTTTACTTATCAAGTTAATATAAAAATATTCAAAGATAAATCAATATTAATTAAAAAATAGTTTGATAAATGGTTAAACACAATAATATTTTTAGTTTATTGCATTCACTACATTACATTTATTATATCACGTTCTTTGTTGAAAGTTCCAACGCTCATAAGTTGCATTATAAAATGACCTAACAGTTTTTGTCGCACGTGTATCAATGCAATTTGTCATTTGCATATTAGACCAATGGAATTTCTAACTTACATGAAACCAACAGTATGAACATTCGACTAATTCGTTGAAATGCTTTGTGGTCGGTCGATTTCTGTCAGAATTTGAAATGTGCTAATTTAACTGACCGCTCTCACGAAATTCCTTCGAATATTTAGCATTCATTCAAATTCTACGATTAGACCAAACCATTTTAAACAAAATGGTTTTCGAGTACTCATTTTTAGAATTTATTAAATTCTGACTAAAATATGCATTGCTATTCAATTTACAAAACATTCCCATAGACCGATCAACAATTTTTAAAATTATTATAAGTTCCTAAAAAAGCTTTGCAGAAAAAGTCAATAGATGTCGCGTATTACAAATAAAATGGATAAAAATTTATCCAGACACTATCTAGATTGCATTTAGTTCGAGTTGAATCTTGTAATCATATATAAAGATAGCAGCCAATAATATGTGCGTTAAGTAAGTGAAGATAATGTTGGTAGTTCTTAGTCGAAGTATGATACAGTTAAAAGTGACCGAATTAATATGGGCTCCGTAGCTTAATCGGTAGAGCTGTTTCCATGTAAGAAAAGGGTCCCAGCGGAGCCAATATCTTTTCTGATTTTTCTGTCTCCAGATTTCGATTGAGTTTCGCTAATATTGTCTTCATTTAATTAAATATTATAATTTGAGATTTTACTCATAAAGTTTAAAAAATTAATAATAAAAAAATTACTTAGTTCCCGCTAGCTAAATGCCCCAGCTTCTTCTACGTTAGCTTCTATTAATTTCCTTTCCGTGCCTCATCCCCAATTCTGGATTCGACATATCTTTTTTCGTATCAACGGGAAATATTGTTCATAAATTTCTATACCCGAGAAGCATGCGGATGCAAGTCCAAAAAGGTGAATATTCGGGAAAGCCAAAAACATTTTTTTTCTGTAACTATGGTCTCATAACTTCTTCGGATATCCACCCTGATGGATAACAAAAAAAGGAATTTGCGATGCGAATAATAGGCAACGCAAAATCTTTTACCAACACAGCAGTCATAAAAATGCTCTACTTCACTCTGGTTCGCAGCATTCTCGAAAGTGGATCAGTAATATGGGGACCCGAAGATGCCCTATATGCAAATGATGTTGAAAAGATGCAAAAAAAGTTCATGCGGTACCTGTACATGCGAGAGTTTGGGTACTACCCTTTGTTGTATCCCTCTGATTTTCTCGCGGGAATGCTGGGACTAAATCGTCTCGACGTTAGGAGAAAAATTGCAATGGTACTAATAGCACACAAGCTGCTAAACGGGCACATTTGTAATCGTGATGTCCTGGAAAGGATTTCACTTTATGTCCCCGATAACTTCACCAGAGCAAGGCAACACAGATTTTTTACTTTTCCTAGAGGCAGGACCAACCTACCAATGGTTACGCCTCTGGGGAGAATGACCTCACTATTAAACCTTTCTTCTGAAATTAACATTTTTCAATCGAACTACAATCATTTCAAGAGCGAAATAAAGGTATTCTTTAGCACCTTTCATTATTAATGTACCTATATAATTAATGTATTACACTATTAACTAAAAATTGTGAAATGTAATTGGATATAATATATGTTAACTGTTTTTCACAATAAATAAATAAATGTTTGTAAATTGTTTACTTCCATAGAGAGCGTAGTAATAATGTTGGAGGCAGAAGGTATTTAAATCCATCTGCAGCCGGATATTAAGTCATAATACTCAAATTGCAACTAAATCATAAAGATGCAAGTCCATATACATCTTTCTGCTTCTAAGATAGTGGTTGCATCAAAGATAGTTGCATCTGTATACATTTTTGAAAATCCTATTTTTCTTCATGACAGGACCTGTATCTTTCTGCCACTAATAAACATGATAATTTACTTCAAGTCTGCATCTAAAACTCATTTCTTCAAATTTTGGACATGCATCCTTATGCTTCTCGGGTACAGATTTATTCCCTCAGAAAATAAAATCCGTTGAAAGAAATTCGAATCTAGCAATATGTCAACTTTATCGTAATTACAGTTTTTTAACTAGATAAACAAAGATACCGTAAAACACATTTTAAAGCTACCGGTTACCTGCACGATGGGAAAGTGAATTCAATCACTAACAGGTAAGTAGGAATTTAGAGATATACAAAACTAACACTATACATTTTTAATGTATCTAAAATCCTAGAAATGCAAACAAAAATCCTGATTTTCTTGAATTCATCGGCTACAACCGTCAAGAGAAACAAATCATACATGAAAAACTTCTCAATAAATATTTTTCGTAATCCTTTTTTTCTCTATCAAAGCCCTCATTTACTTTCTTACATTCTTAGTTGTTATCATTTAGAACAAGTTCTGTTCCTGAGTTATGCTCACAATGCACACAGCTATTCAATATTTGCTGATGCATTAGATTCAATTTGTCCCTTTGAAATCACCCCTTCCCCTAACAATAAAATGGGATGGGTTTTCTTTGTACGATTTACAAAGAATGTTTGTTGTCATTTTGTTGCATGCTTTAATGCAATATAAGTCTTGGCTATTTGTAGGTTGGTGTAGGTACAAATAAAGTCAACGTTAATTCATTGGCGTACGGACTGATAGTAACTACTTCCACCGCTGATTCTAATTTAGTTCAAACTCACTTCAGTGTCGCCAACATGCAAAAAAAAGTGAACACCGCACAAGAGTCCCAACAGCTGCCAACCATCTTGATCCAGTGGGACTATGGCATCCCAAATTGGTTATGTTGTGAGGCTGAAGGTAGAGCGGAGGGGAATGAGATGGGGAAGAGGATAGTAAGAAAGTAACTGCTTATTCAGATCACGGTTACCACTAAAGATGGCTAAAGCCATTTACGGCAACGTTTCAGTTCTGAATGGTGGTCTTACACCAGGGCGATATTGAAAGTATCTTCCACTCTGAGCCTATACTCTGTTTATTACTTCAAATGACTAAATTGTGAAATAACACAAACTAATTAAAAAAAAACACGTGGGCGCGCTGGGATTTGAACCCGTGTCCTCCGAGCGTTAACTCTGGCCGACGTCACCATTAAATAAAAAAGCATGAAGTAATCTCTGCTAGGCGTTGAGTAGTGTTGATGAAAATGAATTCTCCGGTGAAATAACATCTGTGTGAAGAATATCTGTGTGTATTCCATATCTAAGTCTATATAATATCTTATACATCGATGTTTTTTCTTCGTGAAGGCGAGCGTAAGTAATCTTCTTTGTTATTTACTCGTATGGTGAATTGACAAAATGTGCGTCATAATAAAATTATATGCGATTAATGAACGGTACCTACCGATAAATTACTCGTACTTTGCTTTAAAGATTTTATTTAATCGTTGTAAGGTTAGCGCGATTATGGCACCACCTTACGTGGGTTAGAGTGAAATTTAATGTTCACTCTAAACGAACTACGCCTGTGGATCTCGATATGATACGTTTACTGGAACAAATAGCAAAGGTATTTCACAAGGGTACTTACGATAGTTTGATGGCAATCTTGCCCGGTTTGGGGATCCCTCGTGGTCGATTGGCTATTTCTGGACGAACCATAGGCAGTTGTTAGTCAGTTTTATTCCGATTGAGATGAATTACCGGCGGTAAATTCACTATGCGAGTCTGGTACGGTTGACACAAACGTTACGATGAGAAGACTGAAGAAAAACAAACACTTGTTTTGGCTCCTTAACAAAGGCTGTCAACCGGCAGTTATCGGCTAGTGTAAGCACCCAATGTGCAAAATTCACTAATAGGTTTGAATTTTGGCCTTTGTGTGTGAAACAAAACAAACCTATGGAGATCCAATTATGAAACAATCTTAATGATAATTCTTATTCAATTAGATAAAAAAAATTCAGAGTCACAAAGTGGATGCCACTATTGAAAGGGCAGATGGAACTCCTTTGGAGATGTGTGTGTGCGTATTGTTTAACCCCTATGGTACATTAATATATCATTAACGGTAATGAAATACATTAAAAACTTCTAAAACCTAGCTCCTACACCATGTAAACTGCAGTACACTATTGTGCAATATTTTACGGTTTTTCTTTTCAAATAATTTTATTTAATTCGCTAGTAGCACAACCATCTTGGTCTTGCTATTGTTAGAAGATAACTGATCCAATTGAAGATATTAAGTAATTTATGTAAATTTAATGATTTTGAAATGGGGTGTAGAAAATCTTGGATTAAGGCAACTAAAATAATTCACTTTAGACAAAAAATGCCCTCGTTTCTAGCAAACCGAAAAAAACCCACAAAAAATAATACTTCTCACCCTTTAACTACGTAATTCCAAAACAACTGCTCCCATTTCGCCTTTGATTATTTCAATATTTTATTTTATCATTCGCAACCTGTCAGTCACAGCGAGGCGTTATTTTGTATGATCCTTTCAAATTGCTCGTAAATAACACTGAAATGAACGATATTTGGGCTAGGAAATTGAATCGGAGGCCGGGGTTTCAAATCCTGGCCGCAATAACTGTCCCTGTAAGTTACAGGGTACACGCCCACCGTGCATATTATTGGCAGAGATAATCAGACTGCGGCTGGGGTAGGAGACGCTTAAAGGGTTAAATCTAGACAATTTGGAATTAAATTAGTAAGAATTATTGTATAACTGTTGTGGTCTGAGGGGATGATGAACGAATAATAAGAAGAAAAAGGTCTTCAACCATACTGGAGGGAAAAAGTCAGACCGCATTGGGAATGTCCTTGGTATCAGTATCGTGCTGCAGAGTGCGAGGAATAATCTTGTAGCCTCGTCAAGATTACGAATGCTATGTGTGTTGTAAGCAGGATATAAGAAATCGCATCCAATGCAAGTCAATACTTTGTAAACATTTAATATAATCTTCTCAAAAGGAACCAGCAAGACACAAATGTTTACTATTTTGGAAACTTATGGGAGTACTCATTGAACCTAAAAATAATGGGATTCGTTGGCTGTATACCGCAGTAAGCAGTTTATATTTTCTATATTAACTGACGCCGGCGTGGTCTAAGGGGTAAGGCTCTTGACTCGAAATCCGAAGGTCGCGGGATCGAATCCCATCGTGGGCAAATAAATTTTATTTGATTAATTTTCGCTATTTCACAATTAATTCATTTAAAAAATATATATAGGATATTTGTGACACGTTCCAGAGTGGAAGATACTCTCAGTATCACCCTAGGGAAGACCACCATTCAGAATTTTTGAAATGTTTCTTGAAGCGTCTTTAGTCTAAGGTAATAAGACCGGGATAGCCAGGTTATTCTCAACCTTCCTCTTTCACATCTCCTTTAACCTCCCCAACATACCCTAATTGGGGATGCCATAGTCTAACTGGCTCCACATGGGAGCAGCTATGACTCTTGTTGAGATATTAAAAAAAATAGGATTCGACAAAAATTTTGCTGAACATTTTCTTCTGCAAAGATGAAGAACTTAGCTGGCAGACAATTGACCCCGCCACGCCTGGGTGGTTAAAATAAGGATCAGTTTGTTTAGGTCAAACATGTTATGCTTCTAGAAAGTTTTGCTTAAAAAAAAACATTAAAACTAGTTCTGTTTCATTGGAAAGAAATTGTTCGTATGTATTTTTTATTATACCCGTAAAAGAAAAAGAAAAAATTAATTAAATATTATTAAAGTATTTTTACTTATATTTATCCCCATTCGATCTTGAACCATGCAACATCGTAACATCGTGCTGAATCACATGTAATCCTCATTGTAATGTCATACATAACACAGCCAGCCGCGTTTAAGTACAATTCGGGTAGGTACGAGGGGTAGGTCCGAATGAAACTACCCTTAGGAAGGTATTCAGAATCTGCATGTACCAATCACATTTAATATGCAGATTAAATACCTACTTGTAGGTCAATAATTGATTATGTGGTATATAACGTTGGAATATTATATAGGAAGGGTTTAATTAATTATCCTCATACGACCCACAAGCATCTGAAGGGGAAAGGGCTGTGTTTGGAAAAGTTGGTGTTTTCTCTCACAAACGGATTGAAGTAACATTACATTTTTATAAAATTTATTACTTTATGAAGTTTTGTATTGAATGCAATCTTATACGATGGACAACGCAATACGCAAAATACAAATAACTCACATTGCTTGTTATTATTTATTTTTATGGCTTCGCAACCGGGCTAGAAAAGAAGAAGATTGAGAGATACAGAGAGCGAGGAGAGTTAGAGGAGAGCGCTAACATTTACAGATACAAAATCGATGCGATAATTGCGAAAATGTTTAATAAAACACGACTCGTTTAAAATAGAGCTAAAATCTCGCGGGCATTGTCTTAAACAGCATTTAAAGAAACACTGTGAATTTTTTCATACGGATAACGTAAAATAACTGAAACAAACGTGTTGATAATAATTTTTGGAGCATACTTTGCGATTTTTTTCTATCGAGGGAATTTTATATAATATGCGTTTCGGCACGGGCAATTTCTAGATATTATCTTCAAGAATAACATATATTTTTTTTAAAGCTTTAAAACTTAACGTGTTTAAGGGAGATATGTAAGAAATCGGTAGAAATTCGGGTTGCGGGCCCTTAAACAGATATTATTTTTTTAAGCTCTCATTCACGGTGGAGGTATATATTTAGGTACAAGTATATTATATCCCTCCGGGTCTATGTCATCTTAGGGGATGCTGTGTGGAGGGTTTTTTTAAGGAAGGGAAGGATATGAAATTCTGGGAAGAAAAAATGTATGAGGGGTGGGTAGGAAATCTGAATCCGTCTCTCCAACTGTGGTGCAAGGCGATGGGTCGAGTGAGTCTGGCTGGAGAGTCCTTCGCCCAGTCTCTCTCGATCTGGCCCGCCACGCAGCAGGTGGGCCAGACGCATCCGCCGCCAAGACCTGGACAATGAACCCATGAACCCGGGCACCCCTGCCATGTCACCAAACGTGGTGAACCACTTGGGGAGACCTACGACGGAGGTGTTGGTTACCCAATAAATGGTTCCCGGGGCGGCGGTACCCATACCCGCCTCCCAAATTGAAACATGTATAAGTTATGTGCAGGCTTTATTTGGAACTGAAGTTTTTTTTTTGTTTTTTTACATGAGCTCCACACGGGAGGCCCTGAGGAACATAATTTCCCTCAGGGCCTGTCATCTTTATGCTCACCTATGATGCTGTGTGGAGGGTTTTTTAAGGAAAGGAAGGAGAGGAGAGTTCTGGGAAGGAAAAGGGTTTAAGGGGTGGGTAGGAATCTTGGGTTCAGTATGTCCTGGTCATCCGCCTCCAAGACCTAGACAAACCTCACCCCATGAACCCGGGCACCCCTGCTAAATCACCAAACGTAGCGAACCACTTGGGGTGACCTATGGCAGGGTGACCTATATTATCCAATAAAGGTTCCCGGTACGTAAGTGGGTACGTATGTGTCGGAATTTAACTAGTACGCTAATACTACTCAGGTACTTATCTAAAATTTGTATGCAGGTTTGCAAAACGCATAAAATCCAATTATGGATCATTAGGTTGGTTTATACAGGGATAATTGGAAATTATGTCAATACATCAGAAGCGCGTTCAAACTATCAATTCAAAATTTTGCATATTTTATATAAATACTTTGCCAAATATGCTTTCATCAACTGCAATCGTCATCAATAATTGTCTAATGAACGGGAAATTTTCTAGAACATTTAACGAAGCAATTTGACGTGAGTGCTTTAATGAAAGCTCGAATATACTCCTATGTAAACAATTTAAAATAAAAATGAATGATGATAATAAAATTAGCATATGCATAGGAGTTAAGTGCATTACTGATTTGCATACAGCCTCAGCGCGAACAGACATAAATACTCGTGCATTTCGTATGTTTGTCGCCGATATATTTCTAAACAAATATCCTGAACACATCAACAAATTAAGCGTAGGTAATGTAAATGGCAAATTGTGTTATATACACAGTAAAAATATTTTACATGCATACTTTAGCTAACACTGAAACATTATGATAAACTTTTATAGTCTTTTTAAAAGTGCTCAAGGAATTAGATGTTCGGGAAGGCTATTAAATACATTAGTGGAGTCTGATAAAAATAATTTCTTTGACCAAAAGAAGGTTTAGTTCGAATTGCTCGAAATGCTTTTCAAATTCGTGTAAAAAGCTAAAAGTGCCTAAGTTAGATTGTGATAATTGATACATGTATCAAAAAGCTCTCCAAAATTACCTTTATTTATGCTATGAATACCAATGCTAGGTTCTTGAATAAGTCAGGTTCCCCTCATACGTCATACATACGTCTGGTAATGTTATATTGTCATGAAAACAAGCTTATGGGTCCGAGTGGTTACGGTTATTGCCAATCTTCTGATGAGTTAGTAAAATATCGTTGAAACATTTTTATTACGATTAATCAGATCTAAATAGTGAAATATTTGCTTTCTAATAATTTCTCTTTCCCCTACATTGTTGATCATCAAAACAATTCTTAAAAAATGGAGATGCAATATTTCAGGTGGTACACGAAAAATGAATATCTTATGTAGTATTACATAATATGAGAAAGGCAAATTATTAATCACGCCAAATTGGCTATAATCGTGTTATACTGTCACTTATAAAAAGCAAATTATCAGCAATATTTCCATCATTGCCAGTTGAAGATCTTCCTCGTTTTCTATCACCTTTCTAATAATAGAAGAAAACGAAGATACGAAGCTAACAAAACAAATTTGTATTCAAATGGAATGATTGCAACCAACCGTTCAATCAATCCCATAATTATAACAAAATTTTCAACTTTGATTAAATATTTTGGGCCAAATTATCAAAAATGCTCATAAGTAGGTACCCATTCTGAGGGTGTCTGTGTGACAGAGTACCTGATAATGGTTTCTCATTACCAACAATTCGTATTCCCCTACTGAGGGTTGACTAAGTTCCGCTAGTATCTACCACCACCAGTGTACCTCATTGCATCCCTTTGTGCGCGATGGGGTGGTAGCTCTAGATATTATGCGTGAACCCTTTAAAGCAGATGAACAAATTTAACCTTTTTGTCATCTATTTTAAATGTCTGGATATTTTTATAAAGGAAGTACACCCATGATTGGAAATCAAAGTAGGTATTTATGTTCGCATAAATAAAGCGAAAAATCCTTCGAAAGGCAAAACAGCCTAAATTTAAATGAAAATATGTATGTATTCATTAAAATAATAGAGAAAATAAATGTTGTTCCAAAAAGTAAACACAAAAACAATTAAATGTAATTGCGTACAATCTGACATTTAATAGTAGAAAAGAATAGGTCACTTCCATGGATTTCATAACGACTTGGAAAAAATCGTGTGGATAGATTTTTTTACTAAGATTACGAAAATGTTATTAAAAATTTTTTGAAATGTATAGTTTTTTTAAATAAATAAATCGATTATTTGGGCCCGTGACGTCACTTCATGAAAATGTCCCGTCTCCGAAAATGTTCCTATTAATTTTGTAAAATTCCACACTAATTTATTTTTTTAATATGGCAACACTATGATTTCAGGCGATTTTTTTAATTCGTTCACTAGATTTATTGTTTGTTCTCTGCGAACTTATCATTTGGTTTGACTTTTTGACAGATGTGAAGAGAACCCATTTTTAGAGGTACAATGGTAGTGATACTGATTTTAACAAAATCAAATTTTATAATATTCTTATTATTATTATAATTTACAAGTACAAGTGTATTACATTGGATTTAGTAATATAAACGTTGAACATTATAATGATTTATGATCAATAAGATGGATCGAGGAAGAAAATATTTATGAGATGTAATATTTTTGGTATGCCTGTGCCCTTTCTTGTGGAAAACGTTCTTTTTTTAAAATGAATTTCGGCTATGTAATTATCGTTTTTTCGCACCTATAAAATTATGTCCCGCCTTTCCGGTTTATAAAAAATGGTCTGATTTTTCACATTGAAATTTTCAAAAAATCGCCAGGGTCTCAAAAATACGATTAAAAAAAATACAGAATGTCTTAGAATATTTGCCTAAACCGGAATTTTTTTTAAAAAAAAATTGATGCAAGAATAAAATAAAGTTAAATAAATTCTTGAATAAAACAAAGGCGTAATTGCGTTTCTCTATAAAAACAAAAGAGAATGCGTTCAATTGTTCATTTACTAGCAAACACTGGACACAGTTTTGTAATGTGGTAGAGGTTTGATTCTGCTTTCCTGTGTCCGGTATCAACTTCATAGATTGAATTTGAGACCTTCTTTAGAATTTTGTATGGTCCAATCCGCAATTCCTCCAATTTCTTCCTATTTAGTCGATTTCCGTTTTCCACGTAGACTCTGTCTCCCACTTCCAATTTATATTCTTCCCTGTGTATGTCGAATATTTTTTTATTATAGTTGTGTGATTTTATTGTGTTCTTAAGAGCTAGTTCCCTATCTCTTTTCAGGTCTTCACTTGTATGTCTTGATTTCAATTCAAGTGGTAGAATATTCACATTTTCGCCTTCCAAGAGTTATTTTGGAGCAAACTTGGTGACTGTGTGTTCTGTTTCGTTATATTTTTATACACATTTCTGTGCAATCGTAGTCCATGATGTTTTCTTATCACTTTCATTTATTTTACATCTTATCTTATTGACTAAAGTTTGATTTAGCCTTTCATTCAGCCCGTTTGAAAATGGTGCATCCACAGCAGTGAAAACCATTCTTATGTTCTCCTTCTTCAGAAATTCTTTAAATTCTTTGGAATTTATACCAGGGTATTGGTCCGTTAATACCATATCAATGTTGTATCCTTGTGACACATTTTTTATTAATTTTATAAAATCACTGGAGCTTTGATTTTTTGATGCGAAAATATAAGCATGTGAAATGATCAACCAGAAGATGTAAATATTTCTTTGTTGAGCGTGACCCTCCAAAGCCTCCAATGGTATCAATAGATATAATTTCAAAGGGACGTGCTGCTGGACCTAAATGTGACATTAAACCATATTTTGGCTTCCTCCTTGATTTGTTTTTTATACAAATTTCACATTCTTCACAAATTTGTTTAATGTTTTCGATGATATTCTTTGCTGTATAGAATGGTGTTATTTTATTTTTCATCTGGGTTCTCCCAATATGGCAGTAACTATCGTGGACATTCGTTATTAGACTTTTGCTAAGTTGTTCTGATAGTACAATTTTTTTCCTTCTTTTATTCTTTTTGTAGTATATTTCATTCTCCAATATAAGTTTTCCATTTTGTAAGTCTAGATTGGTGTGTTGGTCCTTTTTTATATCTTCTAGGTTTATTAAATTTACTACTTTTAAAAAGTCATCAGTATTTTCATAAGGTTCTAGAACTGGATTTCTGCTTAAACAGTCTGCTTCTATTGCGATTTTTTTAAGATTTTAAATGCCAATATCAAGATCCACAGATGAATTAACTTATAAGTGATTAACTTAGTGACGCAATGGTAATGATTTTTTTAGTACTAATTGAATATGTTTCTACATTATTTAAACTTTAAATTAAAACATTGTATTTAAAAATGCGTACTTAAATTTCCTAATATCGAAGCGGAGTATTTATGTAGAAAACATTGTAGAAAAAAAATTGAGAATTAAAGTATAAAATAAATGAAAATCAAAATGAGTTTTCATCTTGGATTAAAATACTATTTCCTAGTTTAACTGATTTAGTAGTTCATGGGGTTCCTGGGTTAATGGGGTTAGATTTTTCTAGGTCTTGGCGACGGGTGCATCTGTCCACCAACTGCGTGGGAGGCCAGATCGAAGAGACTTGTTGAGGGAGACCTTTTGATCTCTCCTGCAGTACTCTCTCGGAACATCGCCTTGCACCTTAGAGGGAGAGTCGGATTCAAACGTTTGTTATTCTTGAACATACTGACCCACAGATTCCTACCCACCCCTCATTCCTTTTTTACCCTCTAAAATGACCCTCTAAACCGCATTCCCAATGATAAGAGAAATTATTTTCCTCAGGGCGTCCTGTGTAGTGCTAACGTAAAAAAAACTAATCATGGAATGGTTATATTTTCGAATTAGTTACTAATGTTTTACTAACTATTAAATACTAATATTTTTTTAATATTGAGTTATATTTTAATCATGTCAATCGATCACCTTTTAATAAACTGTGCTTTTTTTACATGAGCTCCACACAGAAGGAAAATAAATTCCCTCAGGGCCTACATCATCTTTGGGGATGCTGTGTGGAGAGTTTTTAAGGAAAGGAAGGAGAGGAGAGTTCTGGGGAGGAAAAGGGTTTAAGGGGTGGGTAGGAATCTGGGGTTCAGTGTGTCCTGGTCATCCGCCTCCAAGGCCTAGACAAACCTCACCTCATGAACCCGAGCACCCCTGCTAAATGACCAAACGTAGCGCAATCACAATTTAATGATTTATGTCCCAAATTTTTCTAAAAAATTAATAGAGTGACATAATGACGGCGTATTTTAATCTATTCAATGATTTCAAGGATCGACCTATAAATTAATATAAAGAAGAGGAATTAATGTATTATTTCTTTGTTCACAGGTAACTACAAAATCCACAGTAACAACGGCCCTACTCCGAACATTACACTGTTGACATTAACAGAGGTATAACGCTGTAAGTTTGATTTTGAATTCTGTCGAGGAAGAACATTACTTTTTCCTCTGAGATCGCAAAATATCTGCACAAGCATGCGCGTCATACCAAATAGTGATGAATGAATTTACTTCGCGGACAACATATATAAAAAAATGGTTATTCAAAAAGTTGCCTGACCGCCAAGACCCTTGCCATAAAAATGACACCAACCTGTCAAACGAACGTCTGCCTGCAAAGTCGGTTTTTCATACTTCCAAATGACATCCACACGTTAAAAAACATCTCACACAATTTTACAATATAATATATAATGACAAAAAAATTAGGATTGCCAAAATGACCTGATGAGAGCTTCACAATATGATTTCTTCGTGTCACAATAATAAAAATAATCTAAGATTTTAATTGTTTTCATAACGGACCCTACCCCATCTGTGATGCATTTCAACTTTCACAATACAGTTGACACAACTTTGAATCCAACGAGGTCAGACAACCATTTTAGATAATATAAAATAATAATAATAAAATAATAATTGACTAATTCCGGAATATATAAACTCAAATGTAATGATTGTCCCTCATTTTATATTGGAAAAACAACTCGTAATTTTGAAATCAGAATCAAAGAACATTTAAGGTTTCTTAATAATAATTATTTTTCTGAGTTCGCTAACCATATCATTGAAAATAACCATAGTTTTGAAAAAAATACAGGGATAAATATTCTTCATATTAATCATAAAGGAAAACGTTTAGATAACTTAGAAGCCTTGGAAATAAAAAAAATCCCTTAAAAATAATGAATCTATTATCAACAAAAAAAATATATTGTCTTTTACCCCAATCATGTATATGTTCCCCTACCCACCCACTCTTCATTAATACCTAGCAACGGCTCCACCCCTACCATAATAATACATTGTTCCCATCCATATTTCAAAACTGTCAAATCAATTACATTTGCCCTGAAGAAAGAACGGTCGTTCTGAAACCGGTCGGATTTACTCAAACAAATATAAAAGTGGTTCAAACAAAGTTAAATTGTTTCACTTATCTATAATGGATAACCACAAAGTTATAGCTACATTCAAAAGTATTAAAATAATTCATTTATTTAAAATTACTTTGAGGCCAAAAATAGAAAATACATAATTATGCTGCTTAACCAATATCTGATCGCCGTTTACGCAGAGTAATTATATTTTCAGTGGAAACTCAGAAGACAAATGGACGATCTGTAATTGATTAAAAATGTTAACATTTATGTGTCTTTAATTTGATCGGCAATTCAGAATAAATATCACAAATTATATTCTACAGATCGCACAGATATTTGAGCATTATCCACATCTTTATCCTTAGAGGGATCCAGATATCAGAACATTTTGATTTAAACCTTTTGTACCAGGGTACTGCGTAGAAAATGTTAAACTCCCTTTATACTATTATAATATCTACTTTGTGTGAATAAGGTTAAATTTATGTGACATCCATTGCTAGATTGACGAGTTCGTATCCATCAAGTTTCAGGTTCGTCAAAGCAAAACGAAAGAGTTTAGTTTTTGTTAAATCTAACAGGTTTAAAATATTGCTGATTTATGCAATTCATGGATTTTCCTTTGACGACTTTATGTGATTCAATTATTAGGTAGATGCCATTTAAAGGAGAACATTAGCTTATAAATTGTGCATTTTTATAAAATGCATTCACGACAATGAGACATGGTGAGTTAATCCAAAGTAAACATCGTAAAAGTGGTCACTTTTGTGAGAACTGCTTTCTTTTTATTCTCTTTTTGAGATCAGTAGTTGTGGTAGTACCTACTAGTCAAAATAATGCCAAAGTATCACACAATTTCAGGTACCTATATAACTGACAACTTTAATTTTCCATTTAATTATTATTATCTGAACATTTGTTATGGTTCTAAAAGGGATTGTATTGCAACAAGCAATAAAAAGAAAATTAATTGATGAAATAATTGGTTTAATAAAATAATTGGTTTAATAAAATTAATTGGTTTCTCGTTCTATAACTTTGATCATAGACAAGTGCCCTAATCTTAATCGACCCCTTCTCTGTCTCATGTCTTATTCGTTCAGCTTGACAAAATTTCTCAAATGGGAATGCCATATTTTCATTGGCTCCGGACAATGATAATTTCAATTTGGGAGGCGGGTGTGGATACCGCCACCCCGGGAACCATTTATTGAATAACCAACACCTCTGCCAAATGTCATCAAAAGTGGTTGTAATGGATTGAGGTTTGTCTAGATCTTGGCGACGGATGGTTTTGCCCACCTATCGCGTGGCGGGCTGGATAGGGAGAGACTAGTTGAGAGTCACCTTTTGACCTCTCCAGCCGGTCTCTCTCGACCCATCACCTTGAATCACAGTGTGAGGGATGGATTCATAAGTTCTTCTCACCTGAACAATTTGACCCCCGGATTCCTACACACCCTTCATACCTTTTCTTTCCTAGAACTTCCTCTCCTTCCTTTCCATGTATATACCCTCAACACACCATACCCCAAGATGACAAAGGCCCAGAGGAATATTTTTTTCTTCGGGGCCTCCTGTGTGGTTATAATGTAAAAAAAAGTTAGAGTTAGTTATTTGGTTTTTTTTACGTTAACTCCACACTGGAGGCCCTGAGGAAAATAATTTCCCTTAGGGCCTATGTCATCTGGGATGCTTTGTGGAGGGTCTTTTTGAGGAGAGGAAGGAATGAACATTGGTCTTGAAGAGACCCATGTTGGGAGGAAACACAGAGGCCGGCAAATCATTCCACAGCCGAGCTGTTGAACACAAGAACGAGACGAAGAAACGACCCGTTCTCATGTGACAAATGTCAACCGTGTACAAATGTTGGTCACGCGTTTGGCGTGTTTCCCGACTATGCACCGGTGCCGAAGGGATCAATGACGCTAGTTCCTCGGAGCATCTTCCATTGTAATACCGGTAGAACAAGAATAGCATTCCCACCCGACGCCTGTGCTCTAATGATTGCAATCCGTCTGTTAAGATGGGAGAATCTATTAAGCGGACTGCCCGTTTCTGCACAGAGTCGAGGGTATTTTTCAGGTATTTTGGAGCTCCAGACCAGAGGTGGCATGGTATCAAGAAAAAGCAGCAATGATTTTATTATTGTTTCACCTAAGCAAAATAATGAAGCAATTGAATAATGAATCAATGTCACAAAAAATTCCAAGAAACAATGCCACAAAAGTATGCAATTCAAATAGGGGATTCCCATGACAATAACTATTATGAATATTCAAATGAGAGGGGCGATCAAAAGGTTCGCGACAGCGATGACCACTCGAATATGTGCGAAATGATTTATTGCAAGTCAAAGGACGGCTAACAATAGATCACCCCTGTGTGACGTCACTGCACTGATTTTTTCTATGAACTGGAATACACACTGCTTGACTTCAATGACATTTGAAAATACCAACCCTTTGAAATACTAAATTCATGTTCGACGCGGGTAGATTTTCTCACAGTCAATTGGGTACGAGGTATGTAATTTAGTGCTATTATTCAAGTAACTTTATCTGGAAACACTGATGTTTACAATGATGAAATTTAAAAAATATGTATGTATTTACATGCAACAGTGATACTTAGTAATGTTAGCATTCTACTTAAAATTGGATTTGAAGCCAAATATCTAACCAAACCAAATATATTTTTTTAATCATCGGGTAGTGCAAATACGAGTGTATTATTGTTATAAACAGTCCATTAAATAATTTAATTTTGCATAATTTTAGAAACAAATTTATTATATTGTGAGTCGGTATTTTTTGTGAATTAGTTATTCTACCTACCTGCAATGGGAATATATTAAAAAGTAAAATTAAATTAAAACGCAGTCGAAATTAGTGTAGAAATTTTATTTTATGTATGAAAAATTTGTGTAATTTAAATTCTCGCTCGTCAAAACGCTTTTTTGATTATTTTATATTTCATCATTTTTATACAGGCTGTTAAGGGACGTACTTGACTTACTTTAACCAGCGATTCCTGGCATTATTTGGAGTAAAAAATGTAAATGAAATTTTTGTTCCCGGTGACTTTTTTGACGACTTTTTTTTTTTTCAAAATTTTTTTCTTCAAAATCAAACAAAAAAAAATTTCTTCCGCATGTTGTCACTGGTTACTCAGCCGGATGTCCGACGAACCCCTTACCCCGCCTCCAACTGTTCAACAACTACCATTTTTTTTTTTGTAGAAAAAAAAAATCAAAAATGTCACCGGAGACCAAAATTTCGTTTACATTTTTTACTCCAAATAATGTCAGGAATCACTGGTTAAAGTAAGTCAAGTACGTCCCTTAACACCCTGTATAGTAAATTAGAAGAAAATATTTTTTGAAATAATTGTGATAACTCACAAATAATTGCCAAAGCTGCCTCTAAAATTATGAAAAAAAGGTTTTTTTTTACATTAGCTCCACGCAGGAGGCCCTGAGGAAAATGATTACCCTCAGGGCCTGTGTCATCTTTAGGGATGCTGTATGCAGTGTCTTTTTAGGAAAGGGAGGAGAGGAACTTCTAAGAAGGAAAAGGATATTAGGGATGCGTAGGAATCTGTGGGGCAGTGTGTCCAGGAGTAATCCATCCCTCCCAGTGCGGTGGATGGAGGGATGCGGTGGAGGGTTGTTCCGAGAGAGTACGGCTGGACAACTCCCTCAACCATTCTCTCCCGATCCGGTCTGCCACGCAGTTGGACAAACCCAGAAAGACCCGGACAAACCTCACCCCATGAACCCGGGCACCCCTGCTAAGTCACCAAACGTTGTGAACCACTTGGGGTGATCTGTGCCACGGGTGTTGGTTATCCAATAAATGGGGCGGTACCCATACCCGCCTCCCAAACTGAATTCTTTAATGGCCCACGTATTATAATTTGAAACACAAATTAATATAAGATATTTTCCGATTACACAATATCTATTGTATCACATTAATACAATAAGGTGATTAACATAATGACGCTATTATGTAGAGCTTATTGAAAAAAGTTGGTGATTAAGTAATAACTTTTTGCTAGTTCTTCCTCTTGGGTTGCATTACCTACTTAGTCATAATTGGCGAAAATACTCTTTTGAGAGTTGATTTATGAATACTAATATATTTTTATAAGGGTGATGTGAAAAATATAATATTGCCTATAAACATAATTTGGTTTTTTCGCCGTTACTTTGGGAAATCTTTTAATTTCATCATCGCACGAGGAATCTTATGACGGCCGGCGTAGTCCAGCGGTAAGACTCTTGACTCGCACTCCGAAGGTCGCAAATTATTTGATTAATTTGTGTTATTATCAATTATTTGACTAATTTGTGTTTAATTAATTAATTAATTTTTCACAATTTATTCATTTAAAATAAGTACATTTGCGACACGTTCCAGAGTGGAAGATACTCTCAGTATCGCCCAGGTGTAAGACCACCATTCAGAATTGAAACGTTGCTGCTTGAAATGGCTTTAGAAGGCTAGGTGACCAGATCTGAATAGCCAGGTACTTCCCCACCTTCCTCTTCCCTATCTCCTTCCTCTTCCCACTACCTTCAGCCTCACAACATACCCCAATTGGGGATAATCCCCACTGGCTCCAGACGGGAGCAGTTGGGAGTCTTGTGCGGTATTCATGTAAAATAAAAATAAAGAATTCAAATCACATGTACAAAAAAAATACTCTTGACGAAGTATCGGTGACTACTATTATTATATTGGCACCCATATCACACTTGACTTCCGTGCGAATTTTCAAGTTTATTTTGCATATCCACTTAAATAAAAGTGTTTCAAGCTGTTCACCCGTATACTGCCCATTTAAGCAACCCTCTAAAATTCACACAAAATGTCGAATGTACCTACACGAAAAAGCTTAAAAATAGTGATATAGGTATGCTTTTGATTCACGATGACTGATAAACAACGAGTTTTGACCTACATATTTTATAGTAGCTTTGTAATATTTACTGACATCCTTTACCTTTAATAGTCCATGAATCAGCAGGTATTATTTTTTACCAAAGAGAATTTGGACGAAACCGAGGTTTTTCTAATATATAAATAACCAAGGAGAAAAAGGATGCAGATTTTACTACAAGCTCAATTAAAGGTTCATACATGCAGAAAATTACTCTCTTAAAATGAATTAAATTAATTTAAAAAAAAATTATTCTTTTAAAATCACTTAAAATTAATTTAAAAAAAAAAACACATTAGAAAATTACTCTCGTCTGGTGGTACTGAAATTAGTTCAAGGTCTTTTCCATAACCTACACGAATTTGTTTGTTCCATAATTTTGAATTTAAAAAAAAACTTTGTCAGAGAGCTATGGCATCAGCCTAGCGATTCCGTATTTTTTGTGAGATCGTTATTGGATAACGGACGTAATCTCCTGTCAGATTTGTGTGATTTTTATGGCTGTTATTTGTGTTTTTATGTACAACGTACATTAAATGAGTAGATAATCATGCGTACTTTTTGCAGGAATTCATGTTTAAATCGATCTAAACTAAAATATGTGACGTAAAAATCACACAAATCTGACAGAAGATAACGTCCGTTATCCAATAACTATCTCACAAAAAATACGGAATCGCTAGGCAGGAAATGTCCACAGCAGTGGCGGTCCGTGAGTTTTCAGTGAGCTAGAGTGCTAAGATTGAAAAATACGACATGATGTTATTGCAGCTGAAAATCTTTTTTTTTTTCAAAATTTCAACTTTTTGTAAAAAAGTTCTTTTCGTATGTGGATGCGGCGCATCCCCTGACTGAAGGAATACTGAAGATCTTCATACAAAAAGTTGAAATTTTGAAAAAATATCATTTTCAGCAACAACAACGTCAATATCGTCATATTTTTCAATCTTAGCGCTCTAGCTCACTAAAAACTCATAGACCGCCTCTGGTCCACTGCTAAATCTATATATTCATAAATACATGCTGCATGAGCTACATGGTGCTTTGAGTTGCGATTTTAACATTAAATTAAATTATAGATGTCAATTTGCAGATCTGCATATTGTATTCGAAAAGACACAATAAAGTTAATACTCGAATCCGGGTAGTGAGCAATCACCAGTACATCTGAAAAAGTACATCATAAATGCGAGTATCATGTTGTGTTGACGTTATGAAATTATTTTCATCTTTATTAACTTGCGTGCGTGTGTAAATAGATCCTACTTTAATCGAACTTTTATTGTTTTACAGCCCTCAATTACTTTTATTGAAGATTTTCCGGATTTGGTGTTTGACGCAGATACTACTACATATATCCCGCCAATGTGTGATAATAATAAAAATTAATAATAACTGAATCACTTTAATTTCAAGAGAGTTTATCACACCATACAGATTGCAGGTAAGTATTATTACAAGGACGTGAAAATTAAATTTTTGTTTATCTTTATTATATAATCTACTGATGACGTGCAAACAATTTACGTACGCACGGTAAAATTAAATGAGTATAGTATAAAAAAATGAGTATAGAACTGTATTACTGTGCCATTGACATATTATATTTACTGTGCACAACAATTTACGTACGCACGGTAAAATTAAATGAAGCAAATGTATTACTGTGCCATTGACATATTATATTGTCTGTGCACATAAAGATGTGAGATTGTTAACTAGTAAAACTGTTCTAAAATACATTTTTTTCATATTTGGTATCGGTAGGATCGTAGCAATCTTTTCCTACTCAAAATATTATAAAAAAATACTAACTAACCATCACGCCGTTTCACGCAGGGGTAGGCAGAGAGGACGGACCGCCAAACATCCCGGTCTTATTTTCAAAAAATGTTTTCAAAGTTATTTTAAAAAGTATTTATAAAAAAAATATTTTCGAGTTATCTTGACAATGTTAATTAGTCCTAAATGACTAACCAATTTAGGTGTAAAACTGAGCCAAACACACAGCACAAGTTTAGATTAACACGTAAAATTTAATATTAAATTTCTATCTTGTTTTTTAGTGTAATAATGAGGTAATAATAATACATGGGATAGTTATGTAGGTATTTGGTACAGTTTTAAATTCAAAATGATCTTTCGAAAGGTTCTCGCTCGATTATAGGCAGATATTTATTTTATTTTTAAGTCATTGTTGAAATTGCGCGTGCAAAACGCAATCCCAAATGTTGTGTTGCTTTAAAGAATTACTGTTTTCGTGATCAGCCTAAAAAGTAATAAAATAAACATAAAGTTTATTTAGACATATAATACGACAGTTTAGAAGAAATTATACTTCTAACTTGTAACCTTTCCCTCTAGTCGCACTTAGGTGAATGAAATCGGTAAAAATGCTCTCCCGGACAATTTAATATTTGTCGTTTAGACAGTTTAACAGTAGGTTGGTATGTGCACTGGGTACATTGCCATTTAATAATATTCTTACAAAATTATTATTACAGGTGTGTAGATAAATTCACTATTTTTATATACATCAATTTAGGAGTACATAAAATTACTCTTTTCAGTGACTTTTGGCTGTGGAGACAAAATTGTTTCCCCTTTCCTGAAATATAGGTGTTGTTAGTTATGATATAATATGATCCATATTATTTTCAACCATTCTTTGAACAAATCTCACTCCATAAACTTTTCTGTCTTACTTTAGTGTTGCAATTGTGATTTTCACCAATAAATGTAAAATAATAGCCGTAGAACATAACTGTGACAGGAATTATTGCTTTTCTTAAAGTCAATTTTAATCAAATGTATATCACTTTAGAAGCAAATTGTATTACTGAGAACAAGAACGGGTGAAACTGGGAATCACAGTTAATGTAGTAAAATTGTAACTTCAATGCAATAAAAAGGGGTAGCGCATCATAGCATATTGTAGGAATTTTTTTTAAAAAGAAAGACAAACTTCCCGGGTTACGCATAACCCAACAATGGTTGAAAATCTCCTACTACCACCACAGAAAGCCGAAAATTTTTCTTGTGTTGTGATGGAGGACTTAGCCAGTCGAGGAATCTAACACTCGACGCCCAGGTGGGACCCAAGCGCTATGCCCACTCAACCACTAACCGGTCAAATAAAATTAATCAACTTAGCCAATAACACTATTTAATGGTTAAAGGAAAACAATTACTTTGTTTGTAACCACGATTTATTGATTTAATTTTTAATTACCGACCGGTTTCGCTTAATACAAGCATCTTCAGGGTATAAATTAAAACTGATGAAAAAAATACATTGTGTGAGCTTATATATACATACAGACAGAGACAAAACATAATATAAAGTAAGAGTGAGAGAGTGTAATTAACATCCTACATAGTGATAGAGAGAAAGAGACGGGTATATCTAATGAATAATTACATTATATCTACCGGGACAAAACGTCATTTGAACAGGTGATTAAGGAATAAAGTGGCTACGGGTTTTTTTAGTTTATGGGAAATATTCCTAATATCGGACTGTTGGACACATTTAACTGATTATTAAGGATTTGGGTTTTTGTTTTAACGGCTTTCTTTATTTCGAGTGCTTCTAAATTATTGTCTGTTACCATGACTATTTTTGTGTAAAATCTTAACACCGGTGTTTTGATTGAAGGTATGATCTTTATCAATAAGGTGATTAGCGAATTCCGAAAATCCATTATTATTTAAGCATCTAAGATGCTCTTTGATTCTAATATTGACATTACGGGTCGTTTTACCTACATAAAATGATGAACAATCATTACAATCTAATTTATATATTCCGGAATGACTTAGTTTTTCGTCCTTATCTTTCGAATTAATTAAAATTAAAATTTTTTTTTTTTTTTTTCTTTCCTAAATTATTGTTTGTGTAAAATGCCGGTCTTATTTCGGGAGGTTGATTTTTTACACTGCAGGAAGAGAACCGATTAATGAATAAAATACGACGCCATTGGTAACAAAGATTATTATTATTATTTATATTATTATGATTAGTAAATAAGAAATTCTTAGTGGCTATTTGTTTTTGTTTTTTATTTAAAATTGCATCAATGAGTTCGGCATTATAATCATTATTAACCGCGATTTTTTTTAATTATTGCTAATTCGTTGGAGAAATTAGTATTAGATAACGGTATTGTGACCAAACGATGAACCATTGAATGAAACGCGGAGTGTTTATGTGAAACAGGATGATTGGATGGACGAAAAACTAAGTCATTCCGGAATATATAAATTAGATTGTAATGATTGTTCATCATTTTATGTAGGTAAAACGACACGTAATGTCAATATTAGAATAAAAGAGCATCTTAGATGCTTAAATAATAATGGATTTTCGGAATTCTCTAATCACCTTATTGATAAAGATCATACCTTCAATCAAAACACCGGTGTTAAGATTTTACACAAAAATGGTCATGGTAACAGACTTAATAATTTAGAAGCACTCGAAATAAAGAAAGCCGTTAAAACAAAAACCCAAATCCTTAATAATCAGTTAAATGTGTCCAACAGTCCGATATTAGGAATATTTCCCATAAACTAAAAAAACCCGTAGCCACTTTATTCCTTAATCACCTGTTCAAATGACGTTTTGTCCCGGTAGATATAATGTAATTATTCATTAGATATACCCGTCTCTTTCTCTCTATCACTATGTAGGATGTTAATTACACTCTCTCACTCTTACTTTATATTATGTTTTGTCTCTGTCTGTATGTATATATAAGCTCACACAATGTATTTTTTTCATCAGTTTTAATTTATACCCTGAAGATGCTTGTATTAAGCGAAACCGGTCGGTAAATAAAAATTAAATCAATAAATCGTGGTTACAAACAAAGTATTGTTTGATTGTTTTCCTTTAATTAATATGTCAAACCACAAAGTGACTGCTTTCTACCAAAATACTTTTTAATGGTTTTCCTACGTTGGAACATTGACTTAAACATCGAAAAACGTGAAATTCGCAATTTACGAGCAAATAAATGTAAATTTTTTTTTTCATGCGGTTTTCTGGTGTTTTAAAATATCTAATATTATGCATTCAAAAATGTCTTTATCTGTGATTTTGACAAGCTTTAATGAAAAGGAAATAAACTTTCGTCACTTTTTTTGCCGCACACTACCTAAAAGTTGATATTTAAATATCTCCTTGGACCTACAATAATTTAAAAATACCACCGATTTTGATGACAAATAATTCCTGGTTTACCGAAAATACATAAAAAATAATGCCAATTTCGTCAAATAACATTACGAAAAATGTCCCTAGTAATCAGTGCTTTGAGGGGTAGGAAATATTGATGGGGTAGATTTTTCGAACCTTCCCATTGTTTTAAAGGCTATGTGTGCCAAATATCCTAGAACTCGGAATAAAACTGTAGATTAGTTCAAATCCTGGCAGGCACAACTACATTTTATTTCATTCATTAAACATAATATTTAGTATAATTACGACGGTTCCACGCCAACTCAGAAACAAGTCAACTGAACACCTCTTTGAAAAGTCATCATCATACAAGCTAGATGTTTATGCAATAATAATATTATTATGCATCTCCTTATTTTCATTTTATTATTTATTTACAAATAACAGGGGTTTAATTCTTTTTTTAAATACATATAAGACAGTATTGAGTAAAGTTTTTATTGGGGTGGAAGAAAATAATATATATCGTTTATTATATTTAAATATTTAATGAAACCATATGTGAATTAATATAAAAATAAGAAATTTTCTACAAAATATCATCATTATGCCCAACATATGTTACTGAACAATATCAGAAAATAATATAGAATTAAATGCACGACAGTCACAAACCCTTGAAAGTAGTCATTAAAATCACAGAAAAACCCGGTACTTAAATTGTCACTACATAATTACAATTTTGCAAATTTTATTACGTATATCACAAACTCCCTTATTAAGTTAGATTTTTTTAATATTTGCACCTTGCTAATAATTATAGGTAATAAATATCAATATTTAATTCCAAAATTACTATCCTTGATTTTTTTTTACGGGGTTGTGGCCCTCTTAGATAAGCAGGGCCCGATAAATGGCCGTTTTGTAAGGCAATAAGGCGATTGTAGCGAATGGCAGGTGACATTATTGCCTTCCAGTGATATTAGCGATTACACTGACTGTTGTTGTCATTAGTTCGGTTCAGGGGTTGAATTTTATCAGTTTTACCGAAACCGATTCAATTTGCAGATTACAAAAGCCATTTTTGTATTATTTTTCACTAGACTATTGATAATATCTTGAAATATCGAGACTGACAAATAGCGAGAAGTTGGTTATTTCTAAAAAGAAGTTCGATTTTTCTGAAACTTATTACGTTTCTTTTGTGTGTTCTTAAAGGTATTCTAAGAACCAGTTGATTCACAAAAATTAAAACGTAACATTGTCGTGGCCTCTCGACTAGCGATCTGGAGGTCGCGGGTATAAATCCTGAATTAAAATCCCAAAATTTTTAATTAAATGAAAACACTGTGATCGAAACTCAATCAAAAATCTGGAAATAGAAAAAACAGAAAATTTTTTTGGCACCTCTGGGCGAAAGGAAAGCGAGAGATCCTGGGTTCAAGTCCCAGATGTGCCAATATCTTTTTCTGATTTTACTATTTCCATATTTTCGATTGGGTTTCGCTCACAGTGTCTTCATTTAATTAAATATTACAATTTGAGGTTTTACTCATAAAGCTAAAATAAAAATATCCCAAAATTTATTAGGCTGATTTGTGTTTTCACAATTTAATCCTTTTTTTCACAACTTAAAATAATATGAGGTATATTTGCAGAACGATCCAGAGTGAAAGATACTCTCACAATCGCCCTGGTGTGTGAGACCACCATTCAGAATTGAAACTTCATGAAATGGCTTTAACCGTATTTGGTGACTAGATCAGAATAGCCAGATACTTCCCCATCTTTCTCTCATCTATCTCCTTCCCACTCCCACCTTCAGCCTCACACCAATTGGGGACGCCGCAGTCTCACTGACATAAAAAGATAAATTGTCATCAAGTGGCCATTCAACGACATTTGAAAGGTCCCCGTTAAAAGCCGATACTTGGTGCTTTTCAACTTTCCATCAAGTTGTGATAAACTGATACGCCAAAGCTGACGATCATCCAAAATGATAGTTGTCCTCTTCTGTTGATCACAGTTGGTTTAAAAGCTGAAACGGATTTAGATTCGGCACTTAACGGACACTTTTCAACTGTCAAAAAAATGGAGCTGAATGGCCATTTGATGACAATGTTACAAACGTATGAGTTTCTGTGAAACAACCCGTTTTAAATAAAAATCCTTGGCTTCTGAGAGAATTATTCGTCATGAATATGACGTACAGGACAAATCATAAGTTTCCATTTCAGGACTTAATTTCCGTACAAGACAAGCAAAGACAGAATGTTGTCGACACTTTGATCTCGTAGAAAAAAGAAGTACATTATGAGTGCGTTATGGTTTTTCATAATATTTTACCGATGATAACCATTAAAAAGTACATAATATTTTACGGTACCTACTAAGTTTCTTACTATTATAATAAATAACATTCGAGATGGTGTTCAACTCGACATAGTTCCTGTGCATGTTTTTTTTAAATTTGATTTTTAGGTACCACCAAGTACACCAAAACGTCTCTTATTTAAATGCTATGAATTTACATACAAGGTACTCTAGATTGATTGTTGAAGGTCTCTTATTTGAGTGCTATGAATTTACATGCAATGTGCTCTAGATTGATGCTGTGAGCTAAGAATCTAACGAAACGGTCAAATGACTATTTCAGCATTTTGTACGCCAAGAAGTCGATGAACAATCTTCGTTCCAGAGCGATTTACAAAAACTTTGACATAGGCACAGATATCTTCAATAATGTACCTACGTACGTTCATTGCAGATTTTTTTAAATTTATCTTATGGTAAAAAATGTATTTATTGCTTTGCATTGTTAAATTAAACTATCTTATTAAGTTGTTTAATTTTCTATTTAAAATAATTGAATTTTTTTATCAAATTCACTTAGTTTTGAAGATTCCGTGAAGATTCGAATTCAAATTAGCTAAACGCGGTTGCTCTTCGAGGGTTTAATGCTTTGTTGAGGTTATTTTTTGCAAATTCATAAATATCTTCGAATGTAACGAAGTACATTGTAGTATGAAAAAAACCCTGGAAATATTAGCTTTTTGATAAAGTTTTTGCACAGCTATCGAAAAAAAAGCGTTTAATTTTGATAATAATTGATTTATGCTGCGTGCACACCTGATTTATTCCATGAAAATCCATGTCGTTTTATTGAACTAAAGTCGAAGTCGATTCCACTTTGGGTTCAAACGCCTGTTCTCACTGTTCTATTTCATAGATCTCGGCTTTCTGAGATTGAAGCAAATCGAAATAATGATAAATTATTATAATTGATTTTTTTATCAAAACCCACTCAAAAAATCCATTAAAGGCTGCCACCAACAAGCGGTTAGCTCACTCAGCACAGCCCACCTTATGAAGTCGGGGCTGGATATTCGAGGGTGTGATTGCTATCTTTATTCATAAAAGCGAATGAATGGAACAGGGGAGCAGCAGTCACGGAGGGTTGCAGGTGTCTATCTTCTCATGGCATGTTCCCTGTTCGTGAGTCGATACATCTTGATATAACCTATTTTATGTGTTACCTTTACCCACTGTGCGTTATGCTGTCCGGGTAATCGGCGAATACTTGCTTCTCTTGATGGGGCTATAAATTCAGAAGGAAATAAAGTTAAATATTGTTTGTTGATTTTATTTCTGAAAAGACTATAGATATTCATTAATTTTTGGGGATCGTTGGAAACGGTTAATACGCACTTTTTTTAAAAAATATCTTTTGATTCACCTTAATTACATTAAAAGACAACTTTTTGCATTGGGGGAAGTGGAAAATATTTCATTTTAAATTTCGATTACGTAAAATTAAAATTAGCTTTCGTCTTGTGAGATTGTACGCCATTATGGTTATTATCACTTTGGTATGTTGGTATTCCCGATACACTTGAATGTATAACGAACGGCTAGAAGATTTTGAAGGTACCACGAAATCTGGAAAGGTAAGTACTAAATTATCGGAGTTTTGGGAATAAAATGACGGAAAAAAACATGTTTTTAATTTCGGTACCTAATTATTTTTTATAAATAATACATTCACTTTTGTATCAAAAACCGTGTTACACAAACCTAGCGTAGCCGTTAAACTACTTGAAAACTGGGATGTTTTTCTTGCCTTGACGCGAGTAGGCGTTATAAAGGGGCACTTTCTTTTGTATCACAAACCATGTTACACAAACCTAGCGTAGCCGCTAAACTACTTGAAAACGGGGATGTTTTTTTGCCGTGACGCGAGTAGGCGCTACGAAGGGGGCACTTTCTTTTCTATCACAAACCATGTTACACAAACCTAGCGTAGCCGCTAAACTACTTGAAAACTGGGATGTTTTTTTGCCGTGACGCGAGTAGGCGCTACGAAGGGGGCACTTTCTTTTCTATCACAAACCATGTTACACAAACCTAGCGTAGCCGCTAAACTACTTGAAAACTGGGATATTTTTTTGCCGTGACGCGAGTGGGCGTTATAAAGGGGCACTTTCTTTTGTATCACAAACCATATCACATAAAATTAGCGTACGTAGCCGCTCAACATCGCAGAAATAGTTGACTAATAAAAATAAAATTTTAAAGTCAAAAAAAATTTAAACTAATAAATTTTAATCAACGCACGCAATACATGTGTATTAGGTAAGTACCTACTAATTAGGCGGAATTTCAGTTTTATAACATTAAAAAACTCCCGCGCGATTTTGTCTCTAGCCGTTGGTTTTACGAGCCGAATTCCCATGAAGTCTGCTACGATTTGCTCTAGCATCTTTTCGTACAGTAACAAGAATACCAACATCACAAAAAAAATGACATTTGAAAATAATGTTTGAAAATGGACGGTCTCGTTTCACAGAATGAAAGCTAATTTTAATTTTACGTAATCGAAATTTAGAATGAAATATTTTCCACTTCCCCCAATGCAAATAGTTGTCTTTTGATGTAATTAAGGTGAATCAAAAGATATTTTCAAAAAAAAGTGCGTATTAACCGTTTCCAACGATCCCCAAAGTTTACCAGATATTCTCCGTTGGATGTCAATAAATTAAATATCTTGATTATGTACTATCGCCCAATTATCATTATAAAAATATATATCTGGGGCTTAGCGCTAGAAATGCCTACGTCAAATTTATGAATCACTCAGGAATAAATGTAGGTTGTTTATCGATTCCTTTGCGTAAAATGTCTGACTTCTACATCGGATAGGCCACAATTTATCGATCTAGATCACCTATCATAAGTATCTATCTATTATTAGCATTCAAATAAGTGAAGTTTTACTTTCTGGTACCTAATCAAATTACAAAACCCTGACATAGTCACTTTTAGCAATAACCCTCAGATATATACACCAATATTATGTAACTTTTTAATGTCTTATTTAAAATATGGGAACAGCACATTCCTAGAATTGTGTGCGTGAGAAACAGCATTTTCTCTTGCTTTGGTAGGTACCTATATTAAAGTCGGTAAATTTCCATGTCCAAGATTTGCATGAATGAAACGAAACAAAATCAATATTCAAATAGATGAATTTAAAAATTTAAAAAGAAAAGATTCCTTACACTAAACAAGAACTCACCGTTTGAGATATTTGGAGCTTCAGTCAAATGGAGAGATTTTTCTTCTTCGTGGTTAAGATTTTGTAAATTGCGTTGGTTTAGTTTCATTTTCGTCCAAACGATTACTAACAGGGTCTAGTGTCGCGAAACTACGACTCTTCTATGGTGTTTGAAGGTGTTGCAGAGCCGAGCCAAGCCCTATGCCACACACACACCAATCCCAAAACTACGTTAACTGCTAGGTATATTGTTTATATGGGACGATTAAGTTTGTATGCTTTCGCCAAACCCGATGGACAGTAGTTATTAGTAATGGTTCAATTCTGGAACATGAGCTAAGCCCAGATTGGAGTATAAACAAGAACTCGCCCATCGCAATTGGGGCCACACGTCTTCAGGTATTCTGGATGTTTCACTTCACGGTACGAATCTTTAATTTCTTCCACAGTCGTTGTGATGATGTATAAATAGTCCGCCCTTTCTCGTATATTAATTTACACTGACTATTGAGCTTCAATGAGCACACTGTCACCTTTTATAAAGTTAGGAATATTTTCTTGCAACAATTATATCGGTGATGGTGACTTTTGCGAATGCATACCTACCAATCCGATACATATTGCGTGAACAGGGTCCAACAATGTCTTGGACCTACAAAAATTATTATTGTAACAAAGTTTGCACACATCCTCCAAAGGAAAAATAAAATCACGTTGATAGTAATACTGTTTTACGGTAACCACTGTCTTTAATGATAATGCCATGGCGCAAATGATACGGAAAACATAATTCTCCTTACGTAATAGAATTAAGTGATAATATTATTGCTGCGGCCAATGGACCACAAAGGAAGTGTGTTAAATGTTTACGACGTGAAGGGTTTATTATGCTGTCATTATTATTACGTTTCTGGATTAGTATCTATCTTTCACGATTTACCTTGACCATATAAATTGTTACAAAATAGCTACATATTTAGAAGCTTGTCTTGTTTTACAAAATAACTTGGAACGATTATGTAAGTGGTGTAAGATAAGTGATTCATTTTTAAATATAAACAAATGTCAAACCATAAGTACATATAGGATATAGGTCTCTTCGAGACCAATGTTCATTCCTTGCCCTTAGGGAAAATATTAAAAATCAGAGTGTGTATTTCACGCGCGGTAGATGTGAAACTAGAAAGTCGCTAGATGTCGCTTTCTTTTCTTTAGCTTGTTTTTTTAAAGTGGTTTAAAGATTGGATATTAATTTAACGAAATAAAAATGTTTTTTTTTTGGATTTTGTAGGATTCGAACCCCGTTCGCTTGATGTCTATTTCTCTGGCCGCTGAGACTTGTCAGGCACATTGCCAACTACGCTATGGAAGGCACGCGCCGAGGCGCCAATTTACTGCATTATACTAGAACCGAGTATTTGTGCAGAACTGAATTTCAAGTCACTAATGACGCTAAAGAAGTTTTACTTCAAAAACTCGAAATAAAAATCCAATACTCACTCAATATAATATGAACAAAAACACCGCGTTCCAGACGTCGCGCGTCGAGAATTCCTCGGCTAGCCAAGTCCTCCACCACACCAATAACATTTTTCGCTTACCGTGGTGGTAGTAGGCTAGTAGGAAGTTTTCAAATATTGTCAGATTATTCGTAACCCGGGAAAGCTCGTCTTTCTTTTAAAAAATACATATTTTTTAATTTATTTATACTTTTTATACAGTAATGTTGGTTTGGGAGGCGTTTAAGTAAATAAATGAATAATAAGGAACTCCAGTGAAAAATATTATGGCTTTAAAAAAATATGTTCATATAGACCAATAAACGCTGATTCTGAATATATAAGTTATATTTAATAATGTTAAACGCAGAGGTTTTAAAAAATTATTAAATAGTCAATTTTTAATCGGTTCGTAAAAACACGCGCCGTCAAGTTGGCATTATTGAAATTTTAGTGGTGACGTCACTGTTCGACGTATCGTGACGTCACCGTAAGGTCATTGTATGGGAAAGTATGATATGACACAAGATACAAGCCATCGTATTAATTTATTCGTTTATTTACTTACTGTTTAAAGAGATTTAGTTGTTGTGTTTATTGAAACATTATTTAGGCCTAAATAATGCTTAAAAAATAAAGGTATCTCTTATTATTTATCTTTATTATTGAAAATATTCAAAAACTACTGCAAAAAAAATAGTAATGCTACTTCTAGGGAGAATACTTCGAACAACGGAATTCAAAATGGCGGCAGTTGATCAGCTGATTGCTCGATTCTATTGTAATTTTTCAGGAGTGATGACGTCACACGATTCACCATACATACGGTGGTTTTAGGGGGATCTTGAATTAAAACTATCTTTAAAAATAAAAATAAATATGCAGTTATATAAGTTAGAAGGTTCATTAAAAAAAAAAAAAAAAAATGGATTGGAGTTCTCTATTATACCTACCTGAAGTAAATTTAGTAAATGATTAGAGCGATGTATGTTGCTCTGATTTTATTAGAAAATTAGTTGGGTGTGCAGTATGTTTGTGTAATGCCGCAGGCACGCGTTCCTAACCACAAATTTCCTTCTTTTCCGTTGCTTTCCCATAATTCGCAAATGTATACGCAGCCTTATTTTCGATTTATCTTAATTATGCTTTCAATTTGATTTAATAATTATTATATTAGGTTGGTGCTACGAGTATGTCCTATTTTCCTGTATAAATTAAATTCCGGCAATTCTGCCATAAAAAACATTTTCACGCGTAATCCACTATAACTCATAACAATCCTCATAAAACTTATTGTAGTTATTGTTCATATTTTATTTTCCAAGTGTACTATATTGTTCTATAACGCCATAAAAGTTGTTATAAATTACCTAAAGGATTAAATAATATGAACACCATGGAAGAAATTGATTATTATTTATATGCACGTAATTTAATATATTGAATTTGAAATCGACAATGGGATGAGTGATGGGATCGCACTTAATTTAATAAAACAGGTGAGCCAATGAAACGTAACGATTTTAAAATATTAGAAAACATTCAATAAATCATCTTTTGTAAAATTTATTATTGCGGCCATTTCGCGTCGAATACGCGTAGGGTTACTTTGAAACTTTTATTTTTAAGTACCCCAAAGGAAAAAATCGCACAGGGACAAGTCAAGAGAACGAGGTGACCAGGGAATATCATCATTCTTGCAGGTAAGATGACCGGGGAACGACTGTCTTAGTAAACTCATTGGCACTCGTGCTGTATGGCATGTCGCACCATCTTGTTGGAAAATCGTTATTTTATTTCTGTAGTACTCGATTGCAGGAAAAAAAAAGTTCAACATATTGTTGTAACGATCATAGTTCAGCTACGTTTTCTAAAAAATAAGGGCTGATTATCCCTAACAAAGGAACCGCACACCACACGGTTACTTTATCTGAATGTAGGAGTCTTTCACCTGACCAAGTATCGATGATAACTAACGTCCCACTCTCAAGATTCACAATGCTGGATTTTAGATTCACAATACTTAAATTATTTGTCAATTAAAATCCACGAATCACGTTATTACACCGAATTCTTATTCGTTGAGCATAATAATGTCTTGTTGGCATTACCTCAATGTTCAAAGCAATTGATAAGAAATATTATGTTAAATGCTTTCCATGTCAAAGGACACATCGCCTTTGAAAATTAAATTTATGGACTTATCACATGGGAAATCAGTCTGGGTTCACATGTGACCAGTTACTTCAACTCATGATATAATGTAGGTACCCACTCTGCGTTATCTACATCCCTTCTACTACCGTGTTTGAGTACCGAAACCACACAATTTATTAGACCATTTCAATTGTGGTATAAATGGTCAATTAGACCATTTATACCACATATTAATTAAAAAATCATCAGTAAAAATATATACACTCATCCATCAGTGCAAAATATGATCTGTCCGTAATAATACTAATAATATGAAAATAGAATTAGCAAAAGGACAAAAAATGTGTTTTACACTCCCCCAATCAAAACCAAATTAATGCAAACACGTAGCAGTTTTATTGTTCCTCGTACTTTAACCTTCTACCAACACAATTTGGGAGTCGAGAATGGGTACCGCCGCTCCGGGAACCTTTATTGGATAACCAACACCTCTGCCATAGGTCACCCCAAGTGATTCGCTATGTTTGGTGATTTAGCAGGGGTGCCCGGGTTCCCTTCCTTCGGGTGCCCTTTAGCAGTTTAGTTTATATTACCCACGCACAGGCAGTGCCAATAGAGAGTTCCCATTATCTACTTTTGTCTTATATATATTTTTTGGTTTTTTCTAACTTTTACGTTACTTATATCTTATGTTGTGTTATATATTCATAGAAACTATGTTGAAAAAAAATCTTTAGAAATGTACCAAGATATAATGGGAAAAAATAAAGGAAAAAAATACTAAGAAATTAACAAAATAATAATATCTTCAATTTTATAAAATTACTTTGAGGTGTCATTTTAAATTATATGAAAAGAATTTGTTTACACCCACCAATTTTATAAAAATTATCAACATATTTCGAAGCCAAAGGTTTATTCACTTTTATCCTGTTGAAGAAACCTATAGATTTAAAACATGTTGCCAATTTGGGAGGCGGAAATACCTAGGTACCGCCGCACCGGAAACCATTTATTGAATAACCAACACCTCTGCCATAAGTCAACCCAAACGGTTCGCTACGTTTGGTTACTTAGCAGGGGTGCCCGGGTTCATGGGTTGAGGTTTGTGTAGGTCTTGGCGGCAGATGCGTCTGCTCACCTTCTGCGTGATGGGCGGCCTTGATTGAGGGAGGCCTTTTGACCTCTCCAGCCGGACTCTCACGACTCATCCCCTTACACCACAGTTGGAGGGATGGATTCATACGTCCGTCACTCCTGGACAACCTGACCCCTAGTTGACTCCTCATGCCTTCCAAAATGAGTAAAATCTTTTGCATCTGTTGATGCGCACTCCGTCTCATTCCAGCAAGACCGTACAGGTGAGACACGGCGAATATCAGGTGATCCGGTGCAATGCGTGGTAAAAATATGGTTTAGCTTATAATTGATAAAAATATCATTGTACATAAAAATTAGGTCCACATTTTTTACTCCAAATGTGCTCAGGAATCGCTGGTCAATGTTTTTGTGGTAGATACGTGCTGATGTACCCTCTAAATTTTGAATAATATAAGTATTATGTATCGTGAAATTTATTAGAATTGGACTCGAAACTCGGAGCCTTGAAGCTAATAACCATATTCACCATGCCACACAGGTAAAAGAGAAATATTGATAGACGGTAAAGTTTTGAATAAAGCGTTTGAAATTAAATATTTTGAGTAATACTGGACTCCAAACCGACTTTTTCTCAAAAACATAACACAAATTATTAAAAAAATGCCAAAAAATCTCACCGTTAAAAAGACAAATAAGATTCCTAAACAGTCTCCAGTAAAAGTGAGCAGGTACAACACAATCATTGTATACCACACGTTAATTACATTGTATTCTCAGCTAACGATGGATTAATGAAACAAAAGACAATACTGGAAAAGAGAGCTATGAAAATGATACTGAAGAAAAATTGATATCCGAAAATCAAAGAAGTGTTGAAGAAGATAAATATATTTTCATTAAAACAAATTATTTGATTCAATACTTTATTGTCAATATAAAAAAAAATATAATGAATGGCAATGCATCAAGAAACATCTCTAGCAGAAATTGAAAACCTGCAGCACAAACACATAAAAGGAAAATAAATGAAAAAAGAATCCCTTCAGAAAAAATAAAACAATCAAAAGTCGTAGTCATACGGAGCAATTAACATATTTGGCGATTTAGGTATCAAAGGAAATAAAATTCGAAGAAATATATATTTTTTTACATGAACTCCACACAGGAGTATAATTTCCCTCAGGGCATATGTCATCTTTGGGTTTGCTGTGTGGAGGATTTTTTAAGGAAAGGAAGGAGAGGAGAGTTCTGGGAAGTAAAAGGGTTTAAGGGGTGGGTAGGAATCTGGGGTTCAGTGTGTCCTGGTCGTCCGCCTCCAAGACCTAGACAAATCTCACCCTATGAACCCGGTCACCCCTGCTAAATCACCAAACGTATATAAACAAATTTAAAAGTAAATTACAAAAACATGTGATTGATTCATTCTAATTTTTTACCCACGCATAGTAATTGCTTTTGTGGGATTTTTATGCTCATACGTTTATTATATTAAGCTTTTTTATATACTTTTCATTATTTTATGTGTCTATTAAATGTAGTTGTATCAAAAATTTCAATAATTTTTTAAAAATTATATGTATGCTTTTATCAATTATATTAGAACATAGTTAATTTATAGACCTATTTTAAAAACGCACAATTGAAATAAAGGGTCGTCAGAATATAAATTATAACAATTAAATTCATTTGTTATTTTTACTGCCTTGGCTGAAAATGCCTATGAACACCGCCATGACTAATGGCAAAAAACAATATACCTACATGTAATAAAACTTATCTGATTCCATATCAATGTTCACAGTGCAGACTAAGTACAGGTTGTCAGGTTCAGATTCACCCCTGGATAATGATGGAGAGATATCGGAAATTGGTAAAAAAATATTCATTGTTTAGCACGCAAATTTTCATAAAATCCATGAAGGCATGTTCGCTTAATTATATTTGCTCAGGAACCACATTGAAATATTCCCACGATAATATCTACTTTTTGAAGATAATAAGAACTGAAAATCATAAGTAGATAAGCACTTTGGTAAAAATGCATAAGTCCGATTCACGGATAATAAGGGATAATCCTTGTCAAAGTTCTATACACGGATAATACGGAATATTTATTCCTTTTTTTTAAAATTAATAGACAATCAAAATGACAATTGAATAATTAATAGAGACTAAAATAAATTCTTGCCAAAATAAAAACAAAAAGACCTAATGTGAATTATTTCCGGTACTACAGGATACTAGGTTGAGGTACAAGCTGCGGAAGCAGCGTGTCATCATCATTTAGATATACTCGTACAACCCAGGTTTTGAATTTTTTTTTTTTTTTTTTTTATTTTTTTTATTATTTTTTTTTTTATTTATTTATTTTATACATTTTACAAATATAAGACAAAAAGTCCCGATAAACTACTTTTTAGCAGTTTGTCTAACGGGTTCTTTACAATAAAGATCTTATTATAGAGATTTAAATAGTTACATTTTTACAGTTAAAGATATAAAATAAAATTAATTTTTTTTACAGAAATATACTTAAGTAGATACATTTTTACAATTATAGATATAAGATAAAATTAAATTTTTTACAGAAATATACTTAGAGAAAAAAAAAATTATGAAAACATGAATAACAATTTTAAAGTCTTTAGAATAAGTAATATGTTATTGTAAGCTAATACAAATGAATTCTTTCCATAAGCCAAGTCTTCAGTAAGTTCACCAATTGTTTGTTTTGGGTACAGTTTTTAATTTCAGCTGGAAGCACATTTAAACAACTGGGAATCATGTAATTTAACGTTCTTTGTCCATATTTATTTGTATGTTTAGGTACAATTAGTCCTTCATTAAAGTTAAAACGAGTATTATGGTTGTGTTCCAGCCTGTTTATATATAAAGGGTTATTTATGTGCTGAAATATAATTTTGTACCACATAATTGCTCTCACTGAAAGAATTTTGAGACTTTGATAAAAGTATGGAATATTATGCCTTTCTTTGTATAAATTTTTTTCAGCTAATAATTTAACCAATGAATTTTGCACTGATTGAACATGGTCTATATTTGTTTTACAAGAAAATCCCCAAGCTGTTATTCCATACCTTATAACAGATTCAGCTAGAGATAAATAAATTATTCGAAGTGTGCAGAGAGGAACAAAAAATTTTAGTTTATACAATCTGTTTACAATTGATCTTAATCGTGCACAAACTTTGTTTATTTGTATATCCCACTTGAAAAAGCAATCAATAATAACACCTAAATAAACATACTCTTTAACTAGTTCCATATTTTCACATGTACACGATGCTGGAATACCATTGTGTAAGCAATCTGATGTATGTGTCTTTATTTCAGGTGTAATACATACCTTAACATTAGGGGATCTTATGTGTAACAATTTAGTTTTTTTGGCATTTATAATTAAGCCAGAGTCGTGAGACCATTTTAAGAGTTCAATGTAGTCTTTTTGTAAAAGATCTATACAAGTTTGCAAATCACTGCTAGAAATAACTAAAGCAGTATCATCCGCGTATACAAAGTACTTTACATGTCTAAAAATGAATTTAATAAAAGATACATATATAATATACAGGATTGGACCTAATATGGAACCTTGAGGAACGCCGGCATAAAACTTCTTTTTTTTTACTTAAAGATTTTAAGAGTTTTAATTTCATGCATCGGTTGTTTAAGTAATTTTCAAAAAGTTTTAGTAGTTTTCCTCTTATTCCTATAATTTCTAGTATTTTAAGTAATTTACCGTGATCAATGGTATCAAAAGCTTTCGAATAATCTATAAATAAGACTAATGTATGTTTTTTACAGTTTAATTCATTATTTATCATGTTGGAAAATTTTTGAAGCAGCAATTCGGTACTCTTTTTTTTTTGGAAACCGTATTGATTAGTATCTATTATAGAAAAATCTTCTAAATATTTTATTAATTTTATTTGAATATATTTTTCAAGAATTTTTTCTAGAGATGGCAAGATACTAATTGGTCTGTAGTTACCCAATACAGTGTGGTCACCTCCCTTATATATAGGTCTTATAATACTACATTTTAAATCATCGGGGATTTTAGCTTGAAATAAGATTCTGTTTATAAAATGGGTTATAATTGGACCAAGGATTAAAATATGTTTTTTAATATCTTTCATCCTGATATTATCAATTCCTGGGGAAGAAATCTTCATTTGTCTAACAATACTTTCTATATCCGCCGCTTTTGCCCTCGGTAGGTACATGCTTTGAGGCATCGCCTCTGGTTCAAATTCAGTTGTCTTATGATTGCACTTATGTAACATATTGTAAACACTTTCAGAGAAATAATCAACAAAATCATTAATTAAAACTTCTTTTGTTCGATCTTTCAACAGATATTTAGAAGCATTTTCATCACAGTCATTTTTACATTTAGTTCCTAAAATTTTATTACACTCCTCCCATGTTTTTTTTGAATCTTGAAAATAGTTTTTGAATTTATCATTATAGTAAGAAGTTTTTAGTTAAATTTATTTATTTAACACACATTAGTAATAATTTATTTAACACATTTCTAAAACATTTATATTCTTTCTCGTAATATTTGTTTGTCGGAGCATTTTTCCAACGTTTATATAAGTTATCTCTTTTTTTAATTTTACATAAAACATCGGAAGATATCCAATCGTTTTTCGCATAAGGCCGGGTTTTGGATTTTTTACTTATCACAATTGTGCTATTTTTATACAAATCATCAAAATATTTTTGAAATTTTGAGTAAATAATGGTACAGTCATTTTCTTCTAGAAGTGATTTCCAATCATAATTTTGGATATTATTATCGATATGTCTCTGCGAAAGAATCGTTATATTTTCAGTTTTGTTTAAGTTTATTTGTTCTTTAGAATCTAACCGAACATTTATAGCCGTGGTGTGGTGATCTGCAATGTTATAATCACATACGCATGAGGAGATTGAACTCACACCTGTAAAAGCTCCAGCGGATTGTCTTCCGCTAATCCTTACAAAAAAATGATCGATACACGAGCTGTTTATTTGCTGTTGAACTATCACTTCTCTTGTTACGTCATTTATACAATTTATTAAATAATTATTTGCAAGGATATTTTCATAAGTTATTATGACTGAATCATTTCTATTTAATAAATTTAAATTGATGTCACCAAAATATATGACACTTTCATTTGGGTCAATATTATTTTTAAACACAGAAGATATTTCAGACAAAAATGCTTGTTTATTGAGATTCGGAGGTCGGTATATAGCTAAAAGATTTAAATTTTTATTATTTTTAAGTGTCAATTTTCCAAAAACGTTTTCAAAATATATTGTGTCTATAAATATTTGCGAGAAGGTAAGATTATTTTTTACATATAACAAAATACCTCCACCGGATTTGTTACTTCTGCAATAGTGATATGAATTAAATCCGGGAATTTCATAGAAACCAACTTGTTCTGAACGTATTGCTGTTTCACAAAGCATAAGTATGTCAATGTGATTTATACAGTTTTTAAAATAAGCATGAAAGAGGTCCCAATACTTGCAAATCGACCTAATGTTTAGTTCTACACAAGTTAGATTATTTGTTTCACATTTTCTTGTAGTCTGCATTTGAATCCATTCATGCAAATTATTAACTTTACAATAATTTACATCTCTTTCATCATCAATATAACTAAAAGACATTTTTTATTTGAAAATATTCACCTGAAATCCTACCATCAGTATGCTTAGAATGTAATAGGAGCAAAAATATAAATAAACAATTATTTTAATGAGAAGGTAACATGTCACAATGTTTTCAATATAAAGTGAATTTGTTTTAGTCATACAGTTTGACATATACATTAAAAGCCTTACATTCATTTGCTGCCAACAACAGTATAGTGACAGTTTACATATCACATATACATGTAAATTAAATTGATGATCTTCATTAATGTTAATTATCAAAGTACTAAAATATAACAAAAATATATATTTAAAATATATTGTTGCATTTTTTTTGATATGATAAAATTAATATTCAATATTTTGTTCAGCAATTGCGAGCATTTTTTTATATACCTTACAGTTGTTTTTGTCATTTGCTCTATGATTAACTGGAAATGTCAATTTATATTTTTCATTTTGAATACAACAGTTTTTGCAATTTGGTTGTTTGTCCTTGTTCCCGCAATCGCTGTGTGTGTGATCGAGACCGCAGTAACTGCAAACAGGCTTTTCGTCCTTCTCTCTCTGCAGACATCTTGCAGTACCATGTCCGAAGCGTAAACAGTGGTAACATTGCATAACTGGATTTGCGTCTTCAAAAAAGATTCTTTGGTATCCGATTTTAATTTTATTTTTGTTTAAGAGTATTCTCCGGGTTTTACTATCTACTTCGACCACATAGTTAGATGTATCATTAAATTTATTTTTAATTATTTTCTTGATGTTGAAGACAGGTTTATGTTCATTATTTTCTGACATAATTTTAATTTCTTCATTTTGTTCTATGATGTCACAAGTGAAATCTTCTTTATCATAATCATTAAATATTCCCTTGAAAATTAAAGTAGGTTTCTTTTTTGATAATTTTTTAGTATCAATATCATTTATTACTTTTGAGATCTCCATTTGTAATTTTTCCGCGTCCTCTTTTTTTAAACACTCAATGATGATTCTGTTTCGAGATATTTTCTTGATGCCTTCAATACATATTCCCAGTTTACTAATTTTAATATGTTTTTGTATTTTTTTAAGTATTGAGTCAGAAGTGTCACTGCTTGTTTTAGGACTAATCATTAGACAATATTTATTTTTTATATTTTTTTGTTTATTTTGAGGGTAATCATATGTTTTATCTCTATTAGCGATTTCTGTTTTATTTTTATCTTCTGACATTTCAATTGCCAGGTGACCTAATAACGATAGTATATTTGTGGCTTTATTCGTCACAATAATTTGTTGATCTTTACTGAATTTTTTGCTGGGATCTTGCACTGCGAAAAGTAGTTCACTAACTACCTCCTTTGCTTCTTCCATAAATTTGTGAAGATTTGCCATATTTATTTTTTCGCAAAACTTACTCCACTTTACACTTTTAAATCAGTAGTACTGCACAAATATTATTATCACCAGTTTGACAGTTTCAGAATGTTCAAATATTTATTTTTTTTAACTATTGTTTGTAAAAGATGTATTACGAACTGATTATTATTTTTAATGCCAATCAATAGTGCGCACTTTGTTTCATTTAAATATCAGCTTCACTGTTTGTTTTCGCCAAATCTATCTACTTTGCGGAGCACTTGAATTGAGAGCAGAAAAATATGTAGCCTGTCACTGTAAATTTGTAACTTGTGATTGTTTCGAATTGCATTATGGCAAGCAGGTTTTGTCCAACGGGTATGTGAAATTATTCTAATATGTACCTTTCTTTCCATGTTCTTCTGCTATAAGTACAGGTTAAAACTTATCAATAATGCATTCACTTCATAACATGATTATATCGTTGTTTTATATGGCAATAATAATTTTTCTATGATTGGCAGCATTGATTGTCTATGAAATGTTAAATATATATGAATATAGCTTAGTACAGTTCATTATATATCTAGTATTGAATTAATTAAGCGAATTAATTTTAACAAAATTAAAATGTGAAATCTCGAGAAGCGTAGTAAGACAAGTTGCACTTTGTTAAAAAGGATAAACGACAGTTTACCACATATGATTTTAGATTTTCACGGCCAAAAATATGTTTGTTGTTTGTTTTTGGGGTGTTATGCCGTGTTACGCTACCTCGTCCTTTAGCCTTTACCATGTATTGAAAACTGACTTTTATCTTTATTACACTTAGGTTCCGAAGTACACCTTCCTAGGTATGAGTATATTAGAATATTTGAATTTTCTAATTTTTTCATTGTTGTTTAATTTTAAATTCACTTCATTCGACCGCATCCTATGTAAAATATACAATATGTAAGTAATTATTATAAATATAATATAATATAATATTAATTATTATTATACAAAAGAAATACATATTTTTAAATTTGGAAATATTTATTAATAAAACTAGCTGACCCGACGAACTTCGTACCGCCTTACAATCAATAACTGTTGAATTAAATTAAGTTTTTTTATTAAGTTAAAAATTACACAATGAAGCAATTTTCGATGCCCAACTGTCCGTGTTTTGTTTTGGTTAGTATCAGAGATGGCGTTGTGTACCGATTTATATTTTTTGAGATTTTCTTACTTTTCCACTCACGGGAATTTTTGAAAGGAAGCGGGTACGGGGGCCGCCGCCCAGGTAACCATTTATTGGATAACCAACACCTCAGCCATAGGTCACCCCAAGTGGTTTTCTATGTTTGGTGATTTAGCAGGGGTGCCTGGGGTTCGGATTCATGGGGTGACTTTTGTACGGGTCTTGGTGGCGGATGCGTCTGTCCACCTGCTGCGTGGCGGGCCGGATCGAGAGAGACTGGGAGCTCCCTTTTGACCTTTTGACCTTTCCAGCCGGATTCTCTCGACCAATGGGTCGAAAGGGTCCGGCTGGAAAGGTTAAGGTAAAAGGTCAATTCTGGTCAAGGCAATGTCCTTGCACCGCAGTTGGAGGGATGGATTCACTCCCGGATACACTGACCTCCAGATTCCTAACCACTCCTCATGCCTTTGTCCTTCCCAGAACATCCTACCCTTCCTTAAAAAGACCCTCCACACAGCATCTCCTAAGATGACATAGGTCCTGAGTGGAGCTTACGTAAAAAATGCGTTTTATTTCAGAAATCATATTATTGTCTTTTTCCTTTGGAGGGGTGCAGAGACATACGTTCACCGTTTGTCTCGTTTTCGACTATTGACATTTAGTGTGTAAGAAAGAGGGGCAGCATTATATGATTAAGAACAAAAGCGAAACAATTAGCGCATTGACATTTGACGTTTTTGAATTTTTGGAAAATACCTATCACAATAATGCTGCAGTTCTTTCAAAATATGAGAATTCGTTCCATATAAAATGTATGAAAAATTTAATTTTCTTCATAACTTTCTTTTTAGTTAATTTTTGCAATGTTTTAATAGTTATTATGTTATCCGGAGCGGAGACAAATCCAACATATCAAAGATCATCAAAATCGGTCCAGCCGATCTCGAGTTATAAATAGTGTAACTAACCCGACTTTGTTTTATATATTATAAGATTAAGATTACTTCTTTGCTTCATAAAAAAACGCAACACCCAAGCTACCTTTAGGCGTGCATCTTTTTCAATTCCAATTAGACCCGACGACCGTAAAAATGATTTATCTCACAAAAAACTTAATTACACCCCCTAATGATCTTGATCGAATCGAATTAAACCCCAGTCAAACAACCCCTAAGCAAATAATTGCGACCCCTATTACCTCACACCTCACCTTTGACATTTACAAATAGTTTTCGACACCAGAAGTAATGAAATATTATTGCAGCTGACAAATGAATCGGGGGTGGCGTTTTCTAAAATACTGAAAAACTAATATCAAATGTGCCGCAAAATACCCATTTATACTTTTAATTTGTCGTTTTGATTTTTGTCTCGAATTAATGGAGTTGGCTGGTACATCTCGTATGTAGGTATATGAGATGTGAAATATGCGTTCATGTTCTTTCGAACAGACGGAAGGCTTAGTAGTAAATGCGGCAAGGCTGAATGAACCCACCCCCCACCCCTAGTTTAAGAAGTTGATGTAATTTTACAAGCTTTTTATTCAATTCACACGGGCTTCTGGTCCTGGGGGCCCTCCAAACGCCTCAATGTTCCGTTGGTCAAACCCTAAACTAGACTTTAAGGCACCAGGACACTGTTAAAAATTGTCATTTTGTTTAAATTTCATTTTCTGAAAGATAGATATTTGATAACTAATTAACAATTTGGGATGCGGGAATGGGTACCGCCGCCCCGGGAACCATCTGTTGGATAACCAACACCTCTTCCATAGGTCACCCCAAGAGGTTCGTTACACTTGGTGACTTAGCAGGAGTGCCCGGGTTCATGGGGTTAGGTTTGTCCAGGTTTTGGCGGTAGATGCGTCTGCCCACCTGCTGCGTGGGGGCCGGATCAAGAAAGACTGGTTGAGGGAGGCCTTTTGACCTTTCCAGCCGGACTCTCTCAACCTATCGCCTTGCACCGCAGTTGGAGGGATGGATTCATACGTCTGTAACTCCTAGGCACACTGACCCCCAGATTTCTACCCACCACTCATACGTTTTTCCTTCACACGACTTCCTCTCCTTCTTTTCCCTCAAAAGACCCTCCACAAAGCATCCCCAAATATGACGTAGGCCCTGAGGGGAATTATTTTTTTCGGGGCCCCTGTGTGGAGCTAAAGGAAAAAAAAAATTCTCTCCCCAAATGTTGTAAGGAAATTCGTAATGACGTAGATACAGCATTTTATATGAAACCGTTTTAAACAGTTTGTATATTGAATTATCCTTCAACAAAACTTTAAACCAATCCATGTTATTCAATAAATGGTTCCCGGGGCGGCGGTACCCATAATCGCCTCCCAAATTAAATCGAAAAATATAGGTAGTTCATATGACACGTGGGTACATTTTTTAAGAATTTAACCACTTATACTACTCAACTTGAACTACTCATGTTGTACATACTTCTTTAAAATGTTTAGGTTAGAATAAAATCTAAAATAATTTGAATCGGTACAGTTTCATTGAGTAAAGCTTTCAATCAAACCATTGTCCAAATCTAAATAATCGAAATACCAAATGGAAGGAAATAATAAATCATAAACATGTGCTTCGATTCCAACATTGTGCATTTGTTTTCTTCGCTCCTTTAAAAGAGACTTGCAGTAAGGGCGGGTCCTGGTTCAATTATTCATAGCCCTCTTCGCCCTTAATAACATAATTACACACCGATCTGTCTGTTTCGCGTGAACTGTGAATGCTGAACGGAAGGTTATCGAAACGTGGTCATTAAAAATAACAGCTTAATTTGTGTTTTTTAGGGATGCTAAAATATTTTTTATACTTGTGATGTAGATGTATAACTTTGTTTTTTGACTGACGGATGTGCAACGAATTTTACTAATTGCGGAAAATATATTTTTAAATTGCTAGGTATCGTCGTTACCTACTTTTGTAAAAAAATATTGACGCTCTCATCTGCCTTGATGATGAACCTTGCAATATGATCTAAATTGTCAGCAATTAAAAACGTCTATCAAATGTGCTAGGGAGAGCTAAAGTACGGGAAATGTATTTCTGTGCTGCAAAAAATATCAGCTGTTGCGGATTAGTGGCAATGCAAACTGTGTTAGAAAAGTTACTTACGGTATTTGTTTGTTTTAGTAGATTATCTCGGATCAGCTGGCATTTCGAACAGTTACGTTTTAAGATTTTCACATTACACATCTACCGGATCATCATTATGGACACTGCAACGCTGTCTGAAACATTGGCTAAAGAAGGAGGTAGCGCAACACGGCGTAACACCCCAAAAACAAATATTGAAAAAAGTAGTTATACTGTATTTTTTTACGAGTTTATGAACATGTTCTTCATGGAAGATCGATAATCTATTGTATTTAATGTAACGCAAGAATTCCTCTCTTCGGAGTCAGTATGATAATGGATTTTTATAAATAAATAAAAAAAAAAACGTTTGTATTTTTTTTAGCTTTATGAGTAAAAAAAAACCCAAATTGTAATATTTAATTAAATGAAGACAATATTAGCGAAACTCAATCAAAATCTGGAGACTGAAAAATCAGAAAAAGATATTGGCCCCTCTGGGGCAGGTGGGAGAGGTGCCAATATCTTTAATACATCTGAATAAGTAGATCGTTCCAAAACATACCATTTTCTTCTTCTCCTTTCCTACAGCTTCACAATATTTTAATTTAATTATTTTTTGGTTTACTTAATTAAATGAAGACAATATTAGCGAAACTCAATCGAAAATCTGGAGACATAAAAATCATAAAAAGATATTGGCACCAATTATTAATGGTAGCTATAGCCATTTTAAGTATATTTTCGATTCTTGCAAATGGCTTCACTTTAGAACGATACTAAAAGCATCTTCCGATCTGGAACGGAGCACAAATGTGTTGTTCACAATTTTTTTTTTAAATTATCATTTTAAATGACCGACAATTTATAAATCATGTTTTACTACCGGAATATAAAAATAAGTAGGTATATTTTAACATTTGAATTTTTTTAATTTTTCCAAACTATTCTCATTCAATGATATTTTTTGTCCAACAAAATATTTCATATTTTTTGTAAGAATTATTTTCATTTTAAATCGCTTACTATAAATTTGGTTTTCCGCACGTAATTAACTTTATATGTAAGTTTAAAGTTCAAGCAATAAGTCATGAACTACCAATGTTTCAATCTAGATTTTTTATTAACAAATCAAGCAGCCACATTGATGGGCAGGGATCAATTGATTTGACCGTCGTCCTTACATCTAACCCAACACGGCCACAGTGGACAGTGGACAGTGGACAGGGAATAGCTGATGGTTGGTGACTGGTGACTGGTGTCTAGTAAATAGAGCCATAAATTAACCATACTGCCGAGCGGACTGTGATCCAGCCAAGCCATGATTGTATCTAATGCACTTTCAGATGCACTGGAGGTTGTCAAACTTTCCCCATTATAATATCTACATATTTCATTAGGAGTTAATAATACCCGGTTTTTGCCGAGATTCCGAACTTTTTAATTTATTTATTAATTTTATATTAGTTATTTGCACATTTAAGTTTACAAAATACTAATTTATTATAACTCTCTTACTAGTGCATTCTGTCTTGTTCTTATTTGGTAGGTACCTACGACCTACATTCATTTTTTAATTTACTAATTGGTGCAGACTGCAGACTTAATATTTTCCGGTAGCGCATGAATGCTGAAATTTTTTGATATGTACAGTTTTTTTTTTAATAAGTAAATCCATTATTTGGGCTCGTGACGTCGCTACATGAAAATGTCCCGTCTGCGAAAATGTTCCTATTAATTTTGTAAAATTCCACACTGATTTTTTTTTTATATGACAACACTTTGATTTCAGGAGAATTTTTGAATTTGACATTCAACGTTCACTAGATTTATTGTTTGTTCTCTGCGAACTTATCATTTGGTTTGACTTTTTGACAGATGTTATGAAGAAAACCCCGTACATTTTATGCTGTCTGTACGAAGTATTAGAGGTATAATGGGAATGGTGCTGATTTTAACAAAATCAGATTTTATAATATTTTTAATTATTATTATAATTTACAATTATATTACATTGGATTTAGTAATAGACGTTGAATAAGATGGATCAAGGAAAAAAATATTTATGAGGTTTAGTATTTTTGGTGTGCCTCGCCATTCGTGTGGAAACTTTTTTTTTTTTAATAGTTTTCGGCTACGTAATTATCGTTTTTTCGCACCCTTAAAATTCTGTCCCGTCTTTCAGGTTTATAAAAAATGGTCTGATTTTTCGGATTTAAATTTTCAAAAAATCGCCAGGTCTTCAAAAATACGATTAAAAAAATACAGAATGTCTTAGAATCTTTGCCTAAACCGGAAATTTTAAAAAAAAGTGATGCAAGTAGCCTACTATGGGAAAGGACGTCTCGCGCGTTTGCAGTGCTTCTGGTAGTCATGTCTGTGAATTTCCTTGTTGTTTGTAATTTTATTTAAAAAGCATTTTGTTGATAGGTTTTTTAATATTTATGTGTAAATATCATTGCGCTCAAGGACACCATCCGTTTCACTGTTAGCCAATTTATCTCCATTAACATTTCAGCTACTTTTGAAAATCTTCACAAAAGTCTTATCTCATAGCGAACGTTACTAAAATATCTAACAATCAATAATATTATATCATCTTCTCGTACTTTTTGACAGTTAATTTTCAAATTAAAACTTTTTCTAATGAACGTTTTAAAAGCAAAATTTATGGTTACGAGCTAAAATATTGGTACTTTGTCCTAGAAACGCTTTATCACTGGAGCGACAGCGCAATTTAAAACTTTTATCTCCGATTGTTCGAGATTATTTCGCTGAATATTTTCCGCCCACATTAAAAAAATCATACCTACGAATTTAATTATTAAGACATACAAACTGATTGTAGTTCTATACAGCCAATGAATTCATCTATCTTTTGTTGATTATAACATATTTGTTGGATTTATAAAAAAAAATTATAAAATCGTAAACTTCTACTTAATTACTTACAAATAAGGGAAAATTTGCCAAAATTAGCAGCAAAGCAATCTGAGGTATTTTAAATAGTGCCGTATTGTGGTAAAAGCGCTCCAGTGGTTAAAGGTATTATTTTAGGACACCGTAAGTTAAATAGTTTCTTTTGTTTCACACGCAATTATGTAGATGACTTCTTCATAGTAAGATACTAGACTTTAGCCCGTCATTAGTTTTCGGAAATAAAACGTTTCATAACTAATTATTTCATTTATTATCTCTTAATATTTACGATACGCATTGAGTATGAGCACACTATTTCGTATTTTCAGTAGCGTAAAATAAATGTCACCATCTTGTTTTCTTTTCCTTAAATTCTTCTTCTTTCGTATGGTGGGGGGTCAGGGGGGACATCTAGGTCTGCGAGCCAGTCTAGGGCCACAGGCGTTGCCCTGTGGACCTCATCAATCCCCCCGGAAAATGAATGGAGCGGGCATTCGTTGACCACATGTTCGGTGGTCTGCACCGCACCGCATTCACACATCGCCGACTCTTTAAGGCCCCATCTATGGATCATGGGACCACCTTATCTTATTGATGGCGGATCAGAGTTTGCAAGGCAATGAGAACCCAGACTGTCTCTCAGTGGGGTCTTGAACGAGATGGGCATTTTTCACATTGGTTGTTGCCACTCAAGCTTCCACCTTTCTTCTGGGGTGAGAGGTGATCGGAGGAGTCTTTCTCCTTCTGTCCAGAGGGGTTTTCGAGACTTCAAGCGGCATGCCGGGTGAGAAATGACATCATCATGCAAAGGTATTTCGCTTTTTTGCTCCTTCTTGTATTCCCTCAGTGTTGCAATCTCTCGCCTGACATTTGACGGGGTTATATTTGAAAGTACCCCAAATTACAAACTCATCATATTTTTTCACAAATAAGAAAATATTATAAATTTGGGTATTAACTTCCCCGATTATAATACCTACATTTAAATTTAAAATGTTTTATTAGATGATGCCCGAAGAGGAGTTTACGCATGAGATCATTTACCAATGGAATTGCAATACGAAGAACATATGAAGCACTTGTTCACAACATCTTAGAATACAGCTCCATTATTTGGGCCCCCTCTGAACAAAACCATATCCTAGAAATAGAAAGAGTACAAAAATGGTTTATGCGTTACCTGTATATGAGGGAATATAGGTACATACTACCCATTCCTGTATCCATCATTATTCTTTACAGGAATGCTCGATCTAAATACCTTAGAAGCCCGCCGAGAAATATTTTTGAGGAAACATTTTTTTAAGCTACGTTAAAGGAGATTAGCCTATATGTCCCTAACGCGTATACTCGTGGGAGATCCCACACACTTTTTTATTCTCCGAAAGCTTCTTTCTTTCAGAATGCGCCATTAAACAGAGCAATTTAACTGCTTAACGATTCTCCATTGAGCATCATCGTCATCTTCAATTTTACCTATAGAGAGTTCAGTAACTATCTTTTGACATACGTCACAACATAGTAAAACTGCCCCCCACGGACTTTTTTCTTTTTTAAATGTTGTAATCTTCTGTGTAATAATTTGGTATGTAACTGTTTTATGGAGAACCTGAATAAAATAAATAAATAAATAAATATGTTACGAATTGCGAACAAGTGTTATTTTCTGTGATGCTAAAGTTAAGCATCAATTTTCCAATAAACATTCATAAGTATCAGCAGTAATATTTCGAAGTAAAATACTGAGTATACTCATAAAAACATATTTGAAAATTATTTTTATTTTTCATCACAGTTTAAGAGCCGTGGGATCCGTCTTAACCCTTTAATCCCCGGCACTCATTAAGTTAGCATTACGCTCTCAAGCCGTGGTTCCATTACACCAGCGAGCTGCACAAGCAGGCGGCACGTGGCCTCAACTCCGGTCCTAATCCGGAGGATCGGTTCCCTACCAAGATATTACATTTGCGCAAAGTACTGACAACTTCATCGAATGGTCAACACAAGAACAAGAACAAACTTCCTTGGGTTAGACCACTATTTTTTTGGAAAGTCTTCATTTATGTTGTACTGTTGTATAGTTTTGATTAATCTTTACTGCGAATCGGTTTTCTTTATGATTACTACAATTGTTAATTACTTTACGCAAAGCGTAAACGATTAATAAAAGCATTTTTTATTAGAAATGAATGAATGCATATTTTAAAAAACTTAAAAAAAATTACAATTTGATGGCTAACATTATTATTAATTATTTTTTAATGTAGATAGCTATTACTTTGTGGTTATCCATTATAGAAAAATGAAACAATTCGACTTTGTAATACTTTACTTTATTTTTTTACTTTTCTTACTTTGATTTTTTCCCCTACCCACCCACTCTACACTAATACCTACCCACCCAATCTACATTATTTACTAGCAACGGCTCCACCCCTACCATAATAAAACATTGTTCGAAACTGTCAAATTAGTATAAACTTTCCCTGACGAAGGAACGTTTGTTCCGAAACCGGTCGGATTTGCGCATCATATAAGTGGTTTATACAAAGTCGAATTGTTTCATTTTTTTATTATTAATTATTTGTTACGATTTCCCTTGACCAACTTTTCTTTCTATGTTATAAAATGTTGTCCACAAAATAAATAAGAACCACTATCGCGCTTGAAATGGGGCCTTTCTAGACTCAGTTTGTTTTTTATATTTCCATGGATGCTGCTTCACCTTGCAATACCACAATTTTCCATTAAATGTGTCATGGATTATTATCATTTGGGTAATATGTATTGTAATATCTCCTATGTTCTCTCTAGAGACATTCGTTATTTAGTAAATACTTGGACCTATTTTCTCCAGTATTATAGAAGAAGACTAAGTGACAGTTTATCGACTAATCGTATTTTATAATAATACGTCGGAGGACAATCTGGCTTAAAGCTAGGATTGATTCGCGAAGCTCCTGAATCACAACGACTCCTCATATATACCTTCCGTCACCTTCGACACAACTTGGCAATGAGACCATGTGACCCGAAGAGCCCATAGGCAACTAAAGTAATGTAGTAAGTAAATCATAGACTAATTTGAGTATATATGTATTATTGTCGTTTGTCATTGCGGTGTGTTCAAGATTTGTTTTTTGACGTTTTGTTTTTGTTATGTGATCAAGAAGCTTTCATCTTTTATTTTTTCATCTTCCGATGAAATATTTATCCAGTACCTTTTGTATTAAAATTTCTATCTTCCGTAAAATACTCTTGGGATATTAACATCTTTTTGACTTTTTGACTGAGACTTTTTAATATTTACAATAATAATCTACATTAAGTCAAAATTATGCATTCCAGGTAGAAACTAGTCCCAGCGAGAGCTCGTACTGACATCATCGATGTTCGTCCTCTTCCTTCTCATGTGACTTGTTTGAACACGAAAATGACAGAAAATTCTAGAATGATGACGTCGCGAATGGTCTTTCGCAGGGACTTCGCTGTTAGTGAAGCACATCCGCAAAATCAAGTTAGAGCCATTTACTTCAAAGAAATTTAATTTCAACTAGAACTAGAGCTGCATCAAATGTTAATATTAAAAGTTTTGTGAAAGTTTAACTTAAAATCTGTTTATACTTCCACTATGGGCCAGCTGTATCACATTACTAGAACAATAAGAGAACTTATAACAATTGTTTAAGTGCACAGTCGGGAAACACGCCGAAGGCGCTCGGAACTTTTGCCGCGTGAATACGGGCTCTTCCTTATGAGGCTCTTGGAGATCCGAGACCAATCCTTCCTCTCCTCAAAAAATCCTCCATGCCGATTCCTCAACGATAAAGTATTTAGTACCCCATGGCGACGCCAGCTCGGCCACCGACCGATATATGCTTCTTTGGGGAGTTAATAGTTTTTTTTAAAGGTTTGTGACACAGGTGGCCCTTACTTACTACCTGTTATTTTTTTTCTTTTGTTGGTGGTTTTTCAGTTCAGTTGTGCATTTGTTGGTGTCCAGCCAACTACGAAGTAGACTGTAGGAAGCATTGTACAGTAAACAGCATGCATGCAGTACGTGCGTCTACTATTGTAGTCCGTATTGTTGTTGTGACCAGCGATAGCAAGATGGACACTTAGAGATCAGATTGCCAATTGGAATTGAACGTGTTATTTAGGTTATTGAATATACTAGTAGCAAAATACACGTACACACGCTGGTAATCTGCAACGTTAGGACATAATATGTATATGCATTTCAACTTCGATGAATTTATGCCTAAGGAAGTTTAGAAATCTTTTTTCAATTTTATTTTTGTAAGGGGATTTTAATTTTCTTTTAAACGTCAAATGAGCTATCCGTTTGAGTGATACCCTTATCATCACTGACTTATTGTAATAAAAGACCCTGTGCGTCGGGTGGGAATGTTCTTCCGGTATCTCAATTGAAATCCTTGGTCAATTGGTCCTCTGAAGAACCGGGGCCATTGGTCCGTTTAGAAGTAGCGCATAGCGGAAGTTTTGAACAGACGCGTTACTCACATTATCACACACTTTTGAAAGCGAATCGATTTTTATAGTAAAGTAAATAGCATTCGTACGCTAATTACATAAATCAAAGTTGTTAGTTATGACTAGTTATGAGGAACCGTTCTTTCACTCAACGGCTTGGTTGTAAGACGATCTTCCGAATACTGTGTTCTCTCCCTCCTACAACATAAACATAACATTCTCTGAGTAAAATCTTGGGGCCTCAACAACAAAACTTTTGAATACAACTTTTAACAAAACTTTTGAATATACAATAAACGGAACATATAAATATTAAATATGTAGAATCAATCAGATACCTTGAGGTATTACTGGATTTTTAATAAAATTTTATACAACACGTTGACGAAATCATCAACAAAGCCAAAAAAAATGTTGGGATTTCTAATTCATACAACAAAACCTTTCCGCATCATTAAAACTCTTTATTCCCTTTACACAGCGTACATCCGTCCCCACTAAGAACACTGCATACCGATCTGGACTCATTTCTACCAAGCCCATGTCAAAAGAATCGAAAGAATAAAAAAAAATTAAACACGTAAATTATAAACAAAACTTACACTTTTCAAATTACACCGAATCGATTAACTTTCACAATTTCAACTCCCTTTATACATGACGTTTAATTTTTGACGAAACCTTGTTATTTAAAATTCGGAATAATGCTCTGAACTCGCCAGAGCTTACGAACTTAAAAAATCATATTCCGACAAGATCAACAAGACAATCCAATTTATTTGATTTGCCCACATATAGAACTAACGTTAGAAAAAAAATCCCCAACTCCCGTGTTTGTGCGCTTCTCTCTCTCTGGTTTCAATCCTGGGATTGGTTTGCAGCAATTTCATCTATTCGTTTCTTCCACTCTTCCCTGTCTTGTGCGGCTCTTTTGAAGTCTGCATATGATAAGCAGCGCACGTCCACCAGCAGGTCCTCCAGGTACTCTCGGCGTGGGCGTCCCCTAGCGTTTGTCCCCTCGGTCGTACCCTCCATTATGGCATGCAAAAGGCCTTCTTGTCTTATTGCATGGCCGATCCATCTTGCGCGCCTTTCGGACAAGATCCTGAGCAGGTGCCTTCCTCCTTCGATTCTTTGGAGAACCTCCTCATTTGTGATGTGGTCTCTCCAGGAAATTCCTAGTAGTCTTCTATAGGACCACACCTCAAAAGCCTCTAGTCTCCGTTTATCTCTTTCGGATAGGCACCATGTTTCGCAGCCGTACATCAAGATACTCATACATAGGTCTTGATGAGGAGTATTCTCAGTTTCAGGTCTATATTATTCGATTCTATTATTCGATTATTCGATTCTTTTATTGAATGCAAGCCTAGCCTGGTGTATACGGCTGTCGACCTCGCTCTTAGACCGACGGTCCATGTGATTTTGCTCCCGAGGCTCCTTGGTGTTCTTTAGTGGAACTCCTGACATCTCTACTCTCATCTGATGTTGCGTTCGGCCTACAGTCAGCAGCTTTGTTTTGTCTTTATTTATCTTCAAATTGTAATTGTTTTGAAGAATGCTTTGCATGGTTGTTAAGGCCTCTTGCAGTTCTTCTTCGCTTTCAGCAACCAAAGCAATATCGTCAGCAAACCTTATCATATCCACCTTTTGCCCTTGTATCTTTACACCTTTTCTGTGACTCATTCTCTCTTTCAAGTCATCAATCGCACTTTGTATATAAGCATTAAAAAGAACATGTGACAGAGAGCATCCTTGTCTCACCCCTTGTCTTATACTGGCTTCTTTTGTATCATTGTCACATCTAATTATAGCGGCCTCATTCTTGTATAGTGCCTGGATTATTCGTCTATCTCTATATTTGATGTCAATTCTCTTCAGAATCTCGAAGAGTCTTTTCCATTTTACTTTGTCGAAAGCCTTCTCCAGGTCTATGAATGCGATGAATGTGTTTTGGTTTCTTTTAATTCTTTTTTCTAGTAGTATTCGTAGTGACAATATTGCTTCTCTGGTTCCTACACCTCTTCTAAAGCCAAACTGGTCTCCGGAAAGGATGTTCTCTACTTTTGGTTCGATTCTTTTTAGAATGATATTAGTCAATATTTTTGAGGCATGGGATATTAGGCTAAGAGTTCTGTGTTGTTCACATTTCGTCGTGCCCGCCTTCTTTGGTAATGCAACAATTAGGCATTTCTCGAAATCCTCTGGTATCTTTCCAGTCTTATACATTGTCTGTATCATTTTAAACAGGGCATCTATAGGTGCGCTTATAATACAAAATTTTACAATGTAAACATTTTTAACAATACCCTTCAGAAATACCGAATGGAAGTATAGCAAATTAATGCAAGATCGAAAATTAATACAAGAGTGTGAAATGTATCGGGAGCATCTCGTATCCTTATTCTATTTTCCTCTTCCTCTCCTCCTTACCTAAAATTAATTTTAAGATAAAATAAAACTTCATCTCTAAGTAACTTTAACATAAGAGACCTTTTTGGCTATTTTGTATATATGTATAAGCTGTTTTTTCGCTTACAAATAAATAAATAAACCTAGCGTTCTTTTCGTTTTTACAACTTCAGTTTAGTGTTTTCCTCATCTCCCACATTAATGTCGTACAAGTGCTAACACGAAAAATCAGAACCATTAAAGTGCAAACATAATAATACAACAAAATGAAGAATTGAGAGTTAATTGAGATGGAATCGTTGATCTGGCTGCAAGTAATAAACATGCAAAGATGCCGGTAGTCGGTAGCTCTCTCTGGCCGCCACCCCCCGCAGTCTGCAATGTGCCAATTAGGAGTGCGCCTTAATCTATCAAAATAAAACCGGACAGAAATACTTAAACTTTTATTAAAAAAATGTCTCATTTATCAAATTAGCTGACGGGGATTGAATCTGTAATGTATCATAAAGAGTCTACGATTGGGTCTTACATTGTCTTAGTTGTCAATGGGCTATTCGGGTCACATGATCTCGTTTACGAGATGCACCGAAGGTAGCCGAAGGCAGGTGTGCTCAGTCATTATAACGCCAGAGCTCCGCAGACAAAAACTAACTTCCAGTGAGTAAGGACGTCAGTCCTCCTAAATTACGATACGTCAATAAACACTAAATATGCATAATATTTAGTAAAGGAGAATATTGGTTCCTGATAAATAACGAATGTCCCTGGAGAGGACATTTAGAGATATTATGGAACCCTTAGCTTGACTCAAAATCTAATAGACCATACGGTAACGGAGGCATATTTATGTAAATATATAGATATAATTCATCAAAATGTAATAAATACCTCGTTACCTAGCCTTACTAATAAACGTGTTTTTAATTTTTCCCATTTTATAAACATTAATACATGTAGGGAAATTGGTTGTTTATCAGTTGTATAAAATTTGAACACGTTTGTTTGTAAGGGGGTTAGTCTTCGACCAACGTCAATGGGGTTAGTATTTACAACGTACCAAGATAGATCAAAGAGTTTGAATTGACAATTTTGTTGCCTAGTTTTGTGAAAAATCATTTGCTATGCTCAAGTTTCAGCTTTAAAAATACTATTTTTAATCCTAAAACACGCCGTAAATAATTCAGTTTATTACGCTTAGTTGGGACGCATTGGGCCCCAAATATTTTGTCTCAAACAAGCGAAGTTTAAGGTAATTTTTTTTTAAATATTAATACGCTTTGTTATTTTGTATCGCATATAATATATTTTATCACGTATTAGCGTTTTAGAAAGCCCAGCATTGCATAAAACGCTAATCAAAAATTCAGTAAAAAATCGCAATACCATATTGAAATAGTGTTTTAACAGATGTCTTCATCAACTTTAAAAGCTAAACATCTAATCAAAATTTGTAACACCGAGTTGGCTTGAGCAAAACTGTACTGTTTAAGCTTTTGAAAGTTTAAGCGCCACTGAAGATATGATGCCCTTCTGAGTACATAGGTACAATAAAATAATCCTTCTGTTAATATGTGTAATACAATACGCGAGTTTAAAATGGGTTTAATTGGCGGACATATTATGCGGGCATACGCGCGCCATGCTTTTTTACCACGTATTCAAATGGGTATCTTTTGCTATAATTACCCTTCTCTGGCCGACCATAGTTAAGGTTGAGTATTTATATAAAAAATAATCGGTTTTGATTTCAACATTCCTCTTCCGTATTGAACAATTTTTCGATTGTGATATTTGCGATATGAAATCTTCTCTAAGCCTCGATGACATTGAGCGAGTTTACAAGCTACTATCTTGGAAATTCACATCTCTTAGTAAACTCGCTCAGTGTAATCGTATTACTATCTAACTAGCAGATTGTGGACAATCTACGAAAAAAGTTGAAAGGTGGTCAACTTTACCGCTCACGATGGCGGCCTATTTGATTTCGTAATTGTCAGAATTAGTTCGCGAAGGAGCCGTTATTCTCGCAACTGGCTGGCGTGTGGCGCTAGCGGCGACCTCAAGTTTTTTTACAAAATGTCGAAATGTTAGCTGCTACTGTCGCTACTGAGTGAGTAGACAATTTTGTGTGTCATCATGACAATCTCACTCGCCGATTCACCCAGCTTTTAAACTTGCAAACTTGTAGCTTGTAAACTTGCTCAATGTAATCGGGGCTTTATACTATGACTGTATAATATTGGGAAATTATGTTTGCAAGCTGTGAAATATTTACGAGCTCACCATTCGAGATTTTTTGATTATTCAGGTGATGATGCAATTATGTAACTACTCGTTTGCCTCACTTAAATTATCTCTATATAAACACACACCAACCACTATCCAAAAAATAAAAATAAAATTGACTTTTCTCTAACCACACAGACGTGTTATTTTGTTTTTCTCGAGACGCCGAGTCGGCAGCCGACTTGCTGGCTACTGACTCACATATCAATAATATTATATCTCTAATATACCTAATGGGGAATCCTGAATTCCAAATTCAATCTTATTGACTAAGGGCCCGCAACCCGGATTTTTACCGATTTATTACATATTTCCCTTAAACACGGTAAGTTTTAAAGCTCTCAAAAAAAATGTTATTCTTGAAGATATCATCGATCTTCTCAGCGGAGCTTGGACTACATAGTCACCATGTTCACCGAGCAGACCGGAGTCAGAATACTAGCTCCAATACAAGAGGAGGTGGAGTCCTGATAGCGGTTCGCAAACACATTAATTCGAAAATACTTAAAATTAAAAATACTGATGTGGAACAAATGTTTGTATTGTTAAGTGGTGATTTTAAGAAAACTATTATTGGTACTGTTTATATTCCTCCTAATTCTAACATATCAATCTATAAAAAACACTGTGAAGATGTTGAGTTAGTAATAACAAAATACCCAAGTCATAAAATAATTATTTGTGGTGATTACAACCTACCTAATTGCAATTTCAACGTTTTAGACAGTAATTTTAATTCAATACCACCAACAGCCTACGAACGAGAAATTCTAGATATGTCTTTAATTTTTAATTTAACCCAATTTAACCATGTACGTAATATTAATAATCGTGTTCTTGATCTAGTTTTGTCGAATGAGAGCAATGTGATTATAAATGAATCATTGGAGTCTATTCTTCCGATAGACAACCACCATCCCCCACTAGCAATAATTATCCCTTGTACTAAAGAAGACAATCAAAAAATTTCAACTCCTACGTTTAACTTTAAAAATGCGAACTATCGGGACATAAATAATCATCTCCACAAGGAAGATTGGTCATTTCTTAAAGAAGGCGATATTAACCCGTTTAATCACAGGAGACCCAAGTTGTCCCAAAACATCATATGCCGTTATAATAACAGGAGACCCAGATTGTCCCAGAGAGACCGTGCATTATTAAAAGTTAGATATTTCTCTTTCTGTAATGCGAATATTTGTGATTTCTTTTATGTTAAAAACGGAAAGAAATAATGCTTCTCATTGTCTTAGAATTATATGAGCTAGGTTGTTCAGATATTTTACAAACCTGATCAAAAGTGACTGTTTGATTTTGCGCCTATTTGTGACGTAACCCACATTTAATTTTAAAATAAAATTGTATGAAAGTGATAAAAAGTGAGGTGACTGTTTTCTTACAAATTTTGTTTAGAAAAGGAATCTGAATTTAAAATTTGATGTTTATTCTATTTTAATTACTTTAATTCAAATATTCGCAGGTATGCATTTTTTAGCCAATTTACATTTCCAATATTAAAATTTTAATATTTATAAACAAAAATGTTGATTTCTAATAAACATATCGGAAAGATTATTTTATCTGAATTATAGAACAATTTTTATTTTTGCAAAAGCGTTAAAAGCAACTTATAAATAGGAGCATTTAAAATGCATGGGAAGAACCAGGAATTTTGCGTGCAAACTTTGACAGGCAAAAGTTGACAGAATTTTTTTTTCTTATTATTCGAAGGGTTAATAAAAATATTGAATCATTTTATTATTTGCTGGATAAAATTATTTCAGATCTAATCCCACTCATTCATTTCAAAGAATCGAAATATCCGAGATGGTTCAATAAAGAACTTGTTCAATTAACTGTCCTTAAAAAAGATTTACATAAGAAATATAAAGAAGACAGGTCTGTATCAAATTATATTGAATTTAAAAACGTTAGAAAAGATTGCAAAATCTTATCAAAAATTTGCTACAATTCTTTTATTAATAATGTTGAAACTTCAATAAATCACAATGCAAAGTATTTCTGGAACTATGCAAAATCAATGAAAAATAACAACTTTGGTGTACCCCCTAACTTGGAATATGCAGGTAAAAAGGCCAAAGACACTCAAAGTATCGCTGACCTTTTTGCTGATTTTTTTAAAAGCGTTTATGAATGTGATTCACCAGTTAATACCAGTACAGCATCAAATTTTACCACTGATCATAATCTTAATTTATCTTGTATCCACATAGAATATAATGATATACTGATTGAACTAAAATTACTAGATCAAAGTAAAAGCGGTGGACCAGATAAAATACCTCCTGTATTTTTGAATAATTGTGCTACCAATCTAGCGTATCCTTTATTTTTGCTGTTTAATCATTCTTTACAAGCAGGATGTTTTCCTACTAAATGGAAATTCAGCTACCTTACACCTATTTTTAAAAAAGGGGATAAACATGAGGTGATTAACTATAGACCGGTATGCCTTTTATCAACAATTCCTAAAGTTTTTGAAAAAATTCTTCTTAAAAAAATTATTTTCCGATTGAACCACGTCATTTCTCCTGAAAAACATGGTTTCTCTACTGGTAAATCTACCCTTACTAACTTGTTAATGTATCAAAACTATATATCTGATTCCATGTCTAGTAAATGTCAAGTTGACTCTATTTATACCGATTTGAGTAAGGCATTCGATAAGGTTAATCATGAGTTATTGCTGAATAAACTACATAAACTCGGCATAGGTGGTTCACTATATAAGTGGTTTCACAGTTACTTGATCAACAGATTACTGGCTGTTAAAATTGATGGTACATTTTCGTACAAATTCACTGCTACGAATGGTGTTCCTCAGGGGTCACATTTAGGTCCAATCCTGTTTTTATTATTTGTTAATGATGTGTTATATATTTTCAACGATCTTCAAGTATTAATGTTTGCAGACGACCTGAAATTATTCAAAGCAATCAGAAACATTAATGATTGCCACATATTGTCAAATAACTTGTTGAGATTTATTATATGGTGTCATGATAACCGCTTGCAACTTAACATAAGCAAATGTCAAATTATGAGGTTTTATCGAATAAAGAATCCAATATTTTTCGATTATTCCATTAACAATATGTCGTTAGTATCTGTCTCGGAAATTAATGACTTAGGTATTTGGTTTGACACGAAACTCAACTTTATCAAGCATATAGAAATAATAACCAATAAAGCTTTGAAAATGTTGGGATTTATTTTAAGGGTATCTAGTGATTTCAATAATGTCAATACTGTAAAAACATTATCTATGTCACTCGTAAGGAGCCATCTAGAATACAATTCCACGGTTTGATCCCCAAATTATGAGGTTCATTCACATGCGATTGAAAGAATCCAAAATAAATTTTTAAGATATGTGAATTTTAAAATGGGCATTCCTAGTGAATGCCTAAATTACGATAACGTACTTTCTTCATTAAATTTAATAAAATTATCTGAACTTAGAATCATTTCCGATTTAACCTGTTTGTATAAAATCGTTAATTCAATGTTTGATACCCCTGATTTATTATATGAAATCTCTTTTCATACTCCAGGCAGGTCAGTCACAAGACAGTACCTACCATATTATTGCAGCAATTCTAAGTCAACAAATCAATATTATACTCCTATGCGACGGATTCAACAGCTTGGAAACAAATACTCTGAAGTTGTTGATATCTTTAGTACATCAATTTTATTATATAAGCGCACCTTATTGAAGTTTTTTTTCATCACATAAGGGAATAATACTTTGATAAAGCTATTAAAATTGTCTAATTCATTGGCAGAATTTTGTCGGCTGAAAGAAAAAAAAACTATTTCAGATTTATTATATTTTGTACCTACATACTGTGTGGTTTAAATTCAATACCTAATATTTTTACTTTGTATTTATTTTTGTGCAAGTGTTTTAAACAGTAGTTTCCTGCACTATTTACCAGTATAATTTTGTTAATATTGTTATATATATATATATATATGTATGTAAAAGCCTAAATAGGCGTAAATAAATAAATAAATAATATCTAGACTTTGCCCGCGCCGAAACGTAATCTATATAAAATTCCCTCGATGGAAAAAAATCGCAAAGTATGCTCCAAAAATTATTATTAACACGTTTGTTTCAGTTATTTTACAAGTTATGTATATGAAGGAATTCACGGTGTTTCTTTAAATGCTGTTTAAGATAATGCCCTCGAGATTTTTGCTCTATTTTAAACGAGTCGTGTTTTATTAAACATTTTCGCAATTTTCGCATCTATTTTGTCGCTGTAAATGTTAGCGCTCTCCTCTAACATTCGTAATTTCGTATCTCTCCATCTTCTTCTTTTCGGGCCCGGTTGCAGAGCCTTAAGGGTAAATAACGATCTAGTTTTGAGATAATGCTGGTCAAATGGATAGTGGAGGCAAACTAAATAAATGTATATTTAATTAAATTAAAAATTCATTCATTGTCCTTAAACATGATATTTTCAACCCGTTGTTCATCGATGCGTTAAGTTCTCCGCATGTGGTCAACGAAGGCTAATTTTAAACAGTTTTCAATAAATAAAACAATGGTCGATTATTTTTCAATCAACAAATCATTTGTAACGAATTCAGCTGGAAGGATGCTGTTCATAAATAATACCGCCTTATTATTAATAATAATAATAATATATCTTCATTCAATGAAATTGGCAACATTACAACTAAAAAAGTACATGTTCAATGTAGATTACATCAGAACAAAAAAATTAACAAGTAGAAAGTAATGTAAGATCGGCTACACAGAAGTAGCATAATTATACAATATTTTTAGTTGTGCATAGTCTGCCTCACTAGGTGAACCTGTATTGAGGCAGAATTTTTTGTAAATTGTTTCTCACAATTTTATCTATGTTTTTTTATAAATGTATAATGTAGGTTTCTTTACAGCAAAAACTTTATTTTAGATTATATTATTGTTTGTATATACAAAAAACAAACACTGCAAGGTTATTACCACAATAGCAACTGTCAATGACAGGGCGTTTGGGTGAGAGCATCAGTATAGGCTCGATCATTAGAATATATCCAAATTTTAACATATTTTTTTAAATTCTTTCTGTGTTTGACTCAGTTTGATGTTTTCTGGGAGAATGTTGAATATTTTTTATATTAATCTTTAGATTTTCCTGCCAAACGAAATATAAAGAATATACTATTTGAGGCGTCGCGTATTCGATTCCTCGGGTGGCTAAGTCCTTCATCACGACACAAGCAACATTTTCCGTTTTTTTGTGGTGGTAGTAGGAGATTTTTAAATATTATCAGGTTATTCGTAACTTGGGAATGTTTGTTTTTCTTAATACAAAATAAAAAATGAAAAATTTACATATATTTGAGTAGGTAGAATAGGTATAGCGTTACATTAACCCCGCTGAATGTCAGACTACATATTATTCAATATGGTTCATATCAATGAGTTTTCAAGTGCTTTCATCAGGATCTGGTGGTGTGAGAGCTTCGTCATTCAATGGACAGGGGGAAACCTCATACCTATTACCTACCACATCGCCCAGGGGTCCCAAACTTATATAATTATGCTTACTGACTAATATTTTGACCTAGCTTTTACATCTTACATATCCTAATATTCGTACATAAATACTCATATCTTTACATTTTAGCGGCTTAGACGTCAAAATGCTCCGTTTAGTTCGCTTTTCGAAATAACTCCTACACGTCTCATAGAAATCGTTGTTTCTCCCTTACTGTCATAGTGAAAGATATGATCTAAACGGTTTTAGAAAGAGAAAATAATGCTGTATATATTCAACATAACAATTAAATACTTAATAATACGAATGTACACTTTTATGGAACCAAAGTTTCTGATAGAATTTGAAAAAAAAATGATGAAATATTGGGAATTTTTTATGAATTATTTTTATACGAAACGACAAAAAGTGAGGTGACAAAAACGTTTATAATTTATTTGACTAACAAAATAAGTGTGTTTTTATTTTTTTTGTTACCAGTAATTTTAGTTGGAATAAACGCAAGGAGAGCCATTTTTTAAACTTTTCAAAGTTTACATAAAAAATTATTCTATTTAAAAAATTACGTGGTTATTTCTAACAATAAATTTTCGAAGCATATTTCATCACCTTTCCAAAACAGTGTTTAGTTTTTGGATACGTTAATAAATATTCCATTTATTTCGACGACTTCCAAACGAATTTCAATGCGCCCCGCGACTACGCTCGCTTCGAAGCGAGAATGTCGAGTGAACTCTTCTTTCGGAGGAACCGTCTGAACACGCGGTGAAACGAGAATGGAACATTTCCTCGAGTAAACCTTCATCCGAGTGAACCGTGTGACTTCAGCCTTAGATATGTATGAGAATATGACTCGATCATCCAGTTGATAGTCAGACATATTCCGTTACATGTAAAAGTGGGAATGGGACGTTTCTGCGCCGCCGGTTCTTCGCCGCCAGTTCATCGCCGCCGTTTCTACGCCGGGACGGTTCTACACCGGCCGTTTCTACACCGGCCGTTTCTACGCCAGCCGATTCTACGCCGCATTCAAATTAAATTAACAATTACAATTAAACTTTATTGTTTAAACACATACATACAGTCATAGAAAATAAAATAGAAAATACAAAAATTATCGAATCATTTAAAAAGTAGCATTAACATTTATTTTAATTTAAAAGATATTTTGTACATGCAAGTTACAATCGCCGCACAGTGGCTGAAATTGGAGCGCTGGCTGGCGCGACATCCCTCTCGGCGTTCGACCATTTGGTTGTTTATTGTTGTTTTTAAGTGTTTATATGAAATATTACAAAATTTTTGAAAGATTCTCTATAATAACTTCATAAATTGAAGGAGAATCCCAAACAATAAACATAACATTGTTAATCGATGTACATAGCAATAATACTTAGGATTTTCCAGACAGTGGGGAATAACGTTAAATAATGATAATTGGGGGTAGAATGGTTTAATGGGGGTAATTAGTGTAATTACACACAATAGGTAATCTAATTATATATTAACTCCTGCTAAAAATGCTCACACGCAAATTGAATGTATTTATAAACATTTTATAGTTGGCAGGTACCTACTTAAAAATATATTATACATTTAATGACATGCGCATTAAAATAACCAAACGGAAAAGACTCCAAAAGATAGTACAGGATATTTTATATTTATGTAATAACATAAATTAAAAAATATGTTATTACATAAATTACAGAATAATTAACTTTCTGATGTTATTTTCAATGAAATTTTTAATTTTAGTGACTAATTAAATAAACTAATTAAGTAACCCATAATCTCAATCTGTAAGAAATACAACAATATTGTTCTTTCAAAATCTGTATAATTTTGTGTTATTTTGTTAACTTGTATAATTATTGTTAACCTCAACACAGGCTTGTCCTAGTGAGGTAACAAATTGTATTGTAAACATTTTTACCTACAGTGTAAAGAAACAATAAATAAAATAAAATAAATAAATAAATTGAAAATAAAATTCATTTTGACGTTTTATTAGTTATAGTAATAAAGGTAACATTATGTTAATCTTTCTTAGACATAAAGGAATCAAAGATTGAATTCAAAAAAATAATTGATGAAAAATACAATCATTCCTTAAAAATGCAATTACTGGAGTGGCTGGTGACGGCTGGTGATAATTTTTATTGTTCCATGTACAAAAAAGATACATCAATAATATTCTTTTAAAATTAGAGTGGAGAATCGTGGAGTTTTTTTTCCTACTCCATTAAAGAAAATAAATTTGATAAAAAAATTTGGAAAAAAGACGTCAACTTTAAATCAAGATTTCCGATATAATTTATGACATAAATATCTTTTTACTGTTACTTTACTAAAGCTCATACCTTTAAAAATATTTTAAATGAATTTATAAAAAAAAAAAATCGATAATAAGTACACAAACAGCTAGATTCTGCACACCTTCAAACTCACCTAAATACAGCAGCGTAAAAGTGCGCCCAATAATCCTCTGTTCTGCGACTAATTACAGAATAATTAAGTTTCAGATGTAATTTTCAATGAAATTTTTAATTTAAGTGAGTTACTGAGAATAAATTCATTTTGACGTTTTATTGGTCATAGTATCAATGGTAACATTAGGTTAATCTTTCTTAGACATAAAGGAATCAAAGATTGAATTCTAAAAAAAAATTGATAAAAAATACAATCATTCCTTATAAATGCATTTTGGGAACATGCTGATCAGGGGCCGGTGACGCGCCAGCGTTCCAATTTCAGCCACAGAGCGCCGGGATTACCAGATTGGGACCCATTGACAAAGCAGGTAGGCAGAAGTTTTAATCCGGGTTATCTTAATGGTGTTATGGTTATCAACACAGGCCCATTAGCACAAAGGAGGTAATGAGAAGTTTTAATCCGCTTAAAATTCTAAAAACTGTTTAACAGTATTTGGTATAAATATGGGGCAGGAGCCCTTAACACATCACTCTAAGTGTATTCGTCACAAAGTAATCATTACGTTAGTTAACAGTGATCTTAATAATGGAACCAGCAGTTCTCAGCAAGAAAGGAAACGAGAAGTTTTCATATAACGGATATTTGTACGTTTTCGACAAAGTTAGTAAAAGGGACGCTAGTTTAAAATTTTGGCGGTGCGAAGAAGTGGGTCGCTGTAAAGGAAGAATTCACACGAGGGCTGGAGAAGTGGTCAACGAAATCAACAATCATTCTCACCCTTCCTCGGCAGCAGCCATACAATCAGCAACTGTTTGCACTAACATGAAACGTCGTGCAGAAGAAACTATGGAGGGCACAAGTGTAGTTATAAATCAGTGTATAGTCGACGTGCCTGAAGCTGTTTTAGCATCGATTCCAAATAATGCAGCCCTGAGAAAAATAATCAGAAGAAAACGGAATCAAATTAATGCTGCACCTGCTGATCCCGCAGACCTAAACGATTTGGTGTCGCCAAATCGATATAAGCTATATGTGCCTCAACCAGGAACAGAAGAAACTTTTTTGCTAAGCGACGATGGAGAGGGAGCAAACAGAATTTTAATTTTTGGAAGAGGGAGCTGGTTGCAGCATTTGCATAATGCCAATACATGGTACACTGATGGTACCTTCGCAATAGCACCGAGGCTATTTTCGCAAGTTTATATTGTTATGGCAACAAAACACGGAGGAGTGCATCCTATAGTGTATGCTCTGTTACCTAACAAGCAGCGTGTTACATACACACGTATGTTCGAACTAATTAAAACACTAGTGCCAAATTTAAGTCCAGGATCTATCATTTGTGATTATGAATATGCAGCTTTTAGTGCCATGAAAGATTGCTTTCCTGAAGTAAATGTAAAAGGTTGCTTCTTCCATTTAGCACAAAATATGAGGAAGCATTTAGCTCAGATTGGTGTTATTAGTCAATACAACAATGATGCTGAATTTGCATTGAGAGCTAAAATGGTCATTGCATTAGCATTTGTGCCAATAGCTGATTTAGATGAATACATTGATGCTTTAGCAAATGATTTGCCAGTAGAACTTCAGCCGCTTCTAAATTGGTTTGAAGACAGCTATGTTGGCCGTTTAAATCGACGCGGGAATGGTAGGCGCCCGCCTATGTTTCATCCAACAATGTGGAATTTATACCAGAGAACAATCGATGGAGAAGATCGCACCAATAATCATGCAGAGGCAGCCAATCGTCGATTGCGTTCTGAATTATGTATGCATCACCCAACTATTTGGAAATTTATAGATGGATTGCGAAAAGTACAAAAAGGACGAGACGCTTATTTTGAGCAACTTATCGCCGGACATTTACCACCGATGAAGCTGAAAAAATACCGTGACGCTGATGAACGTATTCGAAGAATTGTCTTAGATTATGAAAACAGGGAACCTCTAGATTATTTACGTGGCCTAGCACACAATTACCAAATGACGCAATAATCTTATTTTTCCTATTTATTCTTTTAATTTAAAATAAATGTTAATGCTACTTTTTAAATGATTCGATAGTTTTTGTATTTTCTATTTTATTTTCTATGACTGTATGTATGTGTTAAAACAATAAAGTTTAATTGTAATTGTTAATTTAATTTGAATGCGGCGTAGAATCGGCCGGTGTAGAAACGGCCGGTGTAGAACCGTCTCGGCGTAGAAACGGCGGCGATGAACTGGCGGCGAAGAACCGGCGGCGTAGAATCGTCCTAGACCCTGTAAAAGTGGACCCTCTATCCAGTACGATACTTGACATAGAAAAGGTATGGACGGAAATTAAATATACCTAAATGAAGTTAAATATTTCAACATTGAACCACAACACTCAACAGTTATTTTGGAATCCTCGAGAAGCTGAGTCGGCAGCTGCCTGGTCCTTGACCTGAGCACCCTCTACACGCCAATGACAAGTTTCTACCTGAAGTATTCCTAATTGGTCAACCGAACGGTGCGTTGAAAATTTCTTCATCCGGAGAAGAAGTCCGCTTGCGATTCTAGAAACTAGATTAATGATCGGTGAAGAAGAACACGGAGTGGTGAACCAGTTAAAATTTTTTTATAATATACAATATTAAAAAAAAAGTTTTTTCACTCCTGGTGTTGTCAACACAGCGCCGGCCATTTAAGGGTAGGGCTATCTGCCTACCCTCACATGAAGTATGGGGAGGGGGTGGCATCTGATCAATGACTGAAAATTTTGCATACATATTGTTCCCAGTGTTGACCCTTTAATTTGAAGCCAGATGACCGGAATTGATGAATATCCGATGCTTTGTGTGTTTGAAATAAATTGAATTAAATTTTACGCGGCCCCTAATTGAATTTCTTTATTTTTAAATTCGAATGAAATTTTAAAATTTACAAATTTTTTGTGCTCTCACGATGTTTGGGTTTCATATTTTTAAAACCATTGTTTAAGGCTCTGCAACTGGGCCCGAAAAGAAGAAGATGGAGAGATACGAAATTACGAATGTTGGAGGAGAGCGCTAACATTTACAGCGACAAAATCGTTGCGAAAATTGCGAAAATGTTTAATAAAACCTGACTCGTTTAAAATAGAGCAAAAATCTCGCGGGCATTATCTTAAACAGCATTTAAAGAAACACTGTGAATTTTTTCATACATATAACTTGTAAAATAACTGAAACAAACGTGATAATAATAATTTTTGGAGCATACTTTGCGATTTTTTTCTATCGAGGGATTTTTATCGTATAATTTGCGTTTCGGCACGGGCAAAGTCTAGATATTATCTTCAAGAATAACATATATTTTTTAAGAGCTTTAAAACTTACCGTGTTTAAGGGAAATATGTAATAAATTGGTACAAATCCGGGTTGCGGGCCCTTAACATTCCTATTTAGCAAAAGTATGTGTTTCCTTTTTTCGCTTCCAAAATGTACTTTTGTTGTGCATTTTTATGAGATTTTCTGAAGAATTGTACGAATCGTACTGTATTTGCATGTTTTCCAAAAAAAAATTCCCAACAACGATTCTATCACCGATATAATCAATAGAGTGAAATCTTCATCGATGTGAAGGCAATTGATCTCGTCAATTAATATTTATAAGACTTTCAACTCCTAGACCTTGGACAGGCTGATGAAATTGATTCCTTATTGACGAAATTCCACTTTTAATGAGTTATGAATTGACCTTACCACAAATAAGTACATAGACACGCCGATAGAACATGTCTTTCGGTTGATTTCTTCAGTGGGTTTGACTACGCTTTGTTTTGCGATTTCTGGTCTTGTTAAAAAAAAACTGTGTTTTAAATTTATCATTTTCTTAGTATTCTTACGAATCCATTAATGAACTTACCAATAACCATCAAAGTGAGGTGTTATAACACAAAAGTTTTATGTTCTCTTTAAAACCTATGAAAAAAACTAGGTACTAGTCCTATAAGGGTGTTTATTTAAAAGGCAACGAATGCATCTATGCAAAATCTGATTGAAATATAATAAGCCGACGGAATAATGTGCTATTAAAATATATTATGCTGGTATTTAAATTATGCAAAATTATAAATTATAACCCTTTGAACTTGATATGGCCCACTTGGCCACTTCTTATAGATACATAATTGTTATTACTGAACCTACTGTTAGTATCACCCTTGGGCTAGTAAATATTCGAGTACGACTAATTCAGTCACACGTTACACAATACAAATTTGGCACATAACAAGATGGTATCTTTTTGTGTGTAGGGACCGAGATTTTGACACGAGGAAACAGTAAGATTAAAAAAATAACATCATTTATTACAGGTTGCGCAATTAGAATTGACTCGAATAAATTCGTATTCTTTTGGAGCCACCACGGGAACCATTTATTGGATAGCCATATGTAGGTCACCATAAGTGGTTCACTACATTTGGTGACTTAGCAGGGGTGCCATAGTTCATGGGGGAGGTTGGGTCATGGCGGCGGATGCGTTTGCCCACCTTCCGCCCTGATTGAGGGAGGCCTTTTGACCTCTCTAGCCGAACTCCCTCGACCCATCCCCTTGTACCGCAGTTGAAGGCCTAGATTCCTACCCACTCTCTTTTTCTCTTCTCCTGTCTTTTGTTGGGTACATACAATTAAATTTGACACCATTATATTATATTTATCATATCGGTTGACCACTTTGAATAATATCCACAACAAACAGGACACCCTAACCCTTCCATAAAAGCTCGCACCAAGAGCTTCTCACTACCGTCACGGACCCAACAACAAGAATCAGGGTGGCCCTCATGCAGTGTCGCCTGGGGCCGACCGCGCGACTCACGCCACTGTGTCCAATATCGCCACTCGACACAATGGACAAAGCCGCCCCGGGGCTGCCCAGAGTGCCCGCTGCCCAGTGCCCACATGATGTGGACGTTTGGACACAGATATTATTGTGATTTTCACGTGTGATTTAAAAAGTGTCGGAGCGTCCGACCCGCAGATTTCGACTCGCTTTCGGACACGCGCGCGATTTGTGACTGTCGCGTTTTTAAAGAAGGACTGGGTGTTTCAGATGTTGCGAAAGAATGCAGTTCGGCATATATAAATTTTGTTTGCGTATGAAATTATCTTCCAACGTGTTTTCTTTATTTATCTCTCCTTCATCATCTCAAAAACTTAAAAATAATGCCAATAAGTTATTTAAAATGTTATCATAAGACTATTTGTATTTATGCACCTGCACAATAACCTGTAATATAATAATATTTCATTACAAAAGCCTTCTTAATATTTCTATTTTTGAGATTGATAATTCATGGTGGAATTCCATTATAATATATTATAATAAAACAAATATAAAACTTTATTCCATGTAAGATGAGCGCGTTGATGGCACTACCTTACAAGGGTTAAGTAAAGCTGAATGCTCATTCTATATGAGTTATGCTTGTGGATCTCGATAGACTATGTTTATTGAAACCAATACAAAGATATATCACAGAGGGACTTACGATACTGATTTGTGGGTCCGGTTTGTGGGTCCGGTTTGTGGGTCCCTCGTGGTCGTTTGGCTGGTCCACAGGCAGTCGTTATTTAGTTCTTATGCGATGGGATGGTGAATTACCGGCGGTAAATTCACTATACGGATTATGATAGCTTGTCACGATATAGACGGTAATATTGACACCTGCGTTACGATCGGAAGACAGACGAAAAAAAAACACTTGTTTTTGCTCCTTGACAACGGTTGACACCGGTAATTATCAGCCAAATAAGTACCCAGTGTGCGAAATTCGCCAATAGGTTTGAATTCTGGTCTTTGTACGTGAATCAGAACAAACCTATCGAGATCTTATTAAGCGTTATGAAACATTCCACTTAATTTTATTCGACCGCAACCGGTTTCAGCTCGTTAAAGCCATCTTCAGACTGGTACAAATATTTCTTAGTCTACGGTTTATATAAACATCATATTGGGGAGGGGGAGAGGGGTGGTCTAGGATTTGGTTTGGTTGGTCTAGGTCCGACTTAGCAACACATATAATTATTTTAATTTATTAAAATCCTAGACCACCCCACTCCCCCTCCCCAATGTTGTGTATATAAACCGTAGACTAAGAAATGTTTGTACCAGTCTGAAGACGGCTTTAACGAGCTGAAACCGGTTACGGTCAAATAAAATTAAGTGGAATAAAGTTTTATATTTGTTTTATTATAATATATTACAAAAGCCTTCATTTAAAGTGCGGTTTTTTTGAGTAGGTATGTAGATTTGCTTTGCTCTTTTGGCGTAACTGGCATATTTGGAATAATGTCCCACAGCTCTCATCAGAAATTGACTGTATTAACTGGCTTAAAAATAAAATTATTTATTTTATCCATCTAATATTATTGTTGCTTTATCTTTTATCATTGTTTTGAATAAGCAGAACATTTTTTAGGTCATATTATTTTTTAATTTTTTTGTTCGAGTGAATGAATTTTAAGAAAGATGACTAGTTAATAAGGGGTCGTCCATTAATCACGTGAGGCTCGAAAGGGGGGGGGGGTTCGGAAAAAATCACGAAATATCACGATGGGGGGGGGGGGGGGGGTGATAATATTCTGAAAATTTCAAAAAACTTTGTACTAAAAAAAATACACGTGATTTTTGGGGGGGGGGTAGTCTAAAACCTCACCACATATCACCAGGGGGGGAGAGGGGGTTAAAAAGTTGCTAAAAAACATCACGTGATTAATGGACGACCCCTACTAATAAATCATTATTTTTATGTTTATTACAGTAAAGCGCATTTGAAGTGAAAAACCGCAAAACGGCGCTATACTGATTGTACCACACAGGATGAGGCACACAAGACTGTAGAAACAGGGGGTGGTTCCGATCCACGGAGGCGTTAAGAAGTCGGGAGAGCGTCTCAGGGCTGTCCGCTTGGAGAGCTTGTCTGAAGGTGATCCAAGGGCTCGTTGTTCCTTTTAACTAGCCGGGTCTGGTCCGTAGAGCGTAGAGTGTCCGAGGTCCAGGGGTAAGGCGATGGTCAGAAAAGAAAAGAGGCGAATGAAAGCAGGTCAGAGCAAGGGCGGGCAGGCAGAGAGAGATGTTGACGCGAATGTGGTTAGTTGATTACTGACTGGTTTGGAAGGGCTTCTAGACCCTATTCATTAAGCCACGGTAGCAAGGTAGCACTCTGCCGTTGCTATGTCATTGTTGGGCCGTTATGCTTAGGGAGGATTCGTAGAACCCATTAAAGGGGTTGGCCATCGGGTCCGGATTCCGAGAATCCAGTGAAAGCGCCCGACGGCAACAAAATTCCCTCTGCTCGCTCGCCTCACCCTGACAATTTATTTATTAAACACAATATTTTACATAGCCAAATACATAATACAAAATATGCCAAATACGTCCGACACACTGATAATATATATTGTCTTATACTCGTACTTATTAATACGCTCGATATTTCGACTTACTTTACTTTGTTTTAATGATGAAAATGACCGTGCTAAAAATAGTTAATGTGAATTAAAAAAACCAGACCTTGTTAACTCAGCTCACTGTTTTAACCGTTGTATTCATACAGATTATCTGATTTATATGATTATAATTTGTTTATTCCCTACTACTATTAATGAAAACGGAATATACGAATTGATATATATTGTAGTGAAGAAGGACTAAGCCAGCCGCGGAATTGAACCCTGACGTCTATATGGGAAACCGACGCATTTGCTAATTCAGTCACTGACCGGTCAAATTAGATCAAATATTAAAACTATTGCCAACTTCAATAAATTATACTCATCGACATTGTTTTTTTCCATTTGAAAAATGATTTGTCTCAAGCATTTCAAATTAAGCTACCTAGTATCAAAATAAAATACCACGTTAACGGTGTAGTGAATTTACTTTTGAAACACCGTTTATTTCCGTAGTCCAAGCGTGTGAATTTTTTAAAACTTGCCGGTCACCAACGGGTCAATTTAGTCATAATATTATTCATAATCAGTTCAATGGTAAGTGTCATTAAAAAGCATTAAAAATGCAATAATTACCCCGCCCTTACAAAACTGAACGGGTCCAAAAGCGAACGAAATAATGAATGGGAGATGCTCTTTTGTCATATTGCTCGTGGTCATTCCTAACAGGATGGGAACAATGTGACATTTAATTTGGGGCATTATTTTTTAGAGGGGTGGTTTCAGTTTTAATATTTCTACTATTATAAATTAATCAAATATTTTTGTTTTGATTTGAAATTATGAATTTAGGAAATTACTTTATCAAGAATAGTATGTCCGTTTATATTTTTACACTGAGTTAAATTGCTCGTCCGAGCATTGATTTTCCCCACGGTGTGGAATGTGGATACTTAGAGCCAGTGAAAGAGAGCGGATAAAAGCCCTCAAAATGTGGTGCTGGAGAAAAATGCTCAGGATTCCACGGACATTGGAGGTTATCCACCCTGGAATAAGTAACAGATGGTTACTCCTTCAAGGCTCTCGCAAGATTCTATTTTTTTTTTGTAAAACGAAGTTACATTTATTTACGTTGAACGAATCTGGACCTCCAGTGTCCTTGCATACGTTTTTAGTAAGCAGAATGTAAGTGCCTAACAGGAAAAACAAAATGGATTCCATGGAATTTAAACAGAAAATAATTTCAATTGTGCGGTTTTCAAAACTGGAATTGATTTGTGAAGAATACAGAAATGCATACCGGAGTTAGTATTAAATAATTTTATTTTGACGGTTCAGTAGTGTAATGTGTAATAGCGTGATTAAAATAAATCGTGCAATATACTGACGTATAGAACTTTAACGATGGATGCAAGCACAATAACATCTAAGTACAATTGGTGACGAGGTACAAATATTTGCATCCTACGATACCTAACACCTATAACAGCATTATGGTAAGTCCATTCAATTTGTAGCCATTACAGTCAGCCAGTCACTGGCCAACATTGAATGGGTTCCCGTGACGTCATTGTGTGTGAGGGCATCATCACAATCCGACAATAGCGGACTAATAACGTTATTACTACGGGCAATTCCCGGTCATATTACCTTCAAATTAGGTACTGGCTACAACTGACTCGTGGCTGACATGTGCGCTAATGGACAATTTATACAAAGGTGCCAAATAAGTAGGTATATAATCATATAATGATAGTAGTAGCCATATCATGCAGCAAATTTACAGACGCAATGATAAATCAGGATTTTAAAACAGGCACGCGTAATAGGTATCAAGTTGTGTACGAGAAGAAAAATTGAATTTAATTTCAACATTAGTCGACGTAAAAAAATATTTTTTACATAGGTATTATTCCAAGCGATATATCGATATATTACGAAATTTTACGATTTGTCGAAAAGAGCCAAGTTATCAAGGAAAAAGGCAAATGTAACAGAGAGCCTTAAAATGGGGAGGGGTTGTGACTAGAGAATCATACTAATATTATAAAGGCGAAAGTTTGTATGGATGTATGTTTGATAATCTTTCACGCAAAAACTACTGAATGGATTTTAAAAATTCTTACCCTAATAGAAAGCTACATTATTTGCGAGATCTATAGGTTATATATATTGGTAAGCTCTGGCGTTATGAATAATCTCTGGCGTTATGAAATTATTTATCATACGTTTTCTGTCCCTAACAAAATCGATTTATTGCAAACGTCGGAAAAAAGCAAACTAATTGTCGCCTTGGAAACGATGTTTTTTTTTTGGGGGGGTTGATGGGGAGAGCGGAGTGGGGGGAGGGGTGGGTTGAGAGAGAGGGGGGAGGGGGTTGATGAGGGGAGTGGAGTGGGGAGAGGGAAGGTGGAGGAGGCGGAGTGGGAACCCCTAATACCATGCGAGCGAAGCCGCGGGAAAAGCTAGTTCATAATAAAAACAGTTTTTCGTATCTGGGAGACGGGGGTGGTGGCAAGAGAAGTTCTGTGATAAAAACAAAGATTTAAAAAAATAAACGATTCCTTAGACCAGAGTGGCGAAACAGAGGCGCGCGTAATTTAGTGTGGCCCATGAGCAATTTGGTAAAAAAAAATAAGAATTCATTCAGAACGCAAGGCCATTTTTTTTCACGGCAATTACGGTATTTAGATACGTTTTTATGATTTATAAAGCTTTTTCGCAGATTTTCCTTACTATGTCTTAATACGTGTTAGATTAGTTACAAAATACTAAAAGACAGCCCTGTCATTGCAGAATATCTTTGAATATTGACGGCCGGCGTAGTGCAGCGTTAAGGCGCTTGACTCGCATTCCGAAGGTCGCGGGATCGAATCCTGACGTGGCAAATAAATTTTGTTTGATTAATTTGTGTATTTCACAATTTATTCATTTAAAATGATATATAGAATATTTGCGGCACGTTCCAGAGTGGGAGATACTCTCAGTATCGCCCTGGTGTAAGACCACCATTCAGAATTGAAACGTTGCTTGAAAAGGGCTTTAGCCGTGTTTGGTGACCAGACCTGAATAGCCAGGTACTTCCCCACCTTCATCTTCCCTATCTCCCCACTACCTTTAGCCTCACAACATACCCCATTTGGGGATGCCATAGTCTCACTAGCTCCAGACGGGAGCAGTTGGGATTCTTGTGCGGTATTTGTGTACAAAAAAAAAAGAATATAGGTATTAGTATCTTCTTCTTCTTCGATGGCGCTACAGCCCATATCGAGCTTTGGCCTCCTGCAACAGTCGCCTCCAACTCCTCCTGTCCTCGGCGGCTGACTTCCAATTTGGTACCTGGAGAAGCTGTGCTGCATCCCCTCTTACTTCGTCTTCCCACCTCAGTCTGGGTCTTCCCACTTTTCTCTTTCCACCTGGGTGTCCAGTCAAAATTATTTTTGGGACGCGTGTATCCGGCATTCTCTGTACATGCCCAGCCCATCTCAGCCTGAGGAGTCTCATATGTGTTGAGATGCTAGGTGCCTTATATATAATATACAATTCTGTATTGTGCCGGATGCGCCACTGTTCACCCTCTTTCACGGGTCCACATATTCTTCTCAGCACTTTTCTTTCAAAAGTATCCAGCATTTCAGCCATCTTTACCGTCAGTGTCAGTGCCTCACATCCATATGTCAATACAGTTCTAACAATGGTCTTATATATGGTTATTTTGGTTTTTCTGTGGACACTACGTGACTTAAACATAGGTATTAGTATATCATTTTTATTCGGGCTGGCTTCTTTTGGTAAAGCAGTGCCAATTTTAATTCTAGAGCACCACGCGACGAATAATATTAAATAAACTCTTAAAAAATCACCCCCTCATAATTATTAAGTACCTCGATTAATTCTGTGTTAAATGTAGCGGGGTTTGGACTCAAAATAATTCTCAGTGAGATATCGCAGTTGTTATTATCTACGTCATACGAATAATTAATTATTAGCAGCACTGCATTTTACTACCCTAAATTAATACAATACGGCTTCCCGGGTAGATCTTTCAAACGGAATGACTCGGTTCCGGTTGTTCGGGCTTTCTTACCGTTGATGTCTAGTCTTAACGCCAATTTAACTTAGATAATAATTATTATTACTGTACGATGACTTTCTGAGAAACTGATATATAAAGAGATATATAAAGAGATGATCAAGATTGTGAATTAAGATGACCAAATAAATAAAAAGTTTAAAATAAAACAATAACTTTGTAAACACCACTTTTATTTTTATACTTTATGCCGACCGGGTTTCGCTACAACCGTAGCTTCATCAGGGCAGTATAATACTCTTCTAACATTAGATTACATTTGTGTTATAATATATAATTTACCAAAGATGGGCTTGACTCGTCAAGTGGAGGAGGAAGAAGGAGGCATAGATGGAGAATTGGGAAGGGAACGGACGTGTTCTTTATCAATAGGGAACAATCTTAGTATGGGACTTTTATTTAAATTAAGTTAGTTATTTACTACCTTACTATTAGTGTTTATGGCTTTCCTAAGTTCAAATGCCTCTAAATTATCCAACCTTATACCGATGTTGTTTTTATGAATAAGTTTGGCGCCAGCATTTTACACTAATAATAATATAGGCAAACTTTTAATGAACGGTAAGGATAAGGAAGACAGTCTATCTCACTCGGGAATTTATTCACTTCAATGCAGCAACTGCCCATTTTTTTATATTGGTAAAACAGCGCGCAACATAAACACCCGTGTCAAAGAACATCTTAGATGTTTACACAGCTCTGGATTTTCAGAATTTGCAAACCACTTGATCGAAAACGATCATAAATTTGACAAAAACGCTGGCGCCAAACTTATTCATAAAAACAACATCGGTATAAGATTGGATAATTTAGAGGCACTTGAACTTAGGAAAGCCATAAACACTAATAGTAAGGTAGTAAATAACCAACTTAATTTAAATAAAAGTCCCATACTAAGATTGTTCCCTATTGATAAAGAACACGTCCGTTCCCTTCCCAATTCTCCATCTATGCCTCCTTCTTCCTCCTCCACTTGACGAGTCCAGCCCATTTTTGGTAAATTATATATTATAACACAAATGTAACCTAATGTTAGTAGAGTATTATACTGCCCTGATGAAGCTACGGTTGTAGCGAAACCATAGAGTAACAAAAAAATGGTGTTTACAAAGTTATTGTTTTATTTTAAATTAATAATGTCACATCACAAAGTATCCGCTTCATATGAACAAAAAAAAAAAGTTGTTACCGTAGAATAACAGATAATCTGGTAGACTAATTTTATTTCAATATGAACTGATGAACGCTGTGCTCCTACAAAAGCCGTCAATAGAAAGCATCAAATGCCATATCTTTTCACGCTGGCTCAAAAATTTGTTTCTATCCAGCTTAAACTATTATCTCATTGTTTTCTTTTCTCCCCAACTGGAAGATATAATAACTACTATAATAAAGTAGATATACACGTACATTCGTACATAGTGTTCACTCTTCGTTGAGAGATGGACGTGCAATAATCAGTATTTCAAGAAATAAAATATACAAGTAGACACTAATCAAAAAAAATTGAATTTTAAAAATACATTTTTAAACATTTTTTAACGTCGGCCATATTTTTTCAGAAGATCAAAATATTTCTAATAAAATCCAAATAAATAGGATATGTCAAATAAATAGGATCTTGAATGTTGCGTCTTATAAAGAAAATGAGAACTGCATTTAAAATTATTTTTATAAAAATTATTTATTATTAGCTCATTAAAATGAATTAGAATAATAAAAAAATACCTAAACATGTTCCTTAAAATTTTTTTTTCAATGATTTAATCTTTAACGTTTGTTTATCATTAAAAACTGCATATATCTGACAAAAATGAAAAAAAAAAACTAGTTTATGAATACAAGAAAGTCTACAAGAATATGATTTTATCCAGGAAAAGTGTTTCTAATAAATATTTTTTGCGTTCTTTGTACTGCAGTTATGGAATAAAAATTAAGTTTGCTAAAAAATATAAAAAATTGACCCTTTCTTTTATTTTTTCCCAAATTATGAAATCTATTTATTTTCAAAACTTCCGGCCATTTTAGTGAGCCAATAGTGAACATTAATTTCATTTATTCTTACGTTTTCGAATAGCTAGAGATCATACGCAACTTTTCAGACACTGGGCGTTTAAAAGTAAGGCAGTTTTTTTCTCTCTATGGAGAGCGACACAAGCTACACATGTTTTATTAGGCAAAATGTATTGTAAACGTAACCGACACTTTAATTTTTTGTCGTTTCATATGAAAATAATTAGTAAAAAATACCCGAAGTCTCTTAATTTTTTTTTCAAATTGCGAACGGTAACTTTGGTTTCATAAAGGGGAACATTTTAATTATTTTGTGGTTAACTTTTAGATTTGAATACAAAGCGTGGTTTTTTCTCGTTCTAAAACCGTTTAGATTATATTTATCATCATGATAGTAAGGGAGACAAAATTTCTATGAGACATATGAGTTGTTACGAAAAACAAAAAAATTAGCCTAATGTTGTTAGTAAGCAAAACTTCGCGCTTCACAAAATCAAGAAGTTTAATGGGCCCTTACTATCTTCTTAAGTAATTTCTCCGTTCTTCTGAAAGCTCGGGGTGTCGTACCTTGGATTATTAATGGATGGTTTAATTTATTCAAACTTGGGATGAAAGCTGTAAAACATTCACGGTGACTTGATTTGTAATTGTCAAAATAATATTCGCTCGCAATTTGTCTCTTGATGTCTCGGCGAGCGGGGGAAGCTCCCCACAATGCCGAGAAAGACATTTTGCATTAGCTATATTAGTTATGCAAATTTGCAGAATTTTTAATTGATTGAATAGTTTAAGTGTTAAATTGAGCAATAATTTTTAGTGGCACTGAAATATTATGTTGCCTGTTAAAAGACACTTGTTACTATGTCCAAATGGGACACTGGCCATGGGTTAGATTAGTACTCCAAAATACGATTATAATCCTCTATAATAAAAATTTGATATAATTTGTGTGAGATTACAATTGTTTGTTTTATGTTCATTTTAAAATATTGTAATATTGCAGAAGAAGACCTCTACACAAATTCGGCCAGTACGTACTATTATGATTTTATTCGAAAATTTTAAATTTATTATGAAACACTCAAAACGGTGTGAGTGCACACCATAACTTGGCGTTAAATAATATTACCGTTTAAGAGGAATATAAACGCTAGAAATATTTCGAATCTCATTCCTGCAAAATTTTAAAATCGAACGTCTTATTTGCACGAGGCAAGTAAGCGAAAAAGTGTTTTTTTATTTATTTTGTGCATAATTTTATAAGAACGAAAAAAGGTTAGAACATGGAAAACCTCAAAAATAGTCTTAGCCATAAAGGGGTATTTTAAAAAAATTGTTTCTTGTATTACTTCATAATTAAGTCATGAAAAAACATTTTTTTTGGTGGTTTACGGTTATATTTTTTGTTACGTAAATAATAATTTTATTGTAATTCCAATGCATAGAAAAGCTAGTAAAAGCTTCGATTTATCCTGAGCATATTTTTTGATGTTCATACTGTAAGCCGATTCATCGTAAAGATTAATCAAAATAGTATCTAAATAGGATTTCACGTATATATTCATCTTAAGAGTATAATACATATTAATTTGTGGAAATTTGTGGTTCCCATTGGTTTCTACGACTCAACAGTTCAACAGTTCGGTTGTGGAACGATTTGCCGTCCTCTGTATTTCGTTCTTCCTACAATATGGGTCTCCTTAAGAACCACGTTCACTCCTTCTTCACTTATAAAAGACCCTCCACGTAGCATCCATAAAGATGACCTAGGCCCTGTGGGTAATTATTTTCCTCAGAGCCTTCTGTGTGAAGTTAATGGAAAAAAAATAGGGTGAGGTTTATCTAACTGGGAGAGATACTGGTTAATGGAGACCGTTGTACCTCTCCTTCAGATCTGTCTCGACCCATCGCCTTGTACAGCTGTGGGAAGGATTCAGTCGCCCGTTACTCCTGGACACATTAAATCCAAGATTTCTACCCACCTCTCTAACCCTTTTCCTTCCCAGAACTTCCTCTTCTTCCTTTCCCTAAAAATACCCTCCACACAGCATCCCAAAAGATGAAAAAGACTCGAGATTTTTTTTTCCTCGCGGCCTCCTGTGTGGAGCTAATGTAAAAATTAAAAATTAAATGCCAGGGTGCCAAAAACAACTGCATGACCGTAATTTCAGTCAACAAAATTTGATAAGATTTTTTTTCTACCTTTAGGTTAGGTACAAGTAAACAAACTCAATACAAATTTAAAGACATTAGTAGTTACCTATGTACTGTTAAGTTAACCGTCTTAATCACAAAAACGTTGTACCGGGGGTAAAGTACATTAACTTCGGGAGGTGATTCTACATGCTGGTAGGAGTAAAAAAGATTAACAACTTTTTCCGAAATTCCAACATTTTTTTCCCATACAAAAAGACGTACCTACAAAAAATCCTTAGTGTGAGGTACGATCTTAGGGAACGTACCCATACTACGTGACCTGTTCGGAGGGGGGGTCTTCAAAATGTCACGCTTGGTACAAATGAGCTGCGGCGGCCATAAGTTTTTGGTCACCGGGGGGGGGGGGGGGGGGGGGGGTTAAAAATTGCAAAAAGTTGGTCACGTAGTATGGGTACGTTCCCTTACTTGCCGAGAGCCTGCCGGGCGCCCGAATCGATTGTGATTGGTCCGTATCGTAACAGCGGAAAATAATAAATCTGGCCGTACACGCCGGACTAATTTTATCTTTTTACCTCAAAACTATCCCTAAAAGTTGGAATTTCGAAAAAGTTATGTTACTTTTTTACTTGTACTATCATGTAGAATCACCTCCCGAAGTTGATGCACTTTACCCCCGGACACCCTGTATAACGCTTAGCCAAAAAAAAAAACGTTTTGATTGAATACTGTCATACTGAAAATTTCACAATGCAAGTTATTTACTTATTTTCAACACTTATCAAAATATGAAAGCTGTGTTCTCATTCAAAATTATCACTTATATACATTATCGATACATCCCTGGGACCACCCCTGAGAACAATGCCTCGAATTTACCCCAAAACAGCAACATTTTGATGATGTCCAAAGGTTCTCAGGGGTGCATTCAAGGTTGAAATTTATCACTCTTACCCGCCGCCGGGCTAATAAAAATGCAAATAAAAATAAAACGTAAAAACCTAATAAAATATTATGACATGAAATATCGCGGAGATGCGCATTCCCATCAGTGGTCCATCGAATAAAATCTGAGTGGACAATGGAGGCTGATGGAGGCCTGAGTGACGGCTCACCCTCCGGTTTGTCAGTTCGCAAGTCAGGGGTGGATGGGACACTTCCGGGTAGGGACTGTGACCGCAGTGGACATTATTGTAACATTCAATTAAATTTTTATTTTATTTTTCAATCCATTCATTTTAAAAACTGTGATATCCTAGAAAGTAGTTTAACAAAATTGGTTTCAAAAATTTGATTATTTACATGTTGGGAGGCGAGCATGGGTACCGCCGCCCCGGAAACTATTTATTGGATAATCAACACCTCTGTCATAGGGGTTCGCTACGTTTGGTGACTTAGCAGGGGTGCCATGGGGCGAGATTCTAATACACAGGGTGTCCGGGGGTAAAGTGCATTCACTTCGGGAGGTGATTCTACACGATAGTACAAGTAAAAAAGATAAATAACTTTTTTCGAAATTCCAACATTTAGGGGTAGTTTTGAGGTAAAAAGATAAAATTAGTCCGGCGTGTACGGCCAGATTTATTATTTTCCGCTGTTACGATACGGGCCAATCACAATCGAGTTGGGCGCCCGGCAGGCTCTCACCAAGTAAGATCGTACCTCACACTAAGGATTTTTAGTAGGTACGTCTTTTTGTATGGGAAAAAAATGTCGGAATTTCGGAAAAAGTTGTTAATCTTTTTTACTCCTACCAGCATGTAGAATCACCTCCCAAAGATAATGCCCTTTACCCCCGGATACCATGTTTATCAAGGTCTTGGTCTGCCCACCTGCTGCATGGCGGGCCGGATCGAGAGAGACTAGTTGAGGATGTCTTTTGATCTCTCCAGTCAGAATCCCTCGACCCATGGCCTTGCATAGCAGTTGAAGAGATGGATTCATACGTCCGTCACTCCTGGACACACTGATCCTCTGATTCTTACCCACCCCGCGTACTTATATCCTTCCCAACCTCTTCTTCCTTTCCTTAAAAAACCCTCCACACAACATCCCCTAAGATGAAATAGGCCCTGCGGGAAATTATTTTCCTCAGAGCCTCCTGTGTGGATCTAATATTAAAAAAGGTGTCACTGGGTATCTAGCATGGACGATTGATAAATATTTTAACGATGATGTCCGTAACTTTTCGTCGCTCCTGAGGACGACTGCAGTTCGGTAACGTACAAACAACAAGAAGTCGAATAAATTTAGAACGCTAAGGATGGGTTGCTTCAAAAAATTTTAACAATTCATCAATTTTTTATGTTCATTTTCACGTTCTGTGAAAGTTAATTTTTAAGTTTTTTTATTCGATGGCGATTTGCAATCATGCTACGGAATGATGAGGAGTTGCCAAAGTTACCTGTTCAATATTATCGATCGAATATATTTATCAATCGACCGTGCTAGATACCACGGTAACAATAAAGTGTTAATAATAAAGCCATTAGCTCCGTTATAATCTATCACCAATTAAATAAATAAACGTTCAAAGTGTATTTATTGACCCGGAGTTTTTATATAAAGGATTGTGACACACCGGAGTTACAACAAAAGCATTACGAAAACTGAACAATTTTTAAGCTTTTCAAAGATATATCATCAAAAATGCTCCTTTCGGTTGTCTGTAACTCCGGTTCAATGAACTCTAGAATTCAGATTTGCTTTGAATTAAAGTTTCATTTTCAAAATTGGTGCTGTTTATTTGAACTAATTCATACGAGCGATAACGTACTCACCTATAATTTGAAAAGAAAATGTAATTATAATATCCCGTGATTGTTTTTGTTGTGATTATTTTTGTAACTCTGGTCAAATGAACTCTAGTACTTACTTGGATTTGTTTAAAATTTTAGTGTCATTTTCGAAATTGGGACCTAATGTGGTAACAATTCAGACAAGCGATAAAATAGGTGACAAAATTATTTCATTTTTATTAATTAACTAATAATTCCATATTTTAAATGTGCATTTCTTTTTTTTTATTTTTGCTGGATTAGTTTTTCAAGTTTACTAACGGTTTCATACGAGAGGTAAATTTCTGATTATCTCTGAAATTGATAATGTTTGTTTTTTAACCCTAGAAAGATAATCTTATGTTTACCTACTTTAAAGATAATCATACGTCTTAGAGACGTACCGACGTTTAAAAATAGTCGAATAGTTTAGGCTTTTGTACTTTAAATAAAACCAAAAAAATTATAAAAAATATTTTGTAATTAAAATTTTTTTTAAAATCTGTAAACCTCTTACAAATCAGCTACAAAATATTAGTTTTTTTTTTAAATTAAAAATAATGTTTTATTTTATGTCTAAATCGTATTTTTTTTATGTTATGAAAGTTTAAATGCTAATCAGTCGTTATGCATAAAAAATATATTATTTTACTGTATCACCCTTATACGAACAAATCTAATCAAAAATAATCATACGTCTCTCGGACGTATGGAGTATGTATTTGTCCGTAATTATTGTTCTTACAAATCGGCAACTGAGCTAGCTCAGATGGACAGCGCGCTACGAAGCGAAATTAAAGAACAAAGCAATTCTGGTGTATCGCTTACGTCTCTCAGACGTAGATTATCTTTCTAGGGTTAAGTCAGGTCCTACGTCATACGTATGCTTGGCAACGTTAAATTATCGTGTACATAAGCATTTGGGTCCGAGTGGTTAAAGGCAGTTATTCTGAAGCAATTTTTTTTCTATATGTAAACAAAGCAGAGCAGTGGTAATAATAATTTATATATTGACAACACCTAGCTTCATTCGAAATATAGTCCACTGGGTTTTAGGCCAGCTTCCGGCTAACTTGTGGGCCGCCATCTTATCACTGTCAGCCGGAAGTGAGCTTGTCGCATATAAAACTAGTGCGCATGCGCAATTAACGAAAGTAACGCCGGTTAAGTTCTTCCTAGATCCGGTTCGCATAATCGTATCAGTAAAAATTAACGACCCTATCGCACTTATAACTCAAATTTAATAGATATCTATGGTTAGGATGGATCTTTAGGGTAGATATGGAATTAAATGAAGAAGCACTTTGTGGATTCACTATCGAAGAATTAATATTTTCTATGTATTTGTTTCTTCCCGTTCGGAATCTGTGAAAATTTAAATTATTGTTGTAATTTTACTATAGACCGTTGCACAGCATGCATTTTTTATCCTATATGTTATAATGTCTGATTCATATATTGTTGATTAATATTACTCATGATTATTATTGAAAACTTGAAAGCTTTTTACGGTCATTCCATAAAAATTCTCGCTTCCTAAAGAGTCTTAAAATCGCCAGTCTTAAAAATAAATATCTAATCTTCTCATAAATGTAATACCTACAGCCTACAGCAGTGTTTTTCAACCTGTGGGTCGCGACCCCCTGGGGGGTCGCGAAGCCTCTACAAGGGGGTCTAAAGTAAAATATTAAAAAAAAACAATAAAGCTCAAAAATATTTTTATTATGAAAATATTAATTATAGGACATTTTGAAATTAACATGAAATTTAAATTATAAAATTTCTATGGGTCAAAAATCCGTTAAGTCTCATACACATTAATGTGAAGGTTGCGCATGTTTTTCGTCAATCAATTTCTGCCATCGTGGATCTGTTTTTGCAACATTTAGAATTAAGTCATTTTCTAAATTTAATCGATTCCTCTGTTTGTTTTTTATTTGGGCCATTGACGAAAACGTCAACTCGCACAAGTAAGAGGTGGCAAATGGAATCAAGCACTTCAAAGCTTCTGTGGTCAATTCTGGGTATTCTAATTTTCTTTTTAACCAAAAGTTATCCTATTTAACAGACTTGAATTCCAAGTGCAACATTCCATCTGCAGATAATTCCAGCAGATTTTCTTTTAGGTTGGTTTCTATACTTGCCTTATCTATAGCTGCATTCAAAAACGGGTTAATGATCCACCTTTTCCCAGCGTTCTGTGATAGTTCTTGCACTGAGAAATAATGACTCATTTCTTCTTTCAATTTCCATACCAGGTATATATGTTTTGATGTTAATCTCAAACCCCACTTTTCCAATGAAAGACTGGCTTGACTAAAATGAATCGAATTTGTTTTGATTTTTAGATGATGCCCACAAGTTTATTTTCTTTGTAAAGCCATGGATTTTGTCTTTAGCTGTAATGACATTTTCATCCCTTCCTTGAAGGCTTTTATTCAAGGTGTTTAAATGCTCGAATAAGTCGGCACGGCGCGGCCTCGCTCGCCTCTGTCTTGATTCGGCATCGGCTCGGCCTGTACGTTGTACGATAGCTCTACCTACTACTCCTTGGGGACGTTTGGCGAATTAGTTTGACAGCAATTTCCCTGAGATGTCCGAAAATTTAGCGGTCAGAGAAATTGGAAATTGTCAGGAATTTTGAAAAAATATTAGAATTTTTTTTTAACTCTAGCCCCCCCCCCCCCCCTCCAGGAACCATAGTCATCAATGGTAAATTGCAGGCAAAGGGTAGGGGGTCGCGAAATATTTTTTACATAATAAGGGGGTCGTGTCATGAAAAAGGTTGAAAAACGCTGGCCTACAGTAATGGGGGGTAGCAAATGTAAAAGCATGTCAAGTCCAGTGTTTTTAAATAAATATAGTGTTTTTCGCGTGCAACGTCGTTCCTTCAAAGATAAACTTTCTTATAAAAGAGTGTTTATCAGAAGTGATCTGCCAGGTAAGTCTATCAGTTTCGGTTTGTAAATAATGTAATCAGGAGCCTAAGAAATCAAAATAAATTGCACACCGCCATTGAGATGATTTTTACAAAAACGGCACTCTACAAATTATTCAATTTATAATTATTATGATTATTCCATATTCCAACCCCAGTGCAGAGAATGCCGAGGTTTTTGTAGTGAAAATGTAATATTTCTAATTAAGAGCGTTTAACCAGCCAGCGGACGAAAATCCACATTTCGTCGAAAATTGTTCTTCCGATCGTGCAGGGCGGTTACAATGAGAAAGATTAATTATTCTCCGTACCAGTTTTTTTTAAATTATAACTCAATATCGAATTTATTTCAATCCAAATTAGCTTTAATTTATACCTTCATCCAAAAATGCTGAAAGGCGTGATGATAAAACTATTAAAATAGTGTACTTTTTGTAATTATTTTTTGATTATAAGTATTTATCATTTTTCAATAATGTCTAAATTTAATAAGAATGTTAAAAAAATCTGAAATATATTAGTTTGTAAGTGCGCAAATAAATACACAAATGGACCAATTTTCGTCAAGAAACACATGTGCGTACATATTTTTTAATGATTTTATTGAAACTAAAATTAAAATTCTAATACATAACTCTGCTAGATAATGTATTGATTTATTTTATTGCATGATTACATTATTTGAAATGGGTGTGGTATAATACAAAAACTTTTTTGAAAATTTAACAAATCTGCCAACGACCTATGGAAAAACCTTATTATACTAAAAATTAAAAAAAAATTCTATAAATTTATTACATAACTTCACTAGATAAAAGAACAATCTTTCGAAATCCATTTATAATTTTTTGTGGAAAAGAGTCAATACGTCTAAAAACTTTTTTGAAAATGACGTATTTCCGGCTTTCTCTGGTAATGCCCTCTTAAATACTTATACTGAGAGCTTCAGATTTTATATCCGGGTTAAATCGTTCCCGCAGGAAAAACTTAACCCTTTCACGCACTTTTCCACAAATGATCACCTAGTCAATCCACGTTATGCACGTGCACTATATAAGTGTAATAAATACAAGAACAACATGTCAAAGAGATCAAATGGGAAAATAATTCACTGACTCAAGATATTTTCATATCAGAGGGTTCGGCTCGGTGGAACTCCTAATTGGACCTATAAATCCTACTGATCCCTCATATAAATATTTCAAAAATCTTTTGTAATACATGTATTTAAAATGATTGATTTTTGCATTTTTATATATAAATTCTTAGAAAAATCTAATATGCCTAAATTTTTAATGAGAGAGCTAGGTATAATGCCAGTAGCCGAAATAACAAATGGAATTTTTTTTTGTAGTATTTTTATTTAGTAGAGTATTACACTGCCCTAGTAGAGTAGCTTTAGTAGAATATTATACTGCCCTGATGAAGCCACGGTTGTAGCGAAACCCGGTCGGCATAAAGTGTGAAAAATAAAAGTGGTGTTTACAAAGTTATTATTTTATTTTAAATAAATTTAATACTTCTTATTTTCTATCTCCTTATGCGCGAAATATGACCAAACCATCGAGTATATTTTAGTTACTCTTTTTTTAAAATTTTTCTTTAATCATTGCTTTTATGGTTACATAATTGTGGATTTTTCGAACACCATGCTAGGCACATGCCCGTGTACATATTATAAAATAGATTTCCTGTCTTGAAAATTAGTTATGTCTTGACTTGGATTTTGTACATAGTTTTGTTGCAACTTGCTGGCGTTCTTAAAGCTTCTGAGACTGGTGTTTAATTTCCGTCCCCTTTTCATGTAGTTGTAGGTTCATCGTTTGGGTTAAATAAGAGGAGGAAAAAAAACTAACCTTATGCCATCAATAATTATGGCCGCTAAGTAAACATCAATAATTTTGATAATTATCGAAATAACTGGTAAAATACATTCTTTTCCAATTCCGATTTCTGAAATAGTTGTTATATAACTGATAAAAACTGTTTTTTAAATAAAAAAGTGTCTATTAATTGTGTCCCGTGTATCTGCATTTTTTACCGAACTTCTATCCCATTAGGTCTAACATTGGGTTTGCACCACGTATTCTGAAAACATTCACTTAGCTCTTGGCATTTTCACAACGTCGTGGTTTCACTTGTTCACATGGTTTAGAGTCTAAAGACGGTGTAGGATAGTTCCAGAACGAAATCAACTCAACACCTCCTTGGAAAAATCATTAAAAGTGATGAAATAAATATTTGAAAAAAATGGTTAATGAGGTTACATTAGTTTAGGATATGGGCTACTTTAAAAAAAATCGTAGGCTTTAATGACTTCTAAAAGATGTGTTAAGTTTAGTCGATTCTGAGCTGGCATGGAATCGGTTCAGACAATTAATTCGTATAGTTTACCAAAATGAGATAACCAGGTTAGACTGGTAATCACAGTAGCTACGTAAAAATGATTGAACAAAAATTATTTATTTTCCCGATTCACCAATGCAGCAATATCTTTCAATCGCCCTCACAAAAGCGGTAAATATATTGTTTAAGCCCCGTGCCAAATCGACCAACTCAATGATATTTCTTGATTTTGATAGAGAACAATTCAATCCACACAAAAATATGACGATTTACGACGTACTAAACTGTGGCAGTATGGCTATTTATTAATTATAGCCTTTTCAATTATTTCGTACGTTCTTAGCTGTGTCTAATTTGGGACTCATGAAGTTTTTTTGTTTGTTTCTCTTTGGACCCCTTCGGTCATATGGACCGCTCTATTGTCCCATATCTATAAATAATGTCGGATGACCCCAAGTTGTGAGTTTTTGATAGGATTGCGTTGGCACCCGTTCGAGGCACGGGGACAAAGTGAGTGGATGCTACCGGGTAGGGGAAATAGGGGCGATTAGACGCTGACTAAAATTAATACAAAGTAAGTATTGTAATTTTAATAACTTCTACTATCTGACGCCGTGCGCTTGATTATTTAGATTGGTTAAACTAAATAACTTAACGAGCCATGGCACCATTTCCAAGAAGATTGCTAAGAAGAAAAGGGTTCATCCTAACCGAATTTAACCTATTTAACCATTTTTTATATTTTATTTATCATCACTCTTTCTGTGGTGGTTCTGAGTTGGTTTCATTCTGAGTTGGCCGGTCACCGAAGAAAATCTCTTTCGAAACCGTTTGATGCGCGACAGACGAATTAAATTTAATTGTTTTAAAGCTTTGCTGCTATTAGTTTTTTTACTTTAACTCCACACAGGAGGCCCTGAGGAAAATAATTTCCTTCAGTGCATATGTCATCTTTAGGGATGCTGTGAAGGGCCTATTTTGGAGGAGAGGAGGAAATAATAGTAGGTCTTGAAGAGACCCATGTTGTAGGAGGCAGGAAACGCAGAGGCCGGCAAATAGTTTCACAGCTGAGCCGTTATAAACTCAAGAGCGAGTGACGACACGTTTTGACACAATATTTTTATGAAAATACTAGCTGGTACCCGGCATGCGTTGCTATGCCATTTAATAAAAAATTGTTTCTCCCTGCGTGTCCTTTCCCATTCGTCCTGTTCCCCTTCCTCTCCCGCATCCCCTTCCCCTCTCGCGTTTCCACTCCGCCTCTACCACCTTTCCTCTCCCCACACCATTCTTCCCCTTCTCCCGACCGTGAACCCCCTCCCTATTTCCCCTCCCCCGAACCCCCTACTCGGGTAGGTAGTAGTTCACCTCCCCCCTCCCACATTCCATACATTAATTTTTTTATACAAATTTCATAATGCCAGAGTTCACCAGCAGTTTTATACAAACCTTGTCCTGACAATAACGAACTTAACAAAAAAAGAATTATCTAATTTGGTGCAGTCGTTCGGAAGTTATGCGCGTACATACATTTCGGCGATTCATTTTTATTTATAGAGATTTTATGCTGAGGAAATTTTATTCCTATCTAGTGGAAAGGTTAAAGTTAACGTATTCAACATTGTAATCGAAAAGAATGTGAAATAACTTGTATTATTTAGTATAAAGTCGAATCAGTTAATTTGTGCTGTGCAAGCAAATCTATTTCGTAGCTACATAAGAAAAAAAAATCAAATGTTGAGTATTTTTCCATTTATTTGCACAAACGTGCAAAATGTTAATTTTTTAACTCAATATTTATTTCACCCCATCGATTCACATACCCCTGTTTCCCCCACCACCGACTGGAAAGACCATAGATAGATCTGACATGCTTCACCATGCAATGACGACTGCAATAGCTCCCATTGTGTCCGCGCTCGAACTTTGACGCGAGTCGTCATAAAATGTCTAAGTTATGACGCGAAGTGACGTGTGACGCACGCTCCATACAATGCGCAATGAGGTAACTCATAGACCCGTCGCGCTACATTATCTATCTATATATTTTTTTGCAATATTGACTGATATAGCTCTTATATTTGCGATTTTATCGAGTTTTGTACTTTCACACAGATTTCTGGAAATTTAGATGTTAATGACTGAAGCGTCATGCTGTCTATCAGTGAAAAAGACTTTAAATAGTTTATCGGTTTTCTAAATGGGTTTTAGTTCCATGGGGTGTGATGTAAATTGGTTTTATTATGATTTTGATTGTCATGTTAATGAAGTACCACAAAAGTGTTAAAATGTTAAAAGCAGTATTAGCATACAGATGCATTTCAACCAATAGGTGCTCTTCGTAATAACAATATGATTTTATTGCACGCAGATTCAATTTATTTTTATTATGGTCAACATATTATGTGTAGGAATTGTAATAAAAGCGTAACAAAATTTTTGGTTCCCGACGAATTGATATATTATTCTGTACCTACTGGTCTACCTATGTGTATTGGTTTTCGCATATTAGTCGCAAAATATAGTACCCATATTACGTCACGTGTTGCAATCAAGAAACATGTTAAATATTTAGGTGTGTCTATTGATACACATTTTAACTGGAAATCACAAATTGTTAAAACCATCTCGAAATTAAGATATCTTACTTATACTTTTTACAGATTTAAGGAAGTACTCAATCTTGACAAATTGAAAATGATCTATTTTTCCCTGGTACAATCTTCAATAACGTACGGCAATGTAGGATGGGGTGGTGCGCTTGATGCATTTATTAAGACTTTACAAAATGCTCAAAAGCGCGTCATCAAAATTATGTATAATAGAAATAAAACATTCCCGACTGAGTTATTATTATTCAAAGAGACAAAAATATTCCATATCCGTAAATTATGTATATTGCAAACAATGAAATACGTATTTAAAAACAAAAATTTAATTAGCAAAAGGACTAATAAGGTGTTTCAAGTTCCCTAAACCAAAACCAAATTAATGCAAACACATGGCAGTTTTATTGGTCCTCGTACATTTAATCTTCTACCAAAACACATTCAAATGACAGATAAAATATCACTTTACATAAAAGAATTAAAATTATGGCTAAATGATGCAGATGTTGAAACACTTTTTTTTATAAACTCTATGTAAACCTTCATGCTTCACTTTTACAATTCTACTGTAACTTCAAGACTAACCTTATTTATCTTCTTGAAACCTTAACAAAAAAACAACTAACTTGTTACTACAATATTTTCAAAGATACATTACCTATATTTTTTAACTTTCACTTTGAAATTTACATTTTTTACTTGTACCGCCAACTTATTGGTGTAATTTAGCACGTTAATATTACCAACGCACAGGCAGTGCCTTAGTGGGTTCCCATTATCTACTTTTGTCTTATATATATTTTAAGAGGAATATACAATGAGAAATACGAATACACAAGCCAAAAATCTGCATTTTGTTACTGTGCCTTACATCTCCGTAAATAGACATAAAAACTGCTTGGCAGGCGGAGTTCAGAAACGTTCGATTTAGCCCAAATGTGGTTTTTCAAATTATTTTGTGATTAATTTTATAAAAATGAAAAAAATTGATCAACGAAAACCCTCACGGGAAATCTTATTATCATATTTTTTTAAATACTTTCCTGTACTCATTCATAAATTTTACGATTATATTTTTCATAAAGTAATTATTTTTTTTTAAAAACTACTCAAGCGAAACGATAGAAAAAGCTTCAATTTATCCAAATTACATTTGTTAATATTCAAAATATAAACAAATTCGTTGTAAAGATTAATCTAAAACAGTAATTAAATTTTTCTTTTAAATCTTGCAAAAATGTTAATCCTTCAGAGCTTTATGTTAACATAAACAATGAACATTTATATCGAATATCATCGATTTGTCAAAGCTGTAATTTTTATTATTTATTTTTCCTTTCGTTCGCATGAAAAATAATTTAGCATTTGCATAACTGATGTTATCGCGCATTATCGTAAAAATAAACGACCCCGAAGGGTGCAGCAATGTAAGAGTCAGCAACCCTTTGATTGTTAACTAAAACTACCTCTTTCCCGGGGAGGGGATGGAAAGAATAGATCCGTCCATCAAACATCGAACACTCTAAATGACAGTGTAATTTACGTGTTTTTACGTCAAATAGGATGGGAATGGATGTCCTTTAAAGGGAAGGATGTAGAAATACAAATTTTATTGTGCCGCACGCGTCATCAATTTGCGCTTTTTAAGGTTATGGCCATCGTAAAAGTGGCGCACGTTCGAGTTTTTTTTCTAATCCATGTTCGGTCCAATAAACCTTGTTCATTTTCCACCTTTATTGTTTACGTGTTTGTACGTAGATATTTCATCTCAATCGATTGTCTATAAATGTTTATACGTATACTTTTTAATTCTTTTTAAATTCACGAGTGGTGCAGAGACTTTTTTTAAATTTGTAAGAGTCAGAAAAATGATTGAAACGTTTGTAAATTTTTTCGTGAAGGTAAGTAGTTTTATGAAATGCGAGGGCTGTCCGTAAAATAAGGTCTCCAAGGTGCTGCAGTCGCCAAGAAAAATTTTACGCGAGATCCGGGAAAATTGGCGTGTAGCCTGGTTTCCCTACGCCAAATCCCCGCAAACCTGAACTCTCTGAAACACTTAGTCTCGGCGTGGCAGCCGTTCGCGATGAAGCTTCCGCTCGCGCACCCGCCAGGTGCGAATTACGCTCTATAAAAAGATTTTGAAAAGATAAAAAGAAAACAAAACCCTGATAGAAATTCATTCTCAGCTATTTGAAGTATACGGAAAACAGTGTAAGAGTACGAAAACGTGCGCAAATGGTGCAGAGAATTTAAAAGCGTGCCGGACTGCCATCGGTTTCAGATGAAAAAAATTGACAATGATGGCGAAGAATTCTTGAACTCAGTTGTGACTGGGAACGAGACCCGGATACTAAGCGTCGCAGAGGGCGTAACGTGGTGGGGATTTGACAAGGGAACAAGGGAAAAGGGGAACCAGGCTACACGCCAGTGTTGCAGAATTCTGCGTAAAATCATTCCTCGCAACCGCAGCACCTTGGAGACCTTATTTTAAGGACAGCCCTACTATATTATATATATATTTTATTTATTTTATATTCCTCCTAGTTGGACAGTCAAAACATTTCATAAATGTACGAGTATTACGTATACATCCTGTAGAAAGTAAATAAATAAAAAAGATACTACCAAAAAACATCTACGATTTAATTACTAAAACAACTCTGTGACAAGGTTTTTTTCAGAAATCACATCATCCCACATAGTGATTGATTACTTATTTTCACTTTTATATATTTGTGATTATGTACTTATGGTAACTCTTTTCAATGATTTTTTACCTACTTGGCACTTCGAATTCAACCCATATAATTTTAATTATATATATATATGTTATGGTTAAGGTTTTCACGGGTGTAAGATGTAAAACACTTTTCTCGGTTTACCCGCGTAACGTAGTCCTGAGAAGGACTTTTTAACTCCTGACGTTTCGGACAGATCACACTGTCCATCTCCATTCGGACATCATGTCCATTCGGACACTGTCCATGTCCATTCGGACAGATCACACTATCCAGGACTACGTTACGCGGGTAAACAAAAACGGGTAAACGTTGTCGGGTTACATATATATATATATATGTAAAACACTTTTCTCGGTTTACCCGCGTAACGTAGTCCTGAGAAGGACTTTTTAACTCCTGATAACATATATATATATATATATATATATATATACGCACGGGTATATGCCTATTCTTGTAATTAAAAATCATGTAAACAAAAACGTTCACTTAAATATTATTTTTTAAGTTTCTTCATTGATGGGCCGAAATGCATGAAAAGACGAGATTAATTTATTATGTTAGATAGATTTATTTTAGAAAAATGAAACAATACAACTTTGTATAAACCACTTATATAATGCGTAAATCCTACCGGTTTCGTTTGTTCCGAAACCGGTAGGATTTACGCATTATATAAGTGGTTTATACAAAGTTGTATTGTTTCATTTTTCTATGATGGATAACCACAAAGTGATAGCTACATTCAAAAATATAGATTTATTTTATTTAAATTTATAAGTGTACATTTCCAATGGTAAGATGTAAATTGTCCTTTACTTTTAATATTTTACTTTAAACGTATTTTTGTTACAAACTGATTGTATTATAAACCGCGCCTCCATTTAAAAGCACCCATTTTCCAATAGTACAATGATGATTTTCTGTTATTTTAAATGTAATTTTGTGAAGTTATTTGTTTTGTACTATAAACTACTTATGATTTAAACGGCGGGCTCTCAATACAGAATTTCCCAGTAAGACAGGCATTGCACATCACTAATTGTAGTTTGAATCAATAAAAATATATTTCAGCGGTAACTAGTTGGCATTTTCAAGATAATTAACCATTAATAATAACAATAATTTAATAATAACAATAATCTAATAAAATATACGACTTAACATTTTAATTCAAAATACTTAACTCTAAATTCGACTGTTGCGAACTCCTACAACTCATAAACTTACGAATACCGACAGTAACCACGCGACATAATACATTATTCTACTGCAGCATTCACAAGCGGAACTACATTGCCCACTCTCCTATACAACGATTTCACACTATGGGGAATCAGTACTTAGGTGATGTCGACATATTTAACATCAACTTGGCAAATTTTGTGGATGTTGTAAAAAACATATTCCAAAACTATCAGTAAACATATGTGTATTTTTGTAAACTTATCAAATCGCTGTATGTTTTTTTGTATTTTTGTGATTTGTGTGCATTTTTTATCTAATTTTATTTTTGTTATTTCATTATCTATTGAAAAATCATCTGTCATCATTGTACTACCAAACATGTAAAAGCCCTCTGGGCGTTGAATAAATAAATAAAAAAAAAATTGAAAAAAAAAAAAAGCTTTCATTGCGTTTTTATTATCTTTTGACTTATCCACTGGAGCGAAAGCGCATTTTAAAACTTTTTTCACCGTTTGCTAGAGATTTTCAGAAGATCATTTTTAAAATTTTCGACAATTTTAACATGGAGACATAAAAACTTATTATAGTGCTATATATCTAATGAATTAACCTGTATTTTACCGTTTATCTCATATTTGCAGGATTTATAAAAAATCATAAAGTTTATAACCGCGCGAATCCTACTTGGTTATTACTTTGAAACTGCTGTGAGAGGTACCTACTTATTCGAGTCAACATAGATTTCTGTATGTTGTCTGTGGTATACTTGATAATAATAGGTGCATATCTATGGAAAAGGGACCTAATTTTAACCGTAAACAGCTGATCAGAAATTCTGCGTGAAAAAAATATTTAAAAAATTATTTTTAACATGGTTATAAAATAGTCTACAACGTTCTGATTTGCGACATCTATGGTCATAAAGCATTTCAATAGCTTCGCTTTAAGTCCAAAATAACAAACATGGGAGCTACAAACATTTAAAAAATAAATTGCCGAATCAAGGAGATAATTGCCTTTTTTATCCGAAAAGCAATCGGAGACATTTAAAATGTTGCCAATATATGGCAAAAATCGCTCCAGTGGTTATGCAATTGCTCTTGTTTTACCGGGCTTCTTTTAACGTATGTTTATAATGTTGTGCTGTAAAACGCAGGTTGATACTATGTACAGCTGTTTTAGTAAACCGCGCTAAGATTTACATCCCAGTTAAACCTTTTTTCCAAATTAAGCAAAAGCAACCTTTTTATTGCGAGGTCCGGTAGGCGGCATAATGGCGCCTTGCCACTGATTGAAGGGCGGATTTATAGTCAATAGGCCAGCCGTAAAGAGACTGGCATAAAACCCACTGGGCGGACTTTATAGTGACGGAATTGGCGGACCCTTAGGAATTACGGGATTGCTGCAGTTAATTGTCACAGAGTTCAGAGTAAGATGTGGTAAAGGTGGTTTCAGCCTAAATGATTAAGCAAGTCTGGAAATAATACATGTTAACGGGCTGTAGGTTTCTACAGTCCTTTGCAGAAGAATTTCAGAAAAGTCTCGGTAAGTTTTTTTGGTGACCGGACAACCCAAAACAGTGGCAAAACAACACACATTTGAAAAGTTTATTTTAATTATTTTTTTATTAATTGCGTTATTTTAAATAGGTACATAGTTATCTATGTCCTAATACACAATCCTTATATATACATACACTTAAAATAACACATCTATACCAAATCAATCACATATCTTCGCAATTTAATTTTAAATGCCTTTATGCTCTCTTCCAATTTTATTTCTTCTGGTAATTCTCCAAATATCTTCAATGGTCCGTACATCAATTTTGACTCTGTGTTTTTTCCTGAAGGGGAATCTAAGTTCATTTCTTTTCCTCGTCTCATGTGTGTGTTTGCTTTGCAGTTTATCAATTTTTCTTGAGAATTCTATAGACGTATGGCCATTGATTATTTTTTAGATTAACAATATAGTATTGACGTAAATAATTTGTTTAAATGACAAGATATTTAACCTCTTCAACATTTTCTTGACTGAAGTGTACCTATTTTTCTTCAATATAGTTCTCATAGCTCTGTTTTGTAGAATTGTCATTTGTTTCATTAATCCGTCGTTGGCTAAGAATAGAATGCTGCTACAGTAATTTATGTGTGGTACAATGATTGTGGTATAAAGACATGAGATGCGTTGTAAAAACAGTTAATTAGGTTATTAGAGCGATTAATGCGATCATCAAAATCATCATCCATAGGTTGGCTTACTCATGGACGAGGATTAAGCGAGAGGACGCTAACCAAGTTCATTGCTTGCGCTCCTGGATCCCTACAAATTTGTGAGGCTTTCGAGAAGTTCTCTGGCTGCTTGACTCAGTTTAACGAACAGCACACTGAACTAAGATGCAGTAGAAGAGAAAGGGACTTGCAAGATATTAGTACATTTCTTGGATGGCTGCGTATCCATAATCCTTTCCGACAGAGCAAAGATTTAATGTCTTTATCCTCTGGTCTAGTAGTGACAAGTTCGGGTGTAAACTGCGATGAGGCGTATGATGTAGGAATGAACTGCTTGAAAGACATCGAAGGAAATAATTTTGCAGATGTTAAATTGAAAAGAAAAAATAAAGTTAAAACTATAGGCTCCGTAGTAAGTGGCATAAATGTGAGATCTGAAGAAGTGCCAATTAATCCTGATCAGCTGTTTAATAGTGTAATTTGTATGTCTCAAGGAACAAATAATCTCAAACAATACTTCAACTATGAACTCAGCCCATACCCTTTGTCTTTATTTGAAAACAATAAAATGATAAGAAAGGGAACTAAATCAAGTCTTATGAAAATATTTGAAAAGTGGACAGTTAGCAACGAAGTTTTTGAGAATTTGCCCCCAAAAATATATGTAGTAGATGGAGGGTATCTTTTGCACAGTGTTATTTGACCTGATAAAGTAACATATAGCAGCATCATAGAGAAGTATGTTGACACTGTAATGAAACGGTATGGGAAAGATTGTCATGTTGTGTTCGATGGGTATCCTGACTATCCCACCACAAAAGGGGTCGAACATATGCGGAGAAGTAAAAATGCATCTCTAGAAATGAAATTCAACGTTAATATGGAGTGCTCTGTGAAGCAAAATGAATTTTTGGCAAATCCAAAAAACAAAAGCCAGCTTATTGAACAGCTCTCTCAAAAGCTTAATGAAGCAAACATTCCAACCATTGTGGCGGAGGAAGATGCAGATACTGAAGTGGTCGGAAGAGCAATAGATGTTTCCCAGATTCAAAGTGGGAGGCCTGTAGTTGTTGTCGGACAGGATACTGATATTTTCGTTCTATTGTTAGGGCTACCACAGTGTCAAAATGTGCGACTATTCTTTCACAAACCCTCTGGCACACCATCAACGTATGACATGAGCAAGATTCGTGAAGAGATTGGTGATATGAAGGATGTGATATTATTTTTGCATGCTATCACAGGATGTGATACCACGTCTTATTTATTCGGTAAAGGCAAAATTAACTGCAAAATTAAGGCAGTTAATTATGTTAGGTTACAAGCTATTTATATTTCTTTCAAAGCTTTTAAAATGACTTCGTATCACTTTTAAAATGTGTATTGATTTTCCACTGTGCTGAGTTGTTATGTTTTGTTGTTAGTTGTTAGTTTTTTTTTTAAATATATAGGTAGGTAAGTTGTATGCATTTTAAAATACGACCGCCATCAGATAGTGGTTTAATCTCGAACCCAGACTTATAAAACTGCCGTGGTAAGTAAAAACATAGTTTCTTTGAGTCTCAAGGAAAACACTATGTTTTTACTTACCATGGTAAAATAGTAGGTACCGTTCATTTTCTGAACTTTCAAAAGTAAGTTTTCAATTTTTTTTTCTGAGTTGGCGCGATGCCGCTTATGACAGCCAGGGTGATGGCAGACTTTTTTTTATATAATTTCTTGTGTTGTGGATGTTTACTTACATATTTTCACAACATCTTACGATAAATAATACATTATCATTGTATAACTAGCGAGTACCCGTCATGCGTTGTAAAGCCACTCAAAGAAAGAAAGTGTTTGTGTTTTAATCATATTTATTAAGGCGCTTTTGGATACACAATATATTTTCTCTTCTGTATGGCGCTCACACAAATAAATCAGAAGGTTTTCCGACGCCTTATCAGGCCACATGCAACTATTCGTATGAGAAGCATGGGTTTTCCAAATTTATCCCTAGCTATCCCCTACCGCTATTATGTATCCTTTGAAATCGCCTCCATTCCCGCCCCCGATCCCCTTCCGGGACCCCTTCCTCTTCTACCTTCCCCGCCTTTCCTCCTCACGCGTTCCCCTTTTACTTACGAGTTGCACTAGGTTATCGGATAATGATCGCATCTTCAAATCTTTGTACCTTCGTCCTCTGCAAATTCTAAACGTTGAAAATGATAATAATAAAGTTATACATAAATAGGTAAGTGTAGAGAAATGTCGACTGAACAAACAGCGTTAATGCGTTTATGGCCATATACAATTGGATGCAATAACGCTAGGTATTTAATTGATATATTTTATTGTGTCATATAAATTTAGACAAATTAATGACCTGAATCGTAAAAGTTTCGGCAAAATTACCGCGGTTTATTGATCGTAGTAGGTAGATAATTGGAAACGTAAAGGTAGTACAAAAATAATAAGATTTTTAAAGAGACAAATTTAATACAAAAAGATTGAACAAATATTAGCATTGTTTTAAAAAAATATAATATTTCCAAATGTTAAGAATGTTATAGTAGGAATTGTAAATGGTGAATTATCTGTGGTACAACGTAGTAATAAAACATTAAATTAAAATATATTTTAATCAGTCTCTCAGTTAAAATATAAACCAATTTTTGCTTTGAATGTTTGATTTTTTGTTTAGTTGTTTGTCTTTTTTGAAATGATTACCACACAAGAGTTCCAACTGCTCCTGTCTGGAGCTACTGAGACTATGGCATCCCCAATTATTGGGGTACTTTATGATGTTGAAGGTATTGGGAAGGGGAAGGAGATGGGGAAGTGAAAGGTGGGTGAGAATCCTGGCTTTTCATATCTGAAAACCAATCACGGTTAAATCCATATGAAGCAACGTTTCAATTGTGAATAGTAGTCTTAATCAGGGCAGTACTGAGAGTATCTTCCTCTCTGGAACGTGCTGCAAATATTAATATTAGTGACCGACCGAAGGTTCGGTTTCGGTTTCGGTTTCGGCAAGTTTAGAAAAAAATATTTGGTTTCGGTATCAGTTTCGGCCGCACCGAAACTCTGAATTCGTGAATTATTGCGCGTCGTTCGGCCGACTTCGGGTGAGTTCGTGGCTCGTATGTCGTCACCCGCTATCTTCAGCTGAGTTCGCCGGCCGGTCCGGCGTGATTGTGTTGTGAGTGTAAGTGTTATTTACATACTTCAATTATTATTTTTTTAATTTCATTTAACACGTGTCATAAGAATGTTATGATTGTACACGCAATTAAAATTAAAATATTAATGAGGTCCTTCCTTTATAATGTAAGTGTTGATTATTGACTTTTTTTGTTCTAAGAAGTAGTTAACATGTTTCGTTATTTTTTATAATGATTGTTTGTTTTTTAGCAGTAATGCAAAAAAAATATTTAAAAAATTCACATGCTTTTGTTTTTATTATTTTTTTTTTTTTTAAATTTCATTTAACTGTGTTGACTGTCTGTATAAGTGTACAAAATAAGTCAAATTTCAGTAAACAATAGATTTTCAACATGTCTAAAAAAGTTTTAGTTTCGTTTTCGGCCGAAACTGAGACAGATGCCGAAGATTCGGTTTCGGTTTCGGTAAAAAGTCTGTTTCGGTCGGACACTAGTAGGTAAGTACTTATATCATTTAAATAAATAAATGTGAAATAACACAAATTAATCAAATAAAATATATTTAACTGTCTGTATAAGTGTAAAAAATAAGTCAAATTTCAGTAAACAATAGATTTTCAACATGTCTAAAAAAGTTTCGGTTTCGGTTTCGACCGAAACTGAGACAGATACCGAAGATTCGGTTTCTGTAAAAGTCCTGTTTCGGTCGGACACTAGTAGGTAAGTATATCATTTAAATAAATTAAATGTGAAATAACACAAATTAATAAAATAAAATGTATTTGTGCACGCCGGAATTTGAACCCGCTACCTTCGAATTGCTAGAGCCTTACTCCTCGACCACGGAGGCCGCCATGATGCCACAAGTGTTTTTTGTTTAAAATATTCTTCAATTTAAATTTCACATAAGAAAATTGAATTATGTACAAAAAGTTCTGCCTATACACGTTTTTCAAAAATTTCAAGCAGTATTTCTTTAGGTATTCAAACTTTAAATCTCAACTCCTCAGTTTCATACCAATGGCAGGTAGAACCTTGTTGTTCCAAGGGTACGAAATACATTGAAAGAATATGAATATTATGTTGAAACCTTTTTTTTATTTCGAACAAATACTACGAATACAAAGTATAAAATATACACTTAACTTTAGTTATTTTTAACGCAAATTGTAAGCCAAGAATGAAGGCTGGCTCAGGTGTAGAATACGAAGGGTAATTACGTTTTATTGTTTGATATAAAGCACCCCTCCTAATACTTCCAGAGCCATAAAGTCACATTGTGTGTTGTTTGATAGTAGTTACCTTATTTTCCTCACAGCATGATCAATTATTTTAAACAAAATTTTGTTATCATATTCCAAACATAAATTTATCTTTTATCTTTATACTAGCTAGTCCCCGGCATGCGTTGCTATGCCATTTAATAAAGAAATTGATTCTCCCTGCGTGTCCTTTCCCATTCGTCCCGTTCCCTTTCCGCCTCCCCTTTCTCTCCTGCATCCTCTTCCCCTCTCGCGTTCCCACTCGGATTCCTCCACCTTCTCTCTCCCCCTCTTTCCTCGTCCGCGAACCCCCTCTCCCCATTTCCCCTCCCCCTCCCAGATTCCCCTCCCCCTCCCGGGTTCCCCTCCCCCCCTCCCGCGAACCCCCTACCCGAGTTTCCCTCCCCCTCTCGCATTCCATTCAGTCCCGGTACATTCAGTTTTCAAACAGCTCGCATGCCATCAACTTCAATTTTTTTAAACAAATTTTATAATGCCAGAGCTCACCAGTAGTTGTATACAAACCTTATCCTGACAATAACGAACACACAAAAAAAGAATCATCCAATTTGGTGCAGTCGTTCGGAAGTTATGCGCGTACATACATTTCGGCGATTCATTTTTATTTATAATATAGAAGATAGATAGATAGAAGATAGATAGTGTTAGCGGACCTACATGGGGGTCCCTACATTCTGCCGACAGACTAGCTCAGGTTTTAGTCAGCAGAGCGGGAGAGGCCCTCACCACCAGGGTGGTAGGATCTGTGAGGCGTGTGTGTGGCTTCCCTGAAATAAAGCTCAAATTTCTACGGGCTGGGGGAAGGCAGTGAAACCAGTAACCAGGGTAAACAACAGTTATATTGGGTAAAACACCTGCGTAAACACAATATCACAATAATGCATACAGAGTAATTCAGGTAGCAACAACAGTTATATCTAAAATGGAGGAATCTGTCCCTATAATCTCTCTGGAAGGGCTGTTTATCTCCGCGGTGAATTTACTGTGAACACACGCAAATATGGGGGAATATAACAGCTTGGGTACTCACAGTGAGCGTTTGGACTCTTGTATCTTCCGTATCGGGAAAGAATTCGGCCATTCTTGGTGTCCTAGTGTATCACTTAGCAAAAACACGTTCCATGCTTCCGCGTGGAACTTTCTGGAATGCGCGCGGAACGATTCTCACATTATGCGTGCGCACTAGACCGGGAGTTGCAGGGAAGTGGCGGTTGGTGGCTCGCTATCGACGGTGGCTTGGGTTCCGCCGCCGATAGCGCGCCGGCAAGCTAGCGGAAAGGGAGTGAAACTGTAGTTTGCGCAGTGGCGTGCGCTACAACTTGGGAGGAGGGGCCGAGTAATTTGCAGGGGCGTATTTGTGTATCGTAACACCTCCCCCCGTGCTCGGAAAAAAAGCGACGTGGCAATGGAGCAATAGGGCAAGAACCCTCTACGTTACCCGCGGGAGTTGAAAGAGAGATTTGTTGACCAGAGAGAGAGATGACTAACATCTTAAAACTAGCTTATGCCATGGGCTAGATACAATGTTTGTCAGGGTAGGGAGGGGGGTACATAAAATATGAGGAACAGGCAGTTATCACATGAGGGGTGAAACAACATACATATTTATGCAATTGAAAGAACAAAAACAAGGTTGTGAAAATGTGAAAACAAAGACAAAATTATGAACAAAAAATGTGACTCTAGGGTTTCATTGGTCTGGAAGCTAAATTTGCGGTGCGTAGATTTGTTTGTGTTTTTGACGGGGTTCGAAGAGTTTTGAAGAATTGCGAAGAGACGTGATTTCACAGACTCTAAAGGGATTACATTATCACTGTAATCTGACCCATTTGAGATAACACTCAAGAGTACACTAGGGCCTTGGAGAAAAAACACTTTGTTTTTGTCGTAGACGTCGAAGGTTACGAAGTGGAGACTGTGGTTGCAGTGCGGAGGGCTATGGTTACAAAGGTCGTTGAGGAGAAGAATCCAGGATCTGCAGACATGCCAGTACGAATCCTAATGTGCCATTATGGTGGGCACGGATCGTATATAATGGTTATCGAAGCATAATGTAGCTCGGAATAACTTGTGAGGGTGCGCATTCAGCGAATACTGGAGAGTCAAGGTAATAATGGTTTACACATGACATGGTGTGCGTCACTGCATGACAGAGCAAGAGACGGCAAAACTGGCTTGGTAGCGAGAGCAGGAACAAAACCCAGGGGCTAGCGTGCCCAAAGGTAGTCCAGAGTGTCATTATATATAGCGGGACAACTCGGCTCGCAATGGCGCAACAAGACAACATACATAGGGGCGGTATGGTCTGTGCTTTCAGGAACAAATATGTAGAAAATGGCGGCGGGGAACCTTTGTAACCACAGCGAAGGCTGCTAGGAAGTGAAGCTCAGCTTGGCTGCCGATGGAGACATCCTTCTGGGCTTCTTTTTAAATCCGGGAGGAATTATTATTAAAGCAAAATTATTAAAGAAACAAAGTGTGTTCAGAGAATAGCAAACGAGGTTTTAACCCGGAGACCCAGAGAGATTGAGAAAGAGAGAGAGAGAGATTCCTAGCTAGTGTACAATTACATTTTTGAAAATAAATACAAAGGTATCCTTTGTTAGGATGACCTGGCTTTGCAGGGTGACAAAATACCTTGGTTGAAAAGCAACCGGCCTTCCATGGCCTATGTTAACATAAAATGGTAACATTTTTGAAGAATTTCAAAGAACAAGACACAAAGGCGTGAACGAGTCACGGCAAGGCAGCGAAACTGATTCATGGATAAAGGTTGTCGATACAGATGATACGCCAAGTGCATAACATACGTGTCCAATATTCATGAATCTGCCTCATTGATACGCCAAGTGCATAACATACGTGTCCAATATTCATGAATCTGCCTCATTGAAACCAGGATAAAGAACCGATGAAACATCGACTGCTCCAAGGAAGACTGCAGTAACTCAAAATTTGGTGTTTTTGAGTTAGTTACATTTTCGGGTTTTATAATTTTTTATCTATCTGCCAAGAAGAAATTTGTAACTCTAACAGTTATACACCGTGAGAAAAACCATTTTAATAAAAAGTTGTAAGTTACGAAGTCTTAATTTCTCCATGTACTAAAGAAGTAAGTTGAGTTACTGCGCTTTTCATCGGATTTTTTTTGTTGTTGTATGGTCGTAAGTCAGACTTACTTCTTTTTTCCGTGGAGAAATATCGATATTATCATTTGAATTGCGATTGATGGTTAAAGTTACAGTTATTGCGGTTTGCCCATTGTAGTGATAAAATTGAAAATATAAAGAGAATTGTACCGTGAAAGTGTTAAACATGAGAATTTCCAGTAGGACTGTCAAAATAAAATGGTAAAGCATTATCGTCTACAATGCAGTTTGGTAAGTCTATATACATCTTAGACATAACTTAAAATTTAATGTATTTAATACAAAATTCTAATGCCCCGAAAATTGGCTTGTGAATCCTTATTTTGTACATATTATTTGTTCAGATTATAATAAATTATTAGAGTCTACTTCTGATGAATTATTGGGTCCCTGTGGATTTCAGCAATATTTTAGTGGAGTGAACTCTGATGACGGTTGGAAGCCTGATGCATGTAATAATTCAAGACCTATAGAATTAAGTGTTTGTAGACCAACTTCCCCTGATTTCATGTTGTTTTTTTATTGAGGAAACAGGATTGTTCTATCACGCTACTAAAACAACTGATAATATGTACGGGAGTATATTCCGAGAACTTCATAAAAATGATTACATTTTCAAATACTTCAAATGAATAGAAATGTTTTTCTTCAAGATATATTTGGTGATGTAAAATGGGATCAGATTGAAAATGAAACTGCTGCTTTAAATGCAAGAATACTTTGCACGAAGAATCGCGAAAAAAAATATTCACAGTATTCTGGAAAATATGAAGTCATGCCATGCAGTGGAATTTTATTGGTCAACACGTGGAATTAGTGCCGAAACAAATTACGGCTGCAAACCGTAATAACTCCAGGCGTGGAATTTAGCAAGAATATTATTTAAATATAAATCAGAGTAATAAACAATATTTCTCTCAATAGATCTCTGATAGAATGGTAGCTACTTAGATTGGCAGAAAGAAAGAAGCATTGAGATATCTGCTCCTCTGAGACACCACTTTTGACTTCCATAATAATTATGCTGAAAAGACCAGTGTGCGAAATTTATAATAGCCACTGTCGAAGTACTGTTTAAAGATGCTTATGAAACGCACCGGAAAAATAAAGTTCAGGGCAGGGTCTTAAAAGACTCGGATAAAGAGAATACTGGAATTAATAAATAAATAAATTTGTAGCTACGCGTAGCAGTATTTGACTTGCAAAATGTTATATAGACACCTCATTCAGTGAGTAGTTTTTACTATAAAAGAAAAATACGCAACATACAATTTCACCATTTATGATATAGGAAAGAAACAGGGCCACTGCTTTATTTGGCATGAATCAGAAGGAAAAAGATGTGCCAATGAAATCGCTACATGTTTACTAAAAAATTTAACTTAAGTTCAACAAAAGAGTATAAATAAGTAAAGTTATATTCTATTCTGATAATTGCAGTGGACAAAACCGAAACCGATATGCGTTTTCCATGTTAGAATATGCCGCACGAACCCTCAAAATTAATGAAACTCATCGTTTTATGAAGAAAGGACACACTAAAAATGAGTGATTCTATGCACCCCACAATAGAAAATGCAAGTAAAGGGAAAACTATTTACGTGCCTGAACAATGGGTTATGCTGATTCGATGTTCGAGAGTGGAAGCTTTAAATAATCCACTGGAAGTGTAGATAATAAATGGTTACATGGAAGAACTCATAACCTTCATTTTAGAAAAACAGACAAGAGGCAGGCGACTGGACAGATTAATTCAAGATGTTGCCGTGTATAATCAAAAACAAAACATCGATAAACTTTTAGGGGTATTGCTTGCTTAGACAATACCTATGCAGTGGACAAAACCGAAATGCGTGTTCTAAATTAAACTTTAACATTTTATTGAATCATGTAATTGTTTATTTATTTAATAATTATAATGAAAACATAGCGCGTTAAAAAATACACCGAACTGTTGATTGTTTTACCAAGGTACGCCTGTTGGTTCCCGGAACTGTTTATTTTCCTAACAACCAACAAGCGAAAAGTGATTAATATTTTTCGAATTAATTTTCAAATTATATTAAGTTTCAGGCCGTGTCACTAAACCGCGGTAAGTACTACACACCTTGTAATCTAAGCAAATCGCCAAAGATCTGCTAGCATTATATAACATTCCAAAGACTTACCATAATTTCTATCTTTCACTAAATTCTTCCGTTGAAGAAACCGCCATTGGACATTTTAATGCCATGGATGAGGTGTCTGATGATTCAGAAATCGAATGAAACTTTATAATGTTCTTTTCCTTCTTTAATTTTTTGAAATGACTTAAGAATCTCTTCTATTTTATGCAAGTAACAGTTTCTAAACAAATATATTATTTTTTCAGTTGATCGAACTAAAAATGTTTTTTTATATTGTTTGTAACACTGAGACACCATAACTATTTAAAAACTCTCAACTGTGTATTCTTAATATCTATAAAAGATGTTTTTTTTACTGTTAAAATAAAGCAGCTCGTCGTAACTTCTATAATTTGTTTAATTTTTCCCTGTAACAAAGAAGTAGCTCAATATACAACCCATTGAAATTATATAAACTCCGGGGAAAAGAGTAGTAAGTCCCAAAACCCTTCAAATTAGTGCAAATTCGAGGAAAATACTAAGAAAATATTAAGTAGTTAGAAAGAGTATTAACAAGCCAAACTTATTCAATTTAAATAAAATTCAAAACCCTCTTCTAAGATTGTGCAGAATTTTTGAACTTTAAAATCGCTCTCCTGCAAAATGACAAAAAGTGAGTTACTGTAGTTTTACTTGGAGCAGTCGACATGTGACAAGAGTGAAATAGAAGGCCCGTTATGCCTGGTTAGGTACCGATTCGAACTCCAAGTGAGGGCGAAATATGGACAACAACGGATCTTCCACTTCATGCATGATGAGAATATGAGGGAGGGAAGGGGAAAATGGATGGAGGGGAGTTGAGTGACGAAACTTGCTAGGGACTGGACTAATTTCCAATTCAAACTCTGTGTGAGTATGAAACGTAATCCACCAGCATGCTTCCTGACTCTTTACATAAGAAAAAAAATGATATGAAAAAGAATACACATTACACCAAAGAGACTAGTCTTTCGCGTGTATTTGACGAAAGATTAGGGGTCACTTAAAACTTCTCCTTGATTGTGAGAAAAGATAGACCCTCGCTCCAATTTCACAATCCTGGGATTTCTTTTATTCGCTTCCCAGACGACGAGTTTGGTGGATTTTGTGCCCATTCGATTAACTCCCACGGCACTATGCCTTATAGCTGACAGTGAAGCTGACAAGCTAGTCCTTTTGAGATAGTAGATATTCCTGGGCTTCTTTCCTTTAGAGAAAGAAGTGGCAAAACAGGAAGTCCACGGGCATTGTCGTTGAACAATTTGCAAAAAGATTGTGGACTACTTTGTGTAGTGCGCACAAAAAGGGTTGATATTATTTCGTTCGCACGATTCATGATGAGTATTGTAACGTCTTCACGTTTGGTGCACAAATTATATAAGTACACAATTATAAACAAGGTACAGCTCAATTACAGACAGAAGTCAAAGAGTGTTATACAATGCATCTTAAAGAAGATAGCAAGGCCGATATTATGTCGTTCGCACGAATCACGGTAAGTATTATTACGTCTTCACGTCTCGTGTACAGATTATACAAGTACACAATTATAATTAAACAAGGCGGTTCTCATTAATTCTCAGACAAATTAATGACACACGACCAAAAAGGGCGGTTCTCATGCCAAATTAATGACACACGACCAAAAAGGGCGGTTCTCATGCCAAATTTAATGATACACGACCAAAAGGGGCGGTTCTCATGCCAAATTAAAGACACACGACCAAAAGGGGCGGTACTCATGCCAAAAGACACACGACCAACTCAATAACATTTAGTTAAGAGTATAAAGTAATTATAACGAACTTCTCGTATCGTGGCGGATGTTTTAAGGATCTCTCCTATGATGGTGGGTATTGTGAGGATCTCTCCTATCGCGTACAGGTTGTGCATAAGTACAGCAAAATAAATGATAACAACATTCGTTTTAATGTTGTTTATAAAGATTCGTTAGATTTAACTAACCCCGTAGCCCGGGGGCGTACGATAGAATGACATAAAGTGATGGCAGGGTATATTCTGCTTACACCGAGCAATAAAAGAGACAGACCTGGAGTGGTTTTACATACTGTCCGAGTAACCATTTTTAGAAAAGAGAAAAAAGGTGATAATTGCAAAATGATGATCGAACAAATCAATGTTGATTTACGTTAAAAATTACAATTATTTGGATTCGAGAATCAGGATGACCGTTTGGTTTTACTAACCTGTCTCGTGTTAAAACGTGTAATACAAAACATACGTGACGTAACAGTAGAGAAGAAACAAATCAGTGGTTTCGTTGTAGCAACCAAAGACCTGGTGATTCGGTTTTACATACTTTAGTCGAACGAGCCAACGGATTTGTGTATGACTTATAAAAAGCCAACTTGTAGGTTTTTTTTTAATATATACCTATATTAAATACAATTTCCAAAATGGACGTGTCAATATCCTATTTTGGGGAGAAAAAAAATTGAGCACGGGTGAAAAGGACGCCATCAATTTTTGATTTAAGTAAAAAATTGAAAAAGACTTATATGTACAAGAAAAAAGGTGAAGTAACCATTTTTTGACTTTCGTGCTTGAGACCACTATTGGGTTTTACGTACTCAAGGTGAGCTGAAAATCGAGAGGTAAGAAAAAGGTTTTACCCTGGTAGGTAAAATGCGATGAACGTGAGAATGAGGTAAAAAAATGTACAAGGGCGGCCGAAACTGAGGCCATAGACAAAACAAAACAAAAACAAAAACAAAAAAACGAAACACAAAAAACAAAAAAAAACGAAACAAAACAAGTGACATGAGCATTGCATAGTGTGGGGTTGAGAAACGACAATTGGGATCATGACTTCCCAAAATATCGTGACTCGAGGTGTCTCTGCTCCGAAGTAATCAGCCTCAGAACAGGTGAGAGAAAAAAAAATGTACAAAGAAACAATGCTGGCAATTTGCCGTGATGGGGAAAAGAGAAGTTGGTACAAACATGACATTTGGATGTACCTATTGTGAATGTACATTTATTTACAAAAAAGTATAAATAAAGGACTTGCTTTATTTATGGGGGTCTGGTCGTGTAATTGACACCTTACACGCCAGTTATGCATATTTTTTTATTTACAAAACATTGTCAAGAGATCGCTCGAAAGCTGACTCGAGACCTGCCTCACGCTTGAGGACTTATGCCACAACTCCATTTCTCGGGGTGTACTCTTATAGGGTATGCACGCTGCGAGGGAGGTAGGTATTGCGGAAATAATTCTGCGAATTGAAGTTCCTTGTGTGAACGACGCCATTGTTTTGTTCACGATGTATTTCACACATAATAATCGTATGTGCTTCCAAGGGGTTAACAGTAGCAAACAGCGCTGTGGTACGAGCTTGCGGCCAGCGTGTGCAACCGAGAATGTCGCGCGCAAATTTTTGTTGCTAGGCGCGACTTGTGAAATCCGGCAGTGGATAGTCTCGCCGGGAGAGGCATTATTATCGGCCTCTATCCTCCTGGATGGCACGACCTGTGAGGTGTGTCCCTTTCTTGAGTACATATTTCCGGGTTTGACAGCTCCTATAGCTTGCGGCCAATGTACTTGTTGATGGTGTTCATGTTGACAGTGCATCGTGCATGATTTTGTCGATGCCTTTGTGAGTTGAAAATGTTCGTGATTATGTACGAAAACTTTGATAATCACTCTTTGTGATTCCATTTTGGTGCAGGTGATGGACGGCGTGACCACTTAAATTCTTTCGCTGGTCGATGAGTAGAGAAAGAAAAAAAAACAAGAGGGAACTTTTAAAAAAAAAAAAAAAAATCCTGAATTTTGAAAAATGTTGCCAAGAGGGGTCCTTACAAAGTTGCTCTTTTTTGTTTAAAATAAGCACTTTTTGAAAATTTGTTAAAATTCTTCAAAGTATTTTAATTTTTGCGAAATTTGGCCAGGGGTCTCCTTCTAGGGTGTATATTCTTGGTTTCACTTAGACACTTTTGAAAAAGTAGCACTTTTGTAGGAGCATCAACACTTTTGAGACACAAAAACACTAGGCAGAAAAGAAAAAATTGGCCATAGATTTCCCTGTAGGGTCAGCTAGTTTGGTTTTCACAAAGCACTTTTGCAAACTTCACAATTTCACTTCTAAAAGATTTCACTATTTGGAAAAAAATTGCCAAAGGAGGCCTTTTGAAAAAAAAGACTGTTTGATTTCACCACTTTTGTTAATTTGGATTAAATAAAGATTCACTTTTTATTATAAACACAAATTTACACCTTGGGACCGGACATTAACGCACTGTTTTTTCACTTGTTAAGTCACAATGTACCTAAATATTCATGGGAAAGAACAGTAAATTAACATTTCGTTATTTATAAGAAGTATTCCCGCCTGATAACTGGAAGGTATATGTTTGGAGGCAAACCGCGTTGTTAATTTTGCGCGCATGTCGTAGTTACGGCTTACGTAATCGACGAACCTTCTAGAATTATTATGCGCGGGAACAAAGGTACATACGAATGTTGTTTACAATATGTGATTGTTAGGTATTATTCTGGACCAGTGAAGCTGAGAAGACAAAGGAACAAAAATACATTTATCCTTCGCCGGCCTGTAAAGATTTGAGCTCAGAAAAGAGAGAAAAAAATGCCCCACATTCTAGCGTCAGTGTTAAACGTGGGGAAATGAGGAAAAAAAATTGCCTCTAAGATGGAATGCCAGTGTTGGCGCCACAACGCAAAAACGCCCCACGTTCGGGCAACAGTGTTAGCGGACCTACATGGGGGTCCCTACATTCTGCCGACAGACTAGCTCAGGTTTTAGTCAGCAGAGCGGGAGAGGCCCTCACCACCAGGGTGGTAGGATCTGTGAGGCGTGTGTGTGGCTTCCCTGAAATAAAGCTCAAATTTCTACGGGCTGGGGGAAGGCAGTGAAACCAGTAACCAGGGTAAACAACAGTTATATTGGGTAAAACACCTGCGTAAACACAATATCACAATAATGCATACAGAGTAATTCAGGTAGCAACAACAGTTATATCTAAAATGGAGGAATCTGTCCCTATAATCTCTCTGGAAGGGCTATTTATCTCCGCGGTGAATTTACTGTGAACACACGCAAATATGGGGGAATATAACAGCTTGGGTACTCACAGTGAGCGTTTGGACTCTTGTATCTTCCGTATCGGGAAAGAATTCGGCCATTCTTGGTGTCCTAGTGTATCACTTAGCAAAAACACGTTCCATGCTTCCGCGTGGAACTTTCTGGAATGCGCGCGGAACGATTCTCACATTATGCGTGCGCACTAGACCGGGAGTTGCAGGGAAGTGGCGGTTGGTGGCTCGCTATCGACGGTGGCTTGGGTTCCGCCGCCGATAGCGCGCCGGCAAGCTAGCGGAGAGGGAGTGAAACTGTAGTTTGCGCAGTGGCGTGCGCTACAACTTGGGAGGAGGGGCCGAGTAATTTGCAGGGGCGTATTTGTGTATCGTAACAATAGATAGATATAAAAAATGTATGTTTCTTTGTTTGCCCTGTACGCGTTCCTATGCCATTCATACGATTTCGATAAATCTATTGTGATTTGTTGTGCGGTTCCTATAAATAATGGTGAACTCAGGCGTTTTGTAAATTTCGACACGCAAGTTGTTTGAAACACGTGTGTATTTTATATAGGTACTTAATAGGAGGGGAATACGGGAGGAGGAGAAAGGAACGGAGTAAAGGAGGGGTTTGTGGGAGGGGGCACGAGGGAGGGTAACGAAGGAGGGGGGAAGGGGGGGAGGTGTAAGGGGAACGCGGTAGAGGAAGGAGACGCGGGAGAGGAACGGGGGTGTATAGGAAAGGAGACGCGGGAAGAAACAATTTCTTTCTTTGAGTTGTTTTGCAACGCATGGCAGGTAGGTGGTACTCGCTAGTTATTAATAAAATGTAGCGGTAGACGAAATATAATGTTGTAATGATTGTGTCGGAGTTATTTTTTAAGGCCCGGTGTACCCGCTCAAAAAGAAGAAGATGGAGAGACATATAAATACGTTTGAGGGAGGGCGCTAATATTAAAAACGATAATATTGGACGCAAAATTGTTAAAATGTTTAATAAAACACGACTCGTTTTAAATATAGCAAAAATCGCGTGAAGAATGTCTAAAATATCATTTAAGAGCGTTTAACCAGCCAGCGGACGAAAATCCACATTTCGTCGAAAGTTGTTCTTACGTTCGTGCAGGGCGGTTACAATGAGAAAGACTAATTATTCTCCGTACCAGCTTTTTTAGATTACAACTCAATATCGAATTTATTTCAATCCAAATTAGCTTTAATTTATACCTTCATCCAAAAATGCCGAAAGGCGTGATGATAAAACTATTAAAATAATGTACTTTTTGTAATTATTTTTTGATTATAAGTATTTATCATTTTTCAGTAATGTCTAAATTTAATAAGAATATTAAAAAAATCTGAAATATATTAGTTTGTAAGTGCGCAAATAAATACACAAATGGACCAATTTTCGTCAAGAAACACATGTACGTACATATTTTTTAATGATTTTATAAAAACTAAAATTAAAATTCTAAAACATGCGTTTGCTAGATAATGTATTGATTTATTTTACTGCATTATTTATTATTTGAAATGGGTGTGGTATAATATAAAATCTTTTTTGAAAATTTAAAAAATCTGCCAACGACCTATGGAATAACCTTATTATACTAAAAATTTTAAAAAAATCTTAAAATTTATTAAAAGAGTCGATACGTCTAAAATCTGATTTGAAAATGACATATTTCTGGTTTTCTCTGGTAATGCCCTCTTAAAAAAACACTGTGATTTTTATCACACATTTAACTTGTAAAATAACAGAAGAAACGTGTTTATAATAATTTTCGGAGGGAATTTCATAAAATTACCGTTTCGCTAGCTTTAAAACTTGGAAAATATGTAATAAATCATTAGAAATGCGGGAAGTCGGGCCTTAAGTGATACTAACTCTAACATATGTACATACTTACATCTACTGTAGGATTTAAAAAAAATATCTGACAGGTATGGAACCAAACCTTTAGATGTTTTTTTTTAAGTAAGACAAACCTTCGATACATGTACATTGTACATATCTCTCAGTGACTCCTGAGATTTGTAACTATGCACATTTTTTTTTTTTTCTTAAATAAAACGTACAACGAAGTTGCATTCCCATGAGTTATCAAAACTCATTAAGGGATCGCCAATTGGTACTTATGCAGACATAATATATGAAGAAAAATTTTACAAAACATTTCACAGAAGCAACACACAGGCACAACATATGAAGAATCACTTTACAAATATTTCACAGAAACATGTCTTATAAGATTTTATGAATTATTATAACCACTCATTTGATTTATGTACTATTGGTGTCAAAAAGTTAAAGTAAAGTATCCTACACGATGGACTATAGAAATGCATAAAAAAACAAAATCGGGAAAATACAATAAAAGGTACGGGCTCAAAAATATACAGACCTAATACAAAATGTTTACATTCAAAATACGTGGCAAGATTTAAAAAAGATAGTAACTGCGCCCATTATATCCGGATGTACAAATTTTGGTACTTGGAGATAATCAGGACAACTATCAGAACAGAGTTTGTACCTACTTATGACTGGTTTTCCAAATAACATTTGAAAAAATAGAATTTCAATATATCGTTTCGAGATTTGTTAGAGGCATATATGCCTGTCTTAATTCTTCAGGCAATTTGTTATAGTTCGTGTAGGCAATGTATTCTAATGATTTCAGTCCGAACTTTGTTGAGTGTATTTTTGATATACTTAGTTTATTGTGTCGTCTTGTATTATATTGGTGAACGTCGTTGTTATAGTTCAGTTTTATATTTGTGTGGATGTTGCACTGAATAATATTTAAAATGGTGTTTGTTATCGCAAAGCTAGGAACAATCTTAAATGGCAATACAAGTGCATAACGGTAAATATCTTTAACAGGTGTATCCCAAGGCAAGCCATGTTTGCATGACATCCGTTGTTTTTTCATGTCCTACGATTATTGCAATTATTTTTTAGAATTTCGAAAACATATTTTATGTAAGCAGGTACATTATATTTACGACCATTAATAATCGTTGTTTCCCATCTGGCCATCAATCAATGGCTAAAAATGACTTACAAAGTAATAACTAATTAAATACTGGTCATATTATCTCCCCCACCTTCATCTCGCTCAAAAAACACATCAAAGGCGCATTGTTCTCATACGTGGATTCAATTAGTGATTCGTCATAAAAAGGTCATCAAATTTATACTGCCTGGCTTCCGCTAGCATTTTATCGTAGGCGATATCGTATTATTAGTATGGCTTTATTAAGTGCGTTACGTTATGAAAACCAAACAATTCATTTACTATTATTTGCACCGTTGGACGGCTGGGGCGGTAGAGCGTTCATTATTTCATACAGAGAGTCATAAAATAATTTTGTGATTCATAAGATGTTCAACAAATTGTATTGAAGTACTTCATAATACTTTCTAGGATTCTAAGTGTTGATATTGGCGCGGTGTAGTATATACTTTCTAACAAGTCGAGTGATCGCGTCAATTATAAAGCGATCGTTATTACTTTACGCACGATTTAAAAATTTCCAGCAAAAAAAATATATATAAATTATTATAAACCACAATAAAAATTTAAAGAAAATATAAATAAAAATATTTTAGTGATACTAAAAAAAAATAAGATTAAATTTATTTACATTTATGAATGACTAGCTTTTGCCACCCGGCTTCGCTCGCGAAATATTATGGGGGTTCCTACTCCGCCTCCTCCACCTTCCCTATCCCTCTACCACTCTCCCTCCTCCCTCCTCCCCCCCCACTATCAATCAGACACAGAGAAGCAATATACAAAAAATTAATCCGACAACCTATAAACGAAATCTTAAAAAAATACCTAAAAGCATACCAAAACAAACTTACGTATTTAATAAAAAACACGAAAGAAAACTATTTTCGGCGAAAACTCGAAGCAACGGAGTACGATGCAAAAAAAATCTGGCATGTTATAAACATGAAATCATAGATAAGAAAAAACATTAAAAAAATGAAATACATAACAATATCAAAACACGATGCGAAGCTGAAAGCGAAACACAGCTGCCTTTAATATGTTTAACAATTTTTTGCGAATGTAGGCAAAAACCTTGCAAATAAAATACAAAAAATACCGTCTTATGACGAACAGAACATTAACGTCAAAATCTTAAACAAAATTGACATGTTTCCCCTTACTTCAGCCCAGGAAATCGAACAAATCATTTCAAGCATGAAGGGAAGATCGGCACCAGGTTTCGATGGAGTTACTGTCGAAACACTGAAAACTATCAAAAAACATATTTCAAAATCATTAATACATTTATTCAACATTAGTCTTCAAAGCGGAATATTCCCAACGATATATAAACAAACCATCATCACTCCAATTCATAAATCTGGCAACCCAGAAGAAGTGACAAATTATCGTCCAATATCGCTGATTTCAAACATTGCCAAAATCTTTGAAAAAATTATCAAAAAAAGATTAACTGAATTTATTAACAAAAATAACATAATTCACGACAACCAATATGGATTTATAAAAAAAATAGAAGTACCCAAGATGCGATTGCCAAATTATCGAACATTATTCAGAACACATTAGACAAATCTTTGAAATGCCTCGGAATCTTCATAGATCTTAAAAAAGCTTTCGGTAGTATTTCTCATGATAAACTTATTAAAAAATTAAACTGTGTTGGGATTAACGATAAAGCTCTAAAATTGATAAAAATCTATTTATTTGAACGACACCAAGTAGTGAAGATAAACAACTCCTAAGTCTACCACTAACGAGTAATTTTGGGATACCTCAAGGCAAGGTCCTAGGCCCCCTACTATTTATAATTTACGTCAACGATATTTTTAAACTACCACTTAACGCAGACATAATATCATATGCCGATGACACAGCTATCATAGTTAATGGGATCGACTGGAATAGAGTAAACGAACAAGCAAATAATATCATGAACATCTTAAAACATTGGTTTGATACAAATCTTCTCTCATTGAACACTAACAAAACATACTACATACACTTCTCAATCAACAAACTAAAAACACTCCCCAACACTAAAATAATTATCCACAATAACAAATGTAATAAAATCCAATGTATCCAAGGCTGTTCAACATTGAAAACAGTATCAGAAATTAAATACCTCGGAGTGATAATAGAACAACATATGAAGTGGAAGAGCCATATCTGTGAATTGGTTAAGCGTATCAGAAAGTGTATATATAAATATTCATAAGATAAAGAAATATTTTAAAACTCAACAATCTAAAAAGAGTATACTATGCACTAATCCAGTCATTAATTCAATATGGAATTATTGAATGGGGGGGGGTCATAAAACAATATTCTAACCCCGATTAAAGTGATCCAGAAGCTAACCATTAAAGTAATCCTAAATAAACCCTCCACTTATCCAACAGAAACGCTTTTCGTAGATTTCACGGTGCCTCGAGTAGAGAATATTTTCAAGAAAAATACAATTATCCAAATTTACAAAGATAATACCATTAAAAAAATTTGAAACTCACCAATCAAAAAGATATCAAGACAACATCAAAATACCCAAATTTAATACCAAACTAATGCAAAACAATTATATCTATTTAGGAATAAAGTTTTTCAACAACCTTCCCATTGAAATAAAAAAAAACCAAAGACATCAATAAACTGAAACTCAAACTGAAGCTACGAATAATTAACTAAATAATTACCTGTTTTTCTCTTTCTTTCTATTTATTATTAATCTATATTCATCTCTATTTTATTTAGATTTTTCGAATTTCTCCTAAGTGCACAATATTTTAGTATGTAACCATATCATATGTATAAACACCTACACATATAGATAATCCAGAAGTCTCAATTGATCGTATTATATACTTACCTATTGCAAAATGTTATTCTATTTCAGTTATAATAACTCGCTCATCAAGCACAAGAACTAGCTTCTTTTTTGGTGAGATTGCAATTTTTAAATAATTTCTGTAATGATATATAATTTATATAACTCCACTGTACACTTATATATCTAAATTAAATGAAAAAAAAAAAAATTAAATAAAATCATCGGAAAATAATTTAATTACTTAAAAAAATCATCTACCTACTTTATCCATAATACTAAATTATTTTTCACCATTGTTAATCTAAACCTATTTTAATTGTCAATTAAATTGAATATTCAATGAAGCCTGTAAAGCTTCCCTATTAACAAGCGAAGCTTACATTGCTTTACCATAACAAAATAATATTATAACCATGATACAGCATTGGCTTGAAGAGCATTGTATCCGATGACAATGGACGAATGCATCTCCGATATTTGAAATAATACTGTCTCCATTTCGTTGCATGCCACTATTCCACTATTGCCACCATCAAAACATCTCGACAAGACTTTGAGATGAAACGGCAACAAGACAAATTGCATTGTGCAAAGTTACTGCACAAATTCTACTTAACCCTCTAGGTGCCAGTTGGCAAATAATCGGTGTTTTTGGCATAAATAAAATTAATAAAAATAATTTTATTATTTACTTTAAAAAACAGTTTATTTAAATCAAGTTGCTGTGTAATTATTATTCAATTCAATTCAATTTATTTATTCTTTCAAAAACATTACAAAATTTAAAATTTTAATGCGTTTTTAAAATATATTTGTAACAGTATTACATTAAACATAAATATAAATGGTAGGCAAAAAAAACTAAAAAAGCATCAATTGGGCTTGCCTTTTAAAGGCAGCTTCACTGACGCTAAATATGTCGATATCCGAATTAATTCTGTTCAACAGCAAGATTGCTCTCCCGACCGGCATGACCATTGGCAAGTTAGTCCTGCAGGCCGGAAGATAGAACAGCCTATGCTGTCGATGGCGAAGATAACCATCGGGAACATTAAAATGAATGTCCTCCAAGATAGCTGAGTTTTCAAACCATCCGCGAATCAATCTGAAGAAATGCGTAGCAAGGTGTACATCTCTTCTGACACGTAGATGGTTCATTCCGAGCATACCCAAAAGAAAGTCGGTAGGATAGAGCCACGGGTAATAGCCGTACTCCCTCATGTACAGAAATCTCAGAAATTTTTTCTGAACTCTCTCCAACATGAGGGAATATTTTACTTGGTGCGGACTCGACCCACTTTCAAGTCTACTCCTTACTAAGGAATTGAATAGAATTATGAGAACCCGGGTGTCTTTGAAATTCCTTGCAGTACGCAGAACAAAGCCCAGCATTCTCAATGAAGTGCTACAAGCCATCTGAATATGAGTATGAAATGTCAGCCTACTATCAAACATGATTCCAAGGTCCTTCATGGTGGAGACACGTTTTAGACTTCGGGCGTCCATCGTATACCGGTAATACCAGGTATGACACGCCCTAGTGAATGACAAAATTAAACATTTAGATATATTGAACTCAATCCGATTTCTTTTACTCCAGTCAATAATTCTATCAATATCTGACTGGAGTCGATTGCAGTCCTCTAGGGTTAGTATTTCTAAGAATAGTTTCAGGTCATCAGCAAAAAGAAGAAACCTGGAGTGCAGAATTACTTCTGAAATATCATTAATAAATATGGAAAAAAAGGAGTGGGCCTAAATTAGAACCTTGGGGTACTCCTGATTGTAAAAAAAATAGAATAGACTGGAATAGTCCATGAGATACAAACTGTTTCCTGTCTGCAAGATAGCTAGCAAAAAAGGTGAGTAGTCTCATGGAGAATCCTATTTCAGCCAGTTTATTTAGTAAGACGTCATGATTAACAGTATCGAACGCCTTTGAAAAGTCGTTATACGAACAATCTACCTGATGGCCTTTATCTAAAGATTTTGATACGTAATCAGTAAATACAAATAAGTTGGTTTCTGTAGATCGCGTTACAGCTGTTTCTTCTTCCAAAGGCATTAACAAACTTACTTAGGCCATTTACAGAATACCCTGTACAAATCACAAGTGCGCCCAACGGTTGAATTTGGCAGCCACCTCTGGTCTGGAGCCCCAAAATACCTGATAGATTCTCCCATCTTAACAGACGGATTGCAAACCTTAGAGCATAGGCGTCGGGTGGGAATGCTATCCTTGTTCTACCGGTATTATATTGGAAAATGCTCCGAGGAATTAGCGTCATTGAAACACGCCGAACGCGTGCCCAACATTTGTGCACGGTTGACATTTGTCACATGAGACCAGGCCGTTAATTCGACTCGTTCTTGTGTTCAACAGCTCGGCTGTTGAATGATTTGCCGGCCTCTGTGTTTCCTCCTTCCTACAACATGGATCTCTTCAGAACCTTATTGATTTCTAGTAAAATATCGGAAATCATTAATTTTTATTATCGTTTTAAAGTTTCCCTAATTACTGCATTGTTTAAATTTGAATAATAGTCATTCGTTCGGTTTCTTTTTCCAGCAAAATATTATTTACTCTTGGTGTAAACATACCTAAGAATGGCGAGCGAATTACATATTTTTAGATATGTTTTTAGATTCTCACGGCCAAAAGTAATTTTTTCGTTATTTGTTTATGGGGTGTTATGCCGTGTTGCGCTACTTCCTTCTTTAGCCAACGTTTTGGACAGCGTTACAGTGTCCATAATCCCACATCTGCCCTGATGATGGATACTGTAACGCTGTCCGAAACGTTGGCTAAAGATGGAGGTAGCTCAACACGGCATAACACCCCAAAAACAAATAAATAAAATAGCTTTCGGATTATTAGAATTGTTCTTAATTTCCAACTGCTCTAAAAATCGAGTTTACGGTCTTTATTTTGTATGTGTAAAGGAGTTGGTATATTATTATTCTTAACTCACCGGGATAACTCACTTAACGACCCTTATTCAAACTTTAAATAAAAATATTATTTTTATTTTAACTTTATGAGTAAAACCTCAAATTGTAATATTGAATTAAAATGAAGACACTATAATCGAAACTCAATCGAAAATTTGGAAACAGAAAAATCAGAAAAAGATATTGGCACCTCTGGGACTTGAACCTTGCAATCATACATAATGATAGCAGCCAATAAAATATGCGTTAAGAAAATGAAGATAATGTGGGTGGTTTTTAGTCAAAGTATGATACAATTAAAAATGACCGAATTTGATATCGACACCTTGGCGCAGTGGACCGCGCGTTCGCCCGGAAAGCGAGAGGTACTGGGTTCAAGTCCCAGAGGTGCCAATATCTTTTTCTCATTTTTCTGTTTCCAGATTTTCGATAGAGTTTCGCCCACAGTGTCTTCATTTTAATTTAAAAATATTATTGAACACATAAAAGAGAAAATTCAAAGAAAACATGTTCATAGTAGGTTGTATTTGGGTTCTATACGTTATCGATGGAACTCGTGTACGTGTTCAGGTGATTTATTTTCAGTTTATAATACTTTTCGCATATTTATTATATGCAACGTAATGACATACCGTCAGGTACATCTTCATCAAAATGACGTAGGTATAGGTGATCATAATGATTTGTACATAATTTCCTTAACAAAAATAAACGACTATTTACCTGTTCTGCAGCACGTAGGCATCATTTTTGCTGGACTGATATTTTATATAACAAATGCTTCTATCTATGAATAGCTCAAATGTATTACCGTACCAGGGTACTTTAACGAAAGTATTGTACAACCATTATACTCCATACTTAGACAAGTTGCTCTCCAAACTGAGGACTCCAACCTGAAGAAACTCATATTCACTAGTAAAGCGACTATGGCAGAAGAAGCAGAGGAAGGTCACCAATAGGCTAGAGTGATTGAATATGTACCAGGGTACTCTAACGAAAAGGGTTGTACAACCATTATACTCCATACTTGGACAAGTTGCTCGCCAAACTGTGGACTCCAACCTGGAGACACTCATAGTCACTAGTATAGCGACTATGGCAGAAGAAGTAGAGGAATGTCACCAATGGGCTAGCGTGATTAAACATGTACCAGGGTACTCTAACGAAAAGGGTTGTACAATCATTATACTCCATACTTGGACAAGTTGCTCGCCAAACTGAGGACTCCAATCTGAAGAAACTCATAGTCACTGGCAAAGTGGAAGGCAGAAGAAGCAAAGAAAGGTTACCAATGCGATGGAGAGATCATGTTTGTTTAAGGAAAGGGTTGTAACAACCATTGTGCTTCATACTCGGACAAGTTGCTCGCCAAACTGAGAACTCCAATTTATTAAGTCACAACGTCCCCGCAGCATCAATGTTATCAAGTGGGTCGATATTCCAATGGGTAGGACGCTTGACTAGCAGTCAGACAGGCCAAGGTCGATACTAAAAACTGGTACTAGCTACTTTTTCGACTAAAACGCCCGAAATTCTTATACGATTGATAGCTTTTTCGAATAAGTAAATAAATAAACATTTTTATATAAAAATAACGGCATGCGCCAGCCGAAGAACTCAACCTTCATAGGGTTAAACAACAGCAGTTGCATTATTACTATTTGCATTTGTTAAGCCCGCCTCCTTAACGCCGCCATAACTTTGCGTAAGAAGACAATGCTTTCTCAACTAATTGAATGCCATCCAAAGTTTTAACGAGAATTATAGTCTCCGTGGGATGGTGTTTTATTGTCTTCTGTGTCAACTTATAATAAGGCTTGTCGGTAAGTGAATAACATTTAGTGGATGAAGTTTGATATTCCTTCAAATAAGAGTTGTCATTGTTTGTTATTATTTATGCAATGCTTACTAAATTAATTCATTAGCTGACAATAAAGCTCTCTTTTGGAAACAGTTTCAACTGCTTCAAAGTAAAAATGAAATACTGCCATTAATATACACAATTGACTTACCCAATAAATTTTTTCTTTTCTTTTTTGTCTTACATTGAAATCCTTGATAAATAAACGCAATGAAAATGGGGCGAGACAGAGAAGGAATGCTTAAATAATGCTTTTTCAAGAGTTTATTTACTACTTCTTACGTTGTTTGTTACGCTTTATTGATTTTTCCTACTTGCCCTTACAATAGCTTGGGTTAAAAATGAGGTAATTTTGTCAAAAAAAAAAATGAAATCGTGAAATTATAACTTATTCAAACACAATAAAAACATCTTATTTATTTATTTTTCCGACGGATTTACTTTTAGACGTAATCAGACACGATTGGGTCTTTGAAACATTGAATTCAACGAGATTATTTTTACCCCAAGAGAAAACACTCTCGAGGTAACCGTACATTCTTTGCTTCAAAGCCCTCCGATCCGTTGGAGTTTGAAATAGAAATTGATAAAGAAATTCTGAAACAATCGGTTGATAACTAAATTACGTAGGTATCTAAAACAAATTGTTTTTAACCACAAATCTATTCAAGTCAAAAGCAAGAACCTATAATTGCTTTGCAATACAAATTGCTTATTTCCCATAACTAACATGCCTTGATTCATTTTAAAAAAAGCACATCAAATTAATAAAATATTTATATAAGTACGGTAAGAGATTGCATTAGAAATTTGAATGATAAATGAGCTTTATACGATTTATAAGTTGGCTATTACCTTACATAATTTATACAAAACTTCCCTCCTGGGGGTACAAAAATGAAAAACGAAAATGAAAAACACATCCTTTCCACGAATCGACTTTCCTTTGTATCTGAAAAATATGAAAATAGCTTTTCCTTCTGCGAGTCAGTGAATTTACGTCATTTTTATTGTATTGCAACACGTCGGTTGACACTAAAATATGGAATTTTCCTTGCTTCTTTTTGTCGGGGAAATATTATGTCTAGGAGACAGTTTCAGTACTTTCACGGTGTTGGCATACGGAACAATAGGATAAATGCAAAGTTCGTTTCCGGCTGAGCTTATTGTTTATACTAGAGTCGTCTGAAAGCTCATAGCATCCGGTGCCATTATTTTAACATAAATCAAAATATTTATTTGTATGAGTTTTGGTAGTATCCACGCCTTACTAGACTAGACAAAATAAAACACGTTTCTGCAAACACAGCAAACTTATATGGTGCCACAATTTTAATTTCCAATTAATAAAATACTTAGTTTATCACTTTTTTGTTGAAAAAACCACTGAGTTTCGAACACTGGCACACGTTGCAGACATTTTGTAAACTTCGACGAAGCCAGTCTCCTACGACTGGCTGTGCAACCATTCAAGTCATTGTCGTTGGTAGAACATTTTGTACCAATGCATATACTATGTTTTAGATCAACCAGGAACAAAATAGTCAAAAAAGCATGACGGGATACAAAATTAATGCTTCAGTATTTTTTTTGGTTGTGAACGGGTATGAAAGCATTCTATTTTTGACGTTTCGAGAATACAACATTGATTGGGTTCGTGATTTCAGTAGCGACGTGTACCGACTGTGCGTGGCAAGTAGTTAGCAACGTAAGTACATAGCATGAGTATCGGATACTTGCGAATCCCTGTGAAAAAAGGGTTTAAGGCGATCCACTAGTTCACTACTGTGCCGTGGACAGTAGTTCTTCGGTGGACGCCATAGGGGTCACTTTGAATAACCGAATTCGTCGACTAGCGGCCGTATTGTAAAATATCAACGCGAAAATGCATATTTTATTTTATTTTGGGAAGATTGGGTGTAAATATCAACTTTTTTTGCGATTATTATAAAATAAACTGAATTTGCCACATTACACAATAAAACCATATCCGAAAAGGGATTTATAAATAGGAGAGTTTGGACTTGAAAGTGTGTTTTTTAGACCTTATACTTTATTTTTTTATAGGCTTATTAAAAGACTTATAAAAAAAATGACCGATATTTTTAAGGGCCAAGGTATGTTCTACATGCAGTATTTAATTGAAGCATCTACAATACTTCTAAGCGATCAAATTTTCAAAACAAAAACATATGATTTTGCATTATTTACTATGACTTCATCTTAATTAATATATTAGGCTTCTGAAAGCGAGAACTTCTGCCTATCAGAACGCGCCAATAAACAGAGCGACCCAACTGCTTATCGATTCTGCATCGATCATCGACATTTACAATGTCACTTACAGACAGTTCAGCAACTAGCTTTGGACACATGTCACAAAATAGTAAAACTGACCCCTTGCACTTTTTAATTTGTAATCTTCTCCATGATATATATTTTTTTTTTATTCACAAAAAGATACATAAATTACCATCAATTTTATACAATAATTAATTTCTTACGTAATATATGTATTTGATTTACCCCCATAAATAAGCAGGGCTTGTGTATGGGGGGTAAATATATTGGTGTATAACCGTTTTACGTAGAACATGAAAAATGAATAAATAAATAATAATTAATACTTTGAACCATCGTGTTTTCTTGTTGTTTTTTTTAATCTATGTACTTGATTATAAAAAATATGTATGTAAATAAGGTAGAGTGTAAGATACACCAGTCTTGCTCTGAGTTACGAGTGAGAGACAACCTTACATAATCGAGATTTTGCTTGAACAGGCTCAAATTAGGAATGATAGAACACTAAAAAGTAGAAGATAAAAACAGCTTTTCTACTATTATGAAGTCATAATTTTCATTTTTATTATTAAGAATTTATTAATGATTAAAACAATGTGAATCAAATAACAGTTTTCTTTCACATCGTGCGGTACTTCCCGCGTAGAATGTTCAACGAACTGTGAGCGACTCGTGTCTCGTCCACTTTTAAAGTGCAAACATACATAACCCCCCTTTTTGACATTTATCGAGAAGTTCGCACTCACGCGTCGTAACAGAATTAAAAGTGTATTATTCTCCGAATCGAAAACGCATTTGTTTTAACGACATTTGTACCGGCACGCTCCCTTGCACTTCACAGCTCATCGACACGAAGGAACGTTTCCTGTAACATCCCCAACCTTATGCCCTCCCGGTACTCTCAGTTCGCTGTACGAATTCCATGCAATATTGTTTCGTCGAAAATCATCCGGTGAATGGGAGTCCATTTCCCGTTTAAGTCTCTGCCACCCGTGGAAATTGCTTTGGGAAACTACCAGGAACGCAGAAAGCGGCGGAGTGTGTTTACCTAAAGGAGATGGCGCAATATACCAATGTCAAGACACTTCCTGCCTTCCAGTTTTAAGGCTTTTGTGTCTTCTCATTAATATGTTACCCTGGCAGTTTTAGTTCACCCACAATAAAGGCATTTCAAGTGCATATTGGGAGGATATGATGACTTTTATAACCATGAAAAGGTGCCGATTTATCAATTTTTCAAAATAAAGGAAAGCGTATATTTCAAACAAACTGTGAGAAAACATTCTTGTGTCATTATTTTGAATATTAACTTCCTACACATACCACGTTCTTCAAAAGTGACTGGCGGATAGTCCTGTGCAAATTTCAAGTACACCCAATGTTTGAATTTAGGAGCCACCTCTGGACTAGAGTCATTTAATCCAACAATCCGTTGTTAATAGATCGATTGCAATGTCTTTCAAAATTGATGTTAGCTTCATCAGAACAGGTCGTTTCTTCGACACGTATTTGTGTAAGGCTCGTATGTGGACAGGGCTACCGGAATCTATTTCCCTCCTTCACATAATAAAGGCATCTTCAAGACCCGTAGTAATTCCTAGAACCCCAACTCGCCTCACAAAGCTGCCCAAATGGGTAGATGGATAGGTGTAGTTCTTCTGTCTTTACATTGTACAGATGTGGGGGCTCTAGTGAAGTGTTACGTAAAAAATTTAAAAAAATAAATTCTTATGCTTAAATCTTTTGCTGATAAAATCTTGTTGAAACTCAGACGAAGCTGATTAGTTGAGTACAACTATTTTACTACGAACTTAACTACGTCATAGATTTACATAATGTTACTGAGTAAGCAGGTAGTGAATATTACCGTTTTCAATCAAAACTAAAAGCCGAATCCAATTCGTAAGTCTCTTATCGGGACGTAGTGGCGTCCATTAGTGAGATTTATCCCAAATTAATTACGATAACATCAGAACACCGGCCGTTCTCAACAAATGGGCACCGTTATACTCTTTTGATATAAAGTCATATCAAAACAAATGACTCTATGATGGGTTCCATTTGTTCAACTATTTGCCGGACATGCCTCCAGCGAACATTATGACCGACCGTTTCGTTTAACGGCCACCCCCGGTGACGATTAACGGATGACCAGTCGTTAGATAACCCCTCGTTATCCGTTACGTTCGATGATGACGATGTTTTGTTTTTTTTTTTACCACACAAAACAATGCTTTCAGATACTGAAAGCTTCAGTGATTTTTATGCTGAAAATTTTTCGGATAATTGGGCTAATATTTTTTCCGCTAATGGACATGAAAAATGCTTCCATTAACAAAAAATCGGCAGTATTGATAGGGGTTGTATAAAAATAATACGAGTTATGAACAAAACTGATTGCAAATTTATTTACAATCCGCACATGTTCATTTCATGAACGTATTCCAAACTTGAAGTGATTAATGATAATTATTGCGGTGAGTTTTGGTTATTTGTTTTTATCATTGACATGCAAAACAGACTATGTCAATGCTTTCTGCCAATTCAATTCAATTAGTGATATATTTAGAGGTGTAATTATCTGCAAGCACAACTGTATAAATGCCACCGTAATTATATTGAATTACTTAATTGCTGTTGGTAATTATTTTTGATTAAAAGTTTGATATTTGACTCTATGATGCTTGTTATATTATTATACAAATTGAATGTTACGAGTAATTAAAGATGGATTTACTCATCATGATAGAAAATATTCTTAATTTACTTTGTCACCTAATCCAAGACTTTCCAATCATGTGGTGTTGATTTGGTAAAATCTGTCTTTAAGAAGTAAGAAAAAAATTCGATTCGAAACATAGTGAGTGACAAGGGTACGGGGAGTTGAATTTTGGCGGATAGTTAAGAAAAGCATTCCTTTTGAAAAAATCAAACAAACAAAATTATCATTAATTGTAATACTTAGACAATACACTTCATATTGAAATTCAAATTTATACAGATAAGTTTGATGAAAATAGACATCAATTGATGTATATCTAACTTTGAAACTAACAATTACAAAAGTAAACGGCACTTGTGCCCTCATTCATTTAGTATTCCCGTCATTCATTTAGTATGTGAACTACACCGGGCAATTTGACTGTCCTAAAACGGGAAATCTCCTAATTGGAAATTCAAAGGTTTCTTATGGTGTGCTTTCTTATAGGTACGTATTTTTTTTTTGTTCAAATAATTTTTTTTTTTAAATATTCTCGTGAATTTAAAAGTACACATACAAGTATGTATATCATGGTGATATCGATAACTGTACATTATCGTAACTATCAACGATTTTATACCAGATTTTATACCGACGATTTTTATACGTTGTTACCCAAGCACGGCACCACTGTTGATGACCAGACCGATATTGACAGGAAAGAACTAAGAAATTACATTCCTTAAGGGCCCGCAACCCGAATTTCTCCCGATTTCTTACATATTTCCCTTAAACACGGTTAGTTTTAAAGCACTTAAAAAATATATGTTATTCTTGAAGATAATATCTAGATATTGCCCGCGCCGAAACGCAAATTATATAAAATTCCCTCGATAGAAAAAAATCGCAAAGTATGCTCCAAAAATTATTATAAACAAGTTTGTTTTAGTTATTTTACAAGTTATATGTATGAAAAAAATCACAGTATTTCATTAAATGCTGTTTAAGATAATGCCCGCGAGATTTTTGCTATATTTTAAACGAGTCGTGTTTTATTAAACATTTTCGCAATTTTCGCATCGATTTTGTCGCTGTAAATGTTAGCGCTCTCCTCTAACATTCATAATATCGTATCTCTCCATCTTCTTCTTTTCCAGCCCGGTTGCAGAGCCTTAAGGTACAACCGCCTACTAATGGATTAGACCAGGTCGAATTGAAATACTAACTTTAATATTCATTGGCACTTCGCATGTACTTTGTAGACTAAAAGAGAGTTAATAAGTAGTGACCGACCGAAGGTTCGGTTTCGGTTTCGGCAAGTTTCGGCAAAAAAATCTAGTTTCGGCGTCAGTTTCGATTTCGGCAGAAAATCTGCCGAACCTTCGGCCGCACCGAAACTCTGCAAAAGATCTCAATAAATGGTAAATTTAGCCTTAAGAATGTTGTGATTGTAAACGCAATTTAAATTAAAAATACTCAATTAATGAGGTCCTTCCTTTATAATGTACATAAGTGTTGATTATTGACAAATTTTTATTCCAAGAAGTAGTTAACACGTTTGGTAATTTTTAGTAATATCAAAAAAAAATTTCACTTACTTCAATTATTGTTTTTTTTTTTGATATTACTAAAAATTAACTGTTTGTATAAATGTAAAAAAGAGCCAAATTTCATTAAACAATAGATTTTTAAAATGTCTAAAAAAGTTTCGGTTTCGGTTTCGGCCGAAACTGATACATCTACGGTTCGAAACTAAGATTCGGTTTCGGTAGAAAATTCTGTTTCGGTCGGACACTATTAATAAGTTAATGAGATCTTTAATCAGATTAGAACCTGTTTATTTTTCCATGCAAGATCAGTCGGAATAAATTGATCGCGTCTTAGATACATGAATTCATAAAGTTCACGGATCGCTACACGATCTCTTTCAATTCCAAGAGCTGTGTTAGTTCACCTCTAATCATTAATAAGCCAGTTATTTTTCATAACGTACGACATTATTCAAAGTGTTTTGTGAATTGACAGCTTAACTGACCCTCAGAAGGCCGCGCCAAAATTTATAAATTGTCAGTCGGAATATTTCAAATATTGATAACGGATCGTAAATGACGGATATAGTCAATATTGTATTGATAGAGGGTTTTATCGATCGTCGAGATTCAAAAATAAAATTAGTCCTCAATTGGCTGTCTAAGCAATAGAATAATGATGATTAGAATAACTGTTTCTGTCCATCCACAATACCAGATATTGGTACACAAAGGCTAAGAATTAATCTCAATATCCTTTGTTGCGGAATTAGTCCTTCTGCAGGACATAATGGCTGGCTGAGATGTCTTCGCAATTACAGAGCAATATTACAGATATTATATCCTTTAAGTAGCGCCATTCAATGGAGTTCTGTGCCTCTCCTATATGGCTTGATGTGCGCATCACTGGGTGTTTACAATAGCCTGATACTATCCCGGCGCTACCAGGGTAGCAAGAGCGACAAGGGTAATAGTATTGACGATTATTGTGGGGATTATTAGATTCGATACACGGTTATGTGGGTTTTCGGAAATAATCACCGTGAACGAAGGTGCATTAAAGTCATTGTGTTAAATTTAACTAAAAGTTTACCAGTGATCATTCCGTAAGTCCTTTACAACATACGTAGCGACCTTAAGGGGTTCGTAGAACTGACATGCGTAAATTCTCTGCAGAGAGTATATATTTTTAAATGCGAACAATATTTAGCGTCCCGGCAAAATTTTAATAAGAAATGTCACTCATTTCAGTTTGACAGGAGCCTTTTTTGACCTGAGGAAAAAAATTAGGCCCTGAAGAAAAAAAAACCTTAAGTCGTCTTTGGGGATGCTGTGTGGAGATTATCTTCTAATGAAACACGGTTGTTAGATTTGAACAGAAGAAACTTATTCTCGCAAAACAAAAGCACATAGTTACTCTAAGCTTCACATAACTAATCCTAGATGGTGGTAGGTGTAACATTTTATTTATTTTATTATCATAGACCAAAGATATTGAAATATAAGTAGATGTGCTATCTGCAGTTTTTACCAGGGGGACTGCGCTTCCGGGTGTCGCCGATATTGTTTACCAACTAACAAATAAACTAAATGAACGAATAAACCAAACGAACGTTGAACTAAATGAACGAATTCTTTCCGTTTTCAAACTATATTGTTAACCAATACTAATGCCATCTTAAAAAAAATCAATGAAATGAACAAATTCTTTTCGTATGCAAATTACTCTAATTAGGTCGTAGTCCGCCGACAGCGGACATCATAGTATATCTCTTGTATTTGAATATCTTTGTCATAGACTAATATCTTCCACTCTAGAACGTGCCGCAAATATACCTTATAGTATTCAATTTAATCAAATAAAATTTACTTGCGCACGCCGGGGTTTGAACCAACGACCTTCGTTTTGCTAGTCGAGAGCCTTACCCTTCGACCATGGAAGCCATCGAAAAAAAAAATTATCCTAGATATAAGATTAAATAATAACGTTGAAATAAGTTATTAAATTATAATTGTTGAAAACCGCCCTGGGGACAGAACGTCGCCAGGAACCGCGGGGCTGGAGCCCTGTCAGCCGCTCCAGCCTGCCGTTATAGCATTCGTCAGCAGCTGAGGGAGCTGAACGCATAACTCCGAAGGCTATTGCCAGATCGCCCACACATGGCGTCAACTCACGGGATCAAATCCACATGGTACTACCGCTTCTTGTTAATTGCTCAATCAGTATTTTAGTTTAGCCCTGAATAATTCTAAGACCATGTCATTTGTGCTTGTTAATAAATTAACTAAGTTTTTTTTTTTAAATCACTCTCCTAATAAAGCAGCTGCTTGTGCTTAGGAGAGGACAACTAAAAAAAATTACATTTGTTTGAATTAAAACAAAAAATATTAGTAATTCAACAAAAAATATTTGTGATTTTATGAGAAAATACAGATAAAAGTAATAAAAATATAGGTTAGTTAATAAATGATTTAAAGTATTGATTAGGCAAAAATATATTTCTAAACAATAAGTGATGTTATGAGGTGGTACTAGAGTATTTTAGTTTAATTTATTTTTAATATTTTTCGTAGCTTTCTTTCGATCGTATATCAAGGGGTAATTTATTAAATAATTTATACCCTTGAATATATAGTGATGCTGTGCTGTTGTGGTTCGTACTAGTGGCACGGTTAATTCTCCAACAGATATTATTCTTTTGCTTATATTTAATTGTGGTAAATTATTTTTATTAAAGAAATCTTTATGTATTTGTAGAAGGGCAATTTTGTCATAAATTTTTGTAAGTGGGGGAACCGGGAAATCTTGAAAAACATTTATAGTTGGGTAGTAACAGGGCTATTTTAAGATGATTAAGTTAAAGCACTAATCTTTCATTTAATAATCCTTGCTCGCACCAAGTATTTCACATAGCTCCTGCATAAGGTCCACACCGACTTACGAATTCCTCTAAGTTTAAATCACATTTGCCTCATGTTCTCTATCAATAGCCCAATATCATTCTTTATCAAACAAATGGATAGGAATAATGAACATTCCTAACTGACTCAAATAAAACCCATAAAATATCGTCTAAAAATAATTTACTTTAACCATTGGTTTTCCGTGGCGCCATCTTATTCAAACTGGAGATAAATATTCAAACTTCAGCGTTAAGTATTATTCTACATTAGCAAGAATTACGTTTATTCGAGGTGTTATTAATGTCGTTTCTGAGGATAGTAGGTATCTCTATTTCCTAGTTGAATGTACCTGACTATGGAAACTTACAATGGGGCGGCTGGCAATAAAGAACGAGGAGTTACACAAATTACAAGTTTAAAGTTCGTAACTTTGACTATTAGTGTTTCTCCGAGGAATATTAAAAAAAATTCTGGTTTCGAAAATGATTAACTTTGTGTGACCAGCATGGGCTTTATTTATTACAGAACCTACCTGTCACGGTTTGGTTGAAGACCTCTTTCGGAAATCTTTTTATAATACATTTTTTTACATTTAGCTCCACACAGGAGACCCTGAGGAAAATAAATTACCTAAGGACTTCTGTCATCTGTGCTGTAGATGGTGTGTGGAGAGTCTTTTTAGGGAAAGGAAAAAGAAGAAGTTTTGTAAAGAATTTTTTTTTCATTAGCTGCACACAGGAGGCCCTGAGGAAAATAATTTCTCTCAGGGCCTATGTCATCTTTGAGGATACAGTGTGGAGGGTCTTTTTAGGAAAGGAAGGAGAGGAAGATCTGGGAAGGAAAAGGGTATGAGGGGTGGGTAGAATCTGGAGGTCAGTTCGTCCAGGAGTGACGGACGTATGAATCCATCCCTCCCACTGCGGTTTAAGGCAATGTTCCGAGAGAGTACGGCTGGAGAAGTCAAAGAGATTCCCTTAACCTTTCTCTCCTGATCCGGCCTGCCATGCAGCTGGTGGGCAGACGCATCCGCCGCAAAGACCCGGAAAAACCACATCCCATTAACCCTGTCAAGTCAAAAAACGTAGCGAACCACTCGGGGTAACCTATGGCAGATGAGGGGTAGGTTGGAATTTGGGGTCAATGTGTTTAGGAGTGGAGGACGTACGAATTCATCCCTCCCACTGAGTGCAAGGCCATTGTCGAGAGACTCAACCCACATCGCAGTAGGTTGGCAAATGCATCCGCCGCCAAGACCTAGACATACCTCGCCTTATGAACCCGGGCATCCTTGCTAAGTCACCACACATTAGGGTGATAATAACCCACAATTGGGGTGACCTATGGCAGGGGTGTTGGTTATCTAATAAATGGTTCCCCGGGGCGGTAGTGCCCATACCCGTCTCCATAATTCATTTTCAAAGCTACGAAGCCAATGTTGGAAATAATGTGACTAAGGAATGAAAACTGAACTTAGGCAAGTTCCTTTAGGGAATTAATTTTTTTCGCAGTCATTATTATTTTTAGATTACAACTTTTACTGGAAATATCATCAACATTATTATTTACTATCATCGATTTGATTTAACTGCGTTGAAAAAGATATAGTGAACTCAGATTTGCTTCGACCTTGCATTGCATTTCTTTTGAAATGAGTAATTCACGGTAAAAGTCAGTATTATTTTAATCCAGCCTTTTTAATGATAAGGGTAATTAATTATCATTACTCATGATATGAAAAATTACTAAGATCACATGTGTTAGAAGCAGATAATAAAATATCAATAGTGCATCTGGAAATTGTTAGAATTCGTCGATTACATACCTACTTAATGATCGATTTTTGATTAATCTGCCACATTCCGTTGACATAAAATATTATCTATTGAGTCATATTATGACAACATTGTTATCGCCGCAAGTATTATTTAACTCTCCCACACCTAAACCACTTCAAACAAATTCCAAATCAATCAATCATTACATCATTAGGAATTAGGATCTATAAATAGTGACCATCCTGACAAATGATATTCAGTAGGTTTCTATTGTAATATTGTCCCGACTGCGAAAAAAATCCACTGGGTCTATTTCAAATTCAAAAGACAAATCGTCACTTCAGATGAACATGGTTCTAACTCCACTTTTCCAAGTTCTGCGATATGAGACATCAAAATTTGAAAAGACGGTTTTATTTACATAAAATATAATGTACATTTAGATGATGTAATAATTTACGTACATGTTCATGTTCAAATATCTTAATACCACTCTTACATGGAAGCATTAGCTTGTGTCTGGAAGAGTAGTGTACATTTTTTAATGCTATATTATAAGTATATTACAATGTGAAGGTAAAAAACAATAAGTTGTAAGTTCTGTGTTATGTAATTATAAATATTTATCTACTACTAAACAATTTTACTATTTACGTAATTGGAAATAATGTAATTAGTTGTTAAAAACAAAACAAAATTTAACTTATTTGAAGAATGGAATATCAGTTGGAAACTAAGTTATAAGTTATGCTTAAGGTTAAATTAGTCGAAAACTTTTTTTTTTTTTGAGATTATCTTTAAAATATTTTTTAACTGTGTTTATTAATTGGGTTTTATCATTTATTCTTTTATCTTTTAATTTATCTAACGTTATCGTTTATCGGTTTTATTTAACGTTATCGTTTATCGGTTTAAAAAAAATTTCCTTGGTAAGTATAATATTTATGTGCAAAGGAAGTGTTTAATTTTGGGCATGAAAAATATATTTGTGTCTAGTGCGGTTTTCAGTTATAAATTGTCTATGCTTGTCTTTTTCTTTTATAATTTGAATCAATGCATTTTTATTGTACGGATCTTTGAATGACTTAGAATTCTTTAAATAATCGATTCGTTGGGTAGTCAGAAGGTTTTTTTTATAAGATTTTAATTATTAGCCTCTGTACAACTGATTTCTTATTATCTATCTAACAATTTCTGATTTTGAGGTTGAAACTTGTGTAAAGTATTTTAATTGAACAAATCTAAAGGATTTAAAAAAATATATATCGTACATTTACCATCTTCGATAATACTTAAACGTTAACATAGAACCATGTACAACCAGCTAGGGCGTAATAATTAATTGCATAAGGTTCTAACTATATTTCCCTGATGCAATTCCAAGCTTAGGACACGTCCTATTTAAATATTTTCTATTAATACATAATAAACTAAAATACTTCAAAATATCTTTGTTTCAATTCCACTTTATTATTTCTTAATTCAACCGGTTTTGGTTCATCCTAAACCTTCCCACAAAGTGTTTGCTACATGTGAAGATTTAAAATACTTTACATAAGATTGAACCCCAAAATCAAAAATTGTTAAACAGATTTTGAAATCTCAGAACACGAAATAGGCAAAGTTAGAACCTTTTCCAACCAAAGTGACGAATTCCTTGCGCCTCGTAACAGCGACCAACTGTCAGATACAAACAAAACAGTGAGTGTAGGTGATGTTAGAACCTTGTAAAATAAATTGAGTTTGATTTTAGAATTTCTTCATGTAGCAGAAATACAACACATAAGGGACTGAAAATTATTTTAGTTTCAAAAATGAGCAAAAGAAATGGTTTTGCATTCAAAGGTTATTTTTGAAAAAAAATTAAGTTAGAACCTTGTCCATCCGAGGTGTCGAAATACATACAACAGTTGTGTTGTAGGTGTAAGTCTGTGAAGATTCTATTGCAACTTACATACATCAATGGATATCGGTGTAGTCATAGTTGCATTGAATTCATCCCCTTTTCTGTGATGAGGGTGTAGATGCACTTTGTCATTCCACACCCCCTATAGAGACAGAACCGTATTTTGATTTTTTAAAGTAAATTTAGGTTGTGTTTTCATTTTCAAATAATATAATTTTAAAATATGTAATGTTCTTGACTTTGTGTTCGTTGCACAAACTACTGAAAATATGTATTTTTTTAATTATTTGATGTACATTAGTCTTATTTATAGATTATTCGAAAGCTTTTGATACCATTGATCATGGTAAATTACTTAAAATACTAGAAATTATAGGAATAAGAGGAAAACTACTAAAACTTTTTGAAAATTACTTAAACAACCGATGCATGAAATTAAAACTCTTAAAATCTTTAAGTAAAAAAAAGAAGTATTTTGCCGGCGTTCCTCAAGGTTCCATATTAGGTCCAATCCTATATATTATATATGTATCTTTTATTAAATTCATTTTTAGACATGTAAAGTACTTTGTATACGCGGATGATACTGCTTTAGTTATTTCTAGCAGTGATTTGCAAACTTGTATAGATCTTTTACAAAAAGACTACATTGAACTCTTAAAATGGTCTCACGACTCTGGCTTAATTATAAATGTCAAAAAAACTAAATTGTTACACATAAGATCCCCTAATGTTAAGGTATGTATTACACCTGAAATAAAGACACATACATCAGATTGCTTACACAATGGTATTCCAGCATCGTGTACATGTGAAAATATGGAACTAGTTAAAGAGTATGTTTATTTAGGTGTTATTATTGATTGCTTTTTCAAGTGGGATATACAAATAAACAAAGTTTGTGCACGATTAAGATCAATTGTAAACAGATTGTATAAACTAAAAATTTTTGTTCCTCTCTGCACACTTCGAATAATTTATTTATCTCTAGCTGAATCTGTTATAAGGTATGGAATAACAGCTTGGGGATTTTCTTGTAAAACAAATAAAGACCATGTTCAATCAGTGCAAAATTCATTGGTTAAATTATTAGCTGAAAAAAATTTATACAAAGAAAGGCATAATATTCCATACTTTTATCAAAGTCTCAAAATTCTTTCAGTGAGAGCAATTATGTGGTACAAAATTATATTTCAGCACATAAATAACCCTTTATATATAAACAGGCTGGAACACAACCATAATACTCGCTTTAACTTTAATGAAGGACTAATTGTACCTAAACATACAAATAAATATGGACAAAGAACGTTAAATTACATGATTCCCAGTTGTTTAAATATGCTTCCAGCTGAAATTAAAAACTGTACCCAAAACAAACAATTGGTGAACTTACTGAAGACTTGGCTTACGGAAAGAATTCATTTGTATTAGCTTACAATAACATATTACTTATTCTAAGACTTTAAAATTGTTATTCATGTTTTCATAATTTTTTTTTTATGTAAGTATATTTCTGTAAAAAATTTAATTTTATCTTATATCTATAATTGTAAAAATGTATCTAAGTATATTTCTGTAAAAAAAAAAATTATTTAATTTTATATCTTTAACTGTAAAAATGTAACTATTTAAATCACTATAATAAGATCTTTAATGTAAAGAACCCGTTAGACAAACTACTAAAAAGTAGTTTATCGGGACTTTTTGTCTTATATTTGTAAAATGTATAAAATAAATAAAAAAAAAAATAAAAAAAATAATAAATGCTTTCAAGTCCGGAAACAGGGAAAATATAGAATACATGTTTGTAATAAATTTTAAGACTGAAGAAAAAACGAGGGACGCAAGGATTAAGGAATAAGGAAGGTCGGGAAGTAGGTACCTGGCTCGTAGGACTCCAGATACTAATATCTACAGCCTGTATGTCGGACGAATATCTACAGCTGTATCTATGACGGTCCCAGTGTTGACTAATATCTACAGAGCGCAGGTTGAACTAATATCTACAGAGCGTAGGTTGGACTAATATCTACAGAGGGCAAGAGGTTGTACGGAAAAGCATAAACTACTTCAATTACGTAATTACTAATTACGTAAAGGCTTAAACGTTTATAATACGTACATGAAGTTTTTGCATATTATTACGTATTTTGCTGTTTACGGGGACAATAATTTATTGAACAAACGTGGAGGTCATAATAAAAAGATATTTATTTATTTCGAAATACACGGCACCACAACCTAACCTAATCTAACCTAACTGACATATAAATGAGCATGGTAAAGTAAATAATTTAGAAGCACTCGAAATAAAGAAAGCTGTTAAAACAAAAACCCAAATCCTTAATATTCAGCTAAATGTGACCAATAGTCCGATATTAGGGATTTTTACATTATGCATACACAAATTAAGTTTTTTAAACTGCATACTCAATATTACGTTATTCCAATATGCTATACATAATTGCCAATCCAACCTCTGCCAGTGCTGTAGATATTCGTCAACACTTTGGTTCTCATGGATTTTAGTCAGCAGTTTGAGCTGTAGATATTCGTACGCACTTTGGTTCTCATAGATATTAGTCAGCAGTTTGAGCTGTAGATATTCGTACGCACTTTGGTTCTCATAGATATTAGTCCGATTTTTTCAGTTTTTGGAATTCCTGTAGATATTAGTTGACGCCTCCGTTATAGTCTGGTTGCTTTTGGAAGGTCGATTTTTAATGTACCTTTCACTCTGGAAATAGAAAATATTATACATATTTAGTAGGTTGGAAAGTCTCTGGTTATTTAGCAGGTCGCTCAATATAACATGTATATTAATTGGTTTGTCTTGCCATTTAATTTCACATCCAAAAGTCTCCGAATTAAGCTCAACGGGATCCTCGTCAGGAGTTCTTTAATCTGCCTAGTTTTAAAATCCATAATTTCGATTTAATCAGTTCTACCCTGCCCGCAGCCCGCGGCAGGGGTGGGAAAGGTGTTATAGCGCCCGGGCCCTGCGGTATTTGGGGTTTGAGTGGTTTGGGGCCGTAACACAAATTAAAATGTGTTGGCCGATCATTATCCCGGCTTCCTATTTGGCGGCGTGTTTTGAACAGAATTGATTTTCAAACGCCATTCACTATGGATTACAGTACGTACCGAGTAACTGAAGTATTTTTCGTAGATCAATGCTAATAAACACGTTACCTACTGAAGGCGAATTTTTTTAAGGTGGGCAAGGCGAGTGAATTTCAAATAAAGTTTCACAGTTTATCTTTGAATAGTTTAATTAAATTTTTAAAAAGGTATTGAAACTTACAAAATTTTTTATCAAAAAATCAATAACCGCCACTTAATAAATACTAAATTTAGATAAGCTTTATAATGTAGATTCCTTCCTCTTCTCTATAATCCATTGGTTTTTTAACATTATTTTACTTTCTTTATCTACTGTATTGTAGGTTGGGGGTATTTTTTCAAAATAATCTTACTCAGCAAAGAATCTCCGCAAAAGCAATACTGAAAATATTGTGCCTTCTCAATAAAATCACTTTTCAATCTGTTTCTAGTACCAAGTGTCGAAGATATATATTTAAACAAGCTTCTATTTTAAAAAAAGTGTGAAGAAAAAAATCTCAAAGAAAGTCAGGAATATGTACTTGTAAACTTATGAGATATGGAAGTCAATTCATAACACCTAACTTTAAAACAACTCAAAGGCAAAACCATTATATTTATCAAGCCATAAAAAACTACAATATTTACCCTTCATAATTTCGCTGTATTAGCCATCATATAAGAACAAATAAATAAAATTAAAGGATTTTTCAAATGAAACTTACGAGTTAAAAAATATATGTTTTATATAAATTTATATTGACGGCCGGCGTAGTCCATTGGTAAGGCTCTTGACTCGCACTTCGAAGGTCGCGGGATCGAATCCCTGCGTGGCAAATAAATTTTATTTGATTAATTTGTGTTATTTCACAATTTATTCTTTTAAAAAAATATATAGCATATTTGAGGCACGTTCCAGAGTGGAAGATAGTCTCAGTATTGCCCTGGTGTAAGACCACCATTCAGAATTGAAACGTTGCTTGAAATGACTTCTGCTGTGTTTGGTGACCAGATCTGAATAGCCAGGTACTTCCCCACCTTCCTCTTCACCTCTCCACTACCTTCAGCCTCACAACATATCCCATTTGGGGATGCCATAGTCCCACTGGCTCCAGACGGGAGCAGTTGGGACTCTTGTGCGGTATTCATGTAAAAAATATAAAAAAAGAATTATAACATGCGCAACCAAAGTAAGAATCATGTCTCCCTTATCAATAACTAGAGCTTTTCTTTTCTGATAAGGTTTAGGTACTTACATGATCAATTATAATATTTTGTAAAATACGTATGTATTAAATTTAACCCTTTTTTTCTATTACTACAGAAAAAATAAAAATACATGCACGACCTCTTTGCTTCACCATTTTTATTTTCTATTAATACAGAAAAAAATACATACATACATTTATTTCACCAATTTCAACCCTCATTTCAGATAATATGTACGAAAGTAGGTGTGTATGAGTTATAAGTCAATTGTAGGCATCTACCTAATTTTCCAGGTATGGAACCATGCGGCCTACGTGCTAAAGATCGTGGCTTGTCGTTACTGGCTCTGGTTTGAACTTTGTTTTGAATAGCAACACTTTTTTTTTAATTCGCTTAACCAATAATACTGAATAGCTAAATAGAGATATTCATACAGTAGATCCTCACTAATCCTAAGCCATCTCATCACCAATCAAGAGCTGCTGTCACTCTTCAAGCCGCATCAGTGGGAACGAGGATCAGGGCGAGAGGTGGCTAGTGGCTATGGTGCTGTTAATGCAACAGTTAAGTGCTCTTCCCGGGTGCTTCGGCACTTGGGTATTACGTCTGGCACTTATACGGTAATTCGGTAGTTGGATTAAATCGATTGGTGATATCGACGAGTGCGTTAATGTGTCCCATTTTTGTTGAGATACTGTGTAGTTATGGTGCATCGATTGATTATATTATTAAAGTATGAAATATTGCGATCAATTTTAAATTGCGGTGCCTATTGTGTGCTGCGTTTGTATAGAACGTCAGCCAAAATGCTAAGAAAAAATGTAAATTAGTGAAATAATCCTTTTTTATGCGTGGATTTTCATTTCATTCATCAAATTCCAAAATGAATCGATTAATATATTAAATTAGGTAATTCACAATTAACAATTTAGCTTCGAATAATTTTACTCACGTTTTTGGCAGCTACCTTTTTAAATAGAGACATCCTGGGTTCGAGTCCCAATTCCAACCGTCAGTTTTTTTTATTTTTCTCGACGATTTTTTACTATAATTTAACCACACTCCGCGGGCTTTTCAAATTCCATGCTAAAAAATCCTTCCGAGCGTATTCCTGAATCAATCCCATATGTGCGTTATGAATTCATCGACTATGGGACTTTCTGTTTACAAAATATGCTCGCGGTGCTTCAAATTATAAGGTTAAAAGATAATTCATCATATTCTTCCTAGATTTTCTCACTAGAGGTCCCTGTAATTTTTTTTAATGTTGCAAAATTCCTCTTCTTTGATTTCGTTCAGCCTGGTATTGGTTCATTTTTGAGCTAATTTCCAAAATTAGTTTTCTTTTTGGCTGGTGGCTGTTATTTATAATTCCTTTGTCGAAAATCAATTTTGAATTTGGGTAGGTACATCTATAATTCTGGTTTTTAATTAAGGTATTATATCGATCATGAAAATTTGAAAACCTACAAAGGACAAAATGTTATTGTTCAGGAGAGCGAAAAGAAAGTTTTTATCTTACTGAAAAAATCATGACTCCTGAATTATGAATTTTTATTATATAAAAAAAAAAACTTTAACAAACAAAAATACCGACAAAAAAAAAACTATTCCAAATCAAAATAATATGCACTAAAAAGTAAAAAAATAATTGCGTATACTTCTACAACTTAATAATCAACTTAGAAGTGAGATGAGATGATAAGATCCGGATAGCCTATAAAAGATTCAGCCGAGTATTCCTAAGAATTTAAGAGTTCCGTTACTTTGTCATGCATCCCATAATCAGAACCTAACCAAATTCTCATCAAACTACCCTTGAAGTACATTCTTTCCAATAAAAAAAGAATCATCGAAAACGGTTAACGTGATATTGAGTTATTCGTCCATTTGTCGCGCACATGCTTAATGCAAATTTAAGACTTATATGGTTTTTTCATGGATGCCATTGTCAGAACGGACCAAATTGAAATGGGACTACGCAAAAAGTACCAACTTTCAAATAGAAAAAGAATCATCAATATCGGTTCACTCAGTCGAAAGTTCTGAGGTAACAGAACCTCCTTCTTTTTTGAAGTCGTTTAAAAATAACTTTGAATAGATCTTTAAGAATACTTAAAAAAATTGTAAATTTCAGTATTAAAAATAATAATAATAATTTAATTTATTTTTAATTATTCAGAAAAGGGTACTCTAATGCACGTCATGAAATACTCACTTATTTTTCTAGAAATATGTCGACGACGCAGATCGAAAGAAAGAAAAATGAAGAAAATGACGTGTTTAACACATTTTTTGATTTATTGTCCTTTACAGCATTTGAAACTTCCATGCTCGATATAGAGTTATCTAAATATACAATGCTTCCATATATTTGGACGTTAGTGAGGCGGGTTGTAGAGCGGGCCTTGTAACCTAGTTTCATAATGTTTGAAAATAGTAGAAGAGAGCATTAAGTATCTAATCCATAAATAAAATTAAATCTTTTATGTTGGTATTCCAAGAAAACATACCTATCAATCTAAACGTACTTGATACACGCATGAATAATAATTGTGTTGATAATGAGAGAGAGCCTCTGTATATAATAATTTCAGCCTTTGAGTATTGTGGGAATTCCGTGCCAATATTAATTAGGCGTTTGCTTTATATCAATAATAATCAATAGAAACAGTTGGCATGTCCCCTTGTTTGCTCAAATTAACCCAACCACAAAGCTTCCTTGTTTAATCCTAGGACATCCAATTCCGGTGTCCTGAGGTATTACGTAGGTATATTATTATTTGATTATGGTATGACTAAGAATAGGCGACTTAAGGCGTTCGAGATGTGGATCTTCAGAAGAACACTCAAAATAAGCTAGATGGACAATGTTGCGAATGAAGATGTTATAGTTCGGATGAATAAAGAAAAATAAGTGATTAAAACAATAAATATCCGAAAACTTCAATATCTAGGACATGTGATGAGACATCCAGAGAAGTACGAGATCTTGCATCTCATAATGAAGGGAAAGACGGGGCCCTGGAAGAAAGAGAACATCATGACGGAAAAATCTGAGACAGTGGTTTGGACAGTCCACCGTAGAGTTGTTCCGGGCCGCAGCAAACAAAGTCCCCAAAGCCAACGTGATAGCCAACGTCCGTTGAACGGACAGGGCATGAGAAGAAGAAAAAGAATAGGAACCTACTTACATTTGGTTTTATTATAACACATTTATGTAGTTTATTTATAGATCATTGAACTGTTTTATTTCTTCGTTTCTAGATGAAATTTTAATTATTGCTCTGTCATTTATATAATTAATTGGGTGAGTTCAAAGAAACAGGAAAATTATATATCACAACGCTAATTCAGGCGGCATATTGTTTACTGCGTATAAAGTAAGTTAGACAACGGACACTGTTCTACAGTAGATAATCGGTTCTATGATAGTTGATCCGCCGACAATTGGCCACCCGGCGCGCGGACGGGTGGATTTTTTAGCACTTACACATTAAAAAAATCCTGCTGTTAAAGTTTGATGTGATAATAATACAAGTTTGTCTTATTTCCTTATTTTTAGAGAGTTCTTTTCACAAAAGCACTTTATAGAAAACCGCCACTGCTTTGGACGCCAAACGTATTAGCAGTCGGTATGCTTGAACTGTCGGCGGTTTGTACTATTGAGACTTCTGTGTTGGCTAGTATACAACATGTGTAATCGAATGTAGTGTTGCTAATGACAGGATTAATTCGTACCCACATAACATCCCTAAGTCGTTATCATATGACTACTCGAGGTGCAGTTTGATTATAAGTATGTTTCCGTTCGTCTCAAGAAGCAAAAACTCATTTAAATTTATTTAAAAAAAAGGATTTTCCGGTCCAGAACTTTTAGATCAACGCTGCTACTTTTAGCTCGCGAAGTTATTTTTAGCAAGTCCAGAGCCAAGATTTTATTTTCTGCACAATGTCAAAAAACAGAAAACACACCAGAACTTGGTGCAAACTTTTAAAATGTTAAATGATCCAATCTCCTGACAAATAAAATAAATATTTTTTTTTCAAAAAGGTTAAATGATAATAAAAAATGGTTAATTTGTAGAGCGCCCTTTTTGTGAAAAATCGCCTCAAAGGCGCTGTACAATAATATGATTTCTTCGGCTCTATCTAATTGTATTATTTGCAAACATGGCAGGTCACTTCCGATAAACATTTTTATCAGAAAGTTTATGCTTGGAGAAGATTCGACTTGCACGCGGATTACATTTGCTAACGCTTTTACATTTGCTAACGCTATCACTTTTATTGTTAGGTCCTTACATATGAAATTGGCGTTTTGTATGGGAGGAACATAAAGTCGATTTTTTTTAAATATAATATGTTTATTTAATCAAAGTATGTACCATTGCTATCTATGCACTTTTACCATTTCATAGGTAGTTCATCGATCCCTTTACTAAAAGAACCATTCTGACGGGAACCAATAAAATCTTTGAAGGCGGTTTGAACTGCCCCATTGGAGTTGAATTTTTTCCCTTGCAAGAAGTTATCCAAATTTCGAAAAAAATGGTGATCTGTTGGGGCAAGGTCCGGAGAGTACAGTGGATGTCTTAGACATTCCAATTGAAGCTCCTCTAATTTGGTAGACGTCTGTTGTACAGTGTGTGGTCTAGCGGTCAACGCGCGTTTGTTGATTTGCTTCACTCAATTCGTGAGGTACCCACCTTTCAAGCTTTTCACCTTCCCAATTTGCTTCAAGTGGATTAAAACAGTTTTATCACTAACACCGCAGCCTGCAGCTAACTCGGACGTGGTTTGCGATGGATCCGCTCCCACAATAGCCTTCAATTCTTCATTATCAACTTGGTCTCCGGCCGTCCACGGGGCTTGTTCTGCAGGTCGAAATTTCAGAGGAAACCAAAAACGCGCTGTGTTTTCTTTTGCGGCACCGTCGCCATACACATCATTAATCCTTCGAGCCATTTCTGCAGCACTGGTGCCACGTTGGAACTCGTACTCGCAAATTACGCGATATTTCAAGTTTTCCATTTTGTAAACTAAGTGACGCAAAAAAAAAACAATGAAGGAAAAAACAAATGAATTATAATTTTTGAAACACAAATACATGAGTAAATAGCTGTATAAATTTGAATTTGGAATTCCTAACCAAAGAGAAGATATTTGAGATCAATTTTGCCAGTACGGCAAAACGCCAATTTCATATGTAAGGACCTAATATTACATTTATCAGAAGATTAGTGCTAAAAGTAGATTTGATATTTATTTTGAAAGACTCTTTAGAACTGGAGAATTTTTATGAATTGATCTTTAAAATGCTTGCAAGTTTTTATTTGCTTTCATTTTTACATGATTAGTTATTTACAGGTTTAAAAGATGACGTATTTATACATTGTGCAATTTAAAGAGTTTCAATTACACAAAAAATATTAATTGAACTTCTCACTTGGAACTTAATAGGACACCCAACATCTATGCGAAAATTTAACCCGACCATAACTGCATCTGAAATGCATTCTGAGTGCCTCCACAGACGGTAGTGCATTTCAGTCATTCTGTTTGTAATTAGTCCTCATTCGTCAGGCCACAGGCCACAGGCCCCACTATCAGGCCGCACTCCGACGGTGATTAGCCACTTTGCCCCGTACTGCACTAATCGCTGCCAAAGAGATACATTAGCCGCCCTGCGACGAGTTATCCAATAATTTGGATGCTGGATGACCAAGTGCGTGTAATGCATCCATTCATCAAGTCAATTTCGAGAGATAGAAGGGACTTACTTGCAAAGGGGCTATATCGACCTATTAATTTGTATTCTAGATAGATGTTAGAAATATGGTTTGGGGACATGTATTAGGGAACGTACCCATACTACGTGACACTTTTAGGGGGGGGGGGGGGTCTTCAAAAGGTCACGCTCCATACAAATGAGCGGCGGGTTCCTTAGGATTTTGGTCACCGGGGGGGGGGGTTAAAAATTGCAAAAAGTTGGTCACGTAGTTTGGGTACGTTCCCTTACTGCTATGTTGCTGAGAACTGAAATGTTCACTACATGAATCTATTGTGCATCATTATGCTCGTTACCTTTTTTTTTTTAAATATGTTTATTTAGTTATTAATTGTACAATAATTTCTCTTACTTAAATCTTACAAAACTGATAAATCAGTTTGATTGTAAACCTAACCTAACACTCACAATTTTTTTTCTCACTGTGTGTGGCATCATTATGTAACAAACTTTATTTGTTTACACGACAACTTAATAATGTGGCGTTTCCACACTTTTGAAAATAATTAAATTAAAAGCAAAAATTTTAACAAAACAAAAAAACGACTTCAAAAATGCACTAAAAAGTAAAAAAATAAATTCGTATTCTTCTACAACTTAATAATCAACTTACTTTTTCTACTCATCAATATGTAGGTACGATTATTATTTTTGTAGTCGGTGTCAGCCAAGGTAGGTTTGTAACTACATACATAGTTATAGGTGAGATGTGCTTGTGTCGCACGAGCGACTTGACGAGGCGAGAGGCGGGAGGGGAGCTGTCAACTGAACACGCCGCCGGGCCGGGTACCTTTGCTGAATCGTTAATTTGCTCCAAAGAATTGAAGAGTTCCGTTACTTTGTCATGGATCCCATAATGAAAATTTAACCAAATTCTCATCAAACTACCCTTGAAGTACATCCTTTCCAATAAAAAAAGAATCATCGAAATCGGTTGGCGTGATATTGAGTTATTATACATTTGTCGCGCACATACTTAATGCAAATTTAAGACTTATATGGTTTTCTCATGGATGCCATTGTCGGAACTGTACCAAATTAAAATGGGACCACACGGAAAGCACCAGCTTTCAAATAAAAAAAGAATCATCAATATCGGTTCACCAAGTCGAAAGTTCTAAGGTAAACAACATAAAAAAAATTTTTAAAAAATACAGTCGAATTGAGAACCTCCTCCTTTTTGAAGTCGTTTAAAAAGTAGCCGGTAATCTAACCTAACATAAATGTTTAACCAATTTTTTTAATACCACTATTTCGTATTTTTTCAACATGAGTAAACGTTTGACATGTCGAATTTAACTTGATCTTAAGAGTGAATTTTAAAAATTGTTTACAATAGGCCACTTGCATGGATTTCATAACGACTTGGAAAAAATCGTGTGAAAAAATTTTTTACTAAGATTACGAAAATGTTAGTAAAATTGTTTATAAATGTACTTTTTTTTTAAATAAATAAATCCATTATTTGGGCTCGTGACGTTACTACATGAAAACGTCCCGTCACCGATAATGTTCTATTAATAGAATAATAATAATTATAAAATTCCACACTGATTTATTTTTTTTATATGGCAACACTTTGATTTCAGGCGAATTTTTGAATTTGACATTTAACATTCACTAGATTTATTGTTTGTTTTCGGCGAACTTATCATTTGGTTTGACGTTTTGACAGATGTTACGAAGATAACCCCGTACATTTTATGCTTTCTGTACCTGTTGTAGCAGTGTAATGGTAATGGTGCTTATTTTAACACAATCAAATTTTATAATATTCTTATTATTATTATAATCTACAACTACAAGTATATCACATTGGATTTAGTCATATATAGACGTTGAACGTTATAATGAGTAATGATCAATAAGATGGATCAAGGAAAAATATTTATGAGATGTAATATTTTTAGTATGCCTCATTATTCTCCTGTGCCATTCGTGTGGAAAACGTTCTTTTTTTAAAAATAATTTTCGGCTATGTACTCGTAATTATCGTTTTTTCGCACCCATAAAACTATGTCCCGTCTTTCCGGTTTACACAAAATGTTCTGATTTTTCTCTTTGAAATTTTCAAAAAATCGCCAGGGTTTCAAAAATACGATAAAAAAACGAAATATTTGCCTACACCGAATTTTTTTTTTAAATGTGATGCAAGTGGCCTATTAAAAAGACGAGAGACCAACATTTCTGAATCGAATCGTAATCAACTCTAAATAGCTGTTGTGCCTTATTGCCCCAACTGCCCTCTTCTTCATATACTTCCCATCCCCACTTCCTCCAGCCCCATAAATTTCCCTCAACTTGGGTTAACAACCTAATGGTCTCTTTGACTCGAGGCACTTGCGATACATAATGCGTAAAAGCTGTCGAAGGTGAGAAATCCAACCACGAAAGTTTTTTCTTTAATCTACCACCATTGCTTCATCTTATCAAGTACTCCCACGTAAAATACATAACAATAATACATTCTTGTTTAATAAGTCCATTGTCTTTATTTATTTAGATTTAAAGGAACAAACTTAAGTAGTAATTAAAATTTATATTGCATTTGTGTAGAACCTACCTACTTTAATAATAATAATAATTCTTTAATCCAGGATGTGGGGAGGATAGTGCAATCCCACACGTCCCATATAGTTATACATATTTATATATTTACACAGTAAAGAAAAAAGAACATAAATAGAAAAAAAATATAATAACAAAAATAAATAATCCATTATTATGCAGGGCGTGGTCTTGAGTGCGCTCGGGCCCATCGCTCACTCAGGAGTGGCGCTTGGTGCTGGAAGGCTGCGGTCACCAACGTGTTGTCAGAGGCCATTAGCCGAATCCTGGCTCCAGTGACCCGGTGTCTCATTAGACCAGCGAATCCGTACAATCCTAGTTCCGTAAACATTGTCGATGCACTGCTATATCTTCTGAATCCAAATATAATTCTGCATGCGTTATTATATTGGATCCGGAGTCGTTCCATCGAGGTGGTTCGGTAGTTACACCATGTTTCACACGTGTATAGACTAGTGCAAAATGCATTGAACAATGGTTTTTTTACATGGTTAATGCATTGGAAGAATCTTCGGGCAATCATATTGGGCAATACACTGATACTTCTCCTCTGTCGTTCAATATCGCCATCATCCGAGAGGTCTTCAGTGATTATGTGACCTAAGTATTTTACAGTCGTAGATGTGCTTATGTTTTCCCCATTGAGTTGTATGGGGAGCATCTTCTCGGGATGTTTTCCATTGTGGAATGCGATCTGTGCATATTTGGACTTTTAAAGGATTTTTTTTAATTTACGCCTTTTCACACGTACATTATCACAACAAAATATCACCAATGCAACCCTCTTCGGTATAATCACATTATGATACCAAGTAATCCCCATTTGCATGTGGAAAATCAATCATATCTTAAATAAACAACCCGACCCGTTAGTTCCACAATGTTACCGCTATTGTGCGGTGAAATTGACAAGTAGAACCAACGTGCTTATGAAAAACATATTTAAATATTATCAATGGATTATTTTGCATATGAAATTGTGAATAATTTTAGGGGATGAAACTATATTTTTTGTTCATATCGTTTTGCTACGGAGGATATTGTATTCCCTGCAAAATGCAGCAAGGTTTTGTGAGATCGATTAAATTAACATTGTCGAAAAACTTTTTACTCCTCACCAGAGATTAAGAATTCGAAACCAGTTGAAGCGAATAAAAATACATATTATTAATTTCACAAGTGAAATTTATATTATACTATCTATCTACTATCTACTACGAGACTTGCTTTACGACTCACATGAGTTTGAACACGCCAATTTAGATTATATTTTGCAGATTAAAAATGGAACAATTTAATTTTTTTGCCATAAAAACGATCGTTTTATTTAGAAGTCGCAAAGCTCATGATGTAGGCAAATGACGCTTCGGTGACTTTGCAGGGGTGCCCGTGTTCGTGGGTGAGGTTTGTCTAGGTCTTGCCCACTTGCTGCATGGCAGGCCGGATCGAGAGAGACTAGTTGAAGAAGGCCTTTTGACCTTTCCAGCCGAACTCACTCGACGCATCGCGTTGCACCGCAGTTGGAGTCACACGTCCGTCACTATTGGACACACTCACCCCCAGATTCCTACTCACCCGTCCTTTTTCCTTCCCAGAATTTCCTTTCCTTCCCTTCCTTAAAAAGGCCCTCTATATAGCATCCCCTAGGACGACAGAGGCCATTATTTTCCTCTGGGCCTCTTGTGTGAAGTTAGTGTAAAAAAAAGGTGTCTTAAAAAATCAGCAACGTTAACATAAGAGTTACCAATGGTGAGTAAACTATTTTTAACAGAATTGTAGCGTGGGACCGAAGTACAATTGTCACAATAATACATATTGTAATATAATAAATAGACCTCAAAAATTGCCTTGGACTCTTTCAATGAATGATATTGATGATAAGTTGTGAGGCTAAAGGTAAGGGGAGAGGGAAGGAGACAGGGAAGAGGAAGATGGAGAAATGCCTGCTATTCAGATAAAGCCAGAGCCATTCTAAGCAACATTTTCAATCGGAATAGTGGTCTTACACCAGGGCGATACTAAGAATATCTGTAGTAATATTATGTAAAATATATTATACCTACTTGCTTCCTAATCTATAACCGTAACAGAAATTATTATAAATGGAGATTAACTGGTTTATTTTATGCTAACCTATAATTTAAAATGAATTAAAATATACAACTGTATGTTTCTTGGATAAAGTTAATAAATGAAAAAAATTCTAACTAATCTACAATGTCAATAAACTGCCACGTATCCCTAATTTTCCGCGCTAATTGATTATTATTATTTTGTAGCACACTTAATCGAACGCCTTTGAAAAATCAGTGTAGGTGGAGTCTACCTGTTTCCAATTAGTCAATGCGGTGTTTATGTAGTGTTCATAGTAATCTATAAGGTTTGCGAGAGTAGATTTAGATGAGACAATCCCATGTTAGAATGTGGTAATAACGTGTTTAATATTAGAGGATATTTTGCTAAGAATGATTTTTTAGAGAGCTTAGAAGTACAAGATAGAATGCAAACAGGTCTATAATTGCAAATATTATTTTCTGAACCCTTTTTGAACACGAATGAAAAAACGAGATTTCCAGCTGTTGGGGAATTAACCTTTTCATTGATGTAATAGACTGCTTTACATGGCCGTTGGATGCACCCAACAAATTCCAACTCTCTCATGTGGAAACCAAAATTTCGAAACGGTACCAAGATTCACATACCTAGGCTCCCTGATAACAAACGACAATAATACCACAGAGGAGATCCAGAAGCGCATAGTGTTACTTCCACCTACAGAACCAATTAAAGTCCAGACTGCTGTCCAGAAACACGAAGATATTAGTGTACAAAACACTTATCAGACCAGTACTTAAGTACGCAGCTGAGACTTGGGTACTAAGAGGAATGAGCGAGCACTGGACGTTTTTGAAAGAAAAATTTTGAGACGCATCTGGTTCTAGAAAATGGGTTTTGGCGCAGACGTTATAACAATGAGCTCTATACTTTGTTTAAGGAGCTAAACGTCGCGAAATTTATAAAACTGGGAAGACTTCGGTGGCTGGGTCATGTGGAGAGAATGACCGAGCATCAAGCACCAAAGTCCCTGCTGAACTCAAGACCAATAGGGCGAAGGAGCTTGGAAAGACCAAGACTAAGATGGAGCGACAACGTCCTCAAAGACATATCTATCTTGGAGCTTCTAAACTGGAGAGAGCTGGCACAAAACCGAAATGACTGGAGAAAGATTCTTGAGGAGGCCAAGACCCACCAGGGGTTGTAGAGCCAATAGTGATGATGAATCGACTGCTTTAAGAGATTTGTTAATAATTACGTACATTCGATATACTATTTACACAAAATAGAAATTTGGGTGGAACATCATTAGGATCAGAATTGTTTTTGGTTCCAAGAGTTTAATCGAGGCTATGATACCACTACGTTTCAATTACTAATTCAGGTAGTTGCGAGTTTAATTTCTTTAAAAATTCAGGAAAATTCCGACTTCGCAGTATATTTCTTTGGACATATTTTTTTTTTTATTATTTTTTTTATTACATAGTAGAATATTTGATGTACCCCCATAATTAAGCAAGGCTTGTATGTATGGGGGGGTGTTATTGTATTGCTTTTTTTATATCATTCAGTTTAAGTTTTCAGTATAATTTTTGAGGTGAGTTTTAAAATTTTTTATATTGGTATTCATGTTTCTAATTTTTTCTGGTAATGAATTAAAAAATTTTGCTCCGAGATATTTATGACTCAATTGTCCAATTTTTTTTTTTACATTTTGGAGTGTGAAGTATTGATGTTTGTCTAAGACTTCTGTTATTTTTAAAGGGTGCAACTTGATTTTTAATATTATCTTTATAAATTTGTAATGTTGCATGATAAAAGTATAATGCACTTAATTTTCTGACCTTAAATTGTTTGAATAAAAGTTCTGACGAATATGAGTAGGGTTTTTTTTAAATTGTTTTTATTATTAGTTTTTGTGATATGTAAATTGTTTGTGTTTGATTTTTATATGTACCGCCCCATCCTATAATGCCGTATTGTATAATTGATTGACAGAAAGCGAAGTATGTGGTTCTAAGTAATTTTTCGTTTAAAATATCTCTTAAACATCTAAATATATATGTTAGTTTCCTTATTCTGTTGTTCAGAATATTTATGTGTGGAGACCATTTTAAACGCTGGTCTATTGTTATGCCCAGGTACTTAATATCAGTTTTGCTTTCTATTTTTGAACATGATATATTACATTTGTGGTTTTCTGTATTTGTCACAGAGTGGATTATTAAGTTTATTTCTTTAGGTGTTTCTTGTTTTTTAATGAAAAATGGTAAATAATAGGTTTTTTTAGAATTTAAAGTCAACAGGTTTTTATCAAACCATAATTTTAGTGCATTGATATCTGTATTTGCCATTTTGTTTAATATACTATATTTCTAAAGACAGCAAAACAGACAGGTTGAAAATTCAATTCGGTTGGAAATTCATTCTGCCAAATTCTAGAACTCTCGACGAACTAAGGCATATGCACATTTGTAGTTCTTCGTAATATTTTTTTTTTCGTGACACTGATTCTGAGAAAAATCATTTCTTTAACGCATAATGTATGTATTATTTATTTTTACAAGTTCTCTGAATCCTTTGTTGAATTGTTTCAACCCTTAACTTGATTATTCCGGCATCTGTCAGAAATTCACCGGGGCGTATAATCGATTGCCGAATAACCGAACTTAATTATAACGGCAAACCGTTTTTACAATTCTTGTTTGCAACTTCAAAGGCGTAAAAGTTTTTGAAATCTAAACCGCTAACTTAATCGTAATAAGATGGGGTTGAAGTTAAATCGAAAGAAACAACCCTTGTCATAAAAATACAAGATGAAACACTTTATAACTTGGTTTTTTTACTATTGCACGCACAGTCGAAGCAAAGTGGAATTAATTTGACGCCTGGATTGCTAAATGTACGGATTATGATGACAGGTTAAAAATATATATTTTTCAAACTTCAATGGACACTGGAGAAAAACCGCATATTTGAATTATTCTTCTTCAGGTGTCCTCTTCTTATGAAGGCTGGCTAACATCAGGGATTTTCACAAATATCCTACAAAAAAAACTAAGCGAAATTGCACACGTTCCTGTTACGTGGATTTCGAACCCATGAGCATGAGGCATCTCTCTCTAATATGTCTTCCATCAATCTTTTTCTTGTTAATCTTGTGTTCTTCAAGATTGGTCAATTTTAGTTGTTCGATGAAAAACTATTATTTTATTTACGATATCTGATTTCACGGTATTTCGAAGGCTTCCTTGTCATTTCTTGACCCTATTTCGAGGTTTTATCTTAACATATAAAAATGAGTGTTTCCTTGTGTGTCCCTTATGCGGTCCGTAAACCATTCATCCGATTGCGATGGAACTTCGGTGAGTTGTTGTAGTTTCTAGATGTAGTGGTGAGCGCTGGCGTTATGAAATTATTTCTTATAATATTCATCCGACTACGATGAATCTTTAGTGAGTTCTTGTGCGCATGCCCACGAATATTTCTGTATATACTGGTGAGCTCTGGCATTATGAAATTTGTATTGGCACGCGTGGTGTTAGAAAACTGAGTATACTGGGTCTTAATGTATGGAACGCGGGAGGGGGGAGGAGAACGCGGGAGGGCGGGCTCGTGGGACGGGGAAAGTAGGTGAGGGGATACGGAAGGCGGGAAAGGTGGAGGGCGAACACGTCAGGGGAAGGCGTTGTGGGAGGGGAATGGCAGGCGGAAGGAAAACGGGACGAATGGGAAAGGACACGCAGGGAGAAACAATTTCTTAATTAAGTGGCATTGCAACGAATGCCAGGAACTGGCTAGTACTATCTACCTAACAAAAATCTACTAGCTCGCTAAGAAACATTGTGTTCACTAACCATCCTGTTCGAAAGATACAAAATCAGCATAAATGCAAGGCTAGTTTTACAATCGCTAGGCCATCGACTACCAACCGGCTATCGAAGATATTCCTTGCCAAAAAAGTACAGTTCACGTCCTATTTATGTTAAATAATTCAATCGTCAAACAGTTTGACGAGGGTATCAGACTCCCTGAAAGGGTATAAGGTAGAAGGCAATGCATATCAATGATCGATCGGCCGCAAGATAAACGATTTGTTGCCAAATCCGCCACCGTAACGAATCGTTGCGGATTCCGTTTGGTCGTTACACGACGCCACGCATCGTTATAAAACAAGCATAGATAAATAATATAATGTGTGTATAGTATGGTTTTTTCGATCGCAGATTTGACGGATGTTTTTCCCCTAAGGGAGGTTTGATGGGATCGCAAAACGAAAAAAAGTTATTGGGTGGGAATATTTTTTCTTTTTATGCGCATTTTTTCATGCACGTCAATCAATCTTTTGATTTTACGTGATTTGGGGGTAGTTTTATATTTGAGCACTGTGCGTGCGGAGGCAAGGCTTGAGATGTCAAATTTAACTTGATTTTTAGCGTGTGAACTTTCATGGAAAATTGCAACGTTGCTAACCAATTATCTTTACGCTGATCAATCCCAAAAGGGATTAAAAGTTTATCATAGTCACTGCCTTAAGCTTTTCTGAACGTTGCATAGAAGAAGAAAAATTACTGAATGTGTTTATTTAATCATTTTTATGTTAGACACGCTTTTACTAGAGTTCTATTGAAAAATATTTATTTATTTATTTATTTATTTATTAGTAAGGGACAAACAGCTTATACATAAAACATAAAGATAAAAATATACATTGTTAAATCGAGTCAAGCCAAAAAAGTCTCCTATGTTAAAGTTGATTGGAGATAAAGTTTTATTACATATTAAAATTAATTTGAGGTGAGGAGGTGAGGAAGGGGAATAAAGGAGGAGGATAGGAGATGCTCCGGATACTTTTCACACTCGTATTAATTTTTGATCGTACGTGTTACTTCTAATCGATATTTCTGTAGTGTATGCTAAAAATGTCTATATTTTGAAATTTTGTGTTATATTGCGCACATATACGGGGAATTGTTGAATTTTTTCTAATGTTAGTTCTACATGTAGGCAAATGAAACAAATGGGATTGCCGAGTTGATCTTGACGGAATATGAATATTTATTAAGTTGGTTAGCTCTGGAGAGTCCAGGCCATTATTAACAATTTTAAATAATAAAGTTTGGTCAAAAATTAAACGCCGTGTATAAAGGGAGTTGAAATTGTGGTAATTAATAGATTCGTTGTAATTTAAGAAGTGTAATTTTTGTTTATAATTTATGTGGTTAAAAATTTTTTTTTGGATTTTTTCGATTCTATCAATGTGAGCTTGGTAGAAAGGAGTCCAGATTGGTGTGCAGTGTTCTAAGTGGGGACGGATGAACGCTGTGTAAAGGGAATATAGAGTCTTAAGGTTGCGAAAAGGTTTCGTTATTCGAATAATAAATCCTAGCATTTTGTTGGCCTTGTTGATGATTTCATCAGTGTGTTGTATAAAATTTAATTTAACATCCAGTAATACCCCAAGGTCCCTGATAGATTCTACTTCTTTGATAAGTGTCCCATTTAATCTATACTCAAAAGGAATTTTATTTTTATTACGTGTAAATGATAATTTTTTGCATTTTGAGGTATTTACTACCAGTTTGTTTGATTCACAGTAGATAAAAAGTCGATTGAGGTCCTCTTGAAGTTTAATGCAATCTTCGATTGATTTGATAACTAGATATATTTTTTTATCGTCTGCATAAGCTAGGTAATTGGCGTGTAAAAAACATTTGTGAATATCATAAATATACACATTAAATAATAATGGCCCTAAATGAGAACCCTGAGGTACACCGGAGGGCACGGAAAAGAAGCTGGACTTAGTTCCCTCAACTGATACACATTGAAGTCTACTCCGAAGGTATGAAGTAAGCCACCGAAGCAGGTCACCGTGGATGCCTAATTGTTTTAGTTTTTTAATTAGAATAAAATGGTTTACCTTATCGAAGGCCTTAGAGTAATCCGTGTAGATTACGTCTACTTGGTTTCTATTGTCCATATTGCTCGTTAAATATTCCGTGAAATTTACCAAATTTGTAAGTACCGACCTTTTTTGTAGAAATCCATGTTGTTGGTTTTGTATGTTGCAAACAATTGTTGTATAAATTTGATCGTAGATAATTTTCTCAAAGAGTTTACTAAATACCGTTAGCATTGAGATTGGGCGATAGTTTTCAATGTTGCTTTTAGAACCAGATTTATGAATAGGGATTATAGTTGCTTCTTTGAACTTTGTAGGAAATTTTCCTGCTCCTAGTGACATTCTAAATATGTTAGTTAAGGGGTACGAAAGATTTTTGGCACATTTTGAGACAAAGTATGGCGAGATACCATCACTGCCAGCACCCTTACTAATGTCTAAATTCTTCAGGTATTTATTGATTATTAAATAGTTTATTTGTACGTTCCCAATCGGGTTATGATTATTAACGCAGGTAAAATCATCGAATATACTGGGATCATTCGTGTCATTATCGTTTACGTAGGTGGACTGAAAATGTTTAGAGAATAGTTGGCATACTTGATGAGCGCCGGTGCCTGACTCATCCTTAAGGTGCATGATTTGTGGGATGCCATTTGTTTTACATTTGCTTTTAGCATAGTTCCAAAGTTGTTTATTATTTATAAGAATATTAGATTCAACTGAATTTATGTATTGATTATAGCAATGCTTCTGTAAGTGTTTTTGTTGAGTACGTTTTATAGAAAACTCTATGTAGTCTACTGGATTATTATGGGATTTCCATTTTTTATGTAGTTTTTGTTTTTCTTTAATGATTTTGATCAGTGGAGCTGAATACCAGTTTGGAAATTTACTCTTTTTGATGATACGTTTAGGGACAAACTGGTTGATGGTATTGTTTAAAATGTTGTAAAAAGAATCGACCACTACGTCGACATCCGAATTCTCCAGAGTAAAAGACCAGTCTGTCATTGACAGATGTTCGTTGATTAACTCGTAATTGGCTTTTTTAAACAGATAAATTTCTTTAGGTGGGGCGTGAATAATAGGAAGCGTATCGATTTGAAGCATGATTTTAAGTGATGGGTGGTGCGAGTCTTCGTTGACAAGAGGATCGCATGCACGAGATACATGGCATTCCTCATTACAGATAACTAAATCGAGAATTCGGTTATTTGCATTTTTTATGTAATTATATTGGTTTAATTCAGAATAATGGATTGTGTCTGCAAGTGAGGAACTAATTGCGTTCAAGTTTTCAGGTATCAAGTATGAATCATTGTTATTTATTTATTTATTTATTTATTTAAACGCCCATTGGGCTTTTACATACATTGTTATAAGTATTATTACATTAACTATATGGCATATAAAAGTTTAAGTACATATATGAATAAAATAATTATTATATGTGTAGTACCTACATAAATGTTTTACAAATAATATAGAATACCATTTTGGAGAACAGTTTTTTTTTTTTTTTGTACTTACAAACAAAAATAACGGGATTGAAATTAATCAGCATTAGTAGGGACTTAAGCATAATCGAAATATAAATTAAATTACAATATTAATTTGTAAAGTTACATATATATATTAAAGTTAAAAAGTCTAAAAGAAAATAGTGAAATAGATAGAAGCTAAAAAGGGTTTTTCACTATGGAATGGTGAAGTCATACATTTCAGCAAAGTGTTTATGTAGATTTCGTTTAAGCACTGCTACGGAATCTCTAAATATATCAACGACATTACCAAATTTATTACCAAAATTTTGTATTCGATTTAGGGATATGTGCGCTTGATAATTTGTTTTGAAATTGTCACAGAAAAACGTGGAATTTTGTCTCGTATTTTTGGAAGGTACAAATAATTATGTACATTCCATGTTACGGTGGGCATATTAAAGTCTCCAATTACGAGTAAAATGTCATCGGGATATTGATCTTTTACGTTAGAAAGTAAGCAAAGGAATGAACTAAGTGAAGTTTCATATCCTGGACCCTGTGGGAGATATATACAGGCTACATGAATAGTACGTTTGGAGGTATAGTTAGAGGAAGGAATAGTTACCCAGATACATTCTGCATTGCAGATCAAGTCTTCGCGAGGGTAAGCATTAAGATTGTTATGTGTAATGATCATCACTCCGCCGCCTCGACGAGAGTCTTCTTGGTTGTTTAAGCTATTCATTGTAATGTTATTTGATCTATCCCGCCTGAAAACGCTGTAGAACTCTGTTGGTACTAGTTCCGGATCTAAAATAGAATTAATAAGCCATGTTTCAGAAATACCGAATATGTCACAATCGTCATTCAATAAAATATTATTGTGAAATATTTCTGTTTTAGTGCGTAGTCCTCTACAGTTTTGATACACAATAGTTATCATTGCAAATTATGTACTTAAGTTTTTTTATAAGTGTTAATATTTTTTGTAAAATTATTAGATAAAATATAAAATACACGAAGAGTTTTATGAATGACACGCGCGATATTATATTATACACGTAAAATAGTGAAATTAAAATGTGAGCAGCAAGTACGAGGAGCATGTTAGGAAATAGAAGGGGGATAGGAGTGGGGTGGGGGAGGGGTGTAATGTTAGAGATAAATAATGATAAAGAATGGATACAGAATGCGTCGATTATTCGACGAATTATATAATCCATATCTAAATGAAATAAATGATTATAAACAATATCAAAAAGATAAATAGTTATAAGGAAATAGAAAAAAAATACATAAAATAACTATATTCAACAGAAGGTTCAATAAAGATAAAAATAATAAAAAGTGCAAGTAGTGCGCGATTATCTTCATAGTATGGTTGTACATAAATAAGTTAATTGTTGGTACGTATGAGTCGTGAAAGACTTGTGAGATAGGCATATATAATTTTAGGAAAAGTGAAATATAAAAAAAATAATTTGATTACGTGCAATGTTCAATACATCACATACCCATATAATTTTTTTAAAGCAAATGCAAATTACAAAGGCATCTATGAAGTTAATTGAAAGTAACAATATGTTTAAAAAAAATATATATATATATATATAATTTTATAGGTATATATGTAAAACTTTAAAACAAAAAAGTAGTCAGAGCAGAAAAGGCAAACCAAATGCTAATGTATCAATAAAAACTGTTAACGAATCTAAAAAACATTAGAAAGATAGATTTTTATTAATACATAATATTATTATAACATCAATATATGAATGTATATCTGCATATCATAATATAAACGAAATGTAGGTACCAAGACGCCAAGTTTAAAGTCTGTGGGTATTATGCGCGGTGTTATTATAGTGCATAAGTAGGTATTTAGAAAAGTAGATACATTAATATAAGGTTTGTGTTTCTATTGTGCACAGAAAATAATTAACAGTTAAGTAAATAGATTATGGCTACAAGCGCATAATAATATATAATAATAAAAAATAAAAAAACGATAGAAAATTCAAGTAGTGCGCGATGATCTATTATAGTTTTAAGTTAACAAGAGAAAAAGCTGGAATCAGCAAATTATTTATGAGGTACTTATATAATTAATTCTAAAAGTACACGTTTAAGTGACATAGTTGGTAAAAAGATACAATGGAGGAAGTATAGTGATAAAAATTTCGATAATGTGCATTGTTCAATACATTATAGCTACAGACAAAGCAATTATAGAGTAAAAATGGCATATATCATGTTGGTTGACTTTGAAATCGTGTTTAAAATATATACACACATACACATGCGTACACATGTAAATAAACGTACATCCACCCACATATTATAATCGAAATGTAGGTACCTAGACGCCGCATAAATTTATAATCTGAAGGTGCAGTGCGTGATTTTATATTACAAGTTGAGTAAGTACTCAATAGTACATAGGTATGCTATACTCAGGGCTGGGCAAAATACATGCTTTGCTGTAATTGAAATACAAATTACAAAATACTTTTTAGCATGTATTTAAAATACGAAATACAAAATACTTTCAAGTCGTGTATTTGAAATACAAAATACAAAATACAGTATTTTAACCATTTTTTTCTTTCAAATACAAAATACAAATTACAAAATACAAAATACATTTGGTTTTGGTAGAACCTTTGGTTGCAATAAATTGTCATAAATGCCCTTATCTAAGGGTGCGTTTCCATAGAAGCAATGTTGAGCAGAGTGAAACAGAGACGTGCAAAAATTGACCAATCATATTGCTCAAAAGACACACCTCATCTCCGCTTCACTTGTAAAATTTGTGGTAAAGGACTCAGGCGTTAGATAGTATAATAATAATGTATTATTATTATAACACGACATTTGTATAGCGCAGTTGTGTGTTATTTCTAGTGACCGACTGAAGGTTCGGTTTCGGTTTCGGCAAGGTTCAGTAAAAAAAATCTAGTTTCGGCATCAGTTTCGGTTTCGGCAGAAAATCTGCGGAACCTTCGGCCGCACCGAAACTCTGCATTCGTGAATTATCGCGTGCCGTTTGACTGACTTCGGGTGAGTTCGTGGCTCGTGTGTCATCCACCATCATCAACTGAGTTCACCGGCCGGTCCGGCGTGCTTGTATTATGAGTTTATGTGATCACAAACTTCAATTATTTTTATTTATTTCATTTAACAAGTAAATTAAAATTAAAATCTAGTCTCCTTCAACGGAAGCAATCTTCCGAACAGTTCCTCCTTTGATGTGCTTGGTGTAAGGCCCTCCGTTCATGGAGATACTTACAATCTACGTAATTGTGACGAAACCACAAGTACCCTGCTGATATACTACTTTTTAATGCTAGTCGCCGTACACGGCGCTATCCGAAATATAATGAACTTGATCATTTTTCACGTGCAGCCGTGGAGTTAACACGCTGTCAAGCGATGTCATATGACTTTTTTTCCAACATCAATCCTTGCCATCTCCACTAAATCCTTTCTTACGTATGGTAAAGTATAGTTATATAAACATGCATTTTTTCCACTTCCAGAACAAATCTAACATTACTTTCATGTTCCGACGTCATTTCTGAATAAATATCAAATGATGCGACGCGTCGCGTGCGATCAGCACTGTCGGTATCGTGATACTGATTGGAAACGTATCTTGTATCTCCGTGAACGGAGGCAGTAACTCTAAGCGCCCAGCTCAGGTATGGGGGCTCCATCGAAGCCAGAGTTTTAGACTCTCAGAAACTGGACGTACTGTACAGGACCCGCAGACACTTTAATAGTACACAACTGCTAACACTGTACAAATCGCAACTGCGCCCCACTGTTGAATTTGGCAGCCACCTCTGGTCTGGAGCCCCAAAATACCTTAAAAAAAAAAAAAACCCTCGACTCTGTGCAGAAACCGGTGGTCCAATTGATAGATTCTCCTAACACAAACGGATTGCGATCTTTGGAGCATAGGCGTCAGGTGGGAATCTGTCCTTGTTCTACCGGTAATACAATGGAAGATACTCTGAGGAAATAGCGCCATTGATCCCCTCGGCACCAGTGCGTAGTCGGGGAACGAAAGTTTCGGTTTCGGTTTCGGCCGAAACTGAGAGAGATATCGAATATTCGGTTTCGTTTTCGGTAGAAAATCCTGTTTCGGTCAGACACTAGTTATTTCACTTCAAGTGCGCTCTACTGTAATTAACTTAAAAATAATCTAGTATTCAGTCAAATTATTCTTATAGTGCTTGATCTAATACTATGACACTAAAAAGTACAATACAAAGCAATGAAAAGCATTATATAATATGATACAAATATGATAGAAAATGTCCAATAACAGTGCTATTATAGCACAGGACGTGTTGCCAACTCTAAATATTAACATACATAACATATAGCTCTGTATTCTAGCGTTTTTAGTCTACGTATTATCTATGTCAGTTTATTTTTCATTATCATTATTAAGACCGCTAAATGTATTTGAAAATGTATTTTGAAGCCATAAGTATTTGAAATACAAATTACAAAATACCTCAGCCCCAGGTAATTGAAATACCAATTACAAAATACATTTTTAGGAAGTAATTGAAATACAAATACAAAATACGTATTTGTATTTCAAATACGTATTTCAATTACAAGTATTTCAAATACTGCCCAGCCCTGGCTATACTATAGTACTATTATACCTGATAGTTTAATATAAATAACAGTGGTAAGTACTTATAGATTATGTTCATGGGGATATAATAATAATGTATAAATTCATTAGGTTAAGGTATAAAGATGATTTATGGTATAGTATTATTGTGCACAACAAATAGGTAATGTAGGTACATACATATATAAGAATATAAACGATAGTCACATCAGGCACATAATTAAGTAAGATATGTTAGGTTATGTTATAGAGATGATGTTATAAGGTTGAGAAGAATAATTCAATTTACCACAACCGAGTATAAAAACAATAAGAGCAGATGTCTAAAATAGAACAGAATAAAGCCATCAGTATGAGTTAATTTTCTCGTAATAAGCAGTTTTGTAGGTAGAATTTTGAATAGGTTAATTTGTGAGAAAGTTAATTATATAGGTACTAAGCAGCCATCAAATAGTAAAAATCGAAAACATGTGATCTGCAGATATAAATCAAGTAGCAGTTAATAGCACCGACTCATTTTTTAGTGTTTGATCTGGGGCGTAAGCCGATCGTCCTGGAGCCATCGTGATGAGGATCGGGACCGGGTGAGCTGGATGTGGTGTTGGATGACGCTTTTGTTGATTTGGGTATGAGGGCGGCCGCGACATCTAACTGCTGCTGGGTATAGATGGCTCGCTTGGTGCCATCCGGAAGCAAAACAACAATTGTACCATCGCTGGTCCAGCATCTGCTATTTGTAAATATTGACCGGGCTGATGCAAATAGTTTCTGACGTGCCACGGTAAGTGATTCGGTCAGAAGAAGATGTGAGTTTTTAAGACCCTTCTTCTTCTCCCAAATGGATCGACGGTCAGAATGACGCTGAAACTGAAGCAACACGGGTCTGTTTTTGTTGGCTATGGCGCGACCTAACCTCCTGTTGCACTCAATGCCCTTGATGGCATTTTCGGGGCATCCTAGGCCGGTCAACACGGCGGTCACCAGGGATCTCGTGTCTTCCGACGCTTCCTCCTTTACGCCGTGAAGGAGGAGTAGGTTCATCCTAGATGCGGCGTCGATGGAGTCCACCTTGAGCTCAAGTCGAGCCACATCCTCCTGAAGGGCGCGCAGCTCCGAAGTCATCTTCACTTTGAATTCAGTGAAATCTTCACGCAGAGTTGAAAGATCAGAATGAGATTGAGATTGGCCGGGCTTAAGAGTCTTATGTGCTGTCGATGTAGCCTTTTCGAGCCTTTTCTCGAAATCACTCATGGTGTCACTAAATTTCTGGTTCAATGCTTCAAGAGATTTATGGTTTTAATGTGGGTATGTTGTAATGAAAGAACTGTCACGTATGTAAACTTAAAATCACTGACAATATGACTTTAGTGGTGAAAATCAACTATTTTTATTAATGTGTTAATAATATTAAGATAATCACGCACTGTTTTGATATTACATAGTTTTTATTATGATAATATAAGTCGAAAAAATAATAACTTTTAATAGCGGGCGCGAACCGTACGTATTGACGCCATAACAGTACTATGTTACCATAATAGGCCACTTGCATGGACTTCATAACGACTTGGAAAAAGTCGTGTGGATAGAGTTTTTTACTAAGATTACGAAAATGTTAGTAAAAATTTTTAGAAATGTACAGTTTTTTTTATTTTTAAATAAATAAATCCATTATTTGGGCTCGTGACGTCACTACATGAAAATGTCCCGTCGCCGAAAATGTTCCTATTAATTTTATAAAATTCCACACTGATTTATTTTTTTATATGGCATCACTTTGATTTCAGGCGAATTTTTGAATTCGTTCACTAGATTTATTGTTTGTTCTCTGCGAACTTATCATTTGGTTTGATTTTTTGACAGATGTTCTGAAGAGAACCCCGTACAATTCATGGGTACGGGGTTCTCTTCAGAACGTGAAGAGGATGTCGGTACATGTTTTAGAGGTATAATAATTATGGTGCTGATTTTAACAAAATAAAATTTTATAATATTCTTATTATTATTACAATTTACAAGTTCAAGTATATTACATTGAATTTAGTAATATAGACGCTGTACATTATAATGATTTATGATCAATAAGATGGATCAAGAAAAAAAATATTTATGAGATGTAATATTTTTGGTATGCCTCGTTATTCTCCTGTGCCATTCGTGTGGAAAACGTTCTTTTTTTTAAAAATGATTTTCGGCTATGTAATTATCGTTTTTTCACACCTATAAAATTATGTCCCGTCTTTCCGGTTTATAAAAAATGGTCTGATTTTTCGGATTGAAATTTTCAAAAAATCCCCAGGGTTTCAAAAATACGATTAAAAAAAAAAAAAAAATACAGAATGTCTTAGAATATTTGCCTAAACCGGAAAAAAATTAAAAAAATGTGATGCAAGTGGCCTATTATATAAATAATGGTTCTTGACTTGCTTAATCTTAATCTTTAATATTATGTATGTGTTTGGCGTTCGGCAGATATATGCAAAACAATCCTCACTCATCTACACAAAAATATACATAAATACTATGAAAAAAGATTGATTAATCGCTTAAATACTCGAAACAATAACAAGGACTACAAATTCCCATAATGCACACTACTTTTGGTCAACGTAACTTCAGATACCTTGCAACAAGACTTTACAACATTCTTCCAGACTTAATAAAAAAATGTGACACAAAAAATTTTAAAAGAAAACATAAAACTTTGGGTTAAAAGTAATGATAGGGCCTTTACCGGTACACTCACCCAAATCCAAAATTACTAATGATACCAATGTATTGGTTGATATTATTAGAACTAATTATATTAATGCAACCATTATATTTAAACACAAGTAAGTGTAGGTATGTTCATAAGTATTTTAGATTGACCTACAAAATTTCCGCCTCAACACAGGCTAGCCTAGTGAGGCGGGTTCTAAGAATCCTCAACAATATAACTATAAATTTTTATCTTTTAATCTACCTTTAACCTACCGTTTATATGTATATTACTTCCTGTTTGTTCATTTTTTTGTTCTGATGAAACTAAACTGAACATATACTTTTTATAATGTTGCCAATTTCATTGAATAAAGATATATTATTATTATTAACATCTGAGTTATATATTTCCAATGAAACATTTCATTGAACCTAACTTACTCGTATGTTGAAAATTACAGTTTGTTAGCTGTGTGTATCAATCTCGATCCTTTAACTGATAGTAGGAAGGTCGATCCCTTTATTTACGCCTCAGGTAAAGATGTAGATACGAAATATAACTGCGTTGAACTTGCTGCGTTTGGAAATATAAATCTGATGTTACTGATGTGAACATATCATAGAGCTCCGAAAAAACGGATCACAGTAATTCACACCTGGCGGGGCGAGCGGAAGCTCCATCGCGAGCGGCTGCCACGCCGAACCTAAACGTCACAGAGAGTGCAGCGTGGTGTGCACTTGGCGTGGGGGACCAGGCTACACGCCAGTGTATCATGTCAAATCACGCGTAAAATCGTTCCTCGCGACCGCAGCACCTTGGAGACTTTTTTTACGGACAGCCCTCGTACATATATTAAATAAAACTTGAAAAACACTGGTCTCTTTGAAATTGACAGATGTAAATTATTTCTAGGGATTGCAGATTTGCGGTATTTAAAAACGCGTCGCTGCTGTAATCAAATATTCTTCATTTCCATCCACTATCTACCAATGCATGCGTGTTGAAATTGAGCAATACAGCTTCAATTACTGCGTGTAATTGCGTCACCTGGACTGCGTGTAACAGTAACTGACGTTTCCACTAAACCGTTTACATAAATACAACGAATAATAAAGTTGTTCCTCAATCAATCGGCTCTACGCAAACTGTAATCCTATTAGTTGACAACCTTACTAAACCATTAAAATGGACGAATGCTTAGTCTGTCTCTATTAATATTAATCATTTGTAACATAACCAAAAAATGTTATTAATAATAAATGAAAATGGCGTTAAAAATAGTATTGATTTATTAAATCATTGAATTTGATTATTTTTATAATTAAATGGAGGCCTCAGCACGGGTAAGCCACCCAGGGAGGCTAACTTTATTCAATCATATAAAATGTAAACTAATGAATCAAAATAATAAAAAAATAAAAAAATTACACAGTATTTACAGATAACGTAATATGCAGCATAATGTGTTCGCCATGGTCACTTAAATACTCCTCGGTCTTCATCCCCCCGTTTTCTTACACCTCACAATAGAATATAATCGGAAATGCTATTAATAATAATAAATTAATAAATAATAAATTTGGACAACTTATGTAGCGCTGTTTTTGCGAAAAATCGCCTCAAGAGCGCTGTACAAATTAACATGGATTTTACTTTAGAATTTCCTTAACTATGTAGGAGGCTAGATAACAACTCGTCTTGCGGCTATCAAGCGCATGGATTATTGGAATTCTAGCCCCCCAATAAATTTTTCTCAGGGCAGTATTATTCTACCAAAGTGTGGTCATATAATTTTTCAATAATCTTTTTCATATCAATCTCGCATTGTGGTCTGGTTTGAATCAAAAGGTAGTTCGATCTATGCCCAGCGAAATCCTAAATATCTTTATAAGGGTGTTACATGTATCACCTGAAAATAAAATAAATACGTTCATATTTACTCACGAGAACGTATGATCAATTATTAGTTGATACCTACTATGTTCTCCACGGTGACCGGCCAACTCAGAATGAAACCAACTCAGAACCACCTCAGAAAGGTCATTAAGAGTGATGATAAAAAAATATCTAAAAAATTGGTTGAATAGGTTAAGTCAGGTTAGGGTTACCGGCTATTTTTAAATTATTTTTCATAGCTTTTTGACGTTTTTTTTCAACTGTCAGATTGTTATTAAAAATGAGAACAAAATAGATATTCTGAAAGTCCATTAAAAATGTATGTATTAAACAGCGAGGTAAATTCACTGAAATAACAACATATCTGAAAGCATTCAAAACAATTAATCGAGTTTTCCTGTCTCCTGTATTCCGTGCAGAACAATACCAAGTGTAACACTTTAATCCGTGTTCTGTAACAGTAACAACCCTGTGTGGGTGGCAATCGTCTGTATAGTGCGGCCTGTACCCTGCACTGTAGTCATTGTTGGGAGTGCAGAGCGGGCTATGGTGTCGAGACAGGCACGTATTGTTTGTCGTTCAATCAAAGCTTTATACACTGAATCCCTTGAATACTAATTTGTCAAATTCCCCCGGGAATCCGGGTAACGTGAAATAATTGCTAGGAAAGTGTGGACAGTTTTTTTACTTCAAGTTTTATATTATATATATTAAGTAAATTTGTTGGAAAGGCATGATAGCTGAGTTACGAACGCTTTCAATATAATTTGGAAAAAATTCCCAAATGGTGAGCTTTGGCGTTAAAAATCTTACGCAGATATGAATTTTCTGATTCTAATCCCAAAGAATATCCTTTCATACTTTTGAATGTAGCTATAACTTTGTGGTTATCCATTAAAGATAAATGAAACAATTTAACTTTGTTTGAACCACTTATATATTTGAGTAAAGCCGACCGGTTTTAGAACGACCATTCCTTCTTCAGGGCAAACGTATATTGATTTGACAGTTACGAAATATGGCTGGGAACAATGTATTATTAGGGTAGGGGTGGAGCCGTTGCTAGGTATTAATGAAGAGTGGGTGGGTAGGGGAACATATCCGTATCCAATATAAGACAATATTTTTTGTTGATAATAGATTCAATATTTTTAAAGGATTTTTTTTTATTTCCAAGGCTACTAAGTTATCTAAGCGTTTTCCTTTATGATTAATATGAAGTATTAATTATATTCATATTAATCATAAAGGAAAACGCTTAGATGACTTAGAAGCCTTGGAAATAAAAAATCCCTTCAAATAATGAATCTATTATCAACATCATGGATATGTTCCCCTACCTAACCACTCTTCATTAATACCTAGCAACGACTCCACCCCTACCATAATAATACATTGTTCCCATCCATATTTCGTAACTGTCAAATCAGTATACGTTTGCCCTGAAGAAGGAACGGTCGTTCCGAAACCGGTCGATTTTATTCAAATATATAAGTGGTTCATACAAAGTTAAATTGTTTCATTTAATTTACTTTCAGTTCGCAATGACATTTCTGTCATTAGCTCTAGGAACTCAGAAATTTTCTTTTAACATTAAATAGAGTAGACAATTTACCATTCGAAATTGACCAGGTATATTTTATTTATTTAACTTTTAATAGGACAGTATGTAGAGTAGTGGTCACATCATATATTAAAAATTATTTTCCTCTTCATATTTTTCGATATTACTTAAAAGATCTCACTGCTCTATAATAAAATAAAGAGTTCTGTGATTAACTTCTTTCGAAATGGACGTCTTGTTTTTCTGCAGGGTGATTCTGTTTGTGATGATGTTAATTAAGTTTTTGCATGAATTCTGAACTTTGTTGGCTGTCAAACATAAAAATTAAAAACTACTAGGCACATTTAAGTGAACAATTTATTTAAAAGACAATGATGGCACCTTATTTGTAATGTTTCATAGTTTGGGATGTACATGTATTATTCTAGTAATTTGTTTCAAATAAGTGAAATTATTTTTTTAAATATCGTAATTCTTTTGAATAACTTTCTACCGCGTTGATATTTTTTCTCTGCTATCATTATTTATCATTTACCCAAAATAAGCAAACAGTATTCACAAAATGCAAAGAAAATCCTCACAATACAACGAAATGCAGTTTTGACACCAAACAGACGCGAAATGATTAATTTTTATCCGACACAAAGCCACTGTGGGGGTGCAAACACCTCTCTGTCCATACTTAGTTACTAGGTACTAGTTACTATAGCTGTAATGGGGGGGGGGGGGGGTATCCATAACTAGTCACTGTTACCACCCACACTGACCGAAACTACAATGTCATCGAACAGGGTACAGTGCGATACAAATGTGTTAAATTCGTTTAACGCGAAACTTAGTTTTTAAAACAAATCTAAAGATTTACATCCCATGATGTCTTTGATTGCTGAAGCTGTAAAATCACTCGTAAGGTTAGAGCTGGTGTCAAAAGATTGAACAGCCTTATTAGTGAAAAAATCCAGATTAAAACGATTATTATTACCAATAAAGGCTATGATGATTAGAAATATTTGTAAGAAAATAAATCGGGAAATGGTGTTGAGACTCGGCGAAACCGGATTATAACTGCAAGCATTATAGTGACCGTGGGCGTCACCACGTATTGTTCAAGGTACCACACGGCAGAACAGATTTCCTAGCACAGCATAGCATAAGAGGAACGTTGCTATTGAATGAAATTTCTAAAACAGTAAATATTGTATTTAATTATTCCTTAAAAACCCTTGACTTTTTTTGACCCAAATGTTTTTAAAAATGTCTCATTTTTATTTTTAAATGATTGATTAATTTTTACGAGAGATGGAAGGGCTGACAGAGATATTGAAAGAAGGGTAACTGCAGGCAACTCTATTAATGGAGGACTGAACGCCGTTGGCGCCTACAAAAAACTGTTCAAAGAAGCGAAGTTAGCCGTCCATAATGGAGTGCTGGTACCTACCCTGATGTATGGCAGTGAGGCATGGAACTGGTAGAGGAAGGATGAAAGTAGACTGAATCCTGTAGAAATGAGATCCCTGAGGCGTATGTGCGGTAAAACCATGTACGATCGTGTGAGAAATGTGGAGATCCGCGAAGAATGCAAGGCTGATGTAATCGTAATGTGTAAGATTAAGAAAGAGACGCTCAGATGGTTTGGGCATGTAGAGCGAATGAACGAGGAAAGGAGTGTAAGGAGAACATATGACGCAAATGTGAATGGTAGAAGAAGTCAGGGACGCCCGAGGAATAATAGAAGCGCATGTATGAGACGGTGCATGAATGTGAACGAGGCGAAGAGTGTGTGCAAAGATCGAGTTGTTTGGCGGTCCGTCCTCTCTGCCTACTCCTGCGGGGAAACAGCGTGATGGTTAGTTAGTTAGTTGTTATTAATTTTTGTCGTACGATAAATTAAATAAATGAGAAAAATTAAAATCGTAGTGAATAAATATAATGATCATAGCTTTATTGTTCAAACCGGTTTTTTGTGTTGTGTACAAGTCACGTAGATCAGGTCAACTAATCTTTAGGGTGGATGATCAAGTCAAGAGTGGAGTAAAATTTGAACAACTGGAATTTATTGTTTAATCTAAGTTTATAGTTCCCTACCTAATTGAGTTTTTTTTCTCATCCTTCATCTTCTCCCTCTCGTTCAGGTGGGGCAGGCCCAGCCTCTCATCGCACAGCCTCTGTAGTTGGTGTTCCCTATACATTTTTATAATTCGTACATATTTTATGACACTTAGTTGAAAGTACATGCAATTTTAAATAGAGATCCAGGTACACGTTGAACGATATTATTGATTTGTATGTTGAGTTTGTTGTTCAAATTAATATGGTAACCGCTATTGTTTGATTTCGAGCTATTACAAAACTGCATAAAAATAATAAATTAGATGTATTTTCAATCAGTTATAGGTAACGTAGTCTTAATTTTCCGCAGCACCCTATAACGTAAGTTGCAATATTCCAAAGTGAGTCTGTTTCAATAAATCACCGGCGGGCGGCGCTAACGTCCACGCGGAGGCTTTAGCGGGGACGCAAACCGCGGACAATACAGCCAGTGCATTAATCACACATCCGCTCAGCGTCAATATGAGCTTTCCGGTATTTTTCATTTTGATTTGCCGCCCCTTTTTCGCGCGCCCATTTGGTCGTTTTGCATAAATACTGTATGGGGACAATGCAACAATACGGACCCATTATTCAGTATAACAGATTTTTTGTTTGTTTTTGAGTAAGTGCAATGATGCAGATTTTTCTTTATATCAAAATCTATTTGTACGTGTTTTAGTATATTTTGTAGAATCAAACATTGTATATGTTGACCGTTAAAACAAAACATCGAAATGGGATTTTACAAAACAAATCTTAATTTTTAAAAATACAAATGTTAAAGTGTTACCTATAAAACTTTTCTAATCGGGGTAGGTAGCTCGTAATTTAATCGAAAAACAAGTATTTTTGTAAATTTATATCACTATTATTAAGTGGAATCAATTAATAAATATGTAATTATATCACATCTACAAAAATAAATTAAATTACATATACTTTAATAGGTATGAGTATAAATACCACTTTATCTATAAAACAATTTTTAATCAAGCCCAAATAAAAATTTCGATTTGCAATCAATTTTTATTAGATGATTTTATTATTATAAACAAATTATTATTAGAATAAAAAGATAAGACTAATAATCTAAACGAAATTATGAAAGAGAACAAGATAGAAAAATTATAAAAGTAACGGACGCAACTGGGAAGTTATCTTTAAACCGTTATCTTTTTCTATTTTCTGTGTCTTTTTCTCTCTAATATTTTCGTTTAGATTATTAGTGTTATCTTCTTTTTCAATGATATATTACATAAAGTTATAAAAATGGAGTTGTTCTTATGAAAAACGATTATTATTAGACTTGTAAGTAAGTACCGATGCGAAAAATAAAATAGTGGCACTTTCAAAGCAAACAAAAAATTAAAACTTTTCAGTCTTCTATTTCTGTATAAATCTGACCTTTAAGCTTGTCCGTACCACCCCAATTAATTAAAAGCCCTCCCTTATACACAGACGCTTTTTCCATCAATTTTTCATATGGACACTTCCTTTTTTGGTTCAGTCACAATCAGCCACAGCGTTTTCATTACAGTTTTCTCTTTTCCTATTTTTATACGGCAGCGAGCATTAGCAAGTACTTGCATTTTGAAAATGCACCTTTGTCCACCATAGTGAAATAAAAAAATACTCTAACCTATTAATAACGTAAATTACCCTGAAATAATATATTTTTATCACTTGAGTAAAATTTAAAAAGGTGGTGTACAGAAGATCAAGTGGTGCGTGGTTGGAAGAGGACGCGTCTGGTTTGCTCCTGACTCCCTTTTCAAATAACTTCTGTTCTGTTAAAGTTACAAATCCGAATTTTGTCATTTTTTGAGAAAAGAGGAGAAGAGACGAGATGATTCAAGAAGAGGCAAGAAGAGACAAAATTCCAAAAGAGCCAAGAAGAGGCGAGAAGATCGAAAAAGAAACCAAGAAGAGATAAGAAGATCTCCGGAGAGACAAGATGACTCAAGAAGAAGCAAGAAGTGACAAGAAAAGCCAAGAAGAGCCAAGAAGAGCCGAGAAGATTCAAGAAGCGGCAAGAAGAGACAGAATACCAGAAGAGCCAAGAAGAAGCAAGAAGATCCAAGAAGCGAGAAGAGACTAGAAGATCCCAGAAGTCACAAGAGAGACAACAAAAGCCAAAGCGGCAAGAAGAGCCAAGAAAGGCAAGAAGAGACAAGAAGAAGCAAGAAAAAAAAGAGAAGATCCATGAAGATGCAAGTGACAAGAAGAGTCAAGAAGATTCAAAAGAGCCGAGAAGAGGCAAGAAGAAGGAAGATACATAGAAAGGGGGGAAAAGTCAACGCTCAATCCGTTCCTTTATTCCTGCCCATCCTTAATTCCAATATTGGCTTATTAGGTTGCCATGTATACCGGTCGATTAAACTCCAACCTCCTTCCCATCCTCAGAGCATGTGTTCCAGTCCTAACAAAACAGTGCCCCCTGGTGTTCCGGTCTCACCGGGACAGGAGTATTCCTGGCTGGGGTGGTACAATCGTATCGTATCGTATCTTGAGTAAAATTTAAAACACGCTCATTAATAAAGCCCTTATCGGGTATCGTACATTTAATTCATGTGATCGAATTATTGTCAGTTTTTGTAACATTATTGTATTAAATGATAAACTTGGTATTATCGGGATATATCCCATTTAAAAAGGAAATCTAAGTACATGTTTTCCATATTTAATCATTGAAGACAGTATTTGGACTCTCAAAATAAAATTTTAATTAGAAAAATTCGAAAAAATTCTTTCCTATCTAAAAATTCCTAGACACACAGATATTTTTTTTTACATTAGTTCCTCATAGGACGCCCTGTGGAAAATAATTCCACTCAGGGCCTGTGTCATCTTTAGGAATGCTGTTTGGAGGGTCTTTTTAGGAAAGGAAGGAGAGGAAGTTCTGGGAAGGAAAAGGGTATAAGAGTAAGAATCTGGGGGTCAGTGGGTTCAGGAGTGATGGACCATTCTCTTCCGATCCGGCCTGCCATGCAGCTGGTGGGCAGATGCATCCGACGCCAAGACCCGGACAAACCTCACCTCATGAATACGGGCACCTCTGCTAAGTCGCCAAACGCAGCGAACCACTTGGGGTGACCTATGGCAGAGGTGTTGGTTATTCAATAAATTCCCGGGCGGCGGTACCCGAACCCGCCTCCCAAATTAAACATATAAATAAGAAGTAAGTCATCACTTTTATTGACTTTTCAAAGGAGGTGTTTAGTTGATTTCTTTCTGAGTTGTCTGGTCACCATGTTTATTGGCTTCGTAATCAGAGGAAAAAATAACTCGTGCTCCGCGGACGGGCAAGGAGTGTTTCACTTTTTTTATGCGGAGACATGAAAGAGATCAATGTTGACATTTCCTCTGAGGAAAATAATACCTCCAAAACATACTCAGCATGCATACGAGTATATCTCGTTTTTAACAAGCCCCACGATCTGCACAGGATGAAGCCAAAAAAACTGTAACCAAAAAAGTTTTCATTAAAACCAATACCTTCTTATATCACTTGATTTTACTTCTTAATGTTATACTTGTAATAAACTAGTATGTTTGGTGAATTTAGTAAGCTCTCTCGTCTAGATAAAATGTTGTCAAATTAGTATTCATCTTAATGCAGTCTCCGCCGCATCTGGTCGCGTTACATGACATCAATTAAAACCCGACAAGCTATAAATCAGCCAGGCGTTATAGCTATTGACAGGCTCTCATTACGCGTAATGAACTCACTGATGTGAGAGATGAGGATGGACTTGGGTCGAAGGAGAATCTTTGGATTAATTAAAAAAAATATATTATTTTTCATTAATAAAGGAATTTTGAGTTTTCAAAATTATTTAAAATTATTACACATTTCTACAAATATTTCGGACAGGGATCTTTGGAAAATTTGATATTCATCCAATACCTTATATTGTTTACCTTACACGAAATTGAAATTAACTATTTGTTTATTTTATATTCAATTCAACCGTGGTACCGTATTGTAATCATAACACCGAACACCTTACATACACAGTCCCCTTCAACGGAAGCAATCTTCCGAACAGGCCCTCCATTGATATGCTTGGTGTAACTCTAAGTGACCAGCTCAGATATGGGGGCTCCATCGAAGCCAGAGTTAAGGGCCCGCAACTCGAATTTCCACCGATTTCTTACATATTTCCCTTAAACGTGGTAAGTTTTAAAGCGGTTAAAAAATACATGTTATCCTTAAAGATAATATCTAGACATTTCCGCGTCGAAACGCAAATTATATAAAATTCCCTCGATAGAAAAAAAGTATGCTCCAAAAATTATTATAAACACGTTTATAAGTTATATGTATGAAAAAATTCACAGTGTTTCTTTAAATGCTGTTTAAAACAATGCCCGCGAGATTTTTGATCTATTTTAAACGAGTCGTGTTTTATTAAACATTTTCGCAATTTTTGCATCTATTTTGTCGCTGTTAATGTTAGCGCTTTCCTCTAACATTCGTAATTTCGTATCTCTTCATCTTTTATCATCTTCTTCTTTTCGGGCCCGGTTGCGGAGTTAGCCTCTCAAAAACTGGGCGTACTGTTCAAGGCCCGCGGATACTTTATTAGTAAACAACTGCTAATTCTGTACGAATCACAAGTGCGCTCCACGGTTGAATTTGGCAGCCACCTCTGGTCTGGAGCCCCAAAATACCTGAAAAAACCCTCGACTCTGTGCAGAAACGGGCGGTCCGACTGATAGATTCTCCTTATTTAACAGACGGATTGCAATCTTTAGAGCACAGACGTCGGGTGGGAATGCTATCCTTGTTCTACCGGTATTTCAATGAAAGATGCTCCGAGGAACTAGCGTCATTGATCCCTTCGGCACCGGAGCAAAGTCGGGAAACACGCCAAACGCGTGCCTAACATATGTACACAGTTAACATTGGTCACATGAGAACGGGCCGCTTCTTCGATTCGTTCTTGTGTTCTACACCTCGGCTGTGGAACGATTTGCCGGCCTTTGTGTCCTTTTGTCCTTTTGGCCTCCTTCCTACAACATGGGTCTCTTCAAGACCAGTGTTCATTCCTTCCTCTCCTTAAAAAGACCATCCACACAGCATCTCAGATGACCTAGGCCCTGAGGGAAATTATCTTTCTCACGGCCTCCTGTGTGGAGTTAATGTAAAAAAAACATTACTTATTCAATAACTGCCAAAAAAGTATTTTAAACCAATCTGTCTAACTGAGTTAATAATAACAATAATTACCTCATTAACTGCTCTCGCGTAAATTTTTGAGTTCTGAAAAACTGTAAAATAGTCATATCTTTTCCATCACCATAATATTATTCTATTGGCAAAATATATTACTGGTACCAATTACCACCTCAAATACCGTCATATTTCTTAAGCTTACCATTATTTAAGATATATCTGAATAATATTTTAATGTATAATATTTTTATAATTAAGGAGGATCGCATAGGAGTTATTGCATACATTTTTGTATTCTTTCTATTTATCTACAATGTAAAAAATTGTTTCTCTCTTTTCTTTTTGGCTATCACGCATTCGTCATGTATTATTGGTTCCACGACAGCTTTTGATTCCATTACGCCCCTTTGAAAGGTCATTAAAAGTTAAGAAAAAAAAAGAAAAATTGCCCATAACTTAACCTAACTAACATATTTAACCAATTTTTTTTTTTTTTTTTTCATCACTCTTAGTGACTTCAAATGATCTGTTGACGTTGCATGATTTTGAATTGTTCAGTCACCGCATTGTTCACCTATAAATTTTGTATTATTAACCTTACAGTGAATTATTATGTTTATGCCATCTGCAATTTAAAATCTGATTTTTTTCTCTTTTTTATATTATAATATATTATTTTAATTTAAATTTACCTTCATACCTATCATTTATGAAATGATAATTTCTTTAAGCTTATCTTTAGTATTTTAACTTTGTGTCTGTGCATTATACACTAATCATGAAAAAGCACATCGGGGTGTTAAAAAAGAATAAATAAATAAAAATAAAATAAAAATATTATTAAGGTACTTTGTTTTCTTTCACAAAACGTCAACATTACCAACAGGTCCTTACGTGTAGTTGGAACCTATTAAAATGACCGGTAGTAAGCGCTCAAAAAGAAGAAGGAGAGATATGAACATACGAATGTTAGAGCGAGCGCTCTAATATTAAAAACTATAATAATTAAGCGAAAATTGTGAAAATGTTTAAGGTTAAACGTAAGGTATGTTATAATCTACGCATTCACAGATGGCGCCAATTAAAATATTTTAGGTTTTTAATACTTTTTGCACGTTTGCAATATTTGAAAGCAAAGCGTGCAAAAAGTATTAAAAACGTAAAATAATTTAATTGGCGCCATCTGTGAATACGCAGATTATAACGTACGTGACGTTTAACCTTAACACGGTTCGTTTAAAATACACGAAAAATCTCGTGGAAAATGTCTGAAGTAGCATTTAATGAAACTCATTGATTTTTTCATACACATAACTTGAAAAATAACAGAAAAACGGCTTTATATTAAATTTCGGAGCATACTTCGGAGCGATTTTTTTCTATCAAACAGATTCCATATCGCACATAGTAGACTGTCTACTGTCTCGATTAGTTTCTCAGCAAATTGGTTTAACCGGTATTAAATCAATTTAGACACCTTCAAAAATTGACATTTAGAATCCTATAAATCAGTTGTCTCAAAGTGGTTTAACCACAGTTTCAAAATGGTCTTGTAAACCGAAACAGCTGTAACAAAAATACTTGCAGAACTTCATAATAACATTATTAAATTTAATTTTTTAAAATTAAATGCGATCTACGAATTGAACACAAAAACAATTACTCAGGTATTATGTTTATTCCGTGCGACACGTAATGGTAAATAAAATGCTTAGAAAATAGAACCACAATAAATGTAGGTATTACTTTTGTATCAATAATAACACGGTGCTCGAAATAAGTTATAATGCTTTGTAGGTTGTTATGCAATTATTTCAAATTGATTACCTTTACATAATATTATAAAGTGAGTGACATTATACTCGCAAATTTATTCCTGTCCAGTAATCCCACATTCCAATAGCCCCGTTTATCAAAATTAGTACGGACCGTTCGCTTGGAATGGTTGTGATGACGTTGCTACCGTATTACGCCGATGGGAGATTTATTACCCCACGTAATTCACTTCGCAAATTATTGTCTCGATTGCGTCTAATGGCAGTACGACATGTTGGCCGTAACTCGGTGATTGGAGTGGAAGGCCGCATGTTGGCTACAGAAAAAAATAAAAACGCATTTACGGCGTTTTTCTTGACATCAAATTGATCAAACCTGAATACGCATGAATCAAATACAGAAGTAAAAAAAAATATTATTAATTTGGGAGGCGGTTACGGGAACCACCGCTCCGGGAACTATTTGTTGGATAACCGTTACCCCTGCCACCCCAAGTAGTTTGCTAGGTTTGGTGACATAGCAGGGGTGCCCTGGTTCGTGGAGTGAGGTTTGTCCGGGTCTTGGCGGCGGATGCGTTTGTCCACCAGCTGCTTGGCAGGCCGGATCGGGAAACACCGGTTGAGTGAGACCTAACATAGACCTCTGGACTCTCTCAACCCATCGCCGTGCATCGCAATGGGAGGGATGGATTCCTACCCTCATACCTTTTTTCCTTCCCAAAACTTATTTTCCTTTCTTTCTCTTAAAAGACCCTCCACACAGCATCACCAAAGATGACATAGGCCTTGAGGGATTTTTGCCCAAAGCCTCCTGTGTGGAGCTAACGTAAAAAAAATAAATAACTAATTATTATAAATCACTAGCTGACCCGGAAAACGTTGTTCTGCCATATAAATTATTGCATGAAACGTCAAAATGACGCGACGCTTCTCGTGAATGACTTGCGTATGTAAGGATGAAAGTTCGATGAGGCGGACGTAGCGCCATCAACGACATAAATTATTCCGTTCTGTTTGAAATACGAACGACGATTAAATTTGTTCATACAAAAATACTAAAATCGCGATTAAAAAATGGGAGGTTCGCGATTAAGAAATGGGAGGGTGTGGGTAGGAGGGTGAAAATTTGGGGTTATAGGTATTTTTTGATGCCAAAAAAATGCAAAAAAAGTTTTGTCGAAAAAATAGATTTTTTTCTGGATAGGGACACCCTAATCACACCTAGCGGTATGAAATATACTTTACGATCTATTCTAATACTTACCAAATATACGTAAAAAAATTCATAAAAATCGGTCAAGCCGTTTCGGAGAATGGCGACCACATATACAGTGACACGAGATTTTTTTTTTTTTTTTTACATGAGCTCCACACAGGAGGCCCTGAGGAAAATAATTTTCCTCAGGGCCTATGTCATCTTTGGGGATGCTGTGTGTAGGGTTTTTTTAAGGAAAGGAAGGAGAGGAGAGTTCTGGGAAGGAAAAGGGTTTAAGGGGTGGGTAGGAATCTGGGGTTCAGTATGTCCTGGTCATCCGCCTCCAAGACCTAGACAAACCTCACCCCATGAACCCGGGCACCCCTGCTAAATCACCAAACGTAGCGAACCACTTGGGGTGATCTGTGGCAGAGGTGTTGGTTATCCAATAAAGGTTCCCGGGGCGGCGGTACCCATTCCCGCCTCCCAAATCAAATTATATACAGATATTAATAGAAAGTTTTGACTCCGAATTTGCAAACAAATTATCGTGCGACTTTTCCTGTAGCGATTTGTATCGGGAATATTTGTAATAGATCAAACAAACCGTTTTTAAGGCATTTAAAATTCTTACATATTAATTTTACATCTTTTCATTATAACACATCGATTGCAAGCCTACCGTCCTACTCATGAAGCTATCCGGTTGCATATTTCCAAAACCTATTCCTGTAGCGATTTATCATCGGGAATAATTGTAATAGATCAAACAAAATTAGGTTTTTAAAGCATTTAAAATACTTACATATTAATTTTATATCTTTTCATTATAACACATCGATCGCAAGCCTACCGCCCTACTCATGAAGCTATCCGGTTGCATATTTCCAAAACCTATTCCTGTAGCGATTTATCATCGGGAATAATTGTAATAGATCAAACAAAATTAGGTTTTTAAGACATTTAATATACGTACATATTAATTTTATATATTTTCATTAGAACACATCGATCGCCTGCCTACCTACCGTCCTACTCATGAAGCTATCCGGTTGCGTATTTCCAAAACCTATACCGGTTCAGTCGCGGCAGCGACAATTTACATTTTAAGTATACCTCCATATTGGTTATTTTTTATGACATTGCAAAATCAAAAATTGTTCTAAAATCTAGATGAAATAATCTTTCTAATGTGTTTATAAGAAATAAATTATTATTATTTTAATATTTAAATTTTGATATTATTCCCATATATTGTAAATACACCTCTATATAGATAATTCTTTATCACTTTGCAAAAACAAAAATTGTTCTAAATACTAGATAAAATAATCTTTCCAATGTGTGTATTAGAAATTAATAATTTTATTTCTAAATATTTAAATTTTGATATTGAAAATCTAAAGCGACTGAATCGGTATAGGTTTTGGAAATATGCTATCCGGTTAGCTCACCTACGCACATTGTTAGCTGGCTATCTAATACCAAAATGTTAATTCATCCCCGAGTCATTTAAATGGGATTGCGAAGAGATATGCGAGTACGAGTATGTATGTATTTCACACCAGCCAACCTGGGCAATGATAATTTATGTGACTGAAGATAATATTTCACCGCTAATTGATAAATCCGCCACGCCGATCGCTCGTGTGATTTATTGGGCGTCGTAATACATGTTTGCAGTTCGGGCCTGTTCTCTAATACGTACGCTTCGATATAGAAATAGTTCCTAGTACGGTACTGTTGTTAAATCTCCGTGTAACGATAAATCTTGTAGCAAGCGTGTTGCACACTCGTATATCCTGGAATGTTGATGGATTCAAACAAAATGTGATTATAATAATTATATAAAAAAAAAATGTGCCTTGAAATTCATGAAAAGTTTTATTTTACAGTATTTTAATCTTCAAGTATAAAAAAGCTGAAAAAAAGCTTTCCCCAAACATTTTCCATTAAAACGTTGAAAATTTTGGATAATTCAAAATTTTAAAAAATTCAGTCCTTTTATTTGAAGAATTTGCTAAAAAACCATAATTTCACTTTTTATCTCGTTCAAACAATTAAAAATTATTGCGGTGTCTTGTGGATCGGGTATTAATAACATCTATTAATGTTACAATGTTTATTGATTGCCAGGTTAATATGGAGAGAGCGCTCAATAGCGGGTACATCCCTTTTATACTTCCCATACTCGCTATCTCGCTCTCATGCCGTCACCCTCATACACATACGTCACAATTATTAAAAAACAATAATTTCCCTTAATTCCCTTGGAACTACAAATTTATTATTATAAAATAAACATGAATTATAAGTCGATAATTTATTCCTAAAATACCAGAATTTCAATAAATCGTCCTTTAAAAACTTTTTATCCGGCCAACCATTAGCTACGAACTCGATAATGCTCGCTATATTTACATCATTAATCGAAAACTGTTTCATCGTTTCCGCATTTAATGTTGTTTCTGACTCGATTATGTTCACAAACTCTGACTCAACCGTATTCACGTTTAAAGTATCAATATAATTTAAAAAATAATCGCTAGCATCAATATCGTCGCTACACACATCTAAATTATCCTTATTATTAATCGGCATTCGTGATAGAAATCCGCTTTGTTATCACCTGACTTAATATGCTCTATACTATAGTCAAAAGTCTGGAGTATTAGGGCGTACCTCTGCAGACGGTTAGCGGCCAGCACAGGTACTTGCTTATCCGTGTTCAAAATGTGTACTAACCATTTATTGTCGCAAGCCAAAACGAATTTATTGCCGTATAAATACTGAAAGAATTTCTTCAACCCAAAAATTATAGCACACGCTTCCTTATCTAAAATAGAGTACTTTAATTCTGTTTCTGACAATAATCGGCTAGCAAATGCGATAGGTCTCTCTAAACCATTATCATATACATGGCAAATCACCGCTGCTAACGCTTTTTCAGATGCGTCTGAAATAAGTTTAATTGGTAAATTAGGATCAAAATGCACTAAAATATTATCTGACGTCAGCAGTTTCTTAACTCGCTCAAACGCAATATTACATTCCTCAGACCACACATACTTTACTCCCCTTTTTAACAAGTTATACAATGGAGACAAAATACCTGAAATATTGTGAACAAAAGTTCTATAATAAGAAATAACCCCGAGTAAACTCCTAAGTTCCGAAACATTCCTCGGTATTGCCATTTGAGTAATCGCACAGATTTTATTTTCTAAAGGCATAACTCCTTTCCGCGAAATTCTAAAACCTAAATATTCTATCTCAGTTTCTAGAAAAGAACACTTATTTTCATTAATAGTTAACCCACAATCACTTAACTTGCTAAGTACAGATTCACAAATAGAAAATAATTCCTCTTCAGAATTTCCAAACAACAAAATATCATCTAGAAATATACGAACGTTACGAAGTCTACCGACTACCGCCTGAATAACTTGCATAAATATAGCCGGGCTTGTGGTCAAACCGAAAGGCAATACTTTATACCTGAATAAACCTACATGCGTACTTATCACACATAATTTTCTCGACTTCTCGTTTAACGAAATCTGACCAAAAGCATTACGCAAATCTATTTTCGCAAAAAATTTCGCACCATTTAAAGATGAAAAGATGATGATCTTCTATACGAGGCAATGGATATTTCAACTTCGCTAACATAGGGTTTAATGTGGTTTTAAAATCGGTACAAATTCTAATTGAACCGTCTTTCTTTTTTACAACAACAATCGGACTAGCCATATCACTTATTTCTACCTTTTCAATTATATCTTCACGTAACATCTTATTTAATTCCTCCTCTACCTTTCCATGTAAACTAAAAGGTAACGGTCTTGGATTTACAAACTTTGACCTGAACTCCGAAATAACTTCGATGTTAGCTTCATAACCTTTAAGCCTACCCGATTTTTCTGAAAACACATAAGCATATTTTTTCTTTAAACTATCACGAAAATTTAATTGATTATCACAACTAGTCTCACTGGTATTTACCGAATTTATTCCACTTAATCCGATACCGAAAACTTGTAAAAAATTTCTACCAACAATCGTAGAATTACCGTTTTTAATTATTATAAACTGCGTATCTACACTTTTATTTAAAAATAACACACTTAAATTAACTTTACCTACAATATTTAACCGTTTCCCGTCATATCCTGACAATTGAATATCGCATCTTTCCAATTCATAAGAAACAAAATCTTTTAAATACACTTCATATGGAATTGCATTAATTTCAGCGCCGGTGTCAACAATCGCTCGCAGAACAGTGTTACCAATAATGAGATCTACGAATATCGGTTCCGGCCCCGTGCCGTCATGCAACATAAAAACCGAATTTAATCGTTTATTCTTATTACCTACATTAATTTTACTGTTTTTACACACATTACTAGGATGACCCGATTTATTGCATCGATTACAAAAAATATTCTTCCAACAATCTTTCTGCAAATGATTCGTTTTTCCGCACAAAAAACATTTTTTTAATCCAATATTTACTGGCGTCTTACTACGCACTGCACTTTTAAATCTGATCGGACTATCCGACCTGGATTTACGGACAACATTACTATCCTTATGCACAACATTTAAATTCATATCAACTTTCTTAAAATTAACAACATGTTCCCATGAAGCTGCTAACTGAATGCATTCCGAAAAAGAAGTATTTACCCCCTCAACGAACAACTTATGTTTCAATTTTTCATTGAAAATTCCAATAATGAATATGTCTTTTAAACAAGGTTCCAGCCTCAATTCAAAATTGCACGTCAAACTCAGTCCTCGCAACCTAGCAGCGTAATCTTTAATAGATTCGTTAGCTAGCTGTTTACACTTATAAAATAACTCACGCGACTCGAAAATATTTTGAATAGGTTTGCAATGTGAATCAAATAATTTACATAAATCATCAAAAGAACAAACAGAAACCTTTTTAGGGAAACATAGATCACATAATAAAGAGAAAGTTTCTTCGGTGAGGCAACTCAGCAAAAATGCTCTTTTGCGTTCTTGTGATAACACTTTGTCATCATGTAAAATGAGGGCCTAATCCAGTCGTTCCTTGAACAATGACCAGTTTCCCGTTCTGTAACAGAACGTCCCCAAATTTTTACAAACACCCTCCATTGGGGGAAGAGCTGAAACAAAATAATCTAGACTACTTATCTCAGCACTTCCAAGAAGGCTACACTCCGAGGTCCACGTTCCACGTTCCACGTGCACGCCACCCAGAGCCGTAGATCACCGTCCCCGTCTGGCTCCGTCTCCCGACAGCTGCGGATCCAATCCCTCTTCTCCGAGGTCTTCCTTCCCAGACTGCAGCGACGGAAACCACGTCCCGGTTTCCGGCTAATCCACTCGATGATCCGATCCTAGACCTGATCCTTGATCCTTGTACCCCGTTACACGGTGTACCCTTGTGTATCCTTGACACGATCCTGTACCCCGTTACACGGTGTACCCAACGACAATAATCTTGCAAATTTGCCGTACCCACACACGCGTAATATTGCGTGTGGCTGCTCCAGATTCTTCTTAACGCGATCGCTCCTGCGATCGGCCAATCTCCTGACAATCTTTCAGATTTCGAAATCTACCGCGTAGATTCTTCCAATTTACGTAAAAATTTACGAACTACCGAGCTGCGCCAACTGTGGTGTCTTGTGGATGGGGTATTAATAACATCTATTAATGTTACAATGTTTATTGATTGCCAGGTTAATATGGAGAGAGCGCTCAATAGCGGGTACATCCCTTTTATACTTCCCATACTCGCTATCTCGCTATCTCGCTCTCATGCCGTCACCCTCATACACATACGTCACAATTATTAAAAAACGTAATAATATTTCCCCAGGAATAGTTGAAAAAACTGACGTTTTGGATTCATTTTTGCACAATTAAAACGTTGATTTCTCGAATTTATATTTACTTACACACGCATAAGGAATTTATATTATTAAATAACATTATTTTCTTGGGAGTTTTATTAAACTCACGTGGAAAAGTCAATTAGAAAACAATGTTTCAGAAATAACCTATCTTTAATAATAATATTTGGATGATTTTTACAGCGCCGTTTTTGTGAAAAATCACACAATTATACTAATATAATAGTGAATTGGTCATTGGAATAGAAATTATGTACAAAACATAATATAAATATCACAAGTCAAACCCGTAATTTCGCCGCGCGTGAAAAAAAAACATGGCGGATCCGCGCATGCGCAGATCTACCGAAGTTTAATGTTGCCAACATAATGATGACATTTTTATTAGGAATGTTCCAAAAAAGAAAATGTACAGTCTTTATACAATGTGCAACGAAAAACGCCATATACGTACAATACACTGCCACTCAGATCAACGGTACGTAAATATTTTTAAAAACAATAAATTACACAAAAAATTAAACTACATATGTTTACTTTGAAAGAGATTGGGAAATATTTTATTTGCTGTATTTTTTTTTATACAATCTCAATACGTTTTTCACTAAATCATTTCCCTCTACAGACAAATTGTTAGAGCTACTGCATCTTTTCGTTTATGCGCTGAAACAGATTTTATATCTCGCTAATGCATTTCTTAAAAACCTATAAATATTGCCAAGAGGTGGTAGTCAACCCAACTACCCACCCCTATACACATCTCTATACAAGCCACCCTCTCTCGGAACGAAGTGGTATTCTCAGAGGAATTGTAGTAGCGTTGGAAAGTCTGTCAGCGCATAAATTTCTTCTTATTTATGCCATATTATTGAGATTATTTTCCAACTTTATTTAATGCTTTTATTTTGATACCAGATTAAAAGACTATTCTGTGTAATAGCGTTGAAATAAAAATAAATCTCGTGGGGATGGGGTGTATGATCGTATAGGTATTATATTTTTATCGAGTCAATTCTTAATTTTATTTTATTTTGTCATTGTCAAACTGTGGTTACGCCACATTGGGTCGATACCGATTAAATCATCAAAAACCTTTTTTAACGATGTTCTTTAATTCATTTTGAAAATTAAATTTTATAATAAATTGAAAAAAAAAAACAGGGTGGCGGAACGCAGAAATTAAATTCATTAAAATATTTCATCTCTACGTGGCCTAAGGCGAGTTCGATAAACGCTATTATCGAGCAGCTGTCACAATAATAATTTACTAATTATAATCTAAGCCCATATCCATAAAACCCATTAAAAGCTTTGTCACATTACTACCAATTGGGCATATAGAGGGAATGAACGAGGAAAGGCGTGTAAGGAGAATATACGATGCAAATGTGAATGGTAGAAGAAGTCGGGGACACCCGAGGAAGACATGGCACTACCAAGTGAATCAGATACTTGAGTCGGGCCATGAAAAGAGTCGGAATAATAGAAGAGCATGTATGAGACGATGTATAAATGTGAACGAGGCAAGGAGTGTGTACCAAGATCGAGTTTTTGGCGGTCCGTCCTCTCTGCCTACCCCTGCGGGGAAACGACGTGATGGACAGTCAGTCAGTCAGTCACATTACTATTTTTTTACATTAGCTGCACACAGGAGGACTTGAGTAAATATAATTTCCCTCAGGGCCTCTAGTATCGTTGGGAATGCTGTGTGAATGGTTTTTTTTAGGGAAAGGAAGTTCTGGGAATAAAAGTATATTAGGGGTGGGCAGGAATCTGGGGATCAGTGTGTACAGGAGAGACGGATGTACGAATCTATCCCTCCCGCTGCGGCGCAAGGCCATGAGTCGAGGGAGTCGGGCTAAAGTGGTCAGAAAGTATCCCAACCATTATCTCCCGATCCGGTCCGCCACACAGTACGCGGGCAAATAGATTTGCCGCCCATGACCTACCTGCAAACCTGCAACTAAATTATTAATATTGTCGTATTCATAATAAGGAACTACTGTCCAATTTATTATTTTTTTATGATTACCTTCTAACTTAAATAACTGCATATTTATTTTTATTTTAAGAGTTAGTTTTAATAGTTAAAATCATTGTCAGGTTTTAATTTTTCAAGTTCCCCGAAAACCACCGTACGTGTAGTGAATCGTGCGACGTCATCACTCCCGAAAAGTTACTATAAGATCGGGCAATCAGCTGTTCAACTGGCGCCATTTTGAAATCTAGAGTTCGAAGTATTCTCCCTAGAGTAGCATTACTATTGTTTTTGTGCAGAGTTTTTGAATATTTTCAATAATAGAGATAAACTAATAAGAGGTACCTTTATTTTTGAAACTGAATTAGTTCGGCCTAAATAATGTTTCAATAAACACGACAGTTAAATCTCTACAAACAGTATGTAAATAAACGAATAAGATGAAACGTTGTTAATACGATGGCTTGTGTCATATCTACGTTCCCATACAATGACTTTACGGTGTTCAGTGACGTCACCACTAAACATTTCAATAATACCAACTTGACGGCGTGTTTCTATGACCCGATTAAAAATGGCCTCTTAAATATTTTTTTTAAAAAACTCTGTGTTTAATATTACTAAATAAAACTTATATATTCAGAATCGGCGTTTATTGGTCTGCGTGAACATATTTTTTTAAAGCCATAATATTTTTCACTGGAGTTCCTTATTGCATGTTTGGTATAAAGCGTGGACCCTAGAAATTAACGAAATTAATCGTTAACATGAACCCTAACAAATTAAAACAAAAGAAAAACACATTTCAATTATAAAATAAATACCCGAAAAAAAACATTGTGCAGGTAAGTACTCGTAAGTAATCGTTTGACTTAATTCTTGACACGATCAGTTCCAATTTTAAAAATGCCTCTATAACCCTTATAGGACCCTTAAATTTGTTTTTACGATAATATAACATTACCAGCCACACGCAGGACGTTATGGAGCGTGCGTGGCGGATTAAAGCCGAAAGTAAACCGAGATTAGTATTTTTGATTGGGAAGGTACAAAGATATTGAAATTCAAGTCGATTCTCCAAGAAATACTTTGAGTATTCATTGTCTTAAGAATACTTCTGATTCCATTAGCGTCGTTACGGAAGCTGTTCTCATTCATTATTCCTGTTTCATAAATCTCTTATTCCTGTCTTTGGCTTCCGGCATCGTAATGATATATTATTTCATACATACCGCTACCGGTAAGTAGGTATCTAATATCTATCTGTTGCAGGAACCGTGGACTGAAAAGATTCGAGATTTATTATTTCAGTATTCTGTCGCCTTGTTTTGATATATTTCTTTTTTTTCTGCCACTGTGTTGTGTAAATGTGTAATATATTGCTTCTTGTGAACAATATACGTTAGTAGCTATCAACAACACGAACATATCCTACATTTCTGGTAATAATAAGAGTTTTCACTGGTTACATGACAACTCAACAAAGTGGCATTTCAACACCCCTTTGAATTACCATTAAAAGGGTTGAAATTATTATTTTTTTAAAAACCCAAAACCTTTATTTAACATTTTACATTATTTCCGCATAGGAGGCCCTGAGGAAAAATTAACAACAAAAATTAGTAACATCTTAGGGTAACCTGTGTGGAGGGTCTTTTTAGGAAAGGAAGGAAAGAAAGTTCTGGGAAAAAAATTTCGAGGGGTGGGTAGGAATTTGGGGGTCTCAGTATTTCCAGGAGTGATGAACTTATGAATCTAACCCTGCCACTGCGGTAAGGCGATATTCCGATGGAGTCCTGCTGGAAATATCAAAAGGTCTTCCTCAACCAGACTCTTAGAGTCATTGGACAGACGCATCCCCTGCCAAGATGCGGAAAAACCTCACCCCATGAACCCGGGCACCACTGCTAAGTTACCGAACACAGCGAATCACTTGGGTTGACCTATGGCAGAGGTATTGGTTATCTAATAAATGATTCCTGGAGCGGCTGTATCCATTCCCGCCTTCCAAATTGAACCTAACCTAACGTAACCTATTTAACCAATTTTTTTAAATAACTTTTCAAAGGTGTGATAAAGGTGTACATTATAGAGTTATCCGTTTACCGTTTTCACTTATGACAGCAGAATAACACCATCTAAAACATGCGAACACCTCAACACAGGTTCTCCTAGTGAGAGGTGTTCACAATACACTATTAGGTACTAACCCATTTACAAACAGTAACTGATTGTTAACATTTTTGTATTACTGGTGCTTACTATAGATATCTATGTATTTAGCGAGCATTGGATGTTTTCGAAAGGAAAATTTTGAGGCGTATCTTCGGACCGGTTTCAGAAAATGGTTTTTGGTGCAGACATTATAACAATGGGCCATATACTCTGTTTAAGGATCTAAACGTCGAAAAATTCATAAAACTGGGAAGACTTCGGTGGCTGGGTCATGTAGGGAGAATGACCGAGCATCAAGCACCAAAGTCCCAGAACTCAAGACCGACAGGACGAAGGAGTCTGGGAAGACCAAGTTTAAGATGGAGCGACAACGACCTCAAAGATATATCCACCTTGGAGATTGTAAACTGGAGAGAGCTGGCACAAAACCGTGATGAGTGGAGGAAGACTCTTGAGGAGGCCAAGACCCACCAGGAGTTGTAGAGCCAAGAGTGATGACGATGATGATAACTATAGATATGTAAACTGTAAATATCTGTGAACTGTAAGAACAAAAATACAAATAAATAATATGATATAAAATCTGAACATAATAATTTACTGAGCTATAAAGTGCATTATTTTTGTTAGTGATGATATTTAATTAGGCGAATACCTATAAAAGATTTCACCATATTATTTAAGGTAACTTGTATCTACTTATTCAGGCTTCGCCCAAATACTTTTATAGGAAACTTTTTCCTAATAGAAGAGTTGAAAATCAATATAATTTCGCTTTCTTTTATTTTTTTCTGTATTTTCAAGTTCAAGTTTAAAATAACTTAAATATTGAAAATTATTTTTTTATTATTTACCCAGTAAATCAATATAAAAATATTCGCAATTTTATGAGATTTAAGTTATTTTTTGAGGCACATAAGAACTAATTTATATTCTAATTCATAGTTGAGAAAATCAAATTCTGATAAAATGAGAACATTAATTGTTTCAACATTAATTAAAGTGCACATTTTCTTCCTGAATTAACCCAATTGCCATAAATTACCGAATGACAGAGCACTCTTAAATATGCATTTCCCTGAGCGACGATTCAATAAATCTTCCTCCCTTGGGGAGGTGATTGTGGAACGTGCTCTCCTGGTAGAAAAGTTTCCAATTTATTTATGGATTTACATTATTTAATTCACAAAGAATTGTACAAATCGAATTTCCATTAAGAACTATCAATATAAGAGTACCTGCATAGTGCAAGGTGTGAATCCTAAGGCACGTATTTATATTTTGGGACTTGGCGAAAAGAAATGAGGACCCGTGACTTCGGAAAATCACTAACTAAATGTATTCCAATAAACGTAAGAAATAATAATGAGAATCATAATTACAATTAGATAATGTCATTACTTAAGAGCGTTTAACCAGCCAGCGGACGAAAATCCACATTTCGCCGAAAGTTGTTCTTACGATCGTGCAGGGCGGTTACAATGAGAAAGATTAATTATTCTCCGTACCAGCTTTTTTAAATTATAACTAAATATCGAATTTATTTCAATCCAAATTAGCTTTAATTTATACCTTCATCCAAAAATGCTGAAAGGCGTGATGATAAAAGTATTAAAATAATGTACCTACTTTTTGTAGTTATTTTTTGATTATAAGTATTTATCATTTTGCAATAATGTCTAAATTTAATAAGAATGTTAAAAAAATCTGAAATATATTAGTTTGTAAGTGCGCAAATAAATACACAAACGGACCAATTTTCGTCAAGAAACACATGTACGTACATATTTTTTAATGATTTTATTGAAACTAAAATTAAAATTCTAAAACATACGTTTGCTAGATAATGTATTGATTTATTTTACTGCATGATTTTATTATTTGAAATGGGTGTGGTATAATACAAAAACTTTTTTGAAAATTGAACAAATCTGCCAACGACCTATGGAATAACCTTATTATAAGTACTAAAAATAAAAAAAAATTCTCAAAATTTATGCGAATGCTAGATAAAAGAACAATCGTTCGAAATCCATTTATAATTTTTTGTGGAAAAGAGTCAATACGTCTAAAATCTTTTTTGAAAATGACGTATTTCCGGTTTTCTCTGATAATGCCCTCTTAATTAGTTAGTTTCCATTTATAGAAAAATAATACAAATAATATTTGATAAATATTCCTCTCATTCACTTTATTTGTATAACATTTTTTGGTATCAGAAAAAAGAAGATAAGTAGATCACGAAAATATTACTTTTTTTTTTTGATTACCTATTTCCAAATCTACAACTCATTTTCATAAAAACGCAGCTGAACATTCGAGTGGAGAAATATTCTTTTTCGTGATTCAGTGAGTTATTTTTTTATTTGCGGCTTTAATATATTATCATTTTAAATTTTTAGTTGGTGTTCTCATTATTCTCATCATCGGGGGGGGGGGGGACGGAAAAACGTTACGGCGCGTTACATGGGGGGGTCAAAAGTCTTCAAAAATTGCGTTACGTAATACTTAAACGTTACGTTACGTAATACTTGCATTCCCATGAGATATCAAAACTCATTAAGGAATCGCCAATTGGTACTTTTGAAAATAACCCAACCCAATATGCAGACACAATATATGAAGAAAAATTTTACAAAACATATCACGGAAGCAGCATACAGACACGACATATGAAGAATCACTTTACAAATATTTCACAGAAACATGTCTTATAAAATTTTATGAATTATTATAACCACTCATTTGATTTATGTACTGTTGGTGTCAAAAAGTTAAAATAAAGTATCCTCCATGATGGACTATAGAAATGCATAAAAAAACAAAATCAAGAAAATACAATAAAAGGTACGGACTCAAAAATATACAGACCTAATACAAGATGTTTACATACAAAATACATAACAAGATTTAAAAAAGATATAAACTGCGCCCACCATATCTGGATATTGGATATATATTTTTTTAGATGAGCTCCACACAGGAGACCCTGAGGAAAATAATTTCCCTGAGGGCCTGTGTCATCTTTGGGGATACTGTGTGGTGGGGTTTTTTTAGGGAAAGTAAGGAGAGGAGAGTTCTGAGAAGGAAAAGGGTTTAAGGGGTTAGTAGGAATCTGGGGTTCAGTGTGTCCTGGTCGTCCACCTCCAAGACCTGGACAAACCTCCCGAGCACCCCAACTAAATCACCAAACGTAGCGAACCACTTGGGGTGACAGAAGTGTTGGTTATCCAATAAAGGTTCCCGGGCGGCGGTACCCATTCCCGCCTCTCAAATTGGATATGAACTTATATGGAATTGAACTCCTCACTGCGGTTTAAAGCCAATGATTTCCCGTCTGCCCGATTTTTTTAGGTTTTATAAAAATAAAATTTAAATCGTTAAATTTTTAAGTCTGAAAATTCACCTAACCAAATTTGGGTATCTATAGCTTTAGTGATTAAACAAAGTAACTCTTCGTAGTAAAAAAATAGGATTGCTGAAATATTATCTACAATGTGACTTCTTAACAATGAAGGCATATTAAGGTGTTTTATACGCCAATAAGTATGTAATACTGATGCCAAAACTTCAACAGTGATAATGTAAAAAGAACCCATCTATTCCCATTTGTTTGGCACTTTAAAAGCTCATGGGTGGAGCCGGCGCAAATACCCGATCGTTTAAGTGTTTAAAGTATCGCAGGAAGCTTTTTCGCGTTTCCAAACATGGCAATAAATTCCTTACTCCATTCGGAATCAAATAATAATATTGTTGGGCTTCCTTGCATGACGCTACAAATTTTAAAACGTTTGACACATGCTTTTAAGAACTACACCCCCTCTATTGTTGGCACAACATACTTTAAAATGGCATTTTGTGGGATACTGTTCCACACTGCAAAGAATTTTCTATGCAGTTTCTTCGGAAATATATTTCCCTGAATGGTTCGGGTCTGCACTATTGAAATATGTTTTTATTTCAATTTATTGCGGCATGGCTTTTGTATAAAGTTCAGTGCCTAGATGTTATGAGATTATATTGTATAGTCTGTCAAATAACAGTAGAAAATATAAAAAATTGAACTACAAAATTTTTAGACTGGCAACACCAATTTAACTGTCAAATATTCTTTTAAAGTGAAATGTCACTGAATGTGTAGAACACAGTAAACCACATTTAAAAAAACATTTTTGGCTCATGACATAAATTTGATTAAAAGGTGTTTCAAAAAGCGATTTGCTTTCATTTAATTTAACATAAATTTGAATTTAACAGTAGATAGAAAGGAAGAATCACTAACGGTGAGTTTAGTTACATTACTTTTAGATTTGAATGAGTTAAATATATTCAGATCTAAAATTAGAGACACGATCTAAAGCCCGGGCAACGCTAGGTACTTAAGCTAGTATTAAATAAAAGTGAGCAATTTCTAAACTGTGCTTTATATTTCATTTCGTTATAGTTATTCTTCATTATATTAACACAAAATTGCAAAGGTATAATAATAATATACCTATACGCAATTCTAATTTTGAGATCGGCGGGTATCTATACTGCAATGAAAAAATATTTTTTCCACTATTATGCCTTTTTAATTTTTTATAAAAATGTAGGTTACACAGCTTTACTTTAACACCATGAGTTATGTGTTTAGTATTGCCATTTGAACAACAGTGGCGCCCTCATATATTTTCTACTCTTTTTTGACAGACTATACTAAAATAATAAATATGTATCTTTTATTTCTTACCATTTCTTCGCAATGTTACCTAACCTAACAGTTTAATTCCGGTATGATCTGTTGCACTAACAATCGACGATAAATAATTAACGTTTTTTATTTAATTTTTTAAATAACTTTTGAAAGTTATACACATCAATGTAATGTTTAATAATTGGCGAAGATAATATTAATAATTCTAATAAAACATGAAACAAAAGCGACAAAGAAAATAAATAAACGATAAATGTCGCATCTGGGGATTGAACCCAGGACCTCTGTCTTATCGGGTCAGCCCTCTATCTCTGAGCTTCCTGATTATTTTGCGTCATTGTTAGATGTTTAAAAAAATGCGATCGATATAAAAGACGTTTAGACCATTATTACAAGTTTAGTTTAGATTGATTAAAAATGCCTTCTTCTGCAAGGATTACACATTTTTGATTTTCTTTACTCTCCACGTCGATGATTTGATTTTGGTAACGTCTACAAATAATCTAAAGACCGAAGTTTTTTTTTTTTTTTTTTACAGTGAATACCGCACAAGAATCTCAACTGCTCCCGTCTGGAGCCAGTGAGACTATGGCATCCCCAAAATGGGGTATGTTGTGAGGCTGAAGGTAGTGGGGAGGGGAAGGAGGTGGGGAAGAGGAAGGTTGGGAAGTACCTGGCTATTCAGATCTGGTCACTAAACACGGCTAAAGCCATTTTCAAGCAACGTTTCAATTCTGAATGGTGGTCTTACACCAGGGCGATACTAATAGTATCTTCCACTCTGGAACATGCCGCAAATATACTATATATTATTTTAAATGAATTAATTGTGAAATAACACAAATTAATCAAATAAAATTTATTTGCGCATGCCGGGTTCGAACCCGCGACCTCCGGAATGTGAGTCAAGAGTCTTAGCCACTGGACTACGGAGGTCGTCAATTCCAAGTAGGCACTCATCTCCTTTTGAAGGATACGAAATATCTGATGACTTATTAAAATCGGTCATAGGAAGTTTCAAATTATGGAGAACAGCTATCTGCAATGAAGTACCAGTTATTAATCTACGAGTGGGATACCTACCAGAAAGACATATAGTATACTAGCTGACCCGGCCATACGTTGCTGTGGCTAATAAAACACTTTGTAAAATCCAACCTTTGTAACCACCGCCGTCTTTGAGTTTATCGCGAAGAGATAGACAGATGCCGCGGAGGACTTTAATTTATAATACATAGAGATGGTGTGAAAGATTATAAGATTGACTTCGACGACCTATGTCAGTTCGTCTTTTCCTTGGCATATTAAAACAGTAAATAAAGTTCTCACGCTCTGACAAAATGATGATGAAGAGTTTAAATGGTAACAGAATGACAGGTAACGTTTGACAGAAGACTGAAATATGACAATCAGAATTCATTTTTTTTTGCATTCCAATTCTAAATTACGTTGTGCTTCTGAAAGTAGGTAGAACAGTAGAACTGTTTATATGAGAAAATGAAATTGTTGTTTTAAATATCTTCCTCACAATTTTTCCATATTATCTCACCGTTTAAACCTTCCCTGGACTACGACAAACATTTCAAAACCAAAATCACCTAAATCGGCCCAGCCGTTCTCGAGTTTTAGCGAGACACACGAACAGCAATTGATAAGAATAATAAGATAAGAAGATAGAATGGTATAGTAAGCTATCCGTAAAAGATAGATATATGCCTTCGCGGACTTTTTTATAGATCTATAAAAGAGGAATATCCCACCATATATTGTTTTGTTATATCCCAAAAGGATTAGGCAACGTTTTTGATGAAAGCTACCAGGCTGCTTGACTTTTTCCGACACTTCTAACAATTATCGTTATGTTTCAACCAATTTACACAAATCCTTGACAAATTACATACCTAAACCTTCCTCACGAAACACTCTATTGGTGAAAACCGCATGAAAATCCGTTCAGTAGTTTTCGAGTTTATCGCGAACAGACAGACAGACAGACAGACGGCACGGGGGACTTTATTTTATAATATGTAGAGATAGAGATGTAGAGATTTGAAAGAGTATTTACAAAGTAAACTAAAAAGAGATGAAATGATACATATTCTGGTGTTTGCATGGTAAAGCCATGTAAACCATAATTATGTATACGAATGAGGTGCTCCAAAAACAATGCAAAGCCGTCTGCTAACTTGTATTACGAAAGTGACAAATAGATGATTTGCACGTGCAGAAAGTATGCACGAAAATTGCGGTTCTAATGCATGTATGATTAACATGAGTGAATTGATAAAGAAGATGTGGACGCCCAAGGAAGATGCTAATTTAATACTTATTTCGGGTCATGTCAAAAGTCGGAATAAGATACGGAGTTGGGGCAGTTTTCCGTCCTCTTTGCATAACCCATAAGTGAAAATACTCATTAATATTTTTTCATTGAAGAAGAAGACAATAATAATAAATCTAAATAAAACATGAAACAAAACAAGACCCAGAAAACAATGCTCTGTCCATATAAGTTATTCATATAACTCAATAGTTTAGTGTTTAGAACGTTCTACGGCAAGACGAAGGTTCTGCGTTCGATACCCAGTTGCGACCGATACCTTTTTTATTTTCTATGTCTTTTTTTTCATATTTCGCTTAGATTTATTAATATAAAGTTCTTCTTAAATGATTAAATATTACGTTGATGTGTATATAACCTTCGAAATTTATTCCAATAAATGGAATACAAATATTTCTTATTATTTTTTAATTTATAAACTAACGTTTAGACAAGATTTTTATGCATAGCACAAAGGGTAACAATTATTATAAGCAATAATTATCAGCCTGAAACACTCATCTGCATTAAAAATCTTCCGAGAAAAGATACTTGCCGCCAACGGAACTTGAACCCGTGTCCTTCTGATTGCCGGTCAGCTGCTCTACCCTAATACCTAAGCCGCCATAGCTCAGTGGTCAAGAGCAGCTGACCGGCAATCAGAAGGACACGGGTTCAAGTCCCGTTGGCGGCAAGTATCTTTTCTCGGAAGATTTTTCAATGTAGATGAGTGTTTCAGGCTGATAATTATTGCTTATAATAATTGTTACAAATATTTCTCTTGTAAACAATCATAGATGTTTTTTTTTTGTGGGCATATTTACATCAGAGACCCCACGAAGTCTTGATCATTATTTACTTGCCCAATTACGAGAATATAGTAAGCTTTTACCATTACAAATATCTGTCTTCCAATATCTGTTTGCAGTCAGTTTAATTACCTTCCAGATATAAGGTAGGAAATGTAATGCCTTTAATATGCGACAAATCCATTCAGCAGTAACTGAATGCAGAGCATACTGAGAATACCCTCGGCGAATGCATTTAATATGTGATGCATATTCCTGCTCAAAGGCCATAAAACACAAACCAAGTGAAACGTTACGATTATGGTCGAGGAGGGAGGCTGATACGGCTCTGTCAACCCTCTGTGGAGGCTGTACAAGGTACAACTACCCCATACAAGTGTAAGGGGGTGGGGGTTGATAATACGGGGAATACAGAATATGTGGGGACGGTGGAGGCTCGGGGAAGTGAGTATGTAGCTACTAAGGAGATAATTGATTTGCGGAATGTTAGCGAAAGCAGTTATGTCTGATGGAATTTGGTAAAACAGGCGATACCGTCAAGCGGGTTTTATTTATTTGTGCACGTCTGGGGCTTTCACAATTACGTGATAATTTTCTGTTAACATGTAGATGCACATATTGAAATAATTTATTATATGCAGTTGCAGTTATATAAATATATACAAATGAATACCACCGTCAAAAGTGGAAATCTTATAAAAAATTTACACATTTTTTACCAACTCATCCGTAAACAGAATCTTTAAGTTTGCCTGAAACGTCTGTTGAACAAATAATACAAATCTGGCTTAGAAACGAGTAGTTATAGGTTACCCCAAGAGGTTCATTACATTTGGTGATTTAGCAGGGACGCCTATGTTTTATGGGATGAGGTTTGTCTAGCTCTCGGTGGCGAACGCTTTTTCTCACCTGCTACATTCAGGGCCAGTGGTAAACACGATCGGTAGAGACTATTTGAGGGAGTCCTAACTCAGACCTCTCCAGCCGGACTCTCTCGATCTATTGCCTTGCATTGCGGTGGGAGGGAGGGATTCACACATCCATCACGACCTCCGTAGTCCAGTGGGTAAGACTCTTGACTCACAATCCGGAGGTCGCGGGTTCGAACCCGGCATGCGCAAATAAATTTTATTTGTTTAATTTGTGTTATTTCACAATTAATTCATTTAAAATAATATATAGTATATTTGCGGCATGTTCCAGAGTGGAAGATACTATCAGTATCGCCCTGGTGTAAGACCACCATTCAGAATTGAAACGTTGCTTGAAAATGGCTTTAGCCGTGTTTAGTGACCAGATCTGAATAGCCAGGTACTTCCCAACCTTCCTCTTCCCCACCTCCTTCCCCTCCCCCATACCTTCAGCCTCACAACATACCCCAATTGGGGATGCCATAGTCTCACTGGCTCCAGACGGGAGCAGTTGAGATTCTTGTGCAGTATTCACTGTAAAAAAAAAATCACTCCTGGACACATTGACTGCCAGTTTCCCACCCAGCCCTCTGACATTTTTCCTTCCCACGACTTCCTCTCCTTCCTTTCCCTAAAAGAACCTCCACACAATGTCTCCAAGGATGACATAGGCCCTGAGGGATTTTTTTTTCTCATGGCCACCTGTGTGGAGCTAATGTAAAAATATTTATTTCCAAGTTTCCGATGCCTTTAAAAATAATAATTTGGGAGTTTTAAAGTCACGATATAAATTTGTTAATAACAATTAATTTAAAATATACCTACGGATACAATGCCACAAAAATATTACAAACTTTAGATTATAATTTTTTTTTATTAAAGTCGTTTTTTATTGCACTTTCAACACCTGAAAAACAAAAAACATACTAACCAAAACCACTTTTAAATAAAAGGTCCAAGCTTAAGCATGTACCCCTAGATGGCCCAGACCGAGGAATGAATAATAGGTAGGTAGGTACACCATTCATATTTCTTACAAAGCAAAGGGCTGTTTCACACTTCCACCCCCACAGTGTGTTATTCAGATTGATCAAGTGCCCAAATAATATGTCACAGGCCCTTGCCCTTCCTCGGCCCTTTGGTCCAGCGAGGACAATAGATGTTTTAAGATGAACCAATGAAATGGCAGATATTGTGAACCTATTGCTTGCGAGCCCTATGTTGTTCCGAAAATTATAAAAGGTTTTTGAACTGCAATTTTTGTTAAAAATCATTTAATTTAGCTTCCACCCAAGTTTAGCATGGATTCGATCAAAATTATAGCTGGGATCATCTAAGGCGCTTTTTAAAAAATAATTATAATACATACGAAAATATAAGAAAATGTGATTTCTTGATGAAAATTACCTTAAGGATGCTTAGAAGTGTTTAGTCAAATTACCCAAATAAATTGATGTGGCACACCCCACAGGCGAACCTCGCAACATATTTTTTTTATTTATTGCCATAGAAGTCTGGAGTTGGGGCTACTTTTAGAAACGACAAGGAGCTCCCTGGCACGATTACATCGATAACTTTATAATATCGGATAGGCGTAACTTCCGATGATTTCATATCGATATCACGAGCACGATTTCACAGTTAACAGCCGAACCGATATTCATATAGAATAAATAAGAAATCGATTTATGCCGGCAATATTGAAGTAATTTTTTATGAATTGACACTACGAAATGTTGAACGTCATATAATTACACTAAAAGGTTTATAAATTTTCAATGTTGAATTGAAATACTAACCTAAATGTGCAGTGACAGTCCGCATTCACTTTTTGACACTAAACGGGAGTTATTTAGTTGATGAGGTCTTTATTCATATTTCAACCATTTTCGTTTTTCAAAAAACGAACGGAATAAATTGATTTTGTCTTAATGCTTTATTTAAGTCTTTAATTTCGAAGAGCTTCGTTAGTTCAATACGTTCATTAAATAAGCCAGTAATTTTGCATAACGAACGACATTATTAATAAATATATGTGTATATTGATAGTTAACCGAAACTTATCTGATACTGTGGATATAATTTATCAATCGTTGGTCGGAATACCTGTTAACAATCGTATACCGTGCTCGCAAATATTGATAACTGACCATAGATCATGGATTTTGTCAATATTGTATTGATAAAAGGTTTTACCGATCGACCATACTAAAACTCCTGGTTCGCGATCGAAATTTTGTTTAAAATGACTTTATGTGATTCCCATTGGCACTCTCCTACTTCTTATCCACCTCGACCTTGACAATGGGGCTTTTTTTTAAATATATTTTAACACCATCATTTATTACATTGTATGACATTTTAGGCTTGCACAAATGATTGTAATGAATGTTCTAAATTCTTAAATTTATACTATAAATCGAGTTTTTTTTTCAGATTTCCGTGTGCCAAGTTATCTACCCCTGTAAGGGATGTAAAGATGTAAGGGCATTATTCTCAAGTTTGAGGAAGGGCTGGACAAACGTTTGAGATGACAAATGTCCGGTGGGTCACGTACAGGGTCCAGCCCAGGGCTTTTCCCGAATTTTCAAGATCAATGCATCCATTATTGTAGGTTCGAAAATACAAAGGGTGGTCTATAGTGGTTTGTAAAAGTTTTTAATGGGGGCCATGACATAATATTGCCGATGTACCTTCATTTCAAATTTATTTGATATTAATTTTATTATACATTTATTTTGTAGCGCTGTACTAATCAGCAAAATATTATTAATATTATTTGTAACTTTCTTTCACTGTTGTATTGAAAGATCCTCTATAAGATAATATAATTATTTTGTTAGGTAAGTTGACAGTCATCCTATCGTATCGTATCGTCGTAGAAGTTTATTGAAAACCTTACCCAAACCATGAAGTTAAAACATAGAAGTAGAAGGTCAGGGGATCGAATCCCGGCGTGGCAAATAAATTTTATTTGATTAATTTATGTTATTTCACAATTTATTCATTTAAAATAATACATGTATATTTGCGGCACGTTCCAGAGCGGAAGATACTCTCAATACCGCCCTGTTGTAGGACCACCATTCAGAATTAAAACATTGCTTGAAATGGCTTTAACCGTGTTTGGTGGCCAGATCTGAATAGCCAGGTACTTCCCCACCTTCCTCTTCCCTATCTCCTTCCCCTCCCTACTACCCTCAGCCTCACAACATATCCCAATTGGGGATGCCATAGTCCCACTGACTCCACACGGGAGTAGTTGGGACTCTTGTGCGGTTTTCAGGTTAAAAAAAAAAAAAAATAGATGTCTCTGAAAAATTATCCAAAATATAGTCCCTCTCTGCACAGGATCTGCATATATATATATATATTTATATATATATATATATATATATATATATCTATACCTAACATGTTTCATATAAAAATGAAAAAAATATAGAGTTTCTAAATAAATAAAAAAAATGAAAATTAGATATATTTAATTAAGGGGGTTTTTCACCATCCTCCCAATAGCTTATCCATACACATAATGAATATTTTGGATTAATTCTACAGGATTTATTTATTTAAAAAGTCTGAGTTTACTATTCGGTACTTGAACCTATGAACAATGGCTACATATAGGATAAATTAGCCGAAGTTTTTTCCTGTTGCTAGTATTTATTTGTTTTTTTATTAATATTCGTTATGTGTATGGATAAGCTATTGGGAGGATGGTGAGAAACCCCCAATATATTATAATTTGAGAATTTACTCGTAAAGTTTAGAAAATTTAAATAAATAAAATATATCTTCTATGGACTCGTGTATATAATCTGTAAATTACCACTTTCATGGTTCATTAACATTCCAGAATATGAATGAATTTTGTCTAAATAAAATGCACAGGTATTGTGAAAAATGCGTTTAGGCCTCAAAAAATTTGAATTTATTTTAGTATATTTATAGGGTTTTTCACCATCCTCTTGATAGCAAAAGCACTGAACCTACATGAAGGAAAACGTATTTTCGATTTACGATTTATTTATTTTTAAAGTACAAAGTTTACTACTCTAACAGAGGCTGTACATCGGATAAGTTAGCCTAGTTTTCTATCTATTGGGTAAATATATTTATTATCAGGACCGGTCCAGATCCAACGGTGCCTGACTTTTAACGACCTCAAGGGCGCTTTGTTAGGTGTTGGAAATTATCAGTGCCTTGAAAGCTTTACGCCTGGGCTGACTATTCCAATTGCGCTTACACGGGGCTTGCCCTGTTTGTTTTAATTTATGATGTATCATATAATAGTTACTTTGACAGCTTATCGAGAGGACGGTGAAATATCCACTTAGTCCTTATACTTGTACTTGTACTTGTATAAATCATAAAAAATGAAACCGCTCCTTCAAATAATGTCTTTTCTGAAATCGGAAACGTCCGAGATTAATACTACGGAACAAATAAAACTAAATTTACGACTTAAAAATGATGCATAAGTACATGTAGGTAATATTCCTTTCTTTTCAACTTTAAAAAATGCTGACGCATAATTTTCAACGAATTTTCATCCATTCCGCTGCCCCCTGCAACCCTTTGCGAATAAATCTCAGAACAAAAAACCCTTCGGACAGTCACGTGGAAGGGTGAATGCAAAAATACTAAAAATGTCAAATCCGGCCCCTGATATTCGCCATGCAACATTTCTTAGTGGAGAATAAAATTTATGTATTATTCATACGTTTTTGCTCCGATAGATGTCGTCGGTAGTCTGACATTAGATGCGGTTGGCTTACTCTTAGGTTCAGGAAATGCCTCTGGGCGCCATACAACATGCTCACTTCCGAACTTTATGCTAATATAAATGCGCGGTAGATGGATAAAGGATGTCTGCGATTGTTTTGACAGATGCCTGGCATTGTTTTTACTTGAAAATACTAAATTCAGCAATATGATGACGAGTTAAAATGAATTGCTTTGACAAATGTCACGTATTATTTTGTTAATGATTATGTGTAAATTTCGTTCTTATAAAATATGCGTATCGGCGTACAATTTAGTTAGTATCGGACGTAATGGCTTGAAATGTTTTTACTGATAAGAAACTTCGAACTAGGACACCGAATACAGGAAGACAAAACATTCCTGGAAACGTAATATAATACTCGTAGGCAAATAAACAATGAAAAATTTCACTGGTTTCATGGTAACAAAAATATTATGATAGTAAAAATTAAATTAAGAAAAAACATGTTCATTAGGTACCTACTAATTGGAAGTCCAGACGTCCCAGGACGCATATTTCCAAAACAATACCGATTCAAAAATTATTTAAATATACCTCTACATTGATTATTTTTTATCACATTGCAAAAACAAAAATTGTTCTGAAATCTAGATAAAATAATCGCTCTGACGTATTTATTAGAAATTAATAATTTTATTTCTAAATATTTAAATTTTAATATTATTCCCATATATTGTAAATACACCCCTACATTGATCATTTTTTATCACATTGCAAAAACAAAAATCGTTCAAAAATCTAGATAAAATAATCTTTCTGACGTGTTTATTAGAAATTAATTATTTTATTTCTAAATATTTAAATTTTAATATTATTCCCGTATATTGTAAATACACCTCCACATTGATAATTTTTTATCACTTTGCAAAAACAAAAATTGTTCTAAAATCTAGATAAAATAATCTTTCCAGTGAGTATATTAGAAGTTAATAATTATATTTCTAAATATTTAACTAACTAACTAACTAACCATCACGCCGTTTCCCGGCAGGGGTAGGCAGAGAGGACGGACCGCCAAACAACTCGGTCTTAGCACACACTCTTTGCCTCACTCACATTCATACATGGTCTCATACATACTCTTCTATTATTCTGACTTTTGACATGGCCCGTCTCAAGTATCTGATTTACTTGATCGTGCCATGTCTTCCTCGGGCGTCCCCGACTTTTTCTACCATTCACATTTGCATCATATATTCTTTTAATACTACTTTCTTCGTTCATTCGCTCTACCTGCCCAAACCATCTGAGGGTCCCTTTCTTAATTTTGCTCATTATATTTACATCAGCCTTACATTCTTTGCGGATATCCACATTTCTAACACGATCATACATTTTACACGATCTAAATATTTAAATTTTTATTTTGACTGAACCGGTATAGATTTTGGAAATACGCTCTCAGGACATCTTACATTGGTGTTTACGGCTCATATTATATGGGTTTATTGCATGGCTCCCTAATACATTTCGTCGCCTTAGTTCGTATTTGTCCAACAGACCATTAGAAAATTTTACGGGAGGATAAGGTTTACTTTCATTATTTCAATGAAACATTATGAAAGATGTATAAGATAAAGCTATTTCCGTAAAGGTTAATGTTTCATTAGTTTAAATTAGTTTGTACTAAAATGGTCTGTTGGACAAATACGAACTGAGGCGACGATTTCCTTGACAACTTGGCTCTTCTCACTTGAACGTCTGCCATCGCGACCCCTGTCTTAGGAAAAAAATGGGTCGGAAGTGAAATCAATTAGGACAGTCGAGTATCAAAACAATTATTACGACAATTTCGATACAAAAACGAAATTGACCATTAAATAAAGTTTTTTTTATATTCCGGAGAAACAAGTGAAAAGTGTGATTTAAACTCTAAAAATTAGTATTTTTGAATGTAGCTATTACTTTGTGGTTATCCATTATAGAATAATGAAATAATTTTACTTTGTATAAACCACTTATTTACATATATATTTACTTATTTTTACTTATTTTATATTGTCATATAGCCCAATCATGGATTTGTTCCCCTACCCACCCACTCTACACTAATACCTACCTACCCAATCTACATTATTATCTAGCAACAGCTCCACCCCTACCATAATAAAACATTGTTCGAAACTGTCAAATTAGTATAAGCTTTCCCTGACGAAGGAACGTTTGTTCCGAAACCGGTCGGATTTGCACATCAAATAAGTGGTTTATACAAAGTAAAATTATTTATTTATTCTAAAAATTAGATCTATGAAATGCTCTAAGTTAAATATCAAAGGTTCTTTACAAGTTTCTGCGTAAGACACGAAGCTGTTGATGTTAGATATGACGCAGGCCGATAGTAAAATCAGGCGGATCATAAAGAGCCTAACCACATCCTGATCTGCCGACATTTCATGATGTGCCTTACGTACATCAGGCGCATCTTTGACATTCTCCATTTTTCTATTTAGCTAACCACGTTCAGCCATATCGTTTTGTAAGAAAACCATTTTTAGTTAAATAAGTAGACACATTTTTTAATACCTTAATAAACACTTTACGTCATAAAATAACCCTACACGCAATACTAATATAATAATAATATAATAAAAGAAATAAACCATTTGAAAAAATTCTTTTGCACTAACCTCTAAAATGCTTTCACTAGTCCAAGGTTTTTTTACCTAATGTGTAGAACTTTCATGACTTCTGTAAAATTTCATTATTTTTCGGTGATAATTCTTCTGGAATGCACTTTTGTTACCACATTCCTCCGTGTTCTCCTTTTTATAAAACAAACTCGCTTTCACTGTCTGATGCCATGATCACAAAAACGTAAACAATGCACAGGCAGCGCCTCTATTGGTACATTTTACAACTATTATATTCGTGATGTGCCTAAGCGAGTAGCAAGGCGGATCGTCGGAAGTCTGTCTTCCTTCGATACGCCTGGTTGTAAATCTGCTTTTTGCGAGTGCCTGACTTATATCCGGCACATTGTGAAATGGCGGCATATCATGATGTGGCTAGGCGCATCATGATAGTCTGATTTTACAATCGGCCTGCTACAGATACATCATCTGAGAAACAGAATATTTTTTATATTAGATAGGCATGGATGTAAAATGGGGCGACTTATTGGCGGTTGCAAAATTTTCCAGCACTTACCATGGAAGGAAAATTTTCCCCACCCACTTCCCGAAAATTCCCAACCAAATTTTTGTGCATAAAATCGAATGAAAAACATGCTTTCAATCTGACCGAATCTTGCGAAAAACCAACAAAGGTGGTTATTGTGTGCGGTGATGCAAGAAAACGTGTCCATTCAAGAATAAAATTATAGCTCTTGAATTAATAAATTACCATGATATTATTATAAATCAATCATTGGAATTAATGTAAAACGGACCTTATTATATCTTATGATGACACTTATATTCATAATTTTATGATAAATCGATTTCTTATCTCTCAATGCCAATATTTCAGTAGATATAAATAAGTTCGTACGCGGGTATGTCGTTGCTTTGATTGCAAACATAATATATGACAATTCACTTGCAAATGTAAATATTTACTATGCCAATACAACAACGCACACACATGTTATAACATTGATCATATTTGTATTATTTTGGCTTTTTGTGGTTTAGGATTTCCCTTGAAAACGCGGCGTTATCGCTAATCATAAAAAAACCCACTTCTAATAAAGTGTTCATATTGATTTCAATTATTAATTGGTTTCAGAAAAAACCTAACCATACCTAATTCGTTACCAATTGCGTTTATCAGTTTACGAAGCCTATCAGGAAAATCACTGTGGAGTGGTTTTTAACAAACTAATCTCCGTGTATTATGATAGTAGAATTGTGTTTCGTGGGAAAATCATCTTAGAGGCACTTTACAAATTAGTTTATCTAAGCTATAACTTATAGCTTAGACTTAGTACTATTTATAGTAACTAAGACTTATAACTAACAACTAACATCTAAGATTTATGAATAGTGACTAACAACTAAGACTTATAGCTGACAGCTAACTACTGTGACTTAAATCTAAGATAATTATATTTAAAGGCTTACGGCTAAGATTTATAACTAGTGACTAACAAGTAAGATTTTTAAGTATTATCTTACAACTAAGACTTATAGCTGTCAATTAAGTACTGAGGCTTGTAAATAATGACTTATATCTAAGACTTATATTATATTATATGGCTTGTGACTTACAACTAAGATTTGTAACAAGTAAGATTTAAAACTAGTGATTTACAACAAAGATTTTAAGCTAGCAAGTAACTTCTGAGACTTGTTACTATAACATCCAAGACTATCTTATGGCTTATGGCTAGTGACTTACAACTAAGACTAACTAGTGACTAAAACCTCCCAATTTCGTCTGTCTGAAGAAGCGTAGACCACTGTTCTTTGAATGCATTTTGAAAAAAATTTATACCAAAATTCAACAATTTTAGTGAAATACTACAACATCATTACTACAAATCATATTCTAACATATGTACCTATACGATTCAATGGGGCGTCGGCTGCATTAAAAGATAACATTATCATGCCTCGATTACTTTAGAAGTATCAGTAGAAAAAGTAACATATTTTCATCTATTTGTTTTCTCAGCACGATACATTAATTAAATGAAGTAATAGCCTAATCAACATTTTTTGGTAAATTGACGGAAAATATTTCGGATATATTTTATTTAGCTTAAAATAGTACATATTATGTAAATACAATGGTCACCTATTTTCTAATGGATTCCACGACAACTCAACAAAGTGTCATTTCAACACCCCTTTGAAAATTCATTAAAATTTATTTAAAAAATATATTAAAAATAGCCAATAACCTAATCAATACGAACAATAACACAAACGTAACCAATTTACCCAATTAAAAAAAAAATCATCACTTTTAATGATCTTTCAAAGGAGGTGTTGAAGTCGCTTGATTCTGATTTTGTCCGGTCACCGTTCTAATGCATTTAAATAACGTAACAAACTGATAAAAATTTCAATTAAAGTTACAAAGTACATAAAAATTACAAATAAAACTTTCAATGTATTTCGTCACTTTTTTCAAATTTAAACACATTTTAAGTACTATTCTTTAATGTTGCTCAGCATTTCCCAGAATATCTTCACCGCTCTGAAATTCATAATCCGTAATGTTTCAATTTAATTTTTTCTTCACGTAAAGTGATTGTTTGTGTTGAGTATGAGTTTGTTGATATGATTGTATAAAGTTTTGAGCGCTAAACATTTTAAAATGAAAAACTATTACATTTATTGACGCAATTCGTTTAAAAGAAAATTTAATTAAAATTATTTTAAATTTTCGATTATTTATTTCCTCTTGATAATTTCGTATAATAAATTCACGAAATCACGTTCATAGTAAGCATCCCATTCAGAATTCATTCTGTTGTTTTCACCCTGAGGGGTTTGTTTTTTACACGAAAAAATAAGTGAAGCCTCCGAATGGAATATACGCTCGAATGACAAGCCAAAACAGGATGAGGAAAAATTGTTAAGGAAATGAGGCGGTGTCTAATGGATTTCCGTTTTCTGCTTCTTATGCGCTTCCTCAGTCACTTTGAGAAAATCCGTTAATTTAGACGTATTTGGGCGCAAACCAAAAATTTATTATTCTCTTGAATGTAAAATAATAACGACCTTTTAAGAATATTAGATAATTGATCAAACCGATTTCTTTAATTTATTGAGGTATTTTTTTTTCACTACGTGAAATGATATTAGTTTTTTGTGAATTAGTTTTGCAATACCTACTCACCCGCTGTAACAAAGGGACAACCCTACCATGGCGGGTGAAATAATAACAAAAAATGTAACAAATGTACGATTTTTTATGATCAAATAATTTTTTTTTAAGTGATTATCTACAGTTGTTTGACAGGATTCAAAATAAGAATAATATTTTTTCAATACACCTACGTAACTAAGTTTGCTTTGTTATTTAAAAAATAAATCACATAGAATACAATTTATCCGTTACTTATAAAAACTATTCAATACTACATTTAAAAATATTCTTATGCTCATGGTATTGAGAGGTCAATGGTATTATTATTAGTGTAACTAGCAGTTGTGAATAATAATACCATGTTGTGATTTCTACCACGCATCCACATATGTTATTTGACGTCATTGCCTGTCGCGGTTTCTTTGTCCCGGTGACTAGCTGTCACTGGATCCGAGGAACCGGTTATTTTTGGATCCAGTTCCTATCGGATTTATAAAATGGTTACCAATACTCAAATTGGGTGAAGCCGAACAAAAAGCTGCCCGTTTTTAACTGCTAGTTAATTTTTATAATTTTATTTTTATTATATCGTTTCATATCTTCTTCAAAGCAGGCTTATTCGTGAACCAAACCACTCACCAAATTAACCACCTAAAATACAACACGAACAATGCAGTGGATTCACCTTGTTTACAGTATATTAATCAAGCCAGAATTTTAACTAAGGGATTAATGTGTATTGTATCAAAGTAAAACAAGGTAGATTAAATTGTTCCCGTGAGATTGAATTATTGATCACTTCAACAATTAATTTAAGTCTTCTCATTGAATAGTGGAGAGGAAAATTATCCATATTGCGTAGCCTCGGGTAGATATTACTAATCTCTTAGAAGACAGCGATTGGTTGCAGAATGAATAGAGCGAAGAGGCTAATGTAATACTGTTTAATACAACTAAATGTGTGGCACAAATGTAACCGAATTTATTTTCAATACAAAGATACTTAAACATATAAAACAATCCGTAATCATAACCATTCGAGCGCCAGACCAATGTAAACCTTTTTCCTCGAATTGCTCGTAATTTTTTGGTGATTATTTTGAATATTATTCACCCACATTAAAAAAAATCATACCTTAACTTAATAATTCAAATTCAATTTTGCCTAAAACTGGCAGCAAAGCAATCCGAGGTATTTTAAATACCTCGGATTGCCATATTGTGTCAAAGAGCGCTCCAGTGGATAAAGGGCAAAAAAAATGGAAATGTAGGTGATCGATGATAAACAAACTAAAATTATATTTTCACCGTACAGTCACCTTCAGAGATCATAAAGTTAATTTAAAGCACAGCAAGTGCTTTTTTTATATGAATACCTCACAAGAGTCCCAGCTGCTCCCGTCTGGAGCCAGTGAGACTATGGAATTCCCAATTGGGGTATGTTGTGCGGCTGAAGGTAGTGGGGAGGGAAAGGGGAACAGGCGTTGCTAAAGCCTCGATGACACAGGGCGGGTTTACAAGCTACTATCTACTAAGTTTAAAAGCGGATAAATCGGCGAGTGAGATTGTCATGATGACACACTAAACTGTCCACTCGCTTATTAGCGTAGGAAACTGAGGTCGCTGCTAGCGCCAGTAATAAGAATAACGACGCCTGCGTGAACTAATTCTGTGATGTTTGACAGTCGAAATCAGCTGTTAATTGGCAGCCATCTTGAAAACATAAATAAACCAATCACGAGCAAGCGGAGCAAGCGTGTAGCGAGTAAAGTTGTCGACCTTTCAACTTTTTTCGTAGATTGTCAACAATCTGCTAGTTAGCAAGTAACACGATGACATCAGTTTAATAACAGATAGTGAATTTCCCAGATAGTAGCTTGTAAACTCGCCCTGTGTCATCGAGGTTTAAGCGACAAAAGTTTAGGTAGAGTGTTTAAGTGCGTATGTACAGCAATTACATTAGTTTATTTTTAATCGTCCTTTGTGCCTTGTTTGACGCCTAGTTAGATACTTTTGAAAATCCTTACTTCACAATTTATTTATTTATTGCTTCTTCACAATGTATATACATATATTTTTAGCATGTAATTATTAACCCCACTAGGGTTCGCCTATATCGGGGTTAATAATTTCACAATTTTATAAAAATAACACACGCAAATATCGGTCATGCAAAACAGTTAAGTAAAAGCAAAATAATAAAATTTAAAAATAAAATGATAAACAGAGAAAATAATAAGTGATAAAAATATATGAATTAATAACAAAGTGTTGAGAGATCAGACAAAAAGTTCTCATTCATTATATCATTAGTTCATACCCTTTTCAACAATAGATAAAATTTAAAAAAATATATGTCCTTAGGTTTTTTTTTTTAAATATGTGTAAAAAATAAAAAATGAAAAAAACAAAGATTTATAAGCGATTACATTAGAGCGAATCTTTCTTATGCGATATTATAGTGACTATCAAATAATTATGAAATAAATATGAAAGAAACCGTTTTGATCACAACATTATTGTTTTCATTCCATTTAAGTAACCGTTTTCATTAAAATATGATTGTATTTTATAGTGTAAGTGACACCTTAGAAATGCCATCCGTGTGATCTTTTAGTTTTGACAAAGTTATGGGATACGATAATCCCTATATATTTATTTATTTATTGTTTCTTTACCATTTTAATTTAGGTGTTATTGTTTAAATTGAAATAATTGAGTTAACAATCGTCTTATTGTGGCTGTGTGACTGATAAACTTTCGAATACTTGACCTTCAAAATACGAGAAAGGTCACAATCTACATGAGATTTCGATAAACTCTGTACAATGCCAGGTTCGTCAGTTGATTATAAAAAAATAACAATTATTAGTACACGGGAGTTATCTACACAAAATCCGCCTACCGATTACTACACAAATTACCTGCCCATAAAATGTGTCATATTTTGTAAATAAACATTAAGTGGGACAGATTAGTAGGTTAGATTCAAAAATTCTGAATGTTGTTAAGATAATAAATAATCTGTTAACATCCTGAAATTTCATTTAATGATTTTATTAATTTCATTTAACTGATTAACCTTACGTCATAAATATAAATTTTTAAAATTTATCAATAGGTAAGAGATAAGATAGGTACTTATGGTAAGATGTAGACACACTGGGGACAGTTGTCATTAATCGTTAGTACTATCGTGCAGATGAAATAAAAATAAAAGATTTGACAATTTCACCACGTTCATTGTTGTCAGATACGCAGCGGTAGAAAAAACCTTTTATGTAATAAGAACGAACGTGTCGCTGATAAAATCTGTATAAACCATCACCTTTAATTTACTATATTATCGAAAAAAAGTTGTTAGTTTTCACAGTTATGAACAAAAAATAAGTAATAAATAATATCTGGGTAATTTGTATAGCGCCGTTCTTGTAAAAAATCAACCCAAGTGAGCTATCTACAGTAGGAAACGACAAGGAAACTGCAAACGAAACTACAAAGCGACTTTCAATTACAGCAATGACCGGTGTTTGTGGTGTGTTTGTATGTTTTTCAATAGATATATTTTATTTTTTACACATTGTAAATTGTATTTTTTTTAAATTTATTTATTTATTTTACATTTACGCAATATAACATAACATAGCTTACATATTTTATACACTCTTCTAATAAAGCAAATGCTTGTGTTTAGGAGAGGACAACTTGTTAATAACTTAAGAATTATTAAAAAAATCCTTAACACAAACTTAAGAATTTAACTTATGAAGAGACTTAGACTTAACATATTTTTTTAAAGATAATAAGGGTAATTAAACGTAATTAAGGGAAACTAAATCAAGAAAATATATGATGTACATAAAACATTAGAAATAAATAAAAAAGTCAAAAATATATCTAGATATATCTTACTTTCTCTAGAGAAAGTAAAAATTATATAGTGGTACTACTAAAATAAGTTTTTTTTATCTTTGTTGTAATTTTTTTCGGGTGAAATGCAGATCCTGCCAAAATCTGGAAATTTAATAGAAAGGCACTTTCTAGGAGAGAAAAGTGTGGAGAAGCTGAATAAAAATTAAGGCGCGCTCGGCAAAATTGAGGGAGATACAGCCGTTCAAAGTATTGAGAAAATGGAACTATGACAGCCCGGCGGCCATTGCGTCACTGTTATGTTGTTGGTATCCCTGATATAAACAAGAGGTAGATACAAACTCTGCTTTGCCAAACAAACCATTCAAAACCTGGGATGTTTTTGAAAGTAAAGATAACATACACAATCCCGCTAGACGCTAGACAAACCCTGCTTTGCCAGACAAACCATTCAAAAACGTAGGCTGTTTTTAAAAGTAAAGATAATATACACACGCCCGCTAGACAAACCATGCTTTGCCAGACAAACCATTTCGCCAGTATCGGTTCGCGAAGTGAAAATTAAAATTATTCAAAAAAAATTTCAATTGCTCTCCGCACTTTTTTTCACCTTGCAAATTAAAGTTCCCAACTTAAAACGCGGTGAAAAGATGGTTTTTGGAAAAAAAGACAAATTTTGGCAGGATCTGCATTCCTCCCTTTTTTCTGTCCGCATATCAGCGGGTAATTGATTAAATAATGTAATTCCTTTATATATATTATATGTTTTATTCCTTTACATATTCCTTTATTATTACCTTTATAGAACACGGTATTATTCGTAACGAATTACTTGAAAATATTTTGATTCCTCCAACTTCTGATAGATACTAAATTAATAAAAATAAATTCTAAAGACTTTATTGCCGTACCGCCATATCATCACAGCAGCTACTTACTTCGCAAACCTAGACTCGCCTCTATGTCTCGGGGCTATATTATCTCTTTACTCTTCCTCTCCAACCCGATTTCCTTTCCTCTCATCTCATCCTCTTCCCTTAACCAACTACACCGTGTTTCCCTGTCGATCGCTGCTTATCCCAGAATTACTAATAATTTATTACCTGCAGTAGATTTCACCTTTGAGGGCTCGAGTAAGTGAAAACATTCATAGTTAACTCGAGATATTGTTAAAATGTTGGAGTTCGTTATTTGTTTATGTTAATTGTATTGTGTAACGAATTTAAAATGGAAAAAAATCCTAGCACTTATTCGTGTAAATTTTCCTGATGCTGAGCTTTATTGCGACGGCAGTATAGTAAAAAAATTATATTATTGTAGAAAGCAATCACTTTGTGGTTTGACATATTTAATAGCGTGTGTCGCTCTCCATAGAGAGAAAACAAATGGCCTTATATTTAAACGCCCGTGTCTCAAAAGTTTCGTATGATCTGTAGCTATTCGAAAACGTAAAAAAAATGAAATTATTATTCACTATTAGCCAGCTAAAATGGCCGGAAGTTTCGAAAAAACTAGATTTCGTGATTTGGAAAAAAATAAAACAAAGGGTTCATATTTTATATTTTGTACCAAACTTATTTTTCATTACATAACTGCAGTACAAAGAAGCAAAAAAAAATTTTTTTTAAACATATGTGATATGTTGGTTAAAAAAATAAAAGGGGAAACTAACACTTTTTCTGTATAAAATCAGAATTCTCGTTGACTTACTTGTATTCATAAAGTTGAACTTTTTTTTCATTTTTGTCAGTTATACGCATTTTTTAATAATAAACAAACGTTAAAAGGTTAGATTACTGAAAAACAAATTATTAAAAATTTAAAAAAAATGGTTTTAGGTTTGTTTTCTGATTTTCAATGCATTTTAGCGGGCTAATAACCATTTTTAAAAAAATAAATTTAAATGCAGTTCTCATTTTCTTTGCAAGACGCAACTTTTGAGACCCCGGGCGTTTCTGAATTCAAAAGTTGAAATAATTGACACACGCTAATATTTAATAAAATAAATTACTTTTTTGTTTAAAACCACGAGATTTATTAATTTATGAACCGACCGGTTTCGCTTTACTCGAGCATCTTCAGGGTACAAATTAATACTAAACAAGATGTACATAATGTTTGCTTTTATATAACAAAATATAGAGGTAGACAACATGATTCAAATATAACAAACACATAGACGGTCATAAAATAGATTATCCTATGTACTCAAGTAATGGGAGAAACCGGAAGATAATTATGTAGACTAATGGGTTATAAATGTTATAATAATAAATTTAGAGAAACAAAGCATCAACTGGCATGGTGGTAAGGAGCATTGGAAATATTTTATTAAGGGTTTATTGGAAACAGACCTAATATTGGACTACTTAATATGTCCAATTGATTATTAAGTATAGGTACATATGACTTGGTTTTTACGGCTTTTTTTATTTCTAGCGCCTTTAAATTGTTTAGTCTGTTACCATGCCCGTTTTTAAGTAAGATGTTAGCACCGGTGCTATGACAGAACCTTTGATCTTTATCGATCAAATTATTGGCGAATTCTGAAAAACCGTTATTATTGAGGCAACGAAGATGCTCCTTTGTCCTAATATTGACATTACGTGTTGTCTTACCGATATAGAAAGCCGAACAATTATTACAATTTAATTTATAAATTCCCGAATGACTTAATTTGTCGTCCTTATCTTTAGAATTAATTAGAAATTTACCAAGATTGTTATTGGTATAAAAGGCCCTGAGGAAAAAAAATCCCTCAGGGCTTATGACATCTTTGGGAATGTCATGTGAAGGGTATTTTTAGGGAAAGGAAGGTGAGGAAGTTCTGAGAAAGAAAAAGGTATGAGGGGTGGGTAGGAATCTGTGGATCAATATGTCTAGGAGTGACGACGCACAACGTATGAATCCATCCCTCCGCTGTGCACGGTGATTTGTCGAGAATCCCGGGGCGGCGGTACCCATATCCATTGTAATGAATTAACCAACTTCAATTCGCTTATTAGGCAACGTACCCATACTACGTGACACATTTAGGGGGGGGGGTCTTCAAAATGTCACCGGGGGGGGGGGGGGGGGGGGGGTTAAAAATTGCAAAAAGTTGGTCACGTAGTATGGGTACGTTCCCTTACCTATAACTACAATATTTATTACGAGACTCACGTTTTACCCCCCAACTATTCATGTTCTAAAAAAATCTACTGGTTTTTGCAACCATTTGTTTCTACAGATGTTTCACCAGACAAAAATCCTTGCATTTTCCGTGTACCTTACAAACGAATGTATTTGAATATCTAAATAGAAATTACCTTCCCAAAAATTCGTTCCAATGTAACGTGTATAATGAATTCATGGGCTGCAATATTTATTTTCAATGCATGAAAAACATTTTGCAAATTGACAATCCGGCGATATAAAAATAGCCCCAGGCTAGCATGTATATTCCAGTAGTGACTTTGTATTTAAATGCATTAAGGGTAGCTCATGCATTAAGCCTACCTCCTTCCCACTTCTGCGCCCCCGGGGTAAATCTGTGAGCACATTAAATTTTATTCGAAAAAGATCAGAAGAGATTATATTGTCCTCTTTGTATAACTCTATTTACCCATCTCTTTTGTTAAGGCAGTTTACGTAGGTAGGGTTGATAATATCTTTTAAGTTCATATTTGAGTAGTAAGTTGTCAACGCAATCATTTTATGTGATTCATGAATGTGTACTTAAGTTACATAATAAGAAATCTATTCGACATTGTGTTTGTTACTTATTTTTATATTTGAAACATACGGCGGGTGACCAGGACACACTGAACCCCAGATTCCTTCCCACCCCTTAAACTCTCCTCTCCTTCCTTTCCTTAAAAACACCCTCCACACAGCATCCCCAAAGATGACAAAAAATCTTTAAACAATTACAGCTAAAATATCAATACATTTTGAGGCGCTCGTGAGCAGCTGGGCAGTTTTTTGTCTTCATATTTTTCTTGAGCTAACGTTTCGTTTTTAAAAACATTTATTTATTGAAAAATAAGAAATGCATAAAAAACATAAGCTGCAAATCTCATTAGGGCATTCCTGTATCGAGATATGCAGTTTTACAATGTAATTTAAAAAAAGTGCATATAATCTTAATAAAAATATAATTATAAACCTACAAAAGAAGCAGGGAGTACAATTATTCAGACATGGATTGTTAATAATTATAGCTGGGCACTATGCTCATCGTTGGCAATAATAACATTATACTGTAAACTAAATATGTAAATACGTTAGTTGTGGCTTACCAGATGTATTCATAGGGTGACTATACCACAGTAGCATTTAATTATTAACAAAAAATAAAGATGGGTAAATAACAACAGCTAAATACCTAATATCATGTAAATGATAATAAACAATTATGTATATTAATATTAATAATTATTGAGTAATAAATTTATATAGTTTATGTTATAAATATAATATATTAAGTAAATAAATTAAGTAGATAATATATAATATAATTATGAGTAAACCATAATAAACAATTTATTAAAAATAAGTAAATAAACACAAGTAAATTAGGAACATAATAATTATGAGTAAATACTAATAAACAATTATATAGTACAGTAAGTAAATTATGATACGAAAGAAGTAGATAATAATAAGTAAATACTTATAACAATAAGCAAATTAAAAAGTACATAATAATAAATAAGTTAAGTACATACACAGTTATTAAATATGGATTGTATGAAATATTGTACATTGTTTTAGTTACATTTAGTCCAGCCGCATACTAGCAACTTTGGTTGCTATTGTGCACCTATGAGTAAAACCTCACAAAGTTAAAAAGAAAAATAAATATTATTAGATAAAAAAAAATTATCCAGACACTATCTAGATAGCATTTAGTTCGGGTTTGCATCTTGCAATAATACATAAAAATAGCAACCAATGAAATATAAAAGGACAAATTAGTTCAGTCCCGGAAACCCGAAGGTCCTGGGTTCGAGTCCCTGAGTTTCCAGATTTTCGATTGAGATTCACTAATATTAGGTATCTTCATTTAAAGAATATACTAATATTTAAAATCTGTTGGATTTGGATAAAAAAATATTATTTTTCTTAATTTGGAATAGTCTTTCTCACTTTTCATTATGCGAGTATATTTTTCAAGAAAACCAAGAATTTTCCAATATTTTCCTTAGTAAATATAAAAACGTACTTTTACTTAACGAAATCCTACATCCCAATCGAAATGTTGACTTTTCACGATTGACGTAAAAAAATTGCCTGAATAATCTTAAAGTGCAACTTGCTGTAACGCCATTATTAACATTTGTGATAACGACATTAACGCAGCGCATGTTTGATCATGTACTTGAACTGATAAACAGGTTCAAACACTTTACTTTGTAATAATAATAATCATTTAACGCCTATCTAATTATTATCGTCAGGCTCCAGTAGCTTCGTAATCGAGTCAAGCAAAAATCTATATTATTATGAAACTAGTGGTCAAAAAGCGTAAAAAACTATTCATATAATTACTAATGTTGCTATAATTGACACACTTTATAAAGAAGTTACCAAGTACATAATAAAGTACCTAGTCCTTTTCTTATCTCTCGAGTGTCACAACTATGTAAATACGATATGGTCCTTCCGCTGTGGGTTCCGTTGTATCTTCTCTTTCTGTCACGTGCATCGTTTATGAGAAAGATGGAGAAGTTATAATGGAGCAATCAGCGGTACGCATTTGTTCGATATAAACACGAGTTGTTTGTTTATGTTTTGATTTCACATTTAACCCTCCACTTCAATTATTAACGTAGCCTATCTAATTGTATAGTAGTTCTTAATTATGAGACAGTTCAGAATTATGATAATATTTTCGTTATTTAACAGTAGTAAACCATATACGATAAATGTAAGCAGTTGAATTTGTTGAGCATCCTAAATATTATCATACATGAGATATTGTAACTAATTTAGAAGTGCTTCTTCGAATGACTGATAAAATTTAATATAGGTACCTATCTACTATAGTAGCTATAAAAGTAGGAACTGACGACGTCTTGGTTATAATTATTTCGAGGAACGAAGTATTAAAGATAACCAGTTCGATAATCTTGGAGAAAATTGATGAAAAATGTATTAGATGAAGACGTTAGTTGGCATACCATTCGTAGATTATATGTGGATATGGATTTACCTGATAATAGCCAATCTTCGATATGAGAAGGCAGCGTATTTCCAAAACCTATACCGGTTCAGTCACGGTGGCGACAATTTATATTTTCAATACACCTCTATATCGGTTACTTTTTAAACAACAATAATTGTTCTAAAATGTAGATAAAATAATCTTTCCAGTGTTTATATTAGAAATGAATAAATTTATTTCTAAATACATAATTTTTGATATTATTCCCATATATTGTAAATACACCTCTATGTTGGTTATTTTTATCACTTTGCAAAAACAAAAATTATTCTAAAATCTAGATAAAATAATCTTTCCAATATGTGTGTATTAGAAATTAATAATTTTATTTCTAGATATTTAAATTTTGATATTGAAAATGTAAATTGTGTATCGACTGAACAGGGGTATAGATTTTGGAAATACGCGAGAGGGCACGGAACGAATGAAAAGATTTATATAAAAGAAATACCACTAATTTTGAGGTTTCAAAACAAAGTGATGTGTTCCAACGAAACAAAGCAGGCATTTTTTTTATCTTTACATTAACATTTTTGTACGTATCAACAATACGAGCTAGTCCAAACTTATACGAGTATTGTCTCTAGCTTTGTAGATTAAAGTTAAATTCAATTCTACGATAACTCAATCTCGACTGGTTTTCACGGCAGCATCTACCCACTCGTGACTCTAAGGGTTAAAATAAAACCAACAATAATAATCTAACAGTGTTGCTAGTTGCTACTGTTACGCCTCGATTAGTGGGTTCCTACTTGCATTTGATAGTAATTGCGTATTACTCTTATCACAGCCGATGGCGTTTGTTTTGACAGAGTGCAGGCGTGACCGGTCACAATAAAAATAATCGTATGATTATTTAGTTGGTATCTACTTTTATCAGTAGGTTGGTAATTATACTAATTATTATTATTTTCGTACGAAGCGACGCGACGCGACGGGTGGGGTTTTCAAGCCATTACCGCCTCGAAAAAGTGGGTATATATGCCGTATGGGCCAGCCTTATTTTAAATTGTAGCGAATAATCTTTGAAACTGTCAATTCTTTTCCCTTAAAGCAGACTATCTATGTGTAAAACTGTAAGATCACGAATGGTTAGGTTAAGCCCAAGTATGATTGATTTAGAAATATATCGAAAAAATAAAACAGCGGGAACATCAAAATTGTTGCATGTCGCGTTTCAGTTGTTCTAACCCTGTTGAAATTTTTTAATTGTTTTTCCCATGTAGGGTAGTACCACACAGAAGTACTTACTAATTTTATTATGCTCAAAAAACTTATTTATGTAATTAATTATGATTATTGTAATTTTGATCGTAGGTCTCTGGTTACCTATTATATGTATAGTAAATTATTGAAATTCTAAAAATAAATAAAATTTACACATTTGATTAACAAAATGATGATTAAAAGCTTAATGTTGCGTTGCTGTGGCTAACAAAATGCAACGCCATCTACTGGTTGGTTACCCAACCTTTATAACCAAGGCCATCTGTTAATTTGCATACAAATCAACCTCACCGCCCGCTTGCCAGACGGTTCCCTTTATATATTATATATTTCAACCAATTTACACAAAACCTTGACAAATTATATATTTGGGAGGCAGGAATGGGTACCGCTGCCCCGGGAACCTTTATTGGATAACCAACACCTCTGCCATAGGTCACCCCAAGTGGTTCGCTACGTTTGGTGATTTAGCAGGGGTGCCCGGGTTCATGGGGTGAGGTTTGTCTAGGTCTTGGAGGCGGATGACCAGGACATACTGAACCCCAGATTCCTACCCACCCCTTAAACCCTTTTCCTTCCCAGAACTCTCCTTCCTTTCCTTAAAAAAACCCCTCCACACAGCATCCTCAAAGATGACATAATTTCCCTCAGGGCCTCCTGTGTGGAGCTCATGTAAAAAAAAAAAAAACTAAACATTCCTCATGAATCACTCTATCTATTGGTGAAAACCGCATGAAAATTCGTTCATTATATCATCAGTATCATCCGTTTTTGAGTTTATCGCGAACAGGCAGACATACAGACGCGTCGGAGGACTTTAATTTATAATATGTACAGATTTAGGTACTATTTTAAGGGTTTTATGACAGTTGATCAGCCGAAAATTTCCCCCGGCCGCGGCGTACATATATATATATTTTTTTATAATTTATTAACCAAGATATTACAATATAATATATTAAATAATATATCAAAACACCATATACATTTTTTTGGTATATACCGCCTCACTAGGCTGAGCCTGTTCCGAGGTGGCAGGAATTTAAACTAATTTTGATATCTTAATCTTGGAAAAGAGAATTAAGATAAAAATAAATATATTTTAATTTAAATAGATAAATAGAATAAAAGAACAATAAAATGAAAAGAAAAAGTTAAGAGAAGTGGAAAAATAGAAAAAAATATGAAAGAAACAAATTAGAAACACAAAAATAATTGTGAGGATAAGAGAAACAATACAGGCGTTGAGTGTGTTATATATACAATGTGCAGTCGGTTCAGGGAAAATACGATATACCTAATTACAAAAAATATAACTAATTGACTCCGAAGGGATGTGCAGAGAGGATGTACCGCTGAATAACAAAAGTAAATAATATATTTTTATTCAAATGCATCAAGGAAAAATCTTCTTCTAAAATATACTTAGTAGGTACATAAATGCAAAAGTACAAAAAATCGACACTATGTATAAATTCGTTTGATATTCATACCAGCTTATTTTTAAGTCGATTTTACGTTTGAAAAGGAAAATAATGTAAAAAAAAAATAGTTTAGAGTAAATACTATTTCTATTGTCGCTGGATAAATTTTCGGGCAACCATTTGAAGAAACAGCGTACGAACCTAAGCGATAAGCCAACTTTATTTATCCAATTGTCTGTAAAAGGGTATTGTTATCTAAATTATGCTTTTAAAATGTTTTAACAAAGTAGTTAATACAACATTTTATATGTAAGGTAGAATGTTTTATAAAATAATTCCGTAGGAGGATCTTACATGAATAAGAGGCTGACTTGATTCCGTGTCCTGGCCTGGGTTGGGGTGGTTTTGATTGAACTGAATTGTTTTTATTTCGCGCCTTTCCCAATTCAATTCATTATACAGATAATCCAATAACTACACAATAATCTAATTCGAAGAACTACTCTATGTCTCTAATAAAACTAACTTGCTGTATCTACCTATATTGTACATCTAAGAACAAACTCCTCTTCGAGACAAAGAAAAATCATGTTTTTACTTAGAACCGTATAACAGTATGATTTACACAATATATTATTTATTCAAATCATTAGATCATGTTATTTTTATTATCAACTTCTGAGGATAAAATATAAAAATTACTGTCACATTATTAAATGTATCTACCTATTATAATAGATAACGTGCAGAAAAAACAAGCACTCAGAATCATCGGCTCATAAAACAGTCGCGCACGCAAAAAGGTCTCAGTATTCATGCATGTAATTTTCAATTTGTTCAGTTTATTCAGTACCCTTTTTACGAACGTGTGTATCTAATACTGAGTATATTGGTATGAAATATTCGTGCACCATACTGGTAGGATAATCTTTTGTCCTGTGTGAAGCGACCGGTTTCGCGGTAGAAAAATTAGCTACTCATGAACAAGTGTGGCAATCGGCAGGTAGGCACCTTCAGACCTGCCGCTGAGAGCTCCGTTGTAACCTCTCTTTCTGTACAGAGTGTCGTTTTTCAGAATGACAGAGAGGTTCCATAGGGAGTATCCGAGTTCGCCTTATTTTATTACAAGAACACGTGTCGATTTTATCTTGACTTTACAAAGAAAACAAACCAACAAAACAAAACAAAGGTTGCTGACACTGTTTTGTTTTAGCAGTAAAGTCGTTGAGCTCTGCGTTAAGAAATTTGCAATTAATTTCTGTCTGAAATCTGTATGAAACATGGCTTGTTCCATAAATATTGGTTCCATGCCAACTCAGAATCAAGTCAACTCAACACCTCTTTGAAAAGTCATTAAAAGCTTTGAAAAAATATTTTTAAGATAGCCCGTAACACTAACCTAACGTAACCTATTTAACCGTTTTTTTTTTCATCACTTTTAATGACTTTTCAAATTAGGTTCTGAGTTGGTTTCATTCTGAGTTGTCCGGTCACCAAATCATCAACCATTTTTTCTATCAAAGGTGATCTGATCAGTGATCGAAACCAAACAACACAACACAACGGTGCTTAATAGGTACTTATGTCCTTTCGAAAGATTATTTAATTATTTTATTCACGTTCTCCGTAAAACAGTTACACACCAAATTATTGCGGAGAAGATTGCAAAATTTAAAATAAGAAAAAAAGTCCGTGGGGGTAGTTTCACTATGTTGTAACGTATGTCAAAAAATAGTTACTGAACTCTCCATAGGTAACATTGAAGATGTCGATGCTCAATACAGACTCGTTAAGAGGAAATACTAGCTGCGCTTTTCTATACAAACGTATTCCCCGTTTATCTCTCTGGATTCTGACCCTAGAGCAAAATTTTTTTTTACATAATATAGATATTGACCACTAGCGTGTCGGTACGTTTTGTTTTTTTTGATAATTTACTTCTCATAGAAGTTACGACCTTCCAAAAATGAATAAAATTGCCTAATTTAAACGCCGTCAAAAAACGTTCAGTATACAAACTAAACAATGTATTTTGAAAAAAAGCAAAACGTACCGACATAGAATATTTTCTTTTAATACAGTTAGTGAAAAAATTTTTTTAAATCCGTCCAGTTTTGGAGAAGAAAAATGGGGAATACAAAACATCGATTTCGAAGATTTTATTTAGGTATTTTCGGCCCGACGTGCAGGTGTCCCTTTCGCTCATTTCTCCTGAGGGGGGCCGGGGAACGTGGGTTTTGACAAATACATACATATAATGCGAAGTAGTGATGTAAAGAATTTTATCGGTAGACTAGTGTTGTCCTTGCCCGAGTAATCGATATTTTTTATTCGTTTTTTTTTCTGTTTAGTGACTCATCGCGGTATACCAATACTGACCGAGCTTTCATACTAAAATTGTGCAAAATTAAATTTTTTTATGTCAAGTACTATAATAAATTTTCAATTTGGGAGGCGTTTTAGGTACCATCGCCCCGGGAACCATTTATTGGATAACCAACACCCCCGCCACTTGGTCACCGCAAGTGGTCCTCTATGTTTGGTGACAGAGCCTGGGTTCCCGGGTTCACGGATGAGGTCTGCATGGGTTTTGGTGGCGGATAATTTTGTCCACTTACTGCGTGGCGGGCCGGATTGGGAGAAACTGGAAGAGGAAGATCTTTTGATCTCTACAGCTGGACTCTCCACCATCATTTCATACTTTTACCTACCTTTTCCCTACCCAAAACTTCCTTTCCTTCCTTATCCTAAAAATACCCTCCACACAGCTTCTCCAATGATGTCCAACAACTTCTCCAACAAAGTCCCTGAGCGATTATTTTTCCTCGGTGCCTCCAATGTGAGGTTTATGCTTTTAAAAAAATCTGTTTCAAATTTTTAGTTGAGAGTCGCTTACATTGCCTTCAGTGATTAATTGAAATTTTTTGTTTGTAAACACTTTATTGTACAAAATTTTTTACCACTATACAATGAATTTTAAACAATTTATGATTTAGATCTTTCTCTCGCCGGTAAATTTCTTGATATGCGACCGTCAATTGTTTCTGGTAAAAAGCATTGGTGGTAGAAGTTTTTCTAACAGTGGTTCAATTTTTTGCCAGATTGAATCGTCCCTTTCAATTTTTTCATACGGCAAACCTTTAGGACTCCACACGACAAAATAACAGTATTAACGACGAGTAATGTGTAACTGGCCTTGTACTTGGTAGAAGTAATTGTGATTCCGTTTTAATGTTGAAGCATTGTCTTCAATTTTACAGTAATCAATTTTTTTTGTTCAAATCCTTCTTCTGGTGACATATTTACTATACTATATGGGCATTTCACTTCAATTATAGAATCCTTGCCAAAAAGGCCATCCGGACTTGCCGCTAAAAAGTTTTTGTTTTCATCGATAAATAGTCCACAGGCGAATACCTCTAATTTTGTTTCTTTTGTAAATTGCTCAATTGCTTGGTTTTCATTTTCTTTCCCATAATTTGTGGCCATATTTCCTTTAAATGGCGAGTACAGTAGCGAGTTTAATACTCTCGCAACTGAAGTTTTTGGCCGTAGCTTACATATTTTTGTCCAAAGTTAGAAGCTGTAAGCCGCTTACGCCTTTCAATTGTCCACAAATTATTATTGCTTTGGCCCACCGTATTCCTTTCGAGTTCATCCTTATTCGATGGAGATAATTCTTTGAAAAATTCCTCTTTATCGTTTCAAATAATTCAGCTGGCATATCTGGATCTAATTCCAATTGACCATAATTTTCATCAGGCCCTGTAACTTTTTTTCTCTTTTCTGTCGTGTTTTCGTAATACCTTAGTTTTATTTTTCGACACCTCTGTATTGTCTCCTTCGAACGTCGTTTTCTTTCAATAAAATGCTTCGTGTAGTTGCCAGGACTGTGGCCTTGGATTTTTTTTGTATTCGTGAATGGGTTGTCATTTCACTATTCCACGAAGTTACTGCTCAAGAAGCTCAACTGCTGAAGTTATCCCATTTTTTTAAATTTGCTCTTTTTCCGCCTATAAATTTGGCTATAACGTTGTTGAATTGCTCCACAGTGTTATTTGTCACGTTAATAATAAGACTTTCTGCATTTGCTATTAGAGACGACAATAATTGTTGAATATCAGTCCTGTTCCACAATCTTGAAGATCGCTTACTAAATTTGGATCATTAGTATACTTCTCCGACTTGCAATAGTATGACGAACATTTTGTATGATCACCAAAAACATGGTTTGCGGCATTTTTTTGTCCATTTTCAGATTTTTTACTTTATCACTTTGTGCCGTGTTTTCTTGCTCTTTTCTGTAATTTACTGCTCAAACTATAGCTTTTCTCATACGTAAAACGTTTGCTTCAACCTTTTTCCTTATGTGAACTGGTACAAAGCCTTTAGCGTTGTTGGTTTTTTTTCTAAGTGCTTTTATTTTATTGCAAAAATTGCGAAGTAAGTGATTTTTGCACTTTTTTTTGTACTATGAAGTTGGGCCTGAAGCCTTGGGTTGAAGTTTCGCTAATATTGTCTTCATGTAATTAAATATTACAATTTAAATATTACAATTTTACAATTTAAGGTTTTATAAAGTTGAAAATAAAAATAAAAAGTTTTGAAGTTTAAAAAAATTATATATTTGTTTCCTTTATTTCAAACTGACTGTAATAAATATTTAAAAAAAATGTGTAGGTAAATCTATCTATAGGTAAAAGACCAACATTTTTGATTGAATTTTGAACGAACTAACACATCCTTTTTTGTATTTACTGCTTAAAGAAACTCAAAAATACAGGAGTACAAATCAAACCTCAGCAAGCGATATATCTAACATTTTAAACATTATTATTTACAAACATGTCAACTCACACGTATGATACACACAACACAATAAATCCATTTAGATTTAATTGTCTAATAAAATATGTAAGTGCTTTTATCTTTTTCGTTATCGTAATTTTAATTAGAAAAAAACTTAAGGTGGGCTATTTTTAAACCTTTTTTATCTCTACATATTATAAAGTAAAGTCCCCCGCGCCGTCTTTCTGTCTGTCTGTCTGTCTGTCTGTCTGTTCGCGATAAACTCGAAAACTACTGAACGGATTTTCATGCGGTTTTCACCAATAGATAGAGTGTTTCGTGAGGAAGGTTTACGTATGTAATTTGTCAAGGATTTGTGTAAATTGGTTGAAACATAACGATAATTGTTAGAAGTGTCGGAAAAATTCCAGCCGCCTGGTAGCTTTCATCGAAAACGCTGCCTAATCCTTTTGGGATATAACAAAACAACGCTTGGTGGGATATTCCTCTTTTATAGATCTACAAAAAAGTTCGCGATGGCATATATCTATCTTTTACTATACGCATTCTATCTTCTTATCTTATTATTCTTATCAATTGCATTTTAGATATAATGTGTATAGTAAGCTATCCGTAAAAGATAGATATATGCCTTCGCGGACTTTTTTGTAGATCTATAAAAGAGGAATATCCCACCATTAATTGTTTTGTTATATCCCAAAAGGATTGTGCAGCGTTTTCGATGAAAGCTACCAAGCGGCTGGACTTATTTCCGACACTTCTAACAATTATCGTTATGTTTCAACCAATTTACACAAATCATTGACAAATTGCATACTTAAACCTTCCTCACGAAATACTCTGTATATTGGTGAAAACCGCAGGAAAATCCGTTCAGTAGTTTTCGAGTTTATCGCGAATAGACAGACAGACGGCGCGGGGGACTTTATAATATGTAGAGATAGAGATAATCGGTCAAAAATACATTTTTGTTGCATATGCATTTTTGAGTTTTTTTTTTAATAAGATAGGTAAGTGCCAAATTATATGAGTAGAAATTTAAGTTTTGTGGTATCATCATTACATAGTATAAAATGAAGTCGCTCAAAATGTATGTGCGCATAAATCTTTTAAACTACGCAACAGATTTTCATGCGGTTTTCACCAATAGATAGAGTGATTTAAGAGGAAGGTTTATGTGTATAATAAATGCTTATTATAGTAGAGAAAAGCCAAGAAGTTTCGTTAGCCACAGCAACGTGTGGCCGGGTCTGCTAGTTATTAATAAAATAAAAACAAAATTATATGTTTATTTCGAATTATAAAATTTGAAAGCGTATTTCATCATCTTTCAAAAACAGTTTTTAGTTTTCGGATGCGTTCACAAATATTAAAGTTATTTGGAATTTATTGGAAAGCGGAAATATTTTGACTTTTCGAAAAACAGGCCCGAGGCCTGAGAGGTTAATACTAATTTTCAATAATAACTAATGTATCATAGAGAATAATCATATGAATGTATATAATAATTCGATGTAGTTGGTTTGACTGCATATTTATAAACGCAAATACAGTGAAAACTTTAAAACTACTAACCTACATAGAGTTCTAGTAAAATAATTCGTAATTTGTCGGTAATAAGCGTGAACAGAAGACATTGTTACAATACCTATCGACGATATTTATAAATGACCGACAATAGCAGACCTCGTGCGTTTAAAAATAATGGGCCCTTTTTCTGTCACACCGCAAGGCCGATTCAAAAACTTCATTAGCGACGAAATAAGTCGAAACATGCTTTATCTAAACAGAATATTGGATATGCAATGAGCTACAAGCTACAAGCACGGGTGGAGGCGAAAGACGGTAGGCATGAGACGCAGAGGGGGCGAGAGGGTGTACAAGCCAAACACTCACGTGGTCTCACCAACACATCGATAGCTAGTTCTTTTTTGAGCGCGGTGCGATAGCGAGAATTTTTTAAAATACCTACCGTCGAGATTTCTCACCGGTGCTATTACCTCTAACGACTTGGAAAAAATCATGTGGATAGATCTTTTTACTAAGATTAAGAAAATGTTCGTAAAATTGTTTAGAAATGTACAGTTTTTTTTATGTTTAAATAAATAAATCCATTATTTGGGCTCGTGACGTCACTACATGAAAATGTCCCGTCTCCGAAAATGTTCCTATTATTTTTTTTTTAAATTCCACAATGATTTATTTTTTTATATGGCATCACTTTGATTTCAGGCGAATTTTTTAATGCGTTCACTAGATTTATTGTTTGTTCTCTGCGAACTTATCATTTGGTTTCACTTTTTGACAGATGCTCTGAAGAGAACCCCGTACTTTTAATGATCTACGGGGTTCTCTTCAGAACGTGCAGATGATGTCGGTACGTGTTTTAGAGGTATAATGATTATGGTGCTGATTTTAACAAAATTTAATTTTATAATATTCTTATTATTATTATAATTTACAAGTACAAGTACATTGAATTTAGTAATATAGACGCTGTTCATTATAATGATTTATTATCAATAAGATGGATCAAGGAAAAAAAATATTTATGAGAAAAAATGGTCTGATTTATCGGATTGAAATTTTCAAAAAATCCCCATGGTTTCAAAAATACGATTAAAAAAAAAAAAAAAAACAGAATGTCTTAGAATATTTGCCTAAACCGGAAAATTTTTTTAAAAAATGTGATGCAAGTGGCCTATTGCTCTGTTTAACGGCGCATTCTGAAAGGAAGAATTTCTCGCTTTCGGAGCATGAAAAAGTGCGTTGGATCCCCACGAGTATACGCGTTAGGGACATATAGGTTAATCTTCTTTAAGGTAGGTGGATTCAGTACAATACCGGATATCAGTTTAAAAAAATGTTTCCCCAAAAATATTTTTCGGCGGGCCTCTAAAGTATTAAGATCGAGCATTCCTGTTAAGAACAACGATGGATACAGGAATGGGTAGTATGTATATTCCCTCATATGCAGGTAACGTATCAAATTTTTTTGTACTCTTTCTATTTCTAGGATATGGTTTTGTTCAGAGGGGGCCCAAATGATGGAGCTGTATTCTAGGATACTGCGAACAAGTGCTTCATATGTTCTTCGTATTACTGAGAAACAGCATTTTGTCTTGCTTACTTAGCGAAAAAGGAACGACAAGTGAAAACGTTCTTTGAATTTAAATATTCGAAAAGTTGTTGTTAGAGTGCTACTACACATTTAAGTTAGAGAAAGGGGAAGGCGATGTCATCTATGACATAACAGTGGTAGGTTTGGTTACCAGTTTAAAATATAAACATATACCGTCTTACTTATAATCGCAGAATAAGATAATACTTACCATGTGAATGGATTAGGATAGTATTAGTTCATGTTTACGCCACCGTCAACTTATACGAGTAGCACTGAAAATAATATGTAATTAAAAATATGATATTTTTCAATTTCAGTTTTTTATTTCAATTTTCTTTTCCGTAGTCGAATGACAAGTTTGGAAGCTGCTGTACGCAAACAATACATCCGTGTTCGTATCAACTCTGGCTGCGGTTGCTTTATAAAAAAAATACAAGTGAGCAGTTCACACGGGGTAGAAGTGAAACCTTCAGAAAACTAAAGTAGGTAAGAGTGGGGAGGCTATGAAGCACCGCACAAAGAGGAGCCCGATTATTCTATCTCGTTCTCTCGCAGACTAAATCCTCTAAATGTATGTGTTTGTCTATTTTTAGTCTCGCTTTTTCGTTTCATTGAGTTTTAAATCACCACGGTGCTAAAGAAATGTTCACTTCAAAAAATACTTATTGATGCTACCTAAATACGTGACTGCCACCGTATTTGTTAAACAACACAAGTGATTAGTTATATCCATGATGATAAGCCATTATATTTTACTCCGTGGCCGAGTTGGTGACGCGCCCACGTTCATGCCAGAGGCGTGGGCTCGAGTCGTTGGCCTCTAATACTAACAGGCTAGGGTTTATTAATATTCCGATGCGTTTACTTTCAATTTCTAGCCATCAATTAATATAGTAAATACTAGTGACGCTTACAAACCGTTCATAAGTAACGTTCAATGACTAAAATTCAATTCAAGTGCTGATATAAACCTCACAGTCGTTGTTCCCAAATTTTTCAATCGATCAATCTAACACTCCGATCAGCTAAGTGATTGTTTAGTAGCGCTCGATTCGTCTGTTGGTCGGAGAGTTGCGTTGGGATATCTGTACAAATGTCAGTTAAGTATTATTTAAGAGTATCATCTATCGTAGTTCGTGTCTAATGTACGAATGATTACGTTAATAGCCGAAGGTAGACGGACAGCGTATTTCCAAAACCTGTACCGGTTCAGTCGCTGTAGCGACAACTTACGTGCATTTTAAATATACCTCTATATTAGTTATTTTTAATCTCTTTGCAGAAAAATAAAAATGTTCTAAAATTTAGATAAAATAATCTTTTTAATGTGTGTATTGGAAATTAATAATTTTATTTCTAAATATTTAAATTTTGATATTAGATAGACTGAACCAGTAGAGGTTTTGGAAATACGCAGACGGGCAGCCTCCATCAGTGTCGCGGCTCCGCAGCTGCACAATCGCTTAGGGCCTCTCATAGAAAGGACGTCACGACGTCAGGTCCAGTTAAATATTCAATGAAAACAGTACGATATCGTAAATAAAGTAACTTGTGATCTAAACGAACCTCGATCTTATTTGAAAGTTTCCCAAAACATTTCAAGTAGTCTTAATCATTGGTAATAATAGACAGTATATTAATTGAAATGGCTTTAGCCGTGTTTGGTAACCAGCTCTGAATAGCCAAGTACATCCCACATATCCTTCACATCTCCTTCACATCTCCTTCCCCTCCTCACTACCTTCAGCCTCACAATATATCCTGCAGTGTATGTGTGTGAGTGTGACGGCATGAGAGCGAGACAGCGAGTATGCAGATTGTATAAAAGGCATAGCATGAGCTGTAGAGCTCTCTCCAGTTTAACTCTTCTTAGAATAAACACAGTACCATTATTCTTATGTATTTACTACCTACAAGAACCGAAACCTCATCTGCGCATCACCACGCTGCGCAGATCTCATTGGGGATGCCATAAACTCACTAACTGGCGATTACAAACAGTTGGGACTCTTGCGGTACCTAAGTACTAACAATAAAAAAAATATCGAGGGCAGTTGACACGCGGTAGAAGTAAAACTTAACCCACCCACACAATCTCAACCAATAGGAGCCTTGAAAAGTTAGCTCATAATATTTTTTTTAAGTTGCCGGTAACCCGGGCGTTTATTAACATCAATAGTTATTTACAGAAATGTGCGCTACCCGACTCACTAGACAATATCTGTTCTGAGCCGGGTAGCAGTATCTATCATTACATATATCCATAAAGTTTAAAGTATATAAAAATACAAAAGATAATAAATAAAAATACAAAGTGCAAAAGAAAAACTTAAATAAAAATACAAAGGATTATATACATAAAACAATCTAAATATGAAATATTACAAACATAATATAAAATAATTGAACATTTTTTAGTGTGAAAGTTTTTTTTTTTATTATTTTAATATTCAACGTATAAAAAAATAACATGGTCGGTTTGCAAGTAACTTGTTAATGCAATTCCTTTTGTTGTTCATTAACCACGTATTAAAGTTTTTATATGTACGTGTTCTGTTGGTTTGAGTTATATGTTGTGTTTCTTTTAAGAAAATGTTGAATATGGAAGGTATGAGGTAATATTCATGTTTTTTAGCAAGAGTGGATTTAATTTTTGGCACTTGTAAATGATTGTTAGATTTAGCTCTAGTGTTCTGGGAGTGAGATATGTGGGAAGGTGACGATTTTATGCAATTTGTATGGATAATTTTTTTATGAATAGCTTCCTGATATCAAATATTTTATTTTGAATTAAAAGATTTTCAGTGGGATGAAGATATGGTTTTATGAACATAGTTCTAATAAGTGATTTATGAGCTGTATTATGTAGCTTAATGTATGTGTCTGCGGCTCCACCCCATGCGGATATACCATAAATTAAAATGCTTTGACAAAGGGAAAAATATACACCTTTTAATAGTTTAGGTGACATAATGTTTCTAATCGTTTTAAAAATGAATATTTTTATAATGTATATATAATCAAAGCGGCCAATGCGGTTTACAGGCTAAATCCTATATATGTAGATGTTTGTCTCTTTAGTGTCATTTGCGTTTCATTGAGTTTCAAATCGCAACGGTGCTAAAGAAGTATCAGTTAAAAATATTTTTAAAAATCAGCAAAGTTTTCCTTCATTGTTCAATGTTCAACTGATGTAAACATAAACATACATATAATAACAAAAATTAACATAACATTATATCAATTATCTCACGGCTTACATTATACATGGAAGATAAAGATATGTTAGGTTAGGTATGTGCTGCATGCTGCATGCATAATGTAATGTGTAACTGCCGTATTGTTTTACATTTCATTACGATACAGAGACGTAATGTAACGATGATTCCGTTTTATTCTGAGTTGGCTGGCTTTGTGTCATTTAACACCCAAGAAACACATCACATCATAATGTGCGAGGCGCATCTATCCAATGTTGGCCAGAGATCACCATCCAGCTGTTAGCGAGCAATTAGAAAATCGTTCAATAATTAATAATTTATTAAGAATTTAAAAATAATATTTAAAATAAGTGTCCAGAAGTGAATTTTGTGAAAATTTGTTAACACTCTCATTTTGTGAAATGTACCTACAAAATTATCATTTTAATAGGGTTTTCCAATTCCTTCATTCATTAATTAATTAATCCATTCGATCACTCACTCACTCATTCATTGTCGCGAGCAAGCACACATCAAATCCCCAAAATTTCATGTCAATCGGATGAACGGTTAGCAATGCATAATTTCATGATGCCAGAACTCATTATTGTATATAGAAACCACCGCGGGCATGCGCACATCAAGTCTCCAAAGTTTCATCGCAATCGGATGAATGGTTTAGGAACGCGTAGGCATCTCACATATATATATATAAACATATTATTTTGATTTTTATACATACAGATAGATGGATTTTCTTTTCATAACTTGGTAGGGTAAGTGGTAAAATCCAATATAAAACAAATGCATTTCTAAAATAGTAGGTAAACTATTCTGTTTTTCAATTTTTTTTTTAATTAAATTATGTTAGTACTTCGGTACCGCACAAGAGTCCCAATTGCTCCCAACCGTCCGGGCCCAGTGATATGGCCTCTCACGAATTGGGGTATTATGTGAGGCTGAATGTAGTAGGGATAGGAAGTAGATGTGGGAGTTTGATGGCTAAAGCCATTTCAAGCAACGTTTCAATTGTAAATAGTGATCTTAAAGCATGACGATACTGAGAGTATCTCTCACTCTCAGCTTATGTTCACTTGATCGTACCATGTCGTCCCCGACTTATTCTACCATTTCCATTCCTGTCCTATGTTCTTCTTGTTTTGAGCTGAAATAAAAATTCTATTCAGTTTATAAGGGATGATTTTTGAGAAATAATTTTGACCTAAAACCGTGTTGTCGTCAATGGAACGACTTTACGGCTCCCTTGTGAAATCGCAGCAAAAATGTTCTTAGTTTTTTTTTTATTCATTGCTTCGAATGGTTACATCATTTGTGGATTTTTCGACGCCAATGCTAGACTCATGCCCGTATTATGGTGGTCGATATGGTGATCGTATAATAAATATAAGTAATTGATTTCTATTATAAAACATTGCTCTTATCTAAAACTATTTTCTTCCAGAAAAACGATTAAGAGGGAATAACCAAACAAAACAGGAAATATGTCATTTTTAATAAAATTTTAGCCGTATTAACTCTTCCACAAAAAAGTATAAATTGGTTTGGAAAGATTTTTCTTTTATCTGGTAAAATTATGTTTTAAATTATGAGAAAATGTGTTTATTTTTAGCATAATTTATTTATTTGATGCAATATATTTACATTTTATACACAATTCAATGATGTTGGCCTCACTGGATGGTTTACCCGTGCTGAGGCCTCCAATGGTTAATAAGGTTATACCGTAGGTCGTTGGCAGATTTGTTAAATTTTCAAACAAAATTTTGTATTATACAACACACATTTCAAATTGTATAATCATGCCGTAAAATAAATCAATAAATTATCTGGGAAAGCTATGTTCCAGAATTTTAATTTTAGTTTAAATAAAATCATTAAAAAAAAGATCCACGCACGTGTTTTGCGACGAAAATACTTCAGTTTGTCTATTTTTACGGTCTTACAAACTAATTTATTAAAGATTTTTTTAACATTCTTATTTTGCTTAGACATTATTGAAAAATTATCTCAGATACTTACGATAAAAAAATAATTACAAAAAGTACATAATTTTAATAGTTTTATCATCACGCCTTTCACCATATTTGGATGTACCTAGGTATAAATTAAAGCAAATTTTGAATGAAATAAAATCGATACATAGTTATAATTTTAAAAAGCTGGTACGTAGAATAATTAATCTTTCTCATTGGAACCGCCCTATACGATTATTTATAAGAGCATCTTTCGACGAAATTTGAATTCTCGGCCGCTGGCTGGTTAAAAGCCCTTATTGATATTCATATACTTTTTAAATACTGAATAATTTCATCGATTTCCCTCAAATGTTAGATAAACAGTAAGTAATGTTATAAATATCTGTTTCCACCATCTTTTCCACTGTTGCAATCATAACACTAACTATTCATATCACTCACCACTAGCGCGATTTAATCGAACTGTCAATACTCAATACAATATATTACACAGACCTTTTCGAAATACATATTCATAACCTCTCCATCCAGCATCAACGTAAAAATAACTAGCTGCGAAAGTAACCGATACCCACGTAGTTATATATTTATGTTTGTAACATGATAAGTATTTATTGTACAGATAATTACGTATTATTTATACTGATATGATCTCGATTTGTATTAATCTTTGCAAAAACCCTACAGGCGTTCTACAAATACATTAAGGGGGTTTTTCACCATCCTCCCAATAGCTTATCCATACACATAATGAATATTTTGGATTAATTCTACAGGATTTATTTATTTAAAAAGTCTGAGTTTACTATTCGGTACTTGAACCTATGAACAATGGCTACATATAGGATAAATTAGCCGAAGTTTTTTCCTATTGCTAGTATTTATTTGTTTTTTTATTAATATTCGTTATGTGTATGGATAAACTATTGGGAGGATGGTGAGAAACCCCCTAAATGTCATGTTAATCTATTATTTATTTATTAATTAATCTTGTTAGCTCATATCGTTGTACGTAACATTATAATAATTTGAGAAACATGTGTTAATTACCAATTTTTGGCGAACATATTAAAACTCTAAACATTATTAATTTAATTGTATTAAATCACTAACAAAACATCAATATTTGAGATGGACATACTTTCTTGAATAATTTTTTAAATTTAAATATAAACAAAAATAAATTGAATATTAAAATCTGAGTAATTTTAATCGGATTTTTTTTAAAGGTGCCGGTAACCCGGGCGTTTATTAAAATCAATAGTTATTTACATATATCTGCGCTACCCGACTCACTAGATAATATCTGTTCTGAGCCGGTTAGCAGTATCTATCATTACATAATATATCAATAAAGATTAAAGCAAAAAAAAAATACAGAATATAATAAATAAAAATACAAAAGATTACCTACATAAAAATAATCTATATATAAAATATTACAAGCATATATGAATTAATTGAACATTTTTTAGTGTGAAAGTTTTTATTTTATTTTAATATGTGTTTAAATAACAATATACAACATATAAAAAATTAACACGGTCGGTTTGCAAGTCACTTATTAATGCAATTCCTTTTTTTGATCATTAACCACGTATTAAAGCTTTTATATGTACGTTTTCTGTTGGTTTGTGTTATGTGTTGTGTTTCTTTTAAGAAAATGTTGAATATGGAAGGTGCGAGGTAAGATTCATGTTTTTTAGCAAGAGGATTTCATTTTTGGCGCTTGTAAATGATTGTTACTTGTAAATTGTGTTATAAAGTTGAAGACAAAGATAATACTAATGAATTTAATGAAACGTGAAACAGAACAAGACACAGAAAAAAAAAGTATCGGTCGCAACTGGGAATCTTGGCCATTGGGACCGGACTATTTTACATTTTTATTTAATTTATTTATTTATTTAACGCCCAATGGGCTTTTACATTTTGGTAGTACAAATGATTCATGACAGATTATTTAACATATACAGAATAATAAAAATAAAATATGATAAAAAAGCACACAAGTCATAAAAATACAAAAATACAGCGATTTCATAGGTTTTCAGAAAAACAGATAGGTTTAGGAATAGTTTTGGAATAATAAGTTTTTTAAAAGATCAACAAATTTCGCCAAGTTTATGTCAAATATGTCAATATCACCTAAGTACTAATTTCCCATAGTGTGAAATCGTTGTATCGGAGAGTGGGCAATGTAGTTCCGCTTATGAATGCTACAGTAGAATAGTGTATTTTGTAGTGTAGTTACTGTCGGTATTCGTAAGTTTATGAGTTGCAGTAGTTCGCAAGAGTCAAATTTAGAGTTAAGTATTTTGAATAAAAATGTTAAGTCGTTTATTTTACGTCTGTCTTCTAGTGTGTGTATTTTTAAAACATTTAATAATAAATTATATTTCAAGTCTTCTAGTGGGATATTTAATTTAAAATTTATAAAAAGCAGGAATTTTTTTTTGTATTCGCTCAATGTTATTAATGTGAATTTTGTAAGATGGAGACCAAACTACCGAGTTATATTCCATTAGACTTCTAACTAGAGATACATATAATAATTTAATGACTTGTATGGAATTAAAGTTTTTGGTTGTTCTTAGTACGAAGCCTAGTGTTTTCATACCTTTGTTTACAATTTGGTGGATATGATTGGCGAAACTTAGTTTTTCATCCAAAATTATTCCAAGATCTCTCATTTCCGTGACTCTTTCTAAAGCTGTGTTATTGATGGAATAGATTGATATATCCTTCAAAGGTAATTAAAAAGTTTTTCCAAGAAAATTGAAAAACGAATTGATTTTCTTACATAATGCATTCGTGGAATCGAGCATTGCGAAAAAGATATATTGATAATATAACTATAACTCTCGCAACGCTACTGCAAAAAGTAGAAACCTTGAGGACTTAGACTTAATTACATAATTGCGCTGTCAGTGTTTTAGTTAATTGACTAAATATTAATGGAAAAGTTTAGCAACCCTGAAGCTAACGAATGCATTATGAAGATAAACACCGCTGTGCGCACAAGTTAAACGCTTTTCTTTGTTTAGTTGTTTAGTATGTGGCCAGAAGCCATTATCTCCGCGAGGATTGATAATAATTTATAATTGTAGGATAATTTTATCGCCACTCCGGCCACCAGCCACATGTACATAATTGACTTAAATAACAGGTTTCTTGCACAACGGCGCGACCTTATGCGGAAATCGGAATTATGACTTATTCCCGTTTTACATGGGACAATTTTATTTGCAATATTTGTTGACGCTTTCGATTCTAATCTAACATAACCTCACTTCGGAGTATAGAGCAGAACTAACATATCGATCGCGGAAATTTGAAATGCTCTAAAGGAAAAAAAATGTTAATTACTTTGCAAATATATTTTTGGTGACATTTTGAATAAAATGAAAACGAATCACTTTGTATCAAATGTTTCGAAAAGTATATTTTCTTCGGGATAAGATTAATATTAAAAATAACAAAAGACAAACAAGTATAGACAAATAAGAACTAGACATAGAAACAGACAAAAAATATATGTTATTTTTAATATTAATCTTATCCTGATGTAGAAAACATACTTTACGAAACATGTTGACAATGTTGATTATATGGTGGTTTTTACAAAGTTATTTGTTTGCATTTTATTAAAAATGTTAATTGTTCAGCAGAGCGAAAATAAAGTTTATTTTATTTTTATTTTAATATCTCTTGTTTTGGTAGATCCGTAATAATTTATTTGTTATATAAAAGAACATTGAATACGTCTTTCAGAATACTTAACTTTTTTTGTAAATTTCTTTGATAATTTTAATTTTTCAGAAAAAAAAATATCTTAAAATGCACGTCGTAAAAGACGCACTTATTTTCCTGGAAATAAGTGCGTCATCAAATTCAAATCGAAAGAGAAAAAGACGGAGAAAAATTACGTATTTAACTCATTATTGGATTTACTGTCGTTTACAGCATTAATTAGCACTATATAATTAATATAAGTATCTATCCAATGTGACTGGACAACTCAGAATGAAATCAACTCAGAACCTCCTTTAAAAATTCATTAAGAGTGATGAAAAAAAAAATCAAAAAATTTGTTAAATACTCGTAGGTTACGTTGGGTTAGGGTTATGGGTTAATTTAAAATATTTTTTCATATCTATTAATTTCTTTTAAAAGAGGTGTTGAATTGGCTTGATTCTGAGTTGGCATGGAACCGAAACCCAATTTTTTTTATAGTTGTTATGTGGTTAACCGCACAAGAGTTCCAAATGGCGGGAGCCAGTGAGACTATGGCAAACCACACCCAACTGGTGTAAATTGTGTGGCTGAAGGGGGTGGGGAAAGGAAACAAATGGGAGAAAGAAGAGCATATGTTGTATTCAAAATTGTCACTCAAAAATCCTAAAGTTCTCTTAAAAATTCTATGCTGGATGCTATGCCTCCGCTCCTACTAAATAGGCAGGCATTGTTTTTTTCTCTTATTGGTTTTTGAAAAATCTGCGTAATGATCTGTATATATTCTAGGTAGAATGAGCAGCAAATAAAATATTGCTACGTCATCATGAAATTTCAAATCAATTAAAGAAGAAGCTAAGGAGCTCTTGAATGTCATTTTAAGATACAACCAACTTTGTTTAAAATATGTAATTGATTTCGAAAAAACGCTGCTGATTTCTCGGGCGAAGCCGGATAGGAAAACCACTAGTTATTTATAAATTGGTAAACATTATGTCACGTAATATTGACATGGAATTATTCGTATATTGATGTGCATAAAATAACAATATTTGTATATGCATAAAATACAGATCACATTTATGTAATACGGAGATGCATTATTTAGCATTAACTTATGGAAATACACCTACATAAGGAGAACTTGGCCTTGACTGTAGGAAGATTTTATCTGACGTACCTACTGCCACAGATACTAAAACAATCATTATAAATTATAAAATAATTTTTTTTGTAATATTTATTAACCCATCTGCTTGTTTAGGAATAAATACATCCCAAAACACGTAATCGCGTTATACTTTCATAAGACGAAAAACGTCCCGAGCGACCTTACATTTTAAAAGCTATATATCTCTCTTTCTCTCATGCAAACATATGTATTTTTCTTTTAACAAGAAAGAGAACGAAATAATGCTTCTTATTGTCTTTGAAATATGAAAGCTATCTTGCATAGATATTTTACAATCTCGATCCAAAGTGACGGTTTCAGAATTTAATCGCAAAATTGAAGCTTCCGGATTGTGAGGTGCGAATATATTTAACCAAGCAGACGGGTTAATGGCGTTTTAAAATGGATTTATTTTAATCCGCGGGTAGCGACTTCAAATCCAGGTAGGTACTTCATACAGTTAAGAGCCATTAACCAGCTGAAGAGAATTTAAATTTCGTCGAACGATGATATTGCAAATGCACTCTTACAACTGTACAGGGCGGTTCCGATGAGAAAGGTTAATTATTCTCCCTACTGGCATTTTAACAAAATAACTCAATAGCGATTTTATTTCATTCAAAATTTGCTTTGATAAATACCTACATTCAAAAATGCTCAAACTCGTGGTGATGAAACTATTAAAATTATGTACTTTTTGTAATTATATTTGATCTTAAGTATTTATAATTTTTCAATAACGTCTAACCAAAATTAGAATTTAATTATATTTTAAAATATATTAGTTTGTAAGACCGTAAATAAATAGACAAACTGAAGTATTTTTGTCACAAAACAAAGGCGCGGATCTTTTTTTATGATTTTATTTGAACCAAAATAAAATTCTGAAAAGTAGCTTTTACAAATAATTTATTTTACTGCATATGATTTGAAATGCATGTTGTATAATACTTAACTTTTTTGAAAATTTAAAAACCAAACAGTTTTTTTCCATCACTGATCACTCGGCCGAGTAACCGGTCAAACCTTCACCCGACCCTTACTGTCCAATACATACAGATATTTTTGTGATTTAGGTTTAAAAACAATAAAAATAAAAGTGAACGGCGATGAAAATTCTATTTACATTTTTTACTCCAAATAATGTCAGGAATCACTGATTTAAGTAAGTCACCCTGTATAGTATTAAACTTGTGGCACGTTCCAGAGCCGAAGATACACTAAAAATCGTTCTGGTGTGAGACCAGTTCCAACATTGAAAAGTTGGTTGCTTGAAATTGCTTTATTGAACCCTAATAACCAGGTTCTTATCAACCTTCCCATTTTCCATCTCCTTCCCCTCCTTACTATTGTATGCCGTAGTCTCACTGGATTCAGACGGATGGGAACAGTTATGACTGACAGATATGATTTGTGAAAAATTATATTTATGAAAAAATATTTGAATTTCGATGCCCAGAAAATTTACCTTCAGAATGAATCTGTTAGTAATCTTGAAAAATTACGACATCTATCAAAAATTTAAACAAAATTCCTTCAAAAAAACCTCGTTGAACCCTAGTTACACAAAGACATTGAGACACACCAACGAAATAATTATTTATAATACTGATCTAAACACGTTCTCACTTCATGTATAAATTACATGAATAATATTTAATGTCACATTTTGCCAATTTTCAATCATGCTCGTTACCTATGCACAAGCAAATTATATTATATGTATATCAGATCATTTTTTTTACTAACAAATAAATTTAAAGAGAAATAATTACTTTTACGTTGTAGTTTTAATATTATTATAAAGAGAATCGAAATTTTTATGTTAGATAACATTGACGAAGATAGATAACGAAGTTTTTCTTATTTTTTTCAGGTAAGCTTCTATTCCTGATTTTGTCCGTCTGTTGCGCTACGTTGGCGAAGTAAGTAAAAAAATCCAATACGCCTACCTTATTTTGTAAATTGCAATGTTTTGTTTATATGTATCACTTTAGCACATTTAAAGAGTTTAGAGAAATAAGAATTAAAAATGTTTTCTGTTAATTTAGGTTATTTGGATATATTTACAAAATAATTTTCTGCTCAATGTATTTCATTGTAAAAAAAAAATTGTTGTTATCTTTTGCACTATTATCATCATTATTATTATGTATTGTTATGTTTTATCTATAGCATTAATTTATTTAAACAATAATATTTATTTAGGTATGTACCTGTGTACTTACCTCGAATGTTTTTGCTAGAAAGGTACATGCTTAAAACTAACGAACTAAAATATACTGGTAGTTGGCGAAAATAACAATTATTATTTGTGTGGTTAAAACGTATAAAATCCACTCAGAATTAAAAGTTAAAACTTGCAAAATATCGTACATCGGTCCAATAACAATTAAAGGGATATTTAATTAAGTGAAAACAATATTAGCGAAACTCAATCGAAAATCTGCAGACAGAAAAATCAGAAAAAGATATTGGCATACATGGCAACAGCAGAATGTAAGCAGAAGGTCCTGGTTTCGAGTCCCAAAGTTGCCTATATTTTTTTCTGATGTTACTGTCTCCAGATTTTCGATAGAGTTTCGCTAATATTGTCTTCATTTAATTAAATATTACAATTTTTGGTTTTACTCATAAAGCTAAAAATAAATGTAAATTAAATGGAAGATTGACTTGGGTAGGGAGATGTCTGACAAACTTAGTATATTGTTTTAATAACAAAAAAAAAATCAGCATAATTCATTTGGCATTTTCACTAGCATTTGGTTCCTTAGAACAGACAACCTGCCTAGCGTGGAACTAATATCGACCTAACAAGATATAACAGCACTTGTACACATTTAAAAAAAAAATAGTGAAATCGTTCCACAGCTAAAATCGTTCCACAGTTCAAAGATCCTTCACACAGCATCTCAGATGACATGACTTCGAAGTTAATGTAAAAAAATAAATTATTACGCAATTTTATTTCATTGTTATTTTTGCTACATAGATATATCCAACGTAATGTGATTAAAAATAAATAAAATAATAATATACATACTATGTACGCACGAGACATTCTTATGTGTATTAATTTACCACAAACCGCATCAGGCGCCTCTGTGGCGACGTAAAATTTGCATGAATTGGAGAAATGTCTAGAATAAAATATGTTAAAAGCAATAAACAACTATCATTGCCCTCTGTGGAGTAAAATCCAAGCATTTCCAACAAAATACAGGAGGACCGAGCTGTGTGTTTTAACTTTGTAGACTTAAATTTGCAGTCATCACGAAAACGTGGTTTGTGAAAATAATGTTCTTTAAAGGAATGTTTTTTTATTGATTGTGACCTTATAAAACTAAACATTAGGCGTGCAGAAATTTTGGATAAATAGAAATCAGTCGATACGAAATTTTGTAAAATTTGCTAATTCTTGCTTGCAGTCCAATTACCAAAGACCAATTTTACATTGCAATTTGCCACTGAAACACTCAAAGACCAATTTTGTGTTGCAAATGGAAACACTCGTACCAACTTATATCGTAATGGAAAAATACTGAATTCGGTTGTCTGTGCATCCCATGTCACTTTAGTTCAATGAACTCAAATTTGCTGAACTGATTGCGTGAAGAATTCAGACAAGCGATAAAGAACCTTTCTTCTTACACAGTGTCCGGAAATCCTGTGAATGTGAAAGTGAGAAAGCTGTTGAATTTCACATTTAGAGGATTTAGGGAATTTTTTTAAATTTTGAGCACTGTTTTCGAATTAATGGATTCGAATTGATTTTCTTCTGTCAAATTTGAAAAAAAAAGTTTGCTAGTGGGTTATGATCAGCTGTTAAAATCTTTTAAAAAACGTTGAAGCGTAGGCACTGATTAAACGATTTCGTTACCTATAAAATGTTTTAAAAAATAACATCGAAACAACATGGGAAAAGCTTTGCAAAAAAATAAAAATAAAAACGAAATGTTCAAATCGAAAAAAAAGCTTTTTTGGGTTCTCGTGAGGTTGATTCACAGGTTTCCCCGTTTTTACTGTAAGGTTCCGAACACCGTGTACAATATTGTAAAGAGTAAGTTATTTTAGCTGCCATTTGATTTTTTTTTTGTTGAATTTGATTTTTCAAGAATTTAGACGATAACGTGATTTTTCACGGGTCTGTGCTGGTAATAAATAAAGAAAAGTGTATTTCAGACTACTTTGCATTGTATTCGTATTGCGGTTAAATCACTAGCAGCACTGGTTTCATTTTTTTATTCTGATGAATCATCCGAGTCTCTTAGAAACTCTTTGTCTACTGGAAAGCTAGACGCCAGAATCAACCTGTTTTCTTCCTTATACATTTATATTCATTTTTATCATGTTTACTTCATAATACGTAATTATTTCATAGATATAGAATGAACTTTACAGGCGGGATTATCGCCTGGCAGCCATTTCTACCAACCTGCCAGTTCATCTTCTCTTCTATCGATATATATATTTTTTATTAGCTTTTAACCTTTTCAGAACTGAATTAAAACTGGCAGTGGTAGGACAGTAGAACATATTTGTTGCCTTAAATTAATGTTTTTTTTTCAATATTTTATAAGAAAACTCTCTTTTATAACTTTTGAAGGTTTTTGTGTTTGTTTTGAAGGAAAAATAATTATTTGAAGATAATATTGTTAATTCTAAAATTTGTAATATGAGATTGACTATTATAACGGCTTGACAGAAGGTAGCAATAGCGAAATTGGTTAACGCGCATTCCCGGTTAGTCGAGAGGTCTGGGTTCGAATCCCAATTGCGACCATTGTCTTTTTTCTGTTTTCTGTTTCTTATTCTCTTTCATATTTTCGTTTATCTTCTTCTTCAATGAATTTTTATTTTCAATTGTTTAGAAGTTATTGCTATTTTCATTTGAATTAGGCATGTTTCACACAAAATGAAAAATCTTTTTTTTTACAATAGTTCCACACAGGAGGCTCTGAGAAAATTAATTCTCCTCAGGGGCTATGTAATCTTTGAGGATGCTGTGTGGAGGGTCTTTTCAGGAAAGGAGGGAGAGGAAGTTCTGGGAAGGAAAAGGGTATTAGGAGTGGGTAAGAATCTGGGGGTCAGTGTACACAGGAGTGACATGAATCCATCCCTCCCACTAAGGTGCAAGACGATGTTACGACGAGAGAGTACGGCTGGGAAAGTCAAAGGGACTCCCTTAACCATCCTCTCCCGATCCGGCCTGCCATGCAGCCGCCGCCAAGACACGGACAAACCAAACCCCATGAACCTGGGCACCCCTGCTAAGTCACTAAACGTAGCGAATCAATTGGGGTGACCAATGGCAGAGGTGTTGGTTATCCAATAAACGGTTCCCGAGGCGGCGGTCCCCATACCCGCTTCACAAAATGAAATCCATATTCCAAACATATAACATTTTGTTCACTTTTAAAAAATTAAGTATTGAAGAATTAATTACCTATCAGAACGACATCGCCAGAAAAATTCGGTCGAGATTAAGCACAAAAACCATCTTTCAAGTTACAAAAATGGCTAACGCCTAAACTAGTTGCTAGAATTCAATAAATAAAAAAAATAACGTGCAATGCCAGTAATACGCGCATACCAACAAATGGAAAACGAAAACCGTCAACTTTCATTCGCTCTAGATATTAAGGAAAAATCTAAAAATAATGAATCGCTCTTGGAGGGGTTAACACTAAAAGGTTAACACTATTTCTAAGTATTATGTTGTGGGCGTATGTTGGGTGGAAGTAAACTCAAATTTTAAGGAATTTAAAATTAATTTTGTAATTTTTTTATTTTGAAATTCGTTTCTTAATAGATTTTCCATTTTAACGGTCTATGTGGGGCCTAGGAGTCAGATCAATTTACGAAGCATTAATTTTAGAATTTCAGTCCACTCGGCAATAAAGCATGCTCTCACTTCAACAGGTGTCTCAAGAAAGCAGATCCACCTAATTAAAAAAAAACCCTTTTTTATTTTACGTGTACATGTCTATATACATATTTATTTCGAAATACACGGCACAACATGTGCCATTAACATAGTTAACTAATAAATAGTATCTACAACAACAATATTAACATAATTATAAAAAATGTATAGTATAAAATATAAAGTAAAGAGTACAAAGTATAGTTTTAAGTAAAAATAAAAAGTAAAATATAGAAATATAAGATATCTTTAAAGGGTACAAAGTTTTAAATATAAATCATAAAAAGTTATAAAATATAAAAAGTTGTACAGTAAGAAATCCTCTTAGGAGCAAGAAAAAAATTAATGCAAAGTAAAATAATTAATAGGTAGGTATTACGGATTATGTCAACATGATGTCAACGATGTGAACCGATATGATAAATTTTACAAGTAGGTAGGTACCTATGATTTCTAAGGTATTCATTAATTTTAGAGTGCAAGTTCTTTTAAGTCTGAACTACACTCCAATCTTCCATTTAATTCTGAAATTTGCTCATTTAAATAAAATTAATATATATGTTATTTCACCTTTATTATATATATTTTATTTCATTTCCTTTCTCTGTAATTTTAAATGATGGCCTAGAAAACCTTGATGGGTGAAAGCCAGAAATAATTGAAAAAAAATACTGGTAGGCATATTATGTTTACCTGATGTATTTTGTTTTGATGCATCTTTTGTGTGAGGCCAGATTACCGGCGGCGTGATCGATATTAGCGTATTCAATGCCTAAAACATGCAAGCGATTTATGATTGAATTTTGTTCTATTTTATTTAGTATTATGTACATTGTACATACATCAGGTAGGTACATGTACCCAAAGTTCTCACGTTATAATTGAAGAGGAAGGTACCCACTGCCCTGCTATAAAAACACCTGAATAAACATCTATTCCTTAGGCTGAAATGTTTATTGGTAGGTGTCCAATCCTAATTAGGTACTTACTAATATTCTCACTGCCACCTATCACCTATTCCCCTATTGCATCATCCGGTAAACAAAATATCGTAACCAAATAAGGCATTGTAAAACGAACGTAAAACAACCGAGTTTTTTTGAAAAAGGAACAACTGGTTTTAAAATCGAATATGACTAAGCGCGGCACAATTTATTTTTAAGAGTCCGGTCAAATATATCGCATCAGAGAAAGTTGCCGCATCTAAAAAATGGATGCATAAAGTAATACTGCAACAACTTAATAATTAAACAATTTAATTTCCTTGTGCGGACATAGATATGCATTATGTATGTGAAAGAAAACTATCAAGGTAAACATAATATTTTCAAATCCAGACAAGCGATAAGGAACTCATCTAAACTGTAAATATCGTGGGATACTACTACAATTACTACAATTAGGCAACTCTGAAATCAGCTTTGTTGGGAAACCGTGTTACCTATATTTTGGAAATAATAAAATAGCTAATTATTTTTTAATGTAGGTATTTATGTACAAAAATGGAATGATACACCTATTAGTTACATACAAAAATGCAACGAAGGCAACTTAAGTAATTCCACAAATTTTAGTGCTACAACCAGATAAGTCTAGTTTCCTGATTGAGACGTGGAATGACATTTATTGATTAATTTGGTTACTCTAGTTACCGAATTTTAGAATTAAACCATAATGGTTTTTGGAGATAACCACAATATATATATATATTCAAATAATATACATATTATTATTTATATATATCCAATGCGTCACTATTATCTGTTTGTAGCATTCATGGACAAGGAAATAAGATTTATGCTTTTGGTGTGTAAATCAAAAACGCTGGTTTCAGATTTATCTAGTTGTGGTAATTACCCCACGATTTCATGATCATGTCAGATGATTATTTTTAATCTTTTAATAAAATTTATTAGAAATACAGAACAGAGAAAATGAAAGAAATAAAAAGAAAAGACAAGAGAAAATAATAATGGAAAAAACATTAAAACGAATAGCGGAAAAACAGAGATTAGTACAAAAAAGTTCTTTCACTTAACCATTTTTTTAGCGTACATTTCCTTCTGAGACTCAATTCACAGCTTTTTATTGCGTTGGGTAACATGTTGTAAATTATTGGGACAAGGTATTCTAGAGTTCTTTGACCGTATTTATTTAGGTATCTGGGAATTATAAGTCCATCATTTGCAGTTAGTCTTGTATTATGAACATGAACCACTAGTTTATTATATTTAGATTGAGATGTATGCTGACTCGCAATTTTAAGCCACAATATATCACGAACAGATAATAAATTTACAGAGTTGTATAGTAACGATTTTGGTATATCATGTCTTTGTTCGTATTCAGTTTTTTTTAATAATATTTTTTCCAAAGAATATTGTACGTTTTGCACTGAAAGAAGGTTTATTTTTGTTGAATGTCCCCATGTGGTTATTCCATATCTTATTAGGGATTCCGCCAATTAATTTCAATTTCATTACGAGCATTTAAGATTTTTTTCCTAAACTTTTGGCGTCCTGACTCAAACTTACAATCAGTTACATCCGGTGTAATGAAATTTGTTTAATTTAGGGCCGTCTGTTTCAACAGAAAGTTAAATCGTGTCCTAAAGTTAAATTTTAACTGTCAGTTAAAGTAACGAGGACGTTAAATAGGACCGCGGGCTGTTTCAAGTGTATTTTCGCCAAAGTAATAGTTGTCAGTGTGGCCAGTCTAAAAAGCAGAATATTCCTCGGAATTATGTCAAAAAACGCATCGAAATATTTTTTGATGCGGCAACACCGTATACTAAATCAGAAAAACTGTCAAAATATCCGGTTGTATTTTGTTTCGCGTCGTAAGATCTGACGGCTTTGTTCCGATAAAAGTATTTGTATGAATATTTACAAATAAATGACGACCTACATAATTATTATAAAACATATAATATACAATATGAATGTAATTTACTTTCCAGTGGTTGTGATATCTCCTTGAATTTGAAGTGTCACATATTTTACGAGATCTTATTTATGGTATCGAAAACATTAGAAAAACATACATTTTGTAGCTTTTTGAAAATCCGTTTGTAAGAGTATTACATAAAACGTAAGTAGTAGGTGTACGTGTACAAACTACACTAGCATTAATAGAGTCTTTTAAATGCAGCTTCACTCGCTAATGTCGATATACGAAACGATTCTAACGTACTACTCATGTTATATTTTTGTAATGTTTATGATACAATAGGTATATTGATTTGAAGATCTTGTAAAATGTGCGATACATCCATTTAATATAGATTGTCTCTAAAAGGCAACGCTAAATATGTCGATATCAGAATTGATTATGTTCAACAGCAAGATTTTTTCGACATGCTGTGCCGCGCCAAAAATAATTCGAAATCATCCCAGATAACCATATTATTAACGCGGGGACGAAATGTTTTGGTTTTCGCTGCAAGATATATTGGATGAGGAATTCATCGTCATTATCATACTCTTCTACAATATTTATCATGATTAGGTACTGATTAGTATATTAGTAATCTATGTTGAAGCACCCATTTCCATACTTTACATCGACCAGAACTGTCAAATATGCCAATATGGCGGAGTAACTCTAGAGTAACTATCGGTTTTCGGAAAGTAAATACAAAAGTTAAAAGTAACATAAAACAAGCAGTCAAATTGATTGAAAAACGCATTTTGGTGAAATTTAACTATAGTAACGGCATTTTGTTTTACTTTTACTTTAGCGAGCGTTGAAACAGACGGCCCTTATTCTGTTTGGAATGAGAAGTTCAGCTTAAAGTCATAATGAGCCATGAAGATTTTTAAGTATTTTTTTAAATGACTAGCCAATGTTTTCCAAAAATTCAATTGTAACTTTGTCATCAAATCCGTTTCAGCTTTTGCACAAATTGTGGTCAGCGAAAGAGAACTGTCATGTTATTAAGCTTGTCTTATTACAATTTGATAGAAAGTTAAAACCCCCTAGAATCGGCTTTTAACGGGGACCTTTCAAATGTCAAAAACAAGATGGCGCAGAATGGCCATCTGATGACTTTGTCACACATGAATTACCGCGAAACAACTGGGCCCAAAATTTAGACAAGACGCCATGTTGTTTGTCCCGAATATATACCGCCCGCGCCTCCCCCGTCGCCATGAGTGGGCCAGAAGACCAACCGTAGCGGACCGGTGCCCTTCCACCCTGCCTCCGGTGACCCGATGCTCACTTTTATCCCTAGTGTCTTCAGGTCTTTCCGCCCTTAATCCCAACACTTTCTTCGAGGGCCTACCGGGAAGCCGGCTCAGGGACGCGGACACCGAGTCTCGCTTGCGACTGGACTGATGGCTCCGCTTATCCTCGGCGGGCTGCCGGATGACTGTAGCTCAGCTGCGTTGGTTAAGTCAAACAATCTCATCATAATATGTAAAAAAAAAATATTCTCTTAACTTTTCTTCCTACATATTAACAAACTTTTATTTCAGCTACATCAGGTGGCGGAGATGAGACGTGATACTGTGAAGTAAATAACTAACAACATGTACGCACTCGCATACTGCCTGCTAACAATGTATGCCCGGACATTGGGGGTCTAGAGTCATTTTAAATAAAAAGTAGCTTCCTTATAAATAAAAAATTTGAGTCCTGACGAGTACGGTGAAGGAGGAAACCATCTGTTTCCTTAGAACGCCGTGGGAAAGTGGTGGGCAACCTCCAATGACCCGAATATAAAAAAATGTTCATTTCAAAAATAATATTTCGAAAAGTTTAAGTCTGGCAAAGTTGAGTGGATACTATCATTGTTTTAAACAATTTTTATACTTTCAAGGTTTCTCTACCTGTCATATGAAAAAAAAAATTTTTTTAAACACCGTAACTTTTACTTTCATTATATTTTTGATTTTGATAGATTCATTAAAATTATTAAAATTAATTTCCCAAATCTAGCTGGATAAAATATAAGAAAATAAAATTAATTAAAATAAATTAATTAAGTTAATAAATTTAAATAACAAGATCATAATGTAAGGTAGGTTTGTGAAGGTGAAACTGTGGATAGGTATTGTTGTATGTTTTGTTAACACCTCACTAGGAGAACCTGTACTGAGGTGTTTACTTGTTTATTTTTGATTATGTGTGACAAGTATTTATGTGTTGTAATAGAAAGTTTTTTTTTTTTTTTTTTTTAATAGTTATTGGTTATTTAGAAGAGAAAAAAGAAGTATATATATTAGAGAAATATTAAAAATATATACTTCTTTTTTCTATAGTACACACATATACAAATTGTAGTGTATGTATAGTTGTTGGATACTTGAAAAACTACTTATTACTACTAATTTTTAGGTTTATTTAAATTTATATTTTTTATAGTTTTAATATATTATTATTATAATATATTCACAGTTGCAACAGTCGGATAACGGAGGTGCGATACCGAGAACACCTTAGCGGTGAGTCTCCGTCTCTCGTAGGGGATGACGCACCAGACAAACAAAACCAACACAACTGAAATTTCCTGGTAGTGACTCATCTAACTGGTCCTTCCGTTGCTATGGGAGATGCGGTAATACTATGACAGCCGATAAACACACGGCGAGCCTACACTACATTTTTTTACACCTGTATATTTTACCTTGTATTTACCTGCTTCATTTACTGTTGTGTTTTATTAGTGATTCACTTGGAAATTGTTCTGGTATTTCTTTCAAATTTTATTGATTCCTTTTACTGTTATAGAATACTTCGTTGTACTTGGAAAATATGTGACCAGAGACTGTTGGTGTATTTATCCATTTCTTCTGTAGTTATTGCTGATGTAGTGATTTTCGTCAGTTAAATTTGTGTAATTTATAGGAATTTGTTCTACGCGTTTTGCATTGTTCATTTGAATGCTAATGGTTGTTATACTAAAAATATTTTCTTTTTATTTAACTAGTTTTGATACTAAGTTGTGTTTCTTAAAAACAATAACGATACACAATTTCCTCGTAAACAGTAAGGTTTTTCTTCCGTTGACGTTAGATTATTGGAATACACTCTATTATGCAATCTGTCATAGATGTTTCCATAACTTAGCGTTCATATAACAAGGTTAGTTAGTACCTTTCATAAAAATCTGCTTTCAAATCTGAGTATTAATACGTTAGCATCTGTACGGTTGACATTTAAGAACCCGTCTTCGAGTACGTCTCTGATGCCGCGGCTTATGCAAAACCATTTTGTTGGGTGAGTTTCTTATGAAGCTACTGCCGTGTCGACCGCCATCCGCAGGGTCTAGTTAAGTATTAGTATACACGAACTACAAATTATTCATGGTTGTTCGTGTCTCCTAGCTCTTATTAAAAAAATGTTCGTATTATTGGAACCTACTGCTTTATGTTTTATTTTAAATTATACTTAGTAATCTAACAATTATTTATAATATAATAACTAACGCAGTTAAATTAAACAAATTAAGTTCCATTCATATTTATATAAAGCTTTATAATAAACATTCTATATATAGAAATTCTATATAAATAAATGATGCACATAAACATAAACTACAAGTAAACAAAAACAAAAGAAAAATAGACAATATAACAATTAAAAATAAGAGCATCAAAAACAGTAATAATGAGTAGGTAGATAACTATCCATAATTTTTGCATAAGAATTTTTGCATATTCACTTTGTTTGATTTTACGTATGTATTCCAAGGTACCTACAGTTGAAAATGTTTACATCTCGTTGTGTGGAATGTGTTGTAGATAAGACCCAGTAATGAATTTTGCGGATACTTAGATTAACAATATCTACTGAATAGCCATTCGATATGGTATGTCGTTTAGGGCAACGAGATGCAAATTCTTTGTAACAGACATGATGCATCAACAAGACAGTTAACTATTTTGTGTAAGATTTTTTTTGTTGATATTAATATTGATAACTACAGGATAATGCGGAAAATAAATATTAATATTTATTTAAATAAATGAAGACAATATAAGCGAAACTCAATCGAAAATCTGGAAACATAAAAATCAGAAAAACATATTGACACCTCTGGGACTCGAACCCACGACCTCTTGCTTTCCGGGCAAACGCGCTAACCACTGCGCCACGGTGTCGATATGAAATTCGGTCATGTTTAACTGTACCATACTTCGACTAAGAACCACCTACATTATCTTCATTTTCTTTAACGCATATATTATTGGCAACTATCCTTATGTATGATTGCAAGATTCAAACCCGAACTAAATGCTCTCTAGATAGAGTATGGATAAATCTTTATCCATTTTATTTAATATGCGACATCTATCGACTTTTCTGCAAGTCTAGGATGAATATTTTTTTTTTTTTTTTAACTTTATGAGTAAAACCTCAAATTGTAATATTTAAATAAATGAAGACAATATAAGCGAAACTCAATCTAAAATCTGGAAACAGAAATCGAGTCCCAGAGGTGTCAATATGTTTTTCTGATTTTTCTGTTTCCAGATTTTCGATTGAGTTTCGCTTATATTGTCTTCATTTATTTAAATATTACAATTTGAGGTTTTACTCATAAAGTTAAAATAAAAAATAAAAAATAATATTTATTTTATTTTCCGCATTATCCTGTAGTTTTTAATACATTAGTGAAATAAGGCAGTCTTTTTTTAGCCGTATTTGTCCAAATTATTGGAGGCTCTAATATTATGCAAACGGTCGCATTTATTATTTTTGTGGCATTTATTTTCAATACGTTTTTACAAATTGTAGGAACTTACAATTCGTAAATACATGCGTAATAAATATTACACATTATTTTCCGCGTTGATTGGTGACTCATAACGTCATACCTCATAACAGATATCTCAAAAGTAATATTCATAATTTGTTTCTCTATTATTGGAACTGTAAGCTTTGTCGGGTATTGTTCATATGACTCCAGTTACTAATATCTACAGCCTGTATGTCGGATGAATATCTACAGCTCATATGTTGAACTAATATCTACGAACTTCAGAGTGTTGACTAATATCTACAGAGCGTAGGTTGAACTAATATCTACAGAGCTTAGGTTGGACTAATCAGCTAAATGTGTCCAATAGTCCGATATTAGGGATTTTTACATACATACATAAATTAATTTTTTTAAACTACATACGCAATATTACGTTATTCCAATATGCTACACATGATTGCAAATCCAACCTCTGCCAGTGCTGTAGATATTCGTCAACACTTTGGTTCCCATAGATATTAGTCAGCAGTTTGAGCTGTAGATATTCGTCAACACTTTGGTTCTCATAGATATTAATTCGATTTTTTCAGTTTTTGGAATTCCTGTAGATATTAATAGACGCCGCCGTTCATATTATTGGATCCTACCACATGCACTCTCCTGCGGTTATTGGTGACTGGTGACTCAGTCGTGATGTTAGTCCTGTTTTACCATCATGGGAACCTGCATGGTTATTTTATAAGTTTAACTCAGCAATAAATTTTTAATGGCCTGTATCTTATAATTTAGAGAAAAAATAAAATTAGCTCACATCTGTACTAGACATTTGATATACCTTTTGATTACTCAAATAATTTTTCAGTTTGGTTGGGTATTATGATCTCCAATCCAAATTTAAGATTTGTATGAAGCAGACCGAAACCGGCCGCGCGAATGTTCCACTTAAGGCTGGTTCACATTGGTCAAGTAGTAAGTCAAGAAGCGAGTATACTTGCTACTTGACTTACTTCGCATTATTTTCAAGTAGATAATATTAGTGCCCGCCGCCCTTTGTAATATTTATTTATTTATTTATTTATTTTGAAATACACGGCACAACATGTGCCATTAACATACATGTATATATAAAGTATAGTAGGTAAAAAATATAAAGAAAAGAGTACAAAGTATAAAGTTTTAAGAAAAGAGTAAAAACAAAAGTTAAAAGTTAAAAATATTATAGTAAAAAGTAAAATATAGAAATATAGATATCCTTAAAAGGTACAAATTTTTATATATAAATTATAAAAATTAATAAATATAAAAAGTTATAAAATACAAAAAGTTATAAAAGTACGAAATCCTTTTAGGAGCAAGAACAAAAAATTATAAAAAGTAAAAATAATTAATAGGTAGATATCATGGATTATGTCAACTTGATGTCAACGATGTGAACCTTTGACCAAGTATATGTGAACCGATATGATTAATTGTACAAGTAGGTAAGTACCTGTGATTTCTAAGGTATTCATTAATTTTAGAAATATAAGATATCTTTGAAAGGTAGAAAGTTTTAAATATAAATTATAAAAATTAATAAATATTTAAAGTTATAAAATATAAAAAGTTATAAAAGTAAGAAATCCTCTTAGAAGCAATAATTTTTTTTTTTATAAAAAGTGAAATAATTACTAGGTAGGTATCATGGATTATGTCAACTTGATGTCAACGACGCCGATATGATAAATTTTACAAGTAGGTACCTGTGATTTCTAGGGTATTCATTAATTTGGTAGGCATATTATGTTTACCTGATGTATTGTGTTTACGTGGTTCTAGCAGACAAATTTAGTTTGATGCATCTTTTGTATGAGGCCAGGTTACCGGCGGCGTGATCGATATTAGCGTATGCATTGCCTAAAGTATGCAGGCGATTTATGATTGAATTTTGTCCTGCATTGGTGTTATTATTGTTGCAGTGAAAAGGTGTTTTGAATCGAGTTGGTCTGCAAGGTACATGATAATTTATTAACGATACCAATTCAGGGGAGTCAAACCAGTTATTCTGTATTTTAAATAAAAATATAAGATCATTAATTATTCTTCTATCTTTTAACGATAAGAGTCGCATTTTTTGTAAAAGAGAATTATAGTTTATATCATCCGCGGGAATTCCTAATTTAAAATTAATTGATCTCAGAAATTTGCGTTGGATTCTTTCAATGGAGTTTGCGTGGCTTTTGTAGAAAGGATTCCATATGGGGGAATTATATTCCAAATGACTCCTAACCAGAGTTGTGTATAGTATTTTAAATGTGTGGATATTTTTGAAATCCTTACATAACCTTAGAATAAAACCCAGCATTTTCATAGCTTTATTAGTTACGATATCAATATGGTTGGTAAATAGTAGTTTAGTGTCGAAGGTTATTCCGAGGTCCCTTATTACAGGTACTGACAATAAAATGTGATTGTTAAGTGAATAGTTATATTTGATAGGGTTTTTAATTCTAAAGAAACTCATGATTTGACATTTTTTAATGTTAAGTGTAAGTTTGTTAATTGTACACCACTCTGCGAATTTAATAAAATTGGTTTGTAGGGACAAACAGTCATACGTATTTTTAATGATTTTATATATTTTCATATCATCGGCAAATAATAATATGTTAACATTAGAGAATATGGAAGTGACATCATTTATAAATAGTATAAATAATATTGGACCAAGGTGCGAACCCTGAGGCACGCCGCTAGTGGCTTCAAATTCGTAAGACAAGTGTTCTTTAATCCAGACAGTAAGTACACGTTTTGATAAGTAATTCTTAATCCAACTTAACAATTTACCACTTATTCCTAGTTTAGACAATTTATTTATAAGAATTTTATGGAAAACCTTATCAAAGGCTTTACTAAAATCCGTATAAATCGAGTCAACTTGTTCTCTATTAGCAAGGGCATCTGAGATGAAATTTTCGTACAGTGTAAGGTTAGTTAAGGTAGATCGGCCAGAGACAAAACCGTGTTGAAATGATGAAATATTAAATTTTATACAAGAACATATTTTTTGAAGTATTAACTTTTCAAAAATTTTCGGTATCGACGATTGTATGCATATTGGTCTGTAATTTTCAACTAAAGACTTGTCTCCGTTTTTAAATATTGGAGTAAGAAAGCTGTTTTTCCATATTTGCGGGAACATACCCGTTAAAAGTGATTGATTAAAGAGTAGGTACAGTGGGTAAGAGACACTGCCTGCACAGTTTTTAAGAAATATGGGGGGAATTTTGTCTGGACCTGAGCAAGATTTAGGTTCCAGTAGTTTAATACATGCCGCAATTTCTTTAATCTCAATATGTATCTCACTTAGTTGTAAATTTATATCTGACTCAAATTTTGGAATGTGTTCATCAGGGATATCAGTTTCATACACATCTTTAAAAAAGTCTGCAAATAAATTGACAGTTTCTTTGATTTTACACGAAGTTTTCAGTTTGTAGTGCATTGTTTCAGGTATGCCAAAGTTATTGTTATTTTGTGTTTTACAATAGTTGAAGAAATGTTTTACATTGTTAACAATTGAAAATTCAACATTCTTGATATAATTATTATAACAAATGTTTGATAGTTTATTACAGTCTTTTCGTAGTTTGCTGAAAATTGTAAAATCGGAAAGATTTTTTGTTTCTTTGTAAATTTTATGAGCTTTTTTCTTTTCGATTACTGTGTTAATGAGGTCCTTGCTAAACCAGGTAGGGAAATTTGAAGAAAATTTATAGCTTATTGGAACAAAGTTTTCTATGGCTTTATATAGATGTTCATAAAAGGCGTTAATATTTTCGTCGAGATTATCTCCTTCTAGTATAGACCAGTCGGTGTTATATAGGTAATCGCGTATTGCGACGTAATTGGCTTTATTAAAGTTAAGAAATTGAGTCCGGTTTTTAATTTGGTATTTTATGGGGTTACATAATATAGTAATGTCTAAAGGTGGGTGGTGAGAATCAGGAGCAAGAACTGATTCGAGGGACTTATCAACCACAGTTGCTATATCGGTACAAAGAACAAGATCTAGTAATCTATTATTGTCATTTTTTACATTGTTCAATTGAGCTAGGTTAAGGAAATCGCATAATTCAACTATTTCTTTTTCTATTTCAGATAAGCTAGAGTTTTGTGATACTGTGGAATTGTCGCGGGTGCCCCAATTGATTCTTGGTAGATTATAGTCACCGATGATAGTGATTTTACTATTTGGAAATTTGTATGACAGTTGTTCAATATCCTCAAAATGACTCTTGTATACACTTATATCCGATGATGGCGGAATATAAACACAGCCTATGATATTTTTTTGATTTTTACCGTTCATTAAGATATAAACTTGTTCCACATTAGAATTTTTGGTTTTCAGAAGTCTTGAGGGATGTTCCTTGTTGACAGCTATCATGACGCCGCCGCCTCTAGATTTAGAGCTGGTATGTTGACTTCTGTCAGACCGGTAAATATGATGATGGGGTAGACCGAGCTCAGCAGAGTTGATTGATGGTTCCAGCCAGGTTTCCGTTAGAATGATTATGTCATGATGCAGAGTCGGGGCATGTGTTTTAAAGTCCTTAAGTTTAGTTTTCATGCCTCTGACATTTTGATAATAGCATTTCAATTTGTTTTGGTTGTATCGTTTTTTGGTAGAGTTGATACAATAGTTGGCTTGGAGTTTATGTACTTTATTGTTAGGTTTGGTTCACCATTCTCTTGACGGTACAATAATTGCTTTCTTAGTTCTATCAGCTGATTCCGTTGAAGGATGGTTAAGTCGTTACTCGCTTTGATGCCGTCTATAAATTTGGTGCTGTTTCGTAAGATTGTTCGTGGTGCGATGTTATCCGTAAATTCTTGTTTTAGAGGTCGATTTTTGTTAGCAATTTTCCTGGCACCCAGTCGAAATACTTTGACGTTGGTTAGATCTAGTGAGGGATCGATGTTTTTTACAGCAGAAGAAACTTTGACTCTATCTTCCGTAATGATGACAGACTTTTCTTCGGACAGACTCTCGGGCACGTTATACAATATCACATTTTTGGATCTGATCGCCCTCTCTTCCATTTCGCTAACAATTTCACACATATTTAAGTCATTCGGATGATTAGACCTGATTGGAGTCATGATTTGCGGATTATTTTTTATTGAATTCAATTCTCCTTGCATTACGCCAAAATCAACAACTAATTCTCCTATCGTAGCCATAAGTTCGGTAGTTTTTGGTATTATTTTAACGATATTTTCTTTTGAGAATTTATTGTTCGGGTCATGAACGATTGAAATCAATCCACTGATTATTTCATTTACTTTGGTAATGTAGTGCGAGGCTTTGTCACTTAGAGCCATTTTTTTAACTATTTTTTTTTTTTTTAAACAGTTGTATACCCCTGGATTTTAGGTAAGACGTGTAAGTAGCGGGGCTGCCGGCGGTGTAGGTGCGGGCGCGGGGGGCTTATAACAACTGTCACTTGATTGCACTAATCCTTGTTTTAAACACTTTAAATGCACTATTTACTTTTGTGATGATTCGTCAACGTTAATCCAGTATTAATTTAATATATTTCAGTGAAACACTTTGATTTGAATACTTTTTGTGACTGCTATAGACGAATTTGTTAGGATAAAAATAATGCGTGTACTCTCCGTATTGTTGTTGTTAAATGCTATATGATGGCGAGCTGCTATACAGCAAAGTAAATACGCTAATTAAGCATATTGTAATGCTTAGAGGAGATGAAATTTTAGAAGAGGTGGAAGAATAAATTAGTAAGATGAAAATAAATATACTATGAACACGAAAAGAGATTAATAGCAGCATAAATAAATAATTCTTGAGAATCATTTTTATTCCAATGCCACGACATTTCCGCGCGTCTACAAATGAACTCTGCTAAAACGGCGGGTTAGCGCATGTCAGTGCGCAGGGACGCGTGGAGGGGGACCCTACTCGCCAGAAAAATAGAACGAAATGGACTGACTCTACTAAAGAGCTGACTAACCCACTCTACTAAAATTATGGTGTTCGGATGCGTTTAGTTACTACTATACTCTCCACTCGACTAAAATACTTGGCGTGTCCGAACGGCTCTTCAGGCAGTTATGTATAGCAGTTAACGGTTTTTATAATATTTGTCCAAAATATTCGATCGAACTTTAAATCTTTCTTCCATGATTAGGTTCTGTTTTTGCGATAAGATATTTTCAATAGTTTTGGTGGAACCTGCCAACTATTCCACTCTATTTCTCATGATTGATGATTGCACGGGAAAGACACCATAGTTTCCTTACAACCATGCCTCATGCAGTAATTTTTTGTAATTTTATTGAAAAAGACTAAACTATTATGAATTTTTCCAAGGACTGCTGGATTATTATTTTCGAAAAAATTGTCTATATTATTCCTATTTTTTTTCATACGTATTTTTCGTACGCTGATAACAAAATGCTTAAAACCTTGCAGTAGGTACCTATCTACATACCATAAAACTTAATGTATGTATATGCCTGCATTATATTAAAGAAGGCATTTGAATGGTCACCTGATTATTAAATATGCAGGTATTTAGTACATCATTCATTCTCTCCCCTGAATAAATAATGTCGCCAGATAATCATCCGATCTGGCTCCGGACTGACGATCTTGAATATAATATTATTAAGGATCAAGAATAGAATACTCCAGAAGAGAACCCTGTCACAATAGGGCACAACAGAAGATGGACATATTTGACGAGACGCGTGATTAATATCGCCTATTCATTTTGTCATTGAACCTATGTGAAAGGCTTTGATAAACTTGCAGGCCTCGGAGGTTGTAGTCTACCTGTAGGCAGGGGTGATACATGCAGCGGACACTGGAGTTTACGTATACATTTTGCGATCCGCTTTTTTTATGAGAATGCAACACAAAATTTTTATTACCCAGAGCCAGTTGAATCTTGACACTGTTATTTTGATAATTTTGAGTTGCGGAGAGGTAATATGGAGGGAAATGGGAAAGGACTGGCGTCATAGTAATTATTCAGATATTTCTACCAAACATAGTTATAGCCACACCTATTAGGTATTTCTATTCTGAATGCACCAGCACTTGTTAGAAATACACCTGATTTCTTAATTACAAGAGCCATCTCTCATCTCCCCGAATAGACCCGATATTTTGAGTAATGCTGTAAGAAGATTCCGATTATAATTAGTCAACATTGCGACAATAATGCCAAACAATCTTTTGTATTTTATTGTAATCTCTCACCAGGGCAAAATTGAGAGTATTTTTCATTCTTAAAACAAAAGCCGCCTATCCGGTGTCAAGAAGTATGACGTAATATTTAGTAATTATAATAATATTAATAATAGTACCTAATGTATAATAGTAAAATAGCTAATCTAAAATCATGTAATGTCCAGTGTTTCTAATATAGTGTCCGCTGTGTGCATAGTCGAATATTCTTCAAGCGTAAGGCGCCGCAACCGGTCTCGAAAAGAAGAAGATGGAGAGATATGAAATTACGGATGTTAGAGGAGAGCGCTAACATTTAAGAGCGATACAAACGCTAGAAATATTTCGCATCTCATGCCTGCAACATTTTAAAATCGAGCGTCTTATTTGGACGAGGCAAGTGGTTTTGATTTACTTTGTGCATAATTTTATAAGAACGAAAAAAACTTAGAACATAGAAAACCTCAAAAATAGTCTAAGCCATAAAGGGGTATTTTTTCAAAATTGTTTCTTGTATTACTTCATAATTAAGTCATGAAAAAACTTTTTTTTGTGGTTTACGCTTTTATTTTTTGTTACGAAAATAACAATTTTATTGTAATTCCAATACATAGAAAAGCTAGTAAAAACTTCGATTTATCCGTAGCATAATTTTTGATGTTCATACTGTAAGCGGATTCGTCGTAAAGACTAATCAAAATAGTATCTAAATTGGATTTCACGTATACCTTCATCTTAAAGCGTCAAAATCGATGTGAGAATTGCGAAAATGATTAATAAAACACGACTCGTTTAAAATAGAGCAAAAATCTCGTGGGAGGCTTCTTAAGCATCATTTAAAGAAACATTGTGAATTTTTTCACAAATACGGTTTATGAGATAATAGAAACAGACTTGTTTTTAATAATCTTTGGAGCATATTGCGATTTTTTTCTATCGAGGGAATTTCATATAATTTGCGTTTCGGCGTGGGCAGCATCTAGACATTATCTTCAAAAATAACATATATATTGATTTTTCGAAGAAAACTTCTTCTAAAAGGTTGTTACTTTGTGATGTCATTATTTATTTATTAAAAGAAAATAACTTAGTTTACATCACTTTATTTTTTATATTTTATACTATCAACATGTTTTTTAAGTTTTTTAAGAGCTTAAAATTTTCAAATGTTTAAGGGAGATATTTAAGAAATCGGTAGAAATGCGGGTAGCGGCGCCTTAAACTTTCTGATAAATATGTGTTTATATGAAGGGGCCAGGGTACCTAGCATGGTCGATCGATATAGGTTTTATCGAAAATGTCGGTAACTTGTCACCGCTCCCGAGCACGACTGCAGACCGCTAACGAACCAATAACAGTTCACCTCTAATAAATTAGGGACCCTTAGTAGTTGTGAACTATTGTTTGTTCGTTAGCGGCCTGCAGTCATGCTCGGGAGCGATGACAAGTTACCGACATTTTCGATAAAACCTATATCGATCGACCATGCTAGGTACCCAGGTATGTACGTTTTTTTATCTTTTGGAAATAATAACATTAGATAGAGCCTAGAAAATCATAAATGTAGAGCGACTTTGAGGTTATTTTTAACAAAAACAGCGCCTGTCAAATAATCCAATTTTTTACGCACCAGATTTAAATGTCCGGGTTAAATTTTCCCACAAAAAAAAAAAAAAAAAAGAAGGAAAAACTAAACCCTTTCATACACTTCCCCAAATGATCATCTAGTGAATCCACGTTATGCAATTGCACTATATAAGTATTATAAATACAAAACAATACAAGAACAACATGTCAACCTACTAGAGACCAAATGGGAATATAATTCACCGACTCCAGATATTTTCATATCAGAGGGTTCGGCTCTGTGGCATTTCTAATTGAACCTATAAATCCTACTGATCCCTCAATATAAATATTTAAAAAATCTTTTGTAATCCTACATGTATTTAAAATTACTGCTTTTTGCATTTTTATATACAAATTCTTTGACAAATCTAATATGCTTAAATTTTGAATCAGATTCCTAGGTATTATGCCAGTGGCCGAAATAACAAATGGCAATATTTTTATAGTCCGAGAATGCCAAATTCTTTTAATCTCATTTCCTAAATCTGTGTATTTTCTTATTTTTTCAGAAATAGTTTTTTGAATATTACAGGAATTTGGAATAGCTACATCAATGATATAAGTTTTTTTTTTAATTTTGTCATGTAAAACTATATCAGGTCTATTATGACTAATTGTTCTGTCTGTTAGTATAGTTTTATCATAATATATTTTATAAAATTCATTTACTATATTACGGCAGTCAATCAAGTTATGTTTAATTACCAAACTTTGGTGAATTATTTTTAAAACCTGATTGTGCCTAAATGTATACTCGGAAGGCGCTAATATAGAACATCCCGATATAATATGTTCTATAGTTTCGGGAAAAGCCAAACATTTTCTACATAAATCATCAATTTGATTTATATCTTTGATTATATGCTTTCTATAATTTTTAGTATTAATGACTCTATCTTGAATGGCAAGCATAAATCCTTCTATTTCTGCGCTCAACTCTTCAATACTCAACCATTTGTTTGACGAAAGTTTGTCAACATACGTTTGGTTGAGATAATTGAAGTGTTTTGCGTGAATAATTTTATTTGACCAGGAATCTAATAATTCCTGGTTAGTATTTATAAGAATGTTGGCATTCTCGTCATATAAATTTAAAGGTGTAATATTTCTATCTGCCTTGCAAATTATTTTGTGCAATTCTGAGCTATTAGCTTTCCTATGGAAAAAATTTCTAAGCATTTCTACCTGATTGTGTTTCAAAGATGTTATTTTGACTACACCTCTACCTCCTAAATTTCTAGGTAAATTAATTCGTTCTATAGCTGAATTTGGATGATGGCAATTAAATTTTGTTAACGTAGTTCTAATCAATCGTTCTAAACTATCTAAATCTGTATTGGACCATTTAATTATGCCAAATGAGTACGTTAGTAGAGGTATTGCCCAAGTATTTATTGCTTTTACTAAATTTTTAGCAGATAGATTGCATTTTAAAATTTTTCTGATCCTAGTTTGAAATTTAATCCTAATATCATTTTTAATACTGGTGTGATCTAATCTATCCAATTATTATTATTGTTATTATTATTATTCATTCAATAAAAGTGATTAAATAGTTTTTGGTTTTTTTAATAAAAACTGTGTCCGGTGTTGGGTGTCGTTCTCCTTGTACTTTATATAAATGCGATATAGCGTCATTTGCATCTGAATAAAAAAAAATAGATCCGTGTTTCATCTTGGAGAAGTTTGGCCCTTCACAGAGGGACCAGCAATGAGCACCACGAGCAGTGTTTTGTTTGATGTAACAATACATTTAAAAGGTATATACATAACCGTTGCATATCTACCTGCGCACTAAGATTAATAATCTTTGGATTACTTTCCTATTTATTTGATTATTTTAGGACTTGTGTGTTACCGTAATATTTTGTTGTAAAAATATTGGTTTCACAATATTCTACAAAAATAATGGTCCTCTTCACGTAAACACCTAATATCATGCTAATAGCCTACAAGTATTGGTAGGATACTGTCGTAGAACCATGAAATATTACGGGATAGTCAAAATTCTTGATAAACCAGTTCCAATCATCAAAATGATAACACAATAATTTTCTCTTAAAAATTTTACCTGCATAGTAAATATGTTGGTACCTACTTGATCGCTTTTCTGAATTCTTCGCACAATCAGTTCGAATTTCAAAAATGACACTTAAAATGACATTCAAAGCAAATTTGAGTTCATTGAACTAGAGTTACGCAAGATGCACTCACAATAGATTTTAGTGTTTTTGATAATTGACATGTAGGTATTATTAGGTAAATAATACGTGATTAATTTTAAAAATATAAGGAAAAATAATAAATACTAGGTTTTGCCCGTTGCAGAGGCAACTAATGGGTTAAAACACTATGCGATTTAACGTGTGAACGTGGATGAAGCGAGGAGCGGGTGTGTGTTAAATTAAATATATGAAGAAACCTGAGGTTACAGTGACCTTGCAACGCATGCCGGGTACCCGTTGTATATAATGTTATGTAGTGCAGCGCTTGCATTAAAATGTAACTTCCCAGGAATTGGAATGGAACCATTACAGTTAAGTTGACCCCGAGGTTACAGTGACCTTGCAACGCATGCCGAGTAACCGTTGTATATCATGTTATATATTGCAGGCACTTGCTTTAAAATGTTATTTCCCGGGAATTGGGATGGAACCATTACAGTTAAGTTGACCCCGAGGTTACAGTGACCTTGCAACGCAAGCCGTGTACCCGTTGTATATTATGTTATAAATTGCAGGCGCTTGCATTAAAATTTTATTTCCCGGGAATTGGGATGGAACCATTACAGTAAAGTTGACCCCGAGGTTACAGTGACCTTGCAACGCATGCCAGGTACCCGTTGTATATAAGATTCTCCCAGCCAGATTCTCCCAACCCTTCGCTTTGCACCGCAGTGTGAGGAATAGATTCATACGTCCGTTACTCCTGGCCACACTGACCCCCAGATTCCTACCCACCCCTCATACCCTTTTCTTTCCCATATCTTCTTCTCCTTCCTTTCCCTTAAAAAACCCTCCGCACAGCATCCTCAAAGATGACATAGGCCCCTAGGGAAATTGTTTTCCTCGGTGCCTCCTGTGTGGAGCTAATGTAAAAAAAAAGTTTTGCAATGCATAATTTCATGATGCCAGAGCTCAATATTGTATATAGAAACCAATTAATGGTTCCCGGGGTGGCGATTCCAATTCCACGTTGAATGATTATCATTAAAATGCAAAATACAAAGAAAGCGCTATGTAAATTTCATATTTTTGAAAAAAAATGATCCCATTCAACTTCTAGTAATTTCATCACATATTTACAAAAAAAAACATACGCAATATCATCAGAAGATTCTGAGTCGTTATGTGCAGTAGCCTACTCAGATTCTGAGTAGGTACCCACACATCTGTAAAAAAAAGTAATTAAAATTTTGTAAAATTTAGTATATCCGAATGTAAATGACGCAATCTACGCTTTTTTCCGATGCGTAAAACAAAAACTTTAGCATTTCATTTGGACAGAAAATAAGATAAAAGTTCTCTCATACCTAGTACCTACCTACTAACACACATAATATATCCGTGTTCCTAGTTACCTACGTATTTTTACAAAACAAATAATTGCACCAACCAATACCCATGTAATTTAATTTCAGTTAAATGTACAGAATAAATAGTTCCAATACACGTAGGTACTGAAGCATTTTTGCAAAATTCCATCTTTGATTACTTCCTTTTATTTTATATCATAATTTTAAAGTAAATAAGTTCCTACTCATAGTGAATATTGTAATTTGAATTAATAAGCACTAACATATTCTCTATGCGGCCACTCTGATTGGCCATCGGATTAGAATTCCAATCTCTCTCCTGATTGGCTGAAAGCTAAAAAAGATAGGGTCCGCCAATATTTCCTTACTCATTTTTAACAAACACAATTTGATGAACAAAATTTTTTTTTTTTTAAATCGACCCTTTGATTTTATTTTTTGTAAATGTCATCTATCAAGTGTCCACCTTTCAAATTTAGCAACGCCAATACTAATTTCGTAATAAATAGTTATTCAAAACGAAAAATGTATTTAAATTAAAAAAAAAACTATGTATCTCATTTTGAAAAAAAATTATACGCTGCGCAAATCTTTGTCGCAACGGCCCGACTCCATTTTCTAAAAAAAAAAAAAATAATTAGAAAACATTATTAATACTATTACAAAATTAATCAATATATTTCCAACGGTATTTTTTTTACCACCCTGCACTTACATTCGTAAAGTGGCAAGCAACGAAAATCGGCATTATTTTCAAGAACGCATTAAGTACCTACCTATCCTGTAATAAATAACATTCTATGGCGCCTTTATTTTCTTGATATTTTGACCATATTGAGTGATTTCTTTATTTAAATGAAAGAACATTCTTCATAAGCCGGTAGGTACCTACTCGAACATTCCGGGAAAAATAATATTGGTGTAGCTAGGTACCTACGCTTATTCTCAATAAATACTTGCAATAATTCAATTGAACGGTAGGTACCTACCGCGTTATAAATTGTGTTTTTTTAAATTTTCATATGGCCAGCGATTTTTACACTCTCGAAGAATTTACGAACACGTTTTTGACATGAAAATGTGTAATATTTGGCAGCATCTCCTGACATATTTTATATGAGAATCGTATGTTTTATTGTTATTAAAAGTTGCGGAATCTTTCCGGCTATCGTATTTTTAAAAAACATCTAGCCCGGAATCGGTTTTACGGCGGCAATGTCGTTTTCCGAAAAACAACGACCCAAACCGGCGAGAGTTCCGTTTTGTTAGGCTAAAACTTTGACATCTGAGATCCTGACCTATGTCAAGTCAATAGTCCTAGCATTTTCCTTTGTGAAATAAGCGGGTTTTTTCGTCATTTTTTTTTTCAAACGCCATCTGTCGGCGGGAAATACAACCGAGCCGGATCGAGTGATTCGAGTAGAGCTTCTAGTTTTCGCCGCCGATTCGTATAGGAGAATAAATCCCTGTATATATTTCATTTTGTCGAAAAAAATATACTCCCAGCTTCTTGTCTGAATTTGCTTCAACCGAAAGTGAACCTTAAGGTGGGTGAAACGTAAAGGGCAGAGTGGTCGTTTTTCGCGTCAAGGAAAAAGTGCGCGGTCGATAAACTGTGTATTAATATATATACTAGGTTTTGCCCGTTGCAGAAGCAACTGACGGGTTAAGACACTATGCGATTTGACGTGTGAACGTGGATGAAGCGAGGAGGAGTGTGTGTTAAATTAAATATATGAAGAAACCTGAGTTCACAGTGGCTTTGCAACGCATGCCGGGTACCCGTTGTATATAATGTTATGTAGTGCAGCGCTTGCATTAAAATGTAATTTCCAAGGAATTGGAATGGAACCATTACAGTTAAGTTGATCCCGAGGTTACAGTGACCTTGCAACGCATGCCGAGTAACCGTTGTATATCATGTTATATATTGCAGGCACTTGCTTTAAAATATTATTTCCCGGGAATTGGGATGGAACCATTACAGTTAAGTTGACCCCGAGGTTACAGTGACCTTGCAACGCATGCCGTGTACCCGTTGTATATTATGTTAAAAATTGCAGGCGCTTGCATTAAAATTTTATTTCCCGGGAATCGGGATGAAACCATTACAGTAAAGTTGACCCCTAGGTTAAAGTCGCCTTGCAACGCATACCGGGTACCCGTTGTATATAATTTTATATAGTGCAGGTGCTTGCATTATAATGTAGTTTCCCGGTACTTGGGATGGAACCATTATAATTAAGTTGACCCCGAGGTTACAGTGACCTTGCAACGCATGCCGGGTACCCGTTGTATATACTGTTATAAAGTGCAGGCGCTTGCATTATAATGTAGTTTCCCAGGACTTCGGATGGAAACATTACAGTTTTATTGACCCCGAGGTTAAAGCGGCCTTGCAACGCATGCCGGGTACCCGTTGTATATAATTTTATAAAGTGCATAATTTTATAATGTTGTTTCCCGGGACTTGGTAGGGAACCATTACGGTTTAGTTGACCCCGAAGTTAAAGTGGCCTCGCAACGCATGCCGGGTACCCGCTGTATATAATTAATTTATTTACGCACAAATAGTCCATTAACAATAACAATCGGTTGCACGGTTTAGCAGTGCAAAATTTCAGTATGCCGGAGCTCACTATTGTAGTTGTATTGTATTTCATTTTGCAAGTGTAAGTACTAAGTAGGTACTTTGTTGTAATATTTCACCAAAACGACGCCATTATGCTGTTGAGCATAAAATAATTTTCACTACAAATAAATTCATTCAATATCATGTTTTGATTTTTAAATGAAAAAAGTCCCCGCAAGTAAGTACCTACCTAGAACACGCGTAATGTATATATATATATACAATGTTCAAATAGAACACACTTAAAAATAAAAAAAATAATTAATAAAAAAAATTGACAATTCTTTAAATTTTTCTAGTAAATTTTCAGTTCTATAAAGTTTCGTTCGAGTTCTGTAATTATTTCAGTTTTGTGATGTAACTGGTCTGTAATGATAAAACAATAGAATTTGAGTAGAACCATCACAGAACGTGAAAATTAACTTAAAAAAGTTCAATTATTCTGTATCATCGAAACAACCTTACCTTAGTATTTATTGCATTAAAACCTAATTCGTTGTGTAGGTACCCATTCAGGTAGGTACCTGCGCATTTCCTTAGATTCCGGCAATCTTAGCTTTTTTCATCATATTTGCAATACTACCGAAATAAGTAGGTACCTACCCCGAATGAAAAACGTGTTAATTTGAACTGGCCAGCAAATATTTAAACTTCCGATGGAATCTGTGAGCGCGTATTTTGATGATTTTTTTTCGGAAAATTTAGAGTTTTGTCAGCATCTCCTGACGTATTTTATATGAGAATCATATGTTTTATTGGTGTTAAAAGTTGCGGAATCTATCCGGCTATCGTATTTTCAAAAAACATCTAGCCCGGACTCGGTTTTTCGGCGGTAATGTCGTTTTCCGAAAAACAACGACCGAAACCGCCGAGAGTTCCGTTTTGTTAGGCTAAAAATTTGACATCTGAGATCCTGACCTATGTCAATAGTCCTATATAGCATTTTCCTTTGTGAAATTAGCGGGTTTTTTCGTCATTTTTTTTTTTCAAACGCCGTCTGTCGGCGGGAAATATAATCGAGTGATTCGAGTAGAGCTTCTAGTTTTCGCCGCCGATTCGTATCGGAGAATAATTCCCTGTATATATTTTTTTTGTCGAAAAAAAAAAACTCCCAGCTTCCTTGTCTGAATTTGCTTCGACCGAAAGTGAACCTTGAGGTGGGTGAAACGCAAAGGGCGTACTGGTCGTTTTTGCGTCAACAAAAAAGTGCGCGGAAAAAGAGCTCTCCCAAAGTGAACAATACTATATATACTAGGTTTTGCCCGTTGCAGAAGCAACTGACGGGTTAAGACACTATGCGATTTGACGTGTGAACGTGGATGAAGCGAGGAGGAGTGTGTGTTAAATTAAATATATGAAGAAACCTGAGTTCACAGTGGCCTTGCAACGCATGCCGGGTACCCGTTGTATATAATGTTATGTAGTGCAGCGCTTGCATTAAAATGTAATTTCCCAGGAATTGGAATGGAACCATTACAGTTAAGTTGATCCCGAGGTTACAGTGACCTTGCAACGCATGCCGAGTAACCGTTGTATATCATGTTATATATTGCAGGCACTTGCTTTAAAATATTATTTCCCGGGAATTGGGATGGAACCATTACAGTTAAGTTGACCCCGAGGTTACAGTGACCTTGCAACGCATGCCGTGTACCCGTTGTATATTATGTTATAAATTGCAGGCGCTTGCATTAAAATTTTATTTCCCGGGAATCGGGATGAAACCATTACAGTAAAGTTGACCCCTAGGTTAAAGTCGCCTTGCAACGCATACCGGGTACCCGTTGTATATAATTTTATATAGTGCAGGTGCTTGCATTATAATGTAGTTTCCCGGTACTTGGGATGGAACCATTATAATTAAGTTGACCCCGAGGTTACAGTGACCTTGCAACGCATGCCGGGTACCCGTTGTATATACTGTTATAAAGTGCAGGCGCTTGCATTATAATGTAGTTTCCCAGGACTTCGGATGGAAACATTACGGTTTAGTTGACCCCGAAGTTAAAGTGGCCTCGCAACGCATGCCGGGTACCCGCTGTATATAATTAATTTATTTACGCACAAATAGTCCATTAACAATAACAATCGGTTGCACGGTTTAGCAGTGCAAAATTTCATTATGCCGGAGCTCACTATTGTAGTTGTATTGTATTTCATTTTGCAAGTGTAAGTACTAAGTAGGTACTTTGTTGTAATATTTCACCAAAACGACGCCATTATGCTGTTGAGCATAAAATAATTTTCACTACAAATAAATTCATTCAATATCATGTTTTGATTTTTAAATGAAAAAAGTCCCCGCAAGTAAGTACCTACCTAGAACACGCGTAATGTATATATATATATATTTTATTATTTTTTTTTATTTAACAATGTTTAAATAGAACACACTTAAAAATAAAAAAATAATAATTAATAAAAAAAATTGACAATTCTTTAAATTTTTCTAGTAAATTTTCAGTTCTAGATAGTTCCGTTCGAGTTCTGTAATTATTTTAGTTTTGCAATGTAACTGACCTTTAATGATAAAATAACAGAACTTGAGTAGAACCAATAAAGAACGTGAAAATTAACTTTAAAAAAAGTTGAATTATTCAGTATCATCGAAACAACCTTACCATTGCATTAAAACCTAATTAATTGTGTATCTACGTATTCGGGTAGGTACCTGCGCATTTTCTTCTCTTTGCTTTTTTCATCATATTTGCAATACTACCGAAATAAGTAGGTACCTACCCCGAATGAATAACGTGTTAATTTGAACTGGCTAGCAAAATTTTAACTTCCGATGGAATCTGTAAGCGCGTGTTTTGATGATTTTTTTTCGGAAAATGTCGAATTTTGTCAGCATCTCCTGAACTATTTTATATGGGATGGGCATACAATTTTGGTTTTAAAAGTTGCGGAATTCTCTATTGTATTAGATTTTTGAAAAACATCCGAGCCGGGATCGGTTTTGGGGCCGCAATGCCGCGTACCGTAAAACCACTACCGAAAACCGTGAAAAGTCTGCTTTGTTAGGCTAAAAATTTGACGTCTGAGATCCCTGACCTGACTCAATATTCCTAGCATTTTCATTTGCATCGAAACTGATGGCCAAAATGACATCATTTTTTTGGAAACGCGAACCTGTCGGCGGGAAATGTAACCTGGCCGAATTGAGTGTAATTTTACTATTGGTTCTAGTTTTCGCCGTCGATTCGCGTCAGTTTTTCTGTGAATAAGGCGCTAATTTTGTCGAAAAAAACTGACCTCGCAAAATCAAAGTACTGAGGGTGCACTGAATTTGCTTTAACCGAAAGTGAACCTTGAGGTGGGTGAAACGTAAAGGGCGTACTGGTCGTTTTTGCGTCAACGAAAAAGTGCGCGGAAAAAGAGCTCTCCCAAAGTGAACAATACTATATATATATTAACCCAAACACGAAACACACACATGTGATAACTTTTTGATGTATTTTTCTAAGTGAATACCGCTCAAGATTCCAAAATACTCCCAACCGTCTGGAGCAAATGAGACTACGGCATTCTCAATCAGGGTAAGTTGTGAGGCTAAATGTGGTTGGGAGGGAAAGGAGATGAGGAAGAGGAAGAGGAAGGTGGAGAAGTACCTGGCTATTCTGATCTGGTCATCAAACAAGACTAAAGCCATTTCAAACAACATTTCAGAAATTTCAGTAATGGATTGACAAAGTTACACAGAAATAGGATTGTTGTCCACGATTCCTACAAATACGCACAACGGTTAGGTATATTTTTAATCTGGCTGTAGTCTAGTATTTTCATTTAAGTTAGGTCCTCATCTAAGTGAAAAATAAAGATAGATTCACTTTCTCTTTTGTTTAAACTGTCTTTGTTGGATTACTTTATTATATATTAGGGCATCATACCATCGAAATAAGCTCGTGAAACACGGTGGTTTAAAAAAATATATTCACTTGCATTAAAATTGGAGCTGGTCAAAAGAGCGGACGAAATTTTGCATGAATTCCTTCTTTTTAAAATTTTATTACAATAATTGTAACCTAACCTAAGTGAAAAGACTAGACTATAGCCAGATTAAAAATATACTTAACCTCGTGCGTAGTTGTAATTAGACTAATTAGTGATGTGCTCTGCCTGTCTAACTAGGAGCTCCTCTGCTGAGAGTAGGCGCAGTTTAAATCGTAAGCAGTTTACATTAAAAATATAAATAACAACACAATATTACATTTAAAATAACAGATAATCATCATCACACCATTGGTAATGCATACTTATAAGTTATAAGTGAAGGCACAGTTCATAACAAATTCTTGCTGATGTGGGGCTCATCTAGTTGTCTCTATACCAAAAGCTGTTTCTTATTATACAAACAATGGCTAGGCATGACCAATTTCTGCCTTTTGTATTCGGAAATAAATGCAGCCAACTTGCAGCACAATTCAACGACATAATTGATTTATCACAATCGGCTTTCAATTGCTAAATCGCTTTAGTGCCCTTCGACGTCGGCAACAAGGAGCAGAAAGCAGGAGTAAGATGAGACCTCTCAGATCAGCTAGCCTAAAAAGTGGCCTGTATTTTTTGCTACGGCCGAAGATTCGGCAATTTTGGATAATTTAATTTATCTTTGGGTCGAACTGGTGTTTTTGTTTGCGTTTTTTCCGATGGCGGAACGGTTTAATTTCTGTGGCATTATCTATAGTCTATAGCCATAAACACATGCATTATGTCTGGCCTTGGAGATTACTTTTTGCTTTATTTCTGTTAGTAGTATCATAGACACGTGATCTTTTGTTGGACACAGGAAAACTTATTGTTCGAATTTTGCAGGATAAAAAGTATTTGTGACTCTTCTCTTGGTTTAGTGCACGTGCTACCAAGTTATGAGTGAGCGAATTGTTTTCAAGTAGGCCGCCACCTGCGAAAGATTATTCATGTACCTATATATTTTTTAAATGTTAATTCTGGTGAATTTTCAATTTTGTATCGATTTGCGAAATGGATGTTTGAAGAATAACTAATTTATTGTTGACTGTCCATCACAACATTTGACCAAAATGGAGTTCGCGGTTATGCACTATTGTTCTGTTTCTTCGACGTTTTCCAAGTAAAAGTGTGTAATATTTTTGAAAGGTTATTTGGCAGGATTCATTTTGCAGATTAAATGATTTAACGAATCGGAAGAACGTTTGCCTAAGTGAAAACCTCTTTATCATTTTCGTTGATTAAATATCGAAGTCAACACAACACTACAATGGAGTATAATTTTGACTCAATAAATTCGTCGTGTCACGTATGCACTAGGTAATTTAAAGATCTCACCTTTCGTCCTTGGCACATGTCCAATAATATATAATCTCCCCGCAACCGTTACCTAGTAATCGTATTTCATATAATTTAATTGCCAGTTAGTTTTTTATCAGTGAAATATGTACCTCCCTGCATGTGTTTATTTACCTACTTGATAAAATAATATGTATAATATCACAGTGGTTGCACACCAATTCAATGATGGTGCTAATATGACTCGGTACGTAGTTTTATATTGAAAACGCAAGTCTTTTAGTTTTACGTTGAATGTTAAAATTTAGGCAATACGTATATTCAGCTTCATTATTCAGAATAGCTGGAAGGGTATCCGCTTAGAAAATACAATGAATCTTGAGACCGTAGTAATAAAAGTGGCATTTAATCGAATCGTGTTTATTTTTTAATGTGCTTTTGTGTAAAAAAGAAATCTTAATAAATTGTAAACATATTAATACTAATAGGCGATGGTGCCAAATTTATTTTTCCCTAATATTTCTAAGAAAGAAAAGCAAATAAATTATCGTACAAACAATCGATTTGCAAATAATTTTAAATCTCGTTCTAGGAATGGAGGTTTACCTAAGTAAAAATAAAACCAGCGATTACTCGATCTGTTATTAATACAAAACTATAATTTCTCCATCCACAAAAAAAAACATTACAAAGCCGGGCAATAAGAAGTACAAAGTAACCTACTGTTTTCGTAAAATTGTTTGTAGACAAATAACCATGACATTTGATAATCAGACCGTCACGCTGTACTCTGAAGGGCTCAGTTGGGGACTATGAAAATTAGAGATTTGTGTTCCCAGTGTCGGCTACAACGCTACAACCTCCCATATTGCTCCTCCTTGTCATAAAACCATCAGCAACGGATGATGAAAACACTACAATGTCTAACCTTACTTAACGTACCGTTGCGAAACTTGTTTGACGGCATCTTCGACCCGAACATGACTGATAATGGATCATCAGAAGATATTCATTGCTGCTGTTTTGTTTCCATGTATCGTCCTTCGTTCAAATCGTTTCTTCTCGCAGTTATTGCCCAACAAAAACTATTGTTTGTTATTTATGATCTATTGTCAAACCTATGTGTGCCTTTATTGGCCTAAACTGAAAACAGGGGGCGGACTTAACAGCGCTAAGAATGAGGACAGTATTGGGGCCCGCACTGAAAATGGGCCCAATGACATTAAAAAAATTGTTCTTCTCCTTTTGTAATGTAATGAAAAATTTAAAAATACTATGTAACATTGATAAAAGTTTCATATACATATATAGGACACTTTATTTCAACGTAGATTTTAGATTTAAAAACAAAACGTTTTTCCGCTTTTCTTTAACACATTATACTAGGACAGACCCGTGAAGAATAACGGGATAGTCTAAATTCTTGATAAATCATTTCAAATTTTGAAAATGACAATAAAAATAATATTTCAGGTAGGTAGATACTCTATGACTTATATAATCAGTTCCAATTTTTTAAAATGACTCATTAAAAGAAAGTTCGTGTTCATTAATCCAGGGTTCTGCAGGACGCACAAACAACCAAAATTTGTATTTTTGATGATAGATATTCTTTCATAAAAAGTGATCATTTTCTCCATCAAATTTTTGACAATTTATTTATTTTTTTATTATATAAACAATAATATTATTATTAAATTAATAAAAACAGTTTATTTTTAAACAAAGTTCTGCTGTGTAATTATTATTACGCGTGACAGCTGTTTCGCCTTCTGAAGGCATTATCAAACTGCCTTTAGAAGGCGAAACAGCTGTCACGCGTAATAATAATTACACACAGAACTTGTTTAAAAATAAACTGTTTTTATTAATTTAATAATAATATTATTGATTATATAATAAAAAAATTAAAATTAAAATGGTGTTCTACAAATTAAACTTGATAACAATAAATAAATAAAAAATTATTAATTTTTATTTATTTGTTTAATTGTTAATTACATAATTTGATAATCACACTTTAAGTTGAATTGATATAAGTGGTCATAAAATGTCATTCAATATCTAAAGTCTAAAGCTTTCGACTGTGCTGGTCAAAATATATTTTTTTTTTTAACGTCCGTATTTAACAAACGAAATCCGCCCTGCAGTCTTTTATTGGTCAAAACTCCAAACTGAAGACATCTTTTCGACCAAAGTGATACATTTCTTTTGTTATTGTTTGTCGCTGTGGGTCGTCTTCAAATGTATTTGTAAATATTGTGCGTTATTTGTGTCCTGCAGAAATTGAAAAAAGATATTTTTGTTGTTTTCTCCGACTCGTTGGGTGGCATTTAGTAAAGGTACCGCACGGAAATGGTCATGGCTGCTCCCTCAATGTCACCGAAATTGAACTGGCTTATTGAAGTTTTAACCCAAATGACTTGATTTATGCCTTCAGATAAATAGGGCTACCCCATATAGATAATTTACTTTGTCTGAATGCAGGTTGTGTTAACAGGGCGGTATGAGTTTGTGTATTTTTTTTAATTCATTTCCTTTACGTTTTCATCACCAACCGACAGCAAATGAAAGAGGAAGCCGATGATACTATCGCTCAATTTGTAAGTTTTTTCTTTGAAACATATGACTAATTATTTTATTTTCTAATTCCTTAGGAAAGGAATATAGCCTCTGTGGTGTAGGGTTAAAACTCTCGACTAGCAAGCCGGAGGTCGCGCTTTCAAATCCCAGCGAGCGCAAGTAAATTTTATTTTCTGAGTCTTGTTCTCTTTCATATTTTTGTTTAGATTGATGGGAATATCCTTCAAAAGTTATAAAATAAAATTTTATTTGTTAGTTTGTGTTATTTTCGGCACGTTCCAGAGTGGAAAATATTCTCAGTATTGCCTTGGTGCAAGACCACCATTTAGAATTGATACGTTCAGTCACCAGATCTTAATAGCTAGGCACTTCCCCACATTGCTTTTCCCCATCTCCTTCCACTCCCCACTACCTTCAGCCTCACAACATACCTACCCCAATTGGGAAGTTTCAGAAGTTTCACAGGGTTAGTTTCACAGGATCCAGACAATCGGGAGCAGTTGGACTCTTGTGTGGTGTCAAATAAAAAAAATAATAAAAACACTGTCGACGAAATGTGCACACTGGAATTTTTTTTTACATAAAACATGATAATAAGAATTATTGGATCATTTGTATAGCACCTTTTTTATTTATTTATTCCAGTTTCAAGAAATCAATCAATTAGTTAAATAATGAAATCAAAACTACGAAATTAGTAGGTAGGTATTTTAAATGACCTTTTCTCGGAGATATGACATAACATTTTGTATGGGTACTTTTATTTTTTTTTACTCCACACAGAAGGCCCTGAGGAAAAAATTCTCCTCGGGGCCTACGTCATTGGGGGTGCTGTGTGAAGGGTCTTTTAGGGAAGGAGGAGAGGAATTTCTGGGAAGGAAAAAGTGTAAGGGGTGGGTAGAAATCTGGGGGTCAGTATGTCCAGGACGTATGAATCCATCCCTTCCACAGCGGTAAGACGATGTTCCGTGAGAGTCCTGGTGGAGAGATCAAAATGTCTCCCTCAATCAGTCTCTCAAGATCCGGACAAATCTCAACCCATGAACCCGGGCACCCCTGCTAAGTCAACAAATGTAGAGATCCACTTGGGTTGACCTATACCAACAACCATAAGATAGATATTATGTAGGCATAACAATATCGGAACATAACACAACTACAACTGTCTGTCTAGTAAATCGAGAGACAATCACATAATTGACTTAACTTTGATTGCTCGCAGTCTTGGAGTTCATGTCATGTCAATAAAACTGAGAAATCATTACATTCTGGAGTAGGTACCAACTGTAAAGTGCCTTACTTTCTCCTCAGGGGTATCTTTGCCACATTAGAAAAATCTTAACTTCCTATTAAATATTTCGAAAAATTACCATTCGGACCTAGTAACCTAATGATAATATTTATTAGATATTAGTAATTGCATATTTTAAAGTGATAGGTGTCAATTACTTTTGGTTTGTAGTAACATATCGTCGAAGGAAAGCAATACTGCTGTAACCGCCACTTTCTATGAAAATACTTTTTATTCACCATTTTGCAGAGTTTTTTTTTCTGCGTCGATCTATCTGGGTCCCGTGACTCTACGACAATAAATAAGAACTTTACGACGTGGAACTAGCCGTTTTACAAATAATAAGTTTTTTAACTGATGTGCACAACTCAAAATCCTGTGTTTTTTTACGTTTGGCTGTTACGACAATATTCAACTTTAAAAAAAATTACAAAATCACTTACAAGGAAACATTACGCGCTCGGTTGGAGCTTACAGCATTTTAAAACATTGCATTTAAGTGTTCGCGTCGGTTACTACATTTTATTTGTTTGCACTTGTCGTTTACCACAACTTGTCAGTATCCATACCCACGCGTGTTAGAAGAATTAGTACGATTTTCTGTTTTCTTCGTTTACTTACGTACTAACTTATTTGTGTTCTTAACGAAAGATTAGAAAAATTCGTTTGTTTTGTTTTATCTCATTATAATAAGTATTTACCTACATGTTTGTCTTCTGTGGTATTATAATTTTTACTGTTGACATTTTAAGAATTTCAAATAAATATTATCAAATAACTACACAAATTTACAGCTATTAATAATTTTAATATTGATATACTTTGGCGCTTACAGCAAGTTATGCAGCTGAAAATAAAGTTGATTCTCAGTATTCATACGCATTTACAACATTTTTGGCGTACACAAAAAAAATTCAACTGCTGTAAGCGCCAAAAACATTGTCCTTCACTTATAAAAGATTTAAATATTACCATTTGATAGATCATATTTTTTCAGCTAAGCATTTTAAAAATGGCATTTCCTTGGCCCCTGGTTAAAAAGTTATGATTTTTTTTTCTAAAATCTGAAAAGTTTTGGCTCTGATGAACAATTTGGTTTTTGGCTGTTACGGCAGTATTTCTTTCTTTTGACAGTAGTACAGATTACAAAGTAATCAATAATTCACTGTGTCATTCGATGTAACCTCTTTAGCTGTGTTACTATGGGTACCAGTGTTTTGTGAGATTTAGTAAGTGGAATAATTATGTTTATTTCCGGGGAAAACTTCACAAGTTATTGAAATGATCACCTCCATATTTCCAATAACAAATTAATATATAATTGCAAATATCACTTTATACGCAACGATGCAAAAATTTTGAGATTTTCTTTTAAGGGGGTTTTTTCATGTTTGTAAAAGTTACCCCATTTGGGTCACAGTTCGGTACTTTTACGATAGTTAAATGTCTTGTATTGTGTTACACTGTACAGTATAGTGAACGCAAACTTAATTAGCCTGTGGTAATATCACGGTCGAGGCTGGTAGGTAGGTATCTACCTATACATGTCCAGGTAGATACTGACTGTCTGGTGGCTGCTTAGTTGTTAAATGCAATAATCAAAAGTGTCTCAAATGTTCAACAATATAATGCAACGAATCTATTCTTGATTGTCTTGTCTACAGAACTAAATCAAACCAGTATATTTATTATTTAACTAGCAGACCCGGCCACACGTTGCTGTGGCTAACGAAACACAACACCATTACCCAACCTTTATAAAATCCACACAATCTGCTTGCCAGCTGCCCGCTGCCTGAATTGAATATTTGAATTTATCGACTTTTCTCTACTATAATAAGCATGTATTATACATATAAACTAATTAACTCGCCACTAATTATACAATGCTTGCAATGCAACACTGGATATTTGAAAAGGGAAAATCAAATACCTACTTACTCTAGGACATCTATTTTCCAATTTCTTCCGTAGAACGAATTTCAAAAGTGACTATAGTACGGCCCGCCAGCCGTTTTAAATCGCACAAAAATATATTTTCTTTGAATTTCTCGGCTTTTCTCTAATATAATTTACATGTATTATACATATAAACATTCCTCTTCAATCATTCTATCTATTGGTGAAAACCGTATGAAAATCCGTTGCGTAGTTTAAAAGATTAACGCGCACATCCGTTTTGAACGACTTCATTTTATACTATGTAATGATGATGATAATGATTACCACATAATTTGCCTTCCCTCTCTCCAAAATTTAAAATGATATCCTAGAACCCTATGAAAGGGCAAAATCTATAAAAATTGAAAAAAAATCACACATCAGCTTAATCTTTACCCTGCTGAATTCTCGAATTGTGAGCTCCAGATAATGAAAATGGCAATATTTTTTGTTCTGCTCGGATTTACTTAAAATTATCATTATGGGTCTTAAATCTCAGAGGTTATATTGTTGTACAAGTTTTGGCTGCTTCAGAACATTAGGTAGTCTACTTTACGATAACATTAACGTCACGTGAATAAATTTCAAAAATACGTGAAACGGAAACGTCATCGAAATTTATTGATTTTTCTTTGGCAAAAATGTTTCAGGCAGAAAACTATCCACCAAAATTGAAAATGCAAAGTTGGGTTTTTTTTTTTAAATAATATTTATCAAAAATAATTGACGAATATCTTCACAGTACCTAGACCTGGCAATACCATCTATTAAATGAATATCCGTTATTACACTGCACTGTTATTGCACTGTACGGCCAACTAATATGTACTATGTAGTCCCTGAAATATCTATCTATCTATCTATCCATCTTCTATCTATTCTATATAAATAAAAATGAATCGCCTAAATGTATGTACGCCCATAACTTCCGAACGACTGCACCAAATTGGATAATTCTTTTTTTTTGTGTTCGTTATTTTCAGGTCAAGGTTTGCATAAAACTACTGGTGAGCTCTGGAATTATGAAATTTGTATAAAAAATGCAATAGGTGGCACGCGAGCTGTTTGAAAACTGAGTGTATCGGGACTGAATGTATGGAATGCGGGAGGTGGGAGGGTGGAGGAGGGTTCGCGGGACGGGGTAAGGGGGAGAGTGGAGTGGGGAGAGGAAAGGTGGAGGAGACGGAGTGTGAACGCAAAAGGGGAAGGGATCGCGGGAGAGGAAGGGGAGGAGGAAGGGGAACGGGAACGGGACGACTGGGAAAGGACACGCAGGGAGAAATAATTTATTTATTAAACGCCTTAGCAACGCATGCCGGGAACGAGCTAGTTTATTATATTCACGCCATCGAGGTGGTCTTTCTATATTTCTCTAATAATAGTGGTACCAATAATTTTAAGCATCGAAACAACGGTTGAATTGAAGGCACTTACTGAAGATTTCTACTACTACTACCGAGTGTTTTGTTATCGAGTACAGTTATTACAATATAATTAATGAATAGTTTTAATTCTAGCCTGTTTAAGAACCTTTGGAATAGCCTAAAGCAATTATTATTGCTCCTGCATAGATCGTAGGTTCCGATAATTTGTATTGTAATGCAGTAGGTTTTTTACGTCCCATTTGTGCTCCCGAAGCAATGAATTCGAATCGAAATGGTAAATAATATTTTTATTGATACTGCATCGTAAATCTTGCGTTGCTTTATTTGTTTAAGTCGTTATTTCATAACGACTTATACAATTTGAACTATATCCCACTTTTAGAGTAATACCGTATAGCAAGCAATGGTATCTCATTTTGGTTGTTTAGCTGAGAATTCAGATTCCTCGCATATTATATGCAATACTTTGGAAGAATCTCCCTTGAAGAGGCTTCTCGATTTCTGAATTTCTTATCTTGACCTGAACCATTCATCAGGTGAGATATCTTTATAGTAGGTACCTATTACTCTGCGTTTCCTAACCCAGCCGTCACGGTAGCGAGGATTTTCCTATTTACTTTTATAAGGATATTACTATTGATATCTCCAGTACCCCGTTACAAATTATAGGAAGCACAAAGTAGCGTACTGTTTTTTTTAGACAATAGTGAGTACCAATATGCGTTACCATAGAACTCAAAAAACGAATTGTTTCTCCCTGCGTGTCCTTCCCTTAGAGTAGAGTTAGTACTAGAGTTACTCTAAGATCTTTCCCATGCGTCCACTCTCCCTCCCCCTTTCCTCCTTGCCTCTACACCACAGGAAATACTCACATTTTTTCAAACAACTCGCTCGTCACCTATTGTAAATTTTTATACATATTAACCATTATATATAGAAACCGTCGCGGGAGTGCGCCCAACAAATCACCAAAGTTTCATCGCAACGGATGAATGGTATAGGAACATACAGGGACAAACAAAGAAACATTCATTTTTATATGTAAAGATTATATAAAAACATAAACATTTAAAAAATCAGATCGTCACGCTATATCCTGAATAGCTCATTTGGAGAAGACCAATTCAATGGTGAAGTTTCCAATGTCGACTACAAACCACCCACATTGTTCCTTCCTGTCATAAAACTATCAGCAAAGGACGGTGAAAACTCTACAATGTCCCACATTTAACAAAATGCATTACTGTCATCGTTTCAATAATGTCGGAACTTTTAGTTGTTGTCTTCTTTAGCTTCAACAAGAACTTATTGAACATTAGAAGACAACTAATACTTCTCTTTTTTCACATATCGCTCTTCCAACGAATCTTGGTTTCTAATGCAGGAATTCTTCTGCAGAATTATCCCACATATCGTTGTTTACGAATTTAACTATCTGTTAAATCTACGTATCAAAAATCCGAATAAGTCTTGGACGAAATTCTAGCATTTATTTCATCCTTGTTTTTCGACTTTGCAGTGGTATTTTTCAAATGAATTTAAAAATACTCATTGTTAATGAATGATTCACCAATTCAATATTAAATTACTTAGCGATTCACATGTGGATGTCATTATACGTAGTATAAATGCAGGAATTGCCTGGTTTAGATATCTATATTCTGAATGATATAGATACAGGAGAATAATATAGATGACACCCACAGAACAATATAACAATATTTAAGATTGTTTTAAATATTTTTCCACATCTCCGGAAACTAAACCTACAATTCTGAGATCTTACCGTTCTTCCGCGGAGGTGATCATTTATAATCAAGCTGGAAACAATCATTATCTGTGTCTAATCATCTTGCTTTAAGAACTTAGTATTTTTTTAAATATGTTTGTAGATGCAAAGGATTTCCTGTCATTAATCTTATAAAGCATTTCTGCAGCAATATTGAAAATCATCAATAAGCTTGTATTTTATAAGACAGTTAAGATCAGCAGGAAACCATTGTTATCCGTTATGTTCGCCCTGTCCAGTGTCCATTTGCCTTATCGGCCCGTCAAGTTAGTCACGAACTCCAGGTATTGTGTTCGATCCCCGGGCGAGCAGATTTTTATATCGAACCGCATTAATATGCAATTATTACGGCGCAAAAGTCAGGCATGTCGCGGTGGTGATGTTAGGGCAATGGAAAACCATTGCATAATCCTGCTAGTCATGATTATATTGCCGTTATAGAGTCATCTGCTTCGAATGTTAATTACTCCGCTGTTGGGACGGCCGATAAATTTTATTATTATTATTTTCTCATGTTTAGACTAACTTGATAATTGATATATTATAATTATACTGTAGAGTGTAGGTACACAATAACTGCAAATTTTTGGGAAATTATAAGAACTTTTAGGTTTAACAGAGGCAGTGATTAATTGAAATATATAAAAAAGTGTCTAGTGGGTTTTTTATTTAAAATACATATATGTCTATATATTTGATTAAAAAAACCATTATATACCTACATGTATATACCAATTACCAGGGAAGCTGTGCATACCCAAAGAAAAATCTATATAAATAAAAATGAATCGTCAAAATGTATGTACTCGCATAACTTCCGAACGACTGCATCAAATTGGATAATTCTTTTTTTTGTGTCCGTTATTGTCAGGACAAGGTTTGTATAAAACTACTGGTAAGCTCTGGAGTTATGAAATTGTGGCACGCGAGCTGTTTGAAAACTGAATGTACCCGTATTATGTATGGAATGCGGTAGGGAGTAGAACTCGGGTATGGCGATTACGGGAGGGGGGAAGGGAACTCGGGAGGGGTGAGGGGAAGCTAAGAGGAGGTAGGGGAACTCAGGAGGTGGGTTCGCGGGATGGGGGAAGGGAGGAGTGGAGTGGGGACAGGGAAGATGGAGGAGGCGGAGTGGGAACGCGAGAGGGGAAGGGGATGCGGGAGAGGAAGGGGAGGTGGAAGGGAACGGGAGGAATGGGAAAGGGCACGCAGGGAGAAACTATTTCTTTATTAAATGGCATAGCAACGCATGCCGGGAACCAGCTAGTAAACAATAAAAGTCAATTAAAATTTATTAAAAATATGCGACACATTTCTGATCAAAGAATATTTTCCATAAATTTGGTAAGGTAGGTACTACTTACTTGCACGCTCATTTTTTCAGTTTGCCATAACAATCAGAACAAGATGATGGTATAACAGCCTTTTTTAAATTGATATTTCATACACGACGGCCTCCGCGGTCAAGGGGTAAGGTTCTCGACTAGCAATTCGAATGTCGCGGGTTCAAATCCCGGCGTGCTTTGATTGATTGAATTGGGTTATTTCACAATCTAATCCCCATGTCCTTCCCCCTCCCCGCTACCGCCACACCACATAACACCTCACCGTATCAAAATGCGCCATTAAACAGAGCAACTCAACTGCTTAATGATTCTACGTTGAGCATCGTTCAGTAAATATCTTTTGACATACGTCACAAGATAATAAAACTGCCCCATACACTTTTTTCTCTCTTAAATTTTGTAATCTTCTCCATAATATTTTAGTGTACAATTGTTTTATGGAGAACCTGTAAAAATAAATAAATAAATACCCCTATTGGGGATGCCATTTATAAAATGCCGTCGCAAAATTTATAAAAATATAATAAATATGTGGAGAGAATGACCGAGCATCAAGCAACAAAGTCCCTGCTGAACTCAAGACCAATAGGGCGAAGGAGCCTGGGAACGCCAAGACCAAAGATCCTCAAAGACATATCTATCTTGGAGCTTCCAAACTGGAGAGAGCTGGCACAAAACCGAGATGAGTGGAGGAAGACTCTTGAGGAGGCCAAGACCCACCAGGGGTTGTAAAGCCAGTAGTGATGATGATGATGATTGGGGATGCCATAGTATTACTGCCTCCAGGCGGTTGAGAACAGTTCGAACTTTTGTGCGGTATTCACATAAAAAAAAACACAATATTTCACGACGAATTCGAACAAACTACACACAGAAGACCTCTCTTAAGTCATAGAATAAGGCACGCAACTAAGACCTACCTAATATACATATTTATAAAATTAATTATAATTAAAGTGTTATAGTTTTTAGTTAAAAATCAAAAGTAAAACAAAAATCCATTAACTACCTACCAACCAAAAAGAACGAACGAAATTGAACTTATTTTCTAATTTTTTTGTGGTTCAATATTCCAACCATTTTTATTCTCATACAACTTTTATTCTCAAACAACTCATTTTATTTGATTGTAATATAACTTTGTTTTTATTTATGAAAATGAATGTTGGAACGGAGCTTTGTTTACAAAGCACTTGAGAAGCGATTTACATATAAGGATGCTGTTAATATTAAAAACATTAACTGACATTATTATTTAACCTAAATTGTATATGGCAGTTAATTACATACGATGGAAAACAATATATATTTTTTCCAATAAAGCACTTGTATGTAAACCGATAAAAGTTTCTTCTTATTGTTTTTATAAAAGCTCCATAAAAATAACTTCTGTTCGTCACCGGGGGGGTCTTTTATTTTCCTTTGAGGGATTTACTTTCCGCCGAGGACAAAAGATGTCGGTAATGCTTTCTTTATTTTACTGTCAAGTGGTGATTACCTCTCCTTAGAACCCGAAAGCGAAAAATCGTCCTATGCTCGAGTGTAAAAGTTTCGGGTAAGTATGGCGTCATTATTCCATTGAGGGGTGGGATTTATTACTTACCGGGTGGTTGTTTTTATTTTACTGAAAAAAATTGCGTTAAAGTATTTTTAGTGGAATTCTGAAGTAATGGTGACTTTTTTCTAAAAATAGAAAATATATGTTCATTTTTACTTACGTAGACGTTTCATTTGTTTTAGTCAAATATGGAATTCCAAAGATAATCGTGTAATCCAATATTATAATATCTTCGTAGACGATTGGCAAAAAAGGTTAAGAATAGATACCTACATTGCAGTGGTGGTCCATGAGTTTTCAGTGAGCTAGAGTGCTAAGATTGAAAAATACGACGTTATTGAAGTTGTTCTGGCTGAAAATTAAATTTTATTTTTTTTCAAATTTCAACTTTTTGGATGAAGATTTTCAGAATTCTTTCAGTTTGGGGATGCGCCGCATCCACATGTCCTTCAACAAATGTCGACAGTATAGATAGTTTTGTATGGTTTATAGGTGTCTCAACAGATGTCAGTTAAGGAGTAGGTAGCTTAGAAGAGTATCATCTATCGTAGTTCGTGCCTAATGTTACGGAAGTAGCCGATGCGATGGCTTGTGATTGCTTGAACAAAGCAACTTGTAATCACGACGTACCTCGCTCTTTATTGGAGTTTTCCCAACCATTTCTCTAATAATTTCAATCTCTGGGATTAAAGTACATTCTTCTTCTTGGTGTGCCCTATCAGGTCCCCCGACGTTGGCGATCAGTGGAGGTTTTCCACCTCTTACCCGCCCTGGCATAAGTAACTGATGGTTACTCCTTAAAGGCTCTCGCAAGATTCAAATTTTTTTTCTCAAACGAAGTTACATTTATTTATTTTTAACGAATCTAGACCTCCAGTGTCCTTGCATACGTTGTTAGTAAGCAGTATGCAAGTGCTTAACAGGGAAAACATAAAACATAAACATAAAACATCGTTGGCGATCAATCTGAAAAATGTCTCTCTGTCTTGCGCTGCCCGGAAAAGCTCCTCCATACTTCTAATGCCGGTCCACCCTCGTACATTTCGCAGCCAAGACATTTGTCTCCTACCAGTCCCTCGGTAACCCTCTATCTTGCCTTTTAATATTAATTGGAACAAGTGACACTTCTCCCCTCGAAGTATGTGACCCAGATACAAAATCTTTCTGACTTTTATCAATGTAAGCAGTTCTCTATCTGCTCTAGCCCGCCTGAGATTTTTTGTGTTGGTGATCATGTCGGTCCATGGGACCTTGAGCATTCTCCGGTGAAGCCACATTTCAAAAGCTTCTAACCTGTTCATGGTATTTACTTTCAAGGTCCATGTCTCACATCCATACAGCAAGACCGACCACATAAAACATTTTAACATTCTCTGCCTTAGTTTTAAATTGATATTGTCATTTCAGAAAAGGGGATTTCATTTTACTGAATGCAGTTCTTGCTCCTTCAATTCTGCACCTAACCTGGACTCCAGATACTAATATCTACAGCCCGTATGTTTGACGAATATCTACAGCTCATATGTTGAACTAATATCTACGAACTTCAGAGTGTTGATTAATATCTACAGAGCGTAGGTTGAACTAATATCTACAGAGCGTAGGTTGGACTAATCAGCTAAATGTGTCCAATAGTCCGATATTAGGGATTTTTACATACATACTTACATAAATTAAGTTTTTTAAACTGCATACGCAATATTACGTTATTCCAATATGCTATACATAATTGCAAATCCAACCTCTGACAGTACTGTAGATATTCGTCAACACTTTGGTTTTAATAGGTATTAATCAACAGTTTGAGCTGTAGATATTCGTCAACACTTTGATTCCCATAGATATTAGTTCGATTTTTTCAGTTTTTGGAATTCCTGTAGATATTAGTAGACGCCTCCCCTAACCTGTACATCTGAATCAAGAGCACATTACAGTATATTAATAAAACTTGGTAATAAGTAGGTGGGAACAGGGTGGAAGGGTGCAATACACCTTTAAAAAAATATGTATTCATAAGGTATCTTCTTATACACATTTTTACTGTCACAGACGTCAAATTGCCATAAATCGAAAATACTGATGATGTTGTTAAATACTCTGAAATAGAATTATTTGCTGATGATGCCAAGCTATACAAACCAATAAAAAGTCTAAACGATTGTGTCAATTTACAACATGATTTAAACAATATATTTACCTATTGCCAACATAATCAACTATTTCTAAATGTCTCAAAATGTCATCATATTACCTTTTCAAGAAATAAAAATAAAACATTATTTAATTATTCTATAAATAACAACAACATTGCAACAGTCTCAGATATTCGTGATCTTCGAATAACCCTTGATAGTAAACTACAATATAACCTTCATATACAACAAATCACAAATAAAGCTTCCTAAATGTTAGGTTTCATCATAAGAAACACAAAACTTTTTAATAGCATCAATATCATTAAGCAACTCTACTTTGCCTATGTTCGTAGTCATCTGGAGTTTGCATCAGTTGTTTGGTCTCCATTTTACAATATCCACATAAACAAAATCTAGGCTATTCAAAACAAATTCTTAAAATATCTTTGTTACAAGTCGTTTGTAAGATTTAATAATTATGCAGAGGCAGCTTCACACTTTAAAATTGATTCATTGAGTGTACGAAGGCATCATATGGATGCACTATTCTTGTATAAAGTAGTCAACAATAATATTCAATGCCCAGAGTTGCTAAATAAAATTCAATTCAATGTACCTGCACGTTCAACACGCTCTTCTGTCCTGTTCAGGGTGGATCAATGCAAGACAAACTGTAAGCAGAATTCTTGCCTGAACAGACTATGCAATAGTTATAATAGCGTATTATCCAATGTTGACATTTTCAATTGCAAACTTACTGAATATAAAAGGTCGATAAAAGAGTATTTCTCTGATGGTTCTTGAATAATGTTATGTTTTTTTTGTTTATATTTCTGTTATGATTTGATTTATACGTACAACTTCTCTCCATGGCTACCAATGTATTGATAGATTTTTTGTTTGGTAATTTTTCATTTTTATATTAAAAAAAAATTGTTTTGAGTATATATATATACATTTTTTTGTTTTATATAATTTTGGATTAATATTCTTTTTTATAAAATTAACTTACTTATTCCTATTATGCTGTCTCAGTAGAAGTAAAGTCACAAGGAGGAAATCCTTAATTGGTTTTATTTTGGCTATTTAATATTATGTACAAACTGAAATAAATATAAACTGTCGATTTCCCGAAAATTAATAAATAAATAAATAAATTCACATTTGCAAAATTTTAATTCGTGAAATAAAAACACTTTGCAGTAATCCTATAATTCTTGCATATGTCATCAAACAATTTTCATCTCAAGTCATTCCCCTGTCTTCTAGCCTCGAGGAATTCGCAGTATACCCGTCATCTGTCATCATCCCTCCCCAGGAAGCAAATTGCCAATCGAGACACAAGTGCGAGTAGCGGGTAGCATTACGCTGCTGAGAATGCCCACCCGCCTAATGAATGCCGTACTTACATGAGTACCACTAGATCACTAGAGTTTTGGAAATTCTGGGTTATCTTGTATCCTGCATTAGTCTGTGCTCCTGGTTGTATTTCAGATTTTAATAGAAGATTTTACCTACGAAATAAATTCAAATATCCAGGTACTTTCCTATCTTCTTCTTCTCCCTCCCTCTCTCCTTTCCCTCCCCTCTACCACCAACCTCATAAACTCACAACATACCCGAATTGAGGATGTCAAAGTGCCATTGGCTCCAGACGCCGCGCCGCTGGGAGCACTGAGCAGTTGAGACTCGTGTGTATTCTCTATCTTGTTTTGTAAAGTATGTAATAAACACTCAGAAAGTCTTTTTCGTTATTTGTTTTTGGGGTGTTATGCCGTGTTGCGCTACCTCCTTCTTTAGCCAACGTTTCGGACATCGTTACATTCACATCTACCGGATCTGCCGGATCTGCCCTGATGATGGACACTGCAACGATGTCCGAAACGTTGGCTAAAGAAGGAGGTAGCGCAACACGGCATAACACCCCAAAAACAAGTAACGAAAATGCTTTTGGCCGTGAAAATCTTAAAACTCAGAAAGTTATTTGTTGCCATTTGAAAACTTCATGGAAACTGACGACAGTTCAAAGCGCATGTTTCTAGAAAATTGTAGGGTCTTACTTAAAAACGTGTTTTAAATTTTACCTAACTGATTAATACAGGGTAAATGGATATTTATCAGTTGTGTAAATTTTAGAACATGTTTAAGGGAGAAAATCAAAACGTCTGTTTTCGTACTTCCTCAATTTAATTAATTATATCATAAAAGTTTATTGCATAAACATTCAATATACCGCAGTTGCTTGTAAATAAATGAAATTACAAGTATGGTTGCTTGATTTACAAATAGGCAGTAATACAATAATGATTATGCAAATACTATTATTATTAGGCATTACTAGCTGACCCGGCCACGCGTTGCTATGGCAAACGCAATGCCATCTACTGGTTGGTTACCCAACCTTAATAACCTAGCCATCTGTTAATTTGCATATAAATCAAATCCACACCGCCCGCTTGCCAGCCCGCTCCCTTTATATCTCTTCTCTACTCTCTACATATTATAAATTAAAGTCCCCCGCGTCGTCTGTCTGTTCGCGATAAAGTCGAAGACTACTGAACGGATTTTCATGCGGTTTTCACCAATAGATAGAGTGTTTCGTCAGGTGAGGTTTAGGTATGTAATTTGTCAAGGATTTGTGTAAATTGGTTGAAACAACGATAATTGTTAGAAGTGTCGGAAAAAGTCAAGCCGCCGCCCGCATCGAAAACGCTGCCTAATCCTTTTGGGATATAACGAAACAATGCATCGTGGGATATTCCTCTTTTATAGATCTACAAAAAGTCCGCGAAGGCATATATCTATTTTCTACGTATAGCTTACTATACCCATTCCATCTTATAAAAAAATGGTCACATACATTGCGGTAATTGAAGTGTTATTTAGACGGATACAGTATTAATCCTTATTAACTTAAGTACGTTAGTTAAGCCAAGCATTTCATGCACATTATTATTATCTTTCACACCATCGTCTGTCTCTATAAACTCAAAGACGGCGGTGGTTATAAAGGTTGGATAACCATCCGGTCATCTACGTCATCTACGTTGTGTTTTATTAGCCACAGCAACGCGTGGCCGGGTCAGCTAGTATTATATATTTCAACCAATTTACAAAAAACCTTCACAAAACTAAACCTTCCTCATGAATCACTCTAATGGTGAACACCGCAAATCCGTTCACTAGTTTTTTAGTTTATCGCGAACAGATCGACAGACAGACAGACGTGTTGAAGGATTTTAAATTATAATATGTAGAGATTCTGCTGATGCGCTCATAAATATCTTATTTCACGAAAAGTCTCTTTCTTCTTTTCAATTGAGAAACCAATCATAGCATACCAAAAGACGACATAGGCCTTGATGGAAACTATTTTCATCAGGGCGTCCTGTGTGGAGCGAATGTAAAAAAATCAATCTTTTAATTAATTTATATTTGTAGCATCAATGACATGTTGTGGAAGTTTGTATCATAGACCAGGGTTTCTCATTTGCCGGGTCGCGACCCGGTACCGGGCCATCAAAATAAAATACCGGGTCGCAACATTCCCGCCTTGTTTTAAGATAAGGTGGAAGTTGCAAGAAAAAAAGCTTAATGTGTGGGCACAACGCGCGGAAACAGGGAACTTCAAAGCATTTACTAATTTAAGTGAAATACAAAAAGAGTACAACATGATTTCATTGCCACAAGACATCTTAACTCAAATTAAAGAACATTTATTAGGACTGGTGAGGAATCTTCAAGAATATTTTCCTCCAATCGACAGCAACAAAGCTTTGATAAGAAACCCATTTACATTTAAGGGAACGTACCCATACTACGTGACCAACTTTTTGCAATTTTTAACCCCCCCCCCCCCCCCCGGTGACCAAAATCCTAAGCAACCCGCCGCTCATTTGTATGGAGCGTGACATTTTGAAGACCCCCCCCCCCTAAACGTGTCACGTAGTATGGGTACGTTCCCTAAGTTAGGATTCGAAACTTATTTGCCACGAATTGCCAGATTCAGATGTCAACTCGTTAATTGGACTGTCAACTGACGCGTTACTCAAGGATATATTTGACACAAGACTGATAAGACCATTGATAGATTTTTGGTTATCTTGTTGTTAAAAATACACAAAATTAGCTCATCGAGCAATAACTTTTTTATGCCCTTTGTTACAACTTATAAATGTGAAGCTGGGCTTTCAACACCAGTTTACCTTAAAAATAAATATAGAAACCGACTTGAAGTGGAACCAGACTTTAGGATAAAACTTTGGTCATTTTCCGCGAACTTGGATTCTTTAGTAACAAATAAGCAGCAGCTCCATACTTCGCACTAAAATTTTGTGACTAAATAGGCGATACCAAAATATGTAGTATTAATAAAACATTTTTACTATTAATAAATGTATTTTATTTTACCTAATGGAACCACCTTGGGTTTAAAAGTATTAAGTGGGTCACGAAGGGGCAGTGTGAAAATTACCGGGCCACGGCAGAACAATGTTTGGGAAACACTGCCATAGACTATGAATAGTAATATATGAACAAACTCATTGATGGGCAATATAATAGGGAACATAGCAGCAAGGCACTTTGCCTATTGATTCCCTCTTTTTACCCTCACATTAAAGTGTGTTTGAATTAGCGAAATGAAGAGAATAAATAAAAATTATTACCCTGTCTTAAAACCTTAAGTATGGCGCAATATCTATTCAGGCCGAAGACAGTTAACATGCTCTTTATACGGTGAGATCAACATTAAGTCGATTCGGAGGCTGGCATAAAAAGAAACACAATAAAATATATACAGCGTTTACTAGAATCGTCAAATGTTAATATGTACTTCCTTTTTTATCCGTCGTTTTTTTAATACTTTTTTGTAACGTAGGTGAACATTAAATAATGCATTTTATGGTTAGCTTTGTTCGGTACGTAAATATTTTTTTGTTACTAGGAGTTGGTTTTAGATCGATACATGATCGAAACATGAGGTACTAAAGCTGCAATTATAATTTTAATTATACATACCAGTTGCCATTTTAGATCTGTAGCTAATTTTGTGCATCGAATGCTAATGCCAAAAAGTGATGGATTACTATCAGTACCGTTCTGGTAAAAAAGCACCGCACCCATCAGAATCAAAACATTGCTTGAAATAGTTAGTCGTGAATGATGACCAGGCGTGTAATTCTGATTCATTTGTGTTATATTTTGCGTTAAGACTGCGTTACGAGACAATTAAGACAAATAGGCAAAATCCGTTGTATATCGGAAGGCGTCCGTCCTGGTTAACGGTTGTCAATTTTCTGTGGCTTGTTTATGCCTTTCGAGCGTTGAATGCAATAATTACATACTTAAAACACGAATTACTATTTATGAGTAATTAAAACAACTTGAATGTAAGCCTAATAGACGTTCATAAATAATGACTATCCGTGTGTCGTATTATTTTGATGTTTGTACGCGATGACATTCGATTCGCAAGTTTTCTCTCGACTGACGTATCGATTACGCGGAAAAACGCGCAGCCATCTCTTGCGTTAAGGCAGCGGTCGGGCAGGGCTGGGCAAAATTCATTCTTTGCTGTAATTAAAATACAAATTACAAAATACTTTATGGCATGTATTTAAAATACGAAATACAAAATACTTTCAAGCCGTGTATTTGAAATACAAAATACAGTATTTTAACCATTTTTTTCATTTCTAATACAAAATACATTTGGTTTTGGTAGAACATTTGTTTGTAATAAATTGACGTAAGTGCCCTTATCTAAGAGTGCGTTTCCATACAAGCAAAGCTGAGCAGAGTGAAACAGAGACGTGCAAAAATTGACCAATCATATTGCTCAAAAGACACATCTCGTCTCTGCTTCATTTGTATAGTTTTGTGGTATAGGACTTAGGTGTTAGATAATAATAATTATTATTTAATAACACCAGCTGGTTCCCGGCATGCGTTGCAATGCTATATGCAAAGAAATAAATTGTTTCTCCCTGAATGTCCTTTCCCGTGCGTCCCCGCTCCCCTCCGGCATCCCCTTCCCCTCCCGCATTCCTTTCCACTTTCCCGCCTACCCTCTCCCCTCTCCCAGTCCCCCGTCCCGCCAACCCCCTCCCGCGTTCCATATATTCACTCCCTGTACATTCTGTTTTCAAACCACTCGCGTGCCAGCTATTACAATTTTTTAATTCAAATTTTAATTTTTGACATATTACAAATATTAATTTTTGTATATTATAAGAACAATCAATCAAATCTGGTACCTATCCTAGTTACCTATGTAAAATATCTACAATTTAAAAAAATCCATAGACAATTCTTTGGTTACAAAAAAAACAGCTGCCTGCTAAATTTAATTTCAACAAACGCGCGAACTGTCAAACGTGCGAAGTTAAAATAGTTGTTAAGTTTTCTGAAATTATCCAATTTTCTGCGTAATTTTCTTATTTTTTCCGTAAGAACCTTCTACAAAGTAATAGAAAACTTTAAAAAAAATTAAAGAAATAGGTAAACTCGTTCTGAAGTTATAGCGTGACCAAGGGAAACGAGGATTCATTTTTATATACAAAGATGACATTTGTATAGCGCAGTTTTGTGTTATTTCACTTCAAGTGCGCTCTACAGTAATTAGCTTAAAAATAATCTAGTATTCAGTCAAATTATTCCTATAGTGCTTGATCTAATACTATGGTACAAAAATGTACAATAGGAAGCAAAGACAATTATAATAAGAGTATAATATGATACAAAATGTATTACAACAGTGCTATTATAGCACAGGACAATAATAATAACTAGCATGACATAAAAAATGTACAGTACATTATAAAACAATGATAAGAGAATTACAAATAATCATTAGTAAGAGTGCTATAGCACAGGACAATAGGACAATAGTACAGGATTCTAGCGTTTTTAGTCTATGTATTATTATCTATGTCAGTTTATTTTTCATTATCATTATTACGATCGCTAAATGTATTTAAAAATGTATTTTGAAGCCATAAGTATTTGAAATACAAATTACAAAATACCTCATCAGCAGGTAATTGAAATACCAATAACAAAATACATTTTTAGGAAGTGATTGAAATACAAATACAAAATACGTATTTGTATTTCAATTACAAGTAATTCAAATACTGCCCAGCCCTGCGGTCGGGGAACTTTTTTAACCATTAGACCAAAATATTTTTGCGTAAGTCGATATTACCCCTTCCCCCCATTTTGAAAAAAAGACAATCAATGTATACTTAAATAAACATTATTTTTTATTGAATTAATTTACACGGAAAATAAAAAAAGTTACGTGAAAATAGTAAGTAACCTATGTAATAGACAAACAAAATAAAATTCTCAAATTGGATCGAACTAAAATTCAGATTTTTAGGTTTCCCTTTCAGTTTTTGGAGAAATGATGTTGCTTCATGTTTGATACAATTATTTCAAAATTGGGACTTTTTGATGTAAGATCAATTTGAATACAGTCTTCGGCGTTTAATCGATTTCTGTTCTTCGTTTTTATGTTCAGAGTGGAAAAGCCTTGTTCACAAAGATAGGTTGTTGCAATGACAGCAACTTTTTTACCGCCTCCTCATGTGCAATTTTGAAAGCCTTCGTAGCATTTGACATGCAAAAAGACGACAGATTGGCTTTGCTCTCAAATTGAATACGTGCTTCAGTATTAGATCGAAGTTCAACTATTGTTTCTGCCAAACCTATACTAACACGTTTATGAAATAGCAAACTAGAAAAATTTCCTTATTACCCAAAAAAAACATTTTTACCCCATTTCGGGTAATTTACCCCGGTTCCCCGATCGCTGCGTTAAGGTAACTAACTACTTTTAAGATTTGGGGTCGCTCGTTAGCGCTACATATCAAAATAAGTCGTATACGGCCGATTTAACAACGTTACACTCTCGCGAACGATATAGAATCATTCTTCAGTTCCGAATAGCCAGGTACCTATAATATACCTCTTCTTCACCTCCTTCTTCACACCCCTACCTCCATCAGACTTCCAACGTACCCCAAGTAGTTTAAAATCAAGGAAGATCTCCCACAAAACTGCCAAAACTTTTATGGTTTTGAAAGGTGACTAAATACGCTTAATTGGGTATACCATACCTACTGACTCCAGAAAATTGGGAATCTTGTTCAGTGTTTTTTTGCAAAGGCCGTACCGGTGCATTGTGTGGTCCATATCTTACGCTTGCGTTGACTAAATAACAAACATTAGAGTTATTTTATTAATCAGTACTGATATTGTTTTAAAGAATTTATAAACAAATCTAAGTGTCACCACGTTCCATCCACATAAATAACAAAAATGTTTATTTTGAAGTTATCATCCATTATTTTATTATTTACTCGTGCCTCTTATGGGCAAGGATAATAAATAATCCGAACTATTTATTTAGTAATTAAAACCCTTGTTTCATTTTAAACAATAATAATATATCCGTCAACGTCCCCATTGAATTTGTTATCAGAATAACGAACGGGTATAATTGTTTACGTTATGCACATTAAGACTCTCAAAGATAAACATTTTATTGCATGGAGATTAAGAACCAAAAATAAACATATTTTTACGGTAAGGCGAACTTTTGTTTATCTTAATAAAATAAATTAAAAATATAAACATATCATAACAAAACTTTTCCGGAACATCAACAGTCGCATTAGAAAGATTTCGTGTTGGAAAAATGGCGTAAGTGCAAAATATTTTGATTTTTTTAGATTATGCAAAGGATGCTTAGATGGTTTGGGCGTGTGGAGTGAATGAACGAAGAAGGGAGTGTAAGGAGAAAACTTGTCGCGAATATGGATGGTAGAAGAAATCGTTGACGCCCGAGGAAAACATTGGACGATCAAGTAAACTAAATGCTTGTGTGTGCCAAGAAAGAGTTGCTAAGTGTGCCAAGCAAAATTTTATGATTAATTGTTAAATCGTAGCAAATTTTAAACCATTTTCCTTCTAGCACTAATATAATCTTACGTACTTGTATGAAATGAAATCCTTTAGGCTAATTTTCTTCCAGTGCTTACATAGGTAGGTATCTACCAAGCGAATGATAGTAGATATCTATTTCACCATGCGCCATTAACTCATGATTAATGATGTATTTATATTATTTGTTTGAAATTTTTGTGATTAGAGGTATGACGAAGGATTATAATAAAAAGCTCATTAGCGAGTGGATAATTTTTAGACGTATCATTTGGTATTTATTTTATCAATATTATTTCTGCGAGCATTAGCTGATCGCCATATTAAATTAAAGGCGGACAAATAAATTCCTGTGTTGCACGTGTGGAAGTCCATGTCCAGGTCTTATAAGTAAGCACGCACGTAAATATCATTCATTAGATAACCAACAACCCTGCTGTAGATTGCCCCAAGTGGTTCGCTACGTTAAGTGACTTAGCAGGGGTTCTCGGGTTCATGAGGTGTGGTTTGTCTTGGCGGCGGGTGCGTTTGCCCACCTACTGCGTGGCAGGCCGGATCGGGAGAGAATGGTCGAGGGAGATCATTTGGCCTCTCTAGCAGGACTCTCTCGATCCATCATCGCCTTGCACCCCAGTGAGTGGAATGGACTCATACGTCCGTCATTCTTGGACTCACAGACCCCCAGGTATCTACCCATCCCTCATTCCTTTTCCTGCTTAGAGCTTTCTGTCCTTCCTTTAAAAGGACATAATGTGGCATTTAGAAATATTGAGGTCCAAGTAAATAGCTGTGCAATAGTTGCAGAGCCTGTTTAAGTCTCTTTGTAGCTCTTTTCAGTCCGAGAGTGGAGCTTACCGTTTTATACATTTTTATATCGTCTGCATTACATTAAAAATGTAGAGTGTTGGAAACATGAGCCTGTTTCATTTAAGTATATATTGAAGAAGAGCGGACCAAGGTGGGAACCCTGAGGGACACCCGAGATAATTGATGATAATTTTGGATAAAACGTCATTTATTGAGATAAATTGACTACGATTACTAATGTATGATTTAATCCATCTAAACAAGTCACCGTGTATTCCAAGACGAGTGAGTTTATTTAAAAGAGTTGAGTGATAACGCGGTCGAAGGCTTATGAGAAGTCGGTGTACCATCAACCTGCACACTTTCGTCCATATTGCTGTGCAGATAATTGACAAATAGGGCCAAAATAGATGTTGTACACCGATTTTTCATGAATCCGTGTTGGTTCTGTGTAGTTGTTGTAGTGATAGTCGGGTAAAGTTGGTCGTAAACGATTTTTTCAAGAATTTTACTTCAGCCAGGAAGTTGAGATAGGTCTGTAGTTTGTAATGTCACGTTTGTCACCCTTTTTAAAGATGGGAGTTATTACGGCAGACTTCCAATGTTGATTTTTTGAAAATTGCGCTGAGGAGTGATATATTTACTACAGTTACGTATGAAGATACCAGGCAAACTATCTAAACCGGGTCCTTTGTGAATGTCAATGGATGAAAGATATTTGAAGATGATGTCGTCATTGATTGTAATTGAGGTTATAGCTATATTATTCTGCGGATCAGGTTTGTTAACATCAGATGCTAAAGTTTGGGTATGATCAGTGAAGACGGTAAAGAAATAGTCAGCAGTGATCTCCTTACTATTGTGTGCTATTTATTATATCAATAAACGCCCGGGTTATCGGAAAATTAAATAAAAAATAATAATTCAGCACCAATTTAGGTACCTATACGGGCTGAATATGGCAGGAAATATTAAAAAGGATTTCGTTTTAGTGCGACGAACGGTACGTTTATATGATTCGCTCCCCCCTATAAACTAAACATTTTTTTCCAAATATAATCGGAAATTACGTTTTTTGTTGCAACGATAAAAACTACTTCACTAGTAATGTGACCTCAGTAGCTTAACGCCACTTTTTAACAATTTATTAGGAGGTCATTTTTTAAAGTAGTATCTACATGTAAAAATTTAATCAAATATATCTACTTTAATTGTAAAAATTACAGTTTTAGTTTTTTTTCCGTCAATTTCGAAAATAACAAAAAACACATAACGACAAAACCACGAGGCCCACGTAAAACCAAATGGACCTCAACAAACCCTCTTGTTTTAATAGCTTCAAGTCCTGACAACTTATTTTTCCAAAATAATTAATAACATAAATGTGTATCTACCTATTTTAATAAAAATTTAATGCTTACGTGGACATTAAAATTACTTGATGCCTTGGATGCGTAGTAATTTTCCAACCCCACGATTTTTGGTTGGTGATAAGTAGACATCGGATTATATGCACTAACACAGTGCCAAAATACGCATGCAAATATGCACTAAAAAAGGCCGAAATATGCACTAAAAACTCTTGATTTGCCCAAAATATGCACAATACAAAATCAAAAAACCATTTATATTTTTATATATTTTAATTAAAGACCGTACAAAAACAGCGAAATATTCTTAAAATTATGCATAGTTTTTGTGATAATATACAACTAAGTATTTTTCCAAATTTTCGAGCTCAAATTTGTGATGTTTGTCACCCAGTATTAATTTGTACGCCGAAAACGACCTCTCTACGTCAACTGACGTCATTGGACAAAATTTAAAATTTGGCGCCATTTCTGGAGATTTAGGCAGGGTATGACCTGTGCCGTTGATGTACGCATTAATGTTCTTCTTGTCTTCAAGACTCGGGTTTTTAAGCAAAGAGTCAAGAGTCTAATTTTTTACGAATCTTTTCTGATATTGAATTAGGAAGGGCGTTGGCGAGTTCGATCATTGTTTCCAGAATTTCTATTGCTTTAAATAGAGGAAGGTTTTTTGTTTCCATTTTTTTTATGGCATCTGGTAACTTGTGGAAATGTGTTGAGATGAGGGCGATATTCTGTTTAATGGATGCGTCTTCAAATGCTAGCTTGCTTGAATGAATTGCAATGGCCTCAGTACTGTTTGAAATTGCCCAACTATTGATTTACGGCCTCAAAATTTTCAGCATAGAATAATACTGCCTTTAGCCAAGTACCCCATCGAGTAATTATGGGTTCTGGTGGCAATGCTAGATTTGGCAATTGCTCTTTATAAAACTGCACACGCGACGGTGCTTTTAAAAACACTTTTTTTGTAAAGGAAATCAATTTATTAACATTCCCATACTCTTGCCGTATCTCTTCTGCGAGGCGATGAAACCCGTGAGCTAAGCAGGTAATGTGTAGTAAATTTGGATAAAAAGTTTGCAAGGCTTGGCCAGCTTTCACGTCAGCCACCGCGCTGGTGCCCTACGCGTCATCGTCACCTAGCTCCCTATACGTAGATGATACCTCCCGTTATTAAACGAAATATGCACGATTTGGGAAAAAAAGGCTGAAATATGCATTAACGTCGTAATTAGAGAGTTATATGCATTTGCATATGCAAATATGCAAATGCATATAATCCGATGTCTAGTGATAAGATACATTTTGGGAGGCGGGTATGAGTACCGCTGCCCTGGGAACCATCTATTGGATAACCAACACCTCCGCCATAGGTCACTCCAAGTGGTTCGTTACGTTTGGTGACTTAGCAAGGGTGTCCGGGTTCATGTAGTGATGTTTGTCAAGGTCTTGGCGGCCGATTTGTCCACCTTCTGCGTGGCGGGCCGGATCGAGACAGACTGGTTGAGGAGGTCTTTTGACCTCTCCAGCCGGAATCACTCGACCATCGCATTGCATCGCAGTTGAAGGTATGGATTCATACGTCCTTCACTCCTAGACGCATTGACCTCCATATTCCTACCCACCCCTCATACCTATTTTCTTCCCAGTACTTCCTCTTCTTCCTTTTTAAAAAAAAAAAACCCTCCACATAGCATCTTTTAAGATCGCATAGGATCCTCCTGAATGGATCTAATGTAAAAAAATACCGTATTATGTTTTTTTTTAATGTGTACTAAGTGTGAGTAAACATGTCCATAATTAAAATCGTTCTTTTAATACCCCCTTAATAATGTCTAATAGGTAAAAACAAAAAACATATTTATTTTTATTGATCAATCATAAAACCTCTACTGTTTTACGTTTTATTAAATTTTTAACGATGTAGAGTGCTTTTATCTTAAATTTAAGGTACATACGTAGAGAAAATCAATATAAACACGGTGCTTATTTGATATTTTATTGTGCCTACCAATAAAAGATTCCATCAAAATAATATCTTAAAATCGATAAAAGTGTATTTAATGGGAGGTGAGAGGAGTGATCATAAAATATGTAATGTAGAAAATCTGGAAAGAAATCATATAAAAAAACAAACCCCGCTGTGAAGAATTGAATGGTCACTGTGGAGATGTGTTAATAAAAATCTGTCCCCACAATTGTTTTTATGAAGGCACTGGAACGTATTTAATCACGCTGTTAAGTAATATATTAAAGTGGTAGATATTCTCAGTACTGTCTCGGTAAAATAATTACATACCTACCCCAATTGGGTATGCCATAATAATAATATTTGGATTATTATTAGGGCATTTCAGAAATTAGAGTTTCTGGAAAGGGCTTTAGCAGTGTTTTTTTTTTATTTTTTTTTTATTTCATTGTATTTTTTATTTATTCTTAGTATACTCGTATTTACATTACAAGGTAATGTCCTCTACACTAGGAGTTACCTTGAAGTTTCACTTCAGTATTGTAATAATATGAAAATAAACAATGCTTATAAACTTATAAGTATCAATATTGTGCATTTGCTTCCTTCTTGTACCTACTGTAAATACGTTTTTTTTCAACACAATATCTTGGAAGGAAAACTTCTACACTGTACATGTACAATGTACGAACACACATGGAAAATGTAATCCGGCCAATTTTTGTTTTTTGGCCATGCAAATGATCGCATTACGCTTTACCGCGACTTTTCACAACGAAAAAATCCGACAACGTAAAGAGAAAATCGGTTATACGTGTTTGTTGCGTATTTCATTTTGCGGTTTATTCGTCAACCCCGAGATATTATTCAAACAGACAATTTGTATTTCACCCTTCGCTGAATATAAACTGTATAAGGGAGTTTCAATTTTAAGCTTTTCCTGCAAGAGATATTGTATGTATATTGCATTTTGTTTTATGTGAATACCCCGCAAGAGACCCAAAACATATTTTTTTTTACTTTAACTCTACGCGGGAGGCTTCTATGTAAAATAATTGACTCCAGATACTAATATTTACAGCCTGTATGTCGGACGAATATCTACAGCTCATATTTTGAACTTACATCTATGAACTTCAGAGTGAGGACTAATATCTACAGAGCTAAGGTCGGACGAATATCTATGACGGTCCCAGTGGTGACCAATATCTATGGAGCGTAGGTTGGACTACTATCTACAGAGGGCAGCTGAGCAAGAGGTTGTACCGAAAAGCATTAATTACTCCAATTACGTAATTACTAATTACGTAAAGGCTTAAACGTTTAAAGTACGTACATGAAGTTTTTGCATAATATTACGTATTTTGCTGTTTACGAGGACAATAATTTATTGAACAAATATGGAGGTCATAATAATACAAAGATATTTATTTATTTAGAAATACACGGCACCACAACCGAACCTAACCTAACCTAACTGACATGGAAATGGTCATGGTAACAGACTAAATAATTTAGAAGCACTCGAAATAAAGAAAGCTGTTAAAACATTAAACCCAAATCCTTAATAATATAGCAAAATTTTTTTTTTTTTTTTTTACATGAGCTCCACACAGGAGACCCTGAGGAAAATAATTTCCCTCAGGGCCTATGTCATCTTTGGGGATGCTGTGTGGAGGGTTTTTTAAAGGAAAGGAAGGAGAGGAGAGTTCTGGGAAGGAAAAGGGTTTAAGGGTGGGTAGGAATCTGGGGTTCAGTATGTCCTGGTCATCCGCCTCTAAGACCTAGACAAACCTCACCCCATGAACCCGGGCACCCCTGCTAAATCACCAAACGTAGCGAACCACTTGGGGTGACCTATGGCAGAGGTGTTGGTTATCCAATAAAGGTTCCCGGGGCGGCGGTACCCATTCCCGCCTCCCAAATGTGTCCAATAGTCCAATATTAGGGATTTTTACATACGTACATACATACATAAATTAAGTTTTTTAAACTGCATACGCAATATTACATTATTCCAATATGCTATACATAATTGCATATCCAACCTCTGCCAGTGCTATAGATATTCGTCCACACTTTGGTTCTCATAGATATTAGTCAGCAGTTTGAGCTGTAGATATTCGTCCTCACTTTGGTTCTCATAGATATTAGTCAGCAGTTTGAGCTGTAGATATTCGTCCTCACTTTGGTTCTCATAGATATTAGTCCGATTTGTTCAGTTTTTGGAATTCCTGTAGATATTAGTAGACGCCTCCAAATAATTTCCCTGAGGGCCCATGTCATCTTTGGGGATGCTGTGTGTTGGGTCTTTTTAAGGAAAGGAATGAAAAAAGTACGAGGGGTGGGTAGGAATCTAGTGGTCAGTGTGCCCAGGAGTGACGGAAACATCCCCCCGCCAAGACCTACACAAAACATCACACCATGAACCCGGGCACCCCTGCTAAGTAACTAAAAGTAGCGAACCACTTGGGGTGACCTTTGGCAGGGGTGTTAGTTATCCTATAAATGGTTCCCGGGCCGGTGGTACCCGTGAATAGATAATTAAACGAAATGAAATCTCACATAAAATATTACCGAATTACAAAAATTCACATAGATAGTAGAAGATACTGCCAGTATCATCTTGAACGAAAACCACCATTCAGAATCGAAACGTTGCTTGAAACGGCTTTCGCCGTGGATGTCCAGAATCGGAGATCCAAGTGGTTAGGAATTTCCCCATTTTAGTCATTCCCATCTACCGTCAGCCTCGCAACATGGTTCCATGCCAACTCGGAATGAAACCTATGAAAAAATAATTTTAAAATATCCGGTAACCCTAACCTAACTTCACCTATTTAACCAAGTTTTTATATTTTTTTATCAACACTCTTAATGACCTTTCTGAGGTGGTTCTGAGTTGGTTTCATTCTGAGTTTAACGGTCACCCACGCATTTGTTCGTGACATTATTGTAGGAAAATATTACGCATCAATTTTCTGGTTTACAAAGAAACTAAAGAAAAAAAAACACTAACCCATGAAAAATCACGGAATAGTTAATGAATTTCCAGTTTTGAAAAAATAAAATATTTTATTATAGGTACCTAGATTCTTTATCGCTCGAGTGAATTCTTCGCACAATTTTAAAAATTTAACTGCAATTCAAAATAAATTTGTGAACAAGATTTGACTCAGGAGTCTCAGGACTAATGCACGCATAGAAAATCGATATTAGTATGCTTGACTAGCGCAAATTGATTTGTAAAAAATCACGGGATATATTTCCAATATTAAAACGTCGATTAGAATAAGTTTATGACTTGTCTGAATAATTATCCTTTACAAAAGTACTTAGTTCCAATTTTGAAAATGGCACAAATTTGAGTTCATTAAACTTGTATTTTATTATTTTTTTGATATTTTATTTGATATTTTTTTCTCGGTGAACACAGAATTTAAAAAAAAAATTAAATTTAGAACATTTCCCTATAAAAATATCTACCTTAGCAACCCTTCTTTATATTTCCTCCCCTCGCCAAACAGGGGTAATGGAATATTTGTATTTATGTAAAATGTATGAGCATGTTTTAGATTGATTTAGTAGGCCGTTGCATATGACATGTCATATCTCATATTGCTCCTATAACTTCTGCGCTCCTGTGATTTCCCGAACGCTAAAGATATTTCCTTCTGGTTATTGTGCTGTTTGTGTTCACCCCTTCTGAATTGTTTTTTTTGTATTTTGATTTGCCAATCTTCCGTCACATGCGCAACCCCTTCGCAGAGGTCGTATTTGAATTTTCTGACTGTTGTTTTGCATGTTTGCATCGCCTGATTTGTAAAATGCCCATAAGGATTTATTTAGTAATACCAGAGAGAGTTCGTTTGTATATCATTAACGATAGTCCTCTTTTTTCTCCCGCGTCTGGTGTGAAAATGAAAAAGATCGATGATGTCACGTATGACGTACGACTTCTCTCTAGGACTATACTGATCCCCTGAATGTTGATATAAACTGAACAATGTGACAACTTGATTTTGTCACATCTTTCTAGTCCGTTCTCGATTTTATCCATATTTCATATGTGTTCCCTCACCATTCGGGAAAAAGTATTCATAAATTGCATTGTGGATTTCATCATCCAATCCTCACAAATATCATCATATTGACCGCAATATTGTTTTGTTTTCATTCATTTTAACTCTGCACTCGTCCTGACTTGACAGAGTGAAAAGTTTACGAAATAAGGCTTTTGTAAAATAGTTCTAAAACTTTGAATTAGGCAATTCACCCTAAAAAGAGTGCGTTGTGGTTCTAAAACTTTTTTTTCCTCCAGCTGTCCACCTACCTTAAAGTCATAGTAGTTCTTGAATGTAGTCCCTTATGATTTCACCCATCTTTTCCACTTTACATAGATATCAAATGATAGAAAAATGAGTAAAGACTCTTATGCATGTAAGGTTCTGCATATTCCATAACGGGACCTTGGTCACGATCGGAACCTCAGCTACAAGTTCGAGTCTCCTCTTTCCACAACATGACGATTCCGTTGTCATGTTCATCTATGTATGTAGAAGAAACAGTTTGCAGGTTATTAAGTGACTAAACACGCTGTGTTAACCACGATCAGGAGGTGAGAACAGTAAACGCTGAAAACGATTTTCTTCGTTTAGTGTACCTATCAGGTTATTTTTTTACCAAAGTCGTATACAACGATGCCGCTCTTCGTGATTTGGATTTCCCTAATGTTAGCCAACCTCCGATAAGGGAGGACTGCGTTTAGATCACGTCGTAATGTAAGTACACAGAAATGATGACACAATGTACCTAATGTTTATTGTTACTTGCTTACAAGCTTATTTTTATGTAGTTTGCAATCGGAAGTGAATATTGGACGTTATTGATAGCCTTGAGTACGTTGGAATTTAAGAACACGACTTCGAATACATTTCTGACGCCGCGCCTTATGCAAAACCATCTTCGTACTTGAAGTTTGTTAAAAAAGTCTTTTGTAATATAATCGAATTCAAGCAAGTAGCCAATAATGTCAAAAAATGGCAGCACTTACGTTAACAGATATATGGAGAGATTAATTTTTAATATGATTATTTTTATAACTGGCAGTTGCGAATAATAATAATAACCACGCGTCTTTATATTATATATGACGTCATTGCCTGTCACAGTTACTTTGCCCCGATAACTTGCTGTCTTTGGATCCGAGGAACCAAATATTTTTGGAACCAGTTCCTGTCGGATTTATAAAATGGTAACCCACACTTAAACTGGGCGAAGCCGAACCAAAAGCTGCCCGCAGGTGAAATTATTACCTGGTGATGGTAACTATTAACTATTCTTAGTTGATTTCTAAGACGGGCTTAATTCCAAACATTAGTGGGCAGTAGGTAGAGGTACCTACAATATTTTTTTAAATAATTAAATAAAGGCGTTTCAATTTAAAACAAACTAATTTGAGGTAAGACTAGCGCAGTCCCGCGAAGAATCACTTTTTGAATCACAATCAGAAATATCTTTTCTAGATCATTTATGTAAAATTATTTCTGATTTCTTGATACATTCAAGAACACATTTGACCGGTCAGTGGCTGATTCGGCATCACGTTTGGGTCCCACCCGGGCGTCGCGTGTTCGATTCCTTGGCTGGTTAAGTCCTCCATCACAACACAAGTAACATTCTCGGCTTTCTGTGGTGTTAGTAGGAGATTTTCAAACATTGTTGGGTTATTTGTGACCCGGGAATATTTGTCTTCTTTTTTAAAATTTATCATATCGGTTACAATTTTGAAAATGACAATTAAAATAATTTTCTAATAAAAAATATTATACTGTAGGTAGAGAAATCATCGCTCTGAATTCTTGATAAAAATATCCTTGGTATTTTGAAAATGACACTTGAATTCAAAACATACCTGAGTTCATTGAACCAAATTGCAATCATAAACCGAAATCGGTATTTTGATAATAAAAATAATTGGATACCTTGTATTATTGTGCATATTGCTGTTTTTGTGAAAAATTACCTAAAGGGCGCAAATATCTGGGTAGATATCAGATCCCACAAATTGGCTGACATTGACAATTGAAAATTGTCTTAAGCCTTTTATGAAAACATCGATTTGTTTTATAATCATAACATAAGTAATAATAATAATAAAGAAGCTTTACTTGATTTTGTAAAGAATAAATATCATGGAAACTAGTATCATAATTGGATGGGGTGGAACAGGATTAACAATATTATACCCGCTACAGAAGGCACAGAAATCCATTCTACGCGTCATTATGAAGAAACCCTTCAGATACTCGAGCGACGCTCTCTTCAAGGAGTTTAATGTGCTTGATGTTCGACAGTGTTACATAAAAAAAATAACAATCTGCGTCCACAAAAATATAAACAAAACAATAACGGTCGATCATAATCATCAAACCAGAAGTAAGAGCAGAAACGACCTTTCTATTCCTACAAGCAATACTGCGGCTTATCAAAAAGTTTTCTCATACCTGGGACCAAAAATATACAACAAAATCCCCTCTCAATTGAAACTGTGTGAATTATCATCCTTCGGTAATAAAATTACAAAATGGTTATTAGACTTAGGTAGGACAGATTCCGAAAAATTATTAAAAAACTTAGTCTGAGTTGATTTCTTCGATTTTGTATTTTGTATTTTCCTAAAAAATATTTTTTTATTTTTCTTTCTTACATTTATATATTATATTTTAATTTTATATTTTACATGTATCTATCTGGATTTTATTGTTTATTACTGCTAATTTGTATTTTCCTAAAAAAATACTTTTTTTATTTTTCTTTCTTACATTTATATTGTTATATTTTTATTTTATTTTATATTTTACATGTACCCACCTGGATTTTATTGTTTATTACTGATGTATACCTAGAATAACACAACTTATATCTGATATTGTACCTAATATCTAAGTAACTCTCCCAATATGTACCATTATTGTTAATTATTATTTAATCCATTAATGTGAAATTATGTACACGCAACCTGCCAATTTGACTGTCCTAAAACGGGAAACCTTCCTAGTTGGACAGTCAAAGCTTCCTTTTATATTGTTATATCTTGTATGTAATAAATGTAATAATAAATAAATAAATAAATAAATAAATAAATAAATATTAATTTAGATTGGCAAGCTCCGCTAAGTAATAAAGACATAAACTATCCTCGTTTGAGGAGTCAGCATTGCCAGCGGCGAACCCAGCAATCGTGAGGGCTCTAGCCTTGAGGTGGCGGCCCACAAAGGCAGTCGTATACTTCTCTCCTACCACCATGGTCTGGAGACCATGGCTTGCGGGGTAATGATGGCATTCATAGACCTAAACATAATGGTTTTGTACCAATGTGCCAGCAAATTACCCAGTTGATTGACGCGGTATAAGGACCGATGCAGTATCGATGCAGATTGCTGAATAAATTAATGATGTAAGTATGTAAGTTGATGTAAGAGCGAAAACATGGTTTTATTATAACTAGGATGATCTATAGGTAGACCATTGCTGTATGCAATACAAGACATGATCCTTGAACGCGGTTGGTTCATTAGCTTGGAAGACTACGATGATAATTTTAATATGCATAATTTTTAATTTGTTATTATTGAATTGGCGACCAATTAAGCGCCTTCACAATATAGTGATTGTATAACGACAGCGAGGTGTGGACTGTGGATCTGGCAGAGGATGGACGTATTTAGATTCAGTTGAACTGAGTAGGTAATTAGTAATTACTTACCCACATTTATCTTCTATAACTCCTTGTCCTCCGCAATCCCTACAGTCTGTCAACATTATATACTCTAATTGAGGATACCTTAGTCCCATTGCACTGCAGCGTTTGTTCAGTTGAGATTTTTCGGTATTTTTATAAATCAATGCAAATATTTTTAGCTCATAATTAACGTAACGCAATTTTCAATTTGGATTTCAATTTTCATTGGATCAACGGATGGATTTTTGAAGTGAAACTTCTTTAGCGCCGTTAGTGACATGAAATTCGGGTCAAACGGAAATGCTTCACAACTCAGATCTCCTAAAATACTCGGTTCTAACATAATGCTGTAAATTCGCACCTCGGCAGGTGCCTTCCATACTTCCATGGCGTAGTTGGCAAGGTGCCTCCTGACAAGTCTCAGCGGCCAGAGAGACAGACATCAAGCGAACGGGAGTTCACAAAATAAATAAATAAATTATTTTGTGAAATCAATCTTCAAACCACTTTAAAAAAACAAGCAAAAGAAAAGAAAACGACATCTGGCGACTTTACTTCTACCGCGTGTGAATTACGCACTCTGATTATTTTTTTGGATTGTCATTTACGCGAGTGTAATTTCCATAATCTGTGCCTAAAAATGCGGCGGTTAGGAGAATAATTACCAAAAATACAAATCATACAAATATGATTGATCTAATCACCTACCTAGGTGCTTTCCGGTTTTGAATTACGGTCGCAAACATTTTACTCGTGCCGTACACTGTTTGGCTCAGGACTGGCCCTGCACATTCCTTGCTTTAGTCCAAAGATATTGAAATATATATAAAGAGATGCTATCCGCAGTTTTTACTGGGTGGGACTGTGATTCCTGGTGTCGCCGATATTGGTTGGAATAAACTAAATGACCGAATAATTAACGAATAAACTAAATGAACGAATTCTTTCCGTATTCAAACTATGTATATTGTAAACCAATACTACTGCAGACCATAAAAAAATCAACTAAATGAACAAATTTTTTCCGTGTGTAAACTATTCCCATATGTAGTAGTCCGCCGACAGTCGGGCGGACATCATAGTGGGTATATCTCTTTTGTATTTCAATATCTTTGCTGCAGTCACATTCATACATATCGTCTCATAAATTAATACCTTTTTGTTGTTCCGACTCGTGACGTGACATTATTTATAAAGCTACAAAATAACTTTAACCAAACTCTTTTTTTTTCTTTCTATTTAACTAAGCTTTAAGAGGCGGGTATAGGTATGGAAACCTGTAATTGGATAACCAACTCCCCTGACATAGATCACCATAAGTGGTTCGCTAGATTTGGTGACTTAGCAGGGGTGTCCGCGTTCGTGGGGTAAGGTTTTTTGGATCTTAGCTGTGGATGCGTTTGCCAATGTGCGTGGCCGTGGCCATTGAGGGACACCTATCTCCAGCAGGAGTCTCTCGAAACATCGCCGTGCACCGCAATGGGAGGTATAGATTCATACGTCCATCACTACTGGTAGCTGACCCCCAGATTCCTACCCACTTCTCATACCTTTTTCCTTCCCAGAACTTCCTCCCCTTCCTTTCCTAAAAGACCGTCGACACAGCATCCCCAAAGATAACATAAGGTCCTGAGGGCCTCCTGTGTGGGTTAACTGCAAAAAAACTTTAAAATATTGTATTCGGACTCTTGTGAGATAAGAAATGTTTAAAAAAGGGTTTGAAAAAAACCCTTTTTTAATAATTATTTTTAATTGATAAACTAATGTCAAAGACAAAATTTTTATGCATAGCACAAAGGGTAACAATTATTATAAGTATGTAATAATTATTAGAACACTCATCTACACTGAAAAAATCTCACGAGAAAAGATACATGCCGCCGACGGGACTCAGGATTTTTTCAATGTAGATGAGTGTTTCAGGCTAATAATTATTACTTATAATAATTGTAACTTTTTAATCGTCATTATTTACAGTATGATGTACGATCCGTGAAAATAATCGTTTTCTGTGTTTTTATGATTGGGTCTAGTGCAGATACAGTACCACCTCCCCATGCTATGATACCATACTCAATAATAGATTGACAAACTGCAAAATAAATTATTTGCAAGGGTTGTTAGTCGAGAAAGTTTCATACCGCTCTGAAAAAGTGAAGCTGAAAAGATTCAGATAAAACAAGAAGAAAAGATTAAAGACGCGAGACAAATCCAATAAAAATTACGTTACCATAAAACCGAACGAGGCCATTCGAGATAAATCCTACCAGATCGGCTAATTAGTGCGAGGAAGTGTTGAAATTTACACAAAAGAACCACAGAATCCTTTGTCATTTATCTGCAAGTAGATACTTTATAATATTTAGAACGCCATTTAATTCAAAGAAAAAAAGTCAGGCGATGTCACAAAACCACATCCGTTTCAAAAATGATAATATCTTGTGCGATGCACAATTTGAGCATTAATTTATCGATAAGTTCTTTTTTCCTCGTTTTGTAGGTACAGATTTAATATCGAAACTATAAAAATAATCATGTTATAAAATAAATCTAATGAGGTGTACAAAAGCCACCAAACTAGTTTGACGATTACAACACTTTTGCAAGCATGCACAATTAATACCCACTTATAAAAATGCCTATCCACGTCACAGCTTCAGAAAAAGTACTAACGTAAGCAATATAAACCTTTTTATTGACTGCCTAATTTTGACAAACGATATTGTAAAATTTCCACTGTTCATCAAGAATATAATGTTAAACTATACGTCTTGAAAGAGAAAGTTTTTTCTTACAGTTTTATCAACATTTATCAAAAAGCACATAACATAGTATGCAATGATATTAGTAAACATATGTTCTTTTTACTACGTGCACTGTATCTAAAGTGTCTGTTTTTTACTACTTTCCTTTGTGTGGATTGTTTTGAATGCACATGTGCGCTGCAATCGTAAAACTGTCCTTGATCCGTCGCCGGCCGTAGTAAAGTTTTATCTTTTTGCATCGTAATTTTTAACAAAGTCAAGGGACATCTCGCCGAAAAGTTGATAGCAAACCAGTAGTAAAGTGTGTGTTTGTTCATAAACCGTGGTAACCTTTTTACTCAGGTGCGCGTTTTGCCCGGTGTTGATAGTGTTTTTTGATCCGTTGTGGTGTTTTGAAGAGGACACGTGGTCTTGTGACGTCACGACAGTGGACCGACCTATGCCTGCAGTTGGTGTTGCGTTGCACATATAAACAATCGTACGATTTTAGGATGACCATCGTTCAATTTATGAGAGATAATACTTAATCTTCAACAAAACCAAACAGTTTTATGAAATGATTTTAAAAGTTTGAAAGCCGAGACAATCTTAAATAATGCAGGTAATTCATAATTTACTGTTTGGATATGAAGATTGGATGAACAGAGAGAGTTTCAAGAAAATCTATAATGTTCAAGAAGATATAAAGTCGGGGACACCCCAGGAAGGCAAAAGATTTAGCACCATCAAGGTGATTTCAAGTAAAGCCCGCTATAAAAAATGAACATTTGGAGGACATATTATCAAATGTGTATCGCTGGAGAAAAGTGAAATTTGGGTAAAATATCATAGAGTTCATAAACCTCACTATTGTATTTAGCAAGGTACTGGCAAGCCATTTAGTGCATTATTTAATGTTTTTTAACACTGGCAATATGGCGGTTGGCAACACCAAGCACGCCGAACTCAGTCGGTTCAGATCAGAGCTCCAAATTATTCCGTTTTGAACTTTCTGGCTGTCGTTGCTTGCTAATCCCTTTCGCACTTTTTGGATATAATTTGTGTCACGTCTTTGTGTTCTTCAACATTTAAAATAAAGTGAATCTCTGTTAATAATTCATTCATCTTCTCATTTAATTCCCCTTGATACACATATAAGTGTTAATTTGGTAAGATGAGCACGCATCCAACTATATTGGAACTATATTTGGTGTCTGACCTCCGGCAGTAGCCTACCCTGGTATTATATTATATTTTTTAATTTTTCAGGTTCTCCATAAAACAGTTATACACCAAATTATTACGGAGAAGATTACAAAATATAAGAGAAAAAAAAAATAATAAAGTCACCAGTATATAAATTACTTGTGACCGGCCAACTCAGAATGAAACCAACTCAGAAGCACCCCAGAAAGGTCATTAAGAGTGATGATAAAAAAATATAAAAAATTGGTTAAGTTAGGTTGGGGTTACCGGCTATTTTAAAATTATTTTTTCAAAGCTTTGAATGACCTTTCTGAGGTGGTTGGCATGGAACCATTTTTTTTTACATGAGCTCCACACAGGAGGCCCTGAGGAAAATGATTTCCCTCAGGGCCTATGTCATCTTTAGGGATGCTGTGTGGAGGGTTTTTTTTAGGGAAAGGAAGGAGAGGAGAGTTCTGGGAAGGAAAAGGGTTTAAGGGATGGGTAGGAATCTGGGGTTCAGTGTGTCCTGGACATCCGCCTCCAAGACCTAGACAAACCTCACCCCATGAACCCGGGCAACTCTACTAAATCACCAAACGTAGCGAACCACTTGGGGTGACCTATGGCAGAGGTGTTGGTTATCCAATAAAGGTTCCAGGGGCGGCGGTACCCATTACCGCCTCCCATATATACTATATCGGCGTCCCCGATTTTTTCTGTCTTCTTCAACATTATATTATAAATGACAATTCTTTTTCAATATTTCTTCAGTCAGATTTATACAGCTAAGCTTTATGAAGGTTTACCTCAAGTGTGCTTTCCACTAAATAACTTAAACTAACACGTAACCTTGACACTCTTCTGTTATGCTGAACATTTATGTCGTCTCTGGTTTAACTTAAACATTGAAGGTATGAAAATAACTTATTCAGTAGAGAAGTAGGTTTCTTTCCAGTATTGAAAAACACATTAATAAACATAATTATTAAATCATGGTCATCCCACACGGTAGAGTTCAAGTTGTAAGGCGTATGTTAATCGCACACACACACATAGACAAGACAGCACCACCACACTTGCAGTTTGTTATCGGATCAACAGGCCTTTCGCTCACTCGCCTCTGTGTGCGTGAGTTGTAGAACCTATGTAACTACGTAAGTACCCAGTGCCTAGTACCAACCTACCAACTACCAACTTTACCAACAAACTACCTACCGAGCGTATTATTAATATACAGATAAATATTGAGGTGCCTGCGTTTGTGTGGGTGTGTTACTTGTTACTCTAAGGTTGTACTCGGTTCGTGTGCTGCTTCAGAAAATGTACAACTGTGAAGCTGGTATAATATATTCTTTTAATATTTTGAGTATGACACATACAGTACAGGAGTACGTATCCGTATATCATGCCTTTTTGATAGATATGTGAAGACACATTCCTTCAAGGCTTTGCAAAGTAGTTCAAATACTTGTATAGCTCCAATAATTAAGTTCACAATTATTGATGACCCAGCACATTTGCAAAAGGCCACTTGCATCACATTTTTTTTTAAATTCCGATTTAGGCAAATATTCCAAGACATTCTGTATTTTTTTTATCGTATTTTTGGAACCCTGGCGATTTTTTGAAAATTTCAATCCGAAAAATCAGACCATTTTTTATAAACCGGAAAGACGGGACATAATTTTACGGGTGCGAAAAAACGATAATTACATAGCCGAAAATCATTTTTCCACACGAATTGCACAGGAGAGTAATGAGGCACACCAAAAATATTACATCTCATAAATATTTTTTTCCTTGATCCATCTTATTGATCATAAATCATTAATATGTTCAACGTCTATATTACTAAATCCAGTGTAATATACTTGTACTTGTAAATTATAATATTAACAAGAATATTATAAAATTTGATTTTGTTAAAATCAGCACCACTACCATTATAACTCTAAAACAGGTACAGACAGCATAAAATGTGCGGGGTTCTCTTCATAACATCTGTCAAAAAGTCAAACCAAATGATAAGTTCGCAGAGAACAAACAATAAATCTATTAAATGTCAAATTCAAAAATTCGCCTGAAATCAAAGTGTTGCCAGATAAAAAAAATCAGTGTGGAATTTTACAAAATAGAACATTTTCGGAGACGGGACATTTTCATGTAGTGACGTCACGAGCCCAAATAATGGATTTATTAATTTTAAAAAAAAACTGTACAATATACAGTTTTTTTTTGTACAGTGTACATTCCAAAAAAATTTTACTAACATTTTCGTAATCTAAAAAAATTAAAAAAATCTTTCCACACGATTTTTTCCAAGTCTTTGCAAATGCAATCCATGCAAATGGCCTATTGCGGCTTACTGTTGAGTTTAGCAGCCTCTTCTTGTCTAGAGCCCCAAAAAACTTGCAAAAATTCTTGACTCTCTACAGAATCACTGTGAAGAAAACTCTCTGCAGACAACGGTCCGCTTGCAACCAAGCACAGGCGTCAGGTGGGTGGGAACGCTGTCCTTGTTTTGCCGATATTAAAATGGAAGATGCTCCAGGGAACCAGCGTCATTGATCCCTCATGTTCATTTTTGTACACGGTTGACATTATTTCATGAGTACGAGTCGTTTCTAAATCTCGTTCCTCGAGGCCGGTAAACAATTCCAGAACCAAGCTATTGAACAAGCTTTAGAAGCGACCCGTTCTCGTGTGACGAATGTGAATCGTGAACAAATGTTAGGCACGCTTATATCGGATTCCATGACTGCGTTTTTCGACTGTGCCAAAATGGTCAATGACTGAAGCATAATCCGCGGAGTTACTGGATGAATAAGGAGAACACACTCTGCAGAACGAATCAATCCAGACTGCCCGTTCCTGCAATCAAATGGTTTTCAGATGTGTTAGGGCTCCAGACCAGAGGTGGCTACCAAATTCAACAATATCTCAGTGGTTGAAGTATCTTCTACCTATTTGCCCAGATAGATATGTCTAGATATCAAATTCTAGTAACAGCCATAACCTTTCTCTTGATTTTCTCGTATACAGCGCTAGCGCAGACCCGTGAAAAATCACATCGGCCTGAATTCTTTACAAATCAGTTCCAATTTTGAAAATGGCAACGAAAATAATTTCCTGTTAAAATATTATGAAACAGATACATGCTTTAACTCTTGTCTGAATTCTCCAAACACACACTTCCCATTTTGAAAATTATACTTACATTAACATTATAAACAACAATTTTAACAAAACAAAAAAACGACTTCAAAAAATGCACTAAAAAGTAAAAAAATAATTTCGTATTCTTCTACAACTTTATAATCAACTTACCTTTTCTACTCATCAATATGTACGTACGATTGTTATTTTTGGAGTCGGTGTCGGCGGGAGAGGAGCTGTCAAGTGAACACGCCGGGCCGCGGGTACCTTGGTTGACACCGACTCCAAAAATAACAATCGTACCTACATATTGATGAGTAGAAAAGGTAAGTTGATTATAAAGTTGTAGAAGAATACGAAATTATTTTTTTACTTTTTAGTGCATTTTTTGAAGTCGTTTTTTTGTTTTGTTAAAATTGTTGTTTATTTTTTGATTTTTAGTGAATCTGAAGTACACTAACTAATTCGATTAAGATTCGGCCGAGTATCGTAAATTTGTTCTTCAGAATTGGAGAGTTCCGTTACTTTGTCATGGATCCCATAATCAGAACCTAACCAAACTCTCATCAAACTACCCTTGAAGTACATCCTTTCCAATAAAAAAAGAATCATCGAAATCGGTTGGCGTGATATTGAGTTATTCGTCCATTTGTCGCGCACATACTTGATGCAAATTTAAGACTTCTATGATTTTCTCATGGATGCCATTGTCAGAACTAGACCAAATTAAAATGGGACCACACGGGAAGCACCAGCTTTAAAATAAAAAAAGAATCATCAATATCGGTTCACCCAGTCGAAAGTTCTGAGGTAACAAACATAAAAAAAAAAAAAAAAAAAAAAAATACAGTCGAATTGAGAACCTCCTCCTTTTCGAAGTCGTTTAAAAAGTGGTAGAGTTCATTGAACTAGAGTTACAGATAGGCGGGTAGGGATACCGCCGCGTGGAGAATCATTAATTGGATAACTACGTACGCTACGTTTGGTGACTTAGCAGGGTCATGGGTTCGTGGAGTGAGATTGGCCTAGATTTCGGCGGCGAACGCGTTTGCCCACCTACTTCGCGAGCCGGATCGGAAGACTGTTGAGGGAGACCCTTTGAACTGGGAGGGATGAATTCATTCCTGGACATACTGACAATTTAATTAATTAATTAATTTTATTAATTCATTTTGTTTTTCCTGTTAAGCACTTGCATACTGCTTACTAACAACGTATGCATGGACACTGGAGGTCTAGATTCGTTCAAAATAAATAAATGTAGCTTCGTTTAACAAAAAAATATGAATCTTGCGAGAGCCTTGAAGGAGTAACCATCAGTTACTTATACCAGGGCGGGTAAGAGGTGGATTACCTCCACTGGACATACTGACCCCCAGTCACAATGACCCACCCTTATAACTTTTTCCTTCGCAGAACTTCCTCTTCTTTCTTTCACACGGCATCCTCAGAGATGTTGTTGCGTAGAGTTAATGTGAAAAAAATATATTGTGTAGACATCATAACAGTTTGAGAAGACCTCAGACCATGCTAGATTGTGTATTTACAAGTATATTATATGCTGTCCTGCACCTAGCAGGACCATCACGCCATCTTGTGTTTTTTTTATTTCATTTTGTTCGTTAGGACTCGTTTTGTTTTGTTCTTGCTCTTCCACTCCTCCTTTTGTAATATCGGCTGCTAGGGAGAGAGCGGTGCCATGGTTACCACTATTATTCCTAGAAGGACGAGGTGTAGTAGTTACCTTTTGTTATTTTGTCTTGTTATTTATTATTTTCCTTTAATGTTAGTAATTCGGCAATATACAAGACAAAATATTATGTATCATACAACAAACAAAGATATCGTTTGGGTTTTTTGTTCGTTTTCTAAATACACTGCAGTGATCTTTCCCGTTTCGTTGTATTGTATAATTGTATAGATGTAAGTCACTAACTAACTAACTAACCATCACGCCGTTTCTCCGCAGGGGTAGACAGAGAGGACGGACCGCCAAACAACTCGGTCTTGGCTCACACTCTTTGTCATTCACATTCATACATCGTCTAATACACACTCTTCTATCATTCTGACTCTTGACATGGCCCGATTCAAGTATCTGATTCACTTGATCGTGCCCTGTCTTCCTCGGGCGTCCCCGACTTCTTCGACCATTCGCATTTGCGTCATATATTCTTCATACACTACTTTCTATGTTCATTCTCTCCACATGCCCAAACCATCTAAGGGTCCCTTTCTTAATCTTGCTCATTACGCTTACATCTGCCTTGCATTCTTTGCGGATCTCCACATTTTTCACGCGATCGTACATGGTTTTACCACACATACGCCTCAGGGATCTCATTTCAACAGCATTCAGTCTACTTCCATCCTTCCTCTGCCAGTTCTATGCCTCACTGCCATACATCAGGATAGGTACCAGGACTCCATTGTGGACTGCTAGCTTCGCTTCTAGAGAGATATATAGTCTGAAGGGTGATTCTGAAAATTTTGTGTTTTTCTTTTGTGTTATCTTTTTCGTTGTGTCAGCGTTATAAGGCATTTAATTAAGTCGCGCGTTATCGGCTGTCAAATTTCTGTGGCTTGTTTATGCCTGTCGTGTGGTAAATGGATTAATTACCTACTTAACAACTACAATTACTATTTATCAGTTATTAAAAATAATTACTTATAAGCCTAATAGGCGATTATAAATGGCAATCCGTTATTGTATGCGATAACATTTGATTTGCAATTTTTCCCGCAACTGACATCTCCTAACGAGGATTACGCGGCAAAACGCGCTGTCATCTCAAGGGTAACTACTTTTAAGAGTTAGTGTCTTACCTCAAGCGCTGAATTTAGCTCAGTACCGCATTTAAGAAAACTGTCAAATTGTGTCGTATACGACCGATTTAACACGCGTTACGTTGTCGCAAAAAAATACATAATAATAGTATAATCACCCTTCTGATAAAGCTAGAAGCGCAACCTGGTTGGATTTGATTTATTAATTAAATAAAAATAGTACATCAAACATGTGTTTTTTAAATTAATAAATAATAAATTATTTTGATGGTTTAATGAAAAATTAATTAATAACATTTTTTTATCTTTTATTTGACAACTCACAGGAGAGCTCCTGTCCGTTCAGTGTGAAGACGGGGGAACTATATCGCCACCCCGTTAGGTAGCTTTTTTTAAAAGCATGATTTTTTAAAGCGGGTCTTGAAGATGCCTGGATTATGTGAAGGAGGACTATTCTAATTTTTAATTTATTTGTTTTGCAAGGTAGCTTCGTATGCTGCCACCATTGATCAGATATTTAAAGCTCAGAAACGAATTATTAAGATTATATTAAAACTACCGATTACAAGCAGTTCGGATGAAATCTTTAGGAGAATCTGTGTCTTGGACATTAGACAAATTTATGCCAAAAACATATTAGCATACCTCTTCAAACACAGAACTACCTTTGAAAATGTCCAAACTGCTCGAGATACTAGAACCAAAGGGCATAATCTCCTACTTATCTCTTTTGCTAAAATAACCTTTGGCCAAATAAATTTTAGACACTTTGCAACAAAATAATACACTTCCACTAGCAATTAGACAAAACACGATGTATCTTAAATATAAATCTGACACCAAGTCCTGAATTATCAGCCAAAACAGATCCAATATCAAAGATTTTTTTCTAAACTAACTTTCTTATAAGTATTTATTTTTTCAATGGTACGTTGATGATTAACTGTTACTTGTAATATTGTGTTATTATTTTATTTTGTATTTGTTATTATTATAAACTACTCATGCTAATCGCCTGCTCTCAACACAGGTTCTCCTAGTGGGACAGGTATTGAATAAAACAAATTGTAAGTCAAAAATTAATAAAGAAAAAAAACAAATATTTTGAGATTATGAATAACCTAAAATATTTTTTTTACTCTCACTACCATAATTATAAGCTGAAGATGTAGTTTGTGCAAAGATGGAGGAGAAGGAAGCGAAGCAGACGCATTAGTCAATTCAGTCACTAAAATCACTTATCTTTCCCAGAACTTCCCTCACCTTCCTTTCCACAAAAAAACCCTGCATCCCCACAGCATCCCCAAAGATGACATAGGCCCTGAGAGAAATTATTTTCCTCAGGGCTTCCTGTGTGAAGAAAAATAATGACAATGGCACTTAATTGGATGATTTGTATAGCGCAGTTTTTGTGAAAAATCATCTTGAGGGCGGTGTTAGGAATCACTGATAACTCTTTACGAAATAAAATACGCTTGCAAAATCCAATAGCGATAGGTAAGTAGTTATTTCGAATAACATTATTTTATTAACAGGCTGGTTTACCAGTTTCCATAATGCTTACTTCATTATAAATTTGCCGCACCGTTGTTTAGTACCTACGCAGTATTCCCTGCAGCTCCGATATAATAATATCAACCTTAGTATACATTGCACATTTGTATGCAAACAGTGCATCCAAATGCAACCCGCTGTCTATAATACCCAACGTGCCGACTGCCGACTGACACCACGAGAAATTTATTTAAAGATTTTAATGCATTTGCATTTCTGGTACGTAGGTCTGATGTATTCAAATACACTTGCCATTTTTGGTGTGAATACAATACAGACAGTATGGCACCCCCAATAATTATTAGCCATAAGCAGGAAGTTCATGTTGGGAAGTGCATGTCTAATCAGGACCCCTTGCACGGTCTATCTATAAGAATTTTATTTATTTATTTTAAAAAATCATGTATTAGGTTATAAAAACATAAGCTGCACATCTCACTAGGGCATTCCTGTATCGAGATATGCAATCTTACAATTTATTTATAAAATTTAAACAAAAACATAATACTTATATATATAAAAAAATAAATAAACCTTGATATGTTAAACTTGATAGGATAACTTTCGGTAACTTCACATCATTCCCTAGGACAACTGCAGATCGCTAACGTATAAACAACAGTTGTGGTCGAATATGTTAATAACACTTGGAGCCGTTTTATTCTCGTATAGAGAGAAATCAAAGACAATTTTTTTCGTCAAATGAAGACAATATAAACGAAACTCAATCAAAAATCTGGTAACAGAAAAATCAGAAAAAGATATTGTTTTTCTGATTTTTCTGTTTCCAGATTTTCGATTGAATTTCGCTAATATTGTCTTAGGTCATCCCAAGTGGTTCGCTACATTTGGTGATCTAGCAGGGTGCCCGAATTCATGGGGTGAGATTGTCCACGTCTTGGCGGCGATGCGTTTGCCTTTCTAACGCATCTGGTTAAGGGAAATATTTTGACCCCTCCAGTAGGACTTTCTCGACCCATCACCTTGCACTGCAGTGGGAGGAATGGATTCAGACATCCGTCTTAGGCACACTGATCCCCAAAATGCGTTTCATTTCAGAGATTTATTATTATTGTATTTTTCCTTTGGAGGGGTGCAGAGACATACGTTCAGCGTTTGTCTCATCTTCGACTATTGACATTTAGTGTGTAAGAAAGGGGGGCAGCATTATATGATTAAGAACAAAAGCAAAACCATCAGTGCATTGACATTTGACGTTTTTGAATTTTTGGAATTCACGCATAGTTAAATATTATACCTATCACAATATTGCCGCATTTCTTTCAAAATATGAGAATTCGTTCCATGCAAAATGTATGATAAAATTAATTTTCTTCATAACTTTCTTTTTCGTGAATTTTTGCGATGTTTTAATAGTTATTCTGTTATCCGGAGCGGAGACAAATCCAACAAATCAAAGATCATCAAAATCGGTCCAGCCGATCTCGAGTTATAAATAGTGTAACTAACCCGACTTTGTTTTATATATTAAGATTAAATCAAGCCAGGATTTGAACGAGCGATACTCGACTGTTTATTGTTCTTCCATGGCGGTCGTCAATGATATTCAACAAACGTATTTATAATAATAATAATAAATATTTATGTTAAATCCCATAGAGTCTATATAGAGTACAGTATTTACGCGTAATTGAAAATAAGCACGTGTCGATCGCATTCATTATCATCACAATATAATAACTAACTAGTATTATTATAACTAAGGAGTAACGTGTATGGACATATGACCCAGTTGGGAATATAATAAGTCAATTTAAAGTATTTAAGCCCTTGCATGCATGCAGTAGGTAGGTACTGAAGCTTGCATCACTCTCCATTATATCGTGTAATACCTAGTACCTACTCGGATCATGCTGATGGGGTCACCAACCTATCGTACTATCCTTTCTCTCTTGAATAAATTCGGACTGATAAGAGATTACCTAATTGAAGATTCTCGAATTGAATATGGAATCATAGGATGGGGAACTGCTACACGTACGTACCTACACAACCTGAATACGATTCAAAAAGGAATCATAAATACCATATTGAAAGTACCAATTAGAACGCCTTAAATTGAAATTTTCAATAACTTTGACAAATAAATATGCCGTAAATATATTATTGAAGCTCTTCAAAAATAATGAATCGTCTACTAGACCGTGTATGCATAACACTAGATCGAATAAAAATGATATAAAAAATATTCCAAGTTATAAAACCACATTTGGACAAAGAAACTATATGTATATATTTTGCAACAAAACTCCATAACATCCTTCCCCAAGACATAAAACTAATACAAAAATCTAATGAATACAAATCAAGAATAAAATATGGCTGAAAGAGGTCAATAAAAAAACCCTAATGAAAACACTAAAAACGACATAGAAGACAAATAAACTATATTTAAATAACTTTAGTCCGCCTCGGCACAGGACCCCCTAGTGAGGAGGACTAAGATATACAATATTTTAACTTAATTTCACCATTACATTTTTAATGTAATTATTTTATATAGTCGCTAAAATAAAAAATAAATAAAAAAACCTACTATACAGAGTGTGACAGCAGGTACCTGAGGGACTTTATCCAGCGGTTCCTGGGCAAGTTTGGAGTAAAACAATTAAATGACATTTTGCTGTCCAAAATTCTGAATCACGCCGCGCAACTGGGAGTAGCCTAGCGGGTCACTTGACAATTCACTTTTTTTTTCAACATTGAACATAAATGGAAGGCATATAAACTACACATGCATTAATAGAGCTTGCTTTTAAAGGCAGCTTCACTAACACTAAATATTTTATTTATTTATTTTATTCAGATTCTCCATAAAACAGTTTTACAATAAAAAAATTATGGAGAAGATTACAATTTTTTTTAAAGTGCATGGGGGCAGTTTAACTATGTTGTGACGTATTCGTATGTCAAGAGATAGTTACTGAATTCTCTGTAGGTGACATTGAAGATGTCGATGCTCAATGCAGAGTCGTTAAGCAGTTATGTCGATATCCGAATTAATTCTGTTCAACAGCAAGATTGCTCTCCCGACCGGCATGACCATTGGCAAGTAAGTCATACAGGTCGGAAGATAGAACAGTCTATGCTGTCGGTAGCGAGATAACCGTCGGGAACATAAAAATGAATGCTCTCCATGATAGTTGAGTTTTCAAACCGCGAATCAATCTGAACAAATGCGTAGCAAGGTGTACATCCCTTATGACCCGTAGACGGTTCATTCCGAGCATACCCAAAAGAAAGTCGGTAGGATAGAGCCACGTGTAATATCCATACTCCCTCATGTACAAGCACTCCTTCTCGTTCCAGCAGCGCGGTAATAAGCGAAACAACGCACGTATCACGTGATCCCGTCGCGAAGTGTAGGAGGGTGATCAGTGGCGACGTGTGATTAAAAAAAATTGTAATTTAAAAATATATCATCGGACGTCAAAATGACGTCCATTTTTGTACCTCAAATATGCTTCGGGTACGTGCTTTTATAACCTGCAAACAGAAATCACTTCACTTTAATATCTAGGACATGTGATGAGACATCCAGAGAAGTACGAGATCTCATAATGCAGGGAAAGATTGCCGGAAGACGGGGCCCTGAAAGAAGGAGAACATCATGGCTGAAAAACCTGAGACAGTGGTTTGACCTGTCTACTGTAGAACAGTTCCGGACCGCAGTAAACAAAGTTTTCTTAGCCAATATGAAGGCCAACATCTGTTGAACGGACAGGGCACGAGAAGAAGAAGAAACAGAAATGTCGCAGATGAGGGCTTGGGTATGTGCTTAAAATATCAGAAGAGCGGCTTCCGTGAAAGATGCAGTATGTTATTCCAAAGGGAAGACGTCATATTAAAAAAAATTGTAGCTGGTGAAGCTGGTAGGTACCTAACTATATTTCGTGACCACCAATAGATTCGCCTTAATTCAGGCAGCAGTAGTAGTCCTGGCCTGATCCTAAACGTGCCATTCAGTGGGATGGTCAAGTAATCATCAATGTTACATCGCACAATTGATTGGTCCTACCCCATATATTTATTTATCTATCGGCTACCCCTTAGCCATTCTTCACCATTCCTCAAGCTTTCTAATCTTCTTCTACAGAGCCCACCTCTGACTCTAATTCGTTTCCACTGGGACCCCACTTGGTCATCATTTTTAGTTTCCTATCATCAGGCAATCTTTGCAAATAATAATAATAATGATTTATTGTCTTCATTTCTTAGTAACAGTAGGGATAATGATATCCTCACTGGGATCTCCCGTGCTGAAGATTTCATTTACATATTATAATTTAATTATAAGAAATTAATATGAATAAGACATAACATATATCATGTAGTATTTTTTTTTAAATAATCATAAAAAATAGTGGTTTTTTATAATTCAGTTTACTAGATTTGGTTTTAGTCTGTATTTGATATCAGTATTTTTTCTATTTCTGATCTTCCTATATTTAGTATCCAGCTTTTTATTTGAAATTTAAATGTTATAATGTTGAGGTTTTTGAGTGAGAGTGGTATTTTATTGTAGAGTTTAATGCCATAATATAAGAAGCTTTTTTGCCCAAATGTTGTGTTAGTAGTTACTTGTTGGATAAGTTTTTGACCATGAGATCTAGTGTTTCTAATGTACGTATTAGTTGTTATTTCTTGGGTTTTGTACTTATGAATGTAAATGAGTATAGTTTTAGAATATAGTTGTTTAATTGACATGATGTTAAGATTGTTGAAGATTTCGTCAGTGCTAGTTCTTGCAGGAACTTTCAGTATAATTTTCATTATGGCTTTTTGAGTTTTGATTAGTGGATTTAGTATGTTTTTATTTGCACTGCCCCATCCGATAATTCCGTATTCTAACAGTGATTGGCAGAGAGCCATGTAAATATTGATTAAGTCTTTTTTAATGAGGACATTCCTGATAGTTTTGAAAAAATAACTTAGTTTTTTTAATTTTAATATTTAAATACGTAATGTGTTCGGTCCATTTTAAGTTTTGGTCAATTTTTAGACCCAGATGGTCAACGTTTTCTAATGAGGGACAATTACAATTCTCATTTAGGTGATTTAAATGAACTCATCGCAGACCCAGTGTCCTAAAGAAAATTTGGAGGGTTTCATACTTGACTACTTTCTTTTTATACTACTACTACTATACTTATACTACGACTACTTTCTTTCTATAATTTCATAAAAAAAATCACACTTACTTTATCTCGACCATCACATTAGGATTATGCCGTATCATGTCAGTCGTTCATAGGCTATATTATAATGTAATAATAAATGTGATAATAGATTTGGATTTAAAATTGAAAATATTTTACAATCAAAGACTACTCATTTGGCTTCTTCCTTTTCGGTTGGGACCACATCAAGTTAATTGCAAAAATCAAATGAAAATGGATGACAATATCTATAAACAGTTATTTGCGAATAGTGATTTTGAATGTCACGTTTAATCCCTTTACGTGATAAATTGTTGCCACTGTCCAAATTTTTCACGATTTTTTATTTATTTATAAGAGTTCCCTAGTCCGTATACAATTAATTCGTTGTGTTTTCTAGCTCGTTGGTAATCACTGATGTAATGCCTGCTTAGATGAGAGCAAATTCAGTTTCTCTTAGTCCATTCTCTCCTCCATGCACTCTCGCCTTCTCAATTCAAAGAGGTCGCGTCCCACTATTCTCAAATTGCATTTACATGAGGTAGGTACTGACATATTAAATAGATACATGAGTTGTTGGGTTACTGCACTGATAACTACACCGCACTACTGCGCTTCTGAACAAGTAAGAAGATTGCCAATTTCAATAAGGGTCTCTTGTGCAACATATTGAATACCTAATGCAGTGCCGCAGTACCCATTATCTAACTACGTAATTGATGGTGGCGTTGGAGGGGTTAAAGGTGCCTAGGGAGGACTTCTTCTAATAATTGATTAAAGATGGCTTATGATCAATGCACTTATGTATAAGTAAGGTTTTAATCTCAACAACAAAAAATGTAACAAGTGAATCAAATGCATCAAAGAGTATCAGATTTGTATGATTGTGTGATAATAAATTTTTATTTGACGTGTTTCAAAATTTCCATATAAAGCAATTTTTTCCAATTGTGAGTCTATGGCAAATCGGGGTATGTTGTGAGGCTTAGGGGAATGGGGAGGGGAAGGAGTTAGGAAGAGTTATCTGGTCACCGAACATGGGACACCATTTCAAGGGACGTTTAATGTACATATGTATACATACATTATTATGGTTTCCTGTATAATACAGATAGCCTGTTTACACTGTATAATAATAATAATTTAAATCGATTCTTCATTGGCTTTTATAATTAGACTGACTGAAAGTATACATAGATAATAGATAGCATAGAACATATTCAAAACAAATTTATAAAATATCTTACGTTCAAATTCGACAATAATTTTGAATGCATATGTACCGAACTTGCTTCCCTAATTTATTTTAACATATATACCCTTAAGACGTGCGCCATGCAGAACTATTCCACACGCTTAATTACAAAACAAATGCGGCAACTAATTCGCTAATTAATCGTGCTCTTCATACGTACAATAATATTTGCCTAAATTCTAACATGGACATATTCTCCGATTCACTGCCCAAATTTAAAAAGAGCATCATGTCAATAATATAAACAGTTTAATGCGCATCCATATCCCTTCACACATCAACGCTTCTCATATCTTTATTTTTTTTACATTTAATTAACCATGCTCTTCATACGTTCAATAATATTTGCCTAAACTCTAACATGGACATTTTCTCCGATTCACTGCCCAAATTTAAAAAGAGCATCATGTCAATAATATAAACAATTTAATGCGCATCCATATTCCCTCCGGCCGGGAAAATAATTTCCCTCAGGGCCTATATCATCTGAGATGCTTTGTGAAGGGTCTTTTTGAGGAGAGGAAGGAATAAACATTTGTCTTGGAGAGACCCATGTTGTAGGAAGGAGGAAACACAGAGGCCGGCAAATCGTTCCACAGCCGAGATGTTGAACGAACACAAGAACGAATCGAAGAAGCAACCCGTTTTCATGTGACAAATGTCAACTGTGTACATATGTTGGGTACGCGTTTGGCATGTTTCCCGACAGCTACAAACATACTACATGTACACACACACACCTACCCACTACGCCCATCACCCGGTAACTTCTAAATCATAAATAAGACGCTACAAAGAAACATATCATACGTAACGTACCCACCATTAAATATTACTTAACATTTCTAAATTATCTCCTAACTGTGACCAATGTACTGTTTGTTTCTATATAAAAAATAAAAGAAATAAATAAAAATAATATTATTATCTTCAGACCAGCTCCTCGGAGGTTGAAGGTATCTTGTATTACGAACAGTGTAAACACAATATTTTCAGACTTCTAGTCTTATACCATTAAAAATAAATGAGTTAGATATTAGATACCATGCAAAATATCAGCTACTTGGTTGTTCTATTATGGTTTTCTTGCGAAATTTTTCATTCTCATTGCGGAGTTTTCTTTGTGTGGTTATTTCTCTAATCAAAGTAATGGTTCATTTTACTAACTGTAACCGCAGTTGCTTATTAGTCTTATTACATTGGAGAGCTTTTATTTGTAACTGATTCTTTGTTACAGTGAATAGCGCTTGCTAATGTTTTGCAAACCATACAACTTTTCGTTGACAATCTAGACTAGATTATGAAATTGGTTGCTCCTTCAACAATATACAATGGAGAGTTGTATTGAAATAATGAAACCCCAAAATTAGTTTCAATTTGTCAAGTTAAGTTTGACACAATTATTATTGTTCATAATATATAATTTCATTAATTCTAAGTTAAGTTACGTTTGTTCTTGCTTCAGAGGAAGTCATATATATCTCTATAATATAAAACACTAAGATAACTATAAAACACTAAGGTATAAAACACTAGTATCTACCTGAGAAAGTGCACAAGTAATTTAAAAATAATTTAACAAAATTAGAAATTCGAGAGGGTTTCTAGGTAAGGTCTGAATACTATTCTGAAGGAATAGATATCTGCTCTGAAGGCATTATTTAAAAAAAATGTCGGTTAATGTAGGAAGCAAAAACTAAGAAGTAGTAAGCTGGAAGCAGATAACGAGAAGCAAAAAGCAGCGGACATGGAAAGGAGATGCAGAATGATGCGGGAAGCTTGTAGCGGAAATCATAACATAACGGGAAGATGGAAACGAGAAGCATGAAGCAGCGGGAAGCAACAACAACAAAAAACCATACGCGGGAAGCTGGAAGCGGGAGGATGAAAGCGAGAGGCTGATAGCGGGAAGCTGGAGGCGGCAACCGAGAAGTGGAAAGCGAAAAACTGGAATCGAGAAGAAACGGGAAGGAAAAAAACGACGACTTGCGATAAACGAAAACCATAGCCCAAACAATTCCTATATTCCAACCTGTCTTACCTTCAAATATAGGCTCATAAGGTTGCCATGTGTACCGGTCGATTAAATTTCAACCTATCTACCTAATCCTCAAAGCACGTGTTTCAAGTCCTAACAAATCAGTGCCCCCTGGAGTACCGGTCGCATCGGAACAGGAGGGCCAAAAGTATTTTTGTTATTTGTTTTTGGGGTGTTATGCCGTGTTGCGCTACCTCCTTCTTTAGCCAACGTTTCGGACAGCGTTGCAGCGTCCATCATCAGGTCAAATCCGGCAGATGACACATCTGCCGGAACTGCCCTGATGATGGACAATACAACGATGTCCGAAACGTTGGCTAAAGAAGGAGGTAGCGCAACACGGCATAACACCCCAAAAAAATAACGAAAAAGGGTTGGTACTTAATCGTAGTTTAGTAGAAGGGGAGTGCTGGCGGGTGTTAAAAACTATTTCGAACCATTTTTAACAACTATCGGTGTCAACGTAGGTACTATAGTTACTAATAAGATAGAGCATTATAGAACGGTATTACATGTTTTTTACAGCACCCTTGAGGTGATTTTTTTGAAAAAAAAACGGCCATATACAAATCACCCAATTATTATAATTATGTTTGTTATTATTGTAATTATAAAAATACACGACTCGTTATACCTATTTATACTAATCGAACTAAAAATGTAGCGTGTACGAATAGTGTGTACGAATGAAATACATAGATACATTAAAGTCCCACCAAAGCATGAAACAATATTGACAATAACACTGGTTTTCGCATTCTTTGCTAATATCTAGAATCTAGAATCTAGAACAGCAAGCTGTACCCACCTAATATGAATATTTTTTTCAAATAGGTAGTTATTTACTTACCTACATCTTGAATGCAAAAAAGATAATAAATAAAAAGTTACATTATTTAACACCACAACTCAAGCCTATTTTGTTAGAAGGCCAAAGTATTTCCGCTATGCAAAAAAATTCAAATACATGGAAAATTTCTGAACGCTCCCGAAAACTAAAATCTGTTATGGAAAGGAAATGAAATACATTTCTTGAAATATTGAAACATGAATGCAAACATAAAAAAGTTTTAAAAATGGTTAACTTTGTGTTTTTTCAAACTAAAATTACTGGTAACGAAAGAAAACACACGTATTTTATTAGGCAAACGTATTATAAACGTTATCGTCAACTAGCTTTTTTTTTTGGTTCACGTAAGAATAATTAATTAAAAAAATTCCCAAAATGTTATAATTTTTTTTTAAATTGCGGTTAGAAATTTTGATTTCGTAAAGTTTAAATTTGAATTATGTTGTGGTTAACTTTTAGAATTAAGGCTCCGCAACCGGGATCGAAAAGAACAAGATGGAGAGATACGAAATTATGAATGTTAGAGGAGAGCGCTGACATTTACAGCGACAAAATCGATGCGAAAATTGCGAAAATGTTTAATAAAACATGACTCGTTTAATAAAACATGACTAGTTTAAAATAGACCAAAAATCTCGTGGAGGCTGTGTGAAGTACAATTTAAAGAAACATTGTGAATTTTTTCATACATATAGATAACTTTTAAAATAACCGCAACATACTTGAAAAGAATAATTTTCGGAGCATACTTAGCGATTTTTTTCTATAAAGGGAATTTCATATAATTTGCGTTTCGGCGTGTGGAATGTATAGATATTATCTTCTAAAATAAGATATATTTTTTTAAGAGCTTAAAAACTTCAAAAATTAAGGGGGATATGCAAGAAATCGGTAGAAATTCGGGTTGCGGGCCCTTAAAGGGTGGTGTTTTCTCTTTCTGACAGCGTTTTGATCATATTTCTAACAATGATAGCAAGAGAGACACAACGATTTCTATGAAAACTTTATGAGTTGTTAAACAAATTAGGCTTAGGGTTAAGAACTCTGAAAGGAAGATAATTTTAATAAATACGTCAATTTTTTTCAGGAAATAGTGTCTAGTAATAATCGACCGAGGTAAAATATTGCTGTTTACTTGTACGTAGATTAACTTTACCAAGAATAGATACCGCAGCATCCAGTAAAGGAGTACTGAATACAGAGACTACGTAATGGTCACGCTATAATTCCTGTTATTTTTTTATAATAACCTATCCACGTGTATAACGAATAACACCTGCACTAGGAAGTGAACCCGGGTATGTACCGCAGTGCGTTTATCTCCCATTCTGTAAGACAATACACTGTAATTGTTGGCATTATACATTACTATACACGAGATCGAATTTATCTGGGCGAAGTGTGAAACGCTTTCTGAACTAACCTGTCATTTATTCCCGGTTGGGAGGCAGTTATTAATAATTACATAGTTTCATTTTTATTACGCTAAACAGGTGGGTACCTATTTATTGAAAATGCATATTTGTAGCTGGGGAGATCTATACTAGCATTATATGCCTACCATGAATTTTACATTTTTTTTATTGTTAGTACATTAAGAGGGTATAACCAGAGAAAACCAGAGAAATATATCATTTTTAAATCAGATTTTAGACGTATTGACTCTTTTCCACAGAAAATTATAAATTGATTTCGAAAGATTGTTCTTTTATCTAGTAAACGCATGTTTTAAATTTTGAGAAAAAATTGGTATAATAAGGTCATAGGTCGTTGGCAGATTTGTTAAATTTTAAAAAAGATTTTGTATTATACAACACCCATTTCAAATCATAGTATAAAATCATGCAGCAAAATAAATCAATACATTATCTGGGAAACGCATGTTTCAGAATTTTAGTTTAAATAAAATCATTAAAAAATGTATACGTAGGTACATGTGTTCGTTTGAAAATTAATCCGTTTGTATATTTATTTGCGCACTTACGAACTAATATATTTCAGATATTTTTACAATCTTATTTTGCTTAGACATTATTGAAAAACGATAAATACTTATAATCAAAAAATAATTACAAAAAGTACATAATTTTTATAGTTTTATCATCACGCCTTTCAGCATTTTTGGATTTTTTTTTATAAATTTAAGCAAATTTGGAATGAAATAAAATCGATATTGAGAAATTTTAAGAAGCTGGCACGGAGAATAATTAATCTTTCTCATTGGAACAGCCCTGTAAATCGTAAGAACATCTTTCGACGAAATGTGAATTTTCGGCCGCTGGCTGGTTAAACGCTCCTAAGCAGTTTGTCCACAGGATCGATGTTCAATTATAATGTTTACAATTACAGTGATTATTCAATTACAATTTAGTTTGTTCAATTACAGTGTAAAACATACATACATAATATTATTATTAATTAAAACATACCTTGTGTAACCTGAATGAGCATGGACATTTTTTTATATTATCTCCGTACACTGAGGAAACTAATTTCCCTCAGGGCCTGTGTCATCTTTGGAGATGCTGTGTGGAGGGTCCTTTGAGGAGAGGAAGGGGTGAACAGAGACGCTTGTTAAGATAAGGGTATCTACCAAACGAACCACCGCACCGTTTGATAGGTTATGGATTGCTTTCATCAATCAAATAAAGCCAATAAATAAGCAAAAAAAGAAGAAAGAAATAGCTCAAACACACAATTTTGACTTCTTAAAATTTTGCAAATTCACTTTGTGGCACCATTTTATTAATGAAATAATTAAAAAAAACTTTGTTTTTACCACTATAATCTTTATTTAAAAAATCAACATGTTTCAAAAACGATGTTCTCTTCATCAGGATCTTCTAAGCACCTCCCCTTTCCACCTCTCTCCCTCCCCCACTACTTCCATATCTACCCACGCCTGTCTTTCTATACTTGATAATTTAGTTTTAGTACATATAATTTCCTGATGAAGAGAACATCGTTCTCGAAACATGTTGATTTTTTAAATAAAGATTATAGTGGAAAAAACAAAGGAACACAATATTGATATTATCAACAACACTGAGCATATTTTTCAAACTGTCTTATACACCCAAATCATAAAAAAAATACAGATGCGAAATGCAAACCTTTTTTCCCAGCTGTGCGTGATTTTGAAGCGCCTGAATTTTTTGCAGCCCCTAAATTTCTGTTATTTTTTCTGTAGTATACAAACACCAAACACTTCGTCGCTTATGTTTGACCCCAGTTTATTTATCATAAATTAATTCCACTCCACATCATATTTTATTATCCTAGCCATAGCCACTATAACAGATCCCTTTGAAGTTTAAATATTATACAAATGCTCACCTTCAGTGTTGCTACCACTGTAAAAACAGAAGAAAAATAAGCAAAAAAACAATACGACACGATTACACGGGGCCATAACACTTGTTGTGTTAGTTGTTAGTAGTTTGTAGGCATCTGGTTTATTTTTCTAACGCACACTTGTAATGAAAAAAAGTGAACACGTGATCATTTGCTTCACCACACTTGTCAGATGGTCCCTTATGGTTTGACAGGGTGTTTAGAGAGATATTTTCATTTCAATTTTTATTAGAATAATTCTTTTTTATAACTTTTGAAGGTTATTCCCGACAATGTAATATATCATTAAAGAAGAAGATAATACTAACAATCTAAAAGAAAACATGAAAAAGAACAAGACACAGAAAAATAAAAATATAACAGTGATGGGCGTAGCAAATGTTAAATCATGCAATGTCTAATGTTTTAAATATAATGTCCTCCACGACATTTTATCCTGGAAGTGACCTGCCAGTTAAGTATGTTTTCTGTATGTATTTTTAAATTATAAAATTAAATAGAACCTAAGAATTCATAATAAATTGTACAGCGCCCTTGGGGAGGTTTACACAAAAACGACGCTATACAAATTATCCAATTATTATTATAACGGCCGCATCTGGGACTTGTTCTTTTTAATATTTTCTTTACATTATTAATATTATTTTTATCTTCTTCTTCAATGATATGTTTTCATTTACTTAGATGTATATTTTAATGTAAGAGCACATTATTAAAGATTTTTTTAAAGTCTCTTCACAAAATATATTTAATCGCTAATCTTGAAATCTCGAAACCTTCGCACGAGTGCTATTCCGTTGAGCTGTTTAATGCAAACCTTCAGGAAGAATAATATTCTGACCGTCCGCCGATAGCATAGGACACTATTGTTTTGTTTTTTCAAGATAGAACAGATGTTCTAGCACAGTAGACAATAGCGTGACGGGAGGAATGATGCTATTGAAAGAAAATTGTAAAATACGAAAATGCTAATGCGTCAATTTGGGAGGGGAGTAAGGGTGCCGCCGCCCGAGGAACTAATTATTGGATAGCCAACACCCTTGCTAAAGTCACTACAAGTGACGTTTGACGACTTAGCGGGGGTGCACGGCATCATGGGGTGAGGCTTGTCTGTTTTGGCGGCACATGCTTTTACTCACCTACTGCGTGGCGGGCCGATTGGGGAGAGACTGGTTGTGGAGAGCAGAGGCGGCCGGTGACAAAATTTGCGGGCAGTGCATTTCACAAAAAAAATGATAACATTAACATGGGAAAATAAAGTGATTCAAAGGGAGTGACATACCCAGTACAAACGTTCACTTGTAGAGAAAATCCATTCGTCGCTCTTTCATTTGTGAAAACACTTCAATGACACGATTATTAAAGTCTGGTATCGAAGATATCAAACTTTTTTCGACGCTCATCATTGATAAAGCATTAAGCCGATCTTGGGCCATAGTGTTCCTCAGAAATGTTCTTACACGTTTTAACGTAGAAAAACACCGTTCGCACTCAACAGTTGTCATTGGAATAGTACAAATTATTTTTAAAAGTTTAACCATTTCACTAAAACACTCCACTAAGTTACATTTATAAAATAATTGTAAAATTGATATTGCTCCGTCAGCATTCGCAAAATCATCTCTGGAGTAAAGCACACGTAATTCATTTCGAAGTTTCACTTTATCCAAAAAATCGTACACACTTGTAGTCACGGTAAACTCTTCCTCCGGAAAATTGTTTTTGTACACAGGAAACATTTCGGTGAAAAATAATTTTGCGGCTAGCAAATGCTGTGTGAATTTGAAACGATCAATAATTCCGGCTGTTATTAGATCGCAAACTTCAGCACACAATGCAGAAAAAGGCCTATCTAGTCGTTTCCTTTTTGCTGGTGGCTCAACTCTATTATCTAAGGAATTCCTAACGTTTTGAATGCACTTTTCAAAGTTTTCAATGAACGACTTTACTTGTATTGTATCAATTGACCGCCCCTGCAATTGCTTAAAAAGTACTTCACAGTGGGGTAGAACATCATTAAAAAAAGTCAGCCAAAAATTGAACTCTTCATCGTTAAGATAATGTAATAGCATTTCAGCTTGTTACAGTATTACTATCTGTTGCCAATGAATTCGTTATATTTTCCATGCATTGTATTAATGAAAGTCTGTGACCGAATATAGTAGAAACAGTTCGAATATTATAGCTCCATCGTGTTTGGGAGACAGATTCTATTTTTTTGGACACGATTTCATTCAAAATAGCCGTGCGTTTTGCTGAGCGCGAAAAAAAATTTGGAAAGCTGTGTAAATGAGCGAAAAAGTTCTTTACATGAATATTTTTCGAAACAGCTTTCTCAAGAATCAAGTTGAGTTGGTGTGCATAGCAATGCGTAAAATGTGCATATGGGTAGACCTCTCTTACTTTAGCCTGAACTCCATTTATATGTCCACTCATAACACTCGCCCCGTCATAGCTTTGTGCAATAAATTTATGTTTAATGTTTTCCTTCAGACAGAATGACTTGGCTCAATCCCGAAGCACTTTGGTAACTGGGCGATAGGTATTTCCAGAAACGTTCGTGTATCACTCCTTTAATTTTGTATCGTACAATTAAAACCATCTGGGTTGATATGGAAACGTCAGTGGTTTCATCAGCTTGGATCGAAAAAAAATCGGCTTCAGAAATTTCTTGCAAAATTTTCTCGTGACAAACGTGTAATATTGCATCCAATAAATCATTTTGAATGGTCTTCGAAACTCCTTTAAAGACGGTTGCTTTTTCAAGATGATCCTTCATAGACGAATCAATTTCAGCTACAAAATCTATTAGACCACGAAACACTCCCTTATTCGTGGAATCTTCAGCCTCATTGTGCCCTCTTAAAGCAGTTCGAATGCACCACAAAATCTAATACAGTCTATAATTCTGGACAAAATTAATCTGTTTTGGCGAACTTTTTCATTAAATTGTTTCACAGATTCGCGAAAACCAACATCAAGTTGTAATCGTATATCCATTCGACCTAACAAACTAAATTGTAACACGTTATTTATGTGTACTTGGGACAATGAATGTTTATTTACTTATTTATTATTAATTTTTTAAACTTTATGAGTAAAATCTCAAATTATAATATTTAATTAAATGAAGACAATATTAGCGAAACTCAATCGAAATCTGGAGACAGAAAAATCAGAAAAGATATTGGCTCCGCTGGGACTCGAACCCAGAACCCTTTTCTTTTCTTACGTTCTGGGTTCGAGTCCCAGCGGAGCCAATATCTTTTCTGATTTTTCTGTCTCCAGATTTCGATTGAGTTTCGCTAATATTGTCTTCATTTAAGTTTATTTACTTTTTCAGTAAAATGAGCAATATCATTTATACCACTTTCACTCCACGGTTTATCACCTCCGTAAATTGTACAGGGAAAGAAATGAAATGTGTTTAGACGGTCACATACACAAAGCCAAGATGCTTTCAAATATAGTTCTTTTTTAAACACTCTATTCACAGTTTTTTCTTTAACTTTACAAACTTGTTTTATATTCATCCATGGTTTTGGAGATCCATTATTTTTCAAAAACAATTTATTCTCAAATGAACTTCGGTTATTTTTGATAAAATCGACGTTAATCGCAATCTTTTCAGTAGCACTCATTTTTAAATAAGTTTTTTTACAGAATAAAACTTGCTAAAACCGTTAAAATGCTGTCAATACCGAAACAGTACTGAAGTTGATGCACTGCCCCAACGACCGATAGCGTTAAAACATAACATTGTTAATTAGTTCTAAATTCGTTAAACAAAATTATTGCATTTCAAAGGTTCGGGACCACATTACGCAAGTTAAATGTTTTGTCCTTTGCTCTCCGCTAATGCACGCATGCACCATATGTCTTCTCTGCTCTCACACGTCAATCTTCGTTATGGGTCTATACCTGCCTTGCTCATTTCACGCGTCCAACATCTGGAGACGAACCCAATCTTCGACCAAGTATCGTCAATGATCCCAGTAGAAATATTACTTCATGTGACGTCACGCCGCGGCACAACAAAATGTGCACGAATTCCTTTCTCTCATGGGAGGGAGTCTAGTCAATTGTGTAGGATTTTAAAACGAATTGGCGGGAATTCTTCATGAGAGGATGTACTATTTTACACTTCTGATGTGTATAGATTTGTGGAAGTGCAGTGCACGAATGCACTAAGGAAGAAGCCGCCTCTGGTGGAGAGCCTTTTCACCTCTCCTGCCTAACTCTCTCGACCCATCGCCTTGTCCCGCAATGGGATGGATGGATTCATAGGTCCATCACAAGTGAACACATTGAACCCCAGATTCCAACCCATCCCTCATACCTTTTTCCTTCCCAGAACTTCCTCTCCTTCCTTTCTATCAAACCAACAAAAAATACCCTGCACACGGCATCCACAGAGACGACATGAGCCCTAGGGGATTTTTTTCTGAGGAGCTCCTGTGTGGAGTTAATGTAAAATAAAATGTTGATTAAAATTCCTTAAAAATCCTTTTTTTTCACCTACCTAAAAGTTAAGAACGTTAATTTAATAAATTCAATACTGTAATTGGACGAATAATCAGTTGGACGATAATTTAAATAAATAAATAAGAAAGGGTTTTATCGACCACCCGGTAGTTTCCCCATCAGCCATTATGACGCCTCTAATCACCCGAAGGTTTATAATAAACAGAGATAAGGGCATTGCCCTCCGGCCCGCCATCGTGACCTGACCCCAATACCCTCCGCTTTAATCCGTCTCGCGGCAGACTTTCCGTCAACACCTCTCAACTCAGTATCTCCTGCTTCATCACCTACCCGTACCCGCTACACCAACTCTACACAGGTCAGGAGAGGTCTCGTGAGATTATCGTAATCTTTCCTCGGATTTACACTTACATCCAGCACATGCGAGATAGTTACTTAAATCAACAAATCCCATTTTAACTTACGTTTCTCTTGTGATAACACACAATTATATTGTAATTCACTGAGCATAGCAAATCCTCGACCGTTTGTAAATTTATGTGTACGTTCCGTTTCCGTTTCAAGATGGTGGCAGTTATGGCCCAGTAAAGATTATTTTTTCAAATGTGAAATCTTCGAATTTTTTGGACTTTCTTAATCACATTTTAGGGTCGTCCATTAATCACATGAGGCTCGAAAGGGGGGGGGGGGGGTGTTCGGAAAAAATCAACTCTATTAATGGAGGACTGATCGCCGTTGGCACCAACAAAAAACTGTCCAAAGACGCGAAACTAGCCGTCCATAGTGGAGTACTGGTACCTACCCTAATGTATGGCAGTGAGGCATGGAACTGGCGGAGGAAGGATGAAAGTAGACTGAACGCTGTAGAAATGAGATCCCTGAGGCGTATGTGTGGTAAAAACATGTATGATCGTTTGAGAAATGTGGAAATCCGCAAAGAATGCAAGGTTGATGTAAGCGTAATGAGTAAGATCATGAAAGGAACGCTCCGATGGTTTGGGCATGTAGAGCGATTGAACGAGGAAAAGGGTGTAAGGAGAATATATGACGCAAATGTGAATGGTAGAAGAAGTCGAGGACGCCCAAGAAAGACATGGCACAAGTGAATCAGATACTTGAGTCGGGCCATGTCAAGAGTCAGAATAATAGAAGAGAATATATGAGACGTTGTATGAATGTAAACGAGGCAAGGAATGTGTGCCAAGACCGGGATGTTTGGCGGTCTGTCCTCTCTGCCTACCCCTGCAGGGAAACGGCGTGATGATTAGCGAACGTACCCATACTACGTGACCTGTTCGGGAGGGGGGTCTTCAAAATGTCACGCTTGGTACAAATGAGCAGAGGGTTGCTTAGGTTTTTGGTCACCGGGGGGGGGGGTTAGAAATTGCAAAAAATTGGTCACGTAGTATGGGTACATTCCCTAATAGTTAGTTAGTAGTTATTATTATTTTTTTAAAGGTTTGTCAACAGTGATTCATATGAAAGCGCTCACATATATGTTTGCATTGAACATTTTTGATACTATCAAAAACCATGAACTTTTTTTGAGTTATGGTCTAATTTTAACTACCCTACTATAAATTATCCCCATGCAGGTCTCAACATAAAATTGATGAAACACTCCAGTTTTCAAGGTAGCGATTTATGTATTTTTTCGATTTGTTACCATCTACTGCAAATATAAATATTGATAACACTTTACTAACAAACATTATTTTTATACAAACAACCACTGACACAAGCCCTTTATTTATTTACCCTTTTGAAAGCGACGGGCGTAATCGAGATATATATTTATTGTAATAATCGATTCGAAATTCAATCGATTACCAAGTACTTATGTAGGTAAGTAGCACTCATTGAAATGTTTTCACAGTAAAATTTCCCACTATGAGTTTGTTGCATTTGTACAATTCTGTGGCAGAATGCTAGTGGTTTATAACCGTACCCGTACCCATCCAATTTTGGCTTTATTCATATTAACTTACGAAATATTAAGAGTGTCCTAAATCTTATCTAATCTTTGTCGTCTTCTATTTGTTTGTTTTGGGTTATGCTAAGTCATCATTAACGATAACAAAAGTAATCTATACCATTGAGTATCTAAACTCAATCTAAATACTTTGATGTCGTCTAGATACCTAAGTCAAGTACCTACCTTCCTAAATGTTGATACTATCTAACTATCTATGTAGGTACTTGACTACAGAAGTACCTAGTGTTTTTGAAAAATCGATAAATTTATTTCAGAGCCTGTGTCATCTTGGGGGATGGGTCTTTTAAGGGAAAGGAAGGAGAGGAAGTTCTTGGACGGAAAGGTAAGAGGGGTGGGTAGGAATCTGGGGGTCAATTTGTGTAAGAGTGATGGACGTTAGAATCCACCCCTCCCACCGCATTGCAATGCAATGCGTTGAAAGAGTCCGACTGGAGAGGTCTAGGGTTAGGTCTAGGTCCCCCTTAATCAATCTCTTCCGATCCTGCCCGCCAAGCAGTAGGTGAGCAAACGCACTGGCCGCCAAGGCCGAGACAAACCTCACCCCATGAATCCGAACACCCATGCTAAGTCACCAAACATAGCGTACCACTTGGGGTAACCTAAGGCAGAGGTAATACCAGCCTCCCAAATTGACTACCTTCCTAAAATAATGAGGAGCCGAATAAAACGAATAATTTATTTTTTTAAGCCGCCGCTACTCGAATTTCTACCGCTTTCTTACATATCTCCCTTAAACATTTAAAGTTTTGAAGATCTTAAAAAAATATGTGTTATTTTTTAAGATAATATCTATACATTCCCCACGCCGAAACGCAATTTATATGAAATTCCCTCTATAGCAAAAAATCGTAAAGTATGCTCCGAAAATTATTATAAACACGTTTGTTTCAGTTATTTTACAAGTTATATGTGTGAAAAAATTGACACTTTCTTTGAATGCTGTTTTAGATAACCCCCATGAGATTTTTGATCTATTTTAAACAAGTCATGTTTTATTAAATATTTTCACAACATTCGTAATTACATATCTCTCCATTTTCTTCTTTTTGAGCGGGGATACGGCGCCTTTATAAATAAATTAATAAAATATGACATGAAGAAGATATTTTTAATTTGCCAAATGAAATTTATGTTTTATATCTATTCGTGATAGAGACAAAATACTGTATAGCGATAATTACTAAATATCATTGGAAGCTTATTGATTGCTTTCAGCGTTTAAAATTTTGTTTCAAAAACTAAAAAATCAAATACATAAATATATGAATTTTTCACATGACTTAGGTTTTAGGTTATGCTAGTTATGTTGTAACGGGCGGTCCGCTTAATAGATTCTCCCATCTTAACAGACGGATTGTAATCTTTAGAGCACAGGCGTCGGGTGAGAATGCTATCCTTGTTCTACCGGTATTATAATGGAAGATGCTCCGAGGAACTAGCGTCATTGATCCCTTCGACACCGGTGCGTAGTCGGGAAACACGCCAAACGCGTGCCCAACATTTGTACACGGTTGACATTTGTCACATGAGAACGGGTCGTTTCTTTGACTCATTCTTGTGTTCAACAGCTCGGCTGTGGAATGATTTGCCGGCCTCTGTGTTTCCTCCTTCCTACAACATGGGTCTCTTCAAGACCAATGTTCATTCCTTCCTCTCCTCAAAAAAAACCCTCCACCCAGCATCCCAGATGACATAGGCCCTGAGGGAAATTATTTTCATCAGGGCCTCCTGTGTGGAGTTAATGTAAAAAAAAATAGTTGAGGTAAAGCCTTTGGTGTAGCAAAATAAATGGAAATTATTTCGATTAAAAATGTATTTCGGTAACGAAAATATTTAATGATGCACATCGCTAGATTACTAAAGCAAGAAACAGATTCCAACAAGATGTTTCCAAAATTAAACGAATTATCAATAAATAAATAAAATCTGTGGTAAAGTCACGTGCGATCGAGTCGTAAAAAACATAAACACGTGTATTTTTGTGTTTACAAAAAATGTTCGTGGGTCGTGCTACTATCAGCTTATTGTAAACAACGATACTAGCTCTGTAAACATGTCAGTTATGTGTTTTCTTAGTTAATGTCTTTGGCAGATATCTCTTTTCGATAATTCTGACACGTTTACGAACGAAGAAATTTTAACAATAATTGTTAACAGTCGATGTCTTTCTGTGTTGTGTTGTATTACACAATGACATCAGGACATAACAATAAATTGGGATACCTACTTACATGGCGCTCAAATTACATTAAACAACCATTATTAAATTTATCACTAAATAAATACAAAAGATTGTTGTTTGGGCAATTTCAGTCAAAAGAAGAAAAAACCTGGACAGATTAACGTTATCTTATCAATGTAGATACCTACCTACCTATGTATTTACGATAAATATTTTATCATTTATTTTTTACGACTTCTTTTATTTTGTTTTATCAAACATTAACCAGTACAATTCTCTATGTGTATGCATTATAATATGCGAGCCTGAGGTGTGTAAATAACCACAGACCCTATGAGCTTAATACTCACAAATTTGATTATGAAAATCTACTTGCGCTGACAAATATATATCACAAAGAATGGCAATCGAAAACTCCAGGTAAAATAACAGATTCACCAACCTTGTATGCAGTTTTTTTTGTAGCTGGGGAGGCCTCCGTAAATTTGTCCACTTAAATTCCAGATCAGTAATTCTTTTATGACTTTGAAATATGCACAATTAGTTAGTTGTCAACCATGCACAACTAGTTAGTTTTAACAGCAAAATTTTCCAAATCAACAAATGACAGTTAGTTTCACTTGTTTATGTACTATTTTTAAAAACAATCCATTTAGGTGTCTCTGTTAAATCCAAAGAGTACTTAACTAGCATTCTTGTGATATATATGTTTAATTAAATTTCGAACCAACAAAATAAACATATTGTAATGCCTAACCAGTGTATCTTACTGATTGCAAACGGTGAGTCCTGTGGTCAATTAATTTGAACATGTTTTATGTGTGTATCTTCGTGAACCCAATATTTTACCTTTTTTAAATCATAAGATATAGTGTATACAAGTAGGTGCAAAATCTATTGAAGAGTGATGAAATCAAATTCTTTGACGAAGCAGGGTAGTAAATACTAAACCTAGTTTGCTGTGAAATACCTCTTGTATTCTCGTGTTGTTCCATTTCCCTAAATCAACATTATTTTGAGCGCGTGAAGTGAACCAATTGACATCATTCATTTCTAACATAACTTTTCTGTAATCAGTAGGTATTTTCTCAAAACATTTTTTCCTCTTTCTCATGTAACAACCTGCATATTTATAATACTAGAAAGTTTTACTTTCTAGTATTATAACTTTCCAATATGAATTCTGAGAAGTTTTGCTTCCACAGAATATTTTCTTTTCTTTAACATTAGCTCCTCATATGAGGCCCTGAAGAAAACAATTTCTCTTGGCGCCTGTGTCATCTTTGGGGGTGTTGGGTGGAGGGTATTTTTAGGAAAAGAAAGAGAGGAAGTTCTGGGACGGAAAAAAGGTATGAGGAGTGGTTAGGAATCTAGAGGTCAGTATGTCCAGGAGTGACAGACGTGTGAATCCATACCTCCACATTTCCACACCTCTACGGCAGAGGTGTTGGATACCCAACAAATGGTTCCCGGGCGACGGTACCCGTACCGCCTCCCAAATTAAATAGACTAAAAATATGGTCTCGTAGTTCTTTTTTTACATTCAAAATTTATATTTTTATAGCTTGTCTGAACTTGAAACATTATTTTTTTTGCAATCTCATTTGTTATTTTTCCATTTCGGTAAATTGGTTCAAAAAAACCCCTGACTCAAAAAAGAGCTGATAACCTTAAAACACCTGAACAGATTTTCATGAATTGTAGCTAAGAACCATCTCGATCACGTCAGCTTTCAAATAAAAAAAAACGCACATAATCGGTCCATTCGTTTAGGAGCTACGATGCCACAGATAGACAGACACACACACACAGACACACAGCCATACAGAAAGTCAAACTTATAACACCGCTCCTTTCGTCGGGGGTTAAAATTGAAAGTATTTCAGAGTTTCAGGCTGATAATTATTTCTTCAAACTTCGCAAATTTATTTTGTGGCATCATTTTTCATATAATAAATAACTTATTACTTTGTATAAAACCACTATATTTAAAACAATATCAACATGTTTCGACAACAATGTTGTCTTCATCAGGATATGTTACTATGATACAATAATTAAAAAATAATAAATAGATAATTATTGCTTATAATAATTGTTACCCTTTGTGCTATGCATAAAAAATCTTGTCTTAAACGTTAGTTTATCAATTAAAAATAATAATTAATATTTGGCAAGTTAAAGTATTTCACCAAAAAATATAGACATAATTTGTCTCGACGCCACCTAGTGAGAGATTTAGCACTAACAATGCTTCTTTCAGAAAAATAAAGTTGGTTGTTTTCAGGTGGAAAAATGTAATAAGCAGTAATTATTGAATGGAACTAGTTGTTGAATGAAACTAGTATATATTGAATTATTTGGCGGGTATTAGGTAAGCCGACATAGCTCAGTGGTAGAGCACCTGACCGGCAATCATGTATTTTTTCTCGGATGATTTTTCAATGTAGTTCAGTGTTTTAGGCTGATAATTATTGCTTATAATATTGAAAATATTTCGTTTTAAAATTTTAATGTTCAATAAAATTAACAGAGTTTAATTAAAAATACGGTTTTGTTCGTATACTTAATTAAAAAATTAAAAAGTAAGTTTTTTATCAGTTACTTTCTTTGCTAAGCTCGTAATAGTATGACAAAGTAAATATTAAATTTTATTAACCGTTTTTGCTCCTCTGGGAATAATATGCCTATTGATATTCTCTATGGAATTGAATGTTCCGGTTCGTAAACCCGTTGAATCCATGTGTCAGTAGTGTGTACTGTCTGTTTAGTCTAGGTACATTGAAGATGCATTACAACCAGGAATAAACAGTATCGAGAGTCGAGACACCACGATGATACATCACCAATGAACGTAATAATAAAACCGTTAATTTATTCAATTGTGAGGAGATACGTTTAGTGCACCATTACAGTGCATAAAATGCACGTGTTTTATGGACTCGGATGAAGGGAACCCTTTTTACATTGACTTTATAACCGTTACTGATTGACAATACAAACAATATCCTTACCTGATTTTTTTTTAATGTTGCACTTTGAAAGTCGTGAAGCTTTGTCTCCGAGTGAGTAAGCAGCGATGACACAGCATCAATTTTCTCAATCCACATCTATTATCCATAATTTAATATTATCGACCAGTGAAACTGTACAGTTTTTTGATGGTTTGCGAAACCTCGTATTTCGTATTTTGAAAAATGCCAGTGGCGTAGCAACTTACAATGATACTACGGGACAATAGACAGTAGACAGCCCTATTTCTCGAAAGGCACAATGCAGTATGCAGTAATTCCTTCATTGCATAACAAATTAATATTTATGATTTCAAATGCAATGATTGTCCCTCATTTTATATTGGAAAAACAACTCGTAATTTTGAAATCAGAATCAAAGAACATTTAAGGTGTCTTAATAATAATAATTTTTCTGAGTTCGCTAACCATATCATTGAAAATAACCATAGTTTTGAAAAAAATGCAAGGATAAATATTCTTCGTATTAATCATAAAGGAAAACGTTTAGATAACGTAGAAACCTTGGAAATTAAAAAATCCCTTCAAAATAATGATTCTATTATCAACAAACAAAAAATATTGTCTTATATTTGTCCAATCTTAGATTTGTTCCCCTACCAACCCACTCTACATTAATACCTACCCACCCAATCTACATTATTAACTAACAACGGCTCCACCCCTACCATAATAAAACATTGTTCGAAACTGTCAAATTAGTATAAGCTTTCCCTGAAGAAGGAACGTTTGTTCCGAAACCGGTATGATTTACGCATTATATAAGTGGTTTATACAAAGTTGAATTGTTTCATTTTTCAATTAATATTTTACCTATCCTAATATATAAATTTTTTTCCATCTATCCCTCAGTTTGAATGCCATTTATCAGCCCGAGACATTTGTTTTTCCGTAACTGAGCAGGCCACATATAGCTAGCTGTGCGTGTGAGAAACAAGGATTTCATTTCTCAATTTACCAACTAGGGTTGCCATATTTTAAATTTGGCAACCAGGACAAGACGCGTGAAACCCCCGGATTTTAGAGCCCAGAACCCGGACATGTCAACAGGTTTTTTTTAAACACAGTCAGTGTAATAAAAAACAGTTGAAAATGTCATAAATCACCTTTTTATTTATTTTCAAATTAAATTTAGTCATCTTTTATCATCATTATAAATGTACCTAACAAAACAGATTCTTATTACAGTTTGTTACAAATTGTTTTAATGATCAGTTAGAATTTTTTTATTCTTAAAATAAAACACAAATTATTAATATACTCTGTTATGAAAACAAAACCTTATTAAAATATTAAGCCTAACAAAATTCTATAAAATTTTTAAACATAAATCTTTAAAGTACTGAGACCATTTTAGTATTCAGTCTTACAATTTTTTTAGGTAACTCTTTAACTCAATAATAATTATATCCTTAAAATTTTATCAGCAGCCATTTAAACAAAATATCTCTTACCTAAATTCAGTCTTCTTAAATTTTAAGCAACAAAACTGAACCTTTTTAAAGTTTAGACTTACGGCAATGTAAGTTACATTATTAATTTTTTTTAAGCATAAAATAACCAAAAACTTTTCTCATTTATATTACCTTAAAGTTTTAATCAACATTTATATTGTAAATTTCTTTTACGTAATAAAAACAATCATAACTTTAACTACAAAAATGAAAAGAAATTATTGCACTCAAAAGTACATTATTTGATTATCTAGCTATTAAAGCTTTTTCCTCAGCCTCTCGCCTTTTTACTTTTCAGTTTTTTTTGTATTTATCACTCTTTTCGATAGCTTTTCGAATATCTTTCCTTTTTAAAGGGAATTTGTAAAAATCAATGCAGCTGTATTCTTAGAAATTGAATTTAACTTTAATTAAAGATAAATTAAACAATTTTACTTTGTTTGAACCAATTTTACCGTTCCTTCCTCAGAGCAAACGTATACGTTTGACTTTAATTTTTTTTTTAAACCCGGACATCAAATGAAACCCCGCCCGGACGCTCCCCGGACGCCCTCTAAACTAGGACAAATCCGGGGAAACCCGGACGGATGGCAACCCTACCTGCAACCCTCTACCGCTACCATGTCTCCTTTACAATCCTTTTCTCTGCCCTTCCCTCGTCTCCCACCTCTCCATCTCCCATCCCCTGCGTGTCCTTTCACGTTCCTCCTCGTTCCCGCCTACGTTTTCCTTCCGCATCCCATTCCCCTCTCGCATTCCTCTTCCACCTCCCCTGCCTTCCCCTTTCCGTCACCCCTCCTGCGGAGTCCCCTATCCTTCGTTCCCATCCCCCCTCCCGTTTTTCACCCCCCTCCCGGTTTCAATTCCCCTAACCCCGTTGCCTCCCTATCGCTAAACTACATGAAATACACACATTTTTCAAACAACTCGCGAGCAATTTTTATTGCAATTTTTTAAGCAAATTTCATAGCGCAACTCACCAATACATAAATAAACCTTCGTGACCGTGCGCAAAAAACTCATCAAAGTTTCATCCCATTCGGATTAATGGTATAAGAACGCATATGGGACAAACAAAGAAACAAATAAGAAAAAGAAATTAGTTCAGTTGTACAATCCTCCATGATATACTGTAAAGGTCGGTGGCTGAGTTGGCATCGCATCGCATCACGACACAAGCAACATTTTCCGCTTTCTCTGATGGTAGTAGGAGATTTTCAAATATTGTCAGGTTATTCGTAACCCAGGAATGTTTGTCCTTCTCTAAAATAAAAAGAAAAGATTAGATACATAAGAGAAATTCCATTGGGTTGAAAAAACAAATTTAATCTGAAATCTGGAATTTAATTGCAGGTTGAATAATTCGGCTAGTTGAATAATTCTAGAATTGATTTACCAAATAATGCCTTAGAAACGGGATCCCGGAAATATTTCAAAGTAGGACGATAAAGGTTACCCCTTTTCAAAATAGTTTGCAGGTGTGTTAAAAATACAAAAAGTATTCAGCCCTTGATAGCTTGCTATGGGGTTGTCCGTGTCTAATCATCTCAGCATGATTATTGTAAATCGTATCAATCGAAACCTAGCCTCCCTTTACAGATGATGTAGTTTACAGGATTTACTGCCTATATGAAGCCACGCTTTTAAAGCAGATAAACCTTTTTCGATTAACATTTTGCTTATTATTACGAGTTCTTCAAATGAAATCGATACAGAAAAAAGTCGATAGATTTATTCATTATAAACACGTCAAGAGTGAATACATAACAGAGTTTCACTGAAATCGAAATCTATTTGATGCGAGAAAATAGATTATCCTTAGGAATCTGAAATAAATTAATCTTATTGAAAAACATTCCCGTCTTTCGATTTGGTGGTGATTTTAATGAAAGAATTGGTATCGTCAAACACATTTTCTTCATCAAATAAAGATTTCTAATCATGGTTTTCGGAATTGAATAAAAGGCCTAAATTAAATTCATTACTAACCTAGAGACTAGTGAAACTGTTTTTGTACAAACATAAATTCCAAATAATGTTATACAGGTTGTTAAGAGCGTTTAAGCAGCCAGCGGACGAAAATCCACATTTCGTCGAAAGTTGTTTTTCCGATCGTGCAGGGCGGTTACTTTCCGATTATTCTCCGTACCAGCTTTTTTAAATTATAACTCAATATCGAATGTATTTCAATCCAAATTAGCTTTAATTTATACCTTCATCCAAAAATGCTGAAAGGCGTGATGATAAAACTATTAAAATAGTGTAATTTTTGTAGTTATTTTTTGATTATAAGTATGTATCATTTTTAATAATGTCTAAATTTAATAAGAATGTTAAAAAAATCTGAAATATATTAGTTTGTAAGTGCGCAAATAAATACACAAATGGACCAATTTTCGTCAAGAAACACATGTACGTACATATTTTTTAATGATTTTATTGAAACTAAAATTAAAATTCTAATACATAACTTTGCTAGATAATATATTGATTTATTTTAATGCATGATTACATTATTTGAAATGGGTGTGGTATAATACAAAAACCTGCCAACGACCTATGGAATAACCTTATTATACTAAAAATTAAAAAAAATTCTAAAAATTTATTACATAACTATGCTAGATAAAAGAACAATCTTTCGAAATCCATTTATAATTTTTTGTGGAAAAGAGTCAATACGTCTAAAAACTTTTTTGAAAATGACGTATTTCCGGCTTTCTCTGGTAATGCCTTCTTAAGGAACGTAATTGACTTAGATAAACCAGTGATTCCTGATATTACTTGGGGGGCATGCATTAATTACGTGAGCATAAAAGGGGGAAAGGGGGGTCCAGCAAAATCTCACGCTGCTCGAAAAGATTATATGAAATGGCCCAAATTTATCTTACCAAGGGGGGGGGGGGGGGGGGGGGGGTGGAGATTGGAAGAATAACTGCTCACGTAATTAATGTATGCCCCCTTGGAATAAAAAATGGAATAAAACCCCCCATTTTCTTTTCCAACCGCTTAAAGCAGAATTTGGTTTACTTCTTGATGAAATTTTGCACACTTGACGCTCAAAATAAGAGGAAAATAATTACGATGTCGACCTCTAATTTTGACGAACTCTGCAAAAAACCATGTGCGCCGTGGACTTCAGCTAGGTATTATTTGTATTAATTGTTCTTCCACCTATGTTTTTTTTTAGTTCACAAAAAGATACATAAATTAAAATAAATTTTAAACAGTAATTAATTATATTGTAAAGTTTTAAGGTAAGGAACTGGTAAAAGAAAGACTCATCTTCAGGACAATTTTTAAGGGACTCTTGAGTTTATTGATTCTATTTCCAATTACATTTTTATAATCGGAAGATGCAAACTACCCGAGACAGACCAAGGAGTTAGTAGTTAATTAGGTGTGGTTTCAGCGAAGCGACGAGGAGAAAGAGGTATATCCCCTTAAAAAACCGCCATTTATAGAACAATCTCCTTGGCTGGCCAGAGCTTTGTACCTTCCGGTGACATCTGTTGATAATTTAACTAACTAGCTATGAGAGTTCTCACCTAATGTTTTTACGTAGGATCTCGAGAGGTGTGAGTCCTGGCTAAATTCGATTTTTAAAGGTCTGAATTTCAGACATATTCCCACCCAAAAAACGGTGAGGATTAGAGTTTTTTATTACACAAAAATGAACAAAAAATATCCTACTTATAATACTAAAAATAGCTCACAATTTTTTTAACTTTAACTATTTCACCCCAGATTAAATTATGCAACTAACAAATTCATATTTACATGCTCTAGCTAAAAATTCAAAGTTAAAAATTAAATCAATGAGTTATAACAATAAATTACACATTCAATTTTAGGACAAACACAATACAATGAGGACGGGACCAGGTCTTCCTTCCAGGACAGCCAATTTTATTGTAAATATTATTAAATGTCTAAAATTAAATATATGTGGGCACTTGCAGTGTTTTTTTTATTATTATTATTATTTTGGTTAGCTTATAACCTTTAATTTTCACCCAATCTGGTTTTTCTTTTTACACGAGTTTCACAAGAGGTCACGACCTCCACCACCTTTATTCATTTTGCCTTTATTATACCTTTTTATTGTTTTTCACTTTTATTTGCATTTTTTCATTAATTTTTTATTGTTTTTCGCTTTTATTTGCACTTTTTATTAATTTAAAGTCTGGTTATAGAACTTCAGCTTCATTAATATATTATGTCTTGCTTGGGGGCGCCACACTGTGTTGTCGCTGCTGGGTCGCTTCTTATTCTCCCTGGTCCATCTCGGGTAGAGATGATCTTCGCAATTGTTGTCCTCAATTGGAAGCAGGCATAGTTTTGATATTGCCCTCTGGACCTTTCCCTGTGCTGTGATGATGGTAGCCACTCGTACTCTTCCATCAGGCCCGGGATGTACAGCGTGCACTCGTCGTAGCCTCCAAAAACAAGGAGGTTCGTTGTCTTCCTTCAGAATGACCATCTGGCCTGGTTGCAGCTGCCTTTGGTGGTTGCCAGTCCATTTCGTCCGGGTCTGCAGCTCAGCCAAGTATTCTTTGCGCCACCTCGACCAAAATGACTGTATTAGTTGGTTTAATTTTTGGTAATGATTCAATCTATTGACTGCTACATTCTGCAAATTCTGCTCCGGGATCGCTGCTAAACTCGTTCCAATGAGAAAGTGACCAGGACTTAGAGGGTTTAGATCTTTGGGGTCATTGGACAGCGGACAGAGGGGACGGGAATTAAAGCATGATTCAATTTGACATAATACAGTACTGAATTCCTCATATGTTAATAGTGAAGCGTTTGCTACCCTTTTCAAATGATATTTTACTGATTTGACCCCTGCCTCCCAAAGTCCCCCGAAGTGCGGGGCCCTTGCTGGTATGAATTTCCAGCGAATAGATAAATTGGCTAAGTATTTATCAATTTTTTCATGTGAATTTTCCAAAAATTCATAGATTTCCCTTAATTCATTATTCGCGCCCCTAAAATTAGTGGCGTTATCTGAAAACATTTTACTGGGTTTCCCTCTTCGCGAGATGAAACGTTTAAACGCATTTAAGAAGCTATCAGTGCTTAAAGACATTACTAGTTCCAGATGTATTGCTTTGGTTACCATACATATAAATAGACATATATAAGATTTTACGCTGTGAGTCTTACGGCTAACACCTGATTTGATCAAAATGGGGCCGCAGAAATCCACACCTGATGATTGAAATGCGCGACCTTCCGTTATTCGTTCGGCAGGTAGGTCCGCCATCAGTTGTTGCTCTGTTTTCGGGTTACATCTAAAACATATAATACAGTATCTCAGAACCTTTTTAATTAAATTTTTACCCATAATCGGCCAGTATTTCATTCTTAATAACGCTAACAATGCCTGCGTTCCTGCATGTAAATATAAATAATGGTAGTGCCTGACAATAAGCTCACTTAGTTTATGATGTGATGGTAGTACTATGGGGTGCTGTTGACTTTCCGATATCATTTTTCCGTTGGACAACCTACCCCCCACCCGGATTAAATCCTTAAACAAATAAGAATTTAATGACTTTAACTTACTACTATTCTTTACATTTACCCCGGCTTGTAAGGCCTTCGTCTCTTCCGGGAATGCAAAACATTGTGCACGAGATATTAATAAGTGAAGTGAATTCTCCAATTCGTAAACAGTTAGTGCTCCGCTACGCCTGGACAAAGAATTTCTGCAATTAAATATAAATCTTAAAATATAAGCTGTCACCCTTTGCAATTTGGTTAAGCAAGAGTATCTGGAAAATATTTCCCAATCCTGTCTTACTGCTGAAATTAAAGTTAGTTTTAATCTTTCTTCTGATAGATCCAACGGCGTAACTTCACTGCTGGTAATCGGGTAATCGCCTGAAATCAACCAGATGGGTCCATGCCACCAAATGTCAGACTTTAGTAGCTGCGACACCGTCGCGCCTCTGGATAAAACGTCCGCCGCATTATCCTCCGATCTTACGTGTTTCCATTGTGCGGGTTGACTGGACTCTTGGATTTCAGCTACCCTATTGGCCACAAATGTGTTCCACCTTGCTGGCTGTCCACGAATCCAGAATAGCGTTATAATGGAATCGCACCAGTAGGTTGTATCTATTTCATTTAAGTTCATAGCTATTTTGACATAGTTCACTAATTTTGTGAGTAAAACAGCACCACAAAGCTCCAGCTTTGGTAGTGATATGCTTTTCAACGGTGCCACCCTTGATTTTGATGTGACTAAATAAGAAGTTGTGTTTCCCGATTCATCAGTAGACACTATATATATACATGCTGCATAGGCCCTCTCCGAGGCGTCACAGAATCCACGCAGATGCAGTTTAACTTGATGTTTGCAAATTACCTTTCTCGGTATTTTTAAATTATTTAAAAGAGGTAATTCATTCATGTATGAATTCCACGCATTCATCTGTTCAGATGGAACATCTTCGTCCCACTGAATCTTAGTTTGCCACAAACCTTGCATTATCAGTTTTGCGACTAAAGTTATTGGGCCTATCAGCCCCAATGGGTCAAAGGTAGAGGCGATACATGATAACATTTGGCGTTTGCTTTTAACGCAGGCTTCTAAAGGCTCTACAATGTACTGAAAATAGTCCTGCTGGTTATTCCATGACAACCCTAAGATTTTCTTTTCCTTGGGGTTATCAGTAATAATCATATCTGTACCACTCTCTGGTTTCGAACTTATAGAGGGTAAATTTGATCGCCATTTTCGTAAATTCATGCCAGCAGATGCCAAAATGCTGCTTAACTGTTGCTTAGTAGTGAGACAATCTGCCTCATTTTCGTCGCCAGTTATCAAATCATCCATATAAAAGTTGTACTTTAGGATGCGACTGACCTTTCTGTATGCTTCCTGATTTTCTGTTCCTAACTGCTCCAAGCATCTGGTAGCCAGAAAGGATGATGGTCCCAAACCGTAGGTGACAGTGTTGAGTTGATAGTGTCGGATTTCTTCTTCCGGAGAGTCCCTCCAGACTATGCGCTGCAAATCTCTATCCTCAGGCTGCACCAATATTTGACGATACATCTTCTCGATGTGGGCGGTTAATGCATACTGGTGCTTTCTGAAAAATAATATTTGCGCACATAAATCCTTTTGTAAAACTGGCCCTACCATGAGGGCGTCGTTTAATGATATACCGGTTGATGACTTGGCTGATCCGTCAAACACGACCCTGGTTTTGGTTGTCGTGCTAGACTCCTTCATCACTGCATGGTGTGGCAGATAATAAAAAAATTATCTTTTGGCGGTGCTTCGCACAGCGTCATATGCCCCAATTCCTGATACTCTTTCATGAATTTTTTATAATCTAGCATCAGGTCTTTATTGGCAAGGAATTTTTTTTCCATATTATAGAATCTTTTTTCAGCCACCTTTAGGGTTTCACCCATTTGATTAATATTAGGCCGCAGCGGTAATCTTACCGCAAAACGTCCTTTCTCATCTCTTTCATGCGTGCGTAAGAAGCTCTCTTCACATGCTCTTTCTTCGTGGCTTCTATGTTTTACAGGAGTTAGTTCCTCTATTTTCCAAAAGCTTTCTAATTGCTTATGCAATAAATTTAAGGATAAATTACAGGAATTTACTGGCCTTTTTGGTTTCGGAGTGGAGATAGGTCCAGAGACAAGCCATCCTAGCTCGGTCCTTTGTAGCGTGAGTCCAGCATCTCCAATTCTCATTCGATCGGTATGCAAGACTTCCCAGAACACCTCCGCTCCCAGTAGCAGATCTATCGGGCTGGTAATAAATGTTGAAGTTCGGATCTGCTAATTGGAGACCGCTAGGGATCCCCGCGTCTTTTCTCTGAAAGGAAATTTGTGGCAGGTTACTGGTCACTTCAGGTATTATCAGGCATTCTATATTCCTTTTATATTCAGAATAGCTTGAAGTTATATTGAATTCCACTTTAGATTTTATATTTAAAATCTTATTGTGGATTCCCGTAACAGGAATGTTGACCCTTTTCTCTTTTGATTTTAATTTCTTTGCAAATTCCTTACTTATAAAATTAGTTTGTGCCCCAGAATCTAATAGAGCTCTTGCTTGAATTGATTGTCCGGCATCGTCCTTTATGTTGATGATGGCAGTGGACAATAACACGAAATTTGGTTCTACCTTCGCGGCATGATTTGTTACCAAAGGCGTTTCCTTCGCGGAAGATGTTGATGCCCTTTCGTGTTTTTATTCCTCCTCTTGTTTAAAATGAAGTAACGTATTGTGATTTACGCCATCGCATTTACGGCAATTAAATTTTGATTTGCAATCCTTTAATTTATGACCGAAGTTTAAACATTTTAAACAAGCGCCTAATTTGTGTATTTTATCAATTCGTTCTTTTGGCTTCAATTCCAAAAATTTGCGGCAATAATAAATCTTATGATTATCGTTGCAATGTAAACATTTAAATTTTTGTGCAGAAAATGAAACCATAGCTTCTTTTTTATAATTATGCGGATTCGTTTTTCCCGGATTAATTCTTTTTTCGTTATTTGATGAGGCCTCTAATACTTGGGCCCTTGTATACAAACATTTAATAAATTCTTCGTAGGTAGGTAGATTATTTTTTGTTGGGTATTGTTCCCAATGAGCCCTTGTATTTGAATCTAGCTTGTTTGATAACAAATAAATCAATACTACATCCCAATTTTTCGTAGCTATATTTAATTTATTTAGCGATTTTAAATGCAACTGTGCCTCGTCCAATAGGCTTCTTATTGCGACGTGATTTTCTGCTTTTAAGTCCGGTAATTTAAACAACGCGTTTACATGATTATTTATAATTATTTTTGAGTTTTCGTATCTGTCCGTGAGCATCTCCCAGGCCGTTACATAGTTATCGATGTGCATTGGCAATGCTGTTATAAGTTTAAACGCTTCCCCTTTTAGACAAGAACGCAAATAATAAAATTTTTGTACGGCATCTAGATTAGAATTGCTGTCTACTAAAGATATAAACGCATCTCGGAATTCTATCCATTCGCAGTAATCACCCTTAAATTTTGGTAACTCTATTATCGGCAGTTTAATGTTGTTGTTTGTTTTGCCTGCGGAATGGTCCGAACCTAACCTCTCTTTAGCATTGGATAAAACATCAAAATAATCGTTTTCAAAGCTCGCCCTTTCGTGATCGTCATCATCGGGAGATAAAGCTTCTATTTTATCCTGAATTTCCTCGAACTGATCCATTAAAAGCTCGAAATGTTTTATACGTAATCCTAGCTCACTTTGTGTCAACGAAATTTTGTTTAAAAATTCTCTGAATCTAGTAACTTTCCCCTTACAGATCCCCCTTTTACCGATTAGCGTTTTTAAATCCATTTTTATCAAATCAGGTACTTACAATTTACAGAGTTATCCAATTATTTTATCACAATAACCGTTTAAAACTATTAATCCTGTAATAAACACTGACAACTTCTCAATCCGTCACAACACGATCTGCGATAATCGACAAGCCGTTAAATTTCGCCCATAGAGTATTATTAGCAACAAACTGTTTTATCGGCTTCGCGGTTAATTTAAATAATTATTTCAGAGAAAGTTTCTTTTAATCCCGGAATTTATAACATTGTTGTAGTTTTTTGCGATAATCTAATTGCCGGCTGCAATGTCGAGTTATTTTTTGTAAACTTGTTCATACCGGCTTGCAACAATTTTTTTTATGAGAAATGCACAATATTGATGTCATTAAATTTTTTGCTTTCTTTTTTTTTAGGATTTTTATGGTAAGGTGGGTAGTATGGAATGGATTGGTCACTTGCCCTTTTTATCGTGATGTCTTCTGGATGCTGGAATCTGCTTGATGGATTCTGGCTGCATTTCTGGTTCCTTCTTCAGTGCTGGTTCTTTTTTATTAATTTAATCACTCGCGTTAAACTATCCGACTCGTAGAATCATATGTAAAGTTTTAAGGTAAGGAACTGGTAAAAGAAAGACTCATCTTCAGGATAATTTTTAAGGGACTCTTGAGTTTATTGATTCTATTTCCAATTACATTTTTATAATCGGAAGATGCAAACTACCCGAGACAGACCAAGGAGTTAGTAGTTAATTAGGTGTGGTTAAGAGGTATATCCCCTTAAAAAACCGCCATTTATAGAACAATCTCCTTGGCTGGCCAGAGCTTTGTACCTTCCGGTGACATCTGTTGATAATTTATCTAACTAGCTATGAGAGTTCTCACCTAATGTTTTTACGTAGGATCTCGAGAGGTGTGAGTCCTGGCTAAATTCGATTTATAAAGGTCTGAATTTCAGACATATATAATATATGTATTTGATTTACCCCCATAAATAAGCAGGGCTTGTGTGTATGGGGGGTGTTACTATATCGGTTTAATTTACCTTTTTTATTCAGTTCAAATTTTCGGTATAACTTTTGAGTTTTAAATTTTTTTATGTTTTTATGTTTACTGTTCATGTTTCTGATTTTTACAGGTAGTGAATTAAAAAATTTAACTCCGAGATATTTTTGATTTAACTGTCCTATTGTTTTTTTACATTTTGGAATAGGAAGTATTGCTGTTTGTCTAAGATTTCTGTTATTTTTAAAGGGTGCAACTTTATTTTGAATATTATCTTTATAAATTTGTAATCTTGCAAGATACAAATATGACGCACTTAATTTTCTGACCTTAAATTGTTTGAATAACAGTTGTGATGAATGAGTAGGTTTTTTTTAAATTGTTTTTATTATTAGTTTTTGTGATATGTAATTTTTTGTGTTTGATTTGTATATGAACCGCCCCATCCTATAATGCCGTATTGTATAATTGATTGACAGAAAGCGAAGTACGTGGTTCTAAGTAATTTTTCGTTTAAAATATCTCTTAAGCATCTAAATATATATGTTAGTTTCCTTATTCTGTTGTTCTGAATATTTATGTGTGGAACGGGGACCATTTTAAACGCTGGTCTATTATTATGCCCAGGTACTTAATATCGGTCTTGCTTTCTATGTTTGTACATAATATATTGCATTGGTGGTTTTCTGTATTTTCTAAATTGTGATTTTTCGTTGTATTTTATTGATATTATTGTATTTTATTGATATGCTTTATTGATATTATTATGAAATTAACCTATTGTGTTATATTAAAGAATTAATAAACATATTAAAAAGTCGATGAAAACCTAAATATTATAAGACATAAGGGTAGATTTCTTTTAAAAAAATTTATGTCTGTATAAATAAAGTTAGTGAGTATTTGACGTTCGTTAATAAGGAAATAAAAGAAAGGTTTCAATGTAGGTGCTTCAAATGAACGTTATAATTATTCGAATCACTGGTCATCCAACTGACCATTTGCATATTTTCCCACGCTGTTTAAGACTGTTAAACAAAGGGGAAATTTTCTGTTATGAATAATAACTGGCAATTTTATGAAAAACGGAAGTGTTTTCTAGCATCATAAAATAATACACAAGATTTTCCGTAATGAATTATACGTTAACATGCAATACTGTAGGCAAATATTACGTAGAAAAGAATTTTTCTTAGTCATGCGAGCAAACGCAATAATAATATCAAATAATCTAATCACTGCTATAGTCACATACCTGATTCAAATTATCTCTACTTACCTAATAAGTAAAAGCAACATTGTAGGCTGCAGAGAGGTACTTACGTAAGCACATTATATTTCAATGTTTTAATGATAATACCTATAAAATATTACAATATTATTCATTTTAACTACTGTTCTTCGTTTGCGGTAGTCAAGAAGTTAAATATTAAATAAAATGTTTAAAATTTCAATTAAAATGACATACTTAATTTTAGTGTATCATTTGAAGATATTGACTGAAATTAAGAGTTAGATTACATGTTTGCGTTCAATACTATCTTTTAGACTTGAATTAATGTGTTAAATATAAAATCATTTTTACCCACAAAATTTCATGTGTTTTAACTTTTCAATTATTTAAAATCATTAAGAGATAAAAGTTTCCACCCTGAAAAAAGACCCTTTAGCACATGCGTATCGGTAAAGTCAGTAACTTGACATACTTTCCGATCTTGGCAGACATTGGATAAAAAATAACACAAGAAGTGCCTTGTAGTTGTTTTTGTAATTCAATTGTTGGCCCAACTTGGGCCCATATTTTCACTCAAAACTGTTTTTCACCGTGATTAGGTAACGTACCCATACTACGTGACCTGTTCAGGGGGGGGGGGTGTTCAAAATACCATTAAGTTTTTAGCCACCGGGGGAGGGGGAGGGGGGATAAAATTGCAAAAAGTTGGTCACGTAATATGCGTACGTTCCCTTACGAGCTTCAAAGGGGATGGCGATATACAGTTTATGGCAAGTGTATGGGAGACAGACAGTGTGCTAAATGGTCTAGAAAGTCAGTCGCACTTTTGTTTGCATTCAAAATGTGTGTAGAAGGCACTTCTAGTGTTATATTCTGTATTCTATTACTTTAGATCTCTACCTAACCAACGAATAACAGTTCAACATCGATTCTCTCTCTCTGGTTTCAATCCTGGGATTGGTTTGCAGCAATTTCCTCTATTCGTCTCTTCCACTCTTCCCTGTCTTGGCCGGCTCTTTTGAAGTCTGCATATGATGAGCAGCGCACGTCCACCAGCAGGTCCTCCAGGTAATCTCGGCGTGGGCGTCCCCTAGAGTTTGTCCCCTCGGTCATACCCTCCATTATGGCATGCAAGAGGCCTTCTTGTCGTATTACATCTACTAGATTACACATATTTATCTAGCTAAGTCCTCTATCATTGCACAAGCAACATCTTACATTTTTAAATTATGGTAGTAAGAGTCTTTCAAATAATGCGTGGTTTTTATTTATAAATTATCGAATTGAACTTTTGTTTGTTCGATGACAAATTACCGACATTATCGACGAAGCTTTGTCGACTTGCCCGGACTGTTCAGGTGCCGAAAATCGAAACTGAAATTATTATTATAATTTTCATATGCATGTCTGAATTCAAGTAAAAACCCATACAGCCACACGAGGCTTGCATCCTATACTAGCGTCCTATCCTGGCAGCATACTGGCTCACTTTCCTGGCTTGGCGCCTTTAGCGGTGTAACTAGTATTGCAGTTACTAAAGTAACAACACGTCCGCAGGGAAAAAACACACTGCACTACCCGATCATTTACTAGCTTCACCGGGCACACGAAGTTAAACACAAAGCCAGGATATTAATTTTGGTGATGGGGGGCGCTAATAGCTCAAATAATAGAATCTCACCAAAACCAAACGGTATTAATAGGCTAGAGACTGTACGGTTGAATTTTAAGAATTTGGCTAAGAATATAACTTTAACGCCGCGCCGTACGCAAATCCGATTTCATGCGTGGAGTTTGTATACAAATGTACTTTTGTAATAATAATAATAAGTTATTTATTTCAGCCGAACAGAGCGGTGGGTGCAATACTCTGCCAGCCATATAAAAGAATACATTACATATAAAAGAATAATACATAAAATGGATTTACTATATAAAAACGAAAAAATTAAAGAATATAAAAAAGATTTAAAAAAGACATATATATATATACACATATTTAGTTCTCGTATATTTACTACGGGGGCTTCAGATAAATTCTCCATGTTTGGTGAAGAGGTGCGCCCTGCCACTGGGCCACGGCCTGGACGAGAGTGTTCTCCGATCTTTGGTAGCGCTGTCTCACCCCGGCTATTCTGTGGCGCATCAAAGCGGCGAACCCATGTACCCTTCCTTCTGCGAACATCTGCGAGGCACTGCATCTCCAAGGTAGGCCGAATAGCGCCCTATATGCGTTATTGTATTGTACTCGAAGTGTGTTCATAACGCCTTGTGAGTATCTTGTCCATAATTCGCCGGTGTAAAAGCTCATGCAGTAGCTCTGGAATATTTGCTTCTTCACCGGAGAACTGCACCTGTTGAATCTCCTGGCGAGCATGTTGGCTCGCACGCTTAGTACTCTTCTTTGGCGTTCTATGTCATTTTTATCGTTTAGGTCATCAGTGACGACATGCCCCAAATATTTTATTTCACTGCAGATTTTGACATTGTCCCCGCCGAGGAGAATGGGTGGAATGACAGTAGGACCAGTATTTGCTTTAAACACCAGCAATGATGACTTTTTGGCATTGTACATCAAACCATGACTATCGACGTATGCTTGGCATATGACCAGAAGTTTTCTCATTGCCCTTACTGATGGGGCTAGTATGACCATGTCATCTGCATAACTTATATTATTCATACATCGGTAACGTGGCCACGGCAACGTGGCATCCGATTCTTGCTTTGTTCAGTATTTTACTAAGTTCGTCCATATATACGTTGAACAGCACTGGGGACATTGAGCCTCCTTGCCTAACGCCACACTTTAATGTTGCTGCTTCTGACAGGCTGTCATTCCATCTGACGAAGTTTTCCTGTTTCTTGTACCATATACTCAATATATTTACAATTTGTGGTGGTACTTGTCGGTCCGTCAGTTTTTTCCATAATTTATCATGACAAACCATGTCAAAAGCTTTGCTTAGATCTAGGAAGCATGCATATACCGATGTTTTTCTGGCTTTGTAATATTCTTTTGCAAGTTTCATGCTATATATGGCTGTATCAGTAGAGCACCCAGCTTTGAAGCCCATTTGGGAATCCTCTGTAATGAGCTTGTCTTCCGTTAAATTTAAAATCACTTTTTCAAATATTCTTGCTATTATGGTGGCAAGAGATATGGGCCTGTAATTAACGGAGGATGTCAGGTTTAATTGGCGACTTTTTGGAATCGGTACTATAATGGTTTTGGTCAATTCTTTCGGAATGTGTCCAAGCCACAGATAACAGAAAGTGGTCCAAGCCCAACCATGGCAGTGAAGAGAGAAGCGAGCAGTGTTGTCAAGTATCCCCCAGCATGCTTCACATGTTCTATGACAAGTCCATCGTGACCAGCAGATTTGCCTCCTGCCATGTTGCGAATACGCAATAGCTCGCTGAATCATCTCAGGAGAGATGACAATAGACGGCTGTTGTTTTGATTGATGCAATGGTTTATAAAACTGTTTATCCACTGTTTGGGGTTGAACTGGTGCGGAGCAAAAAGTATTCCGGAAAACTTCAGCTATAGCTTTATTTTCAGATTTTCCATCAATTTTCCATCAATAGAACCGAATTAAAGCAATTCCAAAAGATGTCGCCACTTACGTTAACAGATCGCGTGATTAGCATTCCCTGGCAGGTGTGAGGACTACGGATTTGTAATTATCATTGTAACTGGCAGTTGTGAATAAATAGTAATATATAACCAAGCGGCTATATTTTATATACGACGTCATTGCCGTCGCAGTTACTTTGTCCCGGCGACTAGCTGGTATGATAATACTCACTGGATCACAGTGGATCCGAGGAACCGGCTATTTTTAGAACCAGTTCCTATCGGATTTATAAAATGGTTACCAACACTCAAACTGGGCGAAGTCCAACCAAAAGCCGGAGCGGGTTTTTAACTGCTTATCTTACTATAAAATCCTGGCTTTAGACGCTACTCTTTTGGCATCCTCAATATACGTTCAAATAAAGCTAGTTCTGTTTACATGCAGCTAGAATTAGCTCGCTAGATTACTATTAAATACATAGACATCCAAATGGATAGACAAGAAGTTGCAGATGAGGGGTAAAACCAAACTATGGAGGGCGAGAGGGGAAAGATGACTGTTATTCGTTGAACAATCAATCTGACAGTATATAGGCATCTCGCATTACAATATCACCATTTAGTTCTTAAAAGCAAAATCTGCTTTGAATGAATAGACCTTTTTATATGGGAGCGCGAATTGCTTGCCACGTTCATAACATATTTGCTAAAGCCAAATGCTCGCCCCAAAAAGACTCGCCCCAATACACATAGCAATATTTTGTTGTCGTGTTTAGTTAAAACACTTTTACAAATGTTTCATCATTTACTTACCCCTGTAACCAGCGACGAGCACATTGGAGAACCGCCCACATTCGCTATGTGCACATTGATATGTAGATATATTGTATAGCACAAGCTGCCGTTATTTCGTTAAATGTATGGATGATAGCTTCTCGCTGTTCACGGCAAGAATGATGACGTCACACATTTTAGATTCAAGTGAGGCTCTATCCCCACTCCATGGAGCGAGTCGGTTCCAAGGAGGAGCTACAGCCGGCGCCATGTGGAGGGGGAAAAATACGTTTTTATCACTTAGGGCAGGTCCAGATATATTCATATGTCCGTGATTAAATAGCTTGCTGTCCTGGCCTTAAATATAAGCATCGTGTGACATGAGCATAACTTGAGATATGACGTTGTGAGTTTCAATGTGGTTATTATTAAGATTTTTACGTCCAGAAGTATAATAGTGATTTAGTTTTGGTGTGATGTGCCGTGTTTCGCTATCTCCTTCTTTAGCTAACGTTACAGTATCCATCATCATCCCAGACACATTTGCCCTGACGATGGACACTGTCACGTTGTTCGAAACTTTTGCTAAACCAGGAGATAGCGCAACACGGCATAATACCCCAAAAATAAATCATTATAACAATAAATATCTATTTGCAGTCATTCTAAAAAATACACATTATTAGAATCTTCGGTAGAGCACCCATCTGTAATTATTGGGATTATTGATGCTCGGCGTAAAACAATAATAACGTGGCCTTCAGTGCAAGGGAAAGTAAAATGACTATACATCACATCTTAATCACGTCTAATGTCCCTTTGTTCAGATGACTTACTGTATACCCAGAGAGTGTTACATGTTGTTTATAACTACTTTATAGGCAATAGAAGTTTCCGTACTGCCTTCTCACAATTTTATGAGTTTCACGATATCAAGTAGGTATAGTTATTTACCCGTGAAAGCTCTGGGTTGTAATCAAAGGGTATATTTGATTTGCTAATAAGTACGTAAAATAAGAAATTAATTTGTTTCGGAAGCATTTCATCTATATATATACATATATATAAAAATGAATCCCTGTTTCCCTTGGTCACGCCATAACTTCAGAACGATTTTACCTATTTCACTTTAGTACCTACTCATTTTTAGTTTTTTAATACTTTGTAGAAGGTTCTTACGGAAAGAAAAAATAATAAATTTGTATAAATTTCAGAAAACTTAACGACTATTTTTACTTCGCACTTTTGACAGTTCGCGCGTTTGATGAATGTGAATTTAGCAGGCAGCTGTTTTTTTTTGTAACAAAAGAATTGTCTATGGATTTTTTAAATTATAGATATTTTAAATAGGTACCTATTTCAGGTACCAAATTTGATTTTTCTTATAATATACAAAAATGAGTATTTGTGTGTATGAAAAATGAAATTTGAATAAAAAAATTGTAATAGGTGGCACGCGAGCTGTTTGAAAACTGAATGTACTGGGACTGAATATGTGGAACGAGAGGGGTTTGCGGGACGGGGGAGCGGTGAGGGTAGGCGCGGAAGGGGGAAGGGGAACGCTGGAGGGGAAGGGGATGCGGGAGGGGAATGGGGACGCACGGGAAAGGACATGCAGGGAGAAACAAATTATTTCTTTTAATATGGCATTGCAACGCATGCCGGGAACCGGCTAGTACATAATAAAATAATCGCTCGGTAAAACATATTGTTCGAAAGTACAAAAACATTTTTATTATTCATTTTTATTAATTCTAAACTTAAAAATTGTGATGTCCTGTGCCTGTCTCACTTGGAAATCCTGTATTGCGATAATTATTTTAAGGAGACCCTTGCTTGTGTAGTGGTGTGCAAGATGAATAAAATATAACGATTTATAACTTTTTTATTGCTTGACTTTGATTGCAAATTCAAATTACAAAAATGTTTAAAGTGCAAACAAAATTTTAAAAATGTACAAAGACTTACTGTTACATCCTTCTTCATACTGTTAAGAGGAACTGTAAGGGACGTGTCCGCCACTCACATAGACTGTAGATAGGGGCGCCGGTCAGTCCTAGTTAGCCGCCAAGATGCTTGTCAATTCCCCGGAGTGGTGGCCCGCCAAGATGCTTGTCAATTCGCCGGAGTGGTGGCCCTTAAAAGGTAGAGGCAGGGTCCAAGGGAGGCAGAAATGAAATCCAAGTTTTCAGGTCAAGTCCGGAGAGAGGTCCAAGGGCCAGGCAGAAGAGGCGAAGAAGTGCTTGAGACGGTACCAGATCGAGTTGTATGAATGCGTGCTGTTCCCGGGGTACCACTCTATTTATAGCCCGAACCCCCACTCTCGCCGCCGGTGTGGGCGGGCCCGGATTTTTGCCCATTTTTCCGGCGGTCCGAGTTTTGGCGGGTCGTAACCTCTGCTGTGTTCCACACAGCAGAGTTTGCTATTGTCTCAGCGCTTCCCCTTATCCTTCTCCTCTGTCTGACCCCCATGACCTTTCCCCTACTAATTTATTCGATTTTTTAAAGCATAATATGTAAATTCAATCGGGGCCCCTGTACCCATATTTCTTCAGGGAATCTTAAATAACTTTCTTAATCCTAGTTGTACATTTGAGAAATATATAAGTTTACGTAAAGGAGAGTCCGGTCTATCATATATAAGGGAATCGTCTCTTCCTCCTCGTCCCGTCCGGAACAATCATCCTCTTCTTCGTTCACCCGTCCGGTACAGGAACGACTGCACTTTTTTGGATTTGAGTCCGAAATACTTAACCAAGCTGAAAAATATGTTTTTTATTCAAAAGGTTTAGCAAATATCTAGTACGGATGTGTGCTACTTTTTCACTTAGGTAAATTATAAAATATACGCCATTAAAGAATTTAATTTTTCATTATTTTTTTTATTTTTTTATTTCATTATTTTAATTTTTTTGCAGATGAGGGATCGAGGAGAACTTTTCACATTTCATTTATAATGGCGTTCCCAAAACTCGAACTAATTTTCAGCTTTTTCGTTAGTTGTTTTTGGGGTGTTATATCGTGTTGCGCTCAATCATCAGGGCAGATCCGCGACATCTACCGGATCTGCCGGATCTGCCCTGATGATGGACACTGCAACGATGTCCGAAACGTTGGCTAAAGAAAGAGGTAGCGCAACACGGCATAACACCCCAAAAACAAATACCTAACGAAAATGCTTTTGGCCGTGAAAATCTTAAAACGTATCAAATTTTCAGCTCTTTGCGAATGATGTAACCTTGAATGTCTATTTTGATCGGACTATTACCGCATGTGTTATGATGCAGTACAAATCCTTATTCCTTTAAATATAATTATTAACATCTTTATCATTTGTACTGCATCCTAACGTCTCTACCCGTCGAAATCATCATTAGGTAGGAACTAGTTTATTATTTATTAGAGTGCCAGCTCTGATTTTATCTACGACCGGAGGCGACACCTGGATCAGTTCCGCGGCAATACGACACTTTTTGCGTGGGTAGGTTTCGGAGAGGTGGGCCCCGAGACCTAGACACGCGACAGTCAACGGAGTTTATTGTGAAATTTCAGTTTGTACGGGAAAAAATCCTTTTTACATAGATAATGCCGGGCGTTTAAAGTTATAACGAGTACGTTATGTGTGATCGGTAATTTGGAAACCCCTTGGTGGGATTAACTGTGATTCCTTCAAAAGAAAGGAAACTTGTACGGCGACAATGCGTTGTCAGAGCCTGAAAGATTAAATCCATGCTAAATACGTCCGATCTTACTTGGGACAGAGCCCCGAATTGATTGTTGATCTGTGTACTGTTTGCCCGCGATGTTATTCGCTGTTCTTTGTGGCGGGAATGTAATTTTCCGCCGACCTTGACACTCGTCTGGCCCGAGGGCGGCATTACTACATGCCAAACCTACATCATCGGAAAACACCCCCCGGCGGGGTCTCTTGCTAATTTTGAACGCGGTGAAAGGCCGCTTGATGATCTCCATTAGACGGCGGAACTGACTCCATGTCCCGGCTTCGGTGATGGCTTCCCGGATCCTGCCCGAGGAAATGCTGCCTGAGCTTTGCAGCTATTCGACGGTCATTTATTAGTTAGCTAGCGATAGAACTCATAGTAAAAAAAAGGTCGGTTCCATGGGGGTTAGTCAAATGTATTATTTTTAACCTTTGTCGAGTGAGGCCTCGACCCATGTTTGATATTTTTTTAAATTATATGTATGATCTCACAATCTCCGTATTTTAAATTATGTACCTTGCATACCACCCCTTTGGAGCATGACACATATCGTGGTTTACGATCCACCCCTGAGCATTAATGGGATCCACAGATATTCTCGACGGGATCCATAACCCGTCCAGAATTGGCGCTTCCTTTAGGATAAAATCTGTGAGTACCTGGTCAGTATTATAATACTCTGAGTTGTTTATGATATGTATACATGGTTTTGCCACTTGGCGAGAAAACTCACGTAGCACATGTTTGGATTTAAGGAGACTATTTTATATATTTAGATTTTTTCTTAATGCGTCATACAATCGTTTTTATGTGTCACACTGCGGGAACTACGAAAAAGGTGTGTATTTCATTATTCCGTAATCCATGATGATTTGCAAAAAAAATTAAACAATTTTATAATTTTACTGATATAATGAATATCATTTAATCAATTATAAGATAAAGATAACAGCGATATGTATCTAATTAGGTAAAAGGTATACTACTCAATGATTCACCAGACCAAACAAACTTGTGAAAATTACTCTTTTCAATGATTTTGGAATTCCAAAATTTTCATAAGAAAATTCATGTTTGCACTATTGTGTTTTGACCGTATGAATTTTTTTTATTACCTCCATACAGGAGGCCTTGAGGAAAATATTTTTTCTCAAGGCCTATGTCATCTTGGAGATCTGTGAGAGTAGGTATGAGGGGTTGGTAGCAATCCGGGAATCAGTGTGTCCAGGAGTGACGGACGTATGACGGACTTACTTTAACCAGTGATTCCAGTTATTTGGAGTAAAAAATGTGTCTCCGGTGACGTTTTTGACATCAAAAAATGGTAGGTGTTTGACAGTTGGAGACGAGGTAAGGGGTTGGTTGGTTACTCGGATGAGTGACCAGTGATGGCATGCAGAAGATTTTTTTTGTTTGATTTTGAAGAAAAAAAACATTGATAAAAAAGACCAAATTTTCATTTACATTTTTTACTTCAAATGATGTCAGGAATCACTGGTTAAAGTAAATCAAGTACGTCCCATAACACCCCGTATATATTTACCTAAGAGTGGTATCATAATTATTTTCATAATATTATCATCGAGTTTATGGTCCCTAATGGAGTGCTGATACCAACACTGGTGTATGGCAGTAAGAAAGATGAAAGTAAAGAAATAAGATACCTGAGGTGTATGAACGAAGAATCACAATACGGAAAGAATGTAAGACTGATGTAGGCATTATGAATATGATTAAAAAAAGGGACGTTTTGATGGTTTGGACATCTGGAGCTGATGAACAGTGAAATTAGAGTGTTAGAAGTCCTGGAAAATATTGCACTACCAAGAAATTCGGGTCATTCCAAGAGTCAGGTATAGATTGCAAGAGTAGAAGAGTGTACCTATGGAGGATGCATGCGTGTGAATAAAGCAAGAAGTGTGAGCCATGACAGAGTTGTGTGTCGGCGTAACCCCTCTGCATTCCCCTCGGGGACACTACTTAATTGTTAAATATATCTAATATATAAAATTCTCGTGTCACGGTGTTTGTTATCATACTCCTCCGAAACGGCTGGACCAATTTTGATGAAATTTTGTGTGCTTATCTGGTAGGTCTGAGAATCGACCAACATCTATTTTTCATACCCCTAAAAGTAAAGGGTGTTCCACTCTGAATTTTTATTTTATTTTTTTTGGACAAATTTTTAATTTTTAATTTTTTTTATGGTGAGGCATTAAAAAATACATGCAGCCCTAAATTTTCACCCTTCTACCATTAACCCCTATTTTTTAAAAGTGATATTAGTAATTCAAACCGGTGTCACTTCTGACCCGATGAGAACGAAGCCGGCCTCTTTTCTCTAATTTTAATTTTTTTACTAATGAATTACTGTTTGATATTGTTTTACTACAAACATGATTCACGGTCCATGCGGTAATTTGAATCGTTCATCGCCTTGCATGGTACACGGAAATTGTACAAAGGGTTTTATTAAAGATTTTACCAACGATACGGTCACACATGTTGAAGGATATGCAATATATCGTCGAAGAAATACCGATAATGGCGGACAATCATTCATTAAAAATATCAGTAACGTAGACATTGACATTGACAATCGTTGGGTGGTACCATATGCGCTTCTGTTGAGTAAAAAAGTGGGAAGGAAAAAGGCATGAGGGGTGGGTAGGAATTATTGTATCCGGGAGTGAATCCATCCCTCCAACTGCGGTGCAAGACCATTGCCTTGAGCGGAATTGACCTTTTACCTTGACCTTTCCAGCCGGACACTTTCGACCCATTGGTCGAGAGAATCCGGCTGGAAAGGTCAAAAGGCCTCCCTCAACCAGTCTCTCTCGATCCGGCCCGACATGCAGCAGGTGGGCAGACGCATCCGCCGCCAAGACCCGCACAAAAGTCACCCTTGCTAAATCACCAAACGTAGCGAACCGCTTGGGGTGACCTATGGCAGAGGTGTTGGTTATCCAATAAATGGTTCCAGGGGCGGCGGCACCCGTACCCGCTTCCTTTCAAAAATTCCCGTAAGTAAGTGGAAAAGTAAGAAAATCACAAAAAATATAAATTCATAAATTGAGTCTACTTGATTTAACTTGAACTTAGTTAACTTAACTTAACTTGACTTGACTTAATTGACTTAACTTAACCTGACTTAACTTAACTTAACACTTTCTGCCAAAACAGGGATACATGTCTAATTTTATTATAAAGGTCAACATTTGCCTAAACCGTTTCTGTTACTGCTATTTGTATAATATAGTATGTTATATTACTTCATTTATTTGGAGGAAACATCATTTTTAAAAATCATTTTATTTAATTTTTAATTCAACATTTATTTGTACAAAAATTGGTGTAAAATAATGTACCTACCAATATAACCACGCACATTTAGATTCTCAACGTAACAAAAATCCTTTCTCATATGCTTACCATAACTACTCTTATTTTATATATTTATAATTACATACCTTTGTATTCTTTCATTATATGATTTCTATGTTTTATACTTTTCATATTATTTAATATTCTACTATATTTTTCCTAACTCTTTTATATTACTCTAGAGCAATTTACATTCTTTTATATTCTTTTGTATTATTTAATATTATATAATTTTATGTATATAATTTCTTAATTCTTTCACATTCTTCATATTTCATAAGAATGCACCTACTGTATAGAAAATCGACCACCACAACACGGGCATGTGCCTAGCATGGTGGTCGAAAAGTCCCCTATGTGTGTAATGAAAAATTTAATGAATAAAGAAAACTTAAAAAAAAAAAAAAAAAAAAAATACACAACGCCATCTCTGATACTGACAAAAACAAAACACGGACAGTTGGGCATCGATAATTGCTTCATTATGTAATTTTTTACTTAATAAAAATACTTAATTTAATTCAACAGTTATTGATTCTGAGGCGGTACGAAGTTCGTCGGGTCAGCTAGTAATAATATAATAATACCATACAATCAGTGTGAAGTCGTGATTCATTGCGTTAGGTGAATTTTGATCACTTGGCGTACCCGCACGAACGTTTGCTGCAATCGATTTAATCAATGAAACGTAATTTTATTAATTATTTGTTAATTCATTGCCTCCAATTAACATAGACCTTGTTACGATATTTTATACCGAGCATCCATTATTAGTTACAAGGTTACACACCGTGTGTTAATTGGATCGTTTAACTACCATTAACATTGTACTATTTTGTAGTCTAACATGTGAATCAAAAATAATTTGGTTCACTTATTCACTTAGTAATAACTCGGATGTTACGCGTTTTACGATAACGTTTATGGTGTGAAAAAATACGTGGAAGTTATCGTCCTATAATATATCCTCTCAATATCGCCCTAGCACAAGCACATCGATAAAGGTTTAGCAATAATGTTGATTATTCGTCAAAGATTTCCTATGAACACACAGCTTACTAAAATAAGCAGATTTAATCAACATGAACGGATTAAATTTTATCCAGACACCATCTAGTTAGTATTTAGTTCGGATTTGAATCTTGCAATCATACATAAACATAGCAGCCAATAAAATATAATAATAATAATAAATACATTTTAAACACATGTAGGATTACAAAAGATTTTTTTAATATTTATATTGAGGGATCAGTAGGATGTATAGGTTCAATTAGGAATTCCACAGAGCCGAACCCTCTGATATTAAAATATCTGGAGTCGGTGAATTATTTTACCATTTGGTCTCTGGTAGGTTGACATGTTGTTCTTGTATTGTTTTGTATTTATAATACTTATATAGTGCAATTGCATAGCGTGGATTGACTAGATGATAATTTGGGGAAGTGTGTGAAAGGGTTTAGTTTTTCCTGTGGGGAAAATTTAACCCGGACATTTAAATCTGGTGCGTAAAAATGTTTATTCCGGTATGTGGGGAGAATAGTACAATCCCACACATTCAATAAGGGTTATAATACATAATACATAATACACAAAATATTTAAAGAGAAAAAATAAATATGAAAAGTAGGTAAATATGATTATAAATGCATGAAACAAAAGTAATAATAAAAGGAAATACGAAGATAGTAATAATTATTGGCTTTTAGGATACTGTGACCACATTAGGAGACAGTATTTTTATGCAACTCTGGTAATATCCTAGTCATGGAAGCCCATGACTAGGATATTACCAGAGTTGCATATCCTTTCTCTCATTCCTGCCATCCTGGGTCTAATAAGGGCTGCATAGCTGGGAACTCGCCCCTCCGTGAACATCTGGGAAGCGCTGCAATATCTGGGGAGACCAAACATTATGAGTAATAGAGATAATAATATGCGTTAAGAAAATGAATATAATGTTGGTACAAATAATAATACGGTTGGAATAATAATACGGTTAAAAATGACCGAATCGAATAGAGACGAAAGGCGAAGATCCTGGGTTCGAGTCCCAGAGGTACCAATATCTTTTTCTAATTTTTCTGTTGTCAGATTATCGCTTATATCGTTTTCATTTAATTAAATCAATTGATGTTGGTAATTCTTAAATTCACACACGATATCAAATAGACAAAACGACTAAATAGCTTAATGGTTACAACGTTGTCCCATAGAATAAAGTACAAAACACTAGAATTGCCTTCTAGACCAATTTTAAATTAAATAAATGTTCCATTTAGCCCAACCGCCCAGCTTTCCATCTCACTTACAATCGCTTGAAATCGTAGATCTCCATCCCATTTGAACTTCGAAACTACAGTTTTGTATGCAAATATAGGCCCAAATCGGGCAAATATTTGGAATATGAAACACGCCCACAAGCCACTCCTTATGATGCTTTTATTCTATGGTTGTCCCTGTAAGACAGAGATTCTGGGTTGAATCCCCAGTTACGACTGTTACCTTTTTATTTTCTATCTTGTTCTATTCCATGTTTCATTTAGATTTAGATATTAATACTAGTGTCCGACCGAAACAGGATTTTCTACCGAAACCGAATCTTCGGTAGCTATCTAAGTTTCGGCCGAAACCGAAACCGAAACTTTTTTAGACATGTTAAAAACCTATTGTTTACTGAAATTTGGCTTATTTTTTACACTTATACAAACAGTTAACATGTGTTAAATGAAATAAAAAAAAAAAAACAATAATTGAAGTACGTGAAAAAAAATTTGTTTTGATATTACTAAAAATTAACAAACATGTTAACTTACTTACTTCTTGGAACAAAAATTTGTCAATAATCAACACATTTTAAAGGAAGGACCTCAATAGCTGAGTATTTTAATTTAAATAAATTGCGTTTACAATCACAACATTCTTAAGACAAAATTTTTCCATTTATTGAGATCTTTTGCAAAGTTTCGATGCGGCCGAAGGTTCGGCAGAAAATCTGCCGAAACCGAAACTGATGCTGAAACCAATTTTTTGCGTAACCTTCAAAAGTTATTCCAATAAATTGAAAACATAATTAAACACTGTTTTCTGCATAGGTTGAGCAGAAAATTTAGCCAAATAAAAAATCACTTTGTACGTGATTAAATACTCGTATATTTTTATATTTTTTATTTGTTTATCTTAAAATTGCTACATATTATAATTTTACTGGTCTTCCATTAAAAGCCTTAGCTTGTGGATGGAAGAAGAGTCGACATTTCATATATTATGTACAAATACAGTCACGTGTACAGTTAATACAATGCAGTTAATACAGTTAATACATTTCATATAAGTACAATTACTATTTACTATAGTCATGTATTTCAATATATATGTAGGTGCAGTTAATACAGACACATGGCAATCAGACCCGTTAACTAAAATATATGGCATATAATATGGCATTCTATTTTTAATTATTGTATTAGGAACTAACTACAGAAATACAAATACTTAAATTTAACAAAGTAATAAGATTTTTAATCACAATTTTCCGAGCAAATTAACTTTATTGCGAAATTCTAGTCCTTAGGTCTTTGAGCAAGAGGTTGCCTGTGCAACGATTTTACTACGTAAATTGTGAAATTATTCAACAACGATGAAAACTCTACACATCATCACGCTTCCTCCAACCTTTGAATCCTTAATGATCGTTTTACATTTTCCGTCAGGGTCAAGAAGTTTCCCTTCATTTTCCGACCTTGCTTATGAGAATCATTACAACAGTAATAAGTAATAACCATTTGCATTTAGTGTTCGTCGTAGTCAGTATATTATACCTAAACACTTCACATTGGGCACTGTAAAACTGTCAACTATTTAAGATGAGGTCATGGATATTGACTGATTTCAAACAGACGTTATTATTGGGAGTTAATTACATTGCGCCTATAAAATATAAGGAACGAGCAAACGATTGCTCATGTTTTTTTCTTCAATTATACAAGTATTATTATAAAACCCTGACTCAGATAGGGAAGTGGGTCACTAGGCAAGTGGTATTGTACAAGAAGTAGTAATTTGTATGAACATCTGGAATGAATGGATATTCAATATTAAGATTAGCAAAGGACTTTCAAATGGGATGGTGATTTGTGTGCAATGCATTCATAGTCTGCTGTGTTCCTGATGGCATGTTTCTGTGAATATATTACTAACTCGACTTTTTAACTATGTACGTAACTACCTACATTTTTGCCGATAAACACCATTAGTATGCTCTTATTCCGAAGTTGCGGGTTGGTTGTCTTTCTCATTAGTAGCAGTTCAAAAATATGGTGACAGATTTTATAATAAAAAATGGGCCTTACGAAATTCTATTTATATTTACAACAAGTTTCTTAAGGACCATATTATTAGTAAGCGCTCAAAAAGAAGAGGGGGAGATATGTAATACGAATGTCAGAGGGAGCGCGCTAATATTAAAAACAATTTTAATATGACACGACTCGTTTAAAAGGCAAAAATCTCATGGGAAATGATTTAACTAACTACCTAACCATCACGCCGTTTCCCCGCAGGGGTAGGCAGAGAGGACGGACCGCCAAACTTCTCGGTCTTGACACACACTCCTTGCCTCGTTCACATTCATACACCGTCTCATACATGATCTTCCATTAATGTGACGTTTGACATGGCCCGACTCAAGTATCTGATTCTCTTGGTCGTGCGATATCTTTCTCGGGCACCCCCGACTTCTTCTACCATTCACATTTGGGTCATATATTCTCCTTACACTCCTTTCCTCGTTCATTCGCTCTACATGCCCAAACCATCGATTTAAACAGCATTTAAAGAAACACTGTGAATTTTTTCATGCATGCTAACATTTTTATTAGATTAGTTCCACACAGGAGGCCCTGAGGAAAACAAAATTTCCCTCGGAGCTCAGATCCTATGTCGTCTTTGAGGATGCTGTGTGGAGGGTCCTTTTAAGGAAAGAAAGGAGAGGAGAATTTCTGGGAAGGAATAAGGTATGATGGGTGGATAGGAATCTGGAGCTCAGCATGTCCAAGAATGACGAATGCATGAATCCATCCCACCGCAGTGCAAGGCGATGGGTCGAGAGAGTCCGGCTAGAGAGGTCAAAAGGTCTCCCTCAGCCAGTCTATCCCGGTCCGTCCCGCCACGCGGTAGGAGTGCAAACTGATCCGTCGCCGAGACATGGACAAATCTCACCCCATAAACGCGGGCACCCCTGCTATATCACTAAACATAGCGAATCACTGGGTTGTGACCTATGGTGGAGGTGTTGGTTATCCAAAAAGGGTTCCCGGGGCGGTACCCATACCTGCTTCCCGAATTAGCTTGCAAAAAAACGTGTTTATAATAATTTTCCTAGCATGATTTCCGTTTTTTCGAGAGAATTTTCCATGGTTACCGTTTCAACAAAATATTAACATTTTTTTAGAAACCTAAAAAGTGTCCAAGAGAAATATGTTATAAAACGGTAGAAATTCGGAATGCCAAAACCAAAAATGGCATACTTCCCTTTTATTATGCATAATATTGTTTTATCTTCCATTACCCAATATTGTTTGATAATTGATCAACAAACAAGTGTAATCATCAGTGAAGAATGTGCGTGGAATTATAATGCTGACTTATATTTAGAAATGTTATCTTGTCAATAAGTTAGTGTTGATACTATAACAAAGGGATTAATCGCACTGATTCATGATCTAAAGAGGAGAGATTAATTATGTAGGTATAGGCAAAGGTTATTTTAAAAAGGAAACTTTTGAATGTGAACCTGTATCCGCGAACATCGATAGTTTCAAAAGAATCAAAAAACAGTTTTCGAACTAATTGGAACACCATCATGCAGTTTCCTCTTATCCCGCAAATTGCCAAAGATACTCGGTACGTTACGACATTCCAATCATTCGTTCCGTTATTAAACTCGCAATTCAATTCAGCAATTTTCTTTTTAATTTTTTTTGCATTAAACTTTTTACTACCAGATCAAAGCCAATTTATTATTAAATTCATTTATATTTTGATCCGTCGAATGCACCACTAGAAAAGCAAGGGTTTCTTTAAAACTGTGCTGTCTTTTATATTGCTTATTACCGTTATTACATATCAAATCACATGCAATCGGTACCTACCTTTTTATGATATCTCACTTTTTTTTTTTTAATTATTATTAATTGAGTTAGTTATATGAATATAAACTACAGGTAGTTAACATGAAAATAAACTAATAAACACAATGTAACATTTAATTTGATAGATACATTTAGATTCACAGATGGCGCCAATTAAATTATTTTAGGTTTTGAATACTTTTTGCACGTTACGCTTTAAAATATCCACTGGAACGACAGCGCGTTTTATAACTTTTGCCCTCGATTGCTCGTGACATTTTCGAGAACATTTTGAATTTTTTCCGCCGACATTGAAAAAATCATATCTCCGAATTTTAATATGAAGACATGCAAACTGATTATAGTTCTATATAGTTAATAAATTAACCTATCTTTTGTTGATTATCACATATTTGTAGGAATTATAAAAAAAATATTATAAAATCGTAAACTTTAAAAATGTGCGAATCCTGCGTGTTAATTCCTGTAAGATTGCCCTAAATTTTACTTTTTCAAGTCAACATTGGATATTTTTGATTTCTACACGTTGTCTAAACAAAATACAAGGTTTTTAATAAGATAATATATCATAAGAATACGTAGTACTAACCTTTTACAATATTTGCAATTATTTTGCCGAGATCCGCCATTTTCCTTTGTCACAAAATTTGCACCTGACAGCTAGCTTTAGTTGTCATATTCTAGATTAAAACTTTTCAAAGCTAATTGAAATTTAGATGTATATCTTTGTTAAGAATTCTTCTAATTGATAAACTATAGTTCGAATGCACACGTCAAGTAAGTAGGTCCATAATTGTAAAAATAAACACAAAAATCGGATGAAATTTAGATTTTAAATTCGATTTACGTAAAACATGTTAAAACATGTTAAAAGTCACTAAATTCTCAGTTTGAACACTTGAAAACACGTTAACCACATGGATAATTGAATTGTGATAACTGTTTGGTGTTAAAATGCAAAAACACAATCACTTAGGGCATTTTAAAACACGTGTAAATTTATCCGGCCTGTCAAACAGTTTTGTGTCGGAGGTGACTAAACTGTCAGTTTTAAAGCGCGAAATACTTTTTCCAGAACCATCTATATGCAATAGATGTTGCCATAGATGAGAGACAATATTCCCAGCTTTCCAACGGAATAAATATTGGCCAGGCACTGGTAAATAATTAAATAGTTTTTAATTTTTTACGAGTGGTACGTCATAAACGTCGAATTATTCGACGTGGGCAATCCTAGAAGAAAACAAAATGTCGAATTATTCGACATGGTCGCTCCAGTGGATTTAAGGGGTAATATAAATAAATAGTTTTGACTATAAACAACCCCAAATCTTTCAAGAGAGGCTGAATAATTCAAATTTGTATCGGTGACTCAATCCAATATTGTATTTTTCAGCCTTTCTTGAAGGATTTGGGTTTGTTTATGGACAAAACTATTTATTTATATTCGTATTAAATATGTACGGGCGCAAATAATTAATTCACCTCAATATTTTAAAGCAAAACGTGCAAAAAGTATTCAAAACCTAAAATAATTTAATTGGCGCCATCTGTGAATGCGTAGATTATAACGTACGTTACGATTTTTTCATGTGTGGCAATCTAACTCTATTTATATTTCTTGTTTCGTAATTATGTACATCTCTGTTAAAAACAATTTTATCCTTAAAGTATTTTGGCATTTGGTTTTTCATAACTTTATGAACAAAAATTAACACATTAAATAGCTGTCTCTTTGTTATTGGAATCCAAATTAGCTTCACTCTGATTTGATTAACCCTTGCGTATTTGCCTTTCCCAGTGTACATCTCTTCTGTTCTGTATAACTTTTAGCTTATTTAAATTTCCTTCATTGGCCAAATACAACATTGTAGAGCAGTAATCTAAATGTGGGGCAACTTGTGCAACATCTCATTGGAAACAATATTTAAAAAAACATTGATTAACTCGAAAAATTATGAAATCGATAATCGTGCGAAGTGCGTTTTAATGATTCACTGCACAATAATTAATAAATTTCTTGCATATCTAATAAAAATAGATCACTATTTGCTCGAATCTAGGACAGGCTTATCGGAACATCCTAACGTGACAGTTTCTGTTTTTCTTTATTATATCCTCTTTGCATATGTGTCATCCATCTATTGCGCATTTGCAAAAATAGTACATCATATGCATGTGTATTTTGCAATATAGAATCATATTCTTAATCGTGCCACAGATGCGATGGTCTATATATGTTAAGTATGTCATAAGTAAGTTATTGTATAAAATCTCACTCGATAAAACTTTTTTCAATTATCATGTCGACGCGCCCATCGTGAATGTTTATGAATTTATCTATAATTCTGAAAATAAATATTACATGATGTAATAATGTCTTGATACTCATAAAAAAAAGCTACAGCTACAGTTACAGCTCAGGTTCAATTTTTTTTAGTTTCCCCATTTGTTAAAATTTTGTTAAATTCGAGTCAATTATGTAGGTAGGTATATTTGATTCATTCTTTTGAAATAATTAATTTCTTTCACTCACATTTCATTTTTCAATTTTACACAACATCAAATAACTTTAAATACAGTGAAACCAGAGTTGATAAAAAGTAAATCACAGGTTAGTAAATTATGTAGTCTTCAACGGTTAAAATAAGAATAATAATTTCCTAATATTTTAGAAAACGTAACAAAAATTTTCAGGTTATGATCAAAGCGTACCTATAAATGAAAATGTTCTTATTACGCATCAGATGCTTCCGTGTTATTAGATACAGATATTATATATATATATAATATCTGTATCTAACAAGTCCATATCGTCACAGGAAAGCTGTTATGTATATATACCGCTGTAACCGCTACTAATTACTTGCATACATTTTATGATTCATTTCATCGGATATTTTTTGATTTTTTGGATTTTTTCTTATTCTTTGATCTAAGTGTCCAACAAAGATTCTCTTACCACTGGATTAAAAACCGTTTTCCAATCCCTATATCTTTCCTTCCGTATCACTAACCGGTAACGATTCATGAAATGAATTTTTCGCATTGTGCTGAGGACACTTGGCCAGCTACACCTATGTGTATATGTATATATACTCGTACATATGTTGCAACATTGATTTACACGTACATACCTACATAATATATTATATTTACGATGGATGGGAATCGAACCGGCAATCTCCAGAGAACTAGACAATCTAAATTAAATAGTGATATGATATTCACAAAAGCAGGTACCTATTTAAGAAATTCATAACCCACATACGTGGCAGGCCTTGGAGAAAATTTTATCCTGAAAAGGAAATTATCTATTATCTATATCCAGCGTTTGGTATGTCATAATATTAGTAATGGGCATTGAGTCACTTCACACCTGATCTGATTCATTAATATCCAAAGTCTTAATATTAACGTGATAAAGTTACACGTACACACTTACAGGTGGGTGTATTATACTCCCAGTATTACGTTGGTGAAAGACCACCAAAATTGAAATGTTGCGTCAAATGGCATAATCGTGTTTGGTGACCAAATCTGAATGGTCCGGTACTATCCAACCTTCCTTTCCCTAACTTTATTCCCTTCGGCCTCACAACATCTCCAGGGAGCAGTAAAGATATAATATGGATTTCTTGTGCGGTATCAAAATAAAAAATCTTTTGAATGCAAATTCACGACATTGTGACAATATTTTTTTACTTGTTTCGGTGAAAAGATAGGAAATTAGTGAAGAAAATATTTAGGATAGCTTTAATTAGACGGGTTATTTGTGATGAAAAAAGGTAAGCTAAAGATGATATTGATATATGAGTGGGTCAGAACTCAAAAACAGACTTTAAACTCACACATTCATCATTGACGACCTACGTAGTCTAGGGGTAAGGCTCTTGACGCACAATTCGTAGGTCGCGGGTTCGAATCCCGGCATGCGCAAATATATTTTTTTTATTAATTTGTTTTATTTCACAACTAATTAATTTAAAATTATACGTAATATATTTGCGGCACGTTCCAAGGTAGAAGATCCTCTCAGTATCGTCCTGGTGTAAGACCCATCATTCAGAATTGAAACGTTGCTTGAAATGGCTTTAGCCGAGTTTGGTGACCAGATCTGAATAGCCAAGTACTTTCCCATCTTCCTCTTCTCCATCTCCTTCTCCTCCCCACTACTTTCAGTCTCACAACATACCTCAATTGGGGATGCCACGTCTCACTAGCTCTAGACGGGAGCAGCTGCGACTATTGTGAAGCATACACATTAAAAAAAAAATCTTCAAAGATGCCGATCAATAATTAAATAAATAATTGAATTAAAACAAAAAAAATAGTGAAACTGATTTATTTTATACAAATTGTAATGATAATAAAAAAATTATTAGTTATCAGTAAAGTCAGTGTTTATCAATAAAATCATAGGCATTTTTGGCTCTAACTCAATACTATGCTTTTCAGGACATTTTGTGGATTGGCTAAGCTTAGGTATTTTTGACACTAACTACTATTGTTAATTAATTAAAAAAAAACATAGTTTTGACAGTCATAGTAGATAATGATTAATATTTTAATATAAATAATCCCCAGATGTCAACTTGGAAGTTTGAGAGCTACTGTTTTCAAATATTCTAAGATGTATGATATTTTAAAAATAATATTGTGTGTAAACAGTCGATGAATCAGATTAATCAGTATCCGGAACATATTCATTGTAATCGAATGAAAAATTGTCCAAAGTTTTCATGAGCATTCGCCGTAATGTGTGTCATTTCATCTGCCATTTTGATGTGGAATTGAATATATTGCACTGACAGATTTTTGTTTCTACCAGTTCTAAAATTTTATGGTAGTTGTCAGAACTTATAGTGAACTGTAAACTTATAATTATGTTTGTCTCTGATACAAATATGTTTAGCGTACACGCCTAACTCAAATTATATATTTTTGTGGATAGTCAAGTCTGGTAGTCTAGTTAGTCCCACGACCCACACATACAGCTTTGATCGAAAAATTGTTTTTTTGTAAAACAATAATATTTCCTTTCGATTTATTGATACGCTAATCTGCATAACTTTTACCTATGATAAGCATATAACACATAATTCTTCACTACTGATGAATCAACTGCAATCAATGCTACTATTCAGTGAACCTGTTTCTACTTTATGTAACTCTTATCCTTATCTCATTTTGCATGAATGTTTGTTATCATTTAATATTATTCTCACCTAATATTCACGTATAGTACTTACTATGTATGATTCACTGCTTTACTATGTGAAACTGGTCCCTATTCAACTATATTATACTTTGTTTACCTACTGTCGAATTTTTAACGATTTCTACCTTTATTGTCGAGGTGTACAACTCTTTTATTGTGACTAAAAAAATCAACTAAGATCAACTTTCGGATTAATCAGCCATGTTAATCATCACTCATCGCCCTCCTCCTTATTCCAAAATGTCAGTATTTGCAGTGTCCACCGTCAGGACACTTGTAAAGTTCACGAACAATGTCCATAAAATTGATTACCCTTACACGATCCGTGAAGAAATCCTGAAAAGAGTAGACTCCATTAGAGATCTGGGAATCTTTCTTGACTCGAAGCTGATGTTCAGAAACCATTACAAATATATTGTCAATCAAGCCAATAGAATGCTCGGTTTTATCACTAGAATTACTAAATCGTTCAAGAACCCCAGTAGCTTCAGAATATTATACTACTCATATGTAAGAAGTATCTTAGAGTATGGCACTGTGATTTGGTCCCCACCCTATGCAATTCATAGCAATAAAGTGGAGTCTGTTCAAAAAAATACTTAAGAATACTAGCTTACAAATCTGGAGTACATCGGAATTTAGATAACTATGCTGAAAGACTCACTCACTTTAGAGAAGTCTCACTTGTCAAAAGAAGGCACATTTCAGATTTGATCTCCCTGTTTAAAATCATAAACAACATGCATGATTCATATTTAATTAATCAAATTAATCTTAATATAAAGCCGAAATTCACGAGAAACCTTGAAACCTTTTGGATCGATACTTACCGTATTAATACAAGTTTCTTCAAACCAACCTCGAGAATGACTCGGTTGTACAATAAATATTGCAAATATGAAGACTTAGATGAATTTCAAACTCAATTGCTACCTTCAGAAGGAACTTATACTTACAAATCCCTGATGATCTCCTCACCTAGACCTATAAAATGTGTATAAATGTATGTATATGTTCATGTGTGAATATATTTTGTAATTATTGATTCTTCTTGTTTTATGTATGTACTTTAATTTATTATTATAACAATTAAGAATGTTGTGATGAATGGTGGGCTCACCTCTTATTGGAATTATCACTGTAACCATATTAAAATTGATAACTGATGTAATAATTACATGTGATATATTCTGTTGGCGAGCCAACAAATAAATAAAAAATAAAAAAAATAAAGTTGGTAATGCATTACCCCTAAAGCAAACAATATAAAACTTCAGAGATTATTCATGTAATTTTTATGTATTGCAATTATGTCAACATACACATACACATATGTAAATATACACGTCATAGCTTACTACGCAAAAGATATTATAATATCGTTAGATGTGAACACTGTAATCGACAAATTAGATTTGGTAATAATAGATACTAGATGGCGTTAAATTGCCGTGGTAGGTTTTGAAACGTGCCTCGATTAGCATTAACTAACTAGCGAGATGTCGAGTCCACCTGCGGTGAGCAGCTCTGCCATTATTTGCATATTGCAGTTGCATTGACCTAGTGCATTTTACCGCCTAAGAAGTGCTCAAATACTGATTTCTGAGTTATTGATTTCCATGTTAAATTTTATTTCAATGTTGGGTATCGATTACCATATTGGATATTGATTTCCATGTTGGATATTGGTTTTAATGTTGGATATCGATTTTCATCTTAAGTACTGTTTTAAAATATTGGAAATGAATTATCATGTTGGATATCTTTTTATTTATTTTTTACTTTAGCTCCATATAGGAGGCTCCGTGGAAGGGCCTGCCATCTTTGAGGATGCCTGTGAGGTTCTTTTTAGTAAAGGAAGGCAAGAAAGCTCTGGAAAGGAAAAAGGTATGAGGATTTGTAAGAATCTTGAAATCAATGTTTCCAGGATTGATGACATATGAATCCATTCATCTCACTGCAGTGCTAGGCGATATTCCGAGAGAGTCCTGATGGAGAGTTCAAAAAATCTCCATCAACCAGTCACTCTCGATCGGACGGTCACACCCGAACAAACCTCACCCCACGAACCTGGGCAGTGGGCACCCCTACTAAGTCTCCAAACTGCGCGAATCTCTTTTAGCGACCTTTGGCAGAGGTGTTGATTATCCAATAATAAGTACCCATGTCGCCTCCCAAATTGTAAACTAATTTCTTATTTTAAAAAACCCACAGTAAACATCATTTGACACTTTTGTCACTGGCGATTAACGATACAAGCATTAATAAGACTAACCTACCTGAAATGCTAAAGTTGATTATTTAAATGCATCCATTGTTAGCTTTACGATTAGCTCGTAATGATAAATAAGTCGTAAATCAAATCGTAATTAGGTACCTACTGTGAAAAGGTGCAACTTCCAAATATCAATGGAAATAATGGAGGTACCAGTAATATAAGAAGAATATTGATTTTTAATATATGCATGCACATGGATGGTAGTTAGTTTCCCATGCTACGGTAGCTAGTTTTCCAAATATGTTAATAATTGTGAAAACTGATTCCATTTAAAAATGATCACCATCATGACGACGCTAAATCCCAATGGGGATGAGGAACCGGTTCTTTATCCAGAATTTCATTGAAAAAAGGGGCTGGCCACCGTGCTAGATAAATTCTTAATTAAAATAACCGGTTCCTCAAGGACTCAAAATATTTTGTCACTTTTTTCTAAAAATATATTTTGATAAACAATTCAAAAGGTAGTCGTAAGACGTCCAGTGGGCCGCTAGACGTCCATTGGGCTGCCCCAGACACAGTTTGGCGAGGCAACTCCAGAAACTGTGAGGAGAGGATGGGTCTACCATGGACGGAGGCCGAACAATCAGCACAAGACAGAGACGTTTGGAGAAGCCTTGTCAAGGGGAAGAAGATGATGATAATGATGATTTCAAAAGGAACCAGTTCCAGTAATAACCCCTCCGTGACAGCAAAGCATTGTAACCGGGACAGGAATATCGATTGACTACCCATAAATTAAAGTTCTTCACGTCTGCGTTACTTGGTTCCTTCGCCATTTGCCTCTAGTCAGTGATTCTATGTCCGGGAGAGTTGCAAATCTTAAGAATTTGGACTTTCAAAGGGATAAAGAAAGTTTTTTGGAAAAAAGAAAGCAAATTGAGGGATTTTGAGGAGGATTTAAAATGGTCATACATTTAGTTCAATGGCCAAATGTAGTTTGTCTGAAACGGTTTTTGTCTATGAAACATTATAAGTTGGTCAGAGGTTTTCCAACGTTTTCATAACTAATTTATGTCTATGAAGTTGCTCTCTGGTAGGAGTCGTGGAAAGTTACATAAGCCTAGCGATACTATTATTAAAAAAACTGGCACTATCTCTACATGCGTGTCATTGTTTTTCTTTGATCCCCCCCCCCCCCCCTCCACCACCGCTCACTGATAGTTATTGCGTCTGTTTTAACCCCGTATTTTGCACAGTTTTGAAGGTTGTTAGAACTGGGGAGGTTCATTATATCTGGGGAGTTTTGGCAAAAAAGCTGGAGAGATTTGCTTTTTCGGCATAGCATCACTGCTTCCAACCCTCCGTCCTTCCCATCCTGCTCAAATCTTCCACCACGCAGTCTATCCACTTCTTCCTAGATCTGTTTCTAGGTCCCTTCCACCTTTCACTGGGGCAACGTCTACAAGATCTTGCCTTAACGTTTTATATTTTTTGCTGAAAAAATTTTTTTTTCTTGTAGAATCTTAATTGATTTATAAGTATCATCGATGTAAAAAAACTTTTCCAAAAAGCAACTACAAATACAACCTTTGAGCTAAAAAGCTTCTTATCCTATGGTACTAAACTCCACAACTCATTAAAAATAACAACATTATAAAATTTTAATATGAAATAAAAAGCTGGATACAAAACATAGGGAGATCAGAAATAGAAAATATACCTACTAACACCAAATACAGACTAAAACCGATACCATTCAACTGCACTGCACACATTTATGATTATTTCAGAAAGAAACCTAAATAATATATTTATAATAACTTCATATTATTCAACTAAATTTTTGTAATATGAAAATGAAATCATCAGCAGTGGACATGCCAGTTATTATTATCTTTATTTGTTTCAAAAGATAATAAACATATATTATAACATATTAAAAAAATTGTAATCATATTGCAAAGATTACGTAGAAAAATAAAAAGCGTGCAAATGAAATTTACTATGGCTATAGCCCACATTATAAAACAAATATCATTATTTCCTCACACGTTCTCCTGGCCAATTTTAACGTCACCCATCGATTGAAAGAACTAATTATATTTTCGTGTTTCCTTGGTTCTCTCTGGTCCTCTTTTGGCAAACATAATATCTATACAGCTTTACACACTAATAATATCGAGTGGCATAAGCAAACCTGAACCACCACCAACTCCTCCCACCACAATCACTCCGTGTTTTGCATCTTGGCGCGTGCACGTGAAAGAATAAGATCGTGGCCAGATGAGAGGAGAGAAGCCGGAGGCGGAAGGAGGAAAGAGGAGAAGAGGAAAGGTAAGAGATTGAAGATAGTGCTGTACCAAATGTGTGGGTGTTGGCGCGTGCTCTGCCATGACCCAAACACCTGGCCAGTTAGTGGAAGAAGGGATCATCGAAGTTAGATGTAGCGTCCACCATTTCGGAAAATCAGAAAACTGATAATTTTTTAAACGACTTCGAAAAGGAGGAGGTTCTCAATTCGACTGTATTTTTTTATGTTTGTAAGGTACCCGGCCCGACGTGTTCACTTGACAGCTCCCCTCCCGCCGTGGCCCCGCTCTCGCCTCGTAAAGTCGCGCGTGCGACACAAACAGATCTCACCTATAACAATGTATTTAGTTACAAACCTACCTTGGCTGACACCGACTCCAAAAATAAAAATCGTACCTACATATTGATGAGTAGAAAAAGTAAGTTGATTATTAAGTTGTAGAAGAATATGAAATTATATTTTTACTTTTTAGTGCATTTTTTGAAGTCGTTTTTTTGTTTTGTTAAATTTTTTGTCAATATATTGTTGTTTTCATCTCATTATCACTAATCTACTAATTATTCCACATCTTGCCTCAGATGATGCAATACAATGTTTATTACTTTGAGCTCTTTATCACTGGATTATCTCCATTTAAAGAAAATGTTTAGATATCGTCATATTAATTGATTACCTCGATCCCGATGAAAATTTCAAGTGTGACTGAGTGAAATTTACTTGACAATCTGCTATATACCAGTATATTTTTGCTCTTGAACATTGGAACATCTCATACTTTCACAGGGGTGATGAATGATGAATATTACCATACAAGGTATTTAGTTATTTCGATTCCATTTAAAATTTCCGGTGTAAATTGCAAGCTTATCTACTTGTAATCTGTTTTTGCTTTTGTTTTGTCAATAATAGTAGGTACCTACGTAGCTACCTACCTATCTTCCAAAGTAGAATCAAGTATTTCGCAAAATACCTATCTATGATTAAATCAATGATTTGATATATTCATTTTAATATTAATCATGTACACTAACAAAAAAAAAATATCTGTCCTCTTACATCTTATTTTTAAACGACTTAAAAAGGAGGAGGTTCTCAATTTGACTGTATTTTTTATTTTTATTTTTTATGTTTGTTACCTCAGAACTTTCGACTGGGTGAACTGATATTGATGATTCTTTTTTATTTGAAAGCTGGTGCTTCCCGGGTGGTCCCATTTCAATTTGGTCCAGTTCTGACAATGGCATCCATGAGAAAACCATACAAGTCCTAAATTTACATTAAGCATGTGCGCGACAAATGGACGAATAACTCAATACCACGCCAACCGATTTCGATGATTCTTTTTTATTGGAAAGGATGTACTTCAAGGGTGGTTTGATGAGAGTTTGGTTAGGTTCTGATTATGGGATCCATGACAAAAGTAACCGAATCTTTTGTAGGCTATCCGGATCTTTGAGTAGTTTAGTAGGTCTACCCATATTCAGACAAATTAGTTAGTGTACTTCAGATTCACTAAAAATAAAAAAAACAAAAATTTTAACAAAACATAAGAACGACTTCAAAAAATGCACCAAAAAGTAAAAAACAATTTTGTATTCTTCTACAACTTAATAATCAACTTACTTTTTCTACTCATCAATATGTAGGTACGATTGTTATTTTTGGAGTCGGTGTCAGCCAAGGTACCCGGCCCGGCGTGTGCAAGCACATCTCACCTATAACTATGTAGGTATGTAGTTACAATCCTAATCCTAAAACGTAAGAAATAAGAAATATTGATTGTTTAAAATGCCTGATGTGTCAGCCTGGTTTTCCTGCACTCCTGGTGTGATAGCTTGGAACTAAAACGAGATCCAGCGATAGATCCAATATGTAGTTTGAAATGTCACAGCATTACCTGTCAGATCATACAATCTCTCTGGATTACTTAACTCTTAACTGTACCTCTGGGCCTGGGCTAATTCTGTCATGGCTTATTATGTTGGGACTCTGGCGTACGACTGCGTTTGTTTTTTTGTCATTTCTAAAGGTTAATCCAAAGAGTTGCTTCGGACTAAGTAACATTATAATGGAGATAATTAAATAGTTAGAATTAATGTCACCATCCATCGGTTCAACGTGCTGTAAATCAATGGGAGGCGTATTTTATTTTTGAAAGATAATGAAAGAACACACTTTGAAATATGTCTTTGAAGGCTTGAAGCATCCTGGAGATACGAGATATTTCTTACGGTTCCATGCCAACTCAGAAACACCTCAGAAAGGTCATTAAAAGCTATGAAAAATGATTTTAAAATAGCCGGTAACCCTAAGCTAACTTAACCTATTTAAACATTTTTTTTAATAATTACTTTATCATAACTCTTAATTACCTTTCTGAGGTGCTTCTGAGTTGGTTTCATTCTGAATTGTCCGGTCACCATTTCCTACAAATTGATTGACACATTGAAACAAAGTTAACTATATAAAAATAAATTGGTGCTCAATTATTACAGTTAATATTCCTTTTTTTAATGATGTAAAACCTCAAATTGTAATATTTTAATTAAATAAAGACAATATTAGCGAAACTCCATTGACAACCTGATGGTGTCAGGTCCTAGAGGTGACCGTATGTTTTATGGATTTTTTTTATTTTCAGATTGTAGAGTTTCGCTAATATTGTCTAGCGAATTAATAAAAAGTTAAAATGCCTTTGAAAAAAATGTTTCCAAGCTTTCTCGGGACCATTGTTATCAATCGAAAACTTTCTCAGAATTATATAATTTTGTTATTTAAAAACTACCTGTTTTTTTTTTAAATATTTTATTATCTAAATGCAATTTTATATATCCTTAAATAATTTTTATATTTAATTTTATATAACTATTTTTATGAGATTTTTTAAGCAAATAATAACCTCTACTTTCAAATTCTTTGTCTTTGTTATAATTTGTTCTTATTTGTCTATACTTGTTTTTCATTTATTTTTTTAAATTTACATTCTGATGAAGATAACGTTGTTATTGAAACATATTGACATTGATAATTATATAGTGGTTTAAACAAAGTGATTTGATTTTCAATATATTAAATCATTCATTTTATTTTTTGGGTATCATGCCATGCTGTGCAACGTTATTCTTTAGCCAATGTTTTCGACAGCATAACAGTAAATCACACATTTTTTAAATTCAAACTATCCCCAACCGAATATTCATATTTTCAAAAAACATTATCTACTATTTATATTATTTGTATTTTCTATCAATTGCATTAAATTATTACTACGAAAAAAATTCGCGCAATTTGTTAACTACTACAAATATTAATTTTGTTTTTATTTAGAATCTACCCATTCTGTAATTATTAAGAAAACTTTGTATGTTTGGAAAATAATTTAGAAAATTTGATTGATTACAAAAATCTTTGAAAATGGGTCGTTTTTTCTGATAACTGCGTAGTTTGAAAATCGACATTAATTTGGTTTCATTTTGTGTTTGTCCGGTCATCCTTGGGTCATCCACCATTTTTTCCACAAGTCCTTCATTTTAAATTTTTAGGACCAAACTAATTTCGCCCGAGGGGTGCTTCTTTGGTTTCTCCACATACTCAACAATCACCATATAATATTTATGCTACATAATAGTATGTTATTATTTGTTTTTATATCGTCTTCTGACAAGCATAGGCAAGTAAATTCTTTAGTATCGGCCATCAAAAGTCACATTAAACTGCAGTCAAGCATCGTGCAATAATAAACCATCATTATTAATATAAGATTATTAAACTTTAGATCCTTTTCTCAGCAATGATTTGCAGAAAAGATGAGTACCTCTTTCATTACACCAAGTAACTTCGCAAGCCTTGTGTTCGCTCTGCGCTCCTGGCGTCCGAGGCAGTCCCTGACAAACAATATTTGAAATCAATGGGGAATTTCCACAAACGAAGGATTCTGTTGAAAATGTACGGAATATTTAAAGATCATTTTTCTGATTTTAATCATTCCACTAAAAATGTTTGTTTTTTTTTATGTTTTCATTCAATATTATTGATTTTTAAATCGATCTTAAACTGACAAAATCAAAACGGCCCGTGGTTGGCAAATCGGATTGTAAGTGTACCTAAATAGGTACACATAGGTAGAAACTTTGACTCGCTGTAGAAAATGTATTCGTCAACATAACAATAAAATGAAAATGCTTCAATTATCGTAAAAAACGCGGAAATACCCCATTATGACTATAATTAATAATTACATATTCGGATATTTTCATCAATGTAAAATATTCTTAGGGGGGGTTGTGTCAGAAAATTTGAACAATTCATCATATTTCAAAGTTAATTTTCAAGTTCTGTGAATGCCCTACTCAAGTTCTGTTATTATGTAAGTAAGGGCCGGTTGCTCCACAAACTTAAAATACTAATAGAATTTAGGTTCCGCGCGTTTTCATTCCGCGACAAAATATCCCCGACAAAATATCCTACGGACAAAACATCCCCAACAAAATATGTACTAAAACCTAACCTAACATGACAAAAAAATGGGACAAAAATATTACAGAAATCCTGTAAAGACAATAAATTATTGTGTTATTTTGGTTCCATTTTAGTATTTTTGAACAATAATTATTGCCTTTACAGGATTTCTGTTTCATTTTTGTCCCATTACACTATTTTTTAACAATAATTCATTGGCTTTACAGGATGTCTGTATTATTTTCGTCCCATTTTTTGTTAGGTTAGGTTAGTTTAGGTTAGGTTAGATTAAGTTAGGTTAGGTTAGGTTTTAGTAGATATTTTGTCGGTGGATATTTTGTCTGGGATAAAAACGAGTATTACCGGAACTTTCACCGAACCCGAAAATTAACTTCATCAATTGAAGAATTGTTCAAATTCTCCAAAACAACCAGTCCTTAGTGTCGTCCTGATGTAAGACCACCATTCAGAATTGAAGCGTTGCTTGAGATGGCTGTAGCCATGTTTGGTGACCAAGTTTGAACAGCCATCTAATTCCTGCCCATTTCCTTCCCCTTCCCCACTACCTACGGCCTCACAATAGAACCCAATGTGGGAGCATTTGGGACACATGTGAGGTATTCGTATTTAAAAACAAATCAACTGCTGCATGATACTATTAAACTTATTCGTATTTGTCTGGTTCGTACGTCGCACGCCTCTCCAAGTATGGACAAAGCTACTGGAGTGTTGCCAGCATTTAAAGCGACGTTTACAAATGATCTCCCATGTGAGGTTATGATTGATGAAGAAAGCTGCCTCTTTTCGTCGTTTATATTGTTATGTGAACACGACGGTATTATAATATATATGCCACTGTCTAACATTATACGTTCATTAGAGTTAACTAAGAGTAGATAAGCCATCGGGAAATATTAAATTGATCGATTGAAGTATACAAAAATTATACAAAATATACTTACCACAGTTTTGCAAAATGCAAACAATATCTTGATAATATATGTTGTAAGCACGGAGGCATAAATACATTCAAGGGTGATACTTGTATCTTTCCCTCCGGAACGATGCCTGAATAGGTACACATAGGTAGGTTTACCAATTAGAAAATTGAAAAGTCCTGGCAAAAAGCCTGACAGTTCAAAAAAAGTCCGAACATTTTAATCACGTATTGCACGTACGCACTTCATAACGGTATGGACGGGTCGCGGAGTATTTGGGAAATTAATAAAGATTAAAGACTTATTTCATATTACTTATATTCCATTTAAACCAAAAAATCCCGACAAATTAAAGGGCCGGACAAAGTCCGGACAAAAGGCCAGAAGTCCGGACATGTCCGGATTAATCCGGACGGATGGTAACCCTACACATAGGTAGCCACTGTGTAAATATTACTTAAAAACTAACGATTATGATAATTAATAACGATCACCATAACACTGGCATGTAACTATGTAACCATCAAAGCAATAAATAAAGAAAAAATTTAAAAAATTAAACCTTCAGAAAACTATAGTAGACAAGGGTGGGGAGGCCACGAGGCTCCGCACAAAGAGGAGACTGATAGACTACGAAGCACCGCACAAAGAGGAGACCGAATAGTTTATTTCATTCTCTCGCAGGCTAAATTTTTTATTTTTTTTTATTTATTTATTTTCATAAAAACTTTATTAGTTTAACAACGGTTATTTGTTTGTTTTTTGGCTACCACACTAGGCTAATGCCCATGTTTTGGTAGTCGTACATTTAATATTTTAAATACGATTTAATAAATACTGTTTTATTAAAACAGATGATTAAACATAATAAATATCAATTAAGAAATATTTAAAAGTTAGTGAAAAATAAAGAGAAAAAAAAAATCATATTTTAAAGAAAGGTAGAAATAAAAATGAAAATTCAAATTTTGAAATACGTAAACTATAAATCCTATAGATGTATTTTTTTTCTCTTTTCAGTGTTGCTTTTTCGTTTCATAGAGTTTCAAATCACAACGGTGCTAAAGAAGTTTTCATTTAAAAAAAATGGTTTCCTAATTTTCTATTTGCTCGGACCGTATTTCAAATACGATACTGGTTCTGAGAGTGGAAGATGCTTATTCAGAATTGAAACGTTGCTTGAAATGGCTTTAACCGTGTTTGGTGACAAGTGACCAGTTGAATAGCCAGGTACTTCCCATCTCCTTCCCCTCCCACTACCTTCAGCCACACAGCATACCCGAATTTGAGATGCCACAGTCTTTCACATTAAAAAAGGAGCATTCCAATCAAAGATATTGAAATATAAGTAGATGTGCTATCTGCTGTTTTTACTATGTGGGTCTGCGCTTCCGGGTGTCGCCGATATTGTTTACCAATTAACAAATAAACTAAAAGAACAAATAATTAACGAATAAACCAAACGAACGTTAAACTAAATTAACCAATTCTTTCCTTTTCGTTATTTGTTTTTGGGGTGTTATGCCGTGTTGCGCTACCTCCTTCTTTAGCCAACGTTTCGGACATCGTTGCAGTGTCCATCATCAGGGCATCCGGTAGATGTGTGATCTCACCGGATCTGCCGGATCTGCCCTGATGATGGACACTGCAACGATGTCCGAAACGTTGGCTAAAGAAGGAGGTAGCGCAACACGGCATAACACCCCAAAAACAAATAACGAAAATGCTTTTGGCCGTGAAAATCTTAAAACTTATCGAATTCTTTCCTTATTCAAAATATATTGTTAACCAATATTAATGCACATTTTCAAAAAAATCAACGAAATGAACCAATTCTTTTTGTATGAAAACTACGCTAATTAGCGCGTAGTCCGGCGACAGTTGCGCGGACACCATAGCATATCTCTTCTGTATTTGAATATCTTTGATTCCAATCAACAAAGTGAGCATTCAACAATAGTAGGCATCATTGAAATCTTCTCATATCATCTGCTAACGAGAAATGAACTTATTGTTAAATTTACTGAATTTCTGTAAAAATTTACGTCAGCTACCCGATTTTATAAAGCGGGTGTTGAAGATGAAGTCTAGTCTTCATACTAACCAAGCCGATCAATGTAGAATGATTTTAATACTAGAAAAGGAGTTCTTGTATTACCCTATATCGATGATCGACATTTAACAACGCGCCGTGTACGAAATCTGTTCTTGATTGGCTTTTGTACTGGATTTGAAACGTTTTGACAGTGATACAATGTACCTAACAAACGCCAAATTGCCTGAAGAATACTTCTGTTTGAATAATCTTCTAATATATAAAATTCTCGTGTCACGGTGTTTGTTGCCATACTCCTCCGAAACGGCTGGACCAATTTTGATGAAATTTTGTGTGCTTATCTGGTAGGTCTGAGAATCGACCAACATCTATTTTTCATACCCATAACAGTAAAGGGTGTTCCACTCCGAAGAAAATTATTTTCCCCATACATTTTGTATGGAACCAATTATCCTATTTTGAAAGAACTGCAGCAATATTGTAAGGGGTATAATATTGAACTGTGAACCGGGGAGGGGAAAGGGGGGGGAGGGGGTGGGGGAAGGGGGGAGGGGAAGGGGAGGGGGGAGGGGAGGGGGAGGGGGGAGGGGGGAGTGGGGAGGGGGGTGGGGGGAGGGGGAGAGGGGGAGGGGTGAGGGGGGGAGGGGGAGGGGGGAGGGGGAGGGGAGGGGAGGGGAGGGGATGGGGAGGGGGGAGGGGGGAGGGGGGAGGGGGAGGGGGGGTGGGGGGAGGGGGAGGGCGAGGGGGCGGGGGGAGGGGGGCGGGGGGGGGGGGGGGAGGGGGGGAGGGGGAGGGGGGACGAAGTTCGCCGGATCAGCTAGTCTAATATATAAAATTCTCGTGTCACGGTGTTTGTTACCATACTCCTCCGAAACGGCTGGACCAATTTTGATCAAATTTTGTGTGCTTATCTGGTAGGTCTGAGAATCGACCAACATCTATTTTTCATACCCCTAAAAGTAAAGGATGTTGCACTCCGAAGAAAATTATTTTCCCCATACATTTTGTATGGAACGAATTCTCCTATTTTGAAAGAACTGCAGCAATATTGTAAGGGGTATAATATTGAACTCTGAACCGGGTGAGGGGAGAGGGGGGAGGGGAGAGGGGGGAGGGGGAGGGGGGAAAGGAACTCAGGAAGGGGGGTTAGCGGGACGGGGGAAGGGGAGAAGTGGAGTGGGGAGAGGAAGAGGGAACGCGAGAGGGGAAAGGATACGCAGGGAGAAACAATTTAGATCAAGGTATGGTATACGCAGGGAGAAACAATTTAGATCAATTCAGCTAATAAGTTGACAACAGTTTTTGATTCTGAGGCTGTACGAAGTTCGCCGGATCAGCTAGTCATATATACAAATCTCGTGTCACGGTGTTTGTGGTCGCACTCCTCCGAAACGGCTTGACCGATTTTTATGAAATTTTTTATTTATATTTGGTAGGTATGAGACTAGGTTTTAAAGTATATTTCATACCGCTAGGTAATTAGGGTGTTCCTATTCAGAAAAAATCTATTTTTTGCAAAAAAATTTTTGACATAAAAAAAATACCTATAACCCAAATTTTCGTCTTCCTACCCCCACCTTCCCATTTTTTAATCGCGATTTTAGTATTTTTGTACGAACAAATTTAACCGTCGTTCGTATTTTAACAGAACGAAATTATTTATGTTGTTGAATGACAGATGGCGCTACTTCCGCATCATCAAATTTTCATCTACACGTAGAAATAATTTATATGGCTGAACAACGTTTTTCCGGGTCGGCAAGTATAATATAAAAACCATATCCATAATGAATATTTTTCGAGTGGTATCAATGACCCCTGCCATCTCTCCATCCCCCAATCATCTCCTCTAGCGGTAGATTCACATAATATGCATTTCGTTCGAATTTAGAAAATGGCCGTTAAATTTAAAATATGCGTACAGTTTTACTTTTCTCAATTTGGAGGCGGGTGTTTATTTGACAACCAACACCTCTGCCTTAGGTCACCCCAGGTGGTTCGCCACGTTTGGTTAAGTCACCAAACAGGGATGCCCGGGCTCATGGTGTGAGGTTTATTCAGGTCTTGCAATGGATTGCAGGATGCGTCTGCCCACCAATAGAAAGGACGGTTGAACGAAACCCTTTGACCCTTCCAGTCGGACTCTGTCGACACATCGCCTTGCACCCCAGTGGGAAGAATGGATTCATACATCCATCACTCCTCGACACACATATAATGGTGAGCTCTGGCGTTATAAAATTTGTAGATATAAATGAAAATGTATGTATTTCATATATTTTAGTGGCAGGGATGAAAGGCAGCGGGAAGGGGAACCGGGGAAGTGGGGTTCGCGGATATGGAAGAGACGAGGGAGAGGGAAGGCGGAAGGGAACGGGAACGCACGGGAAAGGATATGCAGGGAGAATCAATTTATTTCTTTGAATGACCTTGCAACGCATGCCGGTGCAAACTAGTAATGAAATAAAAACAAATAACATATTAAAGCCCATCTGGGCATGAAACACTAATTATTAAATAAATACAAGAATCTACGAGGAGAAATATTAAAATTTAAGTGGTATTTCCACCCCGGTTAGCAAAGCGTATATACTTATTTACATAAATTTGGTTAAAATTTAATGACGAAATAGATTTTATCTAGGCCTGCAATAATATTCCTTTAATGGGCTTGTAGCGTTAGGTGATGGCAGTAAATTTTTAAGGCAATCTGGATGGATTTATTGATCATTCGAAATTAGGATTGGGAAATAACGAACCATTAATTTGTTATTGCGCTCTGTCCGTATCAAATATGATTCATTATTATTTATGTATTACACGAACATAAAATAATCACACTATTTAAAATCTGCTTTGATTAAATACCTATTCAAAATGAAAATGGAATAAAAATGGCCGATGAAAGACGTCGAAAAATCTGACGTTCACGGATTATTTGCGTATTTTTATGTTTATTTTGAAATTACAACTCTCATGCCCTTTCTAAAAACTTTATTTCTTTATTAGTGAGGATCGTGACCATTCCAATTTCCAGGGAGACAAAGTTTTTCCACTCCTCGCGGTCCCGCACCACGCATTGAGACTTGGTCACTCCAGCTCTTTGGTGACCTTCCTCTGCTTCTCCTGCCTTCCAGTGACTATGAATTTCTCCAAGTTGGAGTCCTTAGTGTAGCGAGCAACGAGTTCAAAGGATCTAAAAACCTTCCTCTTGTTTTAAGGGCCAAGTGTGTAAAGTTTCATCAATTTTGGAATTAAACAGCAAATTTGTAAAAAAAACAAAGCCACCCCGCCCACCATTGACACTTCCATATATTTACGGGGTATTACGGAACGTACTTGACTTACTTTAGCCAGTGATTCCTGACAGTATTTGAAGTAAAAAATGTGAAAGAAATTTTGGTATGCGATAACTTTTTTGATTTTTTTCTCAATTTTTTTTCTTCAAAACCAAACAAAAAATCTTTCTTTCCCGTATCATCACTGGTCACTCAGCCGAGTAACCGCCTAACCCCACCCGTCTAATACCTACTGATATTTTATGTTTTTACATTTTTGACTGCAAATAATGTCAGGAATGAATAAAGTAAGCCAAGTAAGTTCTGTAATCCCATCAGTAGATAAATTTAATACAGAACAGCAGTTTAGATAGGTACCTACCATTGGCGGTCCGTGAGTTTTCAGTGAGTTAGTTAATGATGTAGCTGAAAATTTGCTGCTTTTTCAAAATCTCATATTTTGTATGAAGATCTTCAAAAAATAAGTTAAAATTTTGAAAAAAACTAAATTAATTTTCAGCTACAACAACATCAATAACGTCGTATTTTTCAATCTTAGCACTCTAGCTCGCTGAAAACTCACGGACCGCCACTGGTACCTTCTACATACGCGACTGTAGAATTTCGAAAGCATGACATTTAGAACCGAAGATGGCAGGATATCCGAAAGCTGTTAAGAAGAAGAAGAAGTGCGTATCTCGAGAATGGTGAACATGAAGGTCAGGGTGAATCCATTTACCCTGGTTCCAACTTGGGCTTGCATTTTTCCCGAAACAAGTGGTTTCTTATTTGAACATACAGATCCTCACTCCGTGTTAATGACCATATTCAGAATCATAGAAATGGCTTTGATCGTGTTTGGTGACCAAATATGAATTGTCAAATATATCCCAAACACCCTCTTCCTTACTTCAACGCAGATAGTTGGGATCAGAAGGGAATCTTGTGCTATTCACATAAAATAAAATAAAAAATTGAAAGTAAGCAGTTTTTGCTAAATTGTTGATAGATTAGTTCAAAATCTTAGCTGGTTCGTCTAGCTTTTGTACCCCCTTGATTCTTCCAGTAGTGGCACGCTTCAACAAATAAAATCGAGGTCCCCATTAACAAAACCGCGTCATAAAGCAGTTTGATTAGTTGATAATAATTATTAACATGTCAGAAAATCGAATTAATCGCACTGAAACCGTCTCAAGGACTTTCAATCCTTTGTTGCGGTTTAAAGGTTTTCAATTTGACCGCAGGACTCGAACAACCAAACAACAGTTAGTCGGCTACCGTTGCAACAACCAACAACGTAATAATTTGTTGTCAATATGGATTGCCTTTCCAATGTCGGTTGACATTATGCAGCACTCGGGTCAAGAGTTATCAAAATTTACGATCAATAAACTGAATTATATTATCCGGTTTATACTAGTTTAATTGAAAACGTAAATTTATTATTGAGTTGGGTGCTTTAACTCGTCAGCACTACTTCGATTAATTATGAGCAACGTAATTAATATTTGAATGTACCACAAACAAATAATACGCAAAAATATTGCGACATAATAATTTTACGACAAAACAATGTGATTAAAATAACATTGAAAGCAGTTATTCACGAATGACAAAGGGATTCGAAGGAATTAGATTTTCAGGGACGTATTTAAGAGAAAAACATCTGATGCTTAGATTATGTGGACATCAATATCATAATAATCTCGCATGCATCAACAAGATACATAAACAATGGGAACAAGAATGAATAATGATTGTGATTTTATCGAATGGACCAAATTATCATAAACATCCTAAATAATATTAATTTATTATGTGCAAACCAATATTTGTTATTTTTAAAAGAAACATGTCGCGTAATAACAGATACGTATTTCTTGTGCTAAAGCGGGAGCAAGCCACATTTTAGACAGCGGCACACAATATTTACCTTAATGTCGTTATAGAATCAATTGCCAATAATGTATCAATTCTTCACTAGGATGATGCTGAAAGTAGTGCCGTAAGGACACTTTTTACTCCGCAGAAGGAAGCCAGGTTTTAGAATTCAGGTAGGTAAGTGTTTGCTGTTATAATCTAATAAATTTACTCAAAACAATCTTCGAAAAATCGCTCTTCGAACTGGCAAACACTTTTTTTCACTGTTTTCTGTTGTTTTTCGTCTTTACAGGGGAAATGCAGATGAGCTTCAAATAATAATCCGGCGAACATAACATGTTTGTAGCAATCCGGTCTGCACCAGCGCAGCGGCTTGACGGGATTGGAAACACGTCGAAGTGCATTAAATTTGGTTCAAGGTTTTGGTTCATCGGAGCATGTATAACTCTTTTGATTGATTGCTCTACTAAACTCTGAGGTTTAAGGCGTGAGATGGCGTTCGATTGTTTTCCGTGTGATTCTGGAACACAGAAAAATACTATTAGTTTGGAAAAACCTGACAGACAAAAAACAACGTGCTTCACGCTCTTATTGTAAAAGGAATCATGACAATTTAAGTTTGATATTTTAGTTAATCCCAATAAAATGTCATCTAATTAGTTAGAAGGGGATGTTTACTCTAATATGAGAATGTTATTTAATATGTATATGTATGGTGAACACATATGGCGTAAAGTTTTTGATGGGTGGAAAGGTAAAATCAATATTAGTGGATGTGCAGATGACATTATCGCCTCTTCTGAAGAAGAAATGAATCACGTCCTTGCTAAAATAGAGGAAGAAAGCTGTAATCTAGACCTATACTACTGGTCGACAACGCAAACACAAAACTAACGGTGTTCGACAGGGCAAAAGCCTTTGTAAGAACTCTCAGAGACTTAAAATTGGCGAACGACTTCATAAACCTAGGCTCATTTAGGAAGTTGTGAAAAAGAAATGAAAAGAAGGTTTTGCCTGACAAAAATGCCATGAGTAAAATTCAAAGGATATGAAGTGACGGAGGTATAACGAAGACCACCAAGATGATACACGTCCGGGCGCTGATTTTCCCCATATTTCTATACGGCGTGGAAAACGGACATGGGCCGGCGAAAGAAAGACGACCTCAGACGCCCAAATGTGTCCATACTGAAAGAGCTAGGCATCGACAGCGGGCTTTCAACAATTTGCCTACAACATATTTAAGATACTTTGGACAAGTCACTCGCCAAACTGACCAAAGGGCTCCAACCTGGAGAAACTCATAGTCACTGGCAAAGTGCAAGATCACCGATGCGCTGGAGTGTGCAAAACTGATTTGCTTAGGTGTTCGCAGCTCTCCACGTGACGCAAAACGCGAGGAGTGGAGGAATCTGGAGTAAGCTGGAGTATGCTAGTGGTGTGTGGACTCCGCACCAAGCTAAATATATTAATATGCTGGAACAAATCCAGAAAAAGTTCCTTAGGTATGTCTATATGCGGATGCATGGAACGTATCCGAGATTCATGCACCATATGGAATTAAGTGAGGTAACAAATAGATTTAACTTCCAATTTGTATCTGGAAATTCTTAGTTTTAACATAATTCATGACAGCCCATTCCTCTTAATGAATGACTATGAATGTTATGACTTATAATGTTTTTGCATTAAGATTTTTTGTAAAATAATCATCTTCCTAGGTGTTAAGACTGTCAAAATGAGAAAATTGTACCGTAATTGGATAATAATTTGTCGTACAAGTAAAAAAAATAATAATAAAAATAAATAAATAAAAAATAAATAAAAAAACCTTGACCACCATGGAAATTTTAATAGGGTCCTGATCCTCAGCATTGATTAACCGAAATAATAAGAAGAAGTGCGAATGCTTAACCGTGTAAGTGTGATTATCATAATATAGTTATCTGATAAATTAAAAGAAAAACTACAAACTGGCCAAATGATGTCGTTCTAATGCTCGTACATGCGCGAATATGAACGCGTGCGAGCCAAGAATGGGAAAGGAACGAAAAAATGCCGCATGCTGTTGCTTTATTTATTTCGCATAATTCTTCGGTCGTCCGCGGAAATATCTACGGGTTTATGTACAGCATTAGATTAACATGAAACATCGCACGCTGTGATACGAGTATATATAGTAGTTGTATATTATATACACATTATATACTATAAAGTAAATTTAAAGTGCAATTTGTTTTACAGATTTTATCTCATGATCCGATAAAAAGAAATGACAAACCATAATTACCTATTTATTGCACAATACTTTAGCATTGAACTTTTGCACGTTACAATGAGTATCGCATAAGATCGTGTCCAATTTAGCTAAATTAAATTTAATAGTCTCAAATGCATGCAGCATAATATAACAAAGCGATAAGGCAGTGACGTAATAAATCTATAGTAGTTACGGCTCACCTAGGTATAGGTATAATATTACATTTTGTTGTGTGTAATAGATGTATGCACTAATGCACCAACAAATGTTGATGTGTAGGTTTGTGTGTGTAAAGCCATAATAACAGACGCAGTATGTATCTGAATGCGTTTGCGTTGCAAGTTGAATGCAGCACAAACTTTGTCTGAGTCGGGGTTATCAACGATAATATCTTAATACTTTTTAAGTCTCATTTTAATTTTATTTTTTTATTTTTTTTGTCAGATATTTTTCTTTATATAAATCTTAAAAATCTGAGAAATCTCTTATTTTCATGTATTTATTTTCTAACGATATTTTCCATCGACCAATGTTTTTCGCCTCGCCTGAAAGCTTCTTGTGTTAGAGCGGGTTGTTTCACAGAATTCGAACAATTCATCAAATTTCAAAGTTAATTTTCAAGTTCTGTGAATGTTCTATTTTGTTATTATTTTAGTTAATTGAAATAACAGGCCGATCTATATGTATATAAATCACGTGTCACAGTATTTGTGGAAGCACTCCTCCGAAACGGCTTGACCGATTTTTATGAATTTTGATTTAGCAGGGGTGCCCGGGTTCATGGGGTGAGGTTTGTCTAGGTCTTGGAGGCGGATGACCAGGACATACTGAACCCCAGATTCCTACCCACCCCTTAAACCCTTTTCCTTCCCAGAACTCTCTTCTCCTTCCTTTCCTTAAAAAAAACCCTCCACACAGCACCCCCAAAGATGTCATAGGCCCTGAGGGAAATTATTTTCTTCAGGGCCTCCTGTGTGGAGCTCATATAAAAAAAAATATAAAAAAACTACACCTTTCTCATAAACGATGCATTTTCAGTGGAGGCTGATTTATTACTTGGCTTTTAAAAGTATGTATTCTATTAATCTGCTTTTTGTTTGTTTTATTAATTTAATTATTAAAAATTTACACGCACAGCCCTGCTCGCAGCACCAGGCTGCTGTATGTTTTGATAGGAAAATCGTTGACTCCGAGACCTTGGTCTGCCGCAGCTGTGACGCGACTATACTTATATTTACCCACCAACACTTGTATCTGTACCCGGTTATATATTATCCTATACTGTGCATATTGTAAACTGCTATACATATGCACTGCCTACTGCACAGTGCACTATAGGTACATTATGCCATTACCCGCCGCTGCATTTCGTTAGCTGACGATGCAGCTTTATGGGGAATTGACTGATGCAATCGTGGAACACTGCAAATAGTGGCTTTATGTACGTTCATAAATAATATACCTACACCATCTATATGATAATTACATCCATATTGTTGAGCGGGTTACGAATATAACGACAAATTATTCGAGATTTCCCGGAGAGTTTTTTACAAAATCATATCTACAAATAAACGGCGACGTTTTTATTTCACGATAATGAGCTTTAGCATTACAAAAAAGCTTATAATGAATTCAGAATGATGTGTGAATTAATACTAAAACATATATTTTTTACCAAATTTATCAATAATCTATCGAATGGTGAAGTGAGGCATGATTAAATTTGCACTGCCTTTTCTCTCTGAAGTTATCATCAGGTAAACGCACTAATTTCATCTCGAAACGCCTTGCACATCAGGATCCAAGAAGCTTTGAAATGAGGGTTTAAATTTTAAATATCTTGTATCAATAGAGCTAGACAAGCCATATTAAAAATGGCCTGAGAGAAGTGGGAGGTCAGGTGAAGTGAAACTTCCTTAGCCCTGTTAGAGTGATTTGAAATTCGGATGAAACAGAAATGACGCACCACGGCATCTGCGAAGCATCAAACTGCGCTCAAGGCTCCTAGTCGTTGAGATATAAAACGGAAACGACGATTGGTCTGCGCTCATTCGCCGCTTTGTTTATTTACGCGTCCCATAGCGCAGCGGTATAGTGCGTCGCAAATCTCAGCGGCCAGAGAAATCCAGCGAACGGAGGTCCGAATCCTACGAAATCCAAAAAAATAAACATTTTTGTTTTTGTAAATCAATACAATCTTCGAACCATTTTGAAATAAACAGGCAAAAGAAAGCGACATCTATCGACTTTCCAGTTTCATCTCTATTGGCGTGCCCTGAGGAAAACAATTTCCCTCATAGCCTATGTCATCTTTGGGGATGCTGTGTTAATGTCCAATTTAGGAAAAGGAAGGTGGGAAAGTTCTGGGTAGGAAAGAGATATGACGGGTTGATAGGAATCTGGGGGTCAATATGTCCAGGAGTGACAGACGTATGAATTCATCCCTCCCACTGCAGTACAAGGCGAAGGATCGAGAGAGCCCGACTGGAGAAATAAAAATGCCTCCTTCAACCAGTCTCTGACGATCCGTGAACCGTGTGCCGCCAAGACCTGTGATGACCTATGACATACCCGCCTTCCAAATTGAAGCTCCACGCTCTACGTTTCTGATTTGGTTATTAAATTATGAAATTAATATTAATTGTAAAATGTGGTTGTAACTACTAACGACTAACAGTATTTACTGAACATGACCAAACCCAATGCTCTCTTTCCCGACATTACTAAAAAAGTAAGTATGTATATGTTTTGTCACTTGGGAATGATAAAAATTAAAGTAATCGGATATTGATGAATAACTCTTACATTATAAATAATAAGTAAGCGCTGACATCGTAAAACCACTTCTCGTAAATGTTTAGTTTTGAACATTCAATCCTTTATAATAAACACGCTTTGTCATAAACCGATAAAACAGAAGGATAATTGGCTAATCAATTGCCATTCACGGGTCTAGAATGATTCAATGTGGCCAAAATCTAATTGCTGTTGAAACCTTCGCGTAATAAACTCTAATAGGCTTTGTCCTAACCCGAGCTAGTAGTTGGCCATTTAGATAATGGTTATCAACAAGTACTTAGTTAGTAATTTATGGCATATGAAGTAATCGAAGTTGCGACCCAATACTCTATAAATGCTAAATATGTCTCCTCATTTTAAATGGGTCATACAAAGGACCTATCTTTTGGAATAGTATACACCAATATTAGATTTACTTTGATAGTGGTTAGAGCTTAGGGTAATTGCATGCATCAAGAATTTATTATTATTGCTATTATGAACGTGATTGGGATTGATTCTTGTCATGCCCTTGTATTTCACCAGTTGCTTTGTTTTAGCAATTAACCATTTATAATGATCGACTTAATAACAGTGTTTTAAATTTGATTGTTAACAATCAAGAAATATGTAATAAATACTAATGCTAGCGGGGAATTGGGATTTGAAAATAAGAATTAGGAAAGTTTAAAAATGAACAATATAAAGAAGAAACGCTTTGAGGAAGAAACGCTTTTGCTAAAAAAAAATTTTCCTATCTGCACACTTCGAATAATTTATTTATCTCTGGCTGAATCTGTTATAAGGTATGGAATAACAGATTGGGGATTTTCCTGTTAAACAAATATAGACCATGTTCAATCAGTTCAAAATTCATTGGTTAAATTACTAGCTGAAAAAAAAATTATTCAAAGAAAGGAATAATATTCCACACTTTTATCAGAGTCTCAAAATTCTTTCAGTGAGAGCAATTCTGTGGTACAAAAATTATATTTCAGTACATAAATAATCCTTTATACATAAACAGGCTGGAACACAACCACAATACTCGTTTTAACTTTAAGAGCGTTTAACCAGCCAGCGGACGAAAATCCACATTTCGTCGAAAGTTGTTCTTACGATCGTGCAGGGCGGTTACAATGAGAAAGATTAATTATTCTTCGTACCAGCTTTTTAAATTATGACTCAATATCAAATTTATTTCAATCCAAATTAGCTTTCATTTATACCTTCATCCAAAAATGCTGAAAGGCGTGATGATAAAACTTTTAAAATAATGTACTTTTTGTAATTATTTTTTGATTATAAGTATTTATCATTTTTCAATAATGTCTAAATTTAATAAGAATGTTAAAAAAATCTGAAATATTTTAGTTTGTAAGTGCGCAAATATATACACAAATGGACCAATTTTCGTCAAGAAACACATGTACGTACATATTTTTTAATGATTTTATTGAAACTAAAATTAAAATTCTAAAACATGCGTTTGCTAGATAATGTATTGATTTATTTTACTGCATGATTATATTATTTGAAATGGGTGTGGTATAATACAAAATCTTTTTTGAAAATTTAACAAATAAAAACAAATCTGCCAATCTGTAAGCGTGATGAGTAAGATCAAGAAAGGAACGCTCCGATGGTTTGGGCATGTAGAGCGAATGAACGAGGAAAGGAGTGTAAGGAGAATATATGAAGCAAATGTGAATGGTAGAAGAAGTCGAGGACGCCCAAGAAAGACATGGCACGACCAAGTGAATCAGATACTTGAGTCGGGCCATGTCAAGAGTCAGAATAATAGAAGAGAATGTATGAGACGTTGTATGAATGTAAACGAGGCAAGGAATGTGTGCCAAGACCGGGATGTTTGGCGGTCCGTCCTCTCTGCCTACCCCTGCGGGGAAACGGCGTGATGGTTAGTTAGTTAGTTAGTTAACAAATCTGCCAACGACCTACGGAATAACCTTATTATACTAAAAATTAAAAAAAATTCTAAAAATTTATTACATGCGCATGCTAGATAAAAGAACAATCCTACGAAATCCATTTATAATTTTTTGTGGAAAAGAGTCAATACGTCTAAAATCTGATTTGAAAATGACATATTTCTGGTTTTCTCTGGTAATGCCCTCTTAAAGAAGGACTAATTGTACCAAAGCAAACAAATAAATATGGACCAAGAACGTTAAATTACATGATTCCCAGTTGTTTAAACATGTTACCTGCTGAAATTAAAAACTGTGCCCAAAACAAACAATTGGTGAATTTACTGAAGACTTGGCTCACGGAAAGAATTAATTTGTATTAGCTTACAATGACATATTATTCAACGATATATTATTCTAAAATTGTTATTTATGTTTTCATAATTTTTCTTTTCACTATATTTCTTTAAAAGTTTTAATTTTATTTTATATAATTGTAAAAATGTAACTATTAACTCACTGTAATAAGATCTTTAACGTAAAGAACCCGTTAGACAAACTGCTAAAAAGTAGTTTATCGGGACTTTTTTGTCTTATATTTGTAAAGTGTATAAAATAAATAAATAAATACGTTTTGAAACCAGTGGTTAATCTTCATCAGGATAAGCATACACGTGAAGAAATCTTTGGTTTCGAAACAAGTAGATTATTTTGATTAAATAGAACAAAGTATTTTTAATAAAATGAAAACAATATTAGCGAAACTCTATCGAAAATCTGGAAACAGAAAAATCAGAAAAAGACGTGAGTTCGAATTCCAGATGTGCCCATATCTTTTTCTGAATTTTCTATTTTCAGATTTTCGATTGGGTTTTGCTAATATTGTCTTCATTTAATTAAATATTACAATTTGAGGTTTTACTCATAAAGTTAAAAATAAAAATAAATTATTTTTATTTTGATTAAATCAAAAAGACACCGCCCAGAGTAATTTTACAGCTATTTTTTTTACATTAGCTCCACACTGTCCACAATGTCATCTTTGGGGTTGCTGTGTGATGGGTCCATTTAGGGAAAGGAAGGAGAGAAAGTTCTGAGAAGGAAAGGGGTACGAGGGATGGGTAGATACTTAGGGACAATATGTCCAGGCGTGATGGACTTATGAATCCATCCCTCCCACAGCGATCCAAGGCGGCGGATCGAGAGAGTCCGGTCCAGTCCGTTCCCGCAGTAGGTAAGGGAATGTACCCATACTACGTGACCTGTTCAGAGGGGGGGGGTCTTTAAAATACCACGCTTGGTACAAATGAGCGGCGAGTTGCTTAGGTTTTTGGTCACCGGGGGGGGGGGATTAAAAATTGCAAAAAATTGGTCACGTAGTATGGGTACGTTCCCTAAGTTAGACAAACCTTGCCCAATGAACCAGGGCACTCCTGCTAAGTCGCTAATTTTGAGGTGACCTATGTTAGGTATTTGGGTTATGCAATGAATAGTACCCGCCTCCCAAATTGAAAATTGTTATTATTAAAGAAACTGAAATATTTATTCAGTTGGGAACGTGTATTTTTCGTTAAGTTGTGCACTGGCTGGAGGAAGCAATAGCGCCGTTCATAAGCCATCAAAAACGTTAAGCAGTTAAAACATCAAAATAAAGTGTATGAATCAAGTATTTAACACATTATTATCTGGGCCTTCCCACCATATTCTGCTATTTATTTGCGTAAAAGAAAATATCCATCTTTATATGCTCCACTATTTTTTAATTAATATTATATTTTTAAACATATTTATTAACTTACTTGGGAACAGCTCATGCGCTAGCCTCTCGATTTCTGGACGAAACAATTGAAGCTAAGAGTATGTGTCAAAACTGAGTAACGTGGCGTTCCATTCCCTCTGTCTACCACTGCAGAAAATTGGCTTAGTTGGTCAGCTGGTTAGTTATGTGCTAATTGAATTAAGCCAATTGAATTGTCAACAGGTGCTTATATTTCGGTTACATAATATACATTTTAAAATTTAAAATTTACATCTTATATCTACAAATTCAACATTTTTTCATACATATCAATATAAATATTTTTTTCCGATAACCAATTTTTCACTATATATTTAACCTTATTCATAGAATTACATTGCTTTAAAGTGTCAGGTAATAAATTAAATATCTTCGGTATAATGTATTCAAACGTTCTCTGTCCGTACTTATTGTTAAATTTCGGAACTATTAACCCGTCGCGTCGTTGCGCGTGAATCTAGTGCTGTATTTATGTTCTATTTTAATTCTAATTTTAAATTTTAATTCTAATTTCAATTTATGCTGCAGGGTAAATATATGTTGAATTATAATTTTGTGCCATAGTATTGCCTTAACAGGTAAAATTTTGGCACTCTGAAAAAGCAACGGTGTATTATGTCTCTGTTTGAAAATATTAGGACCGACTAATAATTTTGGTGACCCGACAATTCGTCCTGCGACAATTCATCCGGCGACAGTTCATCCTGCGACAGTTCATCCTGCCGACAGTTCATCCTGCCGACAGTTCATCCTGCCGACTGTTCATCCCGCCGACAATTCATCCGGTGTCAATTCATCCTGCCTGATCATTTAGAAGATTTTTATTAAGTAAGTATGCAAAGAGGATATACGGCCGTACAAAAAAAATCGATATACTTATATCTGAAGGCATCTTGAGTGGAAATCCGCTGTAAAAATATTTTTACTAAATAGGTTAGGTTAGGTTAGGTTGTACGGCCGTATATCCACTTTGCATACTTACTTGAAGAAAAAATCTTCTAAATGATCAGGCAGGATGAATTGTCGCCGGATGAATTGTCGGCGGGATGAACTGTCGGCAGGATGAACTGTCGGCAGGATGAACTGTCGGCCGGATGAACTGTCGCAGGATGAACTGTCGCCAGATGAATTGTCGCAGGATGAACTGTCATGGAACCAATAATTTTATAATTGCGTTTTGTACAACTTGGACTTGTTTCAGATTGGTTATAGTAGTAGTATTTCCTCATATTGTTAATCCATATCTTATAATAGTTTCTGCCAGTGACATATAAATTATTTTAAGTGTTTCAATTGACAGAAAAAAATTTAATGTGTACATTCTGCCAGCAATTGATCAGAGTCTTTTACAGAGTCTTTTACAGGTTTTTTAAATTTGTTAATCAGTAAAGTTTCATTAATGGATTTTTTAATCGTCTATCACTAAATATACTTTAGTGAAACGTATTATTATGTACCTATATGTTATACTTGTAGATCTATCTCTGTAGGTAATATAATTTTAGTAGTGGACAATCGCCCCGAGCAAGATCCAATCCATGGGGTAAATGACGATGTGGCCGTAATGACGAATGAAATTGTATTATCCCTTGTGGACATGTTACAATAATTATTATTCCCAATGTCGATTTCCGGTAATTATGTCATAATTTGAATTTGAATGCCTTCGTAATGAGATAGTAAATTATATTCAAATCTCTAATTAGGAGAATCGATCAGGTATTTAATGAAGTTATCTGCGATAATGGCCATTTTGTGATTAACAAAAAACACTAAAGTTCAAATAATGCAGATTTCTTCAGAGTTCTAACTTATTACCCCGCTTCAATCTGACTTGATTTCGTGAGTAGAGGTAGATATATATCGATCTTCCAGTTGATTAGTCAGACATCTCCAAATACTAAGTTTTGAGATAATGAGGAAATCGAAAGCTCACCATGAATCAAATATTATTTACACGTGTCTGTGTTTTACATAGGGCAATACCAGAGAAATCCAGAAATATGTAATTTTTAAATCAGATTTTAGACGTATTGACTCTTTTCCATAAAAAAAATTATAAATGGATTTCAAAAGATTGTTCTTCTATTTAGCATTCGCATGTTTAAAATTTTGAGAAAAAATGTTGATTTTTAGTATAATAACGTTATACCATAGGTCGTTGGCAGATTTGTTAAATTTTCAAAATAGATTTTGTATTATACCACACCCATTTCAAATCATGCAGTAAAATAAATCAATACATTATCTGGTAAACGTATGTTTCAGAATTTTAATTTTAGTTTAAATAAAATCATTAAAAAATATATACGTACGTGTATTTCTTGACGAAAATTGTTCCGTTTGTGTATTTATTTGCGCACTTACAAACTAACATATTTCTGATTTTTTTAACATTCTTATTTAACTTAGATATTATTGAAAAATGATAAATACTTATAATCAAAAAATAATTACAAAAAATACATTATTTTAATAATTTTATCATTACGCCTTTCAGCATTTTTGGATGTAGGTATAAATTAAAGCAAATTTGGAATGAAATAAAATGAATACTGAGTTATAATTTTAAAAAGCTGGTCCGGAGAATAATTAATCTTTCTCATTGTAACCGCCCTGCACGATCGTAAGAACAACTTTCGACGAAATGTGGATTTTCGGCCGCTTAATTCAACTCAAAATCGAATTTTTTTTCTCGAAATTTATGAAAATCTGTTGTAAATGTCGGTTTATTTATTCACTCGTAATAATTTTTTAGTTAAAAAAAACTAACACCATTATTAGGTATCTGTAATTTTTTAAATGTCTCACGGTAGAGTGGGTCAAAGAATTGTTCTGGTTGGCTTTCAAATAAAACTTAGCGAAATAATGTTTTTTTAAAGTTAGGATAGTAAAACGTATTTTAAAATTTGATGTCAGCTCCAGATAGGAACACAATACTGGCTTTCAGACGATTTTTTCCTTCTTTCGATGGAGCAATTTCAACCCCAAACAACCAGGGCAACACATACGGCACCACCCTAGATTTTTTAACATTATGTCAGAACATAGATCGCTCTCAGACTAAATAACAGCATTGTAACAAAAATCGCCTACGTAATCCTTGTTGACATTTGTAATATAGTATTTAATACCAAATGAGTGCAATCTAGCCCACGTTAATAAACCATTCACACCTGTTATAAGGCTACAACGATTTACGATAAATGTGAAATTGATTCAAGAGTCAATTGGTTGTGGCTGCGAAACCAGAGTCGGTAACTTACCGCTCCTAAGTTCATTTAAATAGGTATTGCGCAACAATAGATTTATTAGATATTAGTATAACCGTTCCTTTGCCTGCACCTGAGATCTTTAGATAGTTAACTCAAACTTACCTGTTTGCATTGAACGCTCAGCAGTTACTGGTTGTTTGTATTCATTTAGCACGGTAAAGCAAACTATAATCTGTTCACTCAGAAAACATGCTTTTCTAAATAATCAAAATATAATTTTACTACACGTTATTTCCAAATTTTTTTAAACTACCTATATATACATAATATAATAACATTATGTATGTACTCACACCTAGTCCCTTTTACGTATACGACCAAACTATTTAAATTACGTCTAAATATGACACTACGTTGTCTGTTGCCTCTATTTGCATTTTATAACCCAACTAGCAGACCCGGACACACGCTGCTGCGGCTAATGAAACCTTTATAACCAACGCCATCTGTTAAATCACATCCACACCACGCTGCCCGCTGCCCGCTCCCGCTTGGCCATATATATTATGTATTTCAACCAATATACACAAAACCTTGACAAATCACATACCTAAAAACCTTCCTCATGAATCACTCTATCTATTGGTGAAAATCACATGAAAATCCGTTGCGTAGTTTCAAAGATCTAAGCGCACATACAGCGTAAGCGACTTCATTTTATACTTAGTAAAGAAGATTAAGATTTCAACCAATATACACAAAACCTTGCCAATTATATACTTAAAAACATTCCTCAGAAATCACTCTATCTATTGGTGAAACCCGCAGGAAAATCCGTTGCGTAGATTAAAAGATCTAAGCGCACATACAGCGTAAGCAACTTCATTTTATACTTAGTAAAGATAAAGATTGAAAACTTCCTCAGGATTCACAGCCAGACTTACAAAATGTGCCCATTCTGGAAGAGCTTTTTTTAGGAATCCACAATAGGCTTTTAACTATCTGCCTACAACGTATCTTAAGATGACTTGGACACGTTGCTCGCCAAACTGAGAACTCCAACTTGGAGAAATTCATATTCACTGGCAAATTGGAAGGCAGAAGAAGAAGAGGAAGGTCACCAATGCGCTGGAGTGACACATCGATGTCCGCAGCTCTCCACGCAGCGCAGGACCGCGAAACGTGGAGGAGCATTGTCCACCATGGAAATTGGAATTCCAAGATACTTTGAATTTTCTAATGAATTCAACAACTATATATTATCTCAGTTATCGTAAAACGTTTTTTAATAAAACTTTTTGTTCATACTATTGTAAAGCTGGTCGTAAAAAAAAAAAGGAAAATCATTTGGATTTTTAATTTTTTGTTAGGTTTTCATACAAACAAAACACGTAAGAAAGCAATATAATTTTCTTTGTAATACTGTAATATATTTCGTCGTATGTATACGAAATGCAATTTTTTTCAATACCCAGCACGATCAGGTGAACCAAATATTTTATACACGCCGCGGCGCCGTGTCAAAAATAAGAGAAAGGAATTTATGAAACGATGTACGAATGAGAATGAGTGCCGAGACCGAGTGTTTGGCGGTTCATCCTCTCTTCCAACCCCTTCGGGGAAATGGCGTGATGGTTAGCTGGCCAGCAAAAATTTTTTTTACATGAGATCCTCACAGGAGGCCCTGAGGAAAATAATTTCCCTCAGGGCCTATGTAATCTTTGTGGAAGGTTTTTTAAGGAAAGGAAGGAGAGGAGAGTTCTAGGAAAGAAAAAAGTTTAAGGGATGGGTAGGAATCTGGGGTTCAGTATGTACTGGTCATCCGCCTCCAAGACCTAGACAAACCTCACCCTATGAACCCGGGCACCCCTGCAAAATCATCAAACGTAGCGAACCACTTGGAGTGACCTATGGCGGGGGTGTTGATTATCCAAGAAAGGTTTCCGGGGCGGCGGTGCCCATTCCCCCCTCCCAAATTATATTTGTAAATAAAAGTATTTACAAAGTTTAAAGTATTTCGTTTAGTTTTAAAAAATAATTTTCGGTGAACGGAGTATAATTTATCAATATTTGTATAAAACATAATGTGTCATTTTTCACCGTGTCAAAACAAAACGTGTAATGAACTGGTGCCATTATTGTTCATAATATCCAGTAACCCGTCGGAACAAATTACCAAACAAACACACAGGTTTCTGCATCAAAACTGCTAATACGGTTTAATTTATTTTGAAGTAGTATGTAGTGCATTGATTATTTATTTACGTCGTTTCAGCTTTTTTCAATAGGTGTCGATAGGTTTGTTATAATATGAATAATAGTAATTCGAAGTTCTGCTATATCTCAACAGATGGCAGCTGAGTTAGTTATCAGAAGAGTACCATATATTGCCGTTCGTGTCTTAGGTACGAACGGTAACGATAATGAGTTTCACGACCGATATCGTAATACTCGTGGACTGTAAATCAAAGTGAAAATTGATGGACATTTGATTGCGTTTTATTTCTTTCACAGGATGAGAAAAAGTCCTACCTTTTGACGAAATGATCTGCTATTTTTCATCCACTGGTGGTTAACACAACTTTCCAAGGTTGACATAATTGACATACTTTCATATATTTTATTTGATGCGAATTTCGAGGGAGATCAATATCGATGTGAACAATATTTTCGATTTATTCCATATGTGTATTTAAACAAATATAATTGTCTTCTATTTTATTTTTATTTTTTATTTTAACTTTTATGAGTAAAACCTCAAATTGTAATATTTAAATAAATTAAGACAATGTAAGCGAAACTCACTCGAAAATCTGGAAACAGAATTGTCTTCATTTATTTAAATAATTGTCTTCTTTTTTATTGTTTCTTCTCCTAAGTAGAGCCTTTAGGAAGGAGAAGGAGAATGGGAGATGAATGACAATGACTTTGGGAAATGGATGGTTCACAGGACTTTGGGAATGTTAGTCCCAAAGCTGTTTCACCACTTAAGAGGGAACCAGAGAAAACCAGAAGTATGTCATTTTTAAATCAGATTTTAGACGTATTGACTTTTCCACAAAAATTATAAATTGATTTCGAAAGATTGATCTTGAAAGGTGATTTAAATCATTTCAAATATCTGTATATAATATACGTCCATAATGCATTTCTTAAGTTCTTCTTTATTCTTGCTTATTTTCACCAATAAAATAAATATTTTGATGCTCATTGGCGCATTATAGAAATTGTGTAAGTGGAAAATGGTTGGGTTTAACTGCAATTCCAAACAGAAAAATCTGTGCAATTTTCGTAACCCAAGAGTGCACGGACGCTTCAGTAACAAATTTTTCGCTTCATATTTTATTTTTTTATTTTTCACTAATAAATAATTTAGCACAATGGAGGGGGAAAAATATTCCAATAATAAACAAAAATTTTAACAAAACAAAAAAACGACTTCAAAAAATGCACTAAAAAGTAAAAAAATAATTTCGTATTCTTCTACAACTTTATAATCAACTTACCTTTTCTACTCATCAATATGTACGTACGATTGTTATTTTTGGAGTCGGTGTCGGCGGGAGAGGAGCTGTCAAGTGAACATGCCGGGCCGCGGGTACCTTGGTTGACACCGACTCCAAAAATAACAATCGTACCTACATATTGATGAGTAGAAAAGGTAAGTTGATTATAAAGTTGTAGAAGAATACGAAATTATTTTTTTACTTTTTAGTGCATTTTTTGAAGTCGTTTTTTTGTTTTGTTAAAATTTTTGTTTATTTTTTGATTTTTAGTGAATCTGAAGTACACTAACTAATTCGATTAAGATTCGGCCGAGTATCGTAAATTTTGTTCTTCAGAATTGGAGAGTTCCGTTACTTTGTCATGGATCCCATAATCAGAACCTAACCCAACTCTCATTAAACTACCCTTGAAGTACATCCTTTCCAATAAAAAAAGAATCATCGAAATCGGTTGGCGTGATATTGAGTTATTCGTCCATTTGTCGCGCGCATACTTGATGCAAATTTAAGACTTATATGATTTTCTCGTGGATGCCATTGTCAGAACTGGACCAAATTAAAATGGGACCAAACGGGAAGCACTAGCTTTCAAATAAAAAAAGAATCATCAATATCGGTTCACCCAGTCGAAAGTTCTGACGTAACAAACATAAAAAAAAAAAAAAAAAAATACAGTCGAATTGAGAACCTCCTCCTTTTCGAAGTCGTTTAAAAAGGAACTCCAACGAAAAATAATGGATTTATAAATATATATTCACGAAGGTCAACAAACCCTGATTCTGAATATATAAGTTTAATTTTCTAAATTTGAGAGGCAGATATGGGTACCGCCGCCCAGGAACCATTTATTGGATAACCAACACCCCTGCCATAGGTCACCCCAAGTGGTTTTATTTTTTTACTTCAGCTTCACACAGGAGGCACTAAGGAAAACAATTTTTCTCAGGGCCTGTGTTATCTTTGAGGATGCTGTATGTAGGGTCATTTTAGGAAAAGGAAATCTTGGAAATGAAAAAGACAAGATGGGTGGTTAGGAATCTGCGGGTCAGTGTGACAAGGAGTGGCGGATATATGAATCCTTTCCTCCCACTGTGGCGCAAGACAATGTTCCGATACTACTGAGTCCTACTGGAGAGATCAAAAGAACTCCCTTAACCAGTCTCTCCCGATCTGGCCCGTCATGTAGTAGGTGGTCCTAGACCTAGACAAACCTCTCCTCATGAACCCGGGCACCCCTGTTAAGTCTCGTTAACGTAGCGAACCCCTTGAGGTGACCTACGACAGGGTGTTAGAATGAAAGTTAGACCGGAGTTCCTTATTTGTATCCTTCGTGCTGAGTACCGACTGATCTTGTCGTAGGAATATCAAATAAGTTTATTTAAGGTGACCTTACGTCGCGATCTTGCGAATGAATAAATATTATCTTTATTTCACCGGTAATCAACGATCCGTGTTTGTTGTACTGCTGCGCTACCATCTGCAATTTGTCATCATAACAACATCTCTACAGATCTCAGGATCAGGAGTGCAGAATTGCAGCGGCGGTGTCAAGTTCCAACAACTGTGTCACTGTAGGCAGCGAAGCTAATTGATTTGTTTACTTTGTCTGGACCGTGTGTGACGTGTGATGTGTGTGATGACGTATGACGTACGATGACGTCACGTGACGTGTCAGTTTGTCAACCACGTTGGAGTTGTAAATCATCGAAGCCAGGGGCGGATTTGTAAATTTTCCGAATCGTGTTGTTTTCGGTTTCCGCTCTGACAAGGAGTAGGTATAGATATTGAGTTTTTTAGCATACACGTTATTTGATTTTATTATTCCCTGTTTTTATCATTTCGAAATATTCAGTGTAAAAAGTGTAAATTGATGGTGAGTCGAAAATCAATAATTTCAATATCTTTGTGCAAAATACTGCGGGTACCTTCTTTTTTATATTAGGTCCTTACATATGAAATTGGCGTTTTGCCGTACTGGCAACTTTAATCTCAATTATCTTCTCTTTGGTTAGGAATTCCAAATTCAAATGTACTCAGCTATTTACCTACTCATGTATTTGTGTTTCGAAAATTATAATTCATTTGTTTTATCCTTAATTGTTTTTTTCTTTGCGTCACTTAGTTTACAAAATGGAAAACTTGAAATATCGCATTATTTACGAGTACGAGTTCCACCGTGGTACCAGTGCTGCAGAAACGGCTCGAAGGATTAATGATGTGTATGGCGACGGTGCTGCAAAAGAAAACACATTGCGTTTTTGGTTTCAACGTTTTCGTTCGGGAAATTTCGACCTGCAGAACAAGCCCCGTGGACGGCCGGAGACCAAAGTTGATAATGAAGAATTGAAGGCTATTGTGGAAGCGGATCCATCGCAAACCACGTCCGAGTTAGCTGCAGGCTGCGGTGTTAGTGATAAAACTGTTTTAATCCACTTGAAGCAAATTGGGAAGGTGAAAAAGCTTGAAAGGTGGGTACCTCACGAATTGAGTGAAGCAAATCAACAAACGCGCGTTAGAACGCTAGACCACACACTGCACAACAAACGGCTACCAAATTATAGGAGCTTCAAATGGAATGTCCAAGACATCCACCGTACTCTCCGGACCTTGCCCCAACAGATTACCCTTTTTGTTTCGAAATTTGAATAACTTCTTGCAAGGGAAAAAATTCAACTCCGATGGGGCAGTCTAAACCGCCTTCAAAGATTTTATTGATTCCCGTCCGAATGGTTTTTTTAGTAAAGGGATCGATGAACTACCTATGAGATGGCAAAAGTGCATAGATAGCAATGGTACATACTGTGATTAAATAAATATATTATATTTAAAAAAATCGACTTTATGTTCCTCCCATACAAAACGCCAATTTCATATGTAAGGACCTAATATTACCTAGATCCACTAACTATCCACGTTTCACCCGAAATAATACATAGATAAAATTCGGATACTGTATGATCTCAATGTGGATGTTGGCTGATACAGGTATGAATAGACAAAAATATAATGATCAGACGAAATAAAATATAACCAAGTGGGGTAACCTATGGCAGCGGTGAAAGTGAACCCCCCATGGGGTGAAGTTTGTCTAGGTATTGGCGTGTGATGACGTGGACATACTGAATCCTACCCTCTCGTCGTACCTTTTTCCTTCTCAGATTCTTCCTTTCCACACAGCATCACCAAAGATGACATGGACCCTGAGGGGAATTATTTTCCTCAGGGCCTTCTGTGTGGAGCTAATGTAAAAATAAATAAAAAAAGTTAAAATGATAATTGGACGTTGGCCCTAAAAATGCTAACTGCGCCACTGTTTGAGGCAATTATTCCAAACTGATTGACGTTAATTTAGTTGACTTTGCGGTTCGGTATCGCCCTGGTGAAAGACCACCATTCGGAATCGAAGCGTGTGTTGTTAGAAATGATTAAATAGTGATGACATAATCCCAAAACTGCCCTACAAAACAAATAATAATTTCATTTGAGATAGGTGCATTCTTTGCGATTCCCTAATTCTGTATGACGATGCATAGGGATGACGCTATGGAGATTATTATTTCGCTTACCAATCGCAATAATCATCTCCATAGGTCGCGGATTTATTAAATTAGAACACTGGTGTATATTTGATCTTTTTATTTAGATTATGTTAACATTACGCTTTTGATCATCTGCGCATTCATCTTGCGCAGAGTTGCCAGTGTAGGAAATATAGTTACTCTAAGGAAATGTTAACCGTTTTGAAAAATACAGATTCGTAGTTCCTACAACGCTTTATGCCCCTTGAGTGAAGCCGATAAAGTATATAATAATTTTCTTCTTCTCAAGTCGTTTCCCCTTTGCTTATGACCCCTAGGTACTCCAATTTCTAAGGTCATTTCCACAAGACACCTCCACTCCTCGCGGTCCTGCGCTACGTGGAAAGCTGCAGACACCGACGTCTTCTTCTGCCTTCCATTTTGCCAGTGACTATGAATTTCACTGAGTTGGGGCTTGTGAGCAACGTGTCCAAAGTATCTTAAGATATGTTGTAGGCAGAGAGTTGAAAGCCTATTGTGGATGCCTAGCTCTTCCAGGATGAACACTTTTGTACGTCTGGCTGTCACTGGAATCCTGAGAATTTTTCTCCAGCGCTACGTTTTCTTTCCCTGGCTCAAAGTGTCTATTTTTCCACACCCTTCAGAAATATGGGGAAAATCAATGCCACGTATAATATAACCTAGAACATGGAAAACTGCATATGGAGCATGAATGCTCTTCACCTACTCGTTCAACATTGGAAAAATATTGGCAAAATAAATTCAAACATAACAGGAAATAGTGTCATAAGAACAAGAATCATCAATACATTATTTTTCCTTGGATTAGTAACACTTATCATGACACTATGAAGAAATGAGAAACGCACCCACAGAGTTAAATTATTGATATAGTGACGTTGGGCGGTACTCTCGCGTTTACCTCAATTTCTATATATATGCATCCGTTTGATAAGCACTGGTCGCAGATATGTTAAGGTATTTCTCGCATTAGCATCCCTAGTTAATCGACATTACATCGGACGCTCACAGCGCCTGTGTGTGTCGATAAACGGTTTAATGCCGGAGAATTTATGCGCCATCCCTAGTTCACAGAGTACAGCCTGGACAAGTACTAACTAAGGTACCAAGGTAAAACTTATTAGCCAGTGATGTCAAACCTAGGAAAATTATCAAGCCAATGCCAGTTATCAAAACATCTTAATTACTGCAATAACTACAAAAATAAAAACAGGTGGCCAGTGTTGTTATACTTTTGTTATTTATGGAGATATTACTTTTAGATAATGTAATATCTCTAAATAATAAAATGGAGGTATTACTTTTAGATCATGGAAATAAGGGAAATGGTCCATGGACAGATTAAGCACCCAATGGAAATCCGAAGGAACGATAACCCTCACACGATAGAAATCTCTGGTAGGCCTACTGCAGATTTATTTACTACCAGATTAGATACATAACTAGTTTCGAGAACCTCATTTGTTCATTATGCCCAAAATGGTGACCGGCCAACTCAGAAAGAAACTACATCAGAAAGGTCATTAAGAGTAAGAATAAATTTGGTTAAATAGGTTAATTTAGGTTAGTGTTACCGGCTATATTAAAATGACTTTTTCATAGCTTTTAATGACCTTTCTGAGGTGGTTCTGAGTTGGCATGGTACCGCCGAAAATATGTCTCAATTAAGTAATAATTGTCTCCAAATTTCATCTTCACAATTACCGATTATTTGCACTGTTTTTCCTTGATACATATATTTCAAATAAGGTTCTGGGAGAAAGCAGGACATTCGGATTCTAAGAATTTTGCATGATTCCAGGATCCAGGACTCCAGTTCTAGTTAGATGTAAAACAATACTTCAGTATCACTTTTTTATCTCTGCTTTTGGAGAATCAGTTCGGATATTGCAAATGAGATGGATGCAATATACGGGTACCTACACCTGCGGGAATTTACATGACACGTGTGACACAGGCGTTGGGTAGGTACGATTTTGTAGCCCAAATTTAATGGCGATGCCTGAAGCAACGCACGTTTACATAGGTACATTTGTGGGAAAATTATGTTCGATTTCCAAAATCTAGATAGGTAACTACTGCAGATAAGTATACAAATGTAAATATATGTACATATGTAACTATAAAGAACTTTTTTTCATGGTTGGGGAGTACTATCTAATACATTTGAACTTATGGTTTCTAAACAAAACCCCGAGTAAGGACACTTCCCCACTCCCAAATAAACGTTACTAAATTTCAACGAATCAAGGTAGCGGCGTAATGTAGTGCGCTTATCACCGAGTATGCCGACTACAGAGGGAACACCATCGGCAGCTAACATTTAAAAAGTGGTTTTCTTACCCCGCATTCCGAATTTCCACCGATTACTTCCTTCGAAAATTTAAGCTTTTAAAAAAATATATGTATGTTATTTTTGAAGATAATCTCAATACATTTAGTTAATCTAATAATCTCAATACATTAGTCAATTCATCTCTTTCCTATGGAATAATTGCCTGGGGTGGAACTTACAATAATCATGTGAAACCTTTAGAAATTGCCCAAAAATCAATTATTAAGATCATGTACAAGAAAAGTAAATCTTATCCGTCTAAACAATTGTTTAAGGAAACCGATATCTTGGACCTCAGACAGACCTATAGTTTTCAATGTCTTAAATTTATTTATATGCGTCCAAACAACTTTCAAAAAAATTCAAATCGTACCAGCCAAAGACGTGGCGCCTGTGAATATGCTGTACCCCACTGCAAAACTAGGTTGTCCCAAAGGCATATTAGTTTTATAGCTCCAAAAATGTATAATTTACTATGTACAACCATTAAAGAGAACACATGTCAAAATCTTCAGTCTTATAAAAAATATACCAAAACTTGGCTAAAAAATACTGAAATAGATATTTTTTTCTTATAAGTTTTAAAAAACCATTAATTATATCTACCATTAGATAGCTTTTAGAGTACATAATATATTATAATGTTTGCTTTTTTTGTCGTTTAATTGCACTTGTAAAACTTTCACAAATGCGATAATAACAGTGCAGACTATTATTATGTTGTAGTTTTTAATCGCAATTATTCAGTCACTATTTATTATACTTAATCTATATTTATTTTAATTTATTAATTTATGTATATACTTAAAATCTTCAATTTAACCATAGAAATAAAAACAAAAATCAATATTATACCCACGCACAGGCATTGCCTTTGTGGGATTTTTGTACATACATTTATTGTATTAAGTTTTTTTTTATACTTAACTTTTTTATGTAGCTTTTATATGTATTGAATCAAAAATTTTCAATAAAAAAAAATATATAAATAAAAAAAAATTCCGAGTTAAAAAACCTAATTATATGAAATTACCTCGACAGAAATAAAATCGAGAAGCACGCTCCAAAAATATTAAAAAATACATCCGGTTTCGTTATTTAAAATTTTAAGGGGGAGGGGGAGTGGATTGGAGAGAGGGAAGGTGGGGGAAGCGCAGTGGGAATCCCCCTAATCCCATGCGAGCGAAGCCGTGGGAAAAAGCTAGTAATAAATAATTTAAGAAAGTTAAAAACTCGAACTAGTGTGTGATTTAGGTACCTACAACCAATATACCCAGCGAGATTATATTATGTATTTATAGCGCAGACCCGCAAAAATCACAGATAAAATATTTTTTGTATAAAAGTGCATTTAAAACAAAAATTTGAAACAATATATAAGAATATTTAAAAAAAAAATTAAAAATCGCCACGGCCGAGAATTAAACCCCGATCAACTGCTTGGAAGGCAACCACGCTGTAACTAATGAAAGAAAATAATTTCATAAATAATACCAAAATTCATTATGGGTTGGATATGTACGGAAAATATAAAAATTATAATGTTACGTAGATCATAACCGAAATTGTATTGTTTGATAATTTATTACCTCTTACCACTAAAAGATTATTAAAAGCTTATTCCGTAAAAGAGCAGAGACATTATTTCCAAATAAGTATCAAATCATATAGTAGGTACGTACCAGTGGCGGTCAGTGACTTTCCAGTGAGCTAGAGTGCTAAGATTTAAAAATATGGCATTATTGATGTTGTTGTAGCTGAAAAAGATTTTTTTAAAGCAAAAACAACATTAATTATGTCGTATTTTCCAATCTAAGCATTCTAGCTCACTGAAAAGCCACAGACCCCACTGATACCTATGTGTTATGGTTATTATACCATCGGTTCCATAATTAATTAAATAACACAAATAACTTGAAATTACCAATTTATGGTGCGATAAAATACGATGCATCGCCTTGTTTGACTTGTTCAATCAACATTATTTGATTTTTCACACTTCACGCATTACGCCCATGCATAGTGGTAGAATTAATGTAAGGAGCCTCATCATTAATAAAATTAATAACCTTTCATAATGTTGCTGTTTAGTTTATGGGAACAAATTACAATGCATGTTCGTAGTTCGTAAGTATCAAGGTAGGTATTCATACTTCAGTGAATATATTATTACATTGAGCTATTGTTTATAGTACAATTAAGAGAAGCATTATTAGGAAGATGTTAACTTGTGTTATTTATTTCTTTATTTAATATCTACAGTATAAATATGCCATTCACGATAATTGCACACTATTTTTTTTTCAAATGACTGTGTATATTTGAAAAGAAATTGATTGTATTTAATTAAATGAAGACAATATTAGCGAAACTCAATCGAAATCTGGAGACAGAAAAATCAGAAAAGATATTGGCTCCGCTGGGACTCGAACCCAGAACCCTTTTCTTACATGGAAACAGCTCTACCGATTAAGCTACGGAACCCATATTAATTCGGTCACTTTTAACTGTATCATACTTCATACCGAAATAATATGGGTTCCGTAGCTTAATCGGTAGAGCTGTTTCCATGTAAGAAAAGGGTTCTGGGTTCGAGTCCCAGCGGAGCCAATATCTTTTCTGATTTTTCTGTCTCCAGATTTCGATTGAGTTTCGCTAATATTGTCTTCATTTAATTAAATATTATAATTTGAGATTTTACTCATAAAGTTTAAAAAAATAATAATAGAAATTGATTGTACTTATATCAATGCAAAAAGTATAACTCTTAAAGAATACAAAAGGAGATACATGCACCTACATACGAAATACCATACATAAGTACAAGCATACCGAGGGTTCAAATCCCGGCGTGCGAAACTAAGTTGTAATTGTTTAATTTGCGCATTAATTAATTAAAAATAAGATATACCTAAAACATTTCGGCAAGTACCAGAATGGAAGGTACTCTCAGATCGTCCTGGTCAAAGACCACCATTCAAAATTGAAACGTTGCTTGGAATGGCTTTAGTCGTTTTTGGTGACTAGATTTGAATAGCCAGGTATTTCCCCTCCTTCCTCTACCCCATCTTCTCTCCCACGGCACTAGGTTCAGCCTCACAACATACCCCAATAGGGGGTGCCACAGTCTCACTGACTCCATGCAGTCGAGAGCATGGGATCACTTGTGTGGTGTTCATATAAAAAATAAAAACTATAGATATTGTTAAGTGTCACCAATATACCACGCGCCTAAATATTATATTTGACTGTCGCGGTTACTTTGTCCCTATGTTTATCACTGGATACCAATGGTCCCGATGTTTGTCAATGGATTTACAAAATGGTCACCAATACTCAAACTGGGTGAAGTCGAACCAAAAGCAGCCCACAGGGCCTAGAAGCAAAAACCTGCTTAATGGTTTTTTAACTGCTAGTAAATAAATAATATTTAATATATAGCGAATAATTTATTTTTTTTAAGTTCAAAACCAACGAAGTAAATTTAGCGAACCTTCCAGCTTATTTTCTGATCGTTCCAAGTTCGCACGTATCAGTAAAAAGATATAGCCTTAATTCACCAATAATGAATAAAAATTTTGTAAGCTAAGCATACGTAGAGCTTTTAATAGTTTTGATGCTAACAATTCGCATACCTATAACTGAAAGACCATACCATGATAAAAGCTCACCTCACTTTCAAGGTGACAATGTTTGTCGAGTCAGTACAGTACCTCAAATCCGGTCATCAAAGAATAGGCAGCAAGTCTCCTGAAATTCGACTGAGTGTTTGTTTACATTTTTTATATATATATCTCTGATAGAATAACAAAGCAGGTAGGTTGGGTAGTTTGGTTTTGGTAGTAGTCACCATCGTAAACCAAAAGCTAATCACCGGGCTCCACTGCTTATCTTCGAGGTACAACGTATAATTTACTTTTATGGGGCTAGCCGTAGAGACGCAAGGACAAAAAACTTCAACTGAACTACAGGGCTGCGGCAAAAACATCAAAATTATGATTTTTGAAATAATGTTATAGTCAAGAGGGTTTAACCAGAGAAAACCAGAAATATATAATTTTTAAATAAGATTTTAGACGTACTGACTCTTTTCCACAAAAAAATTATAAATTGATTTCGAAAAATTGTTCTTTTATCCAGTAAACGTAAGTCTTAAATTATGAGAATTTTTTTTTTTTTATTATAATAAGGTCATACCATAGGTCGTTGGCAGATTTGTTAAATTTTCAAAATGATTTTGTGTTATACAAAGCCCATTTCAAATCATAAAATTTTGCAGTAAAATAAATCAATACATTATCTGGTAAACTTATGTTTCAGAATTTTAATTTTAGTTTAAATAAAATCATTAAAAAATATATACGTACATGTGTTTCTTGACGAAAATTGGTCCGTTTGTGTATTTATTTGCGCACTTGCAAACTAACGTATTTCAGAATTTTTTTAAATTCTTATTTAACCCTAGAGTGGGCGCGTCTTTCCGTAAAACGTCAGTGGGCGCGTGGGGAGCATTTTGCCGCTCATTTTTGTGGAAAATTTTAAAAACGAATAATGCAATTTAATTAATTTCTTTTCTCAGGATTAAAGTAAAACACTAATAAGGTGTGACAAATTAACATATTTATTGAACTCTGTTGAAGGAACTTTGGTTTACAATCGACTTTACAAAATTTAACATTTAAATAAACTTTTTTTAGTTATCCTACATTATCCTTCTATAATATTTATTAAAAATGGAAAAAAATAACAATATTAAATATTTTCCAAATCTAGAGGATATGCTTTGGCGAAACAGTCTTCACATAAGTATGTGCAATGTTCATTGCACAGTCATTTTGAGCATCTGCAACACCCTTTTTCGTGCGCCTATTTTTCTTTGATGGACATATACTGCATTTGCCTTCCTTATTTGAAGATGATGCTTGTTCTATAGGAACAAAGCGAGCAATTTGGTTCCTCAGAGGAATATTTAAGGTATCTACAGAAGACCTTGCGGTCATATATGTCTTAACCAGGACCATCGCAATCTCCCGCAAGTACTGTCGGCGTAGCATCAAGTGTACAGTATTGCCTTTGTAAATTATTTGGCTGTTTATACCGGCAATATTCATCTTTGAAAAAAAACAACCTCATTAGCCATCTGCGAGTCATTCTACCAACAGAATACTCTTCTTTCATTTGGTCCACGACATCAACACCACCTTTGGTTTCATTATAAAATGTAATCATTTCAGACTTTGCAGCAGGTCCATACAACTACGTTTACTGGTACATTTCAACTATGTAAATAAACAAATCTTATTTACTCTAAGCATAATGAAATGTCCAATTGCTATAAACTTGCGTTTATAATGATAGGTAATAGAACATTCACTTTTTCATTCTACCAACAATTCTGTAATTTAGTGGTGAACTAAGAGTGTCAAACTACTTATTAGTTTCTTTATTTAGAAGTACCTACCTTATACACAAGTAATTCTTACATTAAACTACAAGTATCACTTGTATTTTCCATAATAAGTGAATAGTTTTCTTTTTTGAGAACAAAAAAAATTAAATCGTAAATAATATACAGCACAATTTTTTACTTGTATATTGACGACACTCGATGGTAACTACCTCCTTCTCAAGCAGCTCCCCGCGCATTGACGGTGTCCAGTCTTTTGCCACGGGTTGCGAACGAAAGTGGGGGCAGCTAATAAAAAGCGCAAAGTTTTAGCGCAGTAGATTTAAGAATTGTTAACGTTTTTTTGCAGAGGGCGGCAAAATGCTCATAGCGCGCCCCCTCTAGGGTTAACGTAGACATTATTGAAAAATGATACAAAAAAAAAATAATTGCAAAAAGTACATTATTTTAATAGTTTTATCCTCACGCCTTTTAGCATTTTTGGATGGAGGTATAAATTAAAGCAAATTTGGAATGAAATAAAATCGATATTGTGTTATAATTTCAAAAAGCTGGTACGGAGAATAATTAATCTTTCTCATTGGTACCGCCCTGTACGATCGTAAGAACATCTTTCGACGAAATGTGGATTTTCGGCCGCTGGCTGGTTAAAAGCCCTTAATTATTTTTATTTTAATTTTTAACATTATTTTACTTTGAATGTTTACGTGAATAAACTATGAAATATCTAAATAAATAGTATTGAAAAATCGTAACTTGCAAATTAGAATTTTTTAAACAAAAAATTAAATTTTCCAAACCATACAGCACGTTACACGCTGTATGGTTTGGAAGGATTTCTATCAGAGATTCCTAAGCATAGTTGAAGTACAAAAATAGATATATTTTTGATGTCCGATAATATTTTTTTTATCTTAATAACAAAAATAACGTTTTTCATACACATGTCGCCATGAAAAACACTCCTACACGTCGCGATGGGATCACATGAAACGCGTGCTGTTTCGTGTGTAATCGTGCTGCTGGTAGGAGAAGGAGTGCTCATAACGTGACCCGCTAGGCTATACCCGACTACTCCATTACGACGTGTGATGAAAGAATATTTTTACTGTTTTGAATTGAAAAAAAATCATGGGACCGATTTTTCCACCAATGCAGGAAGTTCAGAGTCAAGACAGAGAGGAAGTCAAGACTTCAATTTTTAAATGCGATTTGTTATAATACATACAAAATATTATGAATACGAATGAAACAACTACAAAAGTGGATTAGTCGGTTTTCAATGTTAAAAAAGAAAATAGATATATTAAATTGTGATTATATATGTAATAATAATAAGCCTTTTATTCTGGACTTCTGGTAGGTATGAATATTAGACATGTTTTGTTTATTATAATATATTACGAAGCTCAGTTTGCCTCTTGGCATAGGCCTCCTCTAACATTTTCCATTGGAACCTTTCACGCGCTACTCTTCTCCATTGATGTCCAGCCGTGAGTTTTAGGTCGTCTTCCCATCTTACGTGTTGAAGTCCTCTACTTTTCTTGCCATCTCTGGGATACCAGTCAGTGACATTTTTGCACCATTTCTCTTGTGGATCGCGGATCATGTAACCTGTCCATCTCCACTTTCGTTGGTCTATTCGGGTAACTATATCGGCAACTTTAGTTTTCTCCCTTATTATGCTACATCTCAATCTGTCCTGTTTCCTTATTCCTGTCAAACCTCTCTCCATGGCTCTCTGGCAGCGTTCCAACTTTTCTGTGTGGCGTTTGGTGAGTGCCCAAGTTTCACATCCATAGGTGATGACTGGAAGTATACACGTGTTGAAGACTTTCCTTTTTATTTGCATACTTAGCTCCTAGGGTTTCAAGACTTCTTTCAAAGACCAGTATTTCTTCCACCCATTTGCTACTTTTCGCTCGATTTCTTTAGTGGTTTGATGTAATCTAATACATATACGAGTGGTTGGTTGTCAATTTTTATAGTTACTGGTTTAGAGCTTGTAAGTAATTTTGTTTTGTCTTTATTCATGCATAGGCCGACTTTCACACTTTCCCCGTTTAGTGACTATAATTATATTTAGGTGCGTTGGGTTTTCCTCGAATAGGACTATATCGTCTGATTTGTAATTAAGATTCACTGATGTTATAACCATAAAATATCGTGAATATTATTTCATTTTAAAAATAAAATAATATTGGTTGCCAGCCCTAATAGGTTCTCCGACCCATAGCGTATAAGAACCCCGTATGGCTAAGTAAAAAAATGAGCTTTATCACGCACTTCTGAACTATCCTAACGAACTTTTTTGTATCCTTTTTTCTTCTTGTTTGTGTATCGATTTGATTTGGGCTTATCTCTTGCGTTACCCAGTCAACATGGACCAATATTGAACTACTGATATAAAATATAAATGTCTTTTTAAATACCCTTTCGCGAACAACGAAGAAGGGCCATTTAAAATAGAGGGTAATTATTTTTCAACAAATTAAATTTTACGTGATTCAATTTCTAATTTAATTACCCATATGTGTCATAATTTTGGCATAAAATTTAATTTTTACGAATTTTTTGATCAATAACCTTCCCATGTGTTCTATTATACTGTTATTATTTTCAATAATAACACAGGATTTCGCTTTGCTTTTCGTCTGAACGATAAATGTATAATAAATAATTTCATAACACCAGAGCTTACCAATATATATATATATAGCCATAGTACTCGTAAATAATTTAGTTTTCTATTAGTGAAAGAATTTTTAAAATCCATTCAGTAGTTTTTGCGTGAAAGAGTAACAAACATACATACATCCATACATTCAGACGTCCATACATCCATTCAAACTTTCGCCTTTATAATATTAATAGGAAGATGCACTTTATCAGAATTGTTTATATCAGGTATAGTTATTGTTGTGTATTTTTGTATTATGGTTCTAAATTTATGTCGTTATTTTATTGGTCAATGACATACATATTCTTAACAATGTCATATATGAATAAAACATCTTTATAAATTATTTATAAGGACTGTTTATAACGCTAATAAATAAAATAAAATAAAATACATTCCACAAATCTGAACCATTTCATCGTCCTTTAGTACAATTAATAAAATTAATAATATTTAAAAATTTTAGATTAGCTCGACGCAGGAGGCCCTGGGGAAAATAATTTCCATAGGGGCACATCTTTGGGGGTGGGAGGATCTTTTCAGGAAAGAAAGAAGATTGGGTAGGAAAAAGGTATGAGAGGTGGGTAGGAATCTGGGGGTCAGGGTGCTCCTGTGGCGGTGTTGACGCGACGTGGACAAACCTCACATATGAACCCGGATACCCCCTGCTAAGTTACCAACGTTGCGAACTACTAAAAAATGTAAAAGTTATTTTGGTCTCCGTTGAAATTTTTATGCTTTTTTTCAACTTAAAACATAAAAAATCAGTAGGTAATTTTTTCATTTATTTTGCTCCTTCATCATTGTTCTTTATTTCATCTTTCAGTATTTGTCTAAGTGGTTATTTGTTGTTATTCTTCAAAACATCAGCTGTGTCTAAAAAATACATTAAAATTGGTTTGTCTGGTCACTTTTGTTTACATTATTTATTTTGACGACATGTATTACATTTCCCTGGCGTTTTTGTTTGTTATTCACTGTCAAATCTTTTAACTACTAGTCTCGAAAGATCTTATCTGAAATTTTTAAATATATTATGCTTTTTTCTATACACAAAAGAATTATTACAGCATGTTTATTGTTTTCCTATAGGAGGCTCGTAAAATTTGAATTCAAATTAAGGTTAACTACAAAATATCTGATAACTTGTTATGTTATTTAAGAGCGTTTAACCAGCCAGCGGACGAAAATCCACATTTCGTCGAAAGTTGTTCTTACGATCGTGCAGGGCGGTTACAATGAAAAAGATTAATTATTCTCCGTACCAGCTTTTTTAAATTATAACTCAATATCGAATTTATTTCAATCCAAATTAGCATAAATTTATACCTTCATCCAAAAATGCTGAAAGGCGTGATGATAAAACTATTAAAATAGTGTAATTTTTGTAGTTATTTTTTGATCATAAGTATTTATCATTTTTCAATAATGTCTAAATTTAATAAGAATGTTAAAAAAATCTGAAATATATTAGTTTGTAAGTGCGCAAATAAATACACAAATGGACCAATTTTCGTCAAGAAACACATGTACGTACATATTTTTTAATGATTTTATTGAAACTAAAATTAAAATTCTAATACATAACTTTGCTAGATAATGTATTGATTTATTTTACTGCATGATTACATTATTTGAAATGGGTGTGGTATAATACAAAAACTTTTTTGAAAATTTAACAAATCTGCCAACGACCTATGGAATCACATTATTATACTAAAAATTAAAAAAAAATCTAAAAATTTATTACATAACTATGCTAGATAAAAGAACAATCTTTCGAAATCCATTTATAATTTTTTGTGGAAAAGAGTCAATACGTCTAACAACTTTTTTGAAAATGACGTATTTTCGGCTTTCTCTGGTAATGCCCTCTTAAGTGTCTTTTTCCTTCGATATCTATTGAGTTGATCAAAACAATACGGTTTTTGGTATTCTAACATTATCTCACTCTTTAGATTATTATTATTTCAGTCTTGTTTTTTCTTGGGTTCTTGTCTTACTTCTTACTAATTTGTCATTGATTCGAGAGGTATTCGTAGGGGAGACGTCTACTAATATCTACAGGAATTCCAAAAACTGAAAAAAATCGAACTAATATCTATGAGAACCAAAGTGTTGACGAATATCTACAGCTCAAACTATTGACTAATATCTATGAGAACCAAAGTGTTGACGAATATCTACAGCTCAAACTGCTGACTAATATCTATGAGAACCAAAGTGTTGACGAATATCTACAGCTCAAACTATTGACTAATATCTATGAGAACCAAAGTGTTGACGAATATCTACAGCTCAAACTGCTGACTAATATCTATGAGAACCAAAGTGTTGACGAATATCTACAGCACTGGCAGAGGTTGGATTTTCAATTATGTATAGCATATTGGAATAACGTAATATTGCGTATGCAGTTTAAAAAACTTAATTTATGTGTAAGTATGTATGTAAAAATCCCTAATATCGGGCTATTGGACACATTTAGCTGATTAGTCCATCCTACGCTCAGTAGATATTAGTTCAACCTACGCTCTGTAAATATTAGTCAACACTGGGACCGTCATAGATATTCGCCCGACCTTAGCTCTGTAGATATTAGTCAACACTCTGAAGTTCGTAGATATTAGTTCAACATATGAGTTGTAGATATTCGTCCGACATACAGGCTGTAGATATTAGTATCTGGAGTCTTCGTAGGTAGGTTTAATTATGCGGTAGGTAAATCATTGGCTTAAATCACTCACCAGTTCTGCTGTAACCTTTTGTCCAGCAGTCTCCCAGTCTTAAGAAGTGTGTCAATTATGGCATCGTGACATTACCCATCTCTTAATGGTTGTAAAATTGCCAATTGACCCACGTTTAAGTTCTAGCTGGACAATGACAGGCAGTTGAATCTTATCTCAAACTAACTAAGCATTTCTCCGGAGAGAATGTACCGCCACACAACTCTGTCTCGTTACATTACACGCTCATGCTTCATTCACATTCACCCATCGACTAAACACACTCTTCTGTAAAATACACTTAGTGTTTGATTCACTTAATCCTGGCATGACTCTGAATAAGAATATGAACTCTGAATAGAAAGAGATAATGTTCGCAACTGGGACTCGAACCTCTCATCTATCCGGGACGTGCGTTTACCAATTTCGCCATTGCGCCCTACTGTCATAATAGTCAATCTCATATTTAACAATTTTTAGAATTAACAATATTATCTTCAACTAATTTATTATCCATATCATAGGCAACTACCCTTTTTATTGGAAAAAATCATTCTAAGAATTGGTTTGTAACCTGGATTGCGTCACGGATAAATATATCCAATTTTATTTATTTGGAACTATTGACTTTTATGAAAGTCTATTAAAAATCCATAATTAATCATTTACATGAAGACCTAAATAATTTATCTATATGACTGCAGAAAAATAAACTAAAATTGGATATAAATAAAATAAAATTTAATCATTGAAAAATCAGTAACACCAATAAAATAAGAAATACTGATAGACTTCGCTTTAAAAAATACAAAACAAATTATAAATAGAGTGTGCAATTCACACGCGGTTTGAGTGAAACCTTCAGAAAGGTAAAGTAGACAATAGGGGGGCGGGGGGAGGTTACGAAGCACCGCCCAAAGAGTATTATTATACTATCTCATTCTCTCGCAGGTTAAATATCATAGATTTGTGTTTGTTTTTTTAGTTTGTGCTTGTCGCTATTTTTTGTTTCATCGAGTTTCAAATCACAACGGTGCTAAAGAAGTTTTCACTTTAAAAAAATAGAGTGTGTCATTCACACGCGGTAGATGTGAAACATTCAGAAAACTAAAGTAGACAAGAGTGAGAAGGCTACGGATCACCGCACAAAGAGGAGACCGATTAGATTACCTCATTCTTTCGCAGGCTAAATCCTATAGATGTATGTGTTGATCTCTTTTTAATGTCGCTATTTTTCATTTCATCGAGTTTCAAATCACGGTGCTAAATAAGTTTTCACATTAAAAAAATGGAGGTTGTAAATGGTAAAAGAAGTCAGGGACGCCCGTGGAAGAGATAGCACGATCAAGATCAAAAATTAAAGAAGAAAAAGGGAAAAGTTTTTTGGCAGTCCGTCCTCTATGCCTACTCCTGTGAGGAAACGGCAATTAGTTTTAGCAAAATATGTAAAAATTGAAATTCAGTTGATACCGCATGTTTATTTCACGTTCCCTTGAAAAAAAGTAGTAAGCTATCTATAAATTAGATTTGATATTTTAATAAGCAGGCAATCGACGAGACGACCTCCGTAGTCCAGTGGCTAAGACTCTTGACTCACATTCCGGAGGTCGCGGGTTCGAACCCGGCATGCGCAAATAAATTTTATTTGAATAATTTGTGTTATTTCACAATTAATTCATTTAAAATAATATATAGTATTTGCGGCATGTTCCAGAGTGGAAGATACTATCAGTATCGCCCTGGTGTAAGACCACCATTCAGAATTGAAACGTTGCTTGAAAATGGCTTTAACCGTGTTTAGTGACCAGATCTGAATAGCCAGGTACTTCCCAACCTTCCTCTTCCCCACTTCCTTCCCCTCCTCGCTACCTTCAGCCTCACAACATACCCCGATTGGGGATGCCATAGTCTCACTGGCTCCAGACGGGAGAAGTTGAGATTCTTGTGCGGTATTAACTGTAAAAAAAAAAAAAAAAATCTACATGGATATTGTTAAAAATCCTCTGAGTCACACACAAAGTATTATCCAGTCATAACATTGACTGGTCAGTAGCCTAGAGGTCCAAAGCGTCAGCTTTCTCTGCACTCTGTTAGCTTACCTCCTTCATTGCGCTTTCAAAACTTTTCATTTACCATTATGGTTGTTGGAGGAATCCAATGTCGTCGGGTTGCTAATAAAACGCAATGTTTCTATTAAATTCACTAGCAGTAGTGAATATCCAGTCCTCAGATCGTAGATTATTTATATGATCTCAGGTTCAGTCACTGGGAACATTGATAGCACCCCTGGAGCCTTGTTCGCACCATCGACTCGACAACACGCTATTTACACATAACATTATTATTTGCCAAAGCTCCCGTGAGTCCTCGGTCTCTGGTGAGGCGACTCCATACTCCATAAAGCCGAGTTAACCTCACGAGTGCGAGTGTCTTGACCTTTTTTTAACCCAGATAAACCGGCCCGGCTGGGTTTTAAAATCGAAAATCAACAACAGTTACAATTTATTTAACAATCGTGGCTCGTGCCCGGTTTAACGAACATTTTACGACTCTCAATAGCACGCTGTGACAAAAAGAATAAGGTCGTTACGATTCGGACAGAGACGAGGCTCTCAGCCGAGAGGAAAATTCGAGATAACATAATACAGTTTGAGATAATAATGCGAAGTTCGAGGAAAAGATCCTAAATCGTTCCACACTCGTCACTTTACAAAAAAAATACTTGAGTGATGTTCCTCATAATTGTCTTTGACTTCTGTTCATTTGAGTAACTTTGTCTCTGCTTCGTTTATCCTTTTTTAACCCATTATATCTATAATGTCTTTTGTTTTGTTACTCCACGGTTTTTTATTTACAGTATTTATTATAATGTCTATCAATATGGACATATTATATCTACCGTTTTGAATCATCAAAAGAAACATAAATATCTAAATATTTATATAAATGTAAGTACAGTACCTGCATAGAGATATACTATATATCAATGAGTACCTGCCACTTTCCAGTCAATGCGTTAATAACAAAGTGCAAGTGGGGTATTATTGTTAAATAATAATAATATTTGGATGTTTTGTATAGCATCGTTTTTGTGAAAAATCAACTGACTGATTGCAAATTTTTAATATATTTCTACAATGCTCTATCGTACTACTAACTATTTGTAAATAATAAATAGTACAGCGCCCTTGAGGCGATTTCTCACAAAAACGCTCTACTTAATCATCCGATTATTATTATTAACTGCAGACTAGACAAACTATTGAAAAACTTATGGCTAACAGATTGCATCCACCGGTTCGTTGATAATTAATTCAAAACTATATGTACCCACTATACATTTTGACCAATGCTGCGTTAAAATGTACCTAAACATGGTACGGTTTACTATAATACCATCAATGCTCATTTAAATTATGTTATTCACCGTAATTTCATCCTGTCTTGGTTGTCAGGTAATCGAGTACACTAAACGCATATATATTTTGATCAAATCCGTTTGAGAGACCTATTTTTCAATTGATTCAGTTCCATTAAAAAAAACCTGGCATGTCAAAAGAAAACTTTCGTAAAGCAATTACACGACGCAAACACAGTTTTAAAAAATCTTACCAATTTTCTGTAAATACAACTTTTCAGTTTCGTTTGAGAACATTATCGATACTTTTATTTTGATTCTGAGCAAGTCAGACCAGTCCAGTCCCGGCCGATTGGCCATCTTCGCAAAAAGTAAACTGAAAGGCCAGTTTGGTCCCTTCACACCCACCCCGATACAACCTGCCATCTACATATTAATATGCCCACAAACCACTGCCCGTGTTAAATAAACCGAACCGGACCACGTGTACCCGTGCACCGGTGCACAACTTATGGCGATCCCGATCAGACAACTACCATGTAAACCAGAAAACAAACTAATCCCACTGGGACAGAATGCCCTTTATACTAGAAAAACAAGGATTTTCAAAGCCTTCTTGTATACCTAATAAATATATCATAATCTGGTTTAAATAAATTTACTCTTTACAGTAGGAAAAGAAGCAGCAAAACACCTGTTACTTTTCTACGATTCATTCATTTAAATATAATAGGACCCTTTGATTGACCTTTGGGAATTCCTGATAATTAATATTAGGACATAATATTGACATTAAACTTTCACCGGAATTATAACTACTGTATAATATAATCTGGAGGGTATTATTTAAAAGTTTAATCTTTTTGGTAAGGTGCCGAGATGCTGTATTTCTGAGTGCATCTCTCCAGATGGTACCGTAGGGGCAAAAAACTTGGGACCTGTTTTTAAAAGGGGACTCCTTCACCTCTCTCTTCTTTAACACGACTGGGCCTAATGTAAGAATAAACTTATGTTTAACCCTGAAATAACTAACAACTGATTGCGTTCATAAAATATTTGTCAGACTGGGCAATACATAGTCTTCGTTTCGACCAATGAAAATATTTTCAAGACCAAAAAAAAAAACATTTTTATTTAATGATTATTATTTTCAAGACCACCAATTTTTCGGTAAATTCTTGAATTCTTAATTCTTGAAAGTGTATTATAAGAAGAAAATTCAGTACCTTTAATTGATTGTGCACTGTGCACAGGCGTTGAACTATTTAACATGAATATCCATTGATATTCTCAATGTGAATATCACTAAAATTACATACATATTTTCTAAGTGATGCAGTAAATTCATCTTGGCAAGAATGGGCGGTAAAAATGAAGAGGATTAAAAAAAAACAAGGCGAGCCAAGAAGGGGCAAAAGATGCAAGAAGATCCAAGTTAAGTCAAGAAGAGACAAATATAGACTAGATGATAATAGAATAGACAAAAAAAGACATGACAAGAAAATTCAATAAGAGGCACGAAAAGCCAAGAAGAAACTAGTAGCTAGTAGAGACTAGAAGGGGAGGAAGGAAGTAAGAATATGCAAGGAGATATAAGACGAGCCAAGAGAAACTAGAAGAAAAAGGCCCAGAAAAGACAAGACGAACCAGGAAGAGATACATTTGATGCCTAAAAATACATTTGATACCTAAAAGTACATTTGATTGAATGTGTATTGTATTATTGTATAACAGAAAACTAATAATTTTATTGAACTATTCATCATATTTCCTTTTTTGCTTTCAGTATTGTGATTTGAATAACGTCATTTCCCCTTTTTTATTATTGAAGTGAAAACTTCTTTAGCACCGTTGAGATTTGAACTTGATGAAACGAAAAATAGCGACACTAAAAAGAGACAAACACATACATCTAGTGCAGTGCTATCCCACTCTTGTCTACTTTAGTTTTCTGAAAGTTTCACTTAGGTACACCACGTGTGAATTCCACACTCTATTTTGTTGATCCATGTTTAAATTAATGAAAACCTAAGAAACATAAAAAAACACTCTTCGTAGGTTTAAGTAGGCGCACTTCCTCAGAAAAGTTTATAATTTATTATTACGTAGTCGTTATATGATTTTCTTTAATTATTTTGGTCTCTAATTTTGAATGTCGGGATTTCGTTAGTAAATTATTTAATAATTCTTAACACTCTGAGTCGTGAACGTATGTATGGAGACTGTTTATAAAGCAAATAAATAAAATAAAATAATCTGAAATAAGATGATATAACGGCTGAGAACGATCTTTACGAGGACCCTAATATCTCCAAGGAAATCAAAACTGGAAGACTCAGGTGGGCTGGACATATCCAGAGAATGAGCGAAGGAGATATTCCAAAGCGAATTATGGATGGTGCACCTGGGGGTCGGAGAAGAGTTGGAAGACCAAAGCTTCGATGGCTGGATGGAGTGGTGAAGGATGCAAGCACCGTCGGCATCCGAAACTGGCGCAACGCAGCACAACACCGACAGTCATGGAGGCAGGCTCTGCTGGAGGCCAAGACCCGACCTGGGTTGTAGAGCCACAGATGATGATGATGAACGGCTGAGAAACCGGGAATATTCAAATTATAAAATGATTTTCCCCACAAACAGATTTTTTTTTTTTAATTTACCGTAATTTGTTTTTGGGGGTTTATACAGTATTGCGCTTGTAGCCAACGGTTCGGACAGCGTTACAGTGCATGCCTATAGGAAATTTGTAGATTGTGGTGAAGTGCGTGTTTATATCATCAAAAAAAAAACTCAAAACGTTTCAGAATTTATGAAGTAAAACTTCTTTACGCTTGCTTAACTTGGGGAGTAAGCTGGTGAATGCGTGACGAGAGCGTTACGAAAAGTGTGATCGGGCGAGGCGAACGGTCGGGCCTTTACGCACGCTTGATTTGGGGAGTATGCTGACGAATGCGTGACGAGAGCGTTATGAAAAGTGTGATCAGGCGAGGCGAACGGAAGTTGAGAGGGAGATAAAAGTTAGTGAAGTTTTACTTCAGTCGTGTCGGTGTTGTGTTCTAAAGCACACTCGTTTTATTAATTAATGAAAATTCCGTAGGTAGGTTAGGGAACGTACCCATACTACGTGACCAACTTTTTTAAAAATTTTACCCCCCCCCCCTCCCTCCCGGTGACCAAAAACCTAAGCCCGCCGCCGCTCATCTGTACCAAGCGTGACATTTTGAAGACCCCCCCCCCCCAAACGTGTAACGTAGTATGCACGTTCCCTTAGGTGTAGGTATACTAGAATACTCTGTAAGCGAGATTCATTTATTGATCAAATTTGTAAAACAAGGTTATTTCCAACTTTTTATTTCACTCCTTTTCCTCGTTCACAAAATTTCCCAAAAAATCCTTAATTAGTTGTATTTCGACTTCGGGTTCAAGAAACAATGTTCCTGAAACGTATCTGAAAAGTTTTTTCGAAAATATTTCTCTTTTTACGTGATTACGATAATTTTCTATTGGCCATTGAATTTAATACTGAACATAACATATAATATGTTGGGTATTTTAAACCCCATACGTCAAACACCAACTAAAACAAACGCTTGCAGGCAGGGTAACGAACCAATACAAGTAGTGTTGCCTTTTCACTATTATTTATAGACCAACAATATTATTATTTAACACTTGATCCTTCGGGGCTACAGATTGATCGCTAGTCAGGGGAAAATAAACAAGGATCACTACCTAATGATCGAAGACTTATTAAATTAAGACCTATTGATTTTAGTAGCCATAATAAATTATTGATGTATTGAGTGTGTATATTGTAACTTCGACTTACGTTATTCTGGATAGGTTTTATGGTTTCGTCGTTTATTTAATAGGTACGTAGTTGGGATCTCTGATGATAACAAATATGACAACAGAATGTTACTACCCCCATAAGCAAAATAAACAACCATACATATTTTATCTAAGTTATGCAGTAAATTCGTCTTGGCGAGAATGGACGGTGAAAACGAAGAGGTTTAAAAAAAGACAAGGCGAGCCAAGAAGTGGCATAAGATGCAAGAAGATCCAAGTTAAGTCCAGAAGAGACAAATAGATACTAGATGATAATAGAATAGACAAAAAAGGCATGACAAGAAAATGCAATAAGATGCACGAAAAGCCAAGAAGAAACTAGTAGCTAGAAGAGACTAGAAGGGGCGGAAAGAAGTTAGAATATGCAAGGAGACTAATAGAGACTAGATGAGACAAATAGAGACGAGATGATAATAGAATAGACAAAAAAGTCATGACAAGAAAATGCAATAAGAGGCACGAAAAGCCAAGAAGAAACTAGTAGCTAGAAGAGACTAGAAGGGGCGGAAAGAAGTAAGAATATGCAAGGAGATATAAGACGATCCAAGAGAGACTAGAAGAAAAAGAAGAGGGGAAAAGGCCCAGAAAAGACAAGATGAACCAGGAAGAGCCCAAAATAGACAAGAAGAGGCCAGTAAAGAAAGAAAACAACGCTCAATCAATTCCTTTATTCCTGCCCATCCTAAATTTCAGTTTTGGCATATTAGGTTGCCGTATTAGGTATACCGGTTGATGAAACTCCAAGATCTTTCCTATCCTCAGAGCATGCATTACAATTCCTAACAAATCAGTGCCCCGGTGTACCGGTCACACTGACAGGAGTGCTCCTGGCTGGGGTGGTATCGTATGGTAATAGAGTAAATTTGTCTTGAGCGAGCTGAAACTTAATCATTTTAATCAGATGGGATTGGAACACAGAATTCTACAGTTTTAGCATACTATCCTTCATGCACGTGCATTCGTCGTCTCAAGTATACATACTCATCTGATACTAAATCTTGATCCAAGTCATGTAATGACACCCTCGATCTTCTATTCTTCCCGGTGCATCATCTATTTATGCTCTCCTGATATTGCTATCTATATATTTAACCATCTAAGTCCTTTTCTTAATCTTTTAAATGTCGGCTTTACTACAGAAATAATTTAATTGAAAAAACTGGGACCAGCTTATCTTTAAAAAATAAACCATCACGAAAACTTTGTTTGTATTATTTGTGGATTTCTGAACCGGTACATAGCACATCCTCCCAAAAGAATAATTCTGTTTGGATAACACTGTCAGCCATCGCTTGGGACACAATTAATAAGATAATTTGCACACCCGTCCTCCTCTCAAATCCTGTTTTAAAATCTTGTCTTCTTCCTTCCCCCGCATCTTCTCTCTTCTCGATCTCATGATCTTTGTTTTCCCTTTTTATGCCCACAGGATCACTAAATATAGAAGTACGGATTTGAATATGTATCCGATACATCCGTCTGGATACCCTTTTGATAAAATAGATTAGGCTAAATATCTTTTTATGTATTTGACTTTTATGCGTATAGTTGTAAATATTAAAAGCATATTTGGAGTAAAATCAATTAAAAAGATCTTGGAAGATTGACTAAGCGGCCTCATTAGGATAATTGGGAGCATCTACAAAGAAATCTTTGCTGCAAAGTTCATAAACTTTACTTTAGATAGTGTCTCGGATAAACGTATTCGATTTTATTTATACGAGACACCTGTTTTCTTTTTCTAAAATTCTAAATGAATTATCATTTTTTATTGGAATAACTTTTGAAAGTTGTACCAATCAGGGAGTATTTCACCACCCTCCTGATAGCTGATCCATACGATAACGAATAAAACAAATAAATACTCGCAGCAGGTAAAAAAAATCTGCTAACTTATCCTATACATTGCCACTATTCATAGATTCGAGTACCGAATAGTAAACCTGATTTTTTAAATAAATTAATCGTTTTTAATTAATCGAAAATGTACACTATCGTATGGATAATCTATGAGGAACATGGTGAGATATCCCATCAATGTAATATATCACTGATGGTTATACGAGAGACAATTTAGGTTACAAACAATTTCTGAAGAACTTTAATAATCATTTAAAAAGATATGCTACATGGCAAAATAAGAGAAAAATAGTTGAAGATGATATTGTTAACTCTGATTTTGAAATATTAGACCGATAAAAAAACGTTAAATAAATAGGTCCAATGGCTGAATTGATTAACGCGCTGTCAGTAAAACAAGAAATCCTGGGTTCGATTCCCAATTGCCACCGTTACCTTTTTATTTTGTGTGTCTTGTTCTGTTTCATGATTCTCTTGGATTTATTAGCAATTTCTTCTGTATTGAAATACTACATTTATGGGTTCTTTATCAAAAAAATCTGTTAGGTATGTATAAGAGAAGGGAAACAACTATTAAGAATCGTTATAAAATGTGTATTATCCCGCTGACAGGATTTAGTCCTTCGATCTGGAACGGTTCCAACAGTTCGTTTACATTATTCTATTTTTACTTCATCACGCCAGGATCGTCGAGGCAGAAACGGATTTACGCGCGGCATCTGGCCGCACGCTAGTGCAAAATGAAAACATTAACGATGTTCACGGTTCGTACTAATCGACATTGATCACTGCTGATTTTTGGTAACGCGAATAAAACTTGCTCTTGTTCTATTTCATGAGCTTTTTGGCTTCCAGCTTTTAGACAGAGGCCTCCCTCAATTGTACCTACTGCACATTGTAACATAAACCAAACCAGTCCACACTTCATTTCCAAAAGTTCAGGATTTTAGTGTTGGGTGTTGGATGAACCTAACCTAACCTAATAACCTAACCTAAAATGACCCAACCAACTGTACTGAAACCTATCCACACTTCATCTTCAAAAGTTTAGGATTTTAGTGTTGAGGGTTGGATGTTTACCTAACCTAAGGGAACGTACTACGTGACCAACTTTTTGCAATTTTTAAACCCCCCCCCCCCCCCCCCGGTGACCAAAAACCTAAGGACGCCACCGCTCATTTGTACCAAGCGTGGTATTTTGGAGATCCCCCCCCCGAACAGGTCACGTAGTATGGGTACGTTCCCTAACCTAATAACCTAACCTAAAATAACCTAACCTAACCTAAAAACTTAACCTAATGGGTCTTGGGTAATGTATTGTCCTATTTTGAAATATTTGACTTAATTTTCTATCTGTTATTTTATATTTAATTGATTCTTGATTCTTTTCCGTCCACGGACTCTTTTACTTTTAAATAATAATAATAATAATAAATAAATTTGGATTACTTATATAGCGCTGTTTTTGCGAAAAATCGCCTCAAGAGCGCTGTACAAATTAGCATGGATTTTACATTAGAATTTACTTAACTTAGGAGGCTAGATAACAACTCGTCTTGCAGCTATCAAGCGCATGGATTATGGATTATTAGAATTCTAGCCCCCCGATTAATTAAATAAAATATCTTTTTATATGTACGTATTTCAATTTACTTAACTATGTAGGGGGCTAGATAACCACTCGTCTTGCAGCTATCAAGCGCATGGATTGTTGGAATTCTAGCCCCCAATAAGTTAAATAAAATATCTTTTTATATGTACGTATTTTAATATACTTAACTATGTAGGAGGCTAGATAACAACTAGTCTTGCAGCTATCAAGCGCATGGATTATTGGAATTCTTGCCCCCCAATAACACATTTATCTTATGTATTTAGTAATCTACTTAACATCCTTAGTCTAACTTAATCTAACTTAATCTAACTTAACCTAACTTTATCTTACTCACACATACTCCAAACCTAGGTATATTTAATAAATCTGCAATTCATAACAACAATTGCAAAGAAACCAATTTAACGTCTGTGTCGTATTTTATCTCAATATGATCGGTGCCTATTTAATATTAAAAAAAAAACAGATCAACCTAAATTTTAAAAAAATTACTTGCATATTGGATACTTCCTTTATGGGTAGGCAGCTATTTTATTTCTTTTATTGTGGATGATGTCTGGACATTGACAGCTCGATAAATCAGTTTCGGTCAGATAGGACAAGCTTTAGCAAAACCCCATAAAACTGAGTTCGTAAACGAATTTTCAGTGTGAGCGAATAAAATACGATGCACGAAATTGGTATAAGGTTAAATTAAAAATAACTAGTTGTCTGCTCGTTCACAAATGGCGGTAATTTAATTATTTTAGGAAAAAAACCTTTCTGCAAGTTATGCTGTAAAATGTTAAGATGAATAGTTTGTTTGTCCCCGTAGTTGTTGAGTTTTTAAAGGCAATGTTATTAATTCAATTTTGAAGGCGGGTATGAGTACCGCCGCCCCGGCAACCATTTATTGGATAACCAATACCTCTGCCATAGGTCACCCCAAGTGGTTCGCTGTGCTTGATGTCTTAGCTCACTGACACCAGCTGCGTGGCAGTCCGGATCGGGAGAGACTGGTTGAGGGAGACCTCTCAAGCAGAACTCTTTTCGAACATCGCCTTGCACCGCAGTGGGAGGGATGGATTCGTACGTCTGCCACTTCTGCACCCACTGACCCCCAGATTGCTATCCACCCCTCATACCTTATCCTTCCCAGCACTTCCTCTCCTTCCTTTCCTTTAAAATACCCTCCAATTAGCATCCCCAAAGATGACATAAGCCTTGAGGGAAAATATTTTAAATTGTTAAAAAAATATATTAAAATGAATAAATAATTATGTTCGTATGAAAACTCAATTCTTTCAAGAAAGGCAACAAATGTATAGAATATTGTATCGAGGATTCAATCCAACATCGTACTTACGTGCCTTTCTTGGAAGAGTTGAGATTGTTTGCGGACAAAACTACTTATTCATATTAAATAATTAATTAATTACAATTGAATTAGCGCTATCCAAGAAAGAGCAGGTTATGAATTCTTTGAAGAAATCCTTAAACCTCTGATGAAACGTCAGACAGACTTTTAAAAAGATAAGCAAATTGCTCCATTTGGCCGAAGGAAATATGTATTAACTAGCTGGTTCCCGGAATGCGTTGCTATGCCATTTAATAAATAAACTGTTTCTCCCTGCGTGTCCTTTCCCAATCGTCCCGTTCCCTTTCCGGCTCCCCTCCCTCTCCCGCGTCCCCTTCCACTCCGATTCCTCCACTTTCCCTCTTCCTATTCCACTCCCCTCCCTTACCCCGTCCAGCGAATCCCCTACCCGAGTTCCCCTCCCCCCTTCCGTATTCCATACATTCAGTTTTCAAACAGCTCGTGTGCCACCTGCTGCAATTTTTTTATACAAATTTCATAATGCCAGAGCTCACCAATAGTTTTATACAAACCTTGTCCTGATAATAACAAACACACAACAAAAAGAACTATCCAATTTGGTGAAGTCGTTCGGAAGTTATGCGCGTACATACATTTCGGCGATTCATTTTTATTTATATAGATAGATAGAAGATAGAAGATAGATAGATAGATAGATAAACTAATGTTTTGCTGCAGAGTAATGATTGCATTTTAATTACTTATTTCTAAACAACGCCCTACTGCGCAATATTTACATTTGATTATTTTATTTTAAATAGCTGGTCCCGGCAAGCGTTGCTATGCCATTTAATAAAGAAATTGTTTCTCCCTGAGTGTCCTTTCCCATTCGTCCTGTTCCCCTTTCGCCTCCTCTTTTTTTCTCCCGTTCCCACTTCGTCACCTCCACCTTCCATCTCCCCACTCCACTCCCCCCCCCCCCCTTCCCCCGCCCCGCGAACCCTCCTCCCGAGTTCCCCTCTCCCCTCCCAGGTCCCCCTCATCCCTCCCAGGTTACCATTCCCCTCCCTTCCTCCCGCTTTCCATACATTCAGTTTTCAAACCTCGCACGCCACCAATAGCAATTTTTTTATACAAATTTCATAATGCCAGAGCTTACCGGAAGTTTTATAAAAACCTTGTCCTGACAATAACGAACACACAAAAAAAGAATTATCCAATTTGGTGCAGTCGTTTGAAAGTTCAGCGATTCATTTTTATATTAGAGATATGTTCGTTTTACCATCTGCGACGGCTTTCAACATTTTGACACCTACTTATAAAGCTACGTAATATTTTTATAATTTCTAATCTTGAAAAGGTTAATTCATGGTAAAATTACAATTTAATTTCATTTTTACGCACAGAATTTGAACAATTCATCAAATTTCAAAGATAATTTTCAAGTTGAAAGTTCCATTCAATTTTTGTTATTAGGTATTTCAGTTCCATGAAACAACTGGTCCACATTGAAAGAGGTTTTTAATGTTTTTTTCGTTATTTGTTTTTGGGGTGTTATGCCGTGTTGCGCTACCTCCTTCTTTAGCCAACGTTTCAGACATCGTTGCAGTGTCCATCATCAGGGCAGATCCGGCAGATCCGGTAGATGTGTGTAAATGCTTTTGGCCGTGAAAATCTTAAAACTTATCAGGTTTTTAATGTGTTTTAAGTCATCTATAATATAAAATGAATCGCAGAATGTGTTGCTAAGCGAATAACTTTCGAACGACAGCACCAAATTGGATAATTCTTTTTTTTGTGTGTTCGTTATTGTCAGGACAAGGTTTTTATAAAACTTCAGGTGAGCCCTGGCATTATGAAATTTGTATAAAAAAATTGCTATTGGTGGCACACGAGATTGCTATTGGAGGCTATGGAAAGCGGGAGTGAGGGAGATATGGGGGAGGAGAACCAGGGAGGGGGAGGGGAACCTGGGAGGGGGGAGCGGGACCTGGTAGGGGGGAGAGGAACTCGGGAGGGGGGTTCGCGGGACGAGGGAAGAGGGAGGGGGAGTGGAGTGGAGAGGGGAGAGGTGACGGAGTGGGAAACCCCTAATACCATGCGAGCGAAGCCGCGGGAAAAAGCTAGTAGATATATATGTAATCGTACCTAAAGTCTATGTTTTGTGAGCCATTTTAATTGCGCTGTACGATTTTAAATAAGAAAATTAAATTTTAGACTTAATGTGAAATATTTATAGGTATATTAAGCAATTTAGGCATTGACAGTGCTTTGAGCCTCGATCAAGTATGTTTTAATTTAGGTAAAGACTGAGTGCGTCCAATAATACACGTACTTATGGAATAGAATATATCTATACATAATTTTATATCCTGATTTCGAGGCACAGGTACCTAATAAATTTGAAAAAATCAACGATTGCATCGAGTGGGAGTCCAGGAGTATGTAAAAATATATTTTTATCTTTTTTTACACTAGTAAAAATGAGCACAAATATTAACATTTTTCATAAAGCGTCATTAAATCTATATATAATATAAGTAACTTAAGCTTTAATATTTTTCTAGCTTTCAAAACTCCTTGATGTGTTAAGCGTATTATTATTTTCGGAGGATTAGGATCATAGACCTATCTCACATGCAAAATACACTCACATGCAATTTGCATTCTGATTGTAGACACGCGTAAAACACAAACTAAAAATAGGCAAAGATCAGGTGTACGTCGCAAAATTGCGTCATTCCAAGCCCCAGTGCAATAATATCAACGAGTTGGTTTCAGCTGCGACAGAACATCGACAATATCGTGTTGTGTGGATAGTGTGGTGTTCAACCAGCGTCCACTCCTGTTGAGTTTTGTTTATCAACTAACGCTACCATTTGTAGGTTCGTAGTATTCTTGTGGTAAAGCAGCTCCCTCCCTGCCCTTTTAACCGCCTGCCATCATGACCAGTGCCTCTGCCCCTCTTGCCCACTTAGGCCCACTACACGCGGAGAGTGCAGACTCTGTTGAGCCACTGGTTCCTGCAATTGCTACTGCTGCTGTCAGTATTGCACTCGGGACGCCTACCCAATAGTAACACGGACCTGATTTGAATAAATACGCCAAGTTATTAAAAAAAACACTTTTGATACCGTACAACAGTCACAATTGCTTAAAGCCAATGGGGAATGACCATAGCGTCTCCACTCCGGTACCAAGTGCAGGAATATGCTATATTATTTTTTTTATTTAAATAAATTCGAAATTAAAAAAAAAACACTTTTCATACCATACAACAATCGAAAGTGCAGCCAGTGGAAAATGATCACAGCGTCTCCACTTCGGAACCAAGTGCAGGAATATGCTATATTATAATTTACTTGAATATGCGCCACGGATATGTAATAAAAGTTATACAGGAAAGAAACAGCAGACATTCTTAATTTACCACGGCTCTCTTGAATTTCTTGAGATCTCGCGATTGCAATGCGTCCATTTGAATCTCATTCATTTACTTAGACGTATTCAGCAAGACACAAGACAGACAATTTTCAGCAAAAGTCTCAGAAATACAGGTCGAAATGAGCCTACATCATAGACATTTAAATTCAATAGATCAGAAGATACAGATGAGGGGTAAAACCAAACTATGGGGAGCGAAGAAGGGAAAGATGACTGTGATTCGTTAAAAAATCAATCTGACAGTATATAGGCATCTCGCATTATAATATCACCATTTAGTTCTTAAAAGCAAAATCTGCTTTGAATGAATAGACCTTTTTACATAGGAGCGCGAATTGCTTGCCACGTTAATAACATATTTGCGAAGGACAAATGCTTGCCCCGAAAAGGTTCGCTCATATTCACATAGCAATATTTTGTTGCCGTGTTTAGTTAAGACACTTTTACAAATGTTTCATAATTTACTTACCCCTTTAACCTGCGACTAGCTCACTAGCACTAGAGAAACGCCCACATTCGCTACGTTCTAGGTAGGTCTACAGCACAAGCTTTCATATTTTGCCGTGTTATTTCGTAAAATGTATGATGTTACCTCTGCGCTGGTCAGGACAAGGATGACGACATCACATTTTTTTTTATTCAAGCGAGGCTCTCGTAAAGCCCAGCTGGGTCCAAGGAGGAGCTCTAGCCGGCTCCATGGGGAGGGGGAAATAATACGTTTTTATCATTTAGGGCAGGTCCAGATATATTCATATGTCCGTGGCCTACATTAAAAAACTGCTGAATACATAATACACACCAGAAATGCAATCCATGACGATTTTAATACAAACCAATGACACCACTGACTTAGTACATTTTGGTTCTAGCCCATTTTACACACGCTCTGTCTCCATTACACATGCCTGACGTAATACATCGCCATCATATTTGATAATGAAAATTTCACAAAGATGATGAAACAGAATCCAGTATTAGGATTGTAAGGTCCGTTCTTGGATCACCAAACACACCCACATCACATTTCTTGTCTTCTTTATTTTACGCTTTTATTTCACCTACAGACCTTCCTACAAATTTCCTCTGTCTCTCTTCTCTTACTACTCCGGCCGCAGCTTCAGCCTGATGCCTTTTGCGCTCAGCGTGAGGGACAAATCAGGTTTTCAAATCGAGATTTAAAAACAAAGCCCGGGGCACTTTTAAACACAACCGTACTACGCAAAACACAGAGCGTTCCAGGGCTGGAAGGGCACAAGGGCCTCGGGTCGATGTGTCAGCGTGACCTGAAAGGAAAAACCAAAACAAATTAGCATATACCAACAGCCGTGTCTCCGTAGGAGCAGGCAGAAAGCACATGATAACAGAAGCATCAAATATTACGACATCGTATTTACATATAATAATTCGACTAAAATAATACCCACAAGTCACTTTCTAGAGTTCAAAGATTATTTTTAATTTAGTTCCAAAACATAATGTTAAAAATTCTCACCCATTTTTAAGATAAGCCACAAATATCGGATTTTACATATTTTGAAGGTTGTGAAAAGGTTCAGACTTGTGGGGTGAAGATTTTCGAAAAAATATACCTTTATAAATTAACGCAAAAAGCACACGGTAAATTTATTATCGGACCGAATTAAGGTCTCGATGAAGGTAGGTAGGTGTAACGGGCTGGTGTGGTTAGATTTTCAGCTCTAATCGATCTATTTACTAGCTGAAGTTCCCTGAGCTCCCTGACTAAATCCCGGGATTTTCCTTTTGCATTGAACGTCAAGTGTGCAAAATTTTATCAATAAGTATTAACATTCTGCTTTAAAGGGGAAGGAATCGGATGGGGATGATTTCGAAATCTCATCTTGTTTTGAAGGTCAAGTGTGCAAAATTTAGTTTTGTATAATAACCCGGCCACACGTTGCTGTGGCTCACGAAACCTTTATAACCAACGCCATCTGTTAAATCAAATCCACACCACGCTTCCCGCTGCCGCTTGACCAGATATATTATGTATTTCAACCAATTTACCCAAAACCATGACAAATTATACACCTAAAAACCTTCCTCATGAAACACTCTATCTATTGTTGAAAACCGCATGAAAATCCGTTACGTAGTTTAAAAAATCTAAGCGCACAGCTTGAGCAACTTCATTTTATACTTAGTAAAGATGTGAATACCTCACAAGAGTCCCAACTGCTCGCGCCTGGAGCCAGTGAGACTTTGACATCGCCAATTGGGGTATGTTGTGAGGCTGAAGGTAATCGGGGAGGGGAAGGAGATAGGAAGAGGAAGGTGGGGAAGTACTTAGATCTGGTCACCAAACACGGCTAAAGCCATTTCAAGCAAGATTTCAATTCTGAATGGTGATCTTACACCAGGGAGATACTTAAAGTTTCTTCCACTCTGGAACGTGCAGCAAATATACCTTATATTACTTTAAATGATTAAATTGTGAAAACACGAATCAATCAAATAAAATGCATCTGTGCACGCCGGGATTTGAACCCACGACCTCCGGATCGCTGGTTGAGAGCCTTGCCCTTCGACCACGTCGTTTAGTTTCAAAAAACTCTTTGTAAGCCCGGGCAACGCCGGGGACATCAGCTATTATATTATATAAATGTGAATAGGTAGGCCTTTCTGAGATAAGTTTTGGATATCGATCAGAATTCTGTTGGGTAATAAAGGGGTCATACCATAGACATATTAATATTCATATGTCTATGGGTCATACTCAGAAGTTTCAAACTCAAAACTTGGAGACTTAAGAATTATTACGTATGCTACCTGTGTTGCTAATTGCAAAAATACCAATCTTCTTCCTTTGGCTGCCCTAACTCATTGCCTAGGTAGGCTGTTGGGGTCGGCTCTTCTCGTTCTCAGGTTGTAGTTTCTTCTGTTCTGAGTATCGCCTTCATCCAGGCCGTTTCTCTGAAGTATTTTGGAGCATTGAGTCATCCAGGAGTTCTTCGGTCTTCCTCTGGATGACTGTCGATGAAGCTCCATATACATTACCTGCTTCACTGTGTGGTCTGATGGTCTCCATCTTATGTGCCCATACCATCTCAACTGTCGTTCCTCCAGCTTACTGTTTATGTCTGTGACACCCAGGCTACCACGAACGAACTTTTAATCTTATTGCAAAAATACCAATATTTTCCAATAAATGCACCGATCTTTATGGTTTATACTATTTCATAATGCGACGAATTATCTACTGATTGCGTAATTTTATGACAAATTACGTTTTAACTGCTTATCTCAGTGTTTAACCGCAAATACCGCAAATATTGGTTGAACATTTTACTGAATGATTGATGTTAAATCATAGTTTTAATTAGCAAATATTTAATAAATATATCTGTTATTTTCTCATTGCGTTAGGATAATTTATTTTGTGTAAAACGCCCTTGAGGTGAACACAAATCGCCCTTCACAAAACTGCGAACTATTGAAGAATAAATGAACTATTATTATTATTATCAGTGAGAAGAAACAACGCAAAGTACAATTTGAAGATTCCTACGAAAATCCAAAGATAGTTCAAATAAAATACAAACCCCTCAAAGCCGTGCATCAAAAGAAGCCACGATGGTTAAAACTGGATATGTCCCGCCAACTTTTTTCTTCACGTATTCCAAGTATAGTGACAAAAAAGGGACAAGCACAGTTTTGATGACCGACCCTTCTAAATGAACCAACTTACTAGTTACTAGTAGAATAAATCGTGCATGATGCAAGGTCAGTCCTGTCCCGAACGCTTCAATTCGCGAAAAGCATTATCGCTTTTCATAAAAACATGTTATTCACCATCCCAAGTTTAATAAAGTTGTGTTTGTGAAACTAGGATTTTTCTGCACGGAGTACTGATTTTATCAAGTGTTTCGTCAATTTAACATTTCTCAATATTGGGCATCTTAGTTGCAAGAGGCAAAAGGTACCTTTGCTTTAAAATAAAACAGAGATAGAGAGCTAACTTTGTGAAGCTTCATGTAAGAAAAGGAGATGGACGGCAATGTGGGTTGAGAGGAACTATTGTATATATATACGTATAAGAAATAAGTGTGTTGCTAAAAATAAATCCAACATTTTGGAAGCAAAAATCCGGGGACAGACGGAAGAACAAACGTAGACATGCCCTTTAATCTTTTTGGTATTTCACAGAAATTCAACTTTGAAATTGTATTAAATGACCATTCAGCGCTATTTTGTTTTTTTTTTTTGCAGTTAAAAGGTTCCCGTTAAATGTCAATTCTTTGTCCGTTTCAGCCTTTGAACAAATTGTGATGACCAGAAGAAGACAACCATCGTGTTGTTGCTCATCAGCTTATTATAATTTGATGGAAAGCTAAAACGCACTTAGAATCAGCGTTAATTGGGAACCTTTCAAATGTCAAAAAAACAAAATGACACTGATGGCCATTTGATGATTTTGTCACAAGTGAATGTTTGCGAAACGATTGGGCGTAAAGATAGTATGAAAATAATTTTTAATTGAAAAGCGCCCTCATAGTTATTTCTGAAATTGGATAATTTAAAACATTTGTTTGGTAGATAATTTTTTATAACATGGTGACGTTACTTTCAGCCAGTTTTACATAAGGATTTGAAGTGTCCGGTGCACATTAATCTATTTCGCTTTATTTATAGCAAAATGTCACTTTAACGTTCATGCAACATGCATTTTTAAATTTATTTTGTCTACTAAAATCGAGCTTCGCAGCGTGACTTCTGGAATATTATATTAGGTCGCTTCGTTTACTTAATAAACCTTTCAATTGTTCCGATGTCTCCCTTTTATATTCAAGCTTCTTTCATATCTTCTGGTTTAGTTTATGCGGAGCCTGTTCTTACCTCTTTCCCGTCGGGGTCCCTGAACCTCTTTCTTTTATTTATGCTCTGGCAAAACACCTGCCGTTTCTGATTCTAGGCGTAATTCTTAAGACAGCGAAGGGTGTGTAGATTTCCTTATATTTTGCGATTATCGTCATACTGAACCTTAGTTCTGATCTCGACAGCCTTCAATACAAGTTTTCTTCCCCCATATAAAAAGAGTTATTCCAGTTGGTCGGATATAGCAGAAGACTTGTGTGGATCTGTTTTGTATTTGTTGCGAGTTTGCGTATTTGGCAGGAGTTGGAGATTAAGGATCTAAGGATCGAGTTAAAGTGACGTGTGCAAATTTGAAGCGAGTACGCTTTCATACAAATAGCGATTTGTTGCGCAAGGTAGACCGAAATAAGCGATCGTTAAATATAACGATGACCGTTATTTCCCCTGAGTAACGCACAATGCAGCGCTGTGCCACTTCGCTTTGCTTCAGATGCGTTTTCTAAACAAACTGTCAAAAGCCCAAAGAAAATGGAAGTGAAATCGCTAAGAGATAGCAACTGTTGCCGTATTAACACCAATATAAGGTGGTTTAAAACGAAACAAATTTTAACACTCATTTAACATTCCGTTATTGTTTAGAAAAAGATCAAGGGTTCATAAAACGGAAAAAAACCCTGTCATTATTAACGTGAACATCAACAGTTCAACATCTAAATCACCATTTTCTGGAACAATTTATTTCATGTTGTGGTTTTTTTGTAATTTTAAACCTGCAAGTACCTACTGGCGAAAACTCTTCTGTTGCCATAAGCAAATATCTGATGTTACCTCAACGAAAATGCTCTAATCCAACAAAGGTATTTTTGTGAGGCATTGTTGTTTCAGTAAATTGTCACTGGGTACTTCCTTTTAAATTAAACGTTTAGGGTATTTAGGCCCTGAAATTTAAAAAAAATATGTATATCATTTTCTACAAAATGATATACATATTTTTGTAGCACGATGTCTACTACCTATTACTCTAGTTATTGAAATAAAATAATTTTCTACAAAATGATATATTTTTGTAGCACGATGTCTACTATCTATACCTGTAGTTATTGTTCATTGAATGTACAGCAGTACCCACCAACAATGATTTTTCTAAGGCTTAACCAACTCCCAAGTTGATTTTCGTAAACTATATTCTACCAGTATTTTATCGCTAATTTAGAGGCAACGACAATAACTTGATGAAAAAAATCAAAGACAATAACAAATCTTTAGGTAACTAGTGATTATCGGCGTGTCCCGTAGGCCCTTCCCACTTTCCACTTAGGCTAAGACATCTTTGCACGTGTACTGTCATGGTCTGCCGGACCAATCCCACGATACGAGTAAGAGCCCGTTCACACTTCCGTCGTAAAAACGGAGAGGGGTTCCGTCGTCACGACGGAAGCCCTAGGCCCCTGTTCACACTTCCGTTTTCAAGACGGATCCGTCTTGAAAACGGACCCTACTCTACGAAAACAACGACCAAAACATTTTATCATTCTTCAGTAGACGGTTCCAGCCATAAAATTACTTCAGGGGTCGGACCTTATTTGTTCAAACCGTGGGAGAATATTGTGTTTGCATACTTGAAAAGGAGAAAGTACGCGAAAATCATTCAGCAATTATTATAACTAAAATCACTAAAAAACATGAATGATATGACTAAATATTTTCTTGAGATTAAATAGAAAAAATCGCATTCTGGAACGAACATATATATTATATAATAATATTACAAAACGCCAAACGCGCGCCCCATAAAAACACAAATTGCCTGCCGCCTTGCGTCTGGGAGCGGGCGGTGGTGAAGTGTGAAGCGGGGTGTGGCGGGTTCAAAACGGATCCGTCGTCCCGCCGTGTAGTGTGAACAGCTCCATTGAAATGTATGAGCCAGCGCGTTCCCTTCCGGCTTCACGACGGACGCTCTGCGTAGGCGAACTCTCCGGCGAAAAAAAACGGATCCGTCTTCGCGCCGGATCCGACAAGTGTGAACAGCTCCATAGAGCCACTACAGCGGCTAGGGCTTCCGTCGTGACGACGGAACCCCTCTCCGTTTTTACGACGGAAGTGTGAACGGGCTCTAAATAATAATGGCCGAACACGTGTTTTCTCCTGTTAAACGTCTAAGGTCTAAGGCTAGACTAACTACCGACATTAGGAGACATTGTTAGGGCACGTCAAACTTCATTGAAGTCAAAATTATACTTTTTACAAAAAAAACTTTGTAGGTAAGCAACTGTTCGTAGGTAGGTAACCTGTAATAGTTCTACCAAAAACACAATACTGTTCCCTAATGTTATCCGGAACATAAAAATGTATGGGCAGCGAGTGCGTTGTTATAAGCCACCAACGAGAGCTAGTGAATTACAGATAAAACACGCCCTTTCTGCACATGGCAAGAGAGATGAGACTATAATATTAATAATAATAATTTGATCATTTTCATAGTGCCATATTGTGTGCAAAATCAAAGTACAAATATGACTTCCTAGGCTCTATCTAATTATATTGGTTTAAATATATTTACCTAGCCTTAAATATGAAATAATCAATAGTTGCTGACATTTTTTTTAAATGCGTAGTTATTTTAAATGTCACGGACTGTGAAGGTTGTAAGGTTCCTGTCTTTATGAATATTATTGTCTGAAAGCGTGAGTCTGTGTGCACATTAAGTACACATTACTTTGCTGATGTTTAGCTATAGATATCTTTATTTAGGTTCCACGACAAGAAAGTGGCGTTTCAATACCTTTTTTGAAAAGTTATTTAAAGTTGTGAAACAAAATAGCCCATAACATAACCTAACTTAACCTATTTAACAATAACCTAACTTAACCTATTTAAAAATTTTTTCATCACTTATAACAACTTTTCAAAGGAGATGATGTAGTTGTATATAAACAATAAACAATAAATAGTGTTATCTCGAGTGACTTCCTAGGTTAAGTATGGTCCTGTATATTTTCTTCCTGTACAACAAATACATTTTTGCGCAGCATCGTGTTCATTGGTCAAATCATTGTACATATTATGTATAGTATATAGTTTCGTATCGGTGATAAATGAACCAGTGGATGCAATTTTTAGCCATAACTCGTTATAATAATTTGTCTAGTTTGTAGTTAGAACTAAGATTGCAGAAATGTGTACTATTAATTTGTACAGCGCCCTTGAGGTGATTTTTCACATAAACGGCGCTATAAAGTCATCCAAACATATTATATATTAATGCTTTATTATTATTGTTTAGTTGTCCGATCACCCTTTACTTATTCTCGTAGTTTTCTAAATATTCCTTTCTCGCCTGAGGTTGAACACTATCAGAACTCTTTTTCAAGAAAATGCATTGATTAAAGAAATGTCTTCATCGGTCTCCTTTCACGAATCATTTAAGATAAAGATAATAATTACTAATTAGGTCGGTACCTACTACTATTTTGTCCATAAATCTTAACACTGATTCAGAGAAAATTCTCGGAAATATGAGTTGACGCCAGTTGTTCAAAGATTTTTAATTGATACAATTGAGTAAAAGCATTTCCGAAAATGGTGTTCTAATTGGCAAAACCATATTGTATTATAAAAAGATAAACGATGAGAGAGAATGATAACAAAAAATCTTCATTATTAAAAAAAATATGACGCCACGTTTAAAACGATTAATGAAACAGATACATCTATTTAATTGCTGATTAAATACAGAATATTTATATACATTACTTTTACTTAGAAATCCCATGCGCTCTTAAAAAACACTGTGGAGGGTTACAGTATATACAATCGAAAGCTTTGTTTATGAATACTCTTCGACAGTAAAGCATTATAATATGTGAAAATGATACCCGGTTCAGTCAATCAAATCAGACACGCCTTATTAGGTACTGTATTACAAATTTGATTTTTATTGGCAGGTGATAATCGATTTTAAATTCTAATTGTATCATCTATTGTTTGTTATCGTGTGAACCTTCCTTCTTCATACTTTCCAGTGTCTCGTTTCGTCTTACCCCTTTCAACTTGTCGATTGGGAAATACACAATGGTAAGTATTTGTTATTCATAATACTGAACAATTTAAATAGATACCTGTAAATTAAATAGGGCTTATAAGCTTCTTCATCTATTATAATCTGAAGGGTGAAATGCAGATCCCGCCAATGTGGGTGATTTTAATAAAAATGCACTATCTAGATGAGAAAAGTGTGGAAAAGTTGAATAAAAAAGAAACTAAGGCGCGCTTGGCAAAATTGAGGGAGATACAGCCGTTTAAAAAATGAATAAAATGACACTTCGTGAACTTATACTACGCCATTTTGTTACTATTATGTTGGTATCTCAGACTTGCTTTACGAAGGTTGATACGACTGTAGCTAACTTCGTGTGATATACATGTAATTATGAAAAACAGAATTAATAATGGTCACAAACCATGTCACACAAACCTGGCGTAGCCGCTAAACTACTTGAAAACTGGGATGTTTTTCTTGCGTTGACGCGAGTAGGCGTTATAAAGGGGCACAAACCATGTTACATTTTATTCATACTTTAAACGGCTGTATCTCCCTCAATTTTACCAAGCGCGCCTTAATTTCTTTTTTATTCAACTTTTCCACACTTTTCTCATCTAGAAAGTGCATTTTTATTAAAATCCCCCACATTGGCGGGATCTGCATTCCTCCCAATCTGAACTCTAGACGCCATGGTAAAATGTAGCTCAATCGTACAATATCGATGTAACCAACACGACTGAGCGCAGTTTTCGTTGAGCAGTATATTTATATACTCGTACATACATGATGTTGAGAATATTCAAAGTAGGTATATAAATGATTTAATTATTTAGATAGGCAGTTAAAGTATTATTTAATTTATTGTTGACTACTGGAATATTTGGAAATATTATTAAAGGTTTCGTTAAGGTTCAGAACCTGACAAAATTTTCATTCCTAGTTGTAATGCCGTCGATACAATGATGGGGGACTAGCTAGTAGCGGATTGAATTCGCGACGCCTGGGCGGGAACCCAATGCCTTAGACCAATTAATCGACTAATTAATCGATCACGGCTAAATAAATAATTTATTTTGGCAATTGACGCAAGAGTTTCAAAAAAGTATGTATGGTAAAAGAATCGCTTCAATTTCGTTGTATTTTTTCCAGAAACTTAAAAGAAATAAGAACTTAAATCTGTATATCTTTCTTATATGTAAAAATGAATCGCTGAAATTGTTGCTAAGCGCAAATCTCGAGAGCAGCTGAACCGATTTCGCTAATTCTTTTTTTAGAATATTCCTTGAAGTACGAGGATGGTTCTTCCGGAGAGAAAAATTAAGAAAATTGCGCAGAAAATTGGATAATTTCAGAAAACCTAACAACTATCGCACGTTTGACAGTTCGCATGTTTGAGAATGACATTTTGTAAATTGTAAAAGGCACGCGGGCTGAAAAACTGATCGTACTGGAATTGAATATATGGAACGCTGGAGGAGGGTTGGCGGGACGAGGGAGCGGGAAAGGGAAGAGAGAAGGCGGGGAAGGTGGAAGGGGAACGTGGGAGGGGAAGGGAACGTGTGAGGGGAAGGGGACGTGTGAGGGGAACTCGGGAGTTCGCGGGTCGGGGGAAGGGGGGGGGGGGGGCGGAGGGGGAGAGGGAAGGTGGAGGTGACGGAGTGGGAACGCGAGAGTGGAAGAGGACGCAGAAGAAGAAGGGGAGGCGGAAGGGGAACGGAACGAATGGGAAAGGACACTCAGGGAGAAACAATTTCTTTATTAAATGGCGTAGCAGCGCATGAATGAAAATGAATCCCTGTTTCCTTTGGTCACGCCATAACTTCAGAACGACTTTACCTATTTCATTCATATTTTTTTTAAGTTTTCTAATACTTTGTAGAAGGTTCTTACGGAAAGAAAAGTAAGAAAATTGGAGGGAGGGGAAGGAATTGGAAGTTTTTAAAAGTTTTATAATACTTTGTGGAAGATTCTTACAGAAATAAAAATTAAGAAAATTGGAGAGAGGGGCAAGGTGGAAGGGAACGCGTGAGGGGACTCGAGAGGGGAACGGGGACGCACGTGAAAGGACATGCTGGGAGAATCAAATTATTTCTTTGAATGGCATTGCAACGCATGCCGGGTATCAGCAGTAAAGTAGTAATAATCACGGTGATTTTTTGAAAAAGATTTCAAGACAAATGTCGCAATAACAATTCGTACCTATGTTGCATTTCAGTGCGATTTTATTATCTTTTATATCGCAATAAGACTGATACCGTTCTTAGAATGCCATTAATTATTTCATTTGCATCAGCGTTATTGTCCTGCACCCGAGTGCTCCTTTTTAGACTGTTTTCATATTACAAGTTTCGTTTATACAGAAGAGTTAAGAGGTTTAGGCCTTTCAACCGCAGGGCCACACTTTTTATCTTATTGTGGCGAATCCGTTGGACGATGAACGAATCGACAGATTTATTGGTTTTAGGAAGTCTGGAGGAATCGAGATAGATCTCGGGCAAGATTTCTTGTCCGATTTGTGGGTTTTTATATCGCTGTTAAATTAATAAATAAGCATGCAAACTTGCAGGAAAGTGTGTACGGCTGCACGACCATTTTATTCAAGAAAATTAATTTTGGATTTGAGGCCAAAATACCTAACCAAACTGAACATTATTTTTTTTTTTTAATACAAATGTACAGCAAATATCTAGTAAGAATATGTGCTACTTCATTTATGTGTGCTTGAAATTATAAAATATAGGCCATTAAAGAAGACTTTTTTTCGTGATTTTAGAGTCAAATTTGGAATTTGAGCGACGTAATAGTAATTGTATTTTTAAAGCCTTAAAATTCAAATTTAAGTTTTGTATGAAAAAGGCCGCCCTCCCAGGTCACCCTCCCCGATCCCTAGTTCCCCCCCCCCCCTCCCTCGAACCCCTAACCGAATTCCATACATTCAGTCCCGGTACATTTAGTCTTCAAACAGCTCGCGTGCCCCCTATTGCAATTTTTTTATACAAATTTCATAATGCCCCGTAGCTCACCAGTAGTTTTATACAAACCTTGTCCTGACAATAACGAACACAAAAAAAAGAATTATCCAATTTGATGCAGTCGTTCGGAAGTTATGCGCGTATATATATTTCTGCGATTCATTTTTATTTAATTAATTAATTTTTCATAATTTCATGATGCCAGAGCTCACTCTTATTTACAGAAACCATCACGGGCATGCACTCATCAAATCCCCAAAGTTTCATCGCAATCGGATGAATGGTTTAGCAACGCATAGCGGACATACAAACATTTTTAGATTTTTATATATTCACGGTCTCCGGAAACTCGTAGTACAAGCGGGAAACTGGTAAATCTACATCACATTCGGAGTCGATTTGTGATATAACTTTTTTGATTTGAGCTTTCGTTTTCGAGTAAATCGGGTCCGAAGTTGGAATTTTTTTGGTTAAATTTGAAAAAAATTTTCGCTAGGGGGTTGATTTCAGCTGTGTAATATCTTATAAAATGCATCGAATGGTAAACCGGGCACAAACATTTTTTTAACCCTTTAGTTGCCGAAAAAATGGAAAAATAGAAAAAAATAATATTAAAATCGAAACGCTCAGATCGAAAAAAATAAGTTTTTTGGGTTCTCTACGTGATGTAGATTAACTAGTTTCACTCTTGTACTACGAGTTTCCGGACACGTTGAATAGATAGATGGATAGAAGATGTAATATGTATTTAGAATAAAATATTTTCGTTCGGATACCACTTTATTGTGTAAAACTTGTAATATGTAAAGCCAACCGGTTTTGGTTCAACCCAAACCTTCATCAGGGTTATATAAAATCATATTAAATTTCAGTATAATTGTAGGTAACATAGAAAAGAGAGAAGGGACATCAACTTTGGTGGGGGGCGGGAGGGACGTAGGTAAGAGAGAGGGGATAAAAGTAGGTGTAAGGAAGGGGAATATGTTTAAAGTGGGGCTATTTGATAAATCTAATTATTTCTTTAATGAATTAAATTTATTTATTTTAAAGACATTTTAAATTCAAAATCTTCAAGATTATTAAAGACCTATCCCATTTCTACGTAGTTGCAAATGGGAGAGTGGTATTCAAACTAAGTTATTTCATTCTAATTATAATAATTGTGTGTACCCACAAAGTGTGTTTACTAAATTTAAAAAATATATTTATAAAAAGTAATGTGGAAAAAAATTAAATAAGTAGATGTACTGCAGGGCATTAAAGATGGGTGTTCATTCAATTCTGCCTACACCTGCGAAGAGAGCCGTTCGGTTAATTATTTATTTTCGAAGAATATTAATTAGTATCTGCGTATTTAAAATATTAATTATTGTGCCGGTTATGAGTACTTCTGCGTTTACCTAGTGAACTAAAATTCGAAGATTTTTTTTTCTCTTTAAAAAATTTATATTATTATGTATTTGTTTATAAAAGAAAATTATTTATTACATGTTTATATGTAGTCCAACAAAGCTGTCACGAGAACTTATCTGTAGTCTGTAGGTTCTACCAAGTAAATATGTTGAAACATTTAATAATAATAGCCCAGGCAACGAAGGAAAAATAGGGGAAATAATTCATGTAGAAGCCAATTTTGGCACAGTTGTAGGGGAAGTTGTCCTTAACAAAATACTAAAAGTACTGGGGGGTGGGGGTGGAGCTAAGGGGGAGGGGGGGGTTTAAAGGTCCCTTTTTTCAGTTTTTCGTTAATAACTCAAAAACTACTGCCTCTAGCGAAAAAGTGTTCAGGTACTAAATTATCTCCATAAAATTCTCTACAAAAAAGGTTCTATAAATTTTTTTGTTAGGATCAATGCTTAAGCAGATAGTGAGGGGGGAAAATGTAAAATTAAAAAAAAACTGTTTTAATTTTTAAAAATGAAATGTTTGTCGGTAAAAATCAAATGCTTATTGTTAAAAAACCAAATAATTAATGCTTAGGGGTCGTCCATTAATCACGTGACTCTCGAAAGGGGGGGGGGTTCGGAAAAAATCACCAAATATCACCGGGGGGGGGGGGTGTAATGAGATATCACGTGTATTTATTTTTCGTGATAATATTCTGAAAATTTCAAAATACTTTGTACTAAAAAAAATACACGTGTTTTTGGGGGGGGGATTAGTCTAAAACCTCACCACATATCACCACGGGGGGGGGGGGGGTTAAAAAGTTGCTAAAAAAACATCACGTGATTAATGGACGACCCCTTAGGGATGTACCTTGAACATTAAATTTCGTCGAAATCTAAACATTCATCGTCATCAATGCTGTCTTCGACGGGGGCTCCGTTCATACATGAGCCGAGGCAGCCGCAGGCACCGGAGCAGGCAATCCCTGCTTTGCGGCAACCGCAGCGCATCCCACACCCAGTCGTGCATCGGCAAAAGATCGTGTTCAAAATGGAGATGGGTGCCACAGGGTCGTTCGTGTTAACTGGGTTAAGGATCCCATCTTCTCCCTTGACCCAACTCCATTGGATGGGTAGTAGAGGGTTGCCTAGCCACTGTTGTATCTGTAAAAAAGTAATGAGACCAAGGTAAGCATTCATCACAAATTAATATTTGTAATAAGAAAACAGTATTTAAAACTATATGCAACTGGATTTAATTACCTGTAGATATATTCTGAGCGAGTGTTGCTTTGAAGCTCCTCTGGTGGGAGGAAGAGTGGCCATGTCTGATTTGGGCTTCATTGACGCTTTCAAAAATGCCGAGTACCGATGTTTGTTTAGGTTGTCTTAATGAGCAGGCGCTTTGTATACAGCCAAAAGAAGTTTCTTGCCAGCCTGTTCAATATTCTCAGGTGATGCTGAGGGATCAGAGAATATTGGTGAAATATCTTGCGTGAGGCCAGGATTTTCTGTGAAGTGCTTAGCGATTCCCACTTTACTCTTTACATATATCGCCGAGGTGGTGTCGCATCCGGAGAAGCTATGGAGAAGAAGAATCGTTTTAGCGATTGGAAGCTGTTAGCAAGAAAATGTTCTTGTTGAATGGTGATGGTCGTTTTTTCGTGAAAGTTGATGTCAACAGAAGTTTTTGTGAGCCTCCTTTGCTTCTGCTCCGCTCGAAAGAAACAAAACAAGGTTGATTCACTTGCTCAGCGAGAAAATGACAGCAGCCGGGATTAAAACAACTGTTGCTACAGGGGATGCTGATAGCACTATTGTGAGGTGTGGGTTGGATGAAGCTGCTCTACATTCAAATGTAGCAATAGTTGCGGAGGATGTGGACTTGTTAGTTCTCCTCATTGGATTGGCACCGCCATCAATCAATATATATTTCATGAAGCCGGGCCGTGGGAATGTGGAGACCAAATTGTTTTCGGTGCGACAACTTCAACAGCTTCCAATCGCCAAAACAATTCTCCTTCTCCATAGCTTCTCCGGATGCGACACCACTTCGGCGATATATGGAAAGTGTAAAGTGGGAATGTAAATGTAAAGCTCTTCGCAGAAAATCCTGGCCTCACCCAAGACATTTCACCAATATTCTCTGATCCCTCAGCATCACCTGAGAATATTGAACAGGCTGGCGAGAAACTTTTTTTGGCTGTATACAAAGCGCCTGCTCATTAAGACAACCTAAACAAACATCGGTACTCGGCATTTTTGAAAGCGTCAATAAAGCCCAAATCAGACATGGCCACTCTTCCTCCCACCAGAGGAGCTTCAAAGCAACACTCGCTCAGAATATATCTACAGGTAATTAAATCCAGTTGCATATAGTTTTAAATACTGCTTTCTTATTACAAATATTAATTTGTGATGAATGCTTACCTTGGTCTCATTACTTTTTTACAGATACAATAGTGGCTAGGCAACCCTCTACTACCCATCCAATGGAGTTGGGTCAAGGGAGAAGATGGGATCCTTAACCCAGTTAACACGAACGACCCTGTGGCACCCATCTCCATTTTGAACACGATCTTTTGCCGATGCACGACTGGGTGTGGGATGCGCTGCGGTTGCCGCAAAGCAGGGATTGCCTGTGCTCCGGTGCCTGCGGCTGCCTCGGCTCATGTATGAACGGAGCCCCCGTCGAAGACAGCATTGATGACGATGAATGTTTAAATTTCGGCGACATTTAATGTTCAAGGTACATCCCTAAGGGGTCGTCCATTAATCACGTGATGTTTTTTTAGCAACTTTTTAACCCCCCCCCCCCCCCCCCCGTGGTGAGGTTTTAGACTAACCCCCCCCCCCCCCAAATCACACGTTTTTTTTTTAGTACAAAGTATTTTGAAATTTTCAGAATATTATCACGAAAAATAAATACACGTGATATCTCATTACACCCCCCCCCCGGTGATATTTGGTGATTTTTTCCGAACCCCCCCCCCCCTTTCGAGAGTCACGTGATTAATGGACGACCCCTAAGCATTAATTATTTGGTTTTTTAACAATAAGCATTTGATTTTTACCGACAAACATTTCATTTTTAAAAATTAAAACAGTTTTTTTTTTAATTTTACATTTTCCCCCCTCACTATCTGCTTAAGCATTGATCCTAACAAAAAAGTTTATAAAACCTTTTTTGTAGAGAATTTTATGGAGATAATTTAGTACCTGAACACTTTTTCGCTAGAGGCAGTAGTTTATGAGTTATTAACGAAAAACTGAAAAAAGGGACTTTTAAACCCCCCCTCCCCCTTAGCTCCACCCCCACCCCCCAGTACTTTTAGTATTTTGTTAAGGACACCTTCCCCTACAACTGTGCCAAAATTGGCTTCTACATGAATTATTTCCCCTATTTGGTATTTTTTGGTCTTCGTTGCCTGGGCTATAATACATAATTGGATAATTTGTAGAGCGCCGTTTTTGTGAAAAATCATCTCAACTGCACTTAGAAATGTTTTGTTTGTTTTGTTTATTTATTTGTTTATTTAGCACAATATATTATACATTTATATACATTATTTATTAAATTTTGACTGCCTAACTAGGAGCATTATCCCGTTTTAGGACAGTCAAATAATTATGGGTATGAACATGTGGAGAATGATTTGTACAAAAAGGAAGAAAATTGCTGAAATCAAAAGAAGAGAAAGAATATAAAATAAAATAATAAAAAAAGTTTAAAATATAGTACCTAACTGTTATTTGTTTAGCATAGCAAAAGAAAAAAAAGAGAAGAGAAAGAATAAAAAAATTAAATAACCATATAAAACATAAAATAGCCGTGGATTAAAGTAATACGTTTATTTTGCAATTATAAGTAAATAACCGGGTCACTGGAGCCAGGATGCGGCTAATGGCCTCCGACAACACGTTGGTGACCGCAGCCTTCCAGCACCAAGCTCCACTCCTGAGTGAGCGATGGGCCCGAGCGCACTCAAGATCACGCCCTGCATAATAATTGATTATTTATTTTTGTCATTATTAATTTTTATTATGATTATTATTATTTTTTTTTTCTATTTATGTTCTTATTTCTTTACTGTGTAAATATATAAATATGAATAACTATATGGGACGTGTGGGATTGCACTATCCTCCCCACATCCTGGATTATTATTATCATTTTTATTATATTATTATTATAAGTAGGAAAGTAGGTACATGTCTAAACACATTTAGATTTTTATGGACACATTTATCTTAATTAAATAAATACATTTATTTTAATTAATTATAAATACAGGCACAATACGTAATATATCTTAATGTACCTACCTAAAAACAAAGAATTGAGAATATTATATTAATATTATTATAATAAATATTAATAAAACACGAAAAATCACAACAATTTATCATCGTCTCAGATTATTTAATCTTTCAATCAATGCTACTAAAAAATCTGCCACTAACGGCTTAAAAAACAGCCATGTCATAAAAAAAACATTAAAAAGTATGTTAATGCGAGTGTGGCAGAGGAAAAAATAATAAAAATTAAATATCCGTGACTTCAGGAAGGTTGAAATTCTGATTGACGCTCTCATGCAACATGTGGTCCTGTTACTTTACATAAAGGATATCTGCAGAGTTCAGGGCTTCGCAATAACTGTAAAAAATATAAACCTTTCGTTTGTTTTTCTCTTTGACCCATTGACATACATTTAAAAAGAAAGAAAAATAGCGGACAGTAATCAGAAAGTGGCTTAGAAAAATTATAGAGCCCTTGGTGTAATTTTTGATAAAAAATCACCCGCTATGACGACCTCCCGTGGTCGAGGGGTAAGACTCCCGACTAGCATGCCGGAGGTCTTGGGTATAAATTCCGGCGTGCGAAAGAAATTTGATTGGGTTTATTTAAATTATTTCACAATTTACTGATTAAAAATAATATGTAGTTTATTTGCGACACGTTCTAGAATGGAAGATATTCTCAGTATCGTCCTGGTGTAAGACCACCATTCAGAATTGAAACTTCGCTGAAAATGGCTTTGATAGTGTTTTGTGCTCAGATCCGAATAGTCAGGTAATTCCCCACCTTCCTCGCCCAACTCCTTCCTCTCCCCACTATCTTCAGCCTCACAACATACCCCAATAATTGGGGTTGCTGTAGTCTCACTGACTCCAGACGGTTGGGGGCAGATGAGCGAGTATGAGATTTCACATTAAAAGAATATTTAAAAAAATAATACAAAATTTAAACAATAACAGTTTCTCGGAGTTTGCCAATCATTTGGTGGAAACCAGTCACACCTTTGACTTCAATAGTGGAATAGAATTAATGCATTGTAATGTCAATGGCATTCAGTTGGATAAACTAGAAATTTTAGAAATCCGAAAGAGTGTTAATGCGAATTTGATTATTATTAATAACCAAAAATTGTTCTTAAATGACCCAATATTAAACCTGTTCCCTTTGTAAATTGTCTCCCATTGCCCCTCTCTCCTCTACCCACTCTCATATTTTCATTGATACCATTGTCTATGTCCATTCTTTTTCAATTGACACCATTGTTTACGTCTATTATTTATAATTAGTATCAATAAAAAACCCTGAAGAAGTGAGCATTGCTCACGAAACATGTTGGTTTTGTAAACAATAAAAGTGGTAAAAACGAAGTAATTTATTAATTTAAATTAATACAAAAATTATTATTTTCAAAGTTCAGCTGTTAGCGCAATCATTAGGTATTGTAACAACTAACACCCGGCTATGAAGCCGGATGACCGAGTTTCAACGGATGTTCATCGAAATGGTTTTCTCTTTTAACAATATATAAATGTCCTTTAAAAGCTCCATAATTCACCATTAAAATGAGTTTCGAGCTTCAAAACGTTGAATAGGCCACTTGCATCACATTTTTGAAAAAAAAATTCCGGTTTGGGCAAATATTCTAAGAAATCTGTATTTTTTTTAATCGTATTTTTGAAACCCTGGCGATTTTTTGTAAATTTCAATCCGAAAAATCAGACCATTTATTATAAACTTAATTTTATGGATGCGAAAAAACGATAATTACATCATTTTAAAAAAAAGAACGTTTTCCACAAGAAAGGGCACAGGAGAATAAGGAGGCTTAACAAAAATATTACATCTCATAAATATTTTTTTCCTTGATCCATCTTACTGATCATGATCATAAATCATTATAATGTTTAACGTCTATATTACTAAATCCAATGTAAATACTTGTACATGTAAATTATAATAATAATAAGAATATTATAAAATTTGATTTTGTTAAAATCAGCACCACTACCATTATACCTTAATAACATCTGTCAAAAAGTCAAACCAAAAGATAAGTTCGCATAGAACGAACAATAAATCTAGTGAACGTTAAATGTCAAATTCAAAAATTCAATGTCAAAAAAAAAATCAGTGTGGAATTTTACAAAATTAATAGGAACATTTTCGGAGACAGGACATTTTCATGTAGTGACGTCACGGGCCCAAATAATGAATTTATTTATTTAAAAATAAGAAAACTGTACATTTCTAAAAAAAATTACTAACATTTTCGTAATCTTAGTAAAAAAATCTATCTACACGATTTTATCCAAGTCGTCGTGAAATCCATGCAAGTTGCTTATAGTTTGTAAATTTCAAGACGCCAGAGCTCACCATATATTCGTGATACAAGAATCACCATAAGCAGAAAAACACACGAGTTTATAAACAACAAACGAAATCAGTCAGCCCTTCATTATAATATCGTGAGCTCTCGGCTCCCATATAAACGATTCCCCACTAAACACGTGTTCCAGACACAACAGGCTTTTTTGTTCTCGACTTTCTCCGTAATTGGATTAGGCGTGTTTATTTATGTTACCATTTTAAAATTATTAAACAGCAACCGCATGTCATCTCCAGTCCTATAGACGCGTGACCAGTTCTACTTTTTTGTTTACTGTTTAGTATATTTTTATTAATAATAAAATCAAGATGTAATACACTTATAATTACCCGACCCATACCTTCACCCGTCGCGTCGTCATAAAACCGTCAAATAGATGTATGACTTTGATCGTCCAGTTGATTAGGCAGACCTCCAAATACTAGGTTGTGAGATAATGAAAAAAGCAATATTCGAATGCTCATCATAAATTAAATATTTTTTATGACTCCAGATACTAATATCAACAGCCTGTTTGTCGGACGAATATCTATAGCTCATATGTTAGACTAATATCTATGAACTTCAGAGTGAGGACGAATATCTACAGAGCTAAGGTCGGAAGAATATCTATGACGGTCCCAATGGTGACTAATAATGTCTATGGAGCGTAGGTTGGACTAATATCTACAGAGGGCAGCTGAGCAAGAGGTTATACGGAAAAGCATAAATTACTTCAATTACGTAATTACTAATTACATCAAGGTTTAAACGTTTAAAGTACGTACATGAAGTTTTTACATAATATTACGTATTTTGCTGTTTACGAGGACAATAATTTATTGAACAAAAATGGAGGTCATAATACAAAGATATTTATTTATGTATTTATTTCGAAATACACGGCACCACAACCTAACCTAACCTAACTGACATAGAAATGGTTATGGTAACAGACTAAATAATTTAGAAGCACTCGAAATAAAGCTGTTAAAACAAAAACCCAAATCCTTAATAATCAGCTAAATTTGTCCAATAGTCCGATATTAGGGATTTTTACATGCATACATACATAAATTAAGTTTTTTAAACTGCATACGCAATATTACGTTATTCCAATATGCTATACATAATTGTAAATCCAACCTCTGCCAGTGCTATAGATATTCGTCCACCTTTGGTTCTCATAGATATTAGTCATCAGTTTGAGCTGTAGATATTCGTCCTCACTTTGGTTCTCATAGATATTAGTCCGATTTTTTCAGTTTTTGGAATTCCTGTAGATATTAGTAGACGCTTCCTTTTTACTTGTGTCCATGATTTACATATTAAATATGCTATAAAATAATACCGGGATGCATAACGGTCCTGTACACGACATTTTGAAATATCCTTCTAGTAGCCAAGAAAAAGCATCATTTTGTTTAATTCACTACAAGTTTTTCTGCATTGTAAGTGATTTGGTGGTATTTATGAGTAATATGAGTAATATGCCAGAGAGAGGGTTCACTTTTGCATATAACATATAACTGCACACTCAACTCTGCGGAGATGTCTGCATAATTAACTGGTCTTATCGCCCTAGATATGCGTAAAGAATTACAGAGATAAATGTTTAGATCTGAAAACATGAGACAGAATCTCGGTTTGTTTTTAAAGCAGCAAATGCTTTCAAAATATGAGCTCAGATATCGTAAAATTTGGACAGCTTTTCATATCTAGAAATTATGGATCAGTGCACTATTCAGCTCGTAACCTTATGTCCATCACGAGCTACGGATCTTTGAATAATCAATAAAACATTTTACTCGTCAATATTTGCAAAATCACCTTTTGGCGTCATTTTAATTAAATGAAAACAAATCATTTTCATAATGAAATGTAATAACTACCTATTCTAAAATGATTTTTATATTTTATTTTATGTAATTGCTTTTTCCGATGTCCTTCACTAATTAATCACCATTCTGTGTAATGTTTTTGGTCTATAAGTACTTGTATGTCTTTTGTCATTTTTGTTAATTTTAAATTTATCCTAACGAAGGAACCATTGGTTTAGAAGCATGTTAATAATTTTGTTTAAAAAGTGGTGTATACAAAAAGATTTGTTCACATTTGGCTAATTTTTAAAGTGCCAAAAATGAAACACAGCATCAAGGATCCTGGACACTTTACGAAGCTAGAAAATAACCCAAAATTGGGTTTGAGACATATTAACGGTCGTTGTTCCCAATCCCAATGATCAACTGTTGAGCCGAAATTTTGGCGAATCGAGCGTTACTAAACAATCACTAGCTGATCTGATTGATCGATCGAAAAGTTGGGAACAACGGCCGTATAAGAAGCGTAATTGATCGAATATTTACAAATATCTTGGGCTGTGAAATGTTTCAGATATATATATATATATATATATATATGTGTATTATAACAACAATCTATCTAAGTGCCCAACAACTCCAGCTCTAATATCGACATGACCATTGGCCATACCTTACGCCTGACTCTTATTTGCTGCTTTCTGTCTGTATTCCACAATACAATAATATTATTGTTATGATTCCTGGGCATTGTATATTACGTATGGCGTCGTGTACTACTTACTGCTTAGCGAACTGGTGGCTGGTGGGTATGGTGGGTATGTCATTAGCGGGTACCTCGACTCTCAATATGCGCGTGTCCCTCGGAACGGTTTATTTGAGCTTTACGCAATAAAGCTTCTGGTCGTAACAAGTAACTGTATTTTTTACCCTTTCCACCGAGGCGTGCGCTCAGTACCAGTTCAGGTTAAAACGCGAGCCGGGGGCGTCGGGAACCTTCGGCTTAATCCACAACTCACTAAATATCCTGTGTCTTATATAATTTCGTTAACAATATTTGGAAAACTCCTACTAACATCGTACAAGCGGATGTTGATAATTTCATTATTTTAGACAACATTCCCGGGTTACGAATAACCTGACAATATTTGAAAAACGTCTAGTAGCATCATTATAAGGGGAGAAGATATTGCTTGTGCAATAATAGAGAAGTAATTAACCATATTAACTATATACCACTGTGTACCTTTATGTACATAATGGGACATTTGGTATGTAGTGGGACCGTTGATATAAATATTAGTTGTAAGCTTAGATTCAAGACACCGGTTATAATTATAAATCTTAGTTGTAAACCATTGTTATATAAATTCTTTTGTATATTTATTTGTACAGCGCCCTTGAGGTGATTTCTCACAAAACGGCGCTTTATAAATTAGCCAATTATTATTATAGTGGGTCGATGGATGACTATATTTTTTAAATAAACAAAAAACAAAACAATGTGATGATTTTAATGTTGACTATAGATGCTTTTCATTAAACTTCAATATATGATTGGAATTAATGATCTTATCTCTCCACGTTGCACTGTACCTAGGTATACCACCGGAAAGGAATTTTTCAACGTGTCTCAAACTTAAAAATTCAGTGATTATTTGGAAAACAAAAGTTTCGTGGTTACGTTTTCACCATTTTTTGCCTAACGGACTGTATTTGACAATGCGATATTTTCTTTAAATAAACCAATAATCGAGTTAATTGGTATTGTGGATTTAAGATAATTGATGTATCTGGTTGATGTACTGCAGCTATTTTAAATGAGTACTTCATGTATTCCATTTTAGTCTTATTAAAAATGTAGCCATTTTTCGATTAAAATCAAAAATTATTCAAGGAGAACATTAAACAGTTCACAACATATCAAAATTCAGTTTTCTTATATACATATGTAGATTGTGATTATAAATTAGACCATTTAAAAGAAACCTAGCAGAAAATAATACGATGATCAGTTTGTACGTCTCTATATTAAAATTCGGAGGTATGATTTTGTTAAGGTGGGCGGAAAATATTCAAAACGGTCACCAAAATATCACGAGCAATCCGATATTAATACATCGCTAAATGAAAAAATGAATGTGCAAGTAATTGTATATATTACATATCGATGGATTCTGGTATACCTACTTTATAATATATTTGACACGAATCTAGTATAATCTTCGAGGAATTTATAAAATTTACTTACATTTCTCTTTGATTCAACTGATAATATGTTGTACTTATAACTCAAAACTTACTTTTGTAGCGTCATTGCCAATTGCCCGATGCCCGAAAAAAAATCATACAGAGGGCTATCGAGAATCATACCAGAATATATCCGCGATGATCAAAGTGACCCTCCGATTCAATAATTATCCTAAATACGGTACCTACAGCATATCTGTAATAAAACATTCGGGTCTTACTTAAGTTTTGGTTTTATGGTTTAATAATACAATAAATTGAAAGGTCCCGTTTGTGAACCCCTGCACATGATGGAGTATCACGAGACATAAGCAGAGAGCTGATCGCGCCACACGAAACCAGTTTTTATTGGTCCTTTTTGTACTTCCACACAATGTGACGCGAGGCGCGCGCCCGGCACGGACCGGCATGTCCAGTGGACTCATAGGTAACAGAAAAAGTAATCGGTTCCGCGACTTTCACCCCGCGACAAAAAATCCTCGACAAGATATCCCCGACCAAATAGCCTACGGACAAAACATCCCCCAATAAAATATCTTTTAAAACCTAACCTAAACTAACCTCACCGAACCTAACCTAACCTAACCTAACAAAGAATGGGCCAGAAATAATACAAATAACCAATAAGGACAATAAATTATTGTTCAAAAATAGTAAAATCGGAGAAAAATAATACAGACATCCTGTAAAGACAATAAATTATTGTTCAAAAATAACGAAAACAAACAACACATAACATCTCACATATCCAACAGGTAACACTTCCCGTGTATCATTTATTTCGATTTAATCGCACTCGCACATAATATCTGTGTTGCGAAATTTATTTTATTGGATACTGAGTTAAAGCTACTCAAAAATTACTAAAGAACCCAAACAATTATTGACGATTAAAGTCTGTACGGTGCGTCCTGACACAATCGTGATCAATTGATATGACGCTAACGGCCGTTGTTTCCAATATTACTAATCTACTTTTGAGCCGAAATTTTGGCTCAACACTCCCCAAATGCACAAATTAGCTGGACGCAAAAGGTTAAAGCGTCCGACTACGATGTATTCAATAGGATGTGTCAAAAATAGTACTAATACTCAAGAATACAACTTTTATCAGCAAGTCATCAACCTTAAAACCACCCACTCTTTAAATCATATTAATTAACTAGATTGGTCATTGATTGGATCATTTATAATAATAAAGGTACTAGAAATACTATGCACAACATTCACCCACGCAATAGTGGCTCTTGCGTGGGAGATGCACAATTAATGATGATCGTGAAGATCAGTGGCCGGACACTTCAGAATGAACCCAACTCAACACCTCCTTTGAAAAGTCATTAAAAGTGATGAAAAAAGACATAAAAAATTGTAAACAGATTTGGAATTTATTTTCAATATTTTTTAACTATTTTTTCATGACTTTTAATGACTTTTCAAAGAGGTGTTGAGTTTAGTTGATTCTGAGTTGGTAAGGAACAAAGATTATGTCGTAGAGCGGAAAACCTGTGTGATAAAAAATCTGTCGAATACTCGGACATTATGGTAATAAATAGATGTAGAGTATTTTGTTTTTAAATTTTCTGGATGACTGCAATCCTTTTCGTTTTGCCACGTCCTTCTCATCTTGATTTATCATCTTCTTCTGGTGCCCACTTTTATAGAGGGTTGGCTATCATCAGGGCAAGCATGACTCTCCAGGCTGCAACCCGGAAATACTCGGCCGAATCGTACTCGCACCAGCGACGCACGTTGGTTTTGAATTTTTATATTTTCAATTTGTCGTCCTAATGTAATCGTTTATCGGAGTTAGATTTATTACATTTAGTACAATTTCGAGGGCTTCATAATAATAATAATAATAAATTTGGACAACTTATATAGCGCTGTTTTTGCGAAAAATCGCCTCAAGAGCGCTAGTTAATGTTCGGTTTAGTTTAAACGTATCAATGATGAATATGAAGACAACATTAAACAAGCCAGCTTTAGAGCTGTGAAGAAACCAAATGAACAAAATTAGTACTTAGATTAGATTACGCTTGTTTTGTACGTATGCTTCGAATGTACGAGTATTTTTCAATTGGACAAATAATTATATTAAACGAGTGCGTGTTCTCAACTGGGTTTACAACACAGCTTCTCTGTTACGCGTATTCTTCTGTTTGGATGCAACTCCTCGTGTCTTATATTATTTATTTTATGAGTGCATGAAGCCCGCATGTGCATGTGCATTACATGCGGCCACTTCTTCCCCGAATCACATTTCAATAGATAACTTATTACAATCACCGCGAGGATTGGATTCATGAAATAATGCAGCCAGGTTTTATTGCAATTTGATAGGATAATTTATAATATTATGGTCTTCAGTGGAAACACAGCGGACGAGATGTTAATATTTCATTAAGATTCGTTTCAGTTCTTATATTTCATTTGTGGTATGAATATAGCTTTTGTTGCTTTTCTGTTCTCATGGCATTATTTCTATATTTACTATTACAAGGGTTTCTTCGAATGATGTTGCAATATAACAAATAACAAATAGTGGTTAAAGTAAGGTAAGACTCGTGAAAGATCAATCTGAGTCTCCGATCAGCTAAGTGATTTGTTTAGTGACGTTCGATTCGCCTGTTGGTCGGGAAGAGCGTATTTGTGCGTTTGAGGAATGTTGATCCAAAATTTCGGCTCAACAGTTGATCATTAGGAGTCAGCTTCATATCAATCGATCATCGATATTGTCAGAACATCAGTACAGAAAACCAGCTATTGTTTTTGGTATTTTTTTAAATGTCACGGGATAGCAAAAATGACATCTAAATCGGTGTGTCCAGGAGTGACGGATGAATCAATCAAGGCGATGTCTACTCACTCCAAATAGAAATCGCTGGTGTTGTGTTGGAATATTTGAGCAAATAACATATTTTGGTTTGTTAATACATTGGTATTAATAGTTTTCGAAGCCACACCTACCACAATCCGTGTAATAATAAACTAATTTTAAATTCATTATTATTTATTTAATAACCATGTAATAATAAACACATTTTTTGTTAAAGAATTCTCCCTTACCTATAATATTCGTTTAATAAAAAAATTATTAAATTAGACAAATTCTGAGAATAAGTAAACCTACATAAAAGAGTCATACGACTGTTGGCATTAAAAAACCAAGCTTTGCAAGATGTACATTCGCGCTTGCAAAAGGTCCAGTCATTAAAAGACCCTTCCTTCACTGAGATATTGAGCAAAAACTGAAAAAAATCCGAAAATTTCCTGGTTTTTTGGGTCCACCGCCGGCCGCTCGCACAGCACTTTCGAAGTTGCAAAAATTTTTTTTAATACTGGTTTAGGTCCTAACAACATATAAAAAATTCAGAATGACTGGACCTTTTGCAAGCACAACCCCCTTTTCATGTTTAACTTGACTGGACTAAATGTAAATGCCCGAACACAGAAAAGTACCAATAATAGTAGGTACCAATATACACAAATGTGCAACTTATTTTTGCAATAGTTAAAAACTTAAACTGGTCGAAGCACACGCAAAAATTTATGTAATAGACGGTATTAGGGAAATTTTATCATCTTAAATTTTTTTACATTAGCTCCACACAGGAGGCCCTGAAGAAAATAATTCCCTCCAGGGCCTAAGTCGTCTTTGGGGATGCTGCATGGAGGAACTTATTAGGAAATGAAGGAGAGGAAGTTCTGGGAAGGAAAATATATAAGGAGTGGATTGGAATCTGGTGGTGTGTCCAGGAGTGACGGATGAATCAATCAAGGCGATGTTCCGAGAAAGCTCTGCCGGAGAAGTCAAAAGGTCTCCCTCAACCAGTTTCTCCCGATCCGGCCTGCCACACAATTGGTGGGCAGACGCATCCAAGACCAGGACAATCCTCTAGAATTAGCGAACCACTTGGGGTAACATACGGCAGAGGTGTTAGTTATCCAATAAATGTTTCCCGGGGCGGCGGTACCCATACCCGCCTCCCAAAATATGATGTATATATGAGGCATAAGCGAAATCATTTTTAGGATCATTAACAGTTCTGGTCGAATTACCTTAGTAACATTTTCCTTTGATAAAATAAACATTATTTTTACAATTAGGTTATACGAGATAAGTAAAGTTAAATATCAATGTTAAATACTTGTTACTAATACAAAATAACTACGAGTTTGTAGGTATTATGTATTAATCAAGTAGATTACTGTGTAAGCTTCATGGTTGAACTGAAACGAATTCGTTTAACGGATTAATTTGCAAGGACTGCGCAACCGATATATCCATTTTTATTTAACCTCTATTTAGACCCAAGGTCAACCGTCATAACCGCTACAACTAAATTACCGTAGGGATTTGTAAATATTATTTCGATAAATAATGTCGATTCACAACAAAGACAACGCAGTTATGAATAATATCGTGTGGTGAAGGTTAAATTTGTTTAATAATAATTAATAATTATAACAGGATCAGTTATACACCGTCGTTTGCATGGGAAAGTCACCTCAAGGGATTTATTTTACCCATAACATATCACATTGACTTATTATGACTAATAACTTAGAGCTAAGATTTATTACTAGTGAATAACAACTAAGATTTATAACTAATAACTTACAGATATAATTTGTAACTAGTAACTTACAACTAAGATTCATAACTATTAACTTACAGCTCTGTGAGCTCTGGCGTTATGAAATTATTTATTATACGTTTATTGTCCAGACGAAAAGCAAAGCGTTGCAAACTAATTGTTTGACGTGCGCTATCGTTTTGTTGTTTGTTTTTTTTTTTTTTTATTTTGTTTAGGTTACTATGGAGATTCCTTTGATAGTAAAAATTCAAATATGTATAAAATACTAATATATAAATGTCCATACTAATATTATGAATGAGAAACTGTGCGTGTTTGATTGTTACGTTTTAATAAGTGGCACGCGAGCTGTTTAAAAATGAATGTAACGGTTATGGAGGGGTGGGATGGGGGGAGTGGAGGGGGCGGAGGGGCGGGGTGGATTGGGGATAGGGAAGGTGGAGGAGGCGGAGTGGGAAACCCCCTAATACTATGCGAGCGAAGCCGGGGGCAAAAGCTAGTTATAAATAATAGTATGTATCTGCAAAACCTTCAACACCTTTACGAGACAGACATTTTCATCTGTACCTTGAAAACATCTAAAATAAAACTATTGATCATGGACACTCTTTTTTGGAGTTTTCACTCTTCTTATTATTTATTTGTTCTATTGCTTATTTTTCTTTGTTTTGTTTGTATTGTGGTACATACGTCGACCAAATATCGATGAACACCTATGTAAATCTTGTGTATATGTATGGACAATTAATGACACTTAATTTTTTTTTACATTATCCCATCACTTTTTCCCTCTTTTCCCTCAGGGCCTCATGTCATCTTTGGGGATAATGTGTGAAGAGTTTTTTTAGGAAAGACCGAATTTGAAATTCTGGGAAGGAAAAAAGAATGAGGGGAAAAAGTATGAGGAAAAATGTATGAACACAATTTATGGAGAGTAGAATAACAACAACAAAAAACAATGTATATTTCAACATTCTTTTTTTTCTTTTTTTTTACATGAATACCGCACAAGAGTCCCAACTGCTCCCGTCTGGAGCGAGTGGACTATGGCATACCCAATTGGGGTATGTTGTGAGGCTGAAGGTAGTGGAGAGGGGAATGAGATAGGGAAGAGGTAGGTGGGGAAGTACCTGGCTATTCAGATCAGGTCACCAAACACGGCTAAAGCCATTTCAAGCAACGTTTCAATTCTGAATGGTGGTCTTACACCAGGGCGATACTGAGAGTATCTTCCACTCTGGAACGTGCCGCAAATATACTATATATTATTTTAAATGAATAAATTGTGAAATGACACAAATTATTCAAATAAAATTTATTTGCCACGCCGGGATTCGATTCCGCGACCTTCGGAGTGCTAGTCAAAAGCCTTACCGCTGGACTACGCCGGCGGTAAGGCCAATCTATTGCCATAATTTGAATCCTGTTTGTTTGTTTGAAATTTGCAATACTGTCAGAATGAATAGACTAAAATAACTATTTCGGCACGCAACTTCCATAATGAGCAAAATAGCGCTAAAATTTCAATTTGTCTTCCTGATATCGAACATATTGAAGTTAATTTTTTAATTTTTAATATGATGTGTTTGTTTGATTTAATATAAGTGTCGTTTGTACCATCGTATACAATTGTTCAATTAGAAATATGATATATATTGTGATTAATTTGTAACAAGAATTAAACTCTTTACAACAGCCCCATAAAAAAAACACAGCGAACATGCTGCCCACAATATTGAGCAAACCACAAAGTACCTAATTGCTGCAAACGTTTATCTCGAATGACTGTTGAAATGAGATGACTGATCCCTTAGATATTTCCAACCCAGACTAATAAATAATAAAATACAATTATTTTATTGAGTTTTCTTCCTTATTTTGTACACCTCCGCTTGTCATGCCATTTCCTCGAAACTTTAAGCATACATCGTACCTGCATTTTTTGTTGTTTAATATTTGTATTTTATACAATAAACATATTTTTTTAATGTCACGCACTGTTATAATGGAAATTAATAATAGCATTTCCTCAACATAAAGAGACAAGGCTCTTGTGTTTGGTGAGAGGGTTTTAGTCAAAATAATAAAGCACCACACTTCGAGTAAAATTCGGATTGAGGCCACTAACAATGACATCCTTTATGTAGATGTAGATAAGGCTTAAATTCCCTTTTAACACCAGCCGCCTGTTTTGATTTATTCACGAAAAAAACATCGCCAAAAAGCGTGTTCTATTTTCTTTTGCGAAGCTCAGGATAAAATATTTAAATGTGTTACGATCATTTTCTAAAGAATTTAATTTTCTATATTATACGATTAAACCATAACCGAAAGAGGTTCGATAGAAGGAGATTTTAAACCTTAAAGCCGTTTCTACAGGCCTAATACTTTATTTTTAATCTAGTTGGTACATTTAATAGTATTTTCTAATTTCGTGGCGACGATGTCAGGTCTGCCAATTATGTTGTAAATGAATCGGTGTAATACAATCAGATCTGATAAAATTCTCCTGTCCATCAAACTTATATAATTATAGTTTTCAATTGGAATTTTGAGCTTAAAATTTACGTAACTTAGAAATTTGTTCTGAACTCGTTCTGTTAGAGCAAACTTTACACAAAGAAGACCAAATAGGTGAATTATACCCATCTGACTTCTAACTAATTTAATATGAATTACTATCATTAATTTAATGTGAAGCGTTTTCATAAAATCAAAGGACTTAAAATCAATTAAAGCTCTGCGAAGGATGCCAAGCATCAAGCCTGGTGATTTAATTCGGTATCACTACGAATGCAATATTAATTTTCTACGTATGTTTTCTTAGTGTTTTTTTTTATGTTTTGTTAGGGTGTATTCACTATTTTTCTTAGTATTTCTCTCAACAATTCCAATTGTCCTCTACAGTATTACGGAGCCAGTACGAACATGGTAACCCCAATGAGGCTGAAGGCGCTGGGGAAGGGATGAAGAGGGAGGTTGGGATGTACTTACCTGGTTATCCAGATCTGATCACCAAACATACCTAACGCCATAAATCAGCAATTAGATTCAGAATGTTGGTATTTCCTCACCTGGACGGTAAGGTTCTCGACTAGCAACCCGTCGTGTTCAAATCCCGACGTGGCAAGTAAAGTTTATTTGATTAATGTTAACCCAAAATAAATTTTTAAAAACATACAAGTACCCCTGCACCTATAATAATCTATTATATGTAATCTATATAGGGAATGCAATCCCGCAAGACCATGTCAATCCAGGTATTTGCGGGACTGAACAATCTTAGTCCCGCTGGATCCAGGTATTTGCGGGATCCAGCAGGGTGGACTTAGATATCTAATCAATCGTATAATAAAGACCTAATACCTCGATCTACCAACCTTGTTTTTAGAGTTTTAAATTTATACCTAATCAAACAAGTTCTTTGGGACATTTTAAATGGTTTATTAATATACCTTTAGTTAGACATAGGTAAAGTTTAAGTCATAAATTGGCAAAGAATAAGATAAGACATAAATTTACATAACAACTTCAATTTAAATAATAACGTTCACACGATAAACAATATTCTTGTACAATAAGCATCATAAGTTTAAACATTATTTTGGAAATAGCTTCGTAAAAAAGTTAAAGTATTCATTGTGTCGTCTGATAAACTGCTTCTGATATTGTACACAAGGTAGCCAGCGGCTGAAAAAGCTCGTTCAGCTTCCACGCTGGTTGGCACAATAGTCTTTAGTGCATTGTAAGTGAATTGAAGGTATGTCCTTTTAATCCACCGGACTCGAAGTAATTCATTTCCTTCGTTATCAAAACCTCAAGGTTGCTCATATTGACAGATCTAGGTTGTTGGGCTGTTGATCTCGAACTCTTCATACTAATCAAAGTAAGTTCGACTTCGTCTTGAAGTGACATTGGTGTTGCTGCTGCTGCTGCGTATGTCTCCAGATTAGCGAGAGGAGTTTCGTCATTGTAAGGATCGTAAGGATCATCAGCGTCAGTAGGAACAGTGGCTACTGCGTTGTTACCCATGTCCGTGTACTCTAGCCTTTAGACTATAGTTTTGATTGCCTTGCATATTACACTTTTTGAAGGTAGACTAAAATGTATCATCAACATTAATAAAATGACTTCTGTCTTCTTCGTACTTATATGGATCATGTAAGTATAATAAAACCGCTGTCAAGTTAGTTGAACTACGCTTCTCTGTAATCCCGCCAGTCCAGCGGGATCCCGCAAAATTTTCGACCGAGATTAGTCCCGCAAAATGTCTGCGGGATCCCGGTATTTCGGGATCCCGGTATACCGGGATTGCATTCCCTAAATCTATATAATCAGCTAAATGGTTGCAATATCGAAAAGGTGGAAAGATTTAGATACCTCGGCAGTATTCTCACGGAGACTCTTGACCCAGCTGAAGAGGTTAGGTGCAGAATTGAAGCAACAAGAACTGCGTTCATTAAAATGAAATCCCTTTTCTGCAATGACAATATCAGCTTAAAACTAAGACAGAAAATGCTAAAATGTTATGTGTGGTCGGTCTTTCTGTATGAATGTGAAACATGGACCTTGAAAGTAAATACCATGAACAGGTTGGATTTTGAATCGTGGCTTCACCGGAGAATGCTCAAGGTCCCATGGACCGACATGATCACCAATACAGAAATTCTCAGGCGGGCTAGAGCAGATAGAGAATTGCTTACATAAATAAAAATCAGAAAAATTTCATATCTGGGTCACATAATTCGAGGGAAAAGTATCACTTGCTCCATTTAATATTGAAAGGCAAGATAGAGGGTCGCCGAGGGTCTGGTAGGAGACAATTGTCTTGGCTGCAAAATACACGAAAGTGGATCGGCATTAGAAGTGTGGAGGAGCTATTCCGGGCAGCGCAAGACAGAGAGACATTTTCAAGAGTGATCGCCAACGTCAGGGGGACCTGATGGGGCACACAAAGAAGAAGAATATATTATAATCTACTTCAGTTTTTTTTTTCGACATGCTTGGGTTTTTATTTCACTTTGATTATTATGTTGATATTGTGTTTCGTGGACGGACCGAATATAATAACATAACATGTTACGTTTAATTTTAATAACAGTTTTGTGCCTTTCTATCGACTCTAATTTCACATCAATCATTTTTATTACTTGCCTGAATGCAAATAACTCTACCGAAGCCGAGTAGTAATAAAAAAGTGTGTTTGTCTGTTTTTAGTGTCGCTATTTATTGTTTCATCGAGTTTCAAATTACAACGGTGCTAAAGAAGTTTTCACTTCAAAATAAAGGCACAATGACGCGATGTAAAATATGACCCATTCATTACACATAAGTTGAAGAAGCATTGTGCCTAGTAAGTACAAAACCGGATAGTACAACAAAAATATTATAAAATCAATAAACGAATGAGTCGAATTGACGCGATATAAGATATCGTAAATAAAAACCATTACCAGGGTCACAGAAGTTGAAGAAGCATTGAGCCCAACACTGACACGGGAGTGTAATCCCGCAGCGGGTTTGTTGACCTCTCTCCTGAGGTGTATGTCCTCTGCCGCAGGACCTCTCCGACGTAATCCTTCCCGTCCCGCTTCATCGCGCACGATTCGTGCCCAAGTGAAGTCGACAAACTCCTGTCGTCTCGCTCCAGCTTCTACTGTCCAACGACCACGGAGTTAGTTTGCGATGGTATAGTCTTCCCTTAAGATTTATCTGGAATTGTTCAAATCTTTTGGATAACACGAGGTTCTTATCAAAAGGGTGACATACACAATGTCCTGTGGTTTATCAAACTTCCACTATAAGTCATTCTTTTCGTGTAATGAGTTATGTTGTCCTCAAATGTGGTCATTTTTATTGCGATCTTTCTGTTTCTACGCAAGTAGGTACCTACCTAATATTTTAAATTGTTTATTTACACACAATAATTTTGCGAAGACTGTTTACGTTATAAAACAATTTTGAAACATGAAAGAGAGCTAAAATTAGTGTGCATTCGATAAATAAGAATGAGCAATTTTTAACGACTCATAAAAAATAATAATTCAACGGTAAAACAGACAAGGATGAAATAAACGTACCTTGTACGAGAGCAGCTAAAAGACAAATTTTTGCATTAAACATTTCAGCGTACCCCTTGCTTCCTACACAAATAATTTACTTTTTATTCCAATACCAATACATTGATTGATATGAAATTTCTAAACAATCATTTGAGAATCTTGCTTCATTGTAATGAATGTATGAATATCTTAAATATTAGACAAATTGGAAAGATGAAAACAAGCAAATAGGTTTAGAGAAATACATTGGAAATTGGGACAATTTCGACAAATGAGTGTAAATTTAAAATTTCATTATTTTCAGATTTTTAAATAGTCGCTTTAATATGGAGTTTCTGCCTAGTTCTGCTCCGAGATTATTTATTTATAATTTGCATGATTTATATTGTCTATATCATTTTCTTTTCTCACTTTTAACATCTTCAAAAATTATAAATCTTTTATATTTTTCACTTACAAATCTGGTTGCTGAGATTTATTTTGTATTCCAGGCAATAGCTTTAAAAACCTAGAATGTTACTTCTTTGGTAGTTACAGTAACTAATTTATTAGGCAATGCAATTCGTTGGACGATTAACATTACCTCATTTATATTCGTACTACAGTAGACCCGTGAAAAACCGCGGGACCTATAATCGTAGGATTTGTGAAAATCAGAGCATTTATAAAAAAAAAATTAATTTCAAAAGATCATAAATTTGCTCTTTCAAATGAAAACCTTTAGGAAACCTGAAAAAAACGACGCTTCTTATAAATTTTAACAAAAGAAAAACCCATTTAAACTAAAGAATTATTATGATTTTGGTACGTATCCTACCTACTTAAGGCGCCCGAATTTCTACCGATTTCTTACATATATCTCGCTTAAACATTTGAAGTTTTTAAGCTCTTAAAAATATTTATATATACCTATATATATTATTTTTGAAGATAATACCTTGACGCGCTCCACGCCGAAACGCAAATTATATAAAATTCCCTCGATAGAAAAAAATCGCAAAGTATGCTCCGAAAATTATTATTAAACACGTTTGTTTCAGTTATTTTACAAGTTATATTTGTGAAAAAAATCACAACGTTTCTTTAAATGATATTTAAGATAGGGAACGTACCCATACTACGTGACACTTTTAGGGGGGGGGGGTCTTCAAAAGGTCACGCTCCATACAAATGAGCGGCGGGTTCCTTAGGATTTTGGTCACCGGGGGGGGGGGAGGGGGGGGGTTAAAAATTGGCAAAAAGTTGGTCACGTAGTTTGGGTACGTTCCCATACCTTCCACGAGATTTTTACTCTATTTTAAACGAGTTGTGTTTTATTAAACATTTTCGCAATTTTCGTATCGATTTTATCGCTTTAAATATTAGCGCGCTCCTCTAACATTCGTAATTACATATCTCTCCATCTTCTTATTTTTGAGCGCGGATGTGGGGCCTTAATTACTTTTATGAATCTTTCTCACATATTCTCTCCAAGGTTCCGACAATCGATTTCACTTTTAAAAAATCAAAGCTAATCCTAGTTCTAGAGTTCATTGAACCCGAGTTACACATATGTAGATACAGAAACACACCACCGAAATTATTATGTTTAATTACATTATGTTGTAAATCCCTGTGAGCGTACTTTGTAGATTATTTTAGAACCAAAACACATAGGAAATCGCAGTATGACTTTATCAACCATCTTGATAGATCATAGATATGTACTTGGCCTCCACTATTTATAAGTAGGTGACTCTCTTGCATAAAGCTCTTTCATCACATTATTTCTGGCCAAACGTCCCAACAGCCACATCTGCAGCACGGTAAATTAACCCTTATTTCTAAGCAACATAAGGCAGAAGAAAGATTAATTTGCGTTTACTAGTTGGTTTGATTTGACCGTAGTTGCATCTGAGTACGGGTTTAGATGGCGCCAGGTGTTGGATGGACCCAGTCCCCTGTCATTGTTCTGTAAAAAACTTTAATGCTTGGCATCACATATAGCAAATAATTAATAATACTGCACTATCTACGTATGCAGCTTTTTAGTTACTTTAATAATATTAATTTTGCCCTCCTTCATTATGATCTCGCTACATTTGCGGAAATTTTTACCTGCTGTAGGAAATTGTGGTTATGGTTATTGTAAACTCAAATCAAAGGTTTTAATATACAGGTATTATAGGAGCTTATTCAAATTTGCAAAAAAACTGACATCTTAGTTTTTGACAGTTAAACGGATATTTCAAAGTACCATCATTTTTGTGTGGGCCATAACTTTTTAACTGTTTTAGTTTAATTATGTAAAAACGCAACTTTCGTGAGTTTTTAATGAGACATTATAAATCTTCTTCTTCGTTGGCGCTACACTCCATATCGAGCTTTGACCTCCTGCAACAGTCGCTTCCAACTCCTCCTGTCCTCAGCGGCTGACTTCCAATTTGGTACCTGGAGAAGCTGTGCTGCATCCCCTCTTACTTCGTCTTCCCACCTCAGTCTGGGTCTTCCCACTTTTCTCTTTCCACCTGGGTGTCCAGTCAAAATTCTTTTTGGGACGCGTGTATCCGGCATTCTCTATACATGTCCAGCCCATCTCAGCCTGAGGAGTCTCATATGTGTTGAGATGCTAGGTGTCTTATATATTATATCATACAATTCTGTATTGTGCCGGATGCGCCACTGTTCACTCCCTTTCACGGGTCCACATATTCTTCTCAGCACTTTTCTTTCAAAAGTATCCAGCATTTCAGCCATCTTTACCGTCCGTGTCAGCGCCTCACATCCAGAGACATTATAAATACACAAATTTATTTGAAAAAACTTTAACTCTTAATTAGCACGACACTTTTCATACAAAATAATATAAAATAATTACTTCATGCTTCGTGCTAATTGTGGAATCGATTATGAATTAAAATGACATACATTTAAGAAATCAAGTATTAATGTGCATTGAGCATTGAAGAGAAGTTCAGATAATAATTGAGAGCTCAAAGTTAAAGCTGCTCCACAAATTCTGCGGTTCACTTTCAAAGGATAGGAAAGAATACTAGAGAGAATCGATTATATTCGGATATAAATTTGTCAAGCTGTCGCTCTCAGATTGTATTGTGAAGTTTGGCCAAAATCCATTACGAAAATTTGGACAAAATCCTCGTTACGAAATTGATATATTTGCCTCCTCCCCTTTCAGCTAACACATTTAGAGTTTCTCTTCATCTACAGATTACTAGAGGTAGATAAACATAAAACCAAAAATCCCTTGTTTTATGTTGCAGCTCTTTTAATCAAGTAAATGAGTATTCTATTGTATGTTAATTAATTTCATTTACAAAAGTTTTCAGTCCCGGAAGCGAAAAAGTGCAACCATTTTAAAAAAACAAGATTTTTCCCATTTTTTTGGATTTTAAGTTCATACTGAAAATAAAGTTTTCTGAAAAGTTATTTATTTATTTATTTATATTTCAACACCGGGCTTTTACATATAAGTTTATAATACAGAGACAACTTGAAAAAGTAAACATCACACGAATGGAAGGTATTTTAAAGATTTTAGTAAAAATAATGCATTAAAATACAAGAGAAAGTTTTTAAAGTTGCAGATGGCATAAAATAGTAAACATTGTGTATTTACAAAATTTACATAAAAACAATTCTTGACAACTCAAATCAAATGTCACAGTACATAAAAAAGAAAACGGCAACAGGTTTTTATACTGTAGATAAATATAAAAATACACAAATATATGCAATGTGCTATGTGATTCTCCCTAAATATCAAAATTTACTACAAAAAATATCATTCAAGTGTTTCTTAAATAATGGTAACTTTGTATTAAATACATCGACACTTGAGGTGAATTTGTTTGCAAGTGTATGAAATCGTGGAATAGGTGCATGTTGCCGAATACTATGTTTTGCCTTGTCGCTCGAGTACGTACCTTAAAGTCAATGATATACTTATGTTAGTCGGGGTAGTGGATTAACAAGTGTTCAAAAACAAATTAATTTGAAGGAGGGTGGCGGATGGGCAGGAGACCGTGTGGGTTTGATTTTCGTAAAAAAATTGTTGGAATTGATGAAATTTTGCGAGTTTGAAATTCAAAATAAGAGAATGGTAACTACCTACCAAGGAAATTTTTAAAGACCATCCCTTTATACTTTTCCCACCCCTTAAAACACAATGTTTGAATGCAGGGTACTTTAGCTACTTTGAAATAAAATTACGTTTTAATTGATTTCGCTATCAAAAAAAGTAATTTTAAAAAACTTCCCAGTGGAGCCAATATCTTTTTCTAATTTTTCAGTCTCCAGATTTTCGATCGAGTTTTGGTAATATTGTCTTCATTTAATTAAATATTATAATTTGAGATTTTACTCATAAAGTTAAAAATTAAAAATAAATATTCATCCTAGACTTGCAGAAAAAGTCAATAGATGTCGCGTATTAAAAATAAAATGGATAAAAAATTTACCTAGACACTATCTAGATAGCATTTAGTTCGAGTTGAATCTTGCAATCATATATAAAGATAGCAGCAAATAATATGTGCGTTAAGAAAATGAAGATAATGTTGGTAGTTCTCAGTCGAAGTATGATACAGTTAAAAGTGACCGAATTGGGTATAGGTTCCGTTGCTCAGTTGGTAGAGCACTTGCCATGTAAGCAAAGGGTCCTTGGTTCGTGTCCCAATGGAGCCAATATCTTTTTCTGATTTTTCTGTCTCCGGATTTTTGATTGAGTTTCGCTAATATTGTCTTCATTTAATTAAATATTATAATTTTTAAAAGTTTATAGTCTGAAAAAAACTTTATAGTATGAAAAAAACATATTTTTCCGCAAATCATATCAGATTAACACTCTCCGAAGTTTCACGAAATGAACGTGAAATACAATACACAATTTGTATCTTAAAAATAGTTTATTTTAATAATGGCGTGTGGTAAAATACCTACACAATCTACCTCTACCATTATATTATTACGACACGGGTGCTGACATAATTTTCAAAAGGCTGGATAAGTGTACAAGATAAGTACGAAGATAATGCACACTTAGTAAACACAGAAAATAGGTTTTAAAATCGTTAGAAAACCTTCCAGTCGCCTGGCGTCGAAGGCTCCTCGAGTCAGAGCTGATCTCCAGAAAGCCCGCAGGTAAAATACTAATCGATTGAGTAATTTACTAAAGAGATCATTCCTGTAAGTCCAGCTCGGGTAATGGACTTAAGCACTCATAATCGAGACGTAACGTTTAGCGTTTAACCCGAGGACTCAAAAAGGAAGAAAGCACGAGCATTATAAATTATTATAATGTACCTACAACATTAATAATGTATGTGTATGATTTACCTACTCTTTGATAATGGTAACTGTTCGTTAAATTGAGGACGTCAACGGACTAATTATTAACTGTTTTTGAAGATTAATGACATCAGATGATGTCGTGATGTTGTGAAGAGACAAGGGATATATATTTGGAGATGGTGAATTTCTAGAAGCAAATGAACACAGATTTTGATTGAGGTCATAATGAAATTGATGAATAAGGTCAATGCCAAGCATAAAATCGTTTGAAGGTAAAACTCAAAGTGTTTCTTTTTCGTTTGGCCATTAATTTAATTAAGGGTCGACCGAGAACTCGGTCTCGGTCTCGGTCTCGGTCTCGGTCTCGGCTACAATTTCTACCGAGAACTCTGCCTCGGTTTTCGGCGAAAAATCGCGAAGATTCTCGGCCATAACCAAAGATATTGAAATATAAGTAGATGTGCTATCTGCTGTTTTTACTATGTGGGTCTGCGCTTCCGGGTGTCGCCGATATTGTTTACCGATTAACAAATAAACTAAAAGAACAAATAATTAACGAATAAACCAAACGAACGTTAAACTAAATGAACCAATTCTTTCCTTATTCAAAATATATTGTTAACCAATATTAATGCACATTTTCAAAAAATCAACGAAATGAACAAATTGTTTTTGTATGAAAACTACGCTAATTAGCGCATAGTCCGGCGACAGTTGCGCGGATACCATAGCATATCTATTCTGTATTTGAATATCTTTGGCCATAACCGAGATCGTTGTAAGTTACGTACTTACCGTTGTAGGTAGGTACGGTAGAGGATAATAGGATTCAAATCTACCGCGCACGTTCACATTGGTGTCGTCACTTGTGAGAGAGCTGTCAATTGTGATTGGTCGGCTGGCAGCGAGGCGGGTTTTAATTATAACCATAATGATAATATATAGACGCGTTCCACGCCGAAACGCAAAATATTTACAATTCCCTCGATAGAAAAAATCTCAAAGTATGCTCCAAAAATTATTTTAAACACGTTTATTTCAGTTATTTTACAAGCTATAGTTGTGATACTTAAGATACCTTCTACGAGATTTTTGCTCTATTTTAAACGTGTTGTGTTTTATTAAATATTTTCGCAATTTTCGCATCGATTTTATCGCTTTAAATATTAGCGCGCTCCTCTAACATTCGTAATTACATATCTCTCCATCTTCTTCTTTTTGAGCGCGTACGCGGCGCCTTAAAACAAATTATTATTACATTCTTAAATATACTATATTATGCAAAAATAGTGCATTATCATATTTTTTCTCAATTAATCTATTCTCGGTCTTGGCTCTCGGTCTCGGCCGAGATTTTAATTTATTCTCGGTCTCGGTTGAGAACGAAAAGCCTGTCTCGGTCGACCCCTAAATTTAAGACAGGTAGATGAGAAATAATAAAATATTTTGTAAAATAGCCGTATTATCTAAGTATTTTTTTTTACATTAGCTGCGCACAGGAGGCCCCGAGAAAAATAATTACTCTCGGGGCCTACGTATGTCATCTTTGACAGTACTGTGTGAAGGGCTTTTTTGAGGAAAGGAAGGTGAGGAAGAAATAGGAAGTAAAAAGGTACGAGGGGTTTGTGGTAATCAGGGAGTCAGTGTGTCCAGGAGTGACGGACTTTTGAATGCATCCCTCCCACTGCGGTGTTAGACGATGGGGAAGAGAGAAAAGAATAAGAAAAAAAGTTATTAAAACTATAAAAATCCGAAAACTTCAGTATCTTGGACATGTGATGAGACATCCAGAAAAGTATGAGATCTTGCATCTTATAATGCAGCGAAAGATTGCCGGAATACGGGGCTCTGGAAGAAGGAGAACCTCATGGCTGAAAAACCTGAGACAGTGGTTTAACCAGTCTACTGTAGAGCTGTTCCGGGCAGCAGTAAACAAAGTCCGCATAGCCAACATGATAGCCAACGTCCGTTGAACGGACAGGGCACAAGAAGAAGAAGAAGAAGAAGAGAGTTCTGCTGGGGAAGTAAAAATGTGACCTGGACATTCCTCACCCCCTTAAACCCGTCCATCAAACGTAGCGAACCACCTGGGATGACCTATGGCAGAGGTGTGGATGGTATCCAATGAATTATTTCCGGGGCGGTGGTACGCATACCCGCCTCCCAAACTATAGTATTAGTAAGTACAGTGAGGCGTATTAACATTTTACAAAATATTAGAAATAAAGAATTTTTAAATTTGATCATTTTGATACACTCTTTGATGCAGGACGGAGAGATGTTAAATGTCTCAAAAAGGATGCAAATTAATAATAAGATGCACCCGGCCATTACGTTAAACCATTCCGGTTTTTAATACCACAGCACCGCAGTTTTATTTTATTTCAGTTATCAAAGTGTTGGATCCTTGATGCCACCAGGCGTCGTGAGTTCAGTTCCGCGGCTGGCTAAGTTCTTCATCACAACATTTTCGCTTAATGTGTTGGTTATTATTATTTGGGAATGGAATTTGTGCTAAGGGATTGGGATCTTACGTTATTCAGGAAGTCAGCAGATGAAATTAAACTGCATACATTCTTGATGTTATTTATGGACCGCAAAAAAATTATTGTGATTTTTCACGCCGCGGAAGTTTTACATATCACTAATTACATTATAACGTACTTAAATCCAGGCAGCTGCGAAATTCGACAGATTATTTCTAACTGGCATTTATATAACAAGCCGTGACTCACAAATAGCCATATTCATCACACCTAAAGCATGTGTAGACTGTGGACCTCTCCATTGTATGGGCCAGTGTCCATTATCATTGAATTTAAAGCATTCTCGACAATTCTGAGAGCGTTGAGAATGATTTCATGGCTTGGAAACGGCGAATATACCCAATTTTGTAAAAGTCCTGCCATGAATATGCCCAATATTCCGAAGCCCTGCTATGAATGGGCATCTAATTGATAGCGAGAAGTTTCCCGGACATTGAACACAGGAGTCGAGCGGGGGAGGCCAGAGAAAGGGGTTGAACTGAGCAGGACAGAGGGTAGAGGGTGCAAACTCTGACCGCTACATAGCTCAACATGTTAGGTGATATTGAAATGGAAATATATATTTTTAGTACATTTATTTGCAAACAACAATAATTTTGCGGCTGACGGAGCAGTTCTGGAAGGTTTTTGGAGGGGACCCCACCACTTTCCCAACGGCGTTATAATGAAACCGCACACTACTTTTTTTTGAACGAAGCTACATTTATTTGAATGACTCTAAACCCTCCAATGTCCATGCATACGGGGTTAGTAAGCAGTATGCAAGTACTTACATTAACATCATACAAAAGATAAATAGAAGTAGCAGCCTCTGGAAGGTTTGAAGACACCTTCTGCAAAATAAAGAACAGATTTTGATTTGTAATTTTGCGAAGTTTGAAGATGTAATAAAAGCGTTTATTATTATCAATACAATTTATATGAGCGGTGGCCAGGTACTGATTTCAAGTAATTACATGTATCACTCGTTCAATAAGGTATGTAGATAGGATAAAATTATTAGATTGAAGCCTTTATACAATGTAAAATTAGGTAAAGTACAGTCCTATTGCGTCATTAAAAATTTATACTAATAAAAATATTTGCCACGTGTTCCAGCTTGACCATACAGGAACAACTGGACTATTGTGGAATACTCGTTAAGCACTTTTCCGCGATGGGATTTACAAATAAAACGGACAGTTTATCAACAACTGTCATGGATACAGGAATCTGAATAATTCAATTCGTGTACAAATCTACAAATCGCACTAAATTTCAATCCGTCACGGTTGGGTTCAAATCGCGTCCCTTCTATTGTTAAATATTCGAGTACCCACTTATACCCCTCACAAAAAATTCTGTCCAGCCGAAATTCCGCAAATAACCTGTGAAATGAGTTTTGAATTAGCCACGCTCTGCGATATTGTTCAGAATTGCTCACAATCGATTCCAGATTTCTATCGCCCATGTGAAGAATGATCAAAAAGTTAAAAAGGAAGTTAGATTAAAGTGATTTGGAAGGTATCGACCAGTTTTATATAATTATTACCATACAATGCGGTACGATAGTATCACCCCACCCAAGAGCACTTCTCTCCCGGTTCGACCGTACACCAGATTTGTTAGGACTTGGAACATGATTTGTTAGGTCTTGGAACACGTGCTCTGAGTATGGGAAGGAGGTTGGAGTGCAACCGACCAGTATACATGGCATCGTAATAAGGCAATAAGAAGTTGGAATGGACAGGACAAGGAATTAATCGAGCGTTGTTATTTTTCAATATGTCTTACTTCTTCTTGCCTCTTTTTGGCTCTTCTTGCCTCGCCTTGCCTCTTATTTCATCTTCTTGCATCTCCTCGCCCCTTCTTGGCCCATCTAAGCTTTTCTTGCCCCTGCATGGTTCTTCATGACTCTTCCAGAGTTCATTTATTTATTAGATAATTATTATTCTGAAAATGAAACAGGATACAAATTATTTCAATAAAGTAGGTGGAAATATACAACGTTTCTTGTTGTTGTTATTCTAATCTCCATTAATTGAGTTCATGCCTTTTTCCTCATATACCCTTATATTCCCCCTTATACCCTTTTTCTTCCCAGAACTTCATATCCTTCTTTTCCTCAAAAGACCCTCCACACAGCATCCCCAAAGATGACAAATGACCCTGAGGGGAATTATTTTCCACCGGTCCTCCTGTGTGGAGTTATTGTAAAAAAATAACGAAAAAATTCTACATAGTATTCTTTGATTAAATATACGTCAAGGGCACAGTACCTACATCATTATCCATATCCAAGTTCTTTAACTTTTCAGGAAATTTACGGTAAGGTATGCATCTGGGAGTTAATGTGCTTTGTGAAATGTTAATATTTCAATGTTTCGGTTACAATAATTTCATTTTTAGATAATAATATTTTTATACGTCTTCCACAGGTATCATTACCATATCATTGCATGGGGAGGGGGCACTTCATCAGCTCTAGATCCTGTCGAAAAGGCGCAGAAAACAATTATGAAAATTATTCTCAAACTTCCTCTAACTGCAAACAGTGACCTTATATTCAAAATAATGAGAGTATTTGATGTTCGACAGATCTAGTGTTACGTAACAGAATCGGCTCCCGAGCGGAAGGTTAAGTGAATCGTCCCCACTACACGTGCCGACCGTTTCCTCTCCCCGCACCGCGCGACCACCCCGCGTCAAGCACCAAAGCGCCGGGCGGCCCGCCGGCCGCCATTCCTTCGCTGGCCCTCGGCCAAGCGACTGCGCCACGCGCGATTTGCGCTATTTGTGCTCCACAATATTAACTCCGCGATGTATTGTTTGCAATTGTGTTGTGAACGGAATCCAGAAAGATGGCAGACCACGCATCTAGCTATGTGAGTACCAACTCGCTTCCTCCCCCCCACCGTGTGCTTTGAACCGTTTGTAACTTCATTTAAACGCATAGAGAGAGGGAGAAATCCTCGTTAGGTCAGTAGGGTAGTTTAACTTGTGTTTTGTGCCGACACTGGCCGTATGTGTATCACCCTGTTCTGTTTATTGAATAAACCCTTTAAATGCAAATACTGTGTACTGATTGAAGAGGGAGTCCCGGGGATTTTGAGGAGAGGAGGGGAAGGAAGAATTGACCAAGCGAACCACTGGCACTCGCCCTGTTTTTAGGAGGAATCATGTTCGAGCCGGTTTGAGCTAACCGACGGCTGTTATTGTGTGTGTTTTACAGGAATAGGGCTTGGGGTAGGCCGCAGCAGCAGCGCCCCCAGCACTGGCGTTCCCAACTTAGGGGCAATTTTTTTTTCCTCCCTCTTCACAGTCGCTCGCCTCGTTCTTCAATCAGCCATTGTTTAAACTGTATAATCTATAATGTTTTGTCTTGTTTTTTTTCCCAATTTGTCTAGCATTACCATCAAAAAACATCGACGCGAGTGTAACTTCGAATTGCAAATTTAAACTATCGCGGGCACATTCCTTCATTTTCGAGTCGTCACTCGACAAAACATTATCACCGGTATTCCTACGTAAAGTGCTCAACCAAGAAAGTTGCCGTCGTGAATAATATAGTGTTTACAAGTGTCGACCGACTAAATTTGCTAGTTTCAAATACAAGATTAATAGTGGAAATGTACACAAATATTTAAAACAAAGTTATTCAACAATTAAAATCCTGTATATGATAAACCAATTACCCGCTTCGTTTCCCGAAAGTTAATTAACCAGTTTTCATTAATAAACTTATTCCGCAGTGTGCTGGTCTGTATTTGATATCGACATATACTGCGAATAGGGGTCTATTTCGCAAAATACTGGCCTGTACATATAACGGCATATTTTGCAGCTTAAGGGAAACAAGTGGATTAAATTCTTTCTACCTTTTGACAATTGAGCATTTTTCTAATTTTGCCGCCTGTTTCATCATTTAGCTTTTTTTTCTTTCGTAAGAAACAGACGACATAATTTGAAAGACGTTCGGTTCGCGTTGACGTCGATTCCTCGAGTCAGGCATTACATTACGTATGCACATCTGCATATAACTTGTTATGACAAGAGGAAGTCGGCGGATAAATACCAGTAATGGTGTATGCTCAAATCAGGCTGCAGTATAGCCACGTTAAATAAAGAACAATTCCCCAAGACATTGTTGAATTTTCAAACATACTTCCACGAAAACTTGTATAAAAGAAAAAATATTTCCTTTCCTTTCTAAAGAACCCCCCCCTTTGGAAGGCTAATCGAAATATTCCAAAAAACATGTTCATTTAAGGCGAACCTCGTTTCCGTTTTTTTTATTTTTTCTTTTCCGGACTTTTGCTTATTTGCAAACCTTTTTCAAAACATCGGGATTTTTTCCCAAAATCACGTTTTTTGAGGGGAACCGCTGCCCAATTTTCTCTCGTTCCGGACTTAGAAAATTTTCAACAAATTTTCAAAACATCTGGATTTTTTCTCAAAATCACGTTTTTGTAAGGGAAACCGCTGCCCAATTTTTTTTCTCTCGTTGTTGGACTTTGAAAAATTTTCAACAAATTTTCAAAACATCTGGATTTTTTCTCAAAATCACGTTTTTCGAGGGGAACCGCTGCCCAATTTTTTTTCTCGTCTATGGACTTTGAAAATTTTCAACAAATTTTCAAAACATCAGGATTTTTTTCTCAAAATCACGTTTTTTGAGGGGAACCGCTGCCCAAATTTTCAAATAAACCAAACACTTATAAAAAACGCGTTTTTTTTCAAAAACTTTTTGTAAAAATACGTCCCCAGTGGTCAATCTCTGCCCAATTTCTTTCCAATTGCGAGTCTAGTTCTCACTTTTTCCAACATAAGGTCACTCTGATACGACCTTATACACCATGGAAGTTCCTCAAGTCACGCTGGGTATAATCCCGCACATTTTCACTTCAAGAAAGGAAAAATTACTACAGGCCCTGAGAAATAGAAAGATTTCTCTTAGGAATAATTCCAAAATGCCTTACTGTGACGGAATCAGTAAATTCCATCACATCAAGTACTCAGGCGTTATCAAATTGGCAAAACTCTTGTCATAAGTGACGTGAGTTACTTGTAAATATTAAATGTAAATAATCACCCACATGGGCATTCGTAAGGAAATCCTTACACCCGAAGGCACATTAATGTCAACGGTAGCCTAACTCCTGTACATTTTTTTTTTTGTGCATAATTTTATATGTTCTTTTACATCCTGCGCGCCTTGCCTGCTGTACCACAAGAGCACCTCTTGGGGCACTGTTTTCATGCTTGTATGCATCCTCTTCCTGAAATTGATCACTTCGGGAAAGGGACTCCTTTTTCCTCCTACCATCAACGGTTCCAGAAAACTCTTGCTCCGAGACGTCGTTTTTCCTTTCACAATTCTTGCAGCATCCGCGCGTTTTTTTTTCTCACCTCATCGCCTCATCTTGTCATATCACCCTTTTTTTAATTTTTTGTTTTGTATCGGGTTTTGTCGTACCAGTACGTCCCTACCCTAATGTTGTAAATATAAAATCATAAGCACAAGTCTGTATAATAACCATTGGTTTCAGACCTTTGCCGCGGGCTCGCTACTATGGTCACAGCACCATATTGTAAGAATGTCGCGACGATTTCTGTTATAATAGGAAATCCTCCCGTTTTTTCTTTCTTTCTTTTCCCCCTTCACCCCATCCTACACATTCATAGTAATGTTGTATATTGGGAATCGTTTCGAATACACCCAATGTACTCACCTATCAGGTCACATTCGCTGGATTCGAGACAATTCAAGAGCAACCTTGTTGCTATTGGTGGTTTTTTCTTCTTTTTCCAAAAAATTAGAATGGCGCTCAACCCAATTGCTCTTATTTTTCTAGAATCATATTTTGTCGGATTCGGAAAATTTTTTTTTTTTTTTTTTTTTTGTTATAAAAGTGACAATATGTTTTGTCCCTTCATTAACTTTGTTCCTTGTACATATACAACTTCATTATGAGGTACATATTTTATCATAACATCAGTTTCTTTTGTCCTTTATTGTACCATTATTCTAGTTTGAAGTTTAAAATCTTGGCCAGATCTTCAATAAAATTTGTGTTTATCGCCTTTTGGCAAGTCTTGTAACGTATGCTAATATGAAATTATTAAGCTACAGCAGTGCCGTATTAATTACATCATTGCAAAAACCGCCGTCTGTATTGAATGGGGACCCACATTTTCGAACGTAATTGGGCTACTGTCTTTCAATACTGGGCAAATTTGTTGTAAATCGTTCATTCCTGTCACGTGAGACGTGAAAACGTGACAATATCTACCATCATAGGAGAGATCCTCAAAACATCCGCCATGATACGAGAAGCTCGTTATAATTACTTTATACTCATAACTAAATGTTACTAAGTTGGTCGTGTGTCCTTTGGCATGAGAACCGCTTAACCCGCCGTCTGTATTGAATGGGGACCCACATTTTCGAACGTAATTGGGCTACTGTCTTTCAATACTGGGCAAAATTTGTTGTAAATCGTTCATTCCTGTACATGAGACGTGAAGACGTTACAATACTCACCATGAATCGTGCGAACGAAATAATATCTACCCCATGTTTGTGTGACCTACCAAGCGTAGATCACACGCCTTTTATTTTCTGTTATCAGAAAATTATTGCTTTTGCAGCAAAGTACTCATTAACATGCCCGTGGACTTCCTGTCACAAGAACCCAGGAACTATCCACTATCTCAAAAGGACTAATCATACGCTTCACTCATGATTATGGGGCATCGTGTCGTAGGAGTTAAGTTGATGGACACAAAAACACCTAACTCGTTGTCTGGGGGACGAACAAGAAAACCCCCAGGTTTGTGAGATTTGAGCAAGGGTCTGTCATTTCTCGCAAACAAGTAGGAGAATAAAACGACCTTCTAATCTTCTGCCCAATACACGTAGTGGATTAGACTCTTTTTGTCAGTGTATCCCTTTTGTCCCACTCTACCAAATTGTATTGTAATGTGCCAGGAAAGTTGCTGTAGACCTTGTTTCACCTTTCACTCAGAGGTCGAATTTCGGAAATAGCCGAGTCCTCAGCAGTTTTCTTCGTTCAAATGTTCCCAATTGTCACTCTTTCCTTTCCTCGAAATTATCCGTGAATGGGGATATATGCGTTACGCACTTGGCGTTTCGTTTGTCAAATGGGACAACCTTCATTTACGGATCTTTTCAACTTCCTACTCCTTTCCCACTTTTCATAACTTATTTGTACTCAATGTTTTGTTCTTCGAAAGTAGAAAAAATGCTACCGTATAGACGTGAGCATAGGTCATGGAAGACCAACTTCTTTCGAAAAGGGGCATTTTGTCATACGTACAAACCCTTACCTACGTGTTCTTGGAAATGTATTTAGTTTAAAAAAAAAACTAAATGGGTTAAACAGAACCTTCCTTGAATACGTACCTTTGTAATATGTATAAGTCTGTAGTTGCATTTAGTTAACTCTCTCTCCGTCTCTCTCTCTCTCTACGCGTCAAACAAATCCAATTTTTCTCAACATGCACACCTTGTTTCTCTCCAAACCTTTTTCATCATTGGTCTACCAGGCAGGTAAACTTCAAGAATTTTGTTCTAATAATAAATTTTTCCCGGATTAATAAGAAGACCAGCAGCTCTTCACCCTATCTACACCTGCGCCTCTCTTCATGCTGCCTTCACTACCGTCACGGAGGTCCCATGCCTTCAAACCCTGCGTACCAAAAGCACCCGACCACACCTAACATAACCTAGTGTGAGTCGTGCGTGTAGTTGCGAATTGTATCATCACAAAACCATCACTCAAACAAACCCGAGCACGTCAGCTCTAAGTTGGTTCATGTTCCTGTTGCCATTGTACAAATGTTCCTGCGGCATCTCGCAAATGTTCCTGTTGCCATTGTACAAATGTTCCTGCGGCACCTTGCAAATGTTCCTGTTGCCATTGTACAAATGTTCCTGCGGCATCTCGCAAATGTTCCTGTTGCCATTGTACAAATGTTCCTGCGGCATCTCGCAAATGTTCCTGTTGCCATTGTACAAATGTTCCTGCTGCATCTTGCAAATGTTCCAGCTGCACCTTGCAAATTGCTCTGTTGCCATCATGCCAATGCTCCTGTGCCTTTGCGCAAATAACAATACCAACGATTGTTCACACAACAATCCCACTGTATACAAACCAGTGTACCAACCACCATCACAACAACGGCTGTCATGCACACAAACCACCTCCTCTATAAAGGACCAACCACCAATTACAATTCCACTCTCCAGTACCTCAATGACGTCATACTGGCCCACCCACAGGATCCGGAAGCAGCTACCTTTTTGACCTCTGTGACAGGTAGAACCCTCTCCACCACCAAGAAGCCTCATCCTGCGTTCTCTTCTTCGTGTTTTCTTTAAGGCCCTAGTGTTCCTTGAGTGTAATCTCAAACGGGCCAGGTTACTGTGACAAAGTAACCGTGTAACTTCAGTGCAACGTCCCAACACCCCAAACATCCTACGCAAACCACGCTACGCAAACATAGCTCACAGACCAATGATACAATTAGAGTCATTTTTTTTCTATCACTGCATAACCCTTGTACCTTTCTCCAACAGGTCCTTGTTTATATTTATGTATGTCACTGCTCCTTCTTGTTCATTCATGTATAATTCCTTGTTCACCATGCTTTTTTCTCTTTTGTTTTTGTTTCTACTATTTTGTAGCTAGCAACCTTTTTTTCTCTCTCTCTCCTTTTTTCTCTTAAATTTTTTTTTTTTTTTGTTTTGTTTTGGCACAAGTGCTAGAAGGGTAAGAGGATCTCTTAGCCCTACTGCTCCATTACCACGTCGCTTTTTTTGCGGCGAGGGGGGAAGTGTTACGTAACAGAATCGGCTCCCGAGCGGAAGGTTAAGTGAATCGTCCCCACTACACGTGCCGACCGTTTCCTCTCCCCGCACCGCGCGACCACCCCGCGTCAAGCACCAAAGCGCCGGGCGGCCCGCCGGCCGCCATTCCTTCGCTGGCCCTCGGCCAAGCGACTGCGCCACGCGCGATTTGCGCTATTTGTGCTCCACAATATTAACTCCGCGATGTATTGTTTGCAATTGTGTTGTGAACGGAATCCAGAAAGATGGCAGACCACGCATCTAGCTATGTGAGTACCAACTCGCTTCCTCCCCCCCACCGTGTGCTTTGAACCGTTTGTAACTTCATTTAAACGCATAGAGAGAGGGAGAAATCCTCGTTAGGTCAGTAGGGTAGTTTAACTTGTGTTTTGTGCCGACACTGGCCGTATGTGTATCACCCTGTTCTGTTTATTGAATAAACCCTTTAAATGCAAATACTGTGTACTGATTGAAGAGGGAGTCCCGGGGATTTTGAGGAGAGGAGGGGAAGGAAGAATTGACCAAGCGAACCACTGGCACTCGCCCTGTTTTTAGGAGGAATCATGTTCGAGCCGGTTTGAGCTAACCGACGGCTGTTATTGTGTGTGTTTTACAGGAATAGGGCTTGGGGTAGGCCGCAGCAGCAGCGCCCCCAGCACTATGTAAAAACTATCCTCGTGCATCTCTTTAAAAACAAACATGTGCTTTACGAAAAAAAAAGAAACTTAAGATTTACACGTAACTCCAACAAAGACATATTGCAAGTTCCAGCACTCTCTTCCACCTTTGGTCAACGTAGCTTTAGATACTTTGCCACAAAAATATTCAACATTCTCCCAGAAAACATCAAACTGAGTCAAACACAGAGAGAGTTTAAAAAATATGTTAAAATATGGATACATTCTAATGATTGAGCCTATACTGGTGCCCTCACCCAAACGCCCAGTCATTGACAGTTGTTATTGTAGTAATAACCTTGCAGTTTATGAATTGTGTAGGTATATGCAAACAATAATGTTAACTAAAATAAAGTTTTTGCTGTATGGAAACCTACTTTACACATTTATAAAAAAAACCATAGATAAAATTGTGAGAAACAATTAACAAAAATTCTGCCTTAATACAGGTTCACCTAGTGAGGCAGGCTATGCACAACTAAAAATACTGTATAACTATACTACTCCTGTGTAACATTTCTTACGTTACTTTCTATTTGTTAATTTCTCTCTCCTGATTGATGTAATCTATTTGTAAACTACATTGAGCATGTAATTTTTTTAGTTATATTGTTGTTATTTCATTATTATTATATTTACAACACAAAATGCTTAACGTTTACGTAGATCACACCATGGTTGCGATAAATAAACAAGAGCGGTTATATATTCGTGATAAGTATTTTCCAATGAGCAAATGACATTGCTTTACGTGGATGTAAGAATTGATAACGCCTTCTGAACATCCTATATTTATTGCCTACTCGGAATCACCTGAGATTTTGAAAATCTTTTATCTTATCGAACCATTGAATTTTATTAACTTATGACTATGCAATAAAGCGATTTTCATAATTACCTGAGTTTTTTTTAACAATATTTATCTTATTGATCGTTAGAAACATACGATTGTGAAACGGACCTAATTTCAATTTCGGATCACCTGACGTTTTCAAAATCATACGAGTTACGTTATCTCTTTTGTTACTGAATTATTAAAACAAAGGGTTTATCTTATTGTTCGATTGAATGAAACACACGATTGTGAAACAACCCTATTTTTAATTTCGGATCACCTGAGTTTTTCAAAATCATACGAGTTTTGTTAATAGCTCTTTTCTTATCGAATTATTAAAACAAAGCGTTTATCTTATTGATCGACTGAATGAACCACACGACTGTGAAATAAACCTAATTTCAATTTCAGATCACCTGAGTTTTTTTAAAATCATACGAGTTTTTTTAATGTCTCTTTTCTTATCGAATTATTAAAAATATGTATTTCTGAATCTTTTTTTTACATATTTTTTATTTTTATTTTTTACTAGCAGACCCGGCCACACGTTGCTGTGGCTAACGAAACACAACGCCATTACCCAACCTTTATAAAATCCACACCACCAGCTGCCCGCTGCCTGAATTGAATATTTGAATTTCTCGGCTTTTCTCTACTGTAATAAGCATGTATTATACATATAAACCTTCCTCTTGAATCACTCTATCTATTGGTGAAAACCGCATGAAAATCCGTTGCGTAGTTTAAAAGATCTATGCGCACATACATTTTGAGCGACTTTGTTTTATACGATGTAATGATTAGCAAATTTTTTTGATACATGGATATTGGTACATACATAATAAGTATAATAACATAAAATCTGTTAATAAATATGAAGCTCTAGAAGAAGTAACACTTTATTATATATATTATGCTGAAAACATACGACGCGACGTTCCAGTAATAACTCAACATATAAACTGTTGTTCAAATTTCACGACGACAGAGCTACTAAATAGTTCAAGAGTTTTGGTTGCTCCAAAAATACTCGTAGATGTTTTTAAGACTGCCAAAAATATTATTCATCGGTGCCGAAAGGATCATTGACGCTAGGTCCACGAAGCATCTACCTTTTTAATACCGCAGACAGCAGAACTACCTGACGCCTGTGCTCTAAAGATTGCAATCCACTTGTTACGATAGGGAAATCTATCAAACGGACTGCCCGTTTCTGCACAGAGTCAAGGAGTTTTCAGGTGTTTTGGGGTTCCACTATTTTATTATTAGAAGCCATAGATGATCTAAGATGTGAATGATGAATACTTGGAGGAGGTGGATGAGTTAGTGTATCTGGGTAGTATGTTTACGAGAGATGGGAAGGCTGATAGATATATATTATTGAAAGAAGGGTGAATGCCGGTAACTCCATTAATGGTGGACTGAATGCTCTTTGCGCTAATAAAAAACTGTCAAAAGAAGCAAAGCTAGCAGTCCACAATGGAGTCCTGGAATCTACCTTGATGTATGGCAGTGAGGCATGGAACTGGCAGAGGAATGATGAAAGTAAACTGAATGCTGTTGAAATGAGATCCCTGAGACGTATGTGTGGTAAAACAATGTATGATCGTGTGAGAAATGTGGATATCCGCAAAAGAATATTGAGTAAGATTAAAAAAGGGACCCTCAGATGGTTTGGGCATGTAGAGCGAATGAACGAAGAAAGTAGTGTAAGAAGAATATACGACGCGAATGTGAATGGTAGAAGAAGTCGGGGACGCCCGAGGAAGACATGGCACGATCAAGTGAATCAGATACTTGAGTCGGGCCATGTCAAAAGTCAGAATAATAGAAAAGAATGTATGAGACGATGTATGAATGTCCGTCCTCTCTGCCTACCCCTGCGGGGAAACAGCGTTATGGTTAGTTAGTTAGATGATCTATGTTTTGTAAATACCTAAATCATTAAAAAAAAACAAATTTCATGCAACATAAATTTTACAAAATCTTGCACTACACCTGTAGTTTCTTCGGTAAATTGATAAAGGTTCTAGCTCGAAGGTCCTTTAGAATATGATTCAAATATCATGTTCTATTGTCAACATGTCACATTCTTTGTACCTATACCTACTTATTCATTTATTGCACTAAACATGTTGTAGATAATAATATGCAGTGGTATGAGATTCTCAATATCAATGTCAATGTCACACTTTTATTTCCTAGCCAAGGGTCGCACTGTTTTTAGGTCGACTTGCTGACGCCGGCTTTGTGAAATTATGGATCCCGAAACCTTGTAATACAGCGACACGCTTTTGAGAATATGAAACTTTTGCGATAGACCTTGCTTTAATGAACACGATTAAGGGGAGTGGGATTTTTTTTTTCAATTGTAATTTAAAAATATATATATACCTACCTGGTCAACGAGTAAGGCTCTCGACTAGCGATCCGGAGGATTTTTTTAAATGAAATGTTGCAATTAAATCATTTAAAAATAATTTGAGGTATATTTACTGTAAGTTTCAGAGTGGAATATCGCCTTATCGCCCTGGTGTAAGACCACTATTCAGAATTGAAAAGTTGCTTGAAAAGGCTTTAGCTGTGTTTGATGACTAGATCTGAATGGCCAGGTATTTTCCCACCTTTCTCTTCCCATCTCCTTCCCCTCCCCACTACCTTCAGTCTCACAACATATCTCAATTGGGGATGTCGTAGTCTTACTGGCTCCATGCGTTTGGGAGCAGTTGGAACTCTTGTGCGGTATTCATATAAAAAAACTAACAAAATTGATTAAATTAATCATTTATGATAATAATAACTAAACATTACGCCTTTCCGCAGGGGTAGGCAGTGTAGGCACAGGGGATGGACCGCTAAATAAGTTGGTTCTCGCTCAGCACACACTATTTGCTTCATTCACATTCATACGTGTATATTCTATATTTCAAGAAGATATGAAGTGTGGAGTTCAGAGGAAGCAATTTCAGAAAAGATTTGAAAGCAGGGAGCATATTTGTTTGGAGAGGGACAATAAGTGAACTTTACATTTTAAAAAAAAACCGATATTGGCAATATTATGTAATGTACCTTATTAATCGATTAAAAATTCTGAAATACCCCCTAAGAGTCCACGGCTGTGCGCCGTCCACGGCTTAATTAGCACAATATCCGGTAGTCATTTTCAGTAAGGTATGTATTTAAGCCTACAAACGCCTTTCTCCCTAAAGTAACTTTCCGATTCCAACCATAATCCAGTTCCGTCACCGTGCGGGACAGTTTATTTTAACATCGCTCCGTTGCGCGAATCCTACCGACTAGCGATGTGTCAGTTCAGCTGGAATGGGCTCATGTGATCCGCTCCTTTGCGGGAAGCGGTTCCTACTCCCACTCCTTTTTCAAATCGACTACTCCCAGAGAACCCGGCCCAGTCCCAGTACTCTCCGCATCCAAATAAATCCGGCGGTAATCCGGCGGTCCGAGCAACTCAACGCCGAAGCGCGAAAACCGCACTCGAATACAAGTCCCGGGTTCCTTTAAACCCAAGCGCCTTGTTCCAAGCTACGTGAATCGCGACACAATCCATTCATTCCGCCCACTCCCGGACTCGCGCGAACGCCGCGAACTACTACATTCCTGACTCACCCCGTGGCCGCCGGCTTGCTCCGCGATCCACGGTCCGGCGTCACTCACCATTCCACTCATGAGTCGCGGGTCTCGGTGAGTTCCCGACACTCCCCGCTACCCGCGGCCGGCCAACTATGACACTTCCCCTTGAGTCACGAGGCGCTGGGCGTTCATTCGATCGCTGTTCGTTGATCGACACACGCGTGCGTGACCGCTTCACGGAGTAGTTTTTAATTAGAGCGTCTTATCTGGTATCGTTAATCAACGGGTGACGTGCATTATAAAATAATAGTTTATAGTAAAGCATTACAGCTTATTAATTTACTTATTTAAATTCTCAATAAAAGACCGTGCAGTGTAGATACATTGAATGTACCTACATTGCATTGTCCTTGTTCTCGTACGGGTCTTGTCCGACTCCGGGGTTCTGAGTTCTCGTGTGGGTTCTACGAGTAGGTCCTGGTTCCGAGTTCTTTGAACCCGTGCGTCCCGTTTCGGTGCGCCGCAACAATACCCAGTGCCCAGTCCGCACCTAAGAACTCGGACCCGGGACCTGCTCCTAGAACTCGTGTACTTTTAAAAGGAAGCAAGTCTCGGAGGCTTCCGGAAAAATGCAGAACTTACCCACCTCTACTACCGACCCGCGCTCCGCCCCTGTTAAATCGTTTTTTTGAGCAGATTTCTGCCCAATTTTAAATAGTAATAGTGTGCATACAGTATGAAATAATTGTGCCGAATTGAATAACGTGTTGAAACATAAAATATTCGACTCCGTTAGAAGCTCACCGGTTGTGGGAGCCTTCTTGGCGTCCCACAAAAAAGTGTCGAAGTCTGTAACTTTGGAGAATGGAAACGGACCGCGGAATATATCAGTGAATGCGCGCTATCAAGCTCTATCGAATAGGTGTACTTGGTGTTCAAATATATTTTTCTGAAAAACATTATTAAAACTTTAAAAAAAAAATCAATAAAAAGTGTAGAAACCTATAACTTTCCCCAGTGAAAACGAATCGTGGAAACAGTTATACCATTAAAACCGCGCTGTGAAACTCTATCGAATAAGTGTCGTAACCCGTAATTTCATTTGTTTTAACCTTCGTTTCGGAGTGTAATATTATCTACAATTAAATTCTCTTCTTAAAACTAGGGTAAGTTATGTTTTTCAATTCAATTTCAATTTCAGTGCCGGCAACCCGGGCGTTTATTTATTATTAGTTATGTACAACATGATTTTTTTCCTTACCCTCCTCACTAGACAAAGAGTCTGTTCTGAGGCTGGTAACTAATAATTTCTAATTACATAAAAACAAATAAGTGGTAAAAACATAAAAAAAAAGAAAAATATATATTATAGTAAAAATAATAATAATAAAATACGAGGAAAATCAGAATTTAAAAACAGAGTAGAAAATAGAAAATATATAATATTAGATATTAAGAATATTACTTATCTCTCTTCTTTCTTTGACATTCAACCAGTTCAAAAATCTTTTGAAAACCCAATTCAAATTATTAGATGCGACGTAGGTCTTTGTTTGGGCTACAAACTTATTGAATATATATGGTGCCAAGTAAGATTCATGTTTTTTTGCAAAATTTGATTTGATATATGGTACTTGTAATTGATTGTGTGTGTTTGCTCTTGTGTATTGCGAGTGAGTTATGAAGTGTGGTGATATTTTTATGCAGTTTTTGTGGATGATCTTCTTTATGTATAGTTTATTTATGTCTAATAGGTTATTGTTGATCATTATCTGTTCTGTCGGATGTTGATAAGGCTTTCTAAACATAATTCTGATTATTGTTTTATGATTAATTTTAAGTGATTTGAGGTGAGTCTCTGCTGCTGCTCCCCATACTGAAATACCATACATTAGAATACTTTGACAGAGTGCATAATATATATTTTTTAGCTGAGGTAGTGACATAATGTTTCGAATTGTTTTGAAGATGTAAGAGAGTTTCCGTATTTTTTTTGTAATTAGGTTAATTTGGAGATCCCATTTTAAGTTATTGTCAACAGTTAAACCGAGATATTTAATATTTTGCGCATAATCAATTTTGTCACAAACACAGCGTGAGTTAGTTAATGAGGTAACTGTGCAGGGGTGAAGATGTAGTTGTGGGCGACTATCTGGCTGACCAGCTAATGTTTTACTGAAAGTTAAGTATTTTGTTTTAGAAATATTTAGTGTCAGTAGATTATTTATTAGCCATTTATTTACTTCAGTCATCCCTGCTTCCGTGTTTTTGAAGACGTTTTCCCATGATTGGGCTTTGAATAAAATTACAGTGTCATCTGCATAACTGATAACTTTGTACTCTATGTTCTCTAGGCTTATCTCAGTTAGACTGTTAATGTAGATGAGAAACAGTATGGGACCTAAAACGCTGCCTTGGGGTACTCCATACCTGTTGCCTACTTTGTCACTTTCTTGATTATTGATTTTTACAATTTGTTGTCTATTTTCAATGTAGCTGATGAACCATTTTAGTGGTGGACCTGTTATGCCAATGTTTTTGAGTTTTTGTTGGAGTAATTTGTGTGAGATGGTATCGAAAGCTTTTGCTAAGTCTAAGAACACTCCTAACACCTTTGAACCGCCATCTAGGTTTTTCACTATGTATGTGGTTAGTTCCGATAAGGCGTCTTCTGTTCCCATTTTCGCTCGAAACCCGAATTGACGGGTGGAGATCAGTTTGTGTTTGTCAAGGTATGCGAGCAGTCTTTTTTTCATAGTTTTTTCTAGTAGTTTCGATAGCGAATTTAGGAGAGTGATTGGTCTGTAATTTAAGATCAGCGTTTTGTCTCCCGATTTATGTATTGGAGTAATACAACCTATTTTTAGATGATCGGGGACAAAGCCGAGGCTGAAACTTTGGTTGAAAATATGTTGAAGTGGTATAAGTATATGTTCTCGGAGACTAATCAGTATATGATTGGAGAGGTTATCTGGGCCCACAGCGCAATTTGGTTTGAGAGAAATAATTAAATCCGATATTTCCTTTGTACTTATTTTGTGAGCATAAAACGAATGATTTGGTTGCATGGTAGAGGATAGTTTGGTTAAAGAGTCTTCTGTTGTGCCGTTTTTTAAAAGAATTTTTTCAGCCAAGTTAGATCCAACTTTTGCAAATTGGGAGTTAATAAAATTAGCTATTTTACCAGGTTCATTTTTTGTAAGGGTTTTGTTTCCATTTATTAACAGTACTTTGATCTTCGAGTCTTTTTTCGTATTGGAGAAAGTAATATCTTTGACGATTTTCCAGATTTTTTTGGGGTCATTTTTGGCGGATTTTATTTCTTTTTTGTAGTACTTGTATTTGGCTTGTTTGATTAATTTATTACAAAGGTTTCTATATAGCAGGTAATTATTTTTTAGTTTGTCATCATATGGGTTTTTGCGTACTTGCATGTGCATTGTGTCTCTTTTATGAATGCTGTTTACTAATCCTTTCGTGATCCAGGGTGTTATTTTTTTTTCTTTATGTGAGTAGTTTTTCGGGGTATTTTTTGTTGTATGTTTAGCAATATAGGTTCCAACTGTGGTCATAAATGTGTTCAGCGCGTTGTTTGGATCGGGTTCATTAATTACATTTGACCAAGATTCATTATGTATGTCCTCTATTCGGGACTTAAAATTGATTTTGTCTTGTGCGGAGTTGTTTTTTTCATCTTTTTGTTTCTTGTTAAGATGTATGCTTAGTGTAGTAGTGAAATGATCTGTGACCGTTGATCGAATAATGGATGAAGATGTTTTTTTCCTAGTTTTAACAAAAATATGGTCAATACAGGATTCAGAGTTTGACGTAATTCTTGTTGGTGAGTTGATTGTCGAATTTAATCCATAGTGAGTAAGTAGACTTAAGTATTCTGTGGTTATTGGTTGCCCGTTTAGTAAGTTAATATTCATATCCCCTGCAATAATTAATTGTTGTGTTTTTTTATTTTTATCGAGAAGTTTATTTAAGGAGTTGAAGAAAGGTGAGAGATTGGTATAGCAAGGGGGCCTGTAGACGGCAAATATGGAGATGTCTGGTCCGAGGGAGATTTGGATACAGTTTGCTTCGATTAGGTTGATTTCTGTTATTGATGAGTTTAGTGAATCTTTGGCAAAGATTACTATACCGTCATTTTGATTTAGATGTTTTGTGGAATGGAGAGTTGTATAGTCCTTTAAGTTTAGGTTTGTGTACGAGTCATCTAACCAGCATTCAGTCAAGATAATAATGTCGAAGCTTATGTTTATTTCGTTTAGGAGGGTCGAGAAATTATCGAAGTTCTTTCGAATACTTCTAATGTTTTGGGATATTATGTTTAAGTTGTGTTTTTCTGTGAACAGAAAATTACAATCTGTCGCTTTGTCAAAAGTGTGTTCTGAGTTGTTAAATGTTTCTGTATCAATATTAAGTTGAGTGATCATGTTGCGGTTGCGAAGATACATAAGTTGATCCATACAAAGTTCACACATTTTGCTAGTGGTGGTAAATTAGGAGTAATATAGGAGTAAAAATTGAGAGTAAAATTATTCAAATACTTTGGATAATAAAAACCTTTAAAAACATAAAATCCTTTAAAAACATAAAATTTCATGGTAGAATAATTAGAATACTTTGGATAATAAAATAGAATACTTTTGAACCATAAACTTTGATGGTAGACTAATTCAAAGAGTTTGGATAATAAAAAATATATAAAACAGTAACATTTGATGGTAAAATAATAGCAGTATTTTGGATAATAGAAACCTTTAAAAACATAAAATTGGATGGTAAAAAAATGAAAATACTTAGGATAATAAAAACCTTGAAATGCACAAAATTTTAAAGGGAAATTATTTATGTACTTTGAATAATAAAAACCTTTGAAACAATAAAATTTGACAGTAAAATTTTTCAAATACTTTGGATAATAAAAACCTTTGGTACAATATAATTTGATGGAAAAATAAGTTGAGTAATATGGGTAATAAAAACTTTTAGAACAATAAAGTAATATGGTAATAATGATGGTAAAATAATCCAAATACTTAGGATAATTAAAACATTTAAAGCAATAGCATTTGATGGTATAATAATAAAAAAACATTGGATAATAATAACCTTTAAAAATATAAAATTTCCTGGTAAAATAATTAGAATACTTTGGATAATAAAATAGAATCCTTTTAAACCTTAAAATTTTATGGTAGAATAATTCAAAAACTTTGGATAATAAAAAATATTTACAACAGTAACATTTGATGGTAAAATAATAATAGTACTTTGGATAATAGAAACCTTTAAACACATGAAATTTGATGGTAAAATAATGAAAATACTTTGGATAATAAAAACCTCGAAAAGCATAAAACTTTAAAGGAAAATCATTTAAGTACTTTGAATAATAAAAACCTTTAAAACAATAAAGTTTGACAGTAAAATTATTCAAATACTTTGGATAATAAAAACCTTCGGTATAATGTAATTTGATGGAAAAATTAGTTGAATAATTTGGGTAATAAAAACTTTTAGAGCAGTAAAAATTTATGTTAAAATAATTGAAATACTTTGGATAATTAGAACATTTAAAACAATAGCATTTGATGGTATAATAATAAAAATACCTTGGATAATAAAAACCTTTAAAAACGTAGAATTGCATGCTAAAATAATTAGAATAATTTGGATAATAAAATCCTTTTAAACCATAAAATTTGATGGTAAAAAAATAAAGATACTTTGGATAATAAAAACCTTTAAAGGTATAAAATTTTATGTTGAGATAAGATATGGACCGCGCAGATGAGATTTTAAAGCGGATCTCGGAAGACCTAGACCGCCAAATGGCCCACAGGGCACGTCTGGCGGAGATGGAATATGAGGATGCTGTGGAATTTGCGCGCTCACTAGAGACCACAGACCCTACTGCGGGAACCTCTCAACAATCTCCGGTAAGAGATAAAACTAACTTAGGCTTGTCGTTACAGATTGCTGATATGATTACGTCTCCCGACAAGGATCAGGAGTCAGATCCTCGGCGACTTACGGCAGGCTTCTGCAATAATGTTAATGAGGGAGTGGGAGGTAAGTCTCCAATTCAAATAAACAAAAAGCTCCCACGCTCTGATGAAGCTCAACCTTTCGAAGATTTCCTGAATAAGTTTTGGGAAAACCTCGCAAAAATTACAGGTGCTGTCACAGAGGGTAGGAACAAAATGAATAAGGAGGAGAAACAAGTTGTCGCTCAAGCGGTCGACATAATTAAAAGAGACCTAGTTATCCTGGTTGTGGAGAATGCGTCGCTGAAGGCCAGGGCTAAAGCCCTCGAGGAAGTCATTACCTCTCAAGCTGGCTTAGTTGAAAAAATCGACCTTTTAATCAAACATAAACCCACTGTTGCCCCCCCCTCAGGCGGAAAACAAACAAACGCGGGCAAAAAAACGTACGCGAGTGCGGCTGGCGCTACACCTAGCGCCTCAATCTTTATCGATGGACAGGAGCGCGGTTTACCTCCTCAACAGCCGACAGTATTATTCTACCCCACGGTACCGGAAGGTAAAACGTCGGAGGACACTAACAAAGTGATCACCTCCATCCTAGATCCAAAGTCAGACGGATTCCAAGCGGTCCGCACTAGAAGTATTAAGGGAGGAGGTTTTCTCCTGCAGACATCCAGTGCCGGGGGGTTGAAAAATATACAGAAAGCTGCCGAGAAACTCTCTGCTAGTGGTATAAAAATGATCAGTCCACAGGGCCGCCTACCCAAAATCGTACTTTACGACGTCCTGAGGGGTGACGTCTCCAAAGATGCCGCCCTATTTGAGGAGATCTTCGTAAATAATATCACAGGGAACTGCACCCTCACTAAGGACGACCACCTCAGAACCATGCGGAGGGTATCACTTTTTGGTAGGAGGGATGCCCCTACCATGAATATGATTATTACATGTCATCCTGACTGCAGAAAGGTTCTAATAGACAGCGGACATTGCTACTTTGGGTGGAACGCCTGCCGTGTTCGGGATTATCTGGGTGCAACGAGATGCTATAAATGCCACTTGTATGGCCACGTGAGCAAATCTTGCACCCAGGAAACGACAACATGCCGCCACTGCGCCGCAACCGGCTATGACTATGAGGATTGCCCCAAAAAAGCACTGGCCGCTGTCTGCGCTACCTGCTCAAGGTTTAAAAAGCCGGCGAACCACTCTACGGGAGATCGTGCTTGCCCTGCCCACAGAGCGGCTATAGAGGTACAAGTACGTATGACGGACTATGGCGGGCGCTAATTCCCTCACCATTGGTCAGGCGAACCTGCAAAGGTCTCGGGTGGCCACCCTGGAGACTCAGCGGGTGATGTCTGACCTCGGCATAGACATCATGCTTATTCAGGAGCAGTACGTGTGGCAAGGCAAAACTCCTGGAATTAATAGTCCGGGTGCGGTGCTCGAGGTGGGTTCCTCTCCGGGTGCGGGTGTCCTGGTCAATACTTCCTTGATCAGACCCCTCCTCTTGGGAGGGCTCTCAAACGAGTACCAAACCTGTGTATCCATTAAATTAGCTAACACGGAAATCATCGTGATCTCCGTTTACTTTTAGTACGGTAATCCTGTTGAACCGCATATTTTGAGCTTAACGCGAGCCCTTCACAAATTAAGAGGTCGAAACGTAATTATCGGTGGAGACTTCAACGCGCGATCGCCTCTCTGGTTCGACTATAACGGAATTCGGACGGAAAGATCCTTTGCTGTCGAAGACCTTATTGCGGCGCAAGGTCTGTTCATCCTCAATGAACCGGGCATGCTTTCTACTTTTTCAGGACCCGGAGGCGAAAGTAACATTGATCTCACTCTATGTTCTAGATCTGTTGCGACTAAAATATCTCAGTGGAAAGTTCACGAGTGTGCGTTAGTTTCTGATCATAGACTCATAACTTTTTCTGTGGGTATTCCAAAGACAGAAACTCCACGGTCTACGTGGAATTTCAGAACCACAAGGGCGGATTGGGATAAATTTGGGGAGGCGCTACGCCAATCATTAAGGGGCTTTCACGACGTAGCAGCTAGGGAACCGGACAATTTGGGGAATTTTTTCAACGCGGCGGTGGTATCGGCCGCAGAAGCCTCTTTGGGAAGAACTAACCCTAAAAAGGCTATTCGGACGCCGTGGTGGACACAAGAGCTGACTTTGCTGAAGGGTACATTTAAAAGCGCTTACAGGAATCTCAGTGTGGTCAGGCAGAGCTTATGCTCGCCCGAAGAGGCTATTGTCCTCCAAGCCCGCTTTAGGGCCGCACGAGGTGCCTATCGCTTGGGTGTCCTTTTGGCAAAACGAGCTGCCTGGCATAATTGGGTTAATGAAGTGGGTAACGCCAACCCGTGGGAAATCCACAGCGTCGTTGGAAAAACGGGAAAAGGATCTGAAAGTTCTGTCGAGCGTGGTGCTCGGGAACGTTGAGAGTGTCGATGTTACCTCCACTCTTGAGACACTTCTGGGCAAGTTAGTTCCGTTAGACTCAGTAATAGGGGAAAGTGTTCACCATAAACAGATTAGAAATCTGTCACGGCTACCACCTAGTGAGCCCGCCCAGGGGAACGGCATGCCACCGTTAAGTCGAATTGAAGTGGAAATAATAATTAAGGGTTTGGGTCCGAAAAAGGCACCGGGATTTGATAGATTGAATGGAATAATTGCGAAGAATGTCTGGATCCACGCCAAAGAGGAGTTCTACCAGGTGTTGGAGACGTGCTTGCGTAGGGGAAAATTTCCTACGGAATGGAAGAAGGGCGTGCTCCGGATTATACCAAAGGGTAACGGTAAGCCGAAGACGGACATAGGAGCTTATAGGCCTATAACATTATTGCCAATTCTAGGCAAAGTTTTGGAAAACATCATCAAGCACAGACTACACCTCACCCTAACGCCGCCCAGCGATCTTCAATTCGGCTTTATCCCCGGCAAATCCACGGAGCACGCCATTAAACATGCGCTTGAATGGGTGAGGGTATGCCAAAAGAGGTACGTTATAGGCATCTTCTTGGATATCTCGGGTGCCTTTGATCACGCGTGGTGGCCGATGATACTTACCAAGCTGAAAAGCAGGAACTGCCCGCGTAAACTGTTTGAGATTACTAGTGACTATCTAAGTGGTAGGACAGTTATCATAGGGCACGGGGACGTTTTAATCACCCGAACAGTCGACATGGGATGTCCGCAGGGGTCGGTTCTCGGACCCGACCTGTGGAAAATCTTGTTCGACGACTCCTCCAGGTTGCCCTTGCCTGAAGGTTGTATATCGGTCGACTACGTAGATGACAAATTGTTTTTGGTCTCTGGGGACAGTAGGAGGGAAGTGGAATCTAAGGCTGAAGAAGGTTTACAAGTGATCCTTGAATGGGGACAGAGAAATAGACTGAACTTCGTTCCCCACAAGACCGTGGGCCTCCTCATGAAGGGCATGCTCAGCCGAGGCAGGAACCCCTTCATCAGAATGGGAGGCTCATCCATCCGATTTGCAGAAAACACCAGGTATTTAGGCGTAATTTTGGACAGATCTTCTTCATTCCTGGCCCACGTCAAGAACGTCTCCGACAGGGCACAAGCCCTGTTTCAGAAACTGAGAAGACTCTCAACAGCCGAATGGGGATTGCGCTCTCCGGCGATTCGCCTGCTGTACAGAGGGGTATATGTGTCGCAAGTATCATATGCTGCCTCTGTGTGGGAGCATCGCTTGGATAACGTCTTGATAAACTCTGCTCTTAAACGGGGTCAGCGGACTCCCCTGTTGGCGCTCTTGGGCGCTTATAGGACTGTGGCCTCAGATGCACTACCGGTTCTGGCCGGCATTCTGCCGATTGACCTTGAAATTAGGGAAATATTGACCAAAAAGGAACTTATTAGAGGCAGGGCTGCTGTCCACCTGGGAGTCGAGCTGACACCGGGAGGAGTCGTGGCCCTCCCTGGCTTGCTCAAAGCGATGCGCGAGAGAACGCTGAGTGTATGGCAAGAGCGATGGGATAGGTCGACGAAGGGCAGATGGACTTTCTCCTTCTTCCCTTCAGTTAAATTCAGAATGGAAGGGGCATACATTAAACTAGATCACTATGTGACGCAGATGCTTTCTGGGCATGGGGAATTCAGGGGTCGGCTTCATAGCTTGACCCTCTCTTCTCACCCAAACTGCGCATGTGGTGATACTAATCAGGACGCCAGGCACATTCTGTGACACTGCGAGTTGATGAAGGAAGCACGAGAGGAAATGTTGGATGGCTTGCGCGGAATAACAAGACCAGCGTGGAATGCTGACCTTGTGTCGAACAAAGAGAATTTTGAATGCTTGAAAAAGTTTGTCAAGTCCTGGGTAGAGAGATGGCCTGTACTTAGAGTCGCCGACCTAGATTAAATTCATCTTTGTTTCAGGTGCCACACGTATTGCTCCCGTCTTCTTCTTCGGTCCTCCTCTATTACTCTTTATTTAGTGAATATGCTTTGAACTATCTATAATATAACTTATGTGACCTATAAAATACTGATAACATCTGTCTATTTTTTTTTCTTCTGATCTCTGCTAACAATGATTTATGTTTTTACCTCGACAGGTCATGTTGGTGTTGGTGATCGATATTAGTGATGACACTAATGCTCGATATATTATCACTCTGAACTGATTCTGTAATTATGTTTCACATGTATAAATGCTCTTATTATTTTCTATTTTTCTGTATTAGTTTTGGTTTCCATTCTTTGGTGGGTGGCGCAACTGAACTGAACATGTTATGTATCGTCATTCCCCCATAGAAAGGGGGTGGGATAGACCCTGTCCATGCACATTGCCAGACGAACACACACCAGAGTGGTCTTCCCGCGATCCGCCCGCGCCTCCCCCATCGTCATGCGTAGGCCTGAGGCGTAACCGTGCGGTCTCGATGTCCTTCCGTCCCCCCTCCGGTAACCCGACGCTCATCTTTTCCTCAAGGTCTTCAAAATCTTCCCCTTCTCTCCCAAGTGCATTTCTTCGAGGCAAAATCGGGGAACCGGCTAAAGGGCGCGGACTTCGAGCATCGTCTGGGGTTGGGCCGATAGCTATACGTATTCTCATTGGGACTGCCCGGTGGTCAATGGGATACTTTCTCTGGCTCTTCTTTTTATATATTTTATTTTCTTTCCGCTATTATAGTAATTACTTACATTATAACATAATCATATAACTGTTTTTTCCTCATTACTTATTTTATTTACAGAAGGTTTCTTCGACTGGTCTAGCCGTTATTTTTATTTTTATTTTTCTTTTACTAACACTGTTTTCTCTTATTGATGTTACCTATTTCAGAAGAATTATTCCACGGGTTGCTACTTCTATTTATCTTTTGTATAATTTTAATGTAAGTACTTGCATACTGCTTACTAACCCCGTATGCATGGACATTGGAGGGTCTAGAGTCGTTCAAATAAATGTAGCTTCGTTCAAAAAAAAAGTAGAGTCTTGAGGTGTGCGGTGAAGGAGGAAACCATATGTTTCCTTATAACGCCGTTGGGAAAGTGGTGGGTCCCCTCCAATTCCAACCATAATGATTCAAATAGTAAAAATAGTCATGAGGCTAAGAACTGTGGAAGAATCATTCGTGGATTTCAATTATTTTGTTTTAAAAGCTCTATCTTCTTACATCCCACAGTTTTGGAGCCGCGGGTCTGCGGAAAATGATAACATCTACATTGTGAACCAATGTAGATGTTATAAACACAAAGAATCTTTTATTCGTAGGTAATCAAAAATTCTAAAGTTCGAAACATCATTCGTTATTTCAGCTGATTTTCTTGTCGAATGTGATTTGATGATGATTAATGATTTCAGACACGTTTTTATAGTCATAAAAGGTGGCGAAAAAGTTATCACTCTATATCAAAAGGTTCTCTTATTTTTACACATGGCGTCTTATGTCGCCTTACATCAAGACTTCGACAATTGTGAAGAAAATTGAAACAGAATATACGTTGCAAAACAATAGGTCGCTAGACTCCTCGAGAACGCGGAATATTTAAGTTACAATAATTATTTTTAGTTACAAAGTTTCTACCTTAGGAAATCGATTGAGTACTTTTGCGTCAACTCTATCAATGGTTGCACCCTCAGTAATACCCCATTCAGATTCGTTCAGAAATATTATGCATGGCTTTAACTTTGTTTATGACCAGATTTGGAACACAAAATTCTTTTTGAAATATTTAGAAAATACCACATTTTACTGGCTACGGGCAGCAGGATATCTCCTACTTTAATACCTGGAATGATTATTTTTTTAAATCATTTCAAAAGTTCAGCAAATTGAGCGGTTTGCCAAGAAGTATTCTTTGACTTTAAAATAAATCATTCAATTGCAACCTTATAATGGTTCCTATTTGGAATATCGCTTAACGCCCTCGTTTCAAAGGGGAAGTTCCCATACTGTCCGTCGCCGGAAGCGAGCGCGGAGCACACATCATTTAATGTTTTATGACTTGGTCAGTTAGGTTTGAAAATGGAATCCTGAAACCTAGTCCACTCTTTCGTTATTAATTTGACCGCCCTTTACATATTCTGTACCTTTTTTCTTCGCAGTATTTTGCCGCTTTTGCAAACATTGTAGTTGCAAACACGGTCAAATTATTTTTAAAAAGTTCGTTCTTTGATTATAAATAATTCCTCTTGGTGCCCTGCACAGATGAAATTATGGATATTTAACAAACCCATTTTCATGTGTATATTTTAATCTAAAGAATCGAAGATATATTGTCAATTATGTTTTTTTAAAGGAATTTGGAAATAAATTGTTTTTTTTTTTAATATTGATGTTGATTTTCAGATCAATACAATTAACCTCACTTCATAAAGCGATTTCCAATTCAAAACATTTCCATTTCGATTAAAAACAACAAGTTTGTAAATTTTCAAAACTATCAAATGTTTCGAAAAAATTTCATGCTCCTATTAAGTATGAATTGAGCGGTTGTAACTTGATGATTCCGTAACTGAAGACCTAAGATTAGTAACCGACCGAAGGTTCGGTTTCGGTTTCGGCAAAAAAAAAATTAGTTTCGGCATCAGTTTCGGTTTCGACAGAAAATCTGCCGAACCTTCGGCCGCACCGTAACTCTGACTTCGGATGAATTCGTGGCTCGTGTGTCACCAGTAGTTGTCACAAGCAGTTAACATATTTGTTATTTTTTATTTGTTTTATAGCAGTAACATCAAAAGAATAAATAATTATATTTTCACGTATCTTCTTCAATTATTGTTTTTTAATTCATTGAACACATGTAATAAAAATGTTGTGATTGTAAACGAAATTAAAATTAAAATACTCAACTTCTTCCTTTGTTGTGTGTCAGTGTTGATTATTGACACATTTTTGTTCCGCGGGAATTAGTTAATGTTTTGTTAATTTTTATAATTTTTGTTTTGTTTTATATCAGTAATATATATATTTTTTTTGTTTTTCACATAGGGACATCAATAATTGTTTTATTTTTATTTCATTTAACATGCGTTAACTGTCTGTATAAGTGTAAAAATGAGTCAAATTTCAGTAAACAATAGATTTTTAACATGTCTAAAAAGTGTGAAGGGATTTTATTTTGATTTTTGAAACTACTTTAAGGCACTTATAAAATAGCACATTTCAAAGAGAAGAGCTTTTTCAGCGCCGTGCGATGTAGTTTAGATTTAAATTCACCACCGTCATTTATTGTACATCATTGTACGAGTATCTATAAAAGCTGTCATTTGAAATTGATCACAAAACTGCAATTAAGTTGAGTTTAACCCTAAAAGCATTGAAACATAGATAATGCATTATTCATACATATTCCACATTTATCGCAATGAAAAGTGACTGAATCAAAGTGTCAATAAAGAATACAAAACGTCATAAACAATCCCAAATTGCGGTCATTATTGTATTTTTGGAGATTTTTTATCAATTTTTTCCACATTTCGCCCTTATTTTTCGAGGGTTGGAACTGGAACTATCCCGGCGTAGTTTTTAACGCGTTTTTTTGCAAAATACCGTAATTTAGATACACTTTATCGATCAATGGGGCGTAACTTTGGACACTGCCAAAGGATGTGAAGATTCGAAAGGGTGATTGTGTTTTTACGCTATTTTTATTCACTTTGCTTCTGGGGCGTAGAGTACTGTTGTTGACTGGGAAAAGTTAGTAATTATTAAATTCATACCTACTTAGAAACATTTGTTTGGAATTATATTTTGTGACAATAATTATTGAATCTACTCTAGCCTGAGTCCAAATAGAATCTGCTGGTTGAACTCCTTTGTAAATAATTTACTTATCGAATACCTACTGACACCTACTTATGTTGTGCGTACTTATATCTTTAATGCTCTGTTTATTATTTTACATCTATATGCTTATGATACTACATACTTGTTATAATGCTCCTGTACAATTCACTTTACATGTAAAAGCCATCAAGGCGTAAACTCACAAATAAATAAAAAAATAAATTAAAGGTGTAACAAAAATTAATTATTTTTTTGGAGGCTTTTTGATGTATATTTCGCATGCGATGGATTGATTTTTGGATATCGACAACAGGGTATTTGAAAGTGTCACTACGAAAACACTGTACAAATACAATTATTATGAGTATCTACATATTTAGATGTGAAATAAATGGAGATAGCTATTTAAAAAAAAATTAACCCTTTATTTGTATCGAAAGAATGATTTATTACCAAAATGTGGTTTGCAAATTCAGAAGAAATATTATTACTAAGTGCTTACCTTAGGTGCTCCTTAACTCTAGTATATTAAAATTTCTAGAAGTTTATAAAAATATACATAAAAAAGTTGCAATCATTACAAATTAATTTATAATCCCCGATTTGTTGAAAATGTCACCATTTTATTTCAAATATACATACTTTGTTGTTTGCGTAAAAAGCTGGTTGGATGGTAGTTTGGGAAGTTTTTAATAAATATGTGACCGGTCAGTGGTTGAGTGGGCATAGCGCTTGGGTCCCACCCGGGCGTCGCGTGTTCGATTCCTCGGCTGGCTAAGTCCTCCATCACAACACAAGTAACATTTTCGGCTTTCTGTGGTGGTAGTAGGAGATTTTCAAATATTGTTGGGTTATTCGTAACCCGGGAATGTTTGTCTTTCTTTAAAAAAAAAAAGTTTGAAATACGAATATTTAAAAACTCGTTTTTTCTTCACTTCAAATATCGCTCGAAAAAAGTAAGATTAACACAAAGTAATTTTGCAATTATTGAAGAAGATCATATTAATATTATAAATTACAAGAATTTCAGATATTTTTACGAACACCTACGTAAATATTCGTTTCTATCGTTTCTGTTGTGAAGTTTTCATTTGTGATGTACATAATTTTCATTCAAGTTTAATGAAAAAGTTTAATAAAGGGATTCTTTGGTGGTTTGAACATATATACCGCGGATGGAAGAAGAAAGAATTGCCATGAGGATTTTATTACGTGATTATGAAAGATATGAAAAAAGAGATAAAAAATATATAATGAAATAAAAAGTTAAATTTAATTTCTATTATACCCACGCGCCAATGGAAAATTCAATGCATCACTTCATATTAAAAATGCCCCTTTTGACAAAATACGCTTCGATATGGACCACGGTTGAAGAGTCACATCAACACAATGTTTGCACAGTTTTTTAGCAAAAGTCTCGCAAATCACTTCTGGCATTATGTGCCCGATGCAGCAGCACCCTTTCCATTGTTTATCTGTTGGAAGTAATGTGTGAAGTAGATTGAACCCTGGCTGCCTGGCTCGAGAGAACTGACCTTTACGCCACAGTGGATAAGCGGTGGATGTCGGTAATGCGTCTCAATTATTAAAGGTAATTTGAGTTTGCGCTAATGTAAGGAGTTGATGCACAATTATTGTTAACCGGCCGTCTTGTTTCGTGCTAAAAATAGTATTAATTACATTTGATTACTACTACTATTTCTTTATTTTTTTATTCGTAAGCTAACATAAAAGATGGTTAAAAAAAATACTTTCGGATGAAAGTTATTTTTGGATACTGTAGCGGAAGGCAGCTAACGAATTGAATAGGCCATATAAATGTTTTGTTGAACGGGCAACATTAGAAACCCCGCACTAGAACCACGGCGAACTCGCCTGTGATTCTGTTTCCACGGCCCGGTCGTCGAGTCGCATTTGTACGCTGCCTTCTACGTATGTTAAATCCTTCTGATAAATGTAATAACAACCTGTGTCGGTTTTGTGTAAATAAATGCAAGTCAAACGTTCATAATATTATTTATTTAAATATACCGACCATCCTTTTGGCAACGTGTTTGAAGTCCACGTAAGTATCCTGGCAGGACCGCCAAATGACATCCGCCAAAATACCTTAGAATTTGGGAGAACCATTTATTGGATAACCAACACCTCTGCCATAGGTCACAACAAGTGGTTCGCTATGTTTGGTGAATTAGCAGGTATTCCCGAGTTCATGGGGTCAGGTTTGTCAAGATCTTGGCGGCGGATGTGTCTGCCACCAACCCCATGGCAGGCCGGATCGGGAGAGAGTGGTTGAAGGAGATCTTTTGACCTCTCCAGCAGGACTCTCTCGGAACATTGTCTTGCATCGCAGTGGAAAGGAAGGATTCATTAATCCGTCACTTCTGGGCACACTGACCTCCGAATTCCTACCCACCCCTCATACGTTTTTCCTTCCCAGAATTTCCTCTCCTCCTTCCCCTAAATAGACCCTCCACACAGCATCCTCAAAGCTGAAATAGGCCCTGAGTGGAATTATTTTCCTTAGGACCTCCTGTTTGGAGATAACATAAAAAAAATTCTCATCATTCACCATCAATAAGAAGTCGCAAATGACAATCGATTCAATTTCCTCTGTAAACTTGGGCGCATTGAATATTGACCCTCCAAGAGGAGATATAATTAAATACATTAATAATGATTTTTTTATTAAATGAAGACAATACTCTACTTCTTTCCGCCAAACACAACTTCCAAATTGCAACCATTGGACCAAGGGATCATTCATAATTTTAAGACGTTCTATCGCAAAGAAATTGTTAAGCTCGTTTTAGAATCTCTCGACAAGCAGCCAACTGCAAATATCACGGTTCTGACAACTATTTTACTGATTGACAAGGCATGGAGAGCTGTAACATCCCTAACGATTCTCAACTGCTTCAAAAAATCTGGTTTCTTAAAAGAAGATCAGGAAAATCTTCCAATACTTATGGATGATGAAGAATCAGCAATAGAACCATTAATTGACATCAGCGATGTGAGTTTTCTTGACTTTGTTCAAGTGGATGAAGATGTTGCTGTCTCAGGTTCACTAACCGATGGCGAAATTTTATCTGCGACAGATACTAATGAAAAAAGTAACGATGAAGATGAGGACGATACATCAGAACCTTTGGCAGAAGTGTCAGTTAAGGAAGCAAGATCCTCATTCGATACCTTACAAACCTTCTGTCTACAAAACGAAACTGATGAAAAAGCATTTCAGGCACTTTTTCTCTTAAAAAAAATTATTGAGAAGTCTGAGCAGCAGCAATGTGCTTTGAAGCAAACCAGTATAACAGAGTTCTTTCTTTCGAAAGATTAATTAATTCACATTATGATTACATGTATGTACACGAATGTACCTATAAACTTTTGTCATTGTTATAGAATAGGAGTTAATAAATAATAATTGATCAACACTTAAGAATTCCAAGTTTTATTTATTTACTCTCACAAATTTCGAACCATTTGATATTTCAAACACTCGATAATTCATAATATTTTAAGAGTCCTTCGAGTTTCGAATTATCGAGAGTCGACTGTATTAGCGAAACTCATTAAAAAATCTGGAGATATAAAAATTAGAAAAAGATATTGGCACCTCTGGGACTCGAACCCAGCACCTTCTGCTTACGTGGCAACAGCTCTACCAACTTGCAATCATAGATGCATTGAGCATCGACATCTTCAATGTCACCTACAGAGATTTCAGTAACTATCTCTTGACATACGTCACAACATAGTTAAACTGCTCCCATGCACTTTAAAAAAAAAATTGTAATCGTCTCCATAATTTTTTAGTGTATAACTGTTTTATGGAGAACCTGAATAAAATAAATGAATAAAGAGAGAGTGATATGTGCGTTAAGAAAATAATGTTGATAGTTCTTAGTTGAAGTATGATCCAGTTAAAAGTGACCGAATTGGATATAGAAACCTTAGCTCAGTTGGTAGAGCTGTTGCTATGTAAGCAGAAGGTCCTGGGTTCGAGTCTCAGAGGTGCCAATATCTTTTTCTGTCTAAAGATTGTGGATTGAGTTTCGTTTGTCTTCATTTAATTAAATATTACAATTTGAAGTTTTACTCATAAAGTTGAAAATAAAAATTTATTATTATTCTAATGAGCTTTTTTTATTTCCAGGTAAACCAACAATCAATCATCTTCTTCCAACCACCGACCGATTGACATCTCCACTCTCCACCAGGAGTCAGTAGGTACTAGGTACCCGTACCAGCGACCAGCACGTGACACTATCGCCTTACGACCGGTACGACACAGAAGACGCGCCCTGCGGTCGCGCGGTAAGGTACCCGGCAGTAAAAAAGGAAACACTGGCTCAGTCCCCACTGTCCCCAGTCCCCACCGCAGAGCATCGCGCATGGCATTAGTGACGCTTCGTGGCTCTAATGCAGACGCCCGACTTGTTTATTTAATTTCATCGAACGTCCTCAGATTATAATTTAGCCTTGTGTTGCGGTGGGATGGTGGTACTGAATAGTGGTTACTAGGGTTTTAGGCATATCTGAAAAGTAGTTACCTAGCAAAAACCAGTCAAAGCAGGGTAGTGTCGCTTATTTTTATTTTTTATTAATTACAATATAATTTTGACATTTTAAAAAGACATGGAGGATATAAATATAAAAAAGGTATTAGCCCTCCTTCCTTAACCCTTTCTCAACCAGAGTCATTTTAAAATGACGTGAAATTTGAAACTTTTTTACTAAGTAACTACTGAACCAATTTATTTGCAGTTTTTTAAAAATAATTAAGTGAATCCTTCCTAGCAACACTGATTTTTTTTCATTGCGTTGCCTGCATTGCGTACACACTTCATATAGTAAACAAGAACCGTTAATCACACCTTCTGAAAAGCTATGATCCGATGGAATTGCAGTATTAAAACAGACAAGGTGCCTATCTATGTTTTTTCATATATTTTTCCGTTTTTATTTACAGTAAAATGTACCTTCTTTCATATTGTAATGAAAATACAATAAAAACATTGATATAACATTTATTTTTAGCATAAGGATGCTAAAAATAAATGTTATATCAATACTTAAGGAGTATCGTGTCATTTGAAAACGACACTGGTCGTTTGAGGCTATACTATTTGACTATTTTGCATGAGTATTTAATCTGAAAACATACATGTTTATTATGTGTTTGGATGAGAAGAACACATCAATAATACTATCAAGTGAAAAGTAGACAAGATATTGTCTTTAATTGGTGTATTTTTTTATATATTCTTCTTGGAAAATTGTCCATTTTTATAGAAAATCATCATTTACCTATCAGAACCACTGTCGTTTTAAAATGACGTTGAATATTTCCTAAACTATCAGTTAAACAAATCAAATATTTCAAGTAAAAAAATTAAAAAAAATCAAATATTTCAAGTAGGCACATATAATCAAAGGAATTAATTTGGATGAGAAAGTGTTAATAAGTCCTAGAATATTTTTGACCTACTAGGTTTATTACTAGGAGATCCTGTGCTAAAACGAACTGGGTTTATGAATAGACGGTTTTCAGCGACTTCTATGGTCCAGCTTCAAGGTTTGGGTAGGATGTTTTTAGCAACTTCTATGATTTTAAAAATACTACATATGTTCAGTTCTTTTACTGATAATTTCTTCAGTCAAGATTTGCTGCACTTAATGTTGTTATTTATTTAACTTGTCATATACTAGGTGGAAGTTTGTTGTGTAAATTTGCAGCTACTATCCAAAACTCCTTTGTCCAAAGCTAGTATTTGGTTAACGTGGTTACATTTTTTAACCTTATGATTATGTGTGGTTGAGGTGTTTGCAGTTTTATCTTTTTCGACTAAATGTTTCTGGTTCAGATTTTAGGTATACCTCGAACTGCAGTAGTCACACCATAGATTAGCAGATGTTATAACATTTTATTGTGTCAAACATATCATAGAGTTTCTTTCTTGATTATTAGTGTGCTCGTGCAAAATGTGATAGTAAAATGTTTTTGTTTTTTTGGCGAATATTAATTATCACGGCAATCAAAATTAGCGTGCCAATTATTGTGGGTTATGACCAAGACAAAGATATCGATAATGGGAACAGTAGACAATAGATAGAGATGGAGGGAATGGAGTGAGTGTGGAAAGTCTTACAAAAAGCAACAAATAATGTTATTTTCGCCGAATTTAAAGGTGTTAAAGATGATTAGGATTTGGAGAACATGGTTTGCATAAAACAATGTGACTCACATTAACCTTCAGCCGGAGGATGGAGGCGTCACCTTTCACCATGGACCACTCAGTATTCAGCCAGTTTTCAATTAATGACCAAAACTCGTAGTTAAATCGAAAGCAGTTAAATTAAATTGAATCTGTTTAAAATATAAAAATGATCCCACATGGTTTTCACTCATTTGAAGTCTAACATTGCACTGAATTTTGTGGCGTTATAGTTATATTATGCCAAAGTTTTTGCGTACCTACCCAAAACTATCTTTGGAGATAGGTAGGTGTCCTGGCTGTTTTACTATTTTTAGTTGATAAATTTCAACAATGTTGATCCCGTGCCTTTTGAATCCTTGCCATATGGGTACACTGCCTATGTGGCAAAGATTATTTAGTGAATCAGTCCTCCGCTTTCTGTAGCTGCATCCTGTAAAGGGATATTTTGAAATGACCAGTTTCTCTTAAAACTTTAACTTTTGTCACTTACAACAAATCTGTTGTCTACGAAAACAAAAGCAATAAGAATAATTGCATTGGGCTCAACAAATTAGCCTAATTATTATTTTTTTTAAAGCTTTCAAGTAAAACTGCTTCTTATCTCTTTATTTGCCGAGCAAAACTTTGACTAGTCAAACTGCAGATTTTGTAGACTGTAACCGTAGATTCTGTCATTACTCGTATCGTTTTAGTTTGCACGTTTAATTTTGGGACGGGATTGTGCAATTACCACCGCGTGTAAAAATATTTTGACAAAGATATAAAAAAATTTTTTTTTTTTTATCAGTTACTACAAAACAATTATTGATATGCGACTCTAGGAAGGAACGACGCTTCCATACGTTATTTAGTTTTGAATATGTACATTTGCTATATAGCTTCCCGTTAATTGTTGGAACACGAGAACGAGAAAATTCTAACTGTCGTTGATATAAGATAACAGAAATCATACCTTGCGATTCATTATATTTAATAAAGTATGTTCCTATGTAGGTAACATAAAAAAAGGATTGCATTTAATGCGATGAGATTCATCTCCCAGCCAGTTTTCCGTATAACTAATCACACAGGCAAAGGCTACAAGCAAGATCAGATACACCGAGAGCCAAGAGCGTGTGGTTGGTAATGAGATCCTCTCGGCAGGTGCCATTAATCAGGAGAGATGAGACACCCATTTATGGTACAAGGTTCTAGTACTTATCTCTCGCGATCATGTACTCGCGGTAGAATGGACGGACTAATAATCACAGTAGGTTCAAAAATTACGTAAATGATTTTACTTTGCAAATTGAGTCAAAAGGGTCTACAATGGAGTGGAATTTAATGTTTTAGCAAATCATCGATGAAATAATTGAACGAGACGAAGATGTTTTTTTAAATAACAATTGTAATAAATAAAAAGGCAATAAACAATGCATACGTGACCTCAGCACATTTTTTTAACTGAGCATATCTCAGCAACTAACACAAGCCGTTGCCTTTTGGGTGACACAGTGAAATGGGTTAAGGAAATGACTATTGGTAGGGATTTGTTACTACGGTTCTTGGTGATGTCTGAAATAAATTAGGGAAGAAAAAATATGAATACGCATGCGGGCCATTTAGTATAAAAATCGACCGTACGGATCGTTCTGTATCCGACCTCTTAGAAAAAAATTCTTATTCTACTGGTGCCCTCTCCTCTCGGTGGTTCGCTGTCATCAGGGAAATCATCACCCTGAAGTCTTCAGCCCGAATTGGCATACATAGTAAACATTGACGTTTCTCGAAAGTACCAAATTTAAAGAATTTTTTTGTTATATAATGAATAACAGATCACTTTGTATAAACCACTATATTATAAACAATATCTACATTTAAATTAATACAATACTTCGTTTTTACCACTTCTATTATTTACAAAACCAACATGTTTCGTGAGTGTTTGAATTAATATAATTAGTATCAATAAAAAACCCTGAAGAAGTGAGCATTGCTCACGAAACATGTTGGTTTTTAAAATAATAAAAGTGGTAAAAACGAAGTAATTTATTAATTTAAATCAAAATGGTGCCACAAAATAAGTTTGCTGTGTTAGAAGAATATCTACATGTTTAGATAACAATGTTATCTTCAACAGGATATGTTAATATAAAGAAAAATTAATGACAAACAAGTATAGACAAATTAGAATAAACTATAACATAGAAAAAATATTAAAAAGTAGAGGTGATTAATTACTTACAAATCATAAAAATAGTTATACAAAATTAAATATAAAAATTATTTAAGGAAAAATAAAATTGCATTTAGATAATAAAAAACTTTTAAGAACAAATAATTAAAATAATTAGTCTAAATCAAAAATCAATAATTTTAATTAATTGTAAGTATTGATAAGAAAATAAATTTAAAAGATGGCTATTTTTAAAAAATGTTTGGTTATTTATAATTTGATCTGTTATGCATTATATAATTAATGATGCCACAAAGTAATTTTGCGAAGTTTAAAGAAGAAATTTTTTGTTATTCAAATTATTAATCTAGTTGAATCTTTATAATCAGTTTGACGCCTAGTCTACGGACTAGAGTAATATTTTGGCACATATAACTCTGTTGAAATAATACTAAAATTGAAAACCATTTTGGATAAATACCTATCGTGGCTTAAACGAGTTTACTGCCTCTTTTAACGCAGTTGTGCTATAAAATAATGATTGTGATTAGATTGTACTTATTCAGCAATCACTGTGGGCGATACAAATTTGAACAGAGATTTGACTTTACCTAGCGAATGGCTAAACAAATTAAACTCCTACGTGGATACGAAACTCTGCAAGTAAATAATAGTAACAGTAGTATTATCGAAATTACCAATGATTTTATGCACTTCTCAAGGATTTGGATACAAAATTGCATAAATGTGATTCAAAGCTTGGCTACTAGTATCGTGTTCCTTTAAAACGTTAAGCTTATAGAGCATGCAATACACTTCGAACACATTTTATAATTTAGGATAAGGGAACTTTCCATAATAACATAGTTATTAAAAGAATTTTAATTTTTTTAATTAAATTTATTTCTGACCGTAACTGGTTTCAGTCTTGTTAAGACCATCTTCAGACTGGTACCATTATTCCTTAAACTATGGTTTACATATCTACATAAAATTTGGGAGAGGGGGTATAACACGGTGACATACCTGGATTTTCCCATATTTGTTGGTATGTCGTGTTTCACAACTGAATTTCCGGTTAAAAGGATACGTAGGAATTTTACATTGGGCCAGGAATCCTACTAATATTGTAAAGGCGAAAGTTTGTATGGATGTATGCATGGATGTATATGTATAGATGATGTATCCTTCACGCAAAAATTACTGAATGGACTTTAAATTCTTTCACTAAAAAAAGCTACGTTATTTGCGAGTAATATAGGTTGTTGGTACGCTCTGGCGATATGAAATTATTTATCGTACGTTTTCTGTCCCTAACAAAATCGAGTTATTGCAAACGTCAGAAGAAAATCAAAACAAACGGTTGCCGTGGAAACGATGTTGGCGTCGTAGTTAATATCTATCTCTAAAAAAGAATCGCCGAAATGTGTGTGGGCGCATAACTTCCGATCGATTGCACCAAATTGGTTAATTTTTTTTTTGTATAAAACTACTGGTGAGCCATGGCATTATGAAATTTGTATAAAAAAATTGCAATAGGTGGCACGCGAGCAGTTTGAAAACTGAATGTACCAGGAATTAATGTATGGAATGCGCGAGGGGGGAGGGGGGGGTGGAGGAGGCAGAGTGGGAACCCCCCTAATACCATGCGAGCGAAGCCGCGGGAAAAAGCTAGTAATATTATAATGGTAATATAATTATAAATCTATATAACCAAAATACATGTTTTACTTTAGAAGTAATAAAATCACAACAGATATAGGAGCGTAGGTTTAACATATGATCCTAAATATTTATTCATTACAAAGTTAGGATACACATATTAAGTTAGGCGTGTTATTTCTAATGATTCTAGCCAGTTTGTTATTTACTGCAGGTATGGAGAACTTTAAAATTTTCTTTGTCAAACAAATGTTTATCGTGTGAATTCGTCTTATCATCAATTGTCACCCCCTTTTGCGGGTTTTGAATGCGCTACCAATTTGTCCTATGTAATATATCGGACAATAGGCCACTTGCATGGACTTCATAACGACTTGGAAAAAATCGTGTTGATACAGTTTTTTACTAAGATTACGAAAATGTTAGTAAAAATTTTTTGAAATGTACAGTTTTTTTTTATTTTTAAATAAATAAATCCATTATTTAGGCTCGTGACGTCACTACATGAAAATGTCCCGTCGCCGAAAATGTTCCTATTAATTTTATAAAATTCCACAGTGATTTATTTTTTTATATGGCATCACTTTGATTTCAGGCGAATTTTTGAATTCGTTCACTAGATTTATTGTTTGTTCTCCGCGAACTTATCATTTGGTTTGATTTTTGACAGATGTTCTGAAGAGAACCCCGTACAATTAATGGGTACGGGGTTCTCTTCAGAACGTGAAGATGATGTCGGTACATGTTTTAGAGGTATAATGATTATGGTGCTGATTTTAACAAAATAAAATTTTATAATATTCTTATTATTCTTACAATTTACAAGTTCAAGTATATTACATTGAATTTAGTAATATAGACGCTGTACATTATAATGATTTATGGTCAATAAGATGGATCAAGGAAAAAAATATTTATGAGATGTAATATTTTTGGTATGCCTCGTTATTCTCCTGTGCCATTCGTGTGGAAAACGTTCTTTTTTTTAAAAATGATTTTCGGCTATGTAATTATCGTTTTTCACACCTATAAAATTATGTCCCGTCTTTCCGGTTTATAAAAAATGGTCTGATTTTTCGGTTTGAAATTTTCAAAAAATCCCCAGGGTTTCAAAAATACGATTAAAAAAAAAAAAAAATACAGAATGTCTTAGAATATTTGCCTGAACCGGAAAAAAATTTAAAAAAATGTGATGCAAGTGGCCTATTAGAACAATTAACAAGGTAAAGGCCCGAGTTTTCCAGTTTTTCGATCTTATCTTTTATTGTTAATTAAGATTTTTCCCTTTTTACTAAAGATTTAACATTATAGAATGCTGTTCTTTATTGTCTTTTTTTTATTTTTCTACTTTTCTTCAAGTTCTAATTATTTCGGTTTTTTACAAAAATATCCATTATTTATCCAGTGATAAACAACAACAAAATTTTAATAATCTGATATTTTGCTTAAAGGTATACCAAGAGTTTTATAAAGTAGTCCTAATAAGATTTGTGGAAAAAACTTTACAACTAACTAACCATCACGCCGTTCCCCGAAGGGGTAGGCAGAGAAGACGGACCGCCAAACAACTCGATCTTGGCGCATACTCTTTGCCTCACTCACATTCATACATCGTCTCATAAATATTTTTTTCTATTATTCTGACTTTTGACATGGTCCGACTCAAGTATTTGATTCACTTGATCGTGCCATGTCTTCCTCGGGCGTCCCCGACTTCTCCTACTATTCACATTTGCGTCATATATTCTTCTTACACTACTTTCTTCGTCCATTCGCTCTACATGCCCAAACCATCTGAGGGTCCCTTTCTTAATCTTACTCATTATGCTTATATCAGCCTTACATTCTTTGCGGATATCCACATTTCTCACACGATCATACATGGTTTTACCACACATACGCCTCAGGAATCTCATTTCAACAGCATTCAGTTTACTTTCATCCTTCCTCTGCCAGTTCCATGCATCACTACCATACATCAGGGTAGATACCAGTACTCCATTATGGACGGCTAGCTTCGCTTCTTTGGACAGTTTTTTATTGGCGCCAACGGCGTTTAGTCCTCCATTAACAGAGTTACCTGCACGATCATACATGGTTTTACCACACATACGCCTCAGGGATCTCATTTCAACAGCATTCAGTTTATTTTTTTTTTTTATTTATTTCATTATTTTCATATTACATTTGGTTATAATAGTGACGTATTGCCCATCTCACTAGGTGTGAAACGCCTGTGTTGAGATGGCAATTTACAGAGTGGTTATCTATGATTTTGTTTAAGTAATATTTTGAAAAATATTATGAAAGTGACAGGTTGATATAAAATCTTTTTTTTCTTTAAATATACAATTCAAGTATGTTACATATATATAGAAGATTACAGTAGCTACATGGTTACATATATATACACACAGTAGGTATAAAGGTAAGTATGTTATTAAATACTCGTGATGGTAATGTTTATTTGAGGTGATCAATGATTTTACTTTTAAATGCATTTTTGGATTGCGTTTTTCTAATTTCAGGAGGTAGAGAATTGAACAGCTTTGTTGCATTATATTTAAAACTTCTTTGACCATAAGAGGTTTGACAAACTGGGATGTTAAAAGATTTTACATTTGACTCTCTTAAGGCTCTAGTGCTTATTCGTTCTTCAAACATGTGTGTATTTTTAAATTGATAAAGCAGGATATTTTTTGAATACAATTTTTGCAGGTTAGGAACATTTAATGTCTTAAAAATAAAATCAGTGCTAGTTCTCAACGGGACTTTTCAAAATTAGTTTTTGAATCTTTACTAAAGGCTCCAGGCAAGTATTTGCAGCACTTCCCCAGCTGATGATACCATATTCAAGTGATGATTGTATAAGAGCATAGTAAACTTGTTTCAGTTGTTTTCTATTTAATATATCTCTAACATTTTTAAAGAAGTAGACAAGTTTTCTCAGTTTTGTCGTTAGGTTTGTGACATGTACGTTCCATTTAAGAAGATCATCTATTTGAATACCAAGATATTTAATACTGTCAACTCTACTTATAGAAGGGCAGGTACATGGAGTTAATAAGTTTAAGTTTACTTTCATCCTTCCTCTGCCAGTTCCATGCATCACTGCCATACATCAGGGTAGGTACCAGACGGCTAGCTTCGCTTCTTTTGACAATAAAAACTGTACACATAAAAAAATAGAATAGAATTAATACCTCACGTGCATGCGTAATGATTTTACATTCCTAAAATGTGAAAATCATTATCGTTCCGGCTGTCAAAACTTCATATTGCTGTGTTATATTTTCTATATAATTGTGGTATAGAGTAACGTACCCGCTTTAAGTCTACTGTGGGCAATCACTGAAACAAGTTTTAAATAGGTACGTATTATTTATTTTTGAATATGGTGTTTTACATAGGTTAAATAATTGTGATTCAAAAGCATTGAACAATAACGTGTTTATTCATAACCGTTAATGACTCTTCCCTTTTCCAAATTGACTTTTGCAACCCTTAGAGTTTTCCACTAAATGTCTGCAAACAGAACCTCGCGATTTCACCCCCCGATGGACACGTGTGTTGTGTACATAAGATGGATGCTTTCCATTAACTGTTTTCACCCTTTCAGAGTAATATTCGGCCAGACTGAATAGAATAGACTGAACTACGGTTTAGTCTGTAACTCGACGGTAAAATGAATTTCCATCGTGGTAAATATCCGGTTGTTAGTAAAAAAAACTCCATAAAAGTATGTAAAAGTTATAAATTATTAAATTTTTAAGTCATATTATATCAGTGTTTGCTTCTCACAGTTTCGTGGATTAAAAAAAAATTCTACATTTTTTTCATGAACCCAGTTTAAAGTAAAATGCTTTCTTTGGAGGAAAATTATTGAAACAATTATTGTTAGTAAAGTGTCAGTTTCGTGACATATGAAATATGAAACAATATGGCAGGTACCTACTACATAAACTACTGATAACATCTTGGGCTGAGTTAACATAATATTGATAAAAAATGAATTGCTCATAAAATGTTGAAAAGACACTAACCTCAAATATATACGTCACCATAAATATCTGATAAAGTCCAATCCAATAAAGTAGCCTTAACCAAATATTAACTTTTGAATTGGGTTGTGATATGTATTGATAGAGCAAGAATACAGAAATACGAAATAATAAATAAAATAAATTTAACATATATCTTAAAAATGGTTTTACATAAACATGAAAAATAAATTATGTATCAACGAAATGCACTCGTATAAGAAACATTTACTAAATTTTCAATAAATATTTTAATGGACAAATTCAAACAATAAATTAATTAAAAGACGAAAATAACCTTTTTACTAGTTCCAAATTAAATACAAATTTACCTTATCCATTTTGCTTTTGAGAAAGTGAATATGGTATGAATATATTCATACGTTATTGTTGATTTCCATAATATACAAATAGAAGAGGGGATGATTTATCCAGTTCGCTAGTACACTCCCTCGCTTATACCATAGCCGCTTCTCACTGATGTATCTGGTACACGTACATACATACCCCAAAGCTACTACCTAAAGTCTTCCACCCTCTCATGGATAGTAGAAACAAGGGAGATGCGCCATTATAGTCCACCTACAAAAGGTAATCACGGCCAAACGCATCTACGTACAGTGGCGCTACCCATCTTTCGTTCTACCTACACAACCATCGCACAAATTTCAATGGTTCTTGGCTTTTTCAATGGCTTTGTTATTTCGCATAGTTTGGTCGTAGCTCGGGAAAAACCAGTACTGTTAATTAACGAGTTTTTTTTCTTAACCGTAGGCACATAATGATTTTAACCACGAACAAGTACTGGTACATAATGATAAATCACTAAAAAGTTAGCACATAAAGACAAACCACTAAAAAGTTATAATATTTGCCCGATTTATAAAACACCGTTTTCGTAAAAAATCACATCAAGGGCGCGTAAGCACGTAAAAATAAACCACCAAAAAGAAGGCACATAGTGATAAACCACTAAAATTAGGCACATACCTAATCATAAACAATTGAATTGAAATATTATTAAAATAAGTATTTAATACGACCACCTAGTTTTATCTTTACTTTTACTTCTTTCTCAAAAAACTTTATTTTTTCCCAATTTTTTCTTCTATTTGCCTTTAGTGTAAAATAAATTAAATAAAAATACAACATAATTTTTATAATCTTCTTCACATTTCGCTATTACGTGCCAAACAAAGAAAATTATAATAAACACAATTAAATAACTTTTTTTCGATTCCACTTTATTATTTCTTAATCCAACCGGTTTCGTTTCGTCCTGTACCTTCCTCAGGGGTGAAACGAAACTGGTTGGATTAAGAAATAATAAAGTGGAATTGAAACAAACTTATCTAATTGTATTTATTATAATTATGTATTTCCACAAAGCGTTTGCTACATGTGAAGATTTAAAGAAAATTATGTCATATTTGCTTTCTTAGAACAGACGCTGCCTAGTTAGAAACTACATAATGTTGACTGGGCAATACAGCATTCACGCATGTATTGCAGTTTATCCTCGACATACTTTTTTATTTACAAAATTATTATAATATCACTGTGATAGAATATTAGGACTTCTAATATTTTTAAAGATTACACTGATATTACATCATTCCGGTCCAAACTGGACTATGACTGGAATTATGTAATGTCGGAGCTATCATTAAAAATGTAGCTAATTCGTCCTATAATATCATTCTATCAGTAAGTAAAGGGAATTAATTAACATGACAGCATACATAAAAAAATCAATAAAAATGTAACAAATAAAAAATACTTACACTCTTTAATATCTTCCATGGAGCCTGGGGGATTATGGCATCCCATTTGTAGTATGTTGTGAGGTTGAAAGTGTTGGAGAGAGGGTAGGATACGGGGAAGAGGAAGATTTATCAGATAATGATTCATAAAGAAGTTTTTTATTGTGTATTTAATTATTAATCGCAAATGACATATTGTGTAAATTATAAATTTCAACGAATGTCGAATCTTAAATTACTAAAAATAGATAAAAATAATTACAGATTATACAATACCATACCAGAAGTACGATACCTAAAGCAGTCACAGCCTGGTCAAGGATGATTTCCAATGATAATAATAGGCAGGTAGGTACTCGTAGTTCAGGTATAAAACGCTGGTGTCTGCCGTAATCCATCCGGAGTTCAGAATCCTCCTCCGTCTTATTCAGTACATCCAGATCTTTAAAAAATATATTTACATATTTATTATTTATACTGACAAGAATTATTGTAAATGGTCGCAAATTGACGCGGGGTCGTACGCAAAAGTAAATTTTCATTTTACCAATTGAAATTTTGAAAGCATTATTTTCCATCGCCCGAATGCAAAAAGGTGTCTTATATATCTAGTAATTGATGAATCTAAAGGTTTTTCTTTAAAATATTATTTTTTAGCACTCGAAAGTTATATAAGGGCAGCTATTGTGCCAGAACTAATACGATAAAATTTACCAAGTACTTATAACAATATTGAATAATAATATAGGTACTTACTTCTTGATATTCTGCAATTCTCCATTTTGCTAACTAATCCATAGTGTGTTGATTCATGTTTAGTAGGTTATTTATAACTTTATAATGAAAACAAACTAATGGTAAATGTTTACGAATAACAAAAACAACAATGGCTGTCACAGCGCGAGCGTCAAGCGGACTTAAGACTGATGTGAAGTTAGCCCTATATGAATGCGGCAACGCACTTCGCTGCATATTATGTACGAAGCAGTACTGAGAACGAATAGTTTATCCGTACAACACCGCAATATATTTTAGGAATGACATCGTAACGAAATTGCCGTTCTGTTGACGAATAGTTTAACCGTAAAACACCCCAATATATTTTAGGAATGACATCGTAACCAAATTTCCGTTCTGTTACCCATAATTTAACAGGAAAAATTAATAATCTCTTGAAACAGAGATACTTTTGAACAATGTAAATATTAAGACGTCATGATAAATAGACAGAGCATTCGAGAAACGTTGAATTATTAGGACGTTAGAATATCTTATTATAAAAATGACTGAATGAATTATTAATCCTAAAATTTAGAACTAATATAAAAGTAGTTCACCGTATTTTTCAAGGGGATCGCCAGGATATATTGTCATAGCAGACGGATAATATATCTTTAGATTGAAGTTTTATTCGTTAGACCTGTTAGTTTATTGATACGGCAAAAATCGATTTCTCTCCGTGCATGTACACACTATTTTGCCTAATACTGTAACATATAATTTCTATACCAATTGTACTATAAATAAATAAATCAATATACGTACACCAACGGAGGATCTCCTGCCCTTCATTTATTTCCTTGGGAAAATTTTTGATCGGTTAATCTAATTTTTAAACTACCGTTGCTCTGCTTAAGTATGTTTGTGCCGACCCATAAATTGCCTCATTCAATCAGCATTTTTTATTAAACCTGAAATAGTCAGGTTTCGTTATCCTATTGTCCCATATCGTCTACCCTTGATTCTACCCCATTAGCATAAGGGGGTGGTCCCATTAACGAGGGTTGTTAACGCACTTCCGCATTGTTGCAGAGCCTTCCGAACCCATATTCCCGCGCATTTGTTCCTTACTTCCGGCTGGCGATTGTCTAATGAATGCATCGTATCATTTTGTCATTTAAGTGATATATTATGAAGTTAGATACACGCTTTGTTGAAATATTTACCGCTCCGGTGTTCCTAATTTTAGTACACTAGTAATAATTATTATTGTTAACTCAGTTCGCGTTGCGTTTGTTTGATAATTGATATTTTGGCCTCATCCCACTTTCGTGTCGGCATTTTTTGTTTTCATTAAATTGATTGCTTGCAAATAACTGAATATCTACACATCTTTTATAAAACTATCATATACAAAGCAGATTTTAACAGCAACTTGTAAATTGAAAATATATTACATATTTGTAAAAAGGATTAACTTTGTGGCTCGCCATAATTAACAAAAAAACGCAAACAAAGTTTGTTATAGACCTATTTAATTTCCTTAAAATAATAAAATTAAAGGTGAAATTTAAATAAGACTGTTAAAAGTGGGTAGGTAATAAAATAATGTAATATGTGCGGTCTCATTTTGTTACATACGATAAAAGCGTGCAAAGATCACAGATATTTTTTAATGGTCGCATTAAAAAAATATACGTATAAAACACCATTTTCATACTTTTTATCATGGTTATTTGTGTTTCTGTGTACCTATCCTTCGTCAGTCGTTACTTTTTACTTTTGATTTTCATTTTTATGACTGCTTTCACAGTTTTTAAAATATTTATAATAACGAGCACTCCTTTCCTAAGCCCAATAACCAGTTTACTTTGAGAAAGAATATTGCATTAAATTAAACATTAAAATCTGTTATTCAAGTTAAAAAATGTAACAAACATACTTCCTAATAATAAAATGTATATATTTTTATTATATACATTTATACAGAATTACCAAATGCTTAAGAATAATAGGTAATAATAAAAATTATGGAACACTTGAAAAGAAAGTATGAAAACAACGTGTTTTTTTAAAGAGCGTCAAAGGATGAAAACATAGTTACCCACTTAGATAGTAGCGTTCTTTTACCATTTTATAAAACTTTCAAGTTTTTTTTGTTTTGCTTTGAGCTTTTTCAATTTAACATCATTTTGCAAAATAATTCTGCCGAAAAATATGTCCGATTCCTCGACTGGATTGCACGAATATCTGGTAATAAGCAAAAAAGAAATACAACACTAATTGACAACTTTAGAGTTAGGTAACCAATCTGGTTATTAATCGCAAGTAGTTCCTATTCATTGTGCATGAAATAATTGGGCAAAGTCACATATGCGAGCGCGCAGGTTCATCAACTAAAGTTAGGGTGGGAAATAGTATTGTCTATGACAGGATGTGTAATTCATCCATTCAGGGCATAGATTGTGTCCTTCAGTCCTTTTGTATATTATCATTATTGTAGTAATCTAGGCCTATTTCAAGCCTTATTGTTATCGATATCCCCTTCCAATTGTCGTTAATTAACTTTGTTATTGCTGAAGGTGTAAAGTGAATAGATTCGAGCGCGCTTCTGTGGGAACTCTTTATTATCTATGGTCTCATTAAATTGACAAGTTGACGATGATTCTGTTGCCTTTATCAAATGTGATTTTTTAGTAATTAAATTCATTAATTACTGTCAAATACAAATCTATCGCTACCTGAACGCGATTATCTGAAGTGATAACTTTATCACACCAAGTGCATAATCCAGTCTCGTTAGTCGCTAGAAATATCTAACTTATCTAATAATAAATACAGGCACATATTTAACTCGATTAATACGAATCTTGAAATACCCTTTTGACTCTTAAAAAATACGTTTGCGGCGAAGCCATAGAGAGACTGCCAATTATTTCTCTATATAACTTTAAAAATTTACATGCATTATAAAATGCTTTCAGTACCTACAGTTACTCATATGCAGACTTGTCTGAAAAATATGTTGGAAAGTTTTACACCAAACAATAGTAAGTATTTTCTGATTCACGAATGAATTTTGGAAGAATGTCTCTTTTCAATGTAATGCATTGATAGTTACATTAGTTGGCGTGTTGATAGGCGGGACCAACGCACGCCGCCCTCCAGATAATATCTATGGGCGGGTTAGTAGGGCGGGAATGATTTGTACGCATTTTAAAGAACGTATCGCTTTATTCCATCAAAACATTGCTCCAAACTTATGTCACTAAAAAGTTCTATTGTCCTGGCATTTTTTGTTGTACGTTTCTGCCTCTTAATTTTTATTTTTTTACAATAGACAACAGGTAAAATATTTATGCTAGTTTTGTCAATACTACACGGAGTAATAGCTGTCAAAAAACCACACTTAAGTTGGTACTTACGTCTACCTACCTCCTTCGACATATTTTACACATCTCATATAGGTTTGTACCTACATAAGTACTTTTATGTTTTTCTGTTATCGGAAGTGGATTAATATTTTACAGATTATTTAAATAGGTACTGTATAAAAATCTCTATAATTTTCTGTTTAAAATTAATAAATATATCCATTGAAAATATGACAACAGAAATATTAAAAAAATATATTGATTAAAAGATGCTCGAACGCACCCGATTTCTTTCTCAAATTGTTTGATACGCAAAATAGGTATGAAAAATCCTAAAGCTTTTCCAAGATTTATATTTGCCACTGTATCACCAAATATCCCAAAATAAAATAATTATTTCAAAGTCGGGAAATGGCACGTCAATAACTAATTTGGCTTCAAAGCTAGTATAGTTAATCGTAAATGGCTTTACTGGTAGGTACGCTTCTAGAAAAAACGGTGTTCCTCAGGGAAGCGCTCTAGGGCGTCTCCTATTTTTATATAAATAACTCACTGTCAAACAGCAAACCTTTTACGTATGGTCTAGATGCCTTATTTGTAAAAATCGCTTTACTATCCTATACATATTATTAAAAACAAAGAGCGATCCTCTCTAAATTTATAAACTTTCAACAGCAGACACCGAAAAGATGACCTCTGTCAGGCGCGAGGCATTTAGACAAAAAAGGCATAATATCTATGTTAATACATTTATGCAATTTAACACCTACCACTTACTGCATAGTATTTATGCAAACATTTACATTTTAAACTATTGCATGGAAAACATAAACTAGAAAACGTATTATTATTGATATCAAGAATGATTGTGTATCACGGAATTTGATATCGGATAACGAAAATCACCAATGAAACCATATCTTTGAATTAATCAAGTTAAATAAAATATTATCATACGACAACAGACTAGCTAATGAGTGTAATGAATGCGTTATTAATATTATGTGTTTGTAATTAGTAATTACGTTCGTAATGAAAAGCCTTCTAACAGCGCTAATTTTCAATATCGCCGTCAGAATAGAGCATGATTAAATTGCAGCAAGCAGCATGTATTATTGTGAAGCCCTTTCGGACTATGGTCCGCCGTTGCATTTGATACTGCAAGTGAAATGCAATCATAAGGGTATCTCCCGGTGCAGGGGATCGCAAACTTTCTAACCAATTTAGATATTTTCGTTGCTCTTTACCTAAAATCATATTCTGAACAGCAAGCTTCTAAAATTAGTGTTTTTTCGTTGTTGTAAATATCTCTGTTTCTATTGCAAATAAATAAGTAAAACTATGGAATCGGTAGGCAATTAATACTGCTTAAGATTTCCAACACACGTTCAGTTTCGGATAATAGGTATACAGTTTTATATTCCATAACGCATAATTGTGTTCAATCAATTCCAGGGTGGAAGATACTCTCAGTATCTCCCTGGTAAAAGACCACGATTCAAATGGAGTTAGCCATGTTTGATAGTCAGACCTAAATATCCAGATATATTCCAACCATCCTAATCCCCATTTTTCTTCCTTTCTCCACTGCGTTCAGTCTCGTAACACACCCCAATAATTGTGGATTTTATTGTCCTACTTGGCTCCTTATAGTTAGTAGCACTTGGGGCTCTTACGCGGTATTTAAATTTAAATAATCAAGATAAATGAAACAATTTAACTTTGTTTGAACCACTTATATATTTGAGTAAAGCCGGCCGGTTTCGGAACGACCGTTCCTTCTTCAGGGCAAGCGTATACTAATTTGACAGTTTCGAAAGATGGGAACAATGTATTATTATGGTAGGGGTGGAGCCGTTGCTAAGTATTAATGAAGAGTGGGCGGGTAGGGGTACATATCCATGATTGGGCTATATGATAATATTTTTTATTATAGCCCAATCATGGATATGTTTCCCTACCCACCCACCCTAGTCCTACGTCCTACATTCAAAAGTATTAAATAAGCAAGGCTGTGGTATTACAGTTATTCCTAAATACGTGTGAAATATGATTTAAGAGGGCATTACCAGAGAAAGCCGGAAATACGTCATTTTCAAAAAAGTTTTTAGACGTATTGACTCTTTTCCACAAAAAATTATAAATGGATCTCGAAAGATTGTTCTTTTATCTAGCATAGTTATGTAATAAATTTTTAGAATTTTTTTTAATTTTTAGTATAATAAGGTTATTCCATAGGTCGTTGGCAGATTTGTTAAATTTTCAAAAAAGTTTTTGTATTATACCACACCCATTTCAAATAATGTAATCATGCAGTTAAATAAATCAATACATTATCTAGCAAAGTTATGTATTAGAATTTTAATTTTAGTTTCAATAAAATCATTAAAAAATATGTACGTACATGTGTTTCTTGACGAAAATTGGTCCATTTGTGTATTTATTTGCGCACGTACAAACTAATATATTTCAGATTTTTTTAACATTCTTATTAAATTTAGACATTATTGAAAAATGATAAATACTTATAATCAAAAAATAACTACAAAAAGTACACTATTTTAATAGTTTTATCATCATGCCTTTCAGCATTTTTGGATGAAGGTATAAATTAAAGCTAATTTGGATTGAAATAAATTCGATATTGAGTTATAATTTTAAAAAGCTGGTAATAATAATATTTTCATTATTTGTTCGGCGTCAATGACGTGAAAATTCACCTCAAGGGGGCTGTAGAAATATTGTATCCAATGATCTCATTGCTAACTATAAATAATCTGGACTTAAATATGAAGGACGATTTGTACATGCGGAAGATAATTTTTAACATGTAGAGCGGCCGAACAATGAAAGGTCATCGATATCCTAGGTATTATAAGAAAATATATACAAAAAAAAACAACATTTTTAACAAAACAAAAAAATGACTTCGAAAAATGCACCAAAAAGTAAAAAAATAATTTCGTATTCTTCTACAACTAAATAATCAACATACTTTTTTACTCATTAATATGTAGATAGGTGCGATTGTTATTTTTGGAGTCGGTTTCAGCAAAGGTAGGTTTGTAACTACACACATAGTTATAGGTGAGATGTGCTTGTGTCGCACGCGCAACTCGATGAGGCAAGAGGAGAGACGCGAGAGCAGGGTCACGGCGGGAGGGGAGCTGTCAAGTGAACATGCCGGGCCGAGTACCTTGGCTGACACCGACATTTTGAAAGACTCAAGAAAAGTGATGAATATATTCATCCTTTTCTTGAGTCTCATATTTTGTTTACAAGTAATTATATTTTGCAACAGTAAAATTTCCGCTTGTAATGACAGTAGTTTGCTTTTTTCAATCATTCTCAGGTTATTTGTAGCCCGGGGGTGTTTGTTTTTCTTTTTTAAATGAGGTTAGATGGTTATTTTTTTTAAATGCAACATATTTAAGAAAATGTTTACCAGCTACTTTAAGGGTAGCCAGTAAATTTAGTTGGTTGGTGGAGGTTCACCCCCGCACGAGGGATGTAATGCCAGCAATAATTAATCTACAATTCAATTTGTCGCGGCGAAATTGAAAAGACTATAGAAGGTGGTGATGGAAAGGCGGTTGATAGCAGAATGTATGAGGAATAATTAAAAAAACAATATGGAAACGAGAATGTCATGAATAAATTGATTGTCCTTTTAAAGCCAGACCTGTCTGATGGACGCTTCAGTTTGTCGTTTCACTGAATTTGAGAAAAAAATGCCATGAGAGGAGCAGCTAATTGACAGCAATGGAAGGTTGGTTCAAGAATTTTGCACATCAGATCAATTTTAAAGCAAGGATAAGTCATATAATACTCACAAAAAATGTCATATTTCACATCCGTACTAGATATTTGCTTTCAAAAATGATTGATTTAAAAAAAAAATTCAGTTTGGTTAGGTATGTCTCAAATCCAAAATTAAGTTTTGTGTGAAAAGGCCGTGCAACCGTTCCTCATTAGTAAATACGTTTTTCGTTTGTTCCTCCGAGTTTCATCGAAAAAGGTTGTTATATTTCAACGCCATGGGAAGGAGATTGTGCAAAACTGCACAAATATTATTATAGATATTTTTTCTGCTTTAAACAGACGCATTTCTGTTATGTAGTGAAAATACTTATGCATTTTAATGTAGGTACCTACCTAGTTAAAGGTACCTACAAATTCAGTAAAAATGCTTAAATGGTTGACATGTCAGTTAAAACTAATCAATCTCTCCTGCTAGGAATGTTCGCTGGGTGCAAACAATCATAAATGAGTGACCTGATCAAGTATTTTTGTGTTATGTATTTTATATACCTGTTCATTCGGTGTTTTTAGAGAATCCATTAATTAAATGAAAACAAATTACTTTGTATAAACCACTTATTTAATCAAAATTATCGAAATTTAAAACTAACAAAACTAACGATAGAAAAACAAGTATGGACAAATAAATACATGTGGACAAAAAAAATTACAAAGGGTGGTGGGTGATTAGGGGGCATACATTAATTACGTGAGCAGTTTTTCTTCCAATCTAGACCCCGCCCTTGGTGAGATAAATTTGGGCCACTTCGTATATTCTTTTCAAGTAACGTGAGATTTTGCTGGACCCCCCCCCCCCCTTTTGAGCTCACGTAATTAATGTATACCCCCTTAATGAATTTAAAAATCATAAAAAACCAATCCATAATATAAAATCACTTAAGAATAGGTGATAATTGCATTATGTAAAAAAAGTTTTATAAATTAACGTGAAATAATTAAATAGTAACCAAAATATCTAAGATACAAGAATAATATCTTAATTATTAAAAAAATAGGTATTAATTTGAAAATAAATTTAAGAGATGACTGTAAAAATATTTGTTTATTAATAATATTTAATTGGCTAATAACACTATTTCTAATTTCTAAGTTATCTAATTGAAAACCCTTTGAGTTTGCAAGTAAAATTGTTAATCCTTTATTTTTATCAAAACAGTAATTTGTTTTCGAAACATGGTTGGCAAATACAGAATAATTATGATTATTCAAACACCTTTACGTGCTCCTTAACTAATTATATTACTAAAAAAATTAACTTTTAACTTAATTAAATATTATGTAAACAATTTTTTTTTTAAGACGTATCTTGAATGTGTTTTCGTATTGATACATACTTTTATTTATTTATTGTTTGAAACATTTACAGAGTGTTAACAAATTATTGCATTAATATTATTACGTTGGAATATGAACTGATATTAACACTCCAATTAGAAATGTTCACAGCATGCGTAATTAAGGTTTAGTTGTTGCTAGACGGAGATGCTAGTAGTGAAAAGAAAACAGAAATAATAATAATAATAAAAAAGAAATATAAGACATGAAATTTAAAACATGGTAAGTGTACAGAGAAAGAAACGTTTCTGGAAAGGATAATAAAGTTAAAATAAAGAAAAGACATAATAATAAAGCAATTAACAATCGTGACATATCATTAATCCTGACATATCATCAATTAACAATAATTAGAAATCTTCTTCCATGACATATCATGGTAGAAGATTTTTAATTTGTTTTTTAAAATATTCGAGACTGTTTGCGAAGATATCAATAAGGTCACATTCAATTGTGTTGTACAAACGACACATTCGAGACAGTGGATTGAAGTATGCAATATTGTTATTAAATATTTCAATATGGAATATATTTTGACTTCTTAAGTTACGTCTATTAGGAACTTTAATATGTATGTTGCTCAGACAATGAGTGGTTAAAAGTTTATCATGAATAATTTTATATAAACATATTAAGTCAGCAAATTGTCTTCTTTTTTCCAATGTTGTAAAATTAAAGTATTGTAATCGTTCCTCATAGGATTGGAGTATGGCATTAAATCCAAGTTTAAATGATAGCAGTCTTAGGAATTTTTTTTGCAAAGATTCAATTGTTTTAGAATATTTTAAATAATGTGGATTCCAGATAACACTCCCATATTCCAAATTACTTCTGACCAACGAGTTGTACAAGGTTATAATGGATTGGGGGTATTTAAATGGTTTTGATATTCTATGGATGAATCCAAACATTTTCAATGATTTACTTATAATTTTACTGATGTGTACATCAAACATAAACTTTGAATCAAGAGTGATTCCTAGATCTCTTATAGTGGTGACTGCATTTAATATAATTGTAATAATTTATTTTTGTTATTTAGACATCTTGGTTATTCTTTGATTATTTTGTGATAATTTATAAAAGTTGCAATGCATGTGTTAAAATAATTTAATATTTTATTTTTGCAATTTTTTTCATGATACCTTTATCGAATTATGTAATCGCCACTCGTAGTAATGTTTTTTTTGTCTATAGGTACTTATTTGTCCATACTTGTTTGACTATTGTTATTTTTGTTAATTTTCATTTTATCCCGACAAAGAATCCATTTGTTTCGAAAAAAATGATAAATTTGATTAAATAAGTAGTGTATAAGTGATTTGTTCTTTAAATAAAATGGTGCCCAAAGTAAAATAATTTGCGATAAGTGAAGTAGAAATCAATTAATTATTTTCATCCCGTTATGGAATTAGAATTTTATCATTTCATGGATAGGTATATTGGGTAATTGTAAAGCACTTTGGTTAGCATTCTTTTATCCTCTATACGAGGGTTGCAAAGCTAAGGGTAATGTGAAACTTTCAATTCCAAAAATCACTCTGATACGCATCTTAAATTACCCCAATTATTCATTGTTGCGTTTATCGTCGAAAATTCAAACAATGGTTACTATTTCGACTAATATTCACGCGTTTATGGGGCCAAACACCCCGAAATTCGTAGCTTTTTTTAAATTCTGGAATAAAGAATGAAAAATCATTGTCGTGATATTTCACCGGTGTTTCGATTAATGCTGGCGCGATACGCATCTTCCCGCTGTGAATAGAACCAAATTGGGAGCCAATTTGACCAAATTGATATCGCACATCAAATCGTATAGTCTCACAATATTGAATTGAAACGTATCAGATCAATGCGGAACCCCATAGACAATAGACACGCATGTCACTTTGAAAGGGTTTGTTATAATAACAAATATAATATAATATTATGTTGGGATAATAATAAAAATACATAAAATTAATTTTAAAATTTGTTATATTAGCTTCATATAGGAGGCCTTGGGGAAAATAATTCCCCTGAGGGCCTATGTCATCTTTGGGGATTCTGTATGAAGGGTATTTTAAAGAAGAACAGGAAGGAAAAATGAAGGTTAAAGATATGAGGGGTGTGTAGGAATCTGGTCAGTGTATCAAGGATTGACAGACGTATGAATCTATATTTCCGTATGTCAATTTGGGAGGCAGAAATGGGTACCGCCGCCCCGGGAACTTTTATTGGGTAACCAACATCGCACCACTTTTAGTGACGTACGGCAGAGGTGCTAGTCATCCATTAAATGGTTCCCGGGGCAGCGGTACCCATACCTCCCAAATTGTAAATATAAAGATGGTAAAAGTAGGTTTCTCTTGCCCCAGACGGTTGGTAGTAGTTGGGACCCTTGTGCGGTATTCACATAAAAAAGGAACAGAATAATAGGATTAGAAGACGTGTGAATGTGGAAAATTCTATTACCAAGTGGGAGACATTCTATTCTTTCCGTCTTTTTTCATTTAGGTATAAAATCTTTACATCTTTTATTTAGTGTATATCTGTTCTAAAACTATTACCTATAATAATATTCTATTACCTACGTATTAAAATTTGGACTTCCCAACATTGGGACAAAACCCACGCTGAACTGCAAAACTTTTACAGGGAGTATATTGAACATTTTAAAACTATAACCAGGGATAATAAATACTGTTTTGTGTTCCCGATAAATTTGTTTCAGGAAGCCTACAATCATTGCAGTATCTCAGTTAGCAATAATAATAATAATAATAACATTATATTTATATAGCGCTGTTTTGTGACATTTCACTTCAAGTGCGCTTAACTATAATAAATTTAAAAAATAATCCTACAGTGCTCCTTATAATATTGAGAAAATAATAAAAGAATATTGAGTATTTACAAAACAATGACAGAAGAACAAAATTAACAAAGATAGTGCTGTTATAGCACACACGGGACATATTAATGCCAACATTTTATTTTTTAACTTATAAATACATACTAGGGTATTATAGACTAATCTTTTCCACACACTTAAGACATTGAGTTGGCGTTGCATGTTTTTTTATTCTAGTGAATCTGCTACATCACAATTTAGACCTCATGCCCGTTCTGAATTATTCACATTCTTTTAACTTGTGTTTTATTGCTCAGAATGTTTACACTTGAGCAGTAATTCAGATATGATGCTATATGTCTACCGATACGGCGAAACAGCGTCACTGATATTTAGCTATTTATAAGATTATTTTTTAACAAGATTATTTGTAAGATCCATCCTTCGATCAAGTATACTTCGACTAAGTATATTCGGGTACACTTGGTCGAAGGATCCATCCCATAATTTACATTAAAAAACTTCCTTAAAATACATTAAAAACATATTCCGCTCATGGCAGTTTTTCAGGCGAGCAATTAATAAAAAAAATATCGTGACAAATCCACAGATAATCAGACGAGATAACGCCCAAATAATAGGATGTCACATTTACCTTTTAATTGTGTTCGTTTTCCAAATGCTCTTTTCGGAGGCGATAAATCATGCATTATAATGAAAATGTGGATGTTTAGATGAGCCAATAGACAACCAGATATATTATTATTAGTCATAGACATAGACGATAGACCACAGAATAGAGAATAGAGCATGGATAAAGCTGGTGGCACGTGCCTGCTTAGTCATTAGCACGCTCTACCTGGGCGTAGAAATTGTATTGGGCACATTTGGAAGTCGTGTGCGTAATACAATATTAACTACGTCATTATAACTGACTAAAAGCGAATAAGTGGAAGTTTAATGACACTTTCAATCAGACTAACTTAACCATGCACGGTGCAATCACGGTGCGATGCAAGACCCGGCATTCCGAATTTCTTTTGATTCATAATATATTTTAAGAGGGCATTACCAGAGAAAGCCGGAAATACGTCATTTTCAAAAAAGTTTTTAGACGTATTGACTCTTTTCCACAAAAAATTATAAATGGATTTCGAAAGATTGTTCTTTTATCTAGCACAGATATGTAATAAATTTATAGAATTTTTTTTAATTTTTAGTATAATAAGGTTATTCCATAGGTCGTTGGCAGATTTGTTAAATTTTCAAAAAAGTTTTTGTATTATACCACACCCATTTCAAATAATGTAATCATGCAGTAAAATAAATCAATACATTATCTAGCAAAGCTATGTATTAGAATTTTAATTTTAGTTTCAATAAAATCATTAAAAAATATGTACGTACATGTGTTTCTTGACGAAAATTGGTCCATTTGTGTATTTATTTGCGCACTTACAAACTTATATATTTCAGATTTTTTTAACATTCTTATTAAATATAGACATTACTGAAAAATGATAAATACTTATAATCAAAAAATAACTACAAAAAGTACACTATTTTAATAGTTTTATCATCACGCCTTTCAGCATTTTTGGATGAAGGTATAAATTAAAGCTAATTTGGATTGAAATAAATTCGATATTGAGTTATAATTTAAAAAAGCTGGTACGGAGAATAATCAATCTTTCTCATTGTAACCGCCCTGCACGATCGGAAGAACAACTTTCGACGAAATGTGGATTTTCGTCCGCTGGCTGGTTAAACGCTCTTAATATGTTTTCCAGTTCTTAAAAAATATGTTATTTTTAAGATTATATCTGTACATTGCTGAGCCGAAACAGAAATTATATAAAATACCCTCGGTAGAAAAAAAAATCGCAAATTTTGTCTTGAAATTTATTAAAAACACATTTTCTTCTGTTATTTAAGGGCCATTAACCAGCCAGTGGCCGAGAATTCATATTTCGTCGGAAGATGTTATTACGATTGTAGAGGGCGGTTCCAATGATTAAGATTAATTGTTCTCCGTACCAGCTTTTTTAAATAATAAATAACTTAACATCGATTTTATTTCATTCAAAATTTGCTTTAATTTATACCTATATTCAAGAATGCTGAAAATCGTGATGATAAAACTATTAAAATTATGTACTTTTTGTAATTATTTTTTGATCATAAGTTTTTATAATTTTTCAATAATGTCGAAGCAAAACAAGAATGTAAAAAAAATCTTATATATATTCAGAAATTATTAACATTATCTACATGTTTCAAAAACTATGTTTTCGTCTTCAGTAGAAGAGGTTAATTAATCTCCTATCCTGAATTAGAAAACATAGTATTTGAAACATATAGACAATGTAAATAATGCAGTGGTGCATACTAAGTTATTTGTTTTCATCGTATGAAAATAACTAACTTTGTTCACACCACTATTTTTAATAAAAATTACATTCATATTTCAAAACCAAAGGTTACTTCATCAGCCTAGCGATTCCCTATTTTTTGTGAGATCGTTATTGGATAACGGATGTAATCTCCTGTCAGATTTGTGTGATGTTTATGGCTGTTATTTGCGTTTTCTATGTACAACGTACATTAAATGAGAAAATAATCATGCGTACTTGCAGGAATTCATGTTTAAATCGATCTAAACTAAAATATGTGACGTAAAAATCACACAAATCTGATAGGAGATTACGTCCGTTATACAATAACGATCTCTAAAAAAATACGGAATCGCTAGGCAGAATCCAAATGTTTTTTTTGAAAAATAAGGCTAAATTTAGATTTTTCTTTCTTTTTTATTCCAGATATCGGGGGTGGTGTATTCAGAATAAATCAAAGTAAAAATAAAAATATGGCCGTAGAGTGTTTGTGAAAAAAGAAAAAATATATATTTCATTAATATTTATGCAATATGGCATAAAAAATAATTTACGATTAGAACGGTAATACGTAATTAAATATACAAATGCACGAAATCTAATTAATTAGAATAAAATCTAACTCTTTCCAGCAAAATATGAACAGGAATAGAGTCACCTATGTTTACCATATTTTTTCATCCATAAATCTACAACTCCGTAAGTCTTCGATAAAGTTTGCTTGGCACATATGTTATTACGGCACGCGAATATGACTCACTGACGATGACCGCCGCGCCGAGTTGAACTTCTGGCAAAAAGATAGCCCAATTGTAATATATTTTTTGCAAAAAAGGGTGATGATTATCTAGTTGTGTTGTGTCTATGATTTGTGTCATAATGATTGTCTACAACATATGTTCCATTTTTTATTAGTTAAAAGTACTACATTCGTAGCTGGGACGTGCTAAGAGCCTGTAAAGTAGTGCCCAAAGGAAATAGAATTGAAAGTAAACTCCAAAAATTGTATTCAAAAGTAAACTAACCTAACCAAACTTATCCCAACCTAACATGGCACAACTTAAAGTAACAACCTGGGAGTATATTCATGAGCACCTACAGATAATTTAGAAGTTATTGTTTTATTTTAAAAGATTATTTATAAATTTCAACGATGAATCACACAAAGAGATTTGAATAATGTAACTATCTAAATTATTAAGATATTGCGTTATAATATTTAACGTTTTAATAATACTGGATGTTTTGTGAAGAGCCGTTTTTAAGAAAAATCACCTCAAGGGGAACTTTTATGATATATGCTATTTTTAGATATGTGTTACATTACATTACATACTACTTTTGATGTGAAAACTTCTTTAGCACCGTTGTGGTTTGAAACTCGATGAAACGAAAAATAACGACACTAAAAAGAGACAAACACATATATCTATAGGATATAGCCTGCAAGAAAATGAGATAATCGGTCTCCTCTTTGTGTGGTGCTTCGTAGTCTCCCCACTCTTGTTTACTTTAGTTTTCTGAATGCTTCACTTCAGCCGCGCGTGAATTGCATACTCTGATTACTTTTTACATTTTAACTCCATAAAAGAGGAAAATATTTTTCGTCGGGACCTATGTCATCATTGGGAATGCTATGCGGAGGGTATTTTTAATTTAAGGAAGAGAGGAAATTCTCGGAAGGAAAAGGGTAAGCGGGGTGGGTAGGAATCAGGGAGACGGTATGTCCAGGAGTGACAGACGTATGAATCATCCCTCCAATTGCGGTGTATGGCAATGGGTCGAGAGATTCCGGCTGAAGAGGAGACTCACTCGACACTTCCGATCCGGCCTGCCACGCAGTTGGTGGTCAGTCGCATCTACCGCCAAGACCTGGACGAACCTCACCCCATGAACCCCGGCATTCCTGCTAAATCACCAAACGCAGCGAACCTTTTTGTGTGACATAATAATTTATGCAATAAATGGTGCCCGGACGGCGGTAACCCGCCTGCCAATTTTACTTTCATATGACGCATCTGAGGTAATGATGCAATAATATTGTAAGTTTTCACTAAATCAACAGCGATATTTATTGTTTAAATGACCCAGAAATCTTGAGCAATGTCAAAGCTATTTTTGTGAATCATCAACCTGCACTACTGAGAATATTGCTTGCAAAATAATGTAGGAGAAAGTCATCAAGCTCGGTGTATTTGTAATTAAAGTAATGCAGATAAGTAGAAATATGGTTTACATTTGAAAATAATCAAAACAATTTTTTTTTCCGGACCCACATCCGGGGATTGTGTTGTTTTCTAGGCGAGCATTGCAAACAAGGAAATTTTTAGTGAATGATCCGCATATTTTCCACACTTATTTGATGCACGTATCGAGTTGATTAGTCGGACATTTCCGAAAAATCAAAATTTGAGTTAAGTTTGCAGTTATATGTAAAAGTATACCATGATCCGGATCTAAACATGCACAATATCTTTGTCCAAAACATAGTTGAACTCCTAGTGTGGAGGACATTAACCACTTATTTTGTAAAAGAGAAAGAAAAACTAACTAACTAACCATCACGCCGTTTCCCCACAGGGGTAGGCAGAGGGGACAGACCGCCAAACATTCCGGTCTTGGCACACATTCCTCGCCTCGTTTACATTCATACAACGTCTCATACATTCTCTTCTATTATTCTGACTCTTGACATGGCCCGACTCCAGTATCTGATTCACTTGGTCGTGCCATGTCTTTCTTGGGCGTCCTCGACTTCTTCTACCATTCACATTTGCGTCATATATTCTCCTTACACTCCTTTCCTCGTTCATTCGCTCTACATGCCCAAACCATCGGAGCGTTCCTTTCTTGATCTTACTCATTACGCTTACATCAGCCTTGCATTCTTTGCGGATTTCCACATTTCTCACACGATCATACATGGTTTTACCACACATACGCCTCAGGGATCTCATTTCTACAGCGTTCAGTCTACTTTCATCCTTCCTCTGCCAGTTCCATGCCTCACTGCCATACATCAGGGTAGGTACCAGTACTCCTTTATGGACGGCTAGTTTCGCGTCTTTGGACTGTTTTTTGTTGGTGCCAACGGCGTTCAGTCCTCCACTAATAGAGTCACCTGCATTCACCCTTCTTTCAATATCTCTATCAGCCTTCCCATCTCTCGTAAACATACTTCCCAAATAAACAAACTCATCCACCTGCTCCAAGTATTCATCATTCACAACTATATTGCATACTGTTTTCGTAATCTCTCTTTCAAACACCATGACTTTAAACTTACTTACATTCATCATTAACTCATTCTTCATACATACTTCGTTCATCCCAGACACGAGAGACTGTAGATCTTCCATACTGTTAGATATCAGCACCGCATCCTCAGCATACAACAGGCAACATACTTCCAGATTACTCAATTTCGCAACATAAAATAAAATAAGTATGTAGAAAATCGTTATCCTTTTTGCTTCGAAAAATCATTTAAAGTTTTTAGTTTCCTTGTTAGATTTTTTCCCAAATTTAGGCAGATTGTCTAAATTTCAGTATTTTCCAGTCAATCTCATAAATTATAAGTTATGGCCCAGTCGCACAGTGCCATTGTCAAAGCAAACGTGAGTGTACCTCTTAGAATTATTAAAAATAATTCATTATTGTCGACAGAATTATTGGCTTTACAAAAGATAACTATCGTTTAAACTGCGTATGCTTGACCAAAAACAAAATCAAAAATAACACTCCCCCACTCTTCAAAAGGCTCATAGTTAGTTAATAACTTACTAATCATGCATCCTCCCACTGGTATGGCTTTTTTGATAAAGTGGCTGATTACTTAACAGTAGAAATGACACTTCCTAGTTGAAACATTAAGCAATAATAAACGCAAAGTACGCCCACGGGCAATTTGCAGGTGCTCCTCAGACGGGCTTGACAAACCAAAAATGCATTTAAGTTCTTCGAACAAGAAAAATAAGTACATATTATTTGAAGCTTCTTAATTTTGAGTCTTTGAATAATTTTTAACCTTTTTGCTAAGTGTCTACGATTAATTAGCGTAGTTTGTATCAATCCGCTAAGATAACATGTAAAGAAGAGGTCAGCCAAGGCGCCTTGCAGTCTTGGCGCCTTTAAGTGCTTTAACTTTTCCAAGAAATAAGTACAATATATTAATTATTATTTAGTCTGTTGACGTTATGTATCTATGTATTTTATAAACGTATATCTTGTCACATAAATCTATCATCTCGCTCAACATATTATTTACGTTCTGTTATGCGAAGTGAACGGAAAAAATGTCTGCACGTATGCACGCGGGAATCGAGTGATCGTTAGTCGATCTGTACTCGGCTTTGTTCGCAATATTAAACACGATATCGATCAATTGTTTATATAGGTAAGTTTTGGTACATTTCACCTCATGTACTAAAGTACAACAAACTCCGTGATGGGTATGGTATTTTATTACATTAAAATTTTTACCGCACTAAATGGCGTTTGGTCAATTTTTCTCAGAATTTTTAATTTTTCGAAGAAAACTTATTCTGAGAGGTTTTCACTTTATGATGGCTTTATTTAATTTATTAAAAAGACAAATAATTAGTGACCAACCGAAGATTCGGTTTCGGCAAATTTCGGAAAAAAAAATCTAGTTTTGGCATCAGTTTCGGTTTCGACATATTTTCTGCCATTCGGCCGCACCGAAACTCTGCAAAAGATCTCAATATTGTAAACGCAATTTCAATTAAAATACTGAATTAATGACGTTCTTCCTTTATAATGTATCTACATAAGTGTTGATTATTGACCAATTTTTGTTCCAAGAAGTAGTTCACATGTTTGTTAATTTTTAGTAATATCAAAAAAAAATGTTTTTTTCACATACTTCAATTATTGTTTTATTATTTAATTTAATACATGTTATCTGTTTGTATAAGTGTAAAAAATAAGCCAAATCTCAGTAAACAGTAGATTTTTAACATGTCCAAAAAAGTTTCGGTTTCGGCCGAAACTGGAACAGCTACCGAAGATTCGGTTTCGGTAGAAAGTCCTGTTTCTGTCGGACAATACAAATTTATAATACATTACTCCCAATGAGTTTAATGAAACTCATTTCGGGAAGAACAACATTATACATCTAAAGGAAAATTATTTTTACATAAGAACACGGAAATCAATGAGCAATACATAGATTTTTCAATGGACTGGACACACTCGATACAGGTAATTGAAGAATATACAAGAGTTACAAAGGAAGACAGCTAAATTCGTCACTGGTTAATAAAGTTGATGAGAAAATATCCTTTAAGAGCCTTTGCCAATATTTTTTTGTTTGATTCTGGTAGTTTTAGGACATTAGGTAATACGTTGTATTGCGTATGTGCGATGTATTATAAAGAGTTAATGCCAAATTTAGTTGTGTGAGTAGATGACGATAGGTGTATTTGATTTTGTGATCGTGTTTTGTGCTGGTGTATATCGGAATTAAAGGCTGGTTTAGTGTTGGTGTGTGACGAGTGTTGAATTATTTGTAGGATGGCAGTGGTGATGCTATATTTTGGCCGAATGGTAAAGGGAAGAATTTGTGTCAGTGAGTATATGTCTTTGATATGGGTAGAATGTAGGGGGAGAGGTAAGAGTGGGGAAGTTTATTAGAATTAGAGAATACAATGTCAATGTAAAAACATGTAGATTGTGTATATATAAATAAAGTGATGTAAATTAAGTTATTGTCTTTTCAATAAAATCTGAATTTTTGTTGCTTCATAACAAAGAAATAATTATAAGGAGAATTTATGACGCGGAGGTAAAAGAAGATGACCCGAGGAAGACATGGCACGATCAAGTGACATCAAATACTTCAAGAGTCAAAATAACTGTGACGGTCTATCCTATCTGCCTGCCTCTGCCGAAAACGGTGTTATTGTTAGTTACATAAATAACTGAAAGGAGAATTTATGACGCGTGGAAGAAGTCGACCCGAGGAAGACATGGCACTTCAAAGTGACATCAAATACTTTAAGAGTCAAAATACAGTGTGGCGTGAGGCGGTCTATCCTCTCTGCCTACCCTGCCGCGAAACGGTGTTATTATTAGCTAGTTACTATTAACCCGGGAGGTGCCCGGGTTCATGGGGTGAGGTTTGTCTGGGTCTTGGAGGCGGATGACCAGGATGACATACTGAACCCCAGATTTCTACCCACCCCTTAAACCCTATTTCTTCCCAGAACTCTCCTCTCCTTCTTTTCCTTAAAAAAAACCCTCCACACAGCATTCCCAAAGATAATATAGGCCCTGAAGGAAATTATTTTCCTCAGGGCCTCCTGTGTGGAGCGCATATAAAAAAACAACCAGATTAACTATTATTTTTAAGCTTTTTTTCAACAAACATTACGCACTTGAACAAGTGAGAAAAAAAACACAATTGGAACATTTACATTGCACAATGTACATCACACTCACGACAAACTTTGTGCATCTGACACCTGTAGTTGTGAATAAATAAAACACAATTGGAACATTTACATTGCACAATGTACATCACACTCACGACAAACTTTGTGCATCTGACACCTGTAGTTGTGAATAAATAAAACACAATTGGAACATTTACATTGCACAATGTACATCACACTCACAACAAACTTTGTGCATCTGACACCAGTAGTTGTGAATAAATAAAACACAATTGGAACATTTACACTGTTCAATGTACATCACACTCACAACAAACTTTGTGCATCTGACACCAGTAGTTGTGAATAAATAAAACACAATTGGAACATTTACACTGTTCAATGTACATCACACTCACAACAAACTTTGTGCATCTGACACCAGTAGTTTTGAATAAATAAAACACAATTGGAATGTTTACACTGTATAATATACATCACACTTACGACAAACTTTGTGTATCTGACACTTAATAAATAAAACACAATTGGAACATTTGCACTGTGCAATGTATATTACACTCACGACAACATTGTGCATCTGACACCAGTAGTTGTGAATAAATAAGACACAATTGGAACATTTACACTGTACAATGTACATCACACTCACGACGACAAACTTTGTGCATCTGACACCTGTAGTAGTGAATAAAAAAAACCTACTTTAAGTATAAAAGATTAAATAATATAAATGAGTATTATTTTCACAACTTTACACCCCATAATAGTATTGCTACTTTGTTATGCACGCCATCTTGTTGATTTTGCGACTTTTGCATAGAAAGTATTAAATAATTCTCCATCAACGATAAAAGCTCCAAGGCAAAGAGTTATTGCAGTGCCAGTGAGAACATTGTTTTACTCGCACATCGTACATTTTCATATTGTAAATTCAGACACGAATTACTTATTGTCCGACTCCTTTCTTGGCAGCTTTAATATTTTGTAAACAAACCATCGATTTAATATTCAAGAGTGTGCCATTTCTTCTGCTAAATATTCTCGGAATAACAATATATTAAAACGAACCGTCATCGCTACTAACAATGTCCACTACAGCACTTCCGGACTTTTGTTTCCCATGCAGATAATTACAGGTTCTCTTCACGTAAACGTTAAACCTGCCTTTGACCAAATAACGTAACCTTATAAGGTGGCGTTTGAACTATACGTGGTCAGATTTTCCATGGGAGTATTCTGCAAGTCGATGCAATGGTATCTTTCAAAACTGTGAAATCAGTGGCTTGTTATAATTCTATTAAATGTCAGGTTAAATAATTAAATTGGGATAGCGATTTGTTGAAACTTATAATCAATTATATTTTTTAATATTGATGTTGAATTAATGTCATACAAGATTGTATTAATCTACATATAATCCCTGATTCCCTTGGTCACGCCATTACTTCAGAACGACTTTACCTACTTCATTCATCTTTTTTCAAAGTTTTCTAATACTTTGTAGAAGATTCTTATGGAAATAAAAATTAAGAAAATTGCTCAGAAAACTTAACGCACGTTTGACAGGTCGCGCGTTTGATGAAATTGAATTTAGCAGGCAGCTGTTTTTTTTGGTATCAAAAGAAATTTTGAATAGGTACGTATGTTAGGTACCAAATTTGGTTGATTGTTCTTATAATACGCAAAAATGAATATTCGTAAAAGAAGAAAAATGAAAATTAAAAAAAATTGTAATAGGTGGCACGCGAACTGTTTGAAAACTGAATGTACAGGGACTGAATTTATGTAACGCGGGAGGGGGGTTTGTGGGACGGGGGAGCGGGAGAGGGGAGAGTGTGGGCGGGGAAGGTGAAAGGGGAACGCGGGATGGTTGGGATGCGGGAGGGGAACGGGGATGCACGGGAAAGGACATGCAGGGAGAAACAATTTATTTCTTTCAATATGGCATTGCAACGCATGCCGGGAACCGGCAAGTAATTCAATATTATTAACTGTAAATGCTCGGTGGAACTCCATCATGATCATGAAGTATGATGCGTTTGTTAGCATAATTATTGTAAATTGAAAACATAATTTTGATTTATTGTTATTAATGTAGTATAAATTGGCTCATTATGCTTTAATAATATAATAAATAAAGGGTGTTAAGGGACCTCTTGACTTACTATATTTGTAATACATAAATGTAATTGTAATTTTGGTCTCCCATGATTTTTGTTTTTGTTTTTTTTAACATTTTTTCTTCAAAACCAAATAAAGAAAAAAAATTAACAGTAACCGCCCAACGCCTCCCCTATTGATTTTTAATGTTTTATTTTGAATAAAAACATCAAAAATGCCATCTGAGACCAAAATTACATTACATATTTTACTCCAATGCCAGGAATCACTTGTCAAAGTAAGTCAAGAATGTCCGTTAACACCCTGTATATATTTTTACTCTTATTATATTATTTTATAGTTGGATGAGACATTAAATACTAATTTCAATATTATTACCCAGTACTCATGATTATTTAAATGCTACTACCGTGAGATATAGCTCAAACTATAATAGCTTAAAAATAAACAAAGCAACACACATTAACCATGTTAATTACTGTATTATATTATGTATTTAATTTCTAATTAAATACAATTAACTTACTAAAAATTAATTAACTAAAAATCTAATTTCCACACGTAAACTAAGTAATAAACGAGTACAAAAGTATAATACATTATGTATAGGATGAACTAAGGGGGCCTCAGCACGGGTAAGCCACCCAGAGGCGAACGTTATTAAATTATACTATAAAATGTAAAATATTGTATCAAATAAAATTTTAAAAAACTATGAGCAATACAGGAAAGCAAATGGATAAGGCAATCAGGACATTGAATTAAGGCTCTGCAACCGGGCCCGAAAAGAAGAAGATGGAGAGATACGAAATTACGAATGTTAGAGGAGAGCGCTAACATTTACAGCGACAAAATCGATGCGAAAATTGCGAAAATGTTTAATAAAACACGACTCGTTTAATATAGAGCAAAAATCTCGCGGGCATTATCTTAAACAGCATTTAAAGAAACACTGTGAATTTTTTCATACATATAACTTGTAAAACAACTGAAACAAACGTGTTAATAATAATTTTTGGAGCATACTTTGCGATTTTTTTCTATCGAGGGATTTTTACATATTTTGCGTTTCGGCGCGGGCAAAGTCTATTATCTTTAAGAATAACATATATTTTTTAAGAGCTTTAAAACTTACCGTGTTTAATGGAAATATGTAATAAACCGGTACAAATCCGGGTTGCGGGCCCTTAAAGGTAATGGAAATCTTAACCGAATACAGAAGTCACATGTAAAAAAATATTACAGAAGGCGAGGCCAATTAATAGTACATATCAAGTTCTGATATCAACTGTGAAGGAATGCATGGGACTTGCCATCAAAGTTCGATGCCAATTTCAATATCATTGAGATGGTAAAGTCAAGTAGAATCGTATGACGATTGAGATACGAAAGTAATGCAAGGCTAAGGTTTGCTTAGATGTTTATGTTTTTTGCTTACATGTTCAACAGCGAATAAAGGATGAAGAAATTTTAGGGCAATGTATGACATACATAGGTGCAAGTGGGTGGAAGTAGTCGGGGATACCTCATTAACATATGGGAATGGTACTTTTAGTCGAGTCATGGCAAGGTTCCAAGTTGGATATCATGATGCAAGGAGTAGGAGAAGAAAGAGCAAAGGCGTTTGATCCTCGGTTTCTGCTACAGATAAATGACACAATGCTGAGTTACATTGTTTATTTTCACTTACCAAAAATAGTATGATAAAGCAGCAAATCTTATTTTAAAGCAATTCACCCTACCACAAACCGAGCATTTTCTTGCCATCTATAACATTTATTTGTTTTTTGTGATAAGTATTAAAATCGTTGCCCGAGATTTTTTGCTGCGCCACTGCCTGTGACGTCAGTTAAACCTGCCTTGAACAGCTGATTAATATAGACACGATACTGTCTTATCAGAAGTGTGAAAAAAGTTTTCACGTACCTGTTTGGAATTGCTAACTGCAACTTGGCTTTTATGGCAAAAGTTTGGAGTATCAAGTAGTCATTACCATTAAATTTTATACCTTTGTTAAAGAATTAGTGAGGATAAAAAATATGATTGTGAGTTACTAACGGTGTTCGGGCGCCCCTGCCTCAGTCAAACTGTAAATCCTTTGGGGAATACCTTTCAAATAATCCTTTTAAGGAGAATACTTTTAAGTCGTTGTTTTTTAAACACGTTATAGCGTGTGTACGGTATATCTAGAAGTTTATTGGGCAGTTTGAGCAATAAACTCCTTTTCTCTAAACGTCGAGGCAGCGTGTTTGAATCCCGACAAAGGCAAAAATCCCATAGAAAAGTGTCGTAAGTCAAAAAAAACAAATTTTACAAGAGAGCGAAAACAATTTTTTGTTTTTTTTTTTAAATCCTTTATTTTTCCCAATTTTACATTTTATAGGTACATATTTTAGATATAATAAAAATAATGGGAACCCACTAAGGCGCAGCCTGTGCGTGGGTAATATTATAGTTAAATATATTTTATTTTAGAACCTAGAAAAAACAAACAGTGGTATATGAAGCAAAAAAATTATTAAAATTTGTTTAAACAGTTTGTACAAAAAGTGTGTTCAATAGTGTACAAGGTAATAATTAGTGTATAGTGTAATAATAAGTGTAAACATAAACTGATGTAAAATTAAATAAATAGAGTTTTTACATCTGTGTGGTACAGCCATATTTTTAACTCTTTTATGTAATGCTGAAGTTTAGTTGCAACTTGGATATTTTTTGGTAAAAGGTTAAAAGTGCGAGGTCCAATAAAACTACTGTGAGTTTGCATTTGTTTTGTGTTTGTTTGAGGGGTATAGAATACATTATTATTTCTAATGTTTGTTCTGTTTTCATTTTTTTCGAATTTGTTTCTGTTTTTATAGATATATTTCATAGTTTGCAGTATAAATAGTTTACGGAGACTGAATAGTTTAGATTCTTTGTATAAAGCATGTGTTGAAAATGTTTGAATTCTATTAAACATAACCTTGATAATATAATTTTGAGTTGTTTGTAAAGGTTTTATAAAAACATCAAGCGCACCACCCCATCCTATTATTCCGTACATGAGTGAAGATTGCACCAAAGAAAAATAAATCATTTTCAATTTGTCAATATTCAGCACTTCTTTAAGTCTGTAAAATATGTACGTAAGATATCTTAATTTAGAAACGGTATTATTAATTTGTGATTGCCAATTTAAATTTGTATCAATATACATACCCAAGTATTTGATCTTATCAACTTTTCCAAGTTCGAAGCAAGATGAGCATGTTACTTGATTACAGTTAGCAATATGTATTCTAATTTTAAGGTTATTGGGTGGTTTGTTTTTACTGTTTTTATAAAATGGTAGGTAAAATGTTTTGTTGTAGTTTAGGAAGAGTTTATTACTATTTAGCCAGGATGTGACATGTGCCAAACATTTTGATGCATTTAAGAAAGTTTCAAGCCATGATTTTCCATTTACTATTATTGCTGTATCATCAGCGTAAGATACAATATTACCAGGGATTACAACATTACATAAATCATTTATATATATTAGAAACAGAACTAATTATTAATTATAAACAGAATCAATTATGTATGATGAACAAGCGGTCCCATCAAAAAGAGACACTAGCGACATCTCTCGAGTGATCCAACTTAATTACGGTTTTCGTGGTGCGTACTAATCACTATCACTTTACTATTCATAGATAAAACGTAATTTAGAAAATTTTGACTTACAGCCCCTTTTCTATGGGATGTGGGATATTTCAATCGCAGAAATATTTCCGCAAATAAAAGTAAATTTTTTGGTACCTTCTCTTCCAACGTAGAAGATTCCATCAGAATTGCCCGAGTGAGAAGCCACCAGTTATAATCGAAACATTGCACGTTACATATCTTTAGCTCTTTTCAGTAACTATGTCTGAAGAGCCAGGTAGTTCACAACCGTCATCTTTAACTTCCCTAACCATCCCTATTTCCTTCAGCTTCAAAGTATTTCCAAAAATCACGTGGAATCCATTGTGATTATCCAATCCGAGGTGTTATTTTGGAAAAACGAATTCAAGATTTTTTCCGAACCATCGGTAATATTCGTCATAAAGCCCTCAAAATTTGTTAAAGACTCATCTTTAAGAGCGTTTAACCAGCCAGCGGACGAAAATCCACATTTCGTCGAAAGTTGTTCTTCCGATCGTGCAGGGCGGTTACAATGAGAAAGATTAATTATTCTCCGTACCAGCTTTTTTAAATTATAACTCAATATCGAGTTTATTTCAATCCAAATTAGCTTTAATTTATACCTTCATCCAAAAATGCTGAAAGGCGTGATGATAAAACTATTAAAATAGTGTACTTTTTGTAGTTATTTTTTGATTATAAGTATTTATCATTTTTCAATAATGTCTAAATTTAATAAGAATGTTAAAAAAATCTGAAATATATTAGTTTGCAGGTGCGCAAATAAATTCACAAATGGACCAATTTTCGTCAAGAAACACATGTACGTACATATTTTTTAATGATTTTATTGAAACTAAAATTAAAATTCTAAAACATACGTTTGCTAGATAATGTATTGATTTATTTTACTGCATGATTATATTATTTGAAATGGGTGTGGTATAATACAAAAACTTTTTTTGAAAATTTAACAAATCTGCCAACGACCTATGGAATAACCTTATTATACTAAAAATTTTAAAAAATTCTCAAAATTTATTACATACGAATGCTAGATAAAAGAACAATCTTTCGAAATCCATTTATAATTTTTTGTGGAAAAGAGTCAATACGTCTAAAATCTTTTTTTGAAAATGACGTATTTCCGGTTTTCTCCTCTGGTAATGCCCTCTTAATAGTTCTGTAAGCTGACCGGCCAACTCAGAATGAAACCAACTCAGAACAGAACCACTCAGACAGGTCATTAAGAGTGACTATAAAAAAATTGGTTAAATAGGTTAGGTTAGGGTTACCGGCAATTTTAAAATTATTTTTCATAGCTTTCAATGACCTTTCTGAGGTGTTTCTAATTTGGTTTTATTCTGAGTTGGCATGGAACCGTTTTCTGTATAAAAGATCCACCATATTGATTTACATAAGTATTTTATCTACATAAAAACTTCACCCGAAAGCCTTAATTTAGCCTTTTTATGAATCTTCTAATATCATATCCAATTTCCGTTTTATATTTTTACTATCAGGTGATTTCCTCTTCCGTGATTTCTACAGATCGCCTAGGGGCCTAGTATTCATGCGTTATAAAATAAAGTGTTTGGAAGTCCGTCCAACGAAACGTAAAAAAAGAAGTCTTAATAAATTTCTTTTCTTTTTTTTAATAGTATTACAATAGGCATATTCGAAACCACATATACAAAATTGCATAGGCAAGGGAATTCTTAAATATAGACACTTATCATTTCGATTATGGGGACATATTATTAGATATTAAATAAATATGAGGGATCATGTATTTTAATTTTGTATTTTTTCAGCCCCACACAAGAGGCCTCTTTAGAGGATTTTTGGGGATGCTGTGTGGATGGTCTTTTTAGGGAAATGAAGGAAAGGAAGTTCTGGGAAGGAAAAAGGTATGAGGAGTCGGTAGGAATCCGGGGGTCAATGTGTCCAGGAGTGACTTACGTATGAATCCATCCCTCCCACTTCGGCGATGGATCGGTCGATCGAGTCGGGCTGGAGAGGCGATTGGGTCACACTCAACCAGTCTCTCCTGTTTCGATTCGCCACCAAGACCTAGACAAACCTCACTCCGTAAACTTGACCACCCTTGCTAAGTAACCAAATATAGAGAACTTCTTGGGGTAACCTATGGCAGGGGTGCAGGTTATCCAATAAATGGTTCCTGGGGCGGCAATACCCATATCCGCCCCCCAAACTGGTATACACTATAAATAAGTCAAGTTTTGTTTTGTCTGCATATTTCTCGAAGAATTTAAAAAAAACGTGGAATATCACATTCAATTGAAAATGAACTAGTAACTTTGTGTTTCTTTTCAAATGGGTAGATATTATCCTCCTACCTATAATCAAAAGGTATCATACGTTTTAAGATTTTCACGGCCAAAAGTATTTTCGTTATTTGTAAATAAACACACATTTCACCACTAAAAATTACACATCTACCGGATCTGCCGGATCTGCCCTGATGATGGACACTGCAACGCTGTCCGAAACGTTGGCTAAAGAGCTAAACACGGTATAATACCCCAAAACCAAATAACGAAAAAAGAGATATCATGTTTTTATAAATAAGGTAAGTACATAAAACGTTTTAAAATATTTTTTTCAAAAGGTTTCTAAAGTAAAATCTTCTTCCACGCTATCCAGTGCCTCAACCTAACGGTAGCAAAAAGATTTTTTTCAAATTAATAGCACTTATTTGAAGATCAGACACCTTAGGATCCCATACGCCATAGATTCATAACATAACTAAATCTCACTCTGTATGCGTAGTGATTGCCAAGCGTTTTATATTCCTCCCAAACACTACGTTAGAAGACCTATTACTATTACCTATTACGACCTATTAGTAAAAGTTCAAGAGATTTAAACGCTTTGTATAATACTCGTAACATTATGTAAAAGAGCCGAACAAAATATCCAAAGTAAGTTCCCGTAGCTACGCATGATACTGACTTGGGACAGTAAATACATATCAATATAATAGGCGGTTCGAACGTTCACTTCATTAGTATTCAGAGTTGGTGCATTCGTTATTTTGCTATCGTATCTGCATATTAAAAGAAGGGTCAGGCGAACCTCCTCTTCTCAGGTTACAAAAAATAAACAGTTGACTGAATAAGATTTTATAAGTAAATACACACGCTATTTGCGAGATAAGAGTACAATATTATTATATATCGAATCAGACGGTAACCGGACCAAACCGATCACTTTTGAAATGATAAAAAAACCACGAAAAGTGATGAAAAACAAACTAGATTAACTTAGGTTAGATTAGTTTTTATTTCTTCATCACTTTTAATGACTTTGTGTCAATTTTTAAAAAGTTTTAACAAAAACGGTAAATTTATCAACGTTGGTTAAAATTATAAGTGTTTTATTACATAGCTTCACTCAGGAGGCCCTGAGCAAAATAATTGTCCTTAGGTCCCATGTCATCTTTGGGGATGCTGTGTGGAGGGTCTTCTTAGAAAAGGAAGTGAGGAAGTTCCTGGGAGGAAAAGGTATGAGGGGTGGGTAGGAATCTGGGGGTCAGTGTGTCTATGTGTAATCCTCCCACTACGGTGCAAAGCAATATTCCAAGAGTTCTGTCGGATAGATCAAAAGGTCTCCCTCAACAAGTCTCTCTCGGACGCATCCGCCGCCAAGATCCGAGCAAGCCTCACCACACAAACCCGCGTATCCCTACTATCACTAAGTCACCAAACGTAGTGAATCACTTGGGTTACCAGTGGCAGAGGTTTCCATACCCGTCTGCAAAATTAAAAGTAAGTAAAAAATTGAAGGGAGAACATGTACGCAAAAGGGGGCATACTTTAATTACGTGTGCGGTTTGTCTTCCAATCTAGACCCCTCCCCGCACCTTGGTGAGATAAATTTGGGCCACTTCGTACATTCTTTTCAAGTAACGTGAGATTTTGCTGGACCCCCCTCTCCCCCTTTTAACCTCACGTAATTAATGTATGCATACATTGAATGGGTTCAGAAATTACGGTGGAAGTAGAAATAAAACGTAACTAAAGAGTAGTTACTAAAAAGTAAATGACTATGTCTCATTTTGATTTTAGTGCATAAATTATTAATTTATGCACTAAAATTTAATTACCCCATATAAAATTACTTTGTACAGAAACTACAATTAGTTAAGACCCTAAAACTTTAAAAAATTCACATATTACAACGTTTTATTCGCATTTTATGAAGTATAAACACATGAAGTAGGTAGAGTGGCAATTTTATTTTGTATGAAAGGTAAAAATCGATATTTAAAAAAAAATTAAAATATTTGCGGATTAATACGATTGTAATGTTTATTCTTCGTTATTTTAAAGCCTAATATTTATTCTACAAAATGGTGTATATATTTTTTTTGTATGATTAATTAAAAATGTGTAATTTTTGAACTGTTTCTAGGCACACTTTATTTTTCCAAAATGTACACTTTTTTTGAGAAATACTCATGCCCCCTAAGGAGGCAGATACATACCAGTTAATTATTGTTATTATTTTATAATATACATGCATTCGATAGTAAAAAATCCATGCTTACCGATAATGTCATTGTAAAGAATTTACCCACCTCACATGCACCTGAAATCTCAACGTGACGGCATAAGAAAACAAGTTTCATCAAAAAGGAAATGGAATTCAGCGTATCATAGGCTGTTGGTTGAATTCTCAAGAAACCAAGAATTGTATTACTAACGTAATACATCTAGGGTTATACTCTATCGATGATCATGATCCCATGTTCACCAGTTCTATGTCAAGGTTCTGAAAAATTACGAACAACTGCAAAAGGCCACGCACGTGGATGCAGTGAATAATATTGCATTCAATGTCAGCGGTGTTTTTGTTTATATTTGCGTGTTCGTCGCCTTATTTGATCCGTGCGAACGATTTTACAGCATCAATTATATTTTTTAACTAGTTTAGAAAGTTGTTTAATAAATGCAATCAAGCTTCGTAATGTTACATAAATATGGCGTCATAATAGGAGTCCTACGACAAGGAGCCTGCAGGTTTATTGTTCCTATTGTATTGTGGGAAATACCTAGTTTTTTTTAAATATAGATCCATGGCTTCTGTGTCCAGTTCGGTCCAGTGCAGTCGTTTCTCTGTTAGTAGGTAGGTAGGTATTTAAGTAAAGTGAAAAATGTACATTTTGTAAAGGATTAATCAATTTAAAAAGAAAGGTTGGGTTTCACAAGCAGAGCATTGCTAAACATATGTTTTTCTTCACATCTTTCGTAGAAAAAATGTCTTCAAGTAGCAGGAGACGGCCTCCATGGTCGAGGGGTAAGACTCTTGAGTCGCAATCCGAAAGTCGCGAGATCGAATCCCGGCGTATGAAAATAAATTTTATTTGATTAATTTGTGTTATTTCACAATTAATTCTTCAGCCTCACAACATACCCCAATTTGGGGATGCCATAGTTTCACTAGCTCCGGATATTTGGGACTCTTGTGCGATGTTCGCATGAAAAAAAGAGAGGGGAAGTGATTGGCGCTCAAATTATGCTTTCCTTCCAAGCCCCGCGGTGGGTAGGTAGGTACCTATATTTTTAAAACTTATTGTCTGGAAGCCTGCTGAATTTTGGATTCATTTTTACACGTCTGCTGCTCACCTAAAATTTGATGTCTGGTATTGAGAATAATAATCAAGCCTACTCATATTGAATAATCTACACTTCAAATAACAATTTCGTTTTCCGTACATATTACGCTTGATACCACTCAAAAATAAACGCCATTTTCATGAGTCGATCGACCGACGGTTTCATTATTTGCCAGACATCAAATACGTTTTCTTCTAATAATAAGCCACTTGCATTGAATTCATAACGACATGGAAAAAATCGTATGGATAGATCTTTTTATTGAGATTGCGATAATGTTAGTAAATTTTTTTAGAAATGTACAGTTTTTTTTTTTTTTTTTAAATAAATAAATCCATTATTTTGGCTCGTGACGTCACTACATGTAAATGACCCGTCTCCAAAAATGTTCCTATTAATTTTGTAAAATTCCACACTGATTTTTTTTTTTATATGGCATCACTTTGATTTTAGGCGAATTTTTTAATTCGTTCACTAGATTTATTGTTTGTTCTCTGCGAACTTATCATTTGGTTTGACTTTTTGACAGATGTTCTGAAGAGAACCCCGTACACTTTAGAAGTCGGTATGTGTTTTAGAGGTATAATGGTTATGGCGCTGATTTTAACAAAATCAATTTTGTAATATTCTTATTATTATTTTAATTTACAAGTACAAGTATATTACATTGGATTTAGTGATATATGAGTACGTTGTACATTGTAATGATTTATGATCAATAAGATGGATCAAGGAAAGAAATATTTATGAGATGTAATATTTTTGGTATGCCTCGTTATTCTCCTGTGCCATTCGTGTGGAAAACGTTCTTTTTTTAAAATGATTTTCGGCTATGTAATTATCGTTTTTTCGCACCTATAAAATTATGTCCCGTCTTTCCGGTTTATAAAAAATAGTATGATTTTTCGGATTGAAATTTTCAAAAAATCCCCAGGGTTTCAAAAATAAGATTTTAAAAAAAAAAACGGAATGTCTTAGAATATTTGTCTAAATCGGAAAAAAAATTTAAAAAAATGTGATGCAAGTGGCCTATTGAGTAGTAATAACATGTTAGATACAGTTGTTGGTGTATATTATAGCACATATCTTGATACTTTGAATCAATTATTACAACCAGAGGCCACTAAGGATTCAAAATATTTCCTTCTCTCATTATAACATTGTACTATTTTTATAAATGTTCATGTGGACAGATGGAGAAATAATATATTTTAAAAATTATGTTTCCTTCGATTTCATTAAAATCTTCTTCAACGTCAAAACTTAGCGGAGGTTGTGCACGCTCAGCGCGCTGGTATTACTGCGATTACGCCTTTGGGCCAAATGTAAATAAATGGGATTAATTTTATATTGAAAAGTGATGTAGATCACAATGTGACGTATCATATATATGAAAACTTTTGGTCAACTTCACCGATTTAGTTACCTTTTATTTCGGTCATAATGATTGCCATTTCGAGGCTTTCGATTGCACTGTAATTTGCAGCGATTGCATAAGAATCGCACTCGGAAACAGGTTGCCGAAGGTCTCGGAAGAACTGGCTCTGGGATCAGGTTAGGACAAGTCAGTGCCACCCGTCAAGCGAGGGCACCTGATGTGAATTGCTAGTGGGTCATGTCCACGCCATATTATTTATTGAGTATTATTCCTGTCTCCTCGGGCCTATTGGCATTGTCGTCATGTCCTGACAAAGCTCATCTTCGGTGGCTAAACTCAACTTAAAGCTATCTGCATTTGAAAATCACGGTATTCATGTTACCCAACACAAGGAATTACTTTTTTGATAAATTTGTAGACTTGAATTCGCGAAAGTCAGTATTGGAACATATTTTTCTACAATATTAATATAAAATCCTATCATTTAATATTTAACCTAGATACCATTCAGACAAGAAAAGAAAATAAGTTGAGAAAAAAAATTTAAAACTTCTCGTTGCTGTGGGCATAATGTGCAAAGAATTTAACTCAGTGTTAATATTTTTATTACTGCTAACCTATGTTACGCACAATTTCAGTATGTACCAGGGTTGCCAGGTGTTCGGTATTCTACCGAACCGTTCGGTATTTTAGCACCGTGTTCGGTGTTCGGTATGACAAAAATACCGAAGTATGGGCGGTTCGGTATTTTTTTCTGATTAATTTTTCTCAGATTTTATGCAATCGGCAATCGATGTTGCGTAGCATCCCTACTTAGTTTGTTCTATGTTTTCGAGCCATTTCGCGGACTAGTGTTACACATCAGGTGACTACGTACTTGCGTAAATGTGATTATTCGAATAATTTGACTGCTTATTTGTTTCAAAGTCCGACACCCCCCCCCCCCCCCCCTCGACGCTTTTGATTTGCCAAGGTACCACCGAAATCTAGGGAAATTCACCTCGAAAATTTTTTTGCTTACTGTTCGGTATATATTTGGGAAAAACCTGGCAACCCTGGTAGGTACCCGTGTTTTCTCTCAACATGATTTCCTTCAAGACGTACATAGGTTAAATTTACTCCTCCTGAAATACCCTTCATATAATATCCCAAAGACGAAGTTGGCCCTAAGGCTTTCTTGTAAAAATTAATAAAATTCTCAATTCGGGAGGCGGGTTCTCCTTTGCCGTAGGTCAAATTAAATGGTTCACTACGTTTGGTGACTTAGCAGGGTGCCCGGGTTCATGTGGTAAGGTTTATCTAGGTCTTGGCGGCGGATGCGTTTGTCCACCTACAAAGGAATAGATTCGCACATCCGCCAATCCTGCGCTCACTGACCCTCAGATTCCTACACACGCCTCATACCTTTTTCCTTCTTAGAACTTCCTCTCCTTCCTTTTGACATAGACCCCGAGAGAAATTGGTTTCCTCAGAGCCTCCTGCGTGGAGCTATTCTTAAATAAAGTAAATTACACAATCACTACACACAAATTTGTTCGTGAGAAGCGGCTACCTACAATTGTGTAATTAAGACTCTCTGTTATTTAATTAGCTACCTATAAGTTTAATATTTAACCAGCGGGTGAGAATCTAAATTTCGTCGAAAGATGATCTTACGATCGTACAGGGCGGTTCTTATGAGAAAGATTAATTATTCGCCGTACCAGCTTTTTAAAATTATAACTCAAAATCGATTTTATTTCATTCAAAATTTGCTATAATTTAAACCTACATCCAAAAATGGTGAAAGGCGTGAAGAAAATATTTTTGTAATTAATTTTTGATCGTAAGTATTTATAATTTTTCAATAATCTCTAGGCAAAATGAGAGTGTTTTTTTTAAATATTAGTTTGTAAGACCGTAAATAAGTAGACAAACTGAAGTATTTTCGTCACAAAACACGTATGTGTTATATTATAATTATAAAAAAAAAAATACTACATGATATATTATGTTATGTCGAATTCATATTATTCTTATAATTAAATTATAAAATGTAAATGAAATCCTCAGCACGGGAGATCCCAGTGAGGATATCATTATATGCAATTGCACTATATAAGTATTATAAATACAAAACAATACAAGAACAACATGTCAACCCACTAGAGACCAAATGGGAATATAATTCACCGACTCCAGATATTTTCATATCAGAGGGTTCGGCTCTGTGGCATTTCTAATTGAACCTATAAATCCTACTGATCCCTCAATATAAATATTTAAAAAATCTTTTGTAATCCTACATGTATTTAAAATTACTGCTTTTTGCATTTTTATATTTTTATTATAAGAAATGAAGACAATAAATCATTATTATTATTATTATTATTATTATTATTATGTGGATTAGCTTGTGTCGCTCTCCATAGAGAGAAAAAAATGGCCTTATATTTAAACGCCCGGGGTCTCAAAAGTTTCGTATGATCTGTAGCTATTCGAAAACGTAAAAATAAATGAAATTATTGTTCACTATTAGCTCGCTAAAATGGCCGGAAGTTTTGAAAAAAAAATTGATTTCGTGATTTGGAAAAAAAATAAAACAAAGGGTTCATGTTTTATATTTTGTACCAAACTTATTTTTCATTCCATAACTGCAGTACAAAGAACCAAAAAAAATATTTTTTTTAATACATAATATGTGATGTGTTAGTTATAAATATAAAAGGGGAAAATAGGATATACTTGGTCGAAGCTTACTTGTATTCATAAACTTGAACTTTTTTTTTTCATTTTTGTCAGTTAAACGCATTTTTTTAATAATAAACAAACGTTAAAAGGTTAAATTACTGAAAAAAATTTATAAAAAAATGGTTTTAGGTTTGTTTTCTGATTTTCAATGAATTTTAGCGGGCTAATAACCATTTAAAAAAAAAATAAATGCAGTTCTCATTTTCTTTGTAAGATGCAACTTTTGAGACCCGGGGCGTTTCTGAATTCAAAAGTTGAAATAATTGACACACCCTAATGTGGATCTTTTTTTTAATGATTTTATTTAAACTAAAATTAAAATTCTGAAACATAGCTTTCCCAGATAATTTATTGACTTATTTTACTGCATGATTATTATTTATGATTTGAAATGTGTGTTGTATAATACAAAATTTTGTTTGAAAATTTAACAAATCTGCCAATGACCTATGGTATAACCTTATTACACTAAAAATAAACATTTTTTCTCAAAATTTAAAACATACCTTTACTACATTAAAGAACAGTCTTTCGAAATCAATTTATAATTTTTTAGGGAAAGGAGTCAATACATCTAAAATTTGATTTAAAAATGACACATTTCTGGTTTTCTCTGGTTATTCGGAACCCCATCAATGGGCTGCAGTTTGAAAGATCTCCCGGATGCAGAATCGCTGATTTCCTAGAACTGGGTCCAGTTCCTGGGTAACTGTACCACTCAGCCTTTTCATACCATACGAGAGAAGAAGATGAAGGTCAACCTTGTGAATTGAATAGTTCTGTATCGCACCTACATCGGGTCTGGTTTCCTCTTAAGGCATTATGATAATTATCTCACTTTATCCATATAGGGAAAATATCATTCACTGATTATTGCGTAACAGAAAAAACCACAATAGTCTCGATAGACATAATGTCTCATGAATTGAACGTGGTTTACTTTGTTGATTATGCGATTGTAATGCATTGCTTTGATTGATTTATAATAATATAGAATTGATTGAATTCCATGAAAACCCCTCTATCTTTTCGTGCTAGAATCTCACGCTCGAGGATGTTGTCATAAATTTCTGTTCGTCCAGCAAGCGTCGATATATTAACTATAGATTAGCCCTCCCATACTTAATTCCAATCCCAAAGTGACACCACCTACGAGAAATTTCATAATACAACTACCCATCGAATTCCGTTGTATCTCTTGCGTGACGTAGTTGTTTTACTAGAAAGAAATTAAACATTTTTATCAAATTCTACTTTTCGAGATACGCTCCCTCGAATTCATATGTTATGTACATACATATTTTTTTAAATATTCATGTAACTGATTAAATTGTTAATAATAAAGTCCGCGATAGCCTATACCTAAAATATTTCTAACTGCCTGAAATTTGTGTTTTAAAAATGATCTTCACAAAGCTAGTAATTCCGTTACCGCGAACTTGCTGGAAAACAAATTAGCTCCACGCAGACCAACTAAAGATACAAATCAATGCTTCTTGCGATCTTTTGACTGTGAGATAATAGACTTTCTTCTTGATAAATGTTTTCGTAAACCAATATTTTTGGTTCCGGTGTCATTTTTAAGACCTTTTTTTTTTTTACATTAGCTCCACACAGGAGGCACCGAGGAAAACAATTTCCCTAGGGGCCTATGTCATCTTTGAGGATGCTGTGTGAAGGGTTTTTTAAGGGAAAGGAAGAAGAAGAAGAAGGAAAAAGGTATGAGGGGTGGGTAGGAATCTGGGGGTCAGTGTGGCCAGGAGTGACGGACGTATGAATCTTTTCCTCACACTGCGGTGCAAGGCAAAGGATCTGGAGAATCCGGCTGGAGAGGTCAAAAGGCCTCCCTCAATCAGTCTCCTCCGATCCAGCCCGCCGCGCAGTGGTTGGGCAAACGTATCCGCCACCAAGACCTAGATAAACCTCATCCCATGAACCCGGGCACCCCTGCTAAGTCACCAAACGTGGCGAACCACTTGGGGTGACCTGTGGCAGGGGTGTTGGTTGTCCAATAAATGGTTCCCGGGGCGGCGGTACCCATACCCGCCTCCCAAATTGAGACCTACACGCCCTGTCAAGATATACTTGGTCGAACCCAGCAAGTCATACAAATCTGTGATCGAATTCGAATCCACGTATTACCCACAATGCTTGCAAGCATCTGAAAGCTATAGCATTGCAAATGTTACAAGAACCGTATTTGCAGCACTACTTCTGCGAAAATCTTCTTCTTCTTCTTTTTGTGCCCTGTCCGTTCAACGGACGTTGGCTATCATGTTGATTATGCGGACTTTGTTTATTGCGGCCCGGAACAGCTCCACGGTATACTGGCCAAACCACTGTCTCAGGTTTTTCAGCCATGAGGTTCTCCTTCTTCCAGGGCCCCATCTTCCAGCAATCTTTCCCTGCATTATGAGATGCAAGATCTCATACTTCTCTGGATGTCTCATCACATGTCCAAGATATTGAAGTTTTCGGATTTTTATAATTTCAATTACTTTCTTTTCCGTATTCATCCGAACCATAACATCTTTATTTGTAACCCTGTCCATCCAGCTTATTTTAAGTTTTCTTCTGTAGATCCACATCTCGAATGCCTCAAGTCGCGTAATTAGTTCTTCAGTTAGCGTCCATGCTTCCATTTCATAAAATAATATCGAAAACACGTAGCATCTGACCATTCGCAAAGTAATCCAAGGTTGAGATCATGACTGTAGAACATTTTTTTCATGCGGATAAAGGTTGCACGAGCTTGCTCAATGCGGCATTTGAATTCAACTGAAGGATCCCATCTATCATTTACATTGAAGCCCATTGCGAAAATCTGGACTTATAAAATATTGTTTAAATTACATTGAAAACTATTATGAAAATTTGTTTAATAAATGATATATTTTTGAAAATACCGGACGATACAGCAAAAAATTGTTAAATTGAATTAATCCTACATTTTGAGGAATATTATTTTATTACGACGTCATTTTTTTAGATTCCTAGTTCGAAATAGAACCCTGTATTGTAACAACGCGATGATTCTCAATCATTGCACACGAAGTTACATTTTTTACCTAGATAGTTTTTGATAATATCAGAATAAACAAGTATATCAAAATATATAAATTAACCTGATAATAATATACGGTATCCGGAAACACGTGGTACAAGCGGGAAATTTGGGAATCTGCACATAGATTTGGGCATTTTGTTGTTTTCTTTCTTCTTTTTCCTCCATTTTCATAACTAAAGAGTCAAATAAACTTGTAACGACCGATTTTTTCAAATTTCCAACTTCGGACTCGATTTACTTAAAAACGAAAGTTCAAATCAAAAAAGTTATGCTACAAAATCGACGCCAAAAAATGTGGGGTAGATTCTACAGTTTCCCGATTATTCCGGATGCTGTAGGTGTAGGCATATAAAATGTAATAACAACTGAATATTTTGGATTCCTGGCGTAATAGAGCTATTTATAATCAAGGAATGATTCATCCATTAAAAATTTAAATATTCATTTTCTTTATATATAAAAATGAGTCCCTGTTTCTCTTGGTCACGCTATGACTTTAGAACGACTTTACCTATTTCATTCCTATTTTTCTTAAGTTTTCTAATACTTTGTGGAAGGTTCTTACGGAAAGAAAAATTAAGAAAATTGCGCAGAAAATTGAATAATTTCAGAAAACTTAACGACTATTTTAACTTCGTACGTTTGACAGTCGAGTTTGATGAAATAAATTTAGCAGGCAGGGGTTTTTTTTGTATTAAAAGACGTGTCTATGGATTTTTAAAATTATTGATATTTTAAATAGGTACCTGTGGTAGGTAGGTACTAAATTTGATCAATCTGTATATATAAAAAATGAATCCCTGTTTCGCTTGGTCACGCCATTACTTCAGAACGACTTAACTTATTCCATTCAAACATTGCGGATTTGATGTTTTTATATACAATAGTGAGTTCTGGCATCATGAAATTATGAATTGCTAACCGTTCATAATTGCGATGAAACTTTGGTGAGTTGTTGTGAGCACGCCCGCGAAGGTTTCTATATATACTGGTGAGCTCTGGCATTATGAAATTTGTATAAAAAATTGCAATAGGTGCCACGCGAACTGTTTGAAAACTGAATGTTTTGAATGCGGGAGGGGGTAGGCGGTGGGAGGAGGGGGGAGGGGGAACTCGGGAGGCGAACTCGGGAGGGGGGTTCGCGGGAGGAGGGGGGAAGGGAACTCGGAAGGGGGAAGGGGAACTCGGGAGGAGGGTTTATGGGACGGGGGAAGCGGGCGAGGGACGAATGGGAGAGGACAAGCGGGGATAAACAATTGTATCCAAAAACATTACAATAAACGATATGTTTTTAAATATATTTTTTTTTATTATCACTTATTCCGGTTCGAATTGAATATTTATAACTAAGAGAGGACAACGTCTGTCGGGTCAGCTAGTTATATTATAAAATGTACGACGCCAAAGCTCAGATTTCTAAATGATTTCACATAATACCTTTATATCCCATTTAACTAATTTTTTTTTCGCAACACCCATTACATTCTACTTCTTGAATTAATGACACATTTTATGTTAAGAAGAGCGTTGAAAAAAAGTGTAATGCAGAAACTATTTCGCTGCAATGTGACTAATGAACTCCTCCATTTCGGAATAAAGTACTAGATTACCAAGTAAGCTGCAAGTTGACATGACAAATTGTTATACGAGATAACTGTTTCTACAAATATTCTGAATGTTCCGCTTAGTTATATTTTGAGTTATTTAAATCATTTTGATTTATGTTTTTAAATCATTATTTTATCAAGTTATAGTTAATCGATCCCGTCATTAAAGCACGAAAACTAAATAATTATTAAACTTCCTCTTACTACCAGCACTGATACGATCTTCAATACTTTCAACGTTATGGACATAAAACAGCTCTACGCCGGCTCCATCTTATTTAATTTACACAAAAACAACAAAACACTATACAAAGCAACACAATCGATACACAATACCCGAACCAAAAACAATGAAGTTCTCCAAACTCCTTTTACCAAAACCACCTTTATTAGACAAAGACACTTTAAAAACATAGTTTGCAAACTATACAATACTCTAGCTACGATCAGTCAAACACTCAAACTGAATCCTTGACAAAATTCAAACAAGATAATAATAAAGAAATGGATTGTAAGTATTGGACGCCACACTCTGCAAACAACTATAAAATAAATTACACATAGACAGATATAACAATTTACATACGACCTAACCTGTATAAAATGAATCAAAATAGTAGAATCCTGTCAAATCTATCTCCATAAATAGTTTTGGCAGGATTTACTAATTTACTTCATCTCTTCCTACATTTATAAGACAACTCTCTTTAAGGGATTTAATCGGTCTTCCAATCACCTGTCTGTTTTAATTGTATTCAAATTAATATGTATTTAACCTTAAATATTCTTGTAGTTACGATATTTATTTATCTACCTCTATGTCTGTCTCGACACAGGTATATATACCAGTGAGATAGGCATCGAAAAACCCAATGTAAACATACTTCATATACTTAGTTAATAAATAAAAAATAAGATAAAACTACTGAGTTTGAAATTAAGAAAAACAACTTACTAAAATATTTCCAAGATTTTCTTTTCCATAACCTTCCCCTCCCCATTTCCTCAAAACTTTTCCCAAAATTGACAATTTCACTCAATTGGCAGTCGATAAGTATCGCGCGAGAGTTCCGAAAGGAATACAAAGAGAACGCGTAAAATGTAAAAAAAACAAAAGAAGACATTTTTTATTTTTTTTAAAAAGAAAGACAAACATTCCCGGGTTACGAATAACCCAAAAATGTTTGAAAGCCGAAAATGTTGCTTATGTTGTAATGGAGGACTTAGCCAGCCGAGGAATCGAACACGCGACGCCCAGGTGGGACCCAAGCGCTATGGTGGGACCCAAGCATTATCCCCAATCACCTCTTCGGTTGACGCTCTAATAATGGTAAGTCATTACTCTTTCTCTCTGTTATGTTATATTTTAATTTCATACTGTCGCTCCCAATTTTATCGAAGTACACGTATTTTATTATTTATGTTGTTTTTTTTTAAAATTAGTTTAGTCCATAGATTCTCATTCTTATTTTGCCCACCGCCCACTTTAAGAATATATTTTTTTCTAGCGCCCCCAATTGTTTTTACTCACCATCGAATATGAAACAGCAGCTATTGTCACGATTATATTTAACACAATTGGAGGGGGGGGGGGGGTACTGAGTTGCTTTCCGAGTTACCTTCGTTCTTGTATTCATGAAGTAGTTTCAATTCTTAATAATAATAATATACGTAAGATTATAAATATGTGATAAGCGTGTTTTTTTGTCTTTTTTAGAACATATTTTATTACATGTCCACGCCCTCAATATGCCATCTCAACGCCCCGTAATTTTCCCTAACGCCCCCTAGTTTTCTATGGGTCTTCTACCGTCTCCCTGAAAGTCTCAAACGTCCACAAGGGGGCCTTATCGCCCACGTTGAGAACCTATGGTTTAGTCGTAACCTGGTGATACTTGTGTTAAGCGAAACCAGTCGGTCTTATTAAATTAAACAATTTTTTTGTTTTATTTCTGGAATAAAGTAACTTTAAAAATAATTTAGTTTAGTAGATACCGACGATACATTTTTACTTTTCCATACAAAATACGTATTACAAAATTTTGCAATATTTATCGTATTTAAAACATTATTTTAGGTTGTCATTTTAACTGCACATGCTCTTCTTTTATCTAGAGTCAGATTCATTATTTTTTCATTTGCTCCACACAGGTCTGAAGAAAAAAATTCCCTTCAGGGTCTATGTAATTTTTGGGGATGATGTGTGGAGGGTATTTTAGGAAAGAAAGGTAAGGAAGTTCTGAGAAGGAAAAAGATATAAGCGATGGGTAGGAATCTGAGAGGCAGTTTGTCCAAGAGTAACTGACACATGAGTGGTCAAAAGTTCTCTCTCAACAGTCTCTCCAGATGGTGGGTAGAAGCCTACACCACCAAGAACCAGACAAACCTCACTCTTATGAACCCGGGCGCCTCTGCTAAGTCACCAAACGCAGCGAACCACTTGGGATGACCTATGGCAGAGGTGTTGGTTATCAGCACAGCATACCCTAGTAGGATGTACTACCTGCAAATTTAAAATGGATACTCTTCTATACAGATTAAAAAGATGCCAATGATAACAACCAGAAAATATATAATAGGAAATACTGAACTTGATGATATTTAAATCAAAACTGAAAAGTTTATTATTTTACTTAACAGCGTACAAATCGAGAAACTTTGTCCAAATGATAATTCGTAATTATTTCAAGTTCTGTTAGACGTTTAACGCATACATTTACATTCTCTGATGTATTATATCAATTACTGCTGCACTCTTAAGTGGATTATTATGAAGTCAATTGGACATTGTCGCAATTTCTTCCTTGCGCATGCGCCACGCGACATCCAGTAATGCAACGAGCATTTTTATATTTTCCGCAAGCGTACACGCAATGGTACTTACTGACTTCAATAGGTAATTCAGCAATAAATGGACCAATGGATAAAAATAACTGTCAGCTCGCAGCTAAATTTCCGCACTGACTTGAATTTTTCAAATAGCTATTATTCCGTTCAAAATATACGTCAAGGCGCCAAAGGGTTTGTTCTTTTCACATATATTGACTACTGCAACCATCCAACGTTATTTTAATCATGAGCTATGGAGCCTCGAAATATCTAAATTTACTGCAAAATAATTAGACAAGACGCCATTTAGTGAAGGTATTAATTCATCCGAACGATTCTCTGTGTTTTGTGAGTTCGAGATAGATCTCGGGCAAGATCTCCTATCAGATTTATGTGATTTTCTAAGGCTGTTAAATGTACAAAATACTTATAAGAATACTTGCAGAATACTCTTATAAGAATACTTGCATGAATTCGTGTTTAAAACTACATAAAGTAAAATACGTGACGGCTCATAGCGACTCCAGTTACTAATATCTACAGCCTGTATGTCGGACGAATATCTACAGCTCATATGTTGAACTAATATCTACGAACTTCAGAGTGTTGACTAATATCTACAGAGCGTAGGTTGGACTAATCAGCTAAATGTGTCCAATAGTCCGATATCAGGGATTTTTACATACATACTTACATAAATTAAGTTTTTTAAACTGCATACGCAATATTACGTTATTCCAATATGCTATACATAATTGCAAATCCAACCTCTGCCAGTACTGTAGATATTCGTCAACACTTTGGTTCTCATAGATATTAGTCAACAGTTTGAGCTGTATATGTTCGTCAACACTTTGATTCTCATAGATATTAGTTCGATTTTTTCAGTTTTTGAAATTCCTGTAGATATTAGTAGACGCCTCCGCTCATAGCTGACATTCTGACATCGGCCCGTTGAAAAAGCAAATAACAGCCAAAGAAAATCATATAAATCTGACGGGAGATGTCGCCGAGATCTATCTCGATCTCACAAAACATAGAGAATCGGTCGGCATATATGTTCTTCATATATAATAAAACGGCCATAATAATTTGATTTTCCTTAACTTGCAACGTTATTAAAAATAAGAAAATACGTAGAAAATTATTTGTTTCACCGTATACTGTCAGCTCGCAGCCAAATTTCCAAACTGATTTGAAGTTTTTAAAGAGTTATTATTCTGTACAAAATATACGTCAAGTCAGCAAATTTTCACGTATTGTATGGAGCTTCGAAATATCTAAATTTACTGTAAAATAATGAGACAAAACGCCGTATTGTGTAGGAATAGGCCACTTGCATGGATTTCATAACGACTTGGAAAAAATCATGTGGATAGATCTTTTTACTAAGATTAAGAAAATGTTGGTAAAATTGTTTAGAAATGTACAGTTTTTGTTAATTTTAAATAAATAAATCCATTATTTAGGCTCGTGACGTCACTACATGAAAATGTCCCGTCGCCGAAAATGTTCCTATTATTTTTTTAAAATTCCACACTGATTTATTTTTTTATATGGCATCACTTTGATTTCAGGCGAATTTTTGAATTCGTTCACTAGATTTATTGTGTGTTCTCTGCGAACTTATCATTTGGTTTCACTTTTTGACAGATGCCCTGAAGAGAACCCCGTACTTTTAATGATCTACGGGGTTCTCTTCAGAACGTGCAGATGATGTCGGTACGTGTTTTAGAGGTATAATGATTATGGTGCTGATTTTAACAAAATTAAATTTTATAATATTCTTATTATTATTATAATTTACAAGTACAAGTATATTACATTGAATTTAATAATATAGACGCTGTTCATTATAATGATTTAAGTCAATAAGATGGATCAAAGAAAAAAAATATTTATGAGATGTAATATTTTTGGTATGCCTCGTTATTCTCTTGTGCCATTCGTGTGGAAAACGTTATTTTTTTTTCAAATGATTTTCGGCTATGTAATTATCGTTTTTTCACACCTATAAAATTATGTCCCGTCTTTCCGGTTTATAAAAAATGGTCTGATTTATCGGATTGAAATTTTCAAAAAATCCCCAGGGTTTCAAAAATACGATTAAAAAAAAATAAAAATACAGAATGTCTTAGAATATTTGCCTAAACCGGAAAAAATTTTTAAAAAATTTGATGCAAGTGGCCTATTGATCCATATATGTCCTTCATATATAAATATATCCGGTCAGTGTCATTGACATATTGGCATCGCGTCTGAATTCCACTCAGGCTTCATAAGTTCAACTCCTGGGCTGGCTATGTCCACACGACACAAGCAATATTTTCCGCTTACTGTAGTAGGAAAATTTCAAATTATTGTTAGGTTAGTTTTAACTAGGGAATGTTTGTCTTTCTTTAAAAAAAATTATATATTTTTTTTTTTAAAGAAAGACAAATATTCTCGGGTTACGAATAACCCAACATTATTTGAAAATCTCCTATTACCACCACAGAAAGCCGAAAATGTTGCTTGTGTTGTGATAGAGGACTTAGCCAGTCGACGAATCGAACACGCGACGCTCGGGTGGGACCCAAGCGCTATGCCCACTCAACCACTGACACCAGACAGAAATTAAATGTGTTGATACTTATATGTGCATACATATGTAATTCAACTGGTCTATAAGAAAAAAATCGGAAATGGGATTTTAATTATAAGGCAATTGGTTTCTTAAAAACAGCAGCAGTGTGGAAATGACATCATTAAAAGCTGAGCCGATAAATTATTGAATGCAAGTGTTGTCAGGAGTCAGGAGGTACTGGTTGGAAGTTATTGGATCCGACTGACCGGGAAAAGGAGTCGAGAAAAACTTGAATTTCAAATGAGAACCTAACAACAGGGTAATCGTAAAGTCACTATAAAGAAATTATGTCTAAAGAAAACATTGCCCGGCTCGAGTATGTGAATCACTTCCTCGAGCGTCCCTTTAAAAAATATTTAATTATAATGAAAAACGAAATTTAAAAAAAGTATTTTCTTTGAATACTACTTCATTAAATAATCGCCTTTGTTCACACAAAATATTTCGTCCTTGACTCCCCAGATTGTACATTCTGTGGTCTAGATGTGGGAAGTTTAGACCACATATTTTTTGGTTATCCCTCTCTAAATAAACATCCTCTCTTCTATCAAGCGTTATTTATTTATTTATTTACGGACAACAGTCCATTAAAAACATAATAATAACACGAATAAAAAAACAGATGACAGTGAAGGGAGAGCACATAAAAATGAATAGCAACGACAATATAAAATATAAAAAGTACATATAGAGACACTACAAGTCAAAGCATGAAGAAGCATTTAAATATTGCGTATCGACTGCCGAAAGTCATTTAGTTTTATACCAAAAAAATCAATGCTTTGACTTGCGTTGACAAGTCTCGACATTCTGGATAAGGCAGAGTGGTATCCGTAATTAGTAGAATGTTGATTGAGGAACAGCAACTCATTATTTCGATGTTAAACTGGATGAGTTGTAACAATGCAGGTGTATCAGTAATACTGATAATTTTAAATATGCAAATTAGATCAGAGTCCTTTCGACGTTTTTCTAAAGAAGACCTGTTTAAAATGTGTTCAATTTCATCATATGAGTACTTGCCTCTTTCAAGACCCAACCTCCAAGCAATTCCTCTTAGGAAACGATGTTGTACGGATTCGATGTGACAAATGTGGACAGCATAGATAGGAGACCAAATTACACTAGCATATTCAAGGTGAGTACTTATATGTTTGAAGTCAGAGGTATTTCTATGAATGAAGCCGAGTAGTTTAAGTGATTTATTTACGATATTATTAATGTGATCACGGAAGGAAAGTTTGCAAACTAGAGTGACCCCAAGGTCCTTGATAGATGTGACAGTAGATAGACAAACACTATTTAGTTTATAATCAAACTGAATAGGTTTTTTGGTTCTATAAAAGGACAAAATTTTGCATTTGTCAACATTAAGTTCCATGCAGTTAATTTTGCACCAATCGTTAAATGAATCAATATCAAGTTGAAATGTAAACAGTCAAGGTGGGATTTAATAATCTTAAGAATCTTATTATCATCAGCAAATAGCCAGAAACGTGTGTGAGAAAAAACTTTTGTGATATCATTAATAAAAAGGTTAAAAAGAAGCGGTGCCAAAAGTGCTCCTTGGGGAACGCCGGAAGTTACATCAATGTTAAAGGATTCAAAGTTATTTATTTTAACCGTTATCTTAGTTATCTAAAATTGTCTCCCCCCATTCAACATCTCATCTCTTCTAAGTCTGAATTCTATCTAAACTTTCATATAATTCGGAAGTTTACACATTTAAATCAAATTAATTTATAAATTCACCTTTCCTTTCGTTGTAATTTTAGTCTAGAACACCCTCTTGAAGAGTGAAAGCCAGGAATCATAGAAATAAAAATTGAACGTATCCGTGTTAGATATTTATATACCCTTTGTTTAAAAACAATATCGAGTGCAGTTAACACGCGGTAAAAGTGAAACTTCACCCACACGGTCTCAACCAACAGGAGCCTTGAAATGTGAGCTCATAATCAAAACGGCCATCTCATTCTCTCGCAGGCTAAATCCTATAGATGTATGTGTTTGTCTCTTTTTAGTGTCATTTCCGTTTCACTGAGTTTCAAGTCGGTGCTAACGTAGTTTCACTTCAAAAGGAATTATTCAGTTTGGATAAGTATTTTGGCCTCAAATCCAAAATTAAGTATTGTATGAAAAAGGCCGCCCAGCCGTTCCTTTATTGAACAAAGTATCGTTGACAGACATACTGATAGAAAATAACTTTTCCTTATTACGTGTTGAAGAAAACTAATCGAAGAGATAGATTTTAATATTTGTTTATGAATAAAAACATTTATTTTTAAAAAAATCTTTTTTATAACATTGATTTTGTCGACAAATGGTTCACTGCTCAGTCAATACATTCATGATTTCTTTCAGGATGTGGTATTTTAATTATTTTTGTGGTTAGCAGTCTAATTATTTTTTAAATAAATATTTATGGTAAGTATCAGTGATTCCGCGAACACACCGTATACCGGCCCAGTGCAAGTTGTTTTCCTGACGCGCAGTTAAAACACGTTCTGTAGTACGCACGCTGCAGCGCGCAACTCCCCGCGGAACCGGTCATGGAAATACATAATGTTACAGGCAGAACCTACTTCACCCGTACAGCCTTTCGTAATAATAATAAGGCTTGTGCCACTGCCACTAACTTTGGGTTGCCTTTGACATATCGTAATTAGGTATTCAATTCGGTAGCCGGATAAATTATGATTTCAAGAGCGTTTTTTTGGTCAGTGTATTTTATTATAAATACGATTTTTAGTTATTTGTTAGCGAGCTGATAAAATAGATGGCCTGTAACGGAACGAAGTCACCGAACTAGCGTAAGATAGGGACGCTTGGAACCACTTCATCGAAGCAACAGGTCACTGACCCGAGAGGGAACGGGTATAAGCGGGTGTAAGCCAATAATAATAATAATATAATTTTTTGAAAGATCACCTCAAGGGCGCTGTACAAATTTACTACAATATTACTTACAACATTACTTCTAACTGTAAAATAGACAAACAATTATAACAACTTATGGCTAAAAATTGCATCCACCGGTTCATTGATCACTGATAAGAAACTATATGTTTATTGATCACTGTTAAGAAACTATATGTTCATTGATCACTGATAAGAAACTATATGTTCATTGATCACTGATAAGAAACTATATGTTCATTGATCACTGATAAGAAACTATATGTACAATGATTTGACCAATAGAAGCGATGCTGCGTAAAAATATACATAATATATGCTGTTTTATTCGTACTCTGTATAGACCGAAAATATAAAGGACCATACTTACCTTTGAGGTCACTTGAGATTAACACTGTTTATTGTGCCATATTTCTGCCATATAAATTATTTCTAGTGAATATTTTTTGTTGTTAAATAAAAAATAACGAATGTATTATACGTGTGTAGGGATGGGATCTATGACAGAAAGAGGAATGGAGCGCTGTAGACGATGACCGCAGATTAAATCAGAAAAACACCAACTAAAGTAGAAAAAAGAAAATCAATATGAATTTCTAAAGAGCGATTGAGTGTACGATATTTTTTGTCAGTCCGTTTTAAGCCAACACAAATAAGCTCGATGGTTTGCCCACGCGAGAACATGATGCAGAATGAAATATCAAAATGACGCGACGCTTTTCGTGAATGTCTTGCGCATGTGTGGATGAAAGTTCAATGAGGATCTGACATCTGTGGACTCACTGTTTGGTGTTTATGAATAATACGACCTTTATTATTTAATATATATTAAAGTTTATTTCGCAACATTTACTCATTTAATTATGGATTTCTTCTAGAAGGCACCGATGGTCAAAGAACAACAGAGAGAAAATGGCGAAATCTCAGGCAAGGCCAGTAGAGAGATTGAGAGGGACAAGCAAGCTTTGGAGAGAGAAGAAAATAAAATAATTTCGTTCTGTTTGAAATACGAACGACGGTTAAATTTGTTCGTACAAAAATATTAAAACGCGATTAAAAAAATGGGAGGGTGGAGGTAGGAAGGTTAAATTCTGGAGTTATAGATATTGTTTGATGCCAAATAAAAAATAAATAAAAAAAAAAATTGTCAATAAAATAGATTTTTTTCTGGGTAGGGACACCCTAATCACCTAGCGGTATGAAATATACTTTAAAATCTATTTTCATACCTACCAAATGTACATTAAAAAATTCATAAAAATCGGTCAAGCCGTTTCGGAGGAGTGCGACCACAAACACCGTGACACGAGATTTATATATTATATAAGATTTAGACACAGCTCGCACGCAGAGGAAATAATTATGTTATTTATCTGGTAGCAAATAAAGCTATACTTTTCGACCAAAGGTTTCGTGTCCTAAGGTGTCTTCTAAAGGGTGAATATCTACCACTACGTAAGTCGATTTTTTCTAATGTAAAACATGTGAATCAACTACTAATAAATTATATAACTAACACTCCGGTGTTTTTCAAGCTCGATTATTTGATAAAAAGCTCGTTATCTGCAACATTACATTACGACAATAATTAATTCCTGAATACGAACTTAACTCCCCCGTAATATTTAACGCTGATAGACACCCACCCAAAACTCGTATCTAATAATTTTGCTTTAGAATGAACCTACCTACCACCGTTCTCGGCGTAGGTAAATACTGTCATTAACTAGTCGATTATTTAAAATTATCTTCTAGTTCTTATGTTTCTCAGAAGACTTCTTACGCTTCATATATGGCTTATCTTTCTTTCTATGGTACCTTGAAAGAAGAGACTTATAATTATCTAAGTACAAATTAAGCTCATTTGTATTCAGAGGCTTTACAAGCAAAAATGCTAAGTTTCTTGTTGATACATGTGAATATACTGATGAGTAAAAACACAGTGTTTTACTTGAGTCTCAAAAAGAAATTAAAACTTTTTTATTAATTTATCAGCTAAAATCAGTAATTTTATTTTTATTTTTTTTATTTACTCTTTCCAGAGTTCTTTAAATTTGAATTCCATAAACGTGGATAATAATAGAAATGTGGTTAAGTTTTATACACCATTGCATCAATCAAAACAACAGCCGTCTATTGTCATCTCTCCTGAGATGATTCAGCGAGCAATACGCAACATGGCAGGAGGCAAATCTGCTGGTCACGATGGACTTGTCATAGAACATGTGAAGCATGCTGGGGGATACTTGACAACAATGCTCGCTTCTCTCTTCACTGCCATGGTTGGGCTTGGACACATTCCGAAAGAATTGACCAAAACCATTATAGTACCGATTCCAAAAAGTCGCCAATTAAACCTGACATCCTCCGTTAATTACAGGCCCATATCTCTTGCCACCATAATAGCAAGAATATTTGAAAAAGTGATTTTAAATTTAACGAAAGACAAGCTCATTACAGAGGATTCCCAAATGCGCTTCAAAGCTGGGTGCTCTACTGATACAGCCATATATAGCATGAAACTTGCAATAGAATATTACAAAGCCAGAAAAACATCGGTATATGCATGCTTCCTAGATCTAAGCAAAGCTTTTGACATGGTTTGTCATGATAAATTATGGAAAAAACTGACGGACCGACAAGTACCACCACAAATTGTAAATATATTGAGTATATGGTACAAGCAACAGGAAAACTTCGTCAGATGGAATGACAGCCTGTCAGAAGCAGCAACATTAAAGTGTGGCGTTAGGCAAGGAGGCTCAAGGTCCCCAGTGCTGTTCAACGTATATATGGACGAACTTAGTAAAATACTGAACAAAGCAAGAATCGGATGCCACGTTGCCGGAGTATGTATGAATAATATAAGTTATGCAGATGACATGGTCATACTAGCCCCATCAGTAAGGGCAATGAGAAAACTTCTGGTCATATGCCAAGCATACGTCGATAGTCATGGTTTGATGTACAATGCCAAAAAGTCATCATTGCTGGTGTTTAAAGCAAATACTGGTCCTACTGTCATTCCACCCATTCTCCTCGGCGGGGACAATGTCAAAATCTGCAGTGAAATAAAATATTTGAGGCATGTCGTCACTGATGACCTAAACGATAAAAATGACATAGAACGCCAAAGAAGAGTACTAAGCGTGCGAGCCAACATGCTCGCCAGGAGATTCAACAGGTGCAGTTCTCCGGTGAAGAAGCAAATATTCCAGAGCTACTGCATGAGCTTTTACACCGGCGAATTATGGACAAGATACTCACAAGGCGTTATGAACACACTTCGAGTACAATACAATAACGCATATAGGGCGCTATTCAGCCTACCTTGGAGATGCAGTGCCTCGCAGATGTTCGCAGAAGGAAGGGTACATGGGTTCGCCGCTTTGATGCGCCACAGAATAGCCAGGGTGAGACAGCGCTACCAAAGATCGGAGAACACTCTCGTCCAGGCCGTGGCCCAGTGGCAGGGCGCACCTCTTCACCAAACATGTAGAATTTATCTGAAGCCCCCGTAGTAAATATACGATAACTAAATATGTGTATATATATATGTCTTTTTTAAATCTTTTTTATATTCTTTAATTTTTTCTTTTTTATATAGTAAATCCATTTTATGTATTATTCTTTTATATGTAATGTATTCTTTTATATGGCTGGCAGAGTATTGCACCCACCGCTCTGTTCGGCTGAAATAAATAACTTATTATTATTATTATTATTAAACCAAATATGTATGAAACCGAACGCATTAAAGTGTCGCCAACATCGTTCACCCAATGCAAATCGCATCTACGCACGGCGACGTCCCACCTGTGTTTCATCCTACCATAGACATCCAAATTTAATAGACGAGAAGATACAGATGAGGGGGTAAAACCAAACTATGGGGGGCGAAGAGGGGAAAGATGACGTTTATTTAAAAATCAATTATTAAAAGCAAAATCTGCTTTTGAATGAATAGACCTTTTTACATGGGAGCGCGAATTGCTCGCCACGTTATTAACATATTTGCGAAGTTCATATGCGGCAAATTAAAATTCGCCCTTTTTCACAGAGGAATATTTTGTTGCCGTGTTTAGTTAAGACACTTTTACGAATGTTTCATAATTTACTTACCCCTGTAACCAGCGACGAGCTCACTGGAGAAACGCCCACATTCGCTATGTTCACATATATTAGGGTATAATGTATAGCAAAAGCTCTCATTTTTGTTCGCAAAAATGTACGATGTGGCTCGGCGCTGGTCAGGACAAGAATTATGACGTCACATTTTTTAGATTCAAGCGAGGCTCTCGTAAGCCCAGCCGGCTCCATGGAAGGGGAGGTGGAAATAATACGCTTTAATCACTTAGGGCAGGTTCAGATATATTCAAATGTCCATCCATCCTACGCACTAAAAGCATAACTTTCATTGGCTCCACCACTTTGATAGTCCGTGCAGTTTGGTCATAGCTTGGCGATAGTTAGCACGCCTCCATGCAATATGTCCTCTGGTTTCTATTATATCTAGCAACTATGGAATTGGGCGTAAAACAATTTGTGATTTTGGTACACAGTGGTGGCAAAAATAACACTTTTATTTTTGAGTCGGGAATCAAACCGAGTTGACTGACATGGAACCAATGACCAAATGTGTCCCATTACGGCAGAGGTCATTTTACCCTACTGACCCGACTCTAGTCACGCAAATATTGCAAAATGCAGATTCGGTTCACTTCGCAAAACATTTTAAATTGCTTTAACCAAACGCGACAACTTGCTATACGGCTCTATTCATTGTACCTGTACTATAAAAGGGTCATAATTACTTTTCCATTTTCATAGTTACACACAGTGTGGTAACTCTGAATCGTACAGACACGCAGGTAACTTGGATGTGAAACCTGTCAATAAAAATAGCAAGTTGTTAATCTTAAGTAGCATTCATTCGGAATTATTACTACATATCTGTGTTCTGTGGAGTTACCAGTAGCAAGGTAGATAATAATATAATAATAAGTCAAGTATTGCAATACACTTAATGGTGGCTAATAACTACAGGTGGTACAGGCAACACCGACTACCCACACCTGACCTGAAATTGATACCAGTATCAAAACAGAACGAATGGAAATGGGGGTTACGTTTATTGATTATTTTGCTCTTCTGAGATTTTTGTGAAATAGCGGAGGACGTACTACGAGAAATCGCGAACTTAAAAAATCTTTTTAGGAACTCAACTTTTTATACGCTTACAAAAAGAAACGGAAAATAGAAACTTATATATGACTTTCATACTTCTTTTTTTAAGGATGTAAAAAAATACTATTTTAGAAACTAGAAAAAATTACTTTTTAGATTTTTTTTTCAAATATATCTTAATATTAATTTTTAGCAATATTTTAATTTTATATATGAAAAAGTTGAAAAAAAGGCTTACCATGAACATTTCCGATTAAAAATTTTGTAACATGTTCATACAATGAAATAATATTAAAAAAATTTAAAATTGCTTTTAATTCCCAAAAAATACATTTTGAATGCATTGCTTGCACATCTTAAAACGTTTCTTACTGGTATATAGGTATGTTTAGCAAAACATGCACATGCTAAAAAAAATATTAAAATACATAAAATACATACAAAAAAAAAAAAAAATTTTAAAACTGAGTTTTGTGAAATGCTTTTAAAATTCAATCCATAAAATTCAATTAGAATATTGGTTAACCGTTTAACCCCACTAAAGATTAATGAAGTAAAACTTACAACATACAATTATTGTATAATTACTATTCTAACACTGACGAAAAATAAACGACAGAAGTAGTAAATATTTTGAATTGTAAATATGTATAAATATGAAATGATAGAATACCTAAATAATACTGAATGTTATTTATAATTTTCTTTTGTTTTTTGGAGGATAATGGACGATAATTTAGTACTTACACGTTTTTCACAACGAAAACACAACACATCAAATATATATATTTTCTCTCTCTGCAACAATTGGTTCAATGACACATTTGCGGTATTGGTTTCGGAACTATGATGTCTAAATAATAAATACGAATATGATTTTTTTTTTAAATAATCGGAGACGGTTTACATATATATAGTTCCCGTGAGCACTTAGGCCATAGACCCATTGGACTATCTCCCATTTAACCTCATTCCTTTGACAGTAACCCAGTCCCTTTTATAAAGTTCACCAGGATTGTCATTGGAAATGATGCTATATCTTCGGTTCGACAATGTGTCTTCCCAGGTCTCATTTCCCCTCTTCACTCCTCCTTGGTTCCCTGAAGGCCCCACGACGGAAGAGGGCTTCATCTCTCCTCTCCACTCCTTAGTTCCCCGAAGGCTCCACGACGGAGAGTCCACCTCCCCTTGGTTCCCTAAAGGCCCCACAAGGGAAGAGTCCACTCCACCTCGGTTCTCTGAGGGCCCCAGGAAGAAAGAGAACTTCATCTCTCCTCCTTGGTTTCTTATAGGCTCCACAGAGGAAGAGTTCACCAAGATGATCTCATTTCTCCTCTTCACTCCTACATGGTTCCTCGAAGGCCCCACATGGAAAGAGGACATCATCTCTCCACTTCACTCCTCCTTGGTTCCACAAAGGCCCCACGCTGGAAGGGTGCCCTTCCCCTTGGTTCCTTGAAGGCCCCACAAGCGAAGAGTTCATGGAGGTGGCCTCAGCTCACCTCTCCACGGTCTCTCCCCTTGGTTCCTCCTACGGCCCCAGGAAGGAAATCCACAAAGGCCCCTGTCCAATCTTTTTTGTCCCACGAGTTACCAGGAAAATAGAAGGTCCACTCCAGCAGAGCCCTGAGTGCTGGAGTGATGTCTAAATACTCCGAGATGCGACCTTGTTTCTCGGAGGCACCGTTCGTGACGCTGTTCCCCAGGACATTCAGCCTGAGCACGGTAGCTCACACCTTGGCTTGGGATGGCAATTGCAGGTTTGTGTTTCCACTCCTTGAGCGATGGGATCGCCACACTCCCTACGTTGTACTATGATGTTTAATTAAGTACTCGGTTTTTTGAAGTATTGCTTTATTATCCAGGGAATATAATTTTTTTAATTTTCATTACCAAATAACGTATTTTTTCAAAACCGTGATTTAATGAACTTTTACAATCAACGTATCTATTACATTCATCAAAAATTTGGTTTAACTAGTTGTGACAAAGTTTCCCTATTGTACATGTACCCCCGATACGCATTATAGTATCTATGCATCTTTACCATAACTCTAGTAGACAGCTTGTCGTCTTGGCTTGCCAGAGTTGAGACAGATACCGAAACACCACCTGTGTTCGTGGCGTAGAACTATAATATAGGTAATTAATTAATAGCTGTAGGCACTCGTGAATTACGTTGGATTCGTCTAAACGTCTGTTTCGTTTCTAGGTTTTAATTATAAGTCATAACTAACTTCTGTGGCGACTTTTAGAATAGTTCATTAAAATTGTGTTGTGTGAATTGAGTTATCGATATTAAAAGTTTTCATATAACTGAAATAATCAGATTCCAATTTGAGAGGCGGGTGTCGGTACGGCCGCCCCGGAAACCATTTATTGGATAACTAACACCTCTGGTGTAGGTCACCGTGCGTGGTTCGCTACGTTTGGTAACTGAGCAGTGGTGCCTGGGTTCATGGGAGTAAGGTGTGTCTAGGTGTTGACGGCGGATGCGTCTGCGCATCTTCAGCGTGGCGGGTAGACGAAAGATTTTGACCTCTCCAGACGAAACTTCTCACTCCTAGATCCATTGACCCCTGAGTTCTACCCATCCCTTATACATTTTTCTTCCCAGAACTTCCTCTCATTTTCTGTCCTTAAAAAAATCTTCCACACATAGCCCCCTTAGAGGACTTACAATCGGATGGAAATTATTTTCTTCATGGCCTCCTGTGCGGTCTAATTTAAAAAAAACACACACACACAAATATGTCTGCCGACGTTAACCTAAAATGTTGCCTTAAGAGCGTTTAACCAGCCAGCGGACGAAAATCCACATTTCGTCGAAAGTTGTTCTTCCGATCGTGCAGGGCGGTTACAATGAGAAAGATTAATTGTTCTCCGTACCAGCTTTTTAAAATTATAACTCAATATCGAATTTATTTCAATCCAAATTAGCTTTAATTTATACCTTCATCCAAAAATGCTGAAAGGCGTGATGATAAAACTATTAAAATAGTGTACTTTTTGTAGTTATTTTTTGATTATAAGTATTTATCATTTTTCAATAATGTCTAAATTTAATAAGAATGTGTTATGAAAATAATTTAATGTTCAAAATTACCCCAGAGTTATTTAATTCAATTAAATAACTCTGGGGTAATTTTGAACATTAAATTATTTTCATAACAAATGTTAAAAAAATCTGAAATATATTAGTTTGTAAGTGCGCAAATAAATACACAATTGGACCAATTTTCGTCAAGAAACACATGTACGTACATATTTTTTAATGATTTTATTGAAACTAAAATTAAAATTCTAATACATAACTCTGCTAGATAATGTATTGATTTATTTTACTGCATGATTACATGAAATGGGTGTGGTATAATACAAAAACTTTTTTGAAAATTTAACAAATCTGCGAACGACCTATGGAATAACCTTATTATACCAAAAATTAAAAAAAATTCTAAAAATTTATTACATACGAATGCTAGATAAAAGAACAATCTTTCGAAATCCATTTATAATTTTTTGTGGAAAAGAGTCAATACGTCTAAAAACTTTTTTGAAAATGACGTATTTCCGGCTTTCTCTGGTAATGCCCTCTTAACTAGTATGTATGTTCATATTCGTGTTCCGATTTCGATAATAAACAAAAAGGAGAAACATTAAAACTATATACATCATCATTATCATTATTATCATTACATAGTATAAAATGAAGTCGCTCAAAATGTATGTGCGCGTTTATCTTTTAAACTACGCAACGGATTTTCATACGGTTTTCACCACTAGATAGAGTGATTGAAGAGGAATGTTTAAATGTATAATACATGTAAATTATATTAGAGAAAAGCCGAGAAATTAAAAAAAATATATATTTGTGTGCGATTTAAAACGGCTGGCGGGCCGTACTATAGTCACTTTTGAAATTCGTTTTACGAAAGAAATTGGAAAATAGATGTCCTAGAGTAAGTAGGTATTTGATTTTCCCTTTTTGAAATATCCAGTGTTGCATTGCAAGCATTGTATAATTAGTGGCAAGTTAATTAGTTGAAATGTATAAGACATGCTTATTATAGTAGAGAAAAGCCGATAAATTCAAATATTCAATTCAGGCATCGGGCAGCGGGCAGCGGGCGGCTGGCAAGGGTGTGGTGTGGATTTTATAAAGATTGGGTAATGCCGTTGTGTTTCGTTAGCCACAGCAACGTGTGGTCGAGTCTGCTAGTATCATATATAATCCTTTTTAGAAATGTTTGCCATGGAATTTAAACCTTTAAGCTTTAAAAAAAATGGGACAAAATCAGATTTGCTTGCGCTAAAAAAACAAATAATGACACTTCAGATTTTACTTTTATTTCATAAATGTAGCCTCTCGGTCGATTTACAATATAATTTTCTGTTTTCTGAAAAAAATATGTAATGAATCAGATACTTGAGTCGGGCCATGTGAAGAGTCGGAATAATATAAGGAGACGATGTATGAATGTGAACGAGGCAAGGAGTGTGTGCCAAGATCGAGTTGTTTGGCGGTCTGTCCTCTCTGCCTACCCCTGCGGGGAAACGGCGTGATGGTTAGTTAGTTTGTTAGTTATATGCGATAAGTTCATTAAAAAAACAATAATATGTTGCCCTCAATATAAAAATCCACTCAGCTGCTACCGTTTTGAAGTGCCCATTAAGTTTAGTAATAGTACCAACAGAAGCACCCCGCGACCAATCAAAATTATTGCTGCTCTTCAGTTCTTCAGCTCTTCACATGGACAAGTTTTATCGAAGATTTGAAGGTAAATGCATTAGTCTTATGTCTCGTGTTCTATTCTCATATGCGTGGGAAAACCACTTGACTCTGAAAAGACCTGAAGAGGTACTTTGATATTATATTTTGGGAAGAGTCCTTCACTGCTATTAATTTTCAGATATTCATTTAATGGAGTATGAAGGTACTGAGTACTGATACTTCATGAAATAGGTACTCGCAGTCCCATCAAAACATAGGATAATGTGCGCAGTAAAGATGACAGTCGGAGAGTGGTAGATACTCTCAACATTGTCCTCATCAAGAGCGTTTAACCAGCCAGCGGACGAAAATCCACATTTCGTCGAAAGTTGTTCTTCCGATCGTGCAGGGCGGTTACAATGAGAAAGATTAATTATTCTCCGTACCAGCTTTTTTAAATTATAACTCAATATCGAATTTATTTCAATCCAAATTAGCTTTAATTTATACCTTCATCCAAAAATGCTGAAAGGCGTGATGATAAAACTATTAAAATAGTGTACTTTTTGTAGTTATTTATTGATTATAAGTATTTATCATTTTTCAATAATGTCTAAATTTAATAAGAATGTTAAAAAAAATCTGTAATATATTAGTTTGTAAGTGCGCAAATAAATACACAAATGGACCAATTTTCGTCAAGAAACACATGTACGTACATATTTTTTAATGATTTTATTGAAACTAAAATTAAAATTCTAAAAGATACGTTTGCTAGATAATGTATTGATTTATTTTACTGCTTGATTATATTATTTGAAATGGGTGTGGTATAATACAAAAACTTTTTTGAAAATTTAACAAATCTGCCAACGACCTATGGAATAACCTTATTATACTAAAAATTTAAAAAAATTCTCAAAATTTATTACATACGAATGCTAGATAAAAGAACAATCTTTCGAAATCCATTTATAATTTTTTGTGGAAAAGAGTCAATACGTCTAAAATCTTTTTTGAAAATGACGTATTTCCGGTTTTCTCTGGTAATGCCCTCTTAAAGACCATCATAATTCAGTAGTCGACATGTAAAATGTACTGGATTTTTTCGGAAATCTGTAGACGTCACGAAAAACTATTTTGAGCACTTTTAATATAAAGTGAGTGTAATAATTATAGGTTATTTTTTTATATTTAGCGAAAAATATAAATAACTTCTTTATTTTCAATAATCGCTAACTCACATTTTTTTACATTCCACATAAGAGTGCAGAGGAAAATAATTTCCCTCAGGGCCTATGTCATCTGACATGCTGTGTGGAGGGTCTTTTTGAGGAGAGGAAGGAGTGAACATTGGTCTTGAAGAGACCCATATTGTAGGAAGGAGGAACACAAGAGGGCGGCAAATCGTTCCACAGCCGAGCTGTTGAACTCAAGAACGAGTCGAAGAAGCGACCCGTTCTCAAGTGACGTCAACTTTGTGGCTATTTTAATTAAGTTGAAATGAGTTTTTTTTTCATTTAATTTATTTATTTTCAATTTACTTCGTGCACTTTCTGTGAATGCGTCAGAACCGGCAGAAATTTCCATGGCGCGTTTTGCAGGTCAACGGCTCAATTCAGAATCGAAACGTTGCTTGAAATGGCTTTAACCGTGTTTGCTGATCGAATCTGAAGAGCCAGGGACATTCCTATCTTCTCCTTCCCCATATCTTTCCCTACCACCGTACTACCTCGACAACGCACCCCAATAGTGAACATGGAGTAAACATGGGTCTTGAAGAGACAGTCACCGGATACATGGGTCTTGGAGAGATTGATCCATGTTCCGGCTGACTGTCGTATTGTAGGAGGGAGGAAACACAGATGCCGTCAAATCATTCCACAGCCGAGCTGTTGAACTCAAGAAACGATCCGTTATCATGTGACATGTGTCAACCATGTACAAATATTGGTCGCCTGTTTGGCGTGTTTCCCGTATTTGCACCGGTGCTGAATGGAATAAAAACACTAATTTCTTGGCGCATCTTCCATTGAAATACCAGTAAAACAAGGTTAGCATTCCCACCTGACGCTTGTGCTCTTAAGATTACTATCGGTTTGTTAAGATAGGTAAATCTATCAAATGGACCGCCTGTTTCTGCGCAGTCAAGGATTTTTGGGTTTTAGACTAGAGTTGGCTGCCAAATAATACAACAATGGGACGCAATTGCGATTGGTGCAGGGTCAGCAATTGTGTAAGTAAGTACTTGGTACTATTAAAATATCTGCGTTTAGCAATAAATTACTCGATTAAATCTTTTCTTCTTTTCCTTGAAGTGGCGTGTAAATTTTCATGCTTCCTATACAAAATAAATATTGTGTATAGGACAATCGAAGAAACATACATCCTTTACTCATATTCCAAAGTACCACAGAGTCCTCCCGCAGAATCGTGCCTTTTCATTTCACACCCATCTACACTATTCTCCGTTGCAAATTGTAAATAAGAAGTATTGCATATAGCTGTTAGCTGCGACATGCATAGATGCAGTTGTCAACAGAGGAGTTCACGCCATGTCAAAAACCTTTAAGACTTGCGTGCAAATTATTGTGCAATGCCCCACACTTATACCTATACATAAACAATCTACACCGTGATAATCAGTGCTTTAAATATTATTACCACGCACAAAGGGGAACGAACTGTCCCAACTATAGCGTATATTTCTCCTAAAAATGTGGCAGTAACTTTTCAAGAATGGGCTACAATCAAATTTGAATGTTCGTGTCTTTGAGATGACAGTTACCAATTTGTCTGAAAAAAAACGGAAGTGGGACGATCTTCTCAATTCAGAAAACAATTGATTCAAGTTGGACTCATCATCATCATCATCATCTTCTTCCCCTTATCCTATTCATGCCACCTTCTATATGGAAAAATAATTAGTTGAAGAAAATACTGTTAATTCTAAAATTTGAAATATGAGACTGACAATTATGACTGTTTGACAGAAGGTGGCAATAGCGAAATTGGTTAACGCGCAAGTCCCGGTTAGACGAGAGTTCTGGGTTGGAGTCCCAGTTGCGACCATTGTCTTTTTTCTGTTTGTCTGTGTCTTGTTCTCTTTCATATTTTCGTTTAGATTATTATTGATATCTTCTTCTTCAAAAATATATTTTTAATAAATTCTAATTTTTCAACTAATCTTTGTAAGTAGGTAGGTATCTGTTTTCACTTTTTTTTTTTTACATGAATACCGCACAAGAGTCCCAACTGCTCCCGTCTGGAGCCAGTGAGACTATGGCATCCCCAATTGGGGTATGTTGTGTGGCTGAAGGTAGTGGGGAGGGGAAGGAGGTGGGGAGGAGGAAGGTTGGGAAGTACCTGGCTATTCAGATCTGGTCACCAAACACAGCTAAAGCCATTTTCAAGCAACGTTTCAATTCTGAATGGTGGTCTTGAACACCAGGGCGATACTTATAGTATCTTCCACTCTGGAACATGCCGCAAATATACTATGTATTATTTTAAATGAATTAATTGTGAAATAACACAAATTAATCAAATAAATTTTTTTTGCGGATGCCGGGTTCGAACCCGCGACCTCCGGATTGTGAGTCAAGAGTCTTATCCACTGGACTACGGAGATCGTCAAAAAAAAGTCAAACTGTGAAAAAAAAAATGTCAGTAAAACCTAAAAATCTTATGGAAATGTTTAAGAACCGCTTTTGTTTTTTAACCGAGCCCTCATTTGGTCGCCTGCTATGTTTGTAGAGAAATGCATAGAAGCATTTTATTAATTTAGTTTTCGGTAACATTTTTGGTTTTTTTAAATTATTTTTGAAAACAGTAATAATAATAATAATAAATTTGGATAACTTATATAGCGCTGTTTTTGCGAAAAATCGCCTCAAGAGCGCCTCAAGAGTAGTGGTAGTAAAGCTTGTAAAAAGCAAGTTAAGGCTTTCTTAAACTTGTAAATTAGGTACTAAATTCCTCTATGGTTACTACAATTTAATCATTGTAATGAGATAAGTTTTTCACAAAGCACTAACACAAATACATTTAATTCAATACATTTTGTTTTTTTTTGTTTGTTTATTGAAAGCACACCGGTCGCTAGAGCCACGCGTTATCAAGCACCGTCGCACTATAAAACAATATAATTTATAAAGAAACATAATTTTTTTATGCTAGTTACGACAAATTTCTTCCTTAAATTCAGATCTATTTTAATATGTTCGATTGCGCGTAAGCTTATAATAATACAAGCAAAAAATTTTTTTTAAAAGTGTACTTTAATTATTGTAACTAGAGGTCGCCCAATGGTCAAAATTCGATCATAATTAATTTAAATTATATAGTGTGTGTAATGTTTTTTTAAGCATAATTTAAAAAAAAATATTAGCATTCTGCACTCCTTCTCTATATAAACTATGTGTGCGAAATTTCATAATCCTCCGTCCGCGCAATTTTCGTAAAAAGGGGTACGAAATTTTTGCTTCGCGTATTAATAAATATGCTAATATAACAGTACTAGGTGGTTCCCGGCATGCGTTGAATGCCATATTCAAAGAAATACATTGTTTCTCCCTGAATCACCTTTCCCGTGCGTCCCCGTTCCCCTTCCCTCGTCTCCTTCATAGCTAGCTTTATAAATTATAACCTACTTGCTTTTCTCGTGGCTTCGCTCGCATGGTATTAGGGGGATTCCCACTCCGCCTCCTCCACCTTATACAACTCATAATCCTGTACAAATCACAAGTGCGCCTCACGGTTGAATTTGGCATCCACCTCTGGTCTGGAGCTCCAAAATACCTGAAAAATACCATCGACTCTCCGTTTGATAGACTCTCCCATCTTAACAGACGGATTGCAATTTTTAGAGCACAGGCGTCAGGTGGGAATGCTATCCTTGTTCTACCGGTATCACAATGGAAGATGCTCCGAGGAACTAGCGTCATTGATCTCTTCGGCACCGGTGCATAGTCGGGAAACACGCCAAACGCGTGCCCAACATTTGTACACGGTTGACATTTGTCACATAAGAACCGATCGCTTCTTCGATTCGTTCTTGTGTTCAACAGCTCGGCTGTGGAATGGTTTGCCGGCCTCTATGTTTCCTCCTTCCTACAACATGGGTATCTTCAAGATCAACGTTCATTCCTTCCTTTCCTCAAAAAGACCCTCCACACAGCATCTCAGATGACATAGGCCCTTAGGGAAATCATTTTTCTCAGGGCCTCCTGTGTGGAGTTAAATGTAAAAAAAAGCAATGAGTTAAAATAGGCGATACTTCGGCCAAGTCGTTACGGGAACTATGTGTAAACCGTCTCCGCTCAATAATAAATAATATAAATACACTGTTCGTATTATTTAGGTACACACCCATTTGTCGCTCCTCACCATGTTATAAGATATTGTAATCTTATTTTATTTTTTTTATTATAGCGAATATATAAAAATTTTTACATACAAAATATAATAATGAAAGTAAAATATTGTATTTCTTAGTCCTCTTCACTAGGGGGTCCTGTGCCGAGGCGGACTAAAGTTATTTAATTATAGTTCATTTGTCTTCTATGTCGTTTTTAGCGTCTTCGCTAGGGTTTTCTCATTGACCTCTTTAAGCCATATTTTTATTCTTGATTTGTATTCAATTGGATTTTTTATTAGTTTTATGTCTTGGGGAAGTATGTTATGAAGTTTTGTTGCAAAGTATGTATAGTTTCTTTGTCCAAATGTGGTTTTATAACTTGGAATATTTTGTTATATCATTTTTATTCGATCTAGTGTTATGCATTCACGGTCTAATAGAGGATTCATTATTTTTGAAGAGCTTCAATAATATATTTTTGGCATATATTTGCTGTACATTTGGTACGTCAAAGTTATTGAAAATTTCAATTGAAGACGTTCTAATTGGTACTTTCAATATAGTCTTTATGATTCCTTTTTGAATCGTATTCAGGTTGTGTAGGTACGTATGTTTACTACTCTTTAGCAATGTTTGACCATTCGACGAAGAACTTCCAAATATGTTATTTTATCAGTCCATGGTATTTTGAGGACGCGCCTTTATTATAATATATTAGGTCCTTACATATGAAATTGGCGTTTTGTATGGGAGGAACATAAAGTCGATTTTTTTTTTAATATAATTTATTTATTTAATCAAAGTATGTACCATTGCTATCTATGCACTTTCGCCATCTCATAGGTAATTCATCGATCCCTTTACTAAAAAAACCATTCGGACGGGAATCAATAAAATCTTTGAATGCAGTTTAGGAGTTGAATTTTTTCCCTTGCAAGAAGTTATCCAAATTACGAAAAAATGGTAATCTGTTGGGGCAAGGTCCGGAGAGTACGGTGGATGTCTTAGAAATTCCAATTGAAGCTCCTCTAATTAGCCGTCTGTTGTGCAGTGTGTGGTCTAGCGTTCTAACGCGCGTTTGTTGATTTGCTTCACTCAATTCGTGAGGTACCCACCTTTCAAGCTTTTTCACCTTCCCAATTTGCTTCAAGTGGATTAAAACAGTTTTATCACTAACACCGCAGCCTGCAGCTAACTCGGAAGTGGTTTGCGATGGATCCGCTTCCACAATAGCCTTCAATTCTTCACTATCAACTTTGGTCTCCGGCCGTCACGGGGCTTGTTCTGCAGGTCGAAATTTCCAGAACGAAAACGTTGGAACCAAAAACGCACTGTGTTTTCTTTTTGCGGCACCCTCGCTATACACATCATTAATCCTTTGAGCCGTTTCCGCAGCACTGGTGCCACGGTGTAACTCGTACTCGTAAATAACGTGTAATTTCAAGTTTTCCATTTTGTAAACTAAGTGACGCAAAGAAAAAAAACAATTAAGGAAAAACAAATGAATTATAATTTTCGAAACACAAATACATGAGTATATAGCTGTATAAATTTGGAATTCCTAGCCAAAGAGAAGATATTTGAGATCAAAGTTGCCAGTACGGCAAAACGCCAATTTCATATGTAAGGACCTAATACCTGCATTTCAAAAACTACGAAAAGATACATAGTTAGTCAATTCAAAAGCTTGTTTATTTCGTTTAGTGTTTTTTTAGCCTTAAATGTATGAATCATCACTCATCACTTTACAAAGGAGACCGTTACGGACACCAACCAGTGAACTCCGACCTTCGGAACCGCGCGAGCCGCCACAGATGTCCAATTAAGAAGCGTTTATTGCAAATTGCACGTCATTAACATATTCGTCGATTATTTATAATAACGCACCTAACCGTCTCGGGTGACCTTTCAAATACACGTCATATTGCACGTCAAATCTGTTAGGCGTGACGACATCTGCCGGATTTCGCATACCTATTGCAGGGAAGCGCTGCAATTTTTTTCTAATTAAACCTGCTACCTGAATTCATAAGTCTTTTAAATGGCCGATAATTGTCCGACAAGAAATACATCTGTCGCCTAGAACACCTTTATTCGCCAGCTGGTCAAGGAGTGGAAGAAGGCAGAAGGGGAAGGCAGGTACTTAGGTAACTACTTGGTACATGTTTCATAACGATACTCGGTAAGTTGCGGAACTTATAGATTGCAGGCTTGCAAGGGCTCAGGTTTGTAACAAGTTTAATTGTCGCGGTCTCCTATCATTTGAGAAAGATGAGGGAATTACTACTCCCATTAGTCTGCCGTGTCATGGTCTCCAGAGGGTCTTCAAGGGACATTCCTTAATCGTCTTCAAATCGTTATTGGAAAACTATTTTTATTCTGCAAATATTTCAATGAAAGATGCTCCGAAGGACTATCGGTAACATACCATCTGCATTTGGGTATCTGGGTACCTGTGGAAGACACGCCTAAGAAATAATACGAATATTATTACCGAACTCGATCTTGTGCTTTCTTGCGAACGATGTTTATTATTTGATGACTTTTTGACTTTTATCTCTCCTACATACGTGGGTCTCTTCAAAACCCGATTTCTCCCCTTTCCGTTGTCGACCTAGGTAGCCAAAATCTTTGAAATTGCAATCCTCAGTGTTTCAGCCCAAAAATCAAATTTATGGTAATGATTTTTTTGTAAGTATTCCTAAAAAATAAACGTAGCCTTGTAATCATAACACACGTGGAGTAGGTATCTCACTAACTCCTCATGTTCATATCCCATGGTAAGACGGTAACACCCGTTTTGTTTTGCATCTGGCATATCGAAGGTTAAAAAGATCCTCCGCATGATATCTACAATCTACGTACATGCCACAGACTTCATTATGTTTTGGAGTTGATTTTTTCATTTTGTACGTAGATACTTACCGTATTTTTTTTTTATTTTTTTTTTATTGAAACATATAATAAGGTTACAATTTTACAACATAATATAAACATCAATATTTCAATCACTCTCCTAATAAAGCAGCTGCTTGTGTGTAGGAGAGGACAACAAAAAAATGACATTTGTTTAAATTAAAACAAAAAATATTAGTGATTTTATGAGAAAATACTGATAAAAGTAATAAAAATATAGGTTGGTTAATAAATGATTCAAAGAATTCATAAGGCAAAAAAATATTTCTAAACAATAAATAAAGTTATGAGGTGGTACTAGAGTATTTTAATTTTATTTTATTTTATATTTTTCGTAGTTTTCTCCCGATCGAATATCAAGGGGTAATTTATTAAATAATTTTATACCCCTGAATATATAGTGATGCTGTGCTCTTGTGGTTCGTACTAGTGGCACGGTTAGTCCTCCAACAGATATTATTCTTTTGCTAATATTTAATTGTGGTAAATTATTTTTACTAAAGAAATCTTAATGTGTTTGTAGTAGTCCAATTTTGTCATACATTTTTGTAAGTGGGGGAACCGGGAAATCTTGAAAAACATTTATAGTTGGGTAGTAATAGGGCTTTTTTGAGATGATTTTTATTAATATTTTTTTAATTGTTTCCAATGGGAGTAGGGTTGATTTATATGCACCCCTCCCCCCCCCCCCCCCCAAGCCACGATTCCATATTGTAGTGCGCAAGTCTAAAAAATATATAGATCAGTTTTCTCATTTTGTCTACTGTGGAATTTATTTGACTTTTCCATTTGATGTTATTATTGATAATTATTCCAAGAAATTTTATTTCTTCTTTACTACCAATGTATATACAGGGTGCCATTCTAAGAAAGCAATTTCTATCGGGAATTTTTATGTTTAGATTTATATTTAAGATATTCCCTGTTAGGCAATAAGTTTTCGTCAAACCATCGTTTTACGATATTTATTACATTATCAGCTGATACTTCAACCTTATTCCAAGAATTTCCTTCAATAGTTATCACTGTATCATCTGCGTAAGATATAATGTTTCCAATGATTGGGAGTTCAAAAAGTTCAATTACATATAATATGAATAGTAAAGGTCCTAAAAGAGTTCCTTGTGGAATTCCAAATTCTTTATTTTCTATTTCACTTAGTTCGTTGTTTACTTTTTTTTACCTGTTAAGTTCTTTGATAGAGATAGCTTTTTAACAGTGATTTAGATTTGCCAGTTATTCCTATATTATTTAGTTTATTAATTAATTTTGAATGTGAGACACTATCAAAAGCTTTACGAAGGTCAATGAATATACTTAAGCATTTTTTGCCTCTATCTAATGTTTTGTAAATAAGCTTAGTTAATTTAATATTTATGGTATATCCCTATAATCGTCGCAATACATTCGATTACATAACTCACATCTGGGTTACCACCGGTTACTTGGGAACAGAAGTTCACCACTCACAAGGGAATTACGTTCAAGTGGGAACACGAAATCGGGGCTTAGATTGGATTATATATTACACACTACAGTTAAAATAACCATTAATTAATCAATGTGTCTGATAAAAACCTGGTAGCTGACCATCTGAAATATAACGCATTAAAAGCTGTGTATCTCGGTAGCATCGGAAAAGATCTCGAGATGGAAATAAAACCGGTTTGGAGATTATTCTTTGCCTTTATCGCTTAATAGAGTATTTTTATAGAGGCTCTAATGCTACCGTTTTAATCGATGTTGAATGAGATAAAATTTAATTTAGTTACATCTGATGCCACAAATGTTACTACTTGTCGGTTTTCAAAAGATGATCATAGCGATAGGAGTGGAAAATAGTATCTAGGTACTGACTAAATATTCAGGTAGATAATTGCTGGTGTCAAGGTATATTCTCTTATATCTACAGTCGAACGCATTTTATGGTCAAATGTGAATAATAATTATGCATATTATATGAACACCTAGGCTAGTGTATCGCTTGTAATCAGTGAGGTGGTTGGTAGCCAAGTGGGTAGGACGCTCGCTTGGCAATCATAGTATTCAAATACCATAGGTGTTTACTTATTACATTTTGATTGGATCTAATTAATCGAACGTGAATAAATAATTTATGTAATTTAACGTGCTTTTGAGTATAAGTTTTCTTTGGCCCCTGAGGCCTCGGTCTTAAAATATTTCCGCTTTTCAATAAAATCCAATAAACGGAATATTTCTGAACACATCCGAAAACTAAAAACTGTTTTTGAAAGGTGATGAAATTTGCTTGCCAATGTTATAATTCTAAAAAAACATATACTTTTTGAAACATAAAATTTTTGAAAGCAAACATAAAAATAGGTCACCTTACAACTAAAATTACTTATAACGAAAAAAAAACACACATATTTTTAACTTAATTTTCTGTCGTCTCATGAAAAAATAATTAATAAAAAATTCCCAAATTTTCATAATTTTTTTTCAAATTGTTGTCGGAAAATATGGTTTCATAAAAGTGTACATTTTGAATATTTTGTGGTTAACTTTTAGATATTAATATAAAGCATGGTGTTTGCTCTTTCTAACACCGTTTAGATAATATTTCTAGCCATGATACTAAGGGAGACAACGATTTCAATGATACCTATATGAGTTTTTCCGAAAAGCGAACAAATTAGCTTGAAGGGTTAGAATATTTGCCACGATCAGACCCTAAAATAATAGAATCTTTACAATAAAGCTAAATACTCATATAGGTACAACACTTCATGTCCAAGCTCCTTAGGTACCGTAAAGCAAAACCAATCTTAACTGATGACTAAATAAAATACCCTAGGAGAGGATTTGGCATACCAATAAAACATTCTGTCCAAACGATTATACAAAAATGGCGGCCGAGATTAATCAATATTATTTATTACCTACTTATCATATAAACTAAATAATTACCATGGAAACCGCCGCCATTTTTGTATAACCTTTTGGAAAGAATGTTTTTATTTATTTTTTATTTTTTAATTTTATTTTAGTAATTTGTACATTTAAGTTTACAAAATTTCTAATTAATTATAATATTTCATATTGCAAACTAAATTTTATGTAATTTTATGGAGCTCCTACAATACGTCTTGAACTTTCCAATTGGTGTGGACTTCAAAGTCTCTGGTAGCTTGTTATACAACTTCATCCCCTTGTACAGCAAACTGTTATGCGTATTCGCCTTATCCTTTTTTTGAAGCCTGATTTCTTTGCATGTTCTTGTGTTATGTCTGTGAATGTCCTTGTTGAATACAATTTTATTTGAAAAGTATTTTGGTAAAATGTTGTTAATTATTTTATGTATAAATATCATCGTATTCAAGGTTAGCATCTGTTTCACGGTTAGCCAATTCAGTTCCTTTAACATTTTGTTTACTTTTGAAAATCTATTCCGCCGTAATATTATTCTCATTGCCCTGTTTTGGAGAATTTGAAACTTATTTTGTTCTCGTTCGTTACATAGGAAAAGGATAGTTGAGCAATAGATAAAATGTGGAGCAATAATCGAATTGTAGATAGTGATTGCAGTTTTACTAGATAGTTTTGGCCGAATTCTTCCCAAAAAAGATATTTTTTTCCCTATTTTCTTTTGTGTATATTCAGCATGCTTGTTGAATGTTAGTTTGGAGTCTAATATAACTCCTAAATATTTCATTTCAGTAACATTTTCAATAATTTCACCATCAATTTTAATTTTGCTTTCACTGGATGTCTTCTTGTATCCGATCATCATTCATTTTGTTTTTTGGTTGTATTTTATTTAGCTTATTAATTTTTAGCCATCTTGATACATTGTTTAGCTCATTATTTAAAATTTGTATTAGTTCTTCATGTTCGGTATGTATTTGGATCAGTATGCCAATTCCTTCTCTTAGTTATTTTATTTAGTCATCGCTCTAAATGTGAGATCTGTCGCCAAGCAGCTTGAATGTCTTTTTGCTTTCAGATCGTTTAGATCAAGACGTTTTTCCGATTCGCAATGTTTATTCTCCACCGTGAGCTAAAGAGCTTTCAAAAATCTAAACATTGTCAGAAAATAATATGAGACGCTATATTTTTTTGTTATTATATTATTTGCTATTGTTTATTTATATATATATAAGAAACAAAAAATATTTAAATTTTTTTTTTTCAGTGATTTTTCGGTAATAACAACTTTTACGTTTAATCACGTTAAAATATACTGATTAAGGCGCGGTATAGGTACCCGCTCAAAAAGAAGAAGATGGAGAGATATGTAAATACGAATGTTAGAGAGAGAGAGCGCGCTAATATTTACAACGATAAAATTTAAGCGAAAATAGTATAAATGTTTAATAAAACACGACTCGTTAAAAATAGAGCAAAATCTTGCGGGGAACATAGCATTACAGAAACACTGTGAATTTTTTCATATTTATATAACTTCTAAAATAAGTGAAAAAACGTGTTTATAATTTTCGGAGCACACTTTGTAATTTTTTTCTATCGAGAGAATTTCATACAAATTGCGTTTCGGCGGGGAACATGTCTAGATATTATCTTCAAAAATAACATATGTTTTTGAGTTTTGAAACTTAAAAGTGTTTAAGAAAAACATCTAATAAATCGGTAGAAATGCAGGATGCCGCGGCTTAAGAGTTGTTCTTTTTACCAGAATGATGTCATTTTATTCTATAGTGTAAGAGAAATAATTCAAAATTAGTATATTATTCATGATCAAAGCAACGGAATTGAAGCAAGTTCGATAAAGAACTTATTGTAAGAAACATTTAGGTATTAATAATTTTCCAATACTAGAAACCCAATCAAACCTTAATAATAGCATTCGTATTATACATCGGGACTTGCTCTGTATACAACAGATCTGGTATCATTTAACCCGCAGCACTCGATCCGAGATTGGTGCTCATAATAATTCGTGCTGCTGCATTGTGCTGCTTTGGAAAAGGGAGACTAGTCCACATTGGTCAACTTTACAAAAGAACTAATGCAAACGTATATCGATCACGGAAATTTTAATGCTGTATCTTTGCAAAATCTTATGGCGCCATTTTTATAAAACACGAAAAGTGGTATGTTTTCTTTCAATTAAAATGTTAATTGTTCAGAGGAGCGAAAGTTTTTATTTAAAAAAAAAATCAAATCTCCTGTTTTTCTAGAATTATTATTATGAAGCATTGAATATATCTTTCAGAATACTTAACATTTTTTGTAAATTTCCATAATAACATAATTAAATTTATTTTTGATTTTTCAGAAAAATTGAAATGTGCGTTGTAAAAGATGCACTTATTTTTCTAGAAATATTTCAACAACGTAGATCGAAAGAAAAAAAATACGAGAAAAATGGCACATTTTCAAAATTCGAAATTTTTATCGACTTTTCCCGTTTTCCCATAATGGGGAACAAAGCATGACTTAATTAATCTCTTAACTGTTTCATCAACAAAAATTTTATTTTTATTTTTATTTAAATCTTCAGAAGAAATGTTCGTACGATGGGTTACCATTATAAACGAAAGATATTGCTTGTGATGGAGGACTCAGCCAGCAGAGACAATTAACGCACGACGTCTGCGTGGGAAGTAGACAAATATATCACCTCAGCTATTAACCGGTTACAAAGCCACTAATTCACATCGCAAATGGCGTCAAGTAGCATAGAGTCCATAACACAGGGATGATTTAAGTTCTATGTTTTCCATGTCCATATATAAAAATAAAATTAAAATTAACAGGTGCAACTCGAACTATCTCTAAGTGCATGTAAATTTAATGTGGATTATCACTGTATGTCAGAGATGCTAATATCTCGGAACATAAGTTTTCTACCGGATTCATCTCCCTTTTCCACAAACAACAACAAAAATAGGATTCCTTTGGAATGTTCTCTGTATCGCATTTTGACGAAATCATCTCTCTTTTCATTAAGATTGTTTTTTTATTCGTTTGGCTTATTAAGTATCCAAAATCCAATAGTCCAGAAAGAAATCGAAATCGGAATTCACCCCCCTTTTTGGGAGGAGTTTAAAAATACTTGAGAAAAGCTTTTGGAAAGATTGAAAAAGGTATTTGACAATTTGCCTGTAAAAACATTAACTCCTTTTTTACACATTGTTTATTGTAATAACAACGAAATTTAAAATTGATTTCACGGAACCAAGCGACGCGGAGCCTAATACGTCTATTCCCCTTCCCGGCCGGGGCCGAACTGATAAAAAATGGGTTTGGCAAGTCTGTGGTCCTTGGGCATAAGGTTCACTTTGAAAATTCAAATTCGTCGACTGCCGCCGTATTGATTGATGTCAAAAATAACAACGCGAAAATGCGTGTTTTATTTTATTTTGTGAAGTTCGGGCGTGAATATCAATTTTTTTGCGATTATTATAAAAGAGACTGAATTTGCCACATCATCATTACATAGTATAAAATGAAGTCACTCAAAATGTATGTGCGCATAGATCTTTTAAACTACGCAACGGACTTTCATGCGGTTTTCACCGATAGATCGAGAGATTCAAGAGGAAGGTTTATATGTATAATACTTGCTTATTTCAGTAGAGAAAAGCCGAGAAATTCAAATATTCAATTTTGGCAGCGGACAGCTGGCAGCTGGCAAGCGGGTGGTGTGGATTTTATAAAGGTTGGGTAATGGCGTTGTGTTTCGTTAGCCACAGTGTGGCCGGGTCTGCTAGTTAAACAATAAAACCATATCCGAAAAGAGGTTTATAAGTAGGAGAGTTTGGACTTGAAATATTTATAGACTTGATACTTTATTTTTTTCTAGGCTTATTAAAAGACTGATGTTTTGAAGGGCCAAAATATGTTCTACACGCAGTATTTAATTGAAGCATCTATAATACTTTCAAGCGATCAAAATTTCAGAACAAAAATACATGATTTTTAAAGATTTCGCATTATTTCGCATGGCTTCATCTTAACTCCATGTCGTATTTTTCTGACTCGTCTCCCTTTTCCAAAACACCACGTTTATCTTCTATGGTGGATATATTATATGATTTCTACTACGTAGGTACTACTATGAGGTTGTATAGTCGTGTCTGGTGTCTGCTGCTCAGAGCCCAGAGGTAAGGTGGTAAGGTAAAGGCTGGTACTGGTTTATTTCAGAAACGAGTTTAAGCCAAGGTAGCAATTATATTTTTCTAGTTTCTTCGGGCTCAACACGGAAGCTGTGCGCGTGCGAGGTACTTGATATACCTTGCCTAGGTAACCACTTGGGAGCTTGGTACACGTTCTGTATTATTACGATAGGTTCACAAACTGTGGAATATCATCAAACACGCTAATTTCGGTTGTTCGTGATGTGATGTGAAATATTCCTGCCTGAAATTATTCACATTCAATGAAATTTTTTTCAAAATTTTAACCGATTAGGGGAACAATTTAGACAAGCGATAAAGTAGGATCCAAAATAATTTTATTTTAATTAATTAAAAATTCTACGTTTTAAATGTGTATTTCTTTTGTTTTAAATATGGCAGATAGATTTTCAAGGTTGAGTTCAACCGAAACCGGTCGACAAATATAAATAAAAATAAAGTGGTTTTTAAACAAAGTACTTGTTTCATTCTATATAATGTCAACTCACAAAGTGTTTGCTTTCTACGATAAACAAATGTAGGTATTTGGAATTATAAATTGTCAAACATTCAAATGGGTTTTGCTCGAAATTTTGTATTGCTGACTTGTTTGGTTGAAACCACGGACATATGAATATATCTGGCTGGACCTGCCCTAAGTGATAAAAACGTATTATTTCCCCCTCCACATGGCGCCGGCTGGAGGTCCTCCTTGGAACCGGCTCGCTCCATGGGGAGGGGATAGAGCCTCGCTTGAAGCTTGAATCTAAAACGTGTGACGTACATACATTTAACGAAATAACACGCCAAAACGGTAGCTTGCGCTATACAATATACCTACATATCAATGTGCACATAGCGAATGTGGGCGGTTCTCCAGTGTGCTCGTCGCTGGTTACAGGGGGTAAGTAAATTATGAAACATTTGTAAAAGTGTTTTAACTAAACACGGCAACAAAATATTGTTATGTGTATTGGGGCGAGTCTTTTTGGGGCGAGCATTTGGCCTTAGAAAATATGTTATTAACGTGGCAAGCAATTCGCGCTCCCATGTAAAAAGGTCTATTCATTCAAAGCAGATTTTGCTTTTAAGAACTAAATGGTGATATTGTAATGCGAGATGCCTATATACTGTCAGATTGATTGTTTAACGAATTACAGTCATCTTTCCCCTCTTCGCCCTCCATAGTTTGGTTTTACCCCTCATCTGTAACTTCTTGTCTATCCATTTGGATGTCTATGGTTGAAACCAATTCTGGGCCGTTGATATGTAAAAGTTTTTTGTATTTGCAAAAATAAAAAAATAAATTTATTATAATTTTTATACTCCAACTTAGATGAGATGTCAGCTAGGTCTCAACCTCAACACTCTGTATTAAAATACATTATTATTATTGAGTGTGTCTTGAAAAGTTTGTGATTCTCTGCACAAGGCACGCTGTGTACTATACTACTCTGTTGTAAAAGTTCATATAGATTATCATTTCGCTCGGGTTTTTGTTATGAAATAATAATAATTGTATCTTCCTTTATAATATTCAGGTATCATCCAATCTTAGTACCGAACCGTGAAAAAAATATTAAGTGTAGTCTCAATAATACGAAGCATTTTCCTGTTGATCGAACAGGACTTTGAAATTATGGGAGAGTCTATAATTATTAACATTTTAATATATACAATCTATGGATGTTTGGTGAAACTTTTTTCCGATAGGCAAAATATAAATGTCAAAAGAAGCAAACAACTCAACACGATCGAAGTGATGTTTGAAAGTTTTGGCAGCATTTTTTAAGTGTAGATTTGATTACTTTATTGATAATATTAGTGGCTTTATTGTGGATGGTTATTAATTTGTAAAATATTTTTGTTAGCTCATAATCAAAGCGGCCAATGTTTCATTCTTTCTCATTCTCTCGCAGGCTAAATCCTATAGATGTATGTGTTTGTCTCTTTTTAGTGTCGTTTTCGTTTCATCCGAGTTTCAAATCACAACGGTGCTAAAGAAGTTTGACTTTAAAAATTTGTATGCAGTTCACACGCGGTAGAAGTGAAATCTTCAGAAAATTAAGGTAGACAAGAGTGGGGAGGCTATGAAGCACCGCGCAAAGAGGAGACCGATTAGCCTGTCTCTTTCTCTTGGAGGCTAAATCCTATAGATGTATGTGTTTGTCTCTTTTTAGTGTCGCTTTTTCGTTTCATCGAGTTTCAAATCACAACGGTGCTAAAGAAGTTTTCACTTCAAAAATTGAAATCGCAGTTAGAGGTCGGTTGAGAAAACACCTTAAATTCTTGCTGTTTCTTCGCAACATTTCCAGAAATCGAGATAGTTAATGGAATTAAATAAATTTATTTTAAATTAATAATTTTTTTTATTCTATTCGTAGTTATTTGTGAGAACATTCTTTAATCGGTTAAAATGACGGCCGGCGTAGTCCAGCGGTAAGGCTCTTGACAAGCACTCCGAAGGTGGCGGGATCGAATCCCGGCGTGGCAAATAAGTTTTATTAGATTAATTTGTGTTATTTCACAATTTATTCGTTTAAAATAATGTATAGTATATTAGAGTGGAAGATACTCTCAGAATCGCCCTGGTGTAAGACCACCATTCAGAATTGAAACGTTGCTTGAAATGGCTTTAGCCGTGTTTGGTGACCAGATTTGAATAGCCAGGTACTTCCCCACCTTTCTCTTCCCTATCTCCTTCCCCTCCCCACTACATTCAGCCTCACAACATACCCCAATTGGGGATGCCATAGTCCCACTGGCTCCAGACGGGAGCAGTTTGGATTCTTGTGCGGCATTCATGTAAAAAAAAAATGTAAAACATTTTGAGTAAAACCTGGTTTAGAAAAACAATTTAAATCATTTTTTCCCGAAATTTGTCCAAAACGGTTCATTTGTCAACCCAAAACAATTTTTTGTGATGTTACATATAAAATATAAATATTGTTTAATTTGAGCGCATAAGCTATTTCAAAGCGGAAAATTGTTTCAATTGACACTCTAATTGGCTTTTTTACTGACTCGGTCTCATATAATTTACTTTCCCCCTAACTCAGTCGATCGAAAAGGATTGATAGAATAACTTTCGGTAAATTCTCATCGTTCCTTAGCATGATTGCAGATCGCCACGAGTAAGTACCTAAAGGTTCACAATGACTGAGTGCTCTTCATATACAGGATGTCCCAAAAGAAAGTTTATATTTAGTGGATCGATTTAAAAAAAGTGAAGGTTCTATCGAAAAAATGTTTATTAAATACTAAAATACACAATTTGGGAATACTATTTAATGTGTTAATTTTTGTGCATAAAATTATGAAAAACCAAATGCCAAAATACTTTAAGGATGAAATTGTTTTTAATAGAGACATTCATAATTACGAAACAAGAAATACAAACAGAGTTCGATTGCCACAAATGAAGAAATCAAAATCACAGAACTGCCTAATGTACAGAGGACTAAAGATGTATGATGAAATGCCTGAAAGTATGAAGAATGAAGAAAGAATGGATGTATTTAAAAAGAAATGTTATGCTTACTGTAAAAATATTTAAATTTATCAAATGAAATGTTACATTGTGCTTATTAGTTTATATTCATGTAGTATAAACTAACTCAATAAATAAAAAAAATGCAATGTTCTTTGGTTATAGACAGTAATTTGGGGGTGTGCAGTATTAGGTCTTTGTGCAAAATGCTGTGTAACGATGATCTATGCACATTTAAAGCACTTGCGCGCTTCCGAATCGAAAAGTTTGAGTCGTCACGAAAAGACTGATAAACACTGTCTTACGTTTTCTACCATTCTCGAAGACCTTGGTCACCCGGATTTTGGTTTTGCCAGCGTTGTACCGATCTCTTCAAACTTTTTGACCCATTTTAGAATGAGAGGAATGCTTGGCACGTCATTGAATTGACGAAAACCTCAAATATTGCAAAATCTTATACGCGCTACAGTCGCCGAATCACCATTTTTGTAAAACTCACGCACGCACAACGCGCGGTTGCTCCCGAGAAATGCTTCATAGCGACTAAATTCCCAAAAGCCAGACTACTGATTCATATACCCCCCGCGCCCCTCGGAAAAGTTGCGTTCACAAAGAAAGCAAAACAAATATAAACTTTCTTATGGGACATCCTGTATTCCACGTCAACTGTTGTTTGCACGTTAGCAATCTGCGGTTGTCCTAGAGAACGAGAAGAAGTTAGCGAAAGTTATCATATCAATCCTTATCGATCGACCATGCTAGGACTCCTGATATACACTCATATTTCAATCGTTTAAAATAGGTCAATGACAAATTTAAAAGAAGTGTGAATAGTAATAATAATAAAAATTAAAAATTATGTTGAACGTTCATAACCTTGATATAAATGATTTCCCCCATTCGGAAACTAATTTGTCATAAACATCTGGATTCATGGCTGACATCTTTAAAATCATATTTTATTTTCAAGAATCGATAATAGTCAATAATTACTACCATGTAATTGACAGTCTCTAATGGGTTTTAATGACAAATGAGTAACAGCCAGAAATTGGCTAATGGAGTAAGTAGTTCACAAGAAAATGTAAGTTGACTCATTTAAGTAGTTTTGTTTTGGATCACGATAAAAGGTTCAATTATTACAAAACCTTTGTTTACGATCAAACCTTGGTCGTGTGTGGTACTAACCAAAATAAGTACGTACTCTATTATTGGCAAAGAGACAAAGCTGAATCATTGAAATATTTTCAGTGTCGTGATAAAATTTTAGATTAATGCAGCCACACAAGTATATACATTTGTCGTAATTAGTATATAAGTTTTTCCAAATTAATAAAAAAAAAATTAGTAAGTAAGATCTCCATGTAAAGTGGTAAGTTCCTTTTAAAAATCCCAAAGCTCATTGGTGTAGCGACGGTTTTCTTTTCCTGTGCGGGAAAACACATTTTTCAGAATTTTTAAAGATACAAAAAAATTAAAATGAATTACGTATAATTTTATGAGATATAATAAATAGCATGGTTTATTGAATTGCTAAGAACCTTTTCAAACATCTGCAATTATCGATTACTAGTGAAAAATAACGGGTTGTAAGTTGATTTTCCAAGATAAAAACCGAAAAAAATTGTATCCACAAAAACAAAAAAAATATTACACACGCATATAATAAAAAGAGTCACATTGTCAAATATTTAAGAGTTAAATACTCTTCTGGATTTAAAAAAAAAAAAAAAAACTTTTTTCGTTTTATAATTCTCTAACACTTTCATTAAAACTAACTTTGAAAATGTCAAACTCGTACGTACGCACAAGGAAAACATATTGTTTACTGTCAGTTTTTTCCCACTTCACTCATATCTACACATTCTATCAAAGAATATGCCTAGTAATTCCAGATAGAAGAAGTAAATTCATCGTTTTCACCGTACCGCCACCATTTATTGGATAACCAACACCTCTGCCATAGCTCACCCCGGGTTCACTATTGGGAACTGTTTGGGGAACCTCTCCAGCAGGTCTCTCTCAACCCATCGTCTTGCATGGCAGCGGGAGGAATTGTTTTGTACGTCCGTCACTCCTGGATTCACTGACCCCAAGATTCCTACCCCTGATACACCCATGTTTCCTACTCAGGACTTCTTTCCCTTAAAAAGACTCCCCCTTCTCCAAAGATGACACAGGCCCTGAGTGACATTATTTTCCTCAAGGGGTCCCCGTGGTAAAAAAAAATCACCAGCGTCATCTATTTTTAGTTTTTATACAAGACGTAATACCAAACGAAGAAGATTTTTGCCGATGACATACTTTCGACCTTTCTCTGAGTCAATTTATCACATTTGCCTTCTTCTTTAAATGCTCTTACCCTACACGTCCCACATCAGGAATGGCGAACCAATGGCAAGCGACACAATATTTTGGTCACGTCACTGATCAGTGATCACAAATTTTATTATGCACTACGAAAAAAAAGTATGAAGTGTACAGTAGGTGAACGAGCGAACCCGAGTGATCCCTACGCTAACGAATGTTCGGAAGCGATACGCGGGGTGGCGGAGGGAAGCGCGGCGCTCACTCGTTTGTTTTCGTACCTACAATCTACATCGCGAGTTTCTATTGCTAATGAATGACGCATAGTTTCTTTATGCGCAGCATAATAGTGAATTTCGTTGATATAATTGTATTTTAAAGTTTATCTGGGTTTTATCTGTGATTTAAGAGGGCATTACCAGAGAAAGCCGGAAATACGTCATTTTCAAAAAAGTTTTTAGACGTATTGACTCTTTTCCACAAAAAATTATAAATGGATTTCGAAAGATTGTTCTTTTATCTAGCATAGTTATGTAATAAATTTTTAGAATTTTTTTAAATTTTTAGTATAATAAGGTTATTCCATAGGTCGTTGGCAGATTTGTTAAACTTTCAAAACAGTTTTTGTATTATACCAGACCCATTTCAAATAATGTAATCATGCAGTAAAATAAATGAATACATTATCTAGCAAAGTTATGTGTTAGAATTTTAATTTTAGTTTCAATAAAATCATTAAAAAATATGTACGTACATGTGTTTCTTGACGAAAATTGGTCCATTTGTGTATTTATTTGCGCACTTACAAACTAATATATTTCAGATTTATTTAACATTCTTATTAAATTTAGACATTATTGAAAAATGATAAATACTTATAATCAAAAAATAACTACAAAAAGTACACTATTTTAATAGTTTTATCATCACGCCTTTCAGCATTTTTGGATGAAGGTATAAATTAAAGCTAATTTGGATTGAAATAAATTCGATATTGAGTTATAATTTAAAAAAGCTGGTACGGAGAATAATCAATCTTTCTCATTGTAACCGCCCTGCACGATCGGAAGAACAACTTTCGACGAAATGTGGATTTTCATCCGCTGGCTGGTTAAACACTCTTAAATGTTATTTAATATGGCTAGTTTAGAAAAAAAACAAAAAGTGCAAGTTAGTAAGAGTATCAGAGAATTTCAAACTTGGTGGACAGAGAAATATGCCATGATTAGTAAACCCTTTTACAACCCTAACATATATTATTTGTCATCTAACCTGCAACAACAGAAGTCACAATAATTTTACTTTAATTTAAATTACGCGTATAATGCAAAATGTTTCTATTTTTTGTAGAAAATAAAGAGTTTTTAATTGATAGTAAGTATTTATTATTATTATTTTCCCAATAATCACAAAGTAAAAATTATTTGATGGGACATCTATGACCTCATTAAACATTTCTTTAGAAAACTGGCACGATGATACGTAAAGGTTCGCCATCCCTGTCCTACATGATCGCTTGGAAAGTGTTTAGGTTTCGTACTAAATTGTAACCAAACGGAAGTAAATCTAAGTGGCGTAAGATTTTTATAGTCCTCTCTGTTATATTTTATTTTAATTCTTAGGCACGAAATTAACTCCCTTTTCTATGAATCACGATAAAGAAATAGGCAAATAAAAACTTGTCGGAAGCATTTAAAAATAACGGCATCAAGTGTTTATTTACCAAAATACAGTTCGTACAAAAGATCCGCCCTAATTTAGGGTTGTTAGTTTTGAAACCTCCTTGCTCGTATTAAAAACATTAACAAAACAAATATTAACAATGTTTACATACTCAATTGAGCCTGGGAACAGCTTTGATTATGAAATCAAACCCAATAACAATTAGGTAATAGGAAAGTCAATAATCATTTTTGAATGAAAGTAAAGTCGAGTGCCTCTACGAACTATTTTGGTGTGCAGAGAGGTTCATAAATAATAGATGCCCCGGCTATTCCGTGATGTTCTCATGGTTTAAAAAAACCTAGTAGCAATCGTTCAATCGTAACTGTAACCGATTATTACCATTGTTAATTCTAAACCGTTTCGATGCGGTTGTTTTTAACGCACAATTTAATATAGACGTTTACCAGGCCATCAAAACTTTATTTATTGAAACCGTATTGCTGGTGTTGGTTTTACTATTATGATCTTACAAGATGTTTTTTTAACATTATTTTTTAAATCGTTAAATTAAAAATAATTTTATAATTTCTATTGAAGAGGCTTAATATTAAAATTAATAGAGTTGTCAAGCTTTTAAGCTTTATGGACGACAGGCTTGAAAAAAGTGAGTTGAGTGCTCACAATTAAAATTGATTTTACGGTAGAATCTTCTTACCGCCGAGCTATGTTTTGTTGTTTTAATTAAAGTTAATCGATTTAAATAAATCGTAATTAAATGATTCTGCCCGCGACCGAAAATTTTTTGAAAAAAATCATGTTTTATGCACGATTTGTAGATAGGTATGCTTCGCACGGATCCTAACGCTCGGTTTTTTTGTTTTTTTTTTTTGTTGAAATCAATAGAAAATATCTGATTAAACACATTTATTATGGAACAAATACATGTTGGCGTCTTGTCTTAATTTTCGACAACATATTTTTTAAATTTTATTGGGAATTACACGAAGTGATGAAAAAAATGCTTACACCTAGATTCAGAATTGAAACGTTGCTTGAAGTGGCTTTAGCCGTGTTTGGTGACTAGATTTGAATAGCCAGGTGCTTCCCCACCTTGCTCTTTCCCATCTCCTTCTTCTCCCACTTACCTTCTGCCTCACAACATACCCAATTGGGGATGCCATAGTCTGGCTTCAGGTGGATAGGAGCAGTTGTAACTCTTGTGGAGTATTCATATAAAAAATGATTTTCCTGTCAAAAATGATGCAAATTCAATGAAATACAGATTTTTGCTTTATTATTTTGGTCAATTATTTAATGAATGGACGATTTAGTTACGGTTTCATACTCTGAATTTGATTAATTTATATTTAGTTTTTAAGAGTTTAGACTTTAATTTTTGTTTGTTAGAATAAAAAAATTTCATCGAAATTATAAAAAAAACGTCATCCGCAGCGACAATGTTAACCAATATGTTCTTATTAACCCGAAAAATCGTTTAATTTATGATGACCACACGCCCTCTTGTACAATGCACGAGTACCTATAAGTCCCGCCACGCAATCTCCGCCTGGTCACCCTACCCTACACTTAGCGAGGTAGCTACTGCCATGCATCAGTGGTAGGTTTTACCATACTGGTACACGATGCTTACCCATGTAAACACCGTGTCATCCCATCGAGGAATAAAAATTACAGGAACAGTAATGTTACCTATTGAATATTCAATTCGTGGGGTGACCATCTATATTTTAATGTGCTTGGAACACATGCAATGTGTTAGATTAATAAAAAAAACTTGAATTGTCAAAAACACCGAATTTCACTGTATATTTCAGAATTTTATAACCAAACTTTTTATGTTTCTCGGTGATAACGATGGTAGTAGTAACTTGCGCCGTGTTGAGTATGGAATTGTTTTTATGATTGCTCAAAGAAGGGTTTTTTTCACTACAAATTATGTATGTCTGTAAGTCTTCGACTCCTCAAAAATTATGTTTATTTATTTTATTCAGGTTCTCCATAAAACAGCTATACACCAACTTATTACGGAGAAGATTACAAAATTTAAAAAAAAAAGTCCGTGGGGGCAGTTTCACTATGTTGTGACGTATGTCAAAAGATAGTTACTGAACTCTCTTTATGTAACATTGAAGATGTCGATGCTCAATGCAGAATCGTTAAGCAGTTGAATTGCTCTTTTTAATGGCGCATTCTGAAAGTAAGAAGTTCTCGCTTTCGGAGCATAAAAAGTGCGTGGGATATCCCACGAGTGTACGCGTTAGAGACATATAGGTTAATCTCCTTTAACGTAGGTGGATTCAGTACAATACCGGAGATCAGCTTAAAAAAATGTTTCCCCAAAAATATTTTTCGGCGTGCTTCTAAGGTATTAAGATCTAGCAATCCTGTTAAGAATAACGATGGATTCAGGAATGGGTGGTGTGTATACTCCCTGACGTACAGGTAACGTATAAACCTTTTTTGTACTCTTTCTATTTCTAGGATACGGTTTTGTTCAGAGGGGCCCAAATAATGAAGCTGTATTCCAGAATGCTGCGAACAAGTGCTTTATATGTTCTTCGTATTGTAATTCCATTAGTAAATGATCTCGCATTACGAAGATCAAATCCGAGCATTTTGTTGGCGCGGGAGACAATGTCAATATACATCTCCTCGTGATTAGCGACTAGTTAATCGCCTATTGATATCAGACGAGGGTCGAAGATTTGTCAAATTAGTAATATCCCGGATTGTTAATTAGATTGTTGTAATGATTGTTTGGTGGTTTTATTGATACAAAATCCCATTTTATAACCCCTTCGATAACCGCGGATTCTAAGACCAACCTAAATTAAAATTTAATTAAACGCTGATAATTTAGGTCATTTAGATGTTATATTCATAAATATTTAACACAAGAAATAACATCTAACACATAATATACATGTATAGATCTAGATCTCAGGGTCAAAAACATTTCCAGGACCCAACTACAAATACAATATTTGGGCAAAAACGCCTCTTTCTATGATGTTAAACCCTACAACAAAATCCCACTCTCATAGAAAAATCACAACAATATTGTAACATTTAATTACCAAATGACAAAACACGAGACAATATCAGAAACAGAAAATTTTACAAACACAAACTACAGAAAATTTTACAAACCAAATACAAACTGAAACCACTCAACTGCACTAAAAACAGCATGTAATCATTGACGTCTCGTAAATGTATTTATATGGCTATGTATGTATATAACATAAAAGTACATAATATATTTTTATTATTTATTTCATATTATTTCTTCCTATTATTCACAATATGTAAATAAAATCTTCAGCACAGGAATGAGGACATCCTTATCTCAATTTCTTACAAAAAAAGGGAAAATAATAAAATATTTATTTATTTATTTTTAATTACATTAGCTTCACACAGGAGGCCCTGTGGACAATAATTCCCCTCAGGCCCTATGTCGTCTTTGGGGATGTTGTGTGGAGGGTCTTTTTAGAAAAAGAAGGTGATGAAGTTCTGGGAAGGAAAAGGGTATTAGGGGTAGGCAGGAATCTGGGGGTCAATGTGTCCAAGAGTGACGGTCATATGAATCCATCCCTCCTACTGCAGTGCAAGGCGATGTTCCAAGAGAATACGGCTGGAGAAGTCAAAAGGACTTATATATCATTACTAGCTGATCCGGCGAACTTCGTACCGCTTCAGAATCAAAAACTGTTGTCAACTTATTAGCTGAATTGATCTAAATTGTTTCTCCCTGCGGTATACCATACCTTGATCTAAATTGTTTCTCCCTGCGTATCCTTTCCCCTCTCGCGTTCCCTCTCCCCACTCCACTTCTCCCCTTCCCCCGTCCCGCTAACCCCCCTTCCTGAGTTCCTTTCCCCCCTCCCCCCTCCCCCTCCCCCCACCCCCCTCCCTCGGTTCACAGTTCAATATTATACCCCTTACAATATTGCTGCAGTTCTTTCAAAATAGGAGAATTCGTTCCATACAAAATGTATGGGGAAAATAATTTTCTTCGGAGTGGAACACCCTTTACTTTTAGGGGTATGAAAAATAGATGTTGGTCGATTCTCAGACCTACCAGATAAGCACACAAAATTTCATCAAAATTGGTCCAGCCGTTTCGGAGGAGTATGGTAACAAACACCGTGACACGAGAATTTTATATATTAGATAATAATATCGTAAAACGATATTATTTTTACAGTAACCATTTCTTTCAATTCAACAGTACGAGATGGAAATAAAATTGAATAACCCACGTAAAATAAGTAAAAGATGTATTTAAGAAAAGTTTTTATTCGTCTTTCTAAATTTCCTTTTGTTGGTGAAATCAAAATGTATTGGCACATTTAAAACAATATTATGGTTAGGTTAGAAAGTTCTCGTGGAAATCACCAAACGTAGCGAACCGCTTGGGGTGACATAGCAGAGGTGTTGGTTATCCAATAAATGGTTCCCGGGGCGGTGGTACACATACCCGCCTCCCAAACTGATGTAAATATTTATATTACTATTATTAGAGACTCGCGGCTGCTTTGTATGTGGCAAGTAGGTATATTCCTAGTTCAAACTTTTCATCAGGTGTTTTTTTTATGATAAAAATCATGATTTGATGACTTGATAATTATTATTTTTAATTGATAAACTAATGTTAGACAAGATTTTTATGCATAGCACAAAAGGTAACAATTATTATAAGTAATAATTATTAGCCTGAAACACTCATCTACATTGAAAAAATCTCGCGAGAAAAGATACATGCCGCCGACGGGACTCGTACCCGCGTCCTTCTGATTTACTTCAAACTTGATAATGTTTCCTTAATTAACATTTAATATGTACATGTGCTAAATAACGTGTTGCGAGATAGTCACATTTCAAACAAAAGGTTGCATATGAATCCATCATGATACTTAATCAATTTCTGGAAACTTGACACAATCGATACCCTTTATTACACAACCAGTTCCTGGCGATCACGCTTTTGTTCGATTTTGCTTCATTATACTGTACATCAGGGGTGCTCAAACGGTCGATCGCGATCGACCGGTCGTTTGCGAGTGCTTTTTGAGTCGATCTCGAGAAAAATTTGTTGATGAGAATAGATCTACTCACAGTTTTTATTGGACATATTTCGAAGGAAAACATTATCTTATTCGAAGTGCAGTTATAAAATTTTTGTTGCAGACTATGCACGTGCTGCCAGAATTAAAAAAAAAAAACATTTTCATGTTCTGAGTGTAGTTTCAATACGCTGCACACAGATTTAATTTAATCGAGTTCATAATGTAAACTTTCTGTTTTAATATTTCGAAGGCAAACATTCTCTTATTCGAAGTGCAGTCATAAAATTCAAGTTGCCTACTATATATGTGCTGCCAGATTTAAAAAAAAAAACATTTTTATGTTCTGAGTGTAGTTTTAATTCACCGAATACAGATATAATTTAAACCAGTTTTGTGTTCAGAATGTAAAATTCTAGTTGTGGATTCATCTGCTGACACATTTCGAAAGAAAAACATTCTCTTATTCAGTGCAAGTGAAGTGCAGTTATAAACCCCCCCCCCCCCCCTCCCCCCCCCCACCCACGGCGCCACAGCCTGTTAGTGTCGATCGATCGGAGTCTAATAATATTAAGGTAGATCGCCATCAGTTCAAGTTTGAGCTCCCCTGCAATACATGTCCGATATTAGTCACATTTCCCGCTACTCTGGTTCACTCGGCACGCTTGCTGGTGTTGAGGAAAACCACTGGAATATATATTTTTTTCTTTATTATTTATGCTTTCCTGGGAGTTGTTTGATAATATTAGTGACGGAATAAATGGTTTAGCCTTCAAAGCCTTTTTTGATATAAGCCTTATATTTGCTGCAGGATGCAAAGTTTTTACTTTCTAGATAAATCGATCGCAAATAATAATCGATAATGTAACGTCACTCACTGCAAGATGATTCCATGAAACATAACCTTACTTTACATAACGCAAAAATTATGCTAATGCAAAAAATAAAAAGTTGTGTGGTTCTAACCTAAATCTAACAAGCGCTTGTTATAATAAATTTACACACAAAATTTGAAAATTATACTTTAGTCGGGCCATGTCAAGAGTCAGAATAACAGAAGAGCACGTATGAGACGATGTATGAATATGATCGAGGCAAGGAGTTTGTGCCAAGACCGAGTTGGCGGTCCGTCCTCTCTGCCTACCCCTGCGGGGAAACGGCGTGATGGTTAATTAAAAATTGGGAATTTTATAACTAAGGGGAAGCCGCCCCGGGAACCATTTATTGGATAACCAACGCCTCTGCCATAGTTCACCCCAAATGGTTCGTTACGTTTGGTGACTTAGCAGGGGTGCCCGGGTTTATGGGTGAGGTTTGTCCGAGTCTTGGCAGCGGATGCGTCTGCATGAGTTGCATGGCAAGCCGGATCGGGAGAGAATGGTTGAGGGAGTCCCTTTGACTTCTCCAACTGTACTCTCTTGGAACATCGCCTTGCAGCGGGAGGGATGGATTCGTACGTCCGTCATTCCTGGACACACTACCCCAGATTTCTACTTACCGTTTTCCTTCCCAGAACTTCCTCTTCTTCCATTCTTAAAAAGACCCTCCACGCAGCACCCCCAAAGATGATGTAGGCCCTGAGGGGAATTATCTTCCTCAAGGCCTCCTGTGCGGAGCTAATATAAATAGAAAAATAGAAGATATCTTTTTTGCCATTAACTCCACACTTGATTTATCTGGGTAAGTATATAGGAACACCGGAAACTTAAAAGGGTGTAAGTGCCATTTACAAAAAAGGAGTTAGATGGGAATTTAAAGTATGCTCAAGTATTCAAAGAAAGCCCTATTTTATTTTATGCTAAATCAACAAAGTGGGAGGGATGGAGACATACGTCCGTCGGATAAAAATAAAATAGGGGTTTCTTTGAATGTTTGCGCGTACTTTAAATTCTCATCTACCTACTTTTTATAAATGGCACTTACACCCTTTTAAGTTTCCGGTATCCAATATACATACTTATATATTTATCTGTAAAACAGCAACTGTTGGCGATGCATCCTGGTCAAGCGATCAAAATATAGTAATACACAAGACTTTGTAGAAAATATAGTGATATTCGAAAATATAAAAAAAAAATTGAAAAAATAAAGTTAAAATCTCGTAGTAGGTACGTAACTACGAACGTAAGTCAGTATTTTTATTCGGTGATAACTGATTACTAGTGGAAAATACAATCCAAACTTGCAAACTGTAATAATTCATCATTTGGTGTACTTTCTATAGGAGGTTGGCTATCATCAGAACAATCCTCACCCTTCAGAGTATAGCCCGGAGCAACTCCTACCATTCATGCAGGAATCGCAGCAGGAAATAATAGCGAATATCTTCGTTAAATTAAATATATTTGTATGTACAAATCACGGACATATGAATATATCTGGACCTGCCCTAAGTGATAAAAACGTAATATTTCCCCCTCCCCATGGAACCGGCTTTAGCTCCGCCTTGGCGCCAGAGCTCGCTCCATGGGGAGGAGAGAGATCCACACTTGAATCTAAAATATGTGACGTCATCATTCTTGTAGTGACCAGCGCGAAACTAACGTCCATACGTTTTACGAAATAACACGCCAAAAAACGGCAGCTTGCGCTATACATTATAGGTACATATTATATAGACATAGCGAATGTGGGAGGTTCTCCAGTGTCCTCGTCGCTGGTTACAGGGGTAAGTAAATTATGCAACATTTGTAAAAGTGTCTTAACTAAACACGGCAACAAAATATTGCTATGTGAATTGGGGCGAATGTTTTTGGGGCAAGCATTTGGCCTTAGCAAATATGTTATTAACGTGGCAAGCAATTCGCGCTCCCATGTAAAAAGGTTTATTCATTCAAAGCAGATTTTGCTTTTAAGAACTAAATGGTGATATTATAATGCGAGATGCCTATATACTGTTAGATTGATTTTTCAACGAATCACAGTATCTTTCCTCTCTTCGCCCCCCATAGTTTGGTTTTACCCCTCACCTGTATCTTCTGGTCTATTCATTCTGATGTCTATGGTACAAATTAAAATCTGTAAAGCGTGGTCACCGCATTTTGACAATAATAAGCACTGTCAAATGAATAATTTAGTACCATTCTTTAATACAAAACCTGTACAACATACAGCAAGGCATAGGGAAGCCATGTAGACAGGAAGACAGGACTGCGTGACTGTGAAGAAATACACATGTTGAATTATAGTATTTAGTATGACGAAGGTACCTGTCAAGCATTAGCTGAGTTACAAGTATTAACGTGTAACTCAATAATTGATCAGAACCTAAACATGCATATCACCAAATTACATAGCCGTTGTATGATCGCTTTAAGTATTAACTTGCTTTAAATAGCAATTTCGTTGATTGTAAATACGAAATGGCTTTCCTTTGTCATGGATAAAGGATTTTTAGATGACGGTGCCCAACGGTAACGTGCTTATTAAATAATAAAGACACTAGAAATGTCATGTGGGTGTGTTTTGTGGTCAAAAAGTCTGACCGTTCTTTAAGAAAATTCCATGTGTCAAAGTCAAATACGATGTCAAGCCAGAATCAGGATGGGCATATGCTGAGATGCAGGCCGCGCAGAATGTGCAGCGCACAAACGACAGATGACGAAGAAATCGGTGACAAGCATAGACATATGAATATTAGTAGACGTATAAGCGTATTATTTCCCCCTCCCCAAACCGGTTACTTGGAACCGGCTGGGATTGAGTATGGCTTCGCTTGAATCTAAAAAATGTGACGTCATCATTTTACTAAATAACTCGGCAAAAAACATGGTTTGTGTTTTGAAAACGTATTAATATATACTATCACTCGAGATACATGACGTGTGCTCGTCGATGTTTACGGGGTAAGTAAATTATGAAACGTTTGTAAAAGTATCCTAACTAAATACGGCAACAAAATATTGAAGACTGAAAATAAACGAAATATGTCGTATTTAGACTTCGCAAATTTGTTCAATACGCGGCGAGAAATTCGCGCTTCCATGTAAAAAGGTCCATTCATTCAAAAACAGCGATTACTTTTAAGAACTAAATGGTGATATTATAATGCGAGATGCCTGTATACTGTCATATTGAGTTATCGACGAATCACATATCTCCAAAGTCATCTTCCCGCTCTGCCCCCCACTGTACTTGTTGTGTTAACCTCACCTTTATGTTCTGGTCTACTAATATTCATATAACTATGGTGACAAGCATATACTGCGACACAGCTTAGTTCAGCTTGTACCTGATTGAGCTATGGTCGTTTGTGAGAATGTCGAGTTCCGAGCCCGATTCTGACTTTGAAATTAATTATTTACTATGGATGTATAGTCTTTCAAAGCGCAAATACCTGAAAAAAAAACGAGATTCTCTTGGGAAATACTGTCCGCCTGTGAACTTGCCGCGCAGAATCTGCGCCGCGGCCACAACTCTGCGCAGAGCAGAGCAGGCACGTACCTGCCCCGCAGAGGATAACGTTTCCAAAGATATTGAAGCTTAAGAGATGTGCTATTCGCAGTTTTTGCTGGGTAGGACTGTTTTTCTTGATGTCGTCGATATTGTTAACCAATACTACTGCACACCTTAAAAAAATCAAGTAAATAAACAAATTCTTTGCGTATTCAAACTCTTCCCAATAGGTATTAGTAGGTACGCCGACGGTCGGGCGGTCATAATAGCGTTTCTCTTATATTTCAATATCTTTGGTCGTTTCTACTACTACGTAACTACCTACCTGTAATCTAGGTATATGAAATCATCTTAATCTGAATCGTAATTTATTTATAATTTTTTTGGAGCTCGGCCGCCCTAATCTAAAATATCGACTTTAACCACACTGTCATAAAAGTCGTGATAACGGAGGTATTTTTCGTCCACGAAAATCAGATAAAATTGATAACAGCACGTCGACGACGTGTCTACCAATATAGTATCAAAATATTAAACATAAATAATGGTAATTTCTAATGATAATATTCCTGTTATTAAAATAATTTATTATTACCGAATTAACCGAATAAGCGAGTGCTATCTCTTAATTCTCGAATTGTGCAGTTCTTTGACTGTTTTTAGTAGTGTTTATTATTAGCGTTATTTGCATTATTTACTGAATACACCCAGAAGAAAATTGGCAAAAAATTTATTTATAATTTTTTTGGAGCTCGGCCGCCCTAATCTAAAATATCGACTTTAACCACACTGTCATAAAAGTCGTGATAACGGAGGTATTTTTCGTCCACGAAAATCAGATAAAATTGATAACAGCACGTCGACGACGTGTCTACCAATATAGTATCAAAATATTAAACATAAATAATGGTAATTTCTAATGATAATATTCCTGTTACTAAAATAATTTATTATTACCGAATTAACCGAATAAGCGAGTGCTATCTTTTAATTCTCGAATTGTGCAGTTCTTTGACTGTTTTTAGTTGTGTTTATTATTAGCGTTATTTGCATTATTATTTACTGAATACACCCAAAAGAAAATTGGCAAAAAGATATCTTTTTTGGAAGAATACGACCAAAAATTTCTAGAAAAACTGCAATCACCATATACAATACAATTATTGCTCCACACTTCAACTACTGCTCAAGTATACTTTTCCTATGTAACGAAAGAGAACAAAATAAGTTACAAATTCTCCAAAACAGGGCAATGAGAATAATTCTTCGACGAAACAGATTTTCAAAAATAATTAAAATGTTAAAGGAACTAAATTGGTTGACCGTGAAACAGATGCTGACCTTGAACACGGTGGTATTTATCCACAAAATATTGAACAACACGTTACCAAAATACTTCTCAAATAACATTGTATACAATAAAGACATTCACAGATATAACACAAGGACGTGCAAGGAAATTGGGCTACAAAAAAAGGACAAAGCGAATACGCAGAACAGTCTACTGTACAACGGAATGAAGTTGTATAACACACTACCAGAAACTTTAAAGTCCACACCAATTGGAAAGTTCAAGATGTATTGTAGGAGCTACATAAAACTTGAAAAAATATAGTGAATATGAAATATTTTAATCAATTAGAAATTTGTAAACTTAAATGTACAAATTACTAAAATAAATATTATTATTATTACCACCTTATCCACACAGTTACCACTTTCGATTCGCCTAGCATTTCCAATTAGGGAGGCGGTTATGTGTACCTCCGCCCGGGGAACCATTTATTGGATAACCAACACCCTTGCCGTAGATCATTCCAAGTGGTTCGCTGCGTTTGGTGACTTAGCACGGGTGCCCAGGTTCATGGGGTGAGGTTTTTCTATTGCCTGGCGGGCCGGATCGGAAGAGACAGGTTGAGGGAGACCTAACCTACACCTCTCCAGCCGGTCTGTCTCGACCCATCGCCGTATTCTATACCCTTTTATTTCGAAGAACTTCCTTTCTTTCTCTAAAAAGACTATCTACCCAACATCCCTCAAGATAATATAGGCCCTGAGGTTTTTTTCCCTCGGGGACACCTATGTTAGAGCTACGGTAAAAAAAATCGGGGTACAAAAAACCAGCACAGGACTAAATAACAGCAAAGACACCCACAAGTGCATCTATGCCACTCTCTTGGGTATTTATAATTATAATTATTATGCAAATATTGCACTTTTATACAGTCTAGGTATTCTCAGTATCGCCCCTGTGAAAGACCACCGTTCAGAATCGAAACGTTAATTGAAATGACCTTAGCCGCGTTAGATCTCAATAGATATACTCTCCAAGCTTCCTCTTCACCATTGTCTTCCCTTCCCGTTGTAATTTGGACTGTTTCGCGTTTTTTATATACTTTAACAAAATCAATTTTTCTTTTAATAAAATAGTAATAATTTATATGTTTGAATTATAATTTTTTTACAAAAAAAAACACCGTGCAAAGCTGGGCACAACATTACTCATAGTCGTACGTGCTACCAGACATATCGGCTCCTACTCTTATCTCCCAGATAAAGAATAACGGTAAACAATATATTAAGTCATTCTATGAGATCATTTCATCATGAAACTGATAATTATAAAATACTAATTGTCAATGAGGAGAAGTTAACAATAAAAACAAATGACTTTCACGAAAGAACCTAAATGAACAATGGAATGGAATCGTGGAATCTGAACTGGTAAAACATAATATCATTGTACATGTTTATATTATGTTCAATTTACTCCGTCGTATACATTCATTTTAATGTGTGTCATACTTGACAAGCTTCTAGGAACTTACCTAGGCTTCTAGGAACTTACAAATACCATGTAAAAGCTTTACAAACGATGTTATATTCCTGGAAGATCAGTTAATGGATTATCAATCCATATAGATACTTTTATACAGAACCGTGAGCGCGTGCGGCCCGCGAGCCTTTTCGTAATACCTTTCTTCTTATTTTGCCCTGTCCGTTCAATGGACGTTGGTTATCATGTTGGCTATGCGGACTTTGTTTACTGCGGCCCGGAATAGCTCCACGGTAGACTGGCCAAACCACTGTCTCAGGTTTTTCAGCCATGAGATTCTCCTTCTTCCAGGGCCACGTCTTCCGGCAATCTTTCCCTGCATTATGAGATGCAAGATCTCATACTTGTCTGGATATCTCATCACATGTCCAAGATATTGAAGTTTTCGGATTTTTATAGTTTTAATAACTTATTTTTCTTTATTCATCCAAACGATAACATCTTCATTCGTGACCCTGTCCATCCAGCTTATTTTAATTATTCTTCTGTAGATCCACATCGTACTGTCCACGTGGCTAAATAAAACATGAAACAATTATCGGTGAAGAACATTCCACGGTTCGGTTGCTGATCTGTTTGGCCAAAGTTTAGCTGAAAACTTCCGTCTCTTCAAAATTTTGAATCAGCCGCTTAAAATGTAAATATATTTTTTACACATTCTTTCAAAACAAACATTTCGTGGTTCGACCTTATAAGTGTGGAAAAAAATTCACCTTTGCAGCGCTTCTTTCGTTGAAATCAAGGCCTATGTCATCTAAGATGCCGTGTGGAGGGTCTTTTTGAGGAGAAGAAGGAATGAAAATTGGCCTTGAAGAGACCCATATTGCAGGAAGGAGGAAACATAGAGACCGGCAAATCGTTCCGCAGGCCAGCTGTTGAACACAAGAACGAGTCGAAGAAGCGACCCGTTCTTATGTGAAAAATGTCAACCGTGTTGGGCACGCATTTGACGTGTTTCCCGACTATGCACCGGTGCCGAAGAGATCAATCATGCTATTTCCTCGGAGCATCTTCCATTGTAATACCGATAGAACAAGGATAGCATTCCCACCCGACGCCTATGCACTAAATATTTGCAATTCGTCCGTTAAGATGGGAGAATCTATCAAACGGAGTCGATGATGTTTTTCAGGTATTTTGAATCTCCAGACCAGAGGTGGCTACTAAATTCAACCGTGGGGCGCACTTGTGATTTGTACAGGGTTAGCAGTTGTGTACTATCTCTATAAAAAGAAAAGTATCTCTATATTTCCGTTTTATAAAATATCTAAACTTTTCTTTCCAAAATTTCATTTATTTTTCCGAATGATAAAAGACATTTATTTATTTTTCCTTAGGGAACGTACCCATACTACGTGACACTTTTAGGGGGGGGGGGGGTCTTCAAAATGTCACGCTCCATACAAATGAGCGGCGAATTGCTTAGGATTTTGGTCACCGGGGGGGGGGGGGGGGGGGGGTTAAAAATTGCAAAAAGTTGGTCACGTAGTATGGGTACGTTCCCTTAGATGTTTAAAATATTTGCCCACGCTTTGCTGGCGCTTTGTTTTTTATTTTCTTTAATTATTCTATTCGACTATTACCGATTGCGAAAACACAAAGAGATTTGCGACACCATCAAATTTAAACAAATTTAACAATGTCAAGCTGAAGGTTCCCTGCCCTCTATGGCCCTCAAATATTTGAAAATGAATATGTTGACCCTCCGGCTAAAAATGATGATCATCACTGATATAGAATATTCGCTTGTTAATGTTTATCGGTTATCTGTAAGTTATACGTAGTTGTTATCAGTTATTTAGTGTTACCTGAAAGAAGATGGGTAAATAGATACCTAAACTAAACTTATGGAATAGATTTATAAACATATCTGCAAATTTATTCCGATATTGAAGAATTTTTGCAAAATTGGCCTTCAAAACATGAGCAAGGTACTAACTATTATCACAGTCTGAAGATGGCTTTGACGAGCTGAAACCGGTTAAGGTCGAATAAAATTAAGTGGAATAAAGTTTTATATTCATTTTATTATAGTATATTATAATGGAATTCCACCATGAAATATCACTCTCAAAAATAGAAATACCAACTATTATTAAATGAGATTTTGAAAAACGCCCGGGACTTCAGTTATCTTAATATATAAAACAAAGTCTGGTTAGTTACACTATTTATAACTCAAGAACGGCTGGACCGATTTTTATGATCTTTCATTTGTTGGATTTGTCTCCGCCCCGAATAGCACACTAGCTATTAAAATTTTGGAAAATCGGAAAAAATCACGAAAAAAAAATTATTCTTAAGGATTCGTAAGGATTTACATTTCTTTTCCTCGTACATTTTGTAAGGAACGAATTCTCATCTTTTGAAAGAGCTGTAGCAATATTGTGATAAGTATTGATAATATTGAAGAGTGAGTGAATTCCAAAAAACGTCAAAAATGTCAATGCGCTAATTGTTTTGCTTATGTTCTTAAACATATAATGCTACCCCTCTTTCTTCCACATTTAATGTCAACAGTTGAAAATGAGACAAACGGTGAATGTATGTCTGCACCCCTCCAAAGGTAAAATACAATAATACAAATATAATATTATAATAAACCTACCTCACACGTATAAAGAAAATTAAACGCAATTTCATAAGTAAGTTTCAACAGTTATTGATTTTGGGGCGGTACGAAATTCACCGAGTCAGCTAGTTGAAATAAAATTTGACAATTCAAATTCTGAGTTTAGTAGATAAATAATTTTTTAATGAAAAAAACTGTCCATTTTCTTGTTCCCACTTTTATTGTATTTTCTGATAGTACCTGTAAATTTACTGGCACTCCGACCCATTGTGATTCAAACAAGACTTCTAAAGAAAGTTGGGTTAAAACCAAGCTTACATATTGCTAAACATAGGTGAAGCGCACTGGTTTTGCAAGGGTAAGGGTGGATGAGAATGTTTAATTTAGACCAGGCAGGTGCTAATGTTCGATGTCCTGAATCTAAAATCCGTAGAAATGTGATATTTATCGATCTCAAAGAAAATTCATTCGCCAATTTGCGTGCAACCTTTTGATAGCGGGCAAATATAAAATATCATTTTATATTTTATGAAGGAGAGAATGTCGAAAAATGCCAGTTTTCCTTTACTTTGGATGATTTTTCGTAGCTCTAAATACCGAAAACAAAAAAATAATAATAATTAGTATGATAAATTATGATAATGTCAAGGACATAAATTTACGAATCAAAATAATGCTTTTTTTCAGTAGACAACTTCACACGAAGTAAGACACCTCAAGGCACCCCCACGAGAGGGGACCATTATTTAAGATTTTCTTCCCAAAAAGTTTCAATCCTTAGCATTTTTTAATCTTCACTTGATGTACGAGTAGATTTAGAGCTACTTGCATGATCCGTCACGTAATTGTTAGATATTAAAAAAAGTAAATTTGGGATGATATTTCCTAATATGGTAACATCATATAAAGTATGTAGCTCACATATGATTACTGTTGATCCTGTAAGTCATCAGAAATTCGTTTTGATCTAAAAAGTGACTTGATGTCGGTTAGTCACCCAGGTGCAACGAGATAAAGTCTGTTAGCATCAGGTGATTTTAGACACCTCATCGATGAATCAGCTGTTGCAACAGGAATGAGGCAGCAGGCAGCAGAAAACGTCGCATTTTAGGAGATAAGTGCAAACACTGAACAGCACAGATAAAAGATTAGCGTCCTTTATTGATATACAACAACAATAACGGAAAGTTTTATTCTATTATACAAACTAATATATTGAAATTGGTGTTAGCGTGGTAAATTATGACTAAACCTGTAAAGGATTTGTGTACCTTCACCAGTTTGTGCAACGCTTCAATCTCATCATATTTACATTTATGATTTAGAAGTAATGATGAGTAGGCACCTGATGTTAAGTCACAGTATTTGTTACCACATTCTGGCCGCTTCAATATAAAGCTTCCACCCCTGTCGGCCCCCTGTTTTTTTTTTAAAGTTGTATAATGAAACACCTCACAAGACCGCCCCTTTATGTATGGTACGTAGACAGGGGAACTATATCACCATCCAGCTGGGGAACGTCATTATCATCTGGTATCCTAATGTTAAGAAGGTAAACTTCTGGAGTCAAGAAATTTTCATAGTTAATTCAGTTTGTAATTCAGGATATACCTATGTACTTAGAAAATAGAATTGATAGAATAGGGTGGGCAATGTGGAATTGATTGGGCCTCTACATTTTTTTACGTTAGCTCCACACAGGAGGCCCTGAGGAAAAGTATTTTCCTTAGGGCCTGTGCCATCTTGCGGGATGCTGTGTGGAGGGTCTTTTTAAGGAAAGTAAGTTCTGAGAAAGAAAAAGGTATGAGAGGTGGGTAGGAATATGGGGTAGCTCCTTTCTGTCCCTTCATTGGCGGTGCAAGGCGATGGGTTGAGAGAGTCCGGCTGTAGAAGTCAAAAGGCTTCCCTCAACCAGACTCCCTCGATCCGGCCCGCCACGCAGCAGGTGGGCAGACTGTCTACCTAGACAGGCATCTACCGCTTCAACCCGTGAACCCTGACATCCCTGATAAGTCATCCCTGCTAGTCACCAAACGTTGCGAACCACTTGGGGTGACTTATGGCAGAGGTGTTGGTTATCCAATAAATGGTTCCCGTAGCAGCGGTACCCATAAGACTCAGGTTCACTTCTTCCTTTCCTCAAAACTACCCTCTACACATCATACCCAAAGATGATGTACGCCCGGAGGGAAAGTTACTTCCGTCATTGCCTCGAATGTGAAGTTAATAAAAAAATAGAAAGCATTCTTTTTCTTGAGCGTAATTTTCTTACAAATCTGTCGAGCTTTTGAATATCCATAAAACTAATTGTTTGTTTGATCTTTATTTGTTCCCCAAGCTTGGGTGGAGTTAGATAATAAAGCTACTTCATTATCATACATTTAGGTAATGGATTCTAGTTTTTTATTTTTAACAAATACTTAACTTTTTAATGCTGTCATAACAACGTGTAAACCAAGTGTAAACGCATTATGTGGCAATTTTATCATACGTGTGAATTTTTTTTCACTTCAGGTAGATACTAAAAGTGAACTGATATCAAAAATGAATGTAGGTTACTTAGGTGCGTTCATCAGCTGTTCCGTATCTCGAGTTCGTTAGACTTGTTAATATCTGATAATAATTATTATCAGACGTTGTTTATTTACGATAGCAGTTCAATGTCAGTTGAACTAGCCGAAACGGAAAGGTGAGAGATATACAGGTATTTTATTATTACGAAGATCCGGGGCCGAATCGGGAAGTAAAATACGAGTAATAATTTTATTTTATTTTTTCTTTATTACCCTTAAGTCAAATAACTTCCCTGTAATAGATACTTACGCTCCAATACTTGCAAAAAATATTTTTATCCCTCTCAAACAGTCTTATGTATTTTGTTATTCTATTCGCCTAAAGAAACCTATGATTTTAAATCTTTGTTCCACTAAAGCATAATAAAGTTTTAAATCTATTCAATTGTACCCATTTCGGTGAGATTCCACCAAATACGTAATAACAGTTTCAAAAACACATATTTTAAATTACCCAATTTTTAGTTGGATTGTCTTGGTACGTAATTTTCGCCTGCCCGTTATTTTCGTTATAGGTGATTTAATGTTATAATGATTGCTTTTATCTTGACACCAAAATTATATTGATTAACGAGGTACATGTAATGAAATTATGGGCATATATGCAGGACAACACAGTTAGGACGAAGTGCTTTTGAGCTCTTGAAAAATCTTTGAAAGCAATCTACAATGTGCCCAAAATGTTGAATAAATTGCCACATATAAATAAGCTCGCCTTTAATATAGGTAATCAATGTAACCATATTAAGATTTTGTGAAAAGTAATTTTTTTAAATTTTTTTTTTTTATTATTGAGTTAGTTCATACTACATGAATATAAACTAATAAGCACAATGTAACATTTCATTTGATAAATTTAAATATTTTTACAGTAAGCATAACATTTCTTTTTAAATACGTTCATTCTTTCTTCATTCTTCATACTTTCAGGCATTTCATCATACATCTTTAGTCCTCTGTACATTAGGCTGTTCTGTGATTTTGATTTCTTCATTTGTGGCAATCGAACTCTGTTTATATTTCTTGTTTCGTAATTACGAATGTCTCTATTAAAAACAATTTCATCCTTAAAGTATTTTGGCATTTGGTTTTTCATAATTTTATGCACAAAAATTAACACGTTAAATGGTAGTCTCTTTTTTATTGGAATCCAATTTAGCTCCTCTCTCATTTGATTAATCCTTGCGTATTTGCCTTTTCCCAGTATACATCTAAATCTACCAGGATTTTTTAAAACTCACACACTTTTCCACTTTTCCTCGGGGTCTGTGACGTATTTGAGATCGCATTATAGAAGGGGGGAAACATAAATGCGGGCAAATCATTCCACGGCCTACTGATCATGAAAACCACCCATTTTCGCTCGAAAAATGTAGATCACGTACAAATGTTGAGCACTCGGGATCAAAAATGCAAGTTCTTCAGACAACCATCCTCTAATATACATTTTGACGTGTATAATTAAAATACACATTGATGTCTAAGAAAGTACTGGTTAAACGCATCGTTCCCCCTGATATGATTATATTATTGTAATCAGTCCCGATCTGTCAGTTTGATGTTTCAGGTGAATTTTTCTGTCAAAAACATTGGATGTGTGATTTATGTGGCTGCGGATATCGAAGGACATTGAGTGTTGTGAAATGTGTGTGAAAGACCACTGCACTGCAGAGAGATTGTACATAAACGAAAGGAAAAAAAGGACTTACTGCGCTGGTATTTCCTTCTATCTTTGCGGGGTTTATCATGCACTTGTATAACTATGTTGTTGCGGTATGCGGGATTCGGTTTGCGGATGCGGTAAGCGGTAGGCGGTATTGGAATATAGATGTTTATGCGGAGAAGGTCGATTAATGACTGATGTGGGTAATATAAAATGACAGGTATATAGGGATGGGTAGGAAGGAACATGTGACAATACTAACTACAAGCACAGGATCCATGATGTATAGAGATGTATGTAGGTAATTTGAAGCTGTGTATTATGTAAATGCCCAACCGTAAATCAACCAAGTATATTATCTAAATATGGCGTGTGAACCTTAAAATTAACACCGAAATTAAAAAATATTTTTCTGAAGACAATTAACAAAAAAAGTGCTTTATCTCGCAGTCGAAAGATCGACGCATTGCTTTGTATCTTTTGTTTAGTCTGCATGGTGCAAATTTGTCGTCCAGCAAGTTGTCCCATGAGCGTTGTGAAGATCATTTTTCAAACACGATTTTGAGACAGTTAGTATTTTTTTTAAGTATAGGCTCTCGAGACTCTCGCTCAAATTTAATAAGCTATACGCATATTTAAAAATACATACCTCATAGATAACTTCGTAAAAATCTTTCTAGCAAAATAACTACAACACTCTGCCACAAAATGAATTATCTTCGCTTGTTTGGTTTAGAGTATGTAGTTAAAAGGTTGTACCTAAAACAAGTTTACATAAAGTTGGGCTGTTAAGTTCTTATGACCCGATGCCTTTCAGGTTTGCTATTCGCCGATAAAAGTAACAAGTTATAAGGTTATAACATGGGATTGAGCGATAACTTTGTACTCTGTTTTATATTGCAGGGAAAGTGGATTTATATCAAGGCTTTCAAAGCGAGGCATCGGACTTTGATGGGGAGTTCTTGATTATAAAATTACTCTTAGGTGTTATTATTTTTAAATTGGATATAAGTATGGGAGGGCTGATCTATTGTTATTACATATCGATGGTCAAATGCGCAACTTCAGGCGACGGTAAAACTTAGCAGCCAGCCATACCAATCCGACCCTGCTTAGTTCCGATGCAGTTGTTGAGGTTCAATGACACGCTCATGGTGAATCATAAATCGTCGAGTCATGGATCTGAATCATGGCCAGAGATGCGGAGGTACTACAATTACTAGACTGTGACCGGTGCAGAGCTGCCGTTTGTATTCTGCTGCACTTTACCTGGAAGTGCAGCAGAATTGGATGCTCATTTCAAATGCACCGAGATAAGGAAACGTGAATGAGCTGTTATGAAACACGAGGAAGAATCGAATGCAAGAGTAAGTTCCTAACGGATGAATCAAAGGGCATAAGGAAACAGTTACCTAATTTAAGGTTAAATGAGTCGCTCCTCAAAAATGAAGACAATTATTATTTTGTCAGTTTTCTAGTGCTTTCTACGTTTATTTGTTTTCGAATGAGGTTCGTCGAAGTGGAACTTCGCATCGGTATAGCTACAAGCATCTTAATTCTCTTCTGTGTCATGTTTTGGGTTTTGTTTTTTGCTCTGTTTTGACGATACAAACTTTAAACTTGTTTCTTTTGGAATTATTATAACCTACGTACATATTAAAGTTAAGGATATTAGTCGCATGACTAAAAACCATAAAATGCATTAAGTAATCATATATTTTTTTTATTTAATATGATCAAATCGAGAGGGAACGACTAACACAAAATTGCCAACTAAAAGTCCAAGCGACGCGACGTCCATGGAGGACGTAGCGAGGAAGACAATGCACCTCATGGCTTTGGCGAATGACTGGTACGAGTGCAATCCAATTGCAGGAGAGAAAACCAGAATGAGAAATAGAAGAAAGCTGTTCAATTACTAAAACCTCTTCCGACAGCACAAAGTTAAGTATATTGGCAGCATTACTGTTATTTCTAATTCGTACTAAATCACTTCTTTTATTTACTTATCTACGTCAAGTTTCATCCCGGAAGTCCTCTGTATTTTAAAGGCTACTCTTAAAATACTTTCAGTCGTGCACTTACTTAGATAAGGTTTTGAAATTTGCATAATGTGACCAAGGATAAAATTTTATCTTGCGTTTCAAATGCTCACCTTTATTCTACCGCTTAGTTACACCATCAAGTCTTAACTTCTATCCCATAAAGGTTTTAAATTCAATAAAATATTTACGGGTCGCCATTGCTGGAAGAAACGATATGTGTCAGTATTTAATCGTGGATACCTAATAAAACATGATAATATTTTGAAACCCATGAAATCTTTGACTTACGAAAATACGAGCCATTAAATAAATGAGGTATCATCCTCGTAAGAGACCCGTCTTCTTTCACCCTAATTTTGTCTAATGTATTGGTTATGTCATTCATTGGATAACCAACACCACTGCCGTTGATCACCCCAAGGTTTGCTACGTTTGGTGATTTAGGAGGGGCGCCAGGGTTCATGGGGTATGGTTTTTTCCAGGTCTTGGTGGCGGATGAGTCTATTCACGGCACGCCGGATCGGAAAAAACCGGTTGTGGGAGACCCTTTGACCTCGATTCATTGCCTCATCCACCGCAGTGGGAGAGATGATTCATATGTCTGACACACTGACTCCAGATTCCTACCCACCCCTCGTACCCTTTTCCTTCCCACAACTACCTCTCCTTCCCTTCCATAAAAAGACCCTCCACACACTATCCCCAAAGTTGTAATAAAACAAACTATAAAAATGGTTCCTCAGTACTTAAAATTATGAAACGTATTTTTTTTACTTTTTTATAGATTATTACAGTGGTTTACATACTCGTATGTAGATAATAAGTTTCAGTAATTAAAAACAAAATTTGAATGATCAGTAACTGCATGTAAATAGGTTAGTAGTAGTGTTTTGTGGTCACCTCACTAGGAGAACCTGTGCTGAGGTGCTCCCATGTTTAGGATTAAATACTCTTCTGTCGACATAAGTAAAAACACGTTATCCTCCTTGATATTGTCAAGAAGGGCACTGTGGGTTGACCCACGGCAATTTAAAAAAAGACTCATAAAAATCAGAATTTCAGGACCTCGCAGTTTTTAATTCATGAATACAGAATAATTCCAGTTATTACACAAATGCATAATAATAATATATCTTTATTGAATGAAATTTGCAAGATTATAACTAAAAAAGTTTTCAGTGCTATGTTTACAGTGGTTTAAAATTACACAAGTACAAAAGGATATCAACAGAAAAAAATATAAATATGAACAGTTGATAAATGAAAAATAGAAAATAGTTATAAATTTTGGTTTTTCAGTAATCTGCCTCACTAGGCTAGCCTGTGTTGAGGCAGTAATTTTTAAATCAATTTATATTACTTATAAACATACCTCCACTTTTATTAAAAAAGTAATCACATAATAGATTGGTTACATTAATAATAATTTTAAATAAAAGCAACCAATACATTGCTTGTATATTTCCATTGTATAATACCAAATCATTAATAATTTCGAATTTGGGTGAGTGCACCGGTAAAGGCCCTATCATTATTTTTGATCCACATTTTTATGTTATTTTTGAAATTTTTTTGGGAATCACATTTTTTTATTCTATCTGGAAGAATGTTGTAAAGTCTTGTTGCAAGGTATCTGAAATTTCGTTGACCAAAAGTAGTATGCGTTTTGGGGATTTGTAGTAAGTCTTTGTTATTGTTTCGAGTACAGCGAGTATTTAATCTTTTTTCATAGTATTTATGTATATTTTTGTATAGATGAATAAGGATTGTTTTTGCATATATCTGCCGAACGTCAAACACATTCATAATATTGAAGATTAAGTTCGAGTCTGTAATTAGTAATTGTAAAAGAACCATGATAAGTTCTGGTTCATGGTGAGTTCTAGCATTTCATTTTATCGTGAATTTCACACCATTGTCATTGTATTGCTGACTAATGAAGTAAACCTGCTGGCTGCTTTACTGCATAGACAGTCGATGACCTGCGCTGGTGCACACTGCACATTATGCGCCTGTCTGATGATCAGTTGAAGTGAAGTGGCATGGAAACGAAGTGAGCCATCTTCAGTTTAGATACTATGAAAGTGGCAGAGTCATCATTGCACGATGAAAGCCTTCGTTCATCTGGGTTTAATTATTTAAATGTGGTTCGAATAATAATACTATGTATTAAATAATATTTATAAATACATTGCTGTATAGTAATTTTAAGTGTTGGTCTTGAAATAGTGATTTTTTAATGTATGCAAAAAAGTGATTCCTCCATTTGTATTGTTCGTATTTGTTTAGAACTTCTCATTAATAGAAAAATGAATAAAATAGCTCGTGTTAGTTAATAGTATATTTTAAAGTGATTTAAAGTATAATCTTAATATATAAAAATGAATGTTTCTTTTTTGGTCTCTTGTTTTGCTGAAGAAAACAATTTCCCTAGGGGCCTATGTCATCTTTGAGGATGCTGTGTGGAGGGTTTTTTAAGGGAAAGGAAGGAGAAGAAGATATGGGAAGGAAAAAGGTATGAGAGCTTGGTAGGAATCTGGGGGTCTGTGTGGCCAGGAGTGACGGACGAATGAATCTATTCCTCACACTGCGGTGCAAGGCGAAGGGTCGTGAAAATCCGGCTGGAGAGGTCAAAAGGCCTCCCTCAATCAGTCTCCTCCGATCCAGCCCGCCATGCAGTGATTGGGCAAACGTATCCGCCACCAAGACCTAGACAAACCTCATCCCATGAACCCGGGCACCCCTGCTAAATCACAAAACGTAGCGAACCACTTGGGGTGACCTGTGGCAGGGGTGTTGGTTGTCCAATAATTGGTTCCCGGGGCGGCGGTACCCATACTTACCTCCCAAATTATGCTTTCCTAAACCATTCATCCGATTGCGATAAAAGTTTGGTTAGTTGTTGAAGTTGCGAAGGTTTCTATGCACACACTGGTGAGCTTTAGCGTTGTGAAATTTGTATAAAAAAATTGGAATATAGGCGTGCAAGTTGTTAAAAATGACTGTATTTCATATAGTTTAGCGGCAGATAGGGAAGTAGGGAGGGGAGGACAAGGTTAGGAGGAAGGGGGATTGGAATGTGGACGAATTTGTGGATATTTCGACCACCATGTTAGGCACAAGCCCGTGTTATGGTGTTATCACTCAGATTCCTACCCACCACTAATACTATTTTCCATCCCAGAACTTCCTCTCCTTCCTTTCCTAAAAAGACCCTCCGCACAGCATCTCCAAAGATGACATAGTATACATCTAATGTAAAAAAAGTTTCAGATATTTGCTGAATACATGGTTACAAATAGAGATGCTTTATACTAAGTCATGTGGTGTAATAGTAACAGTTTGTGTAGTTATATTATAATTATTAATAATATTATACATACATGTTTACATTGTAATTGAACAAACATTGTAATTAAACAAACTTTGTAATTGAACAAACATTGTATTTGAACAAAAATTGTATTTGAACAAACATTGTATTTGAACATTAACATCCATTATTGTAAACATTGTGAATGAACATTAATATCATGTCGACAAATTGCTTAATTACGGTTTAACGGGATTGTACTTTGAAAAACAAAATCAAAACTTGCAAAACAAATTTAAATTACGCACAATCAATACAAAATTCTATCGTTAAATACACTAGTTAAAAAAAATATTTTTTCGCAGAGACGAAACATTTCACTTTTGTATCAAAATTTAACAGTTTTGCCGGTGCAGGCCTTATTATGGTATAAAATATTGATTCAGCACATATCTGACTCTGAGTATAAGAGGAAAGTTGAACATGGGCACAATACTAGGTTCACAAAGAATGAAGGCATGCTTGTACCTAAACATAATAATAAATACGGACAGCGAACCCTTGAGTATAATGTGCCTAAAATATATAATATGCTACCTGGTAATATTAAGAAATGCGAATTTCCAAATAGAGTCAGATATTTGCTGAAAACATGGCTACTAGGTAGAAATAATTTGTATTAGGCGATTTAGTTTTACTATTAATGTGTAAGTTTATTGTTATTGTATAAATTAAGGTCTAAGTTGTAATCTGTAAAAAGTTGTAATAAAAATCCTGTTGACAAACTACTTAACTGTAGTTTAACGGGATATATATGAAATAAAAATTAAAAAAATAAAAAAAAATAAAAAATAAAATAAAAAAAAAATAATTAAAAAAATACACAATGAATATACACGATGGAAAAATATTAACATTAATTAATATTTGACAAGTTAAAGTATTTCCCCAAAAAATGCATACATAATTTGTCTCGACGCCACCTTGCGAGAGATTTAACACTAACAATGTCTCTCTCACATAAATAAAGTTGGTTGTTTTCAGGTGGAAAAAATGTAATAAACAGTAATTGTTGAATGAAACACTAGTATATATTGAATTATTTGGCGGGTATTAGATAAGCCGCAATAGCTCAGTGGTCAGAGCACCTGACCGGCAATCAGAAGGACACGGGTTCAAGTCCCGTTGGGGGCAAGTATCTTTTCTCGGAAGATTTTTTCAATTTAGTTGAGTGTTTCAGGATGATAATTATTGCTTATAATAATTGTTACCCTTTGTGCTATGCATAAAAATCTTGTCTTAAACGTTAGTTTATCAATTAAAAAAAATATAACAATAATAATTAATATCATGTTTCTTTGTGAATAAATAATTCTGCCATGAATTTGATTTGTTTTATGTACGTTCTGTCTTCTTATGGTTATCAACAAATAATAACTATGACTATATTATGTACAATGAAAAAAAACATTAATAGGAAATTGATTAACATTACATTGATACATTAATACGTTGATTACTGAAGATATGGGATTCCAAAATCTATTATTACTAATTGCAATTATCAGGTTCTAGGTTCAACCAAAGGATTATTTTTGTATAATCACTGCAGGTTATAATTAGTGTAATGTACATAAACTGTTGAATCCTCACAAACTTCCTCTCATAAAGAAGTAATGTTTATAATATTGAACATTCGAGATTAAGTACTGCAGGGTTAATTATGTTTTATAACCGTCTGAACGATGTAAGCTACATACGTTCTACTCGTCTTTCTCATACAATTTAAAATCGAATCTAAACATTGATGTACAATATTATATGCATATATCTTGGACGCATTGGGTTAAAAGGTCACAGTTTGTCCGCTTTGCAATAAATCCCAAAAAAAAAAATTTTTTCTTAATGTGTCCGAAAACTGAAAACTCTTTTGTAAGGGGCTAGAATATGTGTTATAAAATGTTTAATTTAAATGAAAACAATATTCGCGAAACTCAATGAAAAATCTGAAAACAGAAAAATTTGAAAAAGGTACGGTCACATCTGGGTTCGAGTCGCATCTTTTTCTGAATTTTCTGTTTTCAGATTTTTGATTAAGTTTTGCTAATATTTTCTTTATTTAATTAAATATTACAATTTGAGGTTTTACTCCTAAAGCTAAATATGAAAAAAATATGTTTCAAATATTCTTTTCAAATAAACACATAATTTCTGAAATATTTAAATTTTTAATACAAACTTTTTAAAAACCCACCTTACGTTTTTTTCTATCTAAACTTATTGATGACGAAAAAAAAAAGAAAACGGACACTTTATTAGCCTTGTCATTTATTGTATTATTTATTAATAATTAATAGGTGTTATTATCACCTCACGTTTGTATCGTTTCATAAAAAAAAATTAATTAAAGTTCTCGAAATTTTATACATTTTTCTCAAATTACTATGGGAAACTTTGGTTTCATAGAGGTGTACATTAAATTCTAGATTTGAAATAAAATTAAATAAAAATTTTCTGTAGTTAAATTCTAGATTTGAATATAAATCGTGGGATTTTCTCTATCTAATACAGTTTAGATAATATTTCTTACCATAACAGTTTTGGTTTTTGAATTTTTTTTATTTTTTTTTTTTATTTAGATGTGGGAGATATAACGATTTATATGAGGCCATTGTGAGCTGGGACAAATTTGGGACGACCTACATGATATGTGTCCCATCGTGAAGCATAAAAAATTACAACATCAACATCAGAAGCTCCACCTTCGCATCCACATCCCACCGTGATGTGACCTACGTGTTATGCATCCCAACGTGATACATCCACACTACCACTGCCTGCATGGAAAGCCCAATTCATCAACACGTTTCTCTGCCATTACCTGCACTTTTAATAAAAGACAAGTCAATAAAGTTTTATTCAAGATTTTAACGTCACATCATGAAGTATTCGCTTTATATGAATCAAAAAACGAGTGTGCTTTAGACCACACAACTGAAGTAAAACTTCTTTAGCTCTATCTATATGATAGGAAGAGAGAAAAAAAATGTGCGCGCGCACTGCTATCTCTTGCTCCTACAATGTAATACAGACAATAGGCCTGCACTGTGTCTTAGATATACGAAACATAACTGGCTACGAGAGAAAAAGAGAAAGAAAATGTGTGCTCGCACTTCTCTCTCTTGCCCCTACAGTAATATACGAAACGTAACTATCTCTCTTTCTATCTTCACTAACTTATATCTCTCTCTCACCGTTCGCCTCGCTTTTCTTAACGCTCTCGCCACGCATTCACCAGCTTACTCCCCAAGTCAAGCGTGCGTAAAGAAGTTTTACTTCAATAATATAGCATATGTATAAATATTTGTTGTAAAGTGCATTTCTCTGTTTAAAACTGGAGTGGAGCCTTGGTGAGTAGAAGGTAAAATGGTTATTTGGTTGGGATTTTTTCTTCCTGTTTCATGTTTAGTTTTTACACCTCATTTTGTACGTTTCGTGTGATTCTTTAAAGCACGGATCATAATATTCCACACAATGACGTTGGCATAAAAATATACATAGTAATTTTTTTTTCTTTTATTATTAACAAAATTATTTCTAAGTGGATAGGAAAGTAAGATATTAGTTGTTGAATTAATTATACGTCTAGTTTACGCCTACGTACACGAGTAACACCTACCAAACATCATCCACGCTACTAAATATATAATTATCTTACCCACGTTCTCCCAGGTGTTATAATGATCTTCCTACCTTCAAATCCGTTGGCTAAGGGCTGTGAACACGCGAGGTAATACTTCCAAAACATAAACAAACTGTTGTGGATATATTATGTAAGAGAAACAGCCGTGCAGCCTTCTCACACAAAACTTTGGATTTGAGTCCAAAATACCCAACCAAACTGCATATTATTTTTTTTTATCAAAAGTTATGGCAAATATCTTCTAAGGATATGTGCTATTTTTATGTTTTAAATTATGATAAACATAAACAGGCCTTTAATAATAATAATTGGATAGTTCGTAGTACGCCATTTTTGTGAAAAATCATCTCAAGGGCGCTTTACAATTTATTATGAATCTTAGGCTAATTTTATATTTAAAAATCGATACAGAAAACATGCTTACCTGGCAGGTCACTTCCGATAAAATCGTCATTTTAATTAGAAAGTTTATGCTTGGAGAAGATACGACAATGCACGCGGAGAATATTATATTTGAACAGTGGACAATGTGGACATTGCATGATTTTACATTTGCCACCTCATCACTGTTGATTAAGGGTCGACCGAGATCTTGGTCTTGGTCTCGGTCTCAGCATTCTCGTCTACAAATTCTACCGAGAACTCTGTCTCGGCCATAACCGAGACCGTTGTAAGTATAAAACAATGGGATTCAAATCTACCGCGCGAGTCCACATTCGTCTCTTGGTCTCAGTGCGTGAGAGAGCTGTCGATTGTGGTGAAAGTTTTTATCAGCACCGCCTACTAGCGTAGCAAGTGAACAGCTCTTTAGCAGAGCTGGTTAATTATACAGCATGAGGCGACACTCTTTGAAGGGTTAAAACGCAGAAAAATTGCTTTTTATGTGCTACAACATCATGTTCAATTTTGATTATTAAAATTATTTAAAAGAAATTCTTAAATATACTATATTGTGCAAAAATAGCGCATTTTAATTTTTTTCTCAATTTATCTATTCTCGGTCTCGGCCGAGATTTTAATTTATTCTCGGTCTCGGTCTCGGTCTCGGTCTCGATCTCGGCCGAGAACGAAAAACCTGTCTCGGTCGACCCTTACTGTTGATATTATATTTATGAAAAGATTAGTGCCAAAAGATGAGTAAATATTTAATTTAAAAGACTGGAGAATTTAGGAATCTTTACGACGAGTATTTTTATGAAATGAACTTTGCAAAAGCTTACAAATAAAAAATTTTGGTACATTTTTACAAAATTAGTTATTTATATTGTCGCAGGCTGTGAAGGTGGAAGTTTTTTTGACTTTATGGATACAACTGTCTGTAATGTGAGTTTAAATATTAATTAATTTGTGGATGATGTAAAATATATACCTAATCTCGCTCATTCCACTGTGCATAATGAAATATAATGCTTTTTTCGTCTTGGTCATGTTGTAATCCATTATTTTTCACAGGTAAAAACTAGTAACGTTATAAAAGCCATCGATTATTCAAAAGAAGTTAAAACTAATTGTGAATTCTAAGCCCAAGTGCATGTCAAAGAACACCAGTAAGCTCATAAATAATTTGCGTGCAAGGAATGGTGATCCCCGATCCCATGACAGTGGTCACGGACCCGCCTTTGCACGGGAGACTATGAGGCAACACGATGATAAGGGGTTGACGGTCAGCAATCGTATTATTAACGTATTTATCAAGTGGAATGATTAATCAGGCATATCGGACAAAATAAGTCGGAGCTGTAACGAAATGGGTAGGATGACAATGTTTTTAGGTTAAGTAATGAAGTTAACTATTACTGTACTGTTGTACCGCCTATCATAAAATTTTGCTTTTGCTTTCAAAATACGCTCATTAAAAACATAATATTATATATTGTAGTTCCCAATTAGGGTGAAATGCAGATCCTGCCAAAATCTGGAAATTTAATAGAAATGCACTTTCTAGATGAGAAGTGTGGAGAAGCTGAATAAAAAAAAATTAAGGCGCACTCGGCAAAATTGAGGCAGATAGGTTAGGTTAGGTTACTTTAATTTGGAAGGTGAAAAACAGTTAAAAAAAATCGTTGAAAAATTTTTTTTTTTAATTTTTTTTTTTTAATTTTTCTATTGCGTTCCGCACTTTTTTTTACCTTCCAAATTAAAGTTCCCAACTTAAAACGCGGTAAAAACATGGTTTTTGGCAAAAAACAAATTTTGGCAGGATCTGCATTCCTCCCCCAATTATATCATCTGCATGCGAACTGTACCTAAATTTCTCAAAATAAACAATGACCATGCTAATATCAAGTGACCTCCCAGGTAAATATGGTCCTGTACATTTTCTGCCTTTACAGTACATTTTTACGCAGCATCGCATTCGTTAGTCAAATCATTGTACATACAGTTTCGTATCGGTGATCTATGAACCGGTGGATGCAATTTTTAGCCATAAGTTGTTATAATGGTTTGTAGTTAGAAGTAAGATTGTATAAATGTATTATAAGTTTGTACAGCGGCTTTGAGGTGATTTTTCACAAAATTGGCTCTACTCAAGTCATCCAAATATTATTATTAAGTAAGTACCTAATTAATTAACTTTTACCGGGTTAAAATGATTTTTTTATTAATATTCCTAAACAACGTATGTACATAATTCCTCTTATTTAGCTTAACTTTATAAAATCGAATTTAACTACAAATTGCGGTGCTAAATTAGCGGTTATTGCAATGGCCTAGAAATTCCAGGCATAAAAAATAGTAAGAATTTCATGCCGCCATAGCTTTTCGTTCGTGAGTTTTTACAGCTTTTGCCACACAAATATTTTTTGCTTAAAATTATATGATAGGAATGAAAGGTGCATGCTCACATGGAAATGCCTTTTTCTTTCTTCTTCTTCTTGGGCCCTGTCCGTTCAACGGACGTTGGCTATCATGTTGGCTATGCGGACTTTGTTTACTGCGGCCCGGAACAGCTCCACGGTAGACTGGCCAAACCACTGTCTCAGGTTTTTCAGCCATGAGGTTCTCCTTCTTCCAGGGCCCCGTCTTCCGGCAATCTTTCCCTGCATTATGAGATGCAGGATCTCATACTTCTCTGGATGTCTCATCACATGTCCATGATTTTGAAGTTTTCGGATTTTTATAGTTTTAATTACTTCCTTTTCTTTATTCATCCGAATCATAACATTTTCTTTTGTAACCCTGTCCATCCAGCTTATTTTAAGTATTCTTCTGTAGATCCACATCTCGAATGACTCAAGTCGCCTAATTAGTTCTTCAGTAAGCGTCCATGCTTCCATTCCGTAAAATTATATCGAAAACACGTAGCATCTGACCATTCGCATTCGTAATCCGTGGTTGAGATCATGACTGCAGAACATTTTTTCATGCGGATAACGATTGCACGAGCTTGCTCAATGCGGCATTTGATTTCAACTGAAGGATCCCATCTATCATTTACATTGCAGCCCAAGTATACAATACTCTGTGCCTTCTCTAGTTTTGTTCCAGCAATATATAGCTTCTCAGAAATTAAACCCATTATCCTCGGTGGGCTTTTTTCACAGGCGTGCCAATCCTGCAAAGCTTTAAACCCCTCCTTGATAATACTTATTCATAATAACTACCGACTGACGATTAGAAATCATACATTGTACCATCACCTGCAATTATCGTAAATTGTGAGTTTCATGGAATAGGGTTACAATATAGTCAATACACGCAAGTCGAGGGGGTATTTCCACAACAGAAAGTTCGCGAAAAACTTCCACTTTTCCAAATAACATGAAGGACAACGTTTCCTTCAGAAAATAAAAAGTTCCTTCAGTTAATAAGGTAACCCTGGAATGTCTGCTCTCATAGAAATACCCAGAAATCAGTTTTGAAACACGAATTATTGTACTACAAAAATAACATTTTTCTTTGAATTTATTTATCGTCCCTTAAAGAAAAAAGGAATCTGCCTTTGTGTTTTTGTTTTGAATAATAATTGAAAGGTCTTCTGCATCTGTTCGTCTGTATTTTATTCCCATCGATAAATTGACAAAGTCCCTCGCGCCGTTTCCTGGAATCAAAAATACTACTGGCTATGAGTATTTTAGGCAAGTCTCCGACGTGTCTGACCGCAAGAATACAAGAGAATGGCCGATAATTATTATTGTAATGGAAATTTAGTTAAGCCGGTGTTTAGAGGTGATTGAATATTAATGGTGGATTTTCAATCGACTGTTTTCTGTGAAATGGGCAATTGACAAAATAACCCGTTGCCTGTTGGTACAAATAAGACGCATTATTTGTAATATCAATATCGATAAAGATATAATGTGTCAAATTAAAAAGTTAATGCCAGTAGAAGTTGTAACAAGATTTTAGTTTGGCGATAATATTTTATTACTAGTATTTTAGACACATAAAACATAATTTGCTTATCTAGAATCGTTTGTCAATACTTCACCTCACGATGACTTAAAACTTTCAGAGTTCTGGCTGCCCAAAAACGCCTCTTTCATAGATAATGTGAACAAGAGAGATTATCGATGGGTGGTGGACCTCACACCACCCAATCACTTGCATTACCAGAGAAAACCAGAAATATTATGTCATTTTCAAATCAGATTTTAGACGTATTGACTCTTTCCCACAAAAAAAATATAAATGGATTTCGAAAGATTGTTCTTTTATCTAGTGAAATTATGTAATAAATTTTTAGAATTTTTTTAAATTTTTAGTATAATAAGGTTATTCCATAGGTCGTTGGCAGATTTGTTAAATTTTCAAAAAAGATTTTGTATTATACCACACCGATTTCAAATAATATAATCATGCAGTAAAATAAATCAATACATTGTCTAGCAAACGCATGTTTTAGAATTTTAATTTTAGTTTCAATAAAATCATTAAAAAATATGTACGTACATGTGTTTCTTGACGAAAATTGGTCCATTTGTGTATTTATTTGCGCACTTACAAACTAATATATTTCAGATTTATTTAACATTCTTATTAAATTTAGACATTATTGAAAAATGATAAATACTTATAATCAAAAAATAACTACAAAAAGTATATTATTTTAATAGTTTTAACATCACGCCTTTCAGCATTTTTGGATGAAGGTATAAATTAAAGCTAATTTGAATTGAAATAAATTCGATATTGAGTTATAATTTAATAAAGCTGGTACGGAGAATAATTAATCTTTCTCATTGTAACCGCCCTGCACGATCGTAAGGACAACTTTCGACGAAATGTGGATTTTCGTCCGCTGGCTGGTTAAACGCTCTTAATTATTATTGACAAGTCTTCCAACAGTTTTAATAACACTTTTTTGTTCCTTGTCCGCAAGGCTTAATTTTCTTGTAAATACAAAAACACTTTAATATTATCTTCCGTGTTTAACAGATTTGATTTTCCAAATACCTACTTAAAGGTATAGTAGTAGGCTACGGCCTGGCCTGGACAAGCTGGTAATTTTTTTGGTGTGCTACCAAAATATCGATGGCCTCTTTCTACACGTAAACAATTTTAAAAAATCCGATAATTTATCTTACGTAACAAGTCTGTGAGCATTGTAACATAAATAGTTTACATTAAAAATAAATAAGCGTTGTCGACACAAGTACCTACAGTAGGAACATTGGTTTCAGCGAGGTGTCAGCATTCGCCATTCATGATTTTAATGCATTGTGTTATATATTATTTATTATATGAATATTAATAGTTTTATTGTATTCAGAATCGACTTACTATCGTAAGCACTCAGGATATATTATGTCCATGTACATGTACAATACCCCATAAATCACAGTATTACTTTGACAGTTGCCCAGTATCTTTAAAATTCACCAGGGTTGTCATTGACGAGATATCTCCTGGTTGCATGTCATGACTCCCCAGGTAGATAGACGAGATTTCTCCTCGGATCATCTTTTTTTTATAATAGCTCCACACATGAGGCCCTGAGATAAATAATTTCCCTCAGGGCCTTTGTTGTCTTAGAGTGCGCTGTGTTGTGGGTGTTTTTAAGGAAAGGGAGGAGAGGAAGTAATCTGAGGCTCAGTCTGTTCAGGATTGACGGACGTATGAATTCATCCCTCCAACTGCGGTGCAAGGGGATGGGTCGGGAGTCTGGCTGAAGAGATCAAAAGGCGTCCCTCAGCCAGTCGATCCGTAGCGAATCACTTGGGGTGACCTATTTGCAAAGAGTTATCCAATAAACATTCCCGAGAGGTTCCCAGGGCAGCGATACCCATATCCGCCTCCCAAATTGAGTATTGAATCCGGTTGCCTCCTGAGGTGAGATTGTTCTAGTAATAGTCATACTGGCTGCCTTAGTGAGTGTGTTTCCATGTCGAGCAGATACCTGGGTCATGGGGCTGGGTTGAGTTATGTTGGGTTAGGTTAGGCTAGATTAGGTTAGGTTAGGTAAGGTTAGACTGAATCTAATAAAGGAGAAAATCTAGTTGAAATTGGTAGTACTATATTGAATTAAATAATCTTCAGTAGGTACAAGACAATTATAATCAATACGTTGCACGCTATATAATACTACCCTGTCTGTAAAGGTATAGCAAGTCCATATCCTGTTGTGCCTCATTAATCACAAAGTAATTTCGTAGCCACTATTTAGCGGTGGCGAATATGCATCAAATAACAGGTACGAACCCTCGACGTTGCGCAGAATGAAATCAAAAGGAACCCGTTCCTCGACACAATGGACTTGCAAAAAAGAGGAAAAGTGCATTAGCCCGGAGGACAATGCCTCGCGCCGGATGATAATTGCAGTACTATAAAATGTAAATTAGCACCCGCCGTTCAAATTACAAATTAACTGGTAATGGCGATATTACCTACGCGCTGCGTGGTACCAGGCAGGTAGGCGCCTCGCCTACTTTCAACTTTACTTCCATGGCCTGATCTGCCTTTTCATCCCGCGACAAAATATCTCCAACAAAATAGTCTACGGACAAAACATCTTCTAACAAAATATCTACTAAAACCTAACCTAACCTAACAAAAAATGGGACCAAAATAATATAACGACAATAAATTAGTGTTCAAAAATACTAAAATGGTAGAAAAATAATACAGGCATCCTGTAAAGACAATAAATTATTTAATTAAATGAAGACAATATTAGCGAAACTCAATCGAAAATCTGGAGATAGAAAAATCAGAAAAGGATATTGGCTCCACTGGGACTCGAACCCAGAAACCTTTACTTACACGGCAAGTGCTCTGCCGATTGAGCTAAGAAACGTTAAGAAAATGAAGATAATGTTGGTTTATGATTTTAAATCGTTATTTTATCAAGTTATAGTTAATCGACCCCATCATTTAAGCACAAAAACCAATCATAAAAATTATTTATTTTTAACTTTATGAGTAAAACCTCAAATTATAATATTTAATTAAATGAAGACAATATTAGCAAAGCTCAATCGAAAATGTGGAGACAGAAAAATCAGAAAAAAATATTGGCACCTCTGGGACTCGAACCCAGGACCCTTTGCTTTCATGGCAAGTGCTCTGCCAACTGAGTTAAGAAATGTTGGTAGTTCTTAGTCGAAGTATGATACAGTTAAAAGTGACCGAATTTGATATGGGTTCCGTAGCTCAGTCGGTAGAGCACTTGCCATGTAAGCAAAGGGTCCTGGGTTCGAGTCCCAGAGGAGCCAATATCCTTTTCTGATTTTTCTGTCTCCATATTTTCGATTGGATTTCGCTAATATTGTCTTCATTTAATTAAATATTATATTTTGAGATTTTACTCATAAATTTAAAAATTAAAAATAATAAAACAATAAATTATTGTTCAAAAATATTAAAATGGGACAAAAATAATACGGACATCTTATAAAGTTGGGTTAGATTAGCTTAGGTTAGGTTTTAGTAAATATTTTGTTAGAGGATGGTTTGTCCGTAGAATATTCTGTCGGGGTTATTTTGTCGGGCATATTTTGTCGGGAATATTTTGTCACGGGATAAAAACACGTAGTACCGGCGTGATCTGCCTCACAAATTTGAGACTTTCCTAAACATGCATCAAAGTACTAAACTATAAGATAATTATTTTGGCGCAAAAAAATTGATGGTAAAAGTCAATAATTATTTATTAGAATACAAACAAAGAATTGCCAGCCCCATGACGACCATTACTAACGCTTTGCTTTTTTAAATCAAATATAAAAAAATAAAAATAAATTAACATAATACTGATATTTATATGTAGTATCAATTTTATTAGCAATGCAAATTTATTTAAATGTTCTTATTTTATAAAATAATTTATTTAAATTATAATATTTCCGACCACAGAGAGAATTTTCAATTGGATAAACACGTTTACTTTTAATCCTGAATATAAATACATATTTAATGAATTACTTATTTAATGAATTGCTTGTATTTTTTTTTATTTTTTGGTATTTTTTTACTATAAATATACAAATCATTTTTGCATGTTTACACAGTGAGTACATTCAATATTAAATTTTAAAAAAGCTTTTCTGCACAATAAAGAGACAAGGTTCAAATAATATAGCCAAATAAGTAATAAAATATCATTATCATCATCATCATCATTTTATTACTTAGTATAAAATGAAGTCGCTCAAAATGTATGTGCGCGTTAATCTTTTAAACTACGCAACGGATTTTCATACGGTTTTCACCAATAGATAATGAGATTGAAGAGGAATGTTTATATGTATAATACGTGTAAATTATATTAGAGAAAAGCTGAGAAATTCAAAGAAAACATATTTTTGTGCGATTTAAAACGGCTGGCGGGCCGTACTATAGTCACTTTTGAAATTTGTTCTACGGAAGAAATTGGAAAATAGATGTCCAAGAGTAAGTATGTATTTGATTTTCCCTTTTCAAATATCCAGTGTTGCATTGCAAGAATTGTATAATTAGTGGCGATCGCTAACTTTACTATATTATTATATAAATAAATAAAAAAATAATAATATAGTTGATTCAAGAGGAAGGTTTAAATGTATAATACATGCTTATTATAGTAGAGAAAAGCCGAGAAATTCAAATATTCAATTCAGGCAGCGGGCAGCTGGCAAGCGGGTGGTGTGGATTTTATAAAGGTTGGGTAATGGCGTTGTGTTTCGTTAGCCACAGCAACGTGTGGCCGGGTCTGCTAGTTGTACATAAAACATAACATTTTAAAAGATTTTGAAGATGAAAATAAAATTTTGTATTTTGGAGGCAAGTATGGGTAATGCCTTCCCGGATACCATTTATTTGATAACTAACATCTCTGCCATATGTCACAAGTGGTTCGATCCAAGCAAGATTCAATTCGTACCAAGAGGTTCGCTTCGTTTGGTGAATCACCAGAGGTGCATGGGTTCATGAAGTTGGGTTTGTCCGGGTCTTGGCGGCAGTTCCGCCTGCTTACCTACTGCGTGGCGTGCCAGATCAAGAGAGACTCGTTGAGGGAGACCTTTTGATCTCTCCAGCAGTAGGTACTCTCGCGGAATACAGCATGGTACCGCGGTGGGATAGAGGGATTCATACGTCCGTAGCTCGTGGACGCACTGACTCTTAGATTACTTAACCCCCTCATACCTTTTTCGTTCCCAAACTTTGCTCTCCATCCTTTCCTAAAAAGACACTCCACACAGCATCCCCAAAAATGACATCGGCCCTGAGGCGAATTTTTTTCCCTAGGTTCTCCTGCGTGAAGCTAATGTAAATAATAATAACTTTATAACAAAGAAAAACTAGAAAATAAATAACCAAAAAGAGAAACAAATTTTGCAACTATAGAATAAGAAGAATTTTAAAAAAAGAGTGCGCTTTAGACCACACGACTGAAGTAAAACTTCATTAACTTATATCTCCCTCTCAACTTCCGTTCGCCTCGCCCGACCGTTCGCCTCACCCGATCACACTTTTCATAACGCTCTCGTCACGCATTCACCAGCTTACTCCCCAAGTCAAGCGTGCGTAAAGGCCCGACCGTTCGCCTCACCGATCACACTTTTCGTAACGCTCTCGTCACGCTTTCACCAGCTTACTCCCCAAGTCAAGCGTGCGTAAAGAAGTTTTCCTACAAAAAATTATCTATATTGACTCTTATTTAGGTAATTTTCCAATTTAAACTTAAATTCATGAATAGTGTTTTTCTGATATCTTGCTGGTGTTTCTTCTGTGTTACATGTTGAATATTAGATATTTCAGTATATTTGTTTAAAATTACTTCTCATTATACTTTTTTTGATATCTCTTCATCTACGTATTATGTAGAAACGAAAAATTGTTAAAAATGCTCATATTAAATAATCTACTCGTATGTGAGATTTACCTGCTATCAAACTTAACCGGGTCTTTTTATAACAAATAATAAAAATAAACAAGAAAAATAAAACCCAATATAATTTATTTTCATGCCATTCCGACAAAATGTGATGTAACAATTTAATCATTTAAAATAATGACCGGTCAGTGGCTGAGTGGGCATCGCTTTTGTGTCGCACCCGGGCATCGTGTGTTCGATTCCTCGCTAAATCTAAAAATCCTCCGTCACATTAAATTTGTGTTTTTAATGTCTAATGAAGTAACAATTATTATAAGCAATAATTATCAGCCTGAAACACTCATCCACATTGAAAAATCTTCCGAGAAAAGATACATGACGCCAACGGGACTTGAACCCGTGTCCTCTCGATTGCCGGTCGATTGCTCTTGACCACTGAGCTATGGCGGCTTATCTCATACCCGCCAAATGATTCAATATATGCTAGTGTTTCATTCAACAATTACTGCTTATTATATTTTTTCCACCTGAAAACAACCAACTTTATTTAATTATTGCTTATAATAATTGTTACCTTTGTGCTATGCATTAAAAATCTTGTCTTAAAAACGTTAGTTTTACAATTAAAAATAATAATTTCTAATGAAGTAAATTGAAAATGCTAAATGTTGTTTATTTACATTTTTTTAGGTTAAGCATTCATTAATTTTAATGTGTAATCACATCATTATTTCAAGCACACTTAACCCCCTTTCCTTATTTGGCAAGAAACAATGGATGTTGTAATTCATCATGTATATTATTTTATCTTGTTTGCAAACATGTTCATTTTCCTGGACCTTTGGTGAAGGGACTAAGAGCTGAGAAACGATTGAGAACTTGATTGCCATGGATTTTGATTGATGTCATCATCATCATTAGACCCTTATTAGCTGCCACGGAAAGAAGTCCTCATCATCTAATATTTTCACTACAGTGTTTACTTTTGAGCGATCAACTACATCGAACCTGCCTCCTTAAAATTTAAAGAAATGATCTTAAAAAGCTTACAAGTTTTTGGTTGCTTTAGTTACTTACCATGTCGCTAACTGTGAAGGTAACTATGTTTCTGCATTATCATCAATACGATCCCAAATCTGAAAGAAACATTATTCCTTGCCAAAAAGTTTAAAAAATTATCACGGTTATACTCCGTAGGCATTTATTCTCAATTTTTAATATCTAAACGTTATTACATAATAGTCGGTGAATCTCACCACAGAAATTATTCCAAATTTGAAATAAATTTCAAGGAAACATTCCAAATTTGAAATCGCATCATAATCAGCGAAACCACAGAATAAAGAATATATCAGTGAAACCGACGACGTTTTTTCCAATTTTGAAATAAATGTTATAACTTACAACATCATCAGTTAAACTCACTACAGAATTTATTCCAAATTTGAAATCAACGTATTACTTATAACATTAATAGTCAGTGAAACCAAATACAATTTTTTTCCAAATTTGAAATGAACGTATGACTTATAACATAAATAGTCAGTGAAACTCACCACAGAATTTGTTTAAAATTTGAAATAAACGTTATAAGTTATAATAGTCAGTGAAACTTATATTCTTCGAAACTGTTCAACCGTGGCCTAAATTAATATCGTTTCGCTGCTCCAGAGCGCCCGCTGAATCTTGTTTGAGTTGAGTCACCCTTGCTCGGTTCTGTTGACGACGAAACCCATAATACCTGTGTTGGTATACTGTATATGTGTCTGCACGAGGTAGAGGTGATAGATTTGTACGTGTGGTGGTTTGGGCAAAGTGGCATAGTGGTAGGTTGGGTAAAATAGTATAGTGGTGGTTTGGGTAAAGTGGTATTGGGTGATGGTGGAGGTACTCGCTTACTATTGAGGCGGTTGTAAAATACAAATCGGAGAACCTGTTTCTGCGCGTTACTAGTTCTGTGACGTCATGACAGCGGGAGGGTTTGGCTCGAAGCCACCAGCTACAACAGCTAACAGTCGCGACTGATTTGAATGCATAACCTGGGACCTGCTTCAAAACATTGCATTTTAATACCAAGCGCTGTGCAGACCGCTCGTTATGGATCCATTATTATTTTCTGTAAATACAACTTGATAGTAGTCGTTAGATACCTTTAAATGGCTGCTGTTACATTTACTATTGCTAAATACTTTCAATTTGTTTTATCTTTACAGCGAAGAGTTTTTTTTAAATTCTATTTATCCAATCGGTGATAACAATGTCTTAAAATAAAAATAAATAAAATTAACTTTTATTGCTGTTCAACTTGTAAAACATTCTTCTAATCTAATTAATTAAATCAGCGTTCTAGTCATTATTTTTAGAAACAGCTTGTCTTTCGACATAGTCCTGCTCTAAAGATTTCCACTTTTCTCTTTCCTTTGCAACTCTGATCCATTCTGGACCAGCCACCTTTTTTAGATCATCTTCCCATCTTTTCGTTTGTCCACCTTTGTTTCTTTTACCGTCTCTTGGATACCACTCTGTTACTATTCTGGTCCATTTCTCTTGCCTTTCTTTCGACATATGTCCAGTCCATCGCCATTTTAGTGTTCGATGTACAGAATTTGCCTGCTTGAATTGAGTTCTGTTTTTTTTTTTAATTTCTGTTAATTTTACTTTATCTCTTCTATTAACTCCAATGACACTTCTTTCTATGCTATTTTGACAGACGCATAGTTTATTTGTTAAGGTTTCCATGTTTGACTACCATATGTCAAACCGGGCATAATACATGCGTTATAGACTTTTCTTTTAGCTTTTCAACAATATCTTACTTACTTACGAATCATAATTGTTTATTTCTGAAAACGCCAATTCACGATAGGACGACTATTTGATTGGCAGTGTCATCACTTATCAGATATCCGAAAGGTTTAGCGGACCAAACTGAACCACTTATGATACTAATACTAATTTTGGAGATAACGCTTTCAAACTCTCTTTCGAATCTCAAAACTCGTTCTTCAGATATAAATAGAAAAAAATATATACGTTATTTCAACGCTAGCCCTAGTTCTAGTGTGGACATTGGTAGGAGATGGTGGATACAGGAAAACCGTTTTAAAGAGGATAGGTTTGAATTTATTTGTGCTCGTCGGTAGTATTGAATGTTTCGTAAACATTTATTTTTACATTAGCTCCACACAGGAGACCCTGAGAAAAATAATTCCCCTCAGAGACAATGTCATCTTTGGGGATGCTATGTGAAGGGTCTTTTTCGGAAAGGAAGGAGAGGAAATTCTGGGAAGGAAAAAGGTACGTTCAGTGTATCCAGGAGTGACGGACGTATGAATCCATCCTCCAACAGTGTTGCAAGGCGATGTTCCGAGATAGTCATGCTGGAAAGGTCAAAAGTCTCTCCCGATCCGGCCAGCCACGAACACTTGAGGTGACCTATGGCTATAGGTGGTTTAACAAATGGTTCCCGGGGCGGCGGTTCCCGTACCCGCCTCCCATCTGTTTAAAACACCCGCCCAATGTCCCATCTTCTTACATCGCAAATGGGCAAAGAAACTGGACAAAAAGCTACTTTTATTAATTCCGTTTAATTTTAGACCTGCGATTCAATTCGACGATGTTCCTTCTATGTTTTCGTTTCGTTATTCACTTTTAAAACAAAAACAAAATTAATTTTAATTAAAATCCAACCAGTACATCACCGCATAAGCAAGGGTCTATTTTAAATTATTAACCTACCTACCAATTTCTGTATTCTAGACATGATGAATTTCTGGAAAAAATCAGGTAGGTAGATGAGATACGCAATATAATTATAATTAGGCAGTAAAATAAAAATTATAAATAATTAGTGGGAAAAACTTTTTCTACGTGAGACTGTCAGGCATTCAAATCTCTTCTACACGAACTCTCAAAAAAAGTTGCTTATAATACCATAACAGTAACTACAAAATAAAGCTTACAAAGTTAGTAAAACAACTCTTATTTTTTTTGTTTATAATAGGTATCTATATTAAATGAACCAAACGAAGCCATCAAGAGTCAAGATCTTTCTCTTTATCCTCATTCTTGGTGATGCTGGACCAAGAAAGAAGATGCTTCTTTTTTTAGTCTCCCAAATAAAATTGCTTAATATTCCATAATAGTAAAACAACTCTTGTTTGTTGGTTCGTAATAGGTATCTTTATTAAATGGACCAAACGAAGCCATAAAGTATCAAGATCATGAACCATCTCAAAATATTCTCAATATGTTTCTCTTTATACTCATTCTTGGTGATGCTGGTCCAAGAAAGAAGATGCATATTTATTCAGACACGATCTCAACATGCTCAAAATAAGGAAATTTAATTTGTCCCCAGGTTGCGTAATCATATCAACATCTTTCAGAATCTTCCTTTTTTCGACCAAATTGGTTATAATAATTCATCTGTTGGTACTACTGTACAACTGTACCAAAATGTAAAAATATTTAATGAATTTATTAAAGCTGATAAAGAAGGGTTAAGTCTAATTATAAAACGCACAATAAACCATAAAGTTGCGTTGTTTATGATCCATACCACAAATTATGAAACCGTCATAAAACTATTAATATAATACGGTCACAAATAAAAGAAGCTATCATGCAGGTATCAAGTGTCTGAAATAATAAAAAAGCAGTTAATTTAAATTAAATTACCAGTTGTACGGTGGACGCTGCATAAGGCCGGACAAAATAAGATAAATCTTTAATTTTATCCTGCACCTAACTCGCATTTGACCCAAAAACCGTTATGTTGATTTTCAAAACTCGTTCGTGTTCCGTATTCGAAAAGTCCGCCCGTGATTTCAAATAGGGAACGGAAAAAAATAAACTTTCGAAAAAGGAACAAGAAACAAAGGCTACCTGAGTTGAGAGGCGCGCAGGTGTTCCTATTGGCCCGACTAAATCATCACAAAACAGACGTTCAACAGTTGCACGCTCAGGAAAAGGGTACCTAACAAAAGAGACCCAATATGATACCACGACAAAACTCAATGCAACTGCAACTGGTTTATCTTTTTTATTAAAGCATGCGTTTTGCTTTTCATTATACACAACTTCATCACTGAGCCCATATCAGTTTTAAGATTAATCTCGACGTATTACATAAACATGTTAAGACATTTGGCCTCTTGCAACAAAAGCTCTAAGTAGATCCGAAATATTGGATAGACGTAATTGGATGTTTTTACTAAGGGGCGAGTTTAACTTGTCAATAAAACAGATTTTTTGGTAGTTTGAGATAAAACAGAGCGAACCGGTAGGATAGCCTGAAGCGTATGAAGATGGTTTGAAGCAAGCTAAATGTTGTTGGTACATCTCGGTGCATCCAATGCGTTGGATTATATATTTGAATGAAAACAAAAAAAAAAACCTTTGTTCATAATTCACGTTGTGTTGATCAAGATGATCTCCATGACGTTATTATGTTTAAAAATAAATAATAATTGGAACCAACCTGCTTTGATTCAATTATGATTGGTTCAAAATCACTATGCAGTGGAAAGTGTTAAAAAAATAAGATGGGAATGTTATTATTAATAAAATTGCCAAAATACCTAACCAAACTGAAAAATATTATTTTTATTCAAAAGGTACCTAAAGTAAATCTCTAGATCGGATATTTTGTACTTTATTTTTACGGTGCTTTAAATTATAAAATTAGTGCCATTAAGGAATTCAATTAAAATGTGATTTAAGAGGCAACCTTGAAAATTATTTGTGAGTTAGTGATAATTATTTTAAAAAAAATAATGTTCCATATTATCTATGTAAGTGCAGTGAAATGTAAAGGATATTTTTTAAATGATTTAAAACCGAATTTTGATAGGCGTAAATTCAAATTCCAAACGACCGATTGACGTCAGAATTTCAGAACGTCAGAACATTTTTTGAACAGTGTTATATTTTGTATTTAATTTCTTTTTTATTATATTACGACAATAGGTGAGACAAGATTTTTTTAAAATAATTACATTTAACTCACAAAAAAGTCAAAGCTGCCCTAAAAATCACGGCAAAATTGAATTCTTAAACGGCCAATATTATAATGACAAAAACAATTAAAAACAAAGGTAAATAAAATAGCACACATATTTGCTAAATCTTTTTAACAAAAAACTTTGGTTGGGTATTTTGGCATTTAATCCAAAATTTAATATTAGTATGAACTATAAAAATGCTTATTTACGTGATTTTATTTACCCGTACCTATATTATTTTAATGCTTCCCAGTTGAAATCCGAAGCAAAACTATAGAAAGCCAATGCAATATTGCCTAACTTGCGACTCGACTACGTGATATATTTTTCTAATACTATTTTTATAGATAGTGAATTTATTAATATGTTACGGATATATCAGGTTGATTTATTGAACAAAAATTATTTCTTATAATGTTGCCAATATTACTTGCCTTTTTAGCGATTGTTTTAAGTGTTGTATTTTATTTTTTATGTATTTTTTTTGTTAATGAGTCTACATACCATTGGATGGTAAGCTGATTAAAAAACTCAAATACTCAAGGAGCTTTAATAACATTATTAAATTCCATTTATTTTAAATTATAAAAATGATAAATAGAGTTCTTCGAGTACAGATTAACTAACTAATTTCACAATAACAATAAAAGATAGATGATATTGAAGATATTGTAGAAAAATGGTTAAAAAATGTTTCTAGGCTCATGCGAGGTTGCACTTTATATTATTTGTCCTCTAGGGTCATTCGCTTAGGCGAGAAACCAACGTTACTTGAAATGGCTTCGCATCAAAATGTTTTAACTGATGTATTTAAATTAATAAAAATAAGTGATAAAATGGTCAAGTAGGAAATTATCAATCTTCCTCTTACTGTGCCATACTTAGGTCAGCCTTACAAGTATTGGATGCCATAGTTCCACCGGCTTCGTGTTATTAACAAATTATACTGTTATCACAAAAAATATGCCAATCAAGGAGTGAGCAAGAAATGATGTATGAATCTGTACAAGTGTACATGCATTTTAATCTCATTTAATTTATTGGAGCTTTTGAATGAGCATTATCTACTTGCAAAATATCTACTTAGCATTGAATTGTTTTTGTTGAAAGAATCACAATTTGCGAGGCGGGTATTGGTACCGCTGCCCCGGGAATCATTTATTGGATAACCAACTTCCCTGCCTTAGGTCACCCCAATTGGTTCGCTGAGTTTGGTGATTTGGCAGGGGTGCCCAGCTTCATGGGTTGAGATTTGTTTAGGTTTTGGCGGCGGATTGCGTGACGGGTCGGATCGGGAGAGAGTGATTGAATGAGGCCTTTTGACCCCGCGGGACTCTTTCGACCATCATCGCCTTGCACCCCACTGGGAGGCATGGATTCATACGTCCGTCACTCCTGAACACATTGACCCCCAGATTATTACCCACCCCTCATACCTTTTTCCTTCCAAGAACTTCCTTTCCCTCCTCTCCAGAGTGTGGTTGACATCTATTACTAATTATTATGGTTGTCGCTAATCGTATTTCTTGTGGTAATATCAATGTATTTATTCAAAATAAATAAAAACCTCTTTTTAAACAATGAAAGAGGTTAAAACTAAGTATTTTAGTTGAATTAAAATGGTACCAAAAATAAGTTTGCTGAAGAATGTTCCATGCCAACTCAGAATGAAACCAACTCAGAACCACCTCAGAAAGGTCATTAAAATCTATGAAAAAATAATTTTAAAATAGCCGGTAACCCTAACCTAACTTAACCTATTTTAAAACAGGATACATGATTTTAAGTTCACACCGTAAAATAATTCCTCCACATGTACCATTAAAAATTAAAATGGTACCAAAAAATAAGTTTGCTGAAGAATGTTCCATGCCAACTCCGAATGAAACCAACTCAGAACCACCTCAGAAAGGTCATTAAAATCTATGAAAAAATAATTTTAAAATAGCCGGTAACCCTAACCTAACTTAACCTATTTTAAAACAGGATACATGATTTTAAGTTCACACCGTAAAATAATTCCTCCACATGTACCATTAAAAATGAAAATAACGATTTGCAAATCCTGAAACAGGAAAAATATCGTGGGCTGTGCATCGATAAGCATTTAACTTTTAAACAACACATTCAAAATGTAAAAGATAAAATCACACCCTTAATTAGCGTTTTTAGCCGGTTATCATATCTATTACCAATTAGATTAAAAAAAAGTTTATACTATAGTCTCGTACACTCACACCTAAATTACCTAATTGAAATCTGGGGAAATGCGTATGAAACATACATCAATGAATTACAGGTAATTCAAAATAAGATAATCAAAAAACTATTTCACTACGAATCCAAAACATCCACAAAAAAATTATATTTGGAAACCAAACTGCTAACATTAAGAAAACTATACGAGTAAAATATATGTGTCCTTATATACAAAATAAATAATAAACTCATACATACAAACACAGAGAATTCATTAAAACGTCCCAAGTACACAAACATTTTACACGACAACACGATAACATACGTTTAAACACCATTCATACTAACTACGGTAAGCAATCAATTAGTTACGAGGGGGGCAATTTATATAATTCCCTTCCAGATGATATCAAAAACGAAAAAAGTGTGTGCAAATTCAAAAAAAAATTGTTCATGTTTATTCACAAAAAACAAAGTAGTGATAGTGAATAATATCGTATGGTAATATAATATCATGTAAATGTTAGTATTGCAATCTAATGTAATCTAAGGTTATGAAATGTAAAAACTATGTAATGTAAAAACTGTACATAATTCAATATTCTAGTTAAGTAAGTGAAAATGTTATTTTCTTTTTTACTGGAATAAAAACATATGAAAAGAAAAAGAAAAAACCATTTTTTATATTTTTTATCATCACTCTTAATGACCTTTCTGAGGTGGTCCTGAGTTGGTGTCATTCTGAGTTGGCCGGTCACGTACTTAAACGTATTTAATTCAAATGTATTTAGTTAGGATAGGATGTTTGTAACATTTATTCAGTAAGCTCATTGTCCAGTTCAGTTGTTAGAACATTTTGGTTAGTTAGTAAGCAGTTTGGGTTTTTCGTTTGGTGCCTACTTAGTGATGTGATTACGAGTTTTTCACACATAATTAGTAAAATGGTACCTACATAATAGGTAATAATTCAGGCTTCACTAATGAGCAGCATCTCCTAGCCACGCTAATCCTGCATACATCATGGAACTTTGTTTTATTGCCTCGCATCTCGTCTTCAGGGGAAATGAAGGTTCTATCTGCAACTGCGATCGCTCAAATAAACTGTTAGAAGCATTACAGGCTCCTGAAGCATATTACAAAAGCATATCGATAACTCGGTATTTCCATTTAATTACTAACAATGTATTTCTTCAAGTTTTCTTTGGAGTATAGTATTAAAGAAAACACTATTTAGATAAATGAACAAATGTGTGATTTTTTCCTATTTTCCGATTTTACCTTATTTGGTGTCATTTTTCTTATCCCCAAAAGCGTTTACACAAGGTTTACACGCTTTATTTAGCAATTTTCGCAAAAGTTTTATGAATTTTTTTAACAGATTTATTTGTATGGTTTCTATAACAGTCGTTAACACGTTTGCATCATTTTTTTGAAATGCAGGTATTTATAATATTGTTCGTATTATTTTATTCTATTGTTTCCATGTCAATATTGGGTGACCGGACAACTCAGAATGAAATCAACACAACACTCCCTTTAAAAAATCATTAAAAGTGATGAAAAACCAAAACAAAAAATTGGTTTAATAGCTTACGTTAGGTTAGGTTATGGCCTATTTTTCAATAAAAACATTTCGTAGCATATTTTTATTATTATTATTATTGTACAACAGAATAATTCCAATTACAGTACAATTTAGTTACCCTATCAGCATTTAGGCAAGTGACTCTTCAATAATATTTTTAAGGCATATAAATAACAGTCACTTACATCCAAATGGTTTGCAATTTAATTTAACAGCACCACTCCCCTCGTCATGATATGCTTTGCCAAGACGTCTGTTCTGCCGTTCGGTACTTTAAATAAGTCATGATGTCGACTTCGGCTGTAGTGGTCTGGTACATATAAATCATAGCATCCCAAGAGAAATGGGCTATCGATGAAATTGTTCCAAATTTTGAAAGACAAAATAGCAAGACTTGCTTTCCATCTAGTTTCTAGACTCACAGAATCAGTTTCCTCAAGTAAGTCAATATGGTGCATGAACCTTGGATAGGTTCCATGCTTCCGCATATAAACATACCTGAGGAATTTCTTCTGGATTTGCTCTAACATATCAATGTACTTCTGGTGGTACGGTGCCCAAACATCGCTCGCGTACTCCAGCTTGCTTCTCAGTATGCCATCAAATAACGCTAGCATAGCTTCTTGGTTATCAAACTGCTTACAAGTCCTTATGATGAACCCAAGAAGTTTGTAGCAAAACTAAGTGAGCTGCGATATATGGCAAGAGAATATCAGTTCGGGATCAAAGACGACACCGTGATCCTAAAAGAGGTGTTAAGTTAACTTGATTCTGAGTTGTCATTGAACCCATTATTGAACGCATGTTGTAATGCTTTTGTCAGTACATAGTCGTTAGATTTTCGAATTGTGTGAAAATACACCGTTTAAAAAAAAATTAACGGAACACGAGAACTGAAAATTACATACACAATGTTCGAATTGTTAACCCTTTAACAGTGCAAGCGGTTATTTCTGCATTTATCAGGTAATTCACCTCGTAAGTGTGAAGAAGATTTCTGAGATGGGCTGAAATAAAATGTTTGTAAACATTACACGGTGCGTAAGGTTTAAATAGTTAAAAACTAGAGTTAAATAATAGAGTTGCATCGACGTAATTATTCCTGTTCATTAAACCGATGCGTAAAATCTAACAAATATGACAGATTGTAATATTTTTCAATAACTAAATTATTGAGTATCTACGTCAAGCCTCTTCGCTTCCCGTCTTGTATTTCCTGCCTCGACTCGTTCGCTAAACCAGCTTCCGCGGTTTTTACGACCAATCAAAATTCAAATGAAGTAACGCGATAAAACACATCTTATAAATGGGTGTGGAGAGTGATAGCAGCGGGTACTTCCCGATCCAATACTCACCTCGTGCTACCAAATGGCTAATCGTGATTGCAATTAGCGAGTACAACTTATATATCATTTATCATCATAAATTTTAGTGAGTCGATTTAGAATAAAGTTGTTTTCGAATCAGTTAATGAGATGAAAACCTTTTCTTATGGCTGACATGTGAACTCCTGGATCTCAGCACTTCAACGCCATTAAAACCCATGTTTTGTTTTGTAGCAATTGCTCAGATCAACTACGGTGCTCAAACGTTTATTGAACTGGGTAGAAAAAATTAATATACTGTGGACTTATTTTGTTATCGTCTAAATCTGTATAAATAAAAATGAATCGCCGAAATGTATGTACGCGCATAACTTCGGAACGACTGCACCAAATTGGATAATTCTTTTTTTGTTGTGTTCGTTATTGTCAGGACAAGGTTTGTGTAAAACTGCTGGTGAGCTCTGGTATTGCGAAATTTGTATAAAAAAATTGCAATCGGTAGCAAGCGAGCTTCTTGAAAACAGAATGTACCGGAAATGAATGTGGAAGGAGGGACGGGAACTCGGGTAGGGGGTTCAGGGGAGGTAAACAAGGAGGGGGGAGGGGAACTCGGGAGGGAGGTTCACGGTACGTGGGAAGGGGGAGAGTGGTGTGTGGAGAGGAAAGGTGGTGGTGGCGGAGTAGGAACGCGAAAAGGGAAGGGGATGCAGGAGAGGAAGGGGAGGCAGAAGGGGAACGGGACGAATGGGAAGGGACACGCAGGAAGAAACAATTTCTTTATTAAATGGCATAGCAACGCATGCCGGGTACCAGCTAGTATTTGTATAAAAAAGAGTATCTCTGTCGGACACCGGGCAGCGTGGATATGATTTTAATACAAATCCACAGTTTTTTTTAGAGATTGATGACATTTCTCACACTTGACCTTTACATTTACAATAAGAGAAAGGTAACCGCCAACTTTAGATTTCTTAAAACCTTGCTTAGAGCCCGGGAAACGCCGGGACTTCAGACAGTTATGAATTAAGACCCCGCAACCCGAATTTCTACCGATTTCTTACATATTTCCCTTAAACACCGCAAGTTTTAAAAGCTCTTAAAAAAATATATGTTATTTTTGAAGATAATATCTAGACATTGCCCGCACCGAAACGCAAATTATGTAAAATTCCCTCGTTAGAAAAAAATCGCAAAGTATGCTCCAAAAATTATTATAAACTCGTTTGCTTCAGTTATTTTACAAGTTATATGTAGGAAAAAATTCATAGTAAATGCTGTTTAAGATAACTCCCGCGAGATTTTTGCTCTATTTTAAACGAGTCGTGTTTTATTAAACATTTTCGCAATTTTCGCATCGATTTTGTCGCTGTAAATGTTAGCCCTCTCATCTAACGTTCGTAATTTCATATCTCTCCATCTTCTTCTTTTCGGGCCCGGTTGAAGAGCCTTAATAAAAAGTTTTAAATTATTTTGATTCCGTTTTGTTTTACTCTCTATGTACGTAAAATGATTTTTTCCATGTACGTACAATGATTTTCACGTGTAATGTTTTTTTTTTCTGTGTACCTACGTGTAATGATTTCCACTATGTTCGTGCAGTGATTAGTTTCAAAATGAAAACCATAATGGGTATAGTCACCTTTATTTTTTGTTATAGATCTCACTAGGTTATAATACCTGCCCGTTCTGATGTCTACATATTGTAAAATTATAGTTTTGCGTTATTCTTTCATAACATGTACCGCATTAATATAAAGTATCTTTTAGATAAATATTAGTATTTATGCTACTTCCGATTCACGTGGTTGGGGTAACAACTCAGAAAAATCTGTATGCAAAACAAATATTTTTTAAATAGTGTAATACTTCTGAGGGATTTCTATTGACGATGGTCAAAATATTTCAAATCTTTCCCCTAATTAAATAATTGTTTTCGTGATTTTCATTAGCGTGAAGTTATTTGTTTGCAGGATGTATCTAACATTGGAGGTAGGTATTAACTACTTTAGCAGTTTCTCCGGAAGCTCCTGAGAGGAATCGCAAGTGGGGGAGGCAGCGCCTCACCGCGAAGACAACCATAAACCGGGATTAAATATGGCGACGATCAGTACCTACTCGGATTTGATTCATGCCACCTCCGCCAATGAAAAGTCAAACTTAAAGTGACGAGACTGGATGATGGCAGATGATGATGATAGAAGACATCTAAAGAAGGGAGAAAATTACAAATAGAGCTTCCTTATCGTGGGGAAAGGAGGGATGTAACGTAATGAACAGGGCTTTAATCAAAATTAATATTCCCATGTCAACCCAAAAAGCTATGTTTTATTCGCGGATTTTCTGTTGGATTTTTCATTCGGAGACATTTGATTATTGATATCACTTCATCACACGTTGATAAAATTTCAACGTAAATAGGTAATATTTGTTAGTGTCCGACCGAAACTGGACTTTTTACCGAAACCGAAACCGAATCTTTGGTAGCTGTTTCAGTTTCGGCCGAAACTGAAATCAAAACTGAAACTTTTTTAGACTTGTTAAAAATCAATTTTACTGAAGTTTAGCTTATTTTTTACACTTATACAAACAGTTAACATGTGTTAAATGAAATTAAAAAGCAATAATTGATGTATGTGAAAAAAACATTTTTTTAATATTACTAAAAATTAACAAACATGTTAACTACTGCTTGGAACAAAAATTTGTCAATAATCGACACTTATCTGCATTATAAAGGAAGGACCTCATTAATTGAGTATTTTGATTTAAATCGCGTTTACAATCACAACATTCTTTAGACTAAATTTACCATTTATTGAGATATTTTGCAGAGTTTCGGTGCGGTCGAAGGTTCGGCAGAAAATCTGCCGAAACCGAAACTGCTGCCGAAACTATATTTTTTTGCCGAAACTTGCCGAACCTACCGTCGGCCACTAGTATTTGTGTTTTATCTACAATATGCGTTGCTGTTAATTTTTTGGACTATTTAACAGATTACAAGGAATAAACTGCGGACATGGGAATGACTAACCAAATGGGAAGGCGGGGAGGGAGGAGGGTAGGGAAGGTGGAATGGGAACGCAGGAGGGGAAAGGGATGCGGGAGATGATCGGGAAAAGGAAAGGGAAAAAGAACGGGGAATCATGGGAAAGGCGCAGAGGAGACGGAGAGGTAAGGGGCATTGGGAAGGGCAAAGGGATAAATTGCAAAGGAGACACAGTAGTGGTAGGGGATAGCAGATGGTAAATTTGGAAAGTCGATGTTTTCAAAAAAAAGCATATCGATAAAAACAGGAGACGAAATTGCTTAAAGAGCGATAATTTTAATTAATTTAAATTAATTTCAAAGTTTGAGTGTATAATATTTTTCTCACTGCAATTAAAACTATTTGCAATTATTTATCAGGTATTAAAATAAGCAAACACTAAGTAAACAACTACCTAATCATTGCGGTCATCATTTCACAAGCGCAAAACCTTTGCGTCTGTCTTTCCAATTATGTCAGATATTAAATCTAAACGCTTTTCCGACAAAGTCATATTGGTTTTCCCAGAGAAATTTCTAGCATTAGGTTTTATTATTCTAACTTCATTAGTATTTTTTTATCAAATTTTTTGCATCACCATAATATTATTAATAGTCAATACTCATCCATTGTGTACCATTTGCAATGCGCAGTAATAAGTCTTCTATTGACAAAAATGTATCATCTTCAATTACTTCCCACTAGTGTTGAATGTTATCTTAGATTTTTAGATAAGTTTTCTCAAAATAGCTTTCATTTTTTGAACGACCTTCAAGGTCGTCAGTATTTAGTTGTTGTTTCTGGATATTTATATTATTCATGACATGTGTACATACATGAATCAGAATTTAATATCAGGCACAAAAATTAAACGTAAATTAAAATGTTGCAATTTGTTTGTCATAAATGAATTGTTTGCTGCATCGATTGTTAATTTCTAAAAGCGATGTCCTTTGAACAATTTAATGATAAAATAATACATAATCAGTATAATCACTAATCACGTCCGTGTTGCATTAAGATTAACAAATTTGCTTTATGTTTTTAGTACATTTTTCTTCATTAATATTTTTCAAAAACTCTAATTTGGATAATGCTAAGAGCGTGTATATTCTTAGATGATTTAGTAACTTGGAAGTGGTTGAAATTTCGTCAGAAAACAAAAATTTAAATTTAGTGCAATTTCTTGTGCATTCAATTATAGCTGAATAGCAAAATTTTCCGCATAATCCAAGAAAACTACAGGAAAAGCTGCCCCTTACCATAAAATCCAATAGTTCGAAAATTTTTTGAGGCCTGATCATTTTTAGGCTGTTTAAAACAAAGACCTACAATACATATATACTATCCTATTATTAATATTATAAAGGAGAAAGTTTGTATGGATGTATGGATATATGGATGTTTGGATGTTTGTTACTCTTTAACGCAATAAATACTGAATGGACTTTAAAAATTCTTTCAATAATAGAAAGCTACATTATTTGCGAATAATATAGGCTATTTATATTGGTAAGCTCTGGCGTTATGAAATTATTTATTATACGTTTATTGTCCGGACGAAAAGCAAAGCATTGCTAAGTAATTGTTTGAAGTGCGCTGTCATTTTGTTATTTTATTAGGTTACTATGGAGATTCCTTAGATAGCAAAAATTCAAATATGTATAAAATAGGTACTAATCTACACTTTGACCTTAGCCAACAGCTATACTAATATTATAAATGCGAAATTCAGCGTAAATGAATGTAAAGGATCTGGAGGGTAGTGGGGGGGGGGATGTGGGGGGAGGGTAGGTGAGGAGGGTAAGGGGGGATGGAGGGGGGGATGGAGGGGGGGATGGAGGGGGGGATGGAGGGGGGGGGGGGCGAATATGCGAACGAATCCGGGTGTAAAAGCTAGTATGTAATAAAATTAATGGGGCAATAAATATCTTGAATTTTTATCACATTATTTACTCAAAAATGAATCACCTTCTAGAAAAAAATCAATCACCTAAAATAATGTACTATTATTTTTGTGCAATATTTTTTGCATGCAATAATTTTACTTGCAACATCTGCGGTTAACCCTTCAAAAATAATTTATTTAATTATACAGACTGGTAGTAAAGTTCTCGTATTTTGCAATTAGTCGTATTTCAGCACTTAACCGCAGTTCAGCCATTAAACCAGGGCGATACTAGCGCTATCGCAGCGAATTATCAAAGGACATTAAAGCCTCTACGTAAACGTATCCGTAAAATTAGAACAATCGCTATTATTACCTATACGTAGTCTGAATCTGGTGCATGACGTATCTGAGGACTTACTCATTGCAGGGTAATTTGGACGATGCGCAATGGGGTAAAAGTACAGTCTATCAAAATGGTGGTAAATAAAAATGGACATTTTTTATATCAATGATGCCTACCGTGCCCATTATTATAGTTATCTTTAAATTACTTTCTTCCATTTATGTGACTTAACTTTATCTATATGTTACATGAGTCCGAAATACTTGGAAAAAAATCTCCTTTATCTAATAGTACAATATGTTTAGAATATTCTCCTAAAGTTATAAGTCAATCGAAGTAAAAGTCTAGTAACCATCGCGAATTCCCCGCCCCGTTAAGAAAGACAGGGATACTTAAAACTTCAATCGCGTTTATCTCGAAACGTCATTTTTGAAGTCGATAGGCACGATTTCTCAGAAGCCAATCCACCGATCTCATTGAAATTTGGCACACTTCTTCAAAATAGACCAGTATCTGAACGAAGGATTTTTTTTTCGACTACAAATAATTTTACAAGGCTATATGTAGTGTAAATTTTACCATTGGTTAATTAATCGTTGGTTTTTTAATTTCAGATGAAGCTATCATGAATTATCCTGCCTACCGCGAGGACATTTTTTTTAAGGGTCTCCGGAAACCAGGCCCCACGGGCTGAATTTTCCGATTTTTTTAATGACAATGTATAAATTAGATAATACAATCTATTCTAACCCTTTATAATGCCAATTATAAGTAAACTTGAATATGGAAGCACTATTTGGAATCCACATTACTGCAAATATGAAAACATTGTAGAATCGTTTAAAAATGCTAAGACACGATAATATACGATAAGCTTTAGAGAAAATTGGTATTCGAGTTTAAAATACCTAATGATTTATTCAACTCTATGTTTCTGAGTGCCGAGGAATCACATATTATGACCACTAAATACGACAAAGCTCTCTCTCGTAAAACGTTAACGTCCCTGCAGTACCTACACCACCCAGGTACCCCAGTTCTGCAGTGCACAGAATTTTAAGAACGTTCTGGTTTGGATGGCTGCTAAACTTTTTTTCTTTCTTTCCTTTGTTGCTTTATTTTGTTTTGATTTTTACTTTTGACTGTGTTTTATCTTTATTCTTATGGTCTTACTTTAATCTCATATATTACTTTGTACATATTCTCTCTATGGGATGTGTGGATTGCACTTACCTCCCCAACATCCTGGAATGAAAACTATTATTATTTAAACATTTAAAGCATCAAAAATAATAATTTCCGTCGCTTGTGCGTGAAATAATGTTATTCCTGCATGAATTTGTTTACGTTAAATGAACTGAAATTTGCTTTCACTCAGACTAGCGATTAACAACTAACAATTTTAGTGTAATTAGCGTTAAAGTATGTTTTAAAATATCTTTTTATTATTTATTTTTCAGCTTACTTTAAATTTTTAATATTTTATTTTTATTTGTATGAACATTTGTTTTTGGTTTTATTTATCCCTAAATATGTTTTTTTCGTCTTTCCACTTCTTATATATTATTATCTGTTTCTATAAAATAACATTTCATGAATGACCACCACAACCCGGGAATTAACCTAATATGGTAGTTAAAAAAATGGCAAAAACTGTAACATGTAAACGTATATTAAATAATAATAATAAAAAAAACGTTCGTGAGGCAAATATTTTATAAATACTTTTAGCTTCACAAATTCTAATACTAATAAAATCAGTGATTTTACACGGTTCTGGGCTGGTCAAAGTATAAAGGGTAACCGGACAACTCAAAAACATGAAAATTCAACATCTCCTTTGAAAAGTCATTAAAAATTATTAAAAAAAATTTTAAAATTGGTTTAATAGGTAGTAAGGTTAGGTTAGGTTATGGGTATTTAAAAAAAATCATAACTTTTAATGTCTTTTCAAAAGATGTAGAAGTTGCATGATTCTGGGTTGTCATGGAGGCCGTAATAAGATGCTTAGTCAGAAAAAATATTTTGACTTACAGAAGCAAGGTTTTGATCATATCACATGGTTATGGACATATAAAAAAACAATATTATTATTACTTCAATAATTATTGTCAATTCACTTTCTTGCATTTGATAATATTATCATTCATCAACCCGGGCTGCGTTGCATCGCCATTTAATAAAGAAATTGTTTCTCCCTGCATGTCCTTTCCCATTCGTCCGTTCCCCTTCCGCGTCCCATTCCTCTCCCGCGTCCCCTTCCCCTCTCGCGTTCCCACTCCGCCTTCTCCACCTTCCCTCTCCCCACTCCACTTCCCCCCCCTTCCACCGTCCCGCGAACCCCCCTCCCGAGTTCCCCTCCACCCTCCCAGGTTCCTTTCCCCCCTCCCGGGTTCCCCTCCCCACCCCTCCCGTGAACCCCCTACCCGAGTTAGATTATAGATAGATTTCGGTAGATTTGAATGGCTTTCCAATAAATTAAGCATTTTAATTGAGTGAATACCTAAAAGATTCACGAGTGTCAATGTTTTTCAACCATTTTCAATCTTATCTTTCGACTATAATAACCCGTTACCTTTTTTAATTTTCTTCTAATTGTCAGGACCCGTACATTCAAATATGAAATCGTGTGAATCCTTTCACGTGGAACGAAAGAACCAACCCTCCAAACCAGAATTGATGACATATAATTATTAACGGGACAGCCCCCGTATTGTATCGAAGTTTGTAATTAAGAAAAATGACCCGTGTCGGGTCAACGTTCTTTCGAAAATGAAACAAAACGGAAAAGGCAGAAATTAGGTACTTTGCGAACAAGTGTAGACATTAATCAGCAGGTCTTGCAGCATTATTCGCTGCAGGATGCAATAAATCTGATTGCCGTGTGAATTCGATGTCATAAAATTGCCCTTTTTCGAAAATTAGTACCACAGGTGTTCCTCAAGGATCACAAAATGGCCATGTTATTTCAATTTTTCGGTTGCATGTTTTATTTATTCAACTCTGATGAATACTTTATTACACATTTAAAATCAATTATTTTACTTATGTAATTGATTAATCTGAGTAACGAGTTTCCCAAACAATGTTCTCACCTTGTAAAAAAGGCACTAAGGGTCGGTATTTCAGTTGCTTATTAAGCTCGGCTTGCGAGGTATTTTCGTTGGTCAAGTAACTCTCTGGTGGAAATCCTGTCAATCTAATCCAACGTAACATTCCTGAGGATACTGAAATTCCGGCCCTAAATGTATCATTACATAGTATAAAATGAAGTCGCTTAAAATGTATGTACGCATAGATCTTTTAAACTATGCAACGGATTTTCATGCGGTTTTCACCAATAGAGTGATTCAAGAGGAAGGTTTATATGTATATAATAGTAGAGAAAAGCCGAGAAATACAAATATTCAATTCAGGCAGCAGGCAGCGGGCAGCTGGCAAGCGGGTGGTGTGGATTTTATAAAGGTTGGGTAATGGCGTTGTGTTTCGTTAGCCACAACAACGTGTGACTGGGTCTGCTAGTATATATATAATCTAACGAATTATAATCCTTTTTTTGTATTTCTTGGGCATTGACTATGTAAAAATTTTTTAGAAATTTTTGTTTTAAAGAGTTTTAATTTCCAATGTACATTTGTTGCTTTAATTTTAATATGTATCTTTATTTTTATTTTTATTTTATTTTATTTTTTTTTTTTTTTTACCCGTCTAATTAATTTAATTTTAATTAATAATTAATTTAATTTAATTAATTTTCGAAATTTTTAAGTTAGTTTTAAGTTTGCTCGTAAATGACACGGACGTGTCGAAACCGGTCGCAAAAAAAAAATTAAAGTAAAAAATGTATTTTGGAAATAAAAACCTAAAATTGTACACTAATTTCTCCCTAATACCACGCTGAAGCCACGGGTAAAAACTAGTACATAAGTCAACTAAAATGAAATTTGGCTATCGTGAACATGGAAAAAGTTAAGTACCTATTACACAACAGATATTGTGAAAACAATGACGAACAAAAAAAAACTGCCAATAAAGGATGTATAAAATGGGATTTTTTAATATACACTTAAGTACACCCAAGTTTAAAATTTAATCAATCTGACAATTGTACTAGGGAGGCTACGATGTGATGAATATTTTTCTAAATAATTCCGAAGGGGTATAATTAGGTTCTTCGTGGGCGTGGAAGGATTTAATTTTATTGTAGAGTTCAAACATGAAGAAGATGGTAAAAACTAGCTAATTTGGGGATCCAAATTTGGAAAAGAATTTGTTTCAATCAAATAAAAACGTCTTTTTAATTACGAGTAAAATATACATTTTTCGAATTTTCAATTTTTTTTTACCAAATATCAATCGTAAATAGACAACGAAAATAAAAATTTAAGAAAATAGACTATATTATGTTTTATGGGTGAAATTGAAATAAAATCAATATCTATAAAATAACTTGTTAGGTACCTACTTTGAAACTACGTTACTCCATAATGTCAATGAAACGTTTTTTCCGCAGGAAGAATTAAGCGGGTAAAAAGTCTATAATTTAAATCCCTTTGGTTCGTAATTTTGCCACGTAATTCGTATCCGATGACATTACTCTTCACTGTAACCAGCTGGTGAATCACCTCCGCATATTATTTCCCTTGTGATGTCAAGCAAAGTAATGCTCCCCGCAAGGCTAACCAGAGAATCTTAAACTAGTTTGTTTCCTGGTAGAACGATTTTTATAAGAAAATTTATTATGCACTTTTCGGTAACTTTTTTTAGATATAAACTATGCTTATGAACGTAAATTTTGTAAAAGTTTTACTATAAAACTGTTAAGTACCTACTGAAGCAGCAAAAACTCTCTAACAGTGAACTCTGGCTTCAATAGAATTTTCTGTTAAATGCCTTCCTGTACAGATTTTCTAGGTTCACACAACTATTTTCAGTATCGGAATTTTTTTCTAGCACTATCTAAGGAATTTCGACTACCAAAAGATAGATGTCTTATCGTTTTTGCATATAATTCAAATAAATTTTCTAGCGAGGCCGGGTATTAAAGCTGTTTGTAGTATTTCCAGGTAACAAACGAATATAAGCACAGCGTAATTTACAAATAACAAGAGAAAGCATCTTTCAAATCAATACTTGCATTAAACAATTATCAATCACCGCTACAAAATATGTACCCAGCAGTTAGTTTACGTCGCCCTATGGCAAATTTATATTTTTAATCGTCCTGAATAAACTAAAACCATAACATGTAAATATTTTCATTTTGAACCTAAAAAATAAAACACAAAGGAGTTTAAAAAACTACTTTACCCTCTTGGAAAAACCTTACCTCGGTTGGAAGTAATCAAATAAACCCTCTTCGATATAAACCTTGTCGTACTTTGTAAATAAAGTAATTTTTTTCGCAGGATTAATGTAAAATCAACTAATATCGAGGGTAACGAGAAAACGTTATACTGACAGCCATGATTCGTATCATGATTATGACGAATGATCCCATGTTGAAAATTAATATAATTTCCAGGCAATTATGGCATTCCTTTGTCGGGATAAAAAGTTTATTTAATTATCCTTTTCCGCGAAAGAAAAATTGGCGGTGATTTTGAAAAATTGCCACATGCAATTTCACGCTGGCTTAACTTCATTCGAAATATTTAAAAAGAGATCTGGCTCGAAATGGGATTATGTTAAACGAAAAAACATGGAGATTATTTGTTAATTTCCTTCACAGTAAGTTTTATTGCGGTGGTTTGTGTTATCTCGTGAAATAATTACAACGCGTGGTAATAAAAGAGCTTTGCAATATAAATTAATGATACCTGTGTTCTTTGTTTTACGATTTATTTGTAACAAATTATTATTTTAGTGTGTAATTTTAAATTTAATTAATTTTGTAACAGGTGCAGGAACAGCACTTGCGATCGAAAAATTTGTAGCAAATGGTAAACTTGTTACAAAAACTTATAGCAAATGGTTAAATTGTTAGAAACAACATAGCAAATGGTTAACTTGTTACAAAATCTTATAGCAAATGGTTAACTTGTCACAAAAACGTTTAGCAAATGGTTAATGTGTTATAAAAACTTAAAACAAATGGTTGACTTGTTATTAAAAAAAATAGATAATCCAACATTTACCATTATTATTAAAATTTTCGACGAAATTATTAATATTTCATGTTTCTTCGCTCAGGTGGAAATGAAAGTTTATTAGATTGGAAATCAAATATCCATCTTATGGTTTGAAATGTTTGGCGAATAATAATGGTTCTTATATCAGAAAAATCATTTATTTTTTTCTTAATTTTAATAGCATAAAGTTTTACTTAGATTATTATACTATTAATTATTACGCAGTGGCTAAGTTGACCAGAGCGTTATTCCTTTGCTAGCTAAGGGAACGTACCCATACTACGTGACACGTTTAGGGGGGGGGGGGGGGGGTCTTCAAAATGTCACGCTCCATATAAATGAGCGGCGGGTTGCTTAGGATTTTGGTCACCGGGGGGGGGGGGGGGGGGGTTAAAAATTGCAAAAAGTTGGTCACGTAGTATGGGTACGTTCCCTAAGTTCTCCATCACATTTCTGTTTAGTGTCGTAGTGACATGACTTTCCGAATACTGTTGTTTTTCCTAACCCAGCAATGTTTTTATTTCTTTAAAAAATATTCAAAAATGATTGTTCTCCGATTTTTTTATAACTGAAACAGTGTTATAATATTTCCGCCGTTTAATGGAATCAACTAGAATTAAATAATTACATTCTACTTAAATTTGATTCTTCGTTGATTATAATCTTAAAGCCGCCTTATTATCTCTGTTTTTGGTATTAAAATACTACTAACATGACAGACCCTAATCTTCAACCCCGAGTCGACTAACTCCGGGACAGAAATGTCGGGAAAGTGATCAGAGTGATGTTCTGGATACCAAAAAGAATGTATGTCTCATCACAGATAGTTCACATGAAATTGACCCGAAAATAGAAAAAAAGTTCTCATAAATTATCAATAACAATTATTGCAAAACGCATCCTTAGCTTTGAGGGCGGCACGGAAGTACCATTTTTTATATATTTTTTTTATATATTCTATATTAGGCTAATTTGACTAGGTTTGCTATGTACAAATTTTGCTAACACATATTATTAGCTTCCTCAATGGAAATGTATCGCGGGGTTCTTAAAAGATTTTTTTTCTACTCTAGTCTTTTGACATTTCGCTTGACCGTAACAATGCGTTTAAATAGAAATAAAAATCTTGAATATAATTTAAAATATTTCATATTTATCCTTTATTTAATATGTCCTTATACCATTACTACGCGTGACTACGACTAACATGGTTTCACTTTTTATAGAGTTATTATATTTAAATTTGTATTATTATAAATTCGATCACATACGAAGTGGTTGCGGTCCTTTTTAGTTAATAGCAATACGTAGGCTAAGACAAAGGTTTCCCTCTTGGTGTCTTTTTTACAAGATCTTTGCTGTAGTGAGATAGTAAACCCAAACCTAAGTTTGTATTCAACGGGTCAACTCTAAGTGTGTTGATTTTTCTTATTGGGTTTGTTTTTTATGTGAAGTCCGCACTAGAGTACCACCTTACTTCTACGAACCGTCTAGAGCCAATGGAACTATAGCATCCTCAATTGGGGGTCTATTGTGAGGCTCAATGTAGTGGGGAGGGGAAGGTGACGGGAAAGAGGAGTTTAGGAAACTATTTGTCTGAATATGGTCACCGAGCACGAATAAAGCCATTTAAAGCAACGTGTCGATTCTTAATGGTGGCCTTTCACCGGGGTGATACTGAAAGTATCCACCACTTTGATTGATTCGCCCGTCAATACATTGTTGTTGGTTTATCGGTTGATAACCAATCTGTAATAGAACTGAATTGTGGAGCAATTTGTTAAATAGTCACAGACGGTTCGGTGGCCCATTTGTCATTGTAACCCCTTCGCGCTAATCGAATATGACAAATGGCTTTGTATCGGACGGAAAAGGGATGCGTAAACAAGTTTCATCTCGTGCCGTGGTGCAGTGAAGGGGTTAACATTGCTTGGGGGCACAATAAATGGTCAATCGCAATTGATTGTGGCAGGTTATTAACTAATGGAAAATATTAATTGATTTGGGTAATTCTATATTTATTTATTTTTAATTAATTTATGAAATACTTACAAGTTTTCCTTTACGGCTTTTACCACTCAAGATTTCAATTATGTTTCTTTTGTTATTGAACAAACAATATAACATATGTCTTATTTTCCGGCAGCTAAAATCATATTTCAAGGTTCAACAGCTCATGACGAAAACGATGTCATTAGCTGAAAAAGTTGCAGTAAACCACGAATTATATTGTTACCTGTTATAATCCAAAATCACTATCATTCGTGCGAAAATGAGGTAATCTGGAAGTTTTAAAAGTTTTTCATTTAGGAGGCGGGTATGGGTACCGCCACTCTGGGAAACATTTATTCGATAACCAACACCCCTGCTCTACGTCACCCCAAAAGGTTCGATATGTTTGATTTTTTGACTTAGCAGGGTTCCCGGGTTCAAGGGGCGAGGTCTGTGTAATTACTGCGTGGCGGGTCGGATCGGGAGGGACTGGTTGAGGGAGACCTTTGAACCTCCACCCGGACGCTCTCGATCCATCGCCGTGCACCGCAGTGGGGAGGATGGGTTTATACGTCCGTCACTCCTGGACACATTGACCCACAAATTCTTACTCATTTCTCATGCCTTTTTCCTTCCAAGAAGTTCCACTCAGCATCTCCTAAGATGACATAGGCCCTGAGGGATTTTTTCCTCAAGGCCTCCAATGTAGAGCTAATGTAAAAAAAGTGGGGAAAGGCAGCAGGACGATAGACTGCCACACATCTCTATCATGGCATACGCGCATTGCTTTTTTATATTCATGCGTCTAATACATACCTACTCTTCTGTTATTCTGATTCTTGACATAACTCAACTGAAATAGTTTGCTTTTTCGTGCCAAGTCTTGCTCGTGTGCCTCCAACTTCTTCAATCATTCACTTTCACTCATTTCCGATAATAAATCAGCTACCTGTAAATAATTGTTAAAAGTGTTTCAGTCCTAAAACCTAAGCACCGTGAACCCGAACATCTGTTCACATTTGGCGGACACACTTGCGAGCAGAACATACGGAAGAGAGATAATATTTATTCAGATTATTCACATAAAGTCACATCATATCACGCGATCTACCAAACAGGGCACGCCAACTTTAAACTAAACTTTAAACCCAGCTTAAGTAAGCCGATTACAGCGTTTACGAATATGGATATCAAAATTAGAACACTGTTATTTATAACAACCCTAATTTTTTTCCCCATATTACCCTACTTTAAATTTATAAATATTTTTTACGCACCCTTCAAGAATTAATTTGTTCCTTTTGTTGCGAAATTTGGTGTAGCTTTTTGGTTCGTAGGCAAGTAGGTAGGTACCTGATATTTGGGTTAAGTATCTGCATTGTTAAGCAATAATTTGTTTTGATATGGTGGAAATTTGTTAAGGGTTTAAATAGAGCAGATTGTGCAAGCCTTTGCATTATATGTAATAAATGGTTCGATCCAGTAAAGCAGGTAATTGAGTAATGGCATGGCGCTGCTATTGATATATATTTTTTTTTTGATTTTCTGAATTCTTATTTGTCATGAAGTGAGGAATTATTTAAGCTTACTGATTTTACATTATTAAATTATAAAACAGTTCTTCATACAAATACAACGGCGTTCTTTAAGGCCGGGACGCGTATTTACAATCCCTAACGCGTTTGAGTCGCATTAAATTTTCAATATCAATATTTAAATATTTAGAAATAAAATTATTAATTTCTAATATACACATTGGAAAGATTATTTTATCTAGATTTTAGAACATTTAATTTTTTTTGCAAAGTGATAAAAATTATCAATATAGAGGTGTATTTACAATATATGGGAATAATATTAAAATTTAAATATTTAGAAATAAAATTATTAATTTCTAATATACACATCAGAAAGATTATTTTATCTAGATTTTAGAACATTTTTTGATTTTGCAATGTGATAAAAAATAACCAATATAGAGGTATATTTAAAATGTAAATTGTCGTTACCGCGACTGAATCGGTATAGGTTTTGTAAATACGCGGCCGGGACACTCGTTCAAATCAGCATCCTAACTTGTATGGAATCCCACAAAAATTCTCATTTAACATTATTTTTTCTATTTATTCTTATTTCATAAATTATTAAAAATATTTCAGTTATTTAAAAAACATAAATAAACATAATTTTTTTGAGGTTTTCATACAAATTAGAAGGCTCAATGCATTCGGTGTCCCGGCCTTGTGATCAGGGAGGTTTTTGTACTTTGCGCCTTACAATTTTTACCCCATATAAATGTTCATAATATTTCCAGGCTAGTATAGAAAAAGAGGTATACGCTTTTTGGGAAGGTGAAAATCTTGTTTTTTTTTTATTTTATTATACAGTCAAGTTAATCTGGATGTTTTTTAAGAAATATTTTTTTCTTATAAACTCTAACTTGCCTAAATTTTTCAGGCAGAAATTGTTGTGCAAATTTTATGAAACGCACCGTTAGAGAATTTTTACTCTTTTAAAAAACAGATATTTACTAATGCTAGGGGGTTTTCCAAATAACGTATCTGGTACCTACCTACCTTCAATAGTAAAACACACATATTTCTTTTTCAACTTCGTTCATAGTTTCACCCCCTCAGGCTAATTTGTTCGATTTCGGAAGCAGCTCATTTAGGTATAATGGTTGTGTCTTCCTTAGTGTCACGGTGAGAAATTTCATCTAAACGGTGTTAAACAGTTGAAGTGAAACTTCTTTAGCACCGTTAGTGACTTGAAATCCGGGTGAGACGGAAATGCGTCACAACTCAGTTCTACACAAATACTCGGTTCTAATATAATGCGGTAAATTCGCACCTCGGCGCGTGCCTTCCATAGCGTAGTGTGCAAGGTGCCTGACAAGTTTCAGCGGCCAGAGAGACAGACATCAAGCGAACGGGGATTCGAATCCGACGAAATCCAAAAAAAACATTTTTATTTTGTGAAATCAATATCCAATCTTTAAACCACTTTAAAAAAACCAGCAAAAGAAAAGAAAGCGACATCTAGCGACTTTCTATTTTCACTTCTACCGTGTGTGAATTGCACACTCTGATTTTTTAAATCTAATTGTTAACCACAGTAGAATTAAAAGGTACACTTACATATATGAAGTCAAAGTTTTCGAACGCAATTTGAGAAAAATTTAAGAAACTTTTTGTATTTTTATTTTATTTTTACACGAAATGACAAAAAAGTGAAGTGACAGTAAATTTTATAATATATTTGTAAAACAAAATATGTGTTTATTTTTTTCGTTATCACGTCATCAGTAATTTTAGGTAGAAAAAACGTAAGTGAACAATTATTAAAACTTTTTTATGTTTGCAATAAAAAATTTCAAAATCTGTATTTTCTTACTAATAATATAATTCCATTTTTGTATTTTATTATTCTGACCTTCTGACAGAATACGCTCGAGCCTAGGGGATTAAAAAAATTATTACCTTTTAAAAAAATAGTAATGCCATTATGCACAGAGCTTTTCCATGAACAAAAAAATTCCTGGAAAATTAAGATAATTAATGATAAAATCGTTTCGTTTAGGAAAGTGCACAAATTATTTCTTAGCGTGATATGATATTAATATCGCATGTTTTTTTCGTACCTAATGTCATTTGACAATGTAAAACAATTATACAAATTCAATATAAATTACTATTGAATGTAGCTATAACTTATAACGTATACGTTTGCCCTGAGGAAGGAACTGTCGTTCCGAAACCGGTCGGCTTTAAACAAATATTCAAGTGGTTCAAATAAAGTAACATTGTTTCATTTATCAATCAATATAAATTAGTCGATTTTTTTTATCAATGTCCTTAGGTACTAAATTTCGTATATTGCTGCATCTCATACTAAATCAAAAACCTTCGAACAAATGTACCTCTGTCTGATAAGTAACTTCGATGATATCGCAATACCACATTCATGTAGAATCCAGGAAACAGTGAATCACCATAATTATTCGAGCAAACAAAGAGCAATAAAAATATCCTGCAATATCAGACAAAAAACTGTGGTTATAGTAGGAAATAATAATTAGGCGATTACGAGAAACTGGATAATTGGCGGGAACATGGGATCCCGTGCAATTCGATGGTTATGTTACGGAGTTGAATGCACCATGATGCAGTTTTTCGGTAACAATTACGCTGTTAAATTTAACAGTTTCCTCGTAATTTTTGATGAATTGACCCGAGTTTTAATTCATCCTTCTCAACAACGGTCAAATTCGGGCAGTTGAGGTATACTTGAGAAAACAACGCATGATATCTGACTGATATGTTAGTTATTTTTCTATCTGTGTATGTTATAGGGTTATAATGGGTATCGCAGTGAATTTTGAGACGAACGCAGTACTCACACAGATGCATTGCATGCACAATGCATGTTTCAACCTTGTTATTGGACTGCAATTAATAAAAACCCAGTTAAATTTTAAAAATATATGTAATTTGAAAAAAAACGGCTGTTTCATTTTTTTTCGAGCTAGGAGACGTATTTTACATTGTAACTCCAATATTTTTACAATTCTCTTGAATGTATTAGCCGTAGTGATTTGAAACTCGATGAAACGAAAAATAGCGACGCTAAAAAGAGACAAACACAAACACCTTTAGGATTTAGCTTGCGAGAGAATGAGATAAACTAATCGGTCTCCTCGTCGTGCGGTGCTTCGCAGCCTATCGGTCTCCTCTTTGTGCGGTGTTTCGTAGCCTCCCCACTCTTATCTACTTTAATTTTCTGAAGTTTTCGTTTCTTTAATTTGGGAGGCGGGAATGGGTACCGCCGCCCCGGTAACCTTTATTGGATAACCAACACCTCTGCCATAGGTCACCCCAAGTGGTTCGCTATGTTTGGTGATTTAGCAGGGGTGCCCGGGTTCATGGGGTGAGGTTTGTCTAGGTCTTGGAGGCGGATGACCAGGACATACTGAACCCAAGATTCCTACCCACCCCTTAAACCCTTTTCCTTCCCAGAACGCTCCTCTCCTTCCTTTCCTTAAAAAAACACTCCACACAGCATCATAGGTGAGCATAAAGATAACATAGGCCCTGAGGGAAATTATGTTCCGCAGGGCCTCCTGTGTGGGGCTCATGTAAAAAAAAAATTCTACCACGTGTGAACTGCACACAGTTTTTTTTTATTGTTGGATTCGCAATATAACGTCTATTCAAAATTGATTCTAATCAAATATTAAAAAAAAAAATTGTTTAATGTATCTAACATCTGACGACCTCCGTAGTCCAGTGGCTAAGACTCTTGACTCACATTCCGGAGGTCGCGGGTTCGAACCCGGCATGCGCAAATAAATTTTATTTGATTAATTTGTGTTATTTCACAATTAATTCATTTAAAATAATATATAGTATATTTGCGGCATGTTCCAGAGTAGAAGATACTATTAGTATCGCCCTGGTGTAAGACCACCATTCAGAATTGAAACGTTGCTTGAAAATGGCTTTAGCCGTGTTTAGTGACCAGATCTGAATAGCCAGGTACTTCCCAACCTTCCTCTTCCCCACCTCCTTCCCCTCCCCACTACCTTCAGCCTCACAACATCCCAATTGGGGATGCCATAGTCTCACTGGCTCCAGACGGGAGCAGTTGAGATTCTTGTGCGGTATTCACTGTAAAAAAAAAAAAAAAAAACAGACATCTTCGTTCGCTGGTCGTGCTTTACCAACCTGACGTGTGTCTAAATGAATAAATGAGGCATTACCTACTGAATATGTATCTCACCCTTATAAGGCGGGGTTCCCCGCTCTCCGGGCTATCCAGATCGAGTCCGAATCGGCCATATGGCGGGACGAACACCTGTGCGGTCGGCAGAGATACTAATGTGCTCACCCCTGCGAGGACTGAGGACTTAGCCACGATTACGGGAGAGGGTGAATGCGGGATCGAGGGGTTGATATGAGTGGTTTTGTTTTAGGCAATTAGGGCGATTAAATTTTATTCAAGTTTTATTATTTTATGAAATTATTACCCTCGACATGAAAAATATGAAGTACTAACGCACGTGCGTGATAATGGTTCCATGACAGTTCATCCTGGGACAATTCATCCGGCGACAGTTCATCCTGCGACAGTTCATCCGACCGACAGTTCATCCTGCCGACAGTTCATCCCGCCGACAATTCATCCGGCGACAATTCATCCTGACAATTCAACCTCACCTAACCTAACCCAACCTAACCTAACCTAACCTATAAGTATAAGTATGCCGTATTTTGTTATTCACTCATGCTTCTTCGGAGAGTCGAAATTATTGTTAGTAAAAATATTTTTACAGAGGATTTCCACTCAAGATGCCTTCAGATATAGGTATATCGATTTTGGTTGTAAGGCCGTATATCCTCTTTGCATACTTACTTAATAAAAATCTTCTAAATGATCAGGCAGGATGAATTGTCACCGGATGAATTGTCGGTGGGATGAACTGTCGGCAGGATGAACTGTCGGCCGGATGAACTGTCGCAGGATGAACTGTCGCCGGATGAATTGTCGCAGGACGAATTGTCGGGTCACCGTGATAATATGTGATATTTATCTACAACTTTCAATACTAAGTAACTGAAAGTATCGTAAAGCAGATTGACATTTTTGTGAGAAAAGCAATTTTTTCGGTCGACAACAGTCCATTTTTTTTAATGAATAATGAACTTCTAACTTAAATAACTGCATTTTTATTTTTAGAGTTATTTTTAATAGTTAAAATAACTGTTAAAGTTTTAATTTTTCAAGACCCCCCGAAAACCACCGTATATATGGTGAAACGTGTGACGTCATCACTCCTGAAAAATTACTATACGATCGGGGAATCAGCTGATGCCGCCATTTTGAATTCGGTTGTTCGAAGTATTCTCCCTAGATTATCCCTTTTTTTTGTGCAGTAGTTTTTGAATTTTAAATAATAGAGATAAACTACTAATAAGAGATACATTTATTTTTTAAACATTATTTAGGCCTAAATAATGTTTAAATAAACACAATAACTAAATCTCTATAAACAGTATGTAAATAAAAAAAAATTACTACGATGGCTAGTGTCATATCATACATTCCCATACAATAACTTTACGGTGACGTCACGACACATTGAACAGTGACATCACCACAAAAATTTCAATAATGCCAACTTGGCGGCGTGTTTTTACGATCCAACGAATAATGGACTTTTAATATTTTTTTAAAAACTTTGCATTTAATATTATTAAATAAAACTTATATATTCAGAATCAGCGTTTACATGAACATATTTTTTTAAAGTCATAATATTTTTCACTGGAGTTCCTTATTCCCATACGGAACAAAAGGGATGGCCTTTTCAATTTGGGAGGCGGGTATGTGTACCACCGCCCCAAGAATCATTACACTTATTATTATTTTTTAATTTATCTATAATCTCTTTTGATTACAGTCGTTTTTTCGATGCCTGTCTAACCAGGATTTACCTGTGTTAAGACAAACGTAAAGGTACATTAATTAGATTGCCAACACCTCTGCCTCTGATACACCTCTGCCACAGGTCGCCCCAAGTGGTTCGCTACGTTTGGTGACTTAGCAGAAGTACCCGTGTTCATGGGTGAGGTTTGTCCGGATCTTAGCGGCGGATGCGTCCGCCTACCAACTACGTGGGGGACCGGATCGAAAGTAACCGGTTGAGGGAGACCTTTCGGACTCTCCAACAGGACTCTCTCGGAACATAGCCTTGCACCGCTGTGGGAGGTTTAAATTAATACGTCAGTCACTCTTGGACACACTGACTCCAGATTCCTACACACTCCTCATATCTTTTCTTTCTCAGAACTTCCTCTACTCCCTTTCCTAAAAAGACCCTCCACCCAGCATCCCCAAAGATGACTTTTTTTATTTTAATGACAATATAAGATAAATTAAAATTACAAAATAAGTAAAAACACAAAGTGAAGTGGTTTGTTTACAGTCCTCCTCACTAGGTATTCCTGTTCCGAGGCGGACTGTATGTTGCTGAATGGGTATTGATTTTTATTTCCTTATCTTCTAGTGTCTTGATTTTCATAAAATAAACAATAAATAAAATAAAAGTATTTATGTTTGTTGTCTGCAGGTTGTATTGGGGTTACTTCGTAATTTTATTGATTTCCTCATCTTCCTGTTTACTTAACCATAATTTGATGTATTTTTTAAACATTTGTATCTCCATGGTGTTCTTAATTTTAATTGGAGGGGCATTATATAATTTTGTAGCATGGAAATTATAGTTTTTCTGGCCAAAAGATGTATTTAATTGTGGGATGTTCAGTAGTTTTGAGGATTTTGACCTTGTAGTGTAGGTGTGTTGGTCAGCAAGGTATTCATATTTTTCTTTAAATTTGAGTAGTGCATTTTTTGAGTATAATTTAATAATGCTGAACACATTAAAGTTTTTAAAAATTTCTTTTGATTGACATTGGCCCTGAGGATAATTATTTTCCTCAGAGCCTCCTGCGTAGAGCTAATGTTAAAAAAGTTACGCTTATCGGAACATTTCACACTGAAAAACTTGACAAATTTCATCCCAACGCTGCATCGCTACATCAAAATAAATATGTCAGTGAAATTCCTGTCAAGAGTCATTCAACCCCGTTTCTACAACATCTTTCAAATAGCCCCTATATCACTGTGCTTTCGGGTAAAGGGTAAATTGCATTATTGAATATTGTTAATTTCTTGTATATCATTTATTGTCCTGAGATACATATCTCACAACAGCCGCGGTGTTGCTACCGAATTACGTGGCACGTGTGAAGTCAATTTAAATAGGCAGGTCCGGGCAGTGGTGAACGCGAACAATATAATATGTAATAATTACGCAATATGTAATATTAATCGGTATAACTTTGTATAGCGGCGTTTTAGTGAAAGATCCCTCAAGGACAAGGATTTCTTCCCATTCTCACTACACAATGAAAATTAGCTTAATGGAAAAGGGATTAAATCTCTACATATTATGAATAAAAGTTCTCCGAGTCGTCTGTCTGTTAGTCTGTCTGTCTCTCTGTTCGCGATGAACTCAAAAACTACTGAACGGATTTTCATGCTGTTTTCACTAATAGATAGAGTGATTCGTGAGGAAGGTTTAGATACATAACTTGTTGAGGATTTGTATAAATTGGTTGAAACAGAACGATAATTGTTAGAAGTGTCGGAAAAAGTCAAGCCGCCTGGGAGCTTTCACCAAAAACACTGACTAATCCCTTTAAGATATAACAAAACAATGCATGGTGGGATATTCCTCCTTTATAGATCTACAAAAAAGTCCACGATGGCATATATCTATCTTTTAACGGATAGCATACTATACCCATTATTTCTTCTAAAACAATGCGTTAATTGAAAAGTTAGATAGGTACAGTATTAATTAATTCTTATCAACTTAAATACATTATTTACCTCAAGCATTTCATGCAAATTATTATAATCTTTAGCACTATCTCTACGTATTATAAATTAAAGTCCTCCGCGGCGTCTGTCTGTCTGTCTCTTTGCGATAAACTCAAAGATGACGGTGGTTATAAAGGTTGGATAACCATCCAGTAGATGGCGTTGTGTTTAGTTAGCCACAGCGACGCGTGGGCGGGTCAGCTAGTTTTATTATAAAACAAGCACAAATCGGGTTCTTGGGGTGAGGTTTGTCTGTGTCTTGGCGGCGGATGCGACTTCCCGCCGACGGCTTGGCGGGTCGAATCGAAAGTGGATGAGAAAAGCTGGTTAGACCTTTTAACCTCTTCAGTAGATCAATTTTGACCCATCAGGGATGGATTCATTCGTCCGTCACTCCTGTACACGATGATCCCCAGATCCCTACCCATAACTCATACCTTTTTCCTTCCCAGATTTTCCTCTCCTTCCTTTCCTTTAAAAGGCCTTTCACACAGCATCCCTAATGATGACATATGCCCCGAGTGAAATTATTTCCTCTGGGCCTGGGATGTAAAAAAACGTGAAAAATCACGGATAGTTTGATATCTTGACAAATCAGTCAAAATTTTGAAAAAGGCATATCAAAATATATTTTTTTTAAATTAATTGATTGGTAGGTACTTTATCGCTTGTCAGAAGTTGTTCAAATAAACTCTTCTTAATCTGAAAATGATGTCATAAGCAAATCCGAGTTCTAGAATTCATTGGACCGGAGTTCAGACAGACAGGCGGTTTTTATTAATAAAGTAACTAAGACATTATGTGAAAAATAAGATTTTTCTACTGGTGAGCAAGGCCTTATTACTTAGCTATTACCTAACTGAGCGCTATTGAAAGCTGGTTAGATATTGACGAAAATATTTCTATATATGATTTTGTCAAGTAAAATCACGTCTACGCCTCTGTCTCGTAAAGACGCACGTGCCATACGGATAAACTTTTCAACAAATATCTTCTTCTTATATCTAAAACATTCACCTCTTCATCTCCGTTCTCTAGATAAAAAAAACTGATACTTGCATCTTTGAAATTCAAATGGATTGTCTAACGCTTTTTTTACCATATGATTTAACATCCTGAATTTCAAGTGAAATGTTTTTCTTTTAATTTGTAGAATGAAACAAGAAGGTTCCCGGACTTTTTTGCTGAACACTTAACAAAATAAAACATTTGCCGGATAACACGGAAAGTGACAAATCAGATCATTGTTAAGGCTCTGCAACCGGGCCCGAAAAGAAGAAGATGGAGAGATACGAAATTACGAATGTTAGATGAGAGCGCTAACATTTACAGCAACAAAGTCGATGCGAAAATTGCGAAAATGCTTAATAAAACACGACTCGTTTAAAATAAAGCAAAAATCTCGCGGGCATTATCTTCTCTCTCTCTGGTTTCAATCCTGAGATTGGTTTGCAGCAATGTCATCTATTCGTTTCTTCCACTCTTCCCTGTCTTGTGCGGCTCTTTTGAAGTCTAATTATCTTAAACAGCATTTAAAGAAACACTGTGAATTTTTTCATCCATATAACTTGTAAAATAACTGAAACAAACGTGTTAATAATAATTTTTGGAGCGTACTTTGCGTTTTTTTTTATCGAGGGAATTTTATATAATTTGCGTTTCGGCTCGGGCAAAGTCTAGATATTATCTTCAAGAATAACACATATTTTTTAAGAGCTTTAAAACTTACCGTGTTTAAGGGAAATATGTAATAAATCGGTATACAAATCCGGGTTGCGGGCCCTTAAATAAAGGGTTAGGATAGATTAAGTTTGTTGTTTGCTTGTTATTTTCCTTTACTTTTCTACAACGTTGTGCCTTTGCAGTTTAATCACAGAATTAAATGAAACAATGAACTTTACGTTTTCATATATTGAAGAGAACTACTCACATTTAATTTTGTCAAAAATTTGCACCAAAAAAACGCGTCACAAAAAATATTTTTTCTTCCTTACAGCGTTTTGCATGGTCGTTTCGGCTCCTTACACCCCTTCACCATGAGCTGGTTGAGGCTCTTCTCACAGTTTCCATAGGCCAGCCCCAGTCCCAAACCCACTCCGGCTGCCAGGGGCCAGGGGCGCCTTTTGGTGAAAAGTGCTGAAGTAAGGAGGCCGATCGTGAAACCCGTTCCTGAAACAAAGAAACTGAAGCGTGACTTACAATCCAAAAAATCACCTTAGGGTGTTTTCTTAAGGGTTAAGGTAGCTTCAGGTGGGTTTTTCTGTACAATCAGAATTATTCTGAGTTGAATTGGGATGTCAAAATTCCTCGTCAAGAGCAACTGGAAGAACTAAAATAAAAAAAGTTTTAAGCCGAGCTCAGAAAGCAACTAAAATACCAGCCCTTCAAGTCTCTAGTCTCCATATATCTTGTTTTTTTTTTTTTTTTTAACTAGTCTTGAAATAAATTATTTTAGGCTTATGCCATGTTTGGGGACGTGTAGCGGGTTTTTTTGAGAAGAGAAAATAGTGAACCCATGTCTTAAAAAGAGATCCATGTTTTAGAAGGGAGGAAACACAGAAGTCGACCTGTTGAACTGAATGTCAACCGTGTACAAATTTTGGGCGAGCGTTTGACGTGTTTCCGACTGTACACCCGTTGCGAAGGGATCAATGATGCTAGTTCCTTGGAGCATCTTCAACTATAATACCGATAGAACAAATACGACGTTCCCACCTGACGCCCGTGCTCTAAAGATTGCAATAGGTTGTCAGGAAGAGGGAAATCTATCTGTTTTATGTACAGTCAAGTGTTCTTTTCAATTATTTTGGGGGTATAGACCAGAAAAGGCTGCCAAATTCAACAATGGGGCACACTCACGCTTTATGCGGGCTTTTACTGGTTGATATTTGACCCAATAGGTTTAATTTCAATGGTTACTTCACAGATAATTCATTATACATAATAAAATATAGCATATTTGCGGCACCTTCTAGAATAGAAGATATCGTCAAGGAGAAGACCACCATTCACAACAGAAACCCTGCTTGACTTGGCTTTGGCCTGATCGGTGACAAGATCCAAAGAGCCGAGTTTTTCTTAACCTTCCTCTTTTCCACCTCATCCCCTTCCCCACTTCCTTCAACCTCACATCATTTAGAATTCCATAATCTCACTTGCTCGGGAGAATGGGGAGCAGTTAGGACAGTAATAATTCCATAGAATATTTACCGTTAGGACGGTAATTAATAGCCCAAAAACACAGCATTTATCAAAAAAAACTATCAGATTATTTACCAATTTTCATTCCGGCATCCACAAAACACGTAGTAAAAGTGTCTTCCACGTCCTTTTCATTCATTTTATTATCCACAATTTTACATTCGCCATCAAGCTAAAATATTAAATAAATGCTTAAAACCAAACAAATTACTGACAACAAATATTGAAAAAGAAAGCCTTGAATATTATTGAATGTTTACCGATTTTTGTCCATTGCAACGTTTTGACATTTCTTGAAATAACAATTATTTTTTATGTAATTTTTGAACACAGGAATAAAATTTATAAAAATTATTATTTTGAACTTTAGAACAATCTAAATTATTAATTAGGTAGGTGCGGACATTTAGTAATAGGTAATTAAATAGTAGGGAATTCTTCGAATGGGGTATTTCCACAAACGAGGGATTCTGTTGAAAATGTACGGATATTAAAAGATCATTTTTCTGATTTTAATCATCCTACTAAAAATGTTTGTTTCATATGTTTTCATTCAATATTACTGATTTTAAAAACGGTCTAAAACTGACAAAATCAAAACAGTCCATGGTTTTAAAATCGAAATGTAACGTCACAAGCTCAGCTGGGCCTGCATAAATTAACACTGCCAGTGAACGTCCACGCTCATGAAGTCAATCAATGGCCCCGCCCCAAATTATCGTTTTGGCGGTATTCAACAATGGGAAACTTTGACTCGCTGTAGAAAATTTATTCGTCAACATAAAAATATAATAAAAATGATGTAATCATCGTAATTTTTTTGCTTATTTTTTTATGCAATAAAAAAACGTGGAAATACCCCGATAGGACCAATAGGTAGACTATACCTATTTGTAATTAATAGTACAAAAACATTGGAATAATGTAAGACTGTCAAGAAGGTAGTTATTGATTTTAAAAAGAAAAAATTAAGTCTGATGCCAATCTTCGTCGGATAGTATTATTAATTTTAGATTTTTCAAAAGACAGTTATAGATTTTGTATTTTCAATAGAAGCATTATGTTTAAAATTTATATGTCTTAAAAATGTGTACTGTATTTTTTCAATAGAATCTGTGTGAACCTTATAATTCGGCGACCAAATAGGTGAGTTATACTCAATTTAGCTACGGACTATTGAAGCGTACAAAAAATTTAAAGTAGATGTATATATATTACAGAAGTCTTGGCAATTCTTTTTATGAAACCGAGCATTTTCATTGCTTTGTTCATAATAATATTTATAAGGGACAAAAAAATTAATTTAAAACTTAAGTCTATCTCTGAATCATTTATTAATTGAATTGGGTTATATAAAATCTAATGTTATGACTTTTAGTTAAATTGATTTGTAATTTATTGATGATACACCAGCCGTGCAGGTTTTTCAGATTTATTCAAATACAGTCATATATTATCATAATTTTACAAATCTTTATATCATAGCAAAAAGTAAAATATTAACATCGTGAAAAATAACAAATATATCAGATCTTTCTTCCAAAAATCAGGCACATACTTGGGCAGGCAATTGTACGAGGAATTACCGAACGAACAAAATTTTATTACGCCAAAATAAATCTCTACATTCCGCAGAAGAACGTAACGCGAAAGTAAACATGGAAGTAAAGGAGAAGAAAAAGTGAAGGTTGGGTATGAAGTATGTACTCGTTTATTCAGTTCTGGTTATGGAATATACCAACCAAAAGTAATTCAAGCGTAGTAGTTAGTATCGATAGATCGTAGAAACAAATGGAGATATGGCATGTAAGCACAGACTATCAAAGCGGCGGAGCCAATGAAAGTTATGCATAGATAGAAACGAAGGCGGGGCGCCGCTGTGCTAGATGCGATTTTGCAATAGTATGGATGAAGGATGTTGGCGACAATTCATTTCATTAATAATGGTAAATGGCCCATCATCTTTTTTTCTATTATCTACGGTCAAAGTTCTCTCGTTGAAAATCTTTTTGATTAGAGAGCAAAAACAAAAACCTGATAATGATTGTCAATAATTAATTGTTCACGGTTCCTATAAGTGAAGCGCCATTACAAGCAGAATGTACCTACGTGTCCACTGATTGCATGGAATGGTAATGGCACGTAATGCATCGTCATAGGCACCTGTAATACCGACTGTTATCGTCCCGAATAATTAGATTAATATGCAGCCCTCCGACCCTAAGAATAATAATATCTCGGCGCTTTATTTTCGACCGAGCTACCTGACCATATGGCCAAATGTGATATATGGATCGGATCGGAACGAAAGGATCCTCAATCTTTAAAATATAAACAGATATTTAAAAAAAAAATAGATTTTTAGGTATGTTCATTTTTGGTCAATAATCGAATTTTAAGCAAAAAAATTTCGATGTTTCGATTTTATTTTTTTTTATTTTTTTTTTTTATTTCTATTCTTGAACATACACAAAACAGATTATTACATCAGTTTACATAGATATTAAGTTTAGTAATAAGAAAAAAAAATGTTAATCATCCGTAACTGTATGTATCCCTAGTAGTATTTTGCGAACACCTCACTAGGCGAACCTGTGCTGAGGTGTTCCCATGTTTGGGAGTAAATGCTATGCTGTCAACATAAGTAGAAACACCGTATCCTCCTTGATATTGTCAAGAAGGACACTGTGGGTCGACCCATGGCGGCAGTATCGAATACATAAATTAAAGATTAGTTGCAGTTAGGATCTACATATACAGTTATTCATAGCATCTAGTTTATGTTTAGGATAAATAGTAGTTGTGGTAAATAATAGGTAGGAATTTTTTCTATGGACCACTCGCCACTGGTATAAATAATACTGTGGTATTATTTTTTGTCTCAAAACAAAGTTTTTATAATAATTTATTTTTAATATTTGTGTTTGGTTATGTTTGGTTAGGTGTTATAATGTTTTGAATAAATTGAATACCTTGTTGTTTGATCCAGTCTTTGATGTGTTTTTTGTGAAGAATTGTAAATATATTTGTAGTTAGTAGTAGTTGATAAGTACTATATGATGCCAGCTAGGAAAATGTTAAAAAAGACAAAATTTTCTATGCTTTGGTGCAAATCAATGCGGGTGGGGTATTCGTTACCATGAATAATGTGGAAAGCTAAAAAAGCTGTTACGGTTTAAAAAATAATTTTTCGTATTTGAGCAGTCTCTGAAAATCTTTTTAAAATGTAATTCCTTAATTTAAAAATAAATAAAAGATTAATAATTTTTTTTCACATTACTTTTTTTCTCAAATGTGTCTGACTTTCACTCTTCTGGGGTACTCTAGGCCATCATTTCAAATTATGGAAAGAGGAAAGGTGAATTTATATATTAATTTTATTCAAATAGGAACATTTCAAAATTATATGGAAGATTGGAGTCGATTTCAGAGGTAGAAGATATGATATGTTAAATGGCGGGGAGGCAATTTTAGATAAGGCTTGATAAAGGAGAGGATTAATAAAAGAGATAATTGAGAAGTGTGGAGGAGCTATTCCGGGCAGCGCAAGATAGAGAGACATTTTCAAGACTGATCGCCAACGTCGGTGGGGACCTGATGAGGCACATAAAGAAGAAGAAAGGAGAGGATATTTATTAATTAATATTTGTTAATAATGTTGATATTTAATATTAATTAATATTGATATATGTTTTTTTATAGTTCCCACTTTTAGACCACATAATGTAAAACCCGGGGAGTGAACGGAACCATGTCCAATTCTCATTCGAAGAAGTGAGGAATTTTTTTTTTTAATTAAATGAAGACAATATTAGCGAAATTCAATCGAAAATGTGGAGACAGAAAAATCAGAAAAAGATATTGGCACCTCTGGGACTCGAACCCAGGACACTTTGCTTACATGGCAAGTGCTCTACCAACTAAGCTAAGGTGCCGATATCCAATTCGATCATTTTTAACTGTACTTCGACTAAGAATGGACATATAATTAATTATTATAATTTGAGATTTAGTTCAAAATTAAAAATTAAATTTTTTTTTTGTCAAAATGGAAGAAGAGTAGTTAAAACCATGGTTTTAAGGAAATATTTCTTTGTATTGAGGCATAGCAGGCTCCCTTGGATTGACTAGCAATGCGGCAATCCTCTGACCAAAAAAATGGAGGAATTGTTGAAACCACGATTTTGATGGGTTAGTCCTTTGTTTTCAGGCACAGCAATCTCCCTTGAAGTGACTAGCAATGTACCCATACTCTGCACAATATTATACGTTATTATCAGACAAAATCATTTCAGCAACATCAGCAGTTTTTACACCATTTCCACAACGTTTAAGCAACGCAGATTTTCAAAAAAATCATGGCTGGGATTGCACCCATTAAAGTGCAGGTGTATCGTCAATATTACCCCACTTACCACTCACCCCGCCGTGCATAATCCGCTTCCATTGTGTCATAATGCAAACCAGAGCATGAATCGCACTAGGGTAGATGGGGGCTACGTTGCACACACTTGCTCTGTTTATTCACGGTTTTTTTGGACGTAATCCGAGTTATATTTTTAATATCACTAGTGTCAGTTATGGATGTTTTAATATAATTCTTATTCGAATTGTAATGCGCTATTTTTATTGACTAATACCTTTATAACCCAGCTTTCGACCGAGTCTCAACTCTCTTTTTTCATTTCTTTTCGTTGTTGAATAATATGGAACAACAAAAATCTTAAAATCAACTATTGAATAGTTTTATAGAATAGCTCGACACAGGAGGCCCTGAAGCATTTTTTATTCCTCAGGGCCTTTGTCATCTTTGGAGACGCTATGTGAAGGGTGTTTTTAGGAAAATTATGAAATTCTGGGAAGGAAACAGATATGACGGTTGTGTAGGAATCTATTGGTCAATGTGTCCAGGAGTAAGAATCCATCCCTCTCACTCCTTAACCAGTTTCTCCCGACCCGGCCCGCCACGTAAATGCCATCTTTGAAAAGTAATGATCGTGATGCAATTATTTTTTAATAAATACTTGCGTGGTCTAGGGGTAAGGCTCTCGACTCACAATACGAAGGTCGCGGGATCGAATCCAGACGTGGGCAAATAATTTTTATTTGATTAAGTTGTGTTATTTCACAATTAATTCATTAAAAATAATAAATAGTATATTTGCGGCACGTTCCAGAGTGGAAGATACTCTGAGTATCGCCCGCCATTCAGAATTGAAACGTTGCTTGAAATGGCTTTAGCCGTGTTTGGTGATCAGATCTGAATAGCCCGGCACTTCCCCACCTTTCTCTTCCACATCTCCTTCCCATCCCAACTATCTTCCGCCTCACAACATCCCCCCATTGGGGATGCTATAGTCTCACTGGCTCCAGGGCGGGAGCAGCTGAGACTCCTGTGAGATATTCAAAAAGCTTCAGAATAATTTGTTTTTCACAGATCTGCGATAGTAATGAAATAAATAATAAAATCAATAAAACCTCGTTTAAGTCAATTTAGTGGTCGTCACTTAAGAAATGAGTGCATGAGAGCATGGAACCGCTTCTAATGAGTATATCCCGGGGCAAAAAAAATTCTGAAAATTTGCCCTTTACCACTTATGAGTGGGTACCTGGTTCACTTCATTACCATAGACGAGGGAACATGTGGCGGGGTGCCGGGCTGATGCTATAGATAAATGAAATATTCGTTTTTACAAATTTACAACCACGGGGCAGTCGTCGATGTCACGGACAGTGGTCGTTGAATCTACCACTGACTCAGAGGTACGAAACCATGTTTGTTTGGAATTTTATCTACACCAACAACAACATCAGCCGGTTAGGATAGTAATAATTTGGTAATTTGTAGAGCGTCGTTTTCGTGAATTTCGTTATTTTCTTGTCCTGTATCTTTCTTATCACAGATTTCAACCAATCAAGCTACAACGCACGACCGGATATCGTTTTTCACGGTATGATTTCTGACCGCGCGATGATTTCTGGAAAAGCTGGTATCTAGAAATATCATCTTTGCGAAGTTTTTTTTACCATATCTAATTACAATATATCATAATAATTAGCTCTTAGCATCGATGTTAACCAATATAAGCTGGCGTTACCGTTACACAATGTACGCCCAAAGTTTAAAACGTGTCCCCACCATGAAGGATCTTGGAACCATGTTTGATAGTAGGAACGCTGATATTTCATGTTCATATTGACATAGCTTGTAGCGCCTCATTGATAATTATGGGCCTTACCGCAAGTAATTTTAGAGCCTTAAAAGTCCATTTCTGCAAGTAATTTTAGACTAGGTATATGTCGTACCTACCATATAATATCAATTTTAAAAAAAGTTCTACAGAAATATATCTAAATTATTGTTGTCTTGTTTGTTAGATTGTTTCCGAAAATATATTAATAACAGCTATATTTTTACAACAACTCCACACTGAAGACCCGGATGAAAATAATTTCCTTCGGGTTCTATGTCATATTTGGAGGGTCTTTTTAGGGAAAGGAAGGAGAGGAAGTTCTGCGAAGGAAAAAGGTATGAAGGGTCGGTGGGAATCTGGTGTCAATGTGTCCAGAAGTGACGGACTAATGAATCTATCGATCGAAAATCCGGCTGGCATATGCAATGCCTTTATTAACCAGTCTCTCCCGATCCGGCCAAGACCTAGACAAACCTCACCCCATGAACCCGAGCACACCTGCTAAGTTTCCAAACGTAGCGAACCACTTGGGGTAACCTATGGGATAACTTTGGTTACCCAAAAAATAATTTCCTGGCGGCAGTATCTACACATATCCGCCTCCCAAATTGTAAAGTTAATGAAATATTGTTGACCAGCACATCAAACAAAAATAATTCTCCGTCTTCGGTTTTTTACTCCTGGCCGAATAGTATGGAAAGGTGCTTACAGGTGAATCACCGATTAGCATATTACCACATTATAATAAAAGCGAACACGTGTGTGATATTGCACCCGATGTGTGTTCGGACAAACCACCCTCAAACAATACTTATGGTCATTAAACACAACTATAAATTAATAATACTTATACCGAATAAACTAAGAAAACATATTTATATCTTCAAAAACAGTAGAACTATACTAGATTCCAAATCTATGAAAATTGTTTATTACTCTCTTTGTCAATCAATCATTGAATATGGAATAATTGCATGGGGAGATGCAACACTATCAGCTATAGATTCATTATCGAAGGCACAAAAATTAATTATGAAAGTTATTCTTAAAGTTCCCATAATAAAAAGTACTGTAGATATATTAAAAAAAATCCCTGTATTAGATATTCGACAAATTTACACAAAAACAATCTTAACTCATCTGTTTAAAAATAAAACACGTACATTTTATGAAAATACCCAAAATATTGTAAACACACGGCATAAAACCAAAGAACTCATACAAACACCTAAAACAAACACAACATTCGGTAAAAGAAATTTCAAATACATTGCGCCTAAAATATACAATAACCTACCTGACAAAACAAGACAATCGAATAATAATAACAAATACAAAATCCTGATCAAACAATGGATCATCGAAAAAGGTCGTGCAATAATTAGTCACCTCACACAAATATAATCCTCTATCTCATTATTGTTACCACTAAACCAACCTGAAAATTTTTGTCAAGTATTTTTGCTGTTTTGAAAAGTGTACTTTATTTAATATTTATAAAATATTTGTAAACTAGTCTGTCTCGACACAGGATTTCCTAGTGAGACAGGCAAGGCCAAAAAAATATATGTAAACCTTTTTATATAGATGCACATAATAAATAAATAAATAAAATTCACCAGATCGTATCCTCGAGATGTAGAAAGGGAGTATATAGCGCCAAGAGCAGATAGTCCAGTAAAATAAGGATTTCACTCCTAAGTGAAACCGAATAAGCTGAAACTTTGCATAATCCTTTATTTTAGTATTCTACATGTTGTGTCAAAAGTCTCATAAGGTAGCAAGTGAGCGTCTTTGGATATTCAAGGTCAAAGGTCACGAAAATCAGTTTTTTGGAAATATCTCGCTTTCTTTGCCTCAAATCGTGTTTGCATTTAAATGAAAGTTGAAGAATATAAAATTCTCTATAAATTTTGTCAAAAATATTTTTTTATACGGTTAACGGTTTTTAAGATAAAGCCCGAAGAGTGTGGAGCGCTCAGCCGTATATGCCGTAGCGCAAGGTCAATGGCGAATCCCAGTTCATAGTACGGTTTTGGAAACATAGAGAGGCTGTTTTCTGAAGCAGTAAAACATCTTAGTGGTGATTTATCTACATATGGCGTCATGAAATATTTTTTATTTAATTTTTTATTATTTAAGGAGAATACACACATACACAGGTACAGACAGTAAATTAACAAGACCATATAAATCGTCTGCATCCCAGCTATTTCACATAGAAGTTAAATCTTATATATAAAAATCTCGTGCCACGGTGTTTGTGGTCGCACACCTCCGAAACGGCTTGACCGATTTTTATGAATTTTTTTTATGTATATTATAGGTATGAGAATAGGTTTTAAAATATACTTCATATCGCTATGTGATTAGAGATTCCTTATCCAGAAATTTTTATTTTTTTGTGACAATTTTTTTTTTGCATTTGCAGGTATGAGGCCTTTTTCCTTCCAAGAACGTCCTCTCCTTTTTGAAGTAAAACTTCTTTACGCACGCTTGACTTGGGGAGTAAGCTGGCGAGAGAGAGCAGTTCGCGCGCACATTTTCTTTCTCTTTTCCTATCATATAGATGGAGCAGAAGTTTTACTTCAGTCGTGTGGTCTAAAGCACACTCGTTTTTTTTTTCATAAAAAGACCCTCCACGCAGCATCCCCAAAGATGATATAGGCTCTGTGGGAAGTTTTTTTTTTCTCAGGCCCTTCTGTGTGGAAATAATGTTTAAAAAAATGCTGAAATTAAAAAAAAAAATCAGAAGGCGTTTGCAATCTAACATCAATCTATCGAAGTCATCACGGCAGTATAAATTCATGGCATATTCAGCCCAACACAATAACGGCCTTCCTGAGTGTCTACATTCATGTGAAATATGTTATATCCATACCCGGGGAGATCTAATGGCCGGTACTTCGCACAGATAAGATAAATACCACATAAATCGACGGTTCGAGGACTTTTATGCCCCCATTCTCAGTGATCGAACTGCGGAGAGATGAGGAGGTTTTATTGTCTGCCGAGTAAACTCGCATTTGTTATGCCGTGACCCCTCGCTATCGCGGACTGAATGAACGCGGTTTGATCCCCTGGAGACGATGTTTGATGGAATGGTCTATATTCTATATTTTATACGACAAAATTTTTTTTTTTACGCGTATAATGTCGAAGGAATTTGCCGGTGTTTTGGATCACATTTTTCTATTTTTTTTGGTTTTCTTGATTTATTTATATCTTCATTTTCTCCATAAAACGTTACACCACGAATAAGATTACAAATTTGAGGTCAGGAACAAACGGTCATGAGACAGTTATAGTATTTATTACATAACTATAGGAACTACTTTACTAAAAGGAACTATTCTGCGACTTATCGAGGCTTAACAGATGTGCCACACGGTGACCGGACAATTCAGAATGAAACCAACTCAGAAGCACCTCAGAAAGGTCATTAAAAGTTATGATAAAAAAATATTTTTAAAAATTGGTTAAATAGGTTGAGTTATGTTAGGGTTACCGGCTATGTTAAAATTATTTTTTTAAAGTTTTTAATGACCTTTCTGAGTTGGTTTCATTCTGAGTTGGCATGGAACCGTACCACACGAAGCTATAAAAGATGTGGCTTGGTGTATTTTGGCATATCACTCGCAGTACATTCCCAATGGGAATAAATGGCGACGGATATGCTGAAATCGGCCAAGCTACGTCTTACGGCACCGCTTTAGGTGGCCGATTTGTTTCGCTTAAATTTGAGCAAGGAATGTCGTGCATAGTCAGGATACGGACTGACATGGACCTTAGAGGTTAAGTGTACATAATCGTGTCTCGCTACGTTTGGTGACTTAGCAGGGGGGTGTGTTTAAGGGGTGAGGTTGGTTTAGGTCTTGGCGGCGAATTGCGTTTGCCTACCTACTATGTGGCAAGCCGGGTTGGGGGAGACTGGTCGAGGAACCAAGATCTCTCCAGCCGGATTCGTAGTACGTCACACCTGGACAGATTGACCCCTAGATTCCTAGCCACCCCTTATACCCTTTTCCTTCCCAAAACTTCATCTCCTTCCTTTCCGTAAAAAGAGCCTCCACACAGCTCCCCAAAAATGACACAGGCCCTGAGAGAATCTTTTTCCTCAGAGCCTCCTATGTAAAGCTAACAGAATTCCAATACCACGCCACAGAATCGTTTCTGCTACGCCATTTCCACGCTACCCTTAAAAACATTATAACGACTTCTTCTATGGACTCTCCACCCAAAATTCAAACCAACAAATTACATATTGACTCTATCTGAATAGATAATGAATACTTCGATTTCAATCTAACTCTAAAGAATTATAAATCATCATTACTCATTCTCATTACATTTTAATCTCTAGCGAAAATAATAAGTGAAGTCACAAAGAATATATTTATGTAGTTTCAAGTGTTGTGTGCGTCGTTAGAAGTTGTAAGGAGTTTTGTATGCAACAGGAGTGCTAATCATTAAATGCATTATTTGTTATTCTAATTCAGGAATACAGCACGCACAAACAGCTTTCCCATGAAGTATTATTACAAGTGCATTATCGCAGATGCAAGTCGCCGCTAAAGTGCATGCAAATGCACTCCATAGTTTACTTAACCCTTTATCAAATGGTTTATCTTCCACAATGCAAATATTTCGCTAAATTATTGAGTGAGCATTTGAAACGGCGCATTGACACGGAATTTATAATAATTCATATTGCATGTAAGGTGTTAGGGAAACACAGCAGGTCTGATAGTTGACGAAACAGCTCAGTGGCTAGAGCAGTCATCCGGATAGCGGGAGGTCCTCAGTTAATTTCTTCTTCCCTACATAAACCATACTGCACTTGCGTTTTTACGCACATTTTAGTGATTTTTTTAATTGCGTTTTAACCAATGACGGAGTTTTCGAAAAAAATATTCGTTGATCGATTTCGACCGAGATTTATCTGTATAAATAAAAATGATTCGCTGAAATGTATGTACGCGCATAACTTCCGTACAACTGCACCAAATTGTATAATATTTTTTTTGTGCGTTCGTTATTGTCAGGACAAGGTTTGTATAAAGCTACTGGTGAGCTCGGGCATTATCAAAATTGTATAAATAAATTGCAATAGATGGCACGCGAGGTGTTTGAAAACTGAATTTAAATGGGTGGGAAGGGAACCCGGGAGGGGGGAAGGGAACCTGTGAGGAGGGAGGGAACTCGGGAAGGGGGTTCGCTGGACGGGGGAAGGGGCGGTGAAGTGGAGAGAGGGAAGGTGGGGGAGACGGAGTGGGAACGCGAGAGGGGAAAGGGACGCGGGAGAGGAAGGTGAGGCGGAAGGGGAAGCGGAAGGGGAACGGGACGAATGGGAAAAGACACCCACGGAGAAGCATTTTCTTTATTAAATGGCATAGCAACGCATGCCGGGAGCCAGCTTGTATTGAAATAAATAAAAATTTTGCGATTCCAGAATGTACATAAAACAAGAAGTCATATTGTTTGTTTCTTACAGGTACCTCCTACCTATTTTAAATTTTGAACAAGAAATTGATTTGATAAAAAATGTTGCTTTATTTTGGGCGAAGTCGCATAAAGCACAATGGTGACATCCTCAGATAATAGAAACAACGGAATGGGCCATGAACCATTATTAGTATGACGATCTCAGTGGTCCAGGGGTAAGGTAGATACTCTACTAGCTCCGAAGGTCACGGGTTCAAATCTCGGCGTGCGCAAGTAAATTTTATCTGATTGATTTTTGTTTCCACAATTTGATCATTTAAAATAATACAAAATATATTTGCGGCACTTTCCAGGTTGGAAAACATTCTCAGTTTTGCCCTGGTATAAGACCACCATTCAGAAATGAAACGTTGATTTTATTTTATTTTTTTTATTTTACTTTATTTGGGAAACAAACAGTTGTACATATTTTATTAAATAATTACATTTGACAAATTTGCATGAACCAGTGAAGTTTCCACATTTGAAAATATAGAATTTAAAGAAAAAACAAAAAACTCATTAATATAAGAAGTTATACATACATAATACCTAACTAGATTACAGAAAATCAGATGAAACCAACATAATAATTCATACGAAAATCAGATGAAACCAACATAATAAGAGAAAAACAATAAAATAAGGCACACAGCAGGATTCACGATCAACAATCTGTTTTGATCTTCTCCGTTACATATTTTGTGAATTGAACTGAGGACAAATGGAAAATATCAGCGTCTGAAAGGATATTGTTATATTTTGTGCACGTCCTTTTCAGAAATGTATGTTGTGAGTAGTTAGTTTTTGATTGTGGGATGTGGAATAGTTTGTTTGTTCTTGTATTACGTACTGGACAGTGGAAGTGGATGTTTTAAATGTTTTAAATGTTTGGTGACTAGATATTAGCAGCCGGGTACTTCCCCATCTTCCTCTTCGTTTATCTCCTTCCCCTCCCCGCTAACTTAAAGTTAGCGGGGAGGGGAAGCTTAAAGCCTCACCCTAATTATTGTGCCATAATCTCACTGGCTCCAGGTAGTTTGGAGCAGTTGAGGCTCTTATGCGGTATTCACATAAAAATAATAAAAAATGAAATCGGGCGCACAAATATATTTATGCGGAAATTTTAGGTTCATGCAACCCATTAGAAGTGTAACATTATTAAATATATGTAAAAACATATTTTTTTTATACACTTTACAAATATAAGACAAAAAAGTCCCAATAAACGACTTTTCAGCAGTTTGTCTAAGGGGTTCTATACATTAAAGATCTTATTATAGTGAGTTAATAGTTACATTTTCACAATTATATAGAATAAAATTAAAAAATTTACAGAAATATAGAGAAAAGAAAAATTATGAAAACATAAATAACAATTTTAAAGTCTTTGGAATAATATGTCATTGTAAGTTAATACAAATAAATTCTTTCCGTAAGCCAAGTCTTCAGTAAATTCACCAATTGTTTGTTTTGGGCACAGTTTTTAATTTCAGCAGGTAACATATTTAAACAACTGAGAATCATGTAATTTAACGTTCTTTGTCCATATTTATTTGTATGCTTAGGTACAATTAGTCCTTCAGTAAAATAAAAACTAGTATTATAGTTGTGTTTCAGCCTGTTTATATATAAAGGGTTATTTATGTGCTGAAATATAATTTTACACTACAGAATTGCTCTCACTGAAAGAATTTTGAGTCTGATAAAAGTATGAAATATTATGCTTTTCTTTGTATAAATTTTTTTCAGCTAATAATTTAACCAATGAATTTTGCACTGATTGAACATGGTCTATATTTGTTTTACAGTAAAATCCCCAAGCTGTTATTCCGTACCTTATAACAGATTCAGCTAGAGATAAATAAATTATTCGAAGTGTGCAGATAGGAACAAATTGTTTTAGTTTGTACAATCTGCTTACAATTGATCTTAGTCGTGCACAAACTTTGTCTATTTGTATATTAGCGTGTGTCGCTCTCCATTGAGAGAAAACAAATGGCCTTATATTTAAACGCCCGGGGTCTCAAAAGTTTCGTATGATCTGTAGCTATTCGAAAACGTAAAAAAAATGAAATTATTGTTCACTATTAGCCCGCTAAAATGGCCGGAAGTTTCGAAAAAAAATAGATTTCGTGATTTGGAAAAAAATAAAACAAAGGGTTCATATTTTATATTTTGTACCAAACTTATTTTTCATTACATAACTGCAGTACAAAGAACCAAAAAAATTTTTTTTAAACATATGTGATGTGTTGGTCAAAAAAATAAAAGGGGAAAATAACACTTTTTCTGGATAAAATCAGAATTCTTATTGACTTACTTGTATTCATAAAGTTGAACTTTTTTTTCATTTTTGTCAGTTATACGCATTTGCTAATAATAAACAAACGTTAAAACGTTAAAAAAAAAAATTATTAAAAATTAAAAAAAAATGGTTTGAGGTTTGTTTTCTGATTTTCAATGCATTTTAGCGGGCTAAAAACCATGTTAAAAAAAAAAAAATTAAATTCAGTTCTCATTTTCTTTGCAAGACGCAACTTTTGAGACCCCGGGCGTTTCTGAATTCAAAAGTTGAAATAATTGACACGCTATTGTATATCCCACTTGAAAGTAAAACTGTTTGTTTTCCAAATAAAGTAAAATAAATTGAAAAGAAAAAAGGAAAGTGTCGTCAAAATTGTTCACTTACACTACTGCAAATCTAATGCACGCATTGCTGCTCCCGCTTTTGTTTCTACTTGCACACCAAACGCACAATATTCATCGGCTCCACCACCGTTTTCACAATCGGTGCATTTTGATCGTAACTTGCCGACAAGCGACGCTCTTCCGTGCCATACCTCCCGTTGTTTCTCTTATGAATTTATTTATTTATGAAAAGCACAATAGTTTTTATCAAATATTAAATCATAAAATCACGGCACATAATGTTTTTTTTCCGCAGCCGGGTAACTTCCGCTCTAATCGGACGATTATAAAATGCCTAATCAAAACATTCACACATAAGGATATATTATTTTAAATCAATAATTCCTGTGAATTTGAACACTCGTATCGATTGATTCACACGTTTGTCAATAATGCAAATCTGTTTGCATTTGAATGTGCAGATATACGAATTTGCATGCATAAAAGGAAGAAGGGTTAAGGACTAGTGACACCTTGGTGCACATAATATCGTATGCAAATCGTCGTAAGAAGTGTACAAATAATGTAATTGTTTGTAAAATATGTGTGAACCTGTAGTGTTGTCGCGTTATGGACCGATGTTTTGTTGTTCATCTGCTGTCGATAATATTTGAAGTTTGTTTCTCACCTAACAGTCTCTCAAATATGCACCTGCGATGTCATATCTTCACAAGTATGTTTGGTTAATAAGAGTAATGTTAATGTGTATCTATTCGAATAATTACCATTATTTTGTTGATTTATGTGTGAATCACGGAGGTGGGTAATGGATTATTTATACATATATGAACTATCTGACTTGGACTTTACATATAACTATTAAAAATGCTAGTTTAACTCCCGTGGTATTTCAGCGTTTTGGTGATGTTTGGCGGAAGCTACATTCGTCATACGAGGCATCATTATTTTTATTTTATTTATTAACAGAAACAAACAGTACATTTTTAGATACTTGGTTAAAAAAATTACAATTAATAAGTATATTACGTGGTGGGTACCTATTATGTGTTTCATTGTAGTGGCTTATTTATGGTAAGCGTATTAAGTAATTACCGGGTAATGTATGTAGTGGGAAGATGTGTGCGTGCGTGTGTGTGTGTTAGTATGTGTGTATGTAGGTATGAATGCGCATTGAACAAATTATATTATTGACATAATGCTCTTTTTTAAATTTGGACAGTGAATCGGAGAAAATGTCGGTGTTAGAATTTAGACCAATAATATTGAACATAAGAAGAGCACAATTGATTGGCGAATTAGATGCTGCATTTGTCTTGTAATTAAGCGTGTAGAATAGTTCTGTATGGCGTGTACATTAGCTGGTGTTAATAAATAACTTATAGCAACAACTCCATCTTAACGAATATTTTGTCATGAAAGGTTCAATTTTATAGAATTTTGTTGATTGGATGGCAGTTAAGATTATACAAGGTGTTAAAGCACATACTTTTCTTTAACAAGAGATTCCTGTTATTACATGGAGTAAAAAAAAAATTTATGAAAATTTGGTCTCCGTTGACTCTTTTGAAGTCTATTTTTTTAAATTTTTTTTCTTCAAAATCAAACGAAAAAAAATGCTTTCACACGTTATCACTGGTCACTCAACCGAATAACCCTTCACCCCATCTTTAAACTGTCCAATATCTACTGAATTTTTTTTTATGTTTTTAGTCGAACAGAAAAAAACATCAAAATGTCACCCTGCCCTGATGCCCTTTATTACATATTTCCCTTAAAATTCACAAGTTAAAAATATTAGCAAGTAATTTTTTTTTTATCTTCCGTTGAAGTTAATATTATTAGGGAAATATGCGTAAGGAAATATGAGAGATGCAGGCGAATTCTCCATTTAGTGTTAAAGTAAATCAAGTACTTCGCTTAAGACCCTGTATAACATAATATAATTAACCAATACCTTTTTTTAAATCTGTTAATGTTTCTACTTTTACTTTCATGTAATATATTACACTTCTAATAAATAATTGCTCGCTCCATTTTTGTGTTTGTTTTATTCACATTGCGGGTTACACCTACCTAATAGATAAGTATAAATACGAGAGCATATAACTAATAATGTAATAATACTATCCTTAATAGCAAAGCGGACTAATTAATATACATATTTGCAAATGCGCACCATTACTAATTGCGACGATATGTAAATGTATTCACAAATAATTCACATATTACATAAATAAATACAATTTTATTCAAAAAATATTTCAATACGTCAAATCAACGTATTTTAATTAGCTCTTTATTTAACTGCATCCACCTCATATTATACGCGTGTAGAAGCAGTAAGTTCAACAGTAGGCAGTCGGTGTTGTTTTTCTGCTTCGTTTATAATCCACGCAATCCTACCCCAATATTATCATATCCTTTGAAATTCATTAAAAAATCCATTGAAACCCTTGTGGCTGTACCTGTACTTATTGCAGGGTTGAAATTCACCACCAGGAATAATCCAACTACCCCATTGTGGTTGTATTTATCCCAACAATGGACTGATAGTCGAATTGTATTGTTACGTCATTTGTCACATCATCCCTTATTTGTAGGGTGGGATGACACCTGCACTGAGGACGCAGCTTCGCAGACACCCCGCTGCCAAATTAATGCGAAATTATTCTAAATCGCCTTCTAATCATGAGAAAATCCCATGAAAATAAATACATTTGCTTCGACGACAATGATTCCCTTTGACAAAAGTTAATAATTACGAACATTCGTCATGGATTGTTCTGAATAAAATGAACGGTACTTTTTTAGAATTTGAATATTTTTTTATATTACCTTCCCAAAAAAATACATACTCATTACGATATAACCTAGTACCCAGAGTATTTGTTCATCTTATAAATATTTTTATCAACTAAATTTATTTGTCTCTACTTGGTTTTACGGATGTTCCCACTTACGTGCGAACAATACAGTTATAAAAATTCAGTCAATATTCAAAAAGGTACATAATATTACAAAACCTACTCAGTCAACGGATACATAATATAGATATATAATATTAACACAATATTTACAAAAAATACTAAATTGTATAAAAACTCACACAAAAAAAAAACAAATAATAAATAAAGAGAGAGAAGAGAGAGAGAGAGAAACATGTGATCCATAAAAAAATCTTTCACCATATTTTTAAGCAATAGCAGAACAGTTTTTCTGAATCCATGGATAAACGTCTACATCAGCACACTCTATCTTATTATACAGCCGACACTTTAATTATTATTTTTTTTTTTTATTAGTTTCAATAGCAAGGTTTGTACATGTATGAATAATGTATAGTATAAGTATAGATTCATTTTTTTTCCACAGCCTCCTCACTAGGATTTCTTGTTCTGAGGCGGACAGTATTTTTCTCGTATTTGGTTATGGATTGTCTTTATATCGTCTTCATGATGTAATTTTATTATCTTTGATCTCTCAGCCATGTTTTTCTTTTGTTTTAAATATATTCATTTCCTTTATATTTTTAATTTGATCTGGTAGAGCATTGTATAATTTCATAGCATGGAATTTATTATTTCTCTGTCCAAAAGATGTGTTAAAACTGGGAGTAACCAGGATGTTATTGCTTACTGCCCTGGTTGAGTATTTATGTTGGGCAGTGGACTTTCAAAGCATTGTTTTATATGTTAAGTACTAGGGTATCTTACGCATAGTTTAGGGAACGTACCCATACTGCGTGACACGTTTAGGGAGGGGGGGGGGGGTTTTCAAAATGTCACGCTTGGTACAAATAAGCGGCGGCGGGTTTAGGTTTTTGGTCACCGGGGGGGGTTAAAAATTACAAAAAGTTGGTCACGTAGTATGGGTACGTTCCCTTATCTACATCAAATGTAGACTGTGACTTCAGTTTTATTTTAAAAGTCAAGTGTGCAAAATTTCATCAATATCTGAATAAAACTGTAGGTTTATTAAAAATCTATTTTCACAATCTCCACATTCGTTTTTTATGTAAATAGAAGATGGATCGAGTATTTGAACTTACATAAATATTACGAATAAACATACAAGTATATGGGAGAATAAATCATTGGAAAGATTTTGGATAGGTATGTGCGTTTATTTTTGGAAGTATTTTTTGTAAAATTTTTGATAGTTATATTTTCACATAATATACCTATTATTATATACCGAACACCAGATTGTTCCAAGGGTAGATAGGCACCTATAATTTCAATATGCAATACAGCCAAACGTGAATAATTCCCTATGTCAATTGATATTCGCCCGTTCGGACAAATCTGGCGGATAATACCTCCGCCATTGCCAGCAGGTTCTGCAAACTAACAAGTCAGCGAGGGTTCGGTTCCGGGGGTGGGCAAATTGACATTTGTTGATTTAGTCACATCACCGCCCGCCATATCAGGTAGGTATCTACATAATATTGCACTCCGAGTGCAATTAGTTGGCGTGCATCTGGTGCAATGCCATTTGTTGCAACAACATGCCGAATTTGCATGTTAAAACGTTCATTCAAAATTTCAATTTTGTAATCTTTTTCGCAAGTGCGAAATATTGTTGGAAAGCCTATGATAATGTGTAATATGTAAATTTGTATTTTCTGTGAAAATTTGAGCTGTTCACAAATCGGTGTTTTTAAATTCAATGATGAAAATTAAGTAACGGTTACATGATTGTGCTCCCAGAGGAAAAATGAGGAAAACTTTTAAATCATTAATTGAAATTCAGTAATTGTTTTAAAAAGCTTAAAAACTGTAAGATGTTACTGTACAGGTAGGTACGTTCGTATGAAAAATGCGACGCAGTAAGAAAGGTAGCTAGATATGATATAATTTTAGATTTTCACGACCAAAAGTATCTTCGTTAGTTGTTTTCAAAGATATTCAAATACAGAAAGATATGCTATGGTGTCCGCGCAACTGTCGCCGGACTACGCGCTAATTAGCGTAGTTTTCATACAAAAAGAATTTGTTCATTTCGTTGATTTTTTAAAAATGTGCATTAATATTGGTTAACAATATATTTTGAATAAGGAAAAAATTCGTTCATTTAGTTTAACGTTCATTTGGTTTATTCGTTAATTATTTGTTCTTTTAGTTTATTTGATAATTGGTAAACAATATCGGCGACACCCGGAAGCACAGACCAACATAGTAAAAACAGCAGATAGCACATCTACTTATATTTCAATATCTTTGGTTGTTTTGGCGTGTTATGTCGTGTTGCGCTACCTCCTTCTTTAGCCAACGTTTCGGACAGTATCCATCAACAGAGCAGATGTAGGATGATGATGGACATTGTAATGCTGTCCGAAACGTTGGCTAAAGAAGGAGATAGCGCAACACGGCATAACACCCCAAAAACAACTAACGAAAAAGTAGATAGATGTGTTCAAAATTAATAGAATACTTAGTTTTAACCACGTTTATTGTTTAAAAAACCAATATGTTTCGCATTTTTGCAATGCTTACTTCACCATGGTTATCCATTATAGATAAATGAAACAATTTAACTTTGTTTGAACCACTTATATATTTGAATAAAGCCGACCGGTTTCGGAACGACCGTTCCTTCTTCAGGGCAAACGTGTACTGATTTGACAGTTACAAAATAGTGGATGGGAACAATGTATTATTATACCTAGCAACGGCTCCACCCCTATCATAATAATACAATGTTCCCATCCACTATTTTGTAACTGTCAAATCAGTATACGTTTGCCCTGAAGAAGGAACGGTCGTTCCGAAACCGGTCGGCTTTACTCAAATATATAAGTGGTTCAAACAAAGTTAAATTGTTTCATTTATCTAAATAGATATGTATTTTTGTGATTTTCGATCGAATGAACAGATTAAGGAAAATGTAAGAAGAGAAGTCCGAGACAGATTGAATGATTGGGAGAAGTGAATAATAATTTTGTCGGGCAGGACACGGCGTAACAGAAGAATAGGCATGATGAGATAATGTATGAACTTAAATACTCGTAGATGGTTTGGGCGTGTAGCTTATAGATGAATAAAGAAAGGAGTGCAAGGAGAATATAGTATATTAATATTGTGACTCGGAAGTAAATGGTAGAAGAAGCCGGGGACGCCTGACCGGACACCGAGTAAAGTGATTTCTTAATAGTATTTACTGATCATTTTCCAGTCATGGGATTGTGTGAGGTATTTTGAGGGTATTTTTAAAGAAAGGAGGGAGAGGATGTTCTGGGAAGTAAAAAGGTATGAGGGATGGGAAGGAATCTGGGGATCAGTATGTCAAGGAGTGACTAACGTACGAATCAATCCCTACCACAAAAATGTGTAAGGCTTGGGTACAAAGAGTCCTCCTCAAAAACAAATGGTCTCCCCCAATCGGCCTCTTCCGATCCGGCCCGCAATTGGTGGACAGACTCCTGGAAAAACTTCACCCAATGAACCCGGCCACCCCTTTTTTTCTTTTTTTACCGTGAATACCGCACAAGAATCTCAACTGCTCCCGACTGGAGCCAGTGAGACTATGGCATCCCCAATTGGGGTATGTTGTGAGGCTGAAGGTAGTGGGGAGAGGAAGGAGGTGGGGAAGAGGAAGGTTGGGAATTACCTGGCTATTCAGATGTGGTCACCAAACACGGCTAAAGCCATTTTCAAGCAACGTTTCAATTCTGAATGGTGGTTTTACACCAGGGCGATACTGATAGTAGGTCTCTTCCACTCTGATAAGTCATCAAACGTAGCGGACTACTTGGGGTGACCTATGGAAGAAGGTGTTAGATGGTTATCTAATGAATGGTTCACGGGGCAGCGGTACTCATGCCCGTCTCCCAAATTGAAAATGGGATACGGTACGATCAAGTGAATAGAATATTTGAGTCGGCACAATGAAATAGTTGATACGATGAATGAAGCAAGGAGTGTGTATCGATTTATGTGGCGTTCTATCATCCCCTGCGAGGAAACTGCGTGATAGTTAGGAATTTGTCTGAAGCAATTAATATACAAGAACGAAGTTGTACGACGATCCAACTTCTGCCTACCCGATTTGTTTTCATGATGGTTAGTTAGTTTATTAGGCCTGTTTGTTTGGATAATCAATCCAGAAGTCTGATGAAGCCTGGTATAGCCGGTTAGGAACCGGTCCTGGTTACCTCAGAACCTCCAAACACTTGACCATTCATCATAATTATATAATTATTATTCGTTTAGTAATCTCGTACTTGAGTGATGGTACTTTCTCGCGATGTTTACAAACTCCTACTTCTCTAGTACCAAAACCAATCCGTTATAAAATTAGGAACAAAGGCAACATTTTGAAACACCACTCATACGGGATAAAAAAAAAGATTCATCCAAACATTTTTAACTCTCAATAACAATTTGCTCAATAAAACTAAATGGATGCATTTGGACAATTAGATCACTCTGAATGAGTGATACAGTTAAATGGTTGCAATGTCGAAAAGGCGAAAGATTTAGATACCTCGGCAGTATTCTCACGGAAACTCTTGACCCAGATGTAAAGGTTCGGTGCAGAATTGAAGCAGCAAGAACTGCGTTCAATAAAATGAAATCCCTCTTCTGCAATGACAATATCAGCATAAAACTAAAGCAGAGAATGCTAAAATGTTAGGTCGGTCTTGCTGTATGGATGTGAAACATGGACCTTGAAAGTAAATACCAAGAACAGGTTAAGACTTTTGAAAGTGGCTTCGCCGGAGAATGCTCAAGCTCCCATGGACCGACATGATCACCAACACAGAAATTCTCAGGCGGGCTAGAGCAGATAGAGAACTGCTTACATTAATAAAAATTAGGAAAATTTCATGTCTGAATCATATACTTCGAGGGGCGAAGTATCACTTGCTCCATTTAGTATTGAAAGGCAAGATAGAGGGTCGCCGAAGGCCTGGAAGGAGGCAAATGTCTTGACTGCGAAATATACGAGAGTGGACCGGCATTAGAAATGTGGAGGAGCTATTCCGGGCAGCGTAAGACAGAGAGGTGTTTTCAAGAGTGATCGCCAACGTCGGGGGGACCTGGTAGGGCACACAAAGTAGAAGAACAATTTGCTAACAGATAATGTTATAGTTTTATTTACGACCCAATTAGTAGCTACTAACCTACGATTAGTTTATATTTTACTTTGAAGGTAAAGCGTTCGTGGTTTAAGTTATTGAAATCAAAAGATTTAAACAGAGTCATTTTTCGTGTTGCCACGAAGAAAGTCTTAAACACAAAAACTATATTTATTGGGTGACCGGAAAACTCAACAAAGTGGCACCTTATCGCACTTTTGAAAAGTTATTAAAAGTTACGAAAAAACTAGGTTAAATAGTTCATTATCATCACTTTCATTGACTTTTCAAAGTGGTTTTGAAATGCCACTTTGTTGAGTTGTCATATAACCGTTTGTTGATTTCAAAAACTTTTTTGAAAATTATAGAGCAATGCAATTTGTTTTCTCTTTCAGTAGATTTAGAAGCAATTTTATCGAAATATTTGTTCTTATTGAAGATCTAAAAAATATGCAACAAACGGTAGGTGTGATTAATTCATTCTAACCTAACCTTACCTAACACCCTCTAACCTGTAAATTATTGATAAATGGACGAGCATTATAATTACCTGAGTACCTATTTGAATTAATTTAGAACAGCAAAAAATATAATATATATAAATAGAGTTCCTACCAATCGTACCTACATATATAATTTGTGTAAAATTAAGTTAATGTCTGGTTCAATGTTAATATTTAGTTTTGTTACCATAGCATTTCAAATAATAACTTCTCGATGAACACTAATAAACTATCACTATACCAACCAACTTATAATTTTTCATAGGTAACTCATTTACCTACATTCTTAATTGGGCATAAAATATTAGTTTTCGTGGTGAAATTCCTCTGTATTTTTACTGTATTAGATTATAGACAAACAAACCGTTATCTTTAGCTTCCAACTTGTCTTATCTTCAGCAGTAAATTCGGTAAATTTAGATTGCGATTAAGTTCTGTCGATGACATAAAGAGACATGTGACGTCATCAGTCACAAGTAACTTACTTTTTTTACCAACAGGTTCAATTCAGTACATCTATGCTCAGTACCAAACTGGGACGGATTCAGGTACATGATAGTTGATATATTTATATTACAATGAGTGTTCTATTTCCTTTTGTATTACGGTGAGATATATAATTTAAGCAGCGTGAGAGATATAACACCATGCTTGGTATTTGCATGTAAATACTCGACCATTCACTTCCGAATAATTTTAATATGCCTATAAAATGTCTATTCCAAAATAAATACAGTAAAATTCGAAAGATTTGTGAAAGTGTGTGATTTTTTTATTAATATTTATTTATGAAACGAAAAAAGTAGAGTGACAATAACCTTCATAATACGTCTGTGTAATTAAATACTTTTTTCAGTTTCATATAAAGTGTTATTTTTTCCGTTTACAAGAAAAAATATTCGGTTAAGTGACCAAATAATTTAAAAAAAATTGTTTTGAAATAAGATATTTTACTTTTTTAATTTCAAATGTCCGTTGGTATTAATAAAATCAAAACATTATATTATTCATCAAAACCCGCGAAAGACAGCCAACACAGTAGGTAATGCCAAAAAAATGGTGTATTTTAATGTGATGGTTTTTTATTCACTTTTGAACCATGATTTAAAAATTCCACGTACAATCTTAATAATATTATAAACTTGAAAGTTTATACGGATGTATGTGTGTTTGTAACCCTTTCACGCAAAAACTACTGAATGGATTTTAATGAAACTTTACAATATTATAGCTCATACCACATAATATCATATAGGCTATAATTTATAAAGCTAACTAGGAAAGGTACGATCAAATAAAAAGTAACAAAAAAAGCACATATTATAATAAATTCTCTGGATTCAAAACAAACTGATAAACAAACAAACTGTTTTCATACAGTTTGCTCCGTAATATTATGTTATTTATAATATATACAGTCGAGAGGTTATTTTGTTTATAGCTCCCACCACGCCCACAGTAAAACGAGTAGCAGCAAACAGTCATTACGTATTCACTTCTCCTGTCTTCATAACATGAGGATGAGTTATGATGACTTAAACGTTAATTGCTATCTTCAGTTGATGATGGTTGGGCAGCTTACTTACATACAATAACAACACATGTAGAAATAATATTATGTTGATTAGAGCTTTGTATGCTTGTAGCCACTTCATAAGCTTAATTTCCTATTCCTAAACCGGTAACTGAATAAAGCAGTAGGCAGCTATAGTTTTTTTTGTACACGGTATCGTGGAAGGTCTAATTGGAACTTTAAAAGAGGCAGCAAACTTTCTTCTAGAAATCTCGACACTTTCCATGACTGGTGGATAGTTTGAAATGCTACCCCTCATGTGGTATTTGTGCAAGATATCCTTGCGAATAATACGAGATTTTATAAACTTTCAAAAGTGCCATAATACATTTTTAAAAATTGTGTAATTTTTTCGTGAATCAATATCAATGGAAATATCAATTTAATCGTAAGAGAAAATGCGAAATTGCTAGATGCGTTGCTTCATTGCTTTGTTGAAACTAGAGAAGCCACGAATATTCGGCTACTATTCGGTATTCGGCCTATTCGGCTACTTTTTTTAATATTACTGAATACCATATCATGAAAAAAATGCACAATGTTACTAAAAAATATATAATATTTTAACGTAAAATCACCATATTTAACACTTGAAATCTATCAGTGTTAAGTTATGACTCATAATTTTTTTTAATGTTTGCATTCTAAATTTTAATATTTACAAATGTTAATATTTATTTGTAATATAATAATTCGAAAGCTTATTTTGTAACCTTTCTAAAACAGTTTTTACTATTCGGCTACGTTCAGAAATGTTTCATTTATAGAGCTTTAATTGTGAAGCGGTAATAACACAAAGTTTTCGTAAAATGTCATTTCGTTTGAGACATCTCAAGCGAATATTCGCGAAAATTCGGAGGGGTTAAAACTCAAAAACATATATGATATGTGTTCATTTATGTTAGAAGAGCATATTGCTTTCTGTAAGGTGCCAAGAGTAAAAAAAACCGTTTTGTGGAATAACGTCGTATGTGAAAGTGTTCATATACAACTTTATTCCAAAAATTCTGGGTAAATTCTAGTAATAAACTCTAATTTAACTGATTTTCTAGACAACTTTTCAATTAAAACTCTTAAGAATTATATGTTTTATGTATTTTAAATACAAAATGTTATGAAACATAACTAGTTTCGTTTTATCAATTTTTCTCGGAACTTGAATATGAGTTATGGTGAATGTAAACATTTTTTTCAGCTTTTGTTGATAGCAAACGATTTCGCTTTTCCGCAACTATACCCGCTTTAGAAAAAAGCCGCTCACTATATTATACACTGCTACCGGGACATCGGGAGATGATAAATAAATCTTAGAAAATTCTTCTTGGCTTGGATACTGTTTTGGGTTTGCTGATCACCACTTATAAGGGTCTGCTATCTGATCTAGGCGAATAGTTTTAATAATTTTTTAAAGATATATACACACTACAAGTTTCAACGTATTTTTTAAGATAAGCTCACTAAAAGTAACACATTTTGATGAAACTATCAACAAATAATGCGTGTTGTGACACGATCTACTCGCAAATGAAACAAATATGCCCCACGGCGTACTTACCGCCTGCACTTCAATGATGCAGGTCGGAATCTGTCACAGACGAAATGTCACTGAATATTCGGTACCTACATAATATCTACCTCTCGTTTACAATTTCATTCAGAAAGTCATTTGTGATCTTGCTGTTATTTCGATATTTTCCGACCCTATTCACATTGAATAAAAAGCCAGTTTTATTAAGGTGCAATGTACCTATCGATTTATGAAAAAAGGAGAATAATTTGTTAGGTTTACTGTTGCCTATCACTATTGCCTAATTTATTGAGAGCCTGTAGCAGATAATATGTATCTGTGAATGGCTTATTACATAGAAACACGCCTTAAATGGGACTCAGGTCACAAATCATTAGTTACAGCAGTTCCACCTAACTTACCTGCAAAGGTTCGAGGCTACCGTTGTCATGTTATTATTATTACAAACAAGTCATCTAGTTTCAAAACATGTTACATCTTTTTGTTACGAAATACGGCACGGGTTTTATTATAATCTGCCTACGATAAAAGGTATACAGAGATAGGGTAACATTAATTTTGGTTGTATTATAAGATCTACAAAGTCAGCATATTTGTAAAACCTTGTTTAGTTTACAGACATTGTCAAGGGTCTAGAAGTCCTAACCTAAAGGTTAGCCGAAAAATTGTTTTCGAATAATGGATGTACTTTTATCGAATTTTGAAATGCATTTTTTACTTAAAGTTATCCGTTTATCTGAAATCAATCAAATTTTCGGTTTGACTGAATTTTACGAACACGGACGACAATTTATTCGGTTCTCTCTGAAAACTACAGGTCAAACATAAAATAACCTACTTAGACAGCATTAGGAAAATTTCGTTAAAAACAAAAACAAAAAACTTTTAAAAAAAAGTCGTCTAGTCAGAGTTAAATGCATATTTCAAAGCTCATACTTTTCAGACATCAAAAACTTAATAGCAGTTGAAAACCCTGCTAGGCCCTGCGGGCGGCTTTTACTTCAGCTTCGCCCGGTTTGAGTGTTTGGGACCATTTTATAAATCCGATAGGAACTGGTTCCTAAAATAGCCAGTTCCTCGGATCCACTGTGCTCGTCTCTGTGATCCGTCGGCGACTCACCGAGACAAAGTAAAGTAACCGTGCCAAAGTAACCGAGACACGCAATGACGTTATATATGTATTTTATAACAACTTCGTCAAGTATTGCAGTCAAGCTTTCCAAATCCGGAAGGATACTTGAAGTAGATAAATCCGTAGCACTTATACTTAGGGGGGAAACATCCATTATTAAGCGAGCTGCTGGCGGAAGTAGTGACATCGTGTGTCGAATTTTTGAATTTGAAACCGAATTATATCAGTAGCTTTGTGTGAAATTCTACGTACACAGATATTATTTGAGGCGCGGCCGTTAAGCATGGCTTCCGACATGCACTCGTGGCTGGGTTATGAAATTCAACCACGCAGACGCTAATAATATACTCCGATCGTGCAAAATCAAAAACGCGAGAGCTCTTTCTTCGACGGTGATTTTCTGCTTCAACAAACGGGTTTCCTGCTATACAGATTAGGTAGAATTGTCCAAATGCCGAACCATAGTCAGTAGAAACTATGTTTTATAAGTTGTTCACAACAGCCAGACCCTACTTAATGCGTAAAACCAAAACCAATGGCAAAACTGTATTTCTGTAATTCGACGTGAATTGAATCAACGCGCAACGGTTTGATTGATTCTGAGTCGATCAAATGACTTGATATATCGCGGATTAGGTCAAAGATAAATATCATCGTGGTGATATAATTTTATAAAACCCAGTGAATAGTAAGACTGTTTTTTGTGTGGATTTAGTCAATTCTTCATCTAACCGACTGAATTGATATACAAAGATCAGGTTTATCCAAGCGACGAGTCGAAAATCATAGAAATATATTCGTTCCTTCGCTTCTTTATTGTATTTACAAGTGGATTGGAGGCAGTATCAAGTTCAAGATGCTATCTTCAGTGAGTGTTTTCATCTCCCTTCTTCTCATCCGGTGTCACACGAGAGGATGTGAGATGAAACCAATCTCAAGATGTATTTGATAATAATCATATCCCAAACGGTTTTGGCTACCGTGTGTAGCGTTTCGAATGTGTAATTTATGATGGTTTTTAATTCGTGTAGGAAGAATACTAAGCATTAACTTGGCTAAAAAATAATAGTAATAATTGAACATAAACCTTCATTTTGAACAGATATTAATTAAATCGTTTCGGTTTATGTCTACACAAATTCTTGATTTTTAAAAATAATAAATTCACTTCTACTTACGTTATAAACATTTTTGCTTTAATTGGGATGTGGTCCTAACTAGAAGTTCTATACTACTGTCCCGTTTTACATTTTTATATATTTAGATTATTATAGGTTAAGCTGGGTTCTTTTATTATATTATATTTTATTTGGTGAGTTTGGAAAGCTTAATGGAGATAGTAGAACCTTGAAAAGTTTGAGAGAGATAGTGAAAAAAAGAGTAAATTTGTGAAAGATTAACTTTCGCTAAAGTTTTCGAAAGATGACGAAAGATTGTGAAAGATTGAAAAAGTTTGAGAAAGTTTGAGAAAGTTCGAGAAAGTTTGCAAAAAGTTTTCGAAATATGACGATTGATTATGAAAGACTGAAAAAATTTGAGAGATTTTGAGAAATAATGAATTAAGAAAGATTGAACAAAATTGAATAGATATTCGTATATGTAAGGCCCTCCGTTCATGGATATACTTACAATCTACGTAATTGTGACGAAACCACAAGTACCCTGCTGATATACCACTTTTTAATGCTAGTCTCCGTACACGGCGCTATCCGAAATGTACTGAACTTGATCATTTTTCACGTGCAGCCGTGGAGTGAACACGCTGTCATGCGAAGTCATATGACTTTATTTCCAACATCAATCCATGCCTTCTCCACTAAATCGTTTCTTACGTATTCTGGTAAAGTATAGTTATGTAAACATGCATTTTTTCCACTTCCAGAACAAATCTAACATTACTTTCATGTTCCGACGCCATTTCTGTCAAACGTCAAACGAATAAGTATCAGACAAAAATGATGCGACCATCGCGAGCGATCAGCACTGTCGGTATCGTGATTGGAAACCGAAGGCGGCGACGGCCACCATTTGTTTTATTTTTTGTCAGATGAAATGATTTTTTTAAAGCCCGTGATTGTGGAACATGATACGAGTTTTAGTCATTGTTAAAATTACGGACAGCAAAACCAGTGAAAAAATTATCACTTACAAGAATTTTAGCTGCTTCAGCGCAAAGCTTTCGATGACAAGATGTCGATTGATTCAATAGGCTTCCCTCTGGAATGAAGAATTGTTGAATATCATTCTTAAGCTTATGTAGATAGATAAAATGATTGATCACTTTGCGGAGAAAACACATTGAATAATAAATCTGTCACAACAAACAAAAAAGTTAAATGCTTCGTACGCATTGATGCACAAAGGCAAAAAAGTTCTCCAGCGCGTAATGCGAGATAAATTATACATGAAACAACAAAACGCCGTTACTATAGTTAAAATTCAGTAAAATGCGTTTTTCAATCAATTTGACTGATTGTTTTATGTCACTTTTAACTTTTGTACTTACTTTCCGAAAACCGATAGTTACTCTAGAGTTACTCCGCCATTTGGCATATTTGACAGTTCTGGTCGAAGTAATGTACGGAAATGGGTGTTTCAACATTGATTACTAATATGCTAATCAGTAATCATGATAATATTATAGAAGATGATGATAATGACGATGAATTCCTCATCCAATATGTCTTGCAGCGAAAACCAAAACATTTCGTCCCGCGTCAATAATATGGTTATCTGGGATGATCTCGAATATTTAACGCGGCACCGCATGTCGAAAAAATCTTGCTGTTGAACAGAATCAATTCTGTTAGCGTTACCTTTTAAAGACAAGCTCTATTAATGGATGTATCGCAAATTTTACAAGATCTTCAAATCAATATACCTATTGTATTATAAACATTACAAAAATATAATATGAGTAGTAGGTTAGACTTTCGTTTCGTATATCGACATTAGCGAGTGAAGCTGCCTGTAAAAGACAAGCTCTATTAATATCGCTAGTATAGTTTGTACACTACTTACGTTTAATGTAAGTTACAAACGGATTATAAAAACGCTGTAATGTATGTTTTTCTAATATTTTCGATACCATAAATAAATTGAATTGAAGATATCACAACTACTGGAAAGTAAATTACATTCATATTGTACATTATTTGTATTATAATAGGTCGTCATTTATTTGTAAATATTCATACAAATACTTTTATCGAAACAAGGCCGTCAGATCCTACAACGCGAAACAAAATACAATCGGATATTTTGACAGTTGTTCTGATTTAGTTTACGGTGTTGCCGCATCAAAAAATATTTCGATGCATTTTGTCACGTAATTCAGACGAAAATTCTGCTTTTTAGACTGGCGACACTGACAAATATTACTTTAGCGAAAATACACTTGAAACAGCGCGCGGTCCTATTTAACATCCTCGTTACTTTAACTGACAGTTAAAATTTAACTTTAGGGCACGATTTAGCTTTCTGTTGAAACAGACGGCCCTTAGTGTTAGAGACGCGTGTCCAGTTCCCAGAGTTCATACGTGACAACTCATAATCTATAACCCATTTATCTGCACGAAGTTAACACTTTTAGTATGGGATAAAAATTATTAACTATCCAAAATAAAGTCAGTGGAATTATTTTTGAAGTAAAACTTCTTTACGCACGCTTGACTTGGGGAGTAAGTTGGTGAATGCGTGGCGAGAGCGTCACGAAAAGTGTGATCGGGCGAGGCGAATGGTCGGGCCTTTACGAACGCTTGACTTGGGGAGTAAGCTGGTGAATGCGTGACGAGAGCGTTATGAAAAGTGTGATCGGGCGAGGCGAACGGAAGTTGAGAGTTAGTGAAGTTTTACTTCAGTCGTGTGGTCTAAAGCACACTCGTTTTTTTTAAAAGAAAGTATTTTTCAAACAAACTTTCCTCATATACTATAGCGGTAAAAATTTTGCGATGAAAATTAAGCCTTGTTTCCGCACGAACACTTCTTCTAGTGCCCTTTCCGATCGGAGGTTAGCTATCATAGGGGTAATCTTCACCCTGCAGGCTGTAGGAGTCACAAGGGAAACTGCTTTCGAACCGGTCAAGTTGGTATCCAAGCCGACAGTAAGGTGTACAGACTATAAAATAGATATATATGGTACGCTAAGTTAGAGTGTTTTATATGGAGGCGTCTACTAATATCTACAGGAATTCCAAAAACTGAAAAAATCGAACTAATATCTATGAGAAGGAAAGTGTTGACGAATATCTACAGCTCAAACTGTTGACGAATATCTATGAGAACCAAAGTGTTGACGAATATCTACAGCACTGGCAGAGGTTGGATTTGCAATTATGTATAGCATATTGGAATAACGTAATATTGCGTATGCAGTTTAAAAAACTTAATTTATGTAAGTATGTATGTAAAAATCCCTAATATCGGACTATTGGACACATTTAGCTGATTAATCCAACCTACGCTCTGTAGATATTAGTCAACACAGTTCGTAGATATTAGTTCAACTTATGAGCTGTAGATATTCGTCCGACATACAGGCTGTAGTTAGTATTTGGAGTCTTTTATATAACATTATTTCAAACAGCTGTTATACCGGAGCTAAACCGAAGGCCTATCAGCTCTATACATAGACCCACGACTAATGGCCGTATTATACGAATCCTTTTTCATTCACAGATATGGAAACTGTTTCGGGTTTCACGTTAGAAACTTTGCTTTACATGAACATTATTTTGAAACTTACAATTTCAAGCAGATGTTTCATACAGGTGGTTAGAAAAGAAATAATATTATAGGACGGTACTAAATCGTCGAAAAATTGCAATAATAATAATACATCTGTTTAATTTGGCAGCCAACTCTGGTTTGGAGCCCCAAAATACCTAAAAAAACCTTTGACTCTGTGCAGGACGGTCCTTTTGATAGATTTTTGTCAGGTACGTAGGTATGCAGTCCTTGTTCTACCGGTATTAAAATGGAAGATGATCCGAGGAACTAGCGTCATTGATCCCTTCGGCACCGGTGCGTAGTCGGGAAACAACATGTGTAGTATGTGTACGGTCGACATTTGTCACATAAGAACGGGTCGCTTCTACGACTCGTTCTTGAGTTCAACTGCTCGGCTGTGGAATGATTTGCCGGCCGCTGTGTTTCCTTCCTCCAATAACATGGGTCTCCTTAAGACCCATGATCTTCTTAACCCTTGACCCATCTCCTTAAGACCCATGATCACTTCTTCCTCTCCTCAAAAAACCCTCCGCACAGCATCTTCTAAGATTACACAGACCCTAAGGGAAGTTATTTTCATCGGGGCCTCCTGTGTGGAGTTAATATATTTAAAAAAAAAAAAAAACAGATCACACGAAACGGTCTGCATTTGACTTTGCCTTTGCGGTCAATAAATTATCAAAAATACACGCGATTTTCTCGATACCGAACAATAATACGCGCACACAATAAATAAAAATCTTTATATAAATATAAAAGTTTTTTATATAAATAGATATACATTTAAAAAATGACAGAACCATGTTTTATGTATGTCCACCATCTCAAAAAGTACTAAAATCGGTACCAAAATAGAAAACCTCTTTTCTTCGTTTTCGAATCTATAGGAAAATATTACCCATATGGAATCCTTTTTGCTCTAAGGTCAAATATCAGTTGAAAATCTAATAATCCACGGCCTTAAAGAGAACTTATACTTAACGGTAAATGCCGCGACAATTTACTTGCACAATCCAACAGAAGTTAGAAACCCATCATGACAGTCTGAACTAAAACCTAATAGATAGCACTGGCCAGAAAATTTCCACCCAGTCTACATATTGAAATCTTATTGTTGTATTCTGGGTTCTTTTACCTTCACAAAACTCACACACACTCCTAGGGATTTCGTATTCATCTCGTCTGGACTAGCACTGAATTACGCCTCTTCTTTGTGATTGCATTGTGTTAACGAGTGGTTTTCTGTATGGTGATGGTTTTAGAATGACTCAAAAAGTAATAACGTAGTAGGCACTATTACTGAAACAGAGCATTCAAATTGAACATAAAACATAATCACTAGATTATTTTGTGTAGATCACAAAACGGATATCAGAATTCTTAATTAAAAAATTCTATAACTTCTGCGACTTCCTCTAAATATCTGTGCTATGAAAATCCCAGCTTAGGTTATTTTACGCATACAAATACCTCGTTCCATAATGGGAGATGTTCTCAGTATCACCCCGGTGGAATGCTACTGGAATCGAAATGTTACCTCAGAGTATTTAGTGACTAGATCTGAATAACTGTAGGTACTTCCAATTCGTACCATTACCAATTACCATCATCTTTCATCATCATTCCTTTCCTCTCCCATCTCTCAACAGAAAGACTCCCCGAAGGTGTGTTTGCACAAATACTGTTGATTGCAAGTAAATCTTTAAGTAAATTTGGGAGGCGGGAATGGGTACCGCCGCCCCGTGAACCTTTATTGGATAACCAACACCTCTGCCACAGGTCACCCCAAGTGGTTCGCTACGTTTGGTGATTTAGCAGGGGTGCCCGGGTCCATGGGGTGAGGTTTGTCTACGTCTTGGAGGCGGATGACTTGGACACACTGAACCTCACATTCCTACCCACCCCTTAAACCCTTTTCCTTCCCAGAACTCTCCTCTCCTTCCTTTCCTTTAAAAAACCCTCCACACAGCATCCCCAAAGATGACATAGGCCCGAGGGAAATTATTTTCCTCCGGGCCTCCTGTGTAGAGCTCATATAAAAAAAATCTAAAGCCGAAGTCTGCCAGTTGCATATCTAAATATATTTTTGAAGTGATACGGATGATTTCGGATAAAACGGAAATGACGATTACTGCACCTGCGGCGCGCTGCGCTCGTTTGATAATGATATCACTTTTAAAGGCTCCTAGTGGTTGAGATATGAAACGGAAATTACGCTGGTCTGCGCTCATTGGTCGCTTTGATTATGACCTCACTTTTCAAGTATTGGTTTAGATTGTTTTGGTAAAATTTTGTTCTGCCGCGTGAAAACTGCTCTCGAAATTTGAATTCTAATTTAGTTAATATCTCATCATTTATTTTTTTATTTATTCTTAGTACATTTACATTACAAAGGTATAATATATTGTCCTCCACACTAGGAGTTCACCTGTGTTGTAGAGGACATTTTTCAGTTGTAAATTATAAATTATAAATTGTGAATAGTAAAACAGAAGAGTGTTAATAGCTAATATAAAAATCAAGCTAATATCATTTCTCGATTACATCTACAACCCAACCCTTTTTACAACCTTTTTACATCTACAACCCTTTTTGCGTCTGCATTTGTCCAGCGAAAAACTGTATTTAAAAGAAATGTTGAATTAATAAAATAAGTTAAATATAAATGTTGCGATACGGAACTCGTGTATAATGGGCTTCGCGTCATAACCGAGAAAGATCACCTATAGAAAGAGCAGCTCCCTGTGTTACCCGTCTACCGTGCGGACGCACCGTATTACACGTGTTAGTAATAAAAATATTTAAATTAAATCAAAACTATTAAAAATTTCGCGAACTCGGAATTATTTCTTCTTTTAGTTTCTGTGAACACTGAACAGTGCAATAGACCTCGCATTCAAAAAAGCATTTTTCCAAATTTAACGTTATTTGATAAATTAAAACCAAAAATTTCTCTAAAATCATAAGGTGAGTAATTAGATACCTACAGAAAAATCTAACTTATTAATATTAACATTTTTTTAAATTTTACATATTATTGAAAGAATCGTCAATATCTTTATAAACTTTCTTCGGGCAAGTAGACACCATAATATTTTAAAGATGCAAATAAGAAAATTAAAATAAACACAAGTGTTTCACTTCTTCAAATTTTGCAAATTGTAATTTCCATTGTAATTTTTTGTCTTTGTTTTTCTAAGCACCCCCCTTTCCATCTCTCCCCCCCCCCCCCCTCCACCTTTGTTGATCTTCTAAGCACCTCCCCTTTCCACCTCTCTCCTCCCCCACTATTTCCATTTCTACCCACGTCTGTCTTTCTATATTTGATCATTTAGTTTTAGTACATACAATGTCCTGATGAAGAGAGCATCGTTCTTGAAACGTGTTTTTTTAAATAAAGATTATCGTGGTAAAAACAAAGTGTTTTTAATTATTTCATTAACAAGTATTTCAAATTTGAACAAAGAAACTTTACTGAACCACAGTCAAAGTTAGCCATCTAGTCAAAGCTTGCTTGAATAATAAAGAGAATACAGCGGATTAACAGACGAAATGCAAAACGGTCGAGTTTTTCCGCTTTCAAAGGATTTTTCTTTTTTGAAGTCAAATGACATGTCGTATGTTAGCAATGCATCTGGTAACATGTTGTATGTAAGCAGTGCACGGGTTCGACTTAACTCTGGTTGCGAAAGTTACACATTAATATAATATTAATATACATATGGTCTCTGTGCAATTTTTTTTTCTTCACACTCATAGCCTACTATTTTATATTTATTCATTATATTAAAACCACGAATTCGAAAAAAACAAATATTTATTTACTGGCATACAAATATCTTATAGTAATAATATCGTATTTGAAATGCGTATTTCTTTGGTTTAAATTTACATAATATGTAAGTTCAAACCAAAAAATCGAATCATTAATAATTTTTTGTAATTTCACTAACGGTGTTCATTCGAAAGGTAATTTTGATCGTCTCTCCAATAATTGTCAACAAACTTTTTTAAACCTTAAATCTTTGAGCATCACGAATCATAAAATTACGTAACACCCCGTGATCTTTCACGGCTCTGCGCTAGTACCCACCTATTATTATAAAACATAAAAGTTTTTGACCCCACCATTCGTTTTAAAAAATAAATACAAACAATCTTATAAAGCTTGTATTTCAATATTTTACTAAAACTATGCGAAGAAAAAAAATTGTTTCGTTTTCAACGTAAATGTTTATTTATTCTTTCCATTCTTTTTAAGAAGATATTAATCAACTTATCTGCGTAAATTGTTAATACAAATATTGAGTCCGTTTCAAGCACGGTTTCTTCCCTGTGACGATACAATATTATTTAGAACCGCCAGCACTCCCATGGATGAAGATACCGGTTTGGATAGGCGCGCAAAACAAGCACTCAGTCAGTCCACACCTGAGGAGAGGTTTTTTCTTCATTTTACTAAAGGCCAATCGCGCAGGTAAGAAGCAATATAAACCCACCGTTGCCAATCAAATTTATAGTAGCCAGTCTGGCTCCGGAGACTGGTTTGCCGTCCGATGAATATGAAAAACGGATTCAAAATCTGCAGGCTCACTCAAAAAGGCCACCGTATTTATACCTACTTACAACCAAAGCAGTCTAGATCACCTTCGTAAAGGTTCTTTTAGGAACAAAAGTAACAATAAACATTACACCTAGATTGCATTTACAATATTCTCACCTTAACGCGAATTTCACAGTTATTAGGTATCTCTATTTAAAAAAAAATTATTTGGATTGTCTTTATGTGCAAATTATTGTTAAATATATGTTAAATGCATATATTATAGAAACATGAGAAAATTTGGCATTATAGCATGTCGACTGTCGTCGAGTTACTGCTGCAAGTATCACTAAGGAGCCGAAGAACGTTATGCATTTGGTGTGTAGATTTGTATGCCATTTGCGGTATTTGGTGAACGGCGTTGATGACATTTATGTTACTTCTAACTACAAAATAGACAAACTATTATCACAGCTTATGGCTGATAGATTGCATCACGTAGTTTCGATTTTACCAAAAGCGACCGATAAACCGAAGACTGACGTTGGTGCCCATACATCCATTATATTTTGTCCCTTGTCAGATGCCAACTAGAGTATAAATCTACTTTATGGTCTCCATTTTACAATATTCATTCCGACAGCATTTTTTTAATTATATTATATTTTCATTATTGTTTTAGTTTTTTTAGATCCGTCTATAACGAGGAGAATTATTACAAATTGTTTTTATTTTTTTATGTACTGTACATTTGTTGCTGAGTATAAATAAATACGTGTACTAACAAACGCTGTATGCAGGGACACTTGAGGGTCTTGAGTCGTTCGTAATAATTTAACGTAGCTTTGTTTTTTTTATTAGAGTCTTAACATGTAAGATGCAGGAGGTAAACAATCAGTTTCCTTAAACTGTCGTTAGAAACGTGGTGGGGTTCCAATGTGAGCAATTTCATACTAATGATGGTTCATGTCCCAACTCCATTGTTTCCATTTTCTATAGTTAAAGTATTTACTACCTACCCACCCACTCTACATTATTAACTAGCAACGGCTCCACCCATACCATAATAAAACATTGTTCGAAACTGTCAAATTAGTATAACCTTTCCCTGGCGAAGGAACGTTTGTTCCGAAACCGGTCGGATTTGCACATTATATAAGTGATTTATACAAAGTTGAATTGTTTCATTTTTCTAAACGTATTTACGTTAAAGCTGAAAGAGCAGACTAATAATGCCGAAATCTAAAAATTAAACGATAGGCTTTTAAGATTTTTCCTTAGCACAGATTTCCTGTTCAGAGACATGACATCCAAGACATATAACAATTTTGAGTGTCACGACCTCTTATATGCTTCTATCAAACAACTAGCCGATAAGTTGAAAAAAATTTCAAGTGTGCAGTTCACACGCGGTAGAAGTGAAACTTACACAACACTAAAGTAGACAAAAGTGGGGAGGCTACGAAGCACAGCACAAAGAGGCGACCGGTTTTTGTCTCTCATTCTCTCGCAGGCTATATATACTCGTAGATGTATCTGTTTGTCTCTTTTTAGTTTCAAATCACAACGGTGCTAAAGAAGTTTTGACTTCAAAAAAATAGGTTGCCTGCATCACATGTTCATGTTTTTCATTCGACAAAAGATTATAGTTTTGATTCTACCCGTGTGATGATCGGTACGAATTATAATAAATACAAATTTGTGGAATCCGTTTGACCAAGTGCCGTGTACTCGAATCATCCAGGTGAGCGTGTTATAAGGTGAAAACAGTATCATCAGGACATAACGATGATGCTGGCTTCTGGTTTTTTTACAAATAATACCATGCGCCCTGCCAACAAATACTTATTTTATTGCCAGTTTTATGTGAATTTAGCTTGACCGGATTTATGGGGATTTTACAATTGTGCCCTTACCCGGAATAACGTTGTATCTAAAAATATTCTTATTTTGAGAAAGTGAAAAAAAACTAAACCCATTACATTTTATATTTAAAATACATTAAGCGATTCTTAAGAGTTTTAAATGAAAAGTGGTGAAGAAAGGCAATTATATAAGATTTCCACCAATAACTCGAATTGGTAGTTTTGTTGGATATAACATTATTCCAGGCAAGGGTTCGATAATTATTGTTGCTTTAAAGCTTTCAAATAGTTGCATTTTTATTTTTTTACGTTAGCTCCATACAGGGGGCCCTGAGAAAAATAATTTCCCTCAGGGCCTATGTCGTCTTAAGGGGTTTTGTGTGGAGGGTATTTTTAAGGAAATAAAGGAGAGGAAGTTCTAAGAAGGAAAACGATATGAGGGCGGAAAGGAATCTGGGGGTCAGTGGGTCCAGGAGTGATGTATGATTCCAACCTTTCAACAGAAGTGCGGTGCAAAAGGCCTACACACAGTTACATTATGAGTGTTATATGAAAATATTCCTTGAAAACAATACATTAAAATGCCGTGATGGTTTTGCTAACCCTTTTTGAAATATTATTTTTTTTTTTGCAATATTAATGAGTGGAACCTCAAATTATAATTAATATTTAATCATTGAAGACAATATCAGCGACCCCCAAACGAAAATTTGGAACAGAATAATTTGAAAAAAGATTCGGTCGCATCTAGGGATTGCCTATGAAAATATGTGTTAAGGATGTGAAGATGATGTTGGTAGTTTTTGATGGAAGCATGATACAGTTAACTATGACCGAAGGGATAGGGTTGGATTAACTCAGTGGTAGATAAATTATTACAATATTAATCGTTCGATGTCACGACTGTTTTTTCTTCGTCAAAGCAAATAAACAGTTATGTGGAAAAATTTTGGTGACGATAATTATTGTTAACTATCTGGTTCCCGGCATGCGTTGCCAAACCATTTAATAAAGAAATTGTATCTCCCTGCGTGTCCTTTCCCATTCGTCCCGTTCCCCTTCCGCCACCCCTTCCTCTCCCGCGTCCCCTTCCCCTTTTGCGTTCCTACTCCGCCTCCTCCACCTTCCCTCTCCCTACTCCACTCCCACCTTCCTCCGTCCCGTGAACCACCCTCCCCCATCCCGCATTCCATACTTTCAGTCTCGGTATATTCAGCTTCCAAACAGCTCGCGTGCCACCTGTTGCATTTTTTTATACAAATTTCATAATGCCAGAGCTCACCAGTAGTTTTATACAAACCTTGTTCTGTCAATAACGAACACACAAAAAAAAAGAATTTTTCAATTTGGTGTAATCGTTCGGAAGTTATGCGCGTACGTACATTTCGGCGATTCATTTTAATTAATAGCCAAGCACATAGGAGCGTTGACCAGGGAAGACAGAGATCATGAGTTCGATTTTCATTGGCGACCAATACCTTTTTTTTATTTTCTGTAACTTGTTCTGTTTCATGTTTCATTCAGATTTATTAGTATTATCTTCTACTTCAATTTTAATTTGTTTATTTTAGAAGTTTAGCGACTTACCTTATCTCATATCGATGAGGAAGATGCCTTAAACTACGCATCTCAATAACGTCGCCAGTTTCCTACCGATCGACATGGCTGCCAGTCAAAAACCTGATAATGCAAAATACCTACCTTACCTCTTTCTCGATTTTGATAAAAAAGAAAACTTACCATTTTCTTCCCGGTTGGTACAGATAGTACCTATATTGTTTACCACTGTCAGTTTTAGTTCAGGTCTGAAAGGGTTAAGAGACATATAACCCAGAATAATCAGAGCCCAGACACAGGTGTTCCTAACTGTTTTTTCTGCTGTTGTTTTTTAACCCTTTGTTGCTCGAGGCAAGATGTCCCTTTAGAAAACAAATAATTGGAGATAAACAACTAAACACGCCATGATGTTTTTTTATTCCTTTCAGAAGAAGTTCAGTTTTGTATTTTTGTTGTTAGTTGTGAGTTGATATTCCATTATTGTTTATTATGAAAAGATAAAATGTTAATTTTAATAATTTCTTAAATTACATAAATTATAGGTAGATAGGGTACTTCCAATATTTTGTTTTTGTTTGGTAGTTTTTATTGAATACTATGAAATACACAATCATAAGGCATCGTGCTACCTTTTTGCCGTTAACTTAATTATTAAAAAGCTTAAAGGTCCATGATATAAATGACCTTTTGTAAGCTGAAAATTGTGTCAAAGACCTCAAAATAATAGACAGAAAATGTGGTCCAAGTTTCATGACACTAGAACAGACCGACAGAATTTTGCTGTCTGCATATTTTTAGGGGATTTTAATATTACAAAATCAGCTATTAATTTTTTTAAACGCGTTTTTTAGATTCTATGCAAATACTTTGGTAGAAAAAAATAATGTTTTATTTACCTATGAAAATACTAACAAAATATGATTTATTATAAAATTTTGCTCTTAAATCAGCTGACCAACCATCCCACACCGCTGATAGATCCATTGCGACGTCTTTCTCTTTCCCTCAAACGACAAATGTAACAGAAAGAGAAGCACGACCATTATAACATTAAACCGTGTCTGGCTTCGGATCATCGGCTTAATGCACCTCAAGTCCCTTTATCTGTAGATTGCTATCATTACGGGAGAGGCAGTGAGGAATATCAATTTAACTTGTAGACGTTCGACCCATGTCCGTTATTAAAGCAGGACCTGATTTAATTTTGATGTAGATATTAATTTTAACATTATACCATAAACCTGTTCGGAGTTAAATCTTTTCGAAATGTCGTGTTAAAAATTTGGAATAACGTGCTTTTTTTGATGTTTATTATAATTTGAATATTTCTTTACATACTGTCGGGTTTATGTCTTCTAACCTCCAGAGTTCTTTGAGTGTAATTGCGTTTATATTATTCTCATTGGAAAATGTAGTCATCTATATTTCAGAAAAAAAAAAGACGTTGAGTTTATCTTTTTGAAATGTTCATTCTTAAAGGAAAGCTTTTATAGATATATATTATTGATCAAATTTTAGGAATTAATTTGGTTAACAAAAGTATTTCAGCTAAAAATAAAGTTATAATTTCAACTAATAGCATTTTTTCTTTGTTACAGGAGATTCCTCAAGAGCAAAAGAACACTCACAATTGGATGTCAATATGGAGAGTTCTCTATCGGACCTTATTCTACGTGGCTCCCAAATTCTTCAGTCCATCTCTACGTGGAAGGTCCGTGTCTCTGGAAAATTTTGAAAGACCACATATACCAAAAGATCGCTTTTACAGCAGGTCTTTGGGAAACAGCCGCAGTTCCATTTGCGCCATAATGGACACATATCCAAGCCTTTCTTCCTCAAGTTTCGAAGAAAGCAGCTCTGACTCCCTCGAATCCCCTACATCTTATTCAAGCTTTGAACGAGGCATCAATCGCATAGAAGATGAAAATATCAAACCAGGCACATCAAGAAATAGATGCCAAAGCGAAAAGTCTTACAGACGTCAAAAAGACAAGACATATACATATCAATATGGATCTAAATTTAATAACATTTCCAAAGGTAACCCAGAGAGACGGAAACGATCACAATCTTTAAGCATTACGGCTACAAAGTCTTTCGACTCCTCCGATAGCGATGAAGTCGATCTAGACACCCATCTCTCTACTCCTTACAGCGAACAATGGAACAAGAAGCACTACCGAACATCTGAAAGGTTAATGTATCCGCAGATAAATGCTCTCACTGAAGCAACAAACCAATCTGACGATAATAATATAAAGTCTATTAGGGCCAGGCGGTTGGAAGCAAAGAGTGACAACAAAGAGCCAATGGCCGGTAAAGCGATGTGTAGACTGACTATACCAGCTGTTGCATCTACAGCGACTTCTGATGATGACGATATTACTCCCGAAGTCAAATATGTAGGAATGTTGGTAAATGGCGACATGTTTAGAAATATGTAGGCCATCGGTGACATGAAAACACAATAAGGATAGACTTGTACAATAACTTGACGATGAAGGAGTTTTGAAAAGAAACTGGAAGGAAGGACTATTTTCTGCAAGTTTGACTAAAATTATTGTGTTTGAATGGAACATGCATCATACACTTTCACTACTTACGACAAGAAGCGAAAGTAAAAATACTTTTCCAATTAATTTATGACTTAGTTTATAAGACGCATTATAAATTTTAAGACAATATATGTAATAAATAAGACTGGAATAAAATATTGGTAAACCCTAAATTGTTTTTAGGGATTAAAAAAATAAAATTTGTAAAAAAAAAAACAAAAAAAATAATACAAAATGTGTATACCTAGTTGTACCTTATATGTAACATATTAATAATTTCCTTATTACATACATATTTCACAGTTTAAATATAGGTAATATAACAGATTTTGAATGTTAATAATAAAAAAATAAAAACACATTTATTAGTAGATTAATTTGCACTTGGTATAACTATCATTATCTTGTAGATTGATAATGTAAGTTTGTGTTTAGCAGAAATAATAATATTATAAAAGTGCAACTAGAAGTTGCAATTGACTATTTCGTTATTTTAATTTTTCAGTGTACATGTTTTTCGTGCACCTATTTCTTGTAAAACTCATCAAATTGTTAATGTTGTTATATACTTTAGTTAAGTATGTATATTCTTAAAAACGTACATATATTGCGGTGTAAGTACAGCAAAACACTTACGACACTTATTATCTAGATTAATACTATTCATTAAAACGCACTTATGTAGGACGTAAGTACATTAAATTATACCTAGTGGGATACCCACAATATTCATTATTTTAAATACGTTCTTAGGTATTGAGACGCTAACGAATGAAAAGGAACTCTTACTCTTCCTAGCCTAGGTACAACTTAGATAACAACTTATGGACGTTTTACACGATGCTTTTTTCGTCCAGTTTTCATATTTCCATTTCGATTCGATATGAAAAAAGGTTTGAGATGGCGGACATTATTGGACATCTGTCGTCACTTTTTTGCGTTACAAATAATAACAATGTGGAAATATTGCTTGTTAATTTTGTTTTATATTAAATTTTATATTGATACAAAGATTATAACATGTGTTAATTACTGATTATGAACGTGGATTAGTTTTCGGTAATGTGAATTTCGCTTGCAATTTTGATGATTTGTTGATAGCAATTGCAAAGGTATATGATAAATGCTTTCATGGAATCTGGGTTATGTTCAAGGTGTTGCCATTTTTTGACGATTTAATACCATCCCAAAATATTATTTCTTCTTTCACGACTACTATCTAAGGACGAAAATAATAATCGTGTAAAGCAAAGAATTTTCATATCGGTCTTATATAGTTTCCAGAAGAGGAACGATATAAAATAAATCATCTCGTAATACGAACATCAAGTACAACTGAAAGTACCTAGCTCAGTACAATTCGTAGGTTTTGAAGACACGAACCACTCATCCAAATTTTGGAATCACGAGAAATTGTTTTATGTATCACTCAATCACTTAAATTGTAATATTATGTATGTCCATTACGTATAGGTATCTTTTTTCTTAGACTTTTACGAGTATTAACCTTTTGTAGGTAGGTAAAGGTTATTATTATTTTAAGGATCTCACGATCACCAAAACAGGCACATTCTATATGTCTTCAAGTTATTTTTAATTGATTACTGTACTGTTATTTCATGTAGGTATAATGAATTTAATTTGAGAAAAGGTAACAACAATAAAATTCTCAGAATTACAAACATAATGTAGTATTTTGTGAAGTTAACAGATTCCCTGACAGTTGATCCCCCGACAGTTAAGGCCTGACCAAACTGGCGCGTTCATTTTGCGTCCACGGTGGAGTGCACGGGAGCGTCTTAAGAGCGTTCAGTTCACACCAAACTAGCTATCAACTAGCGTCCGTGGTACGTTGATGTCGTCAATCGTGCGGTATAGTTCGGAGGGGAACTCTTTAAATAATTATGTTTGGAGACAAAAGCTTTTGAATTAAGCTCCAGTCTGATGCGTCCATTTCCATACAGGCAATCAAGATATGACCCGAGAATATCTAATTACAATTACAGATTATGTAAAGCATGGCGTGTGGTGGCAAATGCTTTCGGCATATTGGTTCAAAAATGGCGGATTTTTTTAGGCCTTTGGAGGCAAAAACATAAAAAAAATATACTTCGATAGTAAAAGCTTCATGTGTGTTGCATAATTTTTTGAGATTGATTAGCGGAAATGTGCATGATAATTCACTACCTACCTCCATTGCTGAGAGCGCAAACGGTTATCACAAGTAGAAGTACAAACTACGCATTCAGTGTACGTGAACACTTTGTTCATTACTTTAATTCATAAAAAAGTTACGTTTTTTTTCTGTATTTGTGCAATAAAAGTGTAAATTAAATATTAATTTCTAAAATTGTACCTATGTCCTATAAAAATATTAATATTTTTCTGTAGTAAATGCGCGATCTGATCGCCCCCGCCGCGTGCAGACGTTGCACAGGACGCCGCGTTTGAACACGTCGCTACAAGTTCGTAACAACTGACCGCCACCGCGCACGCCACCGCGGACGCAAAATGAACGCGACGGTTTGGTCAGGCCTTTACCCTCCCGGCATACTTTTGTACAATATGCAGTCGGTTTAGGAAAAATACGGAGTACCTACTTTCACAAAATATAACGAAGTGTCAGTAGGTACAGTCATAACAGTGTGCGGAAAGGATGTACCGCTGAATAACAAAAATATAAAACATATTTTCATTAAAATGCATTAGTTAGAATGCATTGGACAAAACTACTTTTTTTATATACTGTGTATACTAGCGTATTACAAAAAAACGACAATGTAAGCAAAATCATTGGGGGATTATTTTTAAACTAATTTTTTTATTAAAGGTAACTTTAAACTGGTTTTAAGTTTGATTTGGTAAATAATGAATAAAAAATTATAATTTTAAAATAATTATAATTTTAAAATAATTATAATTTTGGGAGCCAACTATCGGGGGATCAACAACTGTAAGTTGTATCAATAGTTATCGATACTTGCGATAACTTTTCTAAAAAACATTATTGAATAATTAATGTTAATAGTTAATGTTATTAAGTTCTAGCGACAATTTGATAAATTTGATAAATTTGTATGCATTATCTTAACCAAGTTTAGCGATCTATAATTTCATATGCAATTGAAGATGACTCATCGGTCACCCCAATGTCATCGGTCGCCCCTATGGTTGGTCTATGAAATATGTGCATAAAACAACCACAGAACACAGTTAGACTAGAGCCTGTTTTACATAATATTACCAAGTAACTGAAACGGTCATTAATAATTTGTTATTGTTTCCGCATTGCTCGCGAAACGGTGTCATATGAAATGGGCAGATGTAAATTGTGAACACTTAAGAAGGACTCTCCCCAGGTCTAGTTAAGTTGGAATAACACCAGTTTAATGTTTTTAAGTGTTTTCATCATACAATTAAGAATAACACACCCTTTATTTTATGGGTTTTCATTATGTTTTATAATATTCTGGTAAGGACCAGAAGTCGTATATTTAAAATTGTCCGATTTTCCAAGTTATACGAATGAGTTTGTATGTTTATATGAGAATTAAAAAAATGTTTTTTATTTTATATTTAAGAAAACGAGACTTTTGTTTTAACGTTATTTTTTCCTACATTTTTCTGATAGATTTTTACAGATTATTTAGAATATGCCCAAATACACAAATTTCGTGGTTTTTGATTTTGTTAGATTTGATGTTAATTATTTTGATTTGTTGTTTTCTTCAAAACGTTAAAATACTGCAATAAATTCTTTTTGTAAAATAACATTTGTTTCTTTTATTCACCCATTTCAGGACAGGCGTGATGCGGGTAACGTACATGATGTATGTAACGTCTAGTTTGTGACCAGATCTGAATACACAGGTAGGTACCTATTTTTTTTATATGAATACCTCGTAAGAGTCCCAGTCCTTAGTCCCCAGGGAGACTATGGCAATTCAATTGGGGTATGTCGCGAGGCTGAATGTAGTGGGGAGGAGAAGGAGATAGTTAAAGATTAAGGTGGGGAAGTACTTGTCTATTCAGATCTGGTCACCAAACATAGCTAAAGTCATTTCAAGCAACGTATCAATTTTGAATGGTGGTCTTTCACCAGGGCGATTCTGATAATATCTTCCACTCTGGAACGGGCCACAAATGTGCTGTATACTATTTTAAATGATTTTTTTAATAACACCATATAATTAAAAGTAATTTAACTATTTAATTAATGAAGAAAATGTTAGCCTTGCCTGGGCGCAGCTTTTCGCCCGGCAAGGCTAAGATCCTGGCTTCGATTCCTAGATGCGACCATATCTTTTTATAATTTTTCTGTTTTTCGATTGAATGTCACTAATATTTTTTTCATTAATTAAATATTGCAATTTGAGGTTTAACTCATTAAGTTTATATATATATATATATATATATATATATATATTTATGTCATACCACATTTTGTGGCTCATCTTAGAAGAAGCCACTTAAGTTGCTCATTCTTTCGCATGTAATATATACTTACGTAGATGAAGTACCAACATGCTGTCTTTTAAATTTTGTTTAAAATATGGTCAGCTATAATATGTAATCAAAAATTATGTTTATTTATTAAAAAAAAATATCTTAAAATAACGTGCATTCCTTGATCTATTTTAAGAACACACTTACCGCATCACGCTACGTTGCCAAGTTTAATGCTACATATACATACCAATATAGTTCATATGAAGGTAGGTTGACAGAACAGGTCGGATGTTGCTTATTCACACATTTATTATTTCAAGCGGCCGTTTTTGATTATTGGCGCGTTTTTTTAAAATTGGAGTATGATTTGCTAATTAATATTGTTATTTATTTGGTGTTTACGGTTGTTTTGTGTTAAGGTTTATTTTAATATTATCACAAATAAAATTAGGTATTTAAATACATATTGGTGTAGTTTCTTTTATTTGCTACATAATTATTTTATCTTAGTTTTATTAGTGTTTTCGAAAAATTATGAATAAACTTATTAGAAATATATTACAAAATTTACTTTGTTCATTGATTCGTACGCTTCTTTAAGTTGTAGGTTGGTTTGCAAATTATAATTTTTAATATGTTTATTAATTTCATGTTTACATACAGTTTTATTAAAATGTGTGTAAAATGTAATTTTTATATAATGTTTTATATTATCATGTTATACCTACTTATCTTATCTTATCTTACCCTATAATTATTTTTACACGTGTAAGCATTGTCTCCAGTTGTATGACACATAGGTAGGTACCTACCTTCCACCAATTTTATACACGTATTCTAATTTTATTATTTTCTATAGTATACATTGTACAACCAACGTCTCTACAATAGGCCGCCCCAAATGGTTTGACTAGGTGTCGCATCTGGGAGAGGGTGGTTGAGGGAGACCTTTTAACCTCTTCAGCCTGGCTCTCTCGACTCATCACCTTGCACCGCAGTAGAAGGGATAGACCCATATGCCCGTTACCGACACACTAATCCCAAGATTAGTGTCGGTGTGTGTGTGTATTAGAGCACAGGCGTCTGGTTTGAAAGCTGTCATTGTTCTACTGGTATTTCAATGGAAGATGCTCCGAGGAACTAGCGTCATTGATCCCTTTGGCACCGGTCCCTTTAGTCGGGTAACACGTCAAACGTGTGCCCAACATTTGTCACATGAGAACGGGTCATTTCTACGACTCATTTTTGCCTGCCTCTGTGTGTCCTCCCTCCTACAATACGGGTCTCAAACGTAACTTTCAACATTTCAAGGGTGATAAAATAAAAACGATCATTTTGAAAAAAAACTATTTAATTTGAATTTTTAAAAACAAAAAATATTACTATACATACTAAAAAAAGTGTGTAATCATTTGAAAAATAACATAACACAATAAAAAAATAATTATAGCCTAATAACTTTATATTCACAATCATTATAAAAACAGCATAATATAATAAAAAATTAAATCATAATTAAAACCAAATAACTTTTTATTATACATCGTTCACGAAACATTTAGCGTTGTACATTACAGAAGAATCCTTCGTTTTTTTTTTATTTAACAAGGGATATCAAATTATACCTTGCACATAAATTTAACAAAAACTAAAATAAATTATAACCCTCCACAACCAATATCATGATGAAAGATAAAGGGGCCTTATTCGCCCGGTACTCTGTATGCCAGTATTACAAAAGATAAAATATATGGAACTGCTATAACGACTGCCAATGATCAAACTATGGAACAAGCCAACAGCTACTTTACGATTGCTTCACGCTTTATATCAGCTGTAGTGGAATCGGAGTCGATACCTTTGGATCGTTCAATCGTTGAAGCCGGTATAGCGGTCTCTTAATCAATACAATTCATTTGAATTCAAGTTAAGCATCCTGGAGGTAGAATTCTCTTTTTCTCTGCAAATCCTTAGGTAAGGGCAATTTCTTGACACGGTGATTATTAATAAATGTATTAATTTGCTTCCATGACCTCATTGACAATATTCCTGTTTGTTTTTTATTTCGTTTATTTTCGTAGCGCCAGGATCAATCCCTTCGATGAAATAATTTGCAAAGTTTTTATAAAGTTCATCTTTTTCTTGATTAAGCCACCTCCTTCTAACTATAATTTTTTTTGCCATATTCCCATCAAGTAAATTACTTGGTAAAGACTCTTGGTCATTTTCTAAGCTATTATCCAACGTAACATGATCCACATTTTCTTTATGTGATTCTTCAGGTTGAGGGACGGAATCTATTTCATTTTGTAAAGTTGTTGTAATGTTCGTTCCATTATCAGACTGTGATCGGCAAGATATTTTTCCCTCAGCTAATTGCAGTAAATTCAAGCCAACTTTACCTTTCTCAAGAGCTAGTTGTGGTATCATGTAATTCCCTTTATGTGTACCTGGTGTATGCCCTAAGAAATGAGACAAAGCGTTTACATAAGCATTATTCTTTCCAGCTACTTGGCTCATGGTTGCAACATGGTGTCGCAGCCCAGTTGAAGTTATATGATCTGAATTCACAAAGGAAAACTTGTGTCTTAGTTCCCTTAAAATTTGCGTGCCACAAAAATAAGGTTCACCTCCTAGTTTTGGGAATAAAAATTTGTTTTCATTTGGAATTCCAACTAAATTTCTGTACGCAAATATAGTGTCTACATTTTTTTTCATCTGATTTCGAAGAAGTATTGGAACTGTTCTCCCCCTTTTTCCTGGGATATGGAAGCAATATAATGTATGTATAGCATTTTGCTCCTCAGAACTCATGATTTCCAATATTTCTTCAGGAATGTCTTGTTTTTCACTTTGGCTGGCTATATAATTTTCTAATGGAGCTCTTGCAACTTCTCCTGCCCTCCTCCTATTAAAAATTATAATATGAGCAATTGTTATTTTACATAGCTCCTCATAGGCGATATAAGACTTTTCACATTCAAATCGTTGAGCTATATTCACTTCTAGTTTCATAACTTCCGTGCATATTTTTTTTTATATCAGTAGTTAAAGGCATGACATCAGTTTTCAGCATTTTTTGAGTTTTCCTTGATTTTTCAGCGTTAGTAGAAATTTCAAATTTCCAAGCGTGACCAAAGATTATTTTAAATTCAGACAACTTGTTTTTTATAACATCTTTGGATGAAGTGGTCAGCACAGGATTCTGTATTGTTTTACGCATCAAAATATCAGCACAATCTTTTATAGCTGTACAAAGTCGTTGAGGGATGCTAGGAATTTTTACAGAACCTGTACTTTCATCGTAACCACTATTTATTTTGACAGCGTCCATAAAAACATTAAAATGTATAGGGTCAAATGCAAGGTCAAATGAGGATATTGCAGGATTTTTTTCTTTGATGACCATGAACAGTCTAGCGAGATCTCTCATCTTGGATGTAATGTGTGTTTTCAAATGATGTTCTTTATGATTGCTTAATAGTAGGGAACCATATGCACAAATTAATGGCTCAGACTTTGCAATTTTTGCAATAGGATCATTTTTGAACACAGGAAATATCTGAGATCTTAAAGATTCAGTGATCTCAGAATTGTCTGGGGATAATAAAATAGCGGATGATTTTAACACTCTGCAGCGTTTTAGTGGATTTCCTTCATGTGATTGTTTTCTATTTGAACATTTTTTCAGGTGTCTATAGAGTAAACTTCTTTTGAATGTGCCACAGCATTCTATACAAACCGCATAATCTTTAGCTGTCGCAGTCGTTCTTGGGCGGCGATTCGGTAGTATTATTCCATTAACTCTATTTATCGCGTCCTGCTTATATAGATAATTGCCTCTATTTCTTATTTTCTTCGAAATTAATTCACACTTTTTTTTTCGTTCGCGCAGATCGGGATCTAAAATTTTATTATATTCAATCACTTCTGCCTCTAAGGGATGTTGGATTGTGATGTGGCGTACAAAGTTGGTTATCAGCTTGAAGCAGTATGGACAGAAGTTTTTACGGTCATAAACTCTTGGTTTTTTACTAGCTAAATCAGATGTACATTGTTTTGAAGTTGATGACACATAGCAGTCCGTTTTCTCCTGCTTCCCTGGATGATCGCTGGTATATGAATCTAAAATTTAAAAATGCAATAACATTTTATAACATATTTAATAAATTAAATTTGTGTGGAAAATTATACAGAGTGAATTATACAAAGTTACCACACAAACTTAAACCAGCGATTCCTGAGCATATGTGGTGTGTCAGTCATTTTATTATGGGATGACTTCTTTGTTCGATAAACTTAAACTGTATTCACGCAAGCTGTCCCGCTACAGCAGGGTTTCCCGACCCCGTGAACGGTTCGTATGTTCCCACCACTATTCGACAGAGACAGAATTCTTTCATAAACATTAATTAAAAATGTGAATTATTTTTATTTATTTGTTAGAGTTTTAAGTTTTTAAGTGCGTAGGTTTATTAAATACGTTTGTATGTTTGCGATATTGTTTGTATGAGTGGTTCCTTTGCTGACAGTACTTCGCAACTTGTCTAGCGGCCGCGGCGTGCCAGACTGTACTCTTCACGCTAGCCTGGAACGGGAAGTGCTATTCACTATTGCACATCACGCATTGTACTGCAGATTTTGTTCAAGGTAAGATAGAAGAACTAGAGTTAGAAATTTTGGACCTTAAGAATGATATTTAGCTAAAATCCTTAATATCAGAGGACTTTTGGAATACAGTGGACAGAGAAAAGTTCCCATTTTTGAAAAAAGCCGCATAAAAAATTGAATCATTTTTCAGTTCGACATATTTATGCGAATCCTTGTTTTCAAACATGAACTTAATAAAATCAAGATATAGATCTCGACTCACCGATGAGCATCCTTATGATTGTTTGCTAACAGGATTATCGTCATACCCTCCTAATTATGAGGCAGTGGCCAATGATATGCATTGCCTCAGATCACATTGACATATTGATATTATATTTTTTTTATAATTGAAACGTTGCTTGAAAATGGCTTTATCCGTGTTTGGTGACTAGATCTGAATCGCCGGGTATGCTTGAAAATGGCTTTATCCGTGTTTGGTGACCAGATCTGAATCGCCAGGTACTTCCCAACCTTCCTATTCGCCACCTCCTTCCCCTCCCCACTACCTTCAGCCTCACAACATACCCCGATTGGGGATTCCATGGTGTCACTGGCTCCAGACGGGAGCAGTTGAGATTTTTGTGCGGTATACCCGGTAAAAAAAAACTCCACACAGGAGGCCCTTAAGAAAACGATTTCCCTCAAGGCCTATGTCATCTAAGATGCTGTGTGGAGGGTCTTTTTGAGGAGAAGAGGGAGTTAACATTGGTCTTGAAGAGACCCATGTTGTAGGAAGGGGAAACAGAGGTCGGCAAATCGTTCCATAGCCGAGCTGTTGAGCACAAGAACGAGTCGAAGAAGCGACCAGTTCTCATGTGACAAATGTCAACCGTGTACATATGTTGGGCACGGGTTTGGCGTGTTTCCCGACTATGCACCGGTGCCGAAGGGATCAATGATGCTAGTTTCTTGGAGCATCTTCCATTGAAATACCGGTAGAACAAGGATAGCATTCCTACCTGACGCCTGTGCCCTAAAGATTGCAATCCATCTGTTAAAATGGGAGAATTTATCAATCAATCGGATCGCCCGCTTCTGCACAGAATCGAGGTTATTTTTCAGATATTTTGGAGCTCCAGACCAGAGGTGGCTGCCAAATTCAACTGTGGGGCGGACTTGCGATTTGTACAAGGCTAGCAGTTGTGTACTATTAAAGTATCTGCGGGCCTTGTACAGTACGCCCAGTTTTTGAGAGGCTAGCTTTACTCTGGCTTCGATAGAGCCCCCAAATCTGAGCTGGTCACTTAGAGTTACATCGAGCATATCAATGGAGGGCCTGTTCGGAAGGTTGCTTCCGTTGAAGGAGACGAGATTTTCATTGCGATTGCGAGACGTAATAATACATTAAATACATTTCTCTGTGTGTATGCAATTTGAATAATAATTTTATTATTTTGAAACATTTTTGTTTATTATTTATTAATAAATTATGGGAAAATGAGAAGTTATGGGAGGAGTTTGTCGATTAAAAATATGTGGTGCCCGCCACCCTACCGATATTTTAGAATGTGCTCTAGAGTACAAAAAGGTTGGGAACCCCTGCGCTACAGCATAGCGTTTACATTACCAAGTTGGAAATTTGAAACGAGCGCTTACCATGCGCTTATCACATATATGATCAGGAATCATTGGTTAACGTTTGTCAGATAAAGGGGTTTGTTTTACCTACCAGAATCAGACGAAATTCTCGAGGGTAACTTGAATAAGTCATCACTGCCGGACGTCACACTTGCTTCTAAAATAAAGCATAATAATGTAATATTCGAAATAAAACAATTCATATTACGTAACGTAATATTCCGCATCACTATCGTTAATTGCTAAAACATTTCACAATAATAAGTAACGTAATGTTGGTATGTAATGAAAAATACCTAAGATTATTGTATATTATCAGTAATTATTATGTACATAGCTACCTGAATCTGAAGAGTTTGCAAATAGATCATCCAGTTTTTCCTCCATTTCATTAATTACGGCTCTTTTATCCTCTGAAATTGGCGAACTTTCACTTGTACTACATATATTTTTATCTATAAAATAACAAAACACATTAAAAATCATAAACATAATAAAACAATAAGCATAATTATCATACTTATGTGAAAATCAACAAGAATTATTATTAAAATATCAGTGAAAAGCGTTTTTATAGAAATCATAACCTAAAATGTAATTTTACCTAAAAAAACATTTGGTAAATATCGGTTCGGACTGGCCACGATTATTACGAATAATTTTTAGAAAAACACTTTAGATTCGCCTTAATTACTTAAAAAGGAAACTTTTTATTATATAATAAAAATTATTCGTAATAAGCGTGGCCAGTCCGAACCGATAATCACCAAACATTTTTGGTATGTCATTGATTGTAATAATTCATTATGCAACACAATATTTAAGGTTATATGATAAAATCTTACCGTTAATTGAAGAATCCATTGATATTGCAATAATGGTACCTTCGCCAGCGCGACATTTTATAAAATGCGAAAGGAAAGGATTCATATGATCCACATTGATCCACATCCACACACGAATCGGCGGCGCCATAAATATACCAAATACCAATCTAGCGCAAATATCAACTAAATCACCGAGACAGTGTTGCCAACTTTATTTTGACCAATTCACTACCGTAACCCATCAGAAAACAACTAAATTTGGCTATCCCTCAAACCACCGTATTATGCCAGTAAGTTAATACCTAAATATTATTTTTTTACAGTGACTACCGCACAAGAGTCCCAACTGTTCCCGTCTGGAGCCAGTGAGACTATGGCATTCCCGGTATGTTATGAGGCTGAAGGTAATGGATAGGGGAAGGAGGTGGGGAAGATGAAGGTTGGGAAGTACCTGGCTATTCGGATCTGGTCACTAAACACGGCCAAAGCCATTTTCAAGCAACGTTTCAATTCTGAATGGTGGTCTTACACCAGGGTAATACTGAGAGTATCTTCCACTCTGGAACGTGCCGCAAATATACTATATATTATTTTAAATGAATTAATTGTGAAATAACACAAATTAATCAAATAAAATTTGAGACCTGCGGATTGTGAGTCAATGGTCTTACTCCTGGACTATGTAGGCCGTATATTGTAATTTATTTTTAAATTATTGTTTATTTTTGTTCATAATATTTTTTATAAAATACACCCAAACAACAATAAAACACCTTTTTATTATCTACTACAATACAACTAGAGACAATGCCTTTGAAAAATAGTCACGCGTAAAGTAATTACCTAGGTACAGATCATTTTTTTAAATGAAAAACTCTAAACAAATTAATATAACTGTATGAAAAAACATATTAAATGAGTACCTAATATATTTCTGAAATTTTTAGAAAACCCTGTATAGATATCATCACATTACAACTGACTATGCTTTCGGAACGCAAAAGACAAATACATAATTACGAAGCAAATATTTTATTTATTAAAGAAAAACTACATAAATGTGTATTAAAATACGAAATAATATAAAACTTGTAATAAAAACAAAAACCATTAACACAAAATTAATAACGATATTATAAAAGCAATTCGTAAATCAATCTTCAATTTTAAAAAAGGGCGCGAATAGCCGGTAAATATTATAATATAATGTCTGTTCTTCTAACAGTCCACCGCGAGCGCTCGACAGTCTGGCTACCTATGTAGGAATACAACATATTATAACATTCCGGCAAACATATAACATATCGCAAAAAGATTCAATCTGACTTAGCAATGTCATGCGATAATAGATTTTGAGGAATTTAACCATTGAGTTCAATATCGCAAAGCATTGATAAACGACTTGGAGTTTGAATGATATTGTATGACGAGAACATCCGGCAACGTCGCATGCCGTGATGTTATAGATGCGATAAAAAGTGTACCCAATTGATGTTCTAAGTATGGATGAATATTTACTGATAAAAAACGCATTCCGGAGCATTAACGGTCCACGTAAAAATGTCATTTATTCACTCAAAAATTTTTTTTACACCGTTCGACTCGTCTCATCGAGTTTGATATGATGGACTTAAAAAAAAAAAAACGATGAGCCACTAAGTGCCCAAATGAGCCAGTAAGTCGAAATGATCAAGAAGTTCCGGTAATTAAAGGACGCTTTGAGCCACTAAATGCCGTAACATAAACCTATATATATATATATATATATATATATATACATCCCGCTATCATTTCTGCGTCCTTTCATCAGATCGACATTACTGCGTCCATCTGAAGGACTTGATTTTACATAGTTCTAACTAAAGTATATACTATCTTTTCAGTGTTTGATTATAGCTAGGTATTTATATTTTTAAAAATAATGATTTTAAAAATATACAAAACGAAAAAAACACCCTTTAAAGTTCCACCAATCCGAATTCCTTTCATATTCAATGCAGTGAGGCATCCTGCGTATATTTTCTTCAATTTGGTCCACAATGTAGCGTCCAATTATATATTCATTTTCATGTTGAAGACAAACCGACGTCTTGCGACGTTGCCGCTTATTCGTTCAAGTTTTTGGTTGGACGACTGTAAAGTTATTAATAGAATATGAAAGTGCCAATACGACTGGCCCATACGTTGCGGACTCTAATCAACCCGGAGGCGATGCGCACGTAAAATTTATTAAATTGGTGTGGGATTTTTTTGAGACTTACCATTCCGAATTAAAACGTTACTTGAAGTGTGATTAGTTATTTTTAGTGACTAGATCTGTATTGCCGGGACCTCCCTATGCATTCTCTTCTTCCCATTTTGATTCCGCATTGCGACAGTGATTACCATATAAGGACTTTATTACTACAACACGATAATCAGTAGATATATTTTTTAAAAAGAAACCGTAGTCTTCCGAAAGATTCAATTTGGGAGGCGGGTATGGTACCGCTGCCCGGGAACTCATTTGGATAATCTTGCCATTAACACCTCTGCCATAAGTCACCCCAAGTGGTTCGCTACGTTTGGTAACTTAGCAGGGGTGCCCTATAATATTCTATGCTTATGTGTTGAGATTTATCTGGTTCTTGGCGGCGGGTGCGTCTACCCACCAGCTGCATAACAGGCCGGATCGGAAGAGAATGGTTGAGGGATTGGTTGGTTGATTCTCCAGCCGTACTCTCTCGGAACATCGCTTCGCACTGCAGTGGGAGAGATGGATTCATAAGTCCCTCACTTCTGGACACACTCCCCCAGATTCCTACCCACCCTTGGTATCCTTTTCCTTCCCAGAACTTCCTCTCCTTCTTCACCTAAAAAGTCCCTCCAAACAGCATCTCCAAAGATGGCATAGGCCCGAGGGGAATTATTATAATAATGAATGAAGAATTAAATTATAATTATATTAATGCTTATCATATAAATGCTGTCACCCCAAGTGGTTCGCTACGTTTGTTGACTTAGCAGGGGTAACCGGGTTCATGGGGTGAGGTTTGTCCAGGTTTTGGTGACCGATGCGTCTGCCCACCTGCTGCGTGGTCTGTATAATTTATTAATTAATTTATTTATTTATTTATTTACGCCCTTGGAGCATTTACATAAATCCTGTAACACAATAATAATAGAAATAGAAACAATAAAATACCAATTATTATTTCTCTTCCTTTACACTAAAAGAAAGGAAGCAGAATTAAAAAGAAATAACAACAAAAAATATAAGAAGAATAATAATAATTTGTTGAAATAAAAATGTCAACGGAACTGAATTTATTTCCAAGCCTATGTAGTCTTTGGATTGGGGAGTTAATGAAATAGTTAGTTTTAGACGGATAAACAAAGAACAGCTCTGGAAGTCTCGTGTTATGATTTGGTACTCGGAATGTTATTAGTTTTGCTAAGTCAGGTGTATAATCGAGAGAGACTAGTTGAGGGAGGTCTTTTATCCTCTCCAGCCAGAATCTCTCGACACATCGCCTTGCAACGCAGTGGGAGGATAGGATTTATACGTCCGTCACTCCTGGACACCTTCCTCAGGGCCTCCTGTGGAAATGCCTCCTGCCCCCCTGGCTAATGTAAAAAAAATCTTTATTTAAAAATGAATGTTTCTGTACCTAAAGCGTTCATACGATTACGATGATACTTTGGAGATTTGTCGTGCGCATGCCCGCGATGGTTTCTGTACGTAGTGGTGAGCTATAGCGCTATGAAATTATTTCCTTTGGCATTCATCCGATAGCGATGAAACTTTGGTGAGTTGTTATGCGCACATCCGTGAATTTTTCTATATATAGTAGTGAGCTCTGGCGTCATGAAATTTGTATAAAAAATTACAATTAGTGCGAGTTGTTGGATATGTATGTTTTTCATTTAGTTTCAAGGAGGGATGGAGGGAGGGGAAAGGGAAATTTGGGATTGGGAATATCAACGAGGTACGAGTTCGAGGAAGGGGAGAAAGCAGGGATGATGGGAAGGTGGAAAGAAACGCAAGAGGAGTGAGGGTTGCGACAGTGGAACGAGGGCGCATGGGAAAGGACACACAGGAGAGGGTGAAGATAAGGGATGGAGGACGAGGAATGGCAGAGGGAGGGATTGCAAAGGAGACATAGTAACGGTAGGGGATAGAAGGAAGTAAATTTGAAAATGGGAAACTTTCCGAAATTCCAAAAATGTTTTAAAGATTGGAAGGCTAAAACAGTATTTAAAATATACAGTAAATGTATTTTTATTGAACAACAAACGAAAGGAGATGCTGAGAATTGGTACAAGGAGAATCAAGAAATTTAAAGGAATCGTGAACTGCAATATGGAAGTGATTTCACTTTTTTTTACATGAGCACCGCGCAAGAGTCTCCCACTACTCCCGTCTGGTCCAGTGAGACTATGGCATCTTCAATTGGAGTATGCTGTGAGGCTGAAGGTAGTGAGGATGGGAATGAGATGGGAAAGAGGAAGGTGGGAAAGTACCTGGCTATTCAGATCTGGTAACCAAACACGCTAAAGCCATTGCAAGCAACGTTATACCAGGGCGATACTGAGAGTATCTTCCGCTCTGGAACGTGCCGCAAATATACTTTACCTACTCGTATTATACTATATTGCCAATATATTTTTCTGATTTTTCTGTTTCCAGATTTTCGAATGAGTTTCGCTTATATTGTCTTCATGTAAATATATATTTTATAAAATTTTTCTTTATTCATTGAATTATTTTTTACATGTTTGAGGATTTTTCGATCAACATGGTATGTTGATCGAAATATTTATATTTCGATCAACATATTCATATTTAAATGTTATAATTTGAGGGTTCATAAAGTTAAAAATAAAAACATAGGTAAGGATATATATTTTTTTTTATTTTAAGAAAGACAAACATTCACTGGTTACGAATAACCAGACAATATTTGAAAATATCTTACTTTTTTTACATCAGCTCCATACAGAAGGCTCTGAGGAAAAAAGAATTCTATCAGGGCCTATGTCATCTTTGGAGATGTTGTATCGAGGGTCTTTTTAGGGAAAGGAAGTTTTGGGAATGAAAAGGGTATTAGGGATGGGTAGAAATCGGGGTTTAGTGTACCCAGGAATGACGGACGTATGAATCCATGCCTCCCACTGCGGTGTAACGTGATATTCCCAGAGAGTACAGCTGGAGAAGTTAAAGGAACTCCCTCAATCATTCTCTCGCGATCCGGCCTGCCATGCAGCTGGTGGGCAGGCGCATCCTCTACGAAGACTCGGATAAACCTCACCCCATGAACCCGGGCACCCCTACCATGTCACCAAACGTAGCGAACCACTTGGAGTGACCTATGGCAGAGGTGTTGGTTAATAAATGATTCCCTGGGCGGCGGTACCCATACCCGCCTCCAAAATTACCACCACAGTAAGCAGAAATTATTGCTTGTGTCGAGATGGAGGATTTAGCCACAGATGAACTGAACATACAACGCCTGAGTGGGATCCAAACTCGGCCATTGACCGGTCGAATGTACTGCTCTGCTGGTCATACGTGTGAATAAAATACAAAAACACCATATCTTTTTTATCGGCGTCGACTAATCGTAACTTGAAACAAAAATGTCCAAGCCACAATAAAAATAAATGTTCGACTATTATGTGATAAGCGTCCTTGGGACAGCTGATCCATTCATAACTTACATCTCAAGTGTTTATGCGTATCCTTAATTATAAACAAACTGCCTCGAAAAACGTTCTAAATTCTTTCCGACCACAATTGATGCTCATTATGTGATAATTATTTATCTTAATCAAGTTATTTCATTTTTATTGTTTATCTTTCTATGGGTCATTGAACATTCAACAGTCAACCATTACATTCACGGAATTCTCGTGTCACAATAAATAAGATGGGCATTATTTTGCTTTTGCTTAAAGATGAACAAAATTGAATTAGTTACATAAAATAAAATTAGAATTTTATAAAAGCTCAAAAAATTTTTTCAATGTAGGAACCCAAATGATTTGTTTTATTCATAAAAAGGCATAAAAGCTTATAAAAATGTTAAAAGGGTATAAAACCTCTCAAAAGCTGGGCGTTACTGTACAGGGCCCGCAGATAATTTAATAGTATACAACTGCTAACCCTGTACAAATCACAAGTGCGCCCCACGGTTGAATTTGACAGCCACCTCTGGTCTGGAGCTCCAAAATACCTGAAAAATACCCTCGACTCTGTGCAAAAACGTGCGGTCCGTTTGATAGATTCTCACATCTTAATAGACGGGTTGCAATCTTTAGAGCACAGGCGTCGGGTGGGAATGCTATCCTTGTTCTACCGATATTACGATGGAAGATGCTTCGAAGAATTAGCGTAATTGATCCCTTCGGCACCGGCGCATTGTCGGGAAACACGCCAAACGCGTGCCCTACATTTGTACACGATTGACATTTGTCACACGAGAACGGGTCGCTTCTTCGACTCGTTCTTGTGTTCAACAGCTCGGCTGTGGAATGATTTGCCGGCCTCTGTGTTTCCTCCTTCCTACAACATGGGTCTCTTCAAGACCAATGTTCATTCCTTCCTCTCCTCAAAAAGACCCTCCACACAGCATCCCAGATGACATAGGCCCTGAAGGAAATTATTTTCCTCAGGGCCCCCTGTGTGGAGTTAATGTAAAAAAAAAAAAAACAATAGAGTGTAAATCTGAAGTGGCCTCCCAGGTAAGTATGGTCCAATATGTTTTCTGCCTGTGCAGAATATAAATAAAACAATATACGTTCATTTTAATGCAGCATTACGTTCTTTGGTCAAATGCATTGTACTATAGACTACAGTTTTATTTTGGTGATCGTCGAACCGGTGAATGCAATCTGTTACCCACAAGTTGTGATAATAGTTTGTCTAGTGTCTAGTCCTTAGTTAGAAGAAAGATAAATTTGTACGACGCCTGATTAAAGGTGATTTTTCACAAAAACGGCCCTATACAAATCATCAGAATATGATTATTAGGCTTTCTGGTAAGCGCGCTAAAAGAAGAAAAAAGACGTAAGGTGTTTTGTCATACCTATATAACATGTTAAATAACGGAAATAAATGTGCTTTTTGTAATTTTCGGAGCATATTTCGAAAAACATTTTTCTAATAGGTAGGTAAATAATTAAATAATTACTTTTTCAAAATGTAAAGAAATTCATGGATTATTTTCATCAATAACATATATATTTTTAAGAGCTCAAACACTTTAAGTGTTCAAGAGAATTATGTTATATTTCGGAAGAAATTCAGAATGGAATATGGCAAAATTGTTTAAATAGACAGAGGTGATAGATACACACACATTTGTATCATAAATCTTCGACTCGTTCTTGTGTTCAACAGCTCGGCTATGAAATGATTTGCCGGCCTCTGTGTTTCCTCCTTCCTAAAACATGGGTCTCTTCAAGACAAATGTTCATTCCTTCCTCTCCTCAAAAAAACCCTCCACACAGCATCCCAGATGACATGGCCCCGAGGGAAATTATTTTCCTCAGTGTAGAGTTAATGAAAAAAAAATAATAAAAGATGAGCAAAAATACATGTTAACGTTTTAATAAAGTAAATAAGTAAAGTAAGTAGCAACAACCGCGTGGTCTGGGGGTAAGGCTCTTGACTCGCAATCAAGGTAGCGGGATCAATTCAACAATTTGTGTTATTTCACAATTAATTCCTTAACAATAATATATATCTAGTATATTTGCGGCACGTTCCAGAGTGAAAGATACTCTCAGTATCGCCCTTGTGTAAGACCACCATTCAAAATAAATTAATTGAAAAATTGCTTGAAATAGCTTTAGCCGTGTTTGGTGACTAGATCTGAAAAGCCAGGTTCTTGCCCATATTTCTATTCCCCATCTCCTTCCCCTCCCCACTAGCTTTATCCTCACAACATACCCCTAATTGGGGATGCCATAGTTTCACTGTCTCCAGACGGGAGAAGCTGGGGCTCTTGTGAGGAATTTACATAAAAAACCATAAAAAAGCGTTTATACGCAAATTGGTTATGCTAGTCTTTTTTATTTTTCAGCCATGTGTGTTGAATTTTTTTAAATAATCATTTAGTAAAAAAAAAAATATCTTTAATCCACAGTAATTATGAGTATTTTTTAATGTCATTAAAATCAACATAGAATTACATAAATGCTTATCAAATCTATCATGTTTGACAGTAGGTATCTTTTCAAATTAAAGTTAACTAATGCATTCTCGTCATAGGAGAAACAATTTTAAGATTCTTTTGTGGACCTTAAAACGAAAATATGCATTATATTCTTTTAGGAGGAAAAAAGGAAAACACAACAAAGGGAAAGCATAAAACGGTTTAAGTAAACAATTAAAATAACATGCCGTCGCTAACAAATAAATAGTATTTAGCAATAACTAACTAACCATCACGCAAACAACTAGGTATTGGCATATATTTCTTTGCCTCATTCACAATTCACATTCATAATCGCTCTTCTGTTTTTCTGACTTTTGGCTTGGCCTGACTCAAGAATTTGTTTAATATGATCATGCCGTGTCTTCCTCGGGCATATTTACTACTCTAGAACAAGCTGCAAATAAGTACAACATATTATTTTTAATGAATAGGTACATTATGAAATAACACAAAACACACCCCCACCCTTAGTAATAATACATTGTACCAACCCACTGTCAAGTCATTTATATGTTTGCCCTGAGGAAGAAACGGTGGTTCCGAAACCGGTCGGCGTTAATAAAATATATAAGTGGTTCTAACAAAGATATATTGTTTAATTTATAAATAAAATGTTACTTGCGCACTCCGGGATTTGAACCCGCGACCTCTAGACCACGGAAGCCGCAATTCATGACTTTAAAGTAATTTCTGTTTACTTGCTCGTCTAAACTAACTAGAACCAGGACATCTCTTCTTTTCGTTCCATCTGATTACTTACTACACTACAAAAAATTGTCATCAAAATTTTTTTGTTGGTTAATATCGCCAAATTCTAGTTTTTTTTTTTTTTAATTTTCCTCCGGCTTTTTCATAAATGTGCAATTGTAGTCTCTGAAGAGCCAGTTTAGTAATATTAATTTTACATTAGCGCTGACATTTTTGGGGGTGCGTGTGGATAGTCTTTTTAGGAAAGGAACGAAAGGAAGTTCTGGGCAAGAAAAGCGAATGAAGGTTGGGTTGGTTAATCTGGGGGTTAGTGTGTCCAGGAGTGACGGATGTATGAGTCCATCCCTCCCACTTCGGTGAAAGGCGATGTTCCGAGAAAAAATGACTGAAGAAGTCAGAAGTCGTCGAAATGGTTCCCTCGACCATTCTCTCCCGTTCCGGCCTGCCATGCACCTGGTGGGCAAACGCATCTAACGCCAAGACTCGGTCAAACCTTACCCCATAAACTCGGGCACCCCTGCTAAGTCACCAAATGTAGCGAATCACTTGGGGTGACCTACGACAAAGGTGTTGGTTATCCAATAAATGGTTCCCGGGGCGACGGTACCCATGTCTGACTCTCAAATCGAAATTGAAAAGTCAGAAGGACTAGACGAAACTAAAAGAAAAATACCACTTCTAGTAAATTAGTTTAGGCAATTTCGTCTTTATTTTTAGATACAAGCATAGATGCTGTGATTGAATATTAGTTTAACAATGAATTTCAATTCATTTAGCGAGTAAGAAGTAAATCATTGCTTTAAAAAAAAATGCAGCTTTGGCAAATTCAACATCAGCAAAAAACTATTATTTAATGCGTAAACAACGACGATATTGTTGCAACATTGTCTTGGTGAAATTGAAATATTAATTACACACGTTTGACAAAGATCCATCCTTATTGGAATCATACTTGGCGCCAATTTTGAATAGGTGATGAAGCTGAATTTCAATGTAATCTGTAGCAATGTGCGATATTAGTATGATTGCTTTGTTTTCGCAGAGAACAGAAGACACGCTGTTAAAAAGCGATGTTGCCAAATGTAGGAGCTGCGATACGCGAGTCAATAAAAGCCAATAAAAACGTATATTTTGCAAAAAATATACGATGGTCTACTGCAGCGCCGCGGCTCGCCGCTCGGTGACAAAGCACTGAACTAAAATAGCATATTTCAGTTGATTTAGGTACCAATACCGCGTCTGGCTTATTTTCGTTTTTGGACTGTATGAGGGTACAGGAGTGGGGAAAACTTGAAATTACATGTGTTCAATCCTGCGTCCGTATACCGGACGCAGAATGACGGTCGGACGCAGGATTGAATGAAAGTGGACCATTAGAAGACGCAGCAATGATAGCGGGATGTATATATATTATGTATGATGTATATATATTATATATTATGACATAAATATTAATATATATATTAATATTTATGTCATACCACATTTTGTGGCTCATCTTAGAAGAAGCCACTTAAGTTGCTCATTCTTTCGCATGTAATATATACTTACGTAGATGAAGTACCAACATGCTGTCTTTTAAATTTTGTTTAAAATATGGTCAGCTATAATATGTAATCAAAAATTATGTTTATTTATTAAAAAAAAATATCTTAAAATAACGTGCATTCCTTGATCTATTTTAAGAACACACTTACCGCATCACGCTACGTTGCCAAGTTTAATGCTACATATACATACCAATATAGTTCATATGAAGGTAGGTTGACAGAACAGGTCGGATGTTGCTTATTCACACATTTATTATTTCAAGCGGCCGTTTTTGATTATTGGCGCGTTTTTTTTAAAATTGGAGTATGATTTGCTAATTAATATTGTTATTTATTTGGTGTTTACGGTTGTTTTTTTTTTTTGTGTTAAGGTTTATTTTATTATTATCACAAATAAAATTAGGTATTTAAATACATATTGGTGTAGTTTCTTTTATTTGCTACATAATTATTTTATCTTAGTTTTATTAGTGTTTTCGAAAAATTATGAATAAACTTATTAGAAATATATTACAAAACTTACTTTGTTCATTGATTCGTACGCTTCTTTAAGTTGTAGGTTGGTTTGCAAATTATAATTTTTAATATGTTTATTAATTTCATGTTTACATACAGTTTTATTAAAATGTGTGTAAAATGTAATTTTTATATAATGTTTTATATTATCATGTTATACCTACTTATCTTATCTTATCTTACCCTATAATTATTTTTACACGTGTAAGCATTGTCTCCAGTTGTATGACAGATAGGTAGGTACCTACCTTCCACCAATTTTATACACGTATTCTAATTTTATTATTTTCTATAGTATACATTGTACAACCAACGTCTCTACAATAGGCCGCCCCAAATGGTTTGACTAGGTGTCGCATCTGGGAGAGGGTGGTTGAGGGAGACCTTTTAACCTCTTCAGCCTGGCTCTCTCGACTCATCACCTTGCACCGCAGTAGAAGGGATAGACCCATATGCCCGTTACCGACACACTAATCCCAAGATTAGTGTCGGTGTGTGTGTGTATTAGAGCACAGGCGTCTGGTTTGAAAGCTGTCCTTGTTCTACTGGTATTTCAATGGAAGATGCTCCGAGGAACTAGCGTCATTGATCCCTTTGGCACCGGTCTCTTTAGTCGGGTAACACGTCAAACGTGTGCCCAACATTTGTCACATGAGAACGGGTCATTTCTACGACTCATTTTTGCCTGCCTCTGTGTGTCCTCCCTCCTACAATACGGGTCTCAAACGTACCTTTCAACATTTCAAGGGTGATAAAATAAAAACGATCATTTTGAAAAAAAACTCTTTAATTTGAATTTTTTAAAACAAAAAATATTACTATACATACTAAAAAAAGTGTGTAATCATTTGAAAAATAACATAACACAATAAAAAAATAATTATAGCCTAATAACTTTATATTCACAATCATTATAAAAACAGCATAATATAATAAAAAATTAAATCATAATTAAAACCAAATAACTTTTTATTATACATCTATCACGAAACATTTAGCGTTGTACATTACAGAAGAATCCTTCGTTTTTTTTTATTTAACAAGGGATATCAAATTATACCTTGCACATAAATTTAACAAAAACTAAAATAAATTATAACCCTCCACAACCAATATCATGATGAAAGATAAAGGGGCCTTATTCGCCCGGTACTCTGTATGCCAGTATTACAAAAGATAAAATATATGGAACTGCTATAACGACTGCCAATGATCAAACTATGGAACAAGCCAACAGCTACTTTACGATTGCTTCACGCTTTATATCAGCTGTAGTGGAATCGGAGTCGATACCTTTGGATCGTTCAATCGTTGAAGCCGGTATAGCGGTCTCTTAATCAATACAATTCATTTGAATTCAAGTTAAGCATCCTGGAGGTAGAATTCTCTTTTTCTCTGCAAATCCTTAGGTAAGGGCAATTTCTTGACACGGTGATTATTAATAAATGTATTAATTTGCTTCCATGACCTCATTGACAATATTCCTGTTTGTTTTTTTATTTCGTTTATTTTCGAAGCGCCAGGATCAATCCCTTCGATGAAATAATTTGCAAAGTTTTTATAAAGTTCATCTTTTTCTTGATTAAGCCACCTTCTTCTAACTATAATTTTTTTTGCCATATTCCCATCAAGTAAATTACTTGGTAAAGACTCTTGGTCATTTTCTAAGCTATTATCCAACGTAACATGATCCACATTTTCTTTATGTGATTCTTCAGGTTGAGGGACGGAATCTATTTCATTTTGTAAAGTTGTTGTAATGTTCGTTCCATTATCAGACTGTGATCGGCAAGATATTTTTCCCTCAGCTAATTGCAGTAAATTCAAGCCAACTTTACCTTTCTCAAGAGCTAGTTGTGGTATCATGTAATTCCCTTTATGTGTACCTGGTGTATGCCCTAAGAAATGAGACAAAGCGTTTACATAAGCATTATTCTTTCCAGCTACTTGGCTCATGGTTGCAACATGGTGTCGCAGCCCAGTTGAAGTTATATGATCTGAATTCACAAAGGAAAACTTGTGTCTTAGTTCCCTTAAAATTTGCGTGCCACAAAAATAAGGTTCACCTCCTAGTTTTGGGAATAAATATTTGTTTTCATTTGGAATTCCAACTAAATTTCTGTATGCAAATATAGTGTCTACATTTTTTTTCATCTGATTTCGAAGAAGTATTGGAACTGTTCTCCCCCTTTTTCCTGGGATATGGAAGCAATATAATGTATGTATAGCATTTTGCTCCTCAGAACTCATGATTTCCAATATTTCTTTAGGAATGTCTTGTTTTTCATTTTGGCTGGCTATATAATTTTCTAATGGAGCTCTTGCAACTTCTCCTGCCCTCCTCCTATTAAAAATTATAATATGAGCAATTGTTATTTTACATAGCTCCTCATAGGCGATATAAGACTTTTCACATTCAAATCGTTGAGCTATATTCACTTCTAGTTTCATAACTTCCGTGCATATTTTTTTTATATCAGTAGTTAAAGGCATGACATCAGTTTTCAGCATTTTTTGAGTTTTCCTTGATTTTTCAGCGTTAGTAGAAATTTCAAATTTCCAAGCGTGACCAAAGATTATTTTAAATTCAGACAACTTGTTTTTTATAACATCTTTGGATGAAGTGGTCAGCACAGGATTCTGTATTGTTTTACGCATCAAAATATCAGCACAATCTTTTATAGCTGTACAAAGTCGTTGAGGGATGCTAGGAATTTTTACAGAACCTGTACTTTCATCGTAACCACTATTTATTTTGACAGCGTCAATAAAAACATTAAAATGTATAGGGTCAAATGCAAGGTCAAATGAGGATATTGCAGGATTTTTTTCTTTGATGACCATGAACAGTCTAGCGAGATCTCTCATCTTGGATGTAATGTGTGTTTTCAAATGATGTTCTTTATGATTGCTTAATAGTAGGGAACCATATGCACAAATTAATGGCTCAGACTTTGCAATTTTTGCAATAGGATCATTTTTGAACACAGGAAATATCTGAGATCTTAAAGATTCAGTGATCTCAGAATTGTCTGGGGATAATAAAATAGCGGATGATTTTAACACTCTGCAGCGTTTTAGTGGATTTCCTTCATGTGATTGTTTTCTATTCGAACATTTTTTCAGGTGTCTATAGAGTAAACTTCTTTTGAATGTGCCACAGCATTCTATACAAACCGCATAATCTTTAGCTGTCGCAGTCGTTCTTGGGCGGCGATTCGGTAGTATTATTCCATCAACTCTATTTATCGCGTCCTGATTATATAGATAATTGCCTCTATTTCTTATTTTCTTCGAAATTAATTCACGCTTTTTTTTTCGTTCGCGCAGATCGGGATCTAAAATTTTATTATATTCAATCACTTCTGCCTCTAAGGGATGTTGGATAGTGATGTGGCGTACAAAGTTGGTTATCAGCTTGAAGCAGTATGGACAGAAGTTTTTACGGTCATAAACTCTTGGTTTTTTACTAGCTAAATCAGATGTACATTGTTTTGAAGTTGATGACACACAGCAGTCCGTTTTCTCCTGCTTCCCTGGATGATCGCTGGTATATGAATCTAAAATTTAAAAATACAATAACATTTTATAACATATTTAATAAATTAAATTTGTGTGGAAAATTATACAGAGTGAATTATACAAAGTTACCACACAAACTTAAACCAGCGATTCCTGAGCATATGTGGTGTGTCAGTCATTTTATTATGGGATGACTTCTTTGTTCGGTAAACTTAAACGTTCACGGGGTCGGTAAGTTTTCTTTGTATTTGTGTTTTTTGCGTTTTGTTTTTTTTTTTTTAATTTTTTTTTTACATTAACTCCGGCCTCCATAGTCCGGCCTATTTGACGACCGCCATAGTCCAGTGGGTAAGACTCTTGACTCACAATCCGGAGGTCGCAGGTTCGAACCCGGCATGCGCAAATTAATTTTATTTGATAAATTTGTGTTATTTCACAATTAATTCATTTAAAATAATATATAGTATATTTGCGGCACGTTCCAGAGTGGAAGATACTATCAGTATCGCCCTGGTGTAAGTAAGAACACCATTCAGAATTAAAACGTTGCTTGAAAATGGCTTTATCCGTGTTTGGTGACCAGATCTGAATCGCCAGGTACTTCCCAACCTTCCTATTCGCCACCTCCTTCCCCTCCCCACTACCTTCAGCCTCACAACATACCCCGATTGGGGATTCCATGGTGTCACTGGCTCCAGACGGGAGCAGTTGAGATTCTTGTGCGGTATTCCCTGTAAAAAAAAACTCCACACAGGAGGCCCTTAAGAAAACGATTTCCCTCAAGGCCTATGTCATCTAAGATGCTGTGTGGAGGGTCTTTTTGAGGAGAAGAGGGAGTTAACATTGGTCTTGAAGAGACCCATGATGTAGGAAGGGGAAAACCCAGAGGCCGGCAAATTGTTCCATAGCCGAGCTGTTGAGCACAAGAACGAGTCGAAGAAGCGACCAATTCTCATGTGACAAATGTCAACCGTGTACATATGTTGGGCACGCGTTTGGCGTGTTTCCCGACTATGCACCGGTGCCGAAGGGATCAATGATGCTAGTTTCTTGGAGCATCTTCCATTGAAATACCGGTAGAACAAGGATAGCATTCCCACCCGACGCCTGTGCCCTAAAGATTGCAATCCGTCTGTTAAAATGGGAGAATTTATCAAACGGATCGCCCGCTTCTGCACAGAATCGAGGTTATTTTTCAGATATTTTGGAGCTCCAGACCAGAGATGGCTACCAAATTCAACTGTGGGGCGGACTTGCGATTTGTACAAGGCTAGTAGTTGTGTACTATTAAAGTATCTGCGGGCCTTGTACAGTACGCCCAGTTTTTGAGAGGCTAGCTTTACTCTGGCTTCGATGGAGCCCCCATATCTGAGCTGGTCACTTAGAGTTACATCGAGCATATCAATAGAGGGCCTGTTCGGAAGGTTGCTTCCGTTGAAGGAGACGAGATTTTCATTTCGATTGCGAGACGTAATAATACATTAAATACATTTCTCTGTGTGTATGCAATTTGAATAATAATTTTATTATTTTGAAACATTTTTGTTTATTATTTATTAATAAATTATGGGAAAATGAGAAGTTATGGGAGGAGTTTGTCGATTAAAAATAGGTGGTGCCCGCCACCCTACCGATATTTTAGAATATGCTCTAGAGTACAAAAAGGTTGGGAACCCCTGCGCTACAGCATAGCGTTTACATTACCAAGTTGGAAATTTGAAACGAGCGCTTACCATGCGCTTATCACATATATGATCAAGAATCATTGGTTAACGTTTGTCAGGTAAATGAGTTAGTCTACCTACCAGAATCAGACGAAATTCTCGAGGGTAACTTGAATAAGTCATCACTGCCGGACGTCACACTTGCTTCTAAAATAAAGCATAATAATGTAATATTCCAAAACTAAGCATCACTACCGTTAATTGCTAAAACATTTCACAATAATAAGTAACGTGATGTTGGTATGTAATGAAAAATACCTAAGATTATTGTATATTATCAGTAATTATTATGTAGCTACCTGAATCTGAAGAGTTTGCAAATAGATCATCCAGTTTTTTCTCCATTTCATTAATTACGGCTCTTTTACCCTCTGAAATTGGTGAACCTTCTTCACTTGTACTAGATATATTTTTATCTATAAAATAACAAAACACATTAAAAATCATAAACATAATAAAACAATAAGCATAATTATTGTACTCATGTGAAAATCAACAAGCATTATTATTAAAATAACAGTGCAAAGCGTTTTCATAGAGACCAAAACTTAAAAATGCAATGCATTATAACGTAATTTTATTAAAAAACACTTTTATTAAGTCATTGAGAGTAATAATTTATATGTAGCTACCTGAATCTGGAGAGTTTGCAAATAGATCATCCAGTTTTTCTTCCATTTCATTAATTACGGCTCTTTTACCCTCTGAAATTGGCGAACCTTCTTCACTTGTACTAGATATATTTTTATCTATAAAATAACAAAACACATTAAAAATCATAAAGATAATAAAACAATAAGCATAATTATTGTACTCATGTGAAAATCAACAAGCATTATTATTAAAATAACAGTGCAAAGCGTTTTCATAGAGACCATAACTTAAAAATGCAACGCATTATAACGTAATTTTATTAAAAAACACTTTTATTAAGTCATTGAGAGTAATAATTTATATGTAGCTACCTGAATCTGGAGAGTTTGCAAATAGATCATCCAGTTTTTCTTCCATTTCATTAATTACGGCTCTTTTACTCTCTGAAATTCGCGAACCTTCTTCACTTGTACTAGATATATTTGTATCTATAAAATAACAAAACACATTAAAAATCATAAACATAATAAAACAATACGCATAATTATCGTACTTATGTGAAAATCAACAAGAATTATTATTAAAATATCAGTGAAAAGCGTTTTTATAGAGACCATAACCTAAAAATGCAACGCATTATAATGTAATTTTACCAAAAAAAACATTCGGTTCGCACTGGTCACGATTATTACGAATAATCTTTAGAAAACCACTTTAGATTCGCCTTAATTACTATATAAGGAAACTTTTTATTACACAATAAATATTATTCGTAATAAGCGTGGCCAGTCCGAACCATTGTATGGTCCGAATCGATAATTACCAAACATTTTTGTTACGTCATTGATTGTAATAATTCATTATGCAACACAATATTTTAGGTTATATGATAAAATCTTACCGTTAATTGAAGAATCCATTGACATCGCAATAATGGTATTAATTCTCTGCCGTGACATTTTATAAAATGCGAAAGAAAAGGATTCATACGACAAATTCCACACGCGATTGGATGCGCTGGGCGGCCGCGGCGTCATAAATATTAAATAGGTATACCAATCTAGCGCAAATATCAACTTAACATCGAGACAGTGTTGCCAACTTTATTTTGACCAATTCACAAATTGTGGTACCGTAACCCATCAGAATTAAGGGATAACCAAATTAACTAAATTTGGTTATCCCTCAAACCACCGTATTATGCCAGTAAGTTAATACCTAAATATTATTTTTTTACAGTGAATACCGCACAAGAGTCCCAACTGTTCCCGTCTGGAGCCAGTGAGACTATGGCATCCCCAGTATGTTATGAGGCTGAAGGTAATGGATAGGGGAAGGAGGTGGGGAAGATGAAGGTTGGGAAGTACCTGGCTATTCGGATCTGGTCACTAAACACGGCCAAAGCCATTTTCAAGCAATGTTTCAATTCTGAATGGTGGTCTTACAGCAGGGCGATACTGAGAGTATCTTTCACTCTGGAACGTGCCGCAAATATACTTTATATTATTTTAAATGAATTAATTGTGAAATAACACAAATTAATCAAATAAAATTTGAGACCTGCGGATTGTGAGTCAAGGGTCTTACTCCTGGACTATGTAGGCAGTATATTGTAATTTATTTTTAAATTATTGTTTATTTTTGTTCATAATATTTTTTATAAAATACACCCAAACAACAATAAAACACCTTTTTATTATCTACTACAATACAACTAGAGACAATGCTTTTGAAAAATAGTCACGCGTAAAGTAATTACCTAGGTACAGAGCATTTTTTTAAATGAAAAACTTGTTAGATTTCTTAAATATGATAATATTATAATCCATTATAAAAATTACGTTCTACTAAAAAAACATTTAAACAAATTAATATAACTGTATGAAAAAACATATTAAATGAGTACCTAATATATTTCTGAAATTTTTAGAAAACCCTGTATAGATATCATCACATTACAACTGACTATGCTTTCGGAACGCAAAAGACAAATACATAATTACGTAGCAAATATTTTATTTATTAAAGAAAAACTACATAAATGTGTAATAAAATACGAAATAATATAAATCTTGTATTAAAAACAAAAACAATTAACACAAAATTAATAACGATATTATAAAAGCAATTCGTAAATCAATCTTCAATTTTAAAAAAGCGCGCGAATAGCCGCTAAATATTACTCGTATAATATAATGTCTGTTCTTCTAAAACAACTAACAGTCCACAGCGAGCGCTTGGCAGTCTGGCTACCTATGTAGATAGAATACAACATAACATACCGGCAAACATATAACAAATCGCAAAAGATTCAATCTGACATAGCAATGTCATGCGATAATAGATTTTGAGGAATTTAACCATTGAGTTCAATATCGCAAAGCATTGATAAACGACTTGGAGTTTGAATGATATTGTATGACGAGAACATCCGGCAACGTCGCATGCCGTGATGTTATAGATGCGATAAAAAGTGTACCCAGTTGATGTTCTAAGTATGGATGAATATTTACTGATAAAAAACGCATTCCGGAGCATTAACGGTCCACGTAAAAATGTCATTTATTCACTCAAAAATTTTTTTTACACCGTTCGACTCGTCTCATCGAGTTTGATATGATGGACTTAAAAAAAAAAAAACGATGAGCCACTAAGTGCCCAAATGAGCCAGTAAGTCGAAATGATCAAGAAGTTCCGGTAATTAAAGGACGCTTTGAGCCACTAAATGCCGTAACATAAACTTATATATATATATATATATATATATATATATATATATATATATATATATATATACATCCCGCTATCATTGCTGCGTCTTCTAATGGTCCACTTTCATTCAATCCTGCGTCCGACCGTCATTCTGCGTCCGGTATACGGACGCAGGATTGAACACATGTAATTTCAAGTTTTCCCCACTCCTATACCCTCATACGGTCCAAAAACGAAATTAAGCCAGACGCGGTATTGGTACCTAAATCAACTGAAATATGCTATTTTAGTTCAGTGCTTTGTCACCGATCGGCGAGCCGCGGCGCTGCAGTAGACCAGCGTATATTTTTAGCAAAGTATACGTTTTTATTGGCTTTTATTGACTCGCGTATCGCAACTCCTACATTTGGCAACATCGCTTTTTAACAGCGTTTCTTCTGTTCTCTGCGAAAACAAAGCAATCATACTTAAATATCGTACATTGCTATGTAAGATTACATTGAAATTCAGCTACATTACCTATTCAAAATTGGCGCCAAATATGATTCCAATAAGGATGGATCTTTGTCAAACGTGTGTAATTTATATTTCAATTTCACCAAGACAATGTTGCTACAATATCGTCGTTATTTACTCATTAAATAATAGTTTTTTTGCTGATATTGAATTTTCCAAAGCTGCATTTTTTTAAAGTAATGATTTTACTTCTTACTCGCAAAGTGAATTGAAATTCATTGTTAAACTAATATTCAATCACAGCATCCATGCTTATATCTAAAAATAAAGACGAAATTGCCTAAACTAATTTACTAGAAGTGGAATTTTTCTTTTGATTTCGTTTACAATTTCAATTTGAGAGGCAGACATGGGTACCGCCTCCCCGGAAACCATTTATTGGATAACTAACACTTTTGCCGTAGGTCACCCCAAGTGATTCGCTACATTTGGTGACTTAGCAGGGGTGCCCGAGTTTGTGGGGTAAGGTTTGCCCGGGTCTTGGCGTTGAATGCTTCTGCTCACCATGTGCATGGCAGGCCGGAACGGGAGATAATGGTTGAGGGAACCATTCTCTCTGACTTCTGACTTCTTCAGCCGTTTTTTCTCGGAACATCGCCTTGCACCGAAGTGGGAGGGATGGACTCATACATCCGTCACTCCTGGACACACTAACCCCCAGATTAACCTACCCAACCTTCATTCGCTTTTCTTGCCCAGAACTTCCTTTCCTAAAAAGACCCTCCACACGCATCCAAAAAAATGTCAGCGCTAATGTAAAATGCATATTACTAAACTGAAAATGTCCAGATCTTCAGAGACTACAATTGCACATTTATGAAAAAGCCGGAGGAAAATTTAAAAAAAAAACTACCAAGAATTTGGCGATATTAACCAACAAAAAAATATAGATGACTATTTTTACTAACGCTGACCGGTTTCGGAACGACCGTTTCTTCCTCATGACAAACATATAATGACTTGACAATTACAAAACAGTGGGTTGATACAATGTATTATTACTAAGGGTGGGGGCGTGTTTTGTGGTATTTCATAATGTATGAATTCATTAAAAATAATATGTAGTAGGTACTAATTTGCAGCTTGTTCTAGAGTAGTAAATATGCCCGAGGAAGACACGGCATGATCATGTTAAACAAATTCTTGAGTCAGGCCAAGCCAAAAGTCAGAAAAACAGAAGAGCGATTATGAATGTGAATTGTAAATGAGGAAAAGAAATATATGCCAATACCTAGTTGTTTGGCGGTCTCTGCCTACTCCTGCGAGGAAACGTTAGGAGTTAGGAGGCTTGATGGTTAGTTAGTTATTGCTTAACACTATTTATTACTTTTAACGTTTTATGCTTTCCCTTTTTTGTGTTTTCCTTTTTTCGTCCTAAAAGAATATAATGCATATTTTTGTTTTAACGTCCATAAAATAACCTTAAAATTGTTTCTCCCGTGACGAGAATGCATTAGTTAACTATAATTTGAAGAGATACCTACTGTCAAACATGATAGATTTGATAAGCATTTATGTAATTCTATGTTGATTTTAATGACATTAGAAAATACTCACAATTACTGTGGATTAAAGATATTTTTTTTTACTGAATGATTATATTAAAAAAATTCAACACGTGGCTGATAAATAAAAAAAGACTAGCATAACCAATTTGCGTATAAACGCTTTTTTATGTAAATTCCTCACAAGAGCCTCAGCTTCTCCCGTCTGGAGCCAGTGAGACTATGGCATCCCCGATTTGGGGTATGTTGTGAGGATAAAGCTAGTGGTGAGGGGAAGGAGATGGTGAATAGAAAGGTGGGCTTGCTTTACCTGGCTTTTCAGATCTAGTCACCAAACACCGCTAAAGCCATTTCAATTAATTTATTTTGAATGGTGGTCTTACACAAGGGCGATACTGAGAGTATCTTCCACTCTGGAACGTGCCGCAAATATACTAGATATATATTATTGTTAAGGAATTAATTGTGAAATAACACAAATTCGTAAAATAAAATGTATTTGCCCACGCCCGGATTGATCCCGCTACCTTTATTGCGGGTCAAGAGCCTTACCCCCAGACCACGCCGTTGTCGCTACTTACTTTACTTATTTACTTTATTTAAAAAAAAATAATAACATGCATTTTTGCTCATCTTTTATTAATTTTTTTTCATTAACTCCACACAGGAGGCCCTGAGGAAAATAATTTCCCTCTAATTGTCATCTGGGATGCTGTGTGGAGGGTCTTTTCGAGGAGAGGAAGGAATGAATATTTGTCTTGAAGAGACTCATGTTGTAAGAAGGAGAAACACAGAGGCCGGCAAATCATTCCATAACCGCGCTGTTGAACACAAGAACGAGTCGAAGAAGCGACTCGTTCTCGTGTGACAAATGTCAATCGTGTACAAATGTAGGGCACGCGTTTGGCGTGTTTCCCGACTATGCACCGGTGCCGAAAGGGTCAATTATGCAAATCCTTCGAAGCCACTTCCATTGTAATACCGGTAGAACAAGGATAGCATTCCCACCCGACGCCTGTGCTCTAAAGATTGCAACCCGTCTGTTAAGATGAGAATCTATCAAACGGACCGCCCGTTTTTGCCCAGAGTCGAGGGTATTTTTCAGGTATTTTGGAGCTTCAGACCAGAGGTGGCTGCCAAATTCAACCGTGGGGCACACATGTGATTTGTACAGGTTTAGCAGTTGTATACTATTAAAGTATCTGCGGGCCCTGTAAAGTAACGCCCAGTTTTTGAGAGGTTTTATACCCATTTAACATTTTTATAAGCTTTTATGCCTTTTTTATGATAAAAAAAAAATCATTTGGGTTCCTACATTGAAAATTTTTTTTGAAATTTTATACAATGTTAATTTAATTTTATGTAACTAATTCAATTTTGTTCATCTTTAAGCAAAAGCAAAATAATGCCAATGTTATTGTGACACGAGAATTCCATGAATGTAATGGTTGACTGATGAATGTTCAATGACTCATAGAAAAATAAACAATAAAAATGAAATAACTTGATTAAGATAAATAATTATCACATAATGTGCATCAATTGTGGTTCGGAAAGAATTTAGAACGATTTACGAGGCAGTTTGTTTATATGGATACGTATGAACACTTGAGATGTAGGTTAAGTTATGAATGCATCAGCTGTCCCGAGGACGCTTATCACATAATAGTCGAACATTTTATTTATTGTGGCTTGGACTTTTTTGTTTCAAGTTATGATTAGTCGACGCCGATAAAAATGATATGGTGTTTTGGTGTTTTCTTCACATGTATGACCAGCAGAGCAGTACATTCGACCGGTCCATGGCCGAGTTTGGATCCCACTCAGGAGTTGTATGTTCAGTTCATCTGTGGCTAAATCCTCCATCTCGACACAAGCAACAATTTCTGCTTACTATTTTTCGTTTCATCGATTTTCAAATCTCAACGGTCCTAAAGAAGTTTTTACTTTAAAAATCGTAATGTGAGAAAGAGCTTGGACCCAAATTTAAAAGAGAAGGTTATCTTTATATTGATATTGCGCACTTAATATCGTATTTTATTATGCTACTGCACTGCATTATAATTTGCAAAGGGACAATACTTTGCCTAATAATATTTATTAGAGGCGGGTATGGGTACCGCCGCCCAGGGAATCATTTATTGGATAACCAACACCTCTGCCATAGGTCACCCTAAGTGGTTCGCTACGTTTGGTGACTTGGTAGGGGTGCCTGGGTTCATGGGGTGAGGTTTATCCGAGTCTTGGTAGCGGATGCGTCTGCTCACCAGCTGCATGGCAGGCCGGATCGCGAGAGAATGGTTGAGGGAGTTCCTTTAACTTCTCCAGCCGTAATCTCTGGGAATATCACGTTACACCGCAGTGGGAGGCATGGATTCATACGTCCGTCATTCCCAGACACACTAAACCCCGATTCCTACTCATCCCTAATAACCTTTTCATTTCCAAAACTTCCACTCCTTCCTTTCCCTAAAAAGACCCTCCATACAACATCTCTGATGGAATTCTTTTTTCCTCAGAGCCTTCTGTGTGGAGCTAATGTAAAAAAGTAAGATATTTTCAAATATTGTCTGGTTATTCGTAACCAGGGAATGTTTGTCTTTCTTAAAGTTAAAAAAAAATCCTTACCTATGTTTTTATTTTTAACTTTATGAGCCCTCAAATTATAACATTTAATTATGAATATGTTGATATTTCGATCAACATATTAAAATCTTGCTATCTTTTTCGATCAACATACCATGTTGATCGAAAAATCCTCAAAGATGTAACGAAAAATCCTCAAACATGTAAAAAATAATTCAATGAATAAAGAAAACTTTTATAAAATATATATTTAAATGAAGAAAATATTAGCGAAACTCATTCGAAAATCTGGAAACAGAAAAATCAGAAAAAGATATTGGCAATATCGTATAATACGAGTAGGTAAAGTATATTTTCGGCACGTTCCAGAGCGGAAGATACTCTCAGTATCGCCCTGGTATAACGTTGCTTGCAATGGCTTTAGCGTGTTTGGTGACCAGATCAGAATAGCCAGGTACTTTCCCACCTTCCTCTTTCCCATCTCCTTCCCATCCTCACTACCTTCAGCCTCACAGCATACTCCAATTGGAGATGCCATAGTCTCACTGAACCAGACGGGAGTAATTCGAGACTCTTGCGCGGTGCTCATGTAAAAAAAAGTGAAATCACTTCCATATTGCAGGTCACGATTCCTTTAAATTTTCTAGATTCTCCTTGTACCAATTCTCAGCATCTCCTTTCGTTCGTTGTACAATAAAAATACATTTACTGTATATTTTAAATACTGTTTTAGCCTTCAAATCTTAAAACATTTTTGAAATTTCGGAAAGTTTCCCATTTCCAAATTTACTCCCTTCTATACCCTACCGTTACTATGTCACCTTTGCAATCCCTCCCTCTGCCATCCCTCGTCCTCCATCCCTTACCCTCACCCTCTCGTGTGTGTCCTTTCCCATGCGCCCTCGTTACACTCTCGCGACCCTCACCCCTCTTGCGTTCCTTTCCACCTTCCCATCTTCCCTGCTTTCTCCCCTTCCGCGAACTCGTCCCTCGTTGATATTCCCAATCCCAAATTTCCCCTCCCCCTTCCCCTCCCTCCATCACTCCTTGAAGCGAAACTAAATGAAAAACATACATATCAAACAACTCGCACGCCACTAATTGTAATTTTTTATACAAATTTCATAACGCCAGAGCTCACTATTATATATAGAAAAATTCACGGATGTGCGCATAACAACTCACCAAAGTTTCATCGCTATCGGATGAATGCCAAAAGAAATAATTTCATAGCGCTAGAGGTCACCACAGAAACCATCGCGGGCATGCGCACGACAAATCTCCAAATTATCATCGTAATCGTATGAATGCTTTAGGTACATAAACATTCGTTTTTAAATAAAGATTATTTTTACATTAGCCAGGGGGGCAGGAGAAATTTCCACAGGAAGCCCTGAGGTAGGTGTCCAGGAGTGATGGACGTATGAATCCAATCCTCCCACTGCGTTGCAAGGCGATGTGTCGAGAGATTATGGCTGGAGAGAATAAAAGACCACCCTCAACCAGTCTCTCTCGATTATACCCACCACGCAGCAGGTGGGCAGACGCATCGGTCACCAAAACCTGGATAAACCTCACCCCATGAACCCGATTACCCCTGCTAAGTCAACAAACGTTGCGAACCCCTTGGGGTGACAGCATTTATATGATAAGCATTAATATAATTATAATTTAATTCTTCATTCATTATTAAAATAATTTTCCTCAGGGCCTATGCTATCTTTGGCGATGCTGTTTGGAGAGACTTTTTAGGTGAAGAAAGAGAGGAAGTTCTGGGAAAGAAAGGGATACCAGGGGTGGGTAGGAATCTGGGGGAGTGTGTCCAGATGTGAGGGACGTATAAATCCATCCCTCCCACTGCGGTGCAAGGTGATGTTCCGAGAGAGTACGACTGGAGAATCAACCAACCAATCCCTCAACCATTCTCTCCCGATCCGGCCTGTTATGCAGCTGGTGGGTAGACGCACCCGCCGCCAAGAACCAGATAAACCCCACTACATGAGCATAGAATATTATAGGGCACCCCTGCTAAGTTACCAAACGTAGCGAACCACTTGGGGTGACCTATGGCAGAAGTCTTAATGGCAAGATTATCCAAATGGGTTCCCAGGGCAGCGGTACCATACCCGCCTCCCAAATTGAATCTTTCGGAAGACTACGGTTTCTTTTTAAATAATAGGTCGCAAAATATACCTACTGATTATCGTGTTGTAGTAATAAAGTCCTTATCTGGTAATCACTGTCGTGATGCGGAATCAAAATGGGGAGAAGAGGACGCATATAAAGGTCCCAGCAATACAGATCTAGTCACTAAAAATAACTAATCGCACTTCAAGCAACGTTTTAATTCGGAATGATAAGTCTCAAAAAATTCCCATAACAATTTAATAAATATTAAATTCGCCGGGTTGATTAGAGTCCGCAACATATTGGCCAGTCGTATTGGCACTTTCGTATTCTATTAATAACTTTACAGTCGTCCAACCAAAAACTTGAACAAATAAGCGGCAACGTCGCAAGACGTTGGTTTGTCGTCAACATGAAAATGAATATATAATTGGACGCTACATTGTGGACCAAATTGAAGAAAATATACGCAGGATGCCTCACTGCATTGAATATGAAAGGAGGTCGGATTGGTGGAACTTTGAAGGGCGTTTTTTTCGTTTTGTATATTTTTAAAATCATTATTTTCAAAAATATAAATACCTAGCTACAATCAAACACTTAAAAGCTAATATATACTTTAGTTAAAACTATGTAAAATTAAGTCCTTCAGATAGACGCAGTAATGTCGATCTGATGAAAGGACGCAGCAATGATAGCGGGATGTATATATATATATATATATATATATATTTGCGCATGCCGGGATTTTAAAACCCGTGTTCTCCGGATTGCTAATCGAGAACCTTGCCCCAATACCACGAAGGCCGTCATATTAGGCAGAACTTCATAGTCTTTCACCACCATCAGCTTCACAACATACATACCCCAATTGCTGATGCCATAGCCCCACTGGCTTTGGTTATTAAGGAGCAATTGGGATTTTTGTGCGCTACTCACTTTGACAAAAAATAACTTGTGTGTTTTTTTCATTTCGAATTCTTAGAATCGTATTTTTATTTTTTTCTTCTTGGTGTACTGGGAAGCAGTACCAATATTTTTGATATTATTAGTTAAACTGCCGATCAGAAGTCGCAGCGCGCGACGGCATAAAATGCATAAAACTTAACGAGGTAAACCACGCAATTATTGTCGTCCGTCGCCGCACCGGCCACGTGCCGGATACGGGTCGGGGGTACCATCCCGTAATCGAGTTAGCGTCCCTTATCAACCTCTAATGGGATTCGGTCAAGTCATAGTATTGTTGCTGAAGTGTTTTCATCAATTTGGGGTGGGAATGGACAACTTATTGGCGAATGAATCCCCGACGGTCTCTAAAAAAATAAATTAATAGTGGTGAAACATCGCCTTTTCGGGATATTATTTCGGTTCCATGACAACTCAGAATCATGCAACTTCAACACCCCTTCCAAAAGTAATTAAAATTTGTGGTAAAAATCATGTAAAGATTTACCCGTAACCTAACCCATTAAGATGAAGTCATAGTAAATAATGCAAAATCATACGTTTTTGTTTTGAAAATTTGATCGCTTAGAAGTATTGTAGATGCTTCAATTAAATACTGCGTGTAGAACATACCTTGGCCCTTAAAAATATCGGTCATTTTTTTATAAGTTTTTTAATAAGCCTATAAAGTATAAGGTCTAAAAAACACACTTTCAAGTCCAAACTCTCCTACTTATAAACCCCTTTTCGGATATGGTTTTATTGTGTAATGTGGCAAATTCAGTTTATTTTATAATAATCGCAAAAAAAATTGATATTTACACCCAAAATAAAATAAAATATGCATTTTCGCGTTGATATTTTACAATACGGCCGCTAGTCGACGAATTCGGTTATTCAAAGTGACCCCTATGGCGTCCACCGAAGAACTACTGTCCACGGCACAGTAGTGAACTAGTGGATCGCCTTAAACTATTTTTTCACTGGAGGGTGTTGAAGTCGCATGTTTCTGAGTTGTCCGGTTACCATTATTTCGGTTCCATGCCAACTCAGAAACAAGTCAACCCAACATCTCTTTGAAGTCATTTAAAGCTGTGAACAAAAAAAGTTGTAGAATAGCCCACAACCTAACCTAACGTAAGCTACTATTTAGCTAACTTTTTAATATATTTTTTTCATCTTAGTGTTGACTTGAGTTCATTCTGAGTTTATTTTGATTCATTATGAAATAATGGGTGACCGGACCTGTTCATCCCTGTTTTGTTCTAAAAAAGGGATTTGTGTGGCAAAAGAGGTAAACAATACGGACAGTTGATCCCCCGACAGTTGGCCCCCCGAAATTATAATTACTATAAAATTATAATTTTTTGTGGATTATTTATCAATTTTAAACCGAAAATCGACTTCAAAAATACTTTTAAGAGGGCATTACCAGAGAAAGCCGGAAATACGTCATTTTCAAAAAAGTTTTTAGACGTATTGACTCTTTTCCACAAAAAATTATAAATGGATTTCGAAAGATAGTTCTTTTATTTAGTGAAGTTATGTAATAAATTTTTAGAATTTTTTAAATTTTTTAGTATAATAAGGTTATTCCATAGGTCGTTGGCAGATTTGTTAAATTTTCAAAAAAGTTTTTGTATTATACCACACCCATTTCAAATAATGTAATCATGCAGTAAAATAAATCAATACATTATCTAGCAGAGTTATGTATTAGAATTTTAATTTTAGTTTCAATAAAATCATTAAAAAGTATGTACGTACATGTGTTTCTTGACGAAAATTGGTCCATTTGTGTATTTATTTGCGCACTTACAAACTAATATATTTCAGATTTTTTTAACATTATTATTAAATTTAGACATTATTGAAAAATGATAAATACTTACAATCAAAAAATAACTACAAAAAGTACACTATTTTAATAGTTTTATCATCACGCCTTTCAGCATTTTTGGATGAAGGTATAAATTAAAGCTAATTTGGATTGAAATAAATTCGATATTGAGTTATAATTTAAAAAAGCTGGTACGGAGAAAAATTAATCTTTCTCATTGTAACCGCCCCGCACGATCGGAAGAACAACTTTCGACGAAATGTGGATTTTCGTCCGCTGGCTGGTTAAACGCTCTTAATGATAATGGCAATGGCTATTAAAAACATTCGATTTTTTGTACTGAAACGCTAATTTATGCGGTATGTACAAAAGTACTTTAATTATTATTAGTAGTTGTGTAATTAGATATACCATATTTTCCCTAAACCGACTGCATAAGTATGCCGGGGGGCAACTGTCGGGGGATAAACTGTCATGGAATCAAACATGTTCCCTTACACAGTGTTGGAAAATTGTTGGGTCCCCTTCAATATTTATTTTTCTGGACACTAAATCCGGCCATTGCTATTAGCAAAGTTTCGACTCTAAACGGTCTTTCATCGGGCCGATACTTGGAGCATCTAGGTCTCTAACAGCAAATGTAATATTTTGGATCTGTAAGTAATATAGTAAAATATACATAGGTATGAATATCATTCTGCCAACAGCCGAGGTGACCTCTGAATCGAGAGATCAAGAACCTTCCTTATATAGATGTACATACATTTATAAATATAAACCTAATTTCTGGGCGGGCAAATATCACATAATTGGGGTTTTGCCAGCAAAAAATTCAGCACCCTCAATCAGGGGCGGATTAGCCGGTACACCGTATACGCGATGGAATAGGGCTCCGCGCTGACAGGAGATAATATTAATCGCAGGTGTGTATGAAAAGCTCATTACGGATTGGTACATCGTTCTACTATCACAGTGCAGTAGCGCTGCTTTCACAGCTGCCGGTAAAAATTAGAATTTTTTTTCACCTTAACTCCACTCGGGTGGCCTGAGGAAAATAATTTTCCCTCAGGGCCTATGTCATCTTTGAGATAGCTGTGTGAAGGATCTTTTTAAGTAAAAACTGAGAGAAAGTTCCGGGAAGGAAAAGGGTATGAGGGGTGGGTAAGGATTTGGGGTTCGGTGTGTCCAGATCATCCACCGATAAGACCTAGACAAACCTCATCCCATAAACCCGAGCACCCCTACTAAGTCACCAAAGGTAGCGAATCACTTGGAGTGCTCTATAGCAGAGGTGTTGGTTATCCAATAAATGCTTCCTGGGGCGGCGGTACCCATTCCTGCCCACAAATTTTACCCCATCGGTGAAAACACAATAAAGCTTGGTTCGCCGAAGTTTACGCCAAACCATCCATAACCTCACACGACGGAACACGACGGCTAGTAATAATTAAAGCATGATGCTAACGATCACACGTACCAGTGGATAATGTAATATATATACAAATAATATATCTTTTTCAACGTAGTTCAATTGTTGTTATTTTTATTTAATTTAACACCAGTTAACTGTCTGTATAAGTGTAAAAAATAATCCAAATAGATTGGAATAATAGGTTTTTAACATTACTAAAAAAAATCGGTTTTAGTTTCGGCTGAAATTGAGACAGATACCGAAGATTCAGTTTCGGTGTCGGTAGAAATTCCTGATTTGGTCGGACACTAATAATAATGTGTTAGAATGTTTTCATTTTGTTCCTAAATAATACTGCTGCCATGCATTTCAACAAGAACAATTTATATCCTATCAACCAATCAATAATTCCCTGGAAAGTTGGTGAAAACAAATGCAGAGTTTATGGACGGGGGCCGCTGAAGAAGCCCAGGACAGAGACTACTGGAATCGCCTTTTAGAAACGATGGGGCCCGACACGAAAAAGACTAAGGGAAGAAGGAGGTCATATTTATAATATCTAAGATATGTCCCTGCAACTAAGAATTGTATTGAAACTTTTTTTTGTTAGGAACACCAGAGATTTACGATTGCGGCTACGAATCTAGAGGCAGAGGGTTCAAATCCTGACGTGCACAAGTAAATTTTACTTGAACAATTTGTGTTATTTCGCAAATTATTAATTAAAAATAATATACAGAATACGCCACGAATAAGAAGTGGTCGATACTTCCAGAATCGATCAGATTTGAATAGCTAGGTAATTTGCCAATTTCAAGTTCCCTTCCGCATTACCTTCAGCCTCACAACATACCCCAATTGGGGATGTCACATTCTTACTGGCTCCGGACATTATGAAGCACTTTGGTATCTTGTGCGGTATTCACATAAAAAATTAATAAAACCATTAATATTAAAAAATCATTTATTGTGTGGTTCAAAGTCTACGTCGCCCCTGTCCTCACCTTGGGAACGTATTCAACCATATCAGTCACATTGCAATGGGCAATAAGACGAAGACCACGTCGTCCTTTGTTAACCTGTTTACATTAAGGAACTTAAGGGTTGAATTCGGATCAATATACGATTGTAAAACCGTGATAATGATAATACCAAATCGGTGATTTAGAATCATCTGGGCATATCTACCAAACCTAGTTTTGCGATAAGCGCAAAAATAGAAGTGAATGCTTTGAAACTATTGCTTGAAAAGACCCGTGAAAATTAAAAAAAAATTATTTATCGAAAGTTACCTTTGTTCCTATTCTACGATATTATTATTATTATTAACTATTCACAGATAAATAATTTTCAACGCAGTTTATAGGACTACACAGTATTTTTAGATGAAAGTTTTAATGATTTGAAATTGGGAAAATAAAATACATTTAAGTGTCTGTGCCGCTCCGGGAACCACTTTTTGGATAAACAACACCTCTACCATAGGTTACCCCAAGTGGTTCGCTACGTTTGGTGACTTAGCAGTGGTTCATGAGGTTTGTGTTGGTCTTGGTAGCGAATGAGTCTGCCCACCGACTGAGGTAGGCCTTTTGACTTCTCCAGCAAGACTTTCTCACCTTGCAGCGCAATTGGAGGGATGGATTCATACGTCCGTCATTGCTGGACACACTGACCCCTAGATATAATGTTATATATTTTTTTGACCAATAAAAATATTATCGCACTACGCACATTACAAAATAGTTAAATATTTTTGACAATAAAAAAGATACTAATCATCTAAGAAAACGAATATATTAATTAATCTAAACCGAACATGAAACCGAACAATTTTCAATGAAGGTATGGAAAGTAAAAAAAATCAGAGTGTGCAATTCACACGCGATAGAAGTGAAACTAGAAAGTCACTGGATGTTGCTTTCCTTTCTTTTGCCTGTTTATTTTCAATTGGTTTGAAGATTGGATATTGATTTCACAAAAATAAAAGTTTTTTTTTGATTTCGTAGGATTCGAACATCCGTTCGCTGGATGTCTGTCTCTCTGGCCGCTGAGACCTGTCGAGCCCTTTGCCAGCTACGCTTTCGGATTCCCGAATTTACCGCATTATATTAGAACCAAGGACCCGCCAAATAATAAATTTCAGTGGGGCATAACCGCGTTTCATCCAAATTTCAAATCACTAATGGGGCTAAAGAAGTTTCACTTCATAAGGTAACGGTCGAAACTGGGAATTGAACCCAGGGTCTCTGTCTTACCAGAACGGCTCAATCTCCGTGTTTTATTTTGATTTATTAGTATTACTTCTTCTTCAATGATTAATGTCACATTGACGGATATAACCTTCAAAAGTTATTCCGGTAAAATTGAACAAAAAACAAGTATTTATAAAAAAATTACTGAATGCCATTGTGTCCCTTAATATTCAGCAATACTAAACAAGGGGTGTTTAAGATCACAGGGGCCTATCCACTAAAACGTAGTTTTGAGATAAAGATTCTAGATATTATTAACAATACTTTTCTTACCATTTTTGTGAAATCACCTAAAATGTTCCATACAAAGCTAAAATACGAGTTAAAACATTTACAAAATTTCCTTAAAAATACTATTTTACCCAGGTGCACGTCATATTTCCCAATAAGGCTGGCCGCATACATCAGGTTTTTCCATCCGATTGTCTGATCAGACAACACGAAGGGCTTCGCGCCATACATTTCTTATGAAAGCCCGCACACACGCGATTTGAAAACCGGATCGGTAATATAAATAGGCCACGCCCTTCCGTGCCGGCTGTCCAATCCGGTCTGAAAAAGGGCGTGACCCCGGTTCTATTATTTATCCAGTTTTCGAATCGGATGTGTGCGGTGTTTATCCGATCCGATTGTCTGATCAGACAACCGGATGGACAAACCTGATGTATGCGGCCAGCCTAAGAGATAGTATTTCAGTATATGTAGGTACTCAGGAATGTTATAAGTTGGATTAGGTGGTCAGGGTTCCTACTGGAGACCAACTTGACGAACGTAAATTCTCTCAATTAAGTACTTGTCCTTAATAATAATGACTGCTAAGGGCGGGTTTTTCGTCATGTAGCCGTGGTGCATCTTAATACCTTGAGCCAAAACCTCATACTGTCGTGAACTCCATTATGTAAGTAATTTATTTTTCATGCAAGGCAGGAACGCATAGAATTAAAAAAAATAACACAAGAAGTGTCAAGTGTCCTGCATTTTCATACAAAACTGTGTTTCACCGTGATTATGAAATTCAAATGTGTTAAATGGTCTAGAACCAAAATGTACTAAGTCAGTGGCACCTTTGTTTCCTTTCAAATTTGTACCAAAGGCACTTCTAGTGTTATATTCTATATTCTTTGCATCTAATTCGCTTTTTAGAATCTGTTGCACCTACCTAAAGTAGGTGTGGGTGTAATCAATTTATTCTAATTGTATTCCAGATTATGATATATGTCATATCCTGATGTAGGCAGTGAGGCATGGAATAGGCAGAACATGATGAAAATACACTGAATGTTGTAGAAATGAGATTCCTAGGCGTAAAAATGGTAAAACCATGTACGATCGTGTGAGAAATGTGGAGATTCGCAAAGAATGCAAGGTTGATGTAAGCGTAATGAGTAAGATTAAGAAAGAGACCCTCAGATGGTTTCGGTATGTAGAGCAAATGAACGAAGAAAGGAGTGTAAGAAAAATACATGACGCAAATGTGAATGGTAGAAGAAGTCGGGAACGCCCGAGTAATACATGTCACGATCAAGCGAATCGGATACTTGAGTCGAGCCAAGCCAAGAGTCGGAATAATAGAAGAGTACGTATAAGACAATGAATGAATGTGAATGAGGCAAAGTGTGTGTACCATGATCGAGTTGTTTGACGATCCGTCAACGGGAACGACTTGATGGTTGGTTAGTTAATTAATCTTTTTCTTTTCATAGTATAAAATAAAGTCGCTCCCGCTGTATGTGCTCTTAGATCTTTTAAATTACGCAACAGATTTTCATGCAGTTTTCACTGATAGATACAGTGATTCAAGAGGAAGGTTTTTATGTATAATACATGCATATTATAGTAGAGAAAATATTAGAAATTCAAAGATTCAATTCAGGCACCAGGCAACGGGCAGCTGGCATGCAGGCGATGTGAATTTGATATGTATGCAAATTAACAGATGGCGTTGGTTGTAAAGGTTGGGTAAGCCACAGCAACGTGTGGCCGGATCTGCTAGTTAATAATAATGTGATCAATTTATTTTATTTAAAAAAAATACAAATGTACAGTACACACGATAGAAGTAAGCAAGAGTTACTTAAATCAGACAAGAGTGGGGAGGCTACGAAGCACCGCACAAAGAGGAGACCGATTATTCTATCTCATTCTCTCGCAGGCTAAATCCTAAAGATGTATGTATTTGTCTCTTTTTAGAGTCGCTTTTTGGTTTCATCGAGTTTTAAATCAGAACGGTGCTAAAGAAGTTTTCACTTCCAAAACATTAGTTTCACTGGATTGGCATTGTTGTGATTATTACAACCGGCAAAAAAAGTAACCAGTTGAATTGTATAACGTAATATAATATCATATTTCGGAAGAAACAAGGATATATCTCGGAAAATTTAACTTTTATTACAAAAAAAAAACACTCGAATGTTGTACTTTCTCTACACTTTCACTATGTAATATTATGCTGACTACAATTTATTTTGAGAGCTCGAAGTAACCTCTCTTTCCGTAACATGTAGGAACCTATTGTTTATTAGAAAGAGCGAGAACTTAAAACATTTATATCAACGTTACACGCAGACAGGTACCTACTCGATTTGAAAAATCACAAAGAAACACATAAATCTTCACCAAAACCGCAAACAAAATATTCGTAGAAATATCACGACCGCGAAATCTTTACCACGGCTGCTAAATCCTGAATTAATCGAAAAGATATTAAAGTTAAAAACCAATTAGTAAAAATGGCGCAAATATCCTTTCTTTGATTAGTCGTTAAGTTTAACATGATGCGCTTTATCCACACGGGGCCCTTAAATTGGAGGTGAAATAAAGTTTGAATCGGTGAATTACAGCGAAGAATTTCGCCATTTCCGTTCTGAGATAAAAAGATCATGCTATAAAATTAAATATTTTAATACGCACATCGCACTTAACGTTAAACGGAATATATGTTATAATTTACACGTTCACAGATAGCGCCAATTTAATTATTTTAGGAAAAAACTTTGAAATATTAAGATGAATTAATTGTTGTACGTCTCAATATGAATATCGATAAATAGTTTTGTCTACAAAAAAACTTACATCTTTCAAGAAATGCTAACCAATACAATATTGTACCGGCGAATCAAAGCAATATTGGTTATCCTTTCTTTCGATTCGATTTTTTTTCTGGACTAAACTATTTATTAATATTCATATTGAGTATATGCGGGTGTAAACAATTGATTCATCTCAATATTTCAAAGGATAATTTGCAAAAAGTGTTTTAACCTAAATTAAGTAAACGTGCACAATCTATGAAAAAGCAAAATATGAATTCTTTTAAGTATCTCCTTATATAAACTTTAATCATAGAAGACAATATTACCAAAAATTTTTTAAGCACCAGATTTAAATGTCCAGGTTAAATTTTCCCACAGGACAAAACTAAACCCTTTCACACACTTACCAAATGATTTTTTTTTTTTTTTTTTTTTTTTTTTTTTTATTTGTTTATCTTAGAATTGCTACATATTATAATTTTACTGGTCTTCCATTAAAAGCCTTAGCTTGTGGATGGAAGAAGAGTTGACATTTCATATATTATGTACAAATACAGTCACGTGTACAGTTAATACAATGCAGTTAATACAGTTAATACATTTCATATAAGTACAATCACTATTTACTATAGTCATGTATTTCAATATATATATATATGTAGATGCAGTTAATACAGACACATGGCAATCACATGATCATCTAGCTCAGTGTTTTTCAACCTGTGGGTCGCGACCCCCTGGGGGGTCGCGAAGCCTCTACAAGGGGGTCGCAGGGGGTCCAAAGTAAAATATTGAAAAAAACAATAAAGCTCAAAAATATTTTTATTATGAAAATATTAATTATATGACATTTTGAAGTTAATATGAAATTTAAATTATAAAATTTCTATTGATCAAAAATCTCATACACATTAATGTGAAGGTTGCGCCTGTTTTTCGTCAATCAATTTCTGCCATCGCGGATCTGTTTTTGTAACATTTAGAAGTCGTTTTCTAAATTTAATCGATTCCTCTGTTTGTTTTTTATTTGGGCCATTGACGAAAACGTCAACTCGCACAAGTAAGAGGTGGCAAATGGAATCAAGCACTTCAAAGCTTCTGTGGTCAATTCTGGGTATTCTAATTTTCTTTTTAACCAAAAGTTATCCAATTTAACAGACTTGAATTCCAAGTGCAACATTCCATCGGCAGATAATTCCAGCAGATTTTCTTTTAGGTTGGTCTAAACTTGCCTCATCTATAGCCTCACCCCGCAACGCTCATTGTGTCTCGCTCTTTAACTCAACCACATTCGTCGGCACGGCCGCGGCGCGGCCTTGCTCGCCTCAGTCTTGAGTCGGCATCGGCCCGGCCTGTACGTTGTACGAATGGACGATAGCTCTACCTACTATTCCTTGGAGACGTTTGGCGAATTAGTTTGACAGCAATTTCCCTGACATGTCCGAAAATTTAGCGGTCTGTCAGAGAAATTGGAAATTGTCAGGAATTTTCAAAAATATTAGAAAAAAATTTATTGAATTTTGTGGGCAACGGAATTCACAGGATTACGGATTTCCTGGCAGAATCAAATAGAATGCCAAAACATGATTATACAGGCGAAATTGCCCTGAAAAATTCACAACCTGAAATCCTCTAGCCACCCTCCTGTCATAATAAGGGGGTCGTGCCATGAAAAAGGTTGAAAAACGCTGATCGAGCTAATCCAAGCTATGCAATTGCACTTTATGTTTAAGGGGGTTTCTCACCATCCTCCCAATAGCTCCATACACATATCGAATATTAATAAAAAAACAAATAAATACCAGCAACAGGTAAAAACTTCGGCCAATTTATCCTATGTGTAGCCATTGTTCATAGGTTCAAGTACCGAATAGTAAACTCAGACATTTTAAATAAATAAATCCTGTACAATTAATCCAAAATATTCATTATGTGTATGGATAAGCTATTGGGAGGATGGTGAAAAACCCCCTAAGTATTATAAATACAAAACAATACAAGAACAACATGTCAACCTACCAGAGACCAAATGGGAAAAAAAAATCACCGACTCCAGATATTTTCATATCAGAGGGTTCGGCTCTGTGGAACTCCTACTTGAACCTATAAATCCTACTGATCCCTCAATATAAGTATTTAAAATATCTTTTGTAATCCTATATGTATTTAAAATTACTGATTTTTGCATTTTTATGTATAAATTCTTTGACAAATCTAATATGCCTAAATTAAATTAATATTGTACTAATAATTTATATTAATATTGTAATATAATTTATATTAATATTGTACTTTAGATACAATACTTTCGGAGGCGGGAATGGGTACCGCCGCCCCTGGAACCATTTATTGGATAGCCAATACCTCTGCCATTGGTCACCCCAAGTGGTTCGCTACGCTTAAGAAGACCCCCCAAACAGCATTCGCAAAGATGCCTTAGGCCCTTAGGAAAATTATTTTTCTCATGGCCTCTCGTGTGGAGCAAATGCAAAAAAATAGTGCCTCTCGAAAAAAAAATTTAAACTGAAAAATCAGAAAAGATTCGTTCGTATCTAGGAAATGAATTGAGGGCCTTATCCTTGCCGGGACTCTGCTCTAATCACTGTGCTAATAAAATGAAACCTACCTACACAGGAATACGATTATACATAATTTGAATCTATTTTTTTTAAATTATAGTTTTCCGAACCTATTTAACTTTCACCAACTTTTACCCTACCATAGGTACTTATATCATTATTTAAATAATTAATATTTGTGCTGTAAATGGTTGAGAAAGTTTTAATTCCGTATTAAAAACTAACACAAAGGAAAACCATCATACTTGTATTGCTTTATTAGAATCCCATCAATTTATTTTTGTAACATCCTACCAAAATAGCAATATTGTCCACGGTTAGGAATCACTTTACTTGCCACATTCTGTTTTCCCATTATATCGGCTACATCGTAAAATTATACGACCCCGGGCCACCCTCACCACCCTTGACCACCCTTGGTAACCCCTGACACCATCGTAGCGGGGACATCTTAATGACCACATTGAATACCCCTGAACGGCTAAGGTATCATGATTGTGATATACAATATCTATTTCGTGTGATTGTCGCAAACCTCTTACTTTCTTACCACGATATAATATGGGGAATATACTCGTAGTACTAGTACCAGAGAGTGGTCGTATGACGTACGTTCAACGTTCGTTAGTCTTTAATTTTATCAATTTCGCTAACACGCCAAATTACCGCCACCCCGGGAACCATTTACTGGATAACCAACACCTCGGCCACAGGTCACCTCGAATGGTTCTCTACGTTTGGTGACTTAGCAGATGTGCTCGGATTAACCTTAAATTCATTAAATACGCACTGGCGCGTAAGATTCAACTCCGCTCTTACGAACACTTCTCGCTTCATCCACGTTCATTTATAACATCTCACCTTACGCCATTCTAACTCTTGAAATAGCGAGGCTCGAGCTCATGACTTCTCGATCATGCCATTTTTCCATTAGGGAACGTACCCATACTACGTGACCAACTTTTTGCAATTTTTAACCCCCCCCCCCCCCCTCCCGGTGAACAAAAACCTAAGCAACCCGCCGCTCATTTGTACCAAGCGTGGTATTTTCAAGACCCCCCCCCCGAACGTGTCACGTAGTATGGGTACGTTCCCTTAGTTCCACACAGGAAGCTTTGAAAAAATCTTTAGGGCCTATGTCATATTTGAATATCCCGTGTGGAGAGTCTTTTTGGGAAAGGATGGAGAAAAAGTTCTGGGAAGGAAAAAGGTAAGGAGAGTGGGTAGGAATCTAAGGGGCAATCCAGGCGTTACGTACGTATGAATCTATCCCTCCCATTACTATACAAGGCCATGGGTTGAGAGAGTTCGGGTGGAGAGGTCTAGGTTAGGTCACCCTCAAACAGTCTCTACCGATCCGTTCTCGAAACCTCACCCCATGAACCCGAGCACTTCTGCAAAGTTACCGAACCGCAGCGAACCGCTTGGGGTGACTTATAGCGGGAGTGTTGGTTATCTAATAAATAGTTAGGTCCCGGGGCGGCGGTGACCATACCCGTCTCCCAATTGAAATGCCCTTTCTGACCGATGCGTTTCTTTTACATTCAGCATCGCGTCATATAATTTCTTGTACAGTTCATCTATTTCACTTAATCAAACCACATTATCACATTTCTCGTGACTGTATTTTATTTTCTTCACCTCTGCGTCAGATATCTCATTTCCTAAAAAACATAAAACCTTCGCTAACAATAGCGCACTAGTACTCATAGGTATTTACGTAATATAAAATGTTACATAATAACAATATATATACATTATTGTTTTGGCAGCCTATGTTGTTCAAGACAGTCGTAAAACCAAACACTTTCAATCAACACTCAGAAGAGTAAAAGTAAGGACTACTTTTATGTGTATATATTTCCTCCAAGCTAAATGTAATAAATAAAGTGGAAGCATTATTCTCATTGTCTTTGACGCACAAAAAGATCGTATCACGAATGCACTCACGTAGGTTCAGTTTATTAAGGGGAGTTACCAATACTGTACAAAAAATTGGTTTTATATTTTTAATCCTTATCTTTATCGTAACGACAAGTAAATACTTGTCACATTACGATAAAGATAACGATATCTACACATTATGCTAAATAAGCAAGGCCGTCCATGTTAGATGGTTTTAGGGGGCATACATTAATTACGTGAGCTCAAAAGGGGGGGGGGGGGGAGGGGTCCAGCAAAATCTCACGTTACTTGAAAAGAATTTACCAAGTGGCCCAAATTTATCTCACCAAGGGGGGAGTCTAGATTGGAAGAAAAACTGCTCACGTAATTAATGTATGCCCCCTTACTCTCATGTCTCAATGTGTGTACCGTGTCGCTCGATGCTTTTATCTTCGACATCGAGTTGGCTTGATGCGAAAAAGATTCAAGTTCCGTAATTCTTGTTGATATTTGTCAGAAAAACGGTCGAGCATATCTCAAGATGTAGACAAAGCATCGAACATGTTAGTTGCCCGTCTTGAGTCCAAAGCGCTTGTTGTCCTTGTCATTGTAAAACCAAAATGGATTTTCGGAGTTATCCTCGCGATTTTATTGAAAATTTTATTTTATTATTTGAAGATGAATAGTAATGGAATACGAAGTCAGCCGCTCAGGCTCATCGTGTGTGAATGCAACCACGAGCATAATCCAAGTCAACATGTTCGATCAAGCCAAACAGTCGAATATGAACTGGTGTGGGTACTTAACGTTACTTTCCAATTATTTGTTTTAAGCGTAAAATAAATGAGTTTCGATGCATTTTGTTAGTAAAGCTCAGCAAAGGAATGTTTGAAATAAACTGCAAGTTTACTGCAACAATTGACTGCAAGTTAACAGATAAAATAATGACATTCTTACTAACTAAATAATATAAGAAATCTCTTATTATATCTGATGCCACATAGTATACAAAAATAAAATTAATAATAATATGCGGTATGTTACTGTGTTATGTAACAGCATCGTTGTGTGTTGATACGTGTATGAGGTACGAATCAAGTACCATAAGTATTTGATATAAAATTACACTCAAGTACTTAATTCCATATGAAGACATATCAGAATTATGAATAAATTATGGATTTTGGCGCAGACGTTACAACAATGAGCTATATTATACTCTGTTGATGAAACCACACTAAAAAGCAAAATCATACAAAATCACATGTTTTTGTTTTGAAAATTTATTCGCTTAGAAGTAGGTATTATAGATGCTTCAATTAAATACTGCGTGTAGAACATACCATGGCCCTCAAAAATATCGGTCATTTTTTTATAAGTCTTTTAATAAGCCTAGAAAAAAATTAAGCATAAGGTCTATAAAAAACACTTTCAAGTCCAAACTCTCCTATTTATAAACCCCTTTTCGGATTTGGTTTTAATGCATAATATTGCAAATTCAGTTTCTTTTATAATAATAGCAAAAAAAAAATGATATTTATCGGAAACCGAAATAAAATAAAATATTCATTTTCGCGTTGTTATTTTACAAAACTTCTGATTTCGATTTTCTCCTGGACTATTGGATCGCCTGGTTTAAGGATCTAAACGTCACACAATTTATTAAACTGGGAAGACTTTGGTGGCTGGGTCACGTAGAGAGAATGACCGAGCATCAAGCAGCAAAGTCCCAGCTGAACTCAAGACCGATAGGGCGAAGGAGCCTGGGAAGACCAAGATTAAGATGGAGCGATAACGTCCTCAAAGACATATCTACCTTGCAGCTATAAACTGGAGAGAGCTGACCTGACACAAAACCGAGATGAGTGGAGGGAGACTCTTGTGAAGGCCAAGACTCACCAGGGATTGTAGAGCCAAGAGTGATTATGATGATGATGATGACATATCAGAATTATTTTTAAAGTTTAATTTAATTGCCGGCAACCCGAACTTTTATTTAGATAAATATGAAAAATTAAATACATTACCCGTCTCACTAGACGATGTCTGTTCTGAGACGGATAATTGTGGGGCAGAAATAGTAGGGGAAAGGTTTAATAAGGGGAGGAAGGCTAAGAGAAAATAATTTATGCTTAAGATAAGTTCAAGGCCAATTTTCGAGTATCGTCCATTTTCGGCACTAGGCACTCTTTTCAACCTCACAATTTTCAGCCTCAATAAGGAAATCCAGTGAAAAATTTTATGGCTTAAAAAAATATGTTCATATAGCTATAGACCAATAAACGCTGATTCTGAATATATAAGTTTTATTTAATAATATTAAGATTGAGATTTAGTTGTTGTGTTTATTGAAACATTATCTAGGCCTTAATAATGTTTCAATAATAAAGGTGTCTCTTATTAGTTTTTCTCTATTATTGAAAATATTCAAAAAGTATTGCACAAAAAAATAGTAATGCTGCTTCTAGGGAGAATACTTCGAACAACGAAATTCAAAATGACGACCACTTTTCAGGAGTGATGATGTCACACGATTCACCATACATCCGGTGGTTTTCGAGGGATCTTGAAAAATTAAAACTTTTTAAATTATTTTAACTATCAAATCTAACTCTAAAAATAAAAATGCAGTTATTTGAGTTAGAAGATCATTATACATTAAAAAAAAATTAAAAAATGGACTGCAGTTCTCTATTGAGGATCTTATATTCCAGCAGCCTCTGAAGCAGTATGGTCTCTTGAGCGGTGTCCAAATGAAAATCTAATGCACTAGTAATCACGTCAACTCGCATCAACAAACATGGCCTTGACGATAAAAAAGCATCCATTATTTGACATCGAACTACGCAATAAGTTTTCAACGACACCTCTTACCCAACAATTTGTTAAACAAAGGTTTCGGGTGATGCATAATACTCATAGCAAAAGAATTGATTGATTAGGAACTACTGTCACTCTCGAAGAACATGCGATAAATTAATATATTGCGTAAGTTTCAAGTACGTGATACGCATATTTCAGATTGAAAACGCATCGTAAACGTAATCAATATAAATTGCAGATTATTATATATATATTTCGTCATTCATCGCTTACCTATTATATATAATTTTTTTACATTAGCTCCACACAGGAAGACTTGAAAATAATTCACTCCGTATGTCATCTTTGAGGATGCTGTGTGGAGGGTCTTTATATGAGGAAAGGGGTGCGAGGGGTGATTAGGAATCTGGGGGTCAATGTGTCCAGGAGTGACGGACGTATGAATCCATCCCTCCCACTGCGATACAAGGCTATGGGTCGAGAGAATTCGTCTGAACAGGTGAAAAGGCCTCCCTCAACCAGCCCGACATGCAGGAGGTGGGCAAACCCTAAATGAACCCTAGCACCTATGCTAAACCACCAAAGGTATAAAAAGTAAACCTTATGACTTATGGCAGGGGTGTTGGTTAGCCATTAAATGATTCCCGGGGCAGCGTTACCTGTACTCGCTGTAGTGAATAGACATGTATAGTTGTGGATAATTCTGTCGTCTCGGGGAGTGCACGCGCGGGGTTGCGTGGGCTTGCTGCGAGCCGATAAGGGAACGTACCCATACTACGTGACCAACTTTTGCAATTTTTAACCCCCCCTCCCCCCCTGTTACCCGTTCTTTCTTGATATTAACCTGTGTCATAGTGCACATTACACTCGCCATATTTAATTATGATGCAAATACAAGTTAGAATGTATTTGCATCATAATTAAAATAATGCTTCTAATTATACATAATATCTTTTGTTGTCGGTGAAATTTTGTGTATATGTGTCTAATGAAATTTTGCGTACTGCGTGAACTTTTAATTTAGAAATTGAAACTTCTTATTGTAACTACTTGTCAATATCCGACAAGCGAGAAAGCAGAGTTATTTTCAAATTTAATTATAATTAAATTTAATAATGTTAGATACAAAGATATTGAAATATAAGTAGATGTGCCATATGCAGTTTTTACTATGTGGGACTGCGCTTCCGAGTGTCGCCGATATTGTTTACCAATTAACAAATAAACTAAATGAACGAATAATTAACGAATAAACCAAACGAACGTTAAACTAAATTAACGAATTCTTTCCGTATTCAAACAATATTGTTAACCAATACTACGCACATCTTTTAAAAATCAACGAAATGAACAAATTATTTTTGTATGCAGACTACTCTAATTAGGGCGTAGTCTGCCGACAGTTGCGCGCACATCATAGCATATCTCTTTGTATTTGAATATCTTTGTTTAGATACTATTAAGTCGCAATAATAAAATAAAAACTATAATAATTGCTGAACTAATAATAATAAAATTTGATTTAAATTAAAGTTTTGCAAAAACAATTGATAAAGTAGGTACCTAAATTATTATTTTTGTGAATATATGGGTAATTCTGAAAATTGTCTATTCGAAATGCTTAATTGTTTTGTTCACATTTTTGACAGATGTCGTTGTTTTTTTTTTACGAGTTTGCTAACGGAGTTCACTCGAAAGGTAAATTGCCGATCATAATTTTTAATGAATTTACACAAATAATTATTATGTACCTATCTTAATCATCGATATGTATATAGGTACTTATTATTACTACGTTTTTAATTTAAAAATATTCCAAAAGGTGAATAATAAACAATGTCTCGGACAACCATCAAGATTATAAGAAGCACGTTACGACATACACTCTTCGCAGACGTCAATGCGTACACTCCTTTCGACTGCTCCACGATGACGTATGTAGTGTAGATATTTAGCACTGCCTGGGATTACTACATCTCCTAATACCTTCCCAATATATTTAGGTAAACTATTGTCCTTTAAATAGTTTAGGCACACTATTGGCACCATTAACCTTTAGGCACACTATTGTCCTTACATTATCTTCTCACTGGAGGCCCCGAGGACAATAATTTCCCTCGGGGCTTATGTCATCTTTGAGGATGTTGTGTGAAGGTCTTTTTAGGGAAAGGAGGAAGAGGAAGTTCTGAGAAGGTTAAAGGTATGAGTGGTGGGTAAAAATCTCGGGGTAAATGTATCCAGGAGTGACGGGCGTATGATATACGGTGCTAGCCGGTGGATCGAGAAATTGCGGCTGGAGAGATCTAGGTTAGGTCTCCCTCAACCAGCCTCTCCCGATCCGTCCTGCCACGCAGTAGGTGGGCAAACGCATTCGCCGCGAAGACCTAGACGTTGAACTCCGACACCCCAACTAAATCACCAAACGTTGCGAACCATTTGGGGTGACTTATAACAGACTAAGAAAAAGTTGATACCGGTTACCGAACTACTTCATAATATTATGAATCGTGGAAATTCAAGGTTGAAAAAAATTATGACTTCATTAAGTGATAATGATTCTTACACCTTCGATACATTTCTCTATGACCCTGAAAATCTTTTGTTTCTTAATTGCGTTATAAAATAATGTTCATTATTATGTACCAATTATTAAAAAATATATTTGCATAACTAATCCGCATTATTATAAAGATTCCTGTCGAAATAATCATTTAAATAATAATTCTTTATACTTATCGCAAATTAGATGCTTAGATTAGACTGTAGGTGGTAGGTACTTACCTACACACAAACATGATAATAATGTGTGTTCTCACCTCTTCATTTTTTTACGTAGGTAGCTTCTTTTTTTTTAATTTTAATTAAATTAAATTTAATAATGTTATTATCAAGTTCTGCAAGTATTTTTGTTTTTATTTGCAGTAAATTCATTATTAAATAATTAAGAAAACCTTAATATTTAGTGCGGTGAAAACGGATCTCTCATATAATGGAGTGTCTACTGCCTCAATTAGTTTCTAAGCAAATTGGTTTAACCGGTAATAAATCAATTTCAAAAATTTTTGTTCGTTTAAATAAGTCGTCTCAAAGTGGTTTAACCACAGTTTGAAAATGGCCTTGTAAGCCAAAACAGCTGTAACAAAGATAAAAAAATAAAAAAAAATGCTTGCAGAACTTGATTATAACATTATTAAATTTAATTTAAATTATTTTTTTAAAATTAAATGGAGTTCTACGAATTAAACACAAAAATAGGTAGCTGCCAACTCTTCATTTTTTTATTGCCGGGATATCCGTAATAATAATAAATGATCTTGGAATATAATTTCTTAATAATATAAATAAAAACATCAGAAATGTCACCGGAGACCAAAATTTCATTTACATTTTTTACTCCAAACAATGTCAGGAATCACTGGTTAAAGTAAGTCAAGTAGGTCCCTGTATATTTCGTAGTTTATCGTTATCTATGCTAATATTATAAGGGGGAAAGAATTGATTGTTTGCTTTGAAGAGGCTCCGAAACTACTGAACCGATTTGAAAAATTCTTTCACTGTTGGGAAGCTACACTACCCCCGGGTGACATAGACTATAATTTAAAAAGCTAGCTAGAAAGGGTGTGCGGGAGGGGAATGGGGGCGCACGGGAATGGTGATTCAGGGAGAAACGATGTATTTGGATTGCAACGCATGCTGTGGACCAGCTAGTAATTAATATAGTGAAATTGACCTGCTGGCAAGCTACTTTGGCAGTCTAGCGGGCTTTAGCTTGTGATGAAGATTAAAATCAAACGATTCTTGGACGATAAACTGTAACGACATTTTCACAATTATTGCAACTATTAATAACTTAAAAATCATAAACGATAGCCAAGATACATAGGTACTTGGTTAGTTACAACTTGAAAAGTGCGGCGTTATATTCGTAGGTGCAAGTTGCAAATTCATTTTTCATTTGCAAGGATCAAAAACTTATTTTATTAGCATAACAAACATCCTTATTTTCTGGTTGATCGGTCTGTTCTATGTAGCTCTAGATCGATAATATCATGAATCATTTACCTAAATCAGAGACTATTCTTCATAACAGGCTATTATTTTGGTATAAATAGTTTAATACTTGCGGTTACAATTCTTTTCTGAGATACGTATTTCAGTAGTGATTATTATAAGAATTATTCATTACATTTCACATTTCAGTTCTGATACTTGCAGGTTAAAAGGTTAAAACAATTGGAATGGAATGCTAGACCAAATTGACGTACAACGTGTGAATATTATATGAAGCTTGCATGATTTTATGGAAAAGGAATGCGAGGGTTGTTGTACCCTAATCGCTCTTTTCCATAGGGGATGATATTTTTTTGCAATATTTTTACCCTCAAAACTAACAATGTAAAATAATATTAATCCTAATTTAAGTTTAACTGATTATAAAAACTGTTCAGGTTAAATAGATGTAAGATAAGTTTAGTGTAAACCATACAAGATAAGACACGTTTTAAGATTTTCACGGCCAAAAGTATTTTTATTATTTGTTTTTGATCTGCCAGTTCTGCCCTGATGATGGACACTGCAACGCTGTCCGAAACGTTGGCTAAAGAAGGAGGTAGCGCAACACGGCGTAACACCCCAAAAACAAGTAACGAACATATAAGATAAGTTTAGTGTAAAAATATCTGTCAAGAACGATCATCGTCCTGTGACTTCACTTTAAAATACGTCTTCACTCCAAATTACCTATCGGATTATTTTCCCCATTTTTTTTATACCGATCATTTTATGTTAGTAATGTACCAAATTTCATATAAGCTAGGAATTGGACAGAAAGATATTTTTTTATTCTATTAAATTAATTTTATCGACATCGACATCAAAATGATTTGAGATATTTTCACGGCCACGAGCGTGATTTATTCTCAAAAATGATTTATGATAATATCGACATCTAATTAAATAATTTCAATAAATATCACGTAGAACGAAGGAATTAAGAGAGGAGCGTAAATAGAATAGTATACGACGGGAATGTGAATGATAGAAGAAGTTGGATACGTCGGAGGAAGACGTGGCACGAACAAGTGAACCAAATGCTCAAGTCAATGTCAAGAGTCAGAATAACACTTTTTTTTTGTTATGTGGATACCGCACAAGAGTCCCAACTGCTCCCAACCGCCTAAATACAGTGAGATTATGGCATCCCCAATTGGGGTGTGTTGTGGAGCTGAAGGTAAGTGCATGGAGATCGGAAGGAGATGGGGAAGAGGAAGGTGTGGAAGTTTTTTTAAAGAAAAGATTGGATTGTATGAGAAAATGCATGCAAACGAAATTAGTAGTCCACAATAGAGTGTCGGTACCTACCCTGATGTATAATAATAATAATAATAATTGGATAATTTGTAGAGCGCCGTTTTTGTGAAAAATCACCTCAAGGGCGCTTTACAGTTTATTATGAATTCTTTAGATCTTTCTAATTTAATTATTTACAAATAGATACAGAAACATACTTAACTGGCAGGTCACTTCCGATAAACAACACTTTATTAGAAAATTTATGCTTGGGGAATATACGACTTTGCACGTGGAAGACATTATTTTGAAAACACTGAAGATTGCATGACTTTACCTTTGCTACCCTCATGACAGTTGGTTTTACATTCATAAGAAGATTAATGCCAAAGTTGTGTAAATATTAATTTTGAAAGACTTGAGAATTTATAACTCTTTAGAACTGGAGATTTTCATGAAATTACCTTCACAAAAGCTGAAAATAAGAATTTGTTACATTTTTACACAATTAATGAAGGCGAAGGTGAAATTTTTATATGGCATTGAGGCACGGAACTGGCAGAGTAAGGATAAAAGTATACTGAATGCAGTAGAAATGTGTTCCTTTGGGCGTATTTGTGGTAAAACCACATGTGATCATATAAGAAATATGGAGATCCGCAAATAATGCACGGCTGATGTACACGAAATGAGTAAGATTAAGAAAGGAATGTTCAGATGGTTTGAGCGTGTAGGGTGAATGAACGAAGAAAAGAGTGCAAGGAGAATATATGATGCATATTTGAATGATAGAAGAAGTTGGGGACGTGCGAGGAAGACATGGCACAATCAAGTAAATCAGATATTTGAGTCGGGCCATGTCAAGTGTCAGTATAATAGAAGAGTATATATGATTCGATATATGAATGTGAATGAGGCGAGGAATGTGTGCAAAGGCCGAGTTCTCTCTGTCTAACCCTGCGTGGAAACTGCGTGATGATTAGTTAGTTAATGATTGGGGATTGAAAAATTCGTAAGGATCTCCCCAAATTTCTTGTATTACCGAACCGGATAAACATAATTAATATTTTTCTTTTATTTAACTTATGTGATTAATAAAAATGTTAGAAATATCAGTAATTTTCTAAAAAAAGTCTCAAATTTAAAACCAAATCACTACATTAGTAAGGCTTTTGAAGCACCCCTAGTAAAGAATTTCCCCACTGTGAGTTTTATATTGTGGGAAATACGAAGTAGGTTAGCAATCGGTGTTTTCTATCGCATTCCTGGATGTACGGTGATGGGAATGGAAAAAATGTGATTTCTACGATGACTTAGAATTCATTTAATTTCAATCATTGAAAAAAAACGGTTAATTTTGCGCCAAGAGTTTCATATTATTTCACGTGACGGAAGATGAAACTAATTATGCAAACAAAATCTTATCCGCCAGATAACGAATTTAATAACAATTTAGTCATTAATTTAATTAATCTCACAAACAACAATATTTCATGGTCAATTACTTTGAGATATAAAAACTTGCATATAGCAAACACAAAGGAAAATCCTGCAACAAAAGACGACAAATATTTTTTTCACTAGAAGATTCTTTTCAAAATCTGCTTTATCTTACTCGTATCAAATACTAGTTTTACCTGGCACTTTTTAAAAATATAATTTGATTAAAAAAACTGAAACGCAATATTAATATTCATCATATTATTATGACGTCTTATCTCAGTTATTCGTAGTTACATTTCTGAACCTTCATAGATCATGAATCATGATGAAAATGACATAAAAAATTGCAGCGTTGACCTACGAAATTAACATCAACAAGAAATGGGCCAATTTAAAAACCCGAAGCTCACCGTTAAAGACTACTTACTGATCATAAAAAAGATGTTTGGTTTTTTCAAATTACGTACTTATTCAACTCCCTTTTGTATAGTTGTACGGTACCGATGTAAATAATGACGGTGGAAAGCTATGACCAGGCTGTTAGTAAATGTACGCCAGCAAAGTAGGTGCCAGCGAGCAGGTGACTCAACTGAAAGGAATGCTGAAAGCCTGAAAAACAGCACGCGAGCTTTCCTGAGAAGCTCACATTCCTTTGTTCCGTGAAAATTAATCGGAAGTTGATAGATAAATAAAAATACGATTAATTCATTTTCATCTATTTGACGGAATTGTAATTATTGTATTTTTTTCAATAATTGTGGTCATGAAAATAACACTATAGCAATCAATAATGCCGTGATAATATTGCTTTCGTTCACTGTTTTGTGATATTTCACTCAAGTCTACCTATATGATGTCAAAATCTCTAAACGGTTTTTCAAAAAACTAAATAAATTATATGAGATTAAATGAGATACGAATATAGTTTCTCAAGACAACACAGCTCAGTTATTAAGTTTTGCTCTAAAATTCGTAAAGTTTTTGGGAATTTTTAGGTATTTTCTGAGCTTTTGGAGCCGAAAGTACTACAAACAACTAAATATGCGATATTAATTCGATATTGCTCGTTTTAGTTAAGTTTTATTCTCGTTAAGCCAAATTTCCGTTTTTGATACAAAAGCAGGCGGGTGTCTCTTTCAAGCCAATACTAGACGCTACTAAAATATTCACTATTTTTTAACGACTTCGAAAAGGAGGAGGATCTCAATTCGACCTATTTTTTTATGTTTGTTACCTCAGAACTTTCGACTGGTTGAACCGATATCGATGATTCTTTTTTTATTTGAAAGCTGGTGCTTCCCGTAGATCAAAAGTATGTGCGCGACAAATGGACGAATAACCCAATATCACGCCAACCGATTTCAATGATTCTTCTTTTATTGGAAAGAATGTACTTCAAGGGTAGTTTCATGAGAGTTTGGTTAGGTTCTGATTATGGGATCCATGCCAAATTACCCCCAACTCTCCAATTCTTAAGAGCAAATTAACGATACTCGGCCGAATCTTAATCGAATTAGTTAGTGCACTTCAGATACACTAAAAATCCAAAAATAAACAAAAATTTTAACAAAACAAAAAAACTACTTCAAAAAATGCACTAAAACGTAAAAAAATAATTTCGTATTCCTTTACAACTTAATAATCAACTTACTTTTTCTACTCATCAATATGTAGGTACGATTGCCCGGCGTGTTCACTTGACAGCTCCCCTACCGACGCGGCCCGCTCTCGCCTCTCACCTCGTCAAATCGCGCTTGCGATACAAGCACATCTCACCTATAACTATGTATGTAGTTACAAACCTACCTTGGCTGACACCGACTCCAAAAATAACAATCGTACCTACATATTAATGAGTAGAAAAAGAAAGTTGATTATTAAGTTGTAGAGGAATACGAAATTAATTTTTTACTTTTTAGTGCATTTTTGGAAGTCGTTTTTTTGGTTTTGTTAAAATTTTTGTTTATTTATGTTTGGGCCTGATGTCAACTGTATATAATAACGGTGTTCGGAGTTAATGCGGTGTCAATATTGATACGGTTAAATTAGAAATTGAACCATGTAAATGAAAAAGCGGATGAGCATTAGTTTGCGAAATATAACAGATAGATTGCCTCAGATCTTTGTTTTAATGTTAGATCGCGAAATACTTTCAAGGGCACACCACGCTTCTTCATATGAGTCAACAACACAAATGCAGCAAATAACTTACCAACTTATACCCACCACAAAAAACTAACATTCTTTATAGATATTTTCCATGATTCCTTGCTAACCATTCAAAACTAATATTTTAGCATGATATAAATTATTTTAAAACTACTTTCACTTCACGCCAAGAAATTTAATAAATTAGTTTTTTATATTTGCAAGGAATCATGAAAAATGTCTAAGTGTAGTAATTTTTCGTAGTGGGTATAAGTTGTAATTGCGCGAGTAATTGGGGAGTTACTCGCTGCATTAGTGTTGTTAGCTTCTATAAGAAAAGAGAAGTGTGCCTGGTGCTCCTCATTGGGACATTTAAACCTATGACGGATGCAATTCAGGACTATGTATTTTATTATTCAGCAGGGTACATATATAGTAACAACAGATTGTATGTATACATATTGTACGGACGTGCGTAATATGTCTACTTTAACCAAGTATAATTTAGTATATCTCATCACTTATATCATATATATGTACGTCTATATGTATCTAGATATATCTTAATGAACCAAAAAAAATAATACGATCGCTAGCATAGAGGGCCTAAACTACGACAAACCAATAAAAGCCACGTAGTGTGGGAAAGATTATGCATTATCTTTGAATCATAAATATCCACGATAATTGCCGTAACATAGCGTGTAGGTAGGTCCAGCATCCCTCCGACTAGGAGCCCACAGATTCATCTCCCCAAGCCTAACCTGACCTGCGGCTAGACCCCGGGGGGTGGCCCTAATTGACCGCTCTAAACCCAAAAAAGTCACGAACTTATTAATTTACCCTAGGATTTAAATTAGGACTATTGTTGTGGTATATTTTAACTACGATTAGCTTAGCAGAGAATATCAAGCGCATGAGGCAATTTGAAACCACTAACATAAGCTTAACGTGAAAAAAACTATTATATATACTATTTAGAGTTATTTTTACTACGAATCGGTTTACCTTACAAATGCTAAAAAATATTTTCGGTATATTTTTAATTAGTTTATTCAAAATATAAGCGTAAACAACTAAAAATTGTATCTTTTTAATAGAAAAGCATGAACGCATAATAAGAAATCCCTTGATTAACCCTTTTCTTTCTTATAAAATTTTCACAAAATATATTTTAAAAAAAAAACATTTTTGCGCTTTCACCTCCAGGCCGCTGTACAATTTATTATGAATTCTTAGGTTATATCTAATTGTATTTTACGGATGCAGAAAACATACTAATCTGGTAAGTCACTTCCGATAAGCACACTTTTATTAAAAAGTTTATGCCTGGAAAAGATACGACGGATAAGATAAGCGGAGGACACCATATTTAAAACGCTGGACATCGCATGATTTTACCAAACCCATGCTCATTTTACCAATTTACCTACTCTCCATTACTGATATTACATTGATATTATATTTATAAGAAGACTGGTGGCAAAATGATTGTTATGGCTATTACCCATATTCGTGGCGATATAAGGCACAGTAAGACTACACACATATTTGGTTTGTGGCTTCTTCTTAAGCAGTCAAAGCAGTAATTCAGAATAAAGTGCATGACATCAATTTTGGCTGTAAAAAACTTAGGTCTTTCAATTAATGTTTAACTGTTACTTGATATGGCGCCTCCATTGAGGTCAGCGACCCATCCAGAAATCTGGATTTCTTTCAAAAGAAAAATGCATCTATTTTGGCTTCATCCGATCCGGTCCATCGATAATAATGGATAATGCGGTAACTTGTCCTCGTTCCCGAACACTGACTGCAGATCGCTTTCTGTATATAGTAACGTCGAATAAATTAAGAACACCTAGTCGATGTGAACTGTTGGTTGTTCGTTGGTGATCTGTAGTCATTCTTGATATTATCATCTATCTGACTCTAAATTTGGAAATCGCGCATTCATTCGCAAAAAATATTAAAACATACCTAAAATAAGATTCCGGCAGTCTAAACTGTTGTGTTGAGTTACATGAATTAGAACTTTAAAATAATTAAACACACCAAAGTAAAGATCTTCACAAAATAGTTATTTTTTAAAAATTTTATAATACTAGCGATATTATTATTCCTACTTTGAAAAAGACGATTAAAATAATTTTTTGTTCAGATGCTATATAACAGGTACCTACACATTATCGCTAATTTTATGTTTTTCAAATAAACAGATCCAACTTTTTTTTAAAACTAGCTGGTTCCCGGCGTGCGTTGCAATGCGACATTCAAGGAAATAAATTGTTTCTCGCTGCTTATCCTTTACCGTGCGTCCCCGTTCCCCTCCCGCATCCCTTACCCTCCCGCATTCCCCTTCCACCTTCCCCGCCCATCCTCTCCCCTCTCCCGCTCCCTTGTCCCGCAAACCCCCCCTCCCGTGTTCCATATATAATAAGTCCCAGTGAATTCGATTTTCAAACAGCTCGCGTGCCACCCATCACAATTTTTTTGATTAAAATTTTCATTTTTCATATTTTACAAATATTTATTTTTGTATATTATAAGAACAATCTAATTAGGTACCTATTTAAAATATCTATAATTTTATAAATCCATACACAATTCTTTTAATAAAAAAAAAAACGGCTTCCTGCTAAATTCAGTTTTATTAAAGTGCAAACTGTCAAACGTGCGAAGTTAAAAAAGTCTTTAAGTTTTCTGTAATTATTCAATTTTCTGAGCAATTTTCTTAATTTTTCTTTCCGTAAGAAGCTTCTACAAAGTATTAGAAACCTTTAAAAAAATATGAATGAAATAGGTAAAGTCGTTCTAAAGATATGGCGTGACCAAGGGAAACTGGGATTCATTCTTATGTATATATTTTTTAAAATATTAAATTCAAAGCAAAATCGAGTTCCATCTAGAGTTCATTCTTCTTCTTCTTTCGTATGGTGGGGGGTCAGAGGGGGACATCTAGGTCTGCGAGCCAGTCTAGGGCCTCAGGCGTTGCCCTGTGGACATCATAAATCCCGCCGGGGAATGAATGGAGCGGGCATTTTCGGGCATGTTCGGTGGTCTGCACCGCACCGCATTCACACGTCGCCGACTCTTTAAGGCCCCATCTATGCATCATGTGAGCACAACGGCTATGGGAGCACCTTATTCTATTGATGGCAGTCCAGAGTTTGCGAGGCAATGAGAACCCAGGCTGTCTCTCAGTGGGGTCTTGCACGAGATCGGCGTTTTTGACATTGGCTGATTGCCACTCAAGCTTCCACCTATCTTCTGGGGTGAGAGGTGTTCGAAGGAGTCTTACTCCTTCCGTCCAGAAGGGTTTTCGAGACTTTAAGCGGCATGCCGGGTGAGAAACGACATCATCGTGCAAGGGTATTTCGCTTTTTTGCAGCGCCTTCTTGTATTCCCTCAGTGTTGCAATCTCTCGCCTGATATTTGGCGGGGTTATATTTGCAAGTACGGGGAGCCAAGGAAGGGGAGTCGATTTTAAGGTTCCGCTGATGGTTCGCATTGTGGCATTAAGCTGAACGTCGACCATGGAAGTGTGGGCGCTTCTGGCTCATACTGGAGCACAGTATTCAGCTGCTGAGAAAACCAGGGCAATGGATGCCGTTCTGAGCGTGTTGGCGTCGCATCCCCAGCTAGTACCAGCCAGCTTATTGACTAAGTTTAGTCTTGTCCTGGTTTTTTTGCCCACTGTTTCCATGTGTTTCCGGTAATTCAGGCTCCTGTCCAAAGTTATTCCAAGATAGCGGGGATGGGGATCATGGTAAATATTTTTTCCATCAAACTGAACACAGAGTTTTGCGTTTGCCTGTGAATTACTGAGGTGGAATGGATGGAATAGAGTTCATTGAACCGAAGTTACGGTCATCACGGAGCCAGTGAAAAAGTTTCAAAAGTAAATAAAAATACTTTTATATGTGACCAGTCCAAAGCTACGGAGACTATCGCCCTACTATGGAGAATCTCAATAACTACAGTTATTTTTTTTTCTACTTAACAATAGATCACCGAAAACTTTTTATTTTCTGAAATTCATCGTGGGATGAACTGACGTGTTATTACCATGGGAAGGTAGTTTCCATAATAAAATATCGTTATTTAAACGCAATTAAAATATTACGAAGAGGGTTTCCCACCATTGCGTTCGGAGGTCGATTTACTGACCTCGAGGGAAGGAGTCGGGCGTAGCCTCCGGCCCTCCGCTGCCTGAGAACCCGGAGCGATGCTACCAAAACCTCCCGCAAATAAATATATCCGAAACACTTGGGGCCATGTTTTTAACTGAACTTTTCAGTAGCTGAACAAAAATTCTTCTTCTTGAGCCCTCTAGCGTGTGATTTTGAACATATAACTTTACCATCCGTCAAAAAGTCCGCAGTTCTGCAGTCCATTTCAGATCGTCAGCCTAGCTCATATGTCAGTGATTTCTGCTTCTATTTCCCGACTAAGGATGTCTCATCCGATGATTGACCAACGTTGACGTCACTTTTCGTCGATAATTAATACAGATTCAGAAAAAATGTTCTGCTTTTTCCCAAACATATGTCCAGCTAATTATATTATGCATTAGGTACGTATCACTCCGTGTGTCTCTTTTTTTACATTTTTATGTTTTTGAGAATGCTGTGGGGAGGGTCTTTTTAGGAGATGAAGGCAATGAAGTTCTGGGAAGGAAAAAGTAATAAGGGGTGGGTGGAAATTTGTGAATCAGCGTGTCCAGGAGTGACAGACGTAATCGATCCCTCCCACTTCTGTGTAAGGCGATGTTCCGAGAGAGTCCTGCTGGAGAGGTCAAAAAGTCTCTTTCAACCAGTCTCTCTCGTTCCCAGACGCGTCAGCCATCAAGATCTGGACAAACCTCACTCCATGAACCCAGGCACCCCTGTTAAGTCACCAAACATATCAAACCACTCGAGATGACTTATGGCAGAGGTGTTGGTTATACACTAAATGGTTACCGGGTCAGTGGTATCCATACTCGCCTTCCAATGTGTCTTGACTCTTTTTGTATTATTTGTAATTTGAGAGAGTTTTTACACATTTTGAATTTGTATTTCCATTGACTGAGTAATTGAGTAAACTGGGTTTTTTTGTAATGTTATGTACCTATTTGTACAATAACTGAATTTTTCTCACAAACACTTTAAAACCCAGTATAATTAAATAAATTGTAACGATAACAATACAATGTGAATTATTGCATTTATTCAAGTAGGTGAGTTAAAGTAAACTAGAGCATAAAAACCCAGCCACATTTGGAAAAGTCTTCAGGACACGTTTGCCCTCCGGGCCTCGATCCTTCCAAGGCCCGTCATTTGAGCCTCGTTTCTTTTCCTCGAACAAAGAATAAAGCTACCATAAACGACTCATTACTAATAACATGCCTGTCTCTATACTGGTAGGCAGTGAAGATAAAGAGTACCTACGTACATCCAGGTGAAAAAAAAACGGAAAGAAACCTTACGTCACGAAAAGGGTAGATAGGTACCAATCAATTTATATATGAACACTAATAGTTCACATTTTAAGGCTTCTGTGCAAGTAAAGAAGGTATTTATTTGTTCATTCGCAATTAGGTCGAACGGAAACATACAAAAATACCCTTATAAAAACATAAAACACAAAAATCCTATCAATGGGTGTTGCCATGGTTATCCACCGGTGAATAAAAAAATGATAGAATTTTTTCCCCCTATGAAGGCCATAATGTTTCACATTTTAGGGTGAGCGTACCTGGTTTTCATGATTTTTTGTACCTTGTTACCCACCTATTTGTTTGACACCCTCATTGCTAAAAAAGAGCTTTTGGTTTATTATGTATTTGCAATAAAACCAAAGTTACGGCGATTGGTTTTGGAGTTCTTATCATCCAAATTAAAACATAGAAAATAGTGATCTCTGATAATAAATTATGGAGAGGAGAACACCTTCATAGTATATGGGTTATAAATTCTACTCTTCTATTACAACAGATGGAAAAAATATTTATTACTAGCTGGTTCCCGGCATGCGTTGCTATGCCATTTAATAAAGACATTGTTTCTCCCTGCGTGTCCTTTCCCATTCGTCCCGTTCCCCTTTCGCCTCCCATTCCTCTCCCGCGTCCCCTTCCCCTCTCGCGTTCCCACTCCGATTTCTCCACCTTCCCTCTCCCCACTCTACTACCCCTCTCCCGAATTACCCTCCCTTCCCGGATTCCCCTCCCCCTCCCGCATTCCCCTCCCCCTCCCGCATTCCATACATTCAGTCCCGGTACATTCAGTTATACAAACAACTCGCGTGCCACCTACTGCATATTTTTTAATACAAATTTCGTAATGCCAGAGCTTACCAGTAGCTTTATACAAACCTTGTCCTGACAATAACGAACACAAATTAAAAAGAATTATCCAATTTGGTGCAGTCGTTCGGAAGTTATGCGCGTACATACATTTCGGCGATTCATTTTTATTTATATATATATATATATATATAGATATAGAAGATAGAAGATAGATAGATTTTCATTATGGAGTCCTAAATTATTGCTTAACCATTTAAATTATTTTTCAAGGTTACATATCATTAGTTGAAAGTTCATGTATAATAGTTGTTTTAACCCAAAAAATCCAAACATATTGTTTAAAAATCATGACGACTGGCTCACTGTTACAGATTTTTGGTTGCTTCAGTAGTTTATTTTTTTAAATATCAATGAAACGGGTTTTCAGACCATTTTTACATGGAGTGAGTGCTAACTAATCATCACGCCGGTTCCACGCAAACAACTCGGTCTTGGCACACACTCCTAGCCTCGTTCACATTCATTCATCGTCTCATACATGCTCTTCTATTATTCTGACTCTTGACATGGCCCGACTCAAGTATCTAATTCACTTGGTCGTGCCATGTCTTTCTCGGGCGTTCCCGACTTCTTCTACCATTCATATCTGTGACATATATTCTCCTTACGCTCCTTTCCTCTTTCATTCTCTCTACATGCCCATGAGTGAGTGCAACACGGAGAAAAGGTTTTTCAATTCTAAACAAGATATGGGAGGCGGGAATAGTTATCGCCGCCTCGAGAACCATTTATTGGATAACCAACACCTCTGCCTTAGGTCATCCCAAGTGGTTCGCTACGTTTGGTGATTTAGCAGGTATGCCCATGTTCATGGGGTGGGGTTTGTCTAGATCTTGGCGGTACTGGACACACTGAACCCCGGATTCCTACCCACCCCTCAATCCTTTTTTTTCCCAGAACTCTCCTCTCCTTCCTTTCCTTAAAAAACTCTCCACATAGCATCCCCAAAGATGACATAGGCAATGAGAGAAATTATTTTCCTCGGGGTATGCAGCTCATGTTAAAAAAAAAAACAAAAATGAAATTTAACATTTATTCGTATTATGATAGGTAGGTACTTACATTCTATGTATTCTGTGTAAGTATTATAATACGAATGAAAAAAAATTAATATATGAATTTGGATAATACCTGATACATTTTAGGAATTGCTCCCCGCAATTTTCACCAATTAGTAGAAAGCTGCTTATGTTTAATAACCGGGTAACTCCTTTACCAACCCTTTGAAAATCAAGTTTAAATCTTTGTTAATTCCATCCCTGGGGATGACAGTAATACCTAAATACCGATATTTTTAAATGTTTTTTTTTCGTTTAATTTAACCAATTTATCCAACCCTTTCAAAAATTCAACCACTTAATATTTCCCGCATGAATTACTACACCGCTGGTTGGGTAGGTACTTAAAATCTTTCAATAAACGTCAAGGTGGTTAAAATCGTTTAACTATTGTCATAATTTTATGCTTAGTTTACATTTATAAAGCAAAATAAAAATGCTTGTCTCACCTTTAGTCACAAACTTAGCACAGGTTTGACGGCCTCCGATGAAAGTCTCAACTAACCAACCGGAAATGTTATTGGTTTAATTTGTGTAATTTCACAATTTATTATTCTTCTTCTTCTTGTGCCCTGTCCGTTCAACGATCATTGGCTATCATGTTGGCTATGCGGACTTCGTTTACTGCGGCCCGGAACAGCTCCACGGTAGACTGGCCAAACCATTGTCTCAGGTTTTTCAGCCATGAGGTTCTCCTTCTTCCAGGGCTCCGGCAATCTTTCCCTGCATTATCAGATGCAAGATCTCTTACTTCTCCGGATGTCTTATCACATGTCCAAGATATTGAAGTTTTCGAATTTTTATAGTTTTGATAACTTCTTTTTTTTTATTCATCCGAACCATAACGTCTTCATTCGTAACCCTGTCCATCCAGTTTATTTTAAGAATTCTTCTGTAGATCCACATCTCGAATATCGCAAGTCACTTAATTAGTTCTTGAGTAAGCGTCCATGCTTCCATTCCATAAAATAATATCGAAAACACGTAGCATCTGACCATTCGCATTCGTAATCCGAGGTTGAGATCATGACTGCAAAACATATTTTTCATGCGGATAACAATTTATTCATTTAAAATAATTAATAGTATATTTGCAGCACGTTCCAGAGTGGAAGATACACTCAATATCTCCCTGGAGTAAGACCACCATTTAGAAAAGAAACGTTGCTTGAAATGCCTTAAGCCGTGTTCGGTGAACAGATCTGAATAGCCAGTTACTGCCCCACCTTGTTCCTCCCCATCTCTAGCCTCCCCCCTACCTTTAGCCTCACAATTTACCCCAAATGAGGATGCCATAGTTCACTGGCTCCAGGTGGTTGGGAGCAGTAAGACTCTTGTGCGGAATTCGCTTTAAAAAATGTTCAACTTCTTTTCACCTTCTCAAACCTAACTTACACTCCACATCATAAAAAGCATAATACAATCTTAATATGTAAAACAAAGTCGGGTTATTTACACCATTTATAACTCAAGAACGGCTGGACAGATTTTTAGGATCTTTGATGTGTTGGATTTGTCTCCGCCCCGAATAGCAGAATAGCTATTAAAACATCGGAAAAATTCACGAAAAAAAATTATGACGTAAATTCTTTTCCTCGTACATTTTGTATGGAACTAATCCTCATTTTTTGAAAGAGCTTTAGCTATATTGTAATAAGCATAATATTGAATAGTGGGTGAATTCCTAATATTCAACAACGTCAAAATATTAATGCGCCGATTGTTTTGCTTTTGTTCTTATACATATAATGCTGCCCCTCTTTCTTACATACTAAATGTCAACAGTTGAAAAAGATACAAACGGTGAACGTATGTCTGCACCCCTCCAAAGGAAAAATATGATAATTTTAATAAATCTCCTTCACACGTATAAAGAAAATGAAACGCAATTCCCGTAAGTTGAAAAGTAAGAAAATCACAAAAAATAGAAATCTGTACACAACACCATTTCTGATACTGACAAAAACAAAACATGGACAGTTGCGCATCGATAATGGCTTCATTGTGTAATTTTGAACCAAATAAATTACTGAATTTAATTCAGTTAATAAGTTAACACAACAGTTATTGATTCTGAAGCGGTGCGAAGTTCGCCAGGTCAGCGAGTAGATTATAAATCATGTATTTGGTACATAAAATGATTACCTGCTGTAAAACGGAAAGAAGTAAAATTGTTTCAAAAATTGATATTTTGAGACCTTTTCATTTCAGCTGTAAAATTATCAAAACCATTATAACTACAGCTATTAATTCTTAGCAAAGTGCTTTTCTCTTTTTTTTCAAGTTAAGTAAATGTGTACAACTTACTTAACATTACTTTACGGAAATTAGTGTGCGGATTAGGAATCTATAAAAAATGTGCCTACCAATAGCGTAACATTTTAAAATTTATAACAAATAAGTAAAAAAATTACAGCTCACTCTTTACCTTAAATATAATATAATACTAAATACCTACTGACTCAACTTTTTCGTTATTTGAGGAGATTGTACGTAACAGGCTCACTGATTTTCAACTGTACCTTAATTAAACTCTTAATACGTCATCCTATTTTGGATAATTGCCCCCGCGGAATAGAACGCAAATTGGCCTCAAAGGGGTTAAAATTATTTTCATACAAAATACCACGAACTAATTACATTATAACCGTGTCCCTATCGAAATTCATATGGAAAAGAGGGACAGCCGTCAACCCCTTCAATTAGCTGTATGCACAATCAAACTTAATGTTAATAATTTTAATCGCTTCCAAACTGGAAAGATTCAAGGATTTGTATGGTAAATGCCAAACGAAATTGAATGAACTGTAATTAAAGCAATTTACATGTAAATATTACTACAGAAGTGTTTTCCTGAAGATGAATTAAATCCTGTGAGAGTATTGTGTACGTTATTCAAGCATATTTCTCACTCTCGTGTATAGTGACAGAAAATGTGTACCTAGTTACCACTGACAATTCGTAGAACTGTGATCTATGCCGATTTGAAAGAAAACGGCTATCGCTAATTTACAAATGACCTTTCGACTGCTTGGCCTTAGACGCAAATCTTGGAGGTGGGAATTAACCTACATCCAGACATCCGATCGAGCTGAAAGGCAGATTGACTCTTTGATCGTGCACGCATGCACCTGTATTTCCCCAAAATTTGATGAAATGAAGGCGCAACGAAAGTCGAATCTGTTTCACTCATTGACGTATGATATCTAGACGTGCCCTGTGAGATACACAATGACGCCAGAAACCAAATAAAATTGGCTCAAGGCCCATTTATGGAAAAGTGCGTGGTACGTTGTTATGATACGCCAAATAACGGCAGAATTCGAGTCGGTAAGGACGCCGCGACAGTTTCATCAACACCCCACTCCCCCTTGTTTCCTGTTACCCACGTCCTCTCCCCTCTGCATTCACGCGCGCCCCGCGCCAGTCTAGAATTGCAAGCGGCCTCGGATACACGCGTCTCGCTCCATGACCCGAGCGCGGAGCTCGCGGTTAATTCCTGTTGACCAATTTGAAAACGCAATAACATCTGCGATGTTAATCAAAGTACGTGCGGGTTTATTTAGCGCTGGTAAACTGCCATGCCTGTGGACTTCGGCCCTGCCCTAGACTCGTGAAGTGCCCCTGCTGCACCCGGAAGGCGTAGACCCCGGAACATCATGTAAGCTGCTCCATTATTCCCCTTCTGTTTGTGTCCTGTTTTAACGATAGAATGTAGACCCTCGCGAAACGACCATCGCTCAGAGAGTTTTCGTTACGAGAGACCACTAGGTATTACCACGATAGCTAGGTTTGTGTAATTTGCATTTCTTGTATTGAATTGTACTGTAATAATTATGCACTGTGTTTAGAACTTACAATACATGAATCTATTTAACTCAATCCTGTTGTTATTCTGCTTCGGCAGGAGCATTTCCTAGAGTGTATTCCCCGAACGACCGTGAGAAAGTATTCCGAAAGCATTCGTGCGACCGACCCCCTGAAATAGAGGGTACCATTATCTCCGCTGTGAGCTGGCCGGAGACATTTTGTGGCGTCTCTCCACGCTGCATAACCACGGTGTGCTTAACAACTGGCACCCATCATAACAACTGACGCCATAAGCGTGGGGCCTCAGAATATTTTTTTTCTCTCTTTCACGGTCGCTTCGCGGAGTGCAACTCGTCGAAATTCTCCCTGTACAGGAATTGTTTTGTGAACATTAATTATACCTTGTTATTCTACACCCAGTGTACAAGAATTTCTGTGAAAAAACCACAGAAACATATGTGTAAAATCACACCGCATTTGAAAACACGGCCATCTTGAGGAAGCCACTAGAAGGTCGCCAACATTTAAACCGCGAATCTGACTGCGCATGCGTCATAAAACAACGAGCAGGCAGCAACAAGCTTCCCGCCAAAAACCCAACGGCAAAATGTTCACGCGGTAAATACCTACTCTCCGGATTGCGCGCGCAAATGCTTTGTCTCGCGCCAAATTCCAACAAAAATCTGTCGGAACGAAATAACCAACCGTTGCTATGCAGTGTTTATAACCAAATAGCCCTTTATGAATAGACCGAATAGCAACGGGAATTATTATAAATTTGATTCGGGAATCCTAGTTATTTTGCGAATTCCTCAAACAAAATTTCGGACTTACGTTTTGTATTATTTCTGCACAATATACCGATTGACCCACTTACGTCTGTTAAATTAGCAGAACTTATATTACACTAAATGGACAAAATAATGACTTTCTTTCCCCATTCTACATTATAGGTACCGTTTTTTTTCAGCATAAGTGTAAAGTGAATTGTGTTTTTTCCTTACTTAATGAAAAGTGAAATAATAATAAAACAAATGTTTGATTCCATAAATAAATAAAATAATTTTAATGTGATTGTCGCAACGAATCCCATACTCAGTTATTTTCATACGGAAGTTGTTCTTATTTTGACAGAAGGTTGCTTTTTGCGAATTTTAGTGCCTTTCTCAGTGCAAAGTGAAGTGAAAAATAAAAAAAGCCGTTTTCTAAAGGTCAGTCCTGGCAAAATTTTTTTTGAAAATAAATAAATACTTGTGAATTTCACCAGATTTCCAAAAGTGCTTTGTGATAAATAAAAAAGTGTTTCCCCTAAGGTCAGTCCACGCCAATTTTTTTTCCACCTTGAACATGAATTCTGGTGTCATTTATACCAAATTGCAGTATGAAATACAGTCTTCTATAACTATTTTAGAAGTGTCAACCAGTGGTTACCAAGTGAAAAGTGCCTCTCAAAATTAATTTTGCGTCGACTAAAGGAAACCCTAGGCAAATTTTTTTTTGAATGGACACAATACTTATAAATTTTCGCCTAGTTTTCGAAAAGTGTTTTGTGAAAAGTAAAAAACCTTTCCCCCCAGGGCAATCCCTGGCCATTTTTTTTTCCAGAACTCAGGACTTAGAAAATTTTCTTTTCTTGCCTTTGAACTCCACAATGCAAAACAATCAAGCAATGGCATCATCCAATTTGGGTATCATTCCCAACGTGCACAACTTATCCAAAACTCACTTACAAGCTGCTCTTAAAGATAGAGGACTCTCGCCATCAAGCAAATCTAAATCTACATTAAAGGCTTATGCACTTCTATTTAACAAAAAGTACATTAAGAGAATAAACCTCGCCCCCTCAAGCGAAAATAATTCACGCTCGGCTACGCAAGTTTTGGATAATCCTGTTCCTAATAAAGAACCTATGCTGCAAGTAATGATAAAACAGGACATCGCACCCACCTTGACACAAGATAAAACTTACGATTTATCCTCTTGGAAAGTCAAATATAATGGCGTCTCCGATGTACTGGATTTCATCGACCGTATCGAAGAAACGGCTACAATCAAAAATACCCCATTCGAGATTCTACGAAAAAACTTCATAGAACTCATCTCCCCAGAATTGATACCCTGGCACCGCATCCAAAAAACTAAATGCAAAGATTGGAATAAACTCAGATCTGCCCTAATCTCGAGCTTCGGAAAAACAGAAGCCCAGCACAGGATCAAATTATCTTTACTATCTATTAAACAGCTGGTAAATGAACCTGTAGCAACATTCATAGAAAGGGCGGAATCCATTAACATCAAGCTTTCACATCCCGTTTCGGAAGCTGAACTATTACCAGCCATAACTGATGGCCTTTTAAGCAAATACGAGAACATCATCACCTCGCAGAAAATTGCATCCCTGGCCCAGTTAAACGAGGTCTGTCTCCTTCTGGAATCATACCAGGATAGGAAGAACATAAAGAATGTGTCTAATAATGTAGTTGTGCCAAGCCGTTCGTCTGGTTTAAAACCAGAATTCGACAACAAAAAAGTGTGCTCTTTTTGCAAAAAAGTAGGCCATCTGGCCACTACTTGTTTCAAGCAAGCGAAGTTTCTGGAATCCAAGGAACCCCGAACTTTCAAGAGGCATCACTCTAGAGACCGCTCTCCTCCTCGCGACGAACTGCGCAATATTTTCAAGAAATCAAGGCATAACATGGAAAGATTACAAAACCCAAGCGATGTCAGACCTCAGGTGGATTTCTCCAAGCCCCCACCAAATTTCTACATGAAGAGGCCAAAAAACTAAATAATAACCTCTCAGGCACCCATTCTGAACCAAGGTCTAAAGAATGGACTGATTGGTTAGCACACATTAAGTATTTTAACCAGACCTTAAATGTTTCTTCGGTTTGTTGCAAACAAGCTAAAGATGGGAGACCCTATGCTTCTTTCTCTGTTAACAATGTGACCTTTTCCGGATTACTCGATAGTGGGGCATCTGTCAGCTGTCTTGGCAACAATGCTCACCTGCCTTTTGTTAACAGTGATTTTAGAATTTCGCCCCAATCGACACACCTGACGACTGCAGATAATGTTTCTCAGCCGGTCATCGGTGCCCTTGCCCTGCCAATTAATTGTAACAATAAAATAGTCACAATCAATTTTCTAATAGTGCCCTCTATATCCCAGAATTTCATCCTTGGCGTTGACTTCTGGAAAGCATTCAATGTTGCTCCCCAAGTATTTAATACCCTTGGCGAAACCTCCACTGCCGCTCAAATTAGTGAGATCCGCACAATAATACCTCACGAAAATTTAAGCACGGACCAGGCTCTCCAACTAAAGGAAATGGTCAATAAATTCGAATCAATATCTTTCGAAAAATGTGGATTAGGTTTGACAAATTTGGTTGAACACCATATCAAAACCAATGGCCCACCCATAAAACAACGTTATTACAACTTAGCCCCCCAAAAACTTAAACTTTTAGAAAACGAACTTGACGAAATGTTAAAAATGGGTGTGGTGGTTCCCAGCAGAAGTGCATGGACCAACCCAACTCTTTTGGTTTCTAAGAAAGACGGCTCTGCACGTTTCTGTCTCGACAGTAGACGTTTAAACTCTTGCACGGAAGCTGATGCGTATCCCTTACCTCACGTTCACGCAACCTTAGACAAGCTGCGTAACGCCAAGTTCATCTCTTCTGTCGATCTCAGCAAAGCGTTTTGGCAAATACCCTTGGACGCGGAATCGTGCGAAAAAACTGCTTTCGTTGTACCCGGTAGGGGAATGTTCCATTTTAAAAGACTACCTTTTGGTCTAAAAAACAGCCCCGCCGAGTTACAAAGACTGATGGACAAACTGTTCGGTCCCGAAGTCGATAACAGCCTGTTTTGTTACCTTGACGACCTCATCATCGTCAGCGACACCTTTGAAAAACACCTATTAATGCTGGAATAAGTTTTCCAACAACTCAAGCTCGCTGGTTTAACCATCAACTTGAAGAAGTCTGAATTCTGTAAGTCCCGTCTACGTTATTTGGGATTCATTGTCGACGAAAAAGGTCTAAGAACAGACCCCGCTAAGGTGGAAGCCATGGCAAATTTTCCCCGACCCAAAAACGCGAAGGAAGTCAAAGGTTTCCTTGGACTTGCAGGTTACTACAGGAGATTCATCAAAGACTTTTCCACTATTGCAGCCCCCTTAAATAAAATTACCGGTACCCGTAAAGGTGTCAGCAATTTCCGATGGTCTGTCGAAACTGAAGAAGCGTTCACAACTTTAAAAAATGCCCTTCAAAAGCTCCCGTCCTGAATTGCCCAGATTTTGCACTCCCCTTTACCCTCCACACGGATGCCTCCAATGTAGGAATCGGCGGAGTCCTTACTCAAGAATTCCCAGATGGCGAACACCCTGTAGCGTATTTTTCCCGTACACTAAACAAACACGAGAAAAACTACGGAATCACCGAAAAAGAGTTATTGGCTGTATTGGATTCTGTTCACCATTTCCGCGGTTACATAGACGGTAGCAAATTTACTGTAGTCACAGACCACAGTAGTTTGAAATGGTTGATCTCTTTAAGTAATCCCTCCGATAGGCTCGCTCGCTGGTCCTCCCGTTTGTCTCAATACAATTTTGATGTTGTTCACCGTAAAGGCGCGGACAATATTGTTCCCGACGCCCTTTCAAGAATTGAACTAGCTTCATTAAATGTTGACACAATTGCCCCCCCTCCATCTACAAAAGATGAATGGTACTTGAAAATCTTCGAAGGTTGCAAAAATAACCAACAAAAGTTTCCTAATTTTATCATAAAAGAAGGACAACTATTCCGTAATTGCAAGGCACCACTATCCATCCTCGAAGATTACTCGTGGAAACTTGTCGTTCCCCTCGAAGGTAGAGAACAAATAATCATTGACAATCATAGTGCTCCCGACTCCATTCACCCAGGAAATTTCAAGACGTATAAAAAAATCGCCTTGAAGTATTACTGGCCTGGTCTCTTTAAGCAAATTCGCAATTACATCTCTAAATGTGAAACTTGTAAAGCTTATAAACATAGCACGGCAGCTCCTGCCGGCCTAATGGGTAAGCCCAAACGTGCCGACAGACCCCTACAATCATTGTCAATGGACCTCGTCGGACCTTTTCCTCGAAGTTATGCCGGACACATGCACATACTTAGTGTAGTGGATGTTTTCACTAAATTCTGTTGGATCTTCCCTTTAAAAAGAGCCAACGCATCCGCCATCATCAAACTCCTGGAAAAACACATTTTTATACCCTACGGAACACCCAGAACCATAATAGTTGATAACGGAAAACAATTTATTGCCCAAGAATTCAAAGATTTTCTTGCCAAATACGGAATCAAGGACATTTACTATAATACCTTGTATACTCCACAGAATAACACTGTCGAACGTTACAACCAGACAATCAACACAGCTCTAGCTATCCTAGTTGATAAAGATCAACGTACTTGGTGTAAAAACCTAGATAAAATTCAGGCTGCTATGAACAACACGGTTAACCTGGCCACTGGTTACACACCTTTCTTCTTAAAACACGGTATGGAACAAGTTGTTCACGGTTCTCTACATAGGGACACTAACTTTCCTACGTCAATTGCCGCCACAAGCAACCCTACCGCGGACTATGCCCATCGCCTGGAAGAATTGTCGGCCATATACAGTGAAGTCACTGATGCTTTACTCCTGGCTCATCAAAAGAGCGCGGACAGATACAACCTACGTAGGAAACATGTCACCTTCAATACTGGAGACATAGTTTGGAGAAAGAACAACACACTTTCCCAAGGAGCCATGTATTTCTCTGCCAAGCTGGCACCACGTTTCGTGAAGGCCAAAGTTCTAAGAAAAATATCAGATCTAGTGTACTCCTTGTCCGACTCCTCTGGGAAGCACATTGGTAATTACCATATTAAGGATATTGCAAAGACTGGAAGTGAGGAGTCAAGTAAAACTGCCCCCACTATCTCAGCAAACTCAAAATGATCCAGTGTGTATCACCACAACCCTTTGGTAAGCACATCAAGTCTTACAATCACTGGCGTGTAAAGTGTCAATTACATGTCCACTCTTTCGTTGATGAAACAAATATTGTTAAAAAAATCATTTTTGTAAATTTATGTATACTCTACGGCGTAGTTTGCCCCGTTCATGTTGACGGATTAGCAACCACCGTAATTTTTGTTCCATACGTTTTTTTGTTTTTTTCTTTTTCTCACCTGTTCCAAAATTGATCACTTTAGAGCAGAGACACCCTCGAGTCACAGTGTTTGGGAAGTCATGAACCCAAATCATTGCCTCTCAACCCCTCACACTACGCAACGTTCATGCCATGGCACGCTTTGCTATGTAATGCAATATTGTAATTTTCACCATTTTTGTTTGTTGTTTTTTTTTTTCATCATATCGGAAGGAATCTCTTCAAAAAATTTTTCTTTTATGTTCTGTAAGTACTGGAGCGTCGTTCTAAAGTCGGATTTGGTAAACTCCAAAGCGTTAAATCACGACCCAGGACAAGTAAACCATCTTAACAAGCTCCATATTTTACTCATCATGGTAAAAAATAAGTGGTTACTCACATAATCACATTCCTTGTGTACAGTAGTTTTCAATTTTTCTCAAATGTTAAAAAATTGATGGCGTCCTACCCGAGCTCTTTGCTAACAAATTGGATTTTGACACGTCCATTTTGAAATCATATGTATATAAATAAAGGAAAAGCCTTTAAATTGGTCTTTCCACCCTTATACAAATCTTCTTGGGCCCGCTTCAACTAAAGTACGTAAAACCAAATACTCGGTCTTTTGTTGTTATAAGAAGTCCTCGATTTGTCCCTCTTCTCAACATGTATGTCTTGTATTACATGCCTCAGCCCTGACGGAAAAGGTTAATAAAACCTAACGACAGCCCTGTTTTCCATACATAAATAACCGCAGTTTAACGTGAATCATCAATGTTTTGTTTGACAATCGTTTTGTAAACTTAGGCATTCAACTCTTGTTTGCAACCTAAATTGCACATAACCCGGTATGATGTAACTGCACAAAGGGTATGTAAAACCACAATTGGTCCCTTTTGTTTGTCCCCACTGAAGTTGCTACAATAGACAGTATGTAAAACCATATAGGTCTGTCTTTGTTTGTCACATGGTGTAAACAGAAATGTACTCTGTCATCACCCCGCCTTTGTAACATACGAAGTGACATTAAATTGTTTACCTCCTTGTTATTCTATCGTACGCTCCTGGGCTACGGAGTTAGTTAATCTAACAAACCTTCATATACTGCGTTAAAACAAGCATTGTTAACGTTTATTGTGTTGTATTTAAACGCAACCCTGTTACATTATAGGAGGGATCCTTAAAATACCTGCCACTATACGAGAAGTTCGTCATAATCACTTTTGCTCATAGCTAAATGTTATTGAGTTGGCCGTGTGACACATTTGTCATGAGTACCGTTTTGTACATCCTATTTTGGTCGTGTGACACATTCGTCATGAGTACCGTTTTGTACGTTCTATTTTGGTCGTGTGACATATTTGCCATGAGTACCACCCTTTTGTATAACCTGTTCTGGTCGTGCGTCATTTATTTGCCGTGAGCACCGCTTTATGTATAATTGTGTATAAACTCTGTACACTACACGTGGAGACGTTAAAACACTTACCGTGATTCGTGTGAACGACATAATATCGGCTTTGCCATCTTCTTCAAGATGCATTGTATAAACTCTTTGACTTCTGTCTATAATTGAGTTATATCTTGTATGTACTTACATATTTTGTACACGAGACGTGAAGACGTTACAATACTCACCATGAATCGTGCGAACGAAACAATATCAACCCTTTTTGTGCGCACTACACAAAGTAGTCCACAACCTTTTTACAAATTGTTCAACGACAATGCCCGTGGACTTCCTGTTTTTTTACTTCTTTGCTAAAGGAAAGAAGCCCAGGAATATCTACTATCCCAAAAGGACTAGTTTTCAGCTTCACTGTCAATTATGGGGCATAGTGCTGTGGGAGTTAATCGATTGAGCACAAAACCACCTAACTCGTTGTCTGGAGAACGAATAAGAAAACCCCCAGGTTTGTGAAATTGGAGCAAGGGTCTGTCTTTTCTCACAATCATGTAGAAGTTTAAAATGACCCCTAATCTTTTGCCCAATACACGCGAAAGATTAGCCTCTTTGTTATAATGTGTATTCAAATTTCTCCTCACCCTTTTTGATAATTGTAAAGAGTCAGGAAATCTGCTAGTTGATTATGTTTCATTTTCACATAGAGTTTGAATTGGAAATTAGTCCAGTCTCTAGCAATTTCGTAACTCGCCTCCCTTCTCCCCTCCCCCCCCCCCATTCCCCCATGTTCTCAGACTATGTTATGAAGTGAAAAATCTGTCGTTGACCATATTTCGCCCTCACTTGGAGTTCGAATAGGTAACTGTCCGGTTATCTACAGGTTTTCCCCCTCAATCTCTGCATATGTCTCACCTTTTTTCTCTTTCTCAATCCTACGAAACACATTCATGAATGTTGGATATGTACGATATGCACTTGGCGTAACGTCTGTCTCCTTTTTGACAACCTTTATTCATGAATCGGTTTCCCTTTGCCGTGACTAGTTCACGATTCTTTGTCTTGTTCTTTGAAATTCTACGAAAATGTTACCATCTTATGTTAACATAGGCCATAGAGGGCCGGTTGTTTTTTAACCAAGACATATTGTCACTCGGCAAGCGCCAAGTCATCCTGGAAAAGGAAAATGTTCATGTAATCACAATTTAGTTAGGAATCTCTCTTCGTCACTCTCTGAGTCGGTGGTCAAAATTTCGTTTATTTCATTTTCTGGACACATTTTGTTTCTCTCCAAACCTTTTCTTCATTGGTCCCTAGGCAGGTAAACTTCAAGAATTTTGCTCTAATAATAATTTCTCCCGGATATAAAAAGAAGCCCAGGCGGATGTCATCACCAACAGCCAAGCTGAACTTCACTTCCTGACAGCACGCGCTGTGGTTACAAGGTCCCTCCCGCTGCCATTTTCTACGTATTTGTTCCTGAGAGCACAGACCATACCGCTCATATGTATGTTGTCTTGTCGTGCCACAGCAAGCTGAGTTGTCCCACCATACATTATGACACTCTAAACTACCTTTTGGGCACGCTAGCTCCTAGGTTTGTTCTTACTCTTGCTATCAATGCCAACCTTGCCGTCTCTTGCTCTGTCATGCAGTGACGCATATATCGTCATGTGTAAACCATCATTACCTTGACCCACCAGTATTCGCTGAATGCGTACCAATACAAGTTATCTTGAGCTACATTATGCTTCAATAACCATTATATACGATCCGTGTTTACCATAATAACATTTAGGATTCGTACTGGCATGTCTGCAGATACTGGATTCTTCTCGTCAATGGCCTCTGTAACCATAGTCGCGGCGCAGCAACCACAGTCTCCACTTCGTGAACTTCAACGTCTTCGACAAAACCAGGTGTTTTCTAAGGCCTAAGTGTACTCTTGAGTGTTATCTCAAATGGGTCTGATTGCAGTGATAATGTAATCCTTAGAATCTGTGAAACCACGTCCTTTTCTTCGAAATTCTCCGAAACCAAACAAATCCACGCTTCGCAAACTTAGCTCCCAGACCAATGAAACCTTAGAATCACATTTTTTTCTCGCCTCTTGTACATGTGTATTGTCTTTTTTTCAATTGCATAACCATGTGTATTGTCTTTTTTCAATTGCATAACCATGTGTATTGTCATTTTCAATTGCTTAACCTTGTATGTTGTTTTACACCATGTACTTTCCCCAAAGTTGTCTTTTCCAAACATTCTATGTACCCCCACCCATTCCCTACAAACATTGTGACCTAAACTGTAGCATAAACTGTATGTTCTAGCTAGGCAACCTCTCAAGCAACGAATCTCTCAAAACCCCGATGGAAGCATAAGAGGATTTTTTTTCCTACAGCTCCATTGCCACGTCGCTTTTTTTCCAAGCGCGGGGGGAAGTGTTATGATACGCCAAATAACGGCAGAATTCGAGTCGGTAAGGACGCCGCGACAGTTTCATCAACACCCCACTCCCCCTTGTTTCCTGTTACCCACGTCCTCTCCCCTCTGCATTCACGCGCGCCCCGCGCCAGTCTAGAATTGCAAGCGGCCTCGGATACACGCGTCTCGCTCCATGACCCGAGCGCGGAGCTCGCGGTTAATTCCTGTTGACCAATTTGAAAACGCAATAACATCTGCGATGTTAATCAAAGTACGTGCGGGTTTATTTAGCGCTGGTAAACTGCCATGCCTGTGGACTTCGGCCCTGCCCTAGACTCGTGAAGTGCCCCTGCTGCACCCGGAAGGCGTAGACCCCGGAACATCATGTAAGCTGCTCCATTATTCCCCTTCTGTTTGTGTCCTGTTTTAACGATAGAATGTAGACCCTCGCGAAACGACCATCGCTCAGAGAGTTTTCGTTACGAGAGACCACTAGGTATTACCACGATAGCTAGGTTTGTGTAATTTGCATTTCTTGTATTGAATTGTACTGTAATAATTATGCACTGTGTTTAGAACTTACAATACATGAATCTATTTAACTCAATCCTGTTGTTATTCTGCTTCGGCAGGAGCATTTCCTAGAGTGTATTCCCCGAACGACCGTGAGAAAGTATTCCGAAAGCATTCGTGCGACCGACCCCCTGAAATAGAGGGTACCATTATCTCCGCTGTGAGCTGGCCGGAGACATTTTGTGGCGTCTCTCCACGCTGCATAACCACGGTGTGCTTAACAACTGGCACCCATCATAACAACGTAAAAATACTTGGTCGAAGGTTTCACTACATAATAAAACATATCGTAGTTAAAAAACTTTGTTTTTACAGGTTGTTTTTGAAGTGAAACTTCTATAGCCACGCTATGATTTGGATTTCGGATGAAACGGAAATGACGATTACTGCACCTGCGACGCAACAACTGCGCTCATAGACCGCTTTGATTATGATTTGATGATACGCGCTTCGAAAGTCTCCAATCTAGAAGTAATGGGACCCTAATGGGGGTATGACACGACATCTTTTTTCAGCCTGATTCCCGTACCGAGACCAGGGACCAAATTTTTCGCAATACACGATCTCTATTTTCATCAATATTACAGTTGGCATCACTGCAAACAACACACATTATCAGCTGTCACCTGTCACCTGTCACGAGGATTTTATATCGCGAACCAAATTGGTTTATTTATGTTGTCAGTTGTTGTTCGTTTGCATTTGAACCCTCATAATGATGCATGGATGAATGCATGCTGAATTGAGGCAATAGACTTGAGACGCGTCAGTTCTCAGACAATGAAAAATTCGTACAGTGCTCAAATATATATATATATATATATATATATATATATATATTCTATATAAATCAGCTGTATTCGATGACAAAAACGTAAAGAAGCCAGCTTGTATTGTAATATTATTGAACTGAATGTATATCTGAACTATTTTTGAAATAAAACCGTACACCCAACTCATTAATTTCCAATACAGAAACTATCGAAATATTCATCATCATCATTCTTGACTCTACAACCCGTGGTGGGTCTTGGCATCCTCAAGAGTCTTCCTCCACTCATCTCGGTTTTGTGCCAGCTCTCTCCAGTTTAGAATCTCTAAGGTAGATATATCTTTGAGGACATTGTCGCTCCATCTTAATCTTGGTCTTCCCAGGCTCCTTCGCCTTATCGGTCTGGAGTTCAGCAGGGACTTTGGTGCTTGATGCTTGGTCATTCTCTCCATATGACCCAGCCACCAAAGTCTTCCTAGTTTTATAAATTTTGAGACGTTTAGGTCCACAGAGTATATAGCTCATTGTTGTAACGTCTCCGCCAAAATCCATTTTCTAAACCAAGTCCGAAGATACGCCTCAAAATTTTCCTTTCTAAAACGTCCAGTGCTCTCTCATTCCTCTAATAAACGAAATATTACTAATGGAATAATGAAAATGGATTCATTATTCAGCAAAACCTCATATGTGACATTTGTTTATGTTGGATTGTAAGTTATTTATCTTGACATCATGTAAAAAGTTTGAACAAGATATTGGACAATATACGGCAATGATTAACATTTTTTATTGCCTTGAATAATTTTAGATTGCGTTACAAGTTAGTACAATACGAATCAGATGTCAGATTTCAAAAATACCGCCGAAATATAAATACCAAACAGTACGAAAAATCATCACTACCAACGTGGCAACCATTGGTGGTTGAGTAGTTCTATGATATTCATAGTTTGTCTATGCCTTCGGGATGAAAAAACTACGAAATTCGGCACTACCAACCACCGGTGGTTGGTAGTGCCGAATTTTCGTTCAGTTTTTCATCATGCAGCTAGTTGCCGTTGGAGAAAAAGTAATAATATTTTGAGACGGTAAACCGTCAAAAAATGGCAACACCTTTTAAAAATGTCATTACTGTCAAAATATTGTGACAGCATTAAACAACACCATAATTTGCAGTTTCTGTGCGCAGTTTGTTGTCTTTATATCGTAAATCGTTGGTTTTTTGGACCATTATCATAATGTCTTGCTCTAAAACTTGATCAAATGAGGCAATTGAGTTATAATAAAAAGCAAAAATGGTGCGCGCTTGGTTGACGGATAGTTTTGTAAACTCCCAGCGGTTGGATCACCAGAGGAACCCTCCTGAATTCCTAAACCTTGATGAAGTTTACAGACAGGACTTGAATATTTCAAGGTAATACAATATCTTGTATTAATTTGTACATAAAATATAATACCTATTAACATTATTCTTTTCCAATTTTAAGCTGTCACCATATTTTTTCCACAGATCAACTGCGGTACTTACAAAACTGATGGAGTTCTTGATAAAAGATAAGAGTGATCGTGGGTACCTATACATATGAGGATCATATAACTTGCTCCAAGGAGTGTCTACCAAATTACGAGCAGAAGTCATTCTTCAAAGAACATTTGCACACGGATGAAGAGATCAATTTTGTCTTGGATGGATCAGTCTACTTTGATGTGAGATATGGAAAGGATGACTGGATCAGGATTGAGGTGGTTGCCGGAGACATGAATATTACTAAGTGGAATCTATCACCGCTTTACTCTTGACACAAAAGTAAGTAACCATTTATTTTTTCAAGTGAGTGCATGCTTCTACGAATGGTTTCTTTCTATATTCAATTTGGGAGGCGGGTATGAGTACCGCCCCATTTGTTGGATGACCAACACCTCTGCCATAGGTCACCCAAGTTGTTCGCTACATTTGGTGATATGGCAGAGGTGCCCGGGTTCATGGGGTAAGGTTTGTCCGGATCTTGGCATATATCGACCCCAGATTCCTACCCACCCCTCATACCTTCTTTCCTTCCCAAAACTTCCTCTCCTTCCTTTTCCTAAAAAGACCCTCCACACAGCATCCTCAAAGATGACATAGGCAACATTATATTGTGGTGTAGTAGGAGCATGTGTAACTTCATTATTATTTATGCACATATACATATATTTGTGTTATAATTTTTTATTTTATTTTTAATTAAAAAAAAAAAAAACTCTTTTTTGTTCTTGCCTTTACACACGAGTAATTGCACTCTCGTAAAGGTTATATATCGTATACATGTATGTGTTTTTACAGTTTTTTAATCAACGTTGAATGTTTAATTACTCATGAGTTACATGTGTATGTATATAAAAACTAATAAAAAATAAATTACTAGTGAAGTCTCATTTTAAAAAAATCTGTTCAGGAAGACAGGAACTTTAAGGATAACCTGGTTTCTACCTACTATTGTTATTATGGAATAATCTTTCTAACTAAATGTAAAAAAAATTATACTTCACTGGCAGGAATGAAATCTCTAAGAACTTCTTGAAAAAACACTTAAATACTTTTAATACAGCCATTAAGTGCGTGAAAGATAAAGGGTATCATCTTCTTTGTTTCAGAATTTCATAGTTGCTAAAAGATTATTTGTGGGAGAGGGGGTGTGGATTCCCCACAACAGCCCGGCGGATGATATGCCCTCAGCCCGGCCGGAAGGAGGTCGAAAATTATATGAGCTAAAGGAAGGATTCGCCGCTCCAGTTGCCTAAAGATTTCATATCAATACTGCATTGGCAAGACTTCTGAAAATGTTGACTATTCCTAATATGTATTTAAATATATAATATATGTACTTATTGTATTTTTATATTGATTGTTTAATATTGATAATTGATAAAGTAAAGAAAAATTAAGTATGTTGGTATTCATTATGAATTTCATGAAAACATTTGTTATACCTTCCAAATTATGATAAATTAAAATAAGAATTTCACAAAATTGTTATGTTCAAAGAAAAATGTTTTAAAAATATCGGCGGAGGACTTTATTTTATAATATTGACGCTGGAAAGGACAAAGGCTAAAGCGTCGCACAGTTGCATAGGTAAAAATGGCTCAAGCGCCATACAGCTATACGTTTCTTGAGTCACTCTTCCTTTCCAGCTGCTTGGCGCTTTAGCCATTTATCCTTTAACACCTGGAATGTGAATCCTGACAGTATCCCATCCCTGTATCAATACTATAACTTTACTCAAGGACGCTGACTAACTATTTGGATTAATGGGGCAAAGGAGCTTTGAAACTTATTATATCTTACCCACAACATATACTTTTTTTACATTAGCTCCACACTGGAGGTCCCGAGGAAAATAATTGCCCTCAGGGCCTATGTCATCTTTGGGGATGCTGTATGGAGGGTCTTTTTAGGAAAGGAAGGAGAGAAAGTTCTGGGAAGGAAAAGGGTATTAGGGGTGGGTAGGAATCTGGGTGTCAGTGTATCCAGGAGTGACAGACTTGTGAATTCATCCCTCCCACTGCGGTGCAAGGTGATGTTCCGAGAAAGTATGGTTGGAGAAGTCAAAGGGACTCCCTCAATCATTTTATTTCAATCCGCCCTGCCAGGCAGCCAGTGGGCAGATGCATTCACTGCCAAGACACAGACTAACCCGGGCACCCCTGCTAAGTTACCAAACGTAGATAACCACTTGGGGTGACCTATGGCAAAGGTGTTGTTATCCAATAAATAGTTCCCGGGGCAGCGGTACCCATATCCGCCTCCTAAATTGATTACAACTAAAATAAGTAGTGCTTTAACAGTTAGACTTGTAGGCACATAGACATTATTTAACATCTGCTAGGGAACAGTGTGAAGAAATCTATGAAAAGATCCCACAAGTGCGAAGCACTTGCTGGAGTCTCTTGCTGCCTGCTGCCCAACGTTCAACAACGAATCCCAATTAGTTTGGTGCTCTCGCTCCATCAATTTCCACGCATGCTGCTATTTTCTCTTCTAATAAGAAAGTTGGGGAGGAATGCAGATCCGGGCACAGTTTGGAAATTGAATAAAAAGGCACTTTCTAGATGAGAAAAGTGTGGAAAAGCTGAATAAAACAAAAATTAAGGCGCGCTCGGCAAAATTGAGGGAGATACAACCGTTCAAAGTATTTAAAATTTCACTTTACAAACTGATATTGACAGTCCGCCGGCGTCCGCCCGCCATTTTTTTTATAACCTAATACGCTAAACATGGTTTGTGATACAAAAAAAGTGCCCCTTTATTAACGCCTGCTCGCGTCACGGCAAGAAAAACATCCCAGTTTTCAAGTGGTTTAGCGGCTACGCTAGGTTTGTGTAACATGGTTTGTGATTCTGGCGTACTATTAATTCTGTATTAGGTCTGGGATCCAACATACCTACGCAGTGAAAACATGGCGAACGAACAACGAACTGTCAATATCAGTTCGCGAAGTGAATTTTTAAATACTTTGAACGGTTGTATCTCCCTCAATTTTGCCGAGCGCGCCTTAAATTTTGTTTTATTCATCTTCTCCACACTTTTCTCATCTAGAAAGTGCCTTTTTATTAAATTTCCAAACTGTGCCCGGATCTGCATTTCACCCGAAAGTTGTGAAGCGCACACACTGTCCACGTAATGGATTCAACTTTACCCATGCCGAAGTCTCCCAACAGTCTTGCACCAATGCAAGACTGTTGGTGGGGTATACCGTCAATAAATTACTAGGCGCCATTAAAACAATTCTTTGTTGGCCTTTATTATTAAAAAGTAAGAGCCATCACATCTTTTGGCCCTGAAGACAATGTGCTTCCCATCTAGAGCATCCAGACAGCTTGGGAAATTCAATTTTAATTGATTTTTTTTGGCGATCTCCAGCGAACACCGCGTCTGGCATTCTCAAATACATATTTTTAAAGAAACCGGACGATTTTTTAGACGAAGTTCATTGTTTCGAGCATATTTAGTACGCCGTGTTCGTTACGCCGGAGAAGCCATGGTTCTCTCTACAACTTCCGATCTAATTTGTGAGTCACTCGCCTTTTTTAAATCACTGCAGCGCCGGTAAAACTGCCGCAGATGCCAAAGCAATAGCTTTCAAAGCCTCGTTTCTATCCGTCTTATAAAAATGCAGAAATACACCAATCCCTAAAAATGTTACAACACGTAAATGACAGTGACAGATGAGTATGACAGATGTCAAAAGTACCGCCACCAATCTGTACGAAAATCAGCATTACCAACCGAAAATAGAGCACACCTCCTTTTTCAGCCCGAATCTACAAAAACGATGAAAAAAGATGTCGTGTCATACCCCCATAACAGTAACAGCTTTCAAAATTATAAACTATTACATTGACAGCCCATACCTCTTAGAATGCTATAAATTGTTCAGACCGAACAACTACTGGCAGGGTCGCCACCACGACTTACTCTATATCCCACGCGGCAGAACAGACGTTCTGGCCCAGCACAGCATGATAAGAGGTATGGTGTTGCTAAATGATGTCTCTAGGTCCCTTGACATTTTCAACATTAGTCTTGAAGGTTTAAAGAGTAATTTTAGGCAAGAACTCTAAAATATGTATTATTGCAATTTTATTTCTCGTTTAAAATTATCTATATCTTATTTGTATTGTATTAGGATTATATTAATCAGTAATGCACAAAAAAAATGATGTCATTTTTAAAGGCTGATATGAAATGAAAATTACGCTGGTCTGCGCTCATTGATAACTTTGATTATGACCTCACTTTTCAAGTTTGGCTTGAGATTGTTTTGGTAAAGTTTCGCTCCTACCGCGTATAAACCGCCCTCGAATTTTTTTTATTATTCTCCAGAGTTCAAGGCAGTTCTCAAAGTTGGGGCCATGGCATCCTCAATTGCGGTATTTTGTGAGACTGAAGGGTGTGCGGAGAGGAACGATATGGGGCAGAAGAAGGTTTGTAAGTACCGGGATATTCAGAGCTGATCGCCAAACACGGCTATATTCTGATAGTTGGTCTTTCCAAAGCTGGATATAAAAACGTGTGCAATAGTCAATACGTATGTAAGCTTTGTTACGTTTGCCATCTTATTTTTTGCATTCATATAAAAATCCTAAACTATGTACCTTGGATACATAGAGATCCAACGTAAGCAAATTTTAATCAAGATCTCTTTTGTAATTTGAAATTCGCATGTGCCGTGCAAACATGACAGTCGCACTTCCATCGCAACAATTAGCCAGAAACACGTTATTCAGATCTAGTCACCCACACGCGAGATAAACAAAAGAGCGCGCATCCCTTCACACCAATTCTAAGTGGAGACTTCAATTGCTGAATAAACATGTAAATGACTAGCGCAGGGATAGCCAAACTATGGCCCGCGATTTAATAGCGATTCTTTGGAGGTCCTAGAAACGGAAAACTAACCTACTTAATAATGTATGTACTATTTAATAATAATAATAACGGTTTGAAAATGCAAATTTTTGCAAGATTAAATTTCTCTATTTTTTGGATTTTTTTTTTAAAGAAAGATGAACATTCCCTGGGTAATAACTTGACAATATTTAAAAGAACTCCTACTACCATTAAAATTCGGAGATCTTGCTTGTGCAGTGATGGAGGCTTAGCCAGTGGTGGAATTCGACTCGGACATAGACCGGTCCCAATTATCTGATAGGCACGGTGGCTTTGAACCCAGTGTGAATAGTGTAGGTTTTTTCACACAAATTTAATCAAAATTTTATTAGCTCCCTAGATTGTAGAGCTTCAGCATAGATTTCAAATTATTGGGTTTTTGTAGATATTCTGGAGGTTTCTTGATAAAATTATTGTGAAATATGATTTCAGTACCTAATGAATAAATTAATACAATCAGTGCCACTCTGATAATATCCGTCGTGCTAAATCAGACGCGCATTAAAAAATATTAAAAATAAAATTATCTACTGAACGTGATACTGAAAATCTAAGCAAATCCCGCTAGAGAAAGAATTTTACAAACATATAAATAAACATTAAAGTTATAACATCATGTTTGTGGACCCCTGTGGACTAGCGTAACTCGTCAGAAGTACAAGGGTTGTCCCTACTTTGTATAAGTGAGGTGGAACCTTCGGGAACATTGAACATGGGGGGTGTTTTACAGGGAGCATTTGAAGATGAGAACCAAATTAACACTTAGCAGCCCTATTCAAACAATAACACACATCGGGGTAGGTGGGTGTTTGTCCTTTTGCGAGTAGTTCCAACAATCGTGGTGTGGTCCCCCCACGAACCACGCCACAAGATGGATTACGGTTTTTCACAGTTTTTCTTAAATTGACTTACGACTATCGGTATTTTTATGTTGATGAATAGCTTACGAAAGGGTTTTTAATTATTCCGTCCAAATATTACTATAGCCAAAATGGTATTTTCACCGTTTCATATAATCCCCGGTGAAGCATCTTTGGTTTGGCCTCAGTCTGGTGACAGTTTTTATTAGCCGCCAGTAAACTACCCAGGAAAAACCGACGTCATAATACTTTTTAAAATTGAATATTTGATTTTCTCGGCTTTTCTCTACTATAATAAGCATGTATTATACATATAAACCTTCCTCTTGAATCACTCTATCTATTGGTGAAAACAGAACGAAAATCCGTTGCGTAGTTTAAAAGATCTATGCGCACATACATTTTAAGCGACTTCATTTTATACTATGTAACTAGCTGGTACCCGGCATGCGTTGCTATGCCATTTAATAAAGAAATTGTTTCTCCCTGCGTGTCCTTTCCCATTCGTCCCGTTCCCCTTCCGCCTCCCCTTCCTCTCTCTTCCCAGGTTCCCCTCTCCCCTCCCTTGTTCCCCTCCCCCTTCCCGCGAACTCTCTACCCACCTCCCCCCCCCTCTCCCGCATTCCATACATTCAGTTTTCAAACAGCTCGCGTGCCACATATTGCAATTTTTTTTAATACAAATTTCATAATGCCAGATCTCATCAGTATTTTTATACAAACCTTGTCCTAACAATAACGAACACAAAAAAAAAGAATTATCCAATTTGGAGCAGTCGTTCGCATTGTTCACAAGTTATGCGCGTACATACATTTCGGCGATTCATTTTTATTTATAGAGATGATAATGGTTTATTAATTTGCGACTTCAGAAAATAGCACAGTTACATTTTTAGCAGTGAATGTTCCACGTGAAAACTACAATAAAATAAATCTAATATTGATGAAGATACAGCGTTATTCCTTACACAATTTTTTGTAATACTCGTATATCAATAATCCGTTTATTTTCGCCAAATCACGTACAATCCATTTATCATTTTTTTCACGCCGATTGACTTTTTAAACCAATCTGGGATAATTATGAACCTACGAGTATTTGTTATAAAGATATTAAAGTCTTTATCATTGAAACGTACGTGCACATCCTCACGAAGCAAATTTAAATATTATAGTTCTGCTACTGGTAGGTCAGTGCTTTTGTTACCTGCGTTATATTTTTTAAATAGATTACCTAGGTACGTTTTTTCAGTATAGCGCTGATACACGTCATCTGATCTCATTTTACTAGATAACAAAATATCACGCCATTGAGTTCTCGGAATTAACATCAGAAGGTATTACTATTACCTACTAAATATTTCGGAATCCCTCAGGTTTTGATTTTGATTGAACAATTCGCACTTCTTCTGATTGGATCCCCGACACCAGCATTTATACGCGTCCGGCTAATGCGAAATAAGTCGTGAAGTCCAGTTATTCTGAGTAGTATAGTAAAGTTTATTAGTTTGAGCAAATCAGGACAGTCGATTATGTTCTTGTAGGGTCATAAGGTCAAGGTATTTATTTTCGGGAAGTAGTGGGTACTTATTTTCAAGTTTTATTTTCATCCGTCACAATAGGCCACTTGCACAACTTTAAAAAAAAATCGGTTTAGTCAAATATTTTATGACATTCCGTTTTTTTTAATCGTATTTTTGAAACCCCGGCGATTTTTTGAAAATTTCAATCCGAAAAATCAGACCATTTTTTATAAAATGGAAAAACGAGACATCATTTTATGGGTGATAATTACACAGCCGAAAATCATTTAAAAAAAGAACGTTTTCTACACGAATGGCAGAGGAGAATAACGAGGCATACCAAAAATATTACATCTCATAAATATTTTTTTCCTTGATCAATCTTATTGATCAGTAATCATTACAATGTTCAACGTATATATATATGACTAAATCAAATGAAATACTTGTACTTGAAGATTATAATAATAATAAGAATATTATAAAATTTGATTTTGTTAAAATCAGCACCATTGCCATTACACTCCTAAAACAGGTACAGAAGGCATAAAATGTACGGGGTTCTCTTCGTAACATCTGTCAAAACGTCAAACCAAATGATAAGTTCGCGGAGAACAAACAATAAATATGGTGAATGTTAAATGTCAAATTAAATGCCATATGTGTGGAATTTTATAAAATTAATAGAACATTATCGGAGACGGGTCATTTTCATGTAGTGACGTCACGAGCCCCAATAATGGATTTATTTATTTAAAAAAAGCTGTACATTTCTAAAAAAAATTTTTGATGAAATTTCATTAAACTAACATTTTCGTAATCTCAGTAAAAAAATTTATCCACACGATTTTTTCCAAGTCGTTATGAAATCCGTGCAAGTGGTCTATTATTGATTACCACTCCATGTGAATACGAATTTCATTTTCCAGCAACACAATAAGTAATAACGTTTGAATTACCATTACATTTTTCTTTCTACAGTCATTTCAAATCCCGATGATACTCATACTTCCCAAAAATTCTCTTTCCCTTCTATGAACTGTTCCGATTCATGTTCTTTGAATTTTATTAATAACTAGCGAGTACACTGCATGCGTTGCAATTCCCTTCAAAGAAAGAAAGGGTTTGTGTTTTAATTCTGTTTATCGAAGTGCTTTGTGCCCATTTTTTTTTTTTTCCGTCTTGTGCGTACACGAATAAATCAGAAGGTTTTCTGACGCGTGAACTGGCCACATATAAGCTGTCCGTACAGGAAGCATGAATTTTTAAATTTAACCGCTATCACCTACCGCAAATATTTCTCAACTCTGCCCCTCCGTCCCTCTGTTCCCCTCCCTCCGTTCCATCCCACCGTCCCATTCCTCCTTCCCCTCCCGCGTCCCCTTCCCATCTCGCGATCATCTTCCACTTTTCTCATTTTCCCCCTCCCACGACATTTCTCTTTCGGCCACCACCTTTATTTCCCTCCGCCTCCGGATTGCCCTCCCTCTCTATCCTTCCCTCCCTGCAGCTAAACGTGTGAAATACCTATATTTACTCAAACTGCCGTCGCATAATACCAGAGCTCACCATTATACATAGAAACCTTAGCGGCGTACACACAACAACTCACCAAAGTTTCATCGCAATCGGTTAAGGGCCCACAACCCGAATTTCTACCGATTTCTTACATATCTCCCTTAAACACGATAAGTTTTAAAGCTCTTAAAAATATATATGTTATTCTTGAAGATAATATATCTAGATATTGCCTGCGCCGAAACGCAAATTATATAAAATTCCCTCGATAGAAAAAATCGCAAAGTATGCTCCAAAAATTGTTATAAACACGTTTGTTTCAGTTATTTTACAAGTTATATGTATGAAAAAATTCACAGTGTTTCTTTAAATGCTGTTTAAGACAATGCCCGCTCTATCTCCCACAATATCTCCCCATCTTCTTCCTTTTGAGCCCGGTTGCAGAGCCTTAAGACGAAATTACGAATGTTAGAGGAGAGCGCCAACATTTGCAGCGACAAAATCGATGCGAAAATTGCGAAACTGTTTAATAAAACACGATTCGTTTAAAATAGAGCAAAAATCATCTTAAGTTTCATTTAAAGAAACATTGTGAATTTTTCAAAAAATATAATTTATAAGATAACAGAAACAGACTTGCTTTTAATAATTTTTGGAGCATAGGTACTTTGCGATTTTTTTCTATCGAGGGAATTTTATATAATTTGGGTTTCGGCGCGGGCAGTATCTAGACATTATTTTCAAAAATAACATATATTTTTTTAAGAGCTTAAAAATTTCAAATGTTTAAGGGAGATATGTAAGAAATCGGTAGAAATTCGGGTTACGGGCCCTTAAATGGTAAAGGAACGCATACGGGATAAACTAAGGAAGATTCAATTTTATGTATACAGATTTATGTATTGTTTAAATTATTTTAGTGCATGTCCTTCCTTGTTTTTTGACCGATATTACGAATGCGTAAAGACAATGCTTATTATTTATTATAATCAGGTAGGTAGAAGCTACGTATAGTACACGCCTTTAATGCCGGCCTGAACATGGCACGATCCATTCTCGCGCAGTTACTGACTTTACAATGAACGAAAGCGAAAGAGAAAGATGCGTAAAAACATAGGTGCGACAGAGAAAGGCGTGGGCAAGGAGGCATGCCACTTTTAACCTTGAACTCGCATATGGCGACGATTTCTGTATCAACGTCAGACCGGTATTAAAGTTTGGCGTGTACTACACTCAGAACTTGGAATCACCGACAATGTATCAACTCATTTGTCTGTTTTAAAGCTGTTTCATCCTTTACATAAAAGGGTATTCAATCATATTTAGCGGATTCGTACCGTGAAAAATGACTGCAAAAGAGATGAATCTGCCGGCGTAATAACAGCTAAGGGATGATGATTTGCAGAAAATGTGATTACCCTTTACCATATCATGGAGAACCCCTCAACTAGAATCTGAGGTCTACTGGTGTTAGTAATAATTCGAAAGGTTGTTAAATGTGTTCACGCAAAATGTATGGGATTGGTTGGGTATGCACTCGCAAAGACTTGGTGGAAAGCGCATGTCGAAAAATCCTGTAATTATCCCATCTACTTAAACTTTCCATCCTTAAATGTCACCAGCAACAATGCAATTGTTGCAAGTAAAGTACTAATTTTAAAAGGTAACAGTGTGCTCATTGGATATGGCAGTGTAAGATAATACCTGAGACATAGCGGACTATGTGTAACATAATATCGACTGTAGAAGAAACATTACGATTTCGTATTTAAATTTATAATATTGTGAAGTGAAGCACCAGAACCTGGAGACCAGTGTGGCCCCATATGCGACGGTGAGTCCTTATTCCTATACTCCAAACTGGACTTATCTTATTGTCCAGAAGCCCAGATTCGAACCACTGACTGACAATGTCCATCGGGTTTTGCGAGTGCATGCATATTTAATCATCCCCTATAACTTAGCCATTGACGTAGTTTCGGGACTGGTCCTTCGGATATGTTGCATAGGGCTTCGCTTGGCTCTGCAGCACTTAAAACACCAAACAATACAGTGGAGCCGCAGTTTCGCGACACCAAAATGTGTTTATACAAAATACGCCGTCTTGATCAGATAATACTTATCTCATCTAAGTAGCAAGCGGTTAGTATGTATTGATAAATAAATACTGGTTTTTAAGTACGTTTATTTTTATTGCATGAATACGATAATCGTACAGATAGGAAAACGGTATATTCACACAATCTTACCTGATAATCAAAAATTCTATTAGTGTGCACCACCAAAAACTCACAGATGACCTCTGACATCACATTTCTAGACCAACGCAATTATTTTCAGCTCGCAATTTCATTTATTTAGTTTTTTTTCTCATTTTTTACAAATTGATATAATCCTATTGCAATACACATGACGTATAGACACATAAAAAAATGCAATAATTGATATTTTAGAGTTCTTGCCTAAAATGATTCTTGAAATCTTCAAGGCCAATGTTGAAAATGTCAAGAAACCTAGAGGTATCATTTAGTACCACCACAACTTTTGTCATGCTATGGTGGGCCAGAACGTCCGTTCTGCCATGTGGAATACAGGGCAAGTCGTGGCGACGACCCTGGCGGTAGTTGTTCGGTACGATCAATTAATAGCATTCCAAGAGGTATGGGCTGTCAATGTAATAGTTTATGATTTTAAAAGCTGTTACTGTAAGGGTCCCATTCCTCCTAGATTGGAGGCTTTCGTATCGCGTTATGCGATTTTTTCTCATTAGCTCTATGAAAAATGTACTGTACAGGCAGAAAATATACAGGACCATACTTACCTGGGAGGTCACTAGAGATTAACACTGTTATTGTTTATTTAGATAAATTTAGGTACACTTCGCCCGCCGAGGACATAATTGGGAACTATAATATATGATGTGTTCTGTAATGAGCTTATTTTTAAAACAAAAGCAAAATTTTATGATTGGACAGGAGGTCCTGAGGAAAATAACTTCCTTCATGGCTTAGGTCATCTTTGAGGTTACTGTGTGGAGGGTCTTTTAAATGAAATTGTGCCAGAGAGAGTAAGATAAAAATGTACTTAGCAAACGGAAAATAAAAAAATTAAGCTTCATGAAATAAATTGCCGTCGTTCACATTTTCAAATATCTCGATCTTTTAATGATGGTGGAAAGCATAGATATAGCACTTACCTACATAAGTACAAACACAGTAGTTTGGGTTTTTCAAATAAAAAGAAACACGTTCCTCTACTAAAATTATATATATACAATCCGTTTAAAACCTGCTAGCGACCTATATAGGTACGGATTATGTTTCGCGCTAAGCTCGACATTCTAACCAAGCCGAGCTTAAAATCAAATGATATACCGGAACTAGGTAAGTGCGTCGTCCCTCTCGGATAGAGGCCAGGATTCGAGTTCAAGTCCTCCTAATCTTTCGTCGCAATCAAATCTGTCTTATTGTCGTTTTTTTCCAATACCAATTTTCAACTCCCATTATAACCCGACCGTTTGGCATTTCGTCCATTTATATATTGGTTTCCGTTTTCAGTTCAAGATGGTGGCCGTGTTGGATATTACCTTTTCATCCCGCCAGAGATTACTACGAGCTGTCAAATCGGAATATTATATGTAGTACCTTCCTAGAAGACGCGGAGACTTTAGGTTTCCCAAAACTAAACTTTCGTGCAGACAAAATAGCGCATTTTATAAAGGGCAAAAACTCTATAACAGTCTGCCAAATGCCGTAAAGGAAGCCTCAAGTCTCAGCAATTTTCGTAGGATGTGTGCATTATATGTAAAAAATATTTTTTGATTACTCACCAATGTTATTCTCAGGTCTTGTTCTTTTATAATGTATTTTTGTATAGTTATCTTTTTTATTTAGTATTTTTTTTTTAAATGTAGTTGTGAATATTCCTGTACCTACTTCGTAAATTGTATTTTTATATTTTCCTACTAGATGTATGAAAATATTTACATACATCTAAATAAAAAATTCAAAAACAAAAAACCTTCCTGCCTAAAAAGACCTCGCGTAATTTCCGTTTCATATCGCAACCAATAGGAGCCTTTAAAAGTGACATCATTATGAAAGCCGCCAATGAGCGCAGTTGATGCGTCGCAGGTGCACTAATCGTCATTTCCATTTCATTCGAAATCTAAATCACAGCCGTACTATAGAAGTTTCACTTAAAAAATCCATGCAATATTATGTGGTTTATAATTAAGTATGTATTTAAGTAAATTTTGGTTTTCATTTAGAAACACAACTTTTACGAACGCGAGGTCGCTGTTCACAAAACTGCTACCTTTGAAACTTTGTAGCACAGTTTGGTATTTTTTTAAAGATTATTTCACCACAAGATAACAGTTTCAAAATTATAATTCTTTGTTTGCAACGCAATATTTATTAATAGAAAATGACAACATACTTATTTATATCCTTATCAACAACTGAGTTTTTCTAATCGGTTGAAAATGCATTTTCTCTAACGAATGTGTCGAAATATACGATAAGATGAATACTGTTTATTTTTATTTTTAACTTTATGAATAAAATCTCAAATCGTAATATTTTCGCTAATATTGTCTTCATTTAAGTAAAGAGTTAATATTTAATTATTTTTATTAGATTTAACATAATATTATTTAGGTTTTTCGCTTCGTTGTGATTTGATACGAATTGACATTCTGTAATCCTCAAAGAATATGAAATACATATATACACCGGAAAAACAAAGAGACTCGAACTCAAAATCAGCTCTTTAGGTAGGTACTTACTGCATTTGCCAATTTATGTCAAGATCTGCAATTTTTATCAGTGAAAATAAAAGTGTTTCTTTGAAAATATATTTTTTTCCGATGTTGGAATCATTCGTGAAGGTTTCACTGGCTCAAGACGGGAGCAGTTAGGTCTCTTTTGGTAATCACCTAAAAAAAATTAAAAATTAGGTTTAAAAATATTCCAACGGTTATAAATCTAATAGAAGGTAACTATCTTATATATGAAAATGCATCGCTAAATGTGTTGCTAAGTGCAAATCTCGAGAGTAGCTGAACCGATTTCGCTAATTCTTTTTTTAGAATATTCCTTGAAGTACGAGGATGGTTCTTACGGAGAGAAAAATTAAGAAAATTGCGCAGAAAATTGGATAATTTCAGAAAACCTAACGACTATCGCACGTTTGACAGTTCGCGTGTTTGAGAATGACATTTTGCAAAACAATTCTATTTTTGAAAATCTTTAAGTTGATAAATTTATTTAAAGTAGGTACTCCCCCAATAGTTTTAATCGAATCAAGAATCTTGATATTTTAAATAGGTACCTATGTTAGGTACCAAATTTAATATACATGAAAAATGGAAATTTGAATAAAAATTGTAAATGGTGGCACGCGGGCTGTTTAAAAACTGAATGTACTGGGATTGAGTAAATGGAACGCGGGAGGAGGGTTGGCGGGATAAGGGAGCGGGAAAGGGAAGAGGGAAGGCCGGGAAGGTGGAAGGGGAATGTCAGAGGGGAAGGGGACGTGTGAGGGGAACTCGGTAGGGGGGTTCGCGGGACTGGGGAAAGGGAGGGGGGAGTGGAGTGGGGAAAGGGAAGGTGGAGGTTACGGAGTGGGAACGCGAGAGGGGAAGAGGACGCAGGAGAAGAAGGGGAGGCGGAAAGGGAACAGGACGAATGGGAAAGGACACTCAGGGAGAAACAATTTCTTTATTAAATGGCATAGCAACGCATGCCGGGACCAGCTAGTGTAATATAAATATACAGGTTTAACATTCACTCTGAATGCATTTATTTATGTTCTCCAAATTGACCTTGAAAAAATCACATATTTGCGATTCTTTTAAAGACATAAAGAAACCATTCCTTAATTATATACAATTCTTAGTGTTCTCAAAAGTTGTCTCGACAGAAGCAAATTCCCGTGATATCTTGAACGAACTATTTCTTTGTTAAGAATATTATGAACTAAATATACAATTAGGCTGTCCTGAAACGCGTATTCTGCCCAGTTGGACAGACAAATGATCACATTGTAATGTATTGTAATATATATGCATATGTAAAAATAAAATAAAAAAAAAAACAAAATCTGTTAACGTTTTAATATTAATTTACCTACCCAGAAACTTCAACCTTTGATATTTTTAGATGCATGAATATGACGAATTGCTAAGTTTAGTGCGTATAAGTTACGAGTTCTGTCATAAATTACTAATGTGCGTGATGCTTCCTATTAATTTGAAGGTGGAAAGTGCAAGAACTTAAAACGGTGGAGCCAATGAAAGATACGCGCTTGGTGTGGAGACAGATACAAAATTAGGACGTCGCTGATTTTAGATGCGTTTTGCTGCAATATGGGTGAACGCTTATATAAGAACAATGACAATTCATGGACCATATAACTTATTTATTTTATCTGTGTTGAAAACAGAAAGTATTCTTATAAAGAGCCTAATTCTAATACAGGCATGAAATTAAATAATAACGTTACAGTGTACCTGTTTATCTTTTGTAGTTACATAGGTGCATTGATACATAAGTTTATACACGTGTTTGATTAGGTAGTCAAGGTACAAGGGAGTGCTGTGTTATCAAGAGGTATTTATATAATATCTTATCATTTCATTCCGGTAAAATTATAAATATCTGATGATCGCATATTTATTGAAACATAAGCCATGACTATATCTACCTACTGATGTGATACAGATGTCAAATTTACATGATTTAAGGATAACCACAGATTTGAAAGACTTCACAGCTAAATTTAAAACTGAAGTTTTCAGACAATGGTAGAAATGGTAGTTTAATGGTAGAAATGCTCCCCCAAACTAAGCTAAGCTAAGCTACGCTAAGCCGGTTAGTACCCTAATTACCTAATGCGTCTTACAAATGCGTCGAGCTGAGCAAAAAAAGTCAGAAAACTTTTATTATTTCAAACAGTCCGCGACATTGTCGAAACTAAATAAATGATCAATGATAACTGTGTTAAAACCTACGTAGAATTTTAAAACTTTTTTAATATAATTTTATTAAAAAAATATCCAGTTCTAAAACTGAACATTGAAAATATAAATGTTTGAAATAAATATCAACTTTCCAGAGTGGAAGATACTCTCAGTATCGCCCTGGTGTAAGACCACCATTCAGAATTGAAACGTTGCTTGAAATGGCATTAGCCTGTTTGGTAATCAGTTGTGAATAGCCAGGCATTAGCCGTGTTTGGTAATCAGATCTGAATAGCCAGGTTCTTCCCCACTTTCCTCTTCCCTATCTCCTTCCCCTCCCCACTACGTTCAGCCTCACAACATACCACAATTGGGGATGCCTGCATTCACTCTTCTTTCAATATCTCTATCCAAGGCCGTAGCCAGGGGGGGATCAAGGGGGATTGATCCCTCCCCCCCCGAAATCTAATAAAGCACACTGAAAATATGGTGTTAAACGCTACCGACACCCGTCTGTACAAAATGAACTTAGTGCAATTTGTAGTTAGATTGTCCAGAAAAAAACTGGTGCAAAGATTGAATTCTGCATCTTGTTGACGAAACTACTGATGTTTCACTACAAGACAAGAACAGATGTTCGTCTGTGTTCTGTGTGAGATATGCAGAGGTAAAATATCTTATCTTGCGTGAAGTTTTTTTTAACTTTTAACTTTTGTAACAGTTGAGAATACAACAGGAAAGTATTTAGCTAATGCAATTTTATCATTTTAATTTTATCATATATAATATTGATGCAATTTACAAGGATATGATAGAGCTTCTCAGATGAAATGAAGTTTTAAAGGTGTGCAGGCAGCAATTCGTGAGTCATATCCAGAAGCCTTATACATTCATTGCAGTTGAATTCGGTCTATGTCATTCTTGCCAGGTTCAGCCTATTCGCAATACTATTCATACCTACTATAAAATCGGTTGGAAATTTTATCAAGTCCTCGGCAAAACGAACTAAGTGCTTAAAAGAAAATATCGAAAAAAATTTCCCTGAAACACAACGGAAAACCCTTACGGCAATGTGCAAGATCCGTTGCGTTGGGTTGAAAATCATGATGGGTTGATAAGATTCAAGGAAATCTATAAAGCTATTGTCGATTCACTGCTCAGACTTAAGCAGTGACTATGGATTCTGAAACATCATCAAAGGCTAATTCTTTTCTGAGATCAGTCATTTCAAGTGATTTTGCTATAAGGATGGGTTGTTTAAAAAAAATTGATGAATTCACCAAACATTTTAAGTTAACTTTCACGTTCTGTGTAAGTTCTATTCAAGTTCTGTGATTATTTCAGTTTCATGCAGCAACTGGCCTACATTGATTCAATAATGATGATCAGCTTCGTTCGAGATTCCAAAATTATCATCTACTAGCTTTTTCCCGCGGCTTCGCTCGCATGGTGTAAGGGGGGTTCCAACTCCGCCTCCTCCACCTGCCCCCCTCCTCCTCCCCACCCCTCTCACCACCCTCCCTCACCCCTCAATAATATTTTATATTCAATCCCAGTACATTCAGTTTTAAACAGCCCGCGTGCCACCTTTTACAATTTTTATTCAAAATTCTTTTTTCATGTAAATTTGGTACCTAACATAGGTACTTATTTAAAATATCTAAGATTCTTGATTCGATTCAAACTATTAGGGGAGTAGGTACCTACTTTAAATAAATTTATCAACTTAAAGATTTTCAAAAATAGAATCCTTATTTAAAATGTCATTCTCAAACACGCGAACTGTCAAACGTGCGATAGTCGTTAGGTTTTCTGAAATTATCCAATTTTCTGCGCAATTTTCTTAATTTTTCTCTCCGTAAGAACCATCCTCGTACTTCAAGGAATATTCTAAAAAAAGAATTAGCGAAATCCGTTCAGCTGCTCTCGAGATTTGCGCTTATTACATTTAGCGATTCACTTTTATATATAAGAAAAACATTTTAATTCCGTCTGTGTGTTGCAAAGACCAACTTAATAATTATCAAGAAGACTACTTTGAGCTCTATAAAAATATTTGGAATGGGACTCTGTAAAAGCTGAATTAGAAAAGTGGGTGATAAAATGACTGGAATAATCTGAACTAAATCGACAAACATGTGCTATTGAAGCTCTCGGAGAATGCAACCAGGACCAGACCTTATTTCCAAACATTCACAAGCTTTTAAAAATCTTGGTGACACTGCCTGTTTCCACATGTACCCCTGAAAGGACTTTCTCTTCTCTGAAACGCCTCAGAAATATTACAGGCCAGGAAAGACTAAACGGGTTGGCGTTAATGTCAATCCACCAATGGAAATTCGTTAAAATGATATTGTATGTTCTTACAAAATTTATCAAGATAATTTGAGTTTTACGATTTTTGTCATAGTTTTCTTCTTTCTACCGCTTAAGTCATTATACATTAGACTTATAAAAAAAACTTCGATTAAAATTGTACGTAATTTAATCTTCTTTAAGTTTGCCATCGACGTTTTTGTTGTGAAGTCAATCGTTGAGGAATTATTTTGACAAATTTTGGCGCCTTCAATCCAAGTTGGTGGCTCGAGCTCGACCCCCCAAGGTTGAAAACTTTTTTTTTCATTAGAGTCCCAATCTAAACGACATATATCATAATGGCTACTACATGACCTTTTGCAAGGTCATGAATCATGAATCCGATATAAAGTCAATCCATAACCAAATACAAATATTTTAAAAAACTACAAGCCACCTCAGAACAGGAAATCCTAGTGAGGAGGTCTGTGAAAAAAAAAGGATCTATACTTATACTATACATTATAAATACATGTACAAACCTTGCTATTGAAATTAATAATAAATAAATAAATAAAATAAAAAGGCCTTTTTCACCCCCCACTGACTGGACTATAAACACTGTTTCACCAAACAAAACCCCCCCCGAAATTTTTCTCTGGCTACGGCCTTCTCTCTATCAGCCTTCCCATCTTTCGTACACATAGGTACTATTTAATTAACATACTAACTAATTCAGGCAAACGATAAAACACCTCCCTGTAAATATTATGTTTAATGGAATATTATTTTAATTATTCAAAATTGGAATTCTTTTAATTCAAATTTGGAATTGTTGGTAAATAATTCAGATTATCTATGTTTCTAATTATAACTCAGCGTAATCATTAATCGCGCGATTTGCTATTTCGCAACAATTATTAATAATTTAACACGCGATTCTACAATTCTTTGATCGGCCTTCTCTAATTAATCTAATATTTTAATTGTTTACGATAATCTTTTGATATTGATATATTGTATCTACTATCTATCGTCGTGTATCAAATAATGATTGCATCCATCGATGATGACTTTACCGAAAGAATCGTAAAAAATTAACGCGCAAAAACCATTTTTTTTATTTTATTCATCTATTTTCAAATGCTTACTTTTAGGTCTGACTGAGGTTTGAACATTCCTGTATGAATGATCGAAATTGATCGAAATCAACTGCGTTACCAATAATGTTTAGTAAGTTTTATACCTAACTACCTAGCAATCGGAATCAACCACGCTACCAACTGGGCAATATCGCGAATTGGCAAGGCTGACATTTATTTCTTATGTTAATAATAATAATAATTGGATAATTTCTACATACACCGGAAAAAAAAAGTTTGCCACCGAGACTCGAACTCAAAATCAGCTCTTTAGGTAGGTACTCGTAGGTACGTACTGCATTTGCCAATTTATGTCAAGATCATTAAAAATATTTTTTTTTGATGTTGGAATCATTCGTGAAGGTTTCACTGGCTCAAGACGGGAGCAGTTAGGTCTCTTTTGGTTATTATATAAAAAAAAATTAAAAATAAGGTTTTAAAATATTCCAACGGTTATATATCTTATAGAATCTAATCTTATATATAAAAATGATTCGCTAACTGTGTTGCTTGCTATTTCTTTGCCGTTTTTGTGAAAATCGCCTCAAGGAGACTGTAATCACCTCAAGTTAAGTGCTTAATTTCTTCTAATTTCAGAATAATATGAAGATTAAATTTGTGTGTGCGTGATTGAAGTGGGTGAATTAACATTTCCAAGATTATGAGGCATTCATTCAAAAAATAAAACTAAATCGAAATTCAAATAGGCATTCCATTAGATACGTGTTCTCATATTCGTTTTCGTTATAAAGGTTGGGGTTCCAGAATTTGTCGTTAAACCACTGATTACGACCATCAATAGTAATCAGTGTAATCACCGATCATGTATTTCTGAAAAAGCGTATAAATAGTGTTGACATTAAGTTCTGGACACCAGGATATGTTTATTGTATTCGGAAATGATTCAAGTATTTAAGGTGGTAATTATCACTTATGAAGCATATTTCCTGTTATGTTTTTCTGCATACAGAGGGTGAAAAAAATTTTTTTTTTTATTTCCGAGTAGGTACATAAAAATAGTTGATAATGAGAACCAAAAATATATTCATCAAGTCAAAGCATTTAAATATACCATACAAAAACAATGACTATTTACGAATGTAACATGATGTCTCCTTGTCTATAGGTAACTAACTAACTAACCATCACGCCGTTTCCCCGCAGGGGTGGGTAGGCAGAGAGGACGGACCGCCAAACAACTCGGTCTTGATACACACACTCTTTGCCTCACTCACATTCATACATTGTCTCATACATACTCTTCTATTATTCTGACTTTTGACATGGCCCGAATCAAGTATCTGATTCACTTGATCGTGTCATGTCTTCCTCGGGCGTCCCCGACTTCTTCTTCCATTCACATTTGCGTCATATATTCTTCTCACACTATTTTCTTCTTTTATTCGCTCATGCCCAATAGGTACATAGGTAAGTACATTATTATTCATCAATTATTATTATCTTTATTATAATCATTTTAATACTTAAAAGAAAAGATAAATATTCCCTTGTTTCGAAAAACCTAATAATGCTCGTACTTCCAACGTTATAAGCCAGCTATATTCGTTGATGTACGGTGCTATTTAGAAATTTGGCGAATTACCAAAAAGAAATAAAATTAGTAGCAAATGCAAAGAAATTTAAACTAAAATTACGAATATATCGTCGCATTAATTCGTAGACTGCGTAACTCCAAATTTTTCGAAAATACGTTTTTAATGCCATCTGGTGTTAAAATTAGTCCCGCATCGACTAGTAAAACTCGTAAATTTAAAAAAAAAAATAACATTTTCGGATAAACACAAATTAAGAAACTGCGTAACACAATGCTGCCATTTTTACTCGCGAATGCTTCGAAACTCCTTAACTCCACACACTTTATTTTATGTCTTATTATTTAAATACAAAATTATTTGTAGTATTAGTATTGTGCCGTTATGCTTTGTGTACTAAATACTATTATATTTATCCTGTTATTCTTACATACTGAGACTAAATATAAAAGTCAATTAGGATGTTACTGAGTAATTCATAAAATTAATATCGCAGTTCTGTATTGTTGTGTTTTAATTTATGAATGTAAAATTCGTATCTCCCAAGTCTTCAGCTAGTTGTTCATAAAACTGTTCGCAGAAAAGTACGTAGGTATCTTTGTAAAATACGTATCTCCATTCTTGGTTTTTATGTAAACTTCCTAACTCCGATTTGAAATAGAAAGCCTTAACTTACAAAAGTTAAATGATTGAAAATAAATTTCGAAATATATTGTATGTTCGGAACATAAATAAAAAGAATGACCCGTCTTTCATTTTTTTTCACTACGAGGTTTTCTGTGCCTCCTGTAATATTTGACATTTGGTGGTTACGCATTCTACGAATTAATGCGACGATATGTGATTGCTTCAGTTTAAAAAATGTTATTTCAAATGAAAAATTGTGAAATAACACGAATTAAACAAATAAAATTTACTTGTGCACGGTCGTGTTTGCGACCTTTGGCTTGCTATTCAATAACCTCTACCACGGAGGCCGACAGCCTTGTTTGGTAACCAGATCTGAAGAAAGAGTTAGATACTTCCCCACCTTTATCACCTTTCCCTCCCCAAAACTAATAAAATAACATTCCCAATAATTAATTGGGAATTCCATAGTACCTCTGGTTCCAGACGTTTGGGAGCAGTTGGGACGCTTATGCAGTATTCACATAAAACAAAGTGTACTGAACTATACAGATAGGTATTCACTTTATCTTATGTATTAGAAAAGCTACAATAATGTTATTTCACTAAAGTCAAGAAAAACAAAAACAGCACAACTTTAACCAAACTTCAAGGTGATTTATCGGCTTTCGTTGTTGTAAAAAATGGGAATATATAATAATATTTCTGAATAAAACTGGTGAGATGATGAAAAAGGCATCGGAGCAGAAAGGAAGACAAATGATGGAAATCCATTACACATTGGTTAGGGTGGCCTTAATGCGTACGTGTATATACTGGCCATGGGCATAATCTAATAAGTCCACCCACATACATTACAATATTTGCTTATGGTGAGCGGTACCAAGTTTTTTTTATAACACCTACCACATGACTGAAGAAATTTTTTTATGAATTACTTATTGTCAAAGTAATGAAATTACTAAACTTTTTCTTTTTGGGTTTGTTAAGATTAGGTAAAGAACGTACGAGACGATGTACGAATTTGAATGCAGTACGTAATGTGCGCCAAAAAGAGTGTTGTGGTGGTCCATCGTCTTAACGTACCCCTGCGGGGAAACGGTGTGATATTTGGATGTAATATTTTTGTACAATGTTTGCCACTATTATTTGAATTATTGATTTTGTATGTCCTCCTTTGACGGCTCCAAAAAAGTCTAAAACGAGCCGTCTTTATCACAGTAATGCTGCAGCTCTTTCATACACCCTAAATAATAGTCTGAAAAACGAATGAAACTAAAAGAAATGTGGAAATGAAATAGAAGTAATTGAAAAAGCGATCATACAGCATGCCTTGCAACAGCATTGCCGTGACCATGACGTCGCGGTGGGAATTATATAAGCATCACGTGATCAAGTCAGTGCCATCAATCAACAATAATATTCTAATAATATATATTAGGTTTCCCGCTGCCAAACCATTTACGAGTACCTACATAAAAATGTTCCTTAAAAATTAACATGTTTTCTTAATAATGCTATCAAAAACGAGTGTGCTTCACGGATATGCTAAACAACAATTGTTCTAATCACTGATAACATCCATTATCGCTAAGAAAGGTAGTCCCCCAATTCTTGGAATAATTAAAAACAGAAAAACGTGAATGATTTTTATGATTGCATCGGATTATAATCCAGATAAAAATCTAACGGGGTAATTAGGGTACTCCGCGTATTTTCTATAATATTATTGTTTGTTTTTAATCCACAGTATTGCTTTTATTTATGGTTTTAAAAATAATTTCTTTGTAAAGATCGATATAATTGTTAAATTAATAATGATTACAAAAACATTCAAACATGAAATACTCGTGGAAAAACACATAGATTAGATAAAGGTTTCTGGAGCAACCGAATTGAAACTCAGGTCTTGCGCTTATCCAACCAATTAAATAGAAGACTCGACGTCATAAAAATAATATAAAACTTCTTTCAAAATTATAACTAATCATGTGTAATATTCCCTTTAGGCCAAAATCAATAACAAACACCATCTACTAAGAAACCCTGAAACTTTCCATATTCCTTTCCAAAGAACAACTTAACATTCTCCCAACTTGACTATATTATACCATTCGCTGTAGTCACAATTCGATATATATATTTAGCAAGGGCCCCCAAAACGTTTTAACTTGACTTCAATGTTTTTATGTAGTTGTTATGTTGTTGTTTTATGTTGTTGTTTTTATGTTGTTGTTTTACACACTTATTATTACGACCACCACAACACGGGCATGTGCCTAGCATGGTGGTCGAAAAATCCCCAACATTTGTAAAAAAAAAAATTTCAATGAATAAAGAAAACTAAAAAAAAAAAATTATGTTTGCTTATTTTTGTACACGTATATTGGACGGGTTGTATTATTTCTTTGTCATTTCTTCCAATTTTTCCCCTCTGGCGTGTACATTATTAAAAAAAATTATGTGAAAAAATCACCTAAAGGTGAAATATAGTTATGTGGCCGGTATCTATATAACGACGATAAAGAACATCATATTTACACTTTTGAATGTAGCTATAACTTTGTGGTTATCCATTATAGATAAATGAAACAATTTAACTTTGTTTGAACCACTTATATATTTGAGTAAGGCCGACCGGTTTCGGAACGACCGTTCCTTCTTCAGGGCAAGCGTGTACGTATAAGCGTAAGAAGGAACGGTCCTTCCGAATAATAGGTCTCCTCTTTGTGCGGTCCTTCGTAGCCTCCCTACTCTTGCCTACTTTAGTTTTCTGAAGATTTTACTTCTACCACGTGTGAATTACACGCTCTGTTTTTTCTCATCTTGCTCACTATAACCAAGTTCGTCTGTACTTTTACTATTAGTTCAACTTAAATATTCTAATATTATCAATTCACATATCAATTAGTAATAGCTTGTGTGCATTTTCATCTGTATTTATTATTATTGATACCAAAATCACCCCATGTTCAATAACATTAACCCCTGGGACACACTCGTTTGGCTTCCCCAGTCTTCCGAATATTCATCCATCCCCCGAATTCGTGTTTTGGTAGACAAAAAATAAAGAACCAGTACATTTATTATCTGTCATCGGGGGGTGTTTTTTACCCTATATCTGTTTTGTGTTACGTCAATATTCGATTATGGTATAACGCCGTGAAAAAAATACGGTTTATTTGTTTATGATGTGTTTTGGTCGCACATTTTTACCGTTCTGGTCATGTTAAATTAAATTACGAAAGCGTTTCCATAATTATGCTTTACTTAATTCAATATCGGTTTGTGGATGATATTTTATCGTCGATGAAAAAATGCTATCTAATCTACGCGCTTTGTAGCTGGTATATTTTGGGTGTATCATAGTTTTTTAGACTGGTTTTTAGGCGGAATTTGTAACATTGTTTTGATAAAAGTAAAATTGTGATATATTGTTTCGACAATATTGAAAGATTTGTATGTTATTTAATTATTGCTTCAGTGAAATCGATGTATTATTAAATTATCAAACCGGTGAAAATATCGGAATAAAAAATATTATTTTCAATTTGGGAGGCGGGAATGGGTACCGCCGCCCCGGGAACTTTTATTGGATAACCAACAGCTCTGCCATAGGTCACCCCAAGTGGCTCGCTAGGTTTGGTGATTTAGCAGGGGTACCCGGGTTCACAGTGTGAGGTTTGTCTAGGTCTTGGAGGCAGATGACCAGGACATACTTAACCCCAGATTCCTACCTAACCTACCCCTTAACCCCTTTTTCCTTCCCAGAACTCTCCTCTCCTTCCTTTCCTTAAAAACCCTCCACACAGCATCCCTAAAGATGATATAGGCCCTGAGGGAAATTATTTTCCTCAGGGCCTCCTGTGTGATGTGGGTGATATTCTCAGCCTCCACGGCGTTTAGTGTGATAAAAGGCACTATGAGAGTGTATATAATACTCTTTATTTTTAAAATTAAACGTCACTGTAATATCTAACGATGAAGAAAAAAATAAGTTACAAAAAGTAGGTAAAATATCAACAGTTGTTGAATAAATGTACGTATTTACCGATACATTTTCCATAATGTAAACCCCTCAGATTAATTTATTCGATTTTCGGAACAACTCACGTAAGCCTCAGAGAAATCATTGCCACGGTTAGAAATATGATTTAAAAACTAAACGGTATTAGAAAGGGAAAACACCATGCTTTATATTAAAATCTAAATGTTTAGTAAAATCATGAAACTACTGGATTTTTTTAATAATTATTTTTACATGGAACGACAAAAAAGTTGCCTAATAAAATATGTAGGTACGTGTTTTTTTGTTATTAGTAATTTTATTTAGAAAAAACGTAACATGAGCCATTTTTAAAACTTTCTTATGTTTGCATTCAAAATTTGTACAATTCAAAAATTACATGTTTATTTCGAATTTTACAATTATTAAAAAAATTAAAACATATTTCATCACCTTTCAAAAACAATTTTCAGTTTTCGGATGCGTTCAGAAATGTTCCAATTATTTGGATTTTATTGTAAAGCGAAAATATTTTGATCTTCAGACAAAATAGTCTCGAGGCCTGTAGGGTTAAATGCTGCTTAAGTGCAATTTGTTGGTGCATGCCTTATGCCCGTATTGATTGGAATAATTATTCTTGACACATCATTGACTCATGCATGTGTATTTAATACCTGCATAATAATAACGTAAAGTCCTTGAATCGAAGAAAAAAATGACACGTTAACGCTGACGTCTGTGTGTGTGGTACTATCGTAGTATGAGTCCATTACCTGTAATACTTCATAATCTGTACCTACAATAAAAATAGGTGTATAAGTATAATGCATGTATACATGTATTGCTGATATGTGTAACAAGTTGTAAAGGTATGTGTGTGTTGACGTGCCAGTCTGTCTATGGTTATTGGTACACATTGTACACAGGTATGCTAAACCAACGGCTCGCGAGTCAATGAGGTGCCCAAGTGAAAAAATGTTTCTTTAAATAAACATTATGTTATTAGTATAGCCAAAAACATCGCATCTGAATATATAAGAAAAACCTCGTTTTTAATAAAATAATGGAATTTTTAAATGGTTAAAAAGCAAACGATTTAATTAAGTCTTCTGAGAAGAAGTCGGTGTCGCCCGATGAAGTGAAGCAGCTATTTGAGTCGTGCCGTTTCAAGAGTCAGAATATTAGAAGAGTGTGTATGAATGTGAATGAAGCAAATGTGCCAAGACCGAATTGTTCAGCGGTCCTAGTATCTCTGCATATCCTTTCAGCGAAACGGCGTGATGGTAAGTTACTTAATCTGATGCAAAATCGCAAAATGCGAATAAAAACATAATTAAATATTGAAGTGTTAAAGAATAGCAAATAGGTTTGTGAATTTTTCATTTTTGGGTATTTTTACAAAGTAGGTGACTATGTGTGTTGAAACATTTAGGGCGGGTTGTTCTATTCTAGTTCTGTTATTATATCATTATAGGCCAGTTGCCCAATAAAATAATCACAGAACTTAAAAGAACTTACACAGAATATGAAAATTAACTTCAAATATTTGATTAATCCGTTAAATTTGCGACCCGTTAACAAAATATTGTTACTTAAAAAATATAGCACAACTATTAAAAAACAGAGTTTGCAATTCGTGGGTAGAAGTGAAAACTTCTGAAAACTAAAGTAGACAAGAGTGGGGAGGCTACGAATCACCGCACAAAGAGGAGACCGATAGGCTACGAAGCGCCGCAAAAAAGAAGAGACCGATTATACTATCTCATTATATCGCAGGTTAGATATAGATGTATGTGTTTGTCTCTTTTTAGTGTCGCTATTTTTCGTTTCATCGAGTTTCAAGTCACAACGATGCTAAAGAAGTTTTGACTTCAAAAGATTTCTTTAAATAAACATAATATTATTCGTTTAGGACAAAAACATCTGAATGAATATATTGACCGGTCAGTGGTTGAGTGGGCATCGCGTTTGGGTCTCACCCGGGCGTCCCGTGTTCGAATCCTCGGCTGGCTAAGTCCTCCATCACATAACACAGGCAACATTTTCGGCTTTCTGTGGTGGTAGTAGGAGATTTTCAAACATTGTTGGGTTATTCGTAACCCGGGAATGTTTGTCTTTCTTTTTTTTTAATTATGGGAATTATCGAGTTTTTAATCAAATAACGTATTTTTGAATGGTTAAAAAAGCAGCCGATTTAATCATATCATCTGAGAAGAAGTCAGGGACGCTCAAGGAAGACATGGCACGACCAAGTGAACCAGATATTTGAATCGGGCCTTTTCAAGAGTCAGAATATTAGAAGAATGTGTATGAGATGTATACGAATGTGAATGAGGCAAGGAATTGTTCCAAAAGTCGAGTGGTCCGTCGCCTGTGCCTACAGTGCCGCACCCTGAAAGGAAACAAAAAAATTCGAATAAAAAATAATTTCACCGTGAAAATGTAAATAAATATGGTAGTATTAAAAAATACTGGTAACGTTTGTGAATTTTTCATTTTTTGCGGTTTTTTACAAAGTAGGTACGTGTGTTGTGATATTTAGTTAGCGACCCGTTAAATTTTCTATATAACAAAATATTGTTATATAGAAAATTTAGCCTTACTGTTAAAAAAGGTTGTTTATCGCTGATCATATGGCACAAGTGTTCACTTTGTAAACAATAAAAAAAAAAACAAAGCGCACCCGATTATGGTCCAGTGCACAATATCTTTAACATGGTAATAAGGATTATTTTTGCTTGCCAATTACCTGCACCATTGCCTTAGGTCCCCAGGATAAGTTTGCAGGTCAAGACTTGCATCCTTGAAAACTGATAAGGACTCAACAATTTAAAATAACTTATGTCGAGTTTTAACTGCAGGTGAAATTAACTCTTCAAGTTATGCGCATAACGATCATATTTACTAATATGTTTTAGCGGTCATGAGTTTATTTGTTAGTTTAGTGCCTAATGGCTTTCTTTGCTCAATATACACAATATAAGAAAATAAACAAAGCGTTGGATTTTGTATTGTTATTTTATGGGGGGTGAAAATTTGTGCAAAAAATGGTTGTTGAGCAATAATAATAACATGGTTTTGTGTAGACAAAGGAAAAGAAGTAAAACTAAAAGGCTGAAAGGTTTTAAACTTAGTTTCAGGTGTCGCCAATTGTAAACAGTACTGGGCTACTTAGGTACCCGTGTATTCCTTTGTTTCAGTTATAAGTATGTACTTAATCAGTTTGTGGGACAATGTAGAATATACGTGCATGTTGAGTTTTGCAGCCTCCTCTGCTCTGGAGCCTTCATGTAAGATTTATTTTATGTAAGTATCTAACTTCTTATCTTTCCATTTTAATGTTTTAATATTTACCTTTTTGTATTATCTACTTAGATAATATCGTAGGGTAATTACTACAACTAGGTAACTCAAGAAATCACCATTTTTGGGAAATTGAATTACAAGAGTGTGAGAGAGGTTTTAGGGTGGCACACCTGTTCCGGCCATACAAGAGCGAGACAGGTGATCCCGCATATAAAAGGAGATGCAGGCCTCTCCTCACTCTCTTTTTCCAACCGCCAACACGTTAGTTAGGACGTATTTATAGCCATTACTTATAATAAATATCCATATCGCCAATACGCGCATTATTTATAAATAACCTCGCCTACACTCGAGTCTGTATTTAACAGTGGCGCAGCCTACGGTACACGATTCTGCACAATACGGCAGAAATATCGCGAAAAGAATCGACGCGCAAAAAAATTTGGCACAAAAATTTGGCAAAAATACGCGGTAACATTATTATTTCGGGTCGGTAAGAAAGGCCGGACCGAAATTATTCCAACACTTCACTGCAAGGAGTGAAGTGCAAGAAGACACTGGAGCCAGCCAGCTTTTCGGAAGGGGGAAGCACGGGAGGTCCAGCGTCAATCGACATCTCTGAGGGTCAAGGATCGGAGATCCAGGTCGCAGGAGTGATCTGGGGTAGCCATCGGTGTTACTGTGTGACGGGTCTGGAAGGAGCCATCAATTCACAGGGTCAAGGAGCAGTTTCCGGAGCAGGGTCCAGGGAGCAGACGGCAGAAGAAGAAGCCTCATTGGGAAGTTTTTGTTTTTTCTGTTTTCTTTCTCTCTATTTGGGTACCTTCTGGGCAGTGGGAACATGGAGTCTCGAGGATTGGAGTCCTTCAGTTTGCGTGACGGGAACTGGGAGAACTTCAAGGTCCGCCTCGGACAATTTCTCCTCGTGAATGATGAAAAGTTTGCATCGGATGATAAAAAAAGGGCTATTTTCCTGAATGCATTGAAAGATGATTGTTTTTCCTTATTGGTTAATTTGTGCATTCCTAAAAAGGTAACAGATATTAAGTTAGAAGATTTGATATCTAAACTTGATGAGTATTGTTGTTCAACGAAATGTTTTTTTGAAGAGAGATCTAAGTTTTACAGTGCTAAACAAAGAAATGACGAATCAATCCGTGAGTTTGCAGTGCGGTTAAAGTCTCTTTCTACTAATTGCAAATTTGGGAATAGTTTATCAGTAAATTTAAGGGATTTCTTTGTTTTGGGTTGTAAACCAGGAAAGGTAAGGGAAAAATTATTTCTCGAGGGTGAATTACACTCGTTCGAAAAATGTTTACAAGTCGCCGAGTGCATTGACCTCGTAGCTTCAACTCAAGCGCAGTCCCGAGTTGATAATACGGTTTACGCTAATGTACAGCTCAAGGCCGGTCGACTCTCTTTTAATAATTCGCGTGTGAAAGACAGAGACGTGAAGCGTTTCGGGCATAGCAACAGGGCACGGTCACAGTCGCCAGCGAACGCTGTGAAACAAAATTGTACCGTTTGTGGTCACAATAATCACATCGCGACGGAATGTAGATATAAAAATTATTTATGTAAAATTTGCAGTACGAAGGGTCATCTCGCAAAACAGTGCAAGCGTTCCTCAACACGTAAGAGTGTGAATACTTTGTTGTCGGACACAAAGTGGGGTGAAGTTAATAGTGTCGAACCATTTTTTTATTGAAGTTTCACTAGACGGGATCAAGAGTAAATTCATGGTAGATTCTGGAGCATCTTGTTGCGTAATTTCCAAGGAGTGTTATTTCAGTAAATTCAGTAGAATCAAGCTAGTGCACGAAGACATTAGTCTACGGGGTTTTGACAATACGCTCGTGAAAGTGGTAGGTACAATTACGCCACAAGTGGAATTTAACGGTCAGTGTCACAATTTGAAATTTGTTGTTGTCACAAGTGCTTCGTTATCGATAGTGGGGCGTGATTTTATGAATCTTTTTAACGTCGGGATTAACGGAATCGTAAACAGTATAAAACAGAATACTTTGAAGCAGCGATTAGTAAAAAAATTCCCGGAAGTTTTTACGGATAAACTAGGAAAATTTAATAAGTACGAAGTGAATTTAACTTTAAAAGAGACCGCTATTCCGATATTTCGTAATCACAGAGTTATGCCGTTCGCTTTGAAAGAAAAAGTCGAAAGGGAGTTAGATAGTTTACTGTCAGACGGTATTATAGAACAAGTCCAGTTTAGTGAGTTTGCAAGTCCAATTGTTCCAGTAATTAAGAAAAACGGTAGTATTAGATTATGTGGTGATTATAAATCGACAGTGAATAATCAGTTATTAGTTGACAAATATCCATTACCTAGGATAGAGGAGCTATTAACGAAAGTAAATGGTGGGAAAGTTTTTGCAAAAATCGATCTTAAATCGGCGTATAGTCAATTTGTTTTAAAAAAGGAGTGTAGGCGTTTTACAACAATCAATACCCATTTAGGATTGTTTCAGTATAAGCGGTTAGTGTACGGGTTATCTCCCGCGCCAGCTATATTTGCAAAGGCAATGGCAAATTGTTTGTCAGGATTACAGAACATGACGTTTTATTTGGATGATATTATCGTGATAGGGGAAGACGAAGACGATTTAGAGAAAAACGTATGTGTCGTGTTAGAAAGGTTGAAACATTGTAATCTAACAGTGAATAGTGACAAGTGTGAATTCAATTTAAAAGTTATTGAGTTTTTAGGTTATAAAATAAGTGAACAAGGGATTCAACCGTGTGAACGGAATAAAGAAGCCATTTTAAATGCACCAGCACCTAGTGATTTAAATAATTTAAGAAGTTTATTAGGTATGATTAGTTATTATCGTAATTTTATTCCAAATATGGCAAATATATTGTCACCATTATACGAATTACTTAAAAAAGATGTTAAGTTTCAATGGGGTACGGAACAAGAAAATAGTTTTGCGATAATTAAAAGAATATTAACTTCGGATAGGATTTTAACGCATTTTGACGAAAATATACCTGTGAAACTTGTCACAGATGGTAGTTTTAATGGGGTAGCAGCAACATTACTTCATAGGTTTCAAAATGGCGTAGAAAGACCGATTGGGTTCGCAAGCAGAACTTTAACTAAAGCGGAAAAGAATTATTCTATTCTAGATATTGAAGCGACAGCAATTATTTTTGGAATTAAGAAGTTTTATCAATATTTGTACGGCAGAGAATTTATTTTAGCTGTGGATAATCAGCCGTTAGTGAGAATTTTAGGTGAAAATAAAGAAGTACCTAAGATTGCCGCGTCAAGGTTACAGAGATATGCTATTATGTTAGGTTCGTTTAATTTTAAAATTGAATATGTAAAATCGAAAAATAATTGTTCAGACTTTCTGAGCAGGTGTCCGATTGAAAAGGTTAGCTGTGAAGATGAGATAGAGTCTGATTACATTAATTATTTCGAGAATAATGGGTTTAATTTGTCTTTAGACGTGATAAAAAGCGAAACCGAAAAGGATGATGTGTTAGGTCAAGTAAAAAATTTTCTTATCGAAGGTTGGCCAGCATCAGTAAAAAAGGCACAAAGTGGTAACTTTATTAGAATTTTTTGGGAAAAAAGGTTAGAATTGTCTTTGATAAATGGGTGTGTTTTATATCAACATAGGGTTGTTGTACCTGAGTCTTTAAGACAAGAGGTTTTAAAGATGTTACATAGATCTCATTTAGGGGTTTTTAAGACTAAAGGTATTGCAAAAAGCTTTGTCTGGTGGCCAAAAATTAATCAAGATTTGGAGAAAATAACGGAAAATTGTAGAGATTGTTTAGAAATTAAACCAGAATCACAAAAGAGTTCTTTAGCAGTGTGGCCATATGAACCTGAAGTATGGTTCAGGGTACATATTGATCATGGTAGTTTGTATAACAAAAATTTTTTAGTGGTGGTAGACTCTTCTTCAAAGTGGATTGAGTGTCTGGAAGTAAACAGTCTGTCTTCAAAAGAAAATATCGAAATACTTCATAGATTATTTTCGCAATTTGGTTTTCCAGCAACTTTAGTTAGTGATAATGGTACGTGTTTTTGTTCTGAGGATTTTGAAAATTTTTGTAAGAAAAATGGGATAGAACATATCACTAGTCCAGTCAATCACCCTAGTAGCAACGGGCAAGCTGAAGCTACAGTAAAGACTTGTAAAAATTTCCTTAAAAAAATTTGTAAACATAATGGATTTCCTTCAGATTATAAAGAAAAGTTAGGTAACTTTTTAGCAGACTATAGGAATACAGTTCACGCAACAACAGGATGTGAGCCATCTGTATTATTAATGGGTAGAAAAATTAGAACAGTATTTGACTCTCTGATTCCAAGGAAAATTGAGGATAGAACGGGTAGTTCAGGTTCTACTCGACGAAACAAAGTAATAAAAAAGGTTACTCAGAGCCAAAACAATCAGAAAAGACAATATAAGGGTAGAGTTAAATCAGGTTTTAATATAGGTCAGAAAGTAATGACTAGAGATTTCAGATCTCAGGGTAATAGGTTATGGGTCCCTGGGGTTATTGTGGATAAAAAAGGTAGTAAAATATATTTCATAAAAATTAACAAGTCTAATATGGTGTGGAAAAGACATTTAGACCAGCTAAAGGAATTACATGTTTCATGGCAGGAGGAAGATAACCAGGAATTCGCGTCTGACACGTTGGAATTGTCGACGGACGAATTAGATCTCTCCGGTATGTTACGTAATAGAAGTGTCTCTAATTCTGTTTCTCCATGTTTCAGGTCTAACCCATGGCAAGGAAGGCTTCGGCCCAGGTGACAGCACTTCGCAGTCGAAATGGACAGAAATGGACAGAAGGGAAACAGAAAGAACAAAAACAAATGTTTTGTTAATTTTAAATGTAATGTGTTAATTTTAAATGTGAAATATGAAATATAAAATATATTGTATGAAATATGTAGCTATAGGTATCACTTATGTAGCCAGGATTCTCCCGTTTAAGTAGGGGAGGATGTGAGAGAGGTTTTAGGGTGGCACACCTGTTCCGGCCATACAAGAGCGAGACAGGTGATCCCGCATATAAAAGGAGATGCAGGCCTCTCCTCACTCTCTTTTTCCAACCGCCAACACGTTAGTTAGGACGTATTTATAGCCATTACTTATAATAAATATCCATATCGCCAATACGCGCATTATTTATAAATAACCTCGCCTACACTCGAGTCTGTATTTAACAAAGAGGGTAATCAATCTGATAAACCTGTTGTATATTTATGCTGATAAGCATGATTAAATCGTATATTGATATGTTAGGAACTACGATAGGTACTTATATTTTGGAAATAATAAATTGTCTAATAATTTTTTTTGTATTTATTTACCAAAATGGAATGACGTACCTAGTTGTTAGATACAAAATTCAACGAAATCAACCTTTTTACGAAAACTTTTAGTGCTACAACTAGTGCTAAGTCTAGTTGCCTAATTGAAACATGGAAAAAACATTTTTTTAATTAGTATACTTAGGGGCCGTTCGAGTATTACGTAACGCACTTGAGGGGGGGGGGGTGATCTTGTGGGGGTTCGAACAACACCTTACGTAAGGGGTCGTCCATTAATCACGTGATGTTTTTTAACAACTTTTTAACCCCCCCCCCCCTCTCTTGGTGATATGTGGTGAGGTTTTAGACTACCCCCCCCCCATAATCACGTGTATTGTTTTTAGTACAATATATTTTGAAATTTTCAGAATATTATCACGAAAAGTACCTAAATACACGTGATATCTCATTACACCCCCCCCCCCCTCGTGATATTTCGTGATTTTTTCCGAACCCCCCCCCCCCTCCTTTTCGAGTCTCACGTGATTAATGGACAACCCCTAACATGTTTTCTTTAGGTATTTAGATAAAAAAAAAACTAGGGAATTAAATTCTTCCAAGTTGGCAAGTTTGGTTTTCCAAATTTCTTTGTTTTAGCGATTAAAACAAGAAAAAAGGAATATTAGTGACTTTCCAGTACTTTGCGCAACTTAATTGTGACTTTCAGATAAAAATTGTCACTTGAGCATTACCTAATGTTTAGGGGGGGAGGGTACAGAAAAACGTTACGGCGCGTTACAGGGGGGGAGATGGGTGGGGGGGGTTCTAAAATCTTCAATAATTGCGTTACGTAACACTTGAACGCCCCCTTACGTAATTATAGAAATTAAACGATACCGTTTTTTGGAGATACCGACAAAAAACATATTTAAATAACTTGGCGATTCCAACGGGTTACGACTTTTCTGTTTGTAGCATTTATAGACGAGAAAATGCACTACAATTGGGCATTTGGTGTGTAACCCAAAAACACTGATTTCGGAGTTAGGTACCTAGTTGTAGTAATTACCCCACGATATAGTATAACGAAAACAATGTTGCCAGGGAAAATAAGGACGCTAAAAACTGGTAGAAAAGTTGTAGACATTCTCGACCTGGAGAGAAACCGCCATTCAGAAAAGAAACGTTGCTTAAATGGCTGTAGCCATATTTAGTGAATAAATCTAAATGCCACGGAATCCTGGAAATGAAAATTAACCCAATCCCCGGCATCCGATCGAGCTGAAACTCGGCAGATACACATTCTATCAACTTTTGGCGGCAATTATGCACACTCAGACACATATGCTAATAAATGTAGTCCTTAGAAACTCGCGATTTGGCACTGTAGGTAAAGCGGTAGATTTCAATAGCTAGGACAGTTCAATTTTGAGTCTAAACATTTTTTTCTATTATTTTTAAGAAATATTTAAAAATAGATGTACATATTATAGTAAAAACAATTTGTTTTTAACGGGTTGATTTTTACACAAAAAGACGCCGAACAAATTATTGATATATTATTTTTCTTCCTAGGTACTATTTGCGTGTTTTTCTTGTCGCAAAATGCGTTCTAATATCTCAGTGGGATTGCTATCCAATAAGAAGTGGAAAAAAATCATACACCAAAAAAATACTTGCTCATCTGTCAATATGACATTAAAGTAATAGTCATTAGGAAACATGAAACATTTATTATACACGGTGACGGAAACTTATAGTACAAAGTACAAACGTAGAAACTGGTGAATTTACATCACACTTTCGAGCTTTCGTTTTCGAGAAAATCGTGTCCAAAGTTAAAGTTTTTTCAGAACAAATTTAAAAAAATCTGTTGTTATTGGTTTATATCAGCTGTTTAATGCTTTTTAAGCGACGAAGCGCAGACCCAATTTTTTTTAATCTTTAGTTGCAAAAACAAAAACTTAGGTAGGTGCAGAATCGTTCCATTAAATAGTAACATACTATTACAACCATGTCTACCATACTACTACAACCATATTTAATTCTACTATTGCTCTAAGATTATATTATATAGAAATAAAATAAAGTAAAATAATATATTCCTAAGTAATAAATACGAACACCAACTCCAAAAGTAAACAAAAACATTGGGTGTACGAGTAATATGACCTGCATCCACTTGCACTGACGACTGCCAATAAAAAAAGTAACAGGTTGCTGAAAATCTATTATGCTGTGTACTATTTGTCTAGCCCCAAGTCTAGGGGTTTTGTGTTTGTCTGAAAGCCATAATTTTTCGGAACAACAAAAAATTTCACATAAAAGACCATTTTTTTTTCAAAATAACCACTTGCACACGTGCAGTTTTCAGTTTAGAAGCCATAAATCAGCTGATGTCCCTTTCATATTTCCATTATTGTTCACCAAAAGGGACTGGTTTTGGAGGAGAAAAAAACAGGGATGCGAAGATGTATCCTAAAAAAAGGAAACCCATGATGAATTAAAATTATTTTAACCAAATTTTAACGAAATGGTGAACTGTTCGCCATTTTGCGGAAATTAATTCAATTCAGACATTTTGTTTGGAAGAGTTTTAATTTTCAATGTACATTTGTAATTATAATTTTATTTTTTTTTGCGACAGGTTTCGACACATCCATGTCATTCACGAGCAAACTTAAAAGTAACTTAAAAATTCTATACATGTACAAAAATTAATTCGGTGGGGCAGTGGGAGGGGGTGATTTTGGGGGTGGGGGAGAGCGGTGGGAGGAGTCAACATTACATGGAAACATCGTAAGTAAAGGTGTTTTACATGGTGCTATTATTTTTTTTGTTTATTTCAAAAATTTCTGAAGCGTCTAGACATTGTTACATTGTTAATGCCCAAGAAATAGAAAATTTTCAATTAATCAATAACATAATAAATTATTATCTATATTTTATTAAGTCCCCGGCTTTGCCCGGGCTCTACTCAGAGTTTTTTGAAATCACATGTGGAAATGATACTTTTATCTTTATTTTGAAAGTCAAGTGTGCAAAATTTCATCAATCTCGGAATAAAACCGTAGATTTGTCTAAAAATTGATCCTCTGCCTGCCCGCATGCCCGCCCACCACAGACATTCTTCGTAAGGGCCCGCAACTCGAATTTCTACCGATTTCTTACATATCTCCCAACACAGTAAGTTTTAAAGCTCTGAAAAAAATTATTCTTGAAGATAATATCTAGACATTACCCGCGCCGAAACGCAAATTATATAAAATCCCTCGATAGAAAAAAATCGCAAAGTATGCTCCAAAAATTATTATAAACACGTTTTTTTCAGTTATTTTACAAGTTATACGTATGAAAAAATTCACAGTGTTTCTTTAAATGCTGTTTAAGACAATGCTTGCGAGATTTTTGCTCTATTTTAAACGAGTCGTGTTTTATTAAACATTTTCGCAATTTTCGCATCGATTTTGTCACTGTTAATGTTAGCGCTCTCTTCTAACATTCGTAATTTCGTATCTCTCCATCTTCTTCTTTTCGAGCCCGGTTGCAGAGCCTTAATACAAAAAGATAAAACAATTCCGATCGTAATTTATTATCATTTATTAAAATCATCGCTTTGTTTCAATGAAGTACGTTATACTTTTTTTTTTGAAAAATTAAAACCTCAACCAGGCCATAGGTAAATTTATTCTAGTACATACGAATGTATAAGTCTGAAGATGTATGTAGTAACCTGAAACCGTTCCGCCCAAAATAAAAGAGTTATTTCTTTACACATTCATTTTTATCAAATTTAATGCTCGTGTCGATGCAACACCTTATAGAATTGTTTTCAATATTTCATATAATGTACACCTACACTTAAAAAAATTAAATCACTGTTTTCAAAATAAATAAAAAACATAGATTTACTCGTTTAATTCATCTAAGGACTTAATCGGGAAACTGGTCACATTTGGAATCGATTTTGTGGTATAAATCACCTTTTTGTTTTGATCTTTCCTTAAGTACCTAATTCGAGAACGAAGAGTTTGTCAGCAGTTTAATAATAATAATAATAATAATTGGATAATTTATAAAGCGCCGTTTTTGTGAAAAATCACCTCAAGGGCGCTGTACAATTTATTAGGAATGCTTAGGTTCTAACTAATTTTACTATTTATAAATGGATACAGAAACATACTTACCTGGCTGGTCACTTCCGATAAACACACTTTAATTAGAAAGTTTATGGAGAAGGTACGGCTTTGCACGCGGAGGACATTACAGTTAACACACTGGACATTGCATGATTTTACATTATTTGCTACCCTAGTATTACATTTACAAATAGATTAGTGGCAAAAGTAGAGTTGGTATTTATTTTAAAATACTGGAGAATTTAGGACTATTGGAGATTAGTGGCAAAAGTATTGTTGATATTTAGGACTCTTTAGGGCTGGAGAATGTTCATGAAATGACCTTCACAAACGCTTACTTTTTTTTTTTTTTTTTTTTTTTTTTTTTTTTTTTTTTTTTTTTTTCTACGTTTTTACGGTTAGTTATTTACGGTGTCGAGGGCATTGAATGTGAAGGTGAAAGATTTTGAATTTATGGATACGACTGTCTGAAAAGGTGAGTTTTAAGTCTAGCTCTAAATTCCGCCGCGTCTGTGATCATTCTTAAGTCATATGGCAGTCCATTCCAGGCTTTAGGTCCTGACACTCCGAAAGCGCGCTCACCGAACTTAGTATCTGGTGTGCGCTTTGGTTCCTTTAACCTTCCGATAGCTGATGACGCTGCTGACCTCAGGGTTGACTGACGATAATTGGAATTTTCTGGAATACACAATTCCGATAAGTAAGCCGGAGCTATTATTGTCTTTTAAAATGCGGCGATGCGTAAAAAAACCTCAGAGTAAAAGGGTACAACCCAGCTCCAATAGTTTCTTAAATCTTAAGTTATCGAAAAAAATGGATTTAAGGCTCTGCAACCGGGTCCGAAAAGAAGAAGATGGAGAGATACGAAATTACGAATGTTAGAGAAGAGCGCTAACATTTACAGCGACAAAATCAATGCGAAAATTGCGAAAATGTTTAATAAAACACGACTCGTTTAAAATAGAGCAAAAATCTCGCGGGCATTATCTTAAACAGCATTTAAAGAAACACTGTGAATTTTTTCATACATGTAACTTGTAAAATAACTGAAACAAATGTGTTAATATTTATTTTTGGAGCATACTTTGCGATTTTTTCTATCGAGGGAATTTTATATAATTTGCGTTCGGCGCGGGCAAAGTCTAGATATTATCTTCAAGAATAACATATATTTTTAAACGTGTTTAAGGGAAATATGTAATAAATCGGTACAAATTCGGGTTGCGGGCCCTTAAGTAGAAAAAAAAACGTACGCTCAGACAGACTTTTTTGTTTTTAATTTTTTGGGTTCATCTCAGATCAGATTCATCTCAGATCATTTGGGTTCATCTCAGATCATCTCACACTTCAGATTTTTCATTAGGAAATTTTCTATTCGTCATATTTTTCATATCAATATTTTTTAATACTTATATTTTTCCTGCGATATACAAATAATATGAATTACTAGGTTCTAGCTAATTATTTACAAAAAGATATAGAGATTTCACATCATATTTTGGAACGTAGGTTCGTCTCAATTTTCATACAAATAAAAAAAAAATAAGTACGTCGTTTTTTTCGTATCAAAATGTCTATCGCAGCATCCTTTCAAACAACAACCACAAGACTGTGAGTCATCGACTGCTTGACGCTATTCACCTCGCAGAGGATCTGGACCATTTCTCGGAAACAGGTCTCCGCTTCTCGGATCTTGGTGCACCGTGCTGTTACCTGTACACCTGTTGGGGCTGCACTAGATCTACCTGTCCCTTGCCTTTACCTGCCCTTTACCATATTAGGGCCCCTGCAGACACTTGTCGTTCCCGTTCTTCTACGGTAGTAGGGAAGGTGTCCGGGATACGCAATCACAAAAACCATGGATCTCATTGAATTACTTGTTTTATTACCAGTTCTTTGACATTCTGTGAGAGTTTCTTCTTCTTTTTATCATGGTACTTACTACGTGGCAATGGCTTGTATGTAGGGGGTTTAAATGGTTCAAAGTTCGAAACCCCCTCATCGGCCTCAGATTCGCGTAGGAAAAAAGAGAATGGTACTCGTAGATTATTTATTGGAAAATACAACAATATTATTTGTACTATCTCTCTTATCAAAGTGATGTAAATAATAGGTTTGGTAAATAGAGGTCTCAAAACGCTCTCTAACAAATTTGTCAACCTTAGGGTCTAACCTCTCCACGCCATGTATATGATATGGCTCCGCCCTCGCTAAGTGGCTATTGTGACAAATAATAGTTCTGAAATATAAATAAAACTAAATAGTTCCAAGTCCTAACAAATCAGGAGTAGCTACTACCTACTCATGGCTGGGGCGGTACAATCGTATCGGCTTAGGACATGCAGAGAGAAACAATTTATTTCTTTGAATATGGCATTGCAAAGCACGCCGGGAAGCGTATTTCCAATCCCTAACGCGGTTGGGTCACTCTAGCGACCGAGCCGCGTTAGGGATTGGAAGGCGTAAATCGCCTTACAAACACTACCGCATTTCAGTCGCGCTAGTGACCGAGCCGCGTTAGGGATTGTTATGCATAAATCACCTTACAAAAGCTAAACCGATTCAGTCACCTATGCGCTTCGTTGCTCTATCAGTTTCTGTGAGGGCGACGACCGTAATTATAGAGAGGTTAGCAGAGAGGATGGACAGCGTTTTTTTAGTTAGCATTTTTTTTACATTGAAAATTTATTTTAAGTAAAAAAAAACGCGCGCCTAACGCGGCTCGGTCGCTAGAGTGACTCAACCGCGTTAGGGATTGGAAATACGCCGCCGGGAACCAGTCAGTTACCAAATATTTTTAAAATTGGCCATCGGGCAGAATTTAAAAATACATTACGACAGAGGTACTTAAGGCGGTACTCAATCCTAATAATTTTTGTACGCTCAAAACTCACATTTTAATAATTTCCGGCGAATCCGTTACTACAATAACTTTTTTATTTCCATGCCGCACAAGAAATGCGAGTTATTTATATATTCGATTAATAAAAACAGTACGTTACCATTATTATATTTTACGTAAAACGATTTCAAAACTGTATAACCCGTTTTTCAACTATAAAGTTAGCGGTAAGCACCAGATTTTATTTTCCCAGACGATGAATTAATAATTTCGGGAGGACAACATGGAGACACATTTTAAATATTTGTCGCACGTTCTTCAGAATTAATTAAAATGAACGCATCAGAAAGGTCGAATCTCCAGGCCTGCTAGGGTGAATTCGACCGTACGTTCGTACAATACGCCGTTCCGCGGCGTATATTTGTTTACACGCTTTCTTCACTTACGTCGTTAAGATTCCCACATTATTTATCTTCTTCTTCTTTTCTTCGATACGGCAAATTCGACAGTAGGTTCGTCCAGTGCACGGGTCGCGAGTCGCAATTTGTATACACGGTTCCTTTACTTACGTCGTTAAGATTCTGAATATATTTTAGGGTATATTGGCGTCTAAAAAATCGAACAAAACTTAAAACCAGCGCCATTTGACTGTGTAAAACGTCTAATTATTTATTTGCTAAAATCCGACCTAAAGTCAGTGGGACAAAGGCACTAGACTGACACAAGTTTCGGCGCCAATGTTCCGTTCCTCGAGCACCACCACCACCTCCCACCTCATCTATATTTGGCTATAGTAACGTGCCTACCTACCTTACGAAACACAGGGTTGAATTTGATTAATTAAAAAATCAAACTAGACACTTTCTCAGTTTTTCAGTGATAACCACTTTTAAGAGGGCAGAGAAAACCAGAAATATGTCATTTTCAAATCAGATTTTAGACGTATTGACTCTTTTCCACAAAAAATTATAAATGGATTTCGAAAGATTGTTCTTTTATCTAGCATTCGCATGTATAAAATTTTGAGAATTTTTTTTAATTTTTAGCATAATAAGGTTATTCCATAGGTCGTTGGCAGATTTGTTAAATTTTCAAAAAAGATTTTGTATTATACCACACCCATTTCAAATAATATAATCATGCAGTAAAATAAATCAATACATTGTATAGCAAACGCATGTTTTAGAATTTTAATTTTTGTTTCAATAAAATCATTAAAAAATATGTACGTACATGTGTTTCTTGACGAAAATTGGTCCATTTGTGTATTTATTTGCGCCCTTGCAAACTAATATATTTCAGATTTTTTTAACATTCTTAGTAAATTTAGACATTATTGAAAAATGATAAATACTTATAATCAAAAAATAATTACAAAAAGTACATTATTTTAATAATTTTATCATCACGCCTTTCAGCATTTTTGGATGAAGGTATAAATTAAAGCTAATTTGGATTGAAATAAATTCGTTGTTGAGTTATAATTTTAAAAAGCTGGTACGGAGAATAATTAATCTTTCTCATTGTAACCGCCCTGCACGATCGTAAAAACAACTTTCGACGAAATGTGGATTTTCGTCCGCTGGCTGTTTAAACGCTCTTAATCCATTTTTAAATACATATATTTGAATCGCAAAAGGGTGAATGCAGGTAATACTATTAATGGAGGACTGAACGCCGTTGGCGCCAATAAAAACTATCCAAAGAAGCGAAGCTAGCCTCCATAATGGAGTACTGGTACCGTGGTACCTACCCTGATGTATGGCAGTGAGGCATGGAAATGGCAGAGGAAGGATGAAAGTAGACTGAATGCTGTAAAAATGAGATCCCTGAGGCGTATGTGTGGCAAAACCATGTACGATCGTGTGAGAAACTTGGAGAACCGCAAAGAATGCACGGCGTAATGAGTAAGATTAAGATAGGAACGCTCAGATGGTTTGGGCATGTAGAGCGAATGAACGAGGAGAATATATGACCCAAATGTGAATGGTAGAAGAAGACATGGCACGACCAAGTGAATCAGATACTTGAGTCGGATCATGTGAAGGATTGTAACTTTCGATCAATAAAGGCTTGGTCGAAGATTGTAACCATATCTTTCTCAGTCCAAAGTCAAATATTCTTTATCTTTTACTTCAACGCCCACTGTTCAAAGACCAGTTTTTTTAAATCTTCGTTTGATTTGTAATGTGCAGTCCGATTGGCTGAAATTAGTTAATATTTTTGGTAACCGAACAACTGAACAAAGCGGCACTTCATCACTCCTTTGTAAAGTCATTAAAATGAATGAAAAAAAAAACAAGTTAAATGGATTAATACATTTGGTGAGGTTATGGGCTTTCCTTTTGTCATTGTTTTTAATGACTTTTCAAAGTGGTGTTGAATTGCCACTTTGTTGAGTTGTCTTGGGAACATTGTTTTTTCACCCCCTGTCCAAAGTCTAGTATTTTATCTAATTTTGTTTCAAGTCCAACGTCCATGTTAAAAATGGTTTTACCTCCATTGTTATCAATACCGCAAAGCCCACTGTACAAAGTAATTTTATTTTTTTATTTTGGAGAATTTAGGTAGGTACCTACCCATATTCTGCAAAGTCCATGTCCATGGTTAAAAAAAATTAATAATTGTTTTATCTGTACCGTAAAGCCGAAAGAACAACGTTGTTTTTTTCTAATTTTGTAATAACTGGGTACCTACTTATATATTCTCCAAAGTTCAATGACCAAAATCAGATTATTAACATTTGTTTTATCTTTTGCGAAGTCCAATTTCCATTTTAGTCCAAAGTCCAATGTCCAGAGTCTAATGTCCAAAATCCAATATTCAAAGTCTATTGTCCAAAGTCTAATGATTTACCATCAAGACCCGATCCGTTCATGTCCGAGTTGAAACACAGTTTTCACCTCGCCTCGGGCCAGTGGAGACTTGTTGTAGCCCGCAGCCTCCCAGACGGGATGATCCTAAAACCTGTCCTCTCAACTCGTTTATCTCCCTTTCTGAACCTTTGTCTGAATTTGGACAAGCCCGGTCCATTATTTTTATTGTTTTGTTCAAGGATATCCCCAAGATCAACGGGAAACGGTGAAAATTACACACATCAGCAAATATTTATAATTCAATGAAAACGCTGTAGAAATGAGATCCCTGAGGCGTATGTGTGGTAAAACCATGTATGATCGTGTGAGAAATGTGGAAATCCGCAAAGAATGCAAGGCTGATGTAAGCGTGATGAGTAAGATCAAGAAAGGAACGCTCCGATGGTTTGGGCATGTAGAGAGAATGAACGAGGAAAGGAGTGTAAGGAGAATATATGACGCAAATGTGAATGGTAGAAGAAGTCGAGGACGCCCAAGAAAGACATGGCACGACCAAGTGAATCAGATACTTGAGTCGGGCCATGTCAAGAGTCAGAATAATAGAAGAGAATGTATGAGACGTTGTATGAATGTAAACGAGGCAAGGAATGTGTGCCAAGACCGGGATGTTTGGCGGTCCGTCCTCTCTGCCTACCCCTGCGGGGAAACGGCGTGATGGTTAGTTAGTTAGTTAGTTAGTTAAAACGTGATGGCTTATGAGTATTTTTATGACGGCAATTTTATGAAATATCACTTAAAGAGATTATCGCACATTTGCAGAAAATAACTTAAGGCTAGCTAAAATAAACGATTAATAAATTACATCCTACGTAGATTAAAAGTTAGAGAGATAATTATTTAATGACGTCTTTAATCATATTTCAACCACTTTCATTTCACAAGAATCAAACATAATAAATCGATCGTAAATGTTTTATTTAAATGTATCGCTATGGATTGCTTATACGACTCTATTCATTGCTAAGAGCTTCGTTAGTTCAATCCGTTCAACAAATAAGCTAGTTTTTTTGCAAACCACAAACCACATTACTCAAAAATATTTATATATTGAGAGTTTTGACGGCCTCCGTGGTCGGGGGAAAAGACTCTTGACTCGCAATCCAAAGGTCGCCGATCGAATCCCGGCGTGCGCTAATAAATTTTATTTGATTAATTTGTGTTACTTTACAATTGCACATTTAAAAAAATACATATTCGTAGTATATTTGCGGCACGTTCCAGAGTGGAAGACACTCTCAGTATCGCCATGGTGTAAGAGCACCATTAAGAATTGAAACGTTGCTTGAAAAGGCTTTAACCGAGTTTAGTGACCAGGTGGCAGGAACTTCCTCACCTTCCTCTTCCCCATCTCCTTACCTCCCCAATAGCTTCAGTCTCACAACATGCCTTTGTCTCACTGGCGACGGGAGCACCTGGGACTCTCGTGAGATATTCACATGTAAAAAATATAAAGTTATCGTTAATTTATATTTTACTGTTTTATTTATTTTACAAATTAAATTTTATAATGTTATTGTCAATCTCTGCAAGTATTTTTGTTACAACTGTTTCGGTTTACAAAACCATTTTCAACCACATTGAGACGACGCACGTAGCTGTAACAAAAATACTTGCAGAATTTTATTTTTAAATGAAGTTCTACGATTTAATCAAAAATGCAATTAATAATTTTTTGTTATTACGAAGAGTTTCATTTTTAATACTTCAATACGAAAACATACGTGAAAATTATTTCGGGGCATATGGGCATGAATTATTCATGACTAGAGACGTCACTAAATTTCAATACCTACCTACTGACGACCCTATACCCGCTATCGTCATCACTATCAGTCATTATCTATTAATCCCGGACTGACGGACCCACCATGCATACGCTGCAAGTGACAAGGAAAAATGTTCATATAAAAACTTATTTAGTCATCGATTTTCTTGAAAATGAATTTTGTTGACTAACCGAAAAGATTCACAGAATCAAAACAAATACACACACCCCCAGCTAGAAATTTTGATCAACTTATTATGTTGAATATTCATCATAATATGCTTATATTACCACCATCATCAATTCGGATTCCTCGAATCAATAAATAATCGAGGTGTCCGATAAAACATGAATAATAAATGGCAAGCGGTAATTAAAGGCAAATGCCCCAAAGTGCATTGACTTTTATAAAGGTTTTACAACTCGGTACAATAACTTATTACACTACTGTGTTGCAATATGTAAAGCAATGACCCTGAAATGGGCAATGTCCGCTACGAAAATCTTCATTTATCCTTTTTCCTTACATGATGCATCTAATTTGTGAAAAATGCACATGGTTACGAAAATTGTGATACAGATCCAAAGGATCGGTGGAAATAAAATGCAGCTTTTAGGAGGCATACATTAATTGTGTGAGCTCAAAATGGGGGGGGGGGGGTTCAGTAAAATCTCAGCAAATCTTGAACAGTTTTTCATTCATTTCATTATTGTCGCGATCATGTTTACCTAAACGCGGAGATATTAGATATTATTGGGCGGGATGGGATAGGGTGGGACCCCAGATACACCACTGATCTCACGTGGGGGGAGGAGGGGGGTCCCACCAATTATCACTTAATCTCACCAAGAGGGGGGGGTCTAAATTGGAAAATAAACTGCTCACGTAATTAATGTAAGCCCCCTTATGAATTTGTACTTTTTGCTCGATATTTTGACGGCAAATAGTGACTTGTCAAATAAAAGTATTTATTTTAAATAATGAATTATTATGACCCATTGTAAATCTTTAATAAAAAGCACTGACGTGGTCTGCGATAAAAGAAAATAATTTAGTATTTATTAACGTAGATACATTTGCGTGACGTAGGTTGAATTTAAAATCCCTATTGCCAAGCGTACTACCAATAACTATTACGTCTTATTTATACGGCACACTATGGCAAAGATTTATTTGCCCCCACTCATCTTATTAATATACTAGCTGACCCGGCCACGCGTTTCTGTGGCTAATTAAACACCACGTCATCTACTGGATGGTTATCCAACCTTTATAACCACCTCCGTCTTTGAGTTTATCGCGAAGAGATGCCGCGGAGGACTTTAATTCATAACTCTTTAAGTTAATAACGTATTTAAGTTAATAAGGATTAATACTGTATAGGTCTAAATAACTTTTCAATTACCGCAATGTACGCGACCATTTTTTTAGAAGATAGAGTGGATATAGTAAGCTATCCGTAAGATGTATGCCTTCGCGGACTTTTTGGCAGCGCCGGATCTGTCATATGTTCAAAAACGTTCAAAAAACCTGGCGCCAACTCCGAAGGGGCGCCGTGAGAAAATAAATATTGTATTAAAAATTTGTTATAATATTCCCTGAATCGTTTAAAAATTACCCACAGTACGAAATAATTATTACGCTCTAGCAACACTTTCTAAAGATACAGACTGCGCACGCATCTGGTTTCTATTCAACGGTTTACGAATTTATAGTCAGTTACAGAATTTTTTTACAAATTCCATATATTTAGTTTAAACGTAAGATCTATTTTTCCATTTATATTTTACCGTCTTTTACGATGAATGGGTTCGATCCAAATTCAATAACCAATCACAGCACCGTACTTTTATTCAAGAGAACAAACAAACCGACTGCGCCTTTCAAAGTGCTTTTGTACGATTTAAGTCTCTAGGAGAAGGTAGTTAAAGACCATTTTCTTATGAAATCTTCAGTAAATTCCACTAGCATAAACATCGCACGGTTTGCAACAGTTAACAGTAACAGTTTCATCATTGATTTGACAGTTGAAGTTCGTAAAATGTACCTATAATTAATTTCTATTAGATTTGTTTTTTTACAGTCAGTAATAATCAGTGTAAGCGTCTTTCGTAAGCCGTTGATACCATAGATACGTCAGTGTTTAGTGTTTTGTATGATGTTTGTTCGCTCAACACAGAACACAGGGGAAATGGAAATGCAAGGTACAAATTTGAGGTTATATTATTAGATTTATTATTAGATTTTTTAGTTTATAACTAAATTTCTATTGGTTGTTAGAGGTTTTGGATTGTGGATTACAATGAATAGAACAATAATAAAAAAAAAACTTTCAGGCTCGCAGAATCTAAAACGTAGAATAGAGCATACATAATGACATAAAAAAACTCGTTTCCATTGGGAATTTTTTTATTCCAATTTCTCCAGCACCGATAAAAAATGATATCCCGCGCAATGACGTTACAATGGTCCCGAGCACATCTAAACAGATATCTATCGCACAAATTCCTCCGGTCGAATTATTAGAAGATAAAAATAACGTTACTGATAGCAGTTTAAATTTAATTCTGTTTTCAGAGCTTGAATTGAAAGATCCCGGATGCTGGCCAAAGTTATCTCAAAATTCCATTAGTTTATTAGTTCAGGAAGGTCCTGTACAATTGAAAGGTTTTGATTTTCCTATTACGAACAAGCGTAAATTTAATACTAAGTATTATTACAAGAAACTGCCTAATGGAGAAGAATTACATAGATCGTGGCTTATTTATTCGAAAACTTTAGATAGGGTTACACCCTTTATATGTCTTGATTTTATTTGATAAATTAGTGTAAAAAAAAAATTAAATAAAAAAAAAATTGGGGTGAACGAATTTTTAATCTAAATAAAAATGTAGGGGGGGGGGGGGGCGCCATCGGTACCTACTGCACAGGGCGCTAGATTTCGTAGATCCGGCCCTGCTTTTTTGTAGATCTATTTACACAAATCGTTGACAAATTACATACCTAAACCTTCCTCACGAAACACTCTATCTATTGGTGAAAACCGCATGAAATTCCGTTCAGTAGTTTTCGAGTTTATCGCGAACAGACAGACAGACGCGGGGGACTTTAATTTATAATATGTAGAGAAGATGTAGAGATGTAGAGATAAAACAAAGTTGGGTGAGTTACACCATTTATAACTTGAGAACGTCTGGACCGATTTCTATGATATTTGATTTGTTGGATTGATCTCCGCCCCGAATAGCAGAATAGCTATTAAAACATTGCAAAAAATAACGAAAAATATAGTTATTAAGAAAATTCTTTTCCTCATACATTTTGTATGGAACGAATTCTAATCTTTTGAAAGAGCTGCAGGAATTTTATGATAAGTACCGAGAGAAAATTCCAAAAATTTTAAAACGTCATATGTCAATGCGCTGATTGTTTTGCTTTTGTTCGTAAACATATAATGCTGCCTCTTTTTCTTACACACTAATAAATGTCAATATTCGAAAATTAGACAAACGGTGATTTTTTATTTTAATTTTTATAATAATTTTTAATTTTAATTTTTTTAATTTAAAAAATTGTATATATTTTTTCTCTTCCCTTTACACACGAGTAGTTACACTCTTGTAAAGGTTATATATTATATACATATATATGTTTATACTGTTTCTAATCAATGTTGCATGTTAGTATTTAATGATTGGAGTTTAATCCAATTGTAACCTGAAAATGCAATTACTCATGATTATATTACATGTATATGTATATAAAAACTAATAAAAAAAATGTCTGCACCCATCCAAAGGAAAGATAAAATAATTATAATAAAAATTCCTCACACATATAAGGAAAATAAAAGTAATTATTTTTTCTTTTACATCAACTTCACACAGGAGGCCCTGAGGAAAATTATTTTAGAAGGGATGTATAGGAAGTTCTGGGAAGGAACAAGGTATAAGGGGTGGGTAGGACTCTGGGATCAGTGTGACCGGGAGTGACGGAAGTATGAATCCATCCCTCCAACTGCGGTGCAAGGCGATGGGTCGAGAGATTCCAGTTGGAAAGGTCAAAAGGCCTCTCTCAACGAGTGCTACTCGATCCCAACTCGATCCTACCCGCCACACAGCAGGTGGGCAGACGCATCCGCCGCCAAGACCCGGACAAACGTCACCCCATGAACCCGGGCTCCCCTGCTAAATCACCAAACGTAGCGAACCACTTGGGGTGACCTATGGGTGACTATGACAGAGGTGTTGTTTATCCAATAAATGGTTCCCGGGGCGGCGGCGGCCATAACTGCCTCCCAAATTCCCGTAAGTAAGTGGAAAAGTAAGAAAATCACAAAAAATATAAATCCGTATTTAATGCCATCTCTGATACTGACAAAAACAAAACACGGACAGTTGCGCATTGATGATTTCTTCATTGTGTAATTTTTAACTTTACTGAATTTAATTCAACGGTTATTGATTCCGAGGCGGTAGGTACGAAGTTCGTCAGGCCAGCTAGTTTACTATAAAACTATAATTTTTTACCAATTTCAAACGTAAAATCGACTTCGAAAATAGCTTTAATAATAAGTTGGTATGAATATCAAAGGAATTTATATACAGTTTCGATTTTTTGTACTGGTATATATAGAGTATATTAAGTAGTTTTATCCTTGATGCATTCGAATGAAAATATGTTTTATACTTTTGTTATTACCCGTCGGGGTCAATTATATTAGTCACTTAGTTATACTGTGTGTAAGTAGGTATACCGTATTTTTCCTAAACCGACTGCATATTGTATATAAGTACGCCGGGGGGCCAACTGTCGGTGGATTTACCGTCACGGAACCGTTGAGATGGTGATGAAAGTAGGGGAAGAGAAGTTGAAGGAGAAGACGAAGGTTGAGAAGTATCTTATTTTCAGATCTAATCAGTAGGTAAGCAAAGCTTAAGCCGCCGCTACCCGAATTTCTACGGATTTCTTACATATCTCCCTTAAACATTGGAAGTTTTTAAGCTCTTAAAAAAATATGTATTATTTTTGAAGATAATATCTAAACGCGTTCCACGCCGAAATTATATGAAATTTCCTCGATTGAAAAAAATCGCAAAGTATGCTCCGAAAATTCTTATAAACACGTGTGTTTCAGTTATTTAACAGGCTACAGTTGTGAAAAAATTCACAATGTTTCTTTAAATGATTCTTAAGATGCCTTCGAGTTTTAAACATGAGTCGTGCTTTATTAAACATTTTCACAATTTTCGCATCGATTTTATCGCTTTAAATATTAACGCACTCCTCTAACATTCGTAATTACATATATCTCTATCTTCTTAATCTTGAAATCGAATAGATTTTGAAATGGAAGTCCAACGTTTTGTCCTAACGGAAATCATAAAATTTCATCAAAAACATAAGGAAAAATATGTTTTCTCACCACAAAGTTTAGAAGGACCGTTCTTCTTTCCATGGGTACATTTAGGGCCGTCTGTTTCAACAGAAAGCTAAATCGTGTCCTAAAGTTAAATTTTAACTGTCAGTTAAAGTAACGAGGACGTTAAATAGGACCGCGCGCTGTTTCAAGTATATTTTCGCTTAAGTAATAGTTGCCAGTGTGGCCAGTCTAAAAAGCAGATTATTCCTCGGAATTACATGACAAAATGCATCGAAATATTTTATTTTTTGATGCGGCAACACCGTGAACTAAATCAGAACAACTGTCAAAATATCCGGTTGTATTTTGTTTCGCGTCGTAGGTTCTGACGGCTTTGTTCTGATAAAAGTATTTGTATGAATATTTACAAATAAATGACGACATATTATAATACATATAATACACAATACGAATGTAATTTGCTTTCCAGTAGTTGTGATATCTCCGTGAATTCGAAGTGTCGCATATTTTACGAGATCTTCAATTCAATTTATTTATAGTATCGAAAATATTAGAAAAACATACATTATAGCGTTTTTAAAATCCGTTTGTAAGAGTATTTACATTAAACTTAAGTAGTGTACAAACTATACCAGCGATATTAATAGAGCTTGTCTTTTAAAGGCAGCTTCACTCGCTAATGTCGATATCAGGCGCGGCTAGTCCTAAAGTGCACTCGTGCACCGAACCGCCAACAAAATTAAACAACATTTTGCAGCTCATCGTATTAAGTACATAAAATTTTTAATTATAAAATTGCGCAGATTATTTTAAATTTAAAAAAAAAAATTGAATTCCTATCTAAAAATACATGAATTTGGTAGAGAATAATAAATTATCGTGACCCAAAGCATTGCTTCCCGCGCGCTAGTTATATCGCCTAGGAACCGAGGTAGGTACATACGATTCTACGCGTTTCAACAAAGCGCCCGTTTGAGAATTATCATTTGTATGAAACCCCCAGTAACATCTCCAGACCGTCAAAATACAAATTCGTAGCGAAAAAATTGTGACTACCGTGCGCTGCGCGGTTGACGGAAATGCCCGAGGAATTCCGAAGTGAATCGTTCCAGCGAAATGACCATTCGTAGTAGGGTTTGAATAGGATAGTAATTATATTTTTCTCTTGTAAAATGTAACGATGAGTCAACGGGTCAGCGGGTGCGATATTATCTTGATGGATAGGGAACCGATTTGACATTGTCATTATTAGTTTTTGGGACCTTTTGTTTGTGTATTTTTGTCACATATGTATTGCAAAATTCACTCAGTAAGGGGGTTTACTATCGCGCGGGGGGCGCGCCAAAATGAAACGTTTACTGCGTGTTGTTTTTGTGTTATTATTCGATAGATATCGCTGTTTTAAATTTCCTTGCCGTTTTAAAATTAAAAGTTATGTAATAATAAATAAAGACTATATTAAGAATATATGAACCATGAAAATAAAAGCAGAATTATAGCCTATGGCCCGCCAAAACTACATTTAATTATCAACCAAGATAGTAAATCCGCAAAGAAAACTTTTACATAAAATTATAGTAATAATAAATGGATAATTTGTATAGCGCCGTTTTTTTGTGAATAATCACCTCAAGGGCACTGTACGAGTTATGAGTTACTAGGCTCTGTCTAATTTTATTATTTATTTATTTACCTACTTTTGTTTTAATTTTTGATGAATTACTCGGTGAACCACCAAAAAGTGAAGGCACCGGCCGCGCCTGGTCGATATACGAAACGAGTCTACCTACTACTTACTCATTTTGTATTTTTGTAATGTTTATAGTACAATAAGTTGATTTGAAGATTTGTAAAATAATTTGCGATACATCCATTAATAGAGCTTGTCTTTAAAAGGTAACGCTAAATACGTCGATATTAGAATTGATTTTGTTCAACAGCAAGATTTTTAGACATGCGGTGCCACGCCAAAAATTCGAGATGATCCCAGATTTTCGCTGCAAGACATATTGGATGAGGAATTTATCGTCATTATCATCCTCTTCTATAATATTTACCATGATTACTGATTAGCATATTAGTAATCCAAGTTGAAACACCCATTTCTGTAAAATACTTCGACCAAAACTGTCAAATATGCCAGTATGGCGGAGTAACTCTAGAGTAACTATCGGTTTTCGGAAAGTAAGTACAAAAGTTAAAAGTAACGTTAAACAATCAGTCAAATTGATTGAAAAACGCATTTTGCTGAAATTTAACTATAGTAACGGCGTTTTGTTTTACTTTTACTTTAGCGAGCGTTGAAACAGACGGCCCTTAGATTTATAATGTGGAATTTAATTTAAAATTTGGAATCGATAATGAAAAATGATTTTATTTAATGGATTACATGGAGCAATCCTTTTTATGCTCATTATTATCTATTTCACCGATTTCTTACGCAAAAGTTTCTAAAGGGGAAAGACTTTCACACTTGAAAAAATGATTTGTATTGCTGATTATATGTATTATTAATTGTCAATCTTTCAAGGTTTATCGGGGTTTAAGATAATTAATTATATACGTGATTATTAAATGGAAATTTTATATTGTTCGATTGTTTAGGTACCTACTAATAAATAACAATAACATTTATTAGTTGATTATTTATGATCTTAATTTAAGACGTATTTTATTCAATTTCATCAAGTCATAGTAATCAATAATTTGCATGGATTAATATAATAATACTTTCCAGGTATACGTAATAATAACGTACAAGGCGAATGACGTAGGAGAAGCATTACTTAAAAAAGTATTTTTTTACAACTCTACGATCAAGGACTGTTAATCCTTGTTGGATATGACGTATGGCATACCTCTTAGGGGATTTTTTGCAGAGCTGAGGGAAATTAATGAAGGTAAAGAAAGGATTAAGAGAAAAGTTGGCAATTAAAACGGCCTCCGTGGTCGAGGGATGCCTAAGGCTCTCGACTGAGGAGCGGGATCAATTCCAAGCGCGCAAGTAAAAATCATTTATTAATTTGGGTTTATAAAAGTAAAATAATTGTAAAAAATATGCATATATATTCTAATGCCTACAATACACGACATCTTTTTTCAGCCCGATTCCAATAGAGACCAAAGTCAAAATAGCGATCGCTATTTTCATCTCTATTTTCATATCTACGATTTCAATTGTCATCACTGCAAACAGCACATGAACCATGCTGTTTGCTGTGATGTTAACTGAAATCGTAGATATGAAAATAGAGATGAAAATAGCTATCGCGTAAAGCGACAAATGTTGACTTTGGTCTCTAATTGGAATCGGGATTAAAAAAGAGATGGTGTAAAAGGGCCATTAGGTTCCGGTCGTGGAAGATTATCTCAGTATTGCCCTTATTAAGAATTGAAGCGTTGCTTGAAATGGCTTTTGCCGTGTTTGATACACAAATTTTATTAGTCATCCCCCTCTTCCCCACCTCCTTACCTTCTCTCATTTCTAACTTCAGCCTTATTACATACCTTAATTGGGGATGCCACAGTCTTACTGATCCCAGATGGTTGCGAGCAGTCTTACGCTGTATTCACATAAAAAAAAAGATCTGGTCACAAACATATCAACAATAATTTCATGCAACTACTACTAAACTATGAAGGGTTGTGTAAAATTTAAAACACTTTTATTAGTAAGGCCCCTAGCGTATTGTGTTATGTTTATATTTAGGTCAGGATCGATATTGTAAATAAGAACACCAGAAATGTAATGGAGGCGTATTCGTTATGCAAAAGTCTGGCGAATAAGGCCTTAAATTTTTAATACTAATCTGTGCTTGATCATCATTATGATATCCAAATGGGATGGCGATATACGATGTCAGGCAAGTAAGAGAGACAGAGCGCGTCCTCAATGGACTCTGTAACCATAAATGTGTGGTTCCAGCACAACTCAAATGCGACATTTCAACACCCCTTTGAAAAGTCATTAAAAGTTACTAACGTAACCAATTTTACCTTTTTTCATCACTTTTAATGACTTTTCAAGGAGATGTTGAAGTTGCATGATTCTGAGTTGTCCGGTCACCAAAAAGTGTATTTTCTTCTCAGTGTAATGGTGTTAACTCCTTAGGCTAATTTGTTCGCTTTTGGGAATAGCTGACATGGGTCTCATGGAAATCTTGTATCTCTCTTGCTGTCGTAGTGAGAAATGTGATATAAACGGAGTTAGAAAAAGAAAACACCATGGCACAAAAAACCTTAAAAAAGCTGGTCTGCCGGTGCGCCTCTTGGCAGGAGCCGCGCAGTCATGGAAATAGTGACCAATTTTATTCGAAAAAATTATGTCATCGAACGGGAATGGTTTCATACGATTAAGGTCATTAAAGAAACATTTATGAAACTTCGTGATTTTTTTATTAAAAAGTGGGTTGACGATAGCGTTCATAATAATAACATTTGTATGAAAAAGTGTTATATTCAGAATTATTTGGATTTTATTGCAAAACGTAAATTTTCTGATCCTTCTGACAGAATACGTCCGAGGTCGAATGGTTAAGACAACAATTATTCCCTAGCACGGGCTTGAACCCGCGAAATCACAAAGAAGAAATAATCAAGGTCATCCCAAACACTTGTGCAGTAATCACGATAGACAAAATAATATCTATCATTTCTTTTTGTTTGGCATCTTAGTGTTTTCATGAATGGGTGCAATATTCTGACGATTTGCATTTCGTAGTGGTCCGATTGTTGATCTCTTGTCGGCTTGGTCCTGTCTGCGCCTCTGCCATGCGCGTGGGTGCACTGCGCATCAGATGTCCGTGTTTTATTGGTCACAGCAAAGTGGGGTTACCAACACAAGGAAGGGTCAAGCACCTGAGCCGTCTGAGGTCTGTCCTTGGATAATAGAAGCGCAGGGATGCAGATTATCGATGAAAACATAATGATCAAAATAAAAATAGGTACCACAAGTAATTTTTGCATTTAAACCTTACGGTCGAATGGTGTGCCCTGTGAGATAAAAAGTGTTCAATATATAAGTGTCTACGTCTCCCACTCCACGACACAGCGTCTGTCCATATATTTTTTTAAATGTCAGCAAAGTTTTTAATTTCCGGTCGACTATGATAAAGGCGCGGTTTCCCGAATTTCTACCGATTTATTACAAATACTGTAAGTTTTAAAGCTCTTAAAAAATATATGTTATTCTTGAAAATAATATCATATATTATAAACAAGTTTTTTTCAGGTATTTTACAGGTTTGTGTACGATAAAATTCACGGTTTCTAAATACTATTTTAGACAATCCTAGCGAGATTTTTGCTCTATTTTAAACGAGTCGTGTTTAATTAAACATTTTCACAATTTTCTCTTAAATGTTATCGTTTTTAATATTAGCGTGTTCTCTCTAACATTCATATTTACGTATCTCTCCATCTTCTTCGTTTTGAGCTAAGGAAAATAAAAAAACAAAAATTGGCACAAACGTGAAATAATATCTAAAATTGATGTAGGATGTACAATGGCACGTACCAACTATATGATGTGGTAAATATAGGTAATATAATATTACGATAGAATCTCATTTTAGAGATTTTTCCTAGAAGTTTGATTACCTACCCGCTTTAATCATAATTGAGAGGAAATTAATTTTTGATTGCTTAAGCTAAAAAAAAAAATCTATTATAAAATGAAAATCATGCCAAATTCAGGGCCATCACACTTCTTTCTCAAAATTCATCATTAGCTTCGTCCAGATACAAACATACATTCCCAACGTGGGAATAGCAAAAAAATTTAAGTAATTTGTTATGAGTGGCAAATAAATCGTTTAGTTAATTTTAAGTCCGCGTGTGCTAATTAAGTATAAGTCGCCGTTAACTACTTACCAATTTAGTTGAGTGATTACAATCTTTTATATTTTTCGGTTAGTTCTGTTAACCCCTCCACGCTGTGCGTGCATCCTTAACCTTGTGGTTAAGTGAGGGCTACTGTCGCGCTCTTTGATAGGCAGATAATAAAGTTTTACCAAAACAAAAAAATGCTAAATGACAGTTTGGTTATCAGTGTTATCACATCACGTATCACGTCCTTGCTACTGAATACAACCTAACTTACGTATTGGTTTTCGACTATTACTTATATACTGAAATTTATACTGATAATTATACTTGATTACAGATACTACTTTATTTGATGGGCGGTGTGGGTACCGCCGCCCCAGGAACCATTTATTATATAACCAACACCTCTGCCGTAGGTCACCCCAAGTGACTTAGCAGGGGTGCTCGGGTTCATGGGGTGAGGTTTGTCCGGGTCTTGGCGGCGGATGCATCTGCCCAACAGCTGCATGGCAGGCCGGATCGGAGAGGAAGACCCGTAGACGTCTCCAGCTGGAATCTCGGAACATCGCATTATCCGCAGTGGGAGGGATTGATTCATTCGTCCGTCACTCCTGGACACACTGACCCCCAGATTCCTATCCAGCCCTCATACCTTTTTCCTTCCCACGACTTCCTCTCCCTCTTTTCCCTACAAAGACCCTCCACACAGCATCCGCAAGATGAGGTTGGCCCTCAGGGGAATTGTAACTGAGAACGTAAAAAAAAAACACAATATTTTTTGCTATTTTTTTAATGGCTAGCATATTTTTTCCATTTTAATGCATAAAATCCACTTTTGTTTTTTTATCGTATGATGAGCATGTGATTCTCTTTCGTTCCTATATCTTCTGTAGTCGGAGGTCCAAGCCGCCCTGTCCCAGACATAATCTGACCTGACCGGAATTCCTCCAAGGCGGAAATTTCGCAAGAGCCATGTTCGGGGAATGACCGAATTACTCATCTCGTACATATTTACTCCGTCACCTACAAAACAGGAAAATATTCTAGGCCTTAGATTAATAAATGATTCGGTATTGTGGCTCACCTATCCCAAGGACTGTGTGTTGTTGTTTTCCAAGCAATTAGCCCTTTCTATGAAGTTTAAAATTGTTGCTTCTAAGGATTTCGATCCGGGAAATTTATTTTTTTGAATATTTTCCTCTGACCTACCTACGTGATACTGTGATTGTACGTGCATTTACTTTCATTCCTCTAGATTCTCTAGAATCTGTACACGCATACGCCACTACTCACTGTCTCCATAGCAAACATCACATCGTAGTGACACATGTTATACTGAGTATGAAACAAACTTAGAGATGAAATAATGGACGGCCTCCGTGACGGCCTCCGTGGGCGAACCGAAGTCTGCGGCTTCAAATCTCGGCATACGCTAATAAATTTTATTGAGTAATTTCACAATTAATTACTTCTTCAAACTTTGCAAAATTACTTTGTGGCATCATTGTTCATATAATGAATAACTGATTACTTTGTATAAACCACTATTTTTAAAACAATATCAACATGTTTCAACAACAATGATGTCTTCATCAGGATATGTTACTATAAAACATACTACTTTTCTTTAGGATATGTTACTTTATAGTAACATATCCTGATGAAGACAACATTGTTGTTGAAACATGTTGATATTGTTTTAAAAATAGTGGTTTATACAAAGTAATCAGTTATTCATTATATCACAATTAATTAATTAAAATTATATATAAAAGCATTCAAGAGTATAAAAACAAAATTGAGGAAAACAAAAATAAATTCAGACACAAAATAAAAAAATGGATTGAAGAACAAAAAAGACAATATTTCCAAAATTTTTAATTTTCATTTATTTTAATTTTTTTAATTTTGCTTTAATTTTTACTCTTTATTTTTCGTTTAAATTTATCTTAATTTTAAGTGTTTTTTCGTCACCAACATTATATATTTTATTTCAAAGTGTTATCGTGTATAAATTCTTATGTTATAAAATGAGGGCCTCAGCACGGGTAAGCCACCCAGTGAGGCCAACATTACGGGATTGTACTATGAAATATAAAACATTGTATCAAAATAAATAAATAAATTTGCGGACAGAATGGAAGATACTTTCAGCATCGCCCTGGCGAAAGACCACCATTCAAAATTGAAACGTTGCTTTAAATGACTTAAACCATGTTTGGTGACCAGATCTGAATAGCCAGATACTTCCCGACCTTCCTCTCCCCATCTCCTTCCCATCCCCACTACCTTCTTCTACCTGCCCCACAAAATACCGCGCTTGGGGAAGCCATAGTCTCACTGGCTCCAGATGGATGGGAGCATTTGTAACTGTTGTGCGGTATTCACCAAAAAAAATACACTGAAACCGTAACATCTCAGAACACATTATGTGGTATGAGGTAAATGCCTACCCAAATGATTCTTTTCGCTAAGAGTTCATATGCAGCCACTAATTTGAATTCATACATGTTTTTATACAAAAATGGCATGCAACATCAACATCAACATCAACATGTAAGAATAATAATTGAACTAATAAAATCAACATATTGAAATCTTAGAGCCACGGGGTCCTTATAATCCTTCGTACATCCTTAAAATGACGGAAACGCGCTCACATTAATCATCCTACTTACTATAATTTTATGTAATGGTACTTGACGGGTACCTTGTTTTCCACAAAATTAATTTTAATTAAATTACTTGCTTTATTTACCTGTCTGATATCTTTATTGTTTCCTCTGCACTTTCGCAATAAAGGGAATGCGAATGACCTGTAATTAGTCGAACCTTAAAATTCATTAATTTCCTTACCTTTAATTTTATTCATATCTTTACCTTAAAATTAGTTAACATAATGAATCATAATTAGTCTTTGATTAGTTCTGACATTAATTTAGTTGTCTATGGGTTCTTCGGGGACTCCAGATACTTATATCTACAGCCTGTATGTCGGACGAATATCTACAGCTCATATGTTGAACTAATATCTACGAACTTCAGAGTGTTGACTAATATCTACAGAGCTAAGGTCGGACGAATATCCATGACGGTCCCAGTGTTGACTAATATCTACAGAGCGTAGGTTGAACTAATATCTACAGAGCGCAGGTTGGACTAATCAGCTAAATGTGTCCAATAGTCCGATCGATAAGGGATTTTTACATACATACTTACATAAATTAAGTTTTTTAAACAGCACGACGACTACGTAGCTTTAAATTAATAACGACCTCCGTAGTCCAGTGGCTAAGAATCTTGACTCACATTCCGGAGGTCGCGGGTTCGAACCCGGCATGCGCAAATAAATTTTATTTGATTAATTTGTGTTATTTCACAATTAATTCATTTAAAATAATATATAGTATATTTGCGGCATGTTCCAGAGTGGAAGATACTATCAGTATCGCCCTGGTGTAAGACCACCATTCAGAATTGAAACATTGCTTGAAAATGGCTTTAGCCGTGTTTAGTGACCAGATCTGAATAGCCAGGTACTTCCCAACCTTTCTCTTCCCCACCTCCTTCCCCTCCCCACTACCTTCAGCCTCACAACATACCCCAATTGGGGATGCCATAGTCTCACTGGCTCCAGACGGGAGCAGTTGAGATTCTTGTGCGGTATTCACTGTAAAAAAAAAAAAAAAAAGCACACGCAATATTGCGTTATTCCAATATGCTATACATAATTGCAAATCCAACCTCTGCCAGTGCTGTAGATATTCGTCAACACTTTGGTTCTCATAGATATTAGTCAACAGTTTGAGCTGTAGATATTCGTCAACACTTTGGTTCCCATAGATATTAGTTTGATTTTTTCAGTTTTTGAAATTCCTGTAGATATTAGTAGACGCCTCCTCTTCGGGTCACATGGTCCCGTTTTCGTGATGTGCCGAAGGTCTTCGACCAAGCCGAAGGTAGATGTGCAGAGTCATTTTAATTCTAGAGTTCCGCAGACAAAATCTAGCTTTCACGGTGATTCAAAGAACGTGAGTCTTTCAATAGGAGAATGCAGGTCCCAGTACTACATATGACGAATGTCTCTGGAAAGAACATTGGAGATATTACAGTTAATCATTCTCAAAACCTATTAGATTAGATATTTGTTTGTTAAGTTACAACTTATAAGTAATATAAAAAGTACAATCATAATAAAATGCACAGAAAACACCCTCTGAGATCTTGTGAAAAGAAATTTGCACGGCTAACTTAGCGATTTATCCACAAAGGTGTTAAATATTATATTTTCGTTATCATTAAGAAAAATTATACTGGTCTTCGACCAATTGTCACCACCTTTATTTGGCCATTCAACGTTATGCTGTATACCTAATTAACTGGAAACAAAAATCTGCCTCTTTGAACTCTGGCGTTACGAAAGTTGTTCAGTTCGTTTTTCACGCCAAATATCAACGCCAAAGCAATTATAATGTGCACATTTACACACGTTTTGAAAATATTTTTAAATAAATGAAACAATTTAACTTTGTTTGAACCACTTAGATATATATTTGAGTAAAGCCGACCGGTTTCGGAACGACCGTTCCTTCTTCAGGGGAAACGTATACTGATTTGACAGTTACGAAATATGGATGGGAACAATGTATTCAATTATCATCCATATTTCATAACTGTCAAATCAGTATACGTTTGCCCTGAAGAAGGAACGGTCGTTCCGAAACCGGTCGGCTTTACTCAAATATATAAGTGGTTCAAACAAAGTTAAATTGTTTCATTTATCTATAATGTATAACCACAAAGTTATAGCTACATTCAAAAGTATATATTTTTAAATGTTAAGATATAAGATTGGTCACAATAATGTTTGTTCTACATACTCGTATCTAATCTATTTCTATTCTAATCTAATTGAATTAAGAATTTTGAAACCAGGGCAAAGCCGGATAGTAAAGCTAGCAGGTACATATTAAATTAAATTGTACGTTGTAATGATAACAAATTAAATTCAGGAATTCCAATTCTTATAAAAAGACCAGCTCGTTGTTTCAATTCGTATATTTATGGCGGATTAAAAATGTTAACACTCGAAAAACTGAAAAGCAAATGTGCACTTCAAACTGCATATTATAGTAGCAGATGCTATCGCAGTTACATTTTACAAAATTTGGCGTTAAATTGCATTAATTGGCACTCTCGTGTGCGCTGCACCGATGTTCGTAATGTACTGTAGTTGTGTGTGAATTTTGTAAGGATGTGGCCGACGTAATAAATGAATAATTTCTTTTTGAATTTATAATTTAGTAATCATAAGCAGATATATTTTATTGTTCAGCTATTGATAGCTATTAGAGCTCGTATAGAACTTCTTCAAGCGGTCGTTATTAACTCTTAATATTATTATTTTCAAGAAGCTAGTGACAATAACCACATTATTAATATGAACACTGACCTCAATACTTCCTTTTGTTTATATACACATAGTTATTTTCATTGCACGAGTCGTCTTTGTCTCTTGTAAAGTTAATTGCGCAATAAGATAATTAATTGACAGAGGAACGTGTCTGATTACGTTAAGATATTACAGGCGCAGAATAAAAATAAAACTAATTTTCTACCGCCGAAGTTAGATGCAATGTTAACTTTGTTTTTTTTTGTTTTATTTCAAATTAAAAAAAAAAAAAACACTTTAAAAAAATTATGCTCGAAAGAAAAAAGTCGTCGCGCTCTTTATGGAATCATTTTTTTTATGGAACAATGAATATTATTTTTTATTATTTATTTACCACTTAAAAATACATCATTATATCTGTTTATTATACCTATTTTGTATGTACCTACGGATTTTGAAATACATAATTTAACAAATGTGTTTCTTTTTCATTTATGAATATTTTTTTTTTATTGAACATAAAGATAATATCTACTAATAAATCTGGGCGAAACATGAAACCAAAAAACACACATGTAATAATATAAATGTAACGGTCGCAACTGGGACTCCCACCCAGGATCTCTTATATTACCGAGACACAGCCGGTCATTGGGACCTACATTTTTTCTGTCATTTTCAGAATTTATAATTAATAATAACTAATTTTTCCCATATTTTTGGTAGCTATCTTTTAAGGGTGTGTAATATATAACCTTCATCAGTTATTCCAATAAAACTTGAAATATTTGTATTTCTTTACGTTCTCCAAAAAACGGTTATACACATTAGAGAAATATATAAATTTGAGGTCCATGTAAGTAAAAAAAGTGGGGGCAGTTTTACAATTTTCTGACATGCGTCAAGAGCTAATTGATGAATTGTTTGTAAATTTAGTTTTAGCAGATGCGTTAATCTAAGGACAATTATATTTAAATATTTTCCAATAATTTTTGTATTGGCTTCAACCATAAATGTTTCATGAATGTCTTGTTCGCGTATCAAAAAAAATCAAATCTGTTCAAATATGTACCTATCACGACGCCAATTTTTTTATCCGTTTCAGAAAAGAAATGATTTTCTACTTCATGGGTAAGATGTGTGTGCTTTTCTCTCTCTCTGGTTTCAATCCTAGGATTGGTTTGCAGCAATGTCATCTATTCGTTTCTTCCACTCTTCCCTGTCTTGTGCGGCTCTTTTGAAATCTGCATATGATGAGCAGCGCACGTCCACCAGCAGGTCCTCCAGGTACTCTCGGCGTGGGCGTCCCCTAGCGTATGTCCCCTCGGTCATACCCTCCATTATGGCATGCAAGAGGCCTTCTTGTCTTATTACATGGCCGATCCGTCTTGCGCGCCTTCAACAAATAATACTCCTCATCAAGACCTATGTATGGAGTATCTTGATGTACGGCTGCGAAACATGGTGCCTATCCGAAAGAAATAAACGGAGACTAGAGGCTTTTGAGATGTGGTCCTATAGAAGACTATTAGGAATTTCCTGGAGAGACCACATTACAAATGAAGAGGTTCTCCAAAGAATCGAAGGAGGAAGGCACCTGCCCAGGACCTTGTCCGAAAGGCGCGCAAGATGGATCGGCCATGTGTGTGCTTTTACGGTGCTAAAATTTTTACAGGATAAACTGAAATGTCATTTCATAAACCGACCTGAGTAAGTACCAATTCACTAATAATTTTGATTTATTTTTCTTGATCTAACACAGAAACAGTTTCGTATGTTCATTTATCATCAGAGATAAATAATAATTATCATATGCTTTTTGAAATCCGTAAACAAGAGGTGTTCATGTGCACCATGTACCATGTACCTATAACCATGAAAAACATTTGATGCTGTTTTGTGAGATTAGTTGATTAGGTTTGTCATTTTAAAAAAGATAATATTAATGAACCAATCTATGTAATACGACACACAACAAAAACACACTACGTTGGGAGATGAGGAAGACGATAATTTATTTAGCATAATTAGTATAAGTTGTTGTTTTTACAGATTTATCTTACTTCTATTGTTCTAAAATTGTACATACGTTCTCAGATATAATATATTAATATCTTCTTTATCCGGAGAATACTCTATTCCAGAGTGACAGATATACTTTCAGGATCGCACTGTGGAAAGACCAACACTCAAATTCGAAGCATTGCTTGAAATGGCATTAACCAAGTTTGGTGACCAAATTTTAAAAGTCAGCCCTTCTCCCCCCTCCCCTGCTTCATACACTGCCTGACAACATACCCCAATTAGGGGTGCCATAGTCCCACTAGCTACAGATGGTTGGGAGCATTAGGGACTCTTGTTAAGTGTTCACATTTTTAAATAAAAGTCTATGAAGGTGCCTGTGTATATCATAAGTACAAGTGCATGAATCTTAGAAGGAACCAACATTATTTACAAAATTGTTTTTAAATAATATTAGGTCATTACATATGAAATTGGCGTTTAGCCGTACTGGCAACTTTGATCTCAAATATCTTCTCTTTGGTTAGGAATTCCAAATTGTTTTTTTTCTTTGCGTCACTTAGTTTACAAAATGGAAAACTTGAAATATCGCGTTATTTATGAGTACGAGTTCCACCGTGGCATCAGTGCTGTCAGTGATTAACGATGTGTATGGTGACGGTGCGGCAAAAGAAAACACAGTGCGTTTTTGGTTCCAACGTTTTCGTTCTGGAAATTTCGACCTGCAGAACTAGCCCCGTGGACGGCCGGAGACCAAAGTTGATAATGAAGAATTGAAGGCTATTGTGGAAGAGGATCCATCGCAAACCACGTCCAAGTTAGCTGCAGGCTGTGGTGTTAGTGATAAAACTGTTTTAATCCACTTGAAGCAAATTGGGAAGGTGAAAAGCTTGAAAGGTGGGTACCTCACGAATTGAGTGAAGCAAATCAACAAACGCGCGTTAGAACGCTAGACCACACACTGCACAACAGACGGCTACCAAATTAGAGGAACTTCAATTGGAATGTCTAAGACATCCACCGTACTCTCCGGACCTTGCCCCAACAGATTACTATTTTTTCGAAATTTGGATAACTTCTTGCAAGGGAAAAAATTCAACTCCGATGGGTCAGCCCAGGTCAGCCCAAACCGCCTTCAAAGATTTTATTGATTCCCGTCCGAATGGTTTTTTTAGTAAAGGGATCTTTGAACTACCTATGAGATGGCAAAAGTGCATAGATAGCAATGGTACATACTTTGATTAAATAAATATATTATATTTAAAAAAAATCGACTTTATATTCCTCCCATACAAAACGCAAATTTCATATGTAAGGACCTATATAACAGGTAGTCACATAAGTTTACATTATACATAAACAAAATCGTACAATGTAATCAATACTAATTATGAGTGATTTTTTCATAACAAAAAAATCAATCGCGACGTAGAATGCATTAATAAGGAATAACAATAATAATATTTCTAAACATAACGACTATTTATTATTATTATTATTTATTTGATTTCTCGTAACTACGTCATACTACGTCGCAAAAGGGTTTTGAAAATATGAAAATATTATGTGGATCGTTTGCAATATTGATTGACAGACTTCTATTGAATACGTGGGAATTACCATATTTACGATAAATTAATTATCGCCTGTACAAATAAACAAATTTTACCACAGACGACCTTAAATTAGTGTGTGTACTTGTAATAGCCAGTGTCGTACCGATGATACGGGCAGTCTGAGCCATGCCACGGCCCGAATTAAAGAAATATCACTTCTTCAACCACAGCAAACTTATTTTATGGCATCATTCGAGGAAAGCGGCATTTGGTAAAAATATATTGGAGACGAATCATAATTTTGATTTTAATAATGGAATAGAATTGCTACGCAAGTTAATGGTATCCATTTAGACAAACTTGAACTCTTGCAGCCTTACTAAAAAAAACCACAGCGCGACCGATTAACTGTGTTATTGCAATAACATAAATAAACCCCGTATACACTAAAACATGTTTCATTACCAATAAGCTTTCTTACTTGGTCACGCTGTTAAAATGCATAAAGATCTGACAACATGGTTATAATTTACTAGGAAAAAATGTTGTTTTAATTATTCTCCGCCAGGGGCATTATTGGCGCGCGTGTGCATCAACGGCCCGCGATGAAAACACAGCTTGATGGGCTTGATGTGTTTATGGCGGGATCAGGCGGGATGTCGAAAATTTTGTTAGATGTTGTGATTTTACTTAATAATTTCTATTGTGGTGACGAAATTACTGTTCTATTCATATAATTGATATATTTACCGTGTTATTTGTGTGGTTTACATCAGTTTAATCAAGTTATTGTACGAACGCCGTACTTTCAAAGTTGAACTGTCAGAATATTGTTTTATAGGTTACATAAAAGATAAAATTTACATTTTCTTTATTTTAAGACAATTTCTTAAAAGTGATAATTTTTTTAATATTAATATCTAATACATGTGTTCGTAAACGTATCAAAGAAATTAACGTCTTTAGAGATGCAAGAAATCAGTTTTAAATGACGGTATTTTTAGTTATTTTTAAGTTATTATTTAAGTTATTTTTTTTGGCAATAAAAAAACTTTGAAATTTTTTATAATTTTTTTATTGTATGCACGACGAAAAAGTGAGGTGATAGTTTCCTTCCAAATTTATTACATAAAAGGACTGTATTTTTGTAATTATGATTTTTTTTTCATTTTTCTTCATTTTGGTCAAAAATGTTTTGCTAGGAAATTTTTTTCCATTTTTTTCCGAGTTTGAATCTTAAAATATGGCAGTTTTTGAAAACTAAACTGTATTTCAAATACACAAATCTAAAAGGTTTTTTAATCTAGTTTTCATAAATGGTATTTGTTTTTACGACACCTTCAAAAATAAGAAATATATAGAACATTCAAAATACTTTGGAAAAATTACAAATATCGTTCGGACATCAATCGTTAAAACAGAGATAAACTACCCTCTCAGGCCGAGTAAACTATGTGTATTTCTTTTAATGAACAATTTTTTAATTAGTAATGTTTTCACATCCGCGGCCGTTTGTCGATTGAATAAAATTTTCACTGGGTTTTTTAGAAAGGCTGTTGGAGTTTAAATACATAACCAAAAAATATTTTTAAATGACCTGTTGTTAAATTTGTTCCCTCCGTAAATTACGCCCTATTACCAAGATTTTTATTTTAGTAGAAATTAACTGGTGACAAGGTCACCAAATGGAGATTCAGCGCCATTTTGTTTTTATGACATTTCCAGTTAAACACCAATTTTAAATCCCTTACAGCTTTTGAATAAATTGTGATTAGTAGGAGAGGATAATAATCATATTGTTAAGCTTTTCAGGACTTTTTAGATAGGTAAAACGCATCAAATCCGCATTTATCGGGGATCTTTCAAATGTTAAAAAAATCGAGTTCAGTTTACACGCGGTAGAAGCGAAACTTTACCGAAACAATCTCAACCAATACTTGAAAAGTGACGTCATAATCAAAGCGACCAATGAGAGCAGACCAGCGTAATTTCCGTTTCATATCTCAACCAAAGTGACTTCATCATAATCAAAGCGGTCAATGAGCGCAGTTGATGCGTTGCAGGTGTAGTATTTGGGTTTCATTCGGAATCCAAATCATAGCGGGGCTATCTATATAAGTTTCACTTCAAAAAACAAAATAGCACTGAATGGCCTGTTGTGTGTGTGGTTACTTGTTATTGTGGTTACGCCACTGCTTAACATCTGTTTACCAAACTGTAATAGTAATGTAATAACTAATAACGGTGGATTCTTTATAGTAAATAAACGTAGAAAAAACACACGGTCAGTCGCGTGATAATTGACCAACGCGATAATAAAAGTGCGGTCAATTGATGTGTCACCAGCTGATTAAAACATTGTCCTATGTACTCGTATAAAAACCCACAAAAGGTAGGTACCTACCTATTTGAAAACCGATTATGAAATTCCCACGTTTTCACGCACATTTTAGGCAGTGATTACTTAGTGACCATAGAGAGGGTGTTAAGGGACGTAAATGACTTATTAAACAGTGATTACTGGAATTATTTGGAGTAAAAACGGTGACTTGATAGATTTTTTTTCAATTTTTTTCACATTAAAATCAAACAAAAAAAAAGTCTTCCACATGTTCAACTGATCACTGAGCCGAGTAACCAACGAATCCCCAACCCCGCTCCTAACTGTCCAATACCTACCGAAAAACTTAAAAAAAAACATCAACCACGTCATCAGAGACCAAAATTTCATTTACTTTTTTTTACTACAAATAATTTATTTTTATTTTTATTTAAGTTTTTATTCCAGCAGGGCTGGGAGGGTAGTGCAATCCCAGTCTGCCATATTACATAAACTTAGTATATATACTTATATACAATAATATTTTACAAAGTAAATGAAATCTAACAGAAATAAAATATGATAACGTATTAGGTAGGTACTTAATGAAAACAAAAAACGTCAGGTATCACTGGTTTTAAGTCAAGCTCGTCACTATGTCGATGTCTTCCCAATGAAGCTCAAACTAACTTCTTCAAAACTTTGGAAGCAAGCTGCTGAAATGTTGAATTCCTCCTTTTCTTATTCTTATGCAACCTTCGCAAAATAAATTGGCAACGAATGGGATAAAAAAATTCGTCATGATCATAAATTTTAGAAATAAGCGTAAATATTGCATGGAAGCATGCCGCCCTATTTTTCTTTTATATTAGCTCCACACGAAGCACTGAGGAAAATAATTTCCCTTCATCTTTGAGGTTGCGATGTGGAAGGTTTTTGTTTAAAGAAAAAAAGGAGAAGAATATCTGGGAAAGAAAAGGTATAAGGGGTGGGTAGGAATCTATGGAGCGGTGTGTTCAGGAGAGACGGACATATGAACCCATCCCTTCCACGTAGGGTTGCCATCCGTCCGGGTTTCCCCGGATTTGTCCTAGTTTAGAGGGCGTCCGGGGAGCGTCCGGGCGGGGTTTCATTTGTAGTCCGGGTTTAAAATTTTAAAGTCTTGGGCCAAAAAAAACACGAATTAAGAGCTTAAAAAATCCACACATGATTTTTACGAGGAAATACAAACGTACATTGAAGAATGGATGAAACCGTTAAAACAATTTGAGAAATTTGACTGGATGTTTTTGCCGAAAATTAATAACAACACAGAATTGACTCTTATTGAAAACACTGTGCTTTATTTAAAAGACAAGAACATAGATATTGACGACGTAAAAGTACTTGACGAGTGGGTGAATTTAAATGCTTTTAGCCAAAACCTAACAGAACAAGGTAAGTTTTTAAATTCAAATCAACTTTGGGTACAATGTTTAAAACATCAAATGCGAATTTGTATTCGTAATTGATGAAAATTGCCCAATTTTTTGCATTCCGGTTCATAATGCCAACGTGGAGAGAATATTTTCATTAATTACACAACATGGACCTAAGAAAGAAATTTACTATCAAATTTACTAAACAATCTCGTCATTAATTAAAATTAAATTCAATTTCCAAGAATACAGCTGCATTGATTTTAAAAAATTCCTTTTGAAAAGTGAAGATATTTTAAAACCTATCGGAAAGAGTGATAAATACAAAAAAAAACTGAAAAGTAAAAAAAGGCAAGAGGCTGTGGAAAAAGCTTTAATAGCTAGATAATCAAATAGTGTACTTATGAGTGCAATAATTTCTTTTCATTTTTGTAGTTAAAGTTATGAATATTTTTATAACGTAAAAGAAATTTACAATATAGCTGTTGATTAAAACTAATAGATATAAATGAGTATAGTTTTCGGTTATTTTATGTTTAAAAAAAATTAATAATGTAACTTACATTACAGTATGTCTAAACTTTAAAAAGGTTCAGTTTTGTTGCTTAAGATTTAAGAAGACTGAATTTAATTCATATTAGGTATGTTACGAGATATTTTGTTGTTTAAATGGCTGCTGATAAAAATTAGAAGATACTTATTATTGTTTTTTTTTTTTTTTTTTAATATTTAATAATATTGTTATTCAATGTATAAAAACATTTTATTATAAACAAGTTCTGCTTCTGCTTCGTCATTATTATTATGCGTTACAGCTGTTTCGCCCTCTGAAGGCATTATCAAATCATTATCATATCAAATCAAATTATTATCATATCAAAATCACGGCATTATTAATACATTATCATAACAGAGTATATTTTTTAAGAACTTTAAAACTTAACGTGTTTAAGGGAGATATGTAAGAAATCGGTAGTAATTCTGGTAGCGGGCCCTTAATAATTTGTGTTTTATTTTAAGAATAAAAAAATCTAATTGATTATTAAAACAATTTGTAACAAACTGTAATAAGATTCTGTTTTGTTATGTACATTTAAAATAATGATAAAAGATGACTAAATTTAAGGTCCGAAAATAAATAAATAGGTGCTTTATGACATTTTCAACTGTTTTTAATTACACTGACTATCTTTAAAAAAACCTGTTGACATGTCCGGGTTCTGGGCTCTAAAATCCGGGGTTTTCACGCGTCTTGTCCTGGTTGCCAAATTTTAGAGATGGCAACCCTACTTCCACGGCAGTGCAAGTCGATAGGTCGAGAGAGTCCTGCTTGAGAGGTGAAAAGGTTTCCCTCAACCAGTCTCACCAAATCCGGTCCGCACCTGCCGCTGTGAGACCTGGACAAACCTCATCCCGGACCATGAACCCGAGCACCCCTGCTGAGTCACCAAACGTAGCGTATCATTTGGGGTGAACTATGGCAGAGGTGTTGGTAATCCAATGAATGGTTCCCGGGGCGAAACCAAACCCATACCCGTATCCCAAATTAATTAAACTGCAACGACTATCAAAGCGACAGAGCAATAACAGTTATGCATTTGGTGTGGTAGTTATGCATAAAGGCGGGACGCGATAAATGCGATTTGCAGTAGCATGAATGAACGACAGTGGAGACACTTTTGTGCGCGCGGTTTATTACAAACCAGCTGGTTCCCGGCATGCGTTGCTATACCATTTAATAAAGAAATTGTTTCTCCCTGCGTGTCCTTTTCCATTCGTCCCGTTCCCCTTCCGCCTCCCCTTCCTCTCCCGTGTCCCCATCCGCTCTCGTGTTCCCGCTCCGCCTTCTCCACTTTTCCTCTCCCAACTCAACTCCTCCCCTTCCCCCTAACAGGTTCCCCTCCCGCTCCTGGATTCCCCTCCCTCCACCAGCGAAGGCCTAACCGGAGTTCCCCTCCCCCGTCCCGCATTCCATACATTCAGTTTTCAAACAGCTCGCGTGCCACCTATTGCAATTTTTTTAATATAAATTTCATAATGCCAGAACTCACCAGTAGTTTTATACAAACCTTGTCCTGACAATAACGAACACCAAAACAAAAGAATAATCCAATTTGGTGCAGTCGTTCGGAAGTTATGCGCGTACATACATTTCGGCGATTCATTTTTATTTATATAGATATAGATAGATAGATAGATAATGGTTCACGGCCAATGTCCATGGTTTCTTTTATCTATGACTGACACCCGTCTCCGCTGGGAGAATATGCCGAGAAAAATTAGGCTTGTTTTTAACTCTCGACAGGCCAAGATGCCAAACATGACGTCCGTTACCGTGGGGGTCGGCTGATGACCCCATTTTTTTCTAAACTTTTAAACCAAAGAAAACACTTTTTCTTTTTTTGGTATATTTTTTTTGTTATTTATGTTTTTGCAGGGAATATTACCTACCTATATTTGACAAAATATTTTTTCCTGCGATCAACGATTTTTTCACATTTTTTTTAAATGGCATATTATGTATTAATCCTTTGCGCAGGAATACCTAAAATACTAAAAATATATTTCATGTATTTAAGTAGATATAAGAAGGATAGTTATTTTGGGGTCTACCTTCGGCCCCAGTTGGCTGCGGGAGAGTTAATGGTGACCAACTCCATATGGACAACGGAGAACCTCCTTTGAAAAGTCATTATAAGTAATTAAAAAATTATATATAAAAAAATGGTCAAATAGGTTATGTTAGGACAGGGTTATGGGCTTCTTTAAAATTATCTTTTTCATGGCTTTTAATGACTTTTCAAATATATATGTTAATATTGTTAAGTTGACTTGATTCTGAGTTGGCGTGAAAACGTTTTTAATATTTATTTAAACATTTAGTGCCATAATTAATAATCAATCAATAATGTCAATTGGTCTCACAATTTTACGCTGATTACATTATTATTAGCCACCGATGTGGCATTTTGTTATCAAATCGCTTTAATTTGACATTACCTCATTCGATTCTCAGAAGACGACAACTGTACTCAGTTGTATAGTGTACAGTCACCCATGTTACCTGTTATCTCTTACCTGAGAGGGCGACAAGCTGTCTGACTACCTGGGGTCCTAGCATGGTCGGTCGATATAGGTTTTATCGAAAATGTCGGTAACTTGACATCGCTCCCGAGCACGACTGCAGGCCGCTAACGAACAAACAGTTCAAAACGACTAAGGGTTCCTAATTTATTTTACTTTTGAACTGTTATTTCTTTGTTAGCGGCCTGCAGTCGTGCTCGGGAGCGATTTCAAGTTACCGACCTTTTCGAAAACCCGTATATCGATCGACCATGCTAAGGGAAGATTCGATATGTTATGAAACCTATTTTTTTGCAATTTTTTTTCAACAACTTCAACTCACGGCAGCAACGATGTAACGAATTAAAGTATATTTTATATTTATTTGTAAAGTCATCGATTCAATGACAACTCAACAAACTGGCATTTTAACATCCCTATGAAAAATCATAAAAAGTGAAGAAAAAAAAATAGCCTAAAATATAACCTAACGTAACCTATTTAACCCAGTTTTTATCATCACTTTTAATGAATTTTCAAACGACTGATGATGTGCAACTTTGTTGATTTGTCCCTTTTTACATTAGTTCCACACAGGAGGCCCTGAAGAAAATAATTCCCCTTAGGGCCTATGTCATCTTTGGTGATGCTGTGTGGAGGGTTTATTTGGGAAATGAAGGAGAGGAAGTTCTGGTAAGGAAAAGGGTATTAGGGGTGAGTAGGAATCGGGGGGTCAGTGTGCCCAGGAGTAACGGGCGTATGAATTCATCCCTCCCACTGCGATGCAAGGCGATGTTCCAAAAGAGTACGGCTGGAGAAGTTAAAGGGACTCCCTCAACCATTCTCTCCTGATCCGGCCTGCCGTGAGGCTGGTGGGCAGAAGCATACGCCGCCAGGACCCGGACAAACCTCACCCCATGAACCCGGGCACATCTGCTAAATCACCAAACATAGCGAACCACTTGGGGTGACCTATGGCAGAGGTGTTGATTTTCAAATAAATGGTTCCCGGGGCGGCGGTACCCATACCCGTTTCCCAATTTGTAACCCGTGTCTTGTCACCAAAGTTCATAATACACGTACGTACCGTACCGTACTATGTAGGTATTACAAAACAAAGTTTTTCAAAGGACTGGTTACAGGTATTATAAAATATGTAAAGGATCAGGTAGTCGGGTAGGTACCTATTTAATCCTTCCTTACCCAACAATATAATGCAAATATTGTGAAGATGTAATAGGTTATAAATAATCAATAACAATACCTATTGAAGTTGGATTAACCACTCGGACCCATAAGCTTGTTTTCATGACAATTTATTGTTGCCAGACATACGTGTATGACGTAAGACGCGTGCATATGTGTATGACGTAAGACGCGTACCTGACTTATCATCGTTTTGATATAAATCTATATAAATATTGATTCACTAACTTGAGAATGACAGAGAAGTCCCTGTCCCCCCTACTGATAAAATATTCCAGATTTCGTTGTAATTTATTGATTTCGTTGTGATATATTGATCCTTTAAATGGCATCCCGAATTTCTACCGATTTCTTACATATCTCCCTTAAACACGGTAAGTTTTAAAGCTCTTAAAAAAATATATGTTATTCATGAAGATAATATATAGACTTTGCCCGCGCCGAAACGCAAATTATATTAAAAATTCCCTCGATAGAAAAAAATCGCAAAGTATGCTCCAAAAATTATAATAAACACGTTTGTTTCAGTAATTTTACAAGTTATATGTATGAAAAAATTCACAGTTTTTCTTTAAATGCTGTTTAAGACAATGCCTGCGAGATTTTTGTTCTATTTTAAACGAGTCGTGTTTTATTAAACATTTTCGCAATTTTCGCATCGATTTTGTCGCTGTAAATGTTAGCGCTCTCCTCTAACATTCGTAATTTCGTATCTGTCCATTCTTTTCGAGCCCGGTTGCAGAGCCTTAAGAATTGAAAACATTCTAAACATTTTCAGATGGAGCTTGAACTAATAGACCAAAATGCAGCCATTAAAAGTAATGAAATGTTGCAAATAAATCAGAGGACATGAGAAGTGTACCTTCCCATTATCGAACATAAGACACCATTAACAGACTCCACATATAAAGATATCTATCTCTCTTTGACGCGTGGCAGGTTCATTTCTGTGAAAAGGGATCGAGTTGCTTGAAACAGGTAGTTTGAGGGTGGATCGCGTGGCGTGGACAAACGGCTCATTGTTAGCACCTGTTGGAACAAGTTAGAACTTGCACAGATTTGAAGGCTTTGTTTTTTGTTGGAAGGACTTTTAAGGTTGTTTAATGGGAGTTTCGTCTTCAGCCCTCAACTTCCATGGGATATATTCGTATTTTTTATATCGTATATAAAAATCATCTTTAAAAACGAACAGACGAATTACTTAGGTACCCATGCATTTTCTAAGGTAGGTATTATAGATATTGCTCGATATAGGTATATCTGATGTACTGATGTACTTTGGCGGCCGGCGTAGTGCAGCGGTAAGGCGCTTGATTCGGAATGCTATTCCGAAGGTCGCGGGATCGAATCCCGGGGTGGCAAATAAATTTTATTTGATTAATTTGTGTATTTCACAATTTATTCATTTAAAATAATATATGGTATGGTATATTTGCGGCACGTTCCAGAGTGGAAGATACTCTCAGTATCGCCCTAGTGTAAGACCACCATTCAGAATTGAAACGTTGCTTGAAATGGCTTCTGCCGTATTTGGTGACCAGATCTGAATAGCCAGGTACTTACCCACCTTCCTCTTCCCTATCTCCTTCCCCTCCCCACTACCTTCAGCCTCACAACATACCCCAATTGGGGATGCCATAGTCCCACTGGTTCCAGACGGGAGCAGTTGGGACTCTTGTGCGGTTTTCATATAAAAAAATATATATATATATATATCCTGATGAGACAGGCATCCAAAAACCCCCATTTAAACATACTTTTTATAGATTAATATTTAAAAAATATATGTTAAAAAAGATGCATTTATCAATTTATTTAACAATCCCTTTCGGTTCCATGACAACTCAACAAAGCGGCATTTCAAAACCCCTATTGAAAGGTCAATAAAAGTGATGAAAAAATAGCCCATTAACCTAACCAGGCGTAACCTATTTAACCTAGGACTTTAGGGGCCCGCAATCCGGATTTGTACGTATTTATTACATATTTCCCTTAAACACGGTAAGTTTTAAAGCTCTTAAAAAATATATGTTATTCTTGAAGATAATATCTAGACATTGCCCGCGCCGTAACGCAAATTATATAAAATTACCTAGATAGAAAAAAAATATTATTAACACGTTTGTTTCAGTTATTTTACAAGTTACATGTATGAAAAAATTCACAGTGTTTCTTTAAATGCTGTTTAAGTTAATGCCCGATAGATTTTTGCTCTATTTTAAACGAGTCGTGTTTTATTAAACATTTTCGCAATTTTCGCATCGATTTTGTCGCTGTAAATGTTAGCGCTCTCATCTAACATTCGTAATTTCATATCTCTCCATCTTCTTCTTTTCAGGCCCGGTTGCAGAGCCTTTCAAACTTTGTTGAGTTATCCGGTGACAAGGGAAAGGAGGATGACGTTATCATTTTCTTTTTATTTCACCATCGTTACTGCACACCTACTAGCTCCTTCATGTCTCTAATTATGCGTACCTTATCAAAATAATGTGGCCTGACATCGGTGGTCTGATGTGAGGTGACATAATTTTTATTTATGTTAAATTTATCCCGTAGATATCCATCCTTGAAGATAAGCTGATACATTTCGCAGAGAATTATCTCGAATAATGTCTGCAACTTGAGTCCTCTAGGTTTTATTTAATAACTAGCGCAGACTCCAGATACTAATATCTTTAGCCTGTATGTCGGACGAATATCTACAGCTCATATGTTGAACTAATATCTACGAACTTCAGAGTGTTGACTAATATCTATCAGAGCTAAGGTCGGACAAATATCTAACCTCTGCCAGTGCTGTAGATATTCGTCAACACTTTGGTTCTCATAGATATAGTCAGCAGTTTGAGCTGTATTCAATTCAATTCAATTCAATTCAATTCAATTCAATTTATTTTATTCTTTCAAAAACATTACAAAATTTAAAATTTCAATGCGTTTTTAAAATACATTTGTAACAGTATTACATTAAACATAAATATAAATGGTAAGCAAAAAAAAAACTATATGAGCATCAATTGAGCTTGCCTTTTAAAGGCAGCTTCACTGACGCTAAATATGTCGATATCCGAATTAATTCTGTTCAACAGCAAAATTGCTCTCCCGATCGGCATGACCATTGGCAAGTTAGTCCTGCAGGCCGGAAGATAGAACAGCCTATGCTGTCGATGGCGAAGATAACCATCGGGAATATAAAAATGAATATTCTCCAAGATAGCTGAGTTCTCAAGCCATCCACGAATCAATCTGAAGAAATGCGTAGCAATGTGTACATCCCTTCGGACACGTAGATGGTTCATTCCGAGCATACCCAAAAGAAAGTCGGTAGGATAGAGCCACGGGTAATAGCCGTACTCCCTCATGTAGAGAAATCTCAGAAATTTTTTCTGAACTCTCTCCAACATGAGGGAATATTTTGCTTGGTGCGGACTCCAAATTATCGACCCACTTTCAAGTCTACTCCTTACTAAGGAATTGAATAGAATTATGAGAACCCGGGTGTCTTTAAAATTCCTTGCAGTACGCAGAACAAAGTCCAGCATTCTCAATGAAGTGCTACAAGCCATCTGAATGTGAGTATGAAATGTCAGCCTACTATCAAACATGATTCCAAGGTCCATATTCGTCAACACCTTGGTTCTCATAGATATTAGTCAACAGTTTGAGCTGTAGATATTCGTCAACACTTTGGTTCTCATAGAGGAGGCGTCTACTAATATCTACAGGAATTCCAAAAACTGAAAAAATCGAACTAATATCTATGGGAATCAAAGTGTTGACGAATATCTACAGCTCAAACTGTTGATTAATATCTATGAGAACCAAAGTGTTGACGAATATCTACAGTACTGTCAGAGGTTGGATTTGCAATTATGTATAGCATATTGGAATAACGTAATATTGCGTATGCAGTTTAAAAAACTTAATTTATGTAAGTATGTATGTAAAAATCCCTAATATCGGACTATTGGACACATTTAGCTGATTAGTCCAACCTACGCTCTGTAGATATTAGTTCAACCTACGCTCTGTAGATATTAATCAACACTCTGAAGTTCGTAGATATTAGTTCAACATATGAGCTGTAGACTGTAGATATTCGTCAAACCTACGGGCTGTAGATATTAGTATATGGAGTCCTCATAGATATTAGTTAGATTTTTTCAGTTTTTGGAATTCCTGTAGATATTAGTAGACGCCTACCTAGCGCAGACTCGTGAAGATTTGTGAAGTTGAAAGTATTTACAAACAAAATATTTGCCTTAGGAACATTGCCTTTCAAAAGACGATCAGAAATTTACCTTTGGTAATAACACCCTTCAAGTGTGATATTATTAATTAATAAAATAATCTTAGTTCTTACATCAATATATTCCCAAATTTAGTGATTTAATTAGACCTAAAAAATGGGATAAACGGTGAAAGTTGGTTGGGTGCTTTTCCGAAGAAAGCAGTTCATATGTTTTCATGTTAATATTTGGAGGCATGATATTTATAAAGTCTAATGGCCATTGAACAACAAGAAAACCCCGTTACTCGAGTGGTTAGTTACCTACCTACTTTATCGCTTATCGGAATAGTTCCAAAAATCAGTTCCATTTTTGATAAAGAGGACAAATCCAAGTTCTGGGAATCGTTGAACCGGCGAGACATGTCACCGAAATTATCGTTTAAAGTTATTGCCTGATTTTTGAAATTGAAACACATGTTGCATTTTTTAACCTTATCTGTACACAGAAGGGCCTGAGAAAAAAATCCATCAGTCCCTATGTTATCCTTGGGGATGCTGTGTGGAAGGTCTTTTTAGGGAATTGAAGTTCTGGGAAGAAAAAGGTTTGAGGGGTTGGTATGAATCTGGGGGTGAATATGTCAACGAGTGACGGACATATGAATCCATCCCTCCCACTGCGGTGCAATGGTCGATGCAATGCTCCGGTCGAGAGTCCGGCTGGAGAGTTCAAAAGTTCTCCCTCAACCAGTCTCTCCCGATAGGTGCATCTGCAATGCATCCGTGCAGTGCATCCGCCGTCAAAACCTAGACAAACCTCAACCCATGAACCCGGGTCGAATTCATCAAACGTTGCGAACCATAACCTAATTTGGTGTAACCCATTTGACTTAGCATTTTTTTCGTCACTTTTAATGTCTTTTTAAAGGGGAAGAAGCATCACTTTGTTGAGTTATCCGGTCACCAGGGAAAAGAGGATGACTTCATTTTTCACCAACAATGCTGCATCCATCACTACTAGCTCCTTTATATCTCTAATTATGAGTACCTTGCCCTCTAGCACGGTCGATCGATAAAGATTTATAGAATAACTTTTGGTAACTTCACATCGTTCCCTAGGACAACTGCAGATCGCTAACGTACAAACAACAGTTGACGTCGAATAAATTAAGAAAACTTAGTCATTATGAACTGTTACTTATTCGTTGGAGATCTGCAATCATGCTTGGGAACGATGAGAAGTTACCGAAAATTATCCTATCAAATTAATAATACCGTTTCTAAATTAAGATATCTTACGTACACATTTTACAGACTTAAGTAAGTACTCAAAATTGACAAATTGAAAATGATTTATTTTTCTCTGGTGCAATCTTTAATCATGTACGGTATAATTGGATGGGGTGGTGCGCTTGATGCTTTTATAAAACCTTTACAAATAATTCAAAATTATATTATCAAAATTATAGGTAATAGAAATAGAACATTTTCAACACATGCATTATACAAATAATCTAAACTATTCAGTCTCCGTTATTTACACTGCAAACTATGAAATATATCTTTAAAAACCAAAACAAAATTCGAAAACATTGAAAACATTAGAAATAATAACGTATTTTATACCCCGCAAACGAATACCAAACCAATGCAAACTCACGGCAGTTTTATTAGACCTCGTACTTTCAATCTTTTACCGAAAAAAATTCAAGTGACAACTAAACTACCTCAATACTTAAAAGAGTTAAAATTATGACTAAATAATACAGATGTTGAAACCATATTTATTTAATTTAAATAACTATATGTTTCTCACAAACTACACACTTAGATATTATTACACTGTTGTATATTTTTGTACAAACTGTTTAGACAAATTTTAATTATGTTTTTGCTCTATACGCACATTGTTTGTTCTTTCTAGGTAGAGTAATAAAATGTTTATAACTATATTTCTCACGCACTGGCTGCGCTTTAGTGGGTTCCCAATCCCATTTCTCCTATGATTTCATAATATTGTATTTATCAAATGTGAAAATTGGGAAAAAAAAGGCAAAAAAAAAGGTTAAAAAAATTCTTATCGATCAACCATGCTAGACACCCTTATCAAGATGGATAAAATGGCATGATATCGGTGGTCTGACATCAGGTGATAGTACAATGTATGTACCGGTTGTCTGATAAAATTCACCCGAATTCTATCGAATAATGTCTACAAATTGAGCCATGTAGATCTAAGGTTTTATTTAATAACTGGCGCAGACCCGTGAAATGTCACGGATATTATAATGGTAGGATTTGTGAAGTTGAAAGAATTTATAAAAAAATATTTGCTTCCTGAGGCAAAAAGACGATCAGAAATTTACCTTTGGAATTAACTCCGTTAATAAACTTGAACTTGAGGGGTGGGTAAAAATCTGGGGGTCAATTTGTTCAGAAGTGACGATCGAATGAATTATGAATCCACCCCACCCACTTCAGTGCAAGGCGATGGTTCAAGAGCATCCTGCTGGAGATGTCAAAAGGTCTCCCTCAATCACTCTCTTCCGATACAGCCCGTTACGCAGTAGGGCATCTGCTGCCAAAATCCAGACAATTTGACCTCGTGAACTCGGGAATCCCCGTAAATTCATCAAAAACAGTGAATCACTTGGAGTGAGGTATGGTGTGTTGTAGTAGTATAGTGCTGGTTGTCCAATAAATAGTTTCTGGGGCTGCTTTACCTCCGCGGTACATCCGCCACCCAAATTGAAAATGATTTTAACATATGGTGGAGAGGACAGTCTCGAAGACACCAAATTGGTAAGCTTCTTATCTATTTATCGTCTTACAGCAATCCTGTGTCATGAACGAACCGTGAAGATGTAAAACCTACTGTATAAATATTAAATCGTTTAGTATAACGATCGAAGAAGTCATGAACGCCCGAGTAAGAGGTATGGCACGATCAAGTGAATCAAGTACCCCTGGGAGAAACGCCTAATCACCATGTTTGTCATTTCATGTTGAGTTATCAAAAAGTCAGAAAAAATTGATAAAACTCTGAAAACCAGTGTCTAATGGGATCCTTCAAATTTTCAGAATGGCTCTGATCGTCGGTCGATCAAACATCAAATTTTCACTAAATTAATTTTAAGCAGCCACAAAATAGCTTCATGTAAATAAAGAGTGACATTAACATGAGTAGAGTTTAAAGAGTATTTAAGGGTAATTTGCATACATAAGGGTGCTTTCCATTTCATAATAATATTTTGGGTGAAGGGTTCCATTAGCATTGGGGTTTGGTTGAGAACTCGTAAATTAGCTGGTAATTCAAATCCCTTCTTATCAATTTATAACTATTTTAACAAAGATTGGGAAGAGAAGAGATTGTGTTAAAAGTCAATATCAATTTTTGCAAAAATATGTCGAACTGCGAACAGGTGAACCTCTCTTCCGCAAAATATTCACAGAAAGCCGGAAATTTAGGGGTTACGTAGGTATTGAATCATGCAAGATGGCACGGGGGTTTAGAATAACCTTGCGGCTACTCCTTACTAAATGAAACGCTTATGGATTTCGGTAGAATTATGCCCAATCACCAAACAAGATCCGGTATACACAATTAAGCAATACTCATTGTTGTGTCTCGTAGCTTGATCTTCATTCGGCGGCGTTCATAGGTGTATCCAAGGCGTACGATAAGATTGTTAGGTTGTTGTATAACCACGATATAGTTTGAGTCACGATACGATGAAGCGGTTCACACAAAGCATTCGATAAAGACGACGATATTATAATGCTTCACATTACGCGCTTCCGATTGATAGAAAATAACATTTCAACGTAGAGCCAAATGTCACGTTACGATTTGTTTCGATGGTTGTTGATAGACTGACGATATTGCGGTACTTGACTTAGTCCGCCGTATAGGTAAGTACACTTAACGTGCGGAAGTCCAAAATCTGGATTCCTCCGATCCGCATGGTAAATTGGAACACAAATACGTATAAAATCCATCAGCGTTATGAAACAGGTATATTATAGAAACTTGCTTCTAAGCTGGAAGTTTTTTTTTTTCAAATGTGTTTTTCGCACAGGAGTCCCAAGTTGGAAGCAGTTGGGACTCCCAACTGCTTCCAATTCCCTGGAATCAGTGGGACAGTGGCATCTCGATTTATTGAGGTGCGTTGTGAGGTTGAAGTGATTGGAGGAAGGAGATAAGAAAAAGGAAGGTTGGCAAGTACCTACGTAAGGTTGGCAAGTATCTGGCTACTCAGAGCTGGTCACAAAACACGATTAATGCCGCTTCAAGCAACGTTCTATCAACGTACGATTACGTGGTCTTTCACCAGTGTACTATTTACCTAGATAGTAGGTAGGTACATTGCAAGATGCTTGCATTTGAACTGTTCAATTTTTTATTACATTTATTGATGGAAAGTAATTCTATCTATTCTATATAAATAAAAACGAATCGCCGAAATGTATGGACGCGCATAACTTCCGAACGACGGCACCAAATTCGATAATTCTTTTTTTTTGTATTCGTTGTCAGGACAAGGTTTGTCGGTGAGCTCTTGCATTACGAAATTTGTATAAAAAAAATTGCAGTAAGCGGCACTCGAGCTTTATGAAAACTGAATGTACCGGGACTGAATGTATGGAATGCGGGAGGGGGGAGGGGAACTCGGGTAGAGGGTTTGCGAGAGGGCGGAGAGGAGGGGGGTTCGAGGGATGGGGGGGAGTGGAGTGGGTGATGGTGGAGGAATCGGAACGGAAACGAGAGAGGAAAAGGTGACGTGGGAGAGGAAGAGGAGGAGGAAGGGGACGAATGGGAAAGGACACGCAGGGAGAAACAATTGCTTTATTAAATGGCATAGCAACGCATGCCGGGAACCAGCTAGTATTGTTATAATTTTTTTTTAATGTAACATTAGCAACATTTCCGAATTACAAATAAAGTCAAAATGTTCAAAATCCACCGATTTCCGTCATTGTAAGTGGAAAATGTGACTTGAGCAATGATGTAGGACTAAACTATTAGAATAACCCAAGTGGGAACCAATAACTACCTACTGCCACGCTACCAACCGGTTGCGGTCATGATATTTCAAAACATGGAGTTTTAGCCTAAAAACGCCTGCCACACATTTGCCACGCCTGTCATACACTTTTTTTAGGGAGTGGTCGGGATGAGGGGAGGCGTTGAAGAAATATACCTGGAAAGTGGGCGATGAGCTCAGGAACCACTGATTAAATGGTTATTTTAAATAGGTAACACGAACCCACGACTCTACCCATGGCTGGGGGGAACCCGACGCGTTTGTCAACTCGGTTATAATCCGGTCCATCTTTCTAATTTGTTTTATTCTAGATGGATATCAATTAAATCATATTTTAATTGGTCTAATGTGGGGGGTAGGCTAAGTTAGTTAATCTTAAGCTATCCCGACAGTAGCGTGCATTGATTTATGAAAAAGTCTTCTTGAAAAAGTCTTCATTACGAAGAAGTTTTCTGACCTACGGCTATGTGTAGTTTTTTGGTTCGATTAAAAATTGAGCATTAAATATTTGAAAATTACTATTGTATTATATTGTCTTACTAAAAAGTGTAAATTTGTCACACAAAAATAATTAACCAACGTAAAATGATTGTAAAAAAATCTCTCGTAAAAAAATCAAGTGTCTACTGTTAATAACCAAATGACTAGAAATTCAATCGTCATAGACGAGATAAAGCAACAAGTTTGGAAAACCCGTATAATTTTTTTTAAATCCTTGTGGACTACCCCCTCCCTTTCCCCCATATGATGTGTATATAAACTGTAGATTCCAAAACAATTGTATCTACCTATCTGAAAATGGCCTTAACAGGCTAAACCTATTTGAAAAAAAAATTGTGACCCGCGTGGAAAATTCTGTTTTTCAAAAATACACCTAATTTCAAAAGTATTTTATAACTTTAAAAAAAAAGTGTCACTATGGTTTGAACCTTCGTTCTGATCGGAATCAACCGCGTTACCAACCTTGCCAAATTCAATGTTATAATACCAACATTTATTTATTTATTTCGTATACTAGCTGGTTCCCGGCATTCGTTGCAATGTCATATGCAAAGAAATAAATTGTTTCTCCCTGCATCTCCTTTCCCGTGCGTCCCCGCTCCCCTTCCGCATCCCCTACCCACCCGCGTTTACCTTCCACCTTCCCCGCCCACCATCTCCCCTCTCTCGCTCCCTCGTCCCGCATACCCCCTCCCGCGTTCCATATATTCAGTCCCAGTACATTCAGTTTTCAAACAGCTCGCGTGCCACCGCATGCGAGTTCGAAAACTATATTTTAATAGGTGTGTTACAATTTTATCATTAAAAAATTTTATTTTTCGTATAAGAATTACAAATATTCATTTTTGTGTATTAAAAGAACAATCAATAAATTTGGTACCTAACTTAGGTATCTATTTAAAATATCTATAATTTAAAGAAATCTATAGACAATTCTTTTAATACGAAAAAAAAAACAGCTTCCTGCTAAATTCAATTTTATCAAACGCGCGAACTGTCAAACGTGCGAAGTTAAAATAGTCATTAAGTTTTCTGAAATTATCCAATTTTCTGCGCAATTTTCTTAATTTTTATTTCCGTAAGAACCTTCAACACAGTATTAAAAAACATTTATATATATATATATATATTAAGTACCTACTAATTATAATAAAGTAATTTCTTACAATTTAAGAAAAATATTTATACGTCCTTGTGTTTGAGCATGATTGCCACCAATAGATAGATCGCAATGTCATCGACAATGGGTCTATCTGCCGTATTTCAGCTTGAGGGAATGGGTTAATTTTTATATGCAAAATTCTGATTTAAATAAACAAAAGTGAAATTCAAATAGTACATTAAAAAAAATATTAGTGTACTTAGCTTTTCGGCCTTTATGCACTGCACCCCACTGCATAATCTAACCTAACCCTGATCATAAAAAATGTGTAGAAAACATTATTTTATCAATCCTTTAAATGTCAGGCCAACGAACCCTTCAGCTCATTAATAACTTCAAAATAGATTATCCCCGCGGCTGTTATACTTCCATTAGTGTTGTTTATTAAATTATGTGTACATCTTACCCATTTAATATCGTGTTAATCAGAACATGGTAGTGTGTTATTGTAACATCATATTTAATTGACCTTTTATTAAGTAATAATATGTAAATTAATTAGACGCCTGTATTCTGTAAATAAATAAAGAGTGACAGGGTATTAGAATAAGTTGATGGACTCACTACAACAGTTTAGAAAGGGTGGAAGACAAAATTATGTAAAATGGTAGCATATGCATATACCTACCTACCTATTATTAATTTTGAAATGCAACTTTTTCAGAACTCCTCAAACCTTTTATTTTTAAAACCAATATTTTTAAAGGTTACGAGTTACGAGTACGTGGAACGTTTGCGCGGCTCGTTTCATATAAATCTTAATTTTGGATTTTAGATCAGAATACTTAACCAAACTTAAAAATTATTTTTAAACCACTCATTTGCCGCTCGTGCGCCGGCGTGTCCTGATTTTGACACGCGATTTTGACCCTTATGTATAAAGAAAGTGTATGAAGAACACGGTCAGAATCGCTCTTTACCATAGAGAAAACCGCAATTAGCTTGGTGACTCCATATAATTTATATTAATGATTTACCGGAGCGCGGGAACGTGCGCAGTTCTTGCGCATGCGCGGGAAAAATTCTTTGGTCTTCAACTTTGACCTTTCTATGTACGAAATTTCTCAAGGACGCTGTCAGAATCGCCGGACATTGGGTGTCATGGCTGCCGCTTTTTGCGAACGCTAATTGGTTACAACCAACCCCATTTACTCGCGGCATTCAACGAATATCTATTACGGATGTGAGCTACTTTATTTATTTTTGCTTTAAATTATAAACTATAGGCCATTAAAGATTTTAGTGTTTAATGATTTTAGAGGCAACTTTGGCAATTATTTGTGTTCTGTACATCTATTTTTATTCCGTAGTAAAACATTTCCGACTTTCCGTCACGGTCCTACACGACCAGTTGCGCCATATTTTCATCAAAGTGTGCCAGCAAAAGTTGATAGAATGCATTGTCATCGACAACGAATCTATCTACCGATTTTCAGCCCGATTGTCAAGAAGTGGGTTAATTTCCACATTCAAGATTTGCATTCAATCACGGAAACAAAATCGAAATACAAATAGATCAACAAATATAAAAATATATAAACCGATGTCACCACTGACTTCGAACCTTCCTTTTGGTTTTAGCGATAGACATCCAAATTTAATAGACCAGAAGATACAGATGAGGGGTAAAACCAAACTATGGAGGGTGAAGAGGGGAAAGATGACTGTGATTCGTTAAAAAATCAATCTGACAGTATGTAGGCATCTCGCATTATAATATCACCATTTGTTTCTTAAAAGCAAAATCTGCTTTTGAATGAATAGATCTTTTTATATGGGAGCGCGAATTGCCCGCCACGTTACTGTCATATTTGCGTAGTCCAAATGCGGCAAAGGAAAGTTCGCCCTTTTTCACACGGGAATATTTTGTTGCCGTATTTAGTAAAGACACTTTTACAAATGTTTCATAATTTACTTACCCCTGTAACCAGCGACGAGCTCACAGGAGAAACGCCCACATTCGCCACGTTCACATATATTAGGGTATAATGTATAGCACAAGCTCTCACTTTTGTTCGTAAAATGTACGATGTGACCTCATCGCTGGTCAGGACAAGAATGATGACGTCACAGTTTTTAGATTCAGGCGAGGCTCTCGTAAGCCGAGCTGGCTCCATGGAACCGGCGAAATAGGAGGGGGAAATAATACGCTTTTATCACTTAGGGCAGATCCAGATATATTCATATGTCCATGGTTTTTAGCCCATTTATCATGCCGTCTGTCTCTCCTATATTGCTTGACGTCGTTTATCGCCGTTCTATGTTATCGAAATGAAAATTTCTGACGATGAAACGAGTTTTCGAACTGTAAATTTTCAGCAAATAATGATTCAACTTTTGGGTGCATTTCTGAAGTTCTTTTTTATGTGCATATTGATAAATAAATCTGGAATTCTTCATATTTTTCTAAATTGTTAGTTTGTTTTAAAGCGAATATTTATTACGTTGAGAACCATTAAATATTAAAATAATTTGAAATTAGAATACTCAAGATGATGCATTACGTCATGACAAAATTACAACAAGCCTTTACTGGCTGCCCGTATGATGAACAATGAAGGCTTGGGAAACCATGAAAGATTTCATATCTATGTATAATATCAAGCTATTCAAGTAAACAAAAAGTACTTTGCAATTCGACTTGGGTTACGCCAATAGTTGGTATATCAGAGAAGTCTAAGACATATGTCTAAGACGATGTATGATTTTTTTGCAATAGCCCCGCACAGGAGGTCCAGAGGAAAAAATTCTCTCAGGGTCTATGTCAATCTTTGGAGATGATGTATGGAAGGTCTTTTTAGGGATAGGTATGAGGGGTGGGTAAGAATCTGTTGGTCAGTGGGCTCAGAAGTGAGGGGCATGTGAATCCGTTCCTTCCACGGCGTTGCAAGGAGATGGGTCGATAGTGTCCAGCTGGAGGGATCATATGTCAAATGGTCTCCCTCAACCAGTCTCTTCCGATCCGGCCAGTCACGCAGAAGGGCAAACGCACCCGTCGCCAAGATCCAGACAAAACCTCCCAAACGTAGCGAATCACTTGGGGTGACGTATGACAGGGGTGTTATTTATATATAAATGGTTCCGTTGGCGGCGGTACTCGTACCCGCCACACAAATTGTAACAATGCAAATAAAGCAATGAACATGATATCAACATAATGTTGTCACAACACAAAGTAAAATTAGATGGAATCCAAGAATTCTTAATAAATTGTACAGCGCCCTTGAGGTGATTTTTCACAAAAACGGCGCTATGCAAATTATCCAATTATTATTATTATTATTGGTGGCCATATACAGAGTGTCCGGGGGTAACGTGCACAAATTTCTGGAGGTGATTTTACATGATGGTAAAAGTAAAAAAGATAAATAACTTTGTAGATTTTCCTATGTTTTTTATAAATAATATTGTTTTTTCCATACAAACAATTCAAGTTTTTTACCCGAAAACTGCCTTAAAACATTGTAATTATGTATCTCCAAAAAGTTATGTATCTTTTTTACTTGTACTATGGTGTAGAATCACCTTCCGACGTTTGTGCACTCTACCCCCGAACATCCAGTATATTATTTTTTCTCTGTATATCCTTGCGGAAATGGCATCATTATTAGCTATAAATCTAATATTTAATGTAGGTGCATGTGGAAAGGCAGGAAGATAAAAATATTTTTATGTGCTTTACATAAGAAAAATTAATTTTAAAGGTTTAATCAAAATCTGGGAGAAACTGGTTAATTTGATTTCTTCGCGATATCGATGATTCAATACAGTGGCATTTATTGCACAATCATTTAAAAAAATAGATATTTATAGCCTTAACATTAAAGGCGTGTATCTATCTACCAGCTTACCGTTCAAGGTGACGTGATGCTATAATCAAATAAAAGATAACCAATCACCTAACCAATCTTTGTTTATATACATTTCTGAAAATTGCGAACATTATCATCATACTGTAAGCAAGGGCGTCGCCAGCCGGTAGCCCAGGGGGGGGGGGGGCAAATTGATTTGGAGAATGAGAAAAGTGTGAATTGTAGGTAAAGTCGAGAGCACATGAAGCTTTTCACTTGTAATTCGAGCCTTACATCTATGGCGATTGTAATAAACAATACAGAGTCCAATATGTAAAGCTACACGAGCTCTTGACTACAATAAATAAAACTTGTAAATAAGTTAGGTATTACATTTATTAGAAAAATTCAATAAAAATAATTTGTGAGTTTGATTTTGAATAAGTGTACAGTGTTTTTTTTTTTGTAATTACCAGATTTTAATATAAGGGTGGACAAAGATTAGGTTAATCAAAACATAATTTACGGGGTTTTTTTGTAAACTTCTCGACCACTTTATTATGAAAATCTTCTATGTTTCTATGAATAAGTTTTCTGTGCACTCATCATGGCTAGACCATCGAGACGATTTTGTCCCATAGTGCTTCTTAACCAAGTTTTAAGTCTCATGAAGCTGCTAAAAATCGCTTTACCGTACACGTTGTGCACGGAACGTTGTAGGACTTTAGTTGCGTTGCATTTGGCAACTTCTTTAATAATAATACCGGGAGACATAACGGTCCGGTGTATGACATTTCTATTACAAAACATCAACATTTTGTTTACCTAATTAACTACAAGTTTTTCTGCATTGTAATTGATTTGGTGGTGTTTATGAGTAATCTGAGTATTGTACCAGAGAGGGGGTACACTTTTACATATAACTGCATACTCATATTCATGATTATTACTGAGTGTCTGACGTCTGACTAATCAACTGGACGATCGATAGAAGGATTTTCACAGACTTGGTATTTCTATATAAAATATTACGTGATGTAGTTGTTAGTCCAGAATTGCTTGATTTGGCAAGCTCCCGGATTCCACTACGAAATACTAGAAATCGGGATATATTTTAGTGCATAAATTGTGGGACTAACTTCCATGTGTATTCCTGTTTAGGATACTAATGGAGGGAAATAATTATACCAATTCAGTGGACATCTTCAATTTGTCACTAAACGAAAACAAAACGTTGTTTCCGAAGCAGTTCAGTTATGTATAATAAATCTTATATATAAAAATCTCGTGTCACGGTGTTTGTGGTCGCACTCCTCCGAAACGGCTTTACCGATTTTTTATATTGTTTTATGTAAATTTGGTTGGTATGAGAATATATTTCATACCGCTAGGTGTTAGGGTGTCCTTATCCAGAAAAAAAAATCAATTTTTTTAACCAATTTTTTTTAGTATTTTTTTTTATTTGGCATCAAAAAATATCTATAACCCCAAATTTTAACCCTACTACCCCCACCCTCCCATTTTTAATCGCGATTTTAGTATTTTTGTATGAACAAACTTAACAGTATTTCGTATTTTAAACAGAACGAAATTATTTATGTTGTTGAATGACAGATGGCGCTACGTCCGCCTCATCGAACTTTCATCCACACATGCGCAAGACATTCACGAGAAGAGTGGCGCCATTTTGATATTTCATTAGGCATCATGTTCTCGCGTGGGCAAACCATCGAGCTTATTTGTTTTGGCTAAAGACGGACTGACAAAAAATATCGTACACTCAATTGCTATTTGAAATTCATATTGATTTTCTTTATTTCATTTTCCTACTTTAGTTGGTTTTTTTTTTGTTTTTATCGGCGCGCGGTCATCGTCTACAGAGCCCCATTCCTCTTTCTGTCATAGATCCCATCCCCACACACATACAATACATTCGTTATTTTTTATTTAACAACCAAAATATTCACTAGAAATAATTTATACAGCAGAACAAAGTTTGTCGGGTCAGCTAGTTCTGTATAATTTTTCCTATTCTGATGTTAAAACCCTTAAAAAGGGCCACAAATAAATAAATATCTTGGGTTCAATCTTTTGCCAGTTAGTTTGCCAGAAAAATACGACGTAATTTGACGAAATTTATTAGTCATGAGTCATGATGATTATAATCCAATCTTAAATCAATATTATATATAATGAGAGATATTATTATAAATTCCGACGCGTCATTTTTTATTGCTTCTGCGCGTCAAGCTGTCTGCTAAATAATTGTCTTTAAGATAAGGTTTTTCTCATAATAATCATAACATTACTCATAAAATAAGTATATATGAGTTATGATTATGAGTAAACTATTGAGAGTTTTGTAATTACCTCATCCAACACACCCCCGCTCCCTCTCCCCGCGAATACAAATAAATATATCGAAATTTTAAAATTAAATGTTTATTACTGCATAAACCGTAGAAATATTTTTTTTATTTTTTAATGTACATTTTGTGGTTTAATTTGTTTACAATATGTATAATAAAGATCTTCTTTCTTTTATGAGGAACGCGGGCGCGGAAAAACTGAAAAATAGGTGTTTTGCAAAAGTGTCACGGTCGCTGTTCCCCCCTTCCCCCTTGATTACCTACTGATCGAAAGGGACAACTGCAACTCAGGCTGATTATTCTTTAAAAAAGCGTCAAATTCGAGTTTTTATATTCCCCTGTTTTCTATTATTGAATTAAAAAAATATTTTCATTAATGGACAAAGTATGGACAAAGCGCCGCCCGCATTTCCTCTGAGCGGCCGTAAATCCACATTTCGTCGAAAGTTGTTCGTACGATCGTGCAGGGCGGTTACAATGAGAAAGATTAATCCGTAGCAGCTTTCTAAAATTATAACTCAATATCGATTTTATTTCATTCCAAATTTTCCTTTATTTATACCTAAATCCAAAAATGCTGAAAAGCGTGATGATAAAACTATTAAAATAATGTACTTTTTGTAATTATTTTTTGATTATAAGTGTTTATCATTTTTCAATAATGTCTCAGTTAAATAAGAATGTTAATAAAATCTGAAATATATTTGTTTGTAAGTGCGCAAATAAATACACAAACAGACCAATTTTCGTCAAGAAACGCATGTAGGTACCCATATATAGATATATATTTTTAATGATTTTATTTAAACTAAAATTAAAATTCTAAAAAATGCGATACCTAGGTAGATAATGTATTGATTTATTTTACTGCATGGTTATATGATTTGAAGTGGGTGTGGTATAATACAAAATCTTTTTTGAAAATTTAACAAATCTGCCAGCGACCTATGGTATAACCTTATTATACTAAAAATAAACATTTTTTCTCGAAATTTAAAACACGCGAATGCTAGATAAAAGAACAATCGTTAGAAATCCATTTATAATTTGTTGTGGGAAAGAGTCAATACGTCTAAAATCTGATTTAAAAATGACATTTCTGATTTTCTCTGGTAATACCCTTTTAAAACCCTTTACAAATACCAAATACATACAGCGCTGTTGAGATAATTTTTCGAAAGAACGGTGCTATCAACATCTTCCAATTATTAATATTATTGCCATTACGACATCATACCCGCTCAGCGGACAAACCTCAAATGCACTAATGCACTAAAATGCACAAAAAAACAATAAATGCACTGCAAATAATGCCCCCTCCAATCCAAAAGCGCGGCAAAATCACCAAGTTGAAAACAAATAACAATAGTACTCAGACATCTAAACCAAAAGGGTGTTAAAGTCGCCCTTATTGCGCGACCAATTTCATATCCTGGGTTATTCCTTCTTTCATTGTCTCCGTTTGTACCGTTCCTATTGGCTATTTCAAACCACGACGGATCTCAACAACGCGGCGCCACTGTACAGTCCGGAGCTAGAGCTAGTGTGGGGACTGGTGACTCGTAATTCGTAATATTTGAGCGCTCAGCGCGTCAGTTGGTTTTGTTCAGCGGCCGTGAGAAGACGTACTGACATTGCGCTCGTGCACAGTCTGAAAATACAAGTCGAAGTTTTTAGCGAGCGAGATTGCATTACGTTATAAAATAATTCCCCGATTGTGACAAGCGACCACACTGATTTTGTGAACTTATTTTTACACGAACTTTTAGTCGTGTTTTAAATTAATTTGTGAAGTTTTTGTTTACCTTTCTGCATTATCGGTAGAACAATAACGCCGTGTGTTGACGTTTTAAAAATAAAGTTGCAGTTATATGTGAATGCAGTAATTAATTACCTAGTTGCGTCATTGCAATTTCATCTGTCATTGGCCTACGGTTGAATGACCCGATTGACATATAGCCCAGTGTAGTCCTGCCGATTAGTCACTCCACTGAAGTACGTGACACGCGCAACACCTGGACTCTCACTTTTAGAAGATCAACACACCTGAGGAATCGACAGATTTAAAATATTATATTTTAAAGATTATAATACAGTGCATGCAACCTAATTAATAATGGCAACTGTCTACCGCCTCGCTCGTCCGGAATACATGGATCCACGCGTGGACTTGTTTCATAAGTACCTGGCCGAAATACTGCACGTGTTCTTTGAGCTTTTGAGATACGCGCAATAATACAACAGTGATGAACACTAAATAAATAAACTAAAAACTCAGTGACAATATCCAAGTGAATCGCAAATAAATAAGCAAGTGTATTAAAATGGCGATCGGTTTCATGCCCACCGACGAGGATACGGAGGCTCGGTACGAGCGACTTAATCGAATTCTTCTGGAGCTGTACGAGCTCGTTCAGCTGATCAACAGAGAGGGTCCTCGGGCTCCCGTGCCCCCGGAGTCTCGCAGCCCGCCCAGCCAACCCAGGGGTGAGTGGACCACCAGCCTAGCTAACCTGCTCGATCTCCTGGCCAATACGGCCGTCAGGTCGAGACAAGTCCCCGACTGAGCGAACCGGACCAACCGGACTCTTTGAAACTAATTCGAAGTTACTAAACTACGTATTATTATTGTGTCGTGCCATCCCTAGTGCGTGAGGAACGGGAAATTAGGTACCTACTACAGAAGTCAGGAAAACTCCCTTTCTACCTCTATATGGATCTGTCAGTTGTCCTAATATCTTGTCAAAGGTGTGGAATGAAAGAATGCCACTTTATTGTGAACGGTGGAAGGCTATTAAAAATGTTATAAATAAAATATCTTGCGTTCCATCCCAAGCGAATGATGGTGAATTTGAGTGGATAGGTAGGTACCTACGAGTAATTAGAAAATAGTTTTTGGTATCTACATAGGTAGCTTATTTAGAATATAAGTTTTTTTGCCACGCTGATTATGAATCACATTTTTTATATCGAAAGCTCGCTTTATCAGAATAGTATTTTATTAATCCGTCCTTATTTTTTGTGAATAGAAATAGATATGATATAATCACATGTAAAATTAAATAGATAAATAGAACTTTTATGTCGTTTTTTTTCAGTTTCAATAGACTTACAGGGCTGTCAAAAATGTAGACTATCGTGTTAAAAAATATAATTTTTTTCACAAATTGAGATTTGAATCCCCATATTTTAACAATTTATTAACACGTACGAAAACATTAAAAAAATACAATTTACCATGTAGCATAACTGTAATTTTGATTTGTTTCCCAAATAACTTATTCAAAAACGCTTAAAAATTTTACTGTTTTAAAAAAAAAATGTGTAAATTTTTTATGTGCGATAAGTACCTACCTACTTCTAAAATTTTAATTTCTCTAAATTAAAATACTTTTAATTTATTCTATATCAATAGTAAAGTTGACAAAATGGACTTAGGAGATTTTCTAATTAAGGTGACAATTTATAGATATCTCCCCTTGTACTTAAAAAAAATCTCTAAAATGTTATTTTATTTTTTTTAATTCTTTTAATAATTGTGACAATTTTTGTTTATTTGTGATGTCCTTTCATTTATTTATACGTGTGCATCTTTTTGTTTCATCAACTTTCATTATTACTAGCTGTCACATTTGTCATACAACATGTTTGTTTTATGTACCTACCTATAATATTATATAAAAATGTGATGAAATAAAACTTATTCGAATAATCACTCTGTTTTATTTTGGTAATTATTCCAACATCTCTGCACACATAATAAAGTGAAACAAAACCAATGGACACACAATATAAATAAAAGTTTGTAATAAGTAATAACCTACAAAAAAATCAATTCAAGGAAAGAAAATCTTCCTAGAAACCATTTTCAATTTAGTATAAATCAGTCATTGGTACCTAGTTTATAATTGAAAATGGTTTTAATATATTTTGCGATATAAAAAAAAAGTTATTTATTTAAAATACCTAGGACTGCTAAATCTTATTCCCACTTTATTTAAAAATATATCAATTGATGGCAATGGGTAGGTACATATTTATTGAAAGACACACAGGTAAAATAGGAACAATTAGGTAGATGAAGTCCATGAAGAAATGGATATAGGTATAGGTAGGTACATACCTACCTAAAACAGCAAAGTGTTTTTACAAGCTTCCTAGGTAGGTAGCGACAAGTTTTAAGGCACCGTATCCGCGCTCAAAAAGAAGAAGATGGAGATATATGTAATTACTAATTTAATTACGAATGTTCGAGAGAGTAAGCTAATATTTAAAACGATGAAATTGAAGCGAAAATTGTGAAAAATGTTTAATAAAACACGACTCGTTTAAAATAGAGCATAAATCGCTTGGGGTCTGTCTAAAACAGCATTTAAAGAAACACTGTGAATTTTTTCTTGTAAAATAATTCAAACAGATGTGAAAATAATCATTTTCGGAGCATACCTACTTTGCGATATTTTTCTATCGAGGGAATTTCGAATCTTTAAAAATAACATATATTTTTTTAAGAGCTTAAAAATTACAAATGTTTAAGGGGGATATGTAAGAAATCGATAGAAATTCGGATAGCGGCGGCTTAAGTTATTAAAATATTTTTTTCGTTTTGTTAAATGTCCTTCAGGCCATATATTGAGCAAAAACGATTCCATATGAATAAGAAAAGTATAATTATTATTAATATGAGAATTCGTGGCTAAAATTATTAATTCTTGTGGATTAAGAAAAATGTATTGGAAGATTTTTTCCAATAATCATTGTGCAATACGCGAATCGTCACCGTGACCCTAATTCTAAACGGTGGGTTTACCGTTATATCCTAGTGCCTACCAAATTCGGCTTTACGTAGGTACCTACTGTATTTCATACATTTCTAGAATTTGCCAGGTAGGTAGGTACCCGACACTGACTAAGATTTGAATTTGTGTAGATAGGTACCTACATATATTATAATATGTACCCCCATCACAACATACCCAACGATGACAGGCCATCAAAGAAATTATTTTCCTCAATAAAGCTTCATGTAAAAAATGTAACATTTCACTTGAAAGAGAATACTTGCAAGAACAAAAATTAATTGGTTGTTAGATAAATTACTAATAAAAGAACACATTTTATTTGAATTACAGGAAACCTTTACAAAAATTTAATTTGCTGTTGTACCTAGGTACGCTAAAGATATATTCATCACTATTGGCTCTACAACCCCTGGTGGGTCTTGGCCTCCTCAAGAATCTTCCTCCACTCATCTCGGTTTTGTGCCGATATATTACCGTATAATATCCCTCACAACGTCACACAAAATCTGTGTTGCGATAGTAAAATACCTATTATTATGATTTAGAGGTAGACCCATGAAAAATCACGGTAAATTGTGATTTCAGGATATGTGCTGCTGAAAGGTTATGTAAAGAACAATGACAATTTTTGCCGAAAAGTACTAATTTACAGGTAGAACCTTCTACCTATGTAGGTAATTTATCGTTTGCCTAAATTATTTTGATGATAGTTAAAACAATATTCTGTTCAAATTATATATTATAGGTTGGTACCTACTAAAGTCTACACACAATCGGTTCCAATTTTAAAAATTACACAAATTCCTAGTTCCAGAGTTCATTAAACCCGAGTAACGCGTGACGGACACAGAACCTAAATTAGTGTTTTGATTAATTAATACTTAGGTATACATAGTAGAAATCAAAATTAATAAAACGAGAAAAACAATATTGAGCAGGTACCTATTAAGATGAAAATAAGTAAAGAATCAGTAAAAAAAATACACCAAATAATATAGTCGTCCAAGGGTCTAGGTAGGTAGGTATCTACCCTATCACGTTTCTATGCTATCTACATAGACATCATATGTCCATAGCTATCTACAACTTTTGCCTCCTTTTCAGAATTTCGCGGAAAAGTAAAATTATATATTTTTTTAAATAAATATTAATATCATTATATCGTTATCTTATCATTCAAACGATAAGATAATACGAGTACCTATATGTATGTACTCTCCCTGGCCAAATTATTAGACGCACTGTATTTTTTTTTTGTAATTTTATGTTTCTTAAGAGTTTTTATGCAATAATGGTATATTTAAACTACAATATTATTGATTTTTATTTAAAAGAATTGTTGTAGACAGGTAAGGACGTGTTTATGAGGCTCTATGGACTGCGGTTGTTTAACAGTTTTATACTACTCAGTTATTAGTTTATTTTGTATGCAGTGTTTTAAAAAAGTAATTGGACTATTTTCATTATGGGTAGAAAAGGCGATCTTTCACAACGTAAAAAAGCTGAAGTGAAGGCCCTTGTTTGTGATTGTGAAAACATTTACAAACCGAGAAATATCACGAAGATTGGAGGTTTCTGAAGCTAGTGTACGACGCATAAAAAAGAAAATTGAGTCAGAAAACCTATTTTCACTCCACGGTCAGAGGGATGTTTGAAGAAAATTTGCCTAGAAAACAGGTTTGCTACCACAAAGGTAACAAAATCACAACTCCAGGATGCTAGCGTAAATGTTTCTGAGCGCACTGTTCATCAAGCTTCAAGCAACTGTTCATTCTAGCTTCAGAAACCTCCAATCTTCGTGATATTTCTCGGTTTGTAAATGTTTTCACAATCACAAGGGCCTTCACCTCAGTTTTTTTACGTTGTGAAAGATCGCCTTTTCTACCCATAATGAAAATAGTCAAATTACATTTTTAAAACACTGCATACAAAATAAACTAATAACTGAGTAGTATAAAACTGTTAAACAAACAACCACAGTCCATAGAGCCATAGAAACACGTCCGTACCTGTCTACAACAATTCTTTTAAATAAAAATCAATAATGTTGTAGTTTAAATATACCATTATTGCATAAAAACTCTTAAGAAACATAAAATTACAAAAAAAATACAGTGCGTCTAATAATTTGGCCAGGGACTGTATAGGTACTCGTATTGTCTTATCTTATATTTATGATAATCGTGTGGGTGTGTAACAATAGCGATAAAAGGGATATAATTCACAGAATAGCTCCGCTATTATATTGTGTTGGTCGTTCGTGATGTGCAGTTCTGTTTATTTTAAATATTCATTACAAAATGGCTTCATTATCTATCCCCGAATTTGATTTGGATTTTTTAAGCTTTGCTTTTAATTCTGAATTCATTTCTTCGGATATTAAATGCATTATAGTTTTATTTCTATTTTATTTGTATAATAATTCTTCCAGTTTACGCAATTGATAAGGTTGGTATAATGCAATATTAATTCTTATAGTAATCACTAATCAGGTAACTGTAACTACTAGATAACACATGTGTTTTTGTCATGTCTACCAACATGTGCGAGAAAATAAAATTTGGTTTTGTGTGTAACTCTAAAACTCTGATTTCGGAGTTACCTGATTGTAATAATTAGGTACCCCGCGAATCATTGTGTAAATGTAAGTAAATACTTTTGGTAATCTTCATTTTTTAATGAAATAATTCAGAAAGTAGGTATCCAGTTTTAGTAGTTACCTGTTTTATATTTTGGTAAATATTTACTAAATAGGGACATGCTTAATATTCATTTAATCAAATTAAAAAGTATATAGTACCCCTACTAGGTAGGAGATAGATAATATTTAGATGTAAGTAGGTAATTAAGTTACCGGAATTGAAAACATCACAGATAAAATACATTATTTTTAATCCCCGACGCAAGGAGCGGTGTTATAAGTTTGACTTTTTGTGTTTCTGTCTGTGGCCTCGTAGCTCCTAAACGGATTGACCGATTACGATGCGGTTTTTTTTATTTGAAAGCTGGCGTGATCGAGATGGTTCTTAGCCACAATTCGTGAAAATCTGTTCAGGCGTTTCAAGGTCATCAGCTCTTTTTTGTCGGGGGTTGCTTATATATTTCCACCGCCACTATTCGCGATGTATTCAGGGGAAAAAATATACAATTTAAAAGCAATTTATATTTAATACCTTTTTATTTTCGCGCCAAATGCTTTTCTTTACTTAAGATATTTATTTGCATATTTCCCAAATTATTAACTAACATTTCTATTGAAAATTCAATAAGTGTTAAATATAAATTATACCTAAATATAAAAAAATATATTTTTTGATAAATAAACAAATTATTCTTTGCGCTTGCTATCTAGTTTCGACACCACTTATGTCATCATCACTTATGTACCTAGTATATTAAAATGATTACAAAAAAATTATTGTCTAAATTACCTACCTACGTATAAACGACAGTTTTATATGAAACTGATAATTAGAAATTATTGGGATATAACAACACGCTTTATTCTTAATATCAAACATTTTTTTTAAATATTTTACAGTAGGTAGGTAGGTTATAGGTAAATAGTGCGTACATAGGTAATAGATAATTATATTAGTATGTTTTCTTACATAAATAAATCGTCACATCACATTATTATATTTTACCATTTGTACATTTACATTTTTTAAAGAAATTTTCCCGGGCTACGAATAACCTGACAATACGATTTTAGATTTTCACGGCCAAAAATTATTTTGTTATTAGTTTTTGGGGTATTATGCCGTGTTACGCTAACCCCAAAAACTAATAACAAAACCTGACAATATTTAAAAAAATCTCCTACTATCGTTCGTAGCAGACCCAGAAGAGTGTTCTGACCAATGTGTTAATTTTAATTAATTTTTTTAAACTATAAAGTCAAATGCTTTCCAATGAACTTCCGGGAAAAATAACAATGCCATAGAAAAACATTTAGTTCTTAGTTCTTGCCTCTCTCTCTTTATTTTCTAAATTACTTACACCCGAGTGCATCCTTGGAAAATATCATTAGTTTAATATTTTAGTTAGGTTCAGATTAATCCGCATTCATTTTAAAGTGTTTTGTAATATTGTATCTAATATTCTCCCAGTCTAGCCAATAATAATTGAACTACCTAGCTACCGACGGCATTTTTTTGCTTTATCTTTATACCTACTATCTTATCAACTGTCGACACGCATCAGTGTCTCGGGAATAATTTATTTTAAAATATTTTGCAATCGTTTTGTTACTAATTTTTATCGTGGTTTTTTTTAAATTGCGTATTATTTTAGCCTATTGAACTAGTAATAAATTGTACCTCTGAATTATCTATCAAATTGAAATCATTAGCTTTATCGCAACCGATTCTTTGAACTCTGCAAATGCATCGTAAATATATCTCGAGACTCTTTTCGGTAATAAAAGGTTGCGAAAAAGTCTTTAATCGAATTCTACCTATATTGTTTTAACAATAATGAATAGGTATAACGCAATTTATTCCACGTTCTTGAGGAGTATAATAGCGATCCATGGTTTGTCATGGTTTATTCTGCTTCTGTTTACGTCACAAATGTCAAAGTCGTGATGACTGATGACATAATACGCCATTTGCAAAAATGTGAGCATCTGACCTGATGACTTTTGCCCCACCTTATATAAATATAATATTATTGTTAGGCGCATCGGTCGGATCCCCTTTAGAATGTTTTTTTTCTTATTGAAAGACAAGCGGGAATTTGGAGCGGTAGAGAACAGGAAAGGAGTCGAGAAGGGTGATGAAAGGTAGAACAGGTGCCCAACTGTTGAGCTTACCCTGTTACAATAAATATCCAGTGACCAACTCATCCCTCATTTATTATTAACAATAGGCAATTGTACAGAAATAGAGTAATGGTCAAATGATTTACAATTTCTTGAATTTGAGATGGTTCAGTAGTTGGTTTACATAGAAATGCTGCAGCTTTAGGTGTATTGAGGCATTGAGTAACGTGGACTCTACTTATTGCTTGTTTTAGCTGAATTGAGTTCGGTTAGAGAGCATTGACAAATTTTAAGTTGTAGGTATTTTTTGGATAACCTGCGTTACTTCCTGTAAATGTTGCAGCGTCTGCCTTACTGGTAGAACTGGTGGAGTAGTAGATACTTTACGCTTCAAAATCGTCAAGTTCCTAATAAATATTGTGTGGTATCGTTCACGGTTACTTATGCTTTGTTGTTTTTTGTTCACAGTTAGACCACTGTCGGATTCAGCTGCTCCAAGGCTGCCGGACCTGGTTTCCGGGAGCATATGTCCGCCCCGCAGAAGGATATCCTCCCAACGCTCCGCCCCGAGCAGTCCTTCCTGCAGCGCTCAACACCACTCCAGAACCTTCTCCGACCTCTTCCACCCTGGTCAAGCCGGTCACCCCGGCGAGGTCTCCGCCGTCCCTCAGAGCCCGCTGGACGATGAAGTCTTCTTTTCCGCCCCTCCCGTAAGGCTCGCCCAACCCAGACAGCGTAGGCGGAGAAAGCGGTCATCCAGCTTCAAAGACGTGAAGAAGAGAACTAAAGCTCAGACTGAAGGGTCCAACGAATCTTGGGAGGATGAACAAACTAGAATAGAAAATACCGATAGAGGAACTTCAGCGAATATCTTAGATCAGGTTGGTTTTACCTTTACCAATAAATCAAATAACACTTGGTAGATTTGTGATATATTTTTATTAATGATTAGTATAGTTTAGGGTTTCCTTATGTATATTTTATGTACGATGAGATGATTCTTTGTACCTATGTTATTACAACTAACCATTAAGATATTAATAAACTCGAAAACAGTCATTATTCCATTGCGATGTACCTAATCCGGAACTAGAACTGTAGATTATGATCTCACTTTTAAATCTTTGATAGGTGTTCTCTAAAATGTTTATAATACAAAATATAATTTTAGCTCTAGTTTTTACTTGTTTTCAATAAAAATATTTCTTCATCTTGACTATTTTTGAATACTAAATTCCATCCTTAGTAATTGAGTACAAAAGTGAGGGAACATGATAGATTATTTTTGAAAGCTAGATTCAATTCCTTTGTCAATGTTTAACTTTCTTTATCAAAGGCTCAGAAGAAAATTGCATTTTTCCATTTCCTTAATTCTGCTCAATGACGGTGGTAATTTGACTACAGGGGCGCTAAGATTTCCCATTACAGAATTTAATTATTTGCGTGCACCTTTCTGACCCCTGGGAATTCTTGTTTTTTATAATTAAAGTAAAGATACCTACCCTTCATTTCTTTACGCATAGATATGTATACAAAATATATTTTATTTGACTGAGAATATACATTAAGTTATTTAAAAAAGCACCATTACAATTATATAAATATGTGTAGGCTAATAAAGTTAGCTTTTTTGAAAAATAAGTTTTTCTTTTGATATTTATTCTGTTTTCCGTAAGGATAGTTTTAATTGGAAGTATAAACATATAATTATTAACATTATTATACATAAAAGTACTGCGCATCACTAATTAAAATAACTTTTCATTTTTAAAACATTTTTTTCGCTTCTATTTTTCATTGTAGTTTTTCACCATCACTTAATTTCAGAGCTTTTCTGGCCCATTTGCAAACGAAACCAAACTCAATGACGCGATGCTAAATAACGATCTACTTTTTTGCATGAACATAAACCACCACTTTTAACCAAATTCTTTTTTGCCGTAACCAGGAGGTATTTCTTCAGTTTTGTTGTTTTCTCCAAATACATTGCTGTTCTCAGGTTCTTCACATTTATTAAAAAAATAGTAACTCAAAATAGAAGTTCATCATATTTAGAGAATTTCACATCTTTAGCAGTTATTCAACTTTCATTTTCACAGATTTACCTTTTTTGAAAGACGATTGAGCAGTGAACTAACGGATGTTATGTTTTCTGTTTGTTGCAGGACACTGTCGACTCATCAGCATCTTCCGGCGCGGAGAAGATGGCAGAAGTGACGGAGTCATCCTTCGTCCGTTTCGGGCGTTCCTTGTGGACCGCGGTGTTCCTGGTGATTGGTTGGAAGCTTCTAGTGAATAAACGATGAACTTCTGATGAAGCAGGTTTCCCAGTATTTGCTGCCCCGACTCCCGACTGTTGCCCCATCACCAGTACCAGTACAGGTCTCCTGGAGAATAATTGGCTGGCGGAAAGATGTTACTCCACCACAGTTCTGGAGTGATCAGTGCGAAACAATCAAAGATTTACAAGTTATGCCTTGGACAAACCCAATCGGAATGTCCGCAATAAAAATTATTTTTTATAAATTCATTTTATTAGAACGTAAGAAAGTATAACATTGTAACCATACGAAAGAAGGACTATTTTGTCACCAACGAAATAAATTCTCCGACGTTTGTTTAAATGGTTTTTTTGTAATATTTAGAAGATTAGTAATATCAGACTGCCATTATTATTTTGGTCGATTTAGAAAATTGATAATTTTAATACGAAAGGAAAGCTCAAAAAGCCTCTTGTGATTTTAGTCTAAATGTTCGACGCGGGGAGCTTTACCCCTCGTCCAAAACGATACTTGTAATAATAATAATTGTTTTATCGTCTGTGTTCCAAAGAATGAAGCCTAAAAAATGATTGATCTCATTTTAAGTAATGAAGGGAGTGTAAGATATTCACAGAAGTGCCAATATTTTGTACATAAGCTTGTATCAGTATCTCACTGGCGCTGGTCGGGTCTTCTTCTGGCCATGTATTTTTGTTCATTCTTGTTCGTATTATACGACTACCTACAATTAGTGCCCTAGCTCATAATGTTTTCATTCTTTATACTATACCTATCCAATATTAGTATTAACTTTGCTGTTTTACTTTGTGTGATTTCTTACTTTTATTAAATGTTAATGGAAATTGGTGTAGGTACCTGCCGATTGTCGGTGCCATGTTTTAGTTAAAATTTAAAGATTTTTTAAAAACATTGTGAGTCGAGAAACGTTTCGACCTTTTTGATTTTGTGGCATACAGAGCTCAGGGCCAAAAAGGCCCATTTCTCTTTCATCATGAGTTTATAATATATGGTTGTTGAAAAAGTTGTTTCGGTCTATAATAGTACCAATTGATAGTATTTGAAACTTAAATTGGAAGAATAATTTACACAAAATATATATTTTTAAATTTGAACTGCAATTTTATTTTAACAATTTCTCGACTCGCAACTGTATGTACATACATTTTCGTATCAAAATGAATGAGTGTGTGGTTGAATGTTTATTTGTTTGTTGTAAAAAGGTGTAGATTTGCGCGGACCGCGTTCTGTTGGCGGTCCAGAATAGTTTTCCATTGATCTCCGTTAGTTAGGCCGGGGTTTGGGATGTCTGACGCCTTCGGCATCCGCCCGAATATTGTAAAAAGATAAAATTATGTTTTTGTACAGTATTTTGTGTTGGCACTAACTTAATGCACTAATGACTGGCGCCATTCGCCTTGCCATTTCGTGTATCGAAATTAATATTATTTTAATCGAAGAATTGTGATTATCGTTTGCGAATAAACAAACACTCGATGGCAACTCTTCGTTTCTCAACTCAACAAGAAATTAAGAAAATTCGTAATTTAATTTTTATTTTATCAATTTAAACATTTTATGTAATTTTGTATGTAATTCCAAATAAGTGGATTACACGAGGTGCCTCACGGAAACCGTGTGTCAAATAAAATATTCAATGTAATGTCAATTTTAATGGATTTATAATACATGGTTAAACTGCTTGTAAATAAATATCTAATCTAACTCCGCTTCTTAAGTATCAATTCTTTCCTTTTATAATAAGACGACGTATTTTTTATAAGCCTAGCACATAATTCAATTAAAAGAATATACCTTTTATTATTTTCATATCAAATATAATAGTATTTTAAGCACTTCTGTTGGTGATTTTATAAATTAATAATAATTTTAAAAATATCTCGTTTGCTTAAGACAAAACACCCACCCTGGGAAAAACATCTTCCCTCTAACTCTCAAGATACAGCTTATAACTAACATCATTGTGTTAAGTCAAATTCCGGTTTGAAGGGTCTTAAGCAACCACTTAATATATTATAATAAAATATAAGTGTAAGAAATATTGTAATTGTTGAAGAAAACCGATCCTTTGGTGAGGCATGTTAATATTAGAACACCAGTAAGTGATGTCAAAGACGTCTACTTTCAAAGGATCGTTTAAACAATTACTTAATATAATGTTATCAAAAGCGTTTCTGTGTTGAAATAATAATATAGGCGTCAAAAAGGTGACTCCGAGAACAAATCTCAACAGTAAATACCTATACACGGCTTGTAATACTCCTAAATCTCAATTTTTTCACCAGATAAAAAAAAATCCTTTATTATTTTTAATCTTTTATTTATAGATGTAAACGCAACTATTGGACAAGGTTAGTTTCTGGAAGATATTTCGTATTATTTTTTTTTATATTTTGTATTTATCTGTGAGATATTCCAATGTGAAGAAAGTTTCGGAAGCACTTTCGGTTGACGTCTTTAGCGCATCAAAGCGATTCTGTGATGAAAGCCCCAGGCAAAACCAATCCTCTGCAACTGATCTCGGATTAGGATTACGTCTTAATTTGTATCTAATTTTAAGGTTTAATTAATGGTTAGAGCATGTTTACGATCTCCCTGCAATCCGGTTTGCATTTGGTTCAATTGTTAAATAGCAATACATAATTAACATGAAATATTAATGTCATCTTTACCATTCATTTAATAAAATTATGCACTGGATTTTCTATGTAACTATCACCGCTGTACATTCGCGAAAACTTTGATATTTTCTTTGGGCACAGTATATCTTTTGTTTATAACAGTTTACCAGTAAAGATCTCTACGTTTTAATATTAATTTAGTTTAATCGTTGGGGGCTGATATTCTTTTATATATTTTTAAGGTCCTTTTTGCAATATGTATAACTATTATAATACAGCTTCCGTGAATTATTTGTCAAGCCATTGAATGAAGTAAATCTATTCTTTATAATTATTTCTTTTTAACTAGTCATTCAAATCAGTGATTGATTTTTAGTCTTGACTAGTAATTATTAGAAATAAATAATAGTTTCATTCACAAATATTTATTTTATAAAAAAACATTAGATTGTACAGATATTATTTATATTTTAACTTTTATAGTTTATATTATTATGTCTAATATTTACTTAACCATAGAAAACTAAAGAGTAAAGAAAGGTAAATCCATATTAAAAAAGTAAATATTTCTATAGTTTTATGTTTAAATGAGATGGCTTACCTTAGAAATAGATGATTGTCCATCTACACCGGCGCTGCAACCTGCAACCCTCGTCATCCCCAGACTCAGGTCACTGCCCCTCACCACTGTCCACTTCCAGTTCCCTTTGTCAAAACAAGGTCTGTGGGATCCAAACCATTCATTTTCAATTTTTGTTATTATAAATGTATTATCTCTTCATTTTCACATTAGAAACCCCTTATTTGCCTAACCAATGCCACTGCCTATATGTTTTATATTACTGACATGTTATTTGCATCTCTTAGAGAAGTTTTAATGCATGAAATTCAACGGTTGTATTGTTTATACCTATACCAATTTTAATATAAATGCCTACATAATACCATTATATTTGTATAATTGCACAAGGACCAACTGGCCGAAATTACGAATTTACCTAAAAATGACCAATAATTCAAAATGTTGATAAGAAAGCTACTGTGTTTTTCTGTACCCAAAATACGAATTTCTTCAAAAAAAAATTTAAAACCAATCTCTGACTTACATATTTTTTTATAAAATAATTAGGTAATCTCTTTTCTTACTGCACAGGCTTTGCTTTAATATTATAAAATGACTTACCATCGAAGAGAAGTTCATAATATTATGAACGTGTAAACAGTGTATCATAGCCATCAACAATTCTATAAATTCTATCTAAAACTAAAAAAAACATTTTATCGTTTCCAAATAATAATTACCAAAATTGTGACAATTTGTAATCAAAGATTATCTATTTTAATTCAAATATATTATAATAGTTTAATATTGATGAATAAGATTTATCTACTTGTGTATTCGCTTGTTCACATGTTTAAGATATTTGATATTCCTTGCAACCTGTGTACGAGTAATTACATTAGCTTGTTTTATGTATTGTATAATTTCTCTATGCAAAAGCTCGGCTGGGAACTGTGAACACAAGGATCATGTTTATTTTTTCAACGCTCTCGCACTGTTAGGACATCCTGGGCAATAACAACATTTCCATATTTTATTTATTTAAAAGTGGAGTATATCGAGATCCTTGTGGGAACCTGCTTCTGTGCCGAATGTTTTATAATATTGTAATGGAGCTATATTTCTCTTATGGCTTTTTGATTGTTCGTAAAGTGAAACTGTTTTATGTACAGAAATTTACGATTATTTTGTAATAATTATTGTTAGATATTGTATTTTGTATATTATTGGAAACGCCAGTCGCCATGGCCTGGTGTGTTTTGTACGGAATTGTTACGAAGGATGGAATAATTATGCTGTAAAGTGGTAACTAATTTAGGACCCGCCAGATCGAACTATTATATTGACATTATTAATATTATAAAGTTATCGATTGAGTTTTTAATATTATTTTATAAATAAATGTAAATACCGAATGAAAATTAAAACAGACATTTTATTTCAACTTTCCCACAACCTAAATACACCTATGCCTATTACATATTAGCAAATGCGCACTTGAGAACATTGTGCGGTAATGATGTACAGTTGCAACTGAAGTAAATAATATAAATTTTGGTGAGTAACTACAAACTAATAGAAAAACGCTAAAGGTCGCTCTAAATATCTTTTAAAGTCAGGGCAGAGCAGAAGTGACGCAACCCTGGACTACAAACATTATTTATATTCCCTTGTTTTTTACCCCAGTGAAACATATGTGAGTATTTTTCATGCGTACGCCAGTATAGAGAGTACTGGGCACTGGCGTACTCCCACTTGCTTGCGATCACCCAGTGAACAGGGTTATCGCATTTATATAAGGGCTGGTTTTCACTATACCTACTCGAGAATGGAAGAGATGGGAAGATGGGGATATTGAAAGAAGGGTGAATGCAGGTAACTCTATTAATGGAGGACTGAAAACCGTTGGCACCAACAAAAAACTGTCCAAAGAAACGTCCATAATGAAGTAGATACTGGTACATACCCTGATGTATGGTAGCGAGGCATGGAACTGGCAGAGGAAGGATGAAAGTAGACTGAATGCTCTAGAAATGAGATCCCTAAGGCGAATGTGTGGTAAAACCATGTACTATCTTGTGAGAAACGTGGAGATCCCCAAAGAATGCAAGGCTGATGTAAGCGTGATGTGTAAGATTAAAAAAAGGGACGCTCCGATGGTTTGGGCATGTAGAGCGAATAAACGAGAAAAGGAGTGTAAGGAGAATATATGACGCAAATGTGAATGGTAGAAGAAGTCGAGGACGCCCAAGAAAGACATGGCACGACCAAGTGAATCAGATACTTGAGTCAGGCCTTGTCAAGAGTCAGAATAATAGAAGAGCACGTGTTAGTATGAATGTAAACGAGCCAAGGAATGTGTGCCCAGACCGAGTTATTTGGCAGTCCGTCCTCTCTGCCTACCCCTCCGGAGAAACGGCGTGATGGTTAGTTAATTAGTTACTCAATAATGAAATGAGTTGGATTGTGTTGTCAGGATTACTACCCTAAAACAAAATGACGAACGTAAATATTTCGCCTGTTTTAAAAAAAAACTTAAAAATTATTTTTTAATTTATAAACTAACGTTTAGACAAGATTTTTATGCATAGCACAAAGGGTAACAATTATTATAAGCAATAATTGTCAGCCTGAAACACTCATTTACATTGAAAAATCTTCCGAGAAAAGATACTTGCCGCCAACAGGACTTGAACCCGTGTCCTTCTGATTGCCGGTCGGATGCTCTGACCACTGAGCTATGGCGGCTTATCAAATACCCGCCAAATAATTCAATATATACTAGTGTTTCATTCAACAATTACTGCTTATTATATTTTTTCCACCTGAAAACAACCAACTTTATTTTTGCGAGAGAGACATTGTTAGTGTTAAATCCAAGTGATAGTGATAAGCCGCCATAGCTCAGTGGTCAGATCATCCGACCGGCAATCAGAAGGACACGGGTTCCAGTCCCGTTGGCGGCAAGTATCTTTTCTCGGAAGATTTTTCAATGTAAATGAGTGTTTCAGGCTGACAATTATTGCTTATAGAAACTTAAATACTGACCTCAAATATAATTGTTTACGGGTTCTGATTTCTGATGACAAAACCAACGTTTTTTTTAGCTCCACACAGGAGGCCCTGAGGAAAAAAATTCCCTCTTCGTCATCTTTGGAGATGCTGTGTGTAGGGTGTTTTTAGGGAAAGAAAGTTCGGGAAGGAAAGGGGTATTAGGAGTGGGTACGAATCTGAGAGTCAATGCGCCCAGGATTGACGTATCTATGAATCCATCCCTCACACTGAGGTGCAAGGCGATGGGTTGTAAATCCGGCAAGATAATTTAAAAGGTCTCCCTCAACGAGTCTCTCCCAATCCAGCCCGCCACGCAATAGGTGGGCAAACACATTTACCGCCAAGACCTGGACCAACCTCAACCTCAAACCCAGGCTAGGTCAACAAAAGTAGTGAACCACTTGGAGTGACCTATGGCAGAGGTGTTGGTTATCCAATATGGTTCCCGGGGCGGCGTTGCCGGTACCCGCGTCCCAGATTGAAAGATGAAGTTTGCTGCACTGTAACTAATCTAAAACATAAAAAAGGAGATGAGCTATATGAGACTGATTGGTCCGATTTTTGTGAGATATCACCTCAAGGACAAATAGCAAGCCTTTTAACTTAATAACTTAGGGGCCGTTCAAGTATTACGTAACGCACTTGGGGGGGGGGGGGGGTCTTGTGAAACGTTACTGTACGTTATGATGGGGGGGGGGGGGGGGGGGTTGAACAACGCGTTACGTAACATGTTTTTATTCATTTAGATAAAAAAACTAGGGAATTAAAATTTACCAAGTTGGCATCCCTTTTCGTTCTCGAAATCTCTTGTTTTATTTATTACCGCAAATGCGATTGAAACAAGAAAAAAGGTATTTATGCGACTTTCTAGTACTTTGCGCAACTTAATTGTGACTTTCAGGTAAAAATTGTCACTTTGGCGTTACGTAACGTTTAGGGAGGGGAGGGTACGGAAAAACGTTACGGTGCGTTACATGGGGGGGAGGGGGGGGGGGGACAAAAATCTTCAAAAATTGTGTTACGTAATACTTGAACGCCCCTTATTAAATACCTAAGCACAGATTATATAATTTAGTTGTCTTCAAGATTATGTTAATTTTTCGGATTTGTTTTAATAAACAAATTTAAAAAAAAAAGTAAAATAATGACATCTCATATAGGTGTGAGGTGAAAATAATGCAATTATTATAACACCTATGTATGTATTATAATACCTAATATTCTTAAACTACTACGCCTTTGATCAGCTATGTATTATTACTGGTGACCGACCGAAGGTCGGGTTTCGGTTTCGGCAAAAAAATCTAGTTTCGGCAACAGTTTCGGTTTCGCCAGAAAATCTGCCATCAGCAAAAATCAGCAGCAAAATACTCAATGAATGAGGTCCTTCCTTTACAACGTGTTGATTATTGACAAATTTTTGTTCCAAGAAGTAGTTAACATGTTTGTTATTTTTTTATAATTTTGTTTGCTTTTTAGCAGTAATATCAAAAAAAAATTTTTTTTTTCAAATACTCAATTATTGTTTTTTTATTTATTTAATTTAACACATGTAATAAGAATGTTGTGATTGAAAACGCAATTAAATTTAAAATACTCAATTAATGAGATTCTTCGTTTATAATGTAGTGTTGATTATTGACAAATTATTGTTTCAAAAAGCAGTTAACATGTTTTGTTAATTTTTATTTGTTTTATAGCATTATGTAATTTTTTTCACATATCTCAATAATTATTGTTGTTTTTATTTCATTTAATACGTATTAATTAACTGTCCGTATAAGTGTAAAAAATAAACCAAATTTCAGTAAACAATAGATTTTTAACATGTCTAAAAAAGGTTCGGTTTCGGTTTCTGTTTCGGCTGAAACTGAGACAGATACCGAAGATTCGGTTTCGGTATAAAATCCTGTTTCGGTCGGTCACTAATTATTACTGAACAAAAAGCAGAAAATAAGTATTTCATATTATTACATTCTACAACAGCGAGATTACGCGAGATAGTTACAAACCTGCTTCGTGATTGTCTTCAAAATAACTGTTTCTGACTTTAGCTAAACCAGCGATGGGGAACTTTGGTTCGAGGCCATTTTTGGTCCAGCCCGTGATATTTTTGGTTCGATCCGCCAGATCCCATACATTAATTAATAATTGATTAATTTGTGTTATTTCACAATTTACAAATACAAATCTTACCTTACAAATCTCCTTTACTAACCATGTTTCCGTATAATATTGACTCCTCCCACCGTTTTCCCCCTCCCCCCAAAATCATCCCTCCCACTACTCCCACCTAATTGATCTTTGGTACTTGCATTTAATTTTTAAGTTAGTTTTAATTCTGCTCGTGAATGATACGGTTGTATCGAAACCGGTCGCGGCAAAAATTAAATTTAAGTAACAAATGTATTATTTTTTTCTAGCCATAAAAAGCAATAAATACTGCAATTTAACGACACCATCCTAACCTCAGCGGCCAAAATCGCTGCGCAGACCGGACCATCAATAGTGGATTCTCTGCTCCATTCCGCATCCACGATGTTAGAAAAAGTTTAATATTTGCACATGCGCGTTTAGTTCTGCCTGCCAAGTTTTGCCTGAAGCAGTAGGCATACGCATTCGATGGGAGCATCCAACGCGCAGAAAACGACTTAAATGCGCGTAGGCATAGTGAACAGAATAGCATAACAAAGCGTGTGGATTAATTCAATACGTTTTAGAGAATTTGTTCGCGCGACCATTTTAAGAATTTGGCTTGAATAATGGATGCCGATTGATACGTTAAATATCTTTCTTATATCGATTTAATTAATTTAATTTTAGAACTGTAATAATTGACGTGAAGCATAAAGGATTTATAGAGCTAATTTTATATACTATTTTTGTCAGTAATCGCATCTTGTTCGTGGGCCAGTCTGTAGGTACCTATTTGTATTTGATATTAGGGAGGTATATCCGTATATTATACCTACTTCAGCATCCCCAAAAAAGTCACCGACCGCCACTGCCGTGAATAATAAAATTATTAATTTAGTATCTTTTCAATAAGACGATAATATTGTAATCTCTTAACTCTTTGCTATCAACGCAGCAGGCATAATACATATTTTTTAAATTGTGATAAAACACAATGCAACATTTATTATTCATAAAAATTTTTCACAATCATGAGATTATCGAATTTCATAAAACATTGTTATTACAATATAATTAAATACGATGTTATGTGCAACACATATTGCGTCGAAAAACGTTTGATATTCGCAATGTTCCCCTAGATTGAGAAGCCTCTGCCAGCTTTCACGGTGGTCGCTAGTGGACAAGCCTATATAAGGCCCAGCCGGCTTGACACTAGCTCTTTCACCTTCCGCCTTCCGAGTTTTTAACAGTAAGAGCCCGTTCACACTTCCGTCGTAAAAACGGAGAGGGGTTCCGTCGTCACGACGGAAGCCCTAGGCCCCTGTTCACACTTCCGTTTTCAAGACGGATCCGTCTTGAAAACGGACCCTACTCTACGAAAACAACGACCAAAACATTTTATCATTCTTCAGTAGACGGTCGTGCGCACTGCGCAATGGACGACGATGAAGCTCGACGATGAAATTCGGTAAGGGAATGTATTGATATAATTCCAGCCATAAAATTACTTCAGGGGTCGGACCTTATTTGTTCAAACCGTGGGAGAATATTGTGTTTGCATACTTGAAAAGGAGAAAGTACGCGAAAATCATTCAGCAATTATTATAACTAAAATCACTAAAAAACATGAATGATATGACTAAATATTTTCTTGAGATTAAATAGAAAAAATCGCATTCTGGAACGAACATATATATTATATAATAATATTACAAAACGCCAAACGCGCGCCCCATAAAAACACAAATTGCCTGCCGCCTTGCGTCTGGGAGCGGGCGGTGGTGAAGTGTGAAGCGGGGTGTGGCGGGTTCAAAACGGATCCGTCGTCCCGCCGTGTAGTGTGAACAGCTCCATTGAAATGTATGAGCCAGCGCGTTCCCTTCCGGCTTCACGACGGACGCTCTGCGTAGGCGAACTCTCCGGCGAAAAAAAACGGATCCGTCTTCGCGCCGGATCCGACAAGTGTGAACAGCTCCATAGAGCCACTACAGCGGCTAGGGCTTCCGTCGTGACGACGGAACCCCTCTCCGTTTTTACGACGGAAGTGTGAACGGGCTCTTACACCATGTAGTTGGCCATTCTTATGGGCCGAAGGCCCTGCCCGGCAAGTTGCGTTGTTCCTTGCAAGCCGGTGGTTGATTTGTTATTTATAATTAACCGAGTTCTCATACCCGCATTTATTATTTTGTTTCAAACAATGCATTAAAGATGTTCGTTAAAGTGTTTCAAAAAGAATTGTGCGAAAAATGAGGAAAACATAATAAACATTCTATAATAATGAATTGAAAGCAAATTAAATAAGAAATGAATAATAATAATCATTGTAAATTGCAAAGAATAAAACAAAAAAATGTTACTATAAAATGTTAGGAAGAGACATGTTTTATATAATCGTGAAGGGCCTCTCTAGTAGCAACCACAGAAAGAAACACGCATGATCATCGTGGACAAGCACGTCATATTGGGCAAATCTATTTTTAGCAAGGGTGAGCATTTCGCGTCGCGCGCACAGCATAAAAAATCCAGTGATTATTAAAATGTGAGGTAAATTTGTCGGGAATATTTTTTTTTAAATTTTATTGAATTAAAACGAAATATTGTTAAATGAATTGACATTGTTTAGAAAGTGAAATAGTTTCAATGTTTGAGTTACTTACGGAATTGAAAATTTAATAAAAATCTTTTTTTTACTTTTTTCTTATTAAATGTCTAGTATAGTTGAATAATAATTGTTCTTGAAAATTGAAAATGCTTAAGTAGTGCACATTGAGATAAAAAGGAAAAATTTGGAATTCTTGGATAATATGGGTTTAGATTCAGGGAATGATGGAAATAAATTAAATTAACTTGTATAAAATCGTGTATATGATAAAAGTTCATAACTTGTCGATATTACCTGATTGGAAGCGAAACGGAAATAGATGTAGTCCGTGGAACCAAAATCTAATAAATATATCAACCGCAAGTTATTTAAAATCATGATCCCTTGATAGTGACTTTTTTACGATGAGAACTATTTAGATTGAGGAAAGTAAATACGGTCCTCAATTTAACCTCTGAAATAATTAAGAAGCTCGCGTAGCGTATTATTACCTAATCTGCCCGGCATTCGTAAGCGACTTGTCAGGGAGCGGGTATTTGCGTTCGTAATAAACCCCCCCCCCCCCTAATACAAGTTAAAGAAAAACATATCTAAGAATATGTATATTTCCAAATATTTCTTGAAATTGCAAGGATAGAAACTTATATTCCTATAAAGTAAAATAATAGTGGAAAAAGAACAGATTTCAACAAGTAAAATCATGGATTAAAAAAGAGTCAAATAGTTTCTATGATTGCAATGTTTTTTCTGGTGGAAGAATTGGAAACCACAAAGAGGATTGTAATCGAGTTGTAAAATCGTTATCATTTTGAAGCTTATTTTATATATCATGAAAAACGATAGTGACAGTGAATAAGGCGGATGCGACATCTGCTGTCACATTCAATATATAAGACGAGCTCGCGTGTAAATGGAAAAATATTCCGAGATTGTGAATCAATCTGAGTGCCGTAATTGAAAAACCCCCCCATTATAAATTGAAAAAATATTGCAAGAACATATATGAAAATATATATATGTATTTCCACGAATTTTTATTTACAAAAAGAGGAAAAAGTTGAAAATAGACTGGTTAAAAGATTTAAAATAATGGAAAAGTAAATGAATAATAGAGGATACAAATTTAACGGAAGTAATTGAAAAGTATTGAGAAAAGGTTACAATTTTAATTGATTGCAAATTAAAAGTTAAATTGGTTCAAGCAACATTAAATGTAAGGTAAAGTTTGAGAATTAGCGAATGCACGCGCGAAATGTTTTGACAACGGACAGAAGACTAGGCAAGAAACCGGACCGCCCGGCTGGAAAAAATAGGTACCTAGGTGTGCGAGAGAATACGGCATTGCATTAAAAGAATAATTGAATTCTTGTATAGTTAGTTCTTTTTAGCTCTCTAGATGATTCTAATATGGATTGTTTGAAAAAATGAATTATTTTAGAATTGTAATATGTTGTTTTAAACGGATATCAGAGTAGCTAACTGATATTTGGTTGAAAAAACAAGAGAGTGAATTGAACAGCTATTACGAAAATAAACAGAATTCGGTCAGAAAAATATTTTTTTTTGTGTTTTGAAAGTTTAAAATAAATATTTTTCATAAGAAAATAATAAAGAATTAAATTTAAGTGATACGTTTCTCATTCGTATAATAATAAATAATAAAGCTGTTTTGAAAAAAGGGAAATAGGAATGACTAATTTGCTGGTGTAACGTGTTAAATAATTTTTTTATGTATATTATTGTAAATAAAGGTAACCCATTTTTGTATAAATAAACTATACTAAAAATGTTATGTATATTATTGTATGTAAATTGTTCGGTGTTGTATATAAAAATAAATCTCTCTTTAAATTTCTTTTTCAATAAAATATATAAAAATAAATCTCTCTTTAAATTGCTTTTTGCATAAAAGTTATGACAAATAAAAGTATACGTCGAAAAGTAAACAAAACGAACAAACAAGTACCTACGGAAATAAATTTTCAAATATAGTCCGATTGTAATAAGTAAATTTATTTCGAAAAAGGTAAAGAAATTCTGCGTGGTTATAAAAATTATCCTGAGATAGCATTGAAAAATAAAATGTTGAATAATTCGGTTAAGAAAAAAAAATAAGTTCTTGTAACGGTGCGGAAGTAATAATGCCTTCGTTAATAAAAGCAGTTTAACGCAAAACGGAATATGTTTTACATATAAAATAAACAAAAGTAATAAAAAATAAATGTTTTTTTAATTTTGTCAACAGTTTGATAAGAAAGAAAAAAAAAAGAATAATTCACGAATGATCTATGGTGAGATTCGTAAGAAATTTTTTGTTGGTGACCATTTTAAAAAATAGGAAAAAGTTCACGAATTTAAAGAAAAGTAGATAATCATTTATTACTTGAGTTAAAATGAAAGGAAATTTTAATGAATTAAGTTTTGTCCTTCTTGACTTGTATTACAAATAAAGACAACGCGTAATCGTTGTCGGAAATTATATTGTGCCTTGCGCAGATATTGAGTTCTAAGTGAGCTCAAGAAATGTAATACGGGTATGGATACCTACAAGCGTGTACACTTCTAATTTCAAAGCGTTATAGGAAAGTCTTCCTTAGAATTAAGACAAGTGGGGTTGCCAAGATAAGTAATCTTGGGCAATAAAAAAAAAAAAGAGAAAATTTGTAATACAAGAAGAGACACGAAATTTCTTTTAACACTTCAGGCGAGTTTTGAATAATAGTCAAATAATAGAATTTTTATGCTCAGTTTGTGTCTAATTAACAAGACCATGACGCCCAAGTTAGAAAAGTACAGAAAGACGTATTCGCATATTTTAAATTAAACAAAGTTAACATTGTAAGAAAGAAACTACGAAAATAAAGTAAAAAATAGATATTGAAAAGGAAATATTACATTGAGATGTATTGTGAGGTCAAAAGGTCCGTGACGTCACAATAGAGGGAGTATTAAGTGGACTCGAATGTTGTATTATATTGAATCTGCAGCAAATATAAAATTATATTAAATTGAGAGAATAAAGTTGAAATTACTGTCAAATATTCTTTAATAAGTAAGAGAAATTTTGAATAAAAAATGAAGTAAAATGTAGAAAAGAAGTTCTTGCTAGCAAATTCAAGTATGGTATAGCGTTCAAATGTATATAAATGTATATATCTTTTTGTTGTAATTTTAAATGTTTATATCTCTCTGATTTGCTTTCGATAAAACACATCTGAAATATTAAAATTTCTTGAAAAACAAGTAAAGTCGTTCAGTTAAATAAAAAATATTAGATTTGAAAAATGAAGTTTTTTTTAAAGTGTTTTGATTGATTGAGGTTTAATAATAAATTTCTGTATAACCTTTGGATTTATCCTGGGGTTCGTGTTGAAACATAATGTTGTTTTTGAACCGGGTATGTACCCACCCTAATTGGGAATGCAGAGAGATAAAATAAACTTTAGTTGTTTAAAGTATTTGAAAGAAAAAATTAAAACAAGAATAGAATTTGTTCAACAAAAAGATTAAAAAGAAAACAATAATAGAAATTTGAAGTTAAAAATCTGTCAAACGATTAGTTAACCACTCGAGTATAGAGAAATTAAAATGTTAATTCCGATAAATGATGAAATTTTAGATGACAATTCAGGATCATTATAATAGATTAAATAAAAAAGGTATAACAATGATTGGAATTTCAGTTAATCTTGCTTAAATATGTTTGAAGAATAGGTAATTGAAAAAACATATGAAGTAAATATTTTTTTTTTGTTTCTTGTATTACATGAAAAGAATCAACAATCTGTGTGATGTTGAGAAACTATATCATTGAATGATAATGAATTATTTAAATTCAGGAATTGTACTGTATGTATATACCTACGTATATTGATTCTGGTTTCAAATCGTTATAGGATAGCCTTCCTCAGAATCAGGGCAGTGGGTTTGTCAAGATGAGAGGTCTTGGACAAAAAAGGATTGTAATACAAGAGAGGAATAAATTATTAAAAGTTAACCCTTCAAGTAAGCATAGAATAATTGTTGAAATTAAAAAAATTTTTGGCATTTTTAAAGAAATGTCATGGCGCTCAAGAAAGATAAGAAAGATTCGAAATAATAATATTAAAGAATAGTTCAAAATAGAGAAACATAAACAGGTTAGGAAAAATGAGATTTGTATTAAAATCTAAAAGTTCATTGAAATTTTGTAATGAAAAGAGAAAGTTAATTGGTATTAATGTTTAAATCTCAATAAAATTACTGGAAATAATTGAGTTTGGTAATAAAAAGTTGAATTTAATTAAAAACAGTGTCAATTTCTTTTTTAAAAAAAGAGAATAAATTTTAAAATAAAGATTAAAGTTTCGTAAGCAATTCAGTTATGATTAAAATTGAAATGTATATTAATTGTTAGCTAGTAAGATTAAATTGTTGTAACATGTAAACACGCGAATTGGATACTTAGTTATTTGAGCGACGTAAGTCAACGTGTATCTCACCATATATCGGTGTTGTTGTAAAACAAAAAAGTCTGTGTTATTGGAATTTAAAGCGTATCCGGTTGAAGATGAAGTTAAACAAATATGAGAGAATATATATATTATATTGGAAATTATCATAGATCTTAAATTTTCTAGTGAAGTTCTGTTTTTTTTGGTTATTGTTTTATTTATGTGTTGTGTCGAGCGCAATCATTGAAAAGGATTACTATGTGTTCGAAGGTGTTTTCATTTGATTTGGTCAGTAAGACATGGTCATTGTTTTTTAACATGACGGGAGGAAGGTGTGTGACACCTTGTTGTTTATTCGTCGAGCACAATCACGGAAAGGGAGTTTCCTGTGGATTGGTTAGTGAGACAAGATCATTGTTCTTTAACATGATAGTGTATGCGCATACGAGGGATGACGTGGGACGTATCTCTATAAACATGATAGGATTTAAAGTATAGCCTCAGAATTATACCTACGTGAAAGGATTTAATATATGCCTGATAATTATGTTATAAACATGATAGGATACGTATAGCCTTATAATTATACCCATTGTATACTATGAAAACAGAACTGAAGATAGCTTAAGAGAAACTCATCAAATAAGTAAAAAAAGGGAATAAATCGCAAAGTTACAATAACACAGCAAATTTAAAAATACTACTCTAATTGGTGCATGTATTGTATTGTAACCCTTTAGTTTAGGATGTAGAATGCGAATATGTATCAATTTCAATTGATTACATGACATTAAGTCAGCATTGAATGTCCATTTGATGGGCGAAAAAGAAAAATGTAAATAAATGATATAAATTAAAGAGATTCATGTCTTGTATTGTCCTCTTCAAAAGGTTTAAAATGCGAATATGTATCAATTTCGATTGATTACATGACATTGAGTCAGCATTGTAATTTTTTTTTGGAATTTTTAAAAATACTGTATGTCAAAGTCAAAGAGTACATGTCTTGTATTGTCTCTTAGAGGAAGACACTTGAAAAATGCGAATATGTATCAATTTAGATTGATTACAGGACATTATTTAGTCAGCATTAAATTTTTTTTTTGTTTACTTCTTTTAAAATTTCTTTTAATTTTTTCAAAAAAAGGTATATATTCAATAAGAATATTGAATTGCAAATAAAAGTATTGTGTGAAATGCGTAAGAATTGACCTCGGTTGTTCACAAAAGATAAAACGCATTAAAATATCCATTGACTGGATGAAAAAAAAAGAAGAACAAATGTTTATAATCAATGCAAGATTGATATAGATATAAAAGTCTCATGTGAAATGCGATAGAATTGACCTCGGTTGTTCAGAAAAAATGAAATAGCATTAAATTATCCATGGAATGGATAAGAAAAGAGAAAAATGTATATAATTGATACCAATGATTTATTTAAAACAAGTTTTTTTTATTTTTATTTTTTCTTCAATTATTGAGAGGAAGAAGGTGAAGGTTTGCTAATACAGCAAATATTTTTTAAAAAATTTATGTTACAAATTTGAAAGAAACGCGTGTTTTGTATCGCAAGAGCAGCGTGTTTTGTATCGCAAAGGAGATTTAATTTTTTTTAAAAAGAAGTACAAGTGATTACATTCAAGGTTCAGTGAGTATTGTCTTCGGACAAAAAGAGAAGTGATATAGGAGTTAATTTTTTTTAATAATTATGGCTTGTTACGACATACTTAATGTATTATTTAGGAGTTGATAGCTTGGCTCACAGGTAGATAACTTCATTTTTTATATGGCTCACTAGGTAGGGAGTGCTTAACTATTTATGATAATGGCAATTTTATGCCATTCCTACCCACAGCCAGCGAGAAGCCTCCACAAGAACCAATAACAAAACTTTTTCAGAAGTCAGCAGCAACGTGCAACTACTTAACTCAGAATGGAATTATATTACACCAGGACACAATTCCACAAAGGATGCAGGTGCGGGTCCAACAACTAGCCCGACCTGAGCAACTCTCTTTCAATCATTTTGGACAGAGAAGGTAGTGTTATGTGCAACACATATTGCGTCGAAAAACGTTTGATATTCGCAATGTTCCCCTAGATTGAGAAGCCTCTGCCAGCTTTCACGGTGGTCGCTAGTGGACAAGCCTATATAAGGCCCAGCCGGCTTGACACTAGCTCTTTCACCTTCCGCCTTCCGAGTTTTTAACAGTTACACCATGTAGTTGGCCATTCTTATGGGCCGAAGGCCCTGCCCGGCAAGTTGCGTTGTTCCTTGCAAGCCGGTGGTTGATTTGTTATTTATAATTAACCGAGTTCTCATACCCGCATTTATTATTGTTGAGAACATGTGCAGTGGATTCGAAGGCACGTGTCCATTCCTACAACACTGATCCAGAGTTGGTGCAGATCCCAAGTCGCCTGTTGCCTAGCTTCCGTCTGAAGACGTCGAAAGCTAGCCCCCCATCGCTGATGCAGTCAACCACGACAAAGGTACCTTCATAACTCATTAGTAATTGAGCCTAACTTCCAGATTAGAGTCGTTCAAGCCATATCCATAACTTAAACAGGCCTTAAAATGTATTTCCCGATTGTGTTCTAAGCTTGTATTGTAAATAAATCCTTGTGTACTATTTCTAGAGTTTAATTGTATTCATAACCTACCTACCCGAGTGCCGAAGCCAAGACCCTGAGATAAAAGTCCATGCTCGACGATGTTGATTGTAGTAAGGCGTTCTAGCCGCTGTTTGTACCATTACGGTACGACTTCTTCCCTCTAACATAGCAACGATTTAAAAAATATCAAATTGTATTATTTTTACCAGCGCCGACTGCGAAAAATCACGGGATATTTCAACTTTGAAAATGACAGTTAAAATAGTTTTCTGTTAATATAATATATTATATGTATGGGTAGGTATTTGGTTGCCCGTCTGATTATTTTCACACAGTCAGTCTCAATTTTGAAAATGACATTTAACCCCTCAGGCTAATTTGTTCGCTTTTGGGAATCACTCATATAGGTCTCACGGATATAGTTGTCTCCCTTATTATCGTGTTGAGAAATATAATCCAAACGGTATTAGAAATACAAAAAAAACAACACGCTTTACATTCAAATCAAACAATTCAACACAAAATAATTTAAATATAGGTATAGGTAGGTAGGTATCTTTATGACACCAAATTTTTCGAACCCAATTTGAAAAAAAAATCCTTTTTTTTTTCAAGAAACAAAAACAAAGCGAGGCACGATAACGTTTATAATACATAATATGTATCTACATAATATTTATGTCTAATAAAATACGTACGTTTTTTTCGTTATTAGTATTTTAGTTGGAAAAAAACAGCCATAAGCCATTTTTAGCCACATTAAAAACATATGTATCATCTATAACAAAAATCATACATTTGTTTCGATTTGTAAAGTTTGAAAGCATATTTTCCACCTTATAATAAACAGTTTTTAGTTTTCAGATATGTTTAGAAATATTCCATTAATTGGATATTTTTGCAATGCGGAAATATTTTGACTTTCTGACAAATTATGTCCGAGGCCTGAGGTGTTAAATTAAATTCAACGCAAGTCCACGTACGAACAACAAACGCATAATCGAAACTAATATTTTTGACGATTATTTAGCGTCAGTCAAAGCGACACCTGTTGCCAATTGCGCCAAGCTACGTGGAAATATGTTTTGGTAGGAAACCTCGCTAAATAAATTTAGCGGCGTAGTACATTTTCGTCCCGTCTATTTTTTTACAAAAATACATTGGATACAGGAAAATTTCTTATCAATTTCAAATTGCTACCAAACGCTGATAGTAAAAGATATTTCCCTATTAATAATGATTGCTCTTTCTTTACAAGATTATCATTGAAAAATACGGAAATTATTTTGTATTTCTCGATGTTGAAGTTGTAGGATTGAATTTCAAATTTTAGTGTGATTAATATTTTTTTTATTTCGCGATAAAAGTAGGTAGTCGGTAGGTAAATAGGTTAAAAACGTAGTGACACGTAGACGTCGGATTATAGTAAATAATTCTACCTATATTATGCATTTGCGTAGCATGCAAAACGCATGTTTTGTTCTTTTTTCGCGATAAGACATACTTGAGCCTTTTTCAACATAATAATTATTCATTTTGCAGCCATTTTAAGTACCTACCAACTTATAATTTTCCAAGGTTCTGCGGTTGCTACCGCGGAAAAACGATAAACTGACCCAGATTTTGGTTGGTAAACAAAGAATTCGAGATTCGACTTAAGTAATCGTTAATTATATTAGCAGTTTTAAATAAGCCAAGTTGTATTATTATTGTCATTACCGTGATTATAAATATTTTATACACCTCAGCCATAGTACAAAATTTAACCGTTAGATGGCACTGCTTGAAAACACTAATTTCGTTACGTTCCGAACCTTGACGAATCATGTGTGAAGTTTTCTCGAACAAGGGTCACAAGTCACAAGGGGAACACAATATTATGGGTGTGTTAAATTAAGATAAAATGATTTTTAAAACCTCCAGCTTTTAACTTGCCACGCGAATGGTAATGTGGGGTGTAAACAAAACCACCTCAACTCTAACTAGACCAAGACAATGAATTAAGTCGGCTTCTCATTTATAATAGATCCTCCTCATTGACGTAGGGGTATACTAAGGTCAATAATTATCCTCCTATATAATATTATACCTTTACATACATAACCACGAACTTCACTGAGGGCAAGATGCATTGGGTGGTGATTCTCCACTCAATTGGGCAGAAGTAAAAAAGCTAAACAAGCATCTAATTTTTTTCTAAATAACTTTTTTCCCGAACAAAAATATTTTTCCAATTAAGATTTTTTTAACCTAAAACGTTGGATTTGAAAAGAGTTATTTTGTTAATTATCTTTCTTACTGCATACTTGTAAACTTGTAAATTGCAGAATCCCCTCCCGAAGTTAGTGCTCTTTACCCCGGACACATTGTTTTAGGAAGATTGGATTATAAAATTACACATAATTATTAATTATACAAAGTATCCGGGGTTAACGGGATTATGTGTGACGACAGAAAAAGTAACTGCTTTTTGGAGTATCAATATTTTTTTCCTTACCAAAATATTTTTTTCGTGGAAGAAGCAATCATTGATTTTTTATTATTAACTAGCTGGTTCCCGGCATGCATTGCAATTTCATATTCAAAGAAATAAATTGTTTCTCCCTTCATGTCTTTCCCGTGCGCTCCCGTTCCCCTCCCGCAACCCCTTCCCCTCCCGCGTACCCCACCTCTCGTGTTCCATATACCTATTCAGTCCCAGTACATTCTATTTTTGTATTCAAATTTTAATTTTTCATAAATTACAAATATTAATTTTTTGTAAAAGAACAATCAATCCAAATTGGTACCTATTTAAAATATCTATAATGTAAAAAGTTTATAGACAATTCTTTTGTTACAGAAAACAGCTGCCTGCCAAATTCACATTCATCAAAAGCTCGAACTGTCAAATGTGCGATTTTAAATTTTCTGAAATTATCCAATTGTCTTCATTTTTCTTTCCGTGAGAACAAGAACCTTCTACAAAGTATTAGAAAAGCTACAAAAAAAGATGAATGAAATATGTAAAGCCTTTGTGAAGTTATGGTGAGACCAAGGGAAACAGGGATTCATTTTTATATATAATATATACTAGCTGGTTCCCGGCATGCGTTGCTATGCCATTCAATAAAGAAATTGTTTCTCCCGGCGTGTCCTTTCCCATTTGCATGGGGAAAAAAACTGGTTTTGATTTGTCTAATAGTGATAAAAGAGTGTTAAATGGAGATATAAAATCACGTAATTTTTTTAATAGTTTTTGGATATTATCTTTTTCCTCCGGACGGACTTAAAATAAATAAAATAAAAATAAATCCACCCTTGTTAAATCATAAAAAAATAAAAATAAAAATGCACTATTTTTAATAAAACTTTGATTAATTTATTAATAAAATGTATGAATATAATTCAAATTATCTCAGGGCGGTGTATACAAATACCAGCAAATTTCCTTCTTACTCTCAAATTTCGGCATTATTTTGCGAGACTCAATCTTGAGACTTTTTGTAAATGATTTCATAAAAATATACTATAATTGTTTTAGAAGATTACAATAAAAATAGTTTAAAGGATTCATAGTAACTTTTATATACACTAGAAATAACCCCTTAAAATCAAAATTTTCAAAACTTTGAAGTGAATCTGGAGGAAGAAGATCGTATTAGAAATTTAAAAAATTTTAAACACGTTGTTTTGAACCTATTTGGCACCCTTTTATCGCTCTTAGAATTTAAAATAACATTTTTTTAAATAACCCACCTTATAATGTATGTTAGATGTTAGGATCTTAAAGAAATAAGCGGCCGATTTTATTCAGTGTCCTAACTCCTGAGGTCCTAAAGAGTTGTTTGGGTTGGTTTTGCCGAGCCACTCGCTGTCCTGCAGATTGTTGTCACCGCTTTGGGTAACTTTCATATTTCTATGAAAGATAATAATATAAGAAATCGCACAAAAACTGATCATTACCATCTTATAGTCTGTTGTAATACACCTTTCGTTGGTGTTTGTCACATTTTTCACATCACTAATGTAAGAACATTCTTAGAAGTCTTACGTTCTGGCAGTAATATACTACTGCGCAGAAATTTTAAAACCCAACCATTTATATATAACCATGTATTTATATTATTTTGATAAGGCAGTGGAATTTATTTTATACCGATAAGGCAACGTCATTTATTTTTCTAAATTATGACATGACTTTATTTGTTATCTTCATCTTCATTACTCATTATTCATTATCAATACGTAAAATGTATATTTTTTAGTTGAAATCAGCAGTGCGATTGAGCGATAAAATCACTACCAATATTACTCCCAGTGAGAGTTCGCACGAGACATCATTGTTCGAGTATCTTCTGTCTTTTTCATTTTCAAACAAGACGTGTGAGAAGGAAGAGGACGAACGTCTATGACGTCCCTAAGAGCTCTCACTGGGACTATTTTACCTGTTTTATCATTCTGTCAGGGCCGCTGCGAAGACTGATGTGGTATTTCACCATCCTTTGATAGCTTATCTATGGGATAACGAATATTTTGGATTTACGTTTTACTGTTTATTTATTTGAAAAATCTGAGTTTGCTTTCAGGTAGGTACTCGAACCTATGAAAAGTGGCTATATGTCGGATAAGTTAGTCGAGTTTTCTACCTACTGCGGGTATTTATTTGTTTAATTATTAATATACGTTATCCTATGGATAAGCTAGCAATGATAATTAGCTATCTTACTGGAAGACAACAAATTGTTAGAATAAAATCCTCTCTGTCGGAAATAATTTATGCAACAAGTGGAGTTCCACAGGGTTCACACCTTGGTCCAATCTTATTTATCTTGTTTATAAATGATCTTACAAAAATATTTTATGACGTAATCATTTTACTTTTTTGCTGATGACCTCAAAATTTTTAGAATTATTCAAAATATTCACCATTGCAACATTCTTCAAGATAATATCAATAATTATTAATTTGGTGTAATGAAAATAGACTTTACCTAAATATCTCAAAATGTCAAATAGTTAGATTTTTTCGAATAAAACATCCAGTGATTTATAATTACAATATTGATAACAATGACCTTCAGACATTAACACAAATTAAAGACTTAGGCATCACTTTTCAATCAAATCTTTAATTTGTTAACCGCATAACAGAAATCTCTAATAAGGGCTTAAAAATGTTGGGATTTATAACTAGGCTTACTAGAAATTTTAACAATATAAAGTGTATTAAACTGTTATATTTTGCCTATGTTAGAAGTCAACTTGAGTACAATTCTCCCATCTGGAATCCACATTATAGTATACATGTTCAAGCTATTGAAAAAATACAAAACAAATTCTTACGTTTTCTAAATTTTAAAATGGGTATTCCAGCAAATATGTTGAACTACAACACTATTTTAAATGATTTGAATATGCTCAAATTGTCCGACAGAAGAATTTTCTCTGACTTGGTATTTCTATATAAAATTCTAAATGATTTAGTTGATAGTCCGGTATTGCTAGAATTGATGAGCTTCCAGATTTCACTACGTAATACTAGAAGTCAAGATTTATTTCAGTGTAGAAATTCTGGAACTAACTACCATATGTATTCTTCTTTGCCCAGAATACTAATGGAGGGAAACAATTATACCAAGTCAGTGGACATCTTCAATTTATGTTTAAACAAATATAAAATATTGTTACTGAGACAGTTCAGTTATGAACATTGAATGCTTTGTATTTTCTTATTATTCATATGTAATGTAAAAGCCCCGAAAAAGGGCGTTAATCAATAAATAAATAAATAAATAAATAAATAAATAAATAAATAAATAAATAAATAAATAAATAAATAAATAAATAAATAAATAAATAAATAAATAAATAAATAAATAAATAAATAAATAAATAAATAAATAAATAAATAAATAAATAAATAAATAAATAAATAAATAAATAAATAAATAAATAAATAAATAAATAAATAAATAAATAAATAAATAAATAAATAAATAAATAAATAAATAAATAAATAAATAAATAAATAAATAAATAAATAAATAAATAAATAAATAAATAAATAAATAAATAAATAAATAAATAAATAAATAAATAAATAAATAAATAAATAAATGAATGAATGAATGAATGAATGAATGAATGAATGAATGAATGAATGAATGAATGAATGAATGAATGAATGAATGAATGAATGAATGAATGAATGAATGAATGAATGAATGAATGAATGAATGAATGAATGAATGAATGAATGAATGAATGAATGAATGAATGAATGAATGAATGAATGAATGAATGAATGAATGAATGAATGAATGAATGAATGAATGAATGAATAAATAAATAAATAAATAAATAAATAAATAAATAAATAAATAAATAAATAAATAAAATATCCCTGAACTTCGACCAAGTTCTGACCGACCTGAATAAATTAATATTGATAAATATACAAAATATTAGTATTTATAATCACTTTCTTACTTTTATTCTTCGGTTTATATGACAATGTAACAAAATAGGATAAAAATACCAAACCCACTGGGAGTTTTTTCATTGAAAAAGTCTTCATTGAAAAAAGCCTTCATAAATTTTTTTTTCGCGTGAGTTCCGCACAAGATTCACAAGTGCTCCCCAACCAATCGTTTGGAGCCAATGAGACTATGGCATCTCCAATCGAAAGAATGTTGTGAGAGAAAGTAGTTGGGACTGGGGAGTGTATGGAGATGGGGGTGGAGGGTGGAGGGAGGAGGGGAAGTACTTGGCCATTCAGACCTAGTCACCAAACCTAATGCCATTTAAAAAACGTTTCGATTCTGAATAATGGTCTTTCATCATTGCGATACCGACAGTATCTACCGCTCTAAAATAATGAAATAATATAAATTAATCCAATAAAATTTACTCGCACACGCCAGGATTTTAACCCGCAACCTCCGGATTCGTGTCCGATGAAAAGTATGTAACGATGTAGAAGTTATTTCTAAGGAAAACAGTTTGTGGAAAAGTTTTTGGGAATTATTCAACAGTAAGTAATACCTACATTGTTTTTCGAATAGGTATGAGAAAGAAGAATATGGAAATATTCCGAACAAAGATATTGACTCGTTTTTCAATATGTTCGATTCCAACAGAGGAATCAAGTGTAGGAATAACAGAAGACTATTTATGAGACGGTGTTTGAATGTGAATGAGGCAAGGAGTGTGTGCCAAGACCCAACCTCAACAGTCTACCCCTGCGAGGAAATGACACGATGGTTGGTTCGTTAGAGGAATAAAATCTACAGGTAATAAATTTAACAAATAAATAGGTAGGTATACGAGAATAAAAGTATATCACAATGCCGAAGAAAATCGGAAAAATTAATGCATGCAATTATTTTTAAATGATACCTCATAATTATTATGTATTTTGTTTTAATTAACGGTGTACCCATGTAGGCATTATTGATTCTCGGAAAATTTTTGAATCACTATTTTAGCATTATTTTATAAACTACGTAAATAATAATAATTAGAAAGGTGTGTTTTAAAAATTTCAGTAAAAATCATATGTTTTTTATTTTACTCATTAGAGGGCATTACCAGAGAAAACCAGAAATATGTCATTTTCAAATCAGATTTTAGACGTATTGACTCTTTTCCACAAAAATTATAAATAGATTTCGAAAGATTGTTCTTTTATCTAGCATTCGCATGTAATAAATTTTGAGAAATGTTTTTAGTTTTTAGTATAATAAGGTTATTCCATAGGTCGTTGGCAGATTTGTTATATTTTCAAAAAAGATTTTGTATTATACCACACCCATTTCAAATAATATAATCATGCAGTAAAATAAATCAATATATTATCTAGCAAACGCATGTTTTAGAATTTTAATTTTAGTTTCAATAAAATCATTAAAAAATATGCACGTACATGTGTTTCTTGACGAAAATTATTACAAACTAATATATTTCAGATTTTTTTAACATTCTTATTTAATTTTAACATTATTGAAAAATGATAAATACTTATAATCAAAAAATAACTACAAAAAGTACATTATTTTAATAGTTTTATCATCACGCCTTTCAGCATTTTTGGATGAAGGTATAAATTAAAGCTAATTTGAATTGAAATAAATTCGATATTGAGTTATAATTTTAAAAAGCTGGTACGGAGAATAATTAATCTTTCTCGCTGTAACCGCCCTGCATGATCGTAAGAACAACTTTCGACGAAATGTGGATTTTCGTCCGCTGGCTGGTTAAACGCTCTTAAAAGGATTGGGTATGGATGTAATTTATTATTCTGTTTTCTTTTAAATTTCTTGAATATTGTTTTAAAAAATCGTAAATAGGTACCGTGTATTTCTGTGTTAGTAAAAATATATAATAAATTTCGTGTCCGTGACTTTTCTCTTTGTTCTCAATCATTATTGATATCTTACCATCGTATCTTACATATAAATAACATTAGGGAACGTACCCATACTACGTGACCAACTTTTTGCAATTTTTAACCCCCCCCCCCCACCCCCCCCCCCCGGTGACTAAAATCCTAAGCAACCCGCCGCTCATTTGTATGGAGCGTGACATTTTGAAGACCCCCCCCCCCCTAAACGTGTCACGTAGTATGGGTACGTTCCCTTATCATCATTTTTTATTGTGAGCAAGTGCTCAAACTGCTATCGGGTGGGAGAAAATGTTTACGAATTTATGGTAATGAAAAATAACGGTTGCAATCATCGATACATACGAATGCAAGAAAAAACGTAGGTAATAAGATCACTCACATAGTTTAAAAAAAAGCAAAAAGTAATGCCGAAACCAGGGATCGAACCAGGGACCTTTAGATCTTCAGTCTAACGCTCTCCCAACTGAGCTATTTCGGCCGATGACGATTTGTGTTTAAAATTGTATATAGACACAACGCGTGGTTTCCACAGTGAACAAATAGTTTTTTTCATCATACTGTAATAGTTTCACTTATTATATTATATTCCTTCTTTCTGCATTCTATAATAGTTTTCACTGTTAATTCATTTTAAAATTAATCAATGTGGTCTACCTACCTATTCGTTTTTTTACGGAGAACAAAATTTTTGGACTGTTGGAAAAATAGTTATTCACTGCAATAAACAAAAAATAATATTTTTGCAAGTGGATATTTTATCACGGAATAAGTTTAGTAATCTTTTATAGGTACATGAGTACACTTCAGCCGTTAAAAAAAAACAACGTCAGCAAAATCTTTTTTTTATGTCAATTTTTTTTTTGCTGGTATTGACATGATTATAAGTTATTATAAGATATGTTGGCCTCCTACTAACTAGGGTTGCCATACGTCCGGAATTTTCCGGACAAGTCCGGAAATATAGGTCTTTGTCCGGAATGCGGGGGGAATTCTAAACAGTCCGGAATTCCTACAATTAAGTGGAGATTGATATAAAAAATGAAATAAACCAAATTATTTTTATTACAAATCAAAGTAAAAACATCACTTCTGATATTTAATGCTCCCAGAAATATTGTTCAACACTTCCGAATCTTTAATAATAGTTTTGTAGAACATTTCGCAAGACATATTTTTTAATTAAGTAACCAATGTACATAGAAAATAAAACTTTTTAAAACAAAATGTCTTGAAATTTTTACACTTAATGCCCGAAAAATAGTAAAAAAAGTTTATTATGTATAAAAGGAATACCTACCAATTTCCAAATCTTTATATCAAAGTCCCCCCCCGCGGGTTTTGACATGCCACGATGCATAACGATATTCATATTATATTTACAAAAAAGTCCGGAATTTTTATCAAATGTCAGGAATTTTCTCCGGGATATTGATTTTTTGATCTGGGAACCCTACTTATAACTGACTTTTGTTCCTGGCCATTATCCTTCCTGCCCTGCTCCAATCCTCTTCCATATAGTTCGCATCTTCATCGGTCTGTCTCTGGGTCGCTTCCACTGAGGCTCCTTGGATTTGATTGTAGTGTCGTCCCTGTCATCTTCTGGCAATCATACTAGGTATATAGCACACCGATTTTTATTTCTGAACGTAAACTGTTTTATTTTATATTTTAGTTTTTTAATGTTCTTGTTTTGTCTTGTGCACCGTTATTGTCTATTATTATTATTGTCCTGTGCTTCAGCACTACTATTGTTAATTTTGTTCTCTTGGCTGTATAAAAATACTTTTATTCTTCGTTTCATATTATTTGATGAATATTTGTAAGTACTCGTGAGGAACACTGTAGGATTATTTTTAAGTTTATTATAGTTAAGCGCACTTATGCAAGTGAAATAACACCAAATTGCGAAATACAAATACCTATTATGTTATTATAATTGTTATTTTTATCGATGGCAAGAAATGCCACCATAAAATATTGCAGGGGTTTATAAACACGTTATTATTTTTCTGTAGCTAGTAGTTACCTACCTCGTGCATCGAGTTTTTAATGGTGGTAGGAACCATCAGGGATACAAAAAACAGGTTTCGAAGGAAAAAAAACAACGTAAAAAACAACGTTTTTGTAACCTTTTTTAATTAAGAAAAGATTGGCTCTTAAATAAAGAATCTGTAATGTTTAAAATAATTATTTCATAATTTTCTTTTGAATAATAGGATTTTTTTTTAAATGTCTTTTTTCCTGAGAGAGTTTTTATTTTACAATATTTTTTTGCCGTTATCAAGTTTAATTTGTAGTACTTACCCACTTATTAGAATATAAATTACTTTTTTAATTTTAAAAAATAAGTTTTTCGGGTCGTTGAGATGAGGTAGAAAAAATTCTTCCACAAAACCAATAATATTTTTTCAACATTTTACGGCAGCTAGTGTAGGTACCTAATTTATTAAAGTTACCTACTTGACGTGTAGATACTTTTATACTGCTTATTGATAAAGTTAATTTAGATAAACAGACATTTACACTAATTATATTTACACGAACTAACTTCCCCCTGTTAAAAAAACGTATCCCACTCAAAAGTACATCCACACTTCTGTTGACCGGATCAAGGAGGATTGATCCCCCCCCGAAATTGAAATTGATACCGAGGAGGTAATTGATTTGTTCGCTGCAAAGAAAGCTAGAAGACTAAATTTAATTTTGTAATTATAAAAATATATGATAAGATTGATAGTTAAAACCGTTTAATTTCTTTTATTAAAAAGATATTTTAAAAACTTAACGTATTTCTATGAACACTGTTCCACCAAACAAACCCCCCCCCCCCCCCCGAAATTTTTCTTTGGCTCCGACCTTGCCGGAGTTAGTTGGGATTAACTAGAATATAGCACGTATTTTTATTCTGCTATCAGCTACCATTATAATTATTAATCTAACAATGTTATCACACCAGTCACAGTTTTTCATAGATAGGTAATACATACTTAATACGTGATTATCATAATACCTGTTTACTTTACGAAATAGATTAGTTCTTAAAATAGTCTGAAAAAACATTACACCGCTAAAATAATCGTATGCTGTGATGTTCGTTGATATATTTATTAATCTACAAAATCTTTAGAAAGCATAGAAATAGAATGAGCAAACATTTTATAGAAGCTCGTACAGTCCAAAAACGAAAATAAGCCAGACGCGCTTTTGGTACCTAAGACCTTGTACAGAAAGAGCGAATCGTTACGCGGGTATACGCGCGTACGTCAGGAACGTGGAACGCGCCCGCTCCATTGCCATGGCTCTGCAACCGGGCCCGAAAAGAAGATGGAGAGATACGAAATTACGAATGTTAGAGGAGAGCGCTAACATCTACAGAGACAAAATCGATGCGAAAATTGCTAAAATGTTTAATAAAACACGACTCGTTTAAAATAGAGCATAAATTTTTTTTTTTTAAGTTTTCTTTATTCATTGAAAAATTTTTTTTACAAATGTTGGGGATTTTTCGACCACCATGCTAGGCACATGCCCGTGTTGTATTTATAAATATTGTAATTATAAATCTATCGGGCATTATCTTAAACAGCATTTAAAGAAACACTGTGAATTTTTTCATACATATAACTTGTAAAATAACTGAAACAAACGTATTAATAATAATTTTTGAAGCATACTCTGCGATTTTTTTCTATTGAGGGAATTTTATATAATTTGCGTTTCGGCGCTGGCAAAGTCTAGATATTATCTTCAAGAATAACAACAACAATATGTGTTTTAGGGAAATATGTAATAAATCGGTACAAATCCGGGTTGCGGGCAATGTATTCGTGCCTATATAGTACCTGACCTATGTGCGAGTATGCCTACGCGCGTAACTTTTGCCTTTTTCGAAAAAGACTAAATGAACTGGAATATAGTATTTTAGTTCAGTGTTTTGTCTCCGAGCGGCGAGCCGCGGTGCTGCAGTGGATAGATAAGTGTATATTTTTTAGTGTAGGATACATTTTTACATTGATTCGAATATCGCAACTCCTACATTTGGCATCATCGCTTTTTAGTAGCGTTTCTTCTGTTTTCTATAAGGGCGAGAACAGATCGATCATAATAAAAAACATCGTTCATTGAAACATAAGATTTCATTTATCTTCAGCCTGTCATTAGTGTTTGGTTATGTCGGCAACTTTATTTTTGTATATGACTATTTTTAAACAAACATTAGTTATTTTTTAATCCACGGTCCTTAATTCCTATAATATGACGTGATCTTGTGCGCCACGCTACTATATTATTATTAAACAAGATAAAATCAATGTACTTAATTTATTAGTAATTTGAAAACTTACTTGCTATAAATAACTAAAATAAAATATATAAATAATTTTTTTTTCTTCAATTTATGACTGATTTGATAGTGACGCATGCATGGATGGACTATGCGGCTAAAATTGATAGCACTACAAAAATGATTATGAATAATTATGACACAAACCCGCTGACATGAAAATTATGCACTAAATCTACAATAATACAACGAGGTGTAAGATACAGCACCCACAAATTTAATGATATTCAATCAGTCAGAAAATTACTAGCCTATCTTTGACAACATAAAATTATACGATTAACTATTAATAACTGATAACTGCGAAGGCCGACTCTTATTTATTTTTCGCATAACTTTGCTGCTAAAAATAAAAAAAAAAATTGGATTTAAAGAAAAGTTGGCTTCGGTAAATACAGCGTAGGGGGTATCGACCAACAATTATCAAATTTTGAACGTGTTTTTCATCAACGAATTCTTAGAAACTTGTTTCGAAAAATGAGATTCATCTCAAGAAGTAATGGTTCGCATTGAAATGGGAACGCTTTAATTTTTACTTATATTAATTACGTCGTAACGACACAATTTTCCCCTAAAATAAGGCGAATTTAATTAAAAAATGTACCTGTCACCAAAAACATCGCGAAATTTTCGGGCTCCTACCGATTCATATTCCAGGCTAAGAATACTGGACGATATATGAATATAGAAAGACGCCTCCCTCGACAACTTCGAAATTTATTTGACTGATACCTGGTTCCCGCCTGGAGGGTGAAGATTGCCCAGTCGATAGTCGATAGCCAACCTCCAAAAGGAGATGGAACCAGAAGAACCACAACTTTTTTCCGCTCTATTGTGTTAATCCGTAAGATTATAATATATTACCATTCTGCCCACCATGGCACTGGAGGGAACTAGGGTGAATATTATACCCGAAGTAATGCCTATAATTATCAGATCACTAACACATTGCATGCGCCCTTCTATTCAAGGCATATCATTCCAGTAAACCGAGCAATGGGTGTAATCCATTCGCCTACCACAATGGCGAACTGATTTACCGCCAAAAATAAATAATAGTGAATTAAACTCTCCAGGCACGTGGCTGGTTTTGAATAAGGAATAATTGCTTGCAGCTTTGAGCTATTATTCCTTGTTAACATACGAACATTTTTATTAATACCAGAAAACATTATTTGTCGAATAAATTCATAATAATTGTAAAAACTTGATTGTTTTGGCGTAATTTATTTTGTACTTCAAACAATTCAATTATTAGTTAAACTTTTTTGCATATTTGAAAATAACTGGCCTTTTTGTGCAAACATTTTTTTGGTTCATCCGAAATTATGCAGGGTTTTAAGGGTCGTACTTGACTTACTTTAACCAGTGATACCTGACATTATTTGGAGAATAAATATTAATGAACATTAGGACTCTTTAAAAAAAAACAATACAAATTTGGGAGGCGGGTATAAGTACCGCCACCTCGGGTACCATTTATTGAATAACCAACACCTCTGCCATAGGTCACCCCAAGTGGTTCGCTACATTTGGTGCCTTAGCAGGGGTGCCGGGTTCGTGGGGTCATATACTGACCCCCACATTCCTACCAACTCCTCATACCTTTTTCCTTCCCAGAACATCCCATCTTTCCCTTTCTTAAAAAAACCCTCCTTACCCTCCTCCCCTAAGATGATGTAGGGAAATTATTGTCCTCGGGGTCACCCGTGTGGAACTAATGTAAAAAAAACACACGCACACAAATTTTCCACATGTTGGTTTATTACCGGAGTCCAAAATTTCATTTTTATGTCAAATAATACCAGGTTTTACGCTTTAAAGTAAGCCAACTACGTCCTTCAACTTCCTGCACAGGGAAACTATTTATGAGTTTTCGTTTGACCTACCCTTACCAACTTTTTCATGCCTAAATAAGCATGTATCACGCTATTTATGGATAGGCAGAGAGATTTTTCTACTCCACTATGTCACAACACTCGTTTGACATAGTGGAGTAGAAAAATTCATATCGGTACAGATCGATTCGTGCATGTTTGACTTATTCAACAAACATTTCCAATCCTCCTTTGAATCCTCGACCGCGTGCATCTCGTCTCCTACTCGAATACATGATAGCCCAGTACTCATCTTAATATTGTTAATATAGACACTGAAATGAATTAATTGTCACTGAAATGAATCATTGGATCCCACTAAAGGCATGGGTCTGATGGTATACTTAAAGAATTGAGTTAGTGTTTTATGTTACACTCTATGTCAAATATTCAATTCATTGTAGGTATTCTGGCATTTTCCCACAGAAATAGAAAAAATCATATGTTCTTCCAATTTTCGAAGAGAGACGAGCACAACATTGACATTTATAGACCTAACTTTAAATTAAATGCTATGGGTTAAGTTTTTGAAAAAAAAAATTGAAAACATTTTTTCTCGTATAAATAATTAATAACGACACATAATTTCGAATCAACATGGATTCGTCACCAAAAAATCAACAGAGCTAAAATCAATCATGTTATCTATGTGAGTTTGTTGACACAACCCTTCTTGCTATGAACAACAGATAACGAGTCAAAGTAGTCTACACAGACTCTTTCAAAGCCTTTGATAAAATCCCACATATCATCTTAATTGAGAAAGTCTGCAACGGTGACCTACTTCGTTGGTTAGCCTCTTATCTCGGCAATTGTACTCCAGCTATAACTGTGGTTCTGGATTTCCCCAGGAATCCCACCTTGGCTACCTCTTTTTAAATATTCTTTTATGAATGATGTTAACAAAATTAGCCTTAATTCTCAGCTGTACCTACCTATACGCTGATCACAAAAAGATTGTCAAAATATTAAGTCTGAGGTGGATAGACCTCTAGAATTCTCTGGTCTAGAACTTGGATTCTCTGGTCAATGTGTATTGTTTAAAAAATAGCCTTCTTTGAATGCAGATAAATTTAGCATCATATCCCTACATATTTAAGATAAATATTTTAAACAGGATTAAACAATTAATTGGAGGTCTTGGAGTTCTATTAGAGAGTAAGCTTCTCTTTCAATATCACATCGAGGGCTTTGAAAATTCTCGTATTTATACTTAGACCAAGTTCAGTTTTCACCAATCCACAAACATTTAAGATTCTTCACATATATTACGTCAGAAGCCACCCAGAGTAGTCTTCAATAGTGTGGAACCCTCATTGTTCTACATGTATCTCAAACATACAAAGAGTTCAGAAAAAGGTTTTTTAAATATGTTTCTTATCACATGCGAGATAGCAGAGACCTAATAACGCGTTCTAAGAAAATGCACAATTTTATTGATAGCCTTCCTATTACAAAATATTCATTTCAGATGTCGGAGTTACGGTCTTCGGACACATTTTATTTTCCTAAAAGCAATACTGATTATCTTGAAAATGTGTTTTTAATTAATAAATAATTAAATATGTCTCTGCACTTATGCACAGATATTGACATATTTAACATGAACGTCGCTAAATTCATAACAATCTTTAAAAAATATTTCCTTTTTTTTCAGCACATTTACTTTATTTGCCCTCAGCAGTATGAATTGAATAATATCACTTCCTCTTATAGTGATTTGTTTATATCCATTCCATGCCGAAATTTCAGCCTAGGAAATAAAAAAAACGCCTTTTTGTAGTTTTAAGTACCTAAGTAGAACTGTTTATATTTAACTGTTTACCTATATTTTATTGGTGGTTTAAATTTGGATGTCATTTTATTATTAGTCAATGATATAAACATTCCTAATACTGTCGTATAATGATTTTATGAAGACTGTTTATAACGCAAATAAATAAAATAAAATACCTACAAACAGATTCTTAACATGACCCCTAGATGTGAGTAATTGATTCATTCGGCGTTCCTTGAAGATAAGACAATGTCAACATAGAGCGTCTCGATTTTTTCCGTTAACTTGTGCGTCATAAATTTTCCTTTTATACATATAATTTGGTATCTAGGTATACATCAATTTACTTAACTCTTCAAAGAACAGTAAATTATATACACCGCCAAAACGTTTGTGTGTTTCGGGCAGGGTATTTATAAAATCATTGTGTTTTTTCAACCCCCGTCCCCGTAATTACGTAAATTCGCCTTCATTGTCATTGACAAACCACTCGCATTTGTGGACGGGAGATGAGGAATTAAGACCATGCCTGTGTTATGATCCTTGGAAGACACGTGACCCGCACGTGTGTCTATTTTTTTTCAACATGAACCCCGCAATTTCATTCGGATAAAAGGAATGCAACCAATTCAGCAACCAATCTCCAGTACACACGGAACGTAACTCAATAATCAGTTCTATGAATGGTGGCAACGGGGTATTATAGATGTGGTCAGCAGACGTCAACTTATTCCGAAAATGTACCAAATAATTGCATGGCAAAGTACTAAAAAGTTATTAAAAAAACTGGTTGAACGAATGTATGGTAACACGTTTAATAGTTAATATGACTAAAGCCTCGATGACACACGGCGAGTTTACAAGCTACTCTCTGGGAAATTCACTATCTGTTAGTAAACTCGCCCAGTGTCATCGTGTTACTTGCTAACTAGCAGCTACTATCAGATTGTTGACAATCTACGATAAAAAGTTGAAAGGTCGTCAACTTTACTCGCCTACACGCTTGCTCCGCTTGCTCGTGATTGGTTTATTTATGTTTCCAACATGGCTTCCGATAAACAGCTGATTTCGACTGTCAAATATCTGAAGAATTAGTTCACGCAGGCGTCCTTATTCTTGTTACTGGCTCTAGCAGCGGCCTCAGTTTCCTATGCTTCTGAGTGAGTGGACAGTTTTGTGTGTCATCATGACAATCTCTTAATTTAAACTTAGTGAAAACTTAGTAGATAGTAGGTTGTAACTCGCCGTGTGTCATCGAGGCTTAAAATGTAGGTACAATACGCTGTAATACAAATTTTCACTGCAATTAGTGAAAAGGTTATTGAAAACGAATTTTGAATGCGGCCACCAAAAAAAAATTACAATCTTTGCAAGTAAATCGACACATCCCAGAGTTTCTATAATATCATTGAAGAAGAAGATATAAATCTAAATCAATCATGACACAGAAAAAGAAAAAAATAACGGTCGCAACTGCGAATCGAACCCAGGATCTCATATCTTACCGGGACAGCTCCATAACCAACTCGGCCATTGGGACCCATTTATGTTGTCATTTTTGTCGATATCATATGCTCAATTCAGAATTAACAATATCATCTGCAACTATGATTTTCATTAGGCTATTATCTTTTTTAAATGATTATTACAAAGTTTTTTATGAATTCGTTTGTGACCTTGATAGTGCGTCGGATAAAAATATCCGGTCATATATTTATACTGGACACTTATTGACTTTTTCTAGAAGTCTAAATGAAGGTTCAATTTTGTTGGAATAACTTTTTAATCACTTTTAAAGGTTATATCCATCAATTTAATCAAATCACTAAAGAAGAAGATCATACTAATAAAACTAAACGTAAGAAGAAACAGAACATAACACGAAAAAATAAAAAGGTAACGATCGTAAATACTTATCCCTTGAATTCAAAATGTAGGTAATTGTTTACCTGCTGTGAAATAAGCCCCGAAAGTAATCTAATCAGAAGATAAAACAATTATTAATTGAAAAAGATAAACATCGGACCACTGACATGTAGGTTCATGCGTGAGCAATGACATTTTAATTTTTTTTTATTAATTTATTTCGTTTCGTTTACCTCATCATCATCATCATCATCATCTTCTTCCCCTTGTCCTATTCGGGTCGGCGACTTGCATCGCCAAGGCTCCTCCATATGTCCCTGTCTTGTGCCGATTGTTCGGTCTCCGTCCATGGTAGACCCATCCTCTCCTCACACAGTTTCTGGAGTTGCCTCGCCCAACTGTGTCTGGGGCGGCCCACTGAACGTCTACCCTCTGGAATCGCACTCAGTATCTTCCTCAGAATTCGGTCATCAGACATTCTTAGTACATGCCCAAGCCACCTCAGATGCGATTTTTCTATGAAGTGTAGCAGTATGATATGGTTCTAAGATGACATGGTCCTGAGAGAAATTATTTTCTTCAGGGCCTCCTTTGTGGAACTAATGTAAAAAAGCCCGTAACCTAACAAAACGTAACTTATTTAACCATTTTTTTTCATGACTTCAGTCATGAACAAAAGGGTCGAATTGTCCGGTCACCGAGACATACATACATACAACAGCAGGGAATATCGCTTATATTTGAATTGGCATTTGTTCCTTAGTGTACAAAATCATCTCCTATCATATTATTATGTCAACAATTCGGGTGGTGGTATGGGTACCAACGCCTTTGGAAACCATTTTTTATTGGATAACCAACACCTCTGCCATGGGTCAGCCCAAGTGGTCGGCTATGGTGGTGACTTACTGAGGGGGTCCGGGTTCTCCAGGTCTTGGTTGGAGATGCGTCTGTCCACCATCTGCGTGGCGGGCCGGATTGGGAGAGGCCGATTGAGGGTGCTTTGTCCTCTCCTGCCGAACTCTCCCGACCCAACGCGCAACGCCTTGAACAGCAGTGGTAGGGGTGGAATCATACGTCACTCATGATCATGACTCATGACACACACTGGCCCACAGATTCTTACCCACTTCTCATACCTTTTTATTTCCCAGAACTTCCTCTTATTTTACTAATAAAGAACCCGCACACAGCGTCCCCAAAGATCACATAGGCCTTGAGGGAAAAATACTTTTCTCGAGGCCTCTTGTGTTTATTATTTAACGTAAGTAATTTTTTCCGAGCCTTTTACCATTTTCATTTCTTTCAATCATCATCATCATCATTTCATTATCATTACATAGTACAAAATGAAGTCGCTCAAAATGTATGTGCGCGTTAATCTTTTAAACTATGCAAAGGATTTTCATACGGTTTTCACCAATAGATAGAGTGATTGAAGAGAGAATACATGTAAATTATATTAGAGAAAAGCCGAGAAATTCAAAGAAAATATATTTCTGTTCCATTTAAAACGGCTGGCGGGCTGTACACTTTTGAAATTCGTTCTACGGAAGAAATTGGAAAATAGATGTCCTAGAGCAGTGTTTTTCAACCTGTGGGTCGCGACCCCTGGGGGGGTCGCGAAGCCTTACTCGGGGGGTCGCCAGCAAAAGGAAAAACGAGAGGTTCTAACTATAATAAAAACACTATTTCAGTGAGAAGGATGGGCTTGTTGATTTTTCAAAAATATTTCAAATCGTGGAGCTATATTTGATATGTTAATAATCAAATCATTTTCTAAGTTAAGGATGGGTTCTTTCAAAAAATTTAACGAATTCATCAAATATATGAAGTTAATTTTCATGTTCTGTGTAAGTTCTACTCAAGTTCTGTAATTATTTCAGTTTTACGAAGTAACTGGCCTACATAGTAACAGAACTCGAATAGAACTTTCACAGAACGTGAAAATTAAATGCAAATATTTGATGAATTCGTAAAATTTTTTGAAACAACCCGTCCTAAGTCTGTTTCTCTTTTTAGTTTGAATGTCCACCATTGAAGAGAATGTCAGTTCACACAAGTATGAAGTGCCAAATGGCAGTAATAATTTTAGTTAGAATGTCCACCATTGAAGAGAATGTCAGTTTTCATAAGTATGAAGTGGCAAATTACAGTAATAATTTTAGTTAGAATGTCCACCATTGAAGAGAATGTTACGAAACACAAAACACGTCAACACTATGAGAATGAAATGCCATTTCAATCATGCCGTCAGCAGCTAAATCTAAAATATTTTCTTTCATATTTGTGGTGAGATCAGCCAGTTCTATTGATTTATCCAAGAAAGGATATTAAAATCCACCTATGCCGCAAAATTAGGCCCGCGCGAGCTGGGGCGTCCAAGTCAAAGTCGCATGCAGCCTTACCAACTTACATCGTCCTTATTATAAAAGCTCTCGCGGCTTCCTTGCAGAGTGTAGGCCGTAATAATGAATATAGGTACCAAAATAGAGAAAATAATTAACGTATTTAAATTACTAACTTTTTGTCTGTATCTATGGTCAAAGGGGGTCGCCAGAATTTTTCAACCTGTAAAGGGGTCGCGTATTCAAAAAGATTGAAAAACACTGTCCTAGAGTAAGTAGGTATTTGATTTTCCCTTTTCAAATATCCGGTGTTGCATTGCAAGCATTGTATAATTAGTGGCGATCGCTCCAATTGCATTACATAGTACAAAAATTTTTTTGTGCGCATAGATCTTTTAAACTACGAAACAGATTTTCATGCGGTTTTCACCAATAGATAGAGTGATTCAAGGGGAAGGTTTATATATAATACATGCTTATTATAGTAAACCCGAGAAATTCAAATATTCAATTCAGGCAGCGGGCAGCGGGCAGCTGGCAAACGGGTGGTGTGGATTTTATAAAGGTTGGGTAATGGCGTTGTGTTTCGTTAGCCACAGCAACGTGTGGCCGGGTCTGCTAGTAATTCATAAAATAATAAAGTTTGAATCTCGAATCTTATCTGTCGCATTTAATTCAGAAAAAACCTAACATTTTTCTGTTTTAAAAATTTTCAACGTGGGTTCCTTTAATATCCGAATAAAACTTGAAAATGAGGCTTAAATGATTTTCGAAACGTTTGCATCCTAAGAGGCTTGTTCCCCCACACCAGTTTGGATAGCACGCAACCAATTATTCTGCTATGGTGAGATTATTTACTTACATCAATGTTTTTAATACAAATTCTGTTTTTAAACGCATTCATTCACGTCCATGACAAATAACTGAGAATGATAAATGATTACTAATAAAAACTGTAAAATAGCCTTTTCTTGTGTTACGTAGCTCATTGTTTTAGAGATAAAGGGGCTATGAATCTATACTGTATACCTACTTCGTAGATGCAAACATTATTTATTTGATTCTATTTATTTACCAGTTCATTTTATTATATTAAAAATTACTTTTTTTCAAATTCTCTAGAATTACCTCATTATGAAAATGAACAATATGAACAATGTTAATGTGTTCATAATTTATTTACTAATGACGTAACTGATATTTACTTATTTAAATTTATATGTTATATTATTAATATTTAAGTTATATTATTAATATTTAATATGGGGAAACCAGATTTCAAAATACCCCACAAAAATTATTTTCAGTTAATCTCTTTAACCGGTAATTAATCTTTATTTTTATTATTTTTTTATTCGTGGTTAAATACAAAGTGTTTGTTTAATTTTTTATATTATAATATAAGGGAACGTATCCATACTACGTGATCAACTTTTTGCAATTTTTAACCCCCCCCCCGGTGACCAAAAACCTAAGCCCGCCGCCGCTCATTTGTACCAAGCGTGACATTTTGAAGACCCTCCCCCCCTAAACGTGTCACGTGGTATGGGTACGTTCCCTAAGGTAATAAATCAATTTACGGACCTTCAAACTTGAAATTTAGAATCATAATATAGTCAATGTAATAGAATCATAATATTATAATAGAATCACGATAGAATCATAATATTGTCAAAGTCATCCCAAAATGGTCTAACCACAGTTTGAAAACAATAAAAAAAACTAAAATAATTGGCAACTAATCACTGTAAATCAGAAATCTTGTAACCTAACGCTGAAAAACTGTTGAACTGTTTTAATAATCAAGTTTTCATCATAAGCTGTGAAGTTTTAACTATATTTACTCGTTGCTGTTGAAAAGCGGGAAAGCGGGGTTAAAATGTTAATAAATTCTTTTCTCTTTATTTTATGTATTAATCTCAGGCAACGCCAGCTCGTCGTACATAACTAGGCAAGGAATGTTGTGAATTGAGGAACGTTTAATTAAAAATATTAATTTTCTAATTATGAAAATCTTTTGATCTGTCGTCAAACCACGCGCGTAATTCAATCACTCGCTTCTCTCGCACTCGTGCACGTTCGGGTGACTGCCGGGATATTAATATTTCATTCCCCCAATAATCCGGGAATTATTAAAACGCGAACTTGAAGATGGGGTGTCGCTTTTGACGCGAAACGTCGCACTTGTTATAAAGGTATTAACGAATAAAATATACACGGACGTTGTCATCTTTCAAGCTTTTTGTGGGCTACTCTAGACGAAGCGCTGGTCAACAATTTTAAATAATATGTCATAGATAATAGACAAAGAAGATACGAACAAAAGTGTCGCCAATGTCGTTCCCCCATACTAATTTTATCTTTGGTCGTCGATTATCCGTAGATAAGTTGGTAGGTAATGCTTATTAATGCTAAAAAACATTGTTAAATAATGTAATTAAAATTTAAGTTTTTGGTTGGGAATAGGTACCACTAAGATGGACATCTACTAATGGAGGGAAATAATTATACCAAGTAAGTGGACTTCTTCAATTTATCTTTAAACAAATTCAAAATACTGTTACTGAGGCAGTTCAGTTGTATACAATAAATACTGTATATTTCTTTGTAAAATAAATATATATGTAGCATTTATATTTCATTTAATCACAGTGTAATTTGTCAATTTCATATGTAAAAGCCCCGAAAAAGGGCGTAAATAAATAAATCTTCAAAGTGAGAAAAAAGTGATAAATCCTTTTTCAGTTTATTACAAGTTTTCAAATCAAATATTCTAATTTTGTTTGTCTGTGCGTCCCGTGAATTTTGTTTCAATGAACTAAAATTTGCTTGCCAAAATGAATTACAAATATAATTTTTAAAAATTGGAACTGATTGTGTAAAGGTTATTCCTTTAGCGATAAAGTAGGTGCCTGTATATGCGTATAACAGAAAACATTATGCATTTAACAGAAGGTTATTTTTATTGTCTTTTTAAAAATTGTAATTATTATATCCGGTGATTTCTCAAGGTTCTGCGCTAGCTGATTAATAAAATTGCTCCAGAATTGTTAGGTGAATACCTATCGCAAATTGCGTTATAGGTATCTGCTTGGAAGGCGTATTTTATTAAATTCAATTTTTATTGTCTTTTTAAAAATTGTAATTATTATATCCGGTGATTTCTCAAGGTTCTGCGCTAGCTGATTAATAAAATTGCTCCAGAATTGTTAGGTGAATACCTATCGCAAATTGCGTAATAGGTATCTGCTTGGAAGACGTATTTTATTAAATTCAATTTTTATTGTCTTTTTAAAAATTGTAATTATTATATCCGGTGATTTCTCAAGGTTCTGCGCTAGCTGATTAATAAAATTGCTCCAGAATTGTTAGGTGAATACCTATCGCAAATTGCGTAATAGGTATCTGCTTGGAAGACGTATTTTATTAAATTCAATTTTTATTGTCTTTTTAAAAATTGTAATTATTATATCCGGTGATTTCTCAAGGTTCTGCGCTAGCTGATTAATAAAATTGCTCCAGAATTGTTAGGTGAATACCTATCGCAAATTGCGTAATAGGTATCTGCTTGGAAGGCGTATTTTATTAAATTCAATTTTTATTTTCTTTTTAAAAATTGTAATTATTATATCCGGTGATTTCTCAAGGTTCTGCGCTAGCTGATTAATAAAATTGCTCCAGAATTGTTAGGTGAATACCTATCGCAAATTGCGTAATAGGTATCTGCTTGGAAGACGTATTTTATTAAATTCAATTTTTATTGTCTTTTTAAAAATTGTAATTATTATATCCGGTGATTTCTCAAGGTTCTGCGCTAGCTGATTAATACAATTGCTCCAGAATTGTTAGGTGAATACCTATCGTAAATTGCGTAATAGGTATCTGCTTGGAAGACGTATATTATTAAATTCAATTTGTGGTCATAAAAAAGTTGCCGGCCACTGGAAAACGACCACGGGGAGAATAATAGTGACTTAATTCTTTTGTCAGCATTTTCAACGCCGTTGCTCATTTAATACGTCGTTAATTATTTTCCTCTTATATATATTGCATAATACCATAGGTTGTAATATTGTAATACTTACCACTAAAGCGTGCTGAAGATTAGATACAATGTCATCGTGTTCTTTTACGGCACGAACTGAATCTGCGATTTTATTTTATTTTTTATTGAAATACTAGCTGGTTCGCGGCATGCGTTGCGATGCCATTTGATAAAGAAATTGTTTCTCACTGCGTGTCCTTTCCCATTCGTTCCGTTCCCCTTCCGCCTCCCCATCCTCTCCTGCGACCGTTTCCCCTTTCGCGTTCCCACTCTGGTTCTTCCACCTTCCCGGGTTCCCATCCCCCCCTCCCGCGAACCCCCTACCTGAGTTCCCCTCCCCCCTCCCCCTCCCAGGAATCCCCTACCCGAGTTCCCCTCCCCCATCCCGCATTCCACGCATTCAGTCCCGGTACATTCAGTTTTCAAACAGCTCGCGTGCACCTACTACATTTTTTTTTATAAAAATTTAATAATGCTAGAGCTCACCAGTAGTTTTATACAAACCTTCTCCTGACAATAACGAACACAACAAAAAAAGAATTATCAAATTTGGTGCAGTCGTTCGTAAGTTATGCGCGTACATACATTTCGGCGATTCATTTTTATTTATATAGAAGCTAAATAATATTGGTTATATTTATACATACATATATACTTACATACAAAATTACCCATTTATACACATAAAATATTATATTTAAGGTCATCATTGGTCATATATAACTTATAAAAAAGAGGAGCACTTGTGCCTGATAAGGGAGCCACGATTCTTACTTCGTTGTATGTTATAATTTGCTTTGAATAAAAAAAATATATTTTTTTAAATTTTTTGATTTTATTTCTTTGTTCTGATTCGTACCTAGATAATACAAGGCAATTCAGAGGGAAGATTATTGTAGCTTTTTACGGTTTGGTTCATATATAAAGGTTTTGCATTTGTGTTGTTTTAAAATTAGTTGTAATAAATTAGAGTAAAAAATAAATTTCCATTACTAATCTTAGTATATAAAAATGAATTTTTCTTTTGTTAGTTAGTTAATATTTCTTTATTTGTCTCTTATTATTTCCTTGTGATTTGTTGTGCGCACACCCGCGGAGGTTCCTAGGTATAATGGTGAACTCTGGTGTTATGAAATTCGTATAAAAAAATTACAGTAGGTTGCGCGCGAGTAGTTCGAAGAATGTGTGTATTTCAGGTAGTTTAGCAGCAGAAAGGGAATGCGGGAGGGGGGAGAGAATCTGGAAGGGGACGAGGGGAACGAAGGAGGTGGCTGAGTTCCGGGGAGGAGGGAAGGCGTGGAAGGTGGAAGAGGAACCGTGAGGGGGAAGGGAAATGGAGGCGTCTACTAATATCTACAGGAATTCCAAAGACTGAACAAATCGGACTAATTTCTATGAGAACCAAAGTGAGGACGAATATCTACGGCTCAAACTGCTGACTAATATTTATGAGAACCAAAGTGAGGACGAATATCTACAGCTCAAACTGCTGACTAATATCTATGAGAACCAAAGGGTGGACGAATATTTACAGCACTGGCAGAGTTATTACGTAATTGAAGTAAGTGGGTTCGAACCCGGCATGCGCAAATAAATTTTATTTGATTAATTTGTGTTATTTCACAATTAATTCATTTAAAATAATATATAGTATATTTGCGGCATGTTCCAGAGTGGAAGATACTATCAGTATCGCCCTGGTGTAAGACCACCATTCAGAATTGAAACGTTGCTTGAAAATGGCTTTAGCCGTGTTTAGTGACCAGATCTGAATAGCCAGGTACTTCCCAACCTTCCTCTTCCCCACCTCCTTCCCCTCCCCGCTACCTTCAGCATCACAACATACCCCAACTGGGGATGCCATAGTCTCACTGGCTCCAGACGGGAGCAGTTGAGATTCTTGTGCGGTATTCACTGTAAAAAAAAAAAAAAAATTATGCTTTTCCGTACAACCTCTTGCTCAGCTGCCCTCTGTAGATATTAGTCCAACCTACGCTCCATAGATATTAGTCACCACCAGGACCGTCATAGATATTCGTCCGACCTTAGCTCTGTAGATATTAGTCCACACTCTGAAGTTCATAGATATTTAATATATTAGTCCAACATATGAGCTGTAGATATTCGTCCGACATACAGGCTGTAGATATTAGGATCTGGAGTCAGGGAAATCAGTAAGGGGGGAAGGCGGGGAAGGGGAACGCTGGAGGGGAAGGGGAAGGGAGAAGGGGAACGGTGATGAATGGGAAAGGACACGCAGGGAGAAAATATTTATTTATTAAAATAAGATTGCAACGCATGCCGGGAACTAGCTAGTTCGTTTGTAAAATTCTTGATATTCTTTATTATTTTTTTTTCTTAAAACATTTTTATAATGGAAGTTTGCATATGTCATTGATATTTGGTACTGGAAACAATTCAAAAAGTGATTCTTTTGAGAATGTAACTTCTTTTTTAAGCATCAAATGGCATACATTAATTACGTGAGTAGTTTTTCTTCCAATCTAGAATCCCCCCTCTTCGTGAGATAAATTTCGGCCACGTCGTATATTTTTTTCAAGTAACGTGAGATTTTTCTGCCCCCCCCCCCCCCCTTTTGAGCTCACGTAATTAATGTATGCCTCCTTACTTTTATGATGATTCATTGAGAAACTTTTATTGAGTTTAGATTTTTTTTGTAAGATCTTCCCCAACGTAAAATTCTGTAGATAAGCAAAGAGTGAACAAGCGCATAGTTTACATGTTTATTACATGTTTCTTAATAAAACATTATTAATAATATTACATTACACATAATAATATATCTACCTATATTTTTTTATTCCAGGAGACATGCACGTATGCAGGAATAGTGCAATACAATAAATTCCACAATAATTGAAGTCGTCCCGATAGCCAGAAAAGTAATGATTCGAGCACTTATCTAAGTAGTTCCGTTATTTGTAATTGTTGGCAATCTAAAAAATCATCGTAAAGCATTTTCATACCGTAAGTGAAAAATTCAAGACAACTTTCTTTCATCTCTCCTATCTCTTCTATAAAATAAACAACAGCAAAAATATCTCGGTGGACTCCCACGGTTCCATGGTGTAATGGTTAGCACTCTGGACTTTGAATCCAGCGATCCGAGTTCAAATCTCGGTGGAACCTTTGGCAATATTTTTTTTTTATTATTATTTTTTTATTGCGTGAAGAACTAGGTACCTTAAATCATTTGATGTAATGCGCAGGCCGCAGAAAGAGGATTTAAGGAGGTTTATTTTTAATATTAAATATGTTTTGTGCATAGATTAGAGGCCATCCATGAATGACGTCACTCGATTTTCATGATTTTTTAACCCATCCCCCCCGTCCCTGTCGCACATCATCACATGTTTGAGACCCCCTCCCCCTTTTATGACGTCACATATTTTGCAATTTCACATCTAAAAAAGTTTTGCATTTTAATAATTTAGATTTTTACATGTGACGTCACAGAGCTGATAACCCCCCTATACCCCTTGTCACACAATGTCACGCGTCTCCCCCCCCCCCCTTAATGTGTGACGTAATTTATGGACTGCCCCTTAGAGTAATTATTTTACTTTGGGTTTTTTAATTTTGTGTAGAAATACAATCATTTTATGCAATCAGCAGAACTCCAAAAGAGGATCTTGAGGTGTCATGTTAGCGATGTCCCTGACCACACAGATTACATTGTGTAATAAACTTATGTTTAAATATTTTTTAGTGTAGAATACCAATAATAATATTTGTCATAATTCATATTGTCATTATAATAAAACCATTTTTTTCATTAATTTGGCCATGTAAATGTTTCTAGATTGAGCATTTAACCTTTCCGTTACCAAGTTCTATAAATACCTACCGATCCCGAGATGTCACGCCAGTGTTGCCGTCATATCATATAACTCATTTTCACATTTCTCGGTGAGAAAGTTTCAACAATAATTTTTTTCATGATATTTATTAATTTAATTCAATGTAATAAATAAATACGTCCCTACATATATTAATACATGCTTTAAACCCTAATTTATTCTTAAATCGTCCATCTGTTCAATATTTACATAGCCATCTGCAACATTTATGAGTATGGCTAAAGAATATAGTACCTATATACGTAATTTTTTATGGGATTAGTGTATTTAACATTTTCACTAAGATATACCTATATTATTTTATTTTAATTAGATGTTCTTTATATTTTAATTAATTATGTTTTAAATAAATTGCCTAATTGTTATAGTACATACTTAAAATGGTGTTAATAAAAATATTCCTAATACAAAACAAAACAATTAATCTATATATGTGTGTACTCATTATACCTAACATATATATTATATATACCTAAACATAAAGTAATGTTTATGGTCCAAATTTAACATATTGTGATTAAAATAACTTATTTTGACGATATAATATTATCGACATTAAATATTAAAATATTTATCATTATTTGTTGTTTTCATAAATTACCTATGCGCTAGATTAGATTATATATCTTATTATTGATGTGATAAAAACATCGTAAAACAGCATTATTCCTTCGTATGACGTCAATCGGCATAAATGAAAAATGTACATTTGTTTCATAATGCATTCGAATAGTGAAAAAGTTAAAATCATATCAAAATTAACAATACGAAAACCAATAAAACAGCGAAAAATGGTATTTAAATACTGAATAATAATTAAATACTGAATATAATAAACCACAAAATTAATGAAAACATCTTACGAAATCAAGTATCGCGGAAAATTTTTAAATGATTGTGAACGATGAGATAATAAGTGAGTGATATATTTACATTCGATTAATTTAGCAAGGCAAGAACGAGACTCTTACTGATTATATAATACTTTTCAGTGTAAAGAACTTATTTCTGAAGGGGCGATGGAAATGTCCAAGCATTTCCGCTTCTTCGTTCTGCGACAACAGCGTTTTCATCCGCCTTTGTTGCTGGGTGCCTTCCCTCCACGACAATCTCCGGGTGGTTGGGATCGCCGTTTCCCCTGACGATGTAAACTAATTTCTTCTGTGAAGATGAGGTCTGTAATTGATTCGGGTAGTAGCTTCCTCCTTGATTCGGTTTGTAGTTTCCTCCCTGACTGTAAGATGGCGCCTCGTACCTGTAAATATCCGGTCTATAAATGGGCGCCGATATTGCGGAATCGAATTTTAAGTTTCCGGTTCCGGTCCGGTCCGGAAAAATCATTCTCGTGTGGTCATAAAATGGCAGCGGCTTCGGATAGTACAAATTCAGTTCATCACTTTGATCTGTCGCAGTTGGGAAAAATAATGATTTTGGACGTTTATTGCTTCCTCCTTCAAAATTTGTTGAGCTCGATGGGAATTTTAGGAAGGAATTTGTATACAAGTCTTCGGGTTTATTATTTAAATAAAGTTGATCTTGATATCTATCGCTATCTGGAAATTTGAAAATACCATTTTGATGTTCATTTTTCAGTAGACCAGCAACGTTGACATCGTGATAACTCTGGGAGATGTAGAGATCATTGGATGAAGGTGAACCGATGTTCTGAATTCTATCTGCGTCTCTATTGTAATCGTAATAAAATGTTGTCAATGGTTTTGTTAGAATTCTCGCTTCAATTTGTTCACCACCATCTTGCACGATATTAGAGTTGTTAGAGTTTCCCCGATTTTGGTAATTATACTTGTAAGGGTACCTTTGATAGTTTCCAAAATCACCGCCATTTTGATACAGGCTGGGTCTTTGATTGTATTGGCCTTGATTGTTTTGGCTTGCCAGAGTTTGTCCAAATAGTTGCACCAGCTGGCTTAAATCAAATGGCCTCTGTTGTTGTGAGTCCTGTTGGTAATTTGATCCAGATTGGCCAGGAATAAGTTGCCCCAGTAGTTGCGACAGCTGACTAAAATCAAAAGGTTTTTGCTGTTGTGAACCTTGTTGATAGTTTTGTCCCGACTGACCAGAATTAAATTGTCCAATTAGTTGGGACAATTGACTAAGATCAAACGGTTTTTGTTGTTGTGAGTCCTGTTGGTAGTTTTGTCCCGACTGTCCAGGGTTGATCTGTCCCAATAGTTGCGTTAGCTGACTTATATCGAAGGGTGGTTGTTGTTGGTTGGATGACTGTAGATTGTTGATTCCATTGAAGTTCGTTTGATCTTGCGGAAGTCCCTGGAGCCCTTGGAAGAAGCGGAAGAAACCTCCGTTGTGGTTATTAAGGTACTCCACGAGCCTGTCAGGATCCCTGGGGCACTCGGGATAGGCGTATCGACAGGACTGCGGTCTTCCCTGCGATGTGACCCCCAGGAGAGCTGCCCTGCCAAACACCAACAGTGGAGATACACTTCCAGATAAAGCTGACAACAGTCTGAAATTATGAAAACGTAGATGTTAATCGACAAAGTAAATAAATAGGTATTTCTAGGATGGAGCCAATAAATATAATTAAATAAAAAAAATAAGTAATAAATTGACTTGTTTTCGAACACTTTATAATTAAATGCATTAAAATAAAATTAGGTTTTATATTTTTTTTATTGGTCAATATTAATACTATTTTATTTATAAGTTACACTTATTTTTGACTTATTAGTTACACTGCTATTTAATAATAAAAAAAGATCGACATGTCTAAACCCCACTGATTTCTTCAATAGGATAAAAAGTATACGAAAAAATAGAAAAGTAAGGTATAATTATGTTATTCAACATTTTATATTCTGCGCATGGCCTGAGACGGGCGTCTGCGCACCTTCTTTTGCTTATAGCTTCTGTTTAGTTACAATATTTTTATTCTGTTATTTTGTTAGATATTTTTTATTAGTAATTGTGCAATCATGGAATAACTGCACTTATTTCATTAAATAAATACATACTGACTTTGTGACTGAGTGGGTATTTTATTTAAGTTGTTTTTTAGCTGCGTAATAAATATAATATCCACTTGGAAATTAACCTATTAAGACTACTGATACCAATACATTTCATAGAAATAATACCGTACAATGAATGATATTTAACAACGACATACCTACTTTAATTATCATTTAAAAAATATTATAAAAAAATGAAAATTGTAAAATATGAAACAATGATGTGGATCTTCGATATGGGTTCGTATTTTACTTTATGTCAATTTTTTATAACACCCCCCGATAAGGAAATTGGAAATAAAAAATACATGTTTAGGAAATTGAACGCAACTTACGTGAAAAGGGACTCGGTGTTCAAAAATGAAGGTAGAAAGGTATTTTGCCGGTAGCTCGGATTTCCCCCGGCGGCGACCTCACATAAAAGTCTCGGCACACATTTCTGGTCATCATGCTTGGCTATGGAGCTAAGGGCATTCATCAAACTTCCAAAGGGCCCAGATCCTTGGTCGTTATAAAGGCCGAGTCCTGGCCCCTGGGGGAAGTTGCCTTGCGGGAAATTGCCTTGAGGGAAGTTCCCCTGTGGAAAATTTCCCTGAGGAAAGCTACCTTGGAGGTAAGGATCCTGAGGGTATGAAGGGTAATTCTGTTGGTATCCAGGACGTGAACCATCTTGGTAGAAACCGCCAGGATTACTTTGAGGATACGGAGGATAATTCTGAAGATATGGATCTAGTGGATCTTGTGAAATTGGAAAGGGTGGCCGGTAACCATTGGGCCGCTTCTTTGGTTTCCTCTTCCTTTGAGGTCTGTAAAATGGACCTTGATTTACGCTTGACCCTTGTTGGAATGGTCGATCGAACTGACCGTTTTGTGCATACGGAGGTCTGCTAAATTCTGCATTACCGTTGAATGCGTTTGAAACCTGGTTAGGGTTGTAGTTTTGTTGAAATTGCTGAGCATATTGTCCGGTCTGAGATTCAGGTCTTTTAAAATTTAAATAATTTCCGTCAAACTGATCTTTGTCCTGATTATAATTTTGTTCTTGTTGATATTGCAAATCATTCTGAACATATTGAGGACTATTGAATTTGATGTTATTGTTTATAATGTTTGGGCTTTGATCTTGAAAATAGTTTGGATTTAAATTCGGATTATCTGAGTAGAAAGGATCGTCTGGCGTATCGTCATCATCGGTTGGAAATCTAAGCCGAGGAACAATTTCTTGCTTTGCTAACCGCGATAGAAGCCTGGAAAGAGAGTTTTGTTTTAAATTAGTTCATCGGGTTGTACAGCACGCAATTTACATGAAAAAAGATATACAAAAATTGATATGTAGGCACGCAAAGGTGTAGACTTACTGAATAAGATCGTTAGCAGTGTAATTAGTCCTAGTAGAATTATTATTTAAATCATCACTCATCGATTCACTTTCTTCTGCATGTGTTTGATAACACCATATCAAAACAAGAACTAAACACAGCTTCGGAAACATTTTCACATAACATTAGCACTATCTAACAAAACAAACACTTTAACAACAGAACTGTAAAACTTTTCTGTGTCTCCAGAATAAGCATAGTTTTTATCGAGTGACTTGAATAATGAACCGCTCGCAAATAGAGTTGGATTACTTGTGCGACGAGAACTTGAGACGAAGAACCCACACATTAGGTTGCCGGTACCAACTATTGAGGTTAAGTTACAGACGTAAAGAGAGTTTGGGAGAAAGTGAAGGTCTTTCAAGTCCGTTGTCCGCTGCCTTAGTTTGGTCCGAGAAAATTGATCGATAGAGAGTTCGATCTATCGCGTTTCGCTTTTATGCATCCTTTTTTCACAACAGTTTGGCAATTTAATTAAAGACCATTAAGGGCATAATTAATTTCAAATACACCTAAGTATTTATGTAAAGTAAATATCTGTAGTTTAATATTTCTTCATTTATTATTTATTTTAATTGTCCTTAACAATTTTAGATTAACATTTGCATTTGTATTTAAGGCTAAAATAACTTGATGATCTTTTTAAAATAAAAATGAATTGCACAAATTATCTAGTAAAGGTGGGCTACAAAATATGCCGACTCTTTCATAATCATTTGACAACAAATCTCCAAACGATAGCCCAACGATCGGACTTCTCTCCCCCTTCGCGTGTTTTGATCAAATCATCATTAATATTTCTAAAGACATATGAAAACAGAATGAAGTCACCATCAGAGCTAGAGTTTATTGACTTACGTCAAGTATTCCACGCAAAGACATAACAGAACATTTGAATATGTGTAGGTAACAGGTAACACTTTCCTTGCCCATGTTTACTCGAGATGACATATGACGAAAGTGAGACGCGAATATAATTTGCAAGGATTACGTAGGCCGCATTGGACTTTCCACGTAAGTACCTAATAATGGCGTCATCATTAGCAGACCCAAACTTAGGATATGAAATAAATTGTTTAATTTTGTAATTTAAATTTAGTTTTTTTTTAAAGTATCAGTCAAATAAGAATCCTCAAAATAATTTTGAGAACTGTTATGGAATTTGAATATTATAAATTCTTAATAATATGATCGCCTTTACTCGTACCTACCTAGAATAAATTAAAAATTAAAGATTAAAAAAAAATGTATATATTATAATTTATCGCGCCTCGGAAATATCGGCTTGGGCTTTCGAGTAATTATAACTAGTGACCGACCGAAGGTTCAGTTTTGGTTTCGGTTTCGGCAAGTTTCGGCAAAAAAGTCTAGTTTCCACATCAGTTTCGGTTTCAGCAGAAAAACCACCGAAACTCTGCGTTCGTGAATTATCGCGCGTCGTTCGGCTGACTTTGGGTGTTCGTGGCTCGTGTGTCTCCCGCCATCATCAGCTAGGTTCGCCGGCCGGTCTTTCGTGATTGTGTTGTGAGTTTATGTATTAATTTTTATAATTTTTGTTTGTTTTATGGCAGTAATGTCAAAAATTTAATTTTTTTTTCACATACGATTAGACACTTCAATTATTATTTTTTTAATTTCATTTAACACGTGTAATAAGAATGTTGTGATTGTACACACAATTAAAATTAAAGTACTCAATTAATGAGGTTCTTCCTTTATAATGTAAGTATTGATTATTAACAAATTTTCGTTCCCAGAAGTAGTTAACATACTTTGTTAATTTTTATATATTTTGTTTGTTTTATAGCAGTAGTTATATAAAAAAGTCGCTTACTTCAATTATTGTTGTTTATTTCATTTAACCCTTGTTAACTGTCTGTATAAGTGTAAAAAAATAAGTCAAATTTCACAAAATAATAAATTTTTAACATGTCCAAAAAAGCTTCGGTTTAGGTTTCGGCTTCGGCCGAAACTGAGACAGATACCGAAGATTCGGTTTCGGTTTCGGTAGAAAGTCCTGTTTCGGTCGGACACTAATTATAACCAAATGCTCGAAATAAATTACGTAATAAATAAATGATTAAATTTGAATAACATGCATGATATTGCATACCTATTTGTTTTTTAGTATTCATTATTTAGGTTAAATTGTGGGATTAAGTTGTAAGAAGTGGGATTGCGTGCGAAATTGAATAATCTGAAAGTATGTTGCCTGTTGTATGCTGATGATACGGTGCTGATTTCTAATAGTATGGAATATCTACAGTATCTCGTGTCTAGGATAAACGAAGTATGTAAGAAGAACAAGTTAATTATGAATGTAAGTGCATAAGTCTGAAGTCGTAAGTTGAAAGAGAGAGTACGAAAACTGTGCGCAGTTTAATTGTGAATGATGAAAACTTGATGCAGATGAATGAGTTTGTGTATTTGGGAAGTATGTTTGCGAGAGATGGAAAGCTGATAGAGTGATTGAAAGAAGGGTAAATGAAAAGACTCATAAAATATCGAGGTATTTTATAATTATTGTAGGATTTAACTGACTAGTATTTTAAAAACATCGTTATAGAAGTTCCTGAAACAAACCATGAAGTTGTACCATTTAAGTAGCTGAACACTTATCCAAAACATAGTCCCCCTCAGGATCTCCTTTTGAGGACGACTAAGAATTTAATCTACATCTCTTTTATATTTTTATTTTATATTTTTATAAGTATCTTCAAAATATTAAAAAAATATATAATAAAGTTTAAAAAAAAGTATAAAAACTAAAAAAAAATGTGAAGCTGAAAGCATTTATAAAAAAAAATATTTGCTAGAGGATCGCGATCGTCGCCTGTCAAAAGAAGGAATTTATCAATCAATAGATAAAAACACAAGACACGTTATATTCATATCAATCGACCAAAATATGTAGCATCGCTTATGAAAAGGACATCCACTCAATGAATGTGTGTACGAATGAAATAGCTATTTGACCACTGGACTGGTTCTGCTTCTAATTTCCTTCATCGGACATTTAAAATATAAACAAAAGAAACACACTATAAAAAATATTAATTATTAATAGAAATTACTTTGGTACCTACCTAATTTATCATTTGTCACTTATCAGTTCCAATTTTGAAAATTAGAAGATCATTAAGCATAGATAATATTATGCACTTCGGATGAATATAATGCATTTTTTAGGAGAAGTACAATAACTAAATGGTTTTTGTCTGATTGCAATATCTTCATGTTGGATGATCAACTAATAACTTGTAGTAGATATTGGAATCGATGACCTGGGGATCAGGCACAGAGAAATCGATAATTTTACAACATCGGATATACTTACTAGTGCCTATAGGCGTAACTTCCGACAATTTTATATCCATATACCCAGCACGATTTTATTGTTGACGGCTGGAACGATACTACAAGGAATAAACAAGAAATCGTTATACGCTGGCGGACCTATCTACGAACTCACATACCGAAACGTCAAACGCAAATCAATTACGTAAAAATATTAATAGATTGGCAATGTTGAATTGAAATGCTATCCTAAATATCATTGACAGTCCGCATTTACTTTTTGACACTAAACGGGAGTTAATTAGTATGAGAACTTTATTAGTATTTCAACCATTTTTGTTTCTCAAAGATCGAACGGTCTTATTTAAGTCTATGGATCGCTTTTATACGACATTTTAATTTCTAAGAGCTTCGTTAGTTCAAAACGTTCTTCCAGTAATTTTGCATGACGAATGATATTATCCGAAAATATTGATTATGCAAAGATATGTGTATATTAAGATGAAGCCATAGTAAATAATGCAAAATCATACAAAATCATATGTTTTTGTTTTGAAAATTTGATCGCTTAGAAGTATTGTAGATACTTCAATTAAATACTGTGTGTAGAACATACCTTGGCCCTTAAAAATATCGGTCATTTTTTTTATAAGTCTTTTAATGAGCCTATAAAAAAATAAAGTATAAGGTCTAAAAAACACACTTTCAAGTCCAAACTCTCCTATTTATAAACCCCTTTTCGGTTATGGTTTTATTGTATAATGTGGCAAATTCAGTTTATGTTATAATGATCGCAAAAAAAGTTGATATTTACACCCAATCTTCCCAAAATAAAATAAAATATGCATTTTCGCGTTGTTATTTTACATTACGGCCGCTAGTCGACGAATTCGGTTTTTCAAAGTGAACCCTATGGGGTCCACCGAAGAACTACTATCCACGCCACAGTCGCCCTCAATCACGCCCCGAACTGAGCGGGAGATGAACGCGTCACTTGATTTCGTGAAATCAATTTTAAATTTCCGTTTTATTACAATAAGCAATGCGTAAAACAGGAACTAATATTTTTAACAGGCCTTACGAAATCAACCTGTAAAACAAAACTCTCAAATACCCTTTTCAACCTTTCCAAAAGCTTTTTCTCAAGTATTTTTAAACTCCTCCCATAAAGGGCGTGAATTCCGATTTCGATTTTTTCCTGAACTAGTGGATCGCCTTAACCGAAACTTATCTGATACTATGGAGGCCGCGCTAAAATTTATCAATCGTCGCGTTGGTCGGAATGTTTGTTAATAATCGTAGACCGTGCTCGCAAATATTGCTAACTGACCGTAGATGACGAATTTGGTAGGTAATTATGGTGGTCTATTAATCCACAAATTATATAACCATCCAAGCAATGAATAAAGAAAAAAATTAAAAGTTCTAGACCTCCAGTAGAAACATATTGCTTTTTTAATTGGGCAAAACTTACTAGAAGAAATCAATTTGGTGTCTGGTAACAATCTTTTTTGCAATTTCGTGAGTGGCGGATTTGTACATAATCGCAATATAAGACCATATATGTTTAAACGAGAGCTGTTCGAAAAACTATAACGTCATTCTTAGGATGTGGGATGTTTTGGCACTCTCACTTGTGTTTACTATGGTTCTAACCGGTGGGTGTTTTCTTTAGAACTTACTCGTAAGCGTAAACAACAATTTGGGATTCATATAATGCCTACGTAGGTTACTGTAATTAAAGATTCTAAGTACGATGGGCGCGTGATCAGCTTTGGTTTGGTTTGGAAACCAATGGAAGCTAACAGAAATAATGCATTTGAGGAGTGACGAAGAGTCGCAACTGACTTTTTTTTTACTTTAGCTCCACGACGGGAGGCGGGAATGGATACCGCCACCCTCTCAACAGGTCACTCCAAGTGGTTCGCTACGTTTGGTGATTTAGCAGGGGTGCCCGGGTTCATGGGGTTCATGGGGATGAGGTTTGTCTAGGACTTGGTGGCGGATGCGTCTGCCCATCTACTGCGTGGCGGGCCGAAACAGGGGAGACTGGTTGAGATCTTTTGATCTCTCCAGCCGGACTCTATCGATCCATTGCCTTAAACGCAGTGATTCACGCATCCGCCTCTTCTGGATACACTGACCACAGATTGCTACCCAATCCTCATACCCTTTTCCTTCTTACTCTTTTTTTACTTTCCTTAAAAAGAGCCTCCACACAGCATTCCTAAAGATGACATGGGCCCTGGGCGAATTTATTTTTATCAGAGCTTTGTCATCTTTGGGGATACTGTGTGGAGGGTCTTTTAGTGGAAAGGAAGGAGTGAATCTGGGTCTTGAATCTTGAAGAGACCCATGTTGTTGGAGGGAAGAAACACAGGTGCCGGCGGATAGTTCTCGAGATGTTAAACTCAAGAACGAATCGTAGAAACCACCCGTTCTCATGTGACAAATGTCAATTGTGTTAAAATGTTGGGCACGCGTTTGGTGTGTTTCCCGGTGTTTGGCGCGTTTGGCGTGTTTCACCGGTGCCGAAGGGATCAGAGTCGTGGGACTATGTCACCCCCATTCGAGGCATGAAGAGTGCGTGAAGGGAAAGAGATGAACTACCTGCATAACCATTCAACGACTTTTCCTCACTAATTGAAATAAATACATTCTTAAAAGTAGGAGGAAATTGATTGATTATGTCTAGTTTAACTTTTCTCTGTAGTTCGTTTTGAACTTTTTAAATTCCTATTATTTGACGCCATGATGTAGGTACATACTGATCGTCCAGTTAATTAGTCAGACATCTCCGAAAGTACCTAGCAATTATATATAAAAATGTACCCTTTATCTGGTACAACTCTCTGATTGCTATAAACACCACCAAATCAATTATATGAATGCAGAAATGCAGAAAAAATGCAGAAAAAATCGTAGTGAATTAATAAAACGTTGATATTTTCTAGGTCACTACTAGGGTATTTCCCGGTGTTTTTTATTGTAAAATATAGACACGTGTAAATAATATTTGATTTACGGTGAGCATTCGAATATTGTTTTACTCATTATCCTTTCCTCATTTGGAGATGTCTGACTAATCAACTGGACAATCGAATGTGAATGATTCAAAAATAATATTGCTAATTATTCGTTTTAGCTTTTGTCGAGACAAAGTGTTAATGTAGACACTTTTGTTGATAATTTATACACTTTCAGAAGAAATGTCCTGCTGTTGCTTAAAAATAATGAAATAATAATTGGGCTAACATTCTGTTACACGTATCACTCGAGTTTCGTTTAAAATACATCTATTTGAATTTCGATTTTGTTTTCGCGGATTAATGAATGAATGCATGTCTTGGAAGCGGGAAAACCCACTTCCCAACATCCGATCGAGCTGAAACTCGGCGTATAGACTCGTTGTGGATGACAATGCATTCTGACATCTTTGGTGGCGCCCACGCCCACACACGCATTTCACAATTTGATGAAATAATGGCTCAACTAGGTCGTGCCTTTCGATGCTTGGGACCGTGGCGGAAAGTCACGTCATTAGCTCCAGACAGGAGGCCCTGAAGAAAATAATTCCCCTCAGGGCCTATGTCGTCTTTGAGGAAGCTGGGTGGAGGGTCTTTTTAGAAAAGGAAGGAAAAGAAGTTCCGGGAAGGAAAAGGGTAGTAGAAGTAGTTGTAGCTTAACAAACGGATTGCAATCCTTATAGCACAGGCGTCGGCGTCGGGTGGGAATGCTATCCTTGTTCTACCGGCATTTCAATGGAAGATGCTCCGAGGAACTAGTGTCATTGATCCCTTCGGCACCGGTTCGTAGTCGGAAAACACGCTAAATGCGTGCCCAACATATTGTTCACGGTTGTCATTTGTCACATGAGAACGGGTCGCTTCTTCAACTCGTTCTTGTGTTCAACAGCTCGGCTGTGGAACGATTTGCCGGCCTTTGTGTTTCCTTCCCTTCCTACAACATGGGTCTCTTCAAGACCAATGTTCATTCCTTCCTCTCCTCAAAAAGACCCTCCACACAGCATGTCAGATGACAAAGGCCTTAAGGGAAATTATTTTCCTAAGGGCCTCCTGCGTGGAGTTAATGTAAAAAAAGGCAGGTTGAAATCTGAGGAGTCAGTGTGGCCAGGAGCGACTAACGTATGAATCTATCCCTCCCACTGCGGTGCAAGGCAATGTTCCAAGAGAGTACAGTTGGAGAAGTCGAAGAGACTCCCTCAACCATTCTCTCTCGATCCGGCCTGCCATGCAGCTAGTGGGCAAACACATACGCCGCCAAAACACGGATGAACCTCATTCCATGAACCCGGGCACCCCGGCTAAGTCACCAAACGTAGCGAACCACTTGGGGTGACCTATGGCAGAGGTGTTGGTTATCTAATAAATGCTTCCCGGGGCGGCGGTACCCATACCCGCTTCCAAAATTGACCATAACCGCCTCCCAAATTGATCCCAGATGTACGAGTATGTGCTAAAAAAATATTTTGTCCATTTGTAAATAAAAATATCATCCCATGTTTATATTTTTATTTTGCTTCTAAATTGTAAACGTGTACATTCTCGTGTGTATACAAATGTGTAAATATATATGTGTGTATACAAATGTATTGTGTAAATATCATCTGAATGAACTTTTGTAATTTTACATGCATTTACATACATAATAATGGTGTTATGTTTTTGTAGCCTCATTGTTCGCAAGCAAGATTGAGAATATCTTCTGTAAAATCCAAATATAAAAAACAAATAAAAAGCGCCATCTATGAAAGCCTCTTCTAAACGTAACTAACACTTATAACGTAGGTACCTAATAATAAAGCATTTTAATTAAATTAAATTGCAATTTCGACCATCAATTTGGAAATAAATTGTAGCACAATATATGTTTGACTCCCGTATTTGACAATTTGACGGAAAAAACTTTTATTTAGGTATAAACTCATTTATTGAACTTTTTTGCTAAAAAGAATTATATTATAACATAACCGCAACCTTGAAAAAATCTATCGATTTAAAATTAAACTAACTGGTTTAATAGAACAAACATCTTTTTAATAACCAGTCAATATTATGGGTTTCAGTAAAGTAGGTGTTCTTTATTATTATTATTTTTTAATTTAAATCCCGCACTAGAGTCCCTACCCTACTGCTCTCAACCGCAAGGAGCCAACGAGACTATGGCATCCCCAATTTAGCTATGTTGCGAAGCTGAAGGTCGACTACGGAGGCCATCAATGCCATTAAATAATCTAATTCTAGTATAATGCTGATAATTTCAATTAAATAAGTGGTATACACAAAGTGATTTGATTTCATTTAATTAAAGTAGTTATTGTTTTATTTTCAATTATAATCAAACTTCGTTTTCTGGGCATCTAGTACGGTCGATCGATGTAGAATTTATCGATAATATCGATAGCTTATCACAGTTCTCGAATAAATTACGAACACTCTGGAAGGGTTGTTTTACAGAATTTAAACAATTCATCAAATTTAACAGTCAAAATTCAAGTTCTGTGAATGTTCCATTCAAGTTCTGATATAATTTCATCATTGGCTTGTCGTTTCACATTACTTGGATGATAACAGATCTTGAATAGAACATGAATTTAAAGATTGAAATTTGAGGAATTTTTAGTATTGTAACTGATTGAATTTTTTGATTTAGAACTGAAACAACCCGTCCTTAGTCGTTATGAATTGTTGTTTGTTCGTAAGCGATCTGTTCGGGAACGATGAAAAGTTACCGAGATCATCGATAAAACCTTTATCGATCTACTCTGGTAGATACCCAGGCGCCCTCTCTTATCCTAAAATAGAATCTTGATGTGTACGATGAAGGAGGTATGCAATGAAGTCATAAATTAATATTTAATATTTAATTAATGAAGACAATATAAGCGAAACTCAAACAAAAATCTGAAACAGAAACATCAGTTAGAGATACGGTCACACCTGGTACTCGAACCCACTATCTAGATAGCATTCAGTTCTGGTTGAATATTGCAATAATCATACATAAAGATAGCAGCCAATAAAAAATATGCGTTAAGAGCTCAGTTGGTAGAGCATTGACCCGGCAAGTCATAGCTCCTGAGTCCCGGGTGTGACCGTATCTTTTTCTAATTTTTCTGTTTCAAATTTTCGAATGAGTTTCGTTAATATTGTCTTCATTAGTTAAATATATTTTCTTGTCGTCGAGAAAGCGTTGAGACCCCTCCAATGCCCTCTCCTATCGGAGGTCGGCTATCACGAGGGCTCTCTTCATATTGCAGGCTGCAGGAACAACGGCACTCCTACATTTCACTTTTTTTTGTTGGTTTTGAAATCATGAAGTGCAACGTCTTCCTCTACTAAACTACCAAAAAGAGAATCTTCTTATTTCAGTCTTCTATCATATCATCTCAATTTGGGAGGCAGGTATGGGTACTGCCACCCCGGGAACCATTTTTTGGATAACCAACACCCCTGCTGTAGGTCACCCCAAGTGGTACGCTACGTTTGGTAACTCATCAGGGGTGCCAAGGTTCATGGAGTAGTCTTGACGGCACATGCATTTGTCCACCTACTGCGTGGCGGTCCGGATCGGGAGAGACTGGTTGAGGGATACCTTTTGAACTGTCTAGCAGTACTATGGACCCGCCTTGCACCCTTGCACCACAGTGGGGGGATGGATTCTCGTCACTCCTGGACACATTGACCCCCAGATATCTACCCAACCCTTTTACCTTTTTCCTTCCCAGAACATCATCAGCTTCATTTCCTAAAGAGACTCCCCACACAGCAACTCCAAAGATGACGTAGGCCCTGAGGATTTTTTTCCTTAGGGCTTCCTGTGTGGAGCTAACGTGAAAATTTTATTTTTTTTTATTGAAAACTTCAGTAAAACAATCCACAATTTCATAATATTTTATTCAACAGTAAAAATTAAGTAAGAAAATCCCTTAAAATTATAAAGTACATTGATTATATCTAGGGTTGGCACAGATAAAGCTTTCACGGCTATCTTTGCTCCCAGGAGTCCAGTGGAGGGCAGGCCCTGCCTCTCTTGGCCAACTGGTGACAGAGGTTGGGTGACCCAACGATGTTGCCCAGGAACACACTCAACAGATAGAACTCCTTATTCTTGTCAGGGGAGCGTTTGTATTGACTGAAATAAACAAACAAAAAACTAATCAAATAAGTTATTGTATATTATATTTGCGTAAACGCGAAATGCCAAAAGCGCGGTGTGGTGAATTATTTGTACCCATGTACCTAATGACCCTTTCCATGTGAATGTCTTTATCTTGTAATATGTAAAAAATATCAATGAATAAATAGATAAAAACCAACGGTTGTGCAACATTCCTATACGGATAAGAGACATGTAGGAGCTAAATTTTATGACGGTGAAGCAAACCATATGTTTGAATGTACATATCAATTTGTATACATAAAATTAACATAGGGATGGTGTCTAAGGAACTGAAAAGAAAAATGAAATACATAATACAATAACGAGATACGAGGGAAGAGAAATGCAAAGCAAATTAGATTGCCAACAAGGAAGAAAGCAACCATCCAGAAATCACTTACGAACCAGGCCGTCCAACTTTTAACAAAATCCCGATTGAAATTACAGAGATTGAAAATTGTCATCTATTTTCCGCTTTCAGGATATGCATTTATTCAGGAAAACAAAATGGAAATTCAATTAAATTCAAAAATAAAGTATGTCACCTCAAATATTGATGTTTTGATTGAATACAATTAAATTACAAATATTTACTGTTATATTGGGTTTGCTAAAAAATTCTCATTTTTTAATATATCATAAATATGCACCTTTGTTTCTCAAATTATTATTAGCACACACGACGAAGTGAGCTAACTTATTTTAAGCTAATTGCTGAATATCGCCAAATAAATATCCTACATTACTTGTATTTAATCGCGATAAAATTGATTGTTTCTCTCTGCAAAAACCCTTAGGAGCGTTTAACCAGCCAGCGGACGAAAATCCACATTTCGTCGAAAGTTGTTCTTACGATCGTGCAGGGCGGTTACAATGACAAAGATTAATTATTCTCCGTATCAGCTTTTTAAAATTATAACTCAATATCGAATTTATTTCAATCCAAATTAGCTTTAATTTATACCTTCATCCAAAAATGCTGAAAGTCGTGATGAAAAAACTATTAAAATAATGTACTTTTTGTAATTATTTTTTGATTATAAGTGTTTATCATTTTTCAATAATGTCTAAATTTAATAAGGATGTTAAAAAATCTGAAATATATTAGTTTGTAAGTGTGCAAATAAATACACAAATGGACCAATTTTCGTCAAGAAACACATGTACGTATTTTTTAATGATTTTATTGAAATTAAAATTAAAATTCTAAAACATGCTTTTGCTAGATAATGTATTGATTTATTTTACTGTTATTATACTTATTATACTATTATACTTTTACTGTTGTTATACTTATTATATTATTTGAAATGGGTGTGGTATAATACAAAATCTTTTTTGAAAATTTAACAAATCTGCCAACGACCTATGGAATAACCTTATTATACTAAAAATTAAAAACTTTTCTCAAAATTTATTACAGGCGAATGCTAGATAAAAGAACAATCTTTCGAAATCCATTTATAATTTTTTGTGGAAAAGAGTCAATACGTCTAAAATCTGATTTGAAAATGACATATTTCTGGTTTTCTCTGGTAATGCCCTCTTAAACGATGAAAGCTTTGCGTTAATGAAAATGACATTGTTTTGTCCGGAATATCTATGTAAATGTACATAATTTTATCAGGTTTGTAGTTTATTGTATTATACCTATGTACAAGGCAGTTCGTATACTACTATGATACTATGAAGCTAAAATGAATGCTCCGGCACAAGTTGTTTTACGATGAAAATTTGCAGAGCTAAAAGTACAAGATCCAGCACCAAAAATCTTTTAACAAATATATCTTAAGATTAATTAAATAATTAAATATTCGTACACACATTCCTATCTCGTTTGACATTTGCGTACCATAAATAGAATCAACAAAATTGTTTTTTAAATCCTAAAAACAAGGTATTTTATATTAAATATTGAAACAATATAATATTTAATCATGTTAAGATATACTGTTTGATCGCGTGTATTAACAATAAAATATACAGAAAACATAAAGCTGCATACACATTTGCGAATCCAGGCGCGAGCTGAGACATAAATTATGGGAAAAGAGAGAAGCACTGATAATTTTAAAAATATACATATTTTGTCACCACTTTGCATCATTACATAATGTTGTTCATTGATTGACATAATAAAATATCACAAGAAAATTTGTCTTTTTTAATAATCTTCGATCTTCTGGGGGTACGGAAAATAATTAATAAGTAAAATAGCAAATTATCTAAAATTTGAAAAACAATATTCATTCATTTAAAAGCAATAACACTTTAGTCCTCGCAATTTCTACGGCCACCTCCATAGGTAAGTAAAATCTACGAAGGTCTTAACACGGTCCTGAATCTATTTTTGACACCCATGTGCATGTCTTACTTATGTACACAATAGGTATAGTACGTTTGTAAATTAAATTCCTCAGTTTTCGCGGTGGAAAATCACACGCTGAAATTCAAAGAAAATTTTAATTTCTCACAAATATGACGAAGTAATCGACGACCCATGTTCTTGCACCGTGAAAATGATTACCTACAAAAATCCACAATATCTAATAATGACGAAATACATAATTATGTTACGAGAAAACGGAAATCCGTTACGCTAAGACAAGCACAAGAAGGCTTGCGTTCAGAAAATATGAATCTTCCGCGCTAGGCGATCGCTCATCATGATCAATAGGTAATTCAGGAATCCGGATCCTATCAAAAGTCTCAATTTTATCAGTTTAAAAACCATTTGTGAAAAGTTCATCATAAATTTGCTGAATATCGCCAAGTAAAACTACCTACATAACTTGTACTGGTCCGAAATTTTAAGTTAAATGAAAATATTTTCAGCTGCCAACATAATTTTAATCAGCTTTGTAGTTACGTTCATTATTCTAGTATAGTTCTTATACTAATATGAACCTGAAAAGAATGCTCCGGCGCAAGTTGTTTCACAAAGAAAATTTGCAGAGTACGAAATCCAAGAGCAGAAAACCTTTGTTGTGATTTATAAAAAAAATGGCAACGATAGCTACAAAGGTGCTGGAAATAATCATGATATTTTGATATCGAAGTTCTCGGTAAAATTAACAAAAATAAATCTGATAACGCCTCTTGACTCTTGCCCCATAATAGAAGGTATATTGCAAGCAGAATAAATATTTAGGTATGTATTATGTATTAGGATTAGATATTTACCATGTCACCATTTTAATGAAATCTAGGTATCTTTGGGTAAATTGTTCAAAACGAATTGTTCGATAAGAACTGAAGATACCAAACGGATAACACATTATTTTCAGTTCAGTTTCAGTTCAGTTTCAGTGCCGGCAACCCGGGCGTTTATTTAGTTTCATGGTTATTTACATTGTTTTCTTTTCTTTTACCCGCCTCACTAGACAAAGTCTGTTCCGAGGCGAGTAAATCACATATTATGTTTGTTCCAAAAGAAATGTGTGTATTTAAACAAATATATATTTAAAAAGATAAAAAAGATAAATTATATGTATATAAATTATAAATTATATATTATATGTTGATTATATTTGATTTTATTATTATATTTAGTCAATACAATAATAAAATCAAATCTTTAAAATATTGATTTCCGACGCAAACCAGTTTTATTATACCTATTATACTTGCAGCCAATAAATTGCTTGTAGATTTATGCAAAAAACTTTCGAGCAGTAAACGTAAATTGTTGTGTGCGTAATGGCATTCTGCCCCTCATCGAACGGATCAATCACATGGCATGACAACCAGTCACTTAAAACGGTGTTTATTCGATTGCGGGTTTCTACACACCTTTTGCGTAAAATGAAACCCGACTGAAACCAAATTGCCAAATGTTCTACGAGATTGGAACTTAGGTGGCAGGATTCAAAGTCCAGCGAGCTAACCATTACACCATGGAACCGTCGAAAATCAGAACAAATACGCAAACAGAAAATCTGAAAATTGACGAAGGTTAATTCGTGCCTTCTTCTTCTTTTGATGCTTTCTAAAATATAGGGCTGGCATATGCCTCGCATATCAGAGCAATCTTTAACTAGTAGGCTATAAATTGGTAATTACAGGTATTTATTTTTATTGTGCAAGTCCTAACAAACGAAGTACAGTTTTAAAATGTTGCGAATTGCAAAATGTTGTCAGGCAAAATAATAATTTGATGTTATAATATTCAGTAATGTCATTATTATTGTGCAATGTGGGCAAAAACGGGTATAATTTTACTACGTAGATTTTGGATAGGAAGAAAGTCTAATATTTTTGTGACATCATGAAGAATGAATGACACATAAAAGATAATTTGTCTGATAATAAATTCACAAATATTCATGAAATATGTAGTTCTTGTACATATAAGCCGACGCCACACCCTGTGACGACAAATATACCTTGTGACACCACATCTGGTCGCATCGCGTCGTTCCAGGCTACAATTTGGAGGTTGAAAAATTTCATTAATATAGCCTATCTCAGATAGGAAAGTCACTCGAAGAAAATTATTAGGGAAGTCACACAGGTAAATCGTGAGTAAAACTTGCAGAATTAGTACCATAAACTTGATCACTATGGTTTTCTTCTAACCACATAAACAGCTTTTCCATTAAGTGTACTCTCTCTTTATAGATTGTAATCATACTGAATAGGGAGATAACACACTATTATAGCCTGTTTGTGGTTTGTGTAACCACCAAAAAGAAAACCGGAATTAAATTAATTGTTTCCAGCACGTTACGACAAATTTGAAATCTGACATTTACTAAAAGCTAATGCAATGATTTTGTGTGTTATTGCAAATTGTATTGCAAAGTATCCGGTTATTTTATTAGTTGAGTGGGTATTGTTTACACATACATACATTAGTATTCTGAAAAAATGGTTGTATGCATAATTTAATTGGCGGCTTGCTATTAAGACAATACCCTTGACTGAGTTTTTGAAACCCGTTTTTAAGGAACCTCAATTTAATGAACCGAATCAACATAAATAAGTTTATTACAGTGACACGTACAGCAACCATTTTTAAGAAAAATAATGCTAATAAACTATTGATGTGGGTCAATGGCATAATTTACAATAAATGTAACATTTGACAAATTTGTAACAAATGACTCCGAAAAAACCGCGAGGCTTACGTTAAGAGGGCATTACCAGAGAAAACCAGAAATATGTCATTTTCAAATCAGATTTTAGACGTATTGACTCTTTTCCACAAAAAATTATAAATGGATTTCGAAAGATTGTTCTTTTATCTAGCATTCGCATGTAATAAATTTTGAGAAAAGTTTTTAATTTTTAGTATAATAAGGTTATTCCATAGGTCGTTGGCAGATTTATTAAATTTTCTAAAAAGATTTTGTATTATACCACACCCATTTCAAATAATATAATCATGCAGTAAAATAAATCAATACATTATCTAGCAAACGCATGTTTTAGTATTTTAATTTTAGTTTCAATAAAATCATTAAAAAATATGTACGTACACGTGTTTCCTGACAAAAATTGGTCCATTTGTGGACTGTTATGCCGTGTTGCGCTACTTCCTTCTTTAGCCAACGTTTCGGACATCGTACACATCTACCGGATCTGCCGGATCTGCCCTGATGATGGACACTGCAACGACGTCCGAAACGTTGGCTAAAGAAGGAGGTAGCGCAACACGGCATAACACCCCAAAAACAAATAACGAAAATAATATATTTTAGATTTTTTTAACATTTTTATTAAATTTAGACATTATTGAAAAATGATAAATACTTATAATCAAAAAATAATTACAAAAAGTACATTATTTTAATAGTTTTATCATCACGCCTTTCAGCATTTTTGGATGAAGGTATAAATTAAAGCTAATTTGTATTGAAATAAATTCGATATTTAGTTATAATTTAAAAAAGCTGGTACGGAGAATAATTAATCTTTCTCATTGTAACCGCCCTGCACGATCGTAAGAACAACTTTCGACGAAATGTGGATTTTCGTCCGCTTGCTGGTTAAACGCCCTTAAATGCATGTCAATAATGTTCAATCGGTGCTAATATAAATTAGACGTCATCATTGAAAGCGACGTGGATGATAGAAGATTAATTTATATAAATTTCCAGGTTATCTTAACCATTTTAAGATTATTGTAATTTTTTTAAAATCCGTTGTGCGATCCAATTTTTAACAGTGTCCGTCCTATGTTCGAACATGACGTGCATCCAAATTTATTGTCGATAATATTTTCTGATAACGATGATGACGTTCTGACTGAATTGATAATAGTTGTATCACAATAATTTCTACTTGATTTTCACGTGATCAAGTCACTGGGCCAATTCGAAAAATATCAATTCAATCAAACATTGCACTTACACCTGTAATTAAAATATTTTATGTAACACTAGTGCCTAATTTAATGCCCAACTAGCAGGGCCGGATCTACGAAATCTGGCGCCCTGTGCAGTAGGTATCGATGGCGCCCCCCCCCCCTACATTTTTATTTTAATTAAAAATCGTTCACCCCAATTTTTTTATTTTATTATTATTTTTTTACACTAATTTATCAAATAAAATCAAGATATATAAAGGTGTAACTTTTCCAAGTGACTTGGCGGTAGCTCTCACACTTGCTTTTTTTTAAAGAGAGAATCGCCAGCAGCCCTATACTCTCTGAATCTATTGGGTAAACATAAAATTATGATGCTATTTTAATTATTTTAGGAAAAACTCTTTTTGCAAGTTATGCTTTAAAATAATACAACGAATTGTTTGTTTGTGTCCGTACCATGATTTAAAATATAGATTACGACACAATGCGGGTGGTTTCGCTGAACTAGGTCCATTAGACATTCTTGAGATTTACTGCGTTTATGTATATACCCAACGCGAATAAATAGAAAAAGGAAATACAAATACGTTCTCATGGCAACGTACAACACAAGAATAGCATCTACAGTTTCTGAGTAATAAGAATATAACCTCAAATTTGTACCTTGCATTTCCCCTGTGTTGAGCGAACAAACACCATACAAACACTAAACACTGACGTATGGTATCAACGGCTTACGAAAGACGCTTACATTGACACCGTAAAATAACAAATCCAACAAATCTAATAGATATTAGTTATACATTTAACGAACTTCAAATAATATGTCAAATCAATGATGAAACATGAAACTGTCAACACGTAACACGTTGCAACCTGCAAATCCTAAAAACCGTGCGATTTTTGTTAATGGAATTTATTGAAGATTTCATAAGAAAATGGTCTTTAACTACCTTCTCCTAGAGACTTAAATCGTACAAAATAAAACAATAGCGAGCGAACGCTAACTAAAATTGTCAGTTCGGTTTGTTTGATTATCTAGAACAAAAGTACGGCGCTGTGATTGGTTATTGAATTTGGATCGCACCCATTCGTCGTAAAAGACGGTAAAAGATAAATGGAAAAATAGATCTTACGTTTAAACTAAATATATGGAATTTGTAAAAAAAATTCTGTAACTGACTATAAATTCGTAAGCCGTTGATATAAACCTGATGCGTGCGCATTCTGTTTCTTTGGAAAGTGTTGCTAGAGCGTAATAATTATTTCGTACTATGGGTAATTTTTACACGATTCAGGGAATATTATAACAAAATTTTAATACAATATTTATTTTCTCACGGCGCCCCTTCGGAGTTAGCGCCAGATCGTATGGCAGATCCGGCGCTGCCAAATAGTTTCATAAACTGCGAGACATGGAGCTAGTCTAGCACGGTAAAATCGATAACTTTACAATATCGATAGGTGTAATTTCCAAATATTTATTATCGATTCCCCTAGCACGCTTTCACTGTTGACAGCCGAACCGATAGTGACAGAGAATAAATAAGCAATCGATATACGCTTGCAACATGGAAGGTATTTTCTATGAATGATACTACGAATTACGTAAAATTATAATAATAATAATAATCTTTATTCCAGGATGTGGGGAGGATAGTGCAATCCCACACGTCCCATAAAGTTATACATATTTATATATTTACACAGTAAAGAAATAAAAACATAAATAAAAAATAAAAAAAATAATACTAATAAAAATTAATAATAACAAAAATAAATAATCAATTATTATGCAGGGCGTGATCTCGAGTGCGCTCGGGCCCATCGCTCACTCAGGAGTAGACGTGGGCAAAATTGAATGACCGAATTAAATGAATGAATTCAATCTTGTGACACACTCAATCTAATTCTCAATTTCAAAAGGAATTGATTCTTCATTCCTTATCTTTGGCCTTGCATCCTACGATTTTTAACGACACCATACATTTTTTATTTCCATTTATTTTACTGTTAAATTATTTCAATGAATAATGTGTTCTGTAAACGATTTAAATATTATATTGTTTCATAGGTATTTAAATATTATTAAACGGGCCGCGCGCCGCAAAGTTTTCGACGGACGGTATTGTGAACGACTCGCCTATTACGATTGTATTCCGCTACCGCCGCGCCGCTATTCTAAAAACACCCGAACATCATAAGTCCATGTCCCAAAATGGCCAAAACGTGGCCGCGATTCATCCGGGTTGCCCGAGCATCTCTTTCACGCAAGGAATTAATCATTTATCCCAAACAATAGTCCTGAGATTGTCCTAAGGTCCCCGCCGTCCCAGGTCCGTGTTCAATGTCCGCGTCCCAGGTACCTAGTCTGTCGAAATCGAGATTGTCCGATTCCGACAGACAGAGGAATTAAAACAAAAGTCTTTTTCACTTGTGACGTCATGGTCTTTTGTAATTCTTAGACCTAAAAATGACGTCAGGCGTCATCGTCACGTCAATGTCACGATATGTCCCAAACGCATCCCAGTCCTAGGTCCGCAGCTCGCGAGTAAATCAAGTCACTGCTAGGTAAGACACAAAACATTTATCAAAAGTTACTAATTCATTCGTCAATGCCAGCCCTTAATCCGTCCGCGCGGTTCATTTATTCCCCCGCGCGCCAAGCCGTCAATTTCATTACATAGTTAGTCGAAAACTTTCGACTTTGAATCTGAACATCAGCTAGAAAAGTGAGAAGCGATGCTTATCGGTTTTTTGGTACGTACGAAAGATATTGTACCTACCTACTTTTAGACGTAGATCTTGGGTCGATATAATATGTAAATTTGCAGATATTATAAGGCCAATTAGCTGTGGTTAGCTGTCATAAAATACTCATCTTAATGTTAAAATGATGTTTATATTAGATCACGTGAAATGGAACGAAATTATAAGTTTAATAAATAAAATAAAATCAATAAAATTTTAAGGGTGAAACGAAAATTTGTATAATTTTAAGATATAATTGCTAGCAATAAATACATTTTACATACGAAAAATTACGACACTAAAAAAAGACAAACAATATAGGATTTAGCATGCGAGATAATGAGATAGAATAATCGGTCTCCTCTTTGTGTGGTGTTTCGTAGCCTATTGGTCTCCTCTTTGTGCGGTGCTTCGTAGCCTTCCCACTCATTGTGATTTTGAAAACCGATGAAACGAAAAAGCGACACTAAAAAGAGTTGGTTTTAGCGTGCGAGATAATGAGATAGAATAATCGGTCTCCTCTTTGTGCGGTGTTCCGTAGCCTATTGGTCTCCTCTTTGTGCGGTGCTTCGTAGCCTCCCCACTCATTGTGATTTGAAAACCGATGAAACGAAAAAGCGACACTAAAAAGAGTCAAACACATTAATCTAATCGAGATAATGAGATAGAATAATCGGTCTCCTCTTTGTGCGATGCTTGGTAGCCTATCAGTCTCCTCTTTTGCGGTACTCCGTGGCCTCCCGGTCTCGTGTGCGGTGTTAGCCTCCCCATTCATTTAATTTTCAATTTTCAATTTTCAATTTTTTTTTTTTTTTTTTTTTTTTGAATTTAATTGAATTAAAGGAATGAATAAAAGGAATCAATTCAAAAGGCCATGGGAATCAGACTGAATCGATTCACTCCTGGGAATCATTCTGCCCACGTCTACTCAGGAGTGAGCGATGGGCCCGAGCGGAAGGCTGCGGTCACCAACGTGTTGTCGGGGGCCATTAGCCGCATCCTGGCTCCAGTGACCCGGTGTCTCATAAGACTGGCGAATCCATGGAGTCCTAATTCTGTGAACATTGTTGAAGCGCTGCTATACCTTCTGAATCCAAATATGATTCTGCACGCATCATTATATTGGATCCGGAGACGTTCCATTGAGCTTACTCGGTATTGACACCATGTTTCACATGTATACAGGCTAGTGCAGAATGCATTAAATATGCATCGGAAGAATCTTCGGGCAATCATATTTGACAAAACACTGATACTTCTCCTCTGTCGTTCAATATCACCATCATCCGAGAGGTCTTCAGTGATGATGTGCCCCAAGTATTTTACATTAGACATGGGCAAAATTGAATGACCGAATTAAATGAATAAATTCAATCTTGTGACACACTTGATCTGATTCTCAATTTCAAAATGAATTGATTCTTCATTCCTTACCTTAGGCCTTGTATTGTACGATTTTTAACGGCAACATAAATGTTTAATTTCCATTTATTTTACTGTTAAATTATTTCAATGAATAATGTGTTCCGTAAACGATTTAAATATTATAATGTGTCATAGGTATTTTTAAAATATATTAAATACCGTATTTAAATATTATTCAATGGGCGGCGCGCCGCAAAGTTGTCGACGGTATTGTGAACGACTCGTATCCCGCTACCACCGGCCGCCGTTCTAAAAACCCGTAGATCAAAACGCGGCCGCGATTCAGCCGAATTGTCCGAGCGTCCCTTTCACGCAAGGAATTAATCATTTGTCGTAGTCAATGTCCTGAGATTGTCCTAAGGTCCCCGCGCGTCCCGTCCCGTCCGCGTCCCAGGTACTCGTAGCTAGTCTGTCGCTATCGGAAATTGTCCGAAGCGCTTTAATCACGAATTAAAACTAAAAGTCTTTTTCACTTGTGACGTTGTTGTCTCTAGATAATCTCAGACCTAGAAATGACGTCAGATGTCATCGTCTTATATCATCGTTTCACGTCAATCTCGGCTCGCGAGTTGATCAAGTCTCTGCGGGGTAAGACACAAGACACTAGTCAAAAGTTACTCTTTCATTCCTCAATGCCGGCCCTTAATCCGTCCGAGCGCAGCGGTTCATAAATTCCTCGGCGGGCCAAGCCTTCAATTTCATTACATAGTTAGCCGAAAACTTTCGACATTGAATCCGAACATCGCGGCGTCGGCTAGGAAAGTGAGAAGCAAAAATTGTGCACTTGTAATCGTTTTTTTGGCACGTATGAAAGATATTGGAATACAAACACCTACCTACTTTTAGACGTGGATCTTGGGTAGATGTAAAATGTAAATTTGCATATATTATAAGGCCAATCAGCTGTTGTCAGCTGTTATCAGCTGTCATAAAATACTTTTAAGTTTAATAAATAAAATACTTTAAGGGTGAAACAAAAAACTGTAAAATTTAAAGATTTAATTGCTAGCTATAAATACATTTTACATACGAAAAATAACGATACTAAAAAAAGACAAACATATACATCTAAGTATAGGATTTAGCCTGCGAGATAATGAGATAGAATAATCGGTCCTCTCTTTGTGTGATGCTTCGTAGCCTCCCCACTTATTGTGATTTAAAATGAAACGAAAAAGCGACACTAAAAAGAGACAAACACATTAATCTATAGGTTTTAGCCTGCGAGTTAGTGAGATAGAATAATCGGTCTCCTCTTTGTGCGGTTCTTGGTAGCCTATCAGTCTCCTCTTTGTGCGGTGCTGCGGTGTTTCATAGTCTACCCATTCACTGTAGTTTTTTTTTTTTTTTTTTTGAATTAATTGAATTAAAGGAATGAATAGAAGGAATCAATTCAAAAGGCCGGGGGAATCAGACGGGATCTATTCACTTTTGGGAATCATTTTGCCCACATTTTACATTCGATGTGCTTATGGTTTCCTCGTTAAGTTGTACGGGGAGCATCTATTATTAATATGTTGTCTGATGTATTTATTTTCTATGAATTGATACTACGAATTACGTAAAAATATTAATATGTTGTCTGATGTATTGGAATTCCGGATTTACTTTTTAACACTGAATGGGAGTTAATAGCTTTATTCATACTTCAACCATTTTCGTTTCTCAGATATCCTACAGAATAAATTGATTGCGTCTTAGATGCATTATTTAAGTCTATAGATCGCGTATACATACGACTTCTTTCATTTCTAAGAGCTTCGTTAGTTTAATAAGTTCATTAAATAATGCTTAACAAACGAAATAATTCAAAAATATGTGTGTATTGATAGTTAACCGAAACTTATCAGATATTATGGACGCCGCACAAAAATTTATCGATCGTCGGTCGGAATATCTGGTAACAATCGTAGACCGTGCTCGCAAATATTGATAACTTACCATAGATGATGGATTTATTCAATATCGTTTTGACATAGGGTTTTATCGATCGACCATGATAGACCTCCGGTCTAGAGTCAGTGGCGGATACAGAAAAACTCAAGGGGGGCGTTAAAGATATAAGAAAACTAAAAAGCAGACAACAGTGGGGAGAATACGAAGCACCTCACAAAGACGAGACCGACTATACTATCTTATTCTCTCGCAGGCTAAAACATATAGATGGATGTGTTTGTCAAATCACAACCCTGCTAAAGAAGTTTTCACTTCAATAAATAAATAAAAGATTGGCGGACCTTACAGTTAAAACTTGGCTGGCCACAGGGAGCAGGAGGGCTGCATTACACGATCAAAGGAATCAAATACTTGAGTCGGGCCATGTTAATGGTACCTTTACATGAAACGACGTATGAATGTGAATGAAGCAAAAGTGTCAATTTAGGATGAGAGTGTGGGTACCGCTGCCGCGGTATTTATTTATTGGATAAATAACATCTCTGCTATAAGTCATCCCTAGTAGATCGCTAAGTTTGATGACTTAGCAGGGGTGCCTGAGTTCATGGGATGTGGTTTTTCAAGGTACCGGCGGATGCGTTTGCCCACGTACTGCGTGGCGCGCTGGAAAGAACTGGTTGAGGGAGACCATTTAACCTCTCCAGCAGGAATCTCTCCACCTGTTGCCTCGCATCGCAGTGGGAGGGATAGGTTCATCCGTCCATCTCTCCTGGACACAATAACCCAGAGAGTCCTAACCACCTATCATACCTTTTTCCTTCCACTATTTCCTTTCCCTAAAATGACCCTTCACATAGCATCTCCAAAGACAATTTATAATAATTTCCCAAAAATGACAGTGGATGAGTTTGTGTATTCGCGAAGTATGTTTACGAGAGATGGGAAAGCTGATAGAGATATTAAAAGAAGGGTAAATGCAGAACTCCACATTTCTGGAGAACTGAACGCAATGCTAGCAGTCCACAATGCAGTGCTGGTACCAACCCTGATGTATGGCACTGAAGCATGAAACTGGCAAAGGAAGGAGTAAATGCTATAGAATTGAGATCCCCGCGGCGCGGCGTACGTGTGTTAAAGTCATTTTATTTTATTTTTTATTTAAGTACATAAAACAGGCATTATGCCCAAAAATTTATATACATGGATGATTTAAATTACAAAAATTATAACAAAAATAATATCAGTAATAATTAGCTACTCGTAAATATGCGAAAGTGAATGACGAACAAGAATGAGTAAAAGGTAGAGTACAAAAGAATCATCAACAATTTATTATTGGCACCTGTGCTGATGGGACAATGATTTAGTAGGTACAAAATTTCCTGTCTTTGAATAAAGGGCTTCATCACAATATCATCGTATATGATAGTGTGAGAAAATCATAAAAAGAATGCAAGGCTGATGCCAGCGTGATAAGTAAGATTAAGAAAGTGACGCTTAGATGGTTTAGACATTTAGAGCGAATGATTGAAGAAAGATTTTCTTATATATAGGGAGGGGCAATAGGGGGGCGCGCGCCCCCCGCGCCCCTCATATGTATCCACCACTGTCTAGAGTACGTAATAAAAAGAAAATAAGTATTTGAATAGCACGTTGACGAGACTGTTAGCAAATTTTGTTTTTTTTTAGTGAATTAAACTTTTTTGTTGTTATAAACCATGTATCAGGTACCCACACATATAATCACACAAAAACATCATTAGAAATTAAAAAGTAACATACGCAATATTAATTTTCATATTCACATTTTATACGGTCAATAACGGTCATGCATGAATTGTTTTTGAGTAAAACACAGAATTCTACCGACGAATATAATGGAATACTGCGTGCTTACTGTTCAGATTTTTGCACGATAGATATTCATGTGCTCATTTGTGTACATGTGAATATTTTGAACATAAATAAAAGACACGGCATTACGCAATTAAATCTCATTACTGTTCTATTGTAGGAAAAAAATGCGTTTAAAAAAAAATCACTCGAGGCGGGAAATGATGCAAGCGAACACCCATGTAAAAATATCAATATTGAAGATATTGAATTTAGGCCGGAAGCTACGGAGAAGAATCTTTATAATATGCTTCAAATTGACTACAACGGAACATGACCTTGAATGTTAGAAGGCACAAACTGACTACACCTACACGCCGGTGTGTTTCCTTTGCACTCACCCTCCACTTCTAAAAATCAGGTCGGTTTCATTCGGTCAAAAATATACCGGTTGGAATTGATTCTGAAAAAGAAATCCTAAGGCACTCATCAAGCAATAGATCAAAACCCCCATCGAGAGTCCGAGGTCTAATAACAAGAAAGTTATTATGGAAATGTGTTAAATTTACCAGAAAGATTTTTAATTTTTTGTGTTTGGTATTCAGAATGGACAAATTTTGAAATTCGAAAATTCATGATATAAATTGTGGTCCAATTACAAATTTAAAATATAAGAAAATATTAATGCGGACGAACTTTGGTCGGTAATTTTACACCCATGAACTGGTCAGGAAAACTAACTTCAATTTGATATAACTGAAAATTCAGTTTTTTGACCGGTCAGTGGTTGAGTGGGCATCGCGTTTGGGTCCCACCCAGGCGTTCCGTGATTCCTCGGCTGGCTAAATCCTCCATCACGACTCAAGCAACATTTTCGGCTTAATGTGGTGGTATTAGGAGATTTTCAAATATTGTCGGATTATTCGTAACCCGGGAATGTTTGTCTTTCTTTAAAAAAAAAAATTTGTTTTATTTTATTTAAGTATAATAATAAACAGGTATAGAATACGAAGTAACGAAACTTCAACAACATCTGGTCACTTGGTTATACTGGTTTTGTAATCTATACTCTGTACTCTGAGATGTAGTGTAGAGCTAGAGTGGTTTTGCTGAGAAATTGCGAAGGAAAAGCTGAACAGACAGCCAATTCTGATGACCCAATTTGACGTGAATGAAAATCAGACATGTGAAATCGTTTGCTGGTTGACAATGCAAGAACACAGGCTACTTATGAGTTAATGTGCATTTAATTAAAGCTAAGGATTAATAATAATTATTTCAATTGGCAAAAAATATGTTCGTACGATGCCTCAAAGATATCCAAACGATGAGTTTTGCACACCTTTTCTTTCTAGATTTTCTATATCAAGTTTTAGCCTTCGAGATTTATTTAACTTTTCGCTGTCAAATTTGTGTATAATACTTGAATACGAGTACCCTTTAAAACCAAAAACTGTAAAAATTACTTTGAAGAAGAACGGCGGTTATACAAATAAACTTGTAGATAAACATTTTTCTGAGAAATAGATGGTACGGTAATGTAAATAATGTCATCACCACAGATACACAATAAGTTTTGTTCAAACACGTATTTTTAGGTGAAAACTGAAAAAACTGGCAAAATTAACCAAGTTCTCCTCGACATGAACTATGAACTAAAGAAAAGATTCAATATAATATTATATCAACAATAATATCAAGACTTTTGTTCCCACTGACTAATTCCATGATGCGTTCGTATACTACTCATACACCGGTTAAGGAAGGGTCCAAAATGAATCCTTTCGGTATTCCTAAAAAAATATTCTGAATCACCTCTAATGATGGTCAAATTTCAAACGCTCAAATTTGGATTGCTGGAAACAATTTTTTAAAAAGATGGCATCGAAGTTTTGATGAATATAGGTACCTCAGAACAGTTTCCCAATCGATGCGTCCTGTTCGTCTCTGTTCTTTGGATTTCTGCGCATAGTGGGCACAGATCCTTTCGTATATGCAGACATTCTCTCCCATCTCCGCTATTAGTTTCTTCTCAGCATCTGCTACATCCAGTTGATCTTGGCTCTCGTCGTATGGACCAGCAATGGCCGCCCTGCGCACTCGACGTTTATATGTACCTGAAAGTATTTTAAGTGACAATTAATGTCAAATTTCATAATTCTGACAAACAGTTTATCGACCTGTGTCTATATTGTGTTTCAACAGTTATCAAATGTTTTTTCGGTCATATCCGATAAGATATTATATTCACAAAACTGCGTCATAATGTTGAGTTTTTACGTCGTAGAATTAGTTCATTATTAAACACTTAGACACTTTTTTTTAATGTATTTAATCATTTAATCTGCTGAAACTTTCATTAGGTTTATTGTAAAATGTAGTGTTTAAGAGAAACACCTCCATGAAATTTCGGTAAATTCAAAGTACAACATTACGAAAAAATGTTTTTGTAATTGTAGGTAGGTAGGTACCTAATGCTGAAATTCGTTGAAATGTTGAGTAATAATTTATTTATTATCAAACAATGTGTACATTATTATTTAGTATCCATCTTCACAATCATACTACGACGATTACAACAAAATATTTTATTTGAATAAAACCATTACAGACATTATAAATAAATGCTTTATCTATCATCCATACTAGATAACTAGGTACCTACAAGATAGCGTACCTTGATCAGAAGCAAGGCATGGTATAAAAGCAGAATAATGTTTACTTAAAGTAGAAAAAAATATCGATCAGTGAACTTTGGCTTCGTGAAATTTGCACAGATCTGCCTGGATTTTCTAGGTCAATGCAAGTATCTTTAGGTAACTGAAACCGAATAAGAAAAGCTGCAAATTCAAATCTCGAGCAAGGCCTGGTAGAAAAGCAAGTAGTGCTTAGTAGGTACATAATAATTGTGTTGTGAAACCAACTTAAATTTGTATAAAAAATGTTCGTGTTATTTTATCGTGTTTCCTTTTTTAGAGGACGTTCAAATGGGGTACTAATAATGTTATGCATTCGAGTAGAAAATACACGATACCTGCATAACATATATTATTACGAAATTTTTGCATTCAAGGTTGTTTTTATTTTTTTTATTTATTAATCTTAAGTTAGCTCATATCTTTGTGTGCGCTAATATTTTATAAAGATATAAACATTTACATTGGTTGGCAAACATAATCATTCTTTAAATATTACACATAAATAAAGACATTAATAATTGAGGTAGACATATTTTCGTAATTCTTTTTTAAACTTATTTATATTTTCTATCTCAGTAATTTCATTCGGGATGTTGTTATACAGTTGGACGGCCTGGTACATCAGAGATTTCTGGGTGCTTGATTTTTTTCTTGTCGGCAGTCTAATTTGCTTTGAATTTCTTGTCCCGTGACCGTGTGTTTCATTATTATAATGTATTTTTCTTTTTAGTTCCTTGGACATCATCCCCATGTTAATTTTATGTAAAAAAATAAGTACATTCAAATACACAGTTTGCTTCACCGTCAACATATTTAGCTCTTTTAGCATGTCTCGTATTCGTGTATATATGTTGCGCTTAAGTATTATTCGCATTGCTTTATTTTGCAGTATTTGCATTTTTTTCATTTTCTCTTCATTGCAGAGAAAAAGAATACTTGAACAGTAATTAAAGTGTGGTGATATAATTGTAGATATTATATATTATCTGGCATGTTTCTTTATTTACTTTGTTTCTGATTCTACCAAGAAATGATATTTTTTTTGCAATTTTTTTAATTGTGTAATCTGCATTTTTTGAGAAGTTCAATTTTGAGTCTATGATGACACCAAGATATTTAATTTCTTCCACTTTTTTTATGATTTCTCCATTTATAGAAACCTTTGGTTCACCATGCGTATTTGTTCTACCTATATGCATGTATTTTGTCTTATTTACATTTAGTTTCAATTTATTTAATTTGAGCCATTTTGACAAAGTTTCTAAGTCACTATTTATCTTTTTGATTGCTTTCTCATAATTTAAGTTTGTTACAATTCAGTTACCAAAATAATTAATTAAGCTTAAAGTAGTTTAGGCCAGCATTTGTTTAAAATAGGAGCAAACGTGAAATTATTGTTGAAAGATCGCATTGTTACTTGATACTAAGTATATGAATATTACGCTGACGTACTTCTTTTCTTCTTTATGTTACTTTAATGTAATGTGAAATAAATGGGATTCATAAATATTTATTCAAGGGGTAAGAAATGTAATCTTTATCTTTACTAAGTATAAAATGAAGACACTCAAGCTGTATGTGCGCTTAGATCTTTTAAACTACTGAACGGATTTTCATGCAGTTTTCACCAATCGGTAAAGTGATTCATGAGGAAGGTTTTTAGGTATTTAATTTGTCAGGGTTTTGTGTAAACTGGTTGAAATACATAATATATCTGGCCAAGCTGCAGCGGGTAGCGGGCAGCATGGTAAGGATTTGATTTAACAGATGACGTTGGTTATAAAGGTTTCGTTAGCCACAGCAACGTGTGGCCGGGTCTGCTAGTGTGAAATAAATGGGATTCATAAATACTTATTCAAGGGGTAAGACTCTAGACTAGCAATCCGAAAGTCGCGGGTTCAAATCCTGACCTACGCAAATAATTTGTATTTTATTAATTTGTGTTGTTTCACAATTTGTTACAGAGTGGACGATACTCTCAGTATCACTCTGAGGTAAGACCACCATTCAGAAATGAAATTTTGCTTGAAATGGCTTTAGCCGTGTTTGACGACCAAATTTTAATAGCCAAGTACTTCCCCACCTTCCTCTTCCTCGTCTGCTTCCCCTCCCCACCACCTCCAGTCTCACAATACATCCCAACTTGAGATGCTGTAGTCTCAGTGGCTCCAGACGGGAGCAGTTGGGTTTCTTAGGCAGTATTCACATTAAATAATAATAATAATTAACGGGTTAAAATACTAAGTGATTTGACGTGTGAACGCGGATGAAGCGAGAAGTGCGTGTTTAATTAAATATATGAAGAAAAAAATGATGTTTGGATGTGGATAAAGCGATAATAATTATATGGCGTTCCGGTTGATAAACCATGATTAAGGGGGCCGTCCCACTTAGGTATAAAAGCGCCGGCGTTATTTGGCCTATTTCAGCATATCACTTGCCATGTATTCCCATTGGGATGTACATCGAGCGATATGCCGAAATACGCCAAGCCAAATAACGCTGGCGCTTTTATAGCTGAGTCTGTACGACACTTAATGGGTTTGGAGCTAAAAAAAATCTTTAAATAAAATGGCCTAATTTCAGGACGCAAGAGTTCACCGTTCGAGCTTGCTTTATGCTGCAGTTGGAACAGGGTTTTCTACAAACAAAATATTACATTTTTATAACGATCACGCGCGATAATCTAATGTAATAAATAAGTCTGATTTATAAAAACAATCAACGAAAAACGTTTGCCGTTTAAAAAAATATATATTTTTAATCTATTGAAAATTACGAGTATATCGTTGAAAAAACTCGCAGAGGAATATTTTTGACATCACCATACAAAAAAGGTATCGAAATGCTAGTACCCATCTACTATATTTTATGGTGCTTTTATGGATCGTATACTTTGGGGGCATACATTAATTACGTGAGCTTGAAAAAAATATGAATACGAAGTGGCCTAAATTTATCTCACCAAGGGGGAGGGGGGAGAGGGGAGGGGTCTGGATTGGAATAAAAACTGCTCACGTCATAAATGTATGCCCCCTTTTATGTTTGGTATATTTCTAATTTATTCAATTTTTGAGGAGTGCCCCGGCTTCATGAGCTTTGTCTAAGTCTTGGCGGTGGATGCGTTTGCCTATCTGCTGCATGGCGGGCTGGATAAGGGAGACGAGCCAGATAAGAGAGACCTTTTGACTTTTCCAGCCGGACTCTTCCGACCCATCGCATTTCCTGCTCCGCAGAGGGAGGGATAGATTCATGCGTCCGTCATTCCTAACACATTGACCTCCAGACTCCTACCCATCCCTCACACCGTTCTCCTTCCAAGAACCTCCCTTCCATAAAAAGACTCTCCACACAGCAACTCCAAAGATAACATGGGCCCTGTGGGAAGATATTTTCCTCAAGGCCTCTTGTGTGGAGCAAATGTAAAAAAGACTCTTTTCAATTATTAATAAAAACAATTTATTCGTCGATCGAAAATACTTAGGATATGGTTAAAATCGTGCTTTATTGACCCTGTGCCGATTATTAAGAGAGAATGTGTAAATTAATGTTTTTAAACTGCTGTTAAATAAAATTGAATCAACTGACCATACGTCATTTACGTAGTGAAACTAATTTAAAAAAAAATAATCTCCAAACTTTGCTTAGTTATATCACATTATACTTAAGAAAACGTCAAACCGGTTTCGGACAAGCGTGCCCCGGTGAGTACAGATAATTTAATTTTGGGAGGCCTTTATTGTGTTGACAAAGAGAATGCATTCTCTCTGAAATAATCATTTACAGTGCTCTGGCTTTCTACTAAATAATATCTATTATAATCCAATTTTAAAAGGATTTCAGAAGTTGTATCCGGCAACAGTTTAGAAAGTGAAACCGTAATAATATGTTTAATACGAAGCGAGTACATTATTTCAAGGGAATTATGCCATACTAGTATTATAATATGAAACTGCATACAAATATGCATTATTTCTTTTAGTTTTAAGTACTCCTATGTATCCAATGCTAAATCTTTATAGAGAAAGGGGAGAGATTATGTAAAACTCGAGAGTCTCTCGAGGAAGACATGGCACCATGGGCGGATTTAGGGGGGGGGGGGGTCACGGGGGTACGTGCCCCCCCCAGACGGTATTTTTATGTACTGTGGAGATTCCATCACAGTACATACTTAGAAGCAAAAACTGTCTTTATTTTAAACATTTAATTTTTCTATTGTTTTTAAACTATCATAAACCTTCCTAAACATACATGAACTTGTAGAAATACACTTGAAGTATGTACTTCAAGTTTATTTCTAACAGTAATTGTTGGTTTTTTTGCCCGTCCGCCTCTTATGCCCCCCCCCCCCCCCGCCCAGAAAAAAATCTTAACAGTAATTGTTTATTTTTTTGCTCGTCCGCCCCTTGTGCCCCCCCAGGAAAAAATCTTAGATCCGCCCTTGCATGGCACGACCAAGTTATTAAATACTAGAGTTGGGTTATGTCATGTATCTGAATAATAGAAGAGTATTTATAAGACCATACATAATTGTTAATGAAGTAAGGAGTGTGTGCCAAGACAAAGTTGTGTGGCAGTCCATCCTCTCTGCCTCCGGAGAACGGCGTGATGGTTAGTTATTTGGTTACTTGCTATTGCAACCCGAAACAAGCATTATTTTCTAACATATCTTACTTATGATCTGCTATTAGTAAACTGCATTACACCATCTTCCAACCTTTTAATATCTCCCACAATCACATATTATCTTTAATAACTAAGCACAATAAAATATTAATGGTTAAGTTTTCAGCAATTCTTTCAGTGCTTTTGATAAAACTGTTTTTTAAAAAATTTATAATTATTTGGTATTACGGATATTTTCTACTCACTTGGATTCAGAGAGTAGGCCAGTTTCTTTACGAAATTGGACAGCCTAACTGCCAGAATGATGACTGGAAATCCAACAAGTTGCACCGGAAGGGAAAATGAATCATCTTGGGTGACTGCAGTTTGAGGAGCATCCATGACGAAAAACATCAACATCATCTGCAGCCCGATGGCAGAAAACACGGCGAAATTTGAAACTTTCATTTTCTATTCAAAATTGAAACACTGCACTAAAAGTTTTCAATGCTTAAACATTTATTAAACTCTCTCTTAGAAAACACTTCGATATCCAATGTAGTAGTTGATTTAGAGCAATTTACTCACTTTCGTTAACAAATTTACATAATTTTAAACAAGTTATTTTATTGAATTCAATATTTTCAAATATAATTATAATTCAATTTTTTTGAATCCAGTTGCTCTTTTTATGTTATGTCTAAGAGGCTTAAAACTTTTCAGAGGAAATATTGATAATCCCAGGGAAACAGAAAAATGAGAAGTATCCACACGCGAAGCTAATTCAAGAGTATCTGATCAACCACGCTGTTAAACGCAGTCCACCGGTCTGCAAGTTGTTCTCCTTGAATCAATTAAGATATTAAATGGAAACGCAAAATGTTTTTACTAGTAGAAATTGACTAACGTGTTGGAGCTTAATTTTCAGTAACCGGAGGAATTGTTTAATACCTTTGGTTAAGGTGCCTCTGTTACTTCTTGGACTCTGTAAATGTTGGTTAGGTGAAAGTAAAAACTTTACGTGCCGATGTTTTCGTCGGCACAGCGGTGGTTATCCAAAGACGTTCCGTTAAAATTGAAATTTACGTTTTTGTGCAGCAAACAATATGTTCCTACTATTTTCTACAACAACGAGAAAAACGTGCTTAAATTTTTCTGAACCAAGTGTTCAAACCAAATTAAAAAAAGCATCCGCTGAATGAGACTAATCAAATACTGATTAGTATCATTCAGCGAATAAAATTTACTGCACCAAACGAATCGTTTTCAGTTTTACTACACACTATTATTTAATCTTTTTTTACTTTTTGATTTTTGATATAATGGCATGTAGAGCTCCGGACCGAAAAGGCCCCTTTCTCTTTTATCATCAGTTTATAATATATGGTTGTTGAAAAAATGGTTTAGTTTGGTATTTTGTAATTTAATGTTAGTGTCCTTCGAGAATGTGTGAACACAAACTGTGAACACAAACTATGTAGTTACCTACCTAATGTGTTTATTCGAATCTTTTTTTGGTTAAAAACCTAAGAAACCCTTTGTATAATGCGGAAATAATAAAAATAAGTGTCTTCGTCATTTCTTTTTTGCTTACATGATGTTGACCGTCTTGTATAAGTTATATTTATTTACGCATATTTTATATTGGTTTATTGGATATGAGATAAAAAAAAGATAAAACCAAAATATTATTAGTTTTTCGAATTACTTAGGTTTCGTAAAGTTTTTTTGCTTATGTATTTTCATATTAACAAACCTCCCTTTGCCAGGGAGGGAAAATACTTTTTAAAGCAAGGAAAGAGATAAGCTATATTCATGTTGTCGTACAGGTGGGAGGAAACACAAAAGCCTGCAAATCAATCCACACGCAAAATTAAATGGATTCAATGACTATACCTAGTTCTTAGGCGAACCTTGGATTAAAAAGTGGGACCTACACTTGAGAGGCAAGCATAGCTCTGGATAATGTTTTTTTTTATATTACCTAAAACACATAGGCCGTGAGAAAAATGATTTCTACCAGGGCCCATGTCATCTTTGGAGATGCTGTGTGGAGGATCTTAGTAAGGAGAGGAAAGGTTGGAAATTCTGGGAAATCAGTATTAGTTATTTATTCCAGGAGTGTCGGACGTGTGAATCTGTCCCTCCCACTGCGGTGCAAGGCGATTGGTCGAGATCTCATTTACATAAGAACACGGAAATCAATGAACAATACGTAGATGTTTTAATGGACTAGACACACTTGATACAGGTAATTGAAAAATATACAAGAGTTACAAAGGAAGACAACTAAATTCGTCACTGGTTAATAAAGTTGCTGAGAAAATATCATTTTAGAACCTTTGCCAATATTTTTTTGTTTGGTTCTGGTAGTTTTAGGACATTAGGTAATGCGTTGTATTGCGTATGTGCGATGTATTGTAAGGAATTAACGCCAAATTTAGTTGTGTGTGTGACGATAGGTGTATTTGATTTTGTGATCGTGTTTTGTGCTGGTGTATATCGGAATTAAAGGCTGGTTTAGTGTTGGTGTATGAGGACTGAGGAGTGTTGAATTATTTGTAGGATGGCAGTGGTGATGCTATATTTTGGCAGAATGGTGAAGGGAAGAATTTGTGAGTATATGTCTTTGACATGTGTATCCCATGGTAGATGGTATATATTTCTTATGGCTCTATTTTGGATTACTTGTATTTCGGATATTTGTTTCTTAGTAATGGTGCCCCCGATACTAACCAGATAACTTAGGTGAGAGTGGATCAGAGCATAATATGTGGCACGCAGTAGAGCTGTGGGGAGCACATCTTGAAGTCGATAGAGTACACCAGTTATCGGGGAAATTTTGGATTTAACATATTCAATATGGGAGTTCCACGATAGGTTAGAATCTATGAATAACCCTAAATATTTTGTTACTTGTACATTTTGGAGCTTTTCATTTCCAAGAGTAATATTCATGTTCATGTAATCTTTTTTCCCGAAAGTGAGGTAGTGGGTGTTTTTGACAACATAGCTTGAGCTGTTCAACAATTATTTGTATTTTCCATGCCGGACTGTGGAGGGTATAATAATATTAGCTTATGGGCCTACTGGAACTGATTATATGGGAACTACTTCCGATTACTTTCTCGAATCCATTCCGTGCTGCTTTCTAGAAGATAGGCACTGCGAACAGCTTATTATCAGGGCATAAAAATGTGAGCTCCGCCCGTTGAGCGCTTAAGTAACTACGCACTATAAAGTCAAATCGCAATATCACTTGTTCATTATAGACTGATCAGAGGGGAGTCCTGCTTAAACTCAACCGTTTTGATTTTCTTCTGCCTGTAGATTTGTTTGTGCGATTCGTTCCCGTTATCGAAAATTTGCTGCACTTTATTATTCAAGGTAACCGTCCTTTGACTAAATGGCTAACTTTGACCATGGTTTAATAAATATTATTTTTTGAAACGTGAAATAGTCGTGTTTATTTGGACTTTTATTGTCATTTTTCCAATATTATGGTACCTAGTACCTACACGCCTGCAGAATGTTTGAAAAAATAATTCTCATTGAGATAGTGGTGTTTCCATTTTATTGGAGATTTCTTATTGGAATTTTTTTTAAAAGTAATATAAATAGGTGGCAGTAGGTACCTACCTATTTAAGTTCGGAGGAAATTTTGTTTTTTAGATGTAAGAAAATTGGAAACATGTTTTTGACTTTAATGTATTATATAACTGATCACGGAACTCCTAGAATATTTATATAACATAGGCATGTTCCTAGTTTGGTAGTCGAAAACTATTTTTTTTTAAATTGTGCAAAACATTTCCGATCTGAATAAGAAAATTAAAAAAAAAAATCAGAGTGTGTAATTAACACGCGGTAGAAGTCTAACCTTCAGAAAACTAAAGTAGGCAAGAGTGGGGAGGCTACGAAGCACCGCACAAATAATAATAATAATAATGTACAGCGCAGTTTTGTTTTATTTCACTTAAAGTACGCTTAACTATAATAAACTTAAAAGTAATCCTATAGTGTTGCTTACGATTACTTACAAAATATTGATCAAATATTATAAAACAAAGAATATACCTACAGTACCTACGTACAAAGCAATGCCAAGAGAACAAAATTAACAATTAGAGTGCTGTTTTGGCACAAGTGGGTGGGACAGATAATGATAAACAAAATCTCAACCAATAGGAACCTTGAAAAGTTAGCTTATAATCAACGCGGCCAATGCCGTAAGGTTTCATTCTATCTCATTCTCTCGCAGGCTATGCTCGCAGGCATAGATGTGTATGTTTGTCTCTTTTTTCGTGTTTCAAATCACAACGGTGCTAAGAAAGTTTTAGTTAGACATCATTTTAAATAGCGTTTTAAATAACATTTAAAATGGTACCACAGCATTAAAGGTGAATTTAGAGAAATTGTGATTATGTAAGAAATGTACGCCACTGCTTCCAGCATAGACTTTGTCAAATCGCTCTCAACAGTTTCCCAACATCCGACATATGAACGGTCAAGCATTTCAGAAGGTCGAGCCTCAATTATTTAGACCAATCCGAAACGAGCGTATTATTTCATCAAAAGTTCCATCACAAGTAACGCAATTTAACCACGTATGTATTATTTGAGTTTTATTCGATTTCAAGCCTTTTGAGGAAGTCACTAACACCTAATCAGAATGCTTATAGCTATGAAAGTTAAGCAAATCAAGGTGCCTATATTTTCCATAATAAATTGCCAATGCTTCTATAATATTTTAACGATACAATATAATAAACGTTAAATAAATATAATAAAGCCTTATTTATTCTGTGTTTTGTAACCTGCAAGACTCCAAGTTCCAAGGTATCGTGATTTCCATACATTTTGTAATGAAAATTATAAGAAAATCAGCACACAATAACGATAAATTGCATAAACTTAAAATTTGTTGCTATTTATGTGTTTGGCTGATATCTTCGCTCGCTTATCTATTAAACAGGGTGTTACAGGACGTACTTGACTTACTTTAACCAATTGTAACCAATTGTAGAGTACTCGATTTCTAGTACTTTAGTACTAAACTGCCACGCGTCGAGTAAGGTCGTGTCCTACTAGTAAGTAAATTGCATTAAAAAGCGCCAAAATTCCCTCCTGTGTGATGAGAAAATGTTTCCATTACACGGTAAGCAGTCGTAAAAGCGAAGGAATAACATTTCATTTGTAAATACATGCAAAGTACTTATTATTATCGATTATAAAAATAATACAATTGCTTTCCGCCCAAAGATTTTAGGCGTCATTAGAGAACTCAAGGCCTACTAAAGTACAGGTCTGGATGCGAAACACTTAAATTACAAAGTCGATGCCATGCCGTCGCTAAGTAAAATTTACTTTTTATAATAATAATCTAATTGAGGGAGCGGGAGACAGAAATGAAAGACGGCAAGTAGATGTAGTGAGTCAGTCGTTTATTGGGCTACGTAGCGGAGGTCGGTAAAGCGGTAACATGATGTATGCAGGGTGCCGTAAATGATGCTGCAGGGTACGGAGGTGGTGGAGATGGTGCGGTGAAAGTCAGCGAGTTGCTCGACACCATGGCGGTGGAGATGACCTATCTTCCAGGCCGTTCTTCGACGCTTTGAATCGCGGAGATGAACGGTGTGTGGCTCGGTGAGCTGAGCCACCAGCAGGTAGTCCTGGCGAGGCGGAGCGTGTTTCCATGGCAGCGAAGCACGGTGAGGCTTCGGGGTGCCATGAAGTGGTGAGCTGATCCCTTGGACTGAAGGTGCGTCAATCCTTATAAGTCGCGGGATGTAGCTGTTCTCAGAAGCTGAAGACACGATGTGCCTTGTAGCTGAGACGTGGTGATGGACCTCGGGAAGCTGCCCTGGATGTGTGCCATGCAGGAGCACTTGTTACATGTTGAGATATTGGCCGACTGTTAATGTGAGACTGAACTGCAGCGGGCGAGCGATCGGCTGCTTATATAGCCGCGGTAGAGTAACTACCTCGCGGTAGGTAATACGAGCCACTTCGGCAGTTGACGAGAATATTCGGCGCCGTACAGATATTGTACGGTGCTGTCTCGAGACCTTTCTAGGCGGGGGCGATATTATTATCGTCCAGCTGGCACGGCCGGTGAGAAAGTACATCGCGAGCGGCATATGTAGGTAGGTACCTAGTAGCAAGTAGATTTGGCGATGCACGCGAATATAAGGAGATGTTTCTCGTATCTTCTTTTGATGGCGAAGATAATAATGATGTGTCGCCACACACCCCCTTCCCAGTGTACGGAGTACAGGGTTGAAAGATGATGCCAGGAGTCGCAGGAAAGCCGGGTTGATGCTGCTGGTCGGTGCGTCCGTGCTGATGCGTCTCTACCGATTCCCTCGTTTTTGCGGTGTTACCGGATGCGCTGTGGTAACACACATGTCAGGATGCTGTATGCTGCGTATCCATATCACGTCGGGGTCACCAATTGAGGGAGCGCGACGTGATCACGTCGGGGTCACCAGTTGAGGGAGCGGGAGACAGAACGGGAAATAAAAGGCGTCAAGTCGAAGTATGAGTCAGTCGTTTATTGGGCTACGTAGCGAGGGTCGGTGAAGCAGTAACCAGATGTGTGCAGGGTGCCGTGATGATGAGATGCTGCAGGCGTGCGGTGTGATGGAGATGGTGCGGTGAAGGTCAGCGAGTTGCTCGACACCATGGCGGTGGAGATGACCTATCTTCCAGGCCGTTGCTCGACGCTTTGAATCGCGGAGATGAACGGTGAGTGGCTCGGTGTGCTGAGCCACCAGCAGGTAGTCCTGGCGAGGCGGAGCGTGTTTCCATGGCAGCAAAGCACGGTGGGGCTTCGGGGTGCCAAGAAGTGGTGAGCTGATCCCTGGACTGAAGGTGACGCAAGCCTTGTAAGTCACGGGATGTAGCTGATCTCAGGAGCTGAAGACACGGTGGGCCTTGTAGCTGAGACGTGGTGATGGACCTCGAGGAAGCTGCCCTGGAGCGTAGCGATACCATGCAGGAGCACTTGTGCGGAGATCTGTTACGACGAGCTGTTGACCGACGGTTAGTGTGAGACTGAACTGCAGCGGGCGAGCGATCGGCTGCTTATATAGCCGCGGTAGAGTAACTACCTCGCGGTAGGTAATACGAGCCACTTCGGCAGTTGACGAGAATATTCGGCGCCGTACAGATATTGTACGGTGCTTTCTCGAGACCTTTCTAGGCGGGGGCGATATTATTATCGTCCAGCTGGCACGGCAGGCGAGAAAGTACATCGCGAGTGGCATATGTAGGTAGGTACCTAGTAGCAAGTAGATTTGCCGATGCACGCGAATATAAGGAGATTTTTCTCGTATCTTCTTTTGATGGCGAAGATAATAATGATGTGTCGCCACATTCTTTATTTACTTGCCTGCCGTAAAACAACATACAAATCAGCAGAAACAACAAATACAATAACAATCAACGCCATTTGCAAACTATCGTTGTTCATTGTAGCTATTTGTCACCTCAAAATTCGACTGGTGCCCAGGCCTCCTACTTTAGTCGGCCTTGAGACAATATTCGACGGAACTTTTGAATTTTGAATACGAAAATGCCGCCCGCGTTCTATCTTTTGTTTCGTCCATATGCACATATTCTTTTAAGCGTCTATCTTTATCATACACGAATAACTTTTGAATTAAGAAATTATTGAAAATCGCTGAAAACAAAAAGAGTTTTGATTAATTGCCACATTATATCTTGAGTTTGTGAGACTATGGTAAGTCTATTTATATAACGTCATTGCCTTTAACATCCTGTACTGTATACAAGTATACAACACCCTGTATGTTTTTAAAATTCCGGTACGATGTTTATTAGGTAGTATATTATGTATTGCATTTAGACATAAAATAAACCTTTTCACAATATATTACTCATACAAAGCCCGACACCACCTTTGTTAGTGAATTTCTAATGTTTTTTGCTTGATAAAAATACTGAATGTTTATTCAAAAGCAAAAAAAAACTGTCAAACGGTGAACACCAGCGTTGTGAAATTAGCATAGCTTTCATCTGATATTTGTAGGTACTTGCAATTATTGCAACCTAGCGACATCATTTCCATAATGAGCTAGGGAATTAACATTTGATTATCGAAAACTGAGACAAGAAATAAAATCGTGTGTTTCATGATTCTCATTTGAGCGATACGAAAAAATGATTTCGAAATATTCTGACGATTATAGGTAGGTACTTGAAATATCCCCGTCCAGTTTCATATTCTGGTGTGAAATAGATCCCCTGGCTATATACTTAACAATCGGGGAATCATTCATTTATAATATTATAGGTATGTTAGACATCACGCATCGCCATAAACTTGTGCAGGTACCTTTATTCAAGTCTAATAATGCAGTAGGTGTGTCTATCAATTGGTACTTTAAGCAATACGAAGACCTGATTTTTTAAAGTAAAGTGAACCTGATTAAAGTCAATAAACCGATATTAAACGCATGATCTTGTTACATTGTAAACATATCGATAAACTAGATATCGATAAAGCTAGACAGTACATGTTGCACGACATTCTCAAGTAGATACTTAAACCAATAAATTAATTTGAAAATTCTTTAAATATTTTTTCAGCTTTGTTTCTTACTTTTTTGTTTAATCCGGGCCTCTTTAACCTTTCAAAGGCCAGGAACGCGCCCGCGCGCGAGACTGGAATTTCAAAAAAGAATATTAATTCAAATAATTTGGATGCGATTTTAAATTTTATTCCATTAATTTATAACATAAAATAAAGCTTAAAATAGCTTCCTCCATTCTTGTTATTAAGGTAATTTAAAAAAGGTAAGGTAAAAAACCCTGGCCCTTGACAGGTTAAGACCCGAATTAATAAGCCCAACCTAGTGGCGACATAGTTCCCATGTCTTTAAAGCGTCGATGACACAGTGTCATCGTGTTACTTGCTAACTAGCAGATTGTTGACAATCCACGAAAAAAGTTGAAAGGTCGTCAACTTTACTCGCCACACGCTTGCTCGTGATTGGTTTATTTATGTTTTTCAAGATGGCTGCCAATAAACAGCTGATTTCGACTGTCAAACATCACAGAATTAGTTCACGCAGGCGTCGTTATTCTTGTTACTGGCGCTAGCAGCGACCTCAGTTTCCTACGCTACTGAGCGAGTGAACAGTTTTGTGTGTCATCATGACAATCTCACTCGCCGATTTACCCGCTTTTAAACTTAGTAGATAGTAGCTTGTAAACTCGCTTAGTGTCATCGAGCCTTATAACACTGTACAGAGAGGGATGTTCTTGTGAGGTATCACATAAATCATTAAAGATGCTGATTTATGGAATTTAAAATTGAAGAAATATTGTTAATAATTTACGACGTTCAATTCCCAAAAACTAATAACTCATTCGCTCAACGACAATTCTGGATCATCGCTTCTAAACTATTATAATGCTGTGAGAACTGAAATAAAGCCAACTAATTCTAAATCACTTTATATAGCTCGTGTACAACATTGGATATTTGAAAGGGGACGTGCGTACTTATGAATATTATGGAATATGATGGACAAAACGTCTTCCTCTCTGAAAATAATATAATGAAGGCCATCAAAGCTACTAAGGCCGGTAAATCTCCGGGACATGATAGTTTAAGTATTGAACACATAAGGTACGGAGATAGATACATACCTAAACTACTAAACATTCTGTTCAATGCAATCCTCAAACACAACCATTTACCGAGTGCAATGACGAAAACCATTATAACCCCGATCCTGAAATCAGGAAAGCCCGATATGACCAACTCCAGCAACTACCAGCCAATATCCCTGGCAACTATAATTGCAAGACTATTTGAAAGGGTAATTCTGATTGAAATAGAAGGTAAACTCAATTCTAAACACAATCAGATGGGCTTTAAGTACAGATTATCCACTAACATGGCAATATACTCCGCTAAGCAAATAATAGAATATTACAAGAAACGAAAAACTACTGTATATGGATGCTTCTTAGATCTGAGCAAAGCGTTCGACAGGGTCTGTCATAAAACCTTATGGGAGAAATTGAAAGCTAGAAATATACCTACTATGTATATCAACACACTATCCCGATGGCACTCTCAGCAGGAAAAAGTTGTACGGTGGGCAAGTACGTACTCCCAACCGATATATTTGCGATCAGGAGTAAGGCAAGGAGGGTGTATGTCCCCAATCCTGTTCAATGTATACATGGACGAATTATCAAATCGCCTGGACACCAGGGCGGGCTGTCGTATTAATAATTTATGCCTAAATCACATAAGTTATGCGGACGACATGATTCTCCTAGCTCCGTCGATCAAGGGGTTGAGAACATTATTAAAAATCTGTGAAGAATATGCAAATGACCACAACATGATGTACAACCCCAAGAAGACGGAACTAATCGCATTCCACCATGGAAAAAATCCAGAGACAATGCTCCCTGTAAAACTTAATGAGGAAAACATAAACGCATCTAAGAATGTAAAATACTTGGGACACATTATTACTGAAGACCTCTCGGATGACGGTGATATTGAACGACAGCGGAGAAGTATCAGTATACTGTCTTATATGATTGCCCGAAGATTCTTCAAATGCAGTAACAATGTAAAATAACATTGTTCAATGCATTTTGCACTAACCTATATACATGTGAAACATGGTGTCACTACCGTACCAGCTCAATAGAACGACTCCGGATCCAATATAATGATGCTTGCAGAATTATATTTGGATACAGAAGATACAGCAGCGCATCTTCAATGTTTACGGAGCTAGGACTACACGGATTCGCCGGTCTGATGAGACACCGGGTCACTGGAGCCAGGATGCGGCTAATGGCTTCCGATAACACAGTGGTGATCGCAGCCTTCCAGCACCAAGCGCCACTCCTGAGCGAGCGCTGGGCCCGAGCTCACTCCAGACCACGTCCTACATTATAATTGATTATTTATTTTATTTCTATTATCGCTTATGTCTTTTACATTTGTTTGTTCTATTTACTTTTTTTTACTTTATCTGTTGTGTAAATATGTACAACTTTATGGGACGTGTGGGATTGCACTATCCTCCCCACATCCTGGAATAAACATTATTGTTATTATTATATAAAGAATACATGAGTTCTTAACACTACATTTTAATTATAAATTTTTGCATTTCAAAATTTTTATTTCCATTTTAATTAAACCTACCTTTTCATAAGTCCATTTTTATCCACCTTTTAGACACCTTCCCACCTTCCCATTGCTTTATTTTTTTACTTACAAAGAAATGAAAGTCGCCTGCAGGGCCTAGCAGAAAAATCTAAAGTAGCTGGTACACTTTATTGACGGCATGCTGTTTTGTCTCGGTTCCTCCGTATTGATTAATATAAACGCAGCACGTCTCCACCTGACGTAACGATGCAGTAATGAAAGCATAATTCTATGACACAATCCAACATACTTCACACTAGACGTACGTTGCGTAGACTTTTATAAACATCGATGACGTAACGCGCAGTACGTCCTCACTTTCTTTTCACGATAATCAGCTGATTAGTATTCTCAACTTGAACGTGCCAGCCTTCAATCATTAATAGATACAGGCTTCAAAACCCGGCAGTACCCGGGATTCGAATATAAATAAGTTCCTACTTATATTTTATCCTTCAATCCGCTTCTTTTATTTATTTATTTGTTTATTTAATTTACGCTCAGAGGGCTTTTACATAAATATATAAAGACAATAAATATACAAAAGTACAATTTTAACACGACAAAGAAAAAAATAATATAAATATAAGTTACAATAGAAAACAAAAATACAGACATGAAATAAAAATAAAAGCAACAAAAATTTAAAAGTACAGTGAGAAATAAAAACAATAAAGTTGCGATAAAAAATAAAAAAAATACATGTATGATATAAATATACAAGGAACAAAAATTTTAAAGTACGGTGATCAGATGTGTTTACAAATTTACAACAATAATCATGAATAACAAACACCTAAGTAGGTACTTGTTGGTTTCTCATAGCGTGAAACCGCTATGTGTAGATGTAGTTCGTAAGTTGCAGGAGTTCGGAACTGTTCAATTTGAATTTTAATATTTAAAAAAAAAAGTTTAGTGAAGTCGACGTAGTAAATTTACAAAAAATCCTCAGTGAGCATAAAGGCGGCGGTTCGCGCCGCGACCGCGACCGAAGACCGAGGCCAGAGACGGAGGCAGGCGACCGCGACAAGTGTCTCGGTCTCTTCGACACTACTGTGGGTGAAGACCAAAGACCGCGACAGGCTTCGCCTTCAGAGTTCAGCATAGCGCAGTCTGTCGATGAAATCAGCTGTGTTGTACTGATAGTTTACACTAATGGAAACCCAAGTAGAGTTACTAATGGAGGAAGAAGAAGACGATGATTTTTACTTATTTTAGGCAATTTTTCGTTCACCTATCACCTATTGTTTGACAATAATATGTTCAGGACTTATTTTAGGCTGAATAAAACACAGTTACAAAAAGACAATGTTTACAAAAGGAAGAATATCATTGAAAATAAATTTAATTTAATTTAATTTTAAAATTAATTATTTTTTAATTTTTTAAATTTGTTAATTTAATTAATTAATTTTTTTCGGAATCTAATTGTGCATTGTATATGCTGTCTGATCAGTTCAATCAGTTTCTTACAGTATTAGTCAGAAAAAGCGGTAATTTTTTACAACAAACACACATACTTTTCAAGCGCGACGCGAGACACTACTTGTCCGGGGCAGCGACCGTCTTGCTGTCTCCCGTCTCCCGTCTCTGTCTCCTGCCTCGGTCGTGCGCACGAACTGGCCCCCATACAAAGCTATAGGACAAGTACTCGATGCGGTCGCCTGTTTGCGTCACTGGTCTGTGTCGCGTGCCGCGGTCGCTCGCGCGAACCGCCGCCTTTAGAGTGTATCAGTGACATATTCCATATGCGAATACATATTACCCAAGTTTTGAATTCTGTATAGTAGTATATTGAATTGGGCCCTAGTCGTAGTATTGCCTATTCTTTTGAAAGATGTGCAACCAAGTGCGTCTAAATCTGTTTTATTGGATTGAAAAATACTCTCATTAATGACTGGTGAAAGATCCACCATTCATAAACAACTTTAGATTTACTTGAAATAGATTTAGCCATTTTTCATGACCAATTCTGAATACTTTTCTCAAACTTCCTCAATCCCACGTTCTTCCGCTCTCCACTCCCTTAAACCCCACAACATAACCCAACGTTATTAGGGATGTCGTAGGCCCATTGGTTCCTGACATTTGTGACTCTTGTACGGTGTTTATTTAAAAAAGGTTCTCAAATCATTATAGTAACGATCAAATGCTAGCTGAATTCTAAAATTTAATTGGAAGATGGATATTATAAAAATTCTATTTAAAAATTACTATTAAAATATTGTCTGGTGAAATCAGTTGAGTTTGGGTAGGTACCTTAATACTATAAGTCCGCATTCAGATGGTTGTAAATATGTATTCAGTTTGATTGCTACTCGAACCGGTTTCGGTTGTTGCAAAAGAAGTGGATGTGAAAACGGTGACAGACTTCTGAAACTCCAATTTGAAAGACCGAATCTTACCGCTATACTAAATAATAATCTTACTAAATTGTGTATGTACTAATAATAAGTAGATGTCAGGTCTTTAGCGTATGGATTATGACGAACCCATCGCTTAGGGCAAAAGCAATCCCAAGCCAAGGAGTGAGGTACCGTGCTCATGCTGAATTATACTGGGGAAAAGTAACACCAACGGTGCCTCCGAGATACAGGATCGCATCTTCCAGTATTTAGACCTTGCCCCTGCCCTCGGGGCTCTGCCGGAGTGGACCTTCTATTTCCTATTTTTAGTTACTCGTGGGATCAAAGAAGGATCATTCGAACAAAAAATTAGGGTCCTTTGGGGAATCTAGGGGAAGTGGAGAGGAGAGAGCTGAGGCCACCTCGGTGGAACCTTCCCTCGTGAAGTCTTCGGGGAACTAGGGAGGAAATGGAGAGAGCAAGTGAAGCCACCACGGTGGACTCTTGAGGCCTTCAGGGAACCAAGGGGGAGTGGAGAGGAGAGCTGAGGCCACCTCCGTGGACTCTTCTCTTGGGGGCCTTCAGGTAACCCAAAAAAGAGGGTCTTGGAAAACCCTTACCGCCAACGGAGATCTAATCGCGAGAAAATAAGGACCCTCACGGAGCCTGGAAGCTAATTCAAAGGAAAGAGGTGAAATGGGATATAGCGCAATGAAATGCTCACGGGAACTATGCGTATACCGTCTACGCTTTAATAAATAAAATAAATAAGGTGTCAGATCCAATCGCGACTCAGCGTCAACCAAATCAAATCGCGTCAACCAAGTGACTAAGTTTGAGTGATTCACATTTAAAATAGGTCATCCTCCTCAAAACTGTAAATTTCATCACTCTTATCAGATAATAATAAGATACGACATATGTATAGAAAATATTTACAATCCAGTTTGCTTGCAAAGAAATCCAGTTGCTGATAAGTTTTTTAAAAAATCAAGTGTATTTTATTGATCTACATTAAATCCTCACATGACGTCAGAGGGTCTTGAAAAGTTGTTATTATCTTAAGTACATAAGTCATAATAATATTACGAGCACTATCATAAAGGGTCAATATGCACCTAAAGAAAAACATTCGATAAATTAAGTTGAATTGATAATTTGAATAGGCTATCTTCAGCAATAAATGCATACGTAATATAATCCTAAAAAAATAAGATACTGGTCTTTCATTTTCTTATGACCTATCTTGGTGTTGCCAATAGAATAGAATAATAACACAAGAAGTGACTTGAGGGCGTGTAGCGTAATCTAATTATAAGCCTAATTTCGGCCAATATTTCCATACAAAATTGCGTTTCACCCTGATTACGAAATTCAAATGGGATGCGATATACAATTTCAGGCAAGTGTTAGAGAGACATAACGCGTGCTAAATGATCTAGAACCAAAAAGGCACTAAGTCAGTAGCACATTTATTTCCATTCAAATTTGTACGAAATGCCCTTCGAATGTTATTCGATGGGTGTCGCCATTTAAAACCTTTTAAGCGCGATCGTTTCAATCTCCAATCAATCGCAATTGTTTCAATCGCAACCCTATCAATTTATATATTTTATTAAATGTCAGAACTATAAAAAATACACTTATGAATTAATATTTGAATAAAAAAGCATATGTGTGATTTTTACGTTTCGGACATTTAATAAGAGATTATAACACAATTGTTGGTAAAAGGTTATTTATTTAAGAAAGTAAGTTCACAGATCACATAATATGGTAAAAATAGTCACAATGTTTCAATTCACTAATTAACTGAGCAAGGGATCGGAGGGATCCTTGCCGTTAGGCTTTGGGAACAACAAAAGCTGACTGTGGTTCTGCTTAGAGGGTCGTACCATAGGACGAAGCGCAACTAAGGCAGCAGTCGGGGGTCTGGTTGGTGCTTTACTTATGGTAGTAGAATACTCCTTAGAGGGTCGTGCCAGAGGACGAAGCGCAACTAAGAGAGCGTACTAGCCAAGAGCGAGCTGCAGACGAACTGACTAATTTAGGGCGCGCAGCCTGTTATATAGCCCATTCCTTGTTGCGGGGTGTGGTTTATGTAGCGGCTCGAGGGTGGGAGATGCGCAGAAGGCGTCGGCGCATCCTGGTTTGCTTAGGGGGGGGTGAGCAGGATGGCGCTGTACGGGGGAAAGAGATGGTGTAGTGGCAAGCGTAAAAACGGCGCGCTACAAGATTCAAATTGATGGCGATACGATCGTTTAAAAGGTTTTAAATGGCAACACCCGTAGAATTAATAGTATTTGGGTACCTAACAACCCACGATGGTAGGGATTGATAAAGAAAAACAAATTCATTTATTAATTAGCTAGCTTTAAATTATGTTTTATATTTGGGAATAACAATAAAAATTTATTTGCAACTGGCAAACCGCTAAACATTTCAGTTACTAACTTCATACCTACACTTTTTAGAATAACATTAAAACTTACTTTTTTTTTACACTACCTACCCAAAAACTTTAATAAAGTTTTAAAATAATGGAATAATAAATAAAAATAAATTCAAATGTCAATTATGCAAATTGGTTGCAAAAAGATAAAATGTTTGAAAATAATAACACAATTTCATCATCTCCGTTTGTACAGTGGGCAAAACGCCTTCAGAATTTAAATATTTTTAACAGTTTTTCGGAAAGTTTACATTATTTTTATTAAGAACTAGCTGGTTCCCGGCATGCGTTGCTATGCCATTTAATAAAGAAATTGTTTCTCCCTGCGTGTCCTTTCCCATTCGTTGAGTTCCCTTCCACCTCCCCTTCCTCTTCCGCGTCCCCTTCCCCTCTCGCGTTTCCACTCTGATTCCTCCACCTTCCCTCTCCCCACCTTCCCCCCGTCCCACGAACCCCCCTCCCGAGTTCCCCTCCCCCCTCCCAGGTACCCCTCCCCCTCCCTGGTTCCCCTCCCCCATCTCTCCCTCCCTCCCGCTTTCCATAGCAATAACCGCTTCCTCGCGTGCCACCATAGCAATTTTTTTATACAAATTTCATAATGCCAGAGCTCACCGAAAGTTTTATAAAAACCTTGTCCTGACAATAACGAACACACAAAAAAAGAATTATCCAATTTGGTGCAGTCGTTCGAAAGTTATGCGCTTAGCAACGCATTCAGCGATTCATTTTTATATATAAGAAGATGATTTTTTTTCGATTTTAGTGAAATGTTCTTTCATGATGTCGAAAAACAAGTTTGACACATGATATTTTTTTTTTTAAAAAAAGAAAGACAAACATTCCAGGGTTATGAATAACCCAACAATGTTTGAAAATCTCCTACTACCACCACAGAAAGCCGAAAATGTTGCTTGAGTTGTGATGGAGGACTTAGCCATCCGAGGAATCGAACACGCGACGCTCGGGTGGGACCCAAGCGCTATGCCCACTCAACCACCGACCAGTCAGTAATATACAAGCAAGGCATAATTGTCATTTCTGTCTTCGGTTCAAATCTAGAAGCAGAAGCGATTCATTGATGTGCCAAGATTACCGATGAGTAATGCGTGCATTACCACTTTTACATAACGGATGACAATAGGAGGTGAAACGCTGCAAGAATAACTGATTGGAGTTGAAACTACGATTATGTGTTCCCAATTATTCAATTGTACGGAGCATTACAGTAATTAATATGCAAATATTAATGTTACATTATTGGGACAGACGGGCCTTAATAATAACCATTAAAGTTGGGTAAATGGTTGTTTATCAGTTGTGTACAAATTAAAATACATTTATTAGTAGGGGGTTAGTTTTTTTAAATCTATATTATGCTTCATGATTGTGATTAATCATGGCTTAATCACACTAAAACAAGCAATAAAACCAATGAAAAAACGGTAGGTATAATGTCATCAAATACTTTAATTAATTTAAGTTTTGTAAGAACAGCTTATGGTTATGTTTTGCAATTATTTGTTTCACGAGACCGACGCTTCATTTGGGTAAAATCGAATCATTAACCCGTTGATGTATTTAGTTCTAATTTATAGGTCAACTGAAAAATTAAGTAACGATTAATAAAAAAATGAAAAATAATATTTAACAAAACTACGTTACTTAAGTAAGCATTCAAAATATAAAAGAATTTTCACATATTTTCCCGAGTGGAATATTTTTTCATTATCGCCCCGATAACCTTCAACGTTTTTATTTATTTATTTATTTGGTTTTCACCCATTAAGGGTGATCTTAGCCATTTCTTAAAGTTAGTTACATATTTTTAAAAAGATGTGCAGGTTACTTTCAACGTTGAGAAATGGACTAACATTTTGCACTCAATCTCGTCATTCCCGTCAAAAGATACAAAGATTTTAAACTTACATTCAACTGTCAACAAATAGCACAAGACGCAAGCTGATGTAATATTACTTATAATGCACTTTTCCATGGGGAGAATAGAGAATAGGTATCTAATATAACCTAAAATAGCTATCGCAAAGCACGTAAATTCAGTTTTTTTCAGTTCAGTATCGATAAATCGACGTTTATTGAAATATGTTTCACATTTTCATTCTATAATAAACAAAAATTTTATCAAAACAAAAAAACTACTTCAAAAATGCACTAAAAAGTAAAAAATTATTTCGTTTTCTTCTGCAACTTAATAATCAAGTTACTTTTTCTACTCATTAATATGTAGGTGTACGATTGTTATTTTTGGAGTCGGTGTCAGCCAAGGTAGGTTTGTAACTACATAGATAGTTATAGGTGAGATGTGCTTGTGTCGCACGCACGACTTGACGAGGCGAGATTCGAGAGGCGAGAGTGGGGCCATGGCGGGAGGGAAGCTGTCAGGTGAACACGCCGGGCCGGGTACCTATTATTATTTTCTTTTTATTATTATTTTTTAACTTTTTAGTCCATTTTTTAAAGTCGTTTTTTTTGTTTTGTTAAAATTTTTGTTAAAATTTTTGTTTATTTTTTTGATTTTTAGTGAATCTGAAGTACACTAACTAATTTGTCTGAATATGGGTAGATCTACTTAACGTGCTGCTCATATGAGACAGACATTACTTGACCATAACGACGTTACGGTAGGTGACACCAAAATCCGGATAGCCTATAAAAGATTCGGCCGAGTATCATTAATTTGTTCCAAAGAATTGAAGAGTTCCGTTACTTTGTGATGGATCCCATAATCAGAACCTAACCAAACTCTCATCAAACTACCCTTGAAGTACATCGTTTCCAATAAAAAAAGAATCATCGAAAGCGGTTGGTGGAATATTGAGTTATCCGTCCATTTGTCGCGAACATACTTAAAGCAAATTTAAGACTTATATGGTTTTCTCATGGATGCCGTTGTCATATATATAGTGATATATAATATTATATAGTGAAATAAAATCATATGAAGTGAAAATGTAGTCAAGTGAAAGAATAACAAGTTCTATTTCATAAGGTCTTTAATTTGCTTGCGATCTTTTCTCATTAGCCATTCAGTGATGTTTTGAAGGAATGGTTTGTTGAAGGTTTACATTATTAGATAGGTACATTATTATTGTTGTGGTTTGTACTGCCTATAGTGGCAAATTGTTGTATTTGTGAGGAGCTGTATACATACATATTGTGGTGTACACAACTATATCTTCCAGTCTCACATTATAATACTTGTTACTACAAGTTGTTAAATCATGTTTGTATAAAAAAAATGTATCACAATATTATGTTGAAAAAACGTGATTTCTTTTTAAAATACTCTGGTGATTTATTTAAGAAACTGTAGGTGCTACTTTGCCGTGAAGTTGAGAAATGGAAAATGTTAATGATTGAACAAGCAGGTGTCGCTTTGGCTCACCTTTACGCTAGAAGCAAACTTGAATCTAAAACTTACGTAGGTGGCTACAGATGGCGCTGTTTTATATTTTACAATGTTTTGATAAGTCGAACAACGTGAGAACCTTACTACGGAATAAAATGTAAGAAAATTCAATTCAAATTCAAAATGGTTCTGCAAAATTTAGTTCTTCCCCTTAAATTCTTGCGTAAATAAATAATAATTTAACTTCTTAGTGATTTTAAACTCAAAAATGGCGACACTAAAAAGATACAAACACATGCATCTATAGGATTTAGCCTGTGAGACAATGAGATAGTTATAATCGGTCCTCTCTTTGTGCGGTGCTTCGTAACTTCCCCGCTTTTGTTTACTTCAGTTTTCTGAAGGTTTCACTTCTACCACGTGTGAACTACACACTATGATTGTTTTTAAAATAAATTAATGGGTTTTTTATTTTATTTTTTTTATTGGTTTTCAAGGTACAATCCCGTTAAACTCCAATAAAGCAGTTTGTCAACAGGATGTTGATGTTCAGTTACAATTTAAACATACATACATAATATTATTACTATAACTATACAGATTATCACAATTAACACATATGAATTAATATAAATTATCTCTATTTAGCAGCCATTGTTTCAGCATATATCTGAATCTATTTGTAGAATCGCAATTTTTTATATTAATTGGTAACATGTTAAATATTTTTGGCACGATATATTCCAGGGTTCGCCGTCCGTAGTTATTATTATATTTTGGAACAAGCATTCCTTCATTCTTTGTGAACCTTGTATTATATTCATGTTCTACTTTCCTCTTATAATTAGACTCAGACATATGACCCGACCCGATTAGACCCGACTTGAATTTGACGTGACCCGACTCAAGTATCTGGTTCACTTGATCGTGCTTGTTTTCCTCGGGGATCCCTGACGTCTTCTACCATTCACATTCGCGTCATATATCGTCCTTACACTCCTTCCTTCGTCCATCACTCTACATGCCCAAACCGTCTAAGTTTCCCTTTCTTAATCTTACTTATCACCTTTACATCAGCCTTCCATCCTTCCCGCATCTCCACACACTTGGTTTTACCAAACACACGTCTAAGGGTTTTCATATCTACAGCATTCAGTTAATAAACAAAAAATTTAACAAAACAAAAAAACGACTTCAAAAAATGCACTAAAAATAAAAAAAATTATTTCGTACTCTTCTACAACTTCATAATCATCTTACTTTTTCTACTCATCAACATGTAGGTACGATTGTTATTTTTGGAGTCGGTGTCATTCAAGGAAGGTTTGTAACTACATACATAGTTTAGGTGAGATGTGCTTGTGTCGCACAAGCGCCTTGACGAGGCGAGAGCGGGGCCGCGGCGGGAGAGGGGCTGTCAAGTGAACACGTTGGGCCGGGTACCTTTGCTGACACCGACTCCAAAAATAACAATCGTACCTACATGTTAATGAGTAGAAAAAGTAAGATGATTATGAAGTTGTAGAAGAGTACGAAATTATTTTTTTACTTTTTAGTGCATTTTTTGAAGTCGTTTTTTTGTTTTGTTAAAATTTTTGTTTATTTTTTGTTTTTTAGTGAATCTGAAGTACCTACACCAACTAATTTGTCTGAATATGGGTAGACCTACTAATCGTGCTGCTCATATGAGCCAGACACAATTTGACCGTAACGACGCTAGGGTCAAATTAAGAGATTCGGCCGAGTTTCGTTAATTTGCTCCTAAGAATTGAAGAGTTCCGTTACTTTGTCATGGATCCGATAATCAGAACCTAACCAAACTCTCATCAAACTACCCTTGAAGTACATCGTTTCCAATAAAAAAATAATCATCGAAAGCGGTTGGTGGAATATTGAGTTATCCGTCCATTTGTCGCGAACATACTTAAAGCAAATTTAAGACTTATATGGTTTTCTCATGGATGCCGTTGTCAGAACTGGACCAAATTGAAATGTGACCACACGGCAAGCACTAGCTTTCAAATAAAAAAGAATCATCAATATCGGTTCACAAAGTCGAATGTTCCAAGGTAACAAATATTAAAAAATAAAAAAATGCAGTCGATTAGGAACCTCCTCCCTTTTAAAGTCGTTTAAAAAACAACAATATTAATAGGTTTGTACCATAATTAATTTTCCGTATAATTTAATTGTATGCTATTACATTACCTTCCTCTCACTAACTGGTGTAACCACTAACCAGTTCTGAGGTAGGTGACAGGAATGCACAATTTAAAATATTTCTTTGCAATGTTAGCGACAGAATAGAATCGACTCACTAGGCATAAGGACCTTTTTCAATGTCACACCATTCACAAATAAATTATGTATCTAACTCGCCAAACCCTCGTTTATAAAGTTTAGCAAACAAATATACAAATGATAACGTCATTTAATTTTTACAATTCCTGTGTTTAAAACACACTTAAACAATATTTTGTTCAAATTCATCCAATTGTAAACCACTGTAAGGGAACGTACCCATACTACGTGACACGCTTTTTGCAATTTTTTACCCCCCCCCCCCGGTGACCACGTGTAGTATATTCCAAGACCCCCCCCCCTACAGTTTTCACGTAGTATTTCATAAATATGGTTTCGAATCATTTTCTGCTAACAAAAAATAAAAAATGCATTATTTGGCTTATATTTGTCTTTATTAATACGGCGCTAACTGCGTGACAGCAAGAGTGCATGCATTACAAGTGGAAAAAATATTATCAAGATAAAACTTATGTCAAAATATATTGAAACCGGAACGTAATTTATGGAAACGAAAGTCTTGTTATTTTTATAAACATTTTTCATCTTCAACAAACACGTTCCGTGAACTTTTTCACTTATTTGAATGTACGAGGGTGGGTTTTTAAGTTTGCGGATTGGGTAAGGAGTGGAAATAAAAACCAAAATTATTTTTCCTTTTCGACATATTCACCTACTACCCTAATACATTTTTCTGATCTTTAAATTAACTTAAAGGAACTTTATAACAGCGCGGAACTCAATTTTCTCCACATTTCACAATTTCTTCCCGATTGAAGTGTTTGGTCGACGATAGCTCAAAGACTAATGACCTAATTACGATAAAACCCGGTGTTTATCCTAAAAATGAGTTGTTCAATTAGTACCTAATTCAGCGGTACCCCCATTAATCACTTGACTTCCCATTCCGCGAACTTAAAAACCTCCACTCGTAGCTCGAAAAAAAACGCGAGATTTCTAGAATGACTACGTGATAAAAACCTAAGACCCCCCCCCCCCCCTTGTGACCAAGCGTGGTATTTTGATGACCCCCCCCCCTGAACAGGTCACGTAGTATGGGTACGTTCCCTAATGTAAGAAATTATTTTTAGTAATCTTTTGTGTGTTACTAATCTTTGTGCATCCAAATATTAACATTTTGTAATTTACAAAAAGTTAATATTTTTTGCTACATAAAGAACAATGTTTTTCAGCAGAGCTGTTAAAAGTTTCGTTTCTGCATTTTTATTGTTGCTGACATCAAGAAATATAGTGTTGTTTTGATATTTTGCATTTCATTGACAATACAGACTTTTAAATCAACAAAGCCCCCTGGGCGTAAAAAAGAGTAAATTAATAAAATAATGTTGGTAACGTTAAATTTAGATAAATTATGTGAAGTAGTAGTACCTAGGGCGTAAAAGAAGAAGACAAATAGTAGATTTAAAAAATACGACGATTGGATAATATTATATAGTGAAATAAAATCATATGAAGTGAAAATGTAGTGAAGTGAAAGAATAACAAGTTCTATTTCATAAGGTCTTTAATTTGCTTGCGATCTTTTCTCATTAGCCATTCAGTGATGTTTTGAAGGAATGGTTTGTTGAAGGTTTACATTATTAGATAGGTACATTATTATTGTTGTGGTTTGTACTGCCTATAGTGGCAAATTGTTGTATTTGTGAGGAGCTGTATATATACATATTGTGGTGTACACAACTATATCTTCCAGTCTCACATTATAATACTTGTTACTACAAGTTGTTAAATCATGTTTGTATAAAAAAAATGTATCACAATATTATGTTGAAAAAACGTGATTTCTTTTTAAAATACTCTGGTGATTTATTTAAGAAACTGTAGGTGCTACTTTGCCGTGAAGTTGAGAAATGGAAAATGTTAATGATTGAACAAGCAGGTGTCGCTTTGGCTCACCTTTACGCTAGAAGCAAACTTGAATCTAAAACTTACGTAGGTGGCTACAGATGGCGCTGTTTTATATTTTACAATGTTTTGATAAGTCGAACAACGTGAGAACCTTACTACGGAATAAAATGTAAGAAAATTCAATTCAAATTTAAAATGGTTCTGCAAAATTTAGTTCTTCCCCTTAAATTCTTGCGTAAATAAATAATAATTTAACTTCTTAGTGATTTTAAACTCAAAAATGGCGACACTAAAAAGATACAAACACATGCATCTATAGGATTTAGCCTGTGAGACAATGAGATAGTTATAATCGGTCCTCTCTTTGTGCGGTGCTTCGTAACTTCCCCGCTTTTGTTTACTTCAGTTTTCTGAAGGTTTCACTTCTACCACGTGTGAACTACACACTATGATTGTTTTTAAAATAAATTAATGGGTTTTTTATTTTATTTTTTTTATTGGTTTTCAAGGTACAATCCCGTTAAACTCCAATAAAGCAGTTTGTCAACAGGATGTTGATGTTCAGTTACAATTTAAACATACATACATAATATTATTACTATAACTATACAGATTATCACAATTAACACATATGAATTAATATAAATTATCTCTATTTAGCAGCCATTGTTTCAGCATATATCTGAATCTATTTGTAGAATCGCAATTTTTTATATTAATTGGTAACATGTTAAATATTTTTGGCACGATATATTCCAGGGTTCGCCGTCCGTAGTTATTATTATATTTTGGAACAAGCATTCCTTCATTCTTTGTGAACCTTGTATTATATTCATGTTCTACTTTCCTCTTATAATTAGACTCAGACATATGCTGAATCAATATTTTGTACCATAATAAGGCCTGCACCGGTAATATTGTTGAATTTCCATACAACAATGATATGTTTCGTCTCTGTGAAAAAATTTGTTTTTGTACTAATAACTTAACCATAGAATTTTGTATTGATTGTAGGCGGTTTAGATTAGTTTTGCAAGAGTGTCCCCAAGTTGTTAATCCATACCGTAAAGTTGATTCTGCGAGTGATAAGTAAATAATTTTTAAAATATTCACCGGAACGAAACATTTCAGTTTGTACAGCCTACCCACTATCGCCCTCAGCCGTTTACAAATTTTGTTTATTTGTATATCCCATTTGAAATTACAATCAACAGTCACTCCCAAATAAACATATTCATTTACAAGTTCAATACTATCGCACATGCAGAGCTGCAAAATATTTTGATGAATACATGTAAAGTCATGAGATATTATTTTAGGTAAAGCCTCAAATCGTAATATCAAATCATTAAATACAATATTAGCGAATCTCGAACAAAAGCTGGTCAGAGCAGAGCCCCAAGAAGGTACTGGGTTCAATTTATTTAGAATTTTTCCTTTGAGTAAATTTATACTTAATATATTTACTAATGAAACGTTATTTTGTATTTACCCACTTACATTATTAGGATGAATGTACTTACAATCTATTCAACTTTTGCCTGATCTTTTCTTAGAATTTTTTTATTTTACAATGAATTAATTGATTTAAAATAATATAAAGTGCGAATATTTACCTACATTTGCTGCAGCCAGCTGTTGCCAGAATTAAAATGTTGCTTGCTGCTTGAATTGGCTTCAGTTGTGTTTGGTGATCAGATTGGAAAAGCCAGGTACTTAACCACCTTCCTCTACACCATCTCCTTTCATCCACACTCCACACTACGGTCAGCTACACAACATACTCAAAATGAGGGTACTGGCTCACGGATAGTTGAGAGTAGTTTGAACTCTTGTGCGGAATTCCCATTATACACACATATCGTAGTTAAGACCATACGAATTAGTACAAATGTTAAATTTCAGTACATTCGGACAAATGGAGCCTTACTAAACGTTGTTTATTTCCAAAAATACAATTATTTTCGAAACATAACCAAGGCAGTTATGGGTACCGCCGCCCTGGAACCATTTATTAGTTAACCAACACATCTGCCATAGGTCACCCCAAGTGATTCGCTATGTTTGATGACTTAATAGGGGTGCCGGGTTCATGGGGTGAGGTTTATCTCAATATTTTTATTTTTTCCCATTTACTGCGTGATGGGCCGGATCGGGAGATACTGCTTAACCAATTGGCCTCTCTAGCAGGACTCTCTCGACCCATCGCCATTTACCGCTGTAGTAGGGATGGATTCAAACGTCCGCTACTCGTCCGTCACTCCTGGACACAGATTTTGTAAAAAAAAACCACACTCGCGAATGTTGTTTCTATCGGCCTAAACGACAGACCGTTCTTAGTAAAAATCTAATATTTTGTATTATTTGATTCCACGGAGCCTGAGAAACGGCTTTAACCCATAGATCACTAACCTTCGTCAAAATGACGACGCGGACTCGAAAAAAGTGGTATAAATTTTGAGTGCGTCGTCGTACGCATTCCAGATTCCGGCTAATCTCAGACGACCTGCAGCTCGCACGGCGCACGTTTGTGTTTTTTTTGTGTAGGGGCCTTGTGTGCCCTGTATGCCCAAGTGCAACAAATCCTTGTGTGGCGAACACAAACTTGAAATTTGTCACAAATGTATTAATTAATAGTTTTTTTTTAAATGTTTCTTTCTTTTGTTGATTTTATTACTTAATTTTAATATTTTAAGTCTTTTTTTTAGTTAATAAGATTTAAGCATTTAAAAAACAAAAGTTTTTAAATGAGTAAGAAATCTGGTCTCAATTAAAAGACTGTCAAAGTAATTAAAATGTGATTTTAGTAAATAAAAAACTTATAAACATGCTAACAAATGATTATTGTAATAAATAAGTAAAACACATATAAATATTTGATTCCATAAACCCTTAGAAGCCTCCCTTTTATACGGCGTAGCCGAAACGACGAAGGTTAGTAATAAGCGTTGTAAGTTAAGGTTGGTGATCTAGGGTTAAAGTCCGACTCCAAGACTCGCTTTTCTCCGCAAAATTAACGTTTTACGTAAATTAGTGTTTTGGGGGATTTTTTTCAGTTAATCATGTTTTGACATTTCAAATCGAAAAGTCCAACCCCAAGCTCACATTTGAAATAACAAAAAAATGCGTTTTTTCGCCAAATTCGAGATTTGCGGGAGTTTTTTCAATGATTCGTAAAGACCATTAGAATATCAAATCTAAAAACGACGTGCAGGGTGCGACTGTATCTTCGCTGCGTTTTAGGTCCTTGCGAACTCAATTTCAATTCGAATTCGAAATTCAAATTCAAACGAAATCCAATTCAAACGAAATCACATTTGGGCAGATTTGAACTTGTACGATTTTGTATGATTTGGACAAAAAATTATCAAATTGGATGTTCACTTTGTCCATTAATTAATTAATTAGAACATTGTTCAAAGTTCCCAATTATTCATTGAAAATTTAGACATTTCTATGATATTGTCATAAATCCGAAATCGAAAATCCTAAAATTCTAGAAAACTTTCGTCGATGTATTTTTTTACAGTTTTAATAAGTTAGAAAGATAATTTGGTATCATATTCTAAGTAATCTTTCTATTGCCATCTATACGCAGGAGTCAGGATATTGACCTTGTGATATTCGTTCTTGTAAACAAACTCTTGCATGCAAGACAGCTTCATTTTATGTTGTAATTTTCAGGAGCACGATAAACATTGTAACAATTTAACTACGAAATTCCATTGCATCCATGTGCTTGAATATTTTAGATATTGTTTTGGTACTAACTTTTCCTATTGTCTTTACACTCAGCTTTCTACCTAAATGTATCACGAGAAGAAATATATCAATTGCTTAGAATGTTATGTAATCATTGAAGAAGAGGTTACCACTGCGTTTTTAGTGAAATTTGAACTGTTTTAGGCAAGTGATACTACTTAACCAACACCCTCTTTCTCGTCAGGATAGACAGAAAAGATATAATGTAACCCAAATATTTATTGGAAAATACTTGGCATGAATAATTGATTTTTCTTTTATGTTCTGTAATATCGGCTTAACATTTGACATGACCAGCACAATACTGCCTAATATTGCTTCGGCTAGCAGCAATAACTTACTTCTGCATTAGGTACTTATTTGTACCTATAATGTTATCAAATACAACCTTAGAAAATTCTTACTAAAAACTTAAGTTTTCGTACCTGGCAAAACCCAAAACATGTTTTATAAAATGTCTATACGCTAGTTGTAAGTCTCTAACTTTTAAAACCCTTAAATGCATATTGTTGCAAAACGGCAACATACCGTTCAAATCACCTTTAACTCTTTGGGGTATACTTAATGCATGCCGTTGTAGAATTATCACATTCACGGTAATATATTTTATCGCGTGGCAACACCATTTTTTTCTTTCGCGAATGTCAAATGTCACTTTTTCTTTGACAAAGTGAAGATTCTCGAAAATTTTTTGGAGGTTAGAATTGCAATTTTGTTTTGCTGTTATTATTCTGATTTTCTGATGTAAGTAGATACAAAAATATAATACCTATATGTAATAACTCTTCTTTTCCGGTACACTCATTAGTTTTGAGAAATTGTTTTAGGTTTTGTTGGAAATATCGTTTTTTTGTATGTTGTAAATCTGCAACTGTATGCATTTACTAGAGAACATGCTTGCTTAGGTTTTGATCGCGCCTTTCATTGTTTTTCAGATGTCATCCTTGAATCAAAGGCAAATAGAAGAATATTTAGCACAAATCAATGACGGAGAGAGGTCTGAAGATGATCTCGAAGAGTCTGATGAAGAAGACCCTGATAATTTTCACCTTGAGAAACCCTTAAATGTAAATTGTAAATGCATGGTGTTGTAAATCTGCAACATATGTTTTTTTTAAATAAAATACCATTAAAACTATACTTTTTTTCTTTTGTTTTCCTTGCATATGCATGTACATGTCTACCAAATATATTTTTTTTAAGAAAAATAAATAAATCATGCATTTAAGGGTTTCAAGTCTTACTTGTAAACACGTATGTCATTAAGTCACTAGTTTTTATTCAGTAGTTAAGTCTTATCGGTAAGTCACTAGCTTTAAGTTTTTTCGATTTAAGTGACTAGTTATAAAAATAAATCTTAGTTATATTAATCTTATTGTTATTGTTATGATTAGATTTTTCACTAAAACGACGCTATATAAATCATCCAAATATTATTATTGTTATATTTCTAATAAATCTAAACGACACCTGAAACAGGGAAAGAACACAGGATTTCTTTCTTAACGAATCTCATATTTCAATCTCAGAATGAACAATAATTTATTAATCGATTGATGAAAAAAATGTCAAAAATGTGGGAAAATTAGTAACTGATTACTCGGTTTGTTTTCTACATATTTTGGCTTCTTTCTTTTTGTATGATTTTGTATTGATGGGTAGGTATGAAAAAGTTATTCCAATAAAATTAATATATGTGTTATTTGTATAAAGCTTATTTTACTTTTCAATATATTTTCGTTACGTTCCATAGTATTATACGCTCTCAGAATATCCTGGTGAAAAACGACTATTCAGAACCTAGACGTTGCTTGAATTAGCTTACACCGAGTTTGGTGACCAGATCTGAATATTCAAATATTTTCAACCTTCCTCTTCCCATCTAATTCCCTACCCACTCCCTCCAACCTCACAAGGTACCCCAATTGAGGTTGTAATAATTCCACTTCCTAAGAACAGCTGCGGCTCTCAGCAGTTTCTCAGACTCTTACGGCCGCTGTTCCCAATTCTACTAATCATCTGCTAAGCCGAAACTAAGGTTCAACACTGCTTAAGCATCACTTAATCTAAGGAAGCCGGAAATGTGGATTAAACTCGACTGAGCAAAGCAAAGTTATAAAAAGTGTGAACAGAGTGGCGTTAGCGCCACTCTGGTGACACTTTTTACAACTTTGCTTTGCTCAGTCGAACTTATTCCACATGTCCGGCTTCACATGTAGTTTCAGCCTAGCAGTTGATTAGTAGGATTGGGAACAGCGGCCGTTATTGCGTTATTCATATCCATTGGATTTTTGGTGTTGTTTTCAGATATATAAAATCAATCTTATGTCTAGGAGTACCGTCTTCTAATAAATGTTATTTTGCGAAGGAAAAAACATTGTGTTACTCTGGTTTATAATACCCAATCAATTATTTCAAAATCGTTCTAAACATCCATCAAACTGCGAAACAATCTCGAAATAATACGTGTAGGGGATAAACAGTGCATATTATAGGACATAATCATGCTTATTCAAGGATTATTGCCTGGATATTATAATTTACGACATTTCGCATTCAGCGTTGGTTGCAAAGCTAAAAGTAATAAATTTCTTAATGATAGCTTGAGTTTGTATTGCCTACATGTGTGGTCTCTATGACAAAATAAATAAAAAACCAAGTCTATGATAACAATCGCAAACAAAATGTACCTATGTATGTTTTTTGACGACATATACGGACGGTTAAGAAAATTGCGCTATCGATGGTAATATGCAGATACATACACACAATGCATACATATGGTGTCCGGGAACTCGTAGTTTGACGACATATACAGACGGTTAAGAAAATTGCGCTACCGATGGTAATATGCAGATACATACACACAATGCATACATATGGTGTCCGGGAACTCGTAGTATAAGTGGGAAACTGGCGAATCTACGTCAAGAACCCTAAAACTTAATTTTTTGGACTTCTTCGTTCTTGATTTTTTTTTCGACAAATAAGTGTTAAAAAAGACAGGAGCAAGGTCTACGCTTCACCGAATTTTAAAAGACAGCTCATATTAACCCCCCAGCAACCGATTTCTTTTCAAATTTGAAGTTGAAAATTTCAGCTTTTCGATTCACAAAAGTTCGATTAAAATAAAGTTATTCAACAAAATCTCTCCCAAATGTGGTGTAGATTCTTAAGATTCCCAAGGTTGCAATTATAAAGTGGTCCATCTCCAAAAACATGTTTTTTTAATCTAATTTCAAACCTCTACAACTACCTTAGTAACAAAGATTTTCACGATGTTAGCATTTTTATTTGCACTTAGATGGTTGTATTGCAGTGTTCTGAACAATTAAATGAAAAGAAAAATCTTTAGTCCTAATATCTCCAAATCAAACTTTGATGGAGTTGGTTCATTTTAGAAATGTGCCCAGTATTTATGTTTCGTGGACTATTAAAATGACAAGTTATTAACTTTATTTTTATTTTTAAGAAAGACAGTCATACCCGGGTAACAAATAATCTGGCAATATTTGAAAATCTCTTACTACCATAATTAAAAACGGAAGATGTTAATTGTACAATGATGAACCTAACCAGCCGAGGAATTGAAACGAGACGCCTGGAAGGGAACCCAACGAAATTGTCAACTCAACCATCAACCAGTCGAGGTTATACAAAGGCTTATCAAATCTCATAACTCATAAAGTCATAACGTTGGTATGTCAATCAAACATTTTTGTGCTTCTTTTAGGTTAAATTTATAATCATTAGAAGAGACATAGATTATTGGAATACACTGTATTTTGGACTTATTTCAAAATTCGAAACGAAAGGAAAGTTGTATGAGATCGGTAAAAATTACCGAATTTATTTACGTCTCAGAGGCTCAATTGGTTGAGTGTTAGCCCCGGTAAGACTAAAGGATCTGGGTTCGATTCCCAGTTGGGACTGTTATATTTTTTTATCATGGACGGTGTATTTTTCCATTTTCATATTTTCATTAAGAGTTGTTAAGAGGGAATAACCAAACAAAACCCAAAATGTCATTTTTAAATCATATTTTAGACGTATTGACACGTTTCCACAAAAAAATATAAATTGATTTCGAAAGACTGTTCTTTTGTCTAGTAAAGGTATGTTTTAAATTTTAAGAAAATATGTTTATTTTTAGAATAGTAGTAGGTTTTACCGTAGGTCGTTGGCAGATTTGTTAAATTTTCAAACATTTTTTTTTATTACACAACATGCATTTCAAATCATATAATCATGCAGTAAAATAAATCAATAAATTATTTGGTAAAGCTACTTTTCAGGATTTTAATTTTAAATTTTAATTTTTAATTTTATCCTAAAGATGACATAGGCCCTGCGGGAAATTATTTCCTCAGGGCCTCCTGTGTGGAGTTAATGTAAAAAAAAGAGATAACCGGGCGGCGGTTTGTCCATACTCCCCAATTTCCTATATGGATTTTGAAATTGATGCAAATATTTTTTAATGTAATATAATTATCGACCACTGGCGTATTGGTATGTTTTATTTATTTATTTATTTAATACAAACGGCATACGTATGCCATAAACACTAATTACATGTCACAAATTCATATTCAAAATATTAGTAATGATAAAACAGTGTATGTATAACAGTTAGTTGTGACGATACATTGGGAAGTGACAACAGAGATACCTTTACATGCAAAAATCTATAATACAAATAAAATTAGTAGTGATTTAAAAAATGATTATCTAAGTATAATGATAAGTTTTGATTTTTTGAAGGTTTTTTTTTTTCACTCTTCAAAAAAAAAATTGACTGGTTTGAACGCCACGAACAAACTAGGAAATGTATTAAAAAAAACACTTGCTGACATAGAATATTTTCTTCTAACACAGTGTTGATAAAAAAGTCGGTCCAGTTTTAGAGATGTAAAATGGGGAAAAAAATTCCCATTTTTGACGATTTAGGGTATTAACAGCCTGAGGTGCAGTTGTCCCTTTCGCCCTGTATTCGGGAGGGCTGGAAGAACAGCGACAGTTGCACAACAGTTTGGTAAAATACCTATTATTCTAGTTTTCTCTTAATTAAATACAAATAATAACCACGTAAAGTTTTAAATCATTATTTTAAACAAATAATGTCATTAAATTTAGGTGTTATTATTGATTGCCTTTTCAAGTGGGATATACAAATAAACAAAGTTTGTGCACGATTAAGATCAATTGTAAACAGATTGTATAAACTAAAAAATTTTGTTCCTCTCTGCACACTTCGAATAATTTATTTATCTCTAGCTGAATCTGTTATAAGGTATGGAATAACAGCTTGGGGATTTTCTTGTAAAACAAATATAGACCATGTTCAATCAGTGCAAAATTCATTGGTTAAATTATTAGCTGAAAAAAATTTATACAAAGAAAGGCATAATATTCCATACTTTTATCAAAGTCTCAAAATTCTTTCAGTGAGAGCAATTATGTGGTACAAAATTATATTTCAGCACATAAATAACCCTTTATATATAAACAGGCTGGAACACAACCATAATACTCGTTTTAACTTTAATGAAGGACTAATTGTACCTAAACATACAAATAAATATGGACAAATAACGTTAAATTACATGATTCCCAGTTGTTTAAATATGCTTCCAGCTGAAATTAAAAACTGTACCCAAAACAAACAATTGGTGAACTTACTGAAGACTTGGCTTACGGAAAGAATTCATGTGTATTAGCTTACAATAACATATTACTTATTCTAAAGACTTTAAAATTGATATTCATGTTTTCATAATTTTTTTTTTTTTTAATCTAAGTATATTTCTGTCAAAAAATTAATTTTATCTTATATCTATAATTGTAAAAATGTATCTAAGTATATTTCTGTAAAAAAAATTTAATTTAATTTAATATCTTTAACTGTAAAAATGTAACTATTAAATCTATATAATAAGATCTTTAATGTAAAGAACTCGTTAGACAAACTGCTAAAAAGTAGTTTATCGGGACTTTTTGTCTTATATTTGTAAAATGTATAAAATAAATAAATAAAAAAAAAGCACTTCGAAATTTGATGCCAGGAATCGAGCATTCAAAATTACGCACTAATGTCGCAGGAAATTATTGTTCTTCTCGTACCACCGATAAAGGTGCATTCTAGGAAAAATGATTGCAGAAAACTAGCACAGCTCCAAGGTAAATGGCTATTAATGCAGGCATTACTGCATTTACCTACTCGTACTTTTCATACTTGTAGGAAGGTTGGTAGCCATTGATAGGCTGCATGCACAAAGGTATTAAATGCATGCGATTGCATTTAGCTACTGCGCTCGTAGATCAAAGTGTTTCCTAAGTGTATTTGTTAAAGAAGGTGGTTTACATTTTGTTTAATTTGAGATATGATTTAAGATTTTCACGGCCAAAAGAGTTATCGTGATTTGTTTTTAGAGTGTCATGCCGTCTGGCGCTACCTAATTATTTATAGACAACGTTTTTTTATTACACATCTGGCCAGATGATTGATAATGTAATATCCGAAACGTTGGCTTAAGAAGGAGGTAGCGCAAAGCTCATCATGAGTATTTCCTCTTCGTTTTCGAGCATAACATTCAAGGATTTCATCGGTAAATGCGATATTGTATGGATTAGATATGATGAATGTAGATTATGTAGAAAGGAAACCAAATGACGTTAGCATAATATTTAAGATGAAAAAATCCCTAATAGGCCACTTGCATGGATTTCATAATGACTTGGAAAAAGTCGTGTGGATAAACTTTTTTACTAGGATTACGAAAATGTTTCAAAATTTTTTTAGAAATGTACAGTTTTTATTTTATTTTTAAATAAATAAATCCGTTATTTGGGCTCGTGACGTCACTATATGAAAATGTCCCGTCTCCGAAGATAATCAATTAATTTTATAAAATTCCACACCGATTCATTTTTTTTTATATGGCAACACTTTGATTTCCGACGAATTTTTATATTTTACATTTAATATTCACTAGATTTATTGTGTTGTTTTCTCTGCGAACTTACCGTTTGGTTTGACGTTTTGACAGATGTTACGAAGTGAACCCCGTACATTTTATGCCTTCTGTACCTGATTTAGAAACGTAATGGTAATGGTGCTGATTTTAACAAAATAAAATTTTATAATATATTATTATTATTGTAATTCACATGTACAAGTTTGTTATGTTGGATTTAGTCATATATAGACGTTGGACATTATAACGATTAATGATCATTAAGATGGATCTAGGAAAAAAATATTTATGAGATGTAATATTCTTGGGATGCCTAGTTATTCTCCTGTGCCATTCGTGCGAAAAACGTCGTTTTTTTAAAATGATTTTCGGCTATGTAATTATCGTTTTTTTGCACCCATAAAATTATGTTCCGTCTTTCCGGTTTATAAAAAATGGTCTGATTTTTCGGATAGAAATTTTCTAAAAAACGCCAGGATTTCAAAAGTACGTAATGTCTTAGAATATTTGCTTAAACCGGAATTTTTTTTTAAATGCGATGCAAGTGGCCTATTAAAGTGAGATCTAAATTCGATTAATTAGGCAAGATATATTCGATTCGATTGATATACACGAACAACTAGACAAACATAACATTTTATATACGCACATCTCATTCCAACTATAGTTTCCATTACTTAACTCAACGTTTACATAGTCTTGGTAACAAGCACTTAACCGTAATGGATGTATTTGCCTATAAGTAATTTGAACTTGGCAAATTTCAAACACCGTATGTGCGAACTATTTCTACCTATAACTATTACGACCTCCGTAGTCCAGTGGGTAAGACTCTTGACTCACAATCCGGAGGTCGCGGGTTCAAACCCGGCATGCGCAAATAAATTTTATTTGATTAATTTGTGTTATTTCACAATTAATTCATTTAAAATAATATATAGTATATTTGCGGCATGTTCCAGAGTGGAAGATACTATCAGTATCGCCCTGGTGTGAGACCACCATTCAGAATTGAAACGTTGCTTGAAAATGGCTTTAGCCGAGTTTGGTGACCAGATCTGAATAGCCAGGTACTTTCCAACCTTCCTCTTCCCCACCTCCTTCCCCTCCCCACTACCTTCAGCCTCACAACATACCCCAATTGGGGATGCCGTAGTCTCACTGGCTCCAGAAGGGAGCAGTTGAGATTCTTGTGCGGTATTCACAGTAAAAAAAAAAAAACCTAGATAAGTTTTAAGATTTTCACGGCCAAAAGCATTTTCGTTATTTGTTTTGGGGGTGTTATGCCGTGTTGCGCTACCTCCTTCTTTAGCCATCTTTCGCCACGTTTCGGACATCGTTGCAGTGTCCATCATCAGGGCAGATCCGGCAGATCCAGTAGATGTGTCACCGGATCTACCGGGTCTGCCTTGATGATGGACACTGCAACGATGTCCGAAACGTTGGCTAAAGACGGAGGTAGCGCAACACGGCATAACACCCCAAAAACAAATTAAGAAAATATTTCTACCTATTTCATAACTATTGTGAATACCAATTTTAAACATTTTCATTAATATTATTGTTAATTTTGAAGATAGGTATTTGCAGATTATCTATTTGTACTTCACATAGATTCTACGTTTACACGCTTTATGCTAATAGAGAACTCCAGTCCAATTTTTTTAAATTTTTTTTATGACCTTCTAACTTAAATAACTGCATTTTTATTTTTATTTTTAGAGTTAGTTTTAATATTTAAAATAATTTTCAAAGTTTTAATTTTTCAAGACCCCCCGAAAACCACCGGAAATATGGTACATCGTGTGACGTCATCACTCCTGAAAAATTAATATAGAATTGGGCAATCAGCTGATCTACTGCCGCCATTTTGAAATCCGTTGTTCGTTGTTCGAAGTATTCTCCCTAGAAGAAGCATTACTGTTTTTTTTTGTGCAGTAGTTTTTCAATATTTTAAATAATAGAGATAAACTAATAGAGATACCTCTATTTTTGATACTGAATTATTTAGGCTTAAATATTGTTTCAGAAAACACAACAACTAAATCTCTATAAACAGTACGAAATAAAGAATAACATGAAATGTTGTTAATACTGATGGCTTGAGCAATACCTACATTTCAATTGATTTCAATACAATGTGACGTCAGCACTAACCATTCAATCGTACCAACTTAAAGTGTATTTTAACGAGACGTTAAAAAATGCACTTTTTAATATTTTTTTACGAACTCTACGTTTAATATTATGAAAAAAAAACTTATATATTCAGAATCAACGTTTATTGGTCTGTGAACATATTTTTTAAAGCCATAATATTTTTCACTGGAATTCCTTATTTTTATATTCTATATTTATCTAATGTAACCCATATTTTGTTTGTTATATTTTGTTACCTGTTTTTTGAAACTCTTTATTTTCATGGTAATTTAAAAAAACAAATGTACCTACCATGTAATGTAAAAGCTCTATGGGCGTTTAAATAAATAAATAAATAAATAAGATGAGGGTGAACCAAAGAACCAAAGTGTAATCATATTACTAACACTAGTTCAAACACAGAAAATTTATTTTGTGGCACCATTTTAATTTTAAATCACTAAAATACTTCGTTTTAAATACTTTCATTGTTTAAAATTTTTACTACGTTTAAAGTATTTACAGTTTGGGAGGCGGGTATGGGTACCAGCGCCCCGGGAACCATTTATTGGATAACCAGCACCTCTGCCATAGGTCACCCTAAGTGGTTCGCTGCGTTTGGGGACTTAGCAGCGGTGCCCGGGTTCATGGGGAGAGGTTTGTCCGGATCTTGGTGGCGGATATGTCTATTCACCAGCTGCGTGGGCGGCCGGATCGAGAGAGACCGGTTGAGGGAGACCTTGTGACCTATCAAGCAGAACACTTTTGGAACATCGCCTTACACCGCAGTGGAAAGAATGGATTCAAACGTTCGTTACTCCTGGACCCACTGACACTGACTTATCCTTCTCAGAACTTCCCCTCCTTCCTTTCCTTTAAAAGACCCACCACACAGCATACCTAAATATGACATGGCCAAAGGCCAAAGACCTCGAGGGAAAATATTTTCCTCTCTGGGGCTGTTGTAAAAAAAGGTCAGGGGAATATAAGGATGTAAAGTAAATATAAGTTGAGAATTACCTACCTGACCATTTAGATCTGATCACCAAACATGACGAAAGTCATTTCATAGCTCTCTAGCAAATATGTAAATTTTTCATTAATTTGTGGTTCAACTAAAAAAAGACGCGTTTTACTTGTACAGTATTTATTTCTTCTTCCGCATTTTATACTTTAAAAGGTCGATTGCTGGTATAAATGATATAATTAAATAATTGTGCATACTCGAACATGCGTATACTCCAACATGCCTGTACTCCAACCTCCAACCTGCACGTACTCCAACATGCATGTTGTATGTAGGTACTCCAAAATACACTAATTTACCTGAATTACTGCTGAGGTGCGAAGAAACACAAATATGCTGTGATTTATTAATACCCTTTATGATTATTTATTTATTTATTTACGCCCATTTAGGCTTTTACATACATATATACACTTAACAATATTTACGAAATTATACTAGTAAATAGTGCAGGAAATGAATGTTTACAACACTTGCACATAAACAAATATAAAGCAAAAATACTATTGAATTTGATCCACGCAGTATGCAGGCACAAAATATAAAAACAAAAAAAATACAAAAATAGCTTCTCTTCTTCAGCCAACAAAACACCACCAATATGCTAGTCAATTCAAACAGCTTTATCAAAACATTCCCCTATTTGATGAAAGAAACTTCAATAAGGTACGCTTATATATTAAAATTGATGTATTAAATATATCAACAACATCGGAGTATTTGTTTCCAAGATGTTGAATCCGTCGCATAGGAGTATAATATTGGCATGTTGACTTAGAATTATTGCTACAATAATATGGTAGGTACTGTCTTGTGACTGACCTGCCTGGAGTATGAAAAGAGATTACATATAATAAATCAGGGGTGTCAAACATTGAATTAATGATTTTATACAAACAGGTTAAATCGGAAATGATTCTATTTATTTGCTGTATGCTGTGATTTATTAATACCTTTTATGATTAACATTTAGTCCAGTAAAGGAAGGAGTTGTAGAGTGCGTGAGCAGGAACCTAAGCGATTCGTTCAGGACTTGTTTAGGGTGCTTAGGGTGTGAACATACTAAAAGTCCTGACGTCTAGGTGGTGAGCTCGGGGGGGGAGGGGGGGGGGGGAAGGTCCCGATTTTCGGGTTTCCGTTTATATCTCAAAAACGGTGCGTTGCAGAGGAAAACTTTTTTAGAATAAGTAAAAGCTCATAAAATTATCTACAAATTTTATTCTATACATAATTTTGGAAATCCCAACCGTTTTTGAGTTATACGCTCCAGAAATGTCAATATTTTCGAAAAAAATCATTTTACCTCACATTTTTCATCAAACATTCCATCATATCGTCTAAAATATTCATCCGAGAAAGAAATTCATTTGAAAAAAGTTGTAAATAATTTAATTACCTTTTAGAATATATATACATATGTAAATAAATCTCCAACCAGTAAATATTTACAGCAATTTTAAGTTTTTTCGTAAAATGTCGTCATTTTCAGAAAAAGCTGTTTTTTCTTACCAAATTATTAAGACGGGTTTTTTCTTCATGGGAAATTCCTTATTAATTGTTGCACGCAAGAAAGCAGGTAAATTGTTCTCGAACAGATGATTAATTAATTTTATTAATGTGGAATTAATGTGGAATTAATTTTATAATCATTATTATTGTGATGGGTGATTAGGTTAGTCGTCGGAGATGCTACAATAACGTGCTACGATGCTGCTCGAGTTGGTAAAAAGGCAATGATTGCGATAGTGGGCTTGACATACTCAGACATCATGTTGTCCCGCAAAGATCGGGCATTCCCAATGTCTTCTGTCAGCTCGTCGATAAAAATTCACGATGAAAAGGTTGCAGTTGACCCAACATTGCGGTTTCAGCGGATGTGTATAAGTAAACGATCAGATAAGGATTTGATGAAATTTTTTGAGTATGAGTTGGCCCCATTTCCCTTGGCACTGTTCTCAATAACATCATGTTACACTCTCAACTTTATATGGATTCACGTTTTCATATCCTCTTTGGACGTGAGGGTCCTGACAAGCGTTGTTCATCCATGGCATCGTCATTCTCAGTGGTGATGGTTCTTGCTGAAAGGGCTCTACGTCGTCTTCATCGTCGCCCTAGGCAACAGGCACGCTATTGAGACGTCTCCCTTGGCAGTGAAGGCACGCTGCAGAACAGTAATAATGATTATAAAATTAATTCCACATTAATTCCACATTAATAAAATTAATTAATCATCTGTTCGAGAACAATTTACCTGCTTTCTTGCGTGCAACAATTAATAAGGAATTTCCCATGAAGAAAAAACCCGTCTTAATAATTTGGTAAGAAAAAACAGCTTTTTCTGAAAATGACGACATTTTACGAAAAAACTTAAAATTGCTGTAAATATTTACTGGTTGGAGATTTATTTACAAATGTATATATATTCTAAAAGGTAATTAAATTATTTACAACTTTTTTCAAATGAATTTCTTTCTTGGATGAATATTTTAGACGATATGAAGGAATGTTTGATGAAAAATGTGAGGTAAAATGATTTTTTTCGAAAATATTGACATTTCTGGAGCGTATAACTCAAAAACGGTTGGGATTTCCAAAATTATGTATAGAATAAAAGTTGTAGATAATTTTATGAGCTTTTACTTATTCTAAAAAAGTTTTCCTCTGCGACGCACCGTTTTTGAGATATAAACGGAAACCCAAAAATCGGGACCTTCCCCCCCCCCCTCCCCCCCCCCTAGCTCACCACCTAGACTTCAGGACTTTTAGTATGTTCACACCCTAAGCACCCTAAACAAGTCCTGAAAGAATCGCTTAGGTTCCTGCTCACGCACTCTACACCTCCTTTTGGACCATTCGTTTACTGGACTAATTTTGCCATAAAAAATTAAAATAGGGTACATTTTTTATGATTACGATTGAAACTTCTTGCATAGGTATATAAACTTTTTATTTCGTTAAAGTACAATATAATAGTGGTATGATTTCATTTTATTATTATCATCATCAAATTTATTTATATATACAAAAGACAAAAGTATAACATTAGTGCGATTTATAACATTAGGTAGGTTTACTAAAAACTAGTTTACTATTAACGTATTTTCCCATTAGCTTAATATAAGCAATAAGAAATATATTTAAAAGGACTTATTTTTAATGTCACTTCTGCGCTTTCATTAATATTATTTCGTGCTATATACTACTAAAGATTAGATATAAGGAATATTTAAAATCAGTAAACATTATTTTACTACAAGTTTCATTGAATTAATTCGTGGAACTCTATTTAATTTTATTTTAAAATTTTATTTAAATGAAATTTTTATCTATTGTTATTATTAAGTACTTAATTTTTTTTATTATTGTGACAGCTTTTTCGGCTAATAAAGCCAGTTCATTCTTTTGTTACACCACTTTGAGACAACTTATTTACACGATTTATTACCGGTTAAACCGATTTACTGAGAAAATTGTGGCAATAGATTATCTATTTTGTAGGATACTTTGAAATTTGTTTTCCCTAATATTTTATTAGAGTAATTGAAATTGGGCGGGGTTAAATACAATCATATAAATAAGTCGTCTTAAAGTGGTCTAACCGCAATTTGAAAATGGTCTTGTAAGCCGAAAAAGCTGTCACAATAATAAAAACATCTAAAATACTTGCAGAACCTAATTATTAAATTATGATATTTGATTTGAATTTTTTTTTTGGAAAAACGTACTAAAAAGTGTTCTGCTAATTAAAGAGAACTTGTTTATTTTTCTGATTTTATTTAACAAGGTATTTCTTGGATTTGAGAAGATAATTTTCAAAATGTGTTTATTATATATGTGTTGTCCACTGAATTTAATAGTGATACCTACACCTTTTCGACAATGCGGTTCACTCAAATAAAATTATTTATACACTTTCTGGAATATTGTCAAAATAATAATTTTGATTTTCTATTAAAATATAATTATTAAATCAGTGAACGTTTGTGGTTAAGTTTTAAATGTAAATACATTATTTTAGTTACATACTTAGTTTATTTTTATGAATTGATGTTTTGAAATTTTTCGTGTTATTTTCGTTCGAAAATTATTGGGTTGATTTTATACTTACATGACTAGGCACCTAATTAAGTATTTCTTCTAACTTTTCAGTTCAGATATAATCGTATTTAAGCTACATTGCACATAATTCGGCCTGCAATGATTATGGTCTACATATTACTTTAAAACTAGATATTTAGATTAATATAATAGGTACAGTATAATACAACATGTTAAAATTAAAATCATGGGTTAGGATTTTTCACAATTCATCAATTCTCTTTCATTCACATAATTTATTAACATTTAATTATGAAGATACTGTGAGCGAAACTCAATCGAAAATCTAGAAAGAGAAAAATCGAGAAAAAGATATTGGTACCTCTGGGACTTGAACCCAGGACCTTTTCACTTTCCGGGCGAACGCGCTGTCCACTGCGCCAAGGTGTCGATATCAAACACGGGCGAACGCGCTGTCCGTGTGGAAAGCCAGACGTCCTGGGTTCAAGTCCCAGAGGTGCCAATATCTTTTTCTGTTTCCAGATTTTCGATTGAGTTTCGCTCACAGTGTCTTCATTTAATTAAATATTACAATTTGAGATTTTATTCATAAAGTTAAAATAAAAATAAATATAATTTATTAATATTGGAAAAAAGTGATCGACATTTGAAAAATCTCTAATGCAATCTCTAGCAATAATAATAAAAATTTGCAGGATGATTTTTATAGGGCCTTTAAAGTGAATAATCACCCCAAGGTCGATGTATAAATATTTGTTCTAATAATGGTAAGATAGTAGTGCATTGATTAGAAAACATTAATATTTTGTTTCACAAGGATTCAAATATTCAAAGAAAGATAGACGTGTGGTAAACCATTATTAACCTTTTTTATTACTTTGAACACGTTTTGTTTTGCTATTAAGTTGCAAATTTTAGAAAAGGAATCAAAATTTATATAATATACTTTAAAAGTTATTGTTATGTGCATATGGCAATAATAGTTATGCAAATTCAAAATAGCGAACTTCTTTTCCTACGCGGATATTTTTTATAGTTTTCCTGTATGCGTTAAATTTATATCATTTAGGTTTTTTATTTTTATTTTGTCTGCTTTGAAGTGAAATTTTTTTTTTAGAATTTTGCCAAAACAATGAATTCTTAGATGTTTAAACCTGATGCTCATTTTAAAATGGTGTTTCCCTCCATATATATATTTACTAACATAGTTTTCCTGTATGCGTTAAATTTATATCATTTAGGTTTTTTTTATTTTGTAGTGTTTCCCTCTATATAAATATTTACTAAATTTTCTTGGACAAATTATGTATTGTGGATTATCGATTTTTATAGAAATTTATAAAATTAATAATTATTAATAACTCATTCCATGTTACCATAACCTCTAGTGTAATCATTTCAATATCTTGTCATGATAATGACATCATATATATATATTTTTTAATAAAGTAAGTATTTATAAGATAATATTTTATATCACAGTTCCTACGTAATAATATGAAAAAAAAAATCACAAACATTCTGCCTAAAAGACAACGAAGAAAGAATGATTCATATTTTCTCTCTAGGTTCAAAGTTATTGTTCTTATTCAAGACCAGCATTTTACACGGATATGCATTATTGAATATAATACGATAGTAAAGAATAAGGAAATTTTAATTAAAATTTTAGAAAAATTCGAATCGTATCCTCAGTTTGTAGGAATTCTGACAGTGATGTGATTCTTTTAATGTGTTGAAGATGCTAGATAATAAATAGTTGAACCAGATAGAAAAACATTCTCTCCATGTTTTTAGTAGATTGTTTCTTCACCCGACAGTTGATCTCCCAACAGCTGAAAATCTTCCGAAATTATAAGTTCTTGTGCATTATTTATTTCATATCTGAAATCGGCTTCAAAAATACCTTTAATAATAAGTTGGTATGTCAATCAACCGAATTTATTTACAGTGTCGATTTTTAAAGTGAAATTTTTTTTAGCAGCGTTGTGATTTGACACTCGATGAAACGCAAAAGCGACACTAAAAAGAGACAAACACATACATCTGTAGGATTTAGCCTGCGATAGATAGAAAAAAAGTCTCCTCTTTGTTTGTTTGTTTGCTCAGTGCTTCATAGCCTCCCACTCTTATATACTTTAGTTTTTTGAAGGTTTCACTTCTACCGCGAGTGAATTGCGCAATTGTATTTTTTTGTACTTGTATATGCAGTTTCCTAGACCAGTAGTTATATCATTGATGCATTTCTATGATTGTATGTTTTATACTTATGGTATTTGGCGGTACATCTTCTATGCATTTGGTTATATTTTGAGTAAGTAGGTATACAATATTTTCCCTAAACCCACTGCATCTCTACATATTATAAACTAAAGTCCCCCGCGTCGTCTGTATGTCTGTCTGTTCGCGATAAACTCGAAAACTACTGAACGGATTTTCATGCGGTTTTCACCAATAGATAGAGTGTTTCGTGAGGAAGGTTTAGGTATGTAATTTGTCAAGAATTTGTGTAAATTGGTTGAAACATAACGATAATTGTTAGAAGTGTCGAAAAAAGTCAAGCCGCCTGGTAGCTTTCATTGAAAACGCTGCCTAATCCTTTTGGGATATAACAAAACAATGCATGGTGGGATATTCCTCTTTTATGGATCTACAAAAAGTCCGCGAAAGCATATATCTATCTTTTACGGATAGCTTACTATACCTATTCTATCTTCTAAAAAAATAATCACGTACATTGCGGTAATTATTTAGACGGATACACTATTAATCCTTATTAACTTAAATACGTTAGATACCCCAAGCATTTCATGCACATTATTATAATCTTTCACACCGTCTCTAAGTATTATAAATTAAAGTTCTCCGCGGCATCTATCTGTCTCTTTTCGATAAACTCAAAGACGGCGGTGGTTATAAAGGTTGGATAACCATCCAGTAGATGACGTTGTGTTTTATTAGCCACAGCAATGCGTGGCCGGGTCAGCTAGTATTATATATAAATACGTCGGGGGCCGACTGTCGGGAGATCAACTGTAATAATTGAACTGTTTCTTTAGACCGAAAAGGTTTACAGTTGTCCAGTTCACGCGTTAACTAAAATATTTTTCGCTTTGGGTTCAATTCTTGCATCCCCCCAGTGCGAAGGTATTTTAAAAATTATTCCGTGTCAGTTTAACAGAATAAGGACACGATAATACTGTGCGTCATTAAATATTAAACAAATTTCAACTTTAGGAATTTCCGCATGGCTCCTTAAAAAGCCATCCCATTATCCGTTTCCGCTCGGGTTGCATCCGGTAGGCTTCACCGCATGCGTACCTTCTTCATCATCTCCAGCACCTGAAGTCCCGGAAGTGGACACGTGGTGTAGAAATTGTGACATCCGGTTCCGTCCATTCCGGAAATGAGCTGTCCCATGTGCGCCGCAAAGTGATATTTTGACGTCACTTCCGCTATCGTCCCAAGAGATGTGTCACTGAAAGAGAAAAACAGATAATTACATTACTTATTCATTTCGTAGGGCAATACATCAGTATACTTGGGGTTAAGACAGCCTTTTATTGCAATAATTTATTAATTTATTTTCCCACTTTAGACTTTTTAATGATCGACGATCCACCGATGGTCAAATGAAAACACTGTTCCATTACCCGAAGGCAGTGGAACTATGGCATCCCATTTTAGAAATTTTGCTGAATCAAAAGAAATAGGTTTCTTTACTCCGTGGAAATTCTAACAAGTAACATTGAGGATTTACAACTTTTGCCGAATCAAGTAGTGAAGACTTGTAAGAATTTTGGGCTAGAACTGAATATAAATAAGACAAAATACATGCTCATAAGCAAAAATAACGCATTGGATTAAAATCTTTATATTGCGGGAACAAAACTAGAGAAGGTACAGAGTATTGTATACTTGGTCTGCAATGTAAATGATAGATGGGATCCTTCAGTTGAAATCAAATGCGGTATTGAGCAAGCTCGTGCAACCTTTATCCGCATGAAAAAAATATTCTGCAGTCATGATCTCAACCTTGGATTACGAATGCGAATGGTCAGATGCTACGTGTTTTCGATATTATTTTACGGAATGGAAGCATGGACGCTTACTGATGAACCAATTAGGCGACTTGAGGCATTCGAGATGTGGATCTACAGAAGAATACTTAAAATAAGCTGGATGGACAAGGTTACAAACGAAGATGTTATGGTTCGGATGAATAAAGAAAAGGAAGTAATTAAAACTATAAAAATCCGAAAACTTCAATATCTTGGACATGTGATGAGACATCCAGGGAAGTACTGAGACAGTGGTTTGGCCAGTCTACCGTGGAGCTGTTCCGGGCCGCAGTAAACAAAGTCCGCATAGCCAACATGATAGCCAACGTCCGTTGAACGGACAGGGAACAAGAAGAAGAAGAAGTGGAAATTTTCTATGGGCGAAGGACGTGGGGAGGAGAGAAGACGATCAGAGGGTTGAAAGGAACCCGTTAAATCAAATCTAAAGCCACTTTCAAGTAACGACGAATCGACTTTGGACGACAGAGATACGTCACTCTTGAATGAGGTGTTAATAAAGTGCAAATATTTTTATTTTATTTATTTACAACTACCTGACCCAGCCACGCGTTCTTGTGGCTAACGAAACACAACGCCATCTACTGGATAGTTACGCAACCTTTTAACTCACACCGGCATCTGTTAACTAGCATACAAATCAAATCGGTCGGTCGCTCCATATAAATCACTAGCTGGTACCCGGCATGCGTTGCTATGCCATTTAATAAAGAAATTGTTTCTTCCTGCGTGTCCTTTCCTATTCGTCCCGTTCTCCTTCCGCCTCCCCTTCCTCTCCCGCGTCTCCTTCCTACCTCGCGTTCCCACTCCGCCTCCTCCACCTTCCTTTTTCCCACTCCACTCCACCCCTTCCCCCGTCCCGTGAACCCCCTCCCGAGTTCCCCTCCCCCCTCCCTGGTTCCCCTCCCACTTCTCCCACGAACCCCTACTTGAGTTTCCTTCCCCTCCCGCATTTCATACACTCAGTCCCGGTGCATTCAGTTTTCAAACAGCTCGCGTGCATCCTATTGCAAATTTCATACAACCAGAACTCACCAGTAGTGTTATACAAACCTTGTCCTGACAATAACGAACACAAATAAAAAAGAATTATCCAATTTGGTGCAGTCGTTCGGAAGTTATGCGCGTACATACATTTCGGGGATTCATTTTTATTTATATATAAGATAAGATATAAGATATAAGAAGAAGATATATAGATTATAGCGATTCCCAGTATGCGTTGCCGTACCACTTAATAAAGAAATTGTTTCTCTCTGCGTGTCCCTTTCCCGCTCTCGCGTTCCCACTCCGCCTTCCTTCCCCCTCCCCCTTCCTGCATTCCATTCATTCAGTCCCGGTACATTCAGTTTTCAAACAGCTCGCGTGCCACCCGTTGCAATTTTTTTTATACAAATTTTATAATGCCAGAGCTCATCGGTGTATATAGAAACCTTTGCGGGCATGCATACATCAAATCCCAAAGTTTGAATGAAATGGGTAAAGTCGTTCGGAAGTTATGCGCGTACATACATTTAGGCAATTCATTTTTATTTATAGGTATAGAAAATAGATAGACAGATAACTTAAATTACCCGGTAATAGAAAGAAGTATGCGCATCCAGAGCCAGCGTGCTTACTGCTCTAGTAATTAGTCAGCGAAGGAGGTAAAAATTATAAATACACAAAGCATTTTTTTTTAAATATCTTAAAAGTGCAGAACTCCAGAAATATTGCAAAACAAGACACAGAAGCCACCGAAGAAACTCATGACGCCTGGGGGCGCCTTGTCGATAGGTCTCCGACTCAAAAAAGATGATGAATCATGTTTTATAATTAAAAAAAAAGATTCACCATTATTTTATGTAATTACTTGTATATAAGGCAGAATAGAATAGATTGGAAAGGTCACTTGATTAATGGAAAAAGTGTGATTAAAAAGCCAACTATTAAACATAATCAAAACAAAAAACTATCGCTTGCGTTCAAGTCATCGATTGGGTCTTGGAGAATGACTTCATTTTAATAACGAGAATAAAATATTTATTACAGTCCATCAAAATAGTTTTTTTTTATTTAAAGATTATTTCATCAGCTCTCTAGATGTAGGTTGTATTGGAAAGGTAATTATGTAATGCAATAAATAAACCTTTGTTGAATCATTAATTAAAATCGTGACATGTGAATATTAATGGAAAGAATAAGATTTACGTTTTTTGTTTTTTAATGTAAATCTGTGCTGGAATATAAATTATTTGAAATGAATAAATTGATTTGAATCCGAGACTTTCGGATTGCTAGTCGAGTGCCTTACCCCCCGACCACGGAGGCCGTCACGGTCGGTGAAAATGTTATCATGTCACTATGATTATTTAAGGTGTTACGCAAATATAATATTTCCTTTGTGTAACAGCGGCACGAACAGAAGAAAATAAATCACAAGACAGAGAAAGTCTGCATTAAATGCGTAAGAATTTTATCTTCCGCGTTCTCGCGTAACTTTTAGTTTTATTTATAAAAATACTAGATGGTTCCCGGCATGCGTTGGTATGCCATTGAATAAAGAAATTGTTTCTCCCTGCGTGTCCTTTCCCATTCGTCCCGTTCCCCTTCCGCCTCTCCTTCCACTCCCGCGTCCCTTTCCGCTCTCGTGTTCCCACTCCGCCTTCTTCACTTTCCCCCTCCCCACTCCACTTCTCCCCCTTCCCGCTTCCACGGTCCCGCGAAACCCCCTCCCTATCCCCCAGGTTCCCCTCCCCCCTCCCGCATTCCATACATTCAGTCCCGGTACATTCAGTTTTTAAACAGCTCGCTTACCACCTATTGCAACTTTTTTATACAAATTTCATAATGCCAGAGCTCACCAGTAGTTTTACACAAACCTTGTCCTGACAATAACGAACACAAAAAAAAAGAATTTGGTGCAGTCGTTCGGAAGTTATGCGCGTACATACATTTCTGCTATTCGTATATATATATAGAAGAAGAACATAGAAGATAGAAGAAGAAGATAGAAGAAGATAGATTATATAGATTTAGATGCCAAGATATAAACACAGTACTATATTCTATGACCATAGAATAAAGAATAACACAAAAGTGCCCCGTGGGCGAGTTTTATAATCCAAATGTAGCCCCAATTTGGGCCTGTAATTCCATACACAACTGTTCTTGTATTTTGAGAGGTTGGGCTAAATGGAACATTTGTTTCCATTGAAATTTGCATGGAAGGCACTTCTAGTGTTATATATTTTATTTTATGCCTATGGCATACAAATAAAGTATACCAACAGTTAAGTTCCCGATATAATAAAACACTTACGGTTTGTTTATGCATTATGCTAAACGCGCTTGTCGAACATAAACAATGCAAAAACCAGTATATCTAAATGTTTTGCCGAACAAAAGTATTTTGCCACGCCTACGAAATACCCAACTGCTAATAAATTCGTGGGTTAATTGTTGTGATGTTGACAATATTTTCATGTGCGTTGCTTCCTTCCTTTTCCGTAATTCGTGTTTCGGCTCGCAGGTTTGGCTCGCGTGTATATACGCAGCCTTACACAAGGAGCTCCATTCAGCGTCATTTTGGCTCCATAACAAATTAGAACACTTTTGACAAGTGCTATATTTATCGAGTCATTAAAAGTAATGAAAAAAAACTTATAATGAATAAAAAATCACTTTGTTTAAACCACTATTTTTAAAACAAATCAACATGTTTCGACAACAATGTTGTCTTCATCAGGATATGTTAATAAGTAATTAATCACCTCTACTTTTGAATATTTTGTCTATGTTATAATTTATTCTAATTTGTCTATACTTGTTTGTCATTTATTATAGTAACATATCCTGATGAAGACAACATTGTTGTCGAAACATGTTGATTTGTTTTAAAAATAGTGGTTTAAACAAAGTGATTTTTTATTCATTATATGAAAAATGATACCACAAAGTTATTTTGCAAAGTTCGAAGAAGTAAAAAAAACTTAGCCTGAAAACCTAACCTAGTAAACCAAGAATTTTTTTCAACGCTTTTCACAACTTTTCCAGAGTTTTGTCCGGTATCGGTCATTTTCCTTCTATCTTTTAGCCTTAGATTATATTGTAGATACATTAACTTGCACAATATTTGCAGGGGTGGTATTTTTCACATACATATAGGTATTTCAAGTTCTGTGAAACTATCGGCCCATAATCAAGTGATAACAGAACTTGAATTTTATCTTTGAAATAGGATCAAATTCATCAAAATTTCGAAGATAGTTTTCAGGTTCTGTCAAATTTCTATTCAATTCTTATATTATTTCAGTTCTGTGAATTAACTGACACATAAAGATATAATGACCGAACTTGAAAATTATCTTCTAAATTTGATGATTTTTTTCAAATTGTGTGAAACAGCTCGTTCTTGGTGTTGTTGAATAAGTAAGTAAACTGAATAAAAAGCAATAAAATCGTGTCGGAATGTATAAAATTAATCCTTCTCTTGAGGTAATGTTCCTTCTATTTGTTGCACTCAGCACGGAAATGAGTAATTTTCCTCTGTAGTTTAAACAGCTTTCCCTCAACATCATTTCACTCTCCCACTAATAGCTGCGAGACCAAGAACTGTTAGGTAATAAAGTAATCAGTGGTCATAATCATCGTTAAAATGTAATGAAAATCTGGACAATCCAATGAAACAAGAGCGGCTGGATTATGCCTTTCTTATTAACAATACGGTCAACTCTTGTAACCGAGCGGTAATTCTTTGTATACGAACCAATACGCTCTTGGTATACAAATACAAAAAAAAAAACAATTTGTTTGCATATAATACGAACTTATTTTCACTTGTTGGAATTCAGGTGACATTTCAGTAAGCTGGCTAAATGGGACACATTCAGTTGTCTTTTAGAAAACATACTCTTTTAAAAGGTGAATACCGCACAAGAGCGCCAACTACTCCCGTCTAGAGTCAGATTATGGCATTTCCAATTGGGGTATGTTGTGAGGCTGAAGATGGAAGGGAAGGAGATGAGAAGAGGAAGGTGGGGAAGTACCTGGTTGTTCAGATCTGGTCACTAAATATGGCTAAAGCTATTTCAAGCAACGTTTCAGTTCTGAATGGTGGTCATATGCCAGGACGATATTCAGAGTTCCTTTCTGTCTTCCAGTCTGGAACGTGCCGCTGATATTATTTTATATTACCTACATTTAATATTAGTACCTACACAGTGGATATTATTCTTAACTAGCTGGTGCCCGGCATGCGTTGCTATGCCATTTAATAAAGAAATTGTTTCTCCCTGCGTGTCCTTTCCCATTCGTCCCGTTCCTCTTCCGGCTTCCCTTCCTTTCCCGCGTCCCCTTCCCCTCTTGCGTTCCCACTCCGCCTTCCCTCTCCCCTCGCCCGCTTCGTTCCGCGAACCCCCCTCCCGAGTCTCCCTCCCCCCTTCCGAGTTCCCCTCCCCTCTCCCGCATACCATACATTCAGTCCCGGTACATTCAGTTTTCAAACATCTCGCGTGCCACCTATTGCAATTTTTTATGCAAATTTCATTATGCCAGAGCTCCCCGTTTTTTTATACAAACCTTGTACTGACAATAGCGAACACAACAAAAAAAGAATTATCCAATTTGGTGCAGTCGTTCGGAAGTTATACGCGTACATACATTTCGGCGATTCATTTTTATTTATATAGATAGATAGATAGATAGATAGATAGAATAGATAGATAGATAGATAGATAGATAGATAGATAGATAGATGGAAGATGGAAGATGGAAGATGGAAGATGGAAGATGGAAGATGGAAGATGGAAGATGGAAGATGGAAGATGGAAGATGGAAGATGGAAGATGGAAGATGGAAGATGGAAGATGGAAGATGGAAGATGGAAGATGGAAGATGGAAGATGGAAGATGGAAGATGGAAGATGGAAGATGGAAGATGGAAGATGGAAGATGGAAGATGGAAGATGGAAGATGGAAGATGGAAGATGGAAGATGGAAGATGGAAGATGGAAGATGGAAGATGGAAGATGGAAGATGGAAGATGGAAGATGGAAGATGGAAGATGGAAGATGGAAGATGGAAGATGGAAGATGGAAGATGGAAGATGGAAGATGGAAGATGGAAGATGGAAGATGGAAGATGGAAGATGGAAGATGGAAGATGGAAGATGGAAGATGGAAGATGGAAGATGGAAGATGGAAGATGGAAGATGGAAGATGGAAGATGGAAGATGGAAGATGGAAGATGGAAGATGGAAGATGGAAGATGGAAGATGGAAGATGGAAGATGGAAGATGGAAGATGGAAGATGGAAGATGGAAGATGGAAGATGGAAGATGGAAGATGGAAGATGGAAGATGGAAGATGGAAGATGGAAGATGGAAGATGGAAGATGGAAGATGGAAGATGGAAGATGGAAGATGGAAGATGGAAGATGGAAGATGGAAGATGGAAGATGGAAGATGGAAGATGGAAGATGGAAGATGGAAGATGGAAGATGGAAGATGGAAGATGGAAGATGGAAGATGGAAGATGGAAGATGGAAGATGGAAGATGGAAGATGGAAGATGGAAGATGGAAGATGGAAGATGGAAGATGGAAGATGGAAGATGGAAGATGGAAGATGGAAGATGGAAGATGGAAGATGGAAGATGGAAGATGGAAGATGGAAGATGGAAGATGGAAGATGGAAGATGGAAGATGGAAGATGGAAGATGGAAGATGGAAGATGGAAGATGGAAGATGGAAGATGGAAGATGGAAGATGGAAGATGGAAGATGGAAGATGGAAGATGGAAGATGGAAGATGGAAGATGGAAGATGGAAGATGGAAGATGGAAGATGGAAGATGGAAGATGGAAGATGGAAGATGGAAGATGGAAGATGGAAGATGGAAGATGGAAGATGGAAGATGGAAGATGGAAGATGGAAGATGGAAGATGGAAGATGGAAGATGGAAGATGGAAGATGGAAGATGGAAGATGGAAGATGGAAGATGGAAGATGGAAGATGGAAGATGGAAGATGGAAGATGGAAGATGGAAGATGGAAGATGGAAGATGGAAGATGGAAGATGGAAGATGGAAGATGGAAGATGGAAGATGGAAGATGGAAGATGGAAGATGGAAGATGGAAGATGGAAGATGGAAGATGGAAGATGGAAGATGGAAGATGGAAGATGGAAGATGGAAGATGGAAGATGGAAGATGGAAGATGGAAGATGGAAGATGGAAGATGGAAGATGGAAGATGGAAGATAGAAGATAGAAGATAGAAGATATATTTAACACAAATTTATCAAAATTATTAGCGTACGCCGGGTTTTGAACACGTGGCCTAAGTTTTGCTAGTCGTGAGCCTTATATACCCATCGGCCGTGGAGGCTCTCAATTGACATGGTGGCTGACAATTGAGTAAATTTTTTTAGAGTCAAAAGAGAACTCACACACGAGTTTTATCATCAATTAATAGATAAATCTCAACAATACTATGGTAGATAATCTCAGTATCGCTCTGGTAAAATAAACACTTTTCTGATCTATCAGAATATCCACGTATCTACTACCCAAACTTTTCCTCCCCACTCTCATCAGGCTCACAACTTTCCCTATAAGGGATGTCAACGATCTACTGGCTCCGGGTAATTGTGAACTGGCCATACTCGCATAACAATCAAAACAAAAAGACTTATTAGGCGCCTACCCACAAACTGGTTATTATTTACATTGTTGTCCGGTAGATATCGCTAAAGATGTAAAATGGATTTCCAAGCAATAATACGATACTTTAAAGTTCTAGTGGGACTGTTTAAAGTCATGTTTCATGATTCAGTACTTTTATAAAGTCAAAATCAGGTTATTTTACAATCACTAAATATTTTGATTAAATTTAATGTTAATCAAATCCTGAAGTTCCTCGTGGAATACGATTAGCGTGTTTTTATTTTATAGAATCCTGTTTTAATAAAAACTTAGTGAGATTGATGATGGTCATTCAGAATTAACGATTATTTTTCCTTAGTTCTTCTAAATAAAAAAAGCAAAGTGCTGTGGAGCGAGTTTTCAAGTTTTTTTAAATCTTTTCATCTGCCTTCTCTTTCAAATATGCGTAATTCTGAATGAATGCGTGTTTGAATGGTCACCTCTTAGATTTGTGGAAACAGACGGAGATAATGTTTCGAAGAGCCAATCATGTCTGATTACATCTAAAAGGGATCGAAATGAAAATCTAGTCTTCTTCAACGGAAGCAATATTCCGAACAGGACTTCCACGGATATGCTTGGTAAAACTCTATCTAAAAAATCCATCAAACGGGCGGTCCGTCTGATAGATTTTTTTCTTAACAAACGGGTTGCAATCTTTAGAGCACAGGCGTCGGTCGGGAATGCTGTCCTTGTTCTACCGATATCTCAATGGTAGATGCTGCAAGGAACTGGCGCCATTGATTCCTTCGGCATCGGTGCAACACCGGGAAGCACGCCAAACGTGCCCCCAACATTTGTATCAGTTGACAATTGTCACGAGAATGGGTCGTTTCTACGACTCGTACTTAAGTTCAACAGCTCGGCTGTGAAACGATATGCCGGCCTTGCGTTTCCTCCCTCATACAACATGGACCTCTTCAAGATCCAGGTTCACTCCTTCCTTTCACAAAAAGACCCTCTGATTATTTTCCGCCAAAACTAGACCAAACTGCAAGGATTATCAAAGCGGCGGAACCAAAGTTATGGGTTTTTCAGTGGTTTGGTGAGTACATAGAAACAAAGGATGGTTGCGGCTTATATTTCAATATCTTTGGTTGCGGCTGTAAGTAGAGGCGATTTGCAGTGAATGGATGAACGATGTTCGCGACACTTTTGCACCATGATCGCGATACTATTAATGATTCTTTGTCCATGGCCCATCTATTTGTTTTTAGGTTTTCCCATCACATTTGTGTATATCCTCTTCAACAACCGAGGACGACATTGCGTGATGATTAGCCGCGAGGTTTGCTCTGCATAGTCACAACTAAATGTCGTACATACTAAGAAGAAAAAAAAAATATTATGTATATTCTCTGAAGTCGCATTGAAAGTGAGCCAGTCATGGTATTCAAGGGACGGAAAAATATAATGCAAAGATACAGACACAATACATTGAAAGTACGTGGATATCAAGGACGTGCTTCGTGCAGGTCAGTTCAACGCACCAACAAACTGGATAAATGAATATGCGCGGAAGTGGCTAATGAGTGATTGGAAATCGTGATAAATGAATGTCTACTTGTCTACAATATAAATATATTATAGTTAAAAATTACCAGTTCGTCTAGAAGGGCGAAGTCATGTGGAAATGCGCTAGGAAGTTTAAAAATTTGAACAAAAAAGATTTTGCTGAATTATTATTTCAGATTTGAGAACTTTTTTTGCGCCAATCTGATTTGAAGTTGAATACTCGTACTCGGACTATTTAAATTGGGACTTTCATCAGACAGTTTGAAGTAGATTGACGATCTAAAAAAAAATTATAAATACGAAATGGATGAGAGAATATTGTATTTGCCCCCCGCTCCATCCAGGCACCTACATTTTTTCGCCCTACAGTCTTATCACAAAGAAACCTGTTTGGTGCTCCTTGAAAAAACATTCACGGCTTCATTTAAAAACAATAAATTTGTAGGAATAATAACAAAAGAAGGTGCCATTGGCAGAAAGGGCGTGATATATTAGTAGTTCACTAACTAACAATGATTGGTGGCTTGCCACGCCGCACTTACCTCCGACACCGCGTTTTATTCCGGACGAAACAGGAAAACAATCATTTGTTTTTGGTCGAAAGCGTTCATGGCTTCACCTCCTCCACCAGACAGCAAAATATAGTATCTTATACTTGTAGTATATTATACTTATATGATTCCGAGAATATCTGTGTGATATTTTGGTATATTTGATATCCTCTTTACCAGGAGAACACAAACGTAGAAGTGGTCCGTACCTGATGAGTTTCAGTAGAGAAGTCTCGTTTTCTGATAATTTCCGCTTGGCTGCACCGGCACTCAGCTCACAAATCAGCTTCGGAAGGCAGGCATTCTTTATGGTAGCTATGACCTCCGACCTGCTCTGGCCACCTGCAACAAGAATAATTTTCTTACATTAGCAACAATCAGAAATAGGTACATTTTAGTTCTTACTAATTTTATTCCCAAACGGGAAATACTAGCAAAATTCAAGAAGCATCAGTTATTATTACGCTAACGTCTGTACGGTTGAAATTTAAGGCTCCGCAACCGGGCCCGAAAAGAAAAAGATGGAGAGATACGAAATTACGAATGTTAGATGAGAGCGCTAACATTTACAGCGACAAAATCGAAGCGAAAATTGCGAAAATGTTTAATAAAACACGACTCGTTTAAAATAGAGCAAAAATCTCGCGGGCATTGTCTTAAACAGCATTTAAAGAAACACTGTGATTGTTTTTCATACATATAACTTGTAAAATAACTGAAACAAACTCGTTTATAATAATTTTTGGAGCATACTTTGCGATTTTTTTCTATCGAGGGAATTTTATATAATTTGCGTTCCGGCGCGGGCAATATCTTCAAGAAAAACATAAATTTTTTAGGAGCTTTAAAACTTAACGTGTTTAAGGGAGATATGTAAGAAATCGGTAGTAATTCGGGTAGCGGGACCTTAAGAGCCCGGCTGAGAATGTAACTCTGATGCCGCGCCGTACGCAAAACCATCTTCGTACTTGAAGTTTCTTAGAAGCTACTTTTGTAATTTGATTTCGAATTCAAGAATTCGTCAAAGGATGGCGCCGCTTACGTTAGCAGATCGTATGAGGACGTGCCCCTGGCAGGTATAAGTACTACGGTTCTGTAAATTTGAGTATCCTCCGAAAATGGAAAGATTGACGGTAAAACGTAGAGTTGTGAATAATAGTATCACGCGGCTATATATTACATAAGACATGACGTCACTGCCTGTCGCGGTTACTTTGTCGCGGTTACTTTGTCCCGGTGACTAGCTGTCACTGGATCACAGTGGATCCGAGGAACCGGCTATTTTTGGAACAAGTTCCTGTCGTATTTATAAAATGGTCACCAATACTCAACGAAAAGTCGGCCGGCCTCATAATTAATATCCAATCAGTCTAATCAATTTCCAAATGAAAAACACCCCAGAAAAACAAAATAATTTAGAAAAATGCTTTACACAATTATCTACAATGTAAATGTATTCAAAGAGTATTCACTGAGCAATGTAGAGGCAATATAGTTACTGAGCAACGTTTGCATTGTGTAATTTGACTATTAAAAAAAAACAAGCTGTAAAGGGTAATAATTTGATTAATCATGGATTTGTCTTGTACTAAATGATGCTTTAGCTGGGAATATGAACATGATGAATAATCCGTAGACGGAGGTCAATATTCATGGGCAATAGCTGGTAATAGACGGTTTAAGAAATCAAAGTCATGGGAAGATTTTGCGCAGAATGCGTTTTCGGTTATCATAGTCGTTCTTATTTAAAAACAATATTTTAGAGACTCATCAGGTGTCGCTTGTACCTTAGCAAAAAGGGTTGTGTGACATTAAGACGAATAATGGAGCTAAGACGAATAAGGGTCAAAGTTACATAAACGTCAATAGCAGAATTTTGTTTTATTTTTATACCAACTGCTCCTAACCGCCTGGAGCAACTAATCAACTGCTCCCGTCCTGAGCCATGGGGTCTACGGCATTTCCCATGGGGGCATGTTGTAAGGTTGAAGGTAAGTGGGGAGGGGTGGGAAATGGGGCAGAGGAAATTGTAGAAGTACCTGGCTAATCAGATCTAGTCACCTTTAAAACCTTTAATTTTTGATTTTTTTATTCTTAGTATATTTAAATTGCAAAGATATAGTATATTGTCCTTCACGCTAGGAGTTCACCTGTGTCATAGAGGACATTTTTCAATTTTAAATTATAAATTTTATATCGTAGATAGTAAAACAAACAGTCTTAAGCAACATTTCAATTCTGAATCATAGTCTTACACCAGGGCAATTCTGAGTATCTTTCACTCCGGAAAGTGTCGCAAACATATCTTATATTATTTTATTTATTTATTTAAAATTTACGGCACAAAGTGCCATTTACAAACATGTGTTATTTAATATATTTAAATAGTCGTAGTACAGTGAAGAAAGATTTTTTTTTAAATTTCTCATGACAAGAGAAAAAGAGAAAAAATTTCTAACAACTAATGAAAACTTTAAAAGGATACAATGAAATAAAAATAAATCAAACTTGTTATGAAGTAACCATTATTTAATGTACTTAATTTTAAATGATTAAATTGTGAAAACCCAAATCAATCAAATAAAATTTATTTGCGTACCCCGGGAGCTGAACCTGCAACCTTCTGATCGCTAGTCGAGAACCTTGCCCCTCGATCACGGAGGCCTCGTCGATTTAAAATACGTAAATCGATGTACGGGTAATGTAAGGTAAGGCCGATCGAGGTGACCACTCGGGAAAATAATTCAAAAAGTAAAAAAATAAATATCAGAAGATGCCCGACTAAAGAAGAAACAGCTCGCAGAAATGGTTAGAGTATCAGATAAAAACCATTTTCAAAATTCTTCACGACCATCTTGGCGGGACCAAAGTCAGCGCAAGATGGGTGCAGGGAATGCTCACGCCACGCAAAAACAACAGCGCGTGGAGTCTTCTCGTGCATTTTCGGACCTCTATAGGGAAGACAAAGATGAAGTGTTGGCTCAAATTGTTACTAGTGATGAAATTTGGGTTCATCATTATGAACCTGAGTCTAAACAAAAAACCAATCCTCGCGATGTGTTGAGAAAATGTTTCCATTACCTTGGTGTAAAAACTTGGAAAAAATCCAAGCTGCTTATGTTGGAATGTTGGTAGGTTATTTGTTTGATATCCTCCTTATCAAACGCATTACACTATTACCTGGGGGTTCCAGCCATGATATTATGCGAAATACTATTTTTTTCGGTTCAGATGGTTGCTGTTTTGGAAGCGTCAAAACTGACAGATTCTAGCAAAAACCTTAGATTGCTCGCAATAATTGTATACAGGTATCTCTTTGTTATACAGAATTATATAGGAAGATTGCGAGTATCTCGAAGCCAAACGAAAGTGAATGGCAGTGCCATTAAATATGCAGTGAATGCCTCATGGCTAACTTGAAGCCTTAAATGAATTAATATCACGTTATATCCATTTCTGCGTTTTGCAAACAAAAACAAGAAGAAATATTTAAATTAATGGCAAGACCGTAAAAAGTATACTCTGTACTATGAGTAACAACTACCTACGCGATTTGATTAAAGGTAAGTCGGTGCTTTCTTCTTTTACGAAAAATTATGTATTATTTTACTTAGATGGTGGATGATTCAATATCAATTTAATCCAATTTATGCATCTATTTAAAAAACATAACAAATTTAATATTTCAAAGCGTTTTTAGAAGAGAGAAAATATTTAAGATAAAATAAGCAGATTTAAACTAATGGCAACAATATGTAGGTAGAACTATGAGTTGTAGAACTCATTTCATTTTTAAAAATTTAATTAAAATTAAATTTGATAATGTTATTGGCACGACCGACTGGCGTGACCATTGGCAAGTAGTTCTGCAAGCCGGGAGATAAAACAGTCTATTCTGTCGGTAATGGATAAAACCATCGGGAATATGGAAACTAATGCTCTCCATGATAGTCGAGTTTTCGAACCATCCACGAATCAGTCTGAAGAAATGTGTTACAATGAACACATCCCTTCTGACCCGTATATGGTTCATACCGAGCATGCCCAAGAAAAAGTCGGTAGGGTAGTGCCACGGGTAGTGCCATACTCTCTCAGGTAGAGAAATCTGTTCTGAATCTTCTCCAACATGAGGGAATACTTCATTTGGGTGCGGGCTTCAAGCTAACGATCCACTCTCAAGCCTACTCCTAATCAAAGCATTGTATAGAACTGTGAGAACCCGAGTGTTTGGCTTGCTTAAAATATATATTTAATCGCATAATCTAAGTGAGTCTTTATACATTAAAAATATTCCTCGTGTGTTTCATGTTGTTTTGTGCAAACACTGCCAATACGAATATATAATTGGTCATTTCAATTAAGGAGCATTGTTCGTATTCATCGTCTTACCGTTTGAAAAATTAAAACACCTTTGGCGGGTATGTACCTATATGAAAACTTCCTTACCGGTTTTTCCCCACCTTCGCACGTCTAGTTGAAGTATGAAACAATGTTAACTATCAGGATATGCTTTGTGCAATTATTTATTTTTCCAAGGTTGAGTAGATTGCCTGTCAATGCTGCGATATGTTTTTTTTATTAACTTTATAAACTGGTGGTACGACTTATCGACGCAGAGTAATGTTTTTTGCTTAACGTACTTTTTTTACATTAGCTCCATACAAGAGGCTCGGTTTGGAGCTCGGTGTAAAAAATCTGAAGAATGAGAACCAACTGCAAAATTATGAATTCAATATTTTCTCATGGGATAGATTGCTAAGGAGTTTATAAGAGCTGAACGTATAGGGGATTGGCAAGCTCATTTGAATAGCGTTTGAGGAATGCTTCCTTACTTCCACGCATTTGGAAAACTGGACTGATGATCTTCAGGTTTATGAAAGATTTATACGAGAATTTTTCACTATTTGACATTCTGATAAATTAAATTGTGGAACTTCAATGGATATGGTCACTGAGCAATCCGTAATGAAGTAAATGAAAAAAGATGGAGGTGTTGCTCGAGGGAGAAGTACGGAAGAGAGCGACATAAGTAAATGGATTTATGGCATGCATGCAATGAATACTGTGTGTGAGAGATTAGAGGATCTCGCTAATGTTAGAATGGATACAACAGATCAGATTTGTGTATACTAAGGAAAGGTAAGCCAATTGGTGCGGTAGAACTGCTGAACATAGGGAAATTCATACGTCTAGTGGCTGCTCTACATTCTCGGCGAGATGTCTCGACAATATTATGTTGGTTATGTCCGTTGGATGTGCAGTAACATCGGTGGCTTCCTTAGAAAAGAAAGAGAAATAGAGGTCACCCAGAGAAGGTATGGGCTGACGACCTGAATAGAAAGGTGAGATTCGCGAAGAATCAGAAAAACAACATTTGACATTTGAGTTCGGACCATGTTCAAAAGTAGGATGCCAAAAGTCTTATGGTAAAAATTAGAAAGATTAAGACGATTTTTCGATTAATTTTTACGCAAATCGGTTTACATCATGACCACCAAAAAAACATGCTTTGGATAAATAGTTTCGTTTATTTTCTTACAAAAGCAACACCAAAATGAGACCTAGAGGAAAATAATTTCTCTCAGGGCCTGGGTCATCTTTGGGGGTGCTGTGTGAAGGGTTTTTGAAAAGAAAGGAAGGAGATTAATTTTTTGGGGAAGGAAAAAGGCACGGATGGTAGGAATCTAGCGGTCAGTCGGTCAAAGAGTGACAAAAGTATGAATCCATCCTTCTCAAGGCGATGAGTCGAGAGAGACCTGCTGGAGAAGCCAAATGATCTCCCTCACTCTTCCGATCCGGCCTACCACGCAGTAAATGGGCAGTCGCATCCGCTGCCAAACCTCACCCCATGATCCCGGGCACCCCTACTAAGTCACCAAGCGTAGCGAATCAGTATGGCTAAGGTGTTGGTTATCCAAAAAATGGTTCCCGGGGCAGCGCTACCCAAACCCGCCTCCCAAATTGAAAATTCAAACAAAGAAAATTTCTTTATTTGAATTTTAATACGATTATATGACTAAGATTATCTTTGATAGTCTCCAGCTATTAAGTTTTTTCTTTCTTATAAAATTATATACAAAATAAACAAAAACCACTTTTGTGCTAAATTCAACTGTACTAGACTCTGTTTACCAAACGATTTTTATGCCTATTGCTTAAGATGAATATATACGTGAAATCCTATTTTGATTAATCTTTACGATGAATCGGCTTACAGTATGAACATCAAAAAATATGCTTCGGATAAATCGAAGCTTTTACTAGCTTTTCTATGTATTGGAATTACAATAAAATTATTATTTACGTAACAAAAAATATAAGCGTAAACCACCAAAAAAATGTTTTTTCATGACTTAATTATGAAGTAATACAAGAAACAATTTTTTTAAATGCCCCTTTATGGCTAAGACTATTTTTGAGGTTTTCCATGTTCTAACTTTTTTTCGTTCTTATAAAATTATGCACAAAATAAATAAAAAAACACTTTTTCACTTATTAGCCTCGTGCAAATAAGACGTTCGATTTTAAAATTTTGCAGGGATGAGATTCGAAATACTCGTATTTCTCTAAGGGCGTTTAACCAGCCAGCGGCCGAAAATTCACATTTTGTCGGAAGATGCTCTTACGATCGTACAGGGCGGTCCCAATGAGAAAGATTAATTATTCTACGTACCAGTTTTTTTAAAATCATAACTCAATATCATACCTACATCCAAAAATTCTGAAAGGCGTGATGATAAAAACTATTTAAATTATGTACTTTTTGTAATTAATTTTGGATCATTATCATTTTTTAATAATGTCTAAGCAAAATAAGAATGTAAAAAAATCTGAATCTGAATTATATCCGAGATATAAGAGTTGTAAGTGCGGAAATAAATACACAAATGGACCAATTTTCGCCAAGAAACACATGTAAGTATATATTCTTTAATGATTTTTTTTAAACTAAAATCTTTTTTGAAAATTTAACAAATCTGCCAACGATCTATGGTATACCCTTATTACACTAAAAACAATTTGTTTCTTTCAAAATTTAAAACATACGTTTACTAGATAAAAGAACAATCCTTCGAAATCAATATATATTTTTTTGTGGAAAAGAGTCAACACGTCTAAAATCTGATTTAAAAATTACATATTTCTGGTTGTCTCTGGTTATACCCTCTTAAAGTCGTGGTAATACAAGGCACACTAAGAAAATACATATTTTTGGATTGTGTATTTCTTATACGAAATCTTACCATCGCGGATTTCAGTACAGCCTCTGCTAACGCATTTCGAATACTAAAAACAAGGAAAAACAGCGTAGTTAATAATATTATGCCTACTGATATGGGAATTTCATACACAGTTACATCCTCCGGCAGGAGTCAACAAACCCTTGGTGGGGATTTCACGTTATTTTACGCAGTTTGCATTTTTAATTTAAATAATGCAAATTCAGTCAACTGACCTCATCAAACATGGATAAAATATTTATCTCGTCGAGTAATAAATGCATTTAAGTAGCACTCAGCAGCGTATCCTTCGAATTTATTTTTTGTGGAATTTTTTCAAATAAAGAAAAAAAGGTGTTCCAAATGGGCTATCCGGGCTATAACTAGCACCATTGAGAGATCGTACGTGAATTCATCGTTCTAATTAGTATCTTCTGTCTTTTTCGTTTTAAAACAAGACGTGTGAGAAAAAAGAGGACGCACTGGATGACGTCCGTGCTAGCTTTCCTTGGACATTATAGCATTTTCAAACAAGGTTTCCACTCTGAATGGTGTTCTCTTACCACGACGATACTGGGAGTTTCTGACTTTCTGGAACATACACAAATATTCTATATTAAAAAAAATTAGATATCATCAATGATATCATATGTTAGACAAAACTTTTTTTTACATTAGCTCCACACTGGAGGCCCTAAGAAAAAAAAATCCTTTAAGGCCTATGTCATCAAGGATGCTGCGTGGAAGGTCTTTTACGGGAAAGGAAGGAGAGGAAGTCCTGGGAAGGAAAAAGGTAAGAGGGGTGGGTAGGAATTTGGGAGTCAATGTGTCCAGGAATAACGGACATATGGGTGCCCGCCGATGGGTCAAGAGAGTCCAGCTGAAGAGGTCTAGTTTAGGTCTCCCTAAACCAGTCTCTCCTGATCCGGCCCGCCACGAAGTTGGCGGGCAAACGCATTCGCCGCTAAGACCTAGACAAACCTCACCCCATGAACCCGGAAACCCATCCTAAATAACCAAACTTATCGAACCACTTGGGGTGACCTATGGCGTGGACCAAGGCACATTAAATTGCGCTATCCAAGATTTGAACCTACGGTTTTAGAATTCGTAGTCGAGAGTCTTCACCGTAAGACAACTACTATTAAAAAAATTCATAAGCTTATTAAAACGGTATTGTAAGTGGTTTCATGATAATTTATACATAACCAATATGAGCACGTGGAGTTCGCCTATAATAAAGTACTTGAAATAAGATGGCAGATAACGTGAAAATTATTCAGCAAGATATTTTTTGTTAACGAAACAACAATCCAGCTTCGATAAACTACCTCGAAAAGATTAAGTGTGGCCAATACCATTTCGTGTCAGCTTATTATTCATGAATAATTATGTATTCTTACTCGTATTACCCGTATATCTGCTTAGACAAGAATTATTCCTTAGTTATCTCTCGGTCTTTTGCCTATTCGTGCCTATAGCACTCAAGGTGTTCTAGTTGTTTTTTTTTGTATCCAGCCAACAGCTAATCAGCATATTTTATGAATTAGCGTTTTGCACAACTGGCATTCCGTATAACATTATGTAAAAATGGGTAAGACTTATTACCACGCGTTGATGTTGTTTTCAGACTTACGCCACCAAACGGAACTCCCGGAATGATAAGATGCTAGAAGAATGTGTGGCTGAGAAAAGGAATTTATAATATTATTCTTTCCACACTCTTACAGATATGTTCAAAGCCAAGTTTATTTTTAAAAAAATCAACCCATAATAAAAACAAAGTTTTTTATTTTAATGAAAAGACAAATAAAAGTATACGTCGTTCCGAAACCGGTCGGATTTACTCAAATATATAAGTGGTTCAAACAAAGTTAAATTGTTTCATTTATCACATATAACTTTGATTACATCACTTTTATTTATACACAATCAACATGTTTCGTGAACGATGTTCACATCATCATTTGTTTGTCTAGCTTGTAGTTTTTTTAGATTTTAGAAATGTATTATAAGTTTGTACAGTGCCCTTGAAATGATTTTTCACAAAAACGGCGCTATATAAATCATCCAAGTATTATTATTATTATTATCAAATGTATAGTATACATTTGATCCTGATGATGTGAACATCGTTCACGAAACATTGAACATTGATTGTGTATAATTGTTCACGAAACATTAAACATTGATTGTGTATAAATAATAGTGATGTAAACAAAGTTATTTGTCTTTTCATTAAAATAAATAATGCCATCACAAAGTGAAAACCTATCCGAAGAATTTTTCTTCGAAAAATTAAAGTTTTTTACCATAATATAGCCATTTCAATTTTCCGGATACCTCTTATCAAGCCGCCCGCCGCTACCCGAATTTCTACCGGTTTCTTACACATCTCCCTTAAACATTTGATGTTTTTAAGCTCCAAAAAAAAATTTTTTTTTGAAGAGCTTAAAAACATCCACCTCCACTTCCCTCGCTACCCCCACTCTTCCTCCACCCTCCCCCCCCTCCCTCCTCTACCCCTCACCCCACCCCTCCCCCTTCACACACCGCCCTCCCCACTCCTCCCTACAAATCCCCAAATTTTAATCTCAATCGGATGAATGGTTTAGCAGTGCATAATTTCATGATGCCAGAGCTCACTATTGTATATAGAAACCATCGCGGATATGCGCACATCAAATCCCTAAAGTTTCATCGCAATCGGATGAATGGTTTAGCAACGCATAGCGGACATACATACATACAAACCCAGAAACAAACATAATTTGATTTTTATCTATATATAGATGACATATATTAGGTCCTTATATATGAAATTGGCGTCTTGTATGGGAGGAACATAAAATCGATTTTTTTTAATATAATGTATTTATTTAATCAAAGTATGTACCATTGCTATCTATGCACTTTTGCCATCTCATAGGTAGTTCATCGATCCCTTTACTAAAAATATCATTCGGACGGGAATCAATAAAATCTTTGAAGGCGGTTTGGACTGCCCCATCGTAGTTGAATTTTTTCCCTTACAAGAAGTTATCCAAATTTCGAAAAAAAATAGTAATCTGTTGGGGCAAGGTCCGGAGAGTACGGTGGATGTCTTAGACATTCCAATTGAAGCTCCTCTAATTTGGTAGCCGTCTGTTGTGCAGTGTGTGGTCTAGCGTTCTAACGCGCGTTTGTTGATTTGCTTCCCTCAATTCGTGAGGTACCCACCTTTCAAGCTTTTTCACCTATCCAATTTGCTTCAAGTGGATTAAAACAGTTTTATCACTAACACCGCAGTCTGCAGCTAACTCGGACGTGGTTTGCGATGGATCCGCTTCCACAATAGCCTTCAATTCTTCATTATTAACTTTGGTCTCCGGCCGTCCACGGGGCTTGTTCTGCAGATCGAAATTTCCAGAACGAAAATGTTGGAACCAAAAACGCACTGTGTTTTCTTTTGCGGCACCGTGGCCATACACATCATTAATACTTCGAGCCGTTTCTGCAGCACTGGTGCCACGGTGGAACTCGTACTCGTAAATAACGCGATATTTCAAGTTTTCCATTTTATAAACTAAGTGACGCAAAGAAAAAAAATAATTAAGGAAAAAACAAATGTATTATAATTTTCGAAACACAAATACGTGAGTAAATAGCTGTATAAATTTGAATTTGGAATTCCTAACCAAAGAGAAGACATTTGAGATCAAAGTTGCCTGCCATTACGGCAAAACGCCAATTTCAATGTAAGGACCTAATATTTATAACTACCGACAAAACTTATGACTTAATAACAAGTGACATAATATAGAGATATTATCTAGGCAAACATAAAATGTTATTGCATTACATATGTTATAAATATGTGCAAATATCAAGCGTCTCGGTAATATGCAACAGTAGGATAGTAAAAAAAATGAGATATAAGAGGAGTTTGATCATGATACAAGTTTGATGTTACTAAAAGCCTAAAAATAAACAAGAAGTGTAAAACATGTTTTCAATATGCAAGAAATACTCCAATAATATTGTTGTTGAAATCGTGACTGGTGATGCAGCGATCCGAAAGGCAATTTAAAACCTCAAGGATACCGGAACTTACAAGTTCTAGACAAAAACTGACCCGATTACACATATATTAAGTCCACTGACTCGACACGTGGCAATCATGGTGGAAGGCATTACCTCGCCTTGAGAAACTTGTGAAACAGAATTATTACCTTCATCGGTCTCACCGTGATTAATTCCTCAAATTGTAAATCATTGAACTCCTTTTGAACAAGTTATGCATCAACATCAACAGACTGAACATCAAGGCATGGTTAGAAGACATTTAATGGGACTTTGCCATAAGAAATCGAGTAGAAGGACAAACTACAAGATTTATTACTTATTACATTAACACACTGGAATAATTGGCATCGATAAAATTGACTCTTTTTCACTTTTTTGTTTCTTTTTTACTCTCTTTTAGTGTGTAATCCAGAATCTAGAGTTTGCCGAAGGCAGGTTCTGTGTTTTTTTATACTTTTATCGGTACCCAATTAAAATCAGAATATCTTCAACCTGTTTTTGGATTTACGTACATTATTGCTGAACATTTTCGGTCTTTGCTGAGAATATATAAAACCAAAAACATAAACCGAACTTTTCCTTGTTGAAGTCAATACTTTGTTTTTGGTTTGTTTTTAACAGGAATGGCACTTTAATTTCATATTGTTCAATCCATCGTTGACAAGAAACCGCATTTGTTTAAATTTCTAATTATTCGTGTACAGTCAAGTTTGAGAAAATCATGGCTTCCCATTATGTGGCGATGGTACGCCAAAAATATAAAAATTTAAATACAATTGAAATAATATGTCAAGATGATCAATTAAAAAGAATGTTGGAAAAGTATGCTTGTCAAAATAGACTGTTTCATTAAAAAATCAACAACGAAAGAAACATCTCTGTTGTCTTTTGTTTTGTCATAGCGTTAATTTAATATGTTGTTTATTCAATAAACTAAACGTATTCTTTTATTGTTTTCAATGTAAGTAAATTTTGTAGTATCACAACACGGGAAAAATATATTTTTTAGCTGAATGCCAATCTCACGAATGAGTGTATATCATCTGATTTTACACAAGATAAAATTTAAAGCGGGTTATCGTTTATATTAGCACGTGTTTTTATTTTTTTTAACTATAATTAATTCAAGTCTGAAACCTGTGCCAAATTATTATACGACGGCCATGAGTTCGACTTTTATAGTAAATGTTTTATTCATGGTGTTTTAATTTTCGTTATATTCTAATCTCCACGTGTTGGTCATTGAAGTAAGTATGTTAATGCAGAGTATAATAAAACAGGAATATTAATCATGTATCGTAAACTTATTTGTATACACAATGTTTAATGTTGATTATCTACATACGTATCCAATGTTATTCAAAACTATTATTATTTTCTAATTTTTCGTCTTTAAATTAAATTACATCGGTGATGTGCTGTGCATGTCTCACTAGGAACTAGGAAATCCTGTGTTGAGAGCAAGTTTTCAGATTCAACAATAATAATATTTTGATGATTTGTATAGCGCCGTTTTTGTAAAAAATAACCCCACGGACGCTGTACAAACGAAAAATACATTTCCACAATTTTACTTCCAACTACAAACTAGACAAACAATTTTAACAACCTGTAGCTAAAAATTACATCCACCGATTTATCGATCACTGATACGAAACGGCATACAAAGAAAATATACAGGACCATACTTACCTGGGAGTTCACTTGAGATTAATACTGTTTATTGTTTATTTAAAGAAATTTAGATACCTACAAATCGCACGCAGAGGACGTAATTGGAACACGTATTAATCGAACTTTCTAGGTCAAATCGAGCCGTTTACTATGATCGATCTTTTCGTGTAACTGGCCCGCTCATTTGGAACAAACTTCCCTCAGCTCTTACTAATATCCAGAACTTGGCTGAATTCAGAGGGGCTTTAAAAACAATCTTTTTTAAAAAAACCATACCTTTCATGAATTTTAACTCCTTTTCAATATACCAACTCTAATAAGCCATGTTCCTAAAGTTTTCGGTAATTGTTTGGTTTCGATTACCTCCTTAGTATACTTTTATTTGCACTCCGAATTTGTATTATCTGTAAACTGCCTCCTGTTCTATATAATATTTTAGTTTTAATAATTCTTGTTTAATGGCACCGTTATTGTTTATCATATCCTGTGCCAAAACAGCACTGCTCTTGTTAATATTGTTCTTTTGGCATTGCTTTGTATATCTATCTATCTATCTATACTATATAAATAAAAATGGATCGCCGAAATGTATGTACGCGCATAACTTCCGAACGACTGCACCAAATTGGATATTTTTTTTGTGGGTTCGTTATTGTCAGGACAAGGTTTGTATAAAATTACTGATGAGCTCTGGCATTATTAAATTTGTATAAAAAATTGCGGTAGGTGGCACGCGAGCTGTTTGAAAACTGAATGTACCGGGAATGAATATATGGAATGCGGGAATGAGGGGAACTCGGGTAGTGGGTTCGAGGCAGGGGGAGGGGAAAAGGAACCTGGGAGTAGAACTCGGGTAGGGGGTTCGCGGGATGGGGTGGGGGGATGGAAACCAGGGAAGGTGGAGGAACCAGAGTGGGAACGCGAGAGGGTAAGGGGACGCAGGGGAGGAAGGAGAGGCGGTAGGGGAACGGGACGAATGGAAAGGACACGCAGTGAGAAACAATTTCTTGATTAAATGGCATAGCAACGCATGTCGGGGACCAGCTAGTACTGTATATTCTTTGTTTCATATTATTTAATCAATTTTTGTAAGGACTCGTAAGGATCACTATATGATAACTTTTAAGTTTATTATAATTAAGCGCACTTGAAGTGAAATATCTCAAAACTGCGCTATATAAATACTACGTTATTATTATTAATCCTGACGTATATTTTAATAATAATAATATATTCTTTAATGAGCGTATTTTGGAAAGCAAAAGCAACAACATCAATTATATCGTACTTTTAAATCTTAGCACTTTAGCTCACTGTCAAATGGTCCGATAAAATTATATAAAATTAATAAATATAAACACTACGATAAAAGAAAAATAATAAAGAAAAATAACTTAATGAAAAAGAGAACAATAATTATTGTTATTTAAGGGGCAATGGGTATATAAAAATTTTAAGAAAATGGGGCAACTCACAGCACGTTGGTTCCCTTGACCTTGTTTTGTGAAACTATTTTACCAATATATCAAATTGTGGATATTTCGATAGGTGTGGTTTGTAAGTCTCCGTGAGTTTCAAGGTTCTGAAAACTTTTTTTTTATATTAATTCAGGTTTCCTCCTTGAAACTAGTTGCCCACAAATGTGCGTGCTTATCTAAAAAATGTTGAGTTTAAGGTGACGCACTATTAAGCAATGCAAAATAATGCTATTTTTGTTTTAAAATTAGATCGCTTAGAAATAGGTTAGATTCATAGGTTCTCAACGTGGGCGATAACGCCCCCTTGGGGGGCGGTATAAGACCAAGAGAAAATTGGGGGGCGTTTCAGACTTGTAGGGGGGCGTTAGGGACCCATAGAAAGAACCAGAAGAAACCCATTCTATCTTGCCTCATTCCATCCCATTAGGGACCATCCATCCACAACAATATTTTCCCTATCCCATTACGCCCCCTCCGTTGTAGCAAACGTAACCCGCCCCCTTCGTCGTAGTATTCCATCTCGCCCCCTCCGTTGTGGCAAATGTAATCCTTCGTTAGGGGGCGCTAGAAATAAACATATTCTCAAAGTGGGCGGTGGGCAAAAAAAGGTTGAGAATCTATGAATTATGAATGAAAAATTTGACTCGATTTCATCGAGTTTCAAATCACAACGGTGCTAAAGAAGTTTCCTTCAAAATACTCTGTTTTGTGACAAAATGACTGTTTCAAAGGCAAACGTACATCTATAGGATTTAGCCTGCGAGAGAATGAGATAGAATGAAACCTTACCTATGTACCTAAGTGCTCTGTCAAGCTGCGCGCATTGGCCGCTTTGATTATGAGCTCACTTTTCAAGGCTCCTATTGGTTGAGATTGTGTGGGTGAGGGTTCGTGTGCGTGAACTGCCCTCGTTTTTTTTTTAAATAAGTCTTTTTATAAGCCCAGAAAAAAAGTACCGGGCCTATAAAAACTGCTATTTTTCAATTCAATTTATTCGTTTTAAAAACTTTAAAAAATTACAATTTAAAAAAAGAAAATATTTTTAACAGATTTAGACTAACAGCAACAAAGCTTGCCATCTAAATTGTGCTTCATTGATGTTAAACATATCGATATTCGAAGTGATTCTATTTGACAACAAGACTGCTCTCCCAACTGTCATGACCATTGGCAAGTTAGTTCTGCAAGTCAGAAGATAAAACAGTCTATGCTGTCTGGTTTGCTGATGGTTTTCGAACCATCCACGAATCAGTCTGGAGCAATGTGTTACAATGAGCACATCCCTTCTGACTCTACCGAGCATGCCCAAGAGAAGTCGGTAGGGTAGAGTCACTGGTAGTTGCCATACTCCCTCAGGTAGAGAAATCCCAGAAATTTCTTCTGAACCTTCTCCAACATGAGGAAATACTTCACAATGGTGACCGGGCAACTCAGAATCGTGCAACTTCAGCATCTCCTTTGCAAAGTTATTAAAAGTGAAGAAAATAAATATTAAAAAATGGTTGAATAGGATACGGTAGGTTAGGTTACAGGCTTTTTTATATTTTATTTTGTTAAACTTTTAATGACTTTTCAAAGAGGATGTTGAAATTTCATGATTCTGAGTTGTGTATCACCTCGGAAAGTCTTATTAAAAGTGTGCGTAGGTCATAGATAATGCGAGAGGTCTAGCATGGATGATCGATAAAACCCTGTATCAATACGATATTGACCAAATCTCTCATCTACAGCTAGTTATCATATTTGCGAGCACGGTCACGGTTGTTAACAACTATTCCAACCGACGATTGATACATTTTTCTTAGCCTTCACAAAAGCAGATAAGTGTCGGTTAATTGTCATATACACATATTTTTAAATAATATCTTTCATTACGCAAAATTATTGATTTATTTAATGAACGAATTGAACTAACGAAGCTCTTAGAATTGAAAGAAGTCGTATACGCGATCCATAAACTTAAATAATGCTTCTAAAACGCAATCAATTTATTCAGTTAGAACTGGAGGTTCCCCACCACTTTCCCACGGCGTTCTAAGGAAACATATGGTTTCCTCCTTCACCGTACACGTCAGGACTCTAATTTTTTATTTATAAAGAAGCTATTTTTTTTTTATTAAAATGACTCTAGACCTCCAATGTCCGGGCATACATTGTTAGCAGGCAGTATGCGAGTGCGTACATGGTGTTAGTTATTTATTTCACAGTATCACGTCTCATCTCCGCCACTGGATATAGCTGAAAACAAAGTTTATTAATAGAAAAGAGGAAAGGTTACTAGAAAAAAAAAAACATTATTATGATGAGATTGTACGACCTAACCAAAGCAACTGAGTTGCAGTCGTCCGGCAGTCCCGCCGAGGATAAGCGGAGCCATCAGTCCAGTCGCAAGCGGGACTCGATGTCCGCGCCCCTAAGCCGGTTTTGCGGTACGCCCTCGAAGAAAGTGTTGGAATTAAAGAGTGAAAGACCTGAAGACCCTAGGGATAAAAGTGAGCATCGGGTAACCGGAGGCAGGGCGGAAGGGCACCGGTCCGCAACGGTTGGTCTTCAGGCCCGCTCATGGCGACGGGGGAGGCGCGGGCGGGTTATGCAACCGCTGCCTTGGGAGTCATCTCCTCAGTTGATGCACGGTCATAGGTCTAGTCCACCCCCTTGATGGGGTGTAAGACAATACAAAATGATTAAGTGATAGTTCCGTTCCGGCTCCTTACGATCCGGCTCCTTACTTATGCAAGTCCAGACACGCAAAACTTGATTGAAATATAGCTTAGATTTAGAAAAAAAAGAATAAAATGAAAGTAGCAAGTGTAGTATATACGGGTAAGGTTATTAATAATATCAAGTTAAGAGAGAGAAAACAATGATTAAAAAGCAAGAAATAGAGACAAATTTTAGATGTTAAAGAGGCTGTTGAAGGTAGTACCTAAGAAAGCATGATACATAAATACATGAATAAACAGTTTCAGTGCGAAATAATAAAAATCCGGGCAATAGTAGTAGTAGAAGTATAATAAAAGGGTGACCATGGATTCCAGGAGCAATTACACCTGGATCCTAAACACACAATGAAGTTAAATTTAATCATCGACTCTAAGTTCAGGCCATCGCTCAACCCAGATCCTTGTAAATTTCCTCAGGCATTCGAGATTCTCCTTATTCGACACGAGATCTGCATTCCATGCTGGTCTCGTAGTTACTTTCAGACCTTCCAACATTTCATCTCTTGCGTCCGTCAAAATCTCACAGTGCCACAGAATGTGCTCGGCTGTTTGGTTTGTGTCACCACACGCACAGTTTGGATGGGGAGACAGGGTCAGGCTGTGCAGTCTTCCCCTGAATTCTCCATGACCTGAAAGAATTTGTGTTAAGTGATGATCCAATTTGATGAACGCCCCTTCCATTCTGGCTTTAACTGACGGGAAGAAGGAGAAAGTCCATCTGCCCGTATTCGATCTATCCCAACGTTTTTGCCATTCATAAAGAGTGAGTTCACGCATCTCTTTCAGCAGTCGAGGGAGAGGTACTGCCCCACCTGGTGTTAGTTCAACTCCAAGATGGACGGCTGACCTTCCTCTAATTAGTTTTTTCTTAGTTAACACTTCCCTTATTTCTAGATCAATGGGCAAAATACCGGCCAGAACCGGCAATGCGTCCGAAGCTACAGTCCTGTAAGCGCCCGAGAGCGCCAGCAGGGGAGTTCGCTGGCCCCGCTTAAGTGCTGAGTGGATCAGTACGATCAGTTAGAACTTTGAGAAACGAAAATGGATGAAAAATGATTAAAGACCTCATTAACTAATTAACTCCCGTTTAGTGTAAAAAAATAAATTCGGACCGCCAATAAATATTTAGCTTAGTATTTCAGTTCAATATTCCCAATTTATTAATATTTTTATGTAACCGAATGGCGTTTGACGTTTCGGAATTCTGAGGTGCTTCTGAGTTGGTTTCATTCTGAGTTGTCCGGTCACAGAAAAAAATGACTAAAAAGACATTTCATTCAAAATTTTGTCGTGTGCAAATTTATGGTCGTCGAACATCATTCATACGTCAATGCTGAAAACAGTTGAATTATATAACGCAAAAACAAGATTACTTATTTCTTCCGCGTTCCGTTCAAACCGGCATTATTATGGTAATGCTTCGAGAGAAAGTATCCAATTGAGCCCGACTACCTTACGTAATTATGGCCAAAAACCAGGCGGCTATGAAGACGTAATACTTTTTTATTACTTCGGAATGGTTACAGAAGAAATGCCGTGGACCAAAAACTTAAGACAGGTTTATAATGCTCAGAAAAAGAGGTCACGCCGTATGATTTGAGATTTTCACGGCCAAAAGTATTATCGTGATTTGTTTTTGGGTAATTATACCGGGTTGCGCTATCTCCTTCTTTAGCCAACGTTTCAGACAGTATTACAGTGTAATAACAAATAATTATAATAAATTACACATCTGCCCTGATGATGAACACTAATGCTGTCTGAAACGTTGGCCAAAGAAGGGGGTAGCGCAACACTGCATAATAGCGTGTGTCGCTCTCCATAGAGAGAAAACAAATGGCCTTATATTTAAACGCCCGGGGTCTCAAAAGTTTCGTATGATCTGTAGCTATTCGAAAACGTAAAAAAAAAAGAAATTATTGTTCACTATTAGCCCGCTAAAATGGCCGCAAGTTTCGGAAAAAATAGATTTCGTGATTTGGAAAAAAAATAAAACAAAGGGTTCATATTTTTTATTTTGTACCAAACTTATTTTTCATTACATAACTGCAGTACAAAGAACCAAAAAAAATAATTTTTTAAACATATGTGATGTGTTGGTTAAAAAAATAAAAGGGGAAAATAACACTTTTTCTGGATAAAATCAGAATTCTTGTTGACTTACTTGTATTCATAAAGTTAAACTTTTTTTTCATTTTTGTCAGTTATACCCATTTTTTAATAATAAACAAACGTTAAAAGGTTAGATTACTGAAAAAAAAATTATTAAAAATTAAAAAAAAATGGTTTTTTGGTTTGTTTTCTGATTTTCAATGCATTTTAGCGGGCTAATAACCATTTTTAAAAAAATAAATTTAAATGCAGTTATCATTTTCTTTGCAAGACGCAACTTTTGAGACCCCGGGCGTTTCTGAATTCAAAAGTTGAAATAATTGACACACGCTACTGCATAATAATGCATGCGTTTACGATTGTGTACCATCGATTGCTTTGTATTTAAAAAAAAGGAATAGGCCACTTGCATCACATTTTTTAAATTTTTTTTCCGGTTAAGGCAAATATTCTAAGACATTCTGTATTTTTTTTTTTTTTTTTAATCGTATTTTTGAAACCCTTGGAATTTTTTGAAAATTTCAATCCGAAAAATCAGACCATTTTTTATAAACCGGAAAGACGGGACATAATTTTATAGGTTTGAAAAAACGATAATTATCATTTAAAAAAAAATAACGTTTTCCACACGAATGGCACAGGAGAATAACGAGGCATACCAAAAATATTACATCTCATAAATATTTTTTTCCTTGATCCATCTTATTGATCATAAATCATTTTAATGTACAGCGTCTATATTATTAAATTCAATGTAATATACTTGAACTTGTAAATTGTAATAATAATAAGAATATTATAAAATTTTATTTTGTTAAAATCAGCACCGTAATCATTATACCTCTAAAACATGTACCGACATCCTCTTCACGTTCTGAAGAGAACCCCGTACCCATTAATTGTACGGGGTTCTCTTCAGAACATCTGTCAAAAATCAAACCAAATGATAAGTTCGCAGAGAACAAACAATAAATCTAGTGAACGAATTCAAAAATTCGCGTGAAATCAAAGTGATGCCATATAAAAAAATAAATCAGTGTGGAATTTTATAAAATTAATAGGAACATTTTCGGCGACGGGACATTTTCATGTAGTGACGTCACGAGCCCAAATAATGGATTTATTTATTTAATAATAAAAAAAACTGTACATTTCTAAAAAATTTTAATAACATTTTCGTAATCTTAGTAAAAAACTCTATCCACACGATTTTTTCCAAGTCGTTATGAAGTCCATGCAGGTGGCCTATTGATCTCTTTCCGATTGAATTGATGTGGTCAATTTTTGTCGGTGGCTTTGTGTCTCAAAGTTCTTTCTGTATCACGAATCAAGGGTATTTAAGGTACACATGATAATATAATGACTGCCACCTTGGAACAGGTTCAGCCCAGTGAGGTCTTTTATACCCAAAAAAGAAAATGTATTTATATATATATATTTGGTTAAAAATTTATTAAAAAACATAATTACGATATTGAAAGTTTTCTTCTTCTATCGTGGGAAGGGAAAATATGAAAAATTATTAATAAATTGGTGGTGGTGTGGACAACTACAAATTCAAGAATAATAAAACATCGTTGATTATAATTATAATATTACTAGCTGACCCGGCGAACTTCGTACCGCCTCAGAATCAATAACCGTTGTGTTAACTTATTGGCTGAATTAATTTTTTAAACAGTTTTTTTAAGTTAAAATTACACAATAAAGCAATTATCGATGCGCAACTATCCGTGTTTTTTTTTATTTATTTATTGTTTTGGAACATTTACAGAGTATTAACATAAAAAAGTCATTAGATAAGCATTGTAAAAAGCATAGATGTTAATAGTCCACTTAAAAATGTTCACAGAATGCACAGTTTAATAGAAGTTAACAGAAATTAGAAATAGCAAAATATAAACAGAGGTATAAAAAGAGATAACAAAAATGGTGATGATAAAATATAGAGATGACAAAGATAAAAAAGATCGATATAAGATGTAAAAAACAGAAAAACCAAAAAGTAAAGTACAAATAAAGTAAGAAACAGCCATTCACATTCAAGTTCAAGATCAAATAAGTATTTTCAATTCTCAGTTACTTGTTAGGTTAGTCTATTGTTAATTTGCTTTTTAAAGTAAGCGAGACTATTTGCATAGATGTCTATATGGTTACATTCAATGGAATTATACAGACGACACATTCGAGACAGTGGATTGAAGTATGCAATATTGTTTTGTTTTTGACAGTATCAGAAATGGCGTTGTGTATGGGTTTATGTTTTTTGTGATTGTCTTACCTCTTCACTTATTTACGGGAATTACGTTTCATTTTCTATATACGTGTGAGAGAGATTCATTATAATTATTGTATTTTTCCTTTGGAGGGGTGCAGACATACGTTCACCGTTTGTCTCATTTTCGACTGTTGACATTTTTGGTGGGTTTCTTCATTTACCGAGAATGCTAAATGCAATGCTAATTGTAAAAGTAAACGGTGAAATGCATAGAAAATTTTAAATTTCCATCGCTTAATTTTACAATTAGCATTGCATTTAGCATTCTCGGTAAATGAAGAAACCCACCCTTAGTGTGTAAGAAAGAAAGACAGCATATGTTTAAGAACAAAAGCAAAACTATCAGCACATTGACATTTGACGTTTTCGAATTTCTGGAATTCACTCACTATTCAATATTATACTTATAACAATATTCCTGCTGCTCTTTCAAAAGATGAGAATTCGTTCCATACAAAATGTATGAGGAAAATAATTTTCTTTATAACTTTCTTTTCGTGAATTTTTCCGATATTTTAATAGCTACTCTGCTATCCGGGGCGAAGACTGTAAAAATGTTAGGTCTTCACTCAGGAGAAATCTTGGGACTGGTTTTTTTGTAAATAAGGCACTTTTTTTATAACTTAATTTTTTGATTTTTTATTGTTATGATTGAATATTTACAACTGACGACAATAACTTTTCCCCACCCAACGGACAAGGGTTCAGTAGTATTTTAAATTCTTAGTGCAAGTTTTTGTAAAGAAGTAAGTTAATTTCACCGATGCAAGCCTTTTTATAAATCCTTGTCTGTTGTGGGAGAAAGAGACAAAAATAAATGATTCTATTAGAGACATCTGACGAACAAATCAGACAACCCTTTGATCGCAATCCAACCCTTGATGGTAACTCTTAACTCCATAATTGGTTTGAATCCTGGGTTTAAATTTAAACAAAGACAAATCCAACAAATCGAAGATCATAAAAATCGGTCCAGCCGTTCTTGAGTTATAAATGGTGTTACTAACCCAACTTTGTTTAATATATTAAGAAGATATTCGTAAGATTCTTATTTTTATTCCTTTTTCGAATACCTACTTCAAAAATGGAAGTATCTAGTACTAAAATCGAAATTCCCAGGAAAAAATAATATGATCAAATATAACTTTAATTGCTTCGTCAAACACAGCAAACTTATTTTTGGCACCACTTTAATTCAAGATTAATAGAATACTTCGTTTTAACCACTAATTGGTTTCAACAATTAGGGAGAAAGGAGAGTGAACTTTTACTACACAAAAAATAAAATCAAACACAAACCAAAAACAACAACAAAAATTCCAACAAAAAATGATCTAAGTAAAAGATACCCCTGTCTTCTAATCTATATTATTATGTGTATCTACCTATCTATATTATTATGTGTTTCTACCTATCTGTATGTACCTACCTATTACTTTTATGTATTAATTGCATATGTTTTAATTGCATATTTTATTTTATTTTATCTCTTCTCTTTTTTATTCATATTTATACAAAATATGTATGTAGGCTTATCATTTCAACAACTATGCGAAACAATCCACGGCTATTTTATGTTTTAATTGGTTATTTCATTTTTATTTTATTCTTTCTCTTCTCTTTTTTTTTCTTTTGCTATGCTAAACAAATAACAGTTAGGTACTATATTTAAAACTTTTCTTATTATTTTATTTTATATTCCTTCTCTTCTTTTTATTTCAGCAATTTTCTTTCTTTTTGTACAAATCATTCTCCACATGTTCATACCCATAATTATTTGACTGTCCTAAAACGGGATAATACTCCTAGTTGGGCAGTCAAAATTTAATAAATAATGTATATAAATGTAAATATATTGTGCTAAATAAACAAACAAATAAATAAATAAACTACTATTATTGTTTATAAAGATTTAAGTAAACCCTGATGAGGTGAGCTCATGAAACATGTCGGTTTTTTATAAACAATAAAAGTGGTTAGAACTAAGTACCTACACTATTAATTTCGTATTTAACTTTTCTTGTTTTATTATGATATATTTCTCGTATTATCTAGAAGAGAATTTCTCTTAACAATATTTTTTTACTTAAGTACAATGTACCTGGATCAGAATTGAAAAGAACAAATTTGACACAATTCAATTCGTCAGAAATTAAAATTACATTTGCCAGTACCTGAAATCTGGACGGCTATAATATTATTAACCGTTTTAGCTGTACTTTCTTTACGAAAAAATTCTGCTGTCAATTAAGTATCACGACACATTCAAGGTTTTCGCCCAAATTATCTATATTTGGTTGCGAAGAAATTATTAAGTGGCACCATTTATAATTACCGCCAATTGAAAAAAAACTCGTCTATTTTGCTAAAGTGCAATATTGACTAGGACAATTAGTTGCGGCAGCGACAAAGCAAATGCTTTTAAAACTCAAGATCTTTTTAAAATCGATTGTGAATGCAATTTAGTGAATTAAAACCTGTCAGATTTAAAATAAAAAAAAAACTGGTATTAAATATAATATGCATTTGCAAATATTATTTCAGCGTTAATTAATTTGTTTTAGATCCTTGTAAGGTGAGGCTATATATTAAAAATATGGCGTGGGTGGTTCCTAACCCAAAATTAAGAAGCCTTATTAGCACTTCTTTGCGCAAAACGCATAGATCATGGTCAGACCGAGTGCATATATGTGTGAATTTGTTTTCATGTTTACTGCCATACAAACTAAATATCGCTTCAGACAACCTAGTTTTGGAACCTAGTTTTATTTCAATAATCGCTAAGGATCAATATTTTTACTAAAAGCGTGCTGTCACAAGGTTCACACTAAGCTTGTACCTAATTTAATTTATTTTATTGAGAAAAATGTTTAATTAATTGCTCGTTTCATTTAATAACGTTTACAAAAATATCAAAAATGTATGAAATATTGAACAACCTGAATCAATCTTTGTATATCCTATTTGACGAAAAAAAATTTCTGAAGTCGCTCCGAAAACCTTCCTCGATTTTGGGATCGCAGCTTCAAAAACACAGTGGACCGATGCTCCAAAGTATATGTTGAGCCCAACCGAGGAAAAGCTGGACTGACAGCTCTGACTATTATTAGTGCAGGGTAGGAAGGCCCGGGGACTCTAGAAGAATTGCTAAAAACATGACACAATGAAGAGCTCTTGTGGAATAGTCCAATTACCACCATGAGATGTAACGCCATCTATTGCGTGATTCCGCACAAAAGTCTTACCACACTATAACATCACTTGGGATATTGATATCGCAAATGTACGTACAACCTACAAGGATACATATAAATATTACATCTATATCTATAAAAATGAATCGTCGAAATGTATGTACGCGCATAACTTCCGAACGACTGCATAAAAATGGATAATTCTTTTTTTTGGTGTTCGTTATTGTCTGGACAAGGTTTGTATAAAACTACTGGTAAGCTCTGGCATTACGAAATTTGTATAAAAAAATTGCAATAGGTGGCACGCAAGCTGTTTGAAAACTGAATATACCGGGACTGAATGTATGGAATGCGGGAGGGGGGATGGATACTTTGGTAGGAGGTTCGCAGGAGGAGGGAGGGGAACCTGGAAGGGGGAGGGGAACTCGGAAAGCGGGATTCGCGGGACGGGGGAAGGGGGGAGTGGAAGGTGGAGGAGGCGGAGGTGGAGTGGGGAAGGGGACGCGGGAGAGGAAGGTGACGCGGAAGGGGAACGGGACGAATGGGAAAGGACACGCAGGGAGAAATAATTTCTTTATTAAATGGCATAGCAACGCATGCCGGGAACCAGCTAGTTGATTATAATTGGAAGATTAAATGAATTTAAGGACGGCCGCCAATCTACAAAGATACGATCATCACGTTGATTTCGTAATCATGTTCCGCATAGAAGTAAGGAAGTAAAAAGATCTTGGCGTGAGATGCTATGTTAATTATGCGTAAGTTAAAAATGATGATTCTGCAATGGACATTGCTGAATTAGAATCATATGAATTCCGCGTACTTAAACTCACGTGGTGAAAGTACTGAATCATTAGTCTTGACTTTACCACCTCCAAATGTAATGTTTTTTCTTTTAAGATCTTTATGTTTACTTCCTCCAACAAAATGGTTGCGCAATCTTCGGTAATGTAGTAAAAGCGGGTAAAATTGTACACTTAGTTGGCTACAGAAGTTGCTAAGATCATAACAAAAAATATTCTCATTATATCTGCCTGTAACTTCAAAGCTATATTAGATACAACTTGATTAATAAATAGTAAGATATTTATATTTCACAAAACAACCGAAAAATATGCTAATAAAATGCTGACTTACTGAAACACCCCTTAAAAGAAATTTCAAAGCTCTATAGCTCATATCTTTTTTTTTACATTAGCTACACACAGGAGGTTCTGGGAAGGAAAAGGATACGAGGGGTGGGAAGGAATCTGGGGGTCAGTGTTTCCAGGAATGGCGGAATGAATCCATCCCTCCCACTGCGATGCAAGGCGATGTTCCGGGAGAAAATGGCTGAAGAAGTCAAAGGGACTCCCTCAACCATTTTCTCCCGATCCGGCCTGCCATGTAGCTGGTGGGCATACACATCCACAGCCAAGACCTCGCCCTATGAACCCGGGCACCCCTGCTAAGTCACCAAACGTAGCGAACAGCGTGGGGTAACCTATGGCAGATGGTTCCCGGGGCCGCGGTACCCATACCCCCCTCCCAAATTGAATATGTCTGTAGAAATTCAGACACAAACTACTATCGGAATTCCTCCTGAACTCAAGGTCTTTGGCAGTGTTATTTGGAAAAGGTCGATAATATACAAGGAAGTATAATTTGGATTTATTAATCAACTTCTTTACCCCATTTTGCTCATCCGTACAAGACCATCTCACTCCGCGCATTGGTTTCAGATTCCTGCTCTAGTTATGTAATATTGAGATTTACCATATTCTTAAGTTGTTCAGTAACGATTGTTAGTTTCTGGCCTTTCACTAACTCGTTTTGAGGAAAAAACAAATAAAAGTTCCGCTTTATCTCAGTTCAGCGTACAAAAACTTCAATAAGTTGAGCAATGATGTATGCGTCAGAATCTTCTACCAATTCTATACCATAATGGTGCCCATCAATTAAATTGCGATTAACCTCTCAATTTTTCGAGAAACAAAATCGATGTAGGTATAGGTATAATATTTGTGTTTTAGTTTATTGATTATTAAAATAACTTGAACATTTTTCTCAAAAAATACACGGAAAAATGAAATTACTTAATTAAAAAACTTTTTTATTTTACTGTTTGTCTGATGTATCCATTTTTTACAGCGAAAATCTTGAATGCGCCTTGCGGCGCTATATTTTACATTTTATAAGAACACACTTTGCAATTGCCTAAGGTACCTGTGTTGAATTTCTTTAATTGGTTTTAATATTCGTTCACCTTCGATTTGAAGAGCTCCGAAGTGTTCCTTTGTATGCATTAAAAAACTTATTAAAAAAACCTATTAAAAATATTGCATTGTCCTTTTGAAACATCGAAAATAAACGATTCTGGCGATGTCTGGTGTATTATCTCATTGCTTTTACATTTTTTTTTTCATTCAGGCCTGCATTATTATTTATTACTTCCGTATTTTTTGTTTAATGTTTAGCCGTTGAAACGTAGACGGTCTTTCGTTATTTGTTATTGTAATAACAATTACTCAAATCGAAGAAAGTGTGAAGAATAGTGCTGATAATTATTTCCGAGGCAATGATTGGCATTGCCTGATTCATTCATCGCAAAAAGTTGTTTTGAACCGAAGAAACTAAATAATATCATTATGCAAGAGTCAAGCTTAAAATTTGCCATGAAACCGATTAACTGTTTATCTTCCTGCAAATGATTGATGACTTTCAGATACACATACCAAGTAATGAATATTGTAAAAGTATCTACGTATACCTTCGATCAAGTATACTATTACATATTTTGGTCAGACACGGCAAAGTCAGCATTATAAAATCCAACAAACATTAATAAAATGGTGGTGACACAGCAAAACAGACGAGTTTAAAACAAAAACCAATCGCAATATTTTAAAACACAGTATTCTAGAACACATAAACTGGAGAGAGTTGGCCCAAAACCGAAATGAGTGGAGGAAGACTCTTGGGGAGGCCAAGACCCACCAGGGGTTGTAGAGCCAAGAGTGATGATGATTCTAGAACACATATTCGTACTTCAAAGTAAGTCAAAAATGGTAATTTTACAGGAGAGCCACAACAAATTAATGATGAACAAGCGGTACCATCGAAGGAATTATCTAACTTAAATATGGCTTTCGTGGGGAATAGATTATCGCTTTACTTTTCAGAGATAAAACAAAATAGAAAAAATTGTCACTTTTCTATGGGATGTGCGATATATTCGTGAGACAATAATGTTAGAAACTGAAATACGGGAGACTAATGACTAAAGAGTAAAGAAGACAAACTGCAAAAAATTGAAATGTAGAAGACAGGACCATAAAAGGCAGTATGGCAGCAACTGGAATGTGTAAGACTGAAAATAGAAAACGTGGATGAAGTAGGCAGGAATGTAGAAGACATTCGTTTAGAATATAAGAGTAAAGAAGACGTAAACTTAAAAGATCGAATAGTATGACAAGACAGTGTAAAACGAGTTTGGTTTTATTTTAACAAAAGTATCCACCCAACCGTTGCTTACCAACACGGCGAATGTTTATACTGTGAACCAAAATAATCATTGATCACATGAGTTTTGTTGGCCTCAATCTCTTGTTTTTTAGCATCGAATCTCGTTTTCTTTTGCTGAATTTGACCGACTTATCTCATACATGTTATTATGTGTTACGTGCCAAAGCAAATACCGATTAATCGGTTAATAACCCATTTCATGAAATTGATTTAATCGTATCTATTATTTTAAACGGCAATCCAACAAAACTAAAAATTGCGTTATACTAATTACTTAGTATGCACATACCGGTTTTAGGAAAGTTAAATCATGCTCCATTTAAATGCTCAATACATTGTGGAAGCATTGCAGAGTGCAAATGACGTTGCTACCTGAAAACTCTTGCGTTGACCTAGAAATTCAATGCAAATAAATCTGTTTAAAGTTTATGACGAGTTTATGCTGTTAAACCAACGATACTCAACCTTTTTTCTCTTCGGGCCACATACATGTATTTGTAAAGTTACGCGGGCCGCAACACTATACTGGTATGATGAAAAAAAATCATCACCCCCCCCCCCCCAACAAAGAAATATTCTTCATCCCATTTGTCTTTAAGCACTCTCTCTTCGTCGGACATTTTTCGATTGCATTTTGAAGACACTCCCGCCATTAATAATAATCAAAATGGCATAATTTGTGGAGCGCCGTTTTTGTGAAAAATCACCTAATTATGCGTATTTAAATTGTAACAAAACAGTACTTTATACGACAGCAAGAAATGCTGTAAAAATAAGTAGGTACCTGACTAACCAGTGACATTAACCAGTTTTTATGTATTATAAATTGATGCGGTTGTTTCTAGAAGTAGCACTTTTATTTATAAATTATTTGCGCGCGTACTTGTGTGCCAAGTAATTTTTTTTTGGGAATAAATCTAGCGTGTGTAAATAGCAACACTCTTACACATCTGCCCTGATGATGGACACTGTAACGCTGTCCGAAACGTTGGCTAAAGAGGGAGGTAGCGCAACACGGCATAACACCCCAAAAAAAAATCTAAAAAATCTTTTGGCCGTGAAAATCTAAGCAACGTATCTAACACATCTAAGATCACGTGGACCATAATGACAATCCTTTTCGGGTGCGCCATTCGACTTTGACGCACTATCTGTGCGTCAAAGTCGAAACGAATCTCAAGATATACGAAATTTAGAATGATAGTTTTTTATAAATCAAGTTCCTGGTGGTAAAGTGGTTAGAGCCGCACAAAAAAGATAGGCGGGCCGCAGGTTGAGTATGGTTGTGTTAAACAAACAGTTTGTCTGCCTTATGGATAAGATTAGGTTGGCTGTAGAGAATATTGGAAACCGTTTGCATTCACCAGAGAAATCATAATATTCAATTGTTTTAATATGTGACCTGATAACTGTTTAGTTGAAAAATTCGTCTGATTTACATCGAGGCTTCCGTCTTACATAGATAAGTCCTCTACCACATTGCCCAAGCATCGTGTTCCACTTGAAATGATAATATTGTCAGGTTATTCGTAACCCGGGAAAGTTTGTCTTTCTTATATAAAATAAAACGTAATAACATAATTCCACTGAATTATTTTGAATGTTTTGATTTTGCGAAACTTAAAAATCCAGGTCACTCCTATAACGTAAGAGTTGCGAATGTGATCAGCATTTTGCCCAGTCAGGTAGGGACAGCATCAACTCGATTTTATAACTTTCACTTTCGTCCCACGTGGTACCGAAATGAACAACACCTTCCGGTTACAAGCCAATGTTGTATAACACTATAGCACCATTAAACGTTGCTGTGTTCGACATTGTTCTGTGCCTTACAGAACTCAGCTGAACACACATACAAAATATGCACATATAATTATGTATGAAGGCATTCTCATAATGCAGTATCGGCCTGACACACTTAACAGTCTCTCTTACATCACGGAATAAATCTTCCGGTTGATGTTATATAATGATAATTTAGTAGGTTTAAAGTGGTGATGCAAATTGACAGCGTTCGGTAATGTTTATTTATTTCTATAAACTTTATAGGCCAAAAGGGATCCACGTTTTGGACCGTGAGATTTTCAGCGAGTTGCTGTTAGCTTCTGATAACATGGATAACATAGTATATCATCAAAAAAATTGAGCACGTAGTAAAGTGGTAAATGAGTTTTACATTTATCTGGAATTTCAGAATACTTCATTAATGACAAATTTTTTTCATCCAACTTTGACTGCCAAACTTAACTGTTACTAGATTTTAGTCCTGGGCTTCATCCCAGTTTTGTCTAAAGTCTTTCCAAAGCTAGAGTCTAAATAAACGAAGTAATTATATGCAAAAACCGTTGCCGAGGATTTACTCTTCGAACTCTGATTTCAATGACATGGTCACATCGAGACCGTTGCTCTTCATTTTCTCTTCGCTACATGTGTATATTTCGTTGCGCTATTGCGAAAGAATTTCTTTCGTTATTTAAGTTATTTTTCAACTCCGATGTTATAAAGATTTTTCATCGGTGACCCCTTTCCTTGGGTTTGTATTTATTAGATATCTGATAATACACGCAATTAATTACTTCTTCGATGTTCGCAAATTCACTTTATGGCGTCATTTTAATTAATCGAAAACGAATCACTTTTAATTTAATCAAAATTATCAACATTTTTTTGAAACCGGTTCCAAAATGACAAAAGATTAACAAGTGTAGTCAAAAATATCCATAACTATTAATCACCACGCTTTGTAATGTTTTTTTGTCAACGCTTGTTAATTTTAATTGTATCCTGACAAGGAACCATTGGTTTCAAAACATGTTCATAGTTTTGATTTTGTAAATAAGTGGTGCATAGAAGGTGATTTATTATCATTTAAAATAATTAATAACTCATTATAATTTTCCATTGAAAATCAAAGTAGATAACTACTGGTATTGTTACATCATTTATCCATTAACATTTTTCCATTTAGCCCAATTACAATTTTTCCGAGTTGGAACAGGTTTTAAAGTTGTTCTAGTTCAATTATATAACAATGTGTGTATGACTCAGGTGAAAAGTGATATTTTGAAAAAAGTGGTTTACAACACTTTTCTGAACTAGTCCGACAACCCAATTTTTTTAATTGAATTATTACTAATATTTTTGGGTACAGTTCATAGGAGATCATCTGAAGATGACTGTAATGGAATGAAACCAGCACAAACAAAACATTTATACATAGAACTATTTAATAACAACAATGAAACAATTCTACGTGAAACAACAGATATATTATTAAAGATTGTCTACTTTAAAAACAAAGTTTCCCATTAACACTATACACGAAAATCGTGATCTTCCTATCAACCAAGGTTTTTTTCAACATAAAAAATAATCGATTTAACTAACTAACCATCTCGCCGTTCCTCCACGGGAGTAGTTAGAGAGGACGGACCGCCAAACAACTCGGTCCTGGCACCCACTACATGCCTCATTCGCATTCATACATCGTCTCATGCATAATCTTCTGTTATTCTGACTCTTGAAGTGACCCGACTTGAATTTGACGTGACCCGACTCAAGTATCTGGTTCACTTGATCGTGCTTGTTTTCCTCGGGGATCCCTGACGTCTTCTACCATTCACATTCGCGTCATATATCGTCCTTACACTCCTTCCTTCGTCCATCACTCTACATGCCCAAACCGTCTAAGTTTCCCTTTCTTAATCTTACTTATCACCTTTACATCAGCCTTCCATCCTTCCCGAATCTCCACACACTTGGTTTTACCAAACACACGTCTAAGGGTTTTCATATCTACAGCATTCAGTTAATAAACAAAAAATTTAACAAAACAAAAAAACGACTTCAAAAAATGCACTAAAAATAAAAAAAAATTATTTCGTACTCTTCTACAACTTCATAATCATCTTACTTTTTCTACTCATCAACATGTAGGTACGATTGTTATTTTTGGAGTCGGTGTCATTCAAGGAAGGTTTGTAACTACATACATAGTTTAGGTGAGATGTGCTTGTGTCGCACAAGCGACTTGACGAAGCGAGAGCGGGGCCGCGGCGGGAGGGCTGTCAAGTGAACACGTTGGGCCGGGTACCTTTGCTGACACCGACTCCAAAAATAACAATCGTACCTACATGTTAACCCATTGACCACAAACCCCGGCAGCCTGCCGGGTGTACAACTCAGGTACTTAACCACAAACCCCGGCACGCTGACGGGCTAGAGTAGGTCCGCCAAAAAACCGAAAACGAGCATGACTGTGACATTTTTAAACAAAATTTTAAATGCTGAACGCTCTGTAGGTAATTAAACATTAATTTCATAGATTTTGCAATAATATGTTTCTTATGTTTTTTCCCTGATATTTGTGTTCCAAGTTTTGTATGCTGCCAGCCGCCATTTAATTTCTTCAAAATTGCGAGTGGTTGTAGGCTTTTGGTAGTGACCCTGAACGTCCCTGATTGCTTCGAGGACTATCATACCAAATTATTTTATTAGTTATTAGTATACATGTTTGTAAAAAACAAAAATTATTATTGTTTGATTTATGAATATTATGTTTTCTTGTAACTTTTTGAATTAAAATGTGGAAAAAAACTTACGAAAAAAGAGAAGGTTATGTTTGTATCCTTATTTACACATATTTTAATATTTTTTTAAATTTTGTTTTAATGTTTTTCTTTACCTTAATCAAATATGTAAATAAATTTAAAGAAATTAATTCATTTCATTATATGGTTTAAAAGTTACAATGGATTTAGTACACCAATGCAGGTTTTTAATTTTTGGTACAAAATTAATTCAGTGGTGAAGGCCAATTTTTTTGCTCGTTAATTATGTGGCCAATGGGTTAATGAGTAGAAAAAGTAAGATGATTATGAAGTTGTAGAAGAGTACGAAATTATTTTTTTACTTTTTAGTGCATTTTTTGAAGTCGTTTTTTTGTTTTGTTAAAATTTTTGTTTATTTTTTGTTTTTTAGTGAATCTGAAGTACCTACACCAACTAATTTGTCTGAATATGGGTAGACCTACTAATCGTGCTGCTCATATGAGCCAGACACAATTTGACCGTAACGACGCTAGGGTCAAATTAAGAGATTCGGCCGAGTTTCGTTAATTTGCTCCTAAGAATTGAAGAGTTCCGTTACTTTGTCATGGATCCGATAATCAGAACCTAACCAAACTCTCATCAAACTACCCTTGAAGTACATCCTTTCCAATAAAAAAAGAATAATCGAAATAGGTTGGCGTAATATTGAGTTATTCGTCCATTTGTCGCCCACATACTTAATGCAATTTTAAGACTTATATGGTTTTCTCATGGATACCATTATCGGAACTGGACCAAATTAAAATGGGACCACACGGAAAGCATCAGCTTTCAAATAAAAAAAAGAATCATCAATATCGGTTCACCCAGTCGAAAGTTCTGAGGTAACAAACATAAAAATAAAAAAATACAATCGAATTGAGAACCTCCTCCTTTTTGAAGTCATTTAAAAATAAAATTATCGAACTTTTAAGAAATTCTTGTTTTTATTTTTGATTTCAGCTTCTTTAATTATACTTGAGTAAAACAGATTTGAACGATGTGCCACAGAAATAATTACTTGTTATTTATTAATTACATTAATTATTTCATGGATTAGCCAATAATTAGATTCAGTATCCCACATTTTTAACTCATAAATAATATTATATCTACATTATGTATTTGTGAGAAATTTGTAAGAAGCCTGCGATTTATTTCACCCATTCATTATGCCTCTGACTGGGAACTAAAAGAATTGTGTTGTAAAATAGGATTCGATTCGTGTAATGGCAGCATTATGGCTCATTACAGTACAGTTAAATTGTTTGAAAGACAATGGGATAGTAGCGTAGCGAACGACCGACAAACTGGGCAGACCGCGCCAGGACTTCTAATGTAGGTACAATAAGTTAATAGTAATACGGGGAATATACGGTTAACGGATATTTTCCGCATGTGGCGCTATCTTTTCGAAGTAAATTTTTCTTATTTTTTTTACATTAGCTCCCTGGAGTCCGTGAGGAAAATAATTCCCCTCAGGGCTTATATCATCTTTTGGGATGCTGTGTGGAGGGTCTTTTTAGGGAAGGGAAGGAGAGGAAGTTCTGGGAAGGAAAAAGATATGAGGGGTGGGTAAGAATCTGGGGGTCAGTGTATCCAGGAGTGACGGCCGTACGTATCTATCCCTCCCACTGCGGTGGAACGCAATGTTACGAGAGAGTCCTGCTGAAAAGGTGAAAAGATCTCCCTCAACCAGTCTCTCCCAATATGGCCTGGCCTGGCACACAGATGCATCCGCCGCCAAGATCCGAACAAACCTAACCTCATGAACCCGGGCACCCCTGCTCAAGTCACCAAAGTAGCGAACTACTTGGGATGACCTAATCGGTAATTGCTAATAATTGAAAGGACACAATCTCCACAAAGCACACAATCTCCAAAAGGATATCAGAACACTTTCGTGCTTGTAAACTCGGCCACCCTGACAAATTGGCAATCGCCTAGCACTTAATCGAAACCGGCCATTACTTTGGATTTGTTCCTGAAGTCCTGGGAAGACCCAAAACCCATAGAGCACGCCTGATTACGGAGGCAATCGAAATCCATAAAAACCCAATTAATATTAATAGATACGACGGAGCTAAGCTCAATAGTTCTTGGTATCCGGTAATTGACGGCTATACCAAAGCTAAACGCAAAAAACCATTGTGAATCGAAATCCATAAAAACCCAATTAATATTAATAGATACGACGGAGCTAAGCTCAATAGTTCTTGGTATCCGGTAATTGACGGCTACACCAAAGCTAAACGCAAAAAACCATTGTGAAGTATAACTGTAATACCAGCTTGTAGTGGATTGGAGCTGGCGACACGGTATCGCTTCTAAGTACATAACCACACATTTCACCTCTAACAATTACACACCTGCCCTGATGATGGACACTGTAATGCTGTCTGAAACGTTGGTTAAAGGAGGAGGTAGCGCAACACGGCATAACACCCCAAAAATAAATAACAAAAGTATCTATTCTTTTGAACATCGGATAAATCTTTGATTTTTAGTTAAATAATATTTGTTTTCGATAAATTGGCAGAATGCCACAAAAATATACATTAGATGCAAGAACCTTAAAAGGTTAAAATACAACCACATGTACATTAAATCAGTGTCTCATTTGTTTTATTATAAAGTCGCGATATCATAGTATACGCCTATGCAATTAGGTATAATCAAAGTATAAACATTCACAAAAACATATCACAGCCTGGATCAAAAATCAAGATATTCACTTTATTCAAAATACTTTAATTCCTAACCAAACATAACCAAACTATAAAAAGTGGAAAATGAATAAACATGTCTCTCAAGAATTTACCAATACATTGTACCTATTTTTTCTGAATAATTATTAAAATGTAAAAAAAGAAAAAAAAATAACTTTCTACTACGACACATAAATACTTGCACTTGTCACACTTAATCATAAACACGTAAACACCTCAGCACAGGTTCTCCTAGTGAGGTGTTCACGAAACATACAATATCACCAACCAACAGTTTCACCTTCTCACACCTACCTTACACTCAACATAATGAAATGCATAATTAATATCTAAAAAGGTTTTCAAAATATATTACATGTGTAAAAATGTTATTAATAAGGTGAAAACTGTAATATATATAGATGTAAAATAAATAAATAAACCAGAGACACATAAAATCGATTTATTTTAATATAATTAACATTTTACAACTTCATCCTTCATTGTAATATTGATTATTTTTATTATAGTCTCGGTTATTATCTAAGGCTCCGTCAGACCACTATATATGCACGATATATCCTCGAGGCTTGGCCAATTTAAGTGCAGCGTACTTGTGCACAAGCCATGAGAGTATAGCGCAAGTGTGTCACCCCCATAAACTTTTTATATCCAGTATGTTTTTTCTACTTTTATGTTCTCTGAAACGAATTGAGTTCAGGTACAAATAAGTAGTTATGATATTATTATGTATAAAATCAAACATTTTATAAACATGATTTTCAACTAAACATGTTTAATATTACACGGTGTCCGGAAACTCGTAGTGCAAGCGGAAAACTAGTGAATCTACACTACACTCAGAGACAATTTTGTGACTTTTTAATTGAGTTTCGTTTTCGAGTAAATCGAGTCCCAAGTTGGAATTTTTAAGGTCAAATTTTAAAAAAAAATCGTTCGCTAAGGGAATATCAGCTGTTTAACGTATTTTAAAATACTTCGAAGCGTAGACCCAGCCCAAACGTTTTTTATTCATTTAGTTGTCGGAAATATGAAAAAAAAATTATTCAAATCTTAAATCGAAAAAAAGTTTTATTGGATAATCCATTTTTTTTCTTTTTTTACATTAGCCCCATTCAGTAGGCCCTGAGGAAAATAATTCCCCTCAGGGCCTATGTCATCTTTGGGGATGCTGTGTGGAGGTTATTTTTAGAAAAATGGGAGGGGTGGGTAGGAATCTAGGGATCACTGTGTCCGGTTGTGACGGACGTATGTATCTATCCCTCCCACTGCGGTGCAAGGCAATGTCCCGAGAGAGTCCTGCCAGAGAGATCAAAAGATCTCCTTCAACAAGTTTCTTCTGATCCGGCCTGCCACGCAGTTGGTGGGCAGACGCATTTGCTGCCAAAATTCGGACAAACCTAACCCAAACACCAAACGTAGCGAACCATTTGGGGTGACCTATGGCAGAGGTGTTGGTTATCCAATAAATGGTACCCATACCCACCTCCCAAATTGTAGATATGATATAAATCAACAAGTTTCTCGCTTGTGCTACGAGTTTCCGGACGCCGTGTATACAAGAGATTGTATATTTTCCTCCCCGGTAGGAGTTCAACTGTTTCGTGTAGGACACTTTTGAAGACTAAAATGATTCTGTACTGTGCAAGACTCTTTAAAATGAACAAAACGAAGGCAAAAAATAAGTAGGTACCTATGTAAAAACAACAAAGCAAAAATATTTTTTCTCGGAAAGATTTGATCTCCCATTATAGTGATTTATTTTTGTGTTATTATATCGTGTTGCGCTACTTCCTTCTTTCGTAAACGTTTTGGAGACATTACAGCATCCATCATAAAGGCCGATATGTAATATTACACGTAATGCTGTCCGAAACGTTGGCTAAATGTGCTTCAAATATCCCCTATGTAATAATATTCTGTAAGTCACCACTGATCCTTGTCACTTTGACCAATCGCAATTTGTTAGTAAAAAATCATAAATCACAATTTGTCAGCTTTGGAGGTCACACAGTCAATAATTTAAGTGTCTCAGCATTTTTTATCCACCGATGGCCTTAGATTGATTACTGTAATTATCGTATCGAAGAAAAAATGTACTCAACCTCTTAATGCCCTTTTGTCAGGATTATGATAGCCGGTTGTGCTGATTTGCGTATGAAAATGTAATATATATAATATTATTATGTTTGTTTGTATACAATAAACATTTAAATTAATAATAAAATATGCATTGCATACGAGCAACCGTGGCATTTTGAAGTTTAAGCAAGAGGAAAAAAAATAATAAATTGAACGTCAAACACTCGATTTCTCGGTATAGCTAAGTAAATAAATCAATATTATATGTCTGCGGGTTCTTGATAAATTCCTTACTTCAAGGTAGTTTTTCTATGTTATTCTCAATTTTTTTTACAATAATCAATTATTATTAATAAAATGCATTATTACACAGTGCTAGTGTCTGGACTTTAAGCTGAAAACATAATTGCTGGTTGCATACCAATTTACTAAAAATATCATAATGTTATGACTTATGACTCTTATGGAAACGATAAACCAATCGGCTTTCAAAATGATATCATTTATTGCATATTTTACTAATGTATACGAATAATAAGAAGCTTTCGTCAGAATAAATTCATAATAATGTTCAGATTAGTGATATAATTGTTACGATAATTATTTCAATTTACCATATTTACATTACTTTGAAAGAGAAAATTGACGTGTTTAGTAAGGTAAAGGCGAATTTTATGGTATAGTATTTCTATACTAACACTAACTGGTTCCCGGCATGCTTTGCATTGCCATATTCAAAGAAATAAATTGTTTCTCTCTGCACGTCCTTGTCCTTTCCCGTGCGTCCCCGTTCCCTTTCCGCATCCCTTCCCGCGTTCCCCTTCCACCTTCCCCGCCTACCCTCTCCCTTTTCCGTCCCGCCAACCCCCCTCCCGCGTTTCGTATATCCAGTCCCAGTACATTTAGTTTTCAAACAGTTCGCTTGCCACCTGTTACAATTTTTTTATTCAAATTTTCATTCTTCATGTATTGCAAATATTCATTTTGGTGTATTATAAGAACAATAAATCAAATCTAATACCCAACAGAGGTCCCTATTTAAAATACCTATAATTTAAAAAATCCATACACAAGTCTTTTGTTACAAAAAAAACAGCATTCAATTTCATCAAACGCGCGAACTGTCAAACGCGCGAAGTTAAAATAGTCGTTAAGTTTTCTAAAATTATCCATTTTCTGCACAATTTTCTTAATTTTTCTTTCCTGAACCTTCTAAAAAGTATTAGAATACTTTAAAAAAAAAGATGAATGATATTGGAAAAGTTGTTCTGAAGTTATGGCGTTGTAGGAAAAAACAGAGAAACATACACAAGTCTTTTGTTACAAAAAAAACAGCATTCAATTTCATCAAACGCGCGAACTGTCAAACGTGCGAAGTTAAAATAGTCGTTAAGTTTTCTGAAATTATCCACTTTTCTGCGCAATTTTCTTAATTTTTCTTTCCTGAACCTTCTAAAAAGTATTAGAATATTTAAAAAATAAGATTAATGAGATTGATAAAGTTGTTCTGAAGTTATGGCGTTATAGGAAACAGGGATTCAATTTTATATATACGTAGATAATTAAATACTTCATTTAACGGTAAAAAAAAAACAACAAAAGAGTTCATAGTTTGTTCCACACTCAGTAAAAAAGTAAAAAATCGATGGTAATTGTCGATAGCCTACAAAAAGACAATTCACCTTGGGTGACATTACTTGCGAATTTAACAGATGTATATTAATGAATTAACGAATTATTACTTCTCTGTAATTTAATGCTGCTTCTCTTTTATTAATGTGTAATTAGCGTCAGAGATGCATCGCACTAATGTGTAAATTTAATTACCGAATAATGCCTAATGGAAGTGACTCGTCAATATTAAACATTTTTAAATCAACATATTTGTGTGACCTTTATCAAGTGGGAACTCTTAATCAGTCAAAGGCAACAATTTATTTTTAAAAATTTACTTTATTATAAAACCTCAAATTGTAATATTTAATTAAATGAAGACAATATTAGCGGAGCTCAATCGAAAATCTGGAAACAGAAAAATCAGAAAAAGATATATGCACCACTGGGACTCGAACCCAGGACTTTTCGCTTTCCGGGCAAATGCGCTGACCACTGCGCAAAGGTGTCGATATCCGATTCGGTCAATTTTAACTGTATCATACTTCAACTAAGAGCCATCCACATTATCTTAATTTTCTTTTTATTTCTCGCAATGGTCAGCACATTGGGTTCGAATCCCAGAGGTGCAAAAATATTTTTCTGATTTTTCTGTTTCCAGATTTTCGATTGAGTTTCGCTAATATTGTCGTCATTTAATTAAAAATTATTTAAACATTTAACTCTCTGTAAAACATTTTTTCCGATTATTCTCACACTTTTTCCATAAACTTGAAGATAAACTATTACTAATGCCTTCCCAAATAACAAGAACTCGTATTTCACTCTTACATTATAGATTAAGGGGGTTTTTCACCATCCTCCCAATAGTTTATCCATACACATAACGAATATTAATAAAAAAACAAATAAATACTAGCAACAGGTAAAAACTTCGGCTAATTTATCCTATATGTAGCCATTGTTCATAGGTTCAAGTACCGAATAGTAAACTCAGACTTTTTAAATAAATAAATCCTGTAGAATTAATCCAAAATATTCATTATGTGTATGGATAAGCTATTGGGAGGATGGTGAAAAACCCCCTATAATTGTTAAAAAAATTGTAATCAGTGTTTTAAAAATATTACTTTTTTATTAATTCGTAGGCTGTAAAAAACTTATTGTGTTATATAATTTTTTTATTTTATTTTGATTGTTATTTTTTTGCCCTGAAATAGTTATGATGTTGTTAGATACTTGGAGGTAGATAAATAAAATAAAATAATTAACATGTACATTTCTGCAATAATTGGGTAATAACTTTTTGGCACCATTTTAAATAAATAATCATAACAAATCACTTTGTTTTTACCATGCCATTCAAAGAGAACGTGACAGAAACTATTATATCTTTCAATATTATAGAGATAAATTCTACAACGAGTAATAATTTGCCTTTATAATGGAGTCCACTATAGCTCCGCGGAAAAAAATATTGACCACTCTTGCTCCTGAGATAAATAGGATAACTTGAGATAACTAATTATTCAAGAACAGGGTTTTTTCATACTTTTCTAAACATGTTTGTCAAAATATGCTTAATTGTGCAACTTTATGAATTTATTTTTCTTACAATTTTCGTTATCAGCAGACTTATAATATCCCCGATAAGCAGATAAATGAAATCAATGGAAAAAATGTTTTATAGGTATGATTTTCCACTTGATTTATGAATGTAATCACAAATATCAACTGCTGTGCACCAGGGTGGAAAAATAACAACATGTTCTCCATAAATTTGTTACATTTTACTTAAGGCTCTGCAACCGGTCCCGATAAGAAGAAGATGGAGAGATACGAAATTACAAATGTTAGAGGAAAGCGCTAACATTTACAGTGACAAAATCGATGCGAAAATTGCGAAAGTGTTTAATAAAACACGATCCGTTTAAAATAGAGCAAAAATCTCGCGGGTATTATCTTAAACAGCATTTAAAGAAACACTGTGAATTTTTTCATACATATAACTTGTAAAATAACTGAAACAAACGTGTTTATAATAATTTTTGGAGCGTACTTTGCGATTATTTTCTATCGAGGGAATTTAAATAATTTGCGTTTCTGCGCGGGAAAAGTCTAGATATTATCTTCAAGAATAACATATATTTTTTTAAGAGCTAACCTTACCGTGAAAACTTACCGTGTTTCAGGGAAATATGTAATAAATCGGTACAAATCCGGGTTGCGGGCCCTTTGACAGCCATTATGCAATCAACAATAGAAATCACTGAACGATGAAATGACTTCCTTTCTATTTTCCCAATCTTTCCCTGTATATTAAATCTCACAAGTATTAAAAGAGCATGATTTCATATGTAATCTGAAAAATATTGAATTACTTAGAAGCTGTAAAAAAGTGATGAACATAATATATAAACATAAAAAACGTAGTTTATCTTGCAACATTTTAACACAACGATATATTATTATAAGCAATAATTGTCAGCCTGAAACATTCATTTACATTGAAAAATCTTCCGAGAAAAGATACTTGCCGCCAACGGGACTTGAACCCGTGTCCTTCTGATTGCCGGTCGGATGCTCTGACCACTGATCCATAGCTCAGTATATCCCCAATAAATGCCACGCCACGCCACCTAGCGAGGGATTTAACACTAACAATGTCTCTCTCGCAAAAATAAAGTTGGTTGTTTTCAGGTGGAAAAAAATATAATAAGCAGTAATTGTTGAATGAAACACTAGTATATATTGAATTATTTGGCGGGTATTTGATAAGCCGCCATAGCTCAGTGGTCAGAGCATCCGACCGGCAATCAGAAGGACACGGGTGCAAGTCCCGTTGGCGGCAAGTATCTTTTCACGGAAGATTTTTCAATGTAAATGAGTGCTTCAGGCTGACAATTATTGCTTATAATAATTGTTACCCTTTGTGCTATGCATAAAAATCTTGTCTAAACGTTAGTTTAAAAATTAAAAAATAATAATTAACAACGATATATTGTTTCATGGAACTACATAACCCTTAATATTGCCATATCTTTTTTAAAATCAGATATTGCAGTTTGGATAATAATGGCCGTGCAAAAACACAACGAACGTCTGTTTTCTGCCAACGTTAAACACAATAGGAGTTTTATGCACTGAAGATCATTGGCCTCAAGTTTTCATGGCTAAATTTTGCGGATATTGTGTTTTGTCGGTTATAGCCTTCGGTGGAACCGTGGTAAACTATTCGCAATTATCCTTTGTACCGGTGACTTTATCCCTTCGATTCGACAAGCATAACACCGTTTTGCACATTAATTATAAAAAAGCGTAGCGTTTAAATTATTATCGGAATTATCTTTGTAAGTTGCGTGACGCCTAGTTATTTTGTTTAATTTTCGATGGCTGGAATCATGTACTATATCTGATTTATGAAAATAACGGAAATATCTTACTTAGTCTCTACTCAACTCTTGTGACGAACCAAAAATAAAATCTTAAAACATTTCGAATGGAAATCAAAAAATGTTATATGAGAAAAAATAATTCCACGATTTATTTTTACCCCAAGAAGACGGAACTAATTGCATTCCACCATGGAAAAAATCCTGAGAAAATGCTCCCTGTAAAACTTAATGAGGAAAACATAAACGCATCTAAGAATGTAAAATACTTGGGACACATTATTACTGAAGACCTCTCGGATGACGGTGATATTGAACGACAGCGGAGAAGTATCAGTATATTGTCTAATATGATTGCCCGAAGATTCTTCAAATGCAACAATGTAAAAAAAACATTGTTCAATGCATTTTGCACTAGCCTATATACATGTGAAACACGGTTACCGGACCAGCTCAATAGAACGACTCCGGATCCAATATAATGATGCTTGCAGAGTTGTGTTTGGATACAGAAGATACAGCAGCGCATCTTCAATGTATACGGAGCTAGGACTACGCGGATTCGCGGGTCTGATGAGACACCGGGTCACTAGAGCCAGGATGCGGCTAATGGCTTCTGATAACACAGTGGTGATCGCAGCCTTCCAGCACCAAGCGCCACTCCTGAGCGAGCACTGGGCCCGAGCTCACTCCAGACCACGTCCTGTGTTATAATTGATTATTTATTTTATTTCTATTATCGCTTATGTTTTTTATTTTTTTTATTTTCTTTTCTATTTACTTTTTTTACTTTATCTGTTGTGTAAATATATACAACTTTATGGGACGTTTGGGATTGCACTATCCTCCCCACAACCATAACATTATTATTATTATCAATTTATATGTGGAATTTGATAAACAAGTGCATGATATTGAGGATGTTTTTCAAAATATTGTAAACACATTATACGCACAATTTTTTTTCTGATAACATAAATTTAGAACTCCGTAGAAATAAACTTATGGTATTCATTTGGTGAAGGAGAAGGTGAAGTGGAAAAGATTATCTAACGTCGGTACTAAACATATCTTAGATAGTTATTATTTAATCGATCGGTCTTTGAACCTAGGTGGAAGGGAACGCTTTCTAACGAAGATATTGCTGGGAATTAAACGATTTTGTTTATTAAAAGTAAGGATTAGGTAAAAACAAATTATCAACATTTTGAAATTAGTCAAACAGGACTTAGTAAAGAATATTTTGGAGGCATTTTAGGACCGAGACTGAGACGGAATAGGAGACGCTGAACTCTCAAGTTTTCTGTAATATTCATTATAATATTAAAACTTCTAACAAGAAAAATACAACAACAGTCGTAAATCTAAAATAATACCTCAGTATAGGTCTATCATCCTTGGTTGACATCATCTCAGTACTCACACAAATGTAAAATTTACGTACAGCGTGTTTCGTTAAGACTTTAATAAAAATTAAGCAATTACGTGATGATTATTGCACAATTCAGACTTCGAAGCCGAACCGTGTTAAGTCGGTTATATAGAATGAATTTTAACATGCTGAATATTGTTTCATTTCATTGTTATTAACAATTATTACAACATTTATTCGAGTAATATGAAAATAATATCTGTAAACTTTTGCCTGTCAAGGTTTGCACACAACAATTCTCGGTTCTTCCCATGAATTTTAAATGTTCTTTTATTGGTTATTTTTAACCCTTTTGCAAAAACAAAAATTGTTCTAAAATCTAGATAAAATAATCTTATAAATATTCGACGTAAAGTATGAGTAGGTACTTAAAATAGAATAAACATTAAATTTCCAATACAGATTCCTTTTCTTAAGAAAATTTGTAATAAAACTGTCACTTAACTTTTTATTACATTGATACAGTTTTATTTTAAAATTAAATGTGTGTTATGTCACAAATTGGCGCAAAATAAATCCGTCACTTATGATTGATTTGTAAAATATCTGAACAAGATAGTAACTCATATACTCCTAAGGCAATGAGAAGCATTATTTCTTTTGATTTCTAACATAAAAGAATTGTTCGCATGACAGGAAGAGAGATATCTAACTTTTAATAATGCACGGTCGCTCTGGGACAATCTGGGTCTCCTGTTATTATAACGGCGTATGATGTTTTGGGACAACTTGGGTTTCCTGTGATTAGACGGGTTAAAATAGTTTATTTGAATGCGGTAATCTTCAGAACTGAATTACATTGATAGATATATGCATGTATTATCAGCATCAGCCGTTGCCTTACCTTTTATTTAATAGTGGTGTAGGTAGTCCAATGAATAAATGAGATGAAAAGTAAAATAAAGAAATAGTGCCAGAAAAACTGACACAAATAAATCTATTAACAACGATGCGAACTTAAAATAATGAAAACTGAGATTCTGTTTTTTATAAGAACAACCCTCTTTTTATAACTTTTTAACTGAGATGCTCGCGATAAGATGCACCGATCGAATTGAAACCGATATGAATAGGACACGCTGTAAACTTCCTAACAATATTATTTTATGAGCATCGTATACATTTTATTTATTTATTTATTGTGAAAAACAGTTAACATATATATCCAATTATATTTCACAATTTTTAGTTAATAGGGTAATACATTAATTATATAGGTACATTAATAATGACAGGTGCTAAAGAATACCTTTATTTCGCTCTTGAAATGATTGTAGTTCGATTGAAAAATGTCAATTTCAGAAGAAAGGTTTAATAGTGAGGTCATTCTCCCCAGAGGCATAATCATTGGTAGGTTGGTCCTGCCCATAGGAAAAGTAAAAAGTCTGTGTTGCCTTGCTCTGGTGAAGTTATCGGGGACATAAAGTGAAATCCTTTCCAGGACATCAGGATTACAAATGTGCCCGTTTAGCAGCTTGTGTGCTACTAGTACCATTGCAATTTTTCTCCTAACGTCGAGACGATTTAGTCCCAGCATTCCCGCGAGAAAATCAGAGGGATACAACAAAGGGTAGTACCCAAACTCTCACATGTACAGGTACCGCATGAACTTTTTTTGCACCTTTTCAACATCATTTTCAACATCCACTTTCGAGAATGTTGCGAACCAGAGTGAAGTAGAGCATTTTTATGACTGCTGTGTTGGAAAAAGATTTTGCGTTGCAGATTACAAAGCCTAGCATCCGCATCGCAGAGTTGCACACCGAATCGATATGAGAACGGAATGTCAGGCGTGTGTCAAAAGTGATTCCTAAATCCCTAATCCCTAATTTGTTGTTCTTCTTGCGCTAACGTCTGTAAATAGGCATAAATAAGACAAAGGGCTTTTCCCGCCAGTTCGGTGGTGGAAGCGTAAACCGATGCACAAATACATTCAATGCTAAACTTTTTTTAATTCTTCCAACCCTCGCTGCGTTGCCTATACCTTGTAACGTAATTATTTTCATGGTTCTTATTCAGTCAGTACTTGCTCAAAATGAGTACCTATTATTAATTTCGGCTGCCGTTGGAACGATTGATAACAAATTCAAATTGCCTGGACGGTGGCTCGATTGTTTTGAAAAAAGAAAAAAGCAGAAACGGTTGTAAGGGTGACGTGATGACATAACAATGGACTGGTCGGAAGTTTGATTTGTAAGGAGTTTTTATACTCGTAAATGATTGTGTAAATTTGCAATATTATGCGACTACACCTTCAAATTAGTGCTGTGAAGTAATATTGTTTGACGCTCGTAATTTCGCGGCAAACAACCCACCGATAAATAGCCATTGGGATTTACTGATCACAGCTTGATACATTGATGTTTTGGTTGGGCGTGTTTACAGCCACGTACAATCCAATATCACCGAGGACAACTTTGATGAAGATTGCAGGCGCTTCTAAAATGACATCAACAATCTAGAACTGCGGGTTATATCCTTTCAATGCTCAAAGATGGCCATTGGACGCACTGTGATCAGCGGGCCTTTGTGGATGGACTGGAATCTTGGATGCTTCACGGTGTCATGGGCTTGCGAAGCGGCAGCTCTGGGGCTCTTCTCCAGCTATCTGGAGCCCTTTTCGCTGAGGTTAGAAGAGGTGCGCCATTTTAACTATGGCAAGCTACGAATGATCATTTGGAGTGGATTCTACTAAAATAACTGAATATCTCTCTCCTCTCTCTCTCTACATTTTTTGAGTTTACAAAGGTATTTATGTAGATTATGTTTTTGCTTGTCAATAATAACAAGTACATTTTGTTTAATGTGAGTTCTTTTATTTACATCAGATAGTAGCTTTCTTTTTATCCCACGTAGGACCCTGAGATGATGATGAGAGCTCATGCATACGGAATTTCTCTGCTAACTGAGAAAGGTACGTGTCAACCTACAGGATCTTTTAGTGACAGTATCGCTTGGTGAGAGTCCACCAATAAGAATTGAAACGCGGCATTCACTTATTGACATTTGGTGACTAGATCTGAATAGCCTATTTCCTCAACTTTTCTAAAATTCTTACCTAAGATTCCTCTGGCTACGAGCAATCAATGTTCTAATGTTTTTTTTACACTACAGCTCATTGCTGGTATAAATAAATTAATAATAATATTGTATTGACTAACCGAACAGGTTGAGATTCTTAAAATCCAGGTCTGCATCCAGATCCAGCTCGGTCTTGTCCTCCCTGAAGGCCGGAGGACTCCTTCTGACCTGACTCTCGCCAGTATCATCAGAGAAGAAGGGTTGTGACGCATTGCCGGCATTGTTGAAGGACTGGTACATCTGAGAGAAGAGGGTCGAGTAGTCGCAGACCAGCACCAGGAATAGACCAATCAGGATGACGGTACGAACTATACCACCAGACTCCATTTTGAGGATTTTTTTTATACTACACTTTCGAATTCAGAATCAATTCTCAAGGGCACACGTTAATCAAAATCGGATTCAATTCTGTAGCAGGTACACCACGAATCGATTGACTCAAATTGTTGACATTGAAAACTGACTTTTTATGTAGATTTTTTTATCATCAGCACTCAAGAACCCTGAAATGATTCAATATTTATTTTTTTTCTTCTTTTTAACTAGTGCACGCTACCTACCAGTACTACCAATCGATTGAAGCCTTGTTTGTTTTTTGTTATTTAAATTTGGTTTTTACACGTGTTGCTGGAATTATGTAATGTTACGATTTGCATGTACAATAACTCGCTTCAACAATTTCAATGTTTTATAATTAGAATGAGTTAGAAAATGTATGATTTCAACATGAAAACAGGTCTGAATTTTCCGCCTCGATTGATTGCATAAACTCGATATTATTTCATTGACCTAGAAAATACAGCGGAGTATGCACTGCGGAATGATTTGCAAATGTACGATACTGTCGATCTTCTTCAGATGCCCTCCTATCGGAGGTTTGTTAATATTAATGCAAGCATCGCCTCATAGACCGCTGCCTAGTACAATAACAAATTGTTGATAAATAATAAGGTCATTTATCTGGTTTAAAAGGTATATAGGAACGGTTAAAAGTGCGACAAGAAATTTCAGAAACAAATTATTTAATAGTGTTTACAACAAAAATAATGTTCGCAGTGTGAATAAAATAATCATTAATGTGACGTTTGAAAGATAAATATTATTGATTTGTATTTCTGTATTGTGAAAACAGAGTAGTTATTATTTATCTGCATTTTTTTATGATATCAATTAAATCGTCGTTAAAAAAAGGAAAAAACATAAATAGAACACATTCGATTATAGTTTTTTCGTGTGATAAGACGCACCGATTCGTTCGTTGATTCGCCGATAGTACGCGCACATGCGCCCGACGCGACACTCTCACGTTAACGGGCTGAACTGACTGCCGGTGGTCGGTCTGTTGATTTCCTGATGCGTTGATCTGCCAGAGCTGGTACCACCTCCATTGCCTGTATTACGTAGTTGAGGCTTTTTCCAACAGCTGTTTTGCAGTTGGTACTCGTTGCGTCACTCGCTTATTTGTGGCTTGTTTCTTTTTCGGAAGCGACGAACGATTCTCGAGTAAATGGATTAATTTTTCTTGGCTCTTGTGCTGCAAATTTTGGATGGCTCAGATGTGAAGTCAGGGAATGTTGTCTGGTGATCCAAACCTTATGACATAACAGAGATAGAACAGCATTTAGCTTCTTCTAACCTACCTAACACATTGTTATATGTGACTGGAGCATAAGGAACGTTGGATAAAACAAAATACTTAACGATTTATTTTATTAAAAAACTAATGCGACAACGTTTTTTTATTATTAATTTAAATACCGAAAATTGAAATGTTAATTTAAATTTCATTATTTTTAAAATACGTTTTTGGTAATTTGTTGTAGATATTATTTGTTTTAATCATTTTTTTTATTTTTGAAGTTTTATAATTTAATAAAACTGAATATTTAAAAACGGGGTAATTCACATGCTTTTTTTCTATTTAACATCTAAGTACCAATGTTTTTTTTTTATTTTATTTTATTATTTTTTAATTAACTTTCTCCACCTATAGATATGTTAAAATACTTTAATGTGATTTCGACCTATGCAAATTGTGTTGTGAAAAATCGAGAAGGAGAAAAGGATAAAAACTTTTGGAAAGTAGCTGGAATGAAATTACACCTGATGTGGGAAAACCAAAACGGGTGGAAATTTTCAGAAAAAAATGTTAGTTAGACACGTAAGATAGGGAAAAGTGGTATTGACACAGGCTATCGCTGAGATTCTGTGAATTTGCATTGAAAAATAATTCTCAGATTGTACCTATCGAGTATTGATCAGCATGCAATGTGCCGATACCTACAAATATAATTAACTAAAAGAACAACAAAACTTTTTAATTTTTTTAAATCTGGCGGCAGAACAGCAAACGACGCTCTCATTTTTGGTAAAATAAATTTATAGTTGACAAACTACAGATAGAATAAAAAAAATGAAAAGAATTGCCTTGTGGGCGTGTTCGTAATCCTATTATATTTCCATGCAAAACTGTGTTTCACCATGATTAAGAAATTTAAATGGGATGGCGATGTACAATTTCTGGCAAGTGTAAGAAGGCACCAGTAATGTCAATCTTTATTTTATGCCTCCAAAAATATTATCTTTCATTCCAGGATGTTGGTGGACTATGGTGGAGAACCCGGCCTTGCATCCTAGCCAACATGCAATTCAAGTTCTGCATGAAAACCGGATACCCTTGCAAAACGGATATCACTTCCTGTCCCTACCCGACGCCACCAGTCAATTTGTCAATATAATTCTCAAGAAATTACGGAAACACTTTCACAATTCGTATCATTATTATTATGGTATGACTTCCGTGGTTTACTTTTTATAAACTGTTGTAAGAGGTGTTAATTTACGTGCCCTTTGGATGGTCGTAAAACTAACGCCGCCGTTTTGAAAATAATATTTGTATGTTAAGCAACAAATCTAACACCACTTTTTTTAGAATTGTCGTAGTATTTTGAATTTATTGCATAACGAGTTATAACAACTTATGTGATGAACCTGCTTTGTCAGATGGTTGGCGAATAATTTTTTTTTAAATAACAAATATTACTGAAAGCGGAATTAAAGGGGTCTGAAGCAATTGGGGCTGGCCTGTCGAGGAAGGATTTATCTACTAGGGTAACGAAAGCGTTCAACAAATCAGAATAAGTATCGAACCTTATTAGGGGCGTCCCATCGATCACAGGAAAGGGCGAAATCTGATGCCTCTTGGTGGAGTTAGAACAAAATATTGTCCCACGTTTTAGGGGGTAGTGATGTTAAGTGGAAGGAGCCACTCCGCTCTCGTCATAAATCGCGGTTTGAAGGAAAGAGGACGGAGTCGGCAACGAGTGGTTTCACGTTTGAAATCGGCGAGAAAAAGGCTCAGGGTTCAGATTGGATTTTGGGTTATTTAGATAACGCAGATGAAAAATGTGTTCGATCCCTTGTATTTGAGTGGGTTGTCAAGATCGATACATTAAAGCTGAATTTATCTCTTGATTTTACGTGTACGAGATTCAAGAAAGTAATTAGTGAAACTAATAAAAATTAATGTCCTGTCAGAACTTTAAATTATGTGCAAATTCAAGTATTTTTCCTGAAGTGCAGTTCGCATAACTCTGAGAACTTATGAGTGATAAATTAATGTAAAAAACGTTGGAAGGTAGGTTTGACATTGGACGTGCGAGTTGGAAGGAGGGTAGATTGGACAGACATCCTTGAGTCGAAGAAGGGGCTGGTCGTGGAATTTCGAAAGAGTGTTGTGGCTCGCTGTGGACTTAGCGAAACGAGAAGTGTTTGTTAAAACTAACTTTAGTGAAAATTTTACAGTAATTCATTGTGTAAGATGAAGAAATTTGGTGTTGTGTTACTTACTTAATACAGATAATCGTTGTTAAAATTCGCGATTGCCGCGCTATAAACATTTAAATTTGGGAATAGAGACTTATTAAAGTATTGGACTCCTGTCATAATTAATAATAATAACAATAATATCCTTATTGAACGAGATCTGCGAGATAATAATAAAAAAATACAGACTCAGTGTTAATGCTTACAGTGGTTTTAAAATTACATAAGTACGAAAAGGGATATCAACTGAAAACCCTAAATACGAACACTAGATAAGTGAAGAATATAAAACGGTTATAATATTGGGTTTCCCAATAATCCGCCACTGGACTAGCCTGTGTTGAGGCCGTCAATTCTAAGTCGACTTATAATTCTCGTAAACAGGCCTACATTGAAATGTAATCACATAATAGATTGGTTACATAAATAATAATTGCAACTTATCATTCATTATGTAGAGACAAAAATATAACAATAAATATTTGTCTTGAGTAACGGCAATGGTCCCGAATCATAATAATAATCCCGTAGAAAACATTCCATCCTTCATTTAAGGACAGTGCAACGAATAAAATAATGATAATAATAAAAATAGTGGAAAAATGGTGGTAATTCGGTTGAGAAGTTTTAGCCAGAATAATTAGAGTTTAGATAATAAATGTACAGTCAGTCGAAAGCTAGAAATGCAGTTTTGAAAAGAGTTGACTGTGAGATCTCGTAAGAAAAGGCTTACCAAAAGCGCGCGAACCGGGGAGTGTTTTGGGAATTTTTCGAAGACTTAGCGAAAAAACGTTCGGTGGATTGTCGAGCTAACTTCAGTGGATTTTGTGCAAGGTGTTATTCAATTAGATTCAGGGAAAGGGGTACGAGCCAGTGGTGAAAAGCTTTTAGGAACTTTAAAAAGTTAGTGAAATTGTTTAAGAACAGTGAGAATATCGAGTTGTAATAACAGTCATTAATTCGGTTTAAACAAGCGTGATCTAATAATAAAAACTTCAGTATTACTACAATTTAAACGGTGTCGACAAATAAATGATAATAATAAAATTGCGGGTTTTAAATCAGAAATAATAATAGGATATAAAAAAAAATCTTAATTACGATCAAACAATCGTTCTCTTGAAATGGAAAAAAATGTATTCCGAATAGTTAGAAATAAAACAATAATAATAATAATCTATGAAAACGTTCAATCTAGTGGTTTCGATACGAAGATGTAACAAGCGGTAATTTAACCTTAGAGAGCACACATATTTAAAGAGGGACGATAGGTATATTTGAAGTAATCTTCAAACATCGGACAACAGGAGTACATTACAATTGCGAGATAGTCAGACTGAAGCGATAAAGATACCTCCAATCAAATTCAGACTATAAGGGGAGGGGGTTAAATTTAATCGTAAATCTAAGGTTACGTTAGGCCTCGTCGTACAAAAATTTAGGAAATCGTAGGGAGGGGCCTTTGTGTTTTCTCCATAGGTACAGGTCTACAGGATACGTAATTAAGATACAATTGGTCGTGTTTTCCCGACCGGAGAATTAAACAATTACGTATGGGTGAGTTAAAGAATCTATATTTAAATTACAGGTATCTGGTTGCAGAGTGACGTGAATGGAACGCGAGCCCTGGGCAGTAAATTTCAACAGTTCCAGCGCCGAGAAAATTAATATTATTTAAGCAGCTGATATGGATATGTTTAGCGTTATTATCATCTAGGGCAGTGACGTTTTCTCCCAGACAGCTGATGCCGTGCGGTCGGGGGAACGGACGCAAAAAATGAACGAGCAATCGAGGTACCTACATCTCGGAGATGTTGTACACCCAACCAAATGGGGAGCGTCTCGAGAGTACGACATATCAAATTGAAGGCGATTACTGAAGGGCGAGCAGCTGAACATCTTTAGACAAGGGAGCAGAAGAGCAGAATCACGATATAAACTATGAAACAAATAAAACTAACAGGTACTCTGCTGAATTCCTACTTCTTGAATTACGCTTTTTTAAGTTCTTCACGATTGACGAATGTGTTGGTGACACCGAGACTACACATTATGTGAGAAATTGGTGGTCGAGTGGTAAGGGTCCTTCCCACATTGTCATGTTAGGGAGGAGGAGGGTTGCCCTCCATAGACTGATCGGGTCTCGCGAGGTGCTGGAAGCAATTCCCTTTCGCGGGACTATGTCGAGCGAATGGGCGCAACAGGGTCGTGTGAAATGAGATGCCAATGGTAAGACAGGGCATGGTTCGCAGACGGAGGCGTTTGGCCGAAAGCATCTCGCGTTGCCTGCAAGGTAGTATGGAAATGCGCCAACAGGTCATCTGTGGGACGGATTCCTGTAGCATCATCACATTTTTTAGTCCTGTCGACCCAGAAGCAAACGTAATGCCCACAAGGTGAGGATTATGTCAGCTCCTGGAGGTGGAGTGTAACGCTAGGTCGGTCACGTGGGAGGACGGATCTGCCTGTCACAAGCTTACCCCACTTGTACCGTGAATAGAGTCTTGATAAGGGACGAAATAGATTACCCCTTCTAGAGCCAGTAAAGTAGTTCCGGAGGTGTTCGATACTGGAGTTGTCTGGGAAAGGTTTGAAGGCATGCCGTTCTTCTTTTGTTATGGAGGGGTCCGGGTATCTGGTTTATCGTCAAGAGATTTTCTGGGTGCCATGGGTATAGCCTCATCATGCATTGGTCGGAGGGTCGTGTTCTGAGAGCTGACCACCTAGTCAACTTGGTCAAGTGGAGGAGCCAGTATTTGCTTGCAAAAAATTCCTTCCACATCACATCCATTTTATCCTCTATCCCGTCCTTATACTTCCATCCTAGGTATAAGTTTGTGTTTACTAACAACAGAACATATTATCACGATTATGTATAGGATATAGCCATGGAGAGCGGTGCAGAGAATCGCCAATTATCCGCATGAAATGAAACATTCCAGGTACGTACATTAAAACTTATTAGGACGTAGAGGGGGAGAGATCAATTTTATAGCCTAGCGAGAGTAATAACAACAGTGCTCATTATGTGAGACAAATTTAGGATAGTTTAGACAGGGCGTGTCCTTCAGACGTCTAAGAGATACAGAGTAATTCTTCCACACCTTACCTAAAAGAACCGAAAGTTACCACGAAAGACATTAAATACCTATCCTAGATGTTCTAGGTGCTCCGAAAAAAAAAATCACACAACGTGGAGAAAAGGGTTTATTGTAAGAATTTCCCGGAAAACTACCTTACTGTGTTCAGTCACAGGGGTGGGAAAAATGAGTCATGATTCAAAACATTATTGGCGAATCATTCAGTAGGTACGAGAGGAAGATCTACCAACCGGAGATCTGAACGCACACGAGAAGAAGAAATATTTAAAAGTTTTCATTAGGGGGGGGTTGAAACATCACAAGTGGTGCCGTGACCAGGAGGTAAGGTTTTAAAAGCTGGAGGAATTTAAATGTATCTTAGTGCAATTTGAAGGACAGTTACGAATTATTACGTGGGAAGAAAAGCTTTAAAAAAGAAAAAAAAAAAAAAAAATAAGTAGGCTAGAATAGAAAAAACAAAAATGTATTTAAACAAATCTGTAGCCAAGAGTTTTAAATCTGCAGATGTAGGTCATTGCCTCTTAGACGGGTAGATAAAATAAATAGAAATTTTGTTAACAAAACCAACAACGAAGATTTACAACCCCAACGGTTTAAATGTAGGTCATTGCCTTTTAAGTCAGGGTGCGGAGAAGAAAAAAATGGGATGCTACAAAAAAGGTACAGTGCACATCATAAAAATCGAAGATTTATGACCTTGCGTTCGACTATCGTAACTAGGTCAGGAATGCAACGACTCGGGGCGAGAAAAAATAGTACGGTGACCCAGGGCGGAAAGTAAACAAATCACTAGCTTAAAATAACTGTAATAATCACTTGGAAGAGAATTAAATCGTTGCAATAAGAGGTTTTAGTGAATTAGGGAGGAGATGAGACCAATCAAATAGTTATTACATTCAAACGTGTTTAGGCTAGGAAATTTCATGTCTAAGAAGAAGGGATTTTAGTGGGTTAGGGAGGGGATAAGATCAACCAAATGGTCACTACATTCGACGTGTTTAGTTTAGAAAATTTTCATGTTAAATGAATAAGGAATTTTTATGGCTTAGGGAGGGGGCGGAACCAATCGATTGGTTATTAAATTCAAGCATGGTTAGGTTAGAACAAATTCATGTTTAAAAGCGATAAAAGGATTCTTTTAGGCTTAGGGAGGAAACGTAATCAGTTAAAAGGCTTTTAGTGGATTTAGACATGTTCGGGTCACACTACACTGGTAGGGGAGATTTTGAATCAAATGGGTTGGGATTTTTTTTTTTATAAAAGAAAGACAAACATTCCCGGGTTACGAATAACCCAACAATGTTTGAAAATCTCCTACTACCACCACAGAAAGCCGAAAATGTTGCTTGTGTTGTGATGGAGGACTTAGCCAGCCGAGGAATTGAACACGCGACGCCCAGATGGGATCCAAGCGCTATGCCCACTCAGCCACCGACCAGTCATCAGTGAGAGTTGCGCCGTACGTCAATTAAAATAAAATTTTGAACATAATAAGTAGGGTATTTAGAGGTATTCACCCTTCGATATGAAGCAGCGAGAAAGTATGTCATGTATTAGGGCAGATAGTTCTTCGATGATTCATTTCAGTGTCGATTCACCGTAGCGAGTATAATTTTGGTTAGTTGACCTACAATAAGGTTTGAAAATTCTTTAAACTGGGGTGACCGGACAACAAACCAGTAGAAACAATGATGCAATCGGGCCAACATTGAGTAGTCCTGTTCATACACTAATTGTTATATTGAATGGAGACGGTCTAGCGCACGACAAAAACAAAAATTATATTGATAGGTAATAATGTCTTTTCTTAGTTTATCAATGGGAAAAAAATGTTAGTTTATTTTGAAGGGAGACAGTAGAGATAGCCTAACGAAGGACAAAAACATATGACAAGAAACAAAAGAAAGGTCGGTCACACTCGTAAAAATTGCGCACGATATAGAAAAAAAAAACGGAGGAAACTAAACAGCGAAGAATGCAGAAAAAAATGGTTACAGGAACGGTCGGCGGGCGTAAACAGATGTAGGGGCGAAGCATTAGAAGACCGATGGAGGCAGGGCCGAATTGGAAAGACGCTCCAGGGTTCTTTATAAGGAAAATAAATAAATTAATTAAAAAACAGTAACCATCGGAATGTGGGGCAGTGGAAAGTTTGTGTAAGGTTAAATTGTTGGAAAAAAAAAAACCTGAAGGAGGAGAAGGGGGTAGAACGGACAGTTAACCTGCGAGGGATAGGGATACACAACATTTAGGTACGACAAATTTTGGGAAAGAAAAAACATGGAGGGGAGGGGGAAACAAACCAAAACCTGTATTTAGAAATGACTCCACTGACCAACCACTAATAGCGTGTTTTGACACTGGAGATAATTTCTATAGGGAGGCTGTGATGAACCTGCTTTGTCAGATGGTTGGCGAATAATTTTTTTTTAAATAACAAATATTACTGAAAGCGGAATTAAAGGGGTCTGAAGCAATTGGGGCTGGCCTGTCGAGGAAGGATTTATCTACTAGGGTAACGAAAGCGTTCAACAAATCAGAATAAGTATCGAACCTTATTAGGGGCGTCCCATCGATCACAGGAAAGGGCGAAATCTGATGCCTCTTGGTGGAGTTAGAACAAAATATTGTCCCACGTTTTAGGGGGTAGTGATGTTAAGTGGAAGGAGCCACTCCGCTCTCGTCATAAATCGCGGTTTGAAGGAAAGAGGACGGAGTCGGCAACGAGTGGTTTCACGTTTGAAATCGGCGAGAAAAAGGCTCAGGGTTCAGATTGGATTTTGGGTTATTTAGATAACGCAGATGAAAAATGTGTTCGATCCCTTGTATTTGAGTGGGTTGTCAAGATCGATACATTAAAGCTGAATTTATCTCTTGATTTTACGTGTACGAGATTCAAGAAAGTAATTAGTGAAACTAATAAAAATTAATGTCCTGTCAGAACTTTAAATTATGTGCAAATTCAAGTATTTTTCCTGAAGTGCAGTTCGCATAACTCTGAGAACTTATGAGTGATAAATTAATGTAAAAAACGTTGGAAGGTAGGTTTGACATTGGACGTGCGAGTTGGAAGGAGGGTAGATTGGACAGACATCCTTGAGTCGAAGAAGGGGCTGGTCGTGGAATTTCGAAAGAGTGTTGTGGCTCGCTGTGGACTTAGCGAAACGAGAAGTGTTTGTTAAAACTAACTTTAGTGAAAATTTTACAGTAATTCATTGTGTAAGATGAAGAAATTTGGTGTTGTGTTACTTACTTAATACAGATAATCGTTGTTAAAATTCGCGATTGCCGCGCTATAAACATTTAAATTTGGGAATAGAGACTTATTAAAGTATTGGACTCCTGTCATAATTAATAATAATAACAATAATATCCTTATTGAACGAGATCTGCGAGATAATAATAAAAAAATACAGACTCAGTGTTAATGCTTACAGTGGTTTTAAAATTACATAAGTACGAAAAGGGATATCAACTGAAAACCCTAAATACGAACACTAGATAAGTGAAGAATATAAAACGGTTATAATATTGGGTTTCCCAATAATCCGCCACTGGACTAGCCTGTGTTGAGGCCGTCAATTCTAAGTCGACTTATAATTCTCGTAAACAGGCCTACATTGAAATGTAATCACATAATAGATTGGTTACATAAATAATAATTGCAACTTATCATTCATTATGTAGAGACAAAAATATAACAATAAATATTTGTCTTGAGTAACGGCAATGGTCCCGAATCATAATAATAATCCCGTAGAAAACATTCCATCCTTCATTTAAGGACAGTGCAACGAATAAAATAATGATAATAATAAAAATAGTGGAAAAATGGTGGTAATTCGGTTGAGAAGTTTTAGCCAGAATAATTAGAGTTTAGATAATAAATGTACAGTCAGTCGAAAGCTAGAAATGCAGTTTTGAAAAGAGTTGACTGTGAGATCTCGTAAGAAAAGGCTTACCAAAAGCGCGCGAACCGGGGAGTGTTTTGGGAATTTTTCGAAGACTTAGCGAAAAAACGTTCGGTGGATTGTCGAGCTAACTTCAGTGGATTTTGTGCAAGGTGTTATTCAATTAGATTCAGGGAAAGGGGTACGAGCCAGTGGTGAAAAGCTTTTAGGAACTTTAAAAAGTTAGTGAAATTGTTTAAGAACAGTGAGAATATCGAGTTGTAATAACAGTCATTAATTCGGTTTAAACAAGCGTGATCTAATAATAAAAACTTCAGTATTACTACAATTTAAACGGTGTCGACAAATAAATGATAATAATAAAATTGCGGGTTTTAAATCAGAAATAATAATAGGATATAAAAAAAAATCTTAATTACGATCAAACAATCGTTCTCTTGAAATGGAAAAAAATGTATTCCGAATAGTTAGAAATAAAACAATAATAATAATAATCTATGAAAACGTTCAATCTAGTGGTTTCGATACGAAGATGTAACAAGCGGTAATTTAACCTTAGAGAGCACACATATTTAAAGAGGGACGATAGGTATATTTGAAGTAATCTTCAAACATCGGACAACAGGAGTACATTACAATTGCGAGATAGTCAGACTGAAGCGATAAAGATACCTCCAATCAAATTCAGACTATAAGGGGAGGGGGTTAAATTTAATCGTAAATCTAAGGTTACGTTAGGCCTCGTCGTACAAAAATTTAGGAAATCGTAGGGAGGGGCCTTTGTGTTTTCTCCATAGGTACAGGTCTACAGGATACGTAATTAAGATACAATTGGTCGTGTTTTCCCGACCGGAGAATTAAACAATTACGTATGGGTGAGTTAAAGAATCTATATTTAAATTACAGGTATCTGGTTGCAGAGTGACGTGAATGGAACGCGAGCCCTGGGCAGTAAATTTCAACAGTTCCAGCGCCGAGAAAATTAATATTATTTAAGCAGCTGATATGGATATGTTTAGCGTTATTATCATCTAGGGCAGTGACGTTTTCTCCCAGACAGCTGATGCCGTGCGGTCGGGGGAACGGACGCAAAAAATGAACGAGCAATCGAGGTACCTACATCTCGGAGATGTTGTACACCCAACCAAATGGGGAGCGTCTCGAGAGTACGACATATCAAATTGAAGGCGATTACTGAAGGGCGAGCAGCTGAACATCTTTAGACAAGGGAGCAGAAGAGCAGAATCACGATATAAACTATGAAACAAATAAAACTAACAGGTACTCTGCTGAATTCCTACTTCTTGAATTACGCTTTTTTAAGTTCTTCACGATTGACGAATGTGTTGGTGACACCGAGACTACACATTATGTGAGAAATTGGTGGTCGAGTGGTAAGGGTCCTTCCCACATTGTCATGTTAGGGAGGAGGAGGGTTGCCCTCCATAGACTGATCGGGTCTCGCGAGGTGCTGGAAGCAATTCCCTTTCGCGGGACTATGTCGAGCGAATGGGCGCAACAGGGTCGTGTGAAATGAGATGCCAATGGTAAGACAGGGCATGGTTCGCAGACGGAGGCGTTTGGCCGAAAGCATCTCGCGTTGCCTGCAAGGTAGTATGGAAATGCGCCAACAGGTCATCTGTGGGACGGATTCCTGTAGCATCATCACATTTTTTAGTCCTGTCGACCCAGAAGCAAACGTAATGCCCACAAGGTGAGGATTATGTCAGCTCCTGGAGGTGGAGTGTAACGCTAGGTCGGTCACGTGGGAGGACGGATCTGCCTGTCACAAGCTTACCCCACTTGTACCGTGAATAGAGTCTTGATAAGGGACGAAATAGATTACCCCTTCTAGAGCCAGTAAAGTAGTTCCGGAGGTGTTCGATACTGGAGTTGTCTGGGAAAGGTTTGAAGGCATGCCGTTCTTCTTTTGTTATGGAGGGGTCCGGGTATCTGGTTTATCGTCAAGAGATTTTCTGGGTGCCATGGGTATAGCCTCATCATGCATTGGTCGGAGGGTCGTGTTCTGAGAGCTGACCACCTAGTCAACTTGGTCAAGTGGAGGAGCCAGTATTTGCTTGCAAAAAATTCCTTCCACATCACATCCATTTTATCCTCTATCCCGTCCTTATACTTCCATCCTAGGTATAAGTTTGTGTTTACTAACAACAGAACATATTATCACGATTATGTATAGGATATAGCCATGGAGAGCGGTGCAGAGAATCGCCAATTATCCGCATGAAATGAAACATTCCAGGTACGTACATTAAAACTTATTAGGACGTAGAGGGGGAGAGATCAATTTTATAGCCTAGCGAGAGTAATAACAACAGTGCTCATTATGTGAGACAAATTTAGGATAGTTTAGACAGGGCGTGTCCTTCAGACGTCTAAGAGATACAGAGTAATTCTTCCACACCTTACCTAAAAGAACCGAAAGTTACCACGAAAGACATTAAATACCTATCCTAGATGTTCTAGGTGCTCCGAAAAAAAAAATCACACAACGTGGAGAAAAGGGTTTATTGTAAGAATTTCCCGGAAAACTACCTTACTGTGTTCAGTCACAGGGGTGGGAAAAATGAGTCATGATTCAAAACATTATTGGCGAATCATTCAGTAGGTACGAGAGGAAGATCTACCAACCGGAGATCTGAACGCACACGAGAAGAAGAAATATTTAAAAGTTTTCATTAGGGGGGGGTTGAAACATCACACTTATTACCTATCTCAACGTCACATCACAGCATAACGTAATAATATTATGTTACTTCTTCACAAGATAACAACAAATCGCAAATAAATATAAATCGCAAATAAATATAAACAACCTCAAAATATTGGGATATTACTTATTTTAAACCGCATTATACAAACCATCTTTAAAAAATCTTACAATAAACCTATCATGAAAATTATCAGATGTTCAACAAACTCAAAGAAAAATAAGCCGAGAATGTTCGAGTACAACAATTTGAAGTTTATTTTGTAAAAAAAAACATAATTAAACCAAATAACACCAGAACTGACCCGCTAAATAACGTTATTTTCTAAATTTAATGACGATGTCCTCGAAACGGTAAAAATATCTGCATTCCTAATACTTACTTGTACGAACTAAACAGTTTAAAGAATTCACTGGTTTTAAAATGATATCGATACATCGTAATTAATGACAATGACTAAACTACTGGTTTTATCAAATTAGACATACGTCCCCTCGGGGTCAGGGTTATCGTCAAACGTTTGCATCGACTAAGATAAGAACGTATCATTATGTTTGTTTACTGAGTAGCGTAAAACGAATTATCTCTAATAATTATTTTGTTGAACTGTCTGAACAGAACGAGCGGAATTAAAATTTTAATATTATCTTAATCGTGAAGTCAATTTTCATAGTTATGATGTTATTTTTAACTTGTCAACAACGATGTTGTTGACGACCTGTACAGCCGGCTATGTTTGAATTTTTGGCGAATAAACATCAGGTCCCCAATCGAGAAGGTTTTTCGTTTTGTCTTTTAAATTACTCGTATGTGTTAAGATTCAAAATATCAGCTATTAAAATTAAGCGACAACATTTTAATGACATTTTTTTCTATCCGTACCCTTTTACGTCAAGTTTCTGGAGGAATTTAATATAACTATGAACTTTGATATTTTTGTTGACGTAATAATTGTGTACTTTCATTAATTAAGAAAGCAATTACTTACTGGATTTTTGATATCAATTTTTATCCAAATAGACTTCGTAACGTATGCGTTTGTTTGTGAAAAACAGCTACCTGTTAGTCATAATTCACTACAAATGCCTCATCAATTTAGATTCTACAGAAACTGCCTTTTAATGATCGGCCACTTAATCAGCGAAAAAACCTTATTAGGTAACGTGGGTACCTGCTAACAGTGGCTTCCTATAAATTGTTGCTGCATATAAGAACATTCTTTTTGTATCTATAGCATCATAATTATTTATATAGTTAACGAATTATTACGTCGTTTCTCCGCGGAAATCGATTGTCCAGTTGATAAGTCAGACATCTCCGCAAAATCGTAATTATAGTTGAGTATGCAGTTATATTTTAAAGTGTAACCTCTATCTGGTACAATGCTCAATTACTTAGGGGACATTAATTTATTACGTAAGACGATTCAGGGGGGAGGGGGGTCGACCATGTCTTATTTTTTCTTACAAGGGGTTGGGAGGGAGTCTCGATAGTTCTTATGTAAGATCACAAAAATGCGCAAAGTTTAAATTATTAGTACCTTTGTAAGTACAAAAAAACATTTCTAAAAATTGTTGCTTTGAAAAATAAACATTAAAACAATATTCATTTTTTCCTTTAGATTCTTACGTAATAAATAGTCGGCCTATTCTTATTTTTTCTTATAATAGGGGGGAGGGGGTCGAAAACTAGCAAAATTCGTCTTACGTAATAAATGAATGGTTCCTTATAACATCACCGAATCAATTATAATACAGAAAAACTTGCAGTGAACTAAGCAAAATGTTGATGTTTTCTAGGTCACCGTATTTAAATGTAAAACATGGACACGTGTAAATAATATTTGATTTACGGTGAACATTCGAATATTGCTTTCCTCAATATCTCAAAGCTTAATAGTATTTGGAGACGTTTGACTAATAAACTGGACGATCGATATGGTAGAACTCTATCGTAAATTTATTTCTTATTTCACCGCTGCACACCGTCTCATCTTTTAACATGAACCGACTCTAGTAATCGATTCACTCGATCATGCCATGTCTTCCTTGTGCAGCCCCGACTTCTTTTTCTACATACCTTCTAGTGAGAGACCGGAATAATCTTATTGCACTCCACTGACCATGACCATCCATTTCTTCGTTAGGCGCGTTAATTATGCTTACGTCAGTCCAACAATACAATCTTCGGAATTCCCTATAGGTGTTAGGTAGATAGCTTTGCAACACATGCTCCTTAGGGATCTGTTCAGTCTACGTACCGTCTTCCTTCCTCTGCCAGATCCGTGCCTCTCTGTTATACGTAAGAACTGGTATCAGAACGCTGTTGTGAAATGCAAACTTTATTTCATTCGTCAACTTTTTATTGGCGACTACTGAATTCACCGTATATTTATAAATTTAAATTAAAAAACTAGAAACCATGTAATAAACAACAAAAACTAAGTACTAAATAGCAGATTACGAATTTGAATAATTTCTTATGAATAATGTATTATTTTGTTCGTTTCATCGCTTAAAATTAAAATCCAATCAAAGTTCTGAGGTAAATATTATGCAAGTATTCTTAAAATGTATTCGTTCTTCCTACTTCTTTTAAATATAGCAACAAGAATAATCACAAAAATCTTATTTTTTCTACTTTTTACTTCCGTATTCGTCACTCTTATACTTTGTAGACTTTGCAGGTGAAACTTGTAATATCCGGCGGATCAGTACATTAATGCATTATGGAAGTATTGGAAATATGTTAAAAATATTTTGGATAACTTCTTTACGAGGGTTGTCAAACAATTAAAGATCGATTTGATTTAAAAAATCAGGAAAAAATTATATTTACAAAAAATCGTATATTTATAAAACTCCTCGGCTAAAAATGTCCGCGTCCTAGTGAGTATCCAAAGGTTTTCCGACGAAATGCTTCAGGTGAAGAAAAAGACGCAAATCATGTCATTGATTGCCTTTTTGATCCCGGGGTTATGTGGTGAAGAGACCCGAGCACTTTCCACATGATTTTGTTCTTCAGCATTTTGGGAACCCAACGAGCACGCAATTTGCATACGCTATTTTTCCCTCAAAATTGTTTGTGTGGTAGACCTACTGACGTCTGCGATCAAAATTGCGAGCTTACGAACTTCAACAAGGCGGAATCCCTCTTAGTTGAGAAAGCGAAAAATTGAGCGCACCTCGCAAGCGGCGGAATTCGACAGCGAAGAGTTCATCTAAAACGGACGCAAAGATCGCACTGATGCAGCTACCAAGCCGGATCACCACTCGGGAAAATTGCTACGCATTAGTGCCACCATATTTTGAGGAATAGTATCCGCGTTGCCGAAAATGAGGAAAGGTCTTTAATTCTTGGACAACCCTCGTACCTACTTGCATAATTTAATTTTACCGGTCGAAAAATTAGGTAGAATCAAAGTCAATACAAAGTGTTTTTTAATGAACGTTGTTATTTATGAATTTAATGTTTTAATGGCTTTTCTGTATTTAATTATAATTAAGACTTATCCGACTTACTCCACAAAAACTCTTCTCATTTAGCCTTGAGTTGCCCATTTCCGGGCATAGACCTCCTTCATGTCTTTACAGTGTTTGTTTTTATTTCAGAATGGTAGATACTCTTATTACCAACATTCTGAATCGAAACGTTGCTTGAAATGGATTTAGCCATATTTAGTAACTAGATCTAACATTAGTAACTAGAAATGACTCAAAAATTAATAATAATAATAATGTTGCATAAAGATGTTACCTACCCCTCCTTGCAATTATTCCAGATATAAGAAAAATCTACTGTATGCAATGTCTGAAATATATATTTTCACGAAATGTATATTTTACAAAAAAACGAAAATCGCTCCAGCAGTAGAGTAAATAATGCATTTGAGGTTCCCCTATGCAAAACTAGGCTTGTGTAGAGACATGCTTTTTTCATTGCACCAAAAATCTAATAATGCACTGTATCAGACTATAGAAATTAAATCTAAAAACATATCCTCTTACAGCATATACAAAAAATTAATAAAGACTTGGGTAACTACAAATGACACAAATACATACCTGCTATAACATCTTACCTGTTATAACTTTACAAATCCTAATTTTTATTTAACCTTTTTTGTTTTTCATATATTTTTTGGTTCTTCTTTTCTTAACTTTAGTTTTGTAAATACGGAATTATTTGTTCCATAAATATGTTAAAACATAATTATGTTTTAATTTACTAATTTAAAGTTTAATTTGCCATGTTGTATCTTAACTGCATTAAAAAAAACTTAAGTATACCTACCCACGAACTGGCGATGCCTATGTGGGATTTTTTTTTTGTTATCATACATGTATATATATCTATTATTGTAATATCTTTTTTTTTTGTTAAATTGTATCATTGTTATCTTTAAGCTACATATTTAATTTTATAGTTCTTTTTTTTTACTTCTTATCAAAAGAAATGTTTTTTGTAATATTTTTATGCATGTAACAAAAAAAAATTATTAATAAAAAATAAAAAAAATAGCCAGGTACTTCCCGATATTACTCTTCCCTGTCTCCTTCTTCTTCCCACTTCCTTAAACCTCATAACTATCTCTTTATGGAAATGGTACAGTTCCATTGACTCTGGAGAGTTGAGACTCATAATATTTGCAATACACAAAAATGATACCCCTAAAAACATTGACATCATCATCCATGATAATTCCAAAACACATAGTAAAAATTATTGTATCCAAAACTGCACAATATTAAAAACAACAAACACAATCAAATATTTAGGAGTCATTATCGATAAAAATTTGAAATGGAAGGAACAAATTTGTCAAGTTGTAAAAAAAATTAGAAAATTGATTTATATATTTTTAAGAATCAGAAATTTTTTATCTGTAAAAAACTTATATCTAATATATTACGCTTTGGTTCAATCAACTTTACAATATGCTATCATTAGCTGGGGATCCGCATACAAAACTAATCTTTCCCCAATTGAAGTTGTGCAGAGGCTAATAATTAAAATCATATTGAAAAAAACTTCTGACTACCCAACGGATCAATTATTTAAGGAATTCCAAGTACCATCTTTCAAAGATCTATACAATAGAAATGCATTGATTCAAACTATAAAAGAAAAAGAAATATATCAATTTATACCTGAAAACCGTACTAGACATAAATATATTTTCTCATGCCCAAAATTAAACACTTCCTTTGCACAACATTATTATACTTATCAAGGAAGACTTATTTTCAACCGATTACCGGATGAAATTAGAAAAATTAATGATAAAATCCAATTAATAAACACTGTTAAAAAATATTTTAAAGATAATGTAAAAAAAAAAAACTAAAAAAAAAGTTTCCGACTAATCTAATCTCAAGAACAACTACTTATAACTCAGTTTCCAAGTGATACTCTGTTCTTCAAATAAGTTAAATTTTGTATTGTTTTTAGCAACTATTTACAATCACCGAACTTACAACTTATTGTTTTTTACATTCACATTGTAATTTAAGAACTTAAATATAGCATTAAAAATGTACACTACTCTTCCAGACACAAGCTAATGCTTCCATGGAAGAGTGGTATTAACGTATTTTAAAATGAACATGTACGCAAATTACTACATTATCTAAATGTATATTATATTTTATATGCTAAAATAAATAAATAAAAAAAAAATAAAAAATAAGCGAGTGAGATTATGACATCCCTGATTGGCTGCGAGTCTGAAGGTAGCGGGAAGAGGAAGAAGATGGGGTAGGGGAAGACGTGGACATACCTGTCTATTCAAATCTGACCACCAAACACGGCTAAAGCTATTTCACGAAACGTTTCGATCAGGATTATACTGAGAGACTGGTTCCACTCTGCAATGTGCCTCAAATATAACATATTATTTTAAATGAATTAACTATGAAATAACTCTTTGGTCGAATGAAATAACACAAAATAATCAAATAAAGTGTACCTATTTGTCCACGCCGGACTTTCACCTCCGGATTCGTAGTCATCTATTTCAATAACTGTCACTTCATCTCTTATATAATCTTCCTGGTGACCTTTGCTTTATAGTTCCCAATTTAGCAAACTCTTGAGAGATAGGATCCATCCATCGAATCGGTTGTCAAAGTGCCTAGATATAAAGTATGAACATAGTTGACGTAGGAAATATCTTATGGATCAGGAAGTAGTACCTATGAATGTGGTAGCAGTGCAAAAACCTGTTTTATGCAGTGCAAATACAATTTCATAAGTTCACTCGTTGTTTGTTACCTGTAATTTATTTCTAGATAACCATGTTGATACCTTCTCATGTAATGAAACTTAATTACTTGTAATGTAAGTGTCATTAGTCATTAGTCATTAGTCATTAGTATTACCTAGTACCAGTTTCCTAAATGTCTTGTATCTGAACGGGTGAGCCGTCATGTATGGAAGATTTTTTATGAGACATCATTTTATCAGGGGAATTTAAAGATCACGAGAACACATACAAAATATGTATATTATTCCTCTGTCATCCTTTTTTTTCTTAAAGACTAATTAATTTGTTTTTTCAAGATAAATAAATAAGGTCCTTCACGCTAGGAGTTTGCCTGTGTTGTTCAAAAACTCATACTAAGAAACACAAAACTCAGGTACCTACCTACTAGTAAGGACCTATATTATTCAAATCGAAAGTCTCGATTTTCATCAGTTATAATAATTTGCCATTAGGTAATTTTCCCGCTCTCAGTGCTAATATAAAATCTATAATAAATAGTATAATCCATGGACAGCCAGAAGCATAAATGGGCCCGTTCTGGAAGACCGAGGCATTCACAATAGACTTGCAACTAACTGCCTACAACGTAGCTTAACCCTGCAGTGGTCGCGCATCTAAATCAGACAGCAGAAGTCGCGTGGACTACAGACGTAGTCCATTTTTAAATTGAAATAAAATAAAAATTAAGCATTATATCTTTATTTTACTTATGAAAATATAATCAGTTCAGTTTTCTTAACTATATACAATAAAAAAAAAACTTAATCACAACCTCTGTTTCATAATTAATAAAATATAAATAAAATCCTATAAAATTGGCACAAAAATCTCAGGTTTGGCTCTAATAGAAATCATAATAAAACTACGTTTTAAAAATTTAAACTTATAATATTTTCTGTACAGGAAAGACACACTATGTTCGAATGATCCCCACAAATGAACTTTTTGCATTTACATACATTTTTACATGCTTGAAAAATACTTAAGTGATTGGTCGCGCGGACTACGTATGTAGTCCAGGATCTTTGCGGAGCTACTGTTACACGTCCGCAAGCGATCGGCGTTTGCGCTGCATTGAGTGCGTCTCTCGATAGTTAGTTTAAAAGTACCTAGCGGCATGTGAAACTAATGTTTACCATTTTGGAGAAAAATTATTTAGTATTAGTGGACTACATATGTAGTCCACGCGACCACTGCAGGGTTAAGATGCTTGTACACGTTGCTCGCCAAATTGAGAATTCCTACATGGAGTCACTGTCAAAAGTACTAAATATAGACAATCAAAATATTGAAGAGGTAGAAGAAATTAAATATTTGGGAATCATTATCGATAATAAGTTAAAACTTAACTCTAACTTCGAAATGCTAACTAAAAAAATTGCCAAAAAGATTAATTTCTTAAGTAGGATAAAGGGAAAATTAGACATTAAAACTAGAAAATTGGTCTATAACACAACTGTAGCATCCCATCTGAATTATTGCTCAAGTGTAATCTTTCTGAGCAATAAAACACAAATTAAAAGAATGGAAATAATTCAGAACAGAGGCTTGAGATCTATATATATTGTGCTGTAGCAGATATACAAGGATAAAAACCATGCAACGCCAACTCAATATATTAAGTGTGTGGCAAAGATTAGTTTTCAATACCCTAGTTTTTATTTATAAGTTCAAAAATAAAATGTTACCTGATTATATGTTGAATAATGTTAGAATCAACAGTACAGTTCATTGTTATCCTACGAGAAACTGCAACGATTTTAGGCTTCCGAAAACAAATTTATCGGGAACACAAAATAATATTTATTATAAAGGTTTTAAAATGTTCAATGAACTCCCTGTAAATGTTAAGGAGGCTAAAAGTCTTGCAGTTTTTCGTGGATTATGTCTTAATGTTGTAAAGTCCAAATTTTAGTCAGTAGGTAGTAAATAATATTGTAGTAGTCATAGAAAAGATAACATTAGATATAAGATGTCAAATTTTATATCTAAATAAAATATACAATAAAAAAAAAAAAGGGAAGGCGGAAGAAGCTAAGGAAAGTCACCAATCCGCCGGAGTAGTCAATTATTGCCGATGTCTGGCACTCTCAATGTGTCCGCAGCTCTCAATGCAGCGCAGGTCCGCCAGGAGTAGAGCCTTGTCCACCATGGAAATTAGAGTAGGGGTCACGATCCTCAGCAAGGGGAACCGACTTAAGAAGAAGGTATACTCACATAATATGTAAGTATATAAAGTGTTTTTAGAGGCGATTATGGAAAATCAAATTATGGTTATGGGAACCACTTATTGGATAACCAAACTACTGCCATAGGTCACCCAAGTGGTTCGCTACGTTTGGTGACATTGCAGGGGTGCCCGGGTTCAAGGGGTGAGGTTTGTCAAGGTCTTGGCGGCCGATGTGTCTACCACCTGTCGTGTGGCGGACCGGGTCGAGAGAGACTGGTTGAGGAGGTCTTTTGACCTGTCCAGCCAGAATCCCTCGACCCATCCGCTTGAAGGGATGGATTTAATTATTTATCGCCGAGTTCATAATGAATCAAACTATCTGATTTTTAGTGACTTAGTGAAAATGAACACAATTTTTAAGATACGTGCCTCGCGTAAATATGCTTGTAGGTATATTTAGAAAAACGAATTTTTTCTCGTGATTTTCACGGTAAAACGTGTTGGTAACATATCGGGTTACGTGTCGTCAGGTCTAGACAAACCGTTGCTTTCAAAAAATTACGTAAACCTTGTGCTTTATCATCCATCTAATAAACAATTCGCATACCAGTGCCAAAACACAAATTAACGAATTTCTAAAACAGTATGTTTATATCAGCCTTGCATGATATTTTAAAAAATTTAGTTATTTGTAAGCCGTGTTTTCGACACAACAAATAGTTTCATATGCGAATTCACGCGGCGTTAAAAAATAAACATTTTAAACAAATTGATATGGTAGTAAAACGTTATTGAAGTGTTACATTTCACCAAATGACCTTTGGATATGAGTTCAAACCAAATTCTTAGGTAACAATTTTTAAGTCATTCAACTATTTACTTAAGGTTACAAGATTCAACACAACACGAGTAGAGTAGGCATCTACATCACAGTATTCTTAGTTGGCTCGGGATTTAATTGACACGTCTTGGCGCTTCTAAGTGTCCGTATCTTGATCTTCTTCGGTGGCCTCTATCAACGCCGTAATTTTAATTTCATAACATCGGGTTTTTAACGAAAAAATAACAATACCTATGAACAACAGCGACAATGTATTGTTTACCTGTGTATCTGATGCTATCACGTGCGTTAAACATATTACTTCCAAAGTATTATGCATTAAGCATTATATTATGTCCTATGGTGTACCCCAAGGCAGCGTACTAGGACCAATTTTATTTCTTATATACATTAACTCACTATGTGCCATGAATATTGGAGGAAAGATAATATCATTTGCAGATGACACTATCTTAATATTCGAAGATGAAACATGGCAATCAGTTACTAACAAAAATAATAATGATCTAATAAAAGTAAAGCATTGGCTAGACACTAACCTCCTCACACTTAACACCGATAAAACACAATACATATATGAAATTTTCCATACACAAACCGAATATACCTAATAACTCCCGAATCATTCACTCATGTCCACTCAATTTAGATACTCCAGAAACCACATCTAATATTAATTGTACGTGTTCGACCATCAAATCTTCAAAAGTAGTTAAATATTTGGGAATAATCATAGACAACCAACTACGTTGGGAAACTCATATCAGTGACACAGTAAAAAAACTCGGTAAACTCTGCCATTTATTCTGCTCCCTTAGGTCCATCTTAGATTTACAGACTCTAAGAAGCGTATACTTTGCCCTTTTCCAATCCATAGCAACATATGGTGTAGCTGGATGGGGTGGTTGTGCTGAATTCATTATTAGACCAATTATTATAGTTCAAAAACAAATTCTGGGGTTTATATTTAAATGTTAACCCACCCATCCCTCAAATGAACTCTGCCAAAATCGGGGTCTTAGATATTCAACAGCTATTTACTAAGACAAGCATTTGTTATATACGAAAAAAATAACCCACTAATGGCTCCACAACATCGAGCACACACGCTTTTCTCCAAATCTGGGTTGGGTGGTCCCAAAAACTAATAATACTTCATTCGCTCAACAATTCTGGTTCATCGCTCCTAAAATATATAATGCTCTGAGTACTGACATAAAGTCAAGTAATTCTAAATCACTTTACTTAGTACGTGTACAACATGAGATTTTTGAAAGAGGACGAGCGTACGTCAAAGAATACATGAGTTCTAACACTACATTTTAATTGTTAATTTTTGCATTTCAAAATTTTTATTTGTATTTATCTTCAAAAAAATTTTTTCTCTTATTTTTTAACCTAATTTTATTTATGTTTTGATTTATATATTTGGTTAGAATACATGAGTTCTTACACTAAATCTTTATTATTAGTTTCTGTATTTCAAAATTTGAATTTTCATTTTTATTTCTATTTTTATTTAAAACATGATTTTTTTCTTTATTTTTCTCTTACTTTTATGTATTTCTTAATTTTTTATTTAATATGTTTATTATCTCTTTCAATAGAACAATATTTTTTAATTCCTATTTAAAATATTAAATGTATGACTACCACAACACGAGCATTAGCCTAGTGTGGTAGCCAAAAACCCCAAAAATCTGTAGCAAATAAAATGTTATGAAAAAAATAATATAAAAAAAGATAAAGTTTATTCGTGAAGTTTCAAAACAGGTTTCCGGAAAATTACAATCAAGGACAAAGTGTTTTCGGATATCCTTGAACAGACAGTACTAATTTTAGGCATTTCACGTCACTTGTATCAAGAACAATGGAGCTACTAAATATCCATTTAACTGTCCAAAAATAATACAATTCAGTTTATACCTGTGCACACATTGCGTAAGGCAGTGTGACGACCTCCGTAGTCCAGCGGGTAAGACTCTTGACTCACAATCCGGAGGTCGCGGGTTCGAACCCGGCATGCGCAAATAAATTTTATTTGATTAATTTGTGTTATTTCACAATTAATTAATTTAAAATAATATATAGTATATTTGCGGCATGTTCCAGACTGGAAGATACTCTCAGTATCGCCCTGGTGTAAGACCACCATTCAGAATTGAAACGTTGCTTGAAAATGGCTTTAGCCGTGTTTGGTGACCAGATCTGAATAGCCAGGTACTTGCCAACCTTCCTCTTCCCTACCTCCGTCCCCTCCCCACTATCTTCAGCCTCACAACATACCCCAATTGGGGATGCCATAGTCTCACTGGCTCCAGACGGGAGCAGTTGAGATTCTTGTGCGGAAGTCACTGTAAAAAAAAAAAAAGTAATATTTTTGTAAAATACCTATTTTTTCAAATTTCACGACGCCCGTGTCCTCTTAGAGGCATGTCCACAATGACAGAGAATAAGAACTTTATCGGCGATCTCAAAGTTTTTAACATAATGATTTAATACTGATTCAATTTGTTTCTTAAATTACCACAATCATTGTTATTATTCCACTTGATTCCATCCACAATAGGAAAAATAGGGTTATTTACTCATCCTTCAATAAATTGTATGATTCCAGTAAAAAAATTGTCTAAAACCCCGACCTACACTTACATCTGGGTTGTCACCAGTTATAATAATTTGCCATTAGGTAATTTTTCCACTATCAGTGCTAATATAAATTCTATAATCTGCAGGTATGTAGATAAGGGAACGTACCCATACTACGTGACCAACTTTTTGCAATTTTTAACCCCCCCCCCCCCCCCGGTGACCAAAATCCTAAGCAACCCGCCGCTCATTTGTATGGAGCGTGACATTTTGAAGACCCCCCCCCCCCCCTAAACGTGTCACGTAGTATGGGTACGTTCCCTAATATACAGGATGTTAAGGGACGTACTTGACTTGCTTTAAACAGTGATTCCTGGCAATATTTGGAGTAAAAAAATTTAATGAAATTTTGGTTTCCCGTTTCTCCATAGGGGTAGGCAGAGAGGACGGATCGCCAAACAACTCGGTCTTGGCACACACTCCTTGCCTTATTCACATTAATATTCTAACGTCGTCTCATACATTCTCTTCTATTATTCTGACTCATGACATGGCCGGATTCATTTATCTGATTCATTCGATCGTGTCATGTCTTCTTTCTTCTTTCATTCTCTCTACACGCCCAAAGCATCTGAAGGTCCCTTTTTTAATGCTACACATCACACGGTTTTACCTCACGTACGCCTCAGGGATCCCATTTCTACAGCATTCAATTTACTTTCATCCTTCCTCTGGCAGTTCCATGCCTCACTGCCGTATATACATCAGGGTAGGTACCAGCACGCAATTGTGGACTGCTAGCTTCGCTTTTTGGACAGTTTTTTTTTAAGACTGTATTATACGCATATTTCTTATAAATTGTACGAAATTGAATGTCGTATAAATACAAACAATTCTTTATTCGTATTTTGCACCCGTCCTAGGGAGGGTTAAACAAAATATTTTATAGGTTATTAAACAAATTAATGTAATATGTTTCAAAATACATTTAAAGGTTCTTAATTCTTTATTAATGAGTACATTTGAGGCGTGCTGTTTAGTAAATTAGATCGACTTCGAATAGCTGAATGACATTGTAAGTCTTGAAAGGACGTGAAGGCATGTTGTTTTACAGGGTGTTTCTAAAGTAACTATAGTACATACATTATTTAAAAATTAGAGATATTAAAATAACGAATCAAATATATTTGGCAATGTAATTCTTGAAAGAAATGCGAAGGCATGTCGTTTTGCAAGGTGTTTCTATTGTAACTACACTACGTAATTATTTCTAAAAAAATTTGAGATATTAAAATAACGGATCAAGCATGTTTAGCAATATTTTGCTCTACCAATAAAATCACAAAATCTATATCTAAAACCATCATATTGAAAATTAAATATATTGGAGGTAATTCCTTGGGTCACATTTAGTGTACAAACTGCAAACTTGGCTTTGATTCATTAATTCTACAGTGATTTCAAGTGTCTTTTCGATAAAGTGACAGTTGCTGTGAACTCCAGTGTTTATTTGTGTTAAGAACTGTGACTGCTTATTACAAAACTTTCACTGCCTATTCCAAATAACAGTGAAACATCATCAACATGAACAACATATGCCAAGAATGTTCCGAACCTACACTTTCTGCAGAGTCTATTTTTGTGTGCATAACCTGCAAGGAGACATTTCATCTGCAATGTGGAGGTGTAGCGGAAACTACCTACCGTCGCCTCTCTAAGGAGCGGCGTGCCCTCATAAAATGTAAACAATGCATTTGTGTCACACCGACTGTCAAACCCAGCGGCAGTTCACTTATTGATAGTGAACTACTCTCTAAACTCCTCGAACAAAACACGCAGATTCTTGCCACTCTAGCGGGGATGAGCAAGCAATATGAGGAGATTCTCCTTCGCGTCCATGAGCTTGAGGACACTAATAACAAACTGGAGAAAAAAAACACCAGCCTCGAAGCAAGAATTGAAGTGTTAGAAAATCACATGGAGCAAATCGATAGGCAAAATAGGTCTAAAAACGTAGAAATCAGTGGGGTCCCAGAAAATAACGGGGAAAACTTGAAAAACCTTATATCCAACATCAAAAAAACTACTAATTTAAACGTGGAAATGAACAAGATTGACGCAGCTTACCGCATCTCCCAAAAAATACCTAAAGATCAATGCAGGCCCATAATCATATCATTTAAAACCAGTATCGACCGTGATGTTTTCCTGACAGACATAAAAAAGTTCAACAAAGAAGCAAACAATAGAGAGGAAAAACTCAACACCACCCTCGTCGGAATTGCAGGACCTCGCTCCCACATATACGTCTCGGAACACCTTACGTTTCGTGCGAAACACTTGTGGTTCCTTGCACGTAAGGCTACACGGGAAAACTTATTTAAATTCGCCTGGACCCGTGGAGGGCAAGTGTACGTCCGCAAAGAAATTGGGACACCAGTCATTATTATCAATGACAAAAACAAACACCTCTTATCTCCCTCACTCAATAACTTGTAAAAAAACTGTAACTATTGTACTTATGTTTATATATTTTTTATTTTACCCAAAAATCATTAAGAGTGTTTAACCAGCCAGCGGACGAAAATCCACATTTCGTCGAAAGTTGTTCTTCCGATCGTGCAGGGCGGTTACAATGAGAAAGATTGATTTTTCTCCGTACCAGCTTTTTAAAATTATACCTCAATATCGAATTTATTTCAATCCAAATTAGCTTTAATTTATACCTTCATCCAAAAATGCTGAAAGGCGTGGTGATAAAACTATTAAAATAGTGTACTTTTTGTAGTTATTTTTTGATTATAAGTATTTATCATTTTTCAATAATGTCTAAATTTAATAAGAATGTTAAAAAAATCTGAAATATATTAGTTTGTAAGTGCGCAAATAAATACACAAATGGACCAATTTTCGTCAAGAAACACATGTACGTACATATTTTTTAATGATTTTATTGAAACTAAAATTAAAATTCTAATACATAACTTTGCTAGATAATGTATTGATTTATTTTACTGCATGATTACATTATTTGAAATGGGTGTGGTATAATACAAAAACTTTTTTGAAAATTTAACAAATCTGCCAACGACCTATGGAATAACCTTATTATACTAAAAATTAAAAAAAATTCTAAAAATTTAATACATAACTATGCTAGATAAAAGAACAATCTTTCGAAATCCATTTATAATTTTTTGTGGAAAAGAGTCAATACGTCTAAAAACTTTTTTGAAAATGACGTATTTCCGGCTTTCTCTGGTAATGCCCTCTTAACATCACTATTTTATCTATTAAACTCAACCTATTATATGAACCAGAAGGGCACAGGTACAGTTTGGCAAGAAAGTGTAGAAAATAAATGATGGCGCTGCGATCGTTTTCTAGTTTTAAATGGCAACACCAAGATGGCTCATAAGACAAAGAACGTATGTTTAAAAAAAACACTTCTGGCAAAATGCATATTTCATAGCGTATTTGTATTTTCAAAAAAATTGCACAAAAAACTGTAATTTAATAGAAGCAAAATAAAACAAAACAAGTTTTAAGTGGGCGTTTATTTCGATATAAAAACGTAGGTACTTAAAAATTTAAGTCTATTAATTCAACACCCGACATGTAATTATTGTCTTTGTCTTCGTGTGATTCTTCTTCTTCCGTATCTTCATCTTCATCTAAACGCAGTTCATCGATATCATCATATATAGTACTGCCTCGTGCATAATATTCTGCCTCAATTTTCATCAAGTGTTTGCAACAATTTTTCCAATCATCAGCACTTATGCTATTACATATTATTATTATTATGCCCATTTTCCGTTTTCCCGGTGTTTCAAATTTTCCATCTGCCTTTTCCCCTTCCTTGACGATTCGTCTTACCGTTGTTTCAGATTTACCTGTGTGTGAAAAACATCATAAAAATTATTATTATAGAAGGTAGTTTTAAAAACACACACTAGATAATATTCACTTAGAAAGAAAAAAAGAGAAAACGAGAAAAAAAGGAACTTTTCTACGAGTTTAAAGAAGTTGCATATTATTATTTTTTTATTGACTTATTCCCTTTTTCCTGTGGCCGCATATGAACTGTCAAATCGAAATGTCAAATTCGAATTTTTTTAACATAACCTCAAATCAGATTGTAATGATTATTATCGCTCGAAAATTGGCATAAATCTTGTAATACTAATGAAATTTATTAAACAAACTATACTACGTACCATTCATTTCTGCAGTTCGTTTTTAAACTTCTTCTAAATCAAACAAAAGCTTCTTCGCGTGACACTCGGCTAGGCAGCATTGAAAAACGCAGAATGTAACCCCTCTTGTATCACTATGTAATAATTTATTCATTTTAATTAAATTCAGGCAAACAATGAATAAACATATTATCAAATCAGCGATATTCTACTCAGATTTAAGACAATAAATCAACCGTAACACCCGCTAACACGACAGCCATAGGAATATGATAGGAAACGTCATATAATTCGGTGTTGCCATAGTAATGAACAGGTTTAGTTCCAATTGATTTAATTTCTAGACTTTCTTGCCAAACTATATATGGCGACAGGGGAATTTAAATTATTTAATTTGTATTTTTCTAGTTTTCTTTTATATCTTTACACAAACACTCCATTTAGTTTTAACATTAACAAATATAAATCTTGTACTATGTATCTTCAATTCGTAGTTACAATATATACCTGCTATAATTATATAAAATACTTGCAACAACTAAATCCTTATAGCACTTGTGTACTTTACATGCTTGTGCTTATGTTTTATATTCTTATGTTTTATACTCATTATATGCTTATGCTCTATATGCTCGTGATATATACTCGCAACAAATATATGCATACTTTGTATACTTATGCTTGTGTTATACATGTTAAATATCCGCAACAACCAAATACATATATCACTGGTATACTTTATATGCTTATGTTTTATTTTCTATATATGCTTGTGTTTTATAATCTTTTTAAGCTTATGTTTTATTTTCTTTGTATGCTCATATTTCATATTCTTATGTTATTTGTTATTTATATGTTTATGTCATACATTCGCAGATACTATAAGTACACTTTATACACCTATACTTATACTATAAATACTTTATATGCTTATGTTAAACATTCTCAACAACTAAATTCTTATATCACTTACATACTTTTTTTGCTTATGCTGATGTTTTATACTATTTATAAGCCTATGTTTTATTTACTTAATATTCTTTATATGCCTATATTTTATGTTCTATATATGCTTGTGCTACATATTTTGTATACGCTGATGTTATATTTTCGCAACAATTATATGTGTACCTTATATACCTATGTTTATGTTGTACATACTATACATACTTTACATACATACTTTTATTTTATATTCTATATACGCTCGTATCATATATTATCTATACGCTTATATTATATTTTTCGTAACAACTATTTGTATACCTTATATACCTATTGTGTTATATATACTATATATGCTTATATTATAAATTCACAACAACAAAAACCTTATTTCACAAAGCTAACACTATATTATTATGCTTATGTCATATATTCATTATGTGCTTATATTATATATTCACAACAACTATATTTACACTTTATATATTTATGTATATTTTATATATTTATATCAACTAAATCTCTATCTCATAAACGTACCAATGTCACTACAACTTGGTTGTTAATAATTTATGCAAAACAAAAAACCAGAAAATGGAAGACATAGCAGATTTAATAGATAACACAACACAAATCCCATGTATATCTACCAATGATTCTGAAGTAGTACGTCAATTATTATTAACTAATTCAACCCTTACGATATTCTCTATGAACATAAGAAGTATAAACAAAAATTTTGATGAACTTCTTATTCTCCTCACTGATCTTGTCTCAGATTTTGATATAATTGTCTTGAGTGAATGCTGGATTCAAGGAAATTTCATCCCTAAAACGATAAGAAACTACAATCATTATAATACTCTACACAACCAAACTCAGAACGACGGAGTCATTGTATACATTAAAAATCATATCTCTCACTCAGTAAAAGAGATCAAAATTAAATATGCAAACTGTCTACAAATTCAAATTGATAATCATATAACACTTCTTACAATGTACAGATCTCCGAATACACATAACATAGCCCCATTCATACATTCACTGCAAGAAATTTTATCAAACATTGAACACCGCCAAAACACCTTTATAATAGGTGATCTTAACATAAATATAATTAATTGGCAATCACAGCGATTGCGGGAACAAGGACAAACAACCAAATTGCAAGAACTGTTGTATTCAAAATGAAAAATATAAATTGACATTTCCAGTTAATCATAGAGCAAATGACAAAAACAACTGTAAGGTATATAAAAAAATGCTCGCAATTGCTGAACAAAATATTGAATATTAATTTTATCATATCAAAAAAAATGCAACAATATATTTTAAATATATTTTTGTTATATTTTAGTACTTTGATAATTAACATTAATGAAGATAATCAATTTAATTTACATGTATATGTGATATGTAAACTCTCACTATACTGTTGTTGGCAGCAAATGAATGTAAGGCTTTTAATGTATATGTCAAACTGTATGACTAAAACAAATTCACTTTATATTGAAAACATTGTGACATGTTACCTTCTCATCAAAATAATTGTTTATTTATATTTTTGCTCCTATTACATTCTAAGCATACTGATGGTAGGATTTCAGGTGAATATTTTCAAATAAAAAATGTCTTTTAGTTATATTGATGATGAAAGAGATGTAAATTATTGTAAAGTTAATAATTTGCATGAATGGATTCAAATGCAGACTACAAGAAAATGTGAAACAAATAATCTAACTTGTGTAGAACTAAACATTAGGTCGATTTGCAAGTATTGGGACCTCTTTCATGCTTATTTTAAAAACTGTATAAATCACATTGACATACTTATGCTTTGTGAAACAGCAATACGTTCAGAACAAGTTGGTTTCTATGAAATTCCTGGATTTAGTTCATATCACTATTGCAGAAGTAACAAATCCGGTAGAGGTATTTTGTTATATGTAAAAAATAATCTTACCTTCTCGCAAATATTTATAGACACAATATATTTTGAAAACGTTTTTGGAAAATTGACACTTAAAAATAATAAAAATTTAAATCTTTTAGCTATATACCGACCTCCGAATCTCAATAAACAAGCATTTTTGTCTGAAATATCTTCTGTGTTTAAAAATAATATTGATCCAAATGAAAGTGTCGTATATTTTGGTGACATCAATTTAAATTTATTAAATAGAAATGATTCAGTCATAATAACTTATGAAAATATCCTTGCAAATAATTATTTAATAAAATGTATAGATGACGTAACAAGAGAAGTGATAGTTCAACAGAAAATAAACAGCTCGTGTATCGATCATTTTTTTGTAAGGATTAGCGGAAGACAATCCGCTGGAGCTTTTACAGGTGTGAGTTCAATCTCCTCATGCGTATGTGATTATAACATTGCAGATCACCACACCACGGCTATAAATTTTCGGTTAGATTCTATAGAACAAATAAACTTAAACAAAACTGAAAATATGACGATTCTTTCGCAGAGACATATCGATAATAATATCCAAAATTATGATTGGAAATCACTTCTAGAAGAAAATGACTGTACCATTATTTACTCAAAATTTCAAAAATATTTTAATGATTTGTATAAAAATAGTACAATTGTGATAAGTAAAAAATCCAAAACCCGGCCTTATGCGAAAAACGATTGGATATCTTCCCATGTTTTATGTAAAATTAAAAAAAGAGATAACTTATATAAACGTTGGAAAAATGCTCCGACAAACAAATATTACGAGAAAGAATATAAGTGTTTTAGAAATGTGTTAAATAAATTATTAGTTAAACTAAAAACTTCTTACTATAATGATAAATTCAAAAACTATTTTCAAGATTCAAAAAAAACATGGGAGGAGTGTAATAAAATTTTAGGAACTAAATGTAAAAACGACTGTGATGAAAATGCTTCTAAATATCTGTTGAAAGATCGAACAAAAGAAGTTTTAATAAATGATTTTGTTGATTATTTCTCTGAAAGTGTTTACAATATGTTACATAAGTGCAATCATAAGACAACTGAATTTGAACCAGAGGCGATGCCTCAAAGCATGTACCTACCGAGGGCAAAAGCAGCGGATATAGAAAGTATTGTTAGACAAATGAAGATTTCTTCCCCAGGAATTGATAATATCAGGATGAAAGATATTAAAAAACATATTTTAATCCTTGGTCCAATTATAACCCATTTTATAAACAGAATCTTATTTCAAGCTAAAATCCCCGATGATTTAAAATGTAGTATTATAAGACCTATATATAAGGGAGGTGACCACACTGTATTGGGTAACTACAGACCAATTAGTATCTTGCCATCTCTAGAAAAAATTCTTGAAAAATATATTCAAATAAAATTAATAAAATATTTAGAAGATTTTTCTATAATAGATACTAATCAATACGGTTTCCAAAAAAAAAAGAGTACCGAATTGCTGCTTCAAAAATTTGCCAACATGATAAATAATGAATTAAACTGTAAAAAACATACATTAGTCTTATTTATAGATTATTCGAAAGCTTTTGATACCATTGATCATGGTAAATTACTTAAAATACTAGAAATTATAGGAATAAGAGGAAAACTACTAAAACTTTTTGAAAATTACTTAAACAACCGATGCATGAAATTAAAACTCTTAAAATCTTTAAGTAAAAAAAAGAAGTTTTTTGCCGGCGTTCCTCAAGGTTCCATATTAGGTCCAATCCTATATATTATATATGTATCTTTTATTAAATTCATTTTTAGACATGTAAAGTACTTTGTATACGCGGATGATACTGCTTTAGTTATTTCTAGCAGTGATTTGCAAACTTGTATAGATCTTTTACAAAAAGACTACATTGAACTCTTAAAATGGTCTCACGACTCTGGCTTAATTATAAATGCCAAAAAAACTAAATTGTTACACATAAGATCCCCTAATGTTAAGGTATGTATTACACCTGAAATAAAGACACATACATCAGATTGCTTACACAATGGTATTCCAGCATCGTGTACATGTGAAAATATGGAACTAGTTAAAGAGTATGTTTATTTAGGTGTTATTATTGATTGCTTTTTCAAGTGGGATATACAAATAAACAAAGTTTGTGCACGATTAAGATCAATTGTAAACAGATTGTATAAACTAAAATTTTTTGTTCCTCTCTGCACACTTCGAATAATTTATTTATCTCTAGCTGAATCTGTTATAAGGTATGGAATAACAGCTTGGGGATTTTCTTGTAAAACAAATATAGACCATGTTCAATCAGTGCAAAATTCATTGGTTAAATTATTAGCTGAAAAAAATTTATACAAAGAAAGGCATAATATTCCATACTTTTATCAAAGTCTCAAAATTCTTTCAGTGAGAGCAATTATGTGGTACAAAATTATATTTCAGCACATAAATAACCCGTTATATATAAACAGGCTGGAACACAACCATAATACTCGTTTTAACTTTAATGAAGGACTAATTGTACCTAAACATACAAATAAATATGGACAAAGAACGTTAAATTACATGATTCCCAGTTGTTTAAATATGCTTCCAGCTGAAATTAAAAACTGTACCCAAAACAAACAATTGGTGAACTTACTGAAGACTTGGCTTACGGAAAGAATTCATTTGTATTAGCTTACAATAACATATTACTTATTCTAAAGACTTTAAAATTGTTATTCATGTTTTCATAATTTTTTTTTTTTTATGTAAGTATATTTCTGTTAAAAATTTAATTTTATCTTATATCTATAATTGTAAAAATGTATCTCAGTATATTTCTGTAAAAAAAACAAATTATTTAATTTTATATCTTTAACTGTAAAAATGTAACTATTTAAATCACTATAATAAGATCTTTAATGTAAAGAACCCGTTAGACAAACTACTAAAAAGTAGTTTATCGGGACTTTTTGTCTTATATTTGTAAAATGTATAAAATAAATAAATAAAAAAAAAAAATAAAAAAATAAAATAAAATGCACCCTCAAGCAAATGAATACCTAAACGCACTAACTTTATTAGGATATTTTCCAGCTGTTACAGCACCAACTAGAGAATCAGACTCAAACACTAGCAGTTGTATAGATCATGTATTTGTTAAGAGTGAATTAGACACCAAATCCATTGTCTATCAATCAACTGTTACAGATCACTATTCAATCTTCACTTCTCTCTCGCATAAAAATCATAAATCACCACAAAATACTTCCCCTCAAGAAAAGATCTCATATGAAACTCTCCTAAACAGTGTCTCTAAAGAAAACTGGGAACTTATCTATTCTTGTACCGATGTCACCTCTGCATGTGAATTATTTATAAATACCCTACGTAACCACTTAACCGATGCTACATCATACACAAAAAGTAAAAAAAAACGATCTGACACAAAACTCAAACCATGGATCACTGCAGGAATTCTCTACTGTATCAGAAAGCGCGATAAGATTCATAATTTCTGTAGAAAAAATCCCCACGATTATGAATCTCTCTTATTCTACAAACGTTACAGAAATAACTGCAAAAAAATAATTGACAGTGTTAAAAGAGATTACTACCATAAACAAATCAGTGAAGCTACCGGTGATAATAAAAAAATTTGGAATATCGTTAAAGATATAGCCAATATTAATAAAACCAATACACCCATTGTTAAGATTAACATCGAAGATCAAATATTACATGTCAATTCCAACCATTTCAATCAATTTTTCTCCAATATTGGATCTAACTTAGCAAAAAATATTTTAGACAGACACAACGTCTCGGACAAAGATCTTGCAAACAATATACCCCTCACTAATCTTAGCTATAACCCTTTCCAATTCACTCCCACTACTGACACAGAAATTTTAGAACTAATCTCATCCCTTAAAAACAGTAACTCTGTAGGTATAGATCACATTTCAACAAAAATCATCAAACATATCCAAAAATATATAGCCTTACCTCTGAAACATATAATCAATCTAAGCTTTAAAACTGGTGTATTTCCTAACTCCTTAAAACAGGCCACAATAATCCCAATATTCAAATCAGGAGACAAACTATCTGTAAATAACTATCGACCGATATCTTTACTTAGCACAATATCTAAAATCATAGAAAAAGCGGTGAAGAATAGACTCTACAAGTTCCTTGAAGATAACAAAATATTATCGGACAACCAATATGGTTTCCGCAAAGGTAGGAGTACCTCAGATGCAATAGCCGCCCTCACAAAAATAGTTTCTTTTAATCTTGACCTTGGTCGAAAACCGCTTGCTGTTTTCCTCGATCTCTCAAAAGCATTTGATACGGTCTCCCATCCCTTACTGCTTAAAAAACTTCAACAGATCGGAATAACTGGGATACCCTACACATGGTTCGACAACTACCTAACAAACCGAACTCAACAAACTCTTATCCAGTCTGACAAAATAAATAAAAGCAAAAAATTATCCATGTCTTACGGTGTACCGCAAGGCAGTGTACTAGGACCACTCTTATTTCTTTTATACATCAACACACTATGTACCATGGATATTGGAGGTAAGATTTTATCATTTGCCGACGATACAGTCTTAATATTCGAAGATGAAACATGGCAAGCAGTTATTAATAAAACTAATAATGGCCTAATAAAAGTGAGGCATTGGCTTGACACAAATCTCCTTACACTCAATATTGACAAAACACAATATATGACGTTTTCCATACGCAAACATAATTTTCCCAACAACTGCCCTAAACCAATAATTCACTCGTGTTCACTAAACATGCACCCACACCCACCCGGAACCCCACCTATTACAAATTGCACGTGTCCTACCCTTAAATCATCTAAGGAAGTTAAATATCTGGGCATAATCATAGATGACCAACTACGTTGGGAAGCACACATGAGTGACACAGTGAAAAGACTCCGTAAGCTCTGCCATATATTCTGCTCTCTTAGATCCATCTTAGACCTAAAAACCCTTAGAAGCGTATATTTTGCCCTTTTTCAATCCATTGCAACTTACGGTATTTTGGGATGGGGTGGTTGCACAGAATCCGTCATTAATCCAATAATTACAGTTCAAAAACTAATACTGAGAATCATATTTAAATGCCAACCTACCCACCCCTCTAATGTGCTATTTACTAAATTTAAGGTCTTAGATATTCGCCAACTATTCACTAAGACAAGCCTATCCTACGTACGGAAAAATAACCTGCTGGTGGCTCCACAACATCAAGCCAAAACCCGCTTTTCATCAAATCTGGGATGCATGGTTCCAAAAACTAGAACCACATTCGCTCACCGACAATTTTGGTTCATTGCCCCCAAAATATACAATGCATTGAGCACCGATATAAAATCAAGTATTACCATACCTCTTTTTACTATTCGTGTTCAAAATTGGATATTCGAAAGGGGACGAGATTTCTTTAAAGAATATCTGACTTCCTAACCATTATAAAGGAAAAGAAAATAATTAAATTAACTAAATAAAATATCATACTTCACATCTTTTTCTAACCTGACTTCACTGAAATCTAATCTAACCTAAATATATACTCTTCTAGGTGATTAATTACCTACCTTAAGAGGGCATTACCAGAGAAAGCCGGAAATACGTCATTTTCAAAAAAGTTTTTAGACGTATTGACACTTTTCCACAAAAAGTTATAAATGGATTTCGAAAGATTGTTCTTTTATCTAGCATTCGTATGTAATAAATTTTTAATTTTTTTTTTAATTTTTAGTATAATAAGGTTATTCCATAGGTTGTTGGCAGATTTGTTAAATTTTCAAAAAAGTTTTTGTTTTATACCACACCCATTTCAAATAATGTAATCATGCAGTAAAATAAATCAATACATTATCTAGCAAAGTTATGTATTAGAATTTTAATTTTAGTTTCAATAAAATTATTAAAAAATATGTACGTACATGTGTTTCTTGACGAAAATTGGTCCATTTGTGTATTTATTTGCGCACTTACAAACTAATATATTTCAGATTTTTTTAACATTCTTATTAAATTTAGACATCACTAAAAAATTATAAATACTTATTATCAAAAAATAACTACAAAAAGTACACTATTTTAATAGTTTTATCATCATGCCTTTCAGCATTTTTGGATGAAGGTATAAATTAAAGCAAATTTGGATTGAAATAAATTCGATATTGAGTTATAATTTAAAAAAGCTGGTACGGAGAATAATTAATCTTTCTCATTGTAACCGCCCTGCACGATCGGAAGAACAACTTTCGACGAAATGTGGATTTTCGTCCGCTGGCTGGTTAAACGCTCTTAACAAACCTCCAGAAAAAATTTTAGCTTTCATAAAAAAAAAAAAATTATAGATTAACATATTTAAATCTTACTTCTTAGTATTTTATATTTTTATATAGTTATATTTTAGTATTTTATATAGTTATAAGTTTATATTTTAGTATTTTATTTTTTATGTATATTTTATATAGTATTTTATTTTTAACTTCTTTCAAACATTTTCTTTTTTATAATTATATATATATGTATATGTATATATGTGTATGTGTATGTAAGTGTATATATATATATATATATATATATATATATATATATATATATATATGTATGTATATATATGTATGTATATATATGTATGTATATATATGTATGTATGTGTGTTTGTATGTATTTGTATGTGCATACATATACATATATCTTGTTATATTTTACCTTAAATATTTTTATCTTTTTTTTTCTCTTGTTTCTAATATCTTATAATTTCTATTTCAAACCTATATTTTGTTCTAGTTCACACATTGTATAATTTATATCATGTATGATTACCTTAACACGGGCATTAGCCTAGTATGGTAATCAAGAAAAAAACATAAAAGTGTATTTTCAAATATTGTATGAAATAAAAAAAAAAAAAAATAAATAAAAAATGTATGGTATGTAGGTACCGATTTTAATAAATTTTGAAAAAATCAACAAGAAAAAGTTTATGTACTCTTGGCTTGGTATTATATCAGCTACATAAAGCATGCTTAATTAATGAAGACAATATAAGCGAAACTCAATCGAAAATCTGGAAACAGAAAAATCAGAAAAGAATATTGACACCTCTGGGACTCGAATCCAGGACCTCTTGCTTTCCGGGCAAACGCGCTAACCACGCGCCGCGGTGTCGATATCAAATTCGGTCATTTTTAACTGTATCATACTTCGACTAAGAACCACCCACATTATTTTCATTTTCTTAACGCATATATTATTGACTACTATCTTTTTGTATGATTGCAAGATTCAAACCCGAACTAAACGCTCTCTTTAGAATCTAGAGTCTAGATAGTGTCTGGGTTCGAGTCCCAGAGGTGTCAATATCTTTTTCTGATTTTTCTGTTCCAGATTTTCGATTGAGTTTCGCTTATATTGTCTTCATTTAATTAAATATTAAAATTTGTAATATTTATATAAAGTTAAAATAAAAAAAAAAAACATAAAGCATGATTCCGTTTGATGGTGTTTACTTGAAAAACACATATCATTATTCGAAACAGGTCATAAATTTCTTTAATTTAGAACAGATTTGGGAGGCGCGTATGGGTACTGCCGCCCTGTGTACCTACCTTTTATTTGGTAACCAACGTTTGGTGCAGGAGTGCCCGGGTTCATGGAGTGACATTTGTCTAGCTCTTCGCTGCGGATACATTTGTCCACTTACTGCGTGGTGGGCCGGATCGGGAGAGACGGGTTTAGGGAGGCCTTTCAAATACTTCAGTCAGACACTCTCGAACCACCGCCTTGCACCGCAGTGGGAAAAATGGATTCGTACGTCCGTCACTCCTGGACACATTTAACCCCCGATCTTACCCACCCTTCAAACATTTTTTTTTACATTAACTCCACACAGGAGGCCCTGAGGAAAATAATTTCCCTCAAGGCCTTTGTCATCTGAGATGCTGTGCGGAGGGTCTTTTTGAGGAGAGGAAGGAATGAACATTGGTCTTGAAGATACCCATGTTGCAGGAAGGAGGAAACACAGAGGCCGGCAAATCGTTCGACAGCCGATATGTTGAACACAAGAACGAGTCGAAGAAGCGACCCGTTCTCATGTGACAAATGTCAATCGTGTATATAATGTTGGGTTCCCGACAATGCACCGGTGCCGAGGGGATCAATGACGCTAGTTCATCGGAGCATCTTCCATTGTAATTGCCGGTAGAACAAGGTAAACATGTTTCCTTCCCAGAACTTCATATACATCCTATCCCCAAAAAGACCCATCTTCAAAGATGACGTGGGCCCTTAGGAATGTTTTATTTCTCCGAGCCCCCTGTGTACAGCTAATGTAAAAAAATAAAGCCTATCATACATATTACATAGAGATTTTGTTTAGTTTCCAACCGCGACCCGTTTTTAGACTCAGTATTTCTCTTAATTAAATACATAGGTACAGATTTTAGAAACACCCAGTAAAAATAATACAACGTATCGAGCGTCACACTGTTGCAGACAATAAATAGTTAATTTTACCTTATTCAATTGTATACAGACTTGCAATTACTATCATCAATTACTGGAGAACACTTTCAATCATAGTTGTGCGTAATCGATTATTATTAAATCAATTATCCGTAATTGGTTTCTCAGTTAAGTGAATTACATAAGTGGGAATAACCTGCGTTATAAACTGTCGATCTACCTAAAATGAAAAAATCATGTGTGCAGTTCACACGCGGTAGAAGTGAAACCCTTAAAAAACTAAACTTCGAGAGTGAGCCTCCCCTCCCCTCCCCTCCTATCCCCCCTACCCCCCCCCCCCTCTCACCCTATCCCCCCCCCCGTTACATTCATTTTTCACACATTATTAAACATAACAATCAAACGCACAAAGTTTCGCATATACAATATTAGTATAATTTTAACTATCAAATGGATCTCCATAGTAACCTCAACAAATAACAAAATGACAGCCCACGTCAAATAATTACTTATAGTTACCAAGCAGCGCTTTGCTTTTCGTCTGGACAATAAACGTATAATAAATAATTTCATAACGCCAGAGCTTACCAATATATACAGCCTTTATTAGCCTTTTTACTCGCAAATAATATTATAGCTTTCTATTAGTGAAAGAATTTTTAAATTCCATTTAGTGTTTTTTGCATGAAAGAGTAACAAACATACATAAACATACATATTAAAATAGGATAATGTTATTACCAAGTTTAAAAAACTATTTAACATTTTATTCTACGAAGCATTGAAGAGGCTGATTGGCTACGAAGCACCGCACAAAGAGGACACCGATTAGTCTGTCTCATTCTCTCGCAGGCTAAATCTTATAGATGTTGTCTCTTTATAGTTACGCTCGTTTCCGTTTCATCGAATTTCAAATCACATATCACAAAGAATTTTCACTCCAATAATAAAAATAAAAAAATTAGTAAAAAAAATAAAAAAACACTTAGGTATATATCGTTAGCTACTAGAAATTTACAAAATTTCTTGAATCTATTGTTTTAATTTAACTTCACTTCCCTCGAACTTTATTGCCTCTTTGTCATTAATTTTATTTTTTGACATACGTACTGGTTGTCTTATTTACACATCGTAAAATAATTTTATTGAGAAATTAATAATCTTAATATATAAAACAAATTCGGGTTAGTTACACCATTTATGACTCGATAACGGCTGGGCCAATTTTGATGATCTTTGATTTGTTGGATTTGTCTCCGCCCGAATAGCAGAATAGCTATTAAAATGTCGGAAAAATTTACGGAAAAAAACAATTATAAAGAAAATCCTTTTCCTCATACATTTTGTATGGAACGAATTCTCATCTTTGAAAGAGCTGCAGGAATATTGTGATAAGTATAATAATGAGTAGGGAATGAATTCCAAAAATTCGAAAACATCAAATGTCAATGCGCTGGTTGTTTTACTTTTGTTCTTAAACATTTATAATGCTGCCCCTCTTTCTTACACACTAAATGTCATCAGTCGAAAATGGGACAAACGATGAACGTATGTCTGCACCCCTACAAAGGAAAAATACAATAATTAAATCTCCTTCACACATATAAAGAAAATGAAACGAAATTCCCGTAAGTAAGTGGAAAATTAATAAAATCACAAAAAATATAAATCCGTACACAACGCCATCTCTGATACTGACAAAAACCAAACACGGACAGTTGCGCATCGATAATTTCTTCATTGTATATTTTTTAACAATTAAAAAACTGAATTTATTTCAGCTAATAAGTTAAGGCAACAGTTATTGATTCTGAGGCGGTACGAAGTTCGCTGGGTCAGCTAGTATGTTATATAACCCAGTACCTAAGGAAGTAAGTTACTTTAGTCATAAATAAGATGTGTATTTGTAAATGTAAATAAGTATGTTGATCGTAAATATCTAGTTTAAGCATTGACGTATAAGTTGTAAGTCATAATCCAGAAGTTTTTTTGTAAATACCCACACGGTCATAAAAATATGTGTAGTTTTAACTCACTAGTTTAAGTTTTAGCTGTAAGTCACTAGTCATGAAACTTAATTGTAAGGCACTAGGAATAAATCGAAGTTATGAGTCGTGATAGGGTAAGGTTAAATATATAAATAAAGTTGTAAAGCGCCCTTGAGGTGATTTTTTAACGAAATTGGCATTATAGGACTTTTATTTTTATTTATTTTTAATTTAATTAATGAGTAAAACCTCAAATTAAAATATTTAATCACTGAAGATGTGACCGTATCTTTTTCTGATTTTTTCTGTTTCAAACTTTCGATTGGGAGTCGCTAATATTAACTACAATGATATTTATTATTAACTCGTTTAATTACTCAGTTAATATCGAAATTTATATTCCGGGGTCAAACCCTCCAATACTCCATTTACTAATACTTAGAAAATAATACAGATATACCTAATATAATTGGTTAAGTAAGTAGTAGGTACAGTTACTAAAATTTCCAGTTTCTAAAATATTAGTTTTTTTTACGTTAACTCCCACACAGGAGGCCCTGAGGAAAATAATTTCCATCGGGGCCTACGTCATCTAAGATGCTGTGTGGAGGGTCTTTTTGAGGAGAGGAAGGAATGAACATCGGTCTTGAAGAAACCCATGTTATAGGAAGGAGGAAAGACAAAGGCCGGCAAATCGTTCCACAGCCTAGGTGTAGAACACAAGAACAAGTCGAAGAAGCGACCCGTTTTCATATGACCAATGTCAACCATGTACATATGTTGGGCACGCGTTTGGCGTGTTTCCCGACTATGCACCGGTGCCGAAGGGATCAATGACGCTAGTTACCCCGGTAACAAGGACAACAATTATTATTGCACAATAAAGTATACCGTTGTTGGACAATTTATTTCTTGTTATTTTTTTTTTAAATTTTAATAAATTTTCAAACATCTGTCGGTTGTGTACATTTAAACTAAACAAATTAATAATCAATTAAACGCTTCCGATAGCCCAATATTAGGCGTATTTCCCAAAAATTCACGAAATTCCCATTATCCCCTAATCACCTTGTCATAACGATCACAAGTTTATGTGACGCATTGTCTCTTTAGATAGAGCATGATAACCCATTATGTACACATCTGTCTCATTCTCTCTGTTACTACCATAGACATACAAATTCAATAGACCAGAAGATACAGATGAGGAGTAAAACCAAACTATGGGAGGGGAAGAGGGGAAAGATGACTGTGATTCGTTAAAAAATCAATCTGACAGTATATAGGCATCTTGCATTATAATATCACCATTTAGTTCTTAAAAGCAAAATCTGCTTTGAATGAATAGACCTTTTTACACGGGAGCGCGAATTGCGAGCCACGTTAATAACATATTTGCGAAGGCCAAATGCTCGCCCCGAAAAGGTTTGCCCCTATTCATATAGCAATATTTTGTTGCCGCATTTAATTAAGACACTTTTACAAATGTTTCATAACTTACTTACCCCTGTAACCAGTGACGAGCTCACTGGAGAAACGCCCACATTCGCTATGTTACAGGTAGGTGTACAGCACAAGCTCTCATATATTGCCGTGTTATTTGGTAAAATGTATGGATGTTCGCTCTACGCTGGTCAGGACAAGAATGATGACGTCACATTTTTTTTTATTCAAGCGAGGCTTTCGTAAGCCCAGCTGGCTCCAAGGAGGAGCTCTAGCCGGCTCCATGGGGAGGGAGAAATAATACGTTTTTATCACTTAGGGCAGGTCCAGATATATTCATATGTCCGTGGTTACTACGTAAGATTTCAATTTTTAAATTCGTGCTTTTTATCTCATCGTTCATTTAATATTCTTATGTTTGGTCTCATTCTATAGCACACACAATGTATTTTTGTATCCTGATGATGCTTCTGTTAAGCGAAACCGATAAATCGTAATAAATTAAATAAATTTCGTAGTTATAAATGATGTAATTAATTCATTAATATGTCAAACCACAGAGTGACTGCTTTCTACCAAAATATAAAATAACTGTTGAAAAATATGATGAGATAATAAGAAAATCTAAGCCAATTAAAAGTATATAAATAAATAAAAAAAAAATACAGTTAAATAACCGCAGCGAGGGTTAGTTATAATTACTTAATAAACAACCAAATGTTGCAATAAAAGTACTGGATTTATAATATATGAGTATGTTATTTATTTCCGGAAAACTGGATTTCCTACTTTGATATTATAATAGTACATTCTATTATGTACAATAAAGACTATAATATTGAATAATTAACATTCTAACCAGTTATTATGACCTAGAATTAATATTATTATTCAAAGCAATTTGAAGGTTACTAGCACCACGGATCTTGGACGTGGCTCTGAAAATTGTATCCGTGTACAAACACACAATAATCCGATCTGTTAGTTAGTCGAGCGTTCTAAAGCGTCGGGTTCCCACTCAATTTATCCTCTACTAGCTAAGTCCTCCATCATTGCACAAGCATCATTTTTCGCTTGTTGTGATGGAGGAATTCAAACGTTGTCAGGTTATTCGTAAACTGGGAATGTTTGCCTCTCTTTAAAAAATAAAATTTATGTGTACGAGGTTCCCAGGGGAAAAGTCTTCAAAACTTCAGGAGGTGTTCTATATGATAGTAGAAGTAAAAAAGATAAATTCCTTTTTTTCGAATTGCCAAGTTTTGATAGTTTTCGGGTAAAAAAGTATGGAGAAAAGGAACGTTAGAACAAATCTTAGTTATATCAATTATATTATATACTAGCAGACCCGGCCACACGTTGCTGTGGCTTACGGAACCTTTATAACCAACGCCATCTGTTAATCAAATCCACACCACGCTGCCCGATGCCCGCTGCCCGCTGCCGCTTGGCCAGATATATTACGTATTTCAACCAATTTACACAAAACCTTGACAAAACCTTCCTTGTTTCAAAAATCTTCCTCATGAATCACGAAATCTTTTGGTGAAAACCGCATGAAAATCCGTTGCGTAGTTTAAAAGATCTAAGCGCACATACAGCGTAAGCGACTTCATTTCATACTTAGTAAAGAAGACAAAGATTCACTTGTAAAGCGCCCTTGAGGTGATTTCTCACAAAAACGGCGCTATATGTATAAATTAGCCAAGTATAATTATTATTAACGTTAGTAAGTAGATGCTACACAAAAAGGGTTTACATAATTAAGTTTACATAAAACCAGCATAATACGATAGCCTGAAGCACAGAACTTCGTTGATTTTATTTACGACAAATGTCCTCGAATCAGAACGTCACGCAAGGATGATTTCTCTTCCATCAGTTATAATTAGTATTCAAGGTACACATAGGTTCTTGCTTTCACTAGATATCCATGGCAAAGAAAACGAATTCAAATTCGCTTTCTTTTGGTTAATAAACGCGTAGATACACCATTAAACTGTTTAACTGCTATTTCTTGTTTCAATGTCGATCTAACCTACAAAGCGTTTGAATTTCACGACTATTATATTTTTGTCTGTTTTCGCGTTGATCGTATTGATGTTTACGTTGTATAGCTGTCAATAAACCTTTAGACCTTTTAACGGTTTAGGATTTACTGACACTAAAATAAACGGACATAATTATTGTTACATCTGTTAGCTACATAATTGAAAAGCATATCTTGTTTACTCTCTCATTTGGCGAATGGAGTTAAAAATTATGTAGATACATACTCGTAGAAGCCTATTCCAGAGAAAAATATTTTGAGTTTTTATTATTATGATAAGGTTATTTGTATAAATAAAATGATTTAACTAATAGATCTAAATGCCCCTGGCGTCATTCTATCTCGATTCGAAAGCCATCGCCGAAGTATTGGCAAGTATTGTGACTTGATCTGAATTTGATTTCCTAGGTTTCACAAAAAATCATAATAAGTCCCATTTTTACTAGTAAGCACAAAAAAAATGGAATATATCATTGAAGAACAAAATAACACTAATAATCTAAACGAAATTATGAAAAAAAGACGCAGAACAATGGAAAAATATAATGGTCGCAACTGGGACTCGAACCCAAAACCTCTCATTATCAATTCAGACATTACCACCTTCTAAGAAACCGTCATAATTGTCAATCTCATATTTTCTAATTTTTTATGCACCAGATTTAAATGTCCGGGTTAAATTTTCCCCAAAAAAAAAAAGGAAAAAAAGAAGGAAAAACTAAACCCTTTCACACACTTCCCCAAATGATCATCTAGTCAACCCACGCTATGCAATTGCACTATATAAGTATTATAAATACAAGAACAACATGTCAACCTACTAGAGACCAAATGGGAATATAATTCACCGACTCCAGATATTTTCATATCAGAGGGTTCGGCTCTGTGGCATTTCTAATTGAACCTATAAATCCTACCGATCCCTCAATATAAATATTTAAAAAATCCTTTGTAATCCTACATGTATTTAAATATACAAATTCATTTTTTATATACAAATTCTTTGACAAATCTAATATGCTTAAATTTTGAATCAGATTCCTAGGTATTATGCCAGTGGCCGAAATAACAAATGGCAATATTTTTATAGTCCGAGAATGCCAAATTCTTTTAATCTCATTTCCTTAAATTAAATGAATTAACAATATTATTTTCGACTATTTTTTTCCATATCATAGGCAACTACCCTGTTCATTGAAAACAATCCTTCTAACACCTGGTTTGTAACTTAGGGAACGTACCCATACTACGTGACACTTTTAGGGGGGGGGGGGTCTTCAAAAGGTCACGCTCCATACAAATGAGCGGCAGGTTGCTTAGGATTTTGGTCACCGGAGGGGGGGGTTAAAAATTGCAAAAAGTTGGTCACGTAGTTTGGGTACGTTCCCTTAAATAGCGTCGCGGATAAATATATCCGATTTTATTTATATGGAACATATATTGATCTTTTTATAAAAAGAGGAAAAACATTATAAAAAGAGAGGTGTTTTGATAAAAAAATTTAAAATATGGAAATCATAATATTGTTATGAAAATTTACTTAAAAAAGTATAATGCTATTTAAGTTGAACTAGATTATGGTTATGTAACCCATATTGGCAGCTACGCGTTTTGTCACGTTCTCAGTATCAATACTTTTTTTATATTGGTTTATTTCCCTTAAACACGGTAAGTTTTAAAGCTTTTAAAAAAATATATGTTATTCTTGAAGATAATATCTAGACTTTGCCCGCTTCGAAACGCAAATTATATAAAATTCCCTCGATAGAAAAAAATCGCAAAGTATGCTCCAAAAATTATTATAAACACTTTTGTTTCAGTTATTTTAAAAGTTATACGTATGAAAAAATTCACAGTGTTTCTTTAAATGCTGTTTAATATAATGCCCGCGAGATTTTTGCTCTATTTTAAACGAGTCGTGTTTTATTAAACATTTTCGCAATTTTCGCATCGATTTTGTCGCTGTAAATGTTAGCGCTCTCCTCTAACATTCGTAATTTTGTATCTCTCCATCTTCTTCTTTTCGAACCCGGTTGCAAAGCCTTAAAGAATCTAATAAAAATAGTCAGAAAAACGCTAGGCGGCTACCATATTTTTCAATTTGGGAAGCGGTTATGGGTACCTACCACCGCTCGGAAACCATTTATTGGATAACCAACACCTCTGCCATAGGTCACCCCAAATGGTTCGGTATGTTTGATGACTTATCAGGCGTGCCCGGGTTCATGGGGTGAGGTTTATTTAGTTTATCTAGGTCTCGGCGGTGAATTTTCCGACGTACTGCGTGGCGGGCCGGATCGAGAGAGACTTGTCGAGGGAGATCTAATCTAGACCTCTCCAGCCGGACTCTCTCGACCCATGCCTTGCATCTCAGGAAGGATGGATTCATACACCTGGACACTTTGACCCTCCAGATCTCCTGAGGAAAATAATTTCCCTATGGGTCAATGTCATCTTTGGGGATGCTGTGTGGAGGGTTTTTTTAAAGAAAGGAAGGAGAGGAGAATTCTGGGAAGGAAAAGGGGTGGTTAGGAATCTGGGGTTCAGTGTGTCCTAGTCATCCACCTCCAAGACCTAGACAAACCTCATCCCATTAACCCGGGCACCCCTGCTAAATCACCAAACGTAGCGAACCACTTGGGGTGACTTATGGCAGAGGTGTTGGTTATCCAATAAAGGTTCCCAGGGCGGCGGTACCCATTCCTGCCTCCCAAATTGCCTTGAAATATTCCCCAAATCCCCAAAGATGACGTAGGCCTTAGGCTTTTTTTTCCTCAGGGCCTGCTGTGTGAAGCTAATGTAAAAAAAATATATTTGTTTTTCTGTCAAAATGGAAGATCACCTTTGCATTCATGGCCGGATCGAGAGAGACTTGTCGAGGGAGATCTAATCTAGACCTCTCCAGCCGGACTCTCTCGACCCATTGCCTTGCACCTCAGGAAGTATGGATTCATACACCTGGACACTTTGACCCTCCAGATCTAATGAGGAAAATAATTTCCCTATGGGTCAATGTCATCTTTGGGGATGCTGTGTGGAGGGTTTTTTTAAAGAAAGGAAGGAGAGGAGAATTCTGGGAAGGAAAAGGGGTGGATAGGAATCTGGGGTTCAGTGTGTCCTAGTCATCCACCTCCAAGACCTAGACAAACCTCATCCCATTAACCCGGGCACCCCTGCTAAATCACCAAACGTAGCGAACCACTTGGGGTGACTTATGGCAGAGGTGTTGGTTATCCAATAAAGGTTCCCAGGGCGGCGGTACCCATTCCTGCCTCCCAAATTGCCTTGAAATATTCCCCAAATCCCCAAAGATGACGTAGGCCTTAGGCTTTTTTTTCCTCAGGGCCTCCTGTGTGAAGCTAATGTAAAAAATATATATTTGTTTTTCTGTCAAAATGGAAGATCACCTTTGCATTCATGACAGTCCAATTAAATGAAAAATGCGATGATGTTATATATTCACTCAAGAGCAAATTCGATAGTGAAAGGATAAACCGTTGAAAAAATAATGGTTCAACATGTTTTAATGGTTTATTTCACAATGGATAAGAGGCGTTTTTCAAATGAACGATTCAAATATTTAATATTAAATTTAATAGCACCCCGGAAATAATTAGTTTGACGCGTTATAAAACTAGGTGAAAGGACTGAGCATATTTATGATTCCTGATAGTTGTGGCTATTATTTAAGGTGTATTTCCACGAGAATGTGAACGGACTCTCTTAATAGGTGCCAATTTATTAATAGTATTTATGTAATGCATGGTGCCATGTTACATGATACCAAAATTGTATAACAACCTGTGAACGGAATGCATATTTATACCAATACCCACGATGAATGCCGCAGTGTTTGTTTACATATATCGGCGTCTTTATCTGTCTCGAGTAATTACACTAAAGAGAAAGCGAGACGACAATCGTTGAATGATAACAAGCGAAAGTGTTCAGTCCATCCAAATTTAGGTTGAATTTATTTGTACGGTCTTAGAATATATATTAACTAATTATTATTGTGTTACGAATAATTAAATAGTAACTAACTAACTAACTAACCATCACGCCGTTTCCCCGCAGGGGTAGGCAGAGAGGACGGACCGCCAAACAACTCGGTCTTGGCACACACTCTTTGTCTCACTCACATTCATACATCGTCTCATACATACTCTTCTATTATTCTGACTTTTGACATGGCCCGACTCAAGTATCTGATTCACTTGATCGTGCCATTTCTTCCTCGGGCGTCCCCGACTTCTTCTACCATTCACATTTGCATCATATATTCTTTTTACACTATTTTCTTCGCTCATTCGCTCAAACCATCTGAGGGTCCCTTTCTTAATTTTGCTCATTGTACTAACATCAGCCTTACATTCTTTGCGGATATCCACATTTCTAACACGATCATATATGGTTTTACCACACATACGTCTCAGGGATCTCATTTCAACAGCATTCAGTTTACTTTCATCCTTCCTCTGCCAGTTCCATGCCTCACTGCCATACGTCAGGGTAGGTAGGTAGGCAGGACCCAGGACTACATTGTGGACTGCTAGCTTCGATTTTTTTGACAGTTTTTTTATTAGCGCCAACGGCATTCAGTCCTCCATTAATGGAGTTACCGGCATTTACCCTTCTTTCAATATCTCTATCAGCCTTCCCATCTCTCGTAAACATACTACCCAGATAAACAAACCCATCCACCTGCTCCAAGTATTCATCATTCACAACTATATCGCACACTGTTTTCGTACTCTCTCTTTCAAACACCATGACTTTAGAATTACATTCATCATTAACTCATTCTTCATACATACTTCGTTCATCCTAGATACTAGATACTGTAGATCTTCCATTGTGTTAGAAATCAGCACCGCATCATCAGCATACAACAGGCAACATACTTTCAGACTATTCAATTTCGCGCCCAATCCCACATCTTTCAATTCTTGCATACAATTATCCATGTATAGATTGAATTATAAATATAATTAAATAGTACCTACGTCTCTAATAATTAAAACCCATTTTAAAATAGTTGCGACAAAATTCTGTTTTTTATTACTATGAACTTTAACTACTACAATAGAAATTTAATTATTTTTTTTAAATTACTGGGATTTTATTTTTTACTAAGCAGTTGGATATGCATAAGTGATTATAACTCTAAACGCTGTTTGAAATGGCTTTAGCCATATTCGGTGACTAGATTTGAATATTCGGTCAATTCCCTAGCATTTTCTTCTCCATTCCGTCTCCAATTTATTTATTGTTGGTTGTTCACACACATGTGAGAACAACCCAGTTATAAAAACTCAATTAATTTTACAAATAAGATTAATTTTTTTTTTTTTACATGAGCTCCACACAGGAGGCCCTGAGGAAAATAATTTCCCTCAGGGCCTAAGTCATCTTTGGGGATGCTGTGTGGAGGGTTTTTTTTAAGTAAAGGAAGGAGGGGAGAGTTCTGGGAAGGAAAGGGGTTTAAGGGGTGGGTAGGAATCTGGGGTTCAGTATGTCCTGGTCATCCACCTCCAAGACCTAGACAAACCTCACCCCATGAACCCGGGCACCCCTGCTAAATCACCAAACGTAGCGAACCACTTGGGGTGACCTATGGCAGAGGTGTTGGTTATCCAATAAAGGTTCCCGGGGCGGCGGTACCCATTCCCGCCTCAAAAATTTATATGCAATCAATTGCTGTAGCTTTATAACATACTTTCAATTTGGTGGGCGGGAATGGGTACCGCCGCCCCGGGAATCTTTATTGGATAACACCTTTGCCATAGGTCACCCCAAGTGGTTCGCTACGTTTGGTGATTTAGCAGGGGTGCCTGGGTTGCGTATACACATTGGAAAGATTATTTTATCTAGATTTTAGAACAATTTTTGTTTTTCCAAAGTGATAAAAAATTATCAATATAGAGGTATATTTACAATATATGGGAATAATATTAAAATTTAAATATTTAGAAACAAAATTATTAATTTCTAATATACACATTAGAAAGATTATTTTATCTAGATTTTAGAACAATTTTTGTTTTTGCAATGTGATAAAAAATAACCAATATAGAGGTATATTTAAAATGTAAATTGTCGTTACCGCGACTGGATCGGTTATAGGTTTTGTAAATACGCGCCCGGGTTCATGGGGTGAGGTTTGTCTAGGTCTTGGAGGCGGATGGCCAGGACACACTGAACCCCAGATTCCTACCCACCCCTTAAACACCTTTCCTTCACAGAACTCTCATAATTCTTCCTTTCCTAAAAAAAACCCTCCACACAGCATCTCCAAAGATGACATATGCCCCGAGGGAAATTATTTTCCTAAAGGTCTCCTGTGTGGAGCTCACGTAAAAAAAATAACCTTATTTAGGGATGCCATAGTCCAACTAGCTCCGGACAATCGGGACGCGTGTGCGGTTTTCGTATTCACATAAAAAATATTTGTTTACAGTTGTTGCTAATTTTAAAAAAATTAGATAGTATATTTTTTTACATAATCAACAGATTTGCTGTAAAAAATTTTGGGCATCATTGTATTTTTTCCTAATGTAAACTGGTGTCTGTGTTTACGAAAGAAGTGCTCGTTATTAACATAAAAAAACTATACTTGGATTGTTTGTTGACGGAAAAATTTGAATTAAAATGTTGAATGTACGATCAGTATATGGAGACAACATGAATAACAATTTTACAAATTATAAAAGTATGTAAATATTGAAATAAGTGTTTTATAAACACTATTTATGTGTATGACACGAAATAACTAAAAAATCTTAAGTGGGAGCGTTAATTTATTTTTCAAATTTTATAATATTGACGACCTCCGTAGTCCAGTGGGTAAGACTTTTGACTCACAATCCGGAGGTCGCGGGTTCGAACCCGGCATGCGCAAATAATTTTTTTTTGATTAATTTGTGTTATTTCACACTTAATTCATTTAAAATAATATATAGTATATTTGATGCATGTTCCAGAGTGGAAGATACTATCAGTATCGCCCTGGTGTAAGACCACCATTCAGAATTGAAACGTTGCTTGAAAATGGCTTTAGCCGTGTCTGGTGACCAGATCTGAATAGCCAGGTACTTCCCAACCTTCCTCTTCCCCACCTCGTTCCCTCCTCACTACCTTCAGCCTCACAACATACCCCAATGGGGATGCCATAGTCTCACTGGCTCCAGACGGGAGCAGTTGAGATTCTTGTGCGGTATTCACTGGTAAAAAAAAATATATATATATATATATTATCGTTACATCAGTTATTTTATTATAGATAGAGAATTAATAGAGGTTCTTGTATTTTTTGCACCTATACCAACACAAGGGTGTTTCTAGTACTTGAGCTGCACTGGAATTATGTTTTGAGTGGTATTGTGAAAATAATTGCTGAATCGTATACTGTAAGCCTGAGCCCAAATACGAATCTACTTGTTGAACTCCTTTATACAACTTACCTATTGAATACTTATACCTACTTGAGTCGTGCCTGCATATATGTCTTTCATGCTCAGTTTATTATTTATGTTCTATACAGGGTACTTGACGTACTTGACTTACTTTAACCAGTGATTCCTGACATTATTTGGAGTAAAAAATGTAAATGAAATTTTGGTCTCCGGTGACATTTTTGACGTTTTTTTTCCCACAAAAACATAAAAAATGGTAGTTTTTGAACAGTGACGATTTTGTTTGATTTTGAAGAAAAAAAATTTGAAAAAAAAAGTCCTCAATAAAAGTCACCGGAGACCAAAAATTCATTTACATTTTTTACTCCAAATAACGCCAGGAATCACTGGTTAAAGTAAGTCAAGTACGTCCCTTAACACCCTGTATACTTGTCATGACGCTCCTGTACAACTTACCAATGTTACATATAAAAAAGCCTTAAAAGGCGTAAATAAATAAATAAATAAATAAATAAAAATAACGCCTAAAAACCTTGTTTTCAAAATTTACTATCTTTTTAAGGATGACCGGACAACTCAGAATGAAATCAACTCAGAACCTCCTTTGAAAGTCATTAAAATTGATGGAAAAAATATATAAAAAATCGTTTTAATAGGATACGTTAGGTTAGGGTTATGGATTATTTTAAAATATTTTTTTCATAGCTTTTAATGACTTTTCAAAGAGGTGTTGAGTTGACTTGATTCTGAGTTTAATAATTTTGTAAAGCATTATTAAATGCTAGTAATTTTGCTAAGCATTATCAAGATTTGACATGTGCGACGATGTTGGAATTCAAACAGTCATCTATCAGTCGTTCTGTGTGCCTAATATAATCGGTAATTTAGGCTGCCTTTGTCTTGTTCCTAAGTCAATCAATAGTGTATCTATTTTTGTCACAGTCAGTTTCTCACGAAGAACGAACAATGCAAATAACAGTCCATAACGGTCAAAATATGGATACCTACACACTGGGAGTGGCGGGCACTTATTTATAATTACTTTTTTCCATTACTAAAATTAATAAACTAATATGTATTATTTACAAGTTACTTACAATGCGCTTTGTAACTAACTTGGATTTTATAAGAATGGTCACTTCCCACTTTAATATTTTTGTCACAGTCAGTGTTCTCACGAAGAACGAACAAATCAAAGAACAGTCCATAACGGCCAAAATATGGATACCCGCACAGTGGGATTGGCGGGCACTTATTTTTAATTACTTTTTTCCATTACTAAAATTAATAATATAACATATATTATTTACAAGTTACTTATAATGTGCTTTGTAACTAACTTGGATTTTATGAGAATGGTCACTTCCCACTTTAAATACATTATGCTTTTACGTATAAACATTAAGTATTCTAAAATCTTAAATCCAAAATTCTTATAAAAAATATATTTATATCGACTGTGGTTTGATAAAGCCCTTCAAGCCGCAAAGTGAAAACATTAGGTTCCATTCATTTATTACGTAAGACCATTTAGGGGGGGAGGGGGGTCGACCGTGTCTTATTTTTTCTTACAAGGGGGTGGGAGTTAAGTTAAAATTATACTTTGAAAAGGTATAATTTTTACTTTGTTAACAAAGTTAAAATTATTAGTATCTACCTTTGTAAGTACAAATAACCATGTCTAAAAATTGTTACTTTGAAAAATAAACACTAAAACAAACCAAACGTGTATTCATCTTTTCCTTTAGATTCTTAGGTAAAAAATATTAAACGGGGGGAAAGGAATATTTCCCTTAAACACGGTAAGTTTTAAAGCTCTTAAAAATATATATGTTATTCTTGAAGATAATATCTAGACTTTGTCCGCGCCGAAAGGCAAATTAGGGAACGTACCCATACTTAAAGTGCTGAGAAACAGAATAAATAGAGAGTCAAGAATAGCCAAAGAAACATTCTACCAGAATAAATGCGATGAGATAAACGACGACCTCAAGAGAGGAAATATAGAAAGAGCTCACGCTGCGGTGAAAGACTTCTTTGGGATGAGAGTTGGAAAGGGTAATGCAATAGAAGGAGAAGACGGCAAAATACTTTTCGAAAATGACCAAATAGGAGAGAGATGGAAAAGATACCTCGAAATGCTGTACAATGGGAAGGGAAATAGTGACAACGAAACATTGATAGAAAGAGAAAATGAGGTAGACGCAGATGATTTGGGAGATCCCATCACTAGAGAAGAGTTTGATCTCGCACTGAAAAACCTCAAAAACGGGAAAGCACCCGGAATCGATGACGTTCCGGCTGAACTAATTAAACCAGCAGGAAAAGGAACTATAGATGCCCTGTTTAAAATGATACAGACAATGTATAAGACTGGAAAGATACCAGAGGATTTCGAGAAATGCCTAATTGTTACATTACCAAAGAAAGCAGGCACGACGAAATGTGAACAACACAGAACTCTTAGCCTAATATCTCATGCCTCAAAAATATTGACTAATATCATTCTAAAAAGAATCGAACCAAAAGTAGAGAACATCCTTTCCGGAGATCAGTATGGCTTTAGAAGAGGTGTAGGAACCAGAGAAGCAATATTGTCGCTACGAATACTACTTGAAAAAAGAATAAAACGAAACCAAAACACATTCATCGCATTCATAGACCTGGAAAAGGCTTTCGATAAAGTAGAATGGAAAAGACTCTTCGAGATTCTGAAGAGAATTGATATCAAATATAGAGATAGACGAATAATCCAGGCGCTATACAAGAATGAGGCCGCTATAATTAGATGTGACAATGATACAAAAGAAGCCAGTATAAGACAAGGGGTGAGACAGGGATGCTCTCTGTCACCTGTTCTTTTTAACGCTTATATACAAAGTGCGATTGACGACTTGAGAGAGAGAATGAGTCACAGAAAAGGTGTAAAGATACACGGGCAAAAGGTGGATATGATAAGGTTTGCTGACGATATTGCATTGGTTGCTGAAAGCGAAGAAGAACTGCAAGAGGCCTTAACAACCATGCAAAGCATTCTCCAAAATAACTATCAAAATAACTATAACATGAAGATAAATAAAGACAAAACAAAGCTGCTGACTGTAGGCCGAACGCAACATCAGATGCAAATAGAGATGTCAGGAGTTCCACTAAAGAACGCCAAGGAGTTTGTCTATCTCGGGAGCAAAATAACATGGGACGGTCGGTCTAAGAGCGATGTCGACAGCCGTATACACCAGGCTAGGCTTGCTTTCAATAAAAGGTCGAAAATAATTGAATCAAATAATATAGACCTAAAGCTGAGAATACTCCTCATCAAGACCTATGTATGGAGTATCTTGATGTACGGCTGCGAAACATGGTGCCTATCCAAAAGAGATAAACGGAGACTAGAGGCTTTTGAGATGTGGTCCTATAGAAAACTATTAGGAATTTCCTGGAGAGACCACATTACAAATGAGGAGGTTCTCCAAAGAATCGAAGGAGGAAGGCACCTGCTCAGGACCTTGTCCGAAAGGCGTGCAAGATGGATCGGCCATGTAATACGACAAGAAGGCCTCTTGCATTCCATAATGGAGGGTATGACCGAGGGGACAAACTCTAGGGGACGCCCACGCCGAGAGTACCTGGAGGACCTGCTGGTGGACGTGCGCTGCTTATCATATGCAGACCTCAAAAGAGCCGCACAAGACAGGGAAGAATGGAAGAGGAAACTAAAGGAAATTGCTGCAAACCAATCCCAGGATTGAAACCAGAGAGAGAGACCCATACTACGTGACCAACTTTTTGCAATTTTTAACCCCCCCCCCCCCCCCGGTGACCAAAAACCTAAGCAACCCGCCGCTCATTTGTACCAAGCATGACATTTTGAAGACCCCCCCCTCCCTAAACGTGTCACTTAGTATGGGTACGTTCCCTTATATAAATTTCCCTCGGTAGAAAAAAATCACAAAGTATGTTCCAAAAATTATTATTAACACGTTTGTTTCAGTTATTTTACAAGTTATATGTATGAAAAATTCACAGTGTTTATTTAAATGCTGTTCAACGAGTCGTGTTTTATTAAACATTTTCGCAATTTTCTCATCGATTTTGTCGCTGTAAATGTTAGCGCTCTCCTCTAACATTCGTAACTTACTAACTTCGTATCTCTCCATCTTCTTCTTTTCGGGCCAGATTGCAGAGCCTTAAGTTTATATGTAGTTTTTCAACTTGTTGATGTAAAATACTGCAATTCTGTTTATAATTTTGAAAGATGTGAGAGTTGAGTATGAAGAGTATTTTCATTAAATTTTTTTCGAAATAACCTAAAAAAATTGTTTCACATAAATTTAGTTTTAGAAATGCCAATCAGCAAAAAATATTTTACCACGTTGTAGTACGAAGACTATTTTACACAGAACCGCTGAAAGTAACATTCCCAAAAAACGAGGCTTAAAGGGATTTACCAAAACACAGTCGATACGTAAATCTTATTGTCAATAAATATGTCGAATTTATGCCGCCGCGGAGTTGACGGAATGGTCAACGTAATTGAATTCCTAGCAGTTGAACGGGGTTTGATTCTCAGACTGTAAAAAATATATATTTACCTATTGTCTGCGATAGTACCTATTCCATAAAATTCAATGACTAATGTTATTCTCTCTCGTAATGACGTTTGAATAATTATTTAGCTCTTGATAATAATAATATCGTGAAACTTTCAAAGTCCTATTCAACATATTTTACGTTAAATAATTGTAAAATTCTCAATTGCCGTGACGAATACAAATGACATATTTTCGGTCTAATTGCTGGGATTTTACCTTTTATCACGCGGTTGGACATCTGCTAGCACACAAGATGCCATTGCTAACGTAACTTCATACATTTACGAATCATTAGATAAAGGTAAAAAATGTGCGGGTATATTTATTGACCTCAGAAAGGCATTCGATAGCATATCCCATGAGATGCTATTAAAAAAATTAAATGATATTGGCATTAAAGGCAACGCGATTAAATGGATCACAAACTACTTAAAAAACCGCCCTCAAGTGGTAAAAATCAATCATGTTAATAGTGATCAAGAGATTTCAAGCTTTGGAATCCCGCAAGGTACAGTGCTTGGACCAATTTTTTTTTTTTTTTTTACCATATATGTAAATGATATTTTTTTTCAACATTTAAATGGTCAAATTACATCATACGCCGACGATACAGTATTAATAATAAGTGAAAAGACTTGGGAAAATGTAGAATTAAAGGCCACAGAAGACATCAACACGCTTAAGAATTTTTTCGACACTAATTTACTATCACTAAATAGTGAAAAGATATTTGTAATTCCATTTGCAATCCATCCAAACGATGCTCCCAAAAATTTTAACATTGTCATAGACGATAATACTAAAATTCATAGCCAAAATTATTGCAAATCAAACTGTACAATATTAAAAACAACAAATAAAATTAAATATCTCGGAGTAATTATCGACAAAAATCTGAAATGGAAGGAACAAATATGTCAAGTAGTAAACAAAATCAGAAAATGAATATATATATTTTTAAGAATTAGAAATTTTCTATCGATAAAAAATCTATATTTAATCTACTATGCCTTAGTTCAATCCACTCTACAATACGCTATTATTAGTTGGGGATCCGCGTATAAATGTAACCTTCTTCCAATAGAAATTGTACAAAGGACAATTATTAAAATTATATTAAAAAAATCCTTAGACTACCCAACAGAACGCCTGTTTGAAGAATTTCAAGTACCCACATTTAAAGATTTATATATTAAAAATTCATTGATTCAAATTATAAAGGAAAAAGATAAATATCCATTTTTAAATGAAAACAGAACTCGACTTAAACATGTTTTTCTATGCCCAAAACTAAATACGTCTTTTGCACAGCATCATTATACTTACCAGGGAAGAACTTTTTTCAATCGTCTACCAGAAGAAATCAGAAGCATTAATGATAAAACCCGAATAATGCTCTCTGTCAAGAGACATTTTAAAAATATTCTTAAGAAAAAAATTACTGTCAATTAATCTTACAAATATCCTTAGTTTTCCATTACATTCTTTCTTTTTTTAAAAAAATTCACACCATTATCAAATAAATACTGCAGCTCACATATATTTATGTACAATTAATTATTTAATTACTAACTTATAACTAATAGCATTTATGTACACTCCCCTTCCATTCACAAGCAAATGCTTTAAATGGAAGGGTAGTAAAAAAAAAATACCTGTAAAAAAAAAAATTATATATTTGTTGTAAAATTGTAATTATAATAAATGTTGCAATAAATAAATTTAAAAAAAAAAAAAATATGAATGGTTTACTTACACGCTTACTAAATAGTTACATCAGGTAAAAGCAAAAGTTCATTAAGCTGAAGCGTTGTTATTTATCTTATGACATAAAGTTTCACTAAACCCTTTTGTTTTCACCTGTTCCACGCCAATTCAGAAACAAGTCAACTCAACACCTCTTTGAAAAGATATTAAAAGCTTTGAAAAAGTAACTTCAAAATAGCCCAACTCTCGACAGGCCAAGACGCCAAATATAACGTCCGTAACCATGTGGGTCGGCCGATGACCCCACGCATTTTTTTTTGGCATTTAAACCATAAAAATCCCTTTTTATTTTATTTTCTTTGTGTTTAATTTTTATTTTTGTATTTGTCCATTTATTGGGCAGGGAATATTACCTATATTTCACAAAATATTTTTTCCTGCGATGAACGATTTTTTCACATTTTTTTTAAAAGGCAGATTATGTAATCATCCTTTGCGCAGGAATACCTATCCAAAATACTAAAAATGCATTTCATGTATTTGTTTTTATTAACTTTATTTATTACAATCATAAAGGTACTTAAATTAATATGATAATATATATTTCAAATTATAAACTAGACATATTTACCTTTACGAGAGTTAAAAACTTGTGTGTAAAGGGGAAAAAATTAAAATTAATAAATAACCAAAAATTATAACTTAACATTTAGTGCGAAGAAAAAAAACTAAAAAAATTTGTACCTGTAAAAGTGAAAAGAACTTTTTGTATATAATAATTCAAAGTTAAATATTCAAAACAAAAATAAAAAAAGTACTAGATACACTAAAAGTAATAGAATAAGACAAATAAGATGTCAATTGATTCTAATTAGCTAAATTATTTATGATATTAATAAGAAGGATAGTGATTTTGCGGTCTACCTTCGGCCCCAGTTGGCTGCGGGAGAGTTAACCCTAACCTAACGTAACCTATTTAACCTTTCGATGGTGGTTCGATGACCATGACCATGGTTTCGATGACCTTTCTGAGGTGGTTCTGAGTTGGTTTCATTCTGAGTTGGCCGGTCACCGTTTGCACACTTATCTACATATTTAGTTTAATTTTACGGCCAAAAATAGAATAAAAATACGGATAAATAAATAATCAGATTTCAATTTGGGAGGCGGGAATGGGTACCGCCGCCCGGGAACTTTTATTGGATAACCAACACCTCTGCCATAGGTCACCCCAAGTGGTTCGCTACGTTTGGTGATTTAGCAGGGGTGCCCGGGTTCATGGGGTGAGGTTTGTCTAGATCTTGGAGGCGGATGACCAGGACATACTGAACCCCAGATTCCTACCCACCCCTTAAACCATTTTCCTTCCAAGAATTCTCCTCTCCTTCCTTTCCTTAAAAAAACCCTCCACACAGCATTTTCAAAGATGAGATAGGCCCTGAGGGAAATTATTTTCCTCAGGGCCACCAGTGTGGAGCTAATGTAAAAAAAAAAAAATAGCTTATAAGAAACGACTGGCATTTGTAAACCAACTATTTTAATTAGTAGATACACATATTAACATTTAAATAGGTTTGTCGCGAGAGAGAAAGCACGGTTTTTATCGATAATACTCGTATGTTGATTGGCTTGAAACTTAACACGGAAAAAACTATTGGCTGAAATAGTAAATCGCTTAGTCCTTGCATCCAATTCAATTGGAATTAATTTTTAAAGAGGGATCAAAAGCCTTTAATTAATGGCAACCCTGGAAGTAATAACTAGAAAGTTGGTACTGACGGTGACTTCTTTAACCAAAAGATTTTTTTGAATAGAAACATTATGTTGGTTATTTGCACATCGTCAAATCGGACATAGTGAGTCTTTGATTATTTTTTAATTCCTTTAAAAAATCTTACTTAAACAATGCTGACACCCTTTCAATGGTAAAAAAACTGAAATTTTTTTTTATTAAGGATTTTATGGCGTTTGAAAAGTCAGAATCCCTAATAAGATATGGATTAACCACATGGGGACATTCAACAAAAACAAATCTTCTTTCGGTGCAAAACGTACAATATTTTTTGGTAAAATTATTATTAAAAAAACTGAATACGAACAAAGACATGACATACCAAAATCATTACTATACAACTCTGTAAATTTATTATCTGTTCGTGCTATATTGTGGCTTAAAATTGCGAGTCAGCATACATCTCAATCTGAATATAATAAACTAGTGGCTCATGTTCATAATACAAGACTAACTGCAAATGATGGACTTATAATTCCCAGATACCTAAATAAATACGGTCAAAGAACTCTAGAATACCTTGTTCCAATAATTTACAACATGTTACCCAACGCAATAAAAAGCTGTGAATTGAGTTTCAGAAGGAAATGTACGCTAAAAAAATGGTTAAGTGAAAGAACTTTTTTGTACTAATTTCTGTTATTTCCGCTTTTCGTTTTAATGTTTTTTCCATTATTATTTTCTCTTGTCTTTTCTTTTTATTTTCTTTCATTTTCTCTGTTCTGTATTTCTCATAAATTTTATTAACAATTTTTTTTTCATGTACCTATTTATTTTATGTACCTGTCTCAATTTAAAAAAAGTAATTGTCAAAAGAACCCGTTGACAAACTGATATCAATCAGTTTAACGGGACTTAATTTAAAAAATGTAAAACTGTAAATAAATAATAAAGGAATTTTATTAATAAAAAAAATAATTATTACCTACCCTTAGCAAGAAAAAAGGAAGATTGACAACGTTTATTGCAATTTAGTTTATAACAACTGCATCTATTTATTTAATATATTGGTGCACGTAATGTTTAAGAACAAGAATAAAAATGGCAATATTAAAAAAATATATATACTTTCCTAACTTAAAAGAATAAATTTAACATTTTATTATACTCGCTACGCTAGCTTGGGCCGTGTTGTAACAATTAGTATACGGCTTCATTTTATACATAGCATGACAAAAATTAAAAGAACAAATAACATTAACGTGATAACATCAACTATATGATATTATTATATCGTGACAAAAAATGTACATATAAAATATTATCCGGACATCAATAGTGAGCAGATTGAATGATGTAATCAAAGAGACTTTTCATGCAAAAAAGCTTTAGCCGAAAGTCCGGTCAAGTAGGAACCACCTCTTCATCCGCAAACAGGAAGAGATTTGCTCAAGTACGTCCAACATAAAGGCAGAGGAACAATCAACGCCCATCATTGATGCACTTAGGTCTGTGGCTCGTAATCCCAGCGCATGTAAAATGGACTTGACGAGTGAATGGATGTGAAAGCCCATAATTGCACTTCTTCAAAAAACCATCGGTCAATCAATACTGTTACCATACAACAGTAAATTCTTTCCAAAAGGACAGAATTTAATACGGCTTGGTCTAATGCTCCTACTGCTGAGGGCCTGATCTCTCTTTCTGTTATAATACGTCGTTTATTGAAAGGAGGGAGATATTAGTACAGGGCTATCAGTTGTATAACGTTACCTGCCCACTACCTTCGGACTGCAACGTTCATTTAAGTCTGATCTTGTTTAACAATCTCATAAAGAAGTGATTTGAGTTTTAATGGTTTTATGTGAAAGTTTTATATGACATTGCGTGAAGAGTTTTGTAACACTGGAACGTGGGACAAATAAATGTTGCCATATTTGATTTATGTATAACTGGCGTGTTGTTTTGTACGCACCAAATAGATTGAAGTAATGGTATCTATTACGGACAAATTACAGGTGTTCGAATTTTGGAGAACTCGGGATTATAAATAACTTGGTCAGTATTAATTTGATGGAAGGTTTTCGGAGCAAATCTTTATTTCACTGTGTGGGTATCAGGGATATGTACATGCTTCTTTTGCCTACTGGAGGTACCTACATGTAAAATAAACGCATAGAGCAGTGGTTCTTAACCTGAGTTCAAACGAACCCCAGGGGTTCGGTGAGTCAGTCTCGCGGATTCGGCACACCCCCGACTCATATGATTCGATGCGATTTCCAATTAAGAAGGGTTCGGTGAATGCACGTATGAAACTGGTCTGGATCAGTACCTCCAACAAGGTTAAGAACCACTGGCATAGAGTTTCACCTCTTCCTCACACTCGATAAACGCTGGCGTCACACAGGGATCGGTTCTGTATCCGATTTTGTTTTTGTTGCACATCAACGACCTTTTGTCATGTGCACCAATTCATTGTTACGCCGTTGACAGTACAGTTCATGATAGCTTTTTGTTTGACAAGCTCCCAAAGGGCTCACAAACTCCAACAGCTCGTAGGGCTTTGAAGCAAAGAATGGACGGTTACTTCGAGAGTGTTTTCTCTTGGTGTAAAAATAATCTCGTTAAGACCCAATCTTGTCTGATTACGTCTAAAAGGGATCGAAATGAAAATCTAGTATCTTTCAACGGTAGCAATCTTCCGAACAGGCCCTCCATTGATATGCTTGGTGTAACCCTAAGTGACCAGCTCAGGTATGAGGCTCCATCGAACCCAGAGTAAAGTTAGCCTCCCAAAAACTGGGCGTGCTGTACAAGGCCCACAGATACTTTAATAGTACACAACTGCTAACCTTGTACAAATCATAAGTGCGCCCCACGGTTGAATTTGGCAGCCACCTCTGGTCTGGATCTCCAAAATACCTGAAAAATACCCTTGACTCTGTGCAGAAACGGGCGGTCCGTTTGATATTCTCCCGTCTTAACAGACGGATTGCAATTTTTAGAGCACAGGCGTCGGGTAGGAATGCTATCCTTGTTCTACCGGTATTACAATGGAAGATGCTCTGAGGAACTAGCATCATTGATCCCTTCGGCACCGGTGCATAGTCGGGAAACACGCCAAACGCGTGCCCAACATTTGTACACGGTTGACATTTGTCACATGAGAACGGATCGTTTCTTTGACTCGTTCTTGTGTTCAACAGCTCGGCTGTGGAATGATTTGCCGGCCTCTGTGTTTCCTCCTTATTACAACATGGGTCTCTTCAAGACCATTCATTCCTTCCTCTCCTCAAAAAGACCCTCCACACAGCATCCCAGATGACATAGGCCCTCAGGGAAATTATTTTCCTCAGGGCCTCCTGTGTGGAGTTAATGTAAAAAAAAAGATAGTAATAATTTTTTCCAATCGGTTAACAGTACCCATATCTATCTATGTAAAAAAGAGTCTCTGTGGCGGATGGCACGGATTTGGTATAAAATCTACAGTTTCATATGTAGAATATCATTGGTACGAGTATTATTGATATAATTAAAAATAAATCATTAAAAATACAGTAGCCCCGGGCCGCGCGGCATTTTTGCTGAGCCTCTGTATTATTATTATGCAGATCAAATATTTATATGGCGGCTCCCCATTTAAATGATAAGATATGAAAATTTGGCAGTGTTTATTGTCATAAAGAATGTTCTCCTCGGTGAACACAATATGAACTAATAACATACTTAAAATAACATACGCTAAAACAACTTTCAATGATAAAATAAATTGAATAAATATTTCACAGGAATGGTTTCGAAAAATTTCACTTACCTGCAAAATGATATTCCTGGCGTTTACATAAGCGAAACACCTTTAAACTCTTTGGCTGAAAACTTACGCGGCGTCTTGATGGTCTATTTGATGAACTTTATATTTTTTTAAGCTAATATTTTTAATTAGCAGACTGACTATTTGGGATGGGTGCCGCCGCCCCGGAAACCAATTATTGGAAAATCAACACCTCTGCCATAGGTCACCCCGGGTGGTCCGCTACGTTTGGTGTTTTAATAGGGGTGCCCGGGTTCGTGGGGTGAGGTTTGTCCGGGTCTTGGCGGTGCAGAGAATGTTTGAGAGAGTCCCTTTAACTTCTCCAGCCGTACTCCCTCGGAACATCGCCTTGCGACGCAGTGGGAGGCATGGATTCATCCGTCCGACACTCCTGGACACACTGATCGCCAGATTCCTACCCATCCCTAAAACGTTTTCTTTCCCAGAACTTCCTCTCCTTCCTTTTCGAAAAAGACCCTCCACACAGCAACCCTAAAGATGACATAGGCCCTAGGGCCTCCTGTATGGAGCTAATGTAAAAAAAAACTGACAGTTCAAAAGAAATGTTCAAACAACACTGGCGTCACGCGTAAAACTTGACAGACGAATGTCATTTGACAATGTATTTAATAAAAAAAAAACATGGCGATGAAACTATTCTACTCTGTCCAACAAGGGATGCGCTATCCAAGAGAACAGAAGTCTTCTAAATTTGTTTCCTCTCTTTGTATTATTAGGGCACTTCTCCTGCCATTGTCTATTGTCTATTCAATAGGCCGTATTCATAAAACTGAAGGATATCCTTGTAAGTATAAGGTAGAAATATAAGGATTTGAGTTGAAGAAAAAGGTAGAAGTATAAGCATTTTTTTCGTATTCATAATGATTACCTTATACTTGCAACTTGCAAGAATATCCTCCAAGAATAAGTAAAAGGTTGTCGGCATGTTGGCTTGTGACTGTGCCGCGGCAGGTTCCAACCCGTTTTCGATGGTTTGTTTATTTACGGTATTTCTTTCTTATCGGTGTTATTTGAGTACAGTACTTCGACCAGAGAAGATGTATTCATCAAGCAGCGATAGTGAAAGTACAGAAAAATATAATGCTGCAACCGAACTGCAGTTCATAGCAGATGAAATTGCTAATGCCCCCGTAATTTTGGAAAATGGAAAATGGAACCGGTATAATTCTTTGTAATCACGAAAAGGCGAGTTGATAAACGCTTGTAGTGTTTAATCTCTTTCGGTTCAACAACATATGCCATCGCTACAACTGATCACTACACGACTGAGTCTGCTACTGACCGCACTCGAAATTATTGAAGGATATCCTTTTATTTAGAGCAAAAGGTAACGTTTATGAATAACCAAATATTTTTGTGAAGGATACGCTCATACTCTATAAGTATAAGGTTTTACTCGAAATATTATGAATGCGAGCTGAAGGATTTCCTTTATATTCTGCAAGTATAAGCATAACCTTTTTTTTATGAATAAGGCCCAATGGTTCATCCTAAATTTCATTTTTAATATCATCAAGAAGATGAATCTTAACATTCTGGGAACTTTTTAAGTATCAAATTTTCGGGGATATCTCTTCCAGTAAAATCATGTTACAAATTTGCAAATAATCTAAATACTCAAAGAAAAGCTAAATTCGTCGTTTTTTAAACGAATATTCACAAAATAAATCAAGTATTGCCTTCCCTCCTAATTCAAATGTGTACTGTTTATAAAATGGTGTTACGAATCGAGGTGGAATAACAACAATTATACATTATATTCCCTTAACAGGGCGAAGGGCTGTCATATGGTTTGACGTTTGCCGCCCCAATTTCGCGCGCATTCCAGTTTTCGCGCCAATAAACACTTGACGGACGTGAACGCAACTTGACAAATGAAAATGTCACTCAATCCTGCGAGAGTCGGTGTTGGTTCACAAAGGAGGAGGTTAATAATATATTATGTTGTATAAATTTCCTTTTTAAATATTAGCTTAAGTTAAATTCGTCTTTACATCATGGTCCAATTGCAGTAAATGGAATCGTGAATTAATATCTTGTATATGTAGTATATTTAAAAATACGGAAAAATATAACATGTTTGGATTGTGTACTTATCGCCTTTGATTGACAATAAGTATTTTCTTTGGCCTGCAGAAATTGCGAGTGTTAACAAGTAATTTGGGAAGGAACATCAAATATTTAACAGACAAAACACGAAACAAAAATTAATTCTTTTATGCATTATGGACCCTCATGAAAACTTTTCACTTTTTTTTTTCCTTGAGGTTTTTCGAAAATAAAGCGGTAATATATTTTTTTTAAATAATGGGTCGCTTATGCACTCCCTTAATATACACCAGTTTTGCACAACATCACTACATTTACACTGGAATAATATGGTTATCAACTAGCGACGGGGCTGAGGTTAAAACTCGATCATAATAAATTTTAAAAGAAAATAAACTATTCTTTCATAAATAATTTAGTTAATAGGCCACTTGCATTACATTTTTAAATTTTTTTTCCGGTTTAGGCAAATATTCTAAGACATTTCGTTTTTTTTTTAATCGTATTTTTGAAACCCTGGCGATTTTTTGAAAATTTCAATCCGAATAATCAGCCCTTTTTTTATAAACCGGAAAGACGGGACATAATTTTATAGGTGCGAAAAAACGATAATTACATAGCCGACAATCATTTTTAAAAAAGAACGTTTTCCACAAGAAAGGGCACAGGAGAATAACGAGGCATACCAAAAATATTACATCTCATAAATATTTTTTTCCTTGATCCATCTTATTGATCATAAATCATTATAATGTTCAACGTCTATATTACTAAATCCAATATAATATACTTGTACTAGTAAATTATAATAATAATAAGAATATTATAAAATTTGATTTTGGTAAAATCAGCACCATCACCATTATACCTCTAAAACACGTACTTTCAGCGTAAAATGTACGGGGTTCTCTTCATAACATCTGTCAAAAATTCAAACCAAATGATAAGTTCACAGAGAAAAAACAATGAATCTAGTGAACGTTAATGTCAAATTCAAAAATTCGCCTGAAATCAAAGTGTTGCCATAAAAAAAAATCAGTGTGGAATTTTACAAAATTAATAGGAACATTTTCGGAGACCGGACATTTTCATGTAGTGACGTCACGGGCACAAATAATGGATTTATTTATTTAAAAATAAATAAAAAAAAACTGTACATTTCTAAAAATTTTTACTAACATTTTCGTAATCTTAGTAAAAAAATCTACCCACACGATTTTTTCCAAGTCGTATGAAATTCATGAAAGTGGCCTATTAGAATCAATTTAATTCTTATTTTTCTTATTCCATTACATTTTAGTATATGTAGTACTTTTTACCTTTATTATCATTATAAATTGTTTTGAATATTTAACTTTATATTATTATATACAAAAAGTTCTTTTCACTTTTATATGTACAAAAATTTTAGGTTTTTTTTTCTTTACACTGAATTTTAAGTTATAATTTTTAGTTATTTATTAATTTTTATTTTTTCCCCTTTACACACGAGTTTTTAATTCTCGTAAAGGTAAATATGTTTAGTTTATAATTTGAAATATATATTATCATGTTAATTTAAGTACCTTTATGATTGTAATAAATAAATAAAAAATAAGAAAATAACTTAAATTATAAATTATAAACATACTTAAATTACCCAGCTTTTTCCACCTGGAATTTTTGATGTAATAAATTTTTGAAGGTCGCAGCCATTTCAACCGTTTTTATGGATCTTTGAATTGTCCTTGAATCTAATTAAAATGAGATATTTTCGATTATCCAAATTATTCAAATTGATAATATAAGATAATTACTTAAAACTCGACCTACATCAGGTAATATTTTTTCTGTATCTATTTGTAAAAACTATGTCTTCTGTATCTAGAGATAGATTGAGAAGAGAGAGCCTAACCAATATTTTAAAAAAATTGTACAGCGCCCTTGAGGTGATTTTTCACAAAAAACGGAGCTCTACAAATTATCCAATTATTAACAATTAGTAACGACAAGTATTAAAAATGCTTTTTCGTGCACTATTTTCCTCCGTCACTGATGATTTGTCAACTATTTTTGATTAAATTCCAGTGGCAACTATCTGCCATGCAACCAACTAAATGCAGTCATTGAAACATACCGCCTTTCCCATGTCGGTTTCCACCAGTAAATTCAATCACTGTAATTATTTGTTATTTGATTCACCCTAATTGTATAAATTCTTCACCCTCTCTTGCACTTGTAACGTATTCATTTCTTTCCCTTCTCAATGTAATCTTTTGTTTCGAATACACAGATCTGCATTTTTAAACAATCCTGCTAAACATAGAGAAAACTAAACACGGAGACGTTTTGGATTTTCAGTTGGAAGTATCGATCACCGTGTAGCCAATTGTTTATTTGTTTTATATTTAAATTCTGTTAAAATTAAGTTGATTGTTAAAATTGACGGGTGTTTTTTTTTTTTTTTACAGTGAATACCGCACAAGAATCTCAACTGCTCCCGTCTGGAGCCAGTGAGACTATGGCATCCCCAATTGGGGTATGTTGTGAGGCTGAAGGTAGTGGGGAGGGGAAGGAGGTGGGGAAGAGGAAGGTTGGGAAGTACCTGGCTATTTAGATCTGGTCACCAAACACGGCTAAAGCCATTTTCAAGCAACGTTTCAATTCTGAATGGTGGTCTTACACCAGGGCGATACTGATAGTATCTTCCACTCTGGAACATGCCGCAAATATACTATATATTATTTTAAATGAATTAATTGTGAAATAACACAAATTAATCAAATAAAATTTATTTGCGCATGCCGGGTTCGAACCCGCGACCTCCGGATTGTGAGTCAAGAGTCTTACCCGCTGGACTACGGAGGTCGTCAAAGTTGCACAAGTTGTTCCACAACTGTCACAAGCAAAAGTGTAAATATGATTGTGGAGTGGAAGACGCATTAGTTATCATCAATTAAAAGCTAGGCATTACTTTTTTTCTAAAATTCAAAATCTCTATCTTTGATCACCAGATACGTACGATTTTTGTGCTTAAACCTGAGTGGTGTAAACACGAATATTGAAGAAATGCCTCTGTGAAAATATTATCGGCAAAATTTGTTTATAAAAAGTAAAACTAAAATGAACTATGCAGGGAAAAAGATGAAGATTGCTTTTTACGAAAAATGGTTGGTTTAACTGCTGAAAAAACTTGATTTATTTCATATTTCATATACTCAGTGTGCAAATGTTTATAAGATGAAAGCTTTGTCAGAAATAATTTTAACGTATATCTGTACCTCTTGAAGAACTGAAGAAATTCTCCACCCCTTTATAAGATAATAACAAACAAATTAGCATCGAAGATAAACTTCATATGATAAAATTGTAAGTATCATGTTCAAGCAGTTCCCAAAACTCAAAAAGTAATAATCTAAATTAGTTCATAAAGAAAAACTGCAAGTAAAATTCAGGTCCCACCGAGATTTGAACTCGGATCGCTGGATTCAGAGTCCAGAGTGCTAACCATTACACCATGGGACCTTGACAGGGGTTACTTCGACTGAAGGCTTCTCAAGCTCCTGAACTTTCAGGGGGAGGTTTTCGCGCAGACGTCACGTGGGCACGCATGCGCAAATCTCGCTGAAAATTACACCTGTCACATGAAATTTTCCCTCACTTAGAGAACCTGAAGCTAACGGATTTCATAGCCTAACCTACCCCTATAAATTTTAACACAGTTGTCTTACAATTTCACTTCTCTTTCTTCTTCTAGAAACACAAACTAACCCTTTTGTTCGACGATCCGATTGCTTCATTTGCACTCGTAATACGATAACGTAAAGAAATTCAAAAAGCATTTTTTGAGCCATTTACAAAAGATACTACCTGTATTATTATTTTCATGACTATAGTTTGTTCTGGGTGCCGTGGGTGCTACTTTTTTATCTTAAAAGTTTTCTTTATTGCTGCGGAAAATCAATGGTTTAGGATGTATTATTTAGAATTAAAGTGCCAAAGGAAATTTAAAAAAAGATTCTTGACGTTTTCATAAGCTGTCCTGTCAACCCGTGAATTACTGTACCGAGGTTACCGTAAAACCTTTTTTTTTAATTCTTGTAACTTGTTTTCATATCGTGAGGTAATTAGAACAATTAGGCAACTCTGAAATAAGCTTTGCTGGGAAATTTAATTATAAAATGGTGATCAATTTGATAAATTGGTTGTTGTATATTTATACTGATAGAATATTGTTCAATTGTAGATTGTTGTGCTGGGAACCGTAATACTAACATTTTGGGAATTAGAAAATGGCTAATATATTTTTTTTTGTTTATTTTTTTTTAACTTAATGAGTAAAACCCCAAAATGTACTATTAACTAAATGAAGATAATATTGTCTTCATTAATTAAAAAATGCATTAATATACAAAATTGGAATGACTTACCTAGTTGTTGCATGTAAAAATGCACGGACATATGAATATATCTGGACCTGCCCTAAGTGATAAAAACGTATTATTTCCCCCTCCACATGGCGCCGGCTGTAGCTCCTCCTTGGAACCGGCTCGCTCCATGGGGAGGGGATATAGCCTCGCTTGAATCTAAAATGTGTGACGTCATCATTCTTGCCGTCAACAGCGAGAAGCTGACATCCATACATTTAACGAAATAACGGCAGCTTGTGCTATACAATATATCTACGTATCAATATGCACATAGCGAAAGTGGGCGGTACTCCAATGTGCTCGTCGCTGGTTACAGGGGTAAGTAAATTATGAAACATTTGTAAAAGTGTTTTAACTAAACACGGCAAGAAAATATTGATATGTGTATTGGCGCGAGTCTTTTTGGAGCGAGCATTTGGCCTTAGCAAATAAGTTTTGAACGTGGCAAGCAATTCGCGCTCCCATGTAAAAAGGTCTATTCATTCAAAGCAGATTTTGCTTTTAAGAACTAAATGGTGATATTATAATGCGAGATGCCTATATACTGTCAGATTGATTGTTCAACGAATGACAGTCATCTTTCCCCCCTTTGCTCTCCATAGTTTGGTTTTACCCCTCATCTGTAACTGCTTGTCTATCCATTTGGATGTCTATGGAAAAATGCAACGACAGCAACGTAAGCAATTCCACAAATTTTAGTGCTACCAGATACGTTTAGTTGCCTAATTGAAACACGTGAAAACCCTTGTGGTGACTAATTATAGAATTAAACCATTCCGTTTTTTGGAGGGTTCCGTGCCAACACATTTTTTTTACTCGTACATTAACTCCACACAGGAGGCCGTGAGAAAAAAAAATTAGGTGCCTCAAGACCTACGTCATCTTTGAAGATACAGTGTGTAGGGTCTTTTTGAGGAGAGGGTCTTGAAGAGACCCATATTGTAGGAGAGAGGAAACACGGAGGCCGGCAAATCGTTCCACAGCCGAGCTGTTGTACTCAAGAACGATTCGAAGAAACGACCCGTTCTCATGTGAACTCAGAATGAACTCAACTCATTGAAAAATCATTCAAAGCTATGAAAAAAAATTGAAAAATATTTCATAACCTAACCTAACGTAACCTGTTTAACCATTTTTTTATGTATATTTTTTATCAATTTGATTGATTTTCAAAGGAGGTGTTAAGTTGATTTCATTCTGAGCTGTCGGTCACCTTTTTGGAGATACTCACAAAAAACACATTCAAATAACTTGACGATTCCAATGCGTTACGACTTTTCTGTTTGTAGCATTCATAGCCGAGGAAATAGAGTTATGCTTCGTGTGAAACTCAAAAAATGCTAATTTCGGGTTACCTAATAGTTGTAATAACCCCACGATATTATGTATTCTAGAAAAACAATTTGTAATTGAATATTATGAACTGGCGTGGGCAGGATACGTTAATAAGGCGATTCCACCAAAGAACAAGTGAAAATAATATATTTTTAATAACCTATTAATATTTAGGTAAGTACCTACATGTGAAAACCTTAAATTTTTTTTTCATTAACGCCTTTTTTATGCTACATTTTTTTACTTATTTATTTATTTAATATTTGTATTTATTTATTTAATAAATAAATACAAACACAATATAATATAATAAATATAATATATATTTAATATTTATTTATTTAATAAATAAGCAAATAAATATTTGTATGTTTTTTAGAAAAAGTAACAATTTTTATATGTTATACAGTGTTATAAAGATAAAGGAAAATAAAAACAGCTTTTCCTCACCATATTTCATATAAATACCTACATAATATTGTGTGCACACGCATTTTTTTTTACGTTAACTCCACGCAGGAGGCCCTGAGGAAAATAATTTCCCTCAGGGCCTATGTCATCTGGGATGCTGTGTGGAGGGTCTTTTTGAGGAGAGGAAGGAATGAACATTGGTCTTGAAGAGACCCATGTTGTAGGAAGGAGGAAACCCAGAGGCTGGCAAATCATTCCACACCCGAGCTGTTGAACACAAGAACGAGTCGACGAAACGACCCGTTCTCATGTGGCAAATGTCAACCGTGTACAAATGTTGGGCAGGCGTTTGGCGTGTTTCCCGACTATGCACCGGTGCCGAAGGGATCAATGATGCTAGTTCCTCGGAGCATCTTCCATTGTAATACCGGTAGAACAAGGATAGCATTCCCACCCGACGCCTGTGCTCTAAAGATTGCAATCCGTCTGTTAAGATGGGAGAATCTATCAAACGGACCTCCCGTTTCTGCACAGAGTCGAGGGTATTTTTCAGGTATTTTGGAACTCCAGACCAGAGGTGGCTGCCAAATTCAACCGTGGGGCGCACTTGTGATTTGTACATGGTTAGCAGTTGTGTACTATTAAAGTATCTGCGGGCCCTGTACAGTACGCCCAGTTTCTGCGAGGCTCATTTTATTTTGGCTTCGATGGAGCCCCCATACCTGAGCTGGTCACTTAGGGTTACACCAAGCATTTCGATGGAGGGCCTGTTAGGAAGATTGCTTCCGTTGAAAGAGACTAGATTTTCATTTCGATCCCTTTTAGACGTAATCAGACAAGATTGGGTCTTTGAAACATTAAATTCAACGAGATTATTTTTACCCCAAGAGAAAACACTCTCGAAGTAACCGTCCATTCTTTGCTTCAAAGCCCTACGAGCTGTTGGAGTTTGTTAGCCCTTTGGGGGCTTGTCAAACAAAAAGCTATCATGAACTGTACTGTCATCCGCGTAACAGTGAATTGGTGCACATGACAAAAGGTCGTTGATGTGCAACAAAAACAAAGTCGGAGACAGAACCGATCCCTGCGGGACGCCAGCATTTATCGAGTGTGAGGAAAAGGTGAAACATATTCGGTTGAATACGCGTAGCTACGTAGGTAAACTCGTTCAAACTTTTTTTTATTAACATACTTCCAACTTTTAAAAAACATTTAATTGATCACAAAAATCTGGTGAACCGTTGTCATTTTTTTATTACTAGGATATTAAAAAATGTTATCTCATACAAATTCCAGGGCATGATTAAAATATTATTATACTTCACAACTGTAGTCACTTTTATTTTTTATATCGTATACAGATTGATCGGTTAAATAAATTATTTCCATTCAAATAATATCCGGTCATAAATCTAAACTTCCTACAATATTTTATGACTAACGTGAAACATTTGATGGGCTAGCAGTTAAAAATATTATTTGAACTGAGGAGATCTGGATTTGCAATGCAAAATTCGTACGGGGTATCATTGTTTTCTGTCACGGTAATAAATTCGATACTCTTTTTTACGATTATAATGCGATTTTACGATAAAAGGTTATCCCTTTTACATTCACAATAAAATTAATAATAAATTATTTCGATACTGCTTTTGAACCCATTTTTCATTACTCTAAATTCAAAATGGAATTTAACTTTTTCTTGGGCAAAAAAAAACATTTTATTTGTCATTCTATTTCCAATCTACCAGTAGTTTTATATTATCTATAATATAAAAATGAATCGCTAAATTTGTTGGTAAGCGCAAATCTCGAGAGCGGCTGAACCGATTTCGCTAATTCTTTTTTTAGAATATTCCTTGAAGTTGGAGGATGGTTCTTACGGAGATAAAAATTAAGAAAATTGCGCAGAAAATTAGATAATAACAGAAAACATCGCACGTTTGACAGTTCACGTGTTAGAGAATGACATTTTGCAAAACAATGAATGATTGTTCAATCAGGATTCTATTTTTGAAAAGTTGAAAAATTTATTTAAAGTAGGTACTCCCCTAATAGTTTATAATCAAGAATTTTAGATATTTTAAATAGGTACCTATGTTAGGTACCAAATTTAATATACATGAAAAATGGAAATTTGAATAAAAATTGTAAAAGGTGGCACGCGGACTGTTTAAAAACTTAATGTACTGGGATTGAATATACGGAACGCGGGAGGAGGGTTGGCGGGACGAGGGAGCGGGAAAGGGAAGAGGGAAGGCGGGGAAGGTGGAAGGGGAACGCGGGAGGGAACGTGTGAAGGGGGAGGGGAACTCGGGAGGGGGGTTCGCGGGACGGGGAAGGGAGGGGTAAGTGGAATGGGGAGAGGGAAGGTGAAGGTGACGGAGTGGGAACGCGAGAGAGGAAGAGGACGCAGGAGAAGAAGGGGAGGCGGAAGGGGAACGGGACGAATGGGAAAGGACACTCATGGAGAAACAATTTCTTTATTAAATGACATAGCAACGCATGCCGGGACCAGCTAGTATTTTATAAATATATATACAAATCTATGAGAAGATACACCGTGTTCAAAGGGGTATTCTAGTATAGAGGCATGAATTGTAGGTATTTGTTCAAGTTTAATTAAAAAAAAAAACAAATAATATTTTTAGTGGCCATTATTTTACCAAATATTTATTAATGTTTGAAGAATACATAAAAAAAGTAAAAGGAAAAAATTCTAAAGTTACAGGGCGTTGAATTGGGGGGTCTCAAAAATTGGCGCACCCTGGTCGACACGATTGCAACCCTCCTAGTAATCTAAAAAAAAAACCTAATTAATTCTTAATCCAAACAAATGCTACTATGGCCCGTACCACGGAAAAGTCAATTTTTTTCTCAAAATGGCGGCTTTCTGAAATAGAAAGACATTTTTTTACCGGTTTTTTCACTTTTCCGAATTTTTTTAAATAGTAAATATTGAAATTTTACGGAAAATTTAAAAAATCCGGATGTTGAAAAGGAAGCTGCGGTTTTTCTCGACACCAACTCTACACCTGACGATATAGCAGCAGCAGGAGAACGAGTCATAATTGATCTATACGGAGGCAACCCCAACACCCATAACCTTGACGAGTTGCGATACCAACTATTCGCCAGGGCTGCGACGAAAACCAGCTTCAATCTAGCCAGGTTACCTCCTACACGAGACTGCTCGATTTCTCTCCTTACGGACATACCATCAGGTAAAAATTTGTCCTTGCATCAGTTACATATCATTCATCATTTTCTATTCTCATGTACAATCTTCTTACAGGTTCAGGCATGGTTGGGAGTCACACTGAACCCTCTCTCCTGGGGGTGGATATCCACGCCACAAGGCCTCAACCCCAAAACGATGACCAGAGATGCAGCCCCACAACACCTCTTGCGGATGATTTCTTGCGGCTGCACGAAGGGTTGTGGGAACGCGTGCAGCTGCAGGAAGGCAGGATTAAAATGCTCATCAGTCTGCAGGCACTGTAGCGGGGCCTCTTGTGAAAATATACCTGATGTTGAAGTAATAGATATCCCAGAAGGCGATGATCTGTCCGATGTCGAAATGGAGGATGACTTGTGGGCACAAGACGTCGACGATTCATTGCCATCTCCTGATGGGGATATGCCATCCCAATACGTCGATCCAGATACTGACGAACCTCAACCGGGACCTTCCAAGAGGGCTAAATTAATTTAATTTTTTGATTTTGAATATTACTCAGTTTCCTAACAAATAAACTTATTAACTTTTGTTGTAATTATCTTTATTAAATAAATAAAAAAAAAATAAAAAAATACTTTGTTTTTTATCTTTTTTTACTTCATTATTCTTAGCTTACTTAACAACATCACCCCATCATAAAAGTTCAGGGCTTCGATAGTTTAATCAGGGTCAAAATTCATTCAGAAAGACAGAATTGCAAAAAATTGCGAAGTTCGAAAGAAATGATAAATTTTGAAAGACTTACTCTCGGAAACTATTAGGTCCACAGAGACAGTTCTAGTATCATATTGTAGCAATCTTAAAAAAGTTTTATCAAAAACTAATCCTTTAGGGTAATAATCGCCGAAACTTAAAAAAAAACGATTTTTTCGCGGTTTGCGTTCGAGGTCACAAACTTTGAAAGGCTTAATCTCAAAAACGATTGGGTCTATAGAGACAATTCTAGTATCATATTGTAGAAAATTCAGTTTACTTTAAAAACGTCATTTAAAAGTTTTTTCAAAAACTAGTCCTTTAGGGTTATAATCGCCAAAATTTGAAAAAAAAAAGATTTTTTCGCGGTTTTTTCGATTTTTGACAAAGTTGCGTTCGGCGCTCGAGGTCAAAAACTTGGATTATTCATTAGGCCTACATCATAAACAAGTCTGCAAAAAATCAGAACTACCGGATTTAACACATACTGTGATGTATAAAGTTACTGGACTTTGTATTTGTTAGCCTTTCTTGAAAGATTCGAGTTTATGGACCAAACTATTTAGTAATATGCCGTTCAGTATTCATATTGCGTATGTACAGTAGCAAACAATTGATTCGGCATATTTTAATGCATTACTTGAAAAAAGAGTTTTTCCCTAAAATAATTAAACTCGCATCATCTATGAAATAGAAGATTATGATTTTTGTAGTTATAACCCTACATGTGTAGGTAAATTACTTAACTTATTTAAGATGTAAGATGTTGATAAAATAACAAACTAATTAAATTTATTACATTTAAAATTATTGAAAACCCCATTTAGGTTATGTACATATTGTATACGTACGATAAAATAAACAAAAATATTGCTTCTTATATATAATTGCTTCTTATGAAAAAATATTTTTTCTAATTCTAGTAGACTGTGAATACGATTTGTGTCAACAATGGTTTTTTCCATTAAAAATAAATTACGTTAAAATTTAAATTTAAATTAAGTTATTTATTTAAATTGGTGACCGGTCAACTCAGAATGAAACCAACTCAGAAGCACCTCAGAAAGGTCAGCTCAGAGTGATAATAAAAAAATATTTACAAAAAAATGGTTAAATGGGTTAAGCTAGGTAAGGTTACCGGCTATTTTAAATGTATTTTTCATAGCTTTTAATGACCTTTCTGAGGAGTTTCTGAGTTGTTTTCATTCTGAGTTGGCATGAAACCATTTAAATTATAGGTATCATATATTGTGTTTGCATTAGACATGGGCAAAATTGAATGACCGAATTAAATGAATAAATTCAATCTTGTGACACACTTGATCTGATTCTCAATTTCAAAAGGAATTGATTCTTCATTCCTTACCTTTGGCCTTGTATCGTACGATTTTTAACGGCAACATAAATGTTTAATTTCCATTTATTTTACTGTTAAATTATTTCAATGAATAATGTGTTCCGTAAACGATTTAAATATTATAATGTTTCATAGGTATTTTTAAAATATATTAAATACCGTATTTAAATATTATTCAATGGGCGGCGCGCCGCGAAGTTGTCGACGGTATTGTGAACGACTCGTATCCCGCTACCACCGGCCGCCGCCGCGCCGTTCTAAAAACCCGTAGATCAAACAAAACGCGGCCGCGATTCAGCCGAATTGTCCGAGCGTCCCTTTCACGCAAGGAATTAATCATTTGTCGTAGTCAATGTCCTGAGATTGTCCTAAGGTCCCCGCGCGTCCCGTCCCGTCCGCGTCCCAGGTACTCGTAACTAGTCTGTCGCTATCGGAAATTGTCCGAATCGCTTTATTCACGAATTAAAACTAAAAGTCTTTTTCACTTGTGACGTTGTTGTCTCTAGATAATCTCAGACCTAGAAATGACGTCAGATGTCATCGTCTTACATCATCGTTTCACGTCAATCTCGGCTCGCGAGTTGATCAAGTCTCTGCGGGGTAAGACACAAGACACTAGTCAAAAGTTACTCTTTCATTCCTCAATGCCGGCCTTTAATCCGTCCGAGCGCAGCGGTTCACAAATTCCTCGGCGGGCCAAGCCTTCAATTTCATTACATAGTTAGCCGAAAACTTTCGACATTGAATCCGAACATCGCAGCGTCGCGCGTCGGCTAGAAAAGTGAGAAGCAAAAATTGTGCACTTGTAATCGTTTTTTTGGCACGTATGAAAGATATTGGAATACAAATACCTACCTACTTTTAGACGTGGATCTTGGGTAGATGTAAAATGTAAATTTGCATATATTATAAGGCCAATCAGCTGTTGTCAGCTGTTATCAGCTGTCATAAAATACTTTTAAGTTTAATAAATAAAATACTTTAAGGGTGAAACAAAAAACTGTAAAATTTAAAGATTTAATTAATAGCCTGCGAGATAATGAGATAGAATAATCGGTCCTCTCTTTGTGTGATGCTTCGTAGCCTCCCCACTTATTGTGATTTAAAATGAAACGAAAAAGCGACACTAAAAAGAGACAAACACATTAATCTATAGGTTTTAGCGTGCGAGTTATTGAGATAGAATAATCGGTCTCCTCTTCGTGCAGTGCTTGGTAGCCTATCAGTCTCCTCTTTGTGCGGTGCTGCGGTGTTTCATAGTCTACCCATTCACTCTAGTTTTTTTTTTTTTTTTTTTTTTTTTTTTTTTTTTTTTTTTTTTTTTTTTTTTTTTTTTTTTTTTTTTTTTTTTTTTTTTTTTTTTTTTTTGGAATTAATTGAATTAAAGGAATGAATAGAAGGAATCAATTCAAAAGGCCGGGGGAATCAGACGGGATCTATTCACTTTTGGGAATCATTTTGCCCACGTCTAGTTTGCATAACGTTGAAACAATTTATATTTTTACAGCATCAAATCTTATAAAACCCCCCTTGGCTTGAGTAAGATTTTGAATGAGATGACAACAAAGAGAGTGGTAAATTGGCCTTTATTACAAAGTTATCGCAAATCCATACATCTAAGTTTAGTCAAGTTTCAAGAGAAAAATATAATATTTTATGGTAATAGCAAAAAATGCTTAGCGGAATGAAAACATCTTTATCGTCACCATTTTAAGATTTCACGACTATTTTATGTTTGCTTGTATGACGAAACAAATAACTCAATCCACTTGGAATATCCAATCACTATAAACAACGCTCTAAATAAAACGCCTATAATAAAATATCCCAACCCCTAGAAGAGATATTTGGTAAAAGGGGGGATCGGGAGGTTTGCTCTTCCTGCGTTTATGTTTTCCGCTTTAAACTTAGCCTAAAATAATAACATAATCTCATAAAAGGGATGATATTAAATTGCCATAATTTCCGGTACACTGAGATGCGTTTTATGGGAGAATAAACAATAAGAAATGCAGGGTCCGTTGTCTACATGGGTTATAGGTACCTAGGTGGTAGTTATGTGGGCACCACTTCTCTACGCGATTTACAAACAAGTATAAACTAACCATTCTAAAAAATAATAATTATGTAGTTATGTTTTTAAAAACACCTTTAGGAATCATTTTGGTTTATACATCCACAATGAAGCAGTACACATGAAACATTTAAAATCCGTGAATTTTGTTGGCCCCTAGCGGCAAAACTTGAAACCTTTTTCTTCTTGATTCAAACGAAAATGCAATCATTGGTAAATAATATTATCGTGTAGAAAGATAAGTATTTATTCTACTAGATCGCAAAACAAAAAATAGCAGGTAGCTAGGTATCTATGAATTAAAATAAATGTTTCTTGAATAATAGTATTATAGTACAAATAATTACCAAATAAAAAAACGCGTAATAAAATTTATGTATTACGCATTTTTACTATTTTTCATTGTCGCAACCTTTGTGCCAAATACTTGCAAAAGATAATAATATCCTGAATCCGGCTGTAATAATAATAAACAAAAGTCATTTTTTACTGTTGACATAGCAACTAACTATGTACCATATTTATCGCACTGCCGTCATGGGACTCCGTGGCGCAACGGTAGCGCGTCTGACTCCAGATCAGAAGGTTGCGTGTTCAAATCACGTCGGGGTCAATCCGTTTTTTTTTCGTTTTTATTTATTATTCGTTTTTATTTTTTTTACATAACAAATGAGTCAATGCAATTCTTTTTTAATGTTAAAATTAATTATATATATACATATTATTTGTCAATCTGTTTTTCTTCGTACTTTTATTTATTTAATTTTTTTTTTTACGTAACAAATGAGTCAATGCAATTCTTTTTTTTTAATATTAAAATTAATTATAAATGTACATTTTTTTAACATAATTAATAACATTTAACATGATTTAATTTTTGGGGTATTATTAACGTGACCATTTATTTTTCCCCCAAACCGCGACACTGAAAAAAATATAATATTTTATAATAATTATAAATTTGGACAACTTACATAGAGCGCTGTTCTCGCGAAAAGTCGCCTCAAGGGCGTTGTACAAAGATGCTAAAATACTATTTTTCTTGTAGCTGCCAATCGCATGGACGATTGAAATTCTAGACCCTTGTTCAAACACTAAATAGATTTTTTTTATTAATAAACGAAATAAAGCAATACATTACAGTAAAAATGATTTTGGCTAAAATTAGTATGGATTTTACTTAAGAATTTACTTTACCGTGTAGGAGGCTAGATCGGCTTGCAGCTACCAAGTGCAAAGATTATTGTAATTCTAGCCTCGATAAAATCTTATATATAAAAATATTGTGTCACGGTGTTTGTGGTCGCACTCCTCCGAAACGGCTTAACCGATTTATATGATTTTTTTATGTATATTTGGAAGGTATGAGAATAGGTTTTAAAGTATACTTCATACCGCTAGGTGATTAGGGTGTCCCTATCCAGAAAAAAATCTATTCTTTTGACAGAATTTTTTTTGTATTTTTTTTTGGGATTAAAAAATACCTATAACCCCAAATTTTAACCCACCTACCCTCACCCTCCCATTTTTTTTATCGCGATTTTGGTATTTTTGCATGAACAAATTTAACAAATGCTTTCGTTATTTTTTTTTATTTTAACAACCAAAATATTCACTAGAAATAATGTATGTGGCAGAACAACGTTTGTCGGGACAGCTAGTAACATATATATTTTTTCAATGATCTTTCTGGCTAAAGAATAAAAAGTTTGTTAAATTAAATTGGTAGGCTGAAATTTGGGGATATAGGTATTTTTTGATGCCAAATAAAAAAAAAATCGAAAAAAAAAATTGTCAAAAAAATGTTTTTTTTCTGGGTGGGACACCCTAATCACCTAGCGGTATGAAATATACTTTAAAACCTATTCTCATACCTACCAAATATATATTAAAAAAATCATAAAAATCGGTCAAGCCGTTTCGGAGGAGTGCGACAACAAACACTGTGACACGAGATTTTTATATATATGTTTTTTTTATAATCGAAAGAAACAATTATTTCGCCAAGCAAATAAAAAGACGAACAAAATAAGCGTTCTAAGTGAGAGCTTTTCTATTCAGTAGTGTTAGAAATGATCTGAAACTACCCTTAGGTTTTATGCGACGGTAAATCACCCCATATTATATGGACCTCTTAAAATATGACAGTCACTACCAGAGATCTTTACGACTGCTTACTCTACTTACTCGCTTTTCATCCCCGGAATCCAACCGAGGGATGAACTATTATTTGAGGTGAGGCTATTAGGGGATGGTTTTCCTTGATTCACTAAACATGACGTGTATCTGCTCTTATCTTCATAACATAAGGACCTAGATTTAAAAAAATCAGAGTGTGCAATTCACACGCGGTAGAGGTGAAACCAACAGAAAACTAAAGTAGACAAGAGTGGGGAGACCGCGAAGCACTTTTTTGTCATTGCGAAGGATGATTTTTTTCCATATTATTGTCGTCGAATTCCAGTGTGCACCTTTTCACTTCAAAATTATATAATAAGCGAGAAGTATGTGCCAAGACAGGGTAATGTGGCAGTTCGTTCGTTCTGCCTACCCATGTGAAAACGGCGTGATGGTTTGTTAATGTAGTGTTCTTTAATCTCAATGAATGAAATTACTTGGATTAGGTACGTTAGGGAAAACTCCAATAAAGATCGAGGTTGGTCGAGATTAGAAACGGCTTTATTTACGTTATAGTAAGGTTTACAACGAATATTTTACTGGATCCAGAGGTCCGTACTATAGGAGGTTCTAATTTATTTTGGAGCTGGGTACCGTGGGTACCCAAACACTGTGCAATCCCAGTGCTCTCTCATACACCAGTAACCGTTGGCGCTTTAGACATGAACGACGATTTACTGCTCTCTTCTATGGTACTACCACTTATCTGACATCTGTGGAGACCCCTAGAAACTTCATGCAATTATCTATTCAACGACATCTGTTGAAGGATGTTGAAACTACATGCATAATCCTGTGTACCACAGTTAATAAGTTCGTTAGTCAAATCTGTTAACTCGGATTTGGATACCTCGTGTAGGTATTTTTTAATATATTTATCTATTTATTGACTAGTAGACGACCTCCATGGTTGGGTGGTTACGATCCTTGGCTACGAATCCGGAAGTCGCGAGTTTATATCCCAGGGTGCTCAAGTTTAATTTTATTTTTTGTTATTTCACAATGAATTTATTCATTTAAAATGATATACATTTAACTAGATACATTTGCATCACTTTCCGAAGTGGTTGATACTTTCAGCATCGCCCTGGTGAATGACCACTAATCAGAATCGAAACCCCAATGCAAAATGCCATAAAGTCTCACTGCTTCCAAACCCCAAACGGTTGGGAGCAGTTCCAATCCTTGTGCGATATCACATAAGAAGCTAATGTTGGTGCTATCACAGAACTCGCACAGATGCATTGCTTGCATACAACATATGTAAAACTTATTATTCGACTTCAAAAACCGAAAAAAAGAAGTGAAATCGAAAAGAATAACATAAAGAATACTGAAAACTTTAAGGATATTCTAATTATTATTTTTTTTACGTGAGCTCCACACAGGAGGCCCTAAGGAAAATAATTTCCCTCAGGGCCTATGTCATCTTTGGGGATGCTTTGTGGAGGGCTTTTTAAGGATAGGAAGGAGAGGAGAGTTCTGGGAAGGAAAAGGGTTTAAGGGGTGGGTAGGAATCTGGGGTTCAGTGTGTCCTGGTCATCCGCCTCCAAGACCTAGACAAACCTCACCCCATGAACCCGGGCACCCCTGCTATATCACTAAACCCATCCAACCACTTGGGGAGGTTATTATTCACATTTGTTATTCACATCCAATTATTCATTAATGTTGTCATTGTTGTATCCTTTTTTCACTAAAAAAACAATTAGATAGCTGGCGTAAGCTGTTTCTCAGTGACGCTTTCGAGGACATTACTGTCAGAAATGTATACATATGCACACATACATGCAATACTAAGTGTATGTGTGTTATTCGCATAAACTCTAAAATGTAACAAAATCACGAATCATTCACGTAACATTGTGCATACATATTAAAAAAAAAATTATGCTTTTTGGTTTTCTACTACACGGCATATTAGAATCAAATGTTTTAGGTTTGCTTCCAGAACAAAATATACACATAAAATCAAAGTTTTTTTTACATAATATCTACTTACCTCTACTTTCAATTTTCGAGCCATCTCTTGGACCGGTTATTAGCCAAGTTTTAGAGAAATGCGTATGTATGATAGAGTACCACTAAAAGTAATTTCATGCATTGCCATCGACAGCGAATCTGTCTTCCGAGTTTCAGCTCGATAGGATGTCGGCAAGTTGATTAATTTCCACTTTCAAGATTTGCATTAATTCATTCATAAATTTATTTATTTATTTATTTATTTAATTTACGCCAAGACAGTACAATTTTAACAATTTTAATGAAAACAATACCGAACTTCAAATAGATGTATTTAAAAAAAAAATCAGATGAAGTAATATTATTAACAATAACATCACACAGAAACTCACAGTACCTACAAAGGGGAAACTGGTAACAAACTGAAACTCAATATGCATCATATTTGGAATCGATTTTATGATGTGATTTTTTTTTAATTTGAGCTTTTATTTTCGAGTAAATCTAGTCCAGCTTAAAAGTGAAAAATTCGAACACTAGGCGGTTTAGAGTCGTTTAAAATGCGTCATAGCCTTGGAACCGGCTGCAAAAGTTTATAGTTTCCGAAAAAGATGCCACAGATAAAAAAAAAGTTGTTTTGATTTCTCCATCAATTGTGTTATCTGTTTACCGCTAGTACTACGAGTTTTCGACACCGTGTATAATAAGCCTTTTGCGCAACACAAATTGTTTGAGAAACATATTCAGACTTTTTCCTTTCAGGACAAAAGAAAATAAAAGGCAAGACGAGTAAGGTAAGCGAGTAGAATCTCAGTTCGTACGCGAGTACCTACCGGTAAGACGGAGCAACTAATTTTAGCATATTTTTATGACCTATAAACATGCATCCAGGTTTTATGTCCCAGGATCCATGAATGCATCGGATTCATCCAATTGCGAAAGATTAGTTTGATTTTAAAAGGGGGCTCCACTTTTATGATATTATTTAAATTTCGAATTTTAACGGCGCTCCGTCGCGCGTCTCCCGCCATATTGGAAATGGAAGCTTAATTTGGCGCCTTAAATAAAGTCGTAAAAACAGGATACAGTCGTGATGGCTTCCGTTTACAGCGGGGACTTATTGTACAAAAATACATTTATTTTTATTTATTTCTATGCCCGTATTTACAATGAACATATGATAAGTGTAATATATCAAACTAGTGGTTCATGTTCATAATATAAGACTAACTGCAAACGATGGACTTATAATTCCCAGATACCTAAATAAATACGGTCAAAGTCAAAGAACTCTAGAATACCTTGTTCCAATAATTTACAACATGTTAGCCAACGCAATAAAAAGCTGTGAGTTGAGTTTCAGCAGGAAATGTACGTTAAAAATTGGTTAAGTGAAATACCTTTTTTGTACTAATCTCTGTTTTTCCGCTCTTCGTTTTAATGTTTTTTCCATCATTTTTTTCTTTTTATTTCTTTCATTTTCTCTGTTTCTGTATTTCTTATCTATATATCTCCTACTACCACCACAGAAAGCCGAAAATGTTGCTTGTGTTGTGATGGAGGACTTAGCCAGCCGAGGAATTGAACACGCGACGCCCGGATGGGATCCAAGCGCTATGCCCACTCAACCACTGACCAGTCGAAATAATAAATAAAATGTAATAATGTGTATATTTTATGTACCTGTCTCAATTTAAAAAAAGTAAATGTCAAAAGAACCCGTTGACAAACTGATACCAATCAGTTTAACGGGACTTAATTTAAAAATGTAAAAAACTGTAAATAAATAATAAAGGAATTTTATTAATAAAAAAAACTCCGTGTTGTAACTCCACCTTAAACACGCTGTTCTAGTGTTTTATTATTATGTAACGAAGAACAAAATAATAAACTATTGGTTACTCAAAATAGGGGGATGGCGATGCTTTTGCAGTGCAATACTTTGATTAGAGTTAAAATTATTTTTACCAAATCTAAATATGATGACCACTAAACGAGATATACCTAATTTATAAAACGTTAACAATGATTTACAGACTTTAAAACAATATGCTCTCTAATTATCTGGGACATATTATCTAATATTTTGTACTATATCTAACGGGAGATTGCCGAGATTTTAGGCTTGCCAAAACTAAAATTTACGTGCACACAAAAGTGCAAACACCCAAAGTGTTTTATAAAGGACCAAACTTTATAATAACTCGTAACAACCTACCAAAAGCCAGAAAGCCGTGCTGTACAAGATGTGCTGTACATTGCGATTTTTTTTTAAATTACCAAAATTATTTTATTTATTCTCATACTAATTAATAATAATAATGATTTACATAACGCCGTTTGTGAAATCGCCTTAAGATATGTAAATATAACATTTGTTAAATTTATTTTTTTATTATTTTATGTATTTTTTTCTACTAGATAAAATAATCTAGGTTAGTTTTTTTTATATCATATATATTTCACATATCATAAAATATTAATTTGCATATAACAACCACCATATTGGGCTCACGCCCGTATCATGACAGTCGTATATAGGTTATATTAAAATGTAATAATAAGAATAGTACCTACCTAAATGTAAAACATTATCGAAACAAACATATATCAAACATGACAAAAAAATGGAAACTAAAATTAAACTGATTAAAGATATAGTAAGTAATAAAATATTCAAATAATATTAAAATAACAAGATTTAAAAAATCTCAAAAGTGTATTACAAGATTTCCCCTTTGAAAGTTGTCAAAATCACACAATTCATTGCGCGTTCACAGAGCGGTGAAGAGCTCCCAAAAAGAAATAGGTACCGACCAACTTAAAATATGTGAAAAAATCTTGCTTGTAAAAAAAAAGATGTTGAAAGTGGGAAAAGTTTTTCTAGTTGGACGGGAACCGGAATAAGTTTTAAATTTTTTGGCCCAAAATTTCTGCATAATAAATAGCACACCAACAGGACTTTTGATGATGTTCGATGTAAATAACAAACCACAGTATAAAACTATAAATCTACATGCAGTGTTTGAATACATAAAGAGGCCCTTTAGACAAAAATGAAATAATATTCAAAGCATTTTTGCACATGGTAGACCCAATATTTATAAAGCAGATGGCGATGTTGCGGAAAACGCATCGTCATAAGCAGATAATAAAATGCATAATGCATCATAATTTCGGCATATTAAATTCATCGCAAAATTGTCGGGCCTGCCTTGCGTAAAAAATATATGTACCTACGAAACAGATAACTTAGATTTCTTTAGCGATACCTATACCTACATGACTAACTAACTAAGAGGAATGAGCGAGCACTGGACGTTTTTGAAAGAAAAAAATTGAGACGCATCTTCGGACAGGTTCTAGAAAATGGATTTTGGCGCAGACTATATAACAATGAGCTCTATACTTTGTTTAAGGAGCAAAACGTCGCAAAATTTATAAAACTGGGAAGACTTCGGTGGTTGGGTCATGTGGAGAGAATGACCGAGCATCAAGCACCAAAGTCCCTGCTGAACTCAAAACCAATAGGGCGAAGGAGCCTGGGAAGACCAAGACTAAGATGGAGCGACAACGTCCTCACAGACATATCTATCTTGGAGCTTCTAAACCGAGATTAGTGGAGGAAGACTCTTGAGGATACTTATATGTAAAGTAGTCGGTTTAGAAAAAATACGGTATACCTACTCGTATTTATCTGTTTAAAAAAAAAAATATAACTAAGTGACCCCGAAGAGGTGTGCAAAGTGGAGGTACCGCCGACTAACAAACGAATAAAGCATGTTTTACTCAAATGTACCAAAGATAAAACTACTTCTCTATGAACTGATACCAGAGTCATAAGTTTAAATAAATCGACACTGTAATTAAAAAAAATCGATGGTATCATTACTGACTTATTATTAAAGGTATTTTGAAGTCGATTTTAGGTTTAAAATTGGTAAATAATTCATAAAAAATTATAATTTCATAATAATTATAATTCAGTCTAATTATAATAATTATAGTAATAATTATTAATAATTAATAATTATAATAATTATTACTATAATCATTACTATACCTGTCGGAGGATCAACTGTCAGGTCCCCTACATGAAATATTTAATTAAAAAAAAAATATTTATGAAAATTGCATAATTTGTAATAAAACAATTTATTTAAACATTTTTGTATAATTAATATCATTAAAATCATTTTGAGCAGGATTTGCTGTGTTGATCAGTTGATTCCAGAAATTTAAGGGTTGAATGAAGTGTTACAAAATATGTAGGTATTTTTTTATTTGTGACAAATCCGTGATTTTTAACGTTGTAACAATTTTAATAAGTACGAAGTACAAGTACATACGAATAAAGCAGCAAATATAAATGATAATGCTACAGTAGAAATGCATTATTGCAAATAAATAACGCCAACCTTCTATTCCTCGTCACGAATCACTTTGCAAAATGCGCCCATCATTCCGGACTCTATGACTTGCAGGTTATATCAGTAGCTACCCCTATTCCCTACAATTCCCCAGTACTCCCTAATCCCGCCCTCTTATAATTAATTAATTTCGTCTCCTTCGCAATTTATTCTACGGAGAATTGACTTACGAAGAAGTTTAGTCCCGTTCCTAATTTAAATAGATCTCCGAGACCACGTGATTGATGAACGAACGCGAGGTCCTTGTATACCATGACGATTTATTTAGAATTCGTGGGGTCTTATTAATGTGCGTTATTAAATGTTTTATGGTAGAGGTATCATAAATTAATGCATTTTTTCGGAACAAACGGTTAGAAGCAGAGTGTACAAAGGCGTCTGGTTCCCGCCAAATCGTCTTGAGTTCAATTATTGCTCTGCCAGTCCGACATTTTTGCGTAAGCAACATTTCCCGTTAATAATTTGTTTTCGATTGTTCGTCACGGTGACCGTACAATTCAGAAACATGCAACTTCATCACCTCCTTTGAAAAGGTTTTAAAAATGATGGAAAATTATTAAAAAAATTATTGAATAGTTTACAATAGTTAAGGTTAGGTTAAGGGGCTATTTTAATTTTTTTTCATACCTCTTTAAAGAGATGTTGAAATGCCACTCTGTTGAGTTATTGTGGAACCGTTTGTCACCCACCAATAAATACAATGTCGCTATTTTATTACGGATGTGTACCTAATTTATTTTTGGAATAAATCGATAACAGCCAAAAAAACGAGTGTGCTTTAGACCACACGACTGTAGTAAAACATCTTTAGCTCCATCCATATGATAGGAAGAGAGAAAGAAAATGTGCGCGCGCACTGCTCTCTTGCGCCTACAATGTGATACAGACAATAGGCCTGCACTGTGTCGTAGATATACGAAACGTAACTGGCTATGAGAGAAAGAGAGAAAGAAAATGTGCTCGCACCTCTCTCTCTTGCCCCTACAGTAATATACGAAACGTAACTCTCTCTCTTTCTATCTTAACTAACTTATATCTCCCTCTAAATTACCGTATCTCGTCACGCATTCACCAGCTTACTCACCAAGTCAAGCGTGCATAAAGAAGTTTTAATTAAGTTTTTCTAAAAAAAAGAGTAATAATTTTCATTCAATCTTTAAAAAATATCTATAATATCATATTTATAAGTCACTAACACCCGCACAACACTGGAGGTTTCCACCGCATACCCGCCCCGGTATAAGTAACTTATGGTTACTCCTTCAGGGCTCTCACAAGGAAGCTAATTTTTTTTTTATTTGAACGTCTCTACATTTAATTAAACGAAGCTAGACCCCCAATGTCCCCGCATACGGTGTTAACGAGCAGTATGCAAGTGCTTTATATGTACAGGTTAGTATTAAATAATTAAATAAATATATACATTACCTCTTTCTTTGGGGAAAAGCAGAGGGCATAAATAAAATTTTCAAGTGTAGGCGGGATGCCTACCCTGCCAGTTTATTGAACATAAAAGACATCACTCAATTTTCATGTGGTTGCTGCCCGCACAACAATTGAGTGTTTGGTCGGAGTATAGCCTTCGTACGATCGAACTTGCTGAAAATTGGGGGGAAATTAGAAATGATCCCGTTCCAATGGCCAGGCAAAGGAAGAATAATAAAAATTCGGCTGGCGGTTTCACCTACAAGCAATCAAATTTGCAGAGGCCCTGCATGCAGTCCTGCAGGCCCTTGAATGGGCCGTACAAGTTAAATTTTTAAATGCCTACCTAATTCTATTAGTACACCAAATGTATATTTAATAATCCACTAAAATGCCAACTAATGCACTAGATTAGATCTAAACAGAGTTTGTTGTTGAAAGAACATGAAAAGGGGATAAACACAGAGTAAAAGAACATTACAGGAGCTTAATTTTAATTACCAGGACACGTGACAGATCAACGCTTCCCGGTGTGAACACGTGAACAGCAAATGTTTTGAATGACCATTTACTTTCCATTTATTTTATCTTCGAAGAGAAATTAAACTGATTTCACGGGACGATGAGTAGAAATAGCGTTGCAAAATGTATAAACTCTCAAAGCATTTCCATCATAAGCTTTAAACTTTCCACGATAATGTAAAAAATATTTCTAACACTCAGTTAAAGCGTCGTTAAAGCCGGGAACCTATTTGCTAATAGAAATTTATATAATCCTCCAGTTCAAACCTTAACAAAAATTATTTATTCAACTTTATTAATTACATTACATCCTGTGTTGAAGGTCGTTATATCATTGTTTTCAATAAAATTATTATATTATTATTATTTTTTTTAATTTTTTGAGTAAAATTTCAAATTATAATATTTAATTAAATGAAGACAATATTAGCGAAAACTCGATGGAGACAGAAAAAGATATTGGCTCCACTGGGACTGGAACCCAGGATCCTTTGCTTACATGGCAAGTGCTCTACCAACTGAGCTACGGAACCTGGTTCCGAATACTGGTTCCGTAGCTCAGTTGGTAGAGCACTTGCCATGTAAGCAAAGGGTCTGGGGTTCGAGTCCCAGTGGAGCCAATATCTTTTTCTGATTTTTCTGTCTCCATTGAGTTTTCGCTAATATTGTCTTCATTTAATTAAATTAAATAATTATTACTGAATAGTTATTATAAATCCTACACTTCAATCTGAATAATAATAATATTAAGAACTCTCTTTTTTGACGTCCCAAAGTCCAGTTATCTAAGCTTTGAACTTATCCGCTTATCAAAAATATCATTTTAATCATTGATGAATAAAATAAAATTATATTCCAAAATTCCGAAATTACCATATACAATTTCTAATTGAGCCATTTGGATGGTGTCTAAAATGCATAAAATATGCGATTTAAAAGGTTACAAAATAAACTATTCATTTGTTAGTATGTGGTAGATGGTACCTACCTACTAAACTTTTTCGAAGTATCCCATCCCAAGTTCCTCCACGTAGATACTTCCTTAAATCTGATCGTGATCCACTTAAATAAACTACAAAATATACCAAACAATTTATAAAAATTGAACAAAACAAATCCATAGACAAAGCCGAGTTCTCACAACCCAAAAAGCTCCTGCACTACACCGGTCACGTGACCCCAGCGTGAGGGGTTGATTGAATTCTCCACAGGTGGTGTAAATAAACAGCCATTCTATCATCGTGCAGTCCCATTCAAGGAGTCATTAGCCGTGAGGGATGACGTGATTCAACATTAATTATATTATTTACACGGTAGGAACATCGATTTATTGACTGTTTATGGGAACCGCCTGAAAAATGAAAAGAATCGAAGATTTTTTTGTTTACTTTAAACCTCAATATTTTTTTTTTTTGAAAATATAATCTATGTCTACTCCTTTTGTTCTCTGTAAAAAAATATATATGAAATGTAAAAAAATTATCTTATATGCACGCGGTTTTTTGTAATAGTGTTTTCGTGAGTATTGTTTATGAAGATAATGTTTTCCATTTATTAATTCCATTATCATTTTTTTTTAATCCGTGCATTCCATATAGGCACGTAAGCCCTGCTATCTATTACCCGTATAAAAATATAAATAATTCTAATTTTAATATATAAAACAAAGTCGGGTTAGTTACACTATTTATAACTCGAGATCGGCTGGACCGATTTTGATGATCTTTGATTTGTTGGATTTGTCTCCGCTCCGGATAACATAATAACTATTAAAACATCGCAAAAATTCACGAAAAAGAAAGTTATGAAGAAAATTTAATTTTTCATACATTTTATATGGAACGAATTCTCATATTTTGAAAGAACTGCAGCATTATTGTGATAGGTATTTTCCAAAAATTCAAAAACGTGAAATGTCAATGCGTTGATTGTTGCGCATTTGTTTTTAATCATATAATGCTGCCCTTCTTTCTTACACACTCAATGTCAATAGTCGAAAATGAAACAAATGGTGAACTATGTCTGCACACCTCCAAAGGAAAAATGCAATAATTATAATAAATCTCTGAAATGAAACGCATTTTTTTACATAAGCTCCACACAGGAGGCCCTGAGGAAAATAATTTCTCTCAGGACCTATGTCATCTTAGGGGATGCTGTGTGGAGGATCTTTTTAAGGAATGGGGAGGATAGAAAGTTCTGGGAAGGAAAAAGGTATGAGGGGTGGGTAGGAATCTGGGGGTCAGTGTGTTCGGGAGTGACGGACGTATGAATCCGTCCCTCCAACTTTGGTGCAAGGCAATGGGTCGAGAGAGTCCGGCTGGAAAGGTCAAAAGGTCTCCCTTAACCAGTCTCTCTCGATTCGGCCCGCCACACAGCAGGTGGGCAGACACATCTGCCGCCAAGACCCGCACAAAAGTCACCCCATGAACCCGGGCACCCCTGCTAAATCACCAAACGTAGCGAACCACTTGGGATGACCTATGGCAGAGGTGTTGGCTAACCAATAAATGGTTCCCGGGGCGGCAGCACCGGTATCCGCTTCCTTAGAAAATTTCCCGTAAGTAAGTGGAAAAGTAAGAAAATCACAAAAAATATAAATCCGTACACAACGCCATCTCTGATACTGATAAAAACAAAACACGGATGGATGGGCATCGATAATTGCTTCTATGTGTAATTTTTTACTTAATAAAAAAACTTTATTTAATTCAACAGTTATTGATTCTGAGGCGGTACGAAGTTCGTCGGGTCAGCTAGTTAATATTAATAAAATCAAGTTCCATCCAAGAATCGCTGCTCCTACGGTCAACGTTCGATTGTTTTTTTTTTATTTTTTAACATGAGCTCCACACATATAGCTCCACTATGTCATCTTTGGGGATGCTGTGTGGAGGGTTTTTTTTAGGGAAAAGAAGGAGAGGAGAATTCTGGGAAGGAAAAGGGTTTAAGGGGTGGGTAGGAATCTGGGGTTTAGTGTGTCCTGGACATCCGCCTCCAAGACCTAGACAAACCTCACCCCATGAACCCGGGCACCCCTGCTAAATCGCCAAACGTGGCGAACCACTTGGAGTGACCTATGGCAGAGGTGTTGGTTATCCATTAAAGGTTCCCGAGGCTTTGTTGGGGTTTGTTTGTTGGGGTAATGGAAAAATTGTGTTTAATATGAAGTTGACTTACCTTTAACTTAGAACAGACGACAGAGGTCACAAAAAGTAAAGAAATTACAATATTATCTATAATAACAAAAAAACTACCTTATTTACTTGTATTGAATTTTAGATTTGCTATTTTAATGTTTTTTTAGGAAAAGCACTAATCCCGAGAAATTCTTTAGAAAGTCAACATCTCTCTATTAAAAACAAAATTAAAAATCGTATAGTCTCCAGATATTTAAAACATACGTACGTACCTACGTATAATTAAAGTGTAATTAATTATAGTTTTCAGGCAGCGTGTCCCAATATCCCCAAACACAGCTTCGGGACGCCAAAACGTAAAATATTTTAATTGACTTTTTCGGAATTTGAATTATAATATCCCGTGTTCTTTCGCTGGTTCGGGGTAGTTATAATATAGGTATAATATTGTAATAGTGATGTGATTGGCATGCGTACATCATTGATAGCCGGCCACGCTATAGTGAGCACTGTAAACTATGATCGGATTATCCAAGCAATAGTAATGGGAAGTACCTACAATCAATCCACGGGATAATCACATGAATGGATTATCACGCCAGGCAAGTGCCTAACGGGCATACGTCACTTGCTTGTCACGCGATGACAGGTGGACCGTGCCTATACCTGTAGTCTGTACAACTGTACAGTACACCTATTAACACCAACCTACTACACATTGTACTTTGTAAATTAGATACCTACTTCGGTTCTTGATTAGATACATAATATTATTACGGTACCTATTTGCGGAACTGAGGAGAATATCAATTTGGCTAATAGGGATCCACTCGTCTAAGATACAGTTCAGTAATGCCTAAGGCTCTGCAACCGGGCTCGAAAAGAAGAAGATGGAGAGATGAAAAATTACGAATGTTAGAGGAGAGCGCTAACATTTACAGCGACAAAATCGATGCGAAAATTGCGAAAATGTTTAATAAAACACGACTCGTTTAAAATAGAGCAAAAGATGGGGGTTGTGTCAAGTACAATTAAAAGAAACATTATAAATTTTTTCATACATAGATATAACTTTTAAAATATCCGAAACAGACTTGAAAAAAATAATTTTCGGAGCATACTTTGCGATTTTTTTCTATCGAGGGAATTTCATATAATTTGCGTTTCGGCATGGGCAATGTATAGATATTATCTTCGAAAATAACATATATTTTTTAAAGAGCTTAAAACTTCAAATATTTAAGGGGGATATGCAAGAAATCGGTGGAAATTCGGGTAGCGGACCCTTAATTTCCAACTACCCTCGAAGTGAACTACGAGTATTAATAATATAACTAGCAGTTAAAAACCCACTCCGCAGGTTTTTGCTGTTAGGCTAGGTTTCGCCCAGTTTAAATGTTGGTGACCATTTTATAAATCCGATAGGAACTGGTTCCAAAAATAGCCGGTTCCTCGGATGCATTGTGATCCAGTGACAGCTAGTCACCGGGACAAAGTAACCGCAACAGGCAATGACGTCATAATATGTAATATATAGCCGCGTGGTATTGCGTGGTAGGTACTTACGCCTGCCAAGGGATGCTAATCACGCGATCTGTTAACGTAAGCGGCGCCATCTTTTGGCATCGCTGTAATTCGGTTCTATTACAAAAAGCATATTTGTACATAAACTCGACTTACGAAAACGATTTTGCGTACGGCCCGGCGTCAGAGTTGCATTCTTAGCCGGATTCTTAAATTTCAACCATACAGTCTCTAGCCTATTAATACTGTTTGATGATGATGATTGATGATACAACTAAACTACCACACTTTTAATGCAGCTTTTTCCGTGCTTAAAATTGAAATATATATAGATATTTCGGGGCTCCAAAGATCAAGATGAAAATTACACTACAGGCTAATAAAGACAGTCGATGGAAAATGGTAGTCGTAAAAGGAATCCAGATTTTTGCGTGACGGAAAAGCTCTCTTTTTGAAAAAGTATGTATACAGTGTCATACAGATTTTCTGCTTCACAGTTAGGATCTTCCGGTAGTAAAAATGAGTTTAAATGCTTACTTTTTACTAACAATTTATTCTTGGTGCTCTCTGGACAAACTGTGATATGAAACTCTAACAATTGCATAAATATCCCATTGACCCCTGGGAGGCTAAGGGGACACCGGTGTCCCCCATGAAATTTCAAAAACAAATTTTTTTTATATGCGATTTTCACCCTTATGTATAAAGAAACAGTATGAAAATAAGGTCAAAATCGCTTACACCAATATCTCTATAGGTAGGGTAGAAGATTTCATTCATGTGGCAACTCTAGAATTTTTGTAATTAATTTATCTGTGACTTCAGACCGCTGTCAAAACTGAAAAGTCGTGAGTTTTAGCATTTTTGTTCCTTTTTCAAATGCATATAAAGGTATTTATTTATTATCAATCACTTTTGAAATGTGTTTTTTCACGTAGGATGTCTATTCAGGTTTATGTAAAAATGACAATATCAGTTCATTTTCGTATTTATACGGATATTTAAGCAAAATTCGGGAAGCCAAATATTCGAGCCTTCGTTTTTGGCTACCCAGGGGTTGAAGAAGATAAAATCTAAACGAAGATATTATGAAAGAGGACAAAACACAGAAAAATGAAAAAGATAAAGGTCGCAACTGGGACTCGAACCCAGAACCTCTCGACGGGCGCCTCTACCAATTGGGCCATTACCACCTTCCATCAAACCGTCATATTTGTCAATCTCATATTTGAAATTTTAGAATTAACAATATTATCTTCGACTAATTTTTCCATATTATTAGTGTAATCTTCTTCTTCAATTATACATTACATTGATGTGAATAACTTTCAAAATTTTATAAAAAGAGAGTTCTTCTTATTAAAAATGGTACAAATATGCAGTGACAATTAAATTAAATTAAATTGCAGTGACAACACCATCCAGAAGTTTAAAGATCAATTACAATGACTTTATCTATGTTTTGTTATTATATCTGAATAGACAGCATATATGAACCTGATATAAATTGCAGTGACAACACCATCCAGAAGTTTAAAGATCAATTACAATGACTTTATCTATGTTTTGTTATTATATCTGAATAGACAGCATATATGAACCTGATATAAATTGCAGTGACAACACCATCCAGAAGTTTAAAGATCAATTACAATGACTTTATCTATGTTTTGTTATTATATCTGAATAGACAGCATATATGAACCTGATATAAATTGCAGTGACAACACCATCCAGAAGTTTAAAGATCAATTACAATGACTTTATCTATGTTTTGTTATTATATCTGAATAGACAGCATATATGAACCTGATATAAATTGCAGTGACAACACCATCCAGAAGTTTAAAGATCAATTACAATGACTTTATCTATGTTTTGTTATTATATCTGAATAGACAGCATATATGAACCTGATATAAATTGCAGTGACAACACCATCCAGAAGTTTAAAGATCAATTACAATGACTTTATCTATGTTTTGTTATTATATCTGAATAGACAGCATATATGAACCATTCTCTAACTTATCGCCTAATTCCCCTACAATACCTTTTACTCCGCAAAAATCCCAAGATAAGGATGTCAATTTTTTAATTTTCATACTTTACATATACATATATCATAAGTTTCTTGGTTGAAAATCTTAACTCTATAAAAAAAAACAGAGAGTGAAAATGTGCTCAATATGATAAATATAGAGTATATTAACTCGCTTCCTCTTACTTACATCGCTTATATAGATCAATTGTTATCGAGCCCTTTTCAATATTTTGTAATTATTACATGTTTGCGAATCGAAAGTTCATTGAAAGATTCAGATGACTGACCCTTATTGATATAGCCCTGAGTGGATAGGTGGATAGATTGGTAGGTAACGTTCCGCTCGAGGCGTCGACGTCGCGTCGCCGTCGCGGTGTCCCTTGTCTATAGGGAAGGTGGTTAGGTACTTGTACCTACTATCCGAGGCGTCGTTGCGGTAATTACGCATTTCCACCGATTGCTTATCGATCACGTCAGGCCGACACTATTATCCTGACACTAGCCCTAATGTTTCGGACAATGTAGATAGGTACTTGAATCTTTATCTTACGACCTGATAAGTAGCTAAACGGTTTATTCTCGTTTGCATAAAAGATCATTTTTCGGGCATTTACTCGCGTAAAAGCTATTTTTCATTCTTTGGTTATACACTTCATGATAATATTAGGAATGAAAATAATTAAATGATAATATTAGGTCCTTACATATGAAATTGGCATTTTGCCGTACTGGCAACTTTGATCTCAAATATCTTCTCTTTGGTTAGGAATTCCAAATTCAAATTTATATAGCTATTTACTCGTGTATTTGTGTTTCGAAAATTATAATTCATTTGTTTTTTCCTCAATTGTTTTTTTTCTTTGCGTCACTTAGTTTACAAAATGGAATATCGCGTTATTTATGAGTACGAAATAAATAAATAAATATAGTATAAACTTGAAATATCGCGTTATTTACGAGTACGAGTTCCACCGTGGCACCAGTGCTGCAGAAACGGCTCGAAGGATTAATGATGTGTATGGCGACGGTGCCGCAAAAGAAAACACAGTGCGTTTTTGGTTCCAACGTTTTCGTTCTGGAAATTTCGACCTGCAGAACAAGCTCCGTGGACGGCCGGAAACCAAAGTTGATAATGAAGAATTGAAGGCTATTGTGGAAGCGGATCCATCGCAAACCACGTCCGAGTTAGCTGCAGGCTGCGGTGTTAGTGATAAAACTGTTTTAATCCACTTGCAGCAAATTATGAAAGTGAAAAAGCTTGAAAGGTGGGTACCTCACGAATTGAGTGAGGCAAATCAACAAACGCGCGTTAGAACGCTAGACCACACACAGCACAACAGACGGCTACCAAATTAGAGGAGCTTCAATTGGAATGTCTAAGACATCCACCGTACTCTCCAAACCTTGCACCAACAGATTACCATTTTTTTCGAAATTTGGATAACTTCTTGCAAGGGAAAAAATTCAACTTCGATGGGGCAGTCCAAACCGCCTTCAAAGATTTTATTGATTCCCGCCCGAATAGTTTTTTTAGTAAAGGGATCGATGAACTATCTACGAGATGGCAAAAGTGCATAGATAGCAATGGTACATACTTTGATTAAATAAATATATTATATTAAAAAAAAATCTTCTTTAGGTTCCTCCCATACAAAACGCCAATTTCATATGTAAGGACCTAATATTTGTATTATTAGGTGCATTTTGATCATCTGCAGACACCTTTCCTTGTAATTAAATATAATTTGCACCGCACTCACAGGCAAATGCATTTAAAAAAGCACCTGCTCAATAATGACTTTAATAATGTAGTCATATTAAAAATACATAAAATTTCAATTAATTTTGATTCCATTGATGATCACCATTTTCTTTTAAAAATTCGTCAAATTTAAAAGTTCTAACCACTAATTTGCGTGACAGATAAACACATTGTATTCAAACCACAAATAATAATGCCTTTATAAACACATAGGATGCGCAAGGTAATTGAGCTTTATTGCTTTTAAAATACTCCAAAGGCGTGAATGACATTTTAAACAGGTGTTTAAAGTGGGTTTCTATGACAATTCATTCGTTTTTTACAACGCTCGCTTTGAAGGGAGTTAATTGGTTAACTTAATAGTAAGGTAGCATCTATTGATGAATTGGACATGTAATTGATGAGAAGAATGCAATTCGACCCTTTTCCGGCTTTACCTAGACACCTAACGTTCGTGTGTACCCTAATAAACATAACCATTCGTCGAATCGACTAACATTTTTTTCATCAGTATTTTATCTATTTAATACTTATTTAAAAAAAAAATATTTTTAATAAATATGAAACAAGGGTTATATTGATAAATAAAATAATTTATTTAAATGTAATTGGAAAATATATTTGTTTTTAATTTTTTTTAGTAAGGCACTAGGTATTTATCAGACTAGAGGTGACATCATACTTAGAAAATTAATAATAAAAAAATAATAATAATAACAGCCTCTTTTCTTTGGCAAAATTAAAAGATCACGATCCCTTATGTGAAAAAATAAAAACTAGTTTTTGGAAGCGCAACTAGTGCAAAAATCAATTTTATGTTCACCACAAATTTCAGTGCTGCACTTTGAGCAATAAGTCTTCGTCATACGCCTATTTTTATACGGACATAATCCACAAATTTTTCTTTTTTGAAAATTGGCAGTCTCTGTCGATCCAGGGTCATTTCTGGAGGTAGAATGACCACTTTGACCTTGAACTTTACTACTGACACGTAATATATCTTGTATTTTACTTTTTATATGTGTTGGCATTGTACGAATTTGCAGTCTTCATTCAATTGTCTTCTTGTTCACTGACAGATGACTCATCCGATGAATTCGTGTCCTCTTCCATCAATAAACGTTGAATATTTGCAACAGACAGCGGTTTTTGCGAAGCCATAGCGAAAAAACTGCAAAAAAACAACCAAAACAATATACCAAAAAGTCACAAAAACCCTAACCATTCGTTGAAACGACGACTATGCGCGTAATATATCAAAAAATACTGTACTTACCTGCCGAACACGGCCACTCCCCGTAAGAGTTTTATGAGCCCTGAGTTGACAAGGAACGACACGATCATCCGCGCACGCGTTAAAAAAGGACAGCCTATTTTGTATCGCGTATTCGTCGAATCGACGAAGGTTAGGTGTCTAGGGTTTAAATATTTCAAAGCTTTTGAAAAATGTACAAGAATTTATGTTCCTTCTTTTTTCCTTGGGACATGCACTGCTTTTTAACCTGTATATTACTGCATACCATAGTGCCAAACGTCTGAGCTCATATGTGCAAATATAATTCAACGTAAACGTTTTCAATAAATAACACCGATGAACGTTAATTACCAGATAGATAGATGTACGTTTTTATTTAGATTTAATAAGAATTAAAGAAACGTAACACGTATTCCATTACTGAATGGTAATATTAGGGATATTCAAAATAATTTTCACCTGTAAAATGTGCATCTCTGGTGCAACGAGAGGAAAGCCTTTTCCCATTTCCTCATCTGGTTCCATGGTGTAATGGTTAGCACTCTGGACTCTGAATCCAGCGATCCGAGTTCAAATCTCGGTGGGACCTGAATTTTTGCCAGTTCGCCTTTTATTTTGAACTTAGATGATGATTTATTGTGATTAATTCAAAGAATAATACGATTTCCTTTTGAAAAATATTAATCTAATACGAAAAAAATCTCGTCAAAAGCTCATTTTCATCTGATTGTTGGTGGGGTGGTTAAAATCAATATTGCATCTGCGCACCATATTATCTGCTACCACATGAAAGACTCTTCTTCTGCGTCTATGCAAAAGGTGAGTTACATACATAGCTGGCTATCTAGCTGTTATAAGCAATGATACGCGCGTGTATAAAAGTACGAAATAGTTTTGATTAAAATATATTTGATTTTGAATGACCTATGCTAAGATTCCCCGTGTGAAAAACGTTAACTAAGTGGATAAAATATTTTGACATTTTGAAACGGGTTTCCTCGAACATTGTTGTTTTTTAGCATGGGCATACAATTAAATAGAAAAAAATCAGGACCATAGATACATATATCAAAAGAACACAAAATGCCTGTTGCTCAAACTGATTAAAAGCATAATTAGAAGACTTTCAAATCAAATAAAGCAGACACGGCGTCCGGGAACAAAAAATCAACATATATTTTTTTTATATTTCGTTGGTTGTTGAGGGCGATTAACCAGCGGCCGAGAATTCAAATTTCGTCGAAAGACGGTCTTGCGGTTGTACCCTTACAACTTTTCAGGGCAGTTCCGATGAGAAAGATTAATTTTTCTCCGTCCCAGTATTTTTAAATAATAATAATATATATTTATTTTTTATTTTAACTTTATGAGTAAAACCTCTAATTGTAATATTGAAATAAATGAAGACAATATAAGCGAAACTTAATCGAAAATCTGGAAATAGAAAAATCAGAGAAACATATTGACACCTCTGGGACTTCCTGGGTTCGAGTCCCAGAGGTGTCAATATGTTTTTCTGATTTTTCTGTTTCCAGATTTTCGATTGAGTTTCGCTTATATTGTCTTCATTTATTTAAATAATAATATATTTCAATAAAAAATTGATTCGATATACACCTACATATATTCAAAAATTCTCAAACGTGATGATGAAACTATTGAAATTATGTACTTTTTGTAATAATTTTTTGATCATAAGGAGGAATACGTTAATTACGTGAACTCAAAAAGGGGGGGGGGGGAATACGAAGTGGCCCAAATTTATCACACCAAGGGGGGGAGGGGTCTAGATTGGAAGAAAAACTGCTCACGTAATTAATTTATGCCCCCTAAGTATTTATATTTTTTTTTAAAGTCTAAGCAAATTAAGAATGTAAAAAAACTGATAAATGTTAGTTTGTAAGACCGTAAAAAAATATACAAACCGAAGTATTTTTGTCACAAAACACGTGCGAGGGACTTTTTTTAAAGATTTTATTTTAACTAAAATTAGAATTCTGAAAAGTAGCTTACCTAGATTTTTTTAAATTTAATTGACTGCATGATTATATGATTTGAAATGTGTGTTGTATAATACTTTTTTTTGTAAGAAATCTGTCAACGACCTGCGGTATAACCTTATTAAACGTAAACATAATAGTAAATATTTTTTCTCAAAATTTAAAACGAACCTTTACTAGATAAAAAAACTATCTTTCAAAACCAATTTATACTTTAGCGGAAAAAAAAACAATATGTATAAAATTTTATTTAAAAATGACATATTTCTGGTTGTGTCTGGTTATTCCCTCTTAATATGGATAACATTGCACTGCACATCTCATGCAATTAGCTGGGTATTATTTATTTATTTATTGATTAACGCCCTTTTTTCGGGGCTTTTACATTACATATGAATAATAAGAAAATACAAAGCATTCAATGTACATAACTGAACTGTCTCAGTAACAATATTTTATATTTGTTTAAACATAAATTGAAGATGTCCACTGACTTGGTATAATTGTTTCCCTCCATTAGTATTCTGGGCAAAGAAGAATACATATGGTAGTTAGTTCCAGAATTTCTACACTCAAATAAATCTTGACTTCTAGTATTACGTAGTGGAATCCGGAAGTTTATCAATTCTAGTAATACCGGACTATCAACTAAATCATTTAGAATTTTATATAGAAATACCAAGTCAGAGAAAATTCTTCTGTCGGACAATTTGAGCATATTCAAATAATTTAAAATAGTGTTGTAGTTCAACATATTGCTGGAATACCCATTTTAAAATTTAGAAAACGTAAGAATTTCTTTTGAATTCTTTCAATAGCTTGAACATGTATACTATAATGTGGATTCCAGACGGGAGAATTGTACTCAAGTTGACTTCTAACGTAGGCAAAATATAACAGTTTAATACACTTTATATTGTTAAAATTTCTAGTAAGCCTAGTTATAAATCCCAACATTTTTAAGCCCTTATTAGAGATTTCTGTTATGTGGTTAACAAATGAAAGATTTGATTGAAAAGTGATGCCTAAGTCTTTAATTTGTGTTAATGTCTGAAGGGCATTGTTATCAATGTTGTAATTATAAATCACTGGATTTTTTATTCGAAAAAATCTAACTATTTGACAAAATTTAAGATATTTAGGTAAAGTCTATTTTCATTACACCAAATTAATAATTTATTGATATTATCTTGAAGAATGTTGCAATGGTGAATATTTTGAATAATTCTAAAAATTTTGAGGTCATCAGCAAAAAGTAAAATGATTACATCATAAAATATTTTTGTAAGATCATTTATAAACAAGATAAATAAGATTGGACCAAGGTGTGAACCCTGTGGAACTCCACTTGTTGCATAAATTATTTCCGACAGAGAGGATTTTATTCTAACAATGTGTTGTCTTCCAGTAAGATAGCTTTCAAACCAGGCTAATATATTGCCACGTATACCAAGTTTTTCTAATTTCCAAATGAGAATTTTATGAGAAACTGTGTCAAAGGCTTTACTAAAATCAGTATAAATAGAGTCTACTTGTTTTTTTTTTCTTTGAAAGCATTGGTTAAAAAATTTCATAAATAATTAAGTTGGACAAAGTACTTCTACCTGGCATAAATCCAAACTGGTAAAGTGATATTATAGGTTTTATTTGTGATAAAAGTTTGTCAAGTATTAGACTTTCAAAGAGTTTCGGTATGGTGGATTGAATGCATATATAATTGAATATTATATTATAAGCATTGTATTATTATTGTTATTTTTTTACACTAATGTAATTGTTTTATGTAAAGGTGAAGGTGAATAAATAAACAATTCTAATAATAATATCAACCAAAAATATACAGCTTAAAAAATATATTTCACGATGTTAATTTAAAGAATTTGGAAAAAAACAATAACAGAATAAAAAATCAATATCTATTTAAAATGTATAATATACACGATTATTTACAATATACAATAAAACGGAGATCATTAGAGAACGCTTAAAAGCAGTTAGGTACCGAAATTCTTTCGATGAATAAAAAAATACTTCCTCCCTTGCAATATTGCCCAACGTAATTTTTTACAAACTTTTTCTGACGTTTGGTTTTATTCATTCATCAATATTAGCTACGCCCAATTTCAATCAATCATAATCGACCCTTATATATTTAAATTGAATAATTACTTTCAGCTTCTTTCCATCGTCTGATGGGAATTAAATGATCCGTTACGTATTAGTGAATTAATTCAGATGATACATCTCCCGGGGTTTGGCGGGGAGCCAATGGATGGTACATAACAACTAACAACACGAGATTGTACGGTATCTATTATAATAATATTGACTATAACTTTGTTGACGACTATTTCTGTTATTGAAAGTGGCAAAGTGTATTTTGAAATCAATTAATATAGCTTTATATACCCGTGGTTTTATCAAACAATAAAATAGCTCTGTTTAAAAAGTATGATGTTTTATTTGTTGTTTTGTCAAAATAAGTCAATGGTTATATTTTTTTTCTAATTACAACACAAGACGATAGATAACCTCTTCCAAACCTGAAAATATAGTGTTGTGTAAAACGTTACGTAAAATGTAGTTATAGTACACTATTTTTAAATTATATTTCAAAATCTTTTCTTTTTTTTTCATTAAAAGTTTTGCGAAACACTGCTAAGCCCTTTGAAGGAATAATCCAACCACGATAACCCGAAAAAAATGGTAATGCTCGTTTTAATATCTACTAAAACCTAACCTAACCTAACTTTACATAATGTCTATATTATGTTTGCCCGTTTTACTATTTTTGAACAATAATTTATTGTCTTCATGCGAGTAGGATATCCGTATTATTTTTGTTCCATTTTTTTATTAGGTTAGGTTAGGTTAGGTTAGATTAGATTAGGTTAGTATTAAGTAGATATGACTAGGTATCTATCTATCTATATATCCATCTATCTATCTATCTTCCATCTTCTTCTTCTATCTTCTTCTTCTATATCTATATCTATTCTATATATCTATATATATATATATATATAAATAAAAAAGAATCGCCGAAATGTATGTACGCGCATAACTTCTGTACGACTGCACCAAATTGGATAATTCTTTTTGTTTTGTATTCGTTATTGTCAGGACAAGGTTTGTATAAGTGAGCTCTGGCATTATTAAATTTGTTTAAAAAAATTGCAATATGTGGCACGCGAGCTGTTTGAAAACTAAATGTAGCGGGAATGAATATATGGAATGCAGGGGGGGGGGAGGGAGGGGGAAAGGTGAAGGGAACTCGGGGAGGGGGTTTTCGGAGGGTGAAATGAATGGGAAAGGACACGCAGGGTGAAACAATTTATTTATTAAATGGCATAGCAACGCACGCCGGGAACCAGCTAGTTGGCGGATATTTTGTCGGGGATATTTTATCGAGGGGTGAAAAGTGGCTGAACCACAAAAATAAACAATATTTATGAAGAAAAAACATTCATATTATAAAATGAAAATAAAAAAATGTCTAAACAATAAAAAAAAACTGCCCTTAAGAAAACTCATTGTTAAACTTACAATCTAAAGAATTTGATAGGTTTTACAATAAACACATATTGAAAAATCATACATCACCTTTATGGGGTTTAACCGATCAAGCTACCCTTCCAATTTATTCTTTAAAAAATAATCATTTGTCAATTTAGACCATCAGTCGCTGACGATCTGATCGCATGTTTGCGTTTTCTTATATTAAATGTTAAGTGCGTTGCATTTTTTCCAATTTATTTTGTGGTTAAGGAGATCTCTCGCAGTTGGTGTTTCCCGCATTTACCGCTAGGGCGGGTATTCATTGTATTGAAAGTTGTATTAGAAATAATACCCTTTTAATTTGGACAGTTTTCTGTAAAGGTTACGAGGGGTCAAACATTGATGGTAATTTCCAATACAACACTTAATTATTCATCAGTAGATGTACGAATGACGAATCATTCTACCTTTTTTGTTGCCTGGGTTGGTGAAGTATATTAATTGCTGTATAATAGGTGTAGCTATTAACCCTAGATAGCTAACGTTGCTGAACTGCCATAATAAGCTAACCATTCGACTTTTCGACGAACATTTTTAAATGATTATTTTAAAAAAAAATTTCATATTCGTTTACTTTTATAATATTTATAGAAAATAAGGGATATGAATTAAATACTATTTTAATAAAAATTGATATATTTTTATTTTTTATTACTAAATTAGGAACTTTTTATCGCACATGTTTTTTCAGATCAATTAGGTACCTTACGCTTTAAATGACTAAATTATAAACGACTATTTTAACAAATAAAATAAAACTCTTATGGAATATTTTAACAAAGAAGGACATATGTTCTCTTCTACATATAAATCGTTTACATATTTTTGTCACAAGTTGGGCAAAAATCAGCAGTATGTTCACCGCAAATCGGAATTTTGCATCTATTACATTGGTTCTTCGTCATTCGCCTTTTCTTACAGGAACATAAACTGCAGCTCTTCCTTTTCTTATTTGAAGCACTTTCTGGCTTAGTAGAACCTCCAGAACAAAATAATGTAGCTATAGCGTAAAAATGAAAAAAAAAATACAAATAATAATTCAACACATAAGAAAAAGCCACACATAAGCTAACCATTCGTCAAAATGACGACCATGCAGTACGTATCTCAAAAATCAAATTACTTACCAATCGAACATGACTACCACTCGATGCAGTCAGGCGGGCACTAAGTTGGTGCGAAACTACAGGTGTGTAGGTAAAACAACAAAAGAAGGAGAAAGCAATATTTATCGTATGCTCGTCATTTCGACGAACGTTAGCTTTCTAGGGTAAAATTGGGCATTAACTATGTAACATTTTCTAGCTTTAGTTCTGAAGAGTTTTATTTCACATGTTCACTTATTACTTATTTTTTTATTTATCTGTTGAACTCTTGAAACCGGTGGCAGAAAAATAAAAATTAAGTAAGTAACAAATGTACATCTGAAATAAAAGTCTTCAAAACAAAACATTAATTGATTTCTTTCAAGAGCAGTTCTTTAAATAAAAATTAAAAATATGTGTGCTCATGCTATAGCCATGTACAGATCTTTAGTTCACTATAATACTAGATAAAACATTTTCAAGTCACATATTAAACCCATTACTAAAGACACAGAAAGCAGTAAACACTAAGAAAAATAACGTAAGGTTTCGTTGCACTGCTCTATAAAGGATTTAATGCTTTGGGTGAATGACAAAGTTTCCTATAAAAATATTACAAATGTATCTATACAATGATTAATTGGAACAAGTAAATAAAATTAAACACAAATTGAGCACTCAAGTATCAATTACCAAGTACTTCAATTTCCCCTTCACAAAACACACTTGCACCAAAAATATGCAACAACTTATCCCGCGAGGTAAGAACCGATTTTTCATCCATATCTAAATAATAACTAACCAATTGGCTTATTGACCTAGGAATAAAGGTGTCCGAAAACCTATTAAAATAACACTAGGATGGGCTGTTTCACAGAATTTGAATAAATATCAAAGTTAATTTTCAATTTCTTTGAAAGATCTATTCAAGTTCTGTTATTATTTCATCATGGGTCAGTTGCCCGCGAGGTAAGAACCGATTTTTCATCCATATCTAAATAATAACCACTTGGCTTATTGACCTAGAAATAAAGGAGTACGAGAACCTATTAAAGAATAACACTAGGACGGGCTGTTTCACAGAATTTGTACAAGTCATCAAATATCAAAGTTAATTTTCAAGTTCTTTGAAAGATCTATTCAAGTTCTTTATTATTTCGTCATGGGTCAATTGCTTCCCAGAACTAAAAAACAACAGAAGTTGAATAGGGTTTTCACAAACTTTAAAATGAAATTCGAAATTTTATGAATTGTTCAAATTTTGTGAAAAAACTGGCCATTGATTTTCACGATTTTCTAAATTTAATTAATAATTTAAATGCAAGAACAATTTCGGAAACCAATGATAGTTACAACATTAAATAAAAAATATATAATAAAAGACGTCACTACTCAAAAGTTATGATAATCAGCACATTATTGTTACTTTTTATGACATTGTTACTATAATACGATGACGTAAGAAGAACTAGGGAAATACATGTTACATTTTATTCCTAAGAGCATGGGTGGCGCTAAGAGCAGGCAATAGTTAGGAGAGTCTATTAATTCTGATAACAAATTCGAAATAGTGCAAGTTATTCAAGCCAATGCATCTGTGCAAGTTCTTTCCAGGGTAAGTGATTTCCACACTTGACTATTCTTGTCCTTCATGTACTAAAATTCTAAATTTATCTAAAGCTTATCAAAGAATTGCTCGAATTTTCTTAGTTTCGAGTCGCCAGTAATAAAGACATTAATTACCAGGCCGGCATTACTTTAATATTCCCGCTAATCTCGGCGCAAATCTCATTTTTAATTGCGCCGAACATATTATTAGCAAGGAGGATAAATGAATATTATTCCATTTGAAAGTGCACTTCTCGATGGCTATCTTCGCCATTTTCCCCGCATCGTAAATTACGCGCGTGTCATTCGGGTGCGGGAACAAAGGCAATTAGTTCCAGTTCTATTTCAGCATCCTGACCGACCACGTGCGAGAAGGATTGCTGGAAGGATGCCAACATTATAAAATACCTAAGGACTAGAAATAATACTTACTCTGATGTTGACTCTTGGGTCCTTATACCTAACAGCTTTGTAGAAGTTAAACCGGGTGGTATTATTGATAGAACCTGGGAAAGCGTGATATGCCCGTGGCATAAGCCATTGATACGATATAAAGACCAAAATTCTACAAAAAAGAAGAACGAATGAAAAGGCTGGAATATCTGAACTATATTCTCTTATATTAAATTCGTTCGAAACACGCATATTTTGCAAATGACATTATAAAAATTCAAGACGTGTTCTGTATGTCAATTCAATTCTGATCGAATAAAAAAATGTAACATCGCTTTTGCAAAAGACAGTCATTCGTAGAATAATATTCAAGGTCAACAACATTCAAGGTCATAATGTTTGACAATTTTTGTAGTGTTTGAGCTTCCCGTGTTCGGCGGAAAACAAAACAAAAACCAAACTTAAACATCCCATCTCGGGTGAAGCGGGAAGGCAGGCGGGGGCCGGCGGGGGGGGAGAATTCATTTTTTGACAGAAGATACGCGATGCGGTCGTGTGTGGAAATAAACGGAATGGCCTTTTATGGTTGTGTGCCATGAGCGAGCATAATCACGAGTTTAAAATATTATTATACCTAAATATTATTATACCTAAATATATATACATAAATATAATTTTATTATCAAAATATTTGATAATAAAATTATAATATAATAGCAAATTTTTATAATTATTCTGTTTTTGACGTAAATGTTTACGCACTCTAAATTCTAGTAACTTTAGGTCTTGCAATACAATGACGTTATAATATAATGTTATTGGTGCAATAATCGATATTTGTCGGAAATCTTTCCTGATAAATAAATATCTGTGTTTTCTTCCTGGTGTAGCATCTTTTCCACATCGAACGCATTTTAACATTTACGTAAACGATAAACGTCAAACGTCAAGTTTTTTGGTTATCAACTGCGCGGATCTAATAATTATTAAGGATTTTTAATAAACACACTGTCGTAATGGATGATTATTTCTTTCGAGTTCACGAAAGAAATAATCATCCACTTGTAAATAAAGTCTATTAATTTATAAATCTGTTTCAGAGACACGGGAGAAATTGACCAATTTAAATTTATTCTATTTTTGATGCTACGTAGTTATTCACGCACTCTGAATTCAATAGTAATCGATATTAGTTGGAAATCTTTCCTGATAAATAAATATCTATTAAAATATCTGTGCATCTCAAATTCAATAGTAACTTAGGACATGCAATAAACGCCAAACGTCAAGTATTGCGTACGCATGGACGTCCGAATTCCAGACCAGTTGTCAAATTGTGTGAACCGCGCGAACTTCACCCTAATCTTACAAATGTAATTGTTTGAAAGTCCTTCAATGACCTTCAAACGCCGAACACGGGAAGCTCAAACACTACAAAAATTTTCAAACTTTTATGACCTTGAATGTTGTGTTATGGGACTGTCAAAGCAAAAGTCTGGCGTTTGCCCGCGCAATGGACCCGTCTTTATAGTGGCGACGATTGCACGAAATTTCGAAAAAAGAACAAAGAATTCCTTTTTTTAATTCAACTGACTTTATTTTTTACTAGCAAGTTCCCGTCATGCGTGGCTATGCCACTTAATAAAGAAATTGTTTCTTCCTGCGTGTCCTTTCCCCTTTCGTCCCGTTCCCCTTCCACCACCCCTTCCTCTCCTGCATCCCATTCCCCTCATGCGTTCCCCCTCCGCCTTCCCTCTCCCTACTCCCCTCTCCCGAGTTCCCCTCCCCAATCCCGCATTTCATACATTCATTCCCGGTACATTCGATTTTCAAATAGCTCGCGTGCCAACTATTGCATTTTTTTTACAAATTTCATTATGCCAGGGCTCACCGATTCTTTTATACAAACCTTGTCCTGACAATAACGACCATAAAAAAAGAAATATCCAATTTGGTGCAGTCGTTTGGAAGTTAGCGCGTACATACATTTCAGCGATTCATTTTTATTTATATACTAACTGATCCGGCGAACTTCGTACCGCCTCAGAATCAAAAACTGTTGTCAACTTATTAGCTGAATTGATCTAAATTGTTTCTCCCTGCGTATACCATACCTTGATCTAAATTGTTTCTCCCTGCGTATCCTTTCCCCTATCGCGTTCCCTCTCCCTCTCCCCACTCCACTTCTCCCCTTCCCCGTCCCGCTAACCCCCCTTCCTGAGTTCCTTTCCCCCCTCCCCCCTCCCTCCTCCCCCTCCCCCCTCCCCCCTACCCCCCTCCTCCCTCCCCCCTCCCCCCTTCCCCTTCCCCCCCTCCCCCCTCCCCCCACCTCCCTCCCCCCACCCCCCTCCCCCGGTTCACAGTTCAATATTATACCCCTTACAATATTGCAGCAGTTCTTTCAAAATAGGAGAATTCATTCCATACAAAATGTATGGGGAAAATAATTTTCTTCGGAGTGGAACACCCTTTACTTTTAGGGGTATGAAAAATAGATGTTGGTCGATTCTCAGACCTACCAGATAAGCACACAAAATTTCATCAAAATTGGTCCAGCCGTTTCGGAGGAGTATGGTAACAAACACCGTGACACGAGAATTTTATATATTAGATATATGAATATATAGATATAGATGATGTAATGTTTTTTTATTTGTATTGCGCTTGGACCTTTGATAAAAAATGTACTTTAATAATGTTTTTTATGTATATCTAGTAAGTCCAAATAACATTGTCAACTTTTAACGCGAGGTTGAGAATGGATTGAAGGCATGATGCAATCGTGAGCAATTCAACACTGTTTTGAACAGGACTCGCTCGTAAATTTAATATTTTACTTTCGGGATACTGCGCTACTCCATGTATTTATTTAAAGGTATTTTGGTTTAAGATAATGAGTTGAAATGATCAATAGAATAGTAGCTTTACATATTGAAAGTTTCGAAAATACAGTGCATACCTACGTACTATCGTAATAAGATCGCAATATGAACAATTTTAAGGCATTTGAAACAACTAAAACAAAACGAGTCTAGCACCAAAGCAAATCGGTACGCAGGTAGAAGGTATAGAAATTTAATTTGTTTTATATGAACAATTTTTTTTAATTATTTTATAACTCACGGCCTCTGAAAAATCACGGGAACGACATTTTTCTTCCACTATTATCACGCGAACAGCAGTTTGTGATAATTGGCTGGTTTAGATTCCGGTCGTTCAGCGTTAGAGCGTTTGAGATGCGTCTACCCACCTTATTTAAATGTACACATTTCAGAATTATATGGAAGATTGAAGTCGAGTTCAGACTTAGAAGAGATGTTGAATGGAGGGGAGGAAATTTTAGATAACGCTTGATAAAAGAGAGGATACCGAATAATAAATTAAGTTCTATCTAATCCAGTTTTATTCCCCAGCAAAAATTAATAACATTTTTTCACAACCTTCGAGGTAAATCCGCCATTCAAACTTGATCTTCATTCGTTTAAATAATAGTTGCCAAAACTCTAACATCGCCATTTTTATCGACCACATTTAAAAACAGCATCACGTCAATGATATAAATGTTTCAATGCGCATATAGGGCTGGCCCTGTGCAGGCGCAATTGGAGCCGTTCGCTCCGGGCGCCGACTTGCCAAGGCGCCAAATCAAGGAGCCAAAGCGCTGATAATACCTTACATTTAAGTACGAGTACTATCAGCGCATTCTTATGAGTGATGTTCCGGATATCCGTATCCGTATCCGCGTATATCCGAGGGAGAAGAAAGATCCGTATCCGTTACTTTTCTCGCGGATCTTTTACCTTATTAATTTTCAATTGATAGGATGAAATTATGAAATGCTGTATATAGGTGATTAGGTTGCATTAAATAACTATTTAATTCCATTCAGAGAATTTTTTATTTCTCAAAATCAAATATTTTATCGTGTTAAGTTACCATACCATAACGTCAACGTCGTTTCAAGGTCTCGCGCGCCTACACCGATTGAATAAGAAAATAAAGATCCGTATCCGTATTTTTTTTTTTTTTTTACATTAACTCCACACAGGAGGCCCTGAGGAAAATAATTTCCCTCGGGGTCTATGTCATCTAGGATGCTGTGTGGAGGGTCTTTTTGAGGAAAGGAAGGAATGAACATTGGTCTTGAAGAGACCCATGTTGTAGGAAGGAGGAAACACAGAGGCCGGCAAATCATTCCACAGCCGAGCTGTTGAACACAAGAACGAGTCGAAGAAACGACCCGTTCTCATGTGACAAATGTCAACTGTGTACAAATGTTGGGTCCGTATCCGCGGATCTTGACACAAAATATCCGTATTCGGATCCGTATCCGCGGATATACATTTTTAACGATCCGGCACATCACACATACAGCAACCTTGAGGTTTTCACTAGCGTTTGGCTCAGGGACAGTATTGAGCGCGTACAACATATCGTTTCACTTCTTTACCCATTCCAACACTTCTCACATCTTTCAACGCACTTACAAGTACACACACTTTGTATTACAAGCATCACCCGGTAATTACTGAAAGAACCTACCACAAATAAGAAATTACAAGGAAATATGATATTATAACATGTTACCCGTGAAATATTTGGTGATCGGATAACGCAACAACACACAACACAACTTCAACACCTCCTTTGATAAGTGATTAAAAGTGATGAAAATAAAAAATAAAATGGTTATATAGGTTAAGTTTGGTTAAGTTTTTAGATGTTCACGGCCAAAAGAATTTTCGTTATTTGTTTTTGGGGTGTTACGCCGTGTTGCGCTACCTCCTTCTTTAGCCAACGTTTCGGACAGCGTTACAATCAAACACATCTGCCTTGAAGATAAGACACTGTAACGCTCTCCGAAACGTTGCCTAACGAAGGAGGTAGCTCAACACGGCATAACACCCAAAAACAAATAACGAAAAAAGATTAAGTTTGGTTAGGTTATGGGTTATTTTTCTTTTTTTTTCATAAGTTTTAATGACTTATCAAAGGAGTGTTGAAATGCCAAGTTGTTGAATTGTCGTAACCAATCGTGGAACCGAAATAATAAATTAATGAACTATTGTATCACGTTCATTGTAACCCTGTGCTTTGTTTATGTAATTCAAATCAAATAAAATGTATATAAAATAAAATAAATAAAAAATAGTTTTTAACACTGAGCTCAAGGTACGAAATTTCCACAAATTTTTTTTCTTGATTTTAAGACCAACGCTACTGTTTTCAGCTCGAATCTAAATAAATATTATCAACAGTATTACTGACACACCTGCTTTGTTACAACTCATCCAGTTCAACATTCCTTCCCGTAGACTCCGAAATAATGAATTGCTGTTCCTCAATCAACATTCTACTAATTATGGATATCATTCTCCTTTATCCAGAATGTCGAAACTTGAGAACGCAAATCAAAGCATTGAATTTTTTGGTGTAAGCCTAAATGACTTTCGGCAGTCGTTACGCAATGTGGTTTTTTAAATCCATCTTCAAGCTACTTGTAGTTATCTTCTCTATGTACTTTTATATTATATGTATTTTGTCAATGCTCTTCATCTATATGTAATCTCCTTTCATTGTGATCTCTTTTTTTTCTATTCGTGTTATTGTTATATTGTTAATTGGATTATTTGTCCGTAAATAAATAAATAAATAAATAAATGAAATTGATACGTAATATGCATATACATATTTATGAGACCAGTGATTCTAATAGACATATCTTTCTGCACAACATTTTTTTAAAGTACGTATTTGGTTTTATTCCCAGTTCTAGTCATCAGCCACCACTCACAACAGAAGCGATTACGGGATCGAATCCCCGGGGCGTCGTACATTTCAGATGACGTCGGAGGAGGGCGAACTTGAATTCGAAATTACCATGCAATCATATCATAAACGTCAAATATGTCGGATGGAAATTGCAGCAACTCAACACAGACCCTATCAGTTCCGTGATGAAATTATTGATACAATCTTTATATAAAAAAATATACAATGGAGATTCGATTTTTCACCCTGTAAAAATCTTTCTTTAAATTATGAAAAGAAAATAAATATTCAGATAAGGATGTAATTTAGTGCAAAATACCATCTGATATAAGTTCTGAAATGAGGGACTGATGGTAAAAAAATATCTCTCGTCTGCGAAAATCTTTATTAAAGGCGTTGCAGTGTTAACTTAAGTTTCGCATAGAAAATTTCTCATAGGTAATAAATTTCTCTTGACGCAATGCTGTCTTTAGAAATTTGTGATGACATTCGCATAACTTTTCTGTCTGCACGTCATTTTATTTGTTTATTTATTACGCGCATCTGTATAATAATTAGGGTTCATACATATTTTTACTATGCCTACCTCACTAAGGATATCCTGTGTCGAAAAAGACTAGCTTACAAGTATTTTATTTCAACTCTAGGCACATTTTTCGGTAAGGATTTTGATAAGTACGTTTTTATAATATTTGAAAGAATTAAATCGGTTGGTATCGGCATGGGTAGATATGGGATAGCCGTAATGGGTTTAAAGCAAAGCCAACTGGCGTGTCACGGTCGTGTTAATAATAAAATTGCTATTTTGACACGACTGACGATTGATTTACTTTAAATAAAAGTAAAAGTAATAATTTAAGTAAAAGATAAGAAAGATCCTTATCTTCTAATCTATATTATTATGTGTATCTACCTATCTGTATGAACCTACCTATTACTTTTAAATTAGAAAACAGCTGTCAATCTTATGTTAATTGCATATTTTATTTTATTCTATCTCTTCTCTTTTTTATTCATATTTATACAAAATATGTATGTAGGCTTATAATATGCAATGTAAACACCTATTATTTTATTATTATTTTAATTTTATGCTAAAAAATCCACGGCTATTTTATGTTTTAATTGGTTATTTCATTTTTATTTTATTTTTTCTCTTCTCTTTTTTTTCTTTTGCTATGCTAAACAAATAACAGTTAGGTACTATATTTTAAACTTTTTTATAATTTTATTTTATATTCTTTATCTTATTTTTATTTCCTTTTTTAATTTCATCAATTTTCATTCTTTTTGTACAAATCATGTTCTACATGTTCATACCCAAAATTATTTGATTGTCCTAAAACGGGATAATACTCCTAGTTGGGCAGTCAAAATTTAATAAATTATGTATATAAATTTATATTACTGTGCTAAATAAACAAATAAAAAATAAAAATAAAATATATAAATAATTGTGTGGCAAGCAAACAATGCAGCGCTTTCACGACAGATTACCTTCCATTGGTTATTCGTACACGGAACTTTCATTATCAGCTACTCGACGCCGAGCTAAAAAGCCAACCATTCTGTTCCTGATTGCCGTCGACTCAACTGTTCGTAAAAATTGCTCCAGTGTTCGCTTCCCACCTTCTGAGAAATAATCTCTTATACAAATGTAAATTATGTGGTTGAATACTGTTTAATAAACCTGTAAGTTCAAAGTCTTCCTTATTTGATTTACCATTACAATTATACATATCGTCATAACAGTAGTAAATAAAATTTAAAATGAGGCGGTTTTTAATCCGTTATGCCTAATTTATAAATTGAGGGTGCGGATTCTTGTGCAGTAGTCACATATTAAAAAACTAATAAAATGTGTTAATTGTCATTAGTTCTACACTGAAATTCTGGCACATTTCCAAAAAACTTTATCAACGCTTTCAATTATAATTTTTTTTTATCATTTGCTTTCTTTTGCTTTTCTAAAGAAGAATACAATAATTTTGTTTCATCTTGGTCCTTTCTAAACTAATAGCATAATATATTATATTTAATTTGAAATCAATTTTCAACACATGTACACACTACATGTTTAAATTATAATTCATGTTTAGACTGGTCAGTGGTTGAGTGGGCATAGCGCTTGGGTCCCACCCGAGCGTCGCGTGTTCGATTCCTCGGCTAGCTAAGTCTTCCATCACAACACAAGCAACATTTTCGGCTTTCTGTGGTGGTAGTAGGAGATTTTCAAACATTGTTGGGTTATTCGTAACCCGGGAATTTTTGTCTTCCTTTTTAATTAAAAAAAAATGAACTAGCCTCCTTCAGCTTCGTAGTTATCCATTATCCCTAAGAAACATTAGTGAACCAATATTGTTCTTTTAACACCTATATTATTTTTATTACTTCATAAAATTATTTACCTCAACACAGGCTTATCCAAGTGAGGTTAAAAATGAATTTTAAACAATAATACCTCCCATGTAAAGAAACAATAAATAAATAAAATCCAAGGTATTTTGTGATTAAAAAATCTGATTATTATTTTCTCAAATTTCAAATTCAGAAATTCAGTCTCTCAGTTTGATGGCAAATGAGATGTCAGGCAAATATAGACTGAGAGACGACGTAGGTAAACCCTAGTACGCAATGTTGATTGACTGTCTGCATCCAATTTTCAAAAGATACTAAGTCACCAGCGCCATTGGATTCCATTAAAATCAACTTGAAAGGCATTTTTAATTGTAAATTGTGAATTATCTACTTAGTGCCGTTTTGTTACTTATAAAAAAATATTAAATTTTTCGTTAGTTTTTTCTCTATTTTCCCAATGAATTTCGGGCCTTACTCGGGGGAGCTTTGAAAGCTTCGTTTTAAAATTGGAACGATTCTCTCGCGTATTGTTCGGTAGGAAATTGCGCCGATAGATGTCGTTATCATCGCGGGGGTCGGAATAATTGCGTAATATCCTACCAATAATCGTAAATATTGATGAACTATTGTATTTTCATCACTTTTTATTACTCAATAATATACCTAACTGGGTATGAAAAATATCGGATACCCAGAAAAAAAAACAGTGTACCTGTAAACAAAAGACGAACCAGACCAGAGTTCAGTTGACTAGTATGTCTCAATTAAGTTAAGTAGTTACCTACTTTCTTTTTATTTAGTAGGTATATTGTATATATTGTACAGGCAGTATACGACGTCTTTAAAATGTATCAGGAATTATATTTCGTGCTGAAACAAACGAAGCACGGGAGTCGTCGTTAGTGGGGAGGTGAGAGATTTTTGCATCACTAAGGAGGCTCCCTCATGGGTCGGTATGGAATCGACATCAACCGAGTGCTGCAAGACCATTCGCCGAAAATCTCCACAATGGACTGCGATGTAGACTGTTTCCTCACGCTGTCGAACTTTACTTTTCGGCGCAGAGTTTTGCAGCAATCGGTTTGTGTCGATTCTTTACCGGACCATTAGGGAGCCATCTACACCAAACTAAAGCGCTTGGCCAGTAAAATGGCGAAAACCGGAAAAAATGCATATATTTGCTTTAATAAATCCAGTAAAGTGAAATAAATCCAACTGAAATAAGCTATTTTTTTCCTAACATTTGGTAAAGATGGTGAGACCTTTTCAAATATCGAGTCTTTCTTGAACACATAAAACAAATTTGTCTTATTGGAAATTTAATTAAAATCAAAATATTAATGTTATTTATAAGTTCTGCAAGTATTTCAGTTTTTTTGTGATAGCTGTTTCGGCTTACAAGGCATTTTCAATTTTTTTTTCAAACTGTTTGAAAATAGCCTTGTAAGCCGAAACATTAATACGAAACGTCCCGATATTAATAAACTATAATACCTACTTGCAGAACTTAATGATAACATCATTAAATTTGATTTTTTTTTTAATTAAATGAAGTTCTACCAATTAAACACAAAAACAATTAACAGTAAGATATTATTGGTGTGACAGTTTTCGGTCAAATCGATAGGTTCCTGTAGATGTTTCTAGGGATTATATTTCGAGTAGTGTTTTATTGGGATAATCGTTGGATATTGTGTATTACTTATTATTCGATACTAAAATAATAACCAATTCTCATAATTTCTGCTACAAAATATGCAACAATGATAAAGATCCAATCGGAAACACAGTGCGTATGATAAAGAAGGGATAATTTAGAGAACCTTCAAAGAAATCTTCATACCATTATAGAACCAGTATAAAACCTACTGTATACAGAATAGATATTATCACCACATTTGCGCAAAAGTTGAAATTTGAATACACCCTGTTTACTTATGATTTATTCATATTTTTTTTATTATCTCCCCACCTATTACCTATGCGGCTTTTCTTTATTGCTATGGGATATTGATTTGAATATAGATACATTTATTAGCGACTAATTTCAGACAGGCAATACAATGTGTGTCACTTTAACATATTGGGTGACGATACCCTTCAATTTTGCGTTTGATTGATCGATTGTTATTATTCAAATTATTTTCATTGGTTCTTTATCAATACGTTGTAATGTGTCGAGGTGTGTTGGATTGCCACGGGGGTTTTGGCTGAGGAAACAAAGTTTGTTTTGAGCCGGAATCGTTAATAGTTTGTTTTTTATGAGAATAGGTACCGTGCAAGAGACCCTACCATTTCCAACTGTTCGGAGATGGTGGGATTACGGTATCCCCAATTTGAGTATGTTAGGAGGATGACAAGAATGGGAAGACGGAATAGACGATGAAAAGGAAGATGGGGAAGTGCCAGGCTCTTCAGACCTGATGACCAAGTTCATGCCAGTTCATGCCATATTTAGATTCTAAATGGTGATTTTTCACTCCGAAATACGAATGGTGATTGATTGTTTTGTTGTAGACTGCGACATGAGATATTGAATTTAATTATATGTGTAATGTGGTCTGAAGTCAAAACTATGAATAGACGGTTTATAGGTTACGGTCCTCTTCGTCTTCTCCACTATTCCTCCATTACCAACATTCAACATTTATCAATTCCATATGTACCACAGTATTCCTCCACACAGCATCTCAGATGACATAGGCCCTGAGGGAAATTATTTTTCTCAGGGCCTCTTGTGTGGAGTTAATGTAAAATGTAATCCCACTAACTTAAGGCTCTGCAACCGGGCCCGAAAAGAAGAAGATGGAGAGATACGAAATTACGAATGTTAGAGGAGAGCGCTACCATTTGCAGCGACAAAATCGATGCGAAAATGTTTAATAAAACACGACTCGTTTAAAATAGAGCAAAAATCTCGCGGGCATTATCTTAAACAGCATTTAAAGAAACACTCTGAATTTTTTCATACGTAAACTTGTAAAATAACTGAAACAAACGTGTTAATAATAATTTTTGGAGCGTACTTTGCGATTTTTTTCTATCGAGGGAATTTTATATAATTTACGTTTCGACGCGGGCAAAGTCTAGATATTATCTTCAAGAATAACATATATTCTTTTAAAAGCTTTAAAACTTACCGTGTTTACGGAAAATATATAATAAATCGGTACAAATCCGGGTTGCGGGTCCTTAAGTCTGAATTGTGCAATAAATTGTGTAGGTTTTTATATTTAGGGCAATAAGATGACAAAAAATATATCTTGGGAAATCATAAAAGACTTATTAAGTTAATTCAAACTTTACAGAGATCAAGTAATCGCCGAAAAAAAATTTAAAAATTATTATTAAAAAATAATCTGGAACTTAGTGCCGGATTTTAGTCTGACACACGGACATATGAATATATCTGGACCTGCCCTAAGTGATAAAAACGTATTATTTCCCCCTCCACATGGCGCCGGCTGTAGCTCCTCCTTGGAACCGGCTCGCTCTATGGGGAGGGGATATAGCCTCGCTTGAATCTAAAATGTGTGACGTCATCATTCTTGCCGTGAACAGCGAGAAGCTGACATCCATACATTTAACGAAATAACGGCAGCTTGTGCTATACAATATATCTACGTATCAATGTACACATAGGGAATGTGGGCGGTACTCCAATGTGCTCGTCGCTGGTTACAGGGGTAAGTAAATTATGAAACATTTGTAAAAGTGTTTTAACTAAACACGGAAACAAAATATTGATATGTGTATTGGCGCGAGTCTTTTTGGGGCGAGCATTTGGCCTTAGCAAATATGTTTTGAACGTGGCAAGCAATTCGCGCTCCCATGTAAAAAGGTCTATTCATTCAAAGCAGATTTTGCTTTTAAGAACTAAATGGTGATATTGTAATGCGAGATGCCTATATACTGTCAGATTGATTGTTCAACGAATGACAGTCATCTTTCCCCTCTCCGCTCTCCATAGTTTGGTTTTACCCCTCATCTGTAACTGCTTGTCTATCCATTTGGATGTCTATGGTCTGACAACATATCATGATTCATATTTTCCAGTTGTTAAAAAAGTCATAACGGCAGTTACAGTTTGGTATGGTTTAGTTACACCGAATTTACATCTGTTACAAACCATAAAAGATAAACGTCATCCATCAAAACGCCTGCATAGATTTAAGGAATAATAAATCCTGATAATTTATCTTAATTGATCGAAAGAGTTTTTTTCCATAAAATTATTGAGGACTAAGTGTTCGATCATTAAAAAAATAACTAAGCATTCACAAAAAGCCATTTCCGTCAATAAAAAACAACGCATAAAAGAATTGCCGCATAGATAGTATGCAAAACAGTGCGGCTTTTATGATAATTTTTAATCTTTTTTTTTATTCGCAGTTAAATTGAGGAGACGCTTAAAATATCTCACTATTTTTTTAAGTACCTAACCCTTTTGGTATTCTTTTTACCTTTTTAATGAAACCATAAACTAATATTTATTCTTCTTGGGGTGGATCCCCTATAATAACAATCATTATCGTCTCGGGCAACACTGGCGCTGCGAAGGGAGCGCGAAAACTCTCTTCGAAATTTGAATTTATAATTTTTAGTAATAGTTTAGTTTAATATTCGGCTATTAAGTTACGAAAACCGTTTTGTGGTAATTTTTAAGAGTCTTGAATAAGTAGGAGCACCAATAAAAGTCAAATCAGATTTATGGTAAAAATGAATTTTATATTTTTTTATAACTTTCGCTTCTCTTTTAGACAGTGATGCTACGATTCTAAATATTTTTGATAAGGAATATTGGTTTTTTATTTCTTGTTAGGGCAATCCTGACGAGTTATAAAACTCATTTTAGCACGGGACGAACTTATAATTCATATGGGGGAGGTAATAGGTACAATTTTACAAAGATGTTTTGATATCAAAATATACGTAAGTTTCATATACAATATACCATAAAACTAAAAATAAAAGACAGGTTAAGTAGATCAAACAACAAACGAAAACAAGTAAAAAAAAACAAGATATTCAAATATGGATGATTAGATTACAATTAAAGGGAAATGAAAAGGAGAGAAAAATATACAAGACTACAAAAGATGGCAAGAAAATTACATATTTTCATTTTTAAATGTATCTACTAAAAACATATTCTTTCAAAGCATTACATTGAAATTTTTTATTATGCTGGATGTTTTTGTACATATCTGGAGGCGAATTGTATAGTGTGTGGGCAATATAGTTCAGATCTTTAGATATTTTATCCCATTTTGTGTAGTGTTTGTTTGAGGAACGCGGATTTCATTGTTATTTCGATTATTGTGTTTGTGGATGTCTTGATAGTAAAGTGGCTACACACTCAGTGTGAGTTGATTGTTGTGTAATTTGTAGGATGGTGCTTGTGATTTCATGTTTAGGAAGGAATTGTGATTGGAGGGATAAAGGAAAATGAATAGATGTCCGTGACACGAATGTGCGATGGAATTCCACATATAAAGTAGTTAACGTAGGAATAAGGTATTCAGAAATAAAGTGGAAATCTATAATTTTCATAAACGTTCCTGCTTAGTGATAATTTTTTTGTATTAAATCTTTATTAAATTATATGGAATTATTGAGAAACTATTTGAAATGTCACCTGAAACGATTACATGACTCCGATCAAAGCGTATTTATTTATCCATCAAATATGCATTCCGTTGAATTGAAATGATAGGTAATGTACCTACCACCATCACGCGATGAAAGCTAGTAAGAAACAAGGGGAAATTCAATCATTTCATAAATATACAAAACGAATAATTCCTCGTTCAGACGTGGAGCAAAATGATGTGATGCCTAGCCTTCGTATTTTGTTTTCTGAAAAGGTACCTACTGTCAATTTTCAGGTCGAATTAGACTGAATTGACTTCATGCTGTACGAGTATGTATATTTTTAGTGCAGTTTCATAGTAATTAAATTAGCACCTTCTACGGACGAACAGTATATGAAGAATTTAAATAAACTGCTCGTTTACACGTGGATCAAATTTAATTATTTCACAGAAGAAAACTTTTTGCAAGTTATGCTTTAGCTTAGAACATTAAAATGAAATATTTATTTGCACCCATATTTATGCAAAATGAAAATAAATATATAGTTTTGTGAATATACAAACACAATTCTTCCAAGAAATGCATAAAAATAAAATAATTCATTGGTGATTCAATCAAATATTCTATTTGTATGCCTTTCTCGAAAGGATTAAATGTGTGTACTAACAAAACTCTTTATTTCTCTTTATTATAACAAAACTCTTTATTCGTATTCATATTGCATATGTACGGATGCAAACAATAAAAGGGTACTATCAAACACGGCGACCACCTTGATAGGATTGACCGGAACGTACTAAGAAAGTTATAGACAAACGAAATGCAAAATAGTCGAGTAAAACAGGATTTCGCTACGCCAAGTCAACTAAATTTCGATTTAAAAAGGACCCTTATTTATATAATGTACGTCATGATAACTTTGATATTTTCCTAAAAATTATTGCTTCCTATGACATAAGATTCGTCCACTATTTGGTTAAACCGATTTTTTAATTATATTTATTTTTATTTTATTATTATTATTGAACAACAGAATAATTCCAATTACAGTACAATTTAGTTACCCTATCAGCATTTAGGCAAGTGACTCTTCATTAATATTTTTAAGGCATATAAAGAACAGTCACTTACATCCAAATGGTTTGCAATTTCATTTAACAGCACCACTCCCCTCGTCATGCTATGCTTTGCCAAGACGTCTGTTCTGCCGTTCGGTACTTTAAATAAGTCATGATGTCGACTTCAGCTGTAGTGGTCGTACATATAAATCATAGCATCCCAAGAGAAATGGGCTATCGATGAAATTGTTCCAAATTTTGAAAGACAAAATAGCAAGACTTGCTTTCCGTCTAGTTTCTAGACTCACAGAATCAGTTTCCTCAAGTAAGTCAATATGGTGCATGAACTTTGGATAGGTTCCATGCTTCCGCATATAAACATACCTGAGGAATTTCTTCTGAATTTGCTCTAACATATCAATGTACTTCTGTTGGTACGGTGCCCAAACATCGCTCGCGTACTCCAGCGTGCTTCTCAGTATGCCATCAAATAACGCTAGCATAGCTTCTTGGTTATCAAACTGCTTACAAGTCCTGATGATGTACCCAAGAAGTTTGTAGCAAGACTGAGTGAGCTGCGATATATGGCAAGAGAATGTCAGTTCGGGATCAAAGACGACACCAAGATAAACTAAACTAAACTGAGAAATTCTTACCACTTTAAACAGTTTCTCTATTTTCTAATTATCAATAATTTCTTAATGTATAATTCAATTGATGTATAATGAATGTACTTAATACTACATATTAAGTTATTTTCCCTTATTATTTCGTGTTAGGCATGTAATATCAATTCGGTATTGGAAATTCCTGCATCATTCGTATTTGAATTCTTTTCGAATTTCCTCATTCGCAGTAAGGTCGTCGAATTTACAAAACATTTCACTTGCAGCCATATATTATAAAAACATTATTTTATGTAGTCATTTGAGTCTTACGAGGTAGGATCAATGCTTGTAATTCTAATTGAATAATTCTGTCCTAAACGACTGATGCAGACTTTAAACGTACCGTTATTATTTCAGTAGATATGTTTCATCAAGCGTCGAGCTTATGCTAAACAGTCTTCGTGAAAATGGAATAATATCTTTCATCATAATGATATTATTTATTTGTTGTTTTTGGGACCACTTTGAAGAGTCCTTTGAGCGGCGAATAATCCGGCAGAAAGCCCTTCTAGTGACAAATGATGCGTTTTCCTACTTAGCAAGAAAAACATGCAATGTCCTGGGGGCTCATTGCAATATAAGAGATTCTCAATTGAATAATATATTTTTTATTTTGCTCTTTGAGCGAAGCCCTAGCCAGGCTGAGGTCGTGGGTTCAATTAGATTAGACCGAATCTTTTTCTAATTTTTCTGTTTCACATTTATCGTTTGAGAGTTCTTAATATTAGGTCCTTACATATGAAATTGGCGTTTTGTATGGGAGGAACCTAAAGTCAATTTTTTGATTATAATATATTTATTTAATCAAAGTATGTACCATTGCTATCAATGCACTTTTGCCATCTCATAGGTTCATCGATCCCTTTACAAAAAAAAACATTCGGACGGGAATCAATAAAATCTTTGAAGGCGGTTTGGACTGCCCCATCGGAGTTGAATTTTTTCCTTTGCAAGAAGTTATACAAATTTCGAAAAAAATGGTAATCTGTTGGGGCAAGGTCCGGAGAGTACGTTGGATGTCTTAGACATTCCAATTGAAACTCCTCTAATTTGGTAGCCGTCTGTTGTGCTGTGTGTGGCCTTGCGTTCTAACGCGCGTTTATTGATTTGCTTCACTCAATTCGTGAGGTACCTACCTACTAGTACCTACCTTTCAAGCTTTTTCACCTTCCCAATTTGCTTCAAGTGGATTAAAACAGTTTTATCACTAACACCGCAGCCTGCAGCTAACTCGGACGTGATTTGCGATGGATCCGCTTCCACAATAGCCTTCAATTCTTCATTATCAATTTTGGTCTCCGGCCGTCCACGGGGCTTGCTCTGCAGGTCGAAATTTCCAGAACGAAAACGTTGGAACCAAAAACTCACTGTGTTTTCTTTTGCGGCACCGTCACCATACACATCATTAATCCTTCGAGCCATTTCTGCAGCACTGGTGCCACGGTGGAACTCGTACTCGTAAATAACGCGATATTATCATGCTGTAGTTTTTAAATGCATTTATTCAGTTACTTTTTTTTTTAAATCCCTTATTTATGTATACTTAAAATATTCACTATAACCATAGAAATAAAAGTAAAAAATCTATATTATACCCACGCACAGGCATTGCCTTTGTGGGATTTTTTTGTTCATACATTAATTATATTAAGTTGTTTTATATACTTTTCATTATTTCATGTATGTATTATATGTATTGCATCAAAAAATTTCAATAAAAAAAAAAAATAAATAAATAAAATAAAAAAAAATTTCAAGTTTTCCATTTTGTAAACTAAGTGACGAAAAGAAAAAAAAACAATTAAGGAAAAACAAATGAATTATAATTTTCGAAACACAAATACATGAGTAAATAGCTGTATAAATTTGATTTGAAATTCCTAACCAAAGAGATTAGAGACTATTTGAGATCAAAGTTGCCAGTACGGCAAAACGCCAATTTCATATGTAAGGACCTAATATTATGTTCAATGATTAAATAATAGTTTAAGAAATTTGAGTTTTTACTTTAATGTATTATTCCACTACAAAAATATGTAATATTCTGGAAAAAAGTCAATAGATATAATGTTTCTAGTTCTTGATATGATAGAATTAGTTCAGTGGTTAGACCGAAGCCCGGCAAGGTTGAGGTCCTGCGTTCAATTCCTAGATGCGACCGAATCTTTTTCTCGTTTTTGATTTTCGTATTTTGTTCAATGATTAAACATTGAAATTTAAGGTTTTAATCAATAAGTTAGTCCACTGTAAAAATATTGCATGGAAATTGGTGAAAACAGAAACAATATTTCAAGAATGTTCTTTAAAAACTAGCATCAATGACTTCTGCGCAGTTTTCTCAAAGTAGTATTAATATTGATGTACTAGTATTATTAATAAATAAAAAAATAAAATATGTGATTGCTGTTAGCAAGAACTTAAACAATTTGTTTTAATTATAAAACCAAAAAAATAGTTCACAGTTTCATTGATTCATAAATCACGGAATATTTTGCACTAAAACCCCCGTGTGAAAAAACCACCCTTTAAATTTTCAAACTTGGAACGCTCGGACATAAAAAAGAAAACAATGGACTCAAAACATATCGAGTCATTAAGGACATTGTGTAATTACGATTGGGGCGTATTCTGTTATTTGATCCCCTCAGTAGTTCTGGTGGTGGGTTGGTATTAGATATTGGGTACTTAGAATATCCCCTCCCGCCCAAATAATCAAAAACGCATTTGACTGCGTTGATTCACACATGATGCGCTCGAATGGAAGAAAACCCATTTTATTAAATGATGACTGTTGGATGTGAACGGGGTGTATGGAAAATGACCGCATTTAAAAAAATATTTTTGAAAATTAATTTTCAACGTCCTCTTTTAGTTTCATGACAAATCAGAACACATGAACAGACAAATCGCCTCTATGGGTGCGATCAGCAGCGCCTCGCCTTTTTTCTACCTAAGGATATCTTAGCACGACCAAAGTCGGCACGCTTCTACGCCATATCTCGCTTTGTTTCTTGTCTGAATGATTCGACTCCTGTAAAACTAACTAAAACATAATTACTTCTGAAATATTTTTAAAATTAATTTGTGGCACCATTTTAAATAAAAGATAATATATAACCTTGCTTAAACCAAGATTTAAAAATGAATATCAACATATTTCATTTCAATTCGTTATTTAAGATTCAGGTAACTGAAAAATTAGAAAGAAATGTACGCAGAATAAGAACAGACAAAATAATAAGCTAATACAAAATTATAACATTAAGTAAGTAGGTATTTTGTAAAAAATAAATACTTAAATAAATAAAATTAAAAAAAAAACAATACTTACTCAGAAATAGTAGATGTGTTCAATTGCACGGAATTTAGTTCAAAGAAGGTTATAACAACACTAGTCTTTCCTATATAATGGGGTGAAGCCTTCAGAAAACTAAAGTAGACAAGACTGAGGATACTAAGAAGCACCGCACAAATAGAAGACCGATTATTTACGAAGCATCGCACAAAGAGGAGACCGATCATACTATCTCATTCTCTCGCAGGTTAAATCCTATAGAAGTGCTTGTCTCTTTTTAGTGTCGCAATTTTTCGTTTCACAACGGTGCCAAAGAAGTTTTCACTTCAAAGAGTTACAATCCTTAACTACATTTTAATTTACGGACCACGATTTTAAAGTACCATTAATTTTTTACAGTATCACCCATATTCAACAAGTTGATATTTATTAATAACTAGCTGGTTCCCGGCATGCGTTGCTATGCACTTTAATAGAGAAATTGTTTCTCCCTGCGTGTCCTTTCCAATTCGTCCCGTTCCCCTGCCGCCTCCCCTTTCTCTCCCACGTCCCCTTCCCCTCTCCCCCCTCACCCCTACCGCTTTCCATACATTCAGTCCCAGTCCATTCAGTTTTCAAACAGCTCGCGTGCCACCAATTGCAATTTTTTTATACAAATTTCATAATGCCATAGCTCACCAGTATGTTTATACAAACCTTGTCCTGACAATAAAGAACACAAAAAAAAGAATTATCTAATTTGGTGTAGTCGTTACCGCGCGTACATACATTTCAGCAATTCATTTTGATTTATATAGATTTAAAATTAAATTTCTCCATGTTTCGGAAATTTTTAACCGCCCTGTATCTAATTCTTTTTTGTAGACATCAATACAGAAAACATATTCCCGACTTGTTCACGGGTATGTAAACATTTTAAAACATCTCGCTTTGTTCCGGTTTAAAACGGGTTCCATGTTCCATTTTCGAATGTCCCCCGCTCTATATTTATTTAAACAGGGGCGCGTGCCGTACCCTCCATTACCAATAATATAAGTCAAAATTAAATTTAAGAATAAAAAATGTTTGTTGATTTTAAAGTTAAATATAAAGTAAAAATCTAATAATATTAATAAAAATTGGATAATTTGTAGAACGCCGCTTTGGTGGCAAATCACCTCAAGGGCGCTGTATGTACAATTTATTACGAGTTCCTAGGCTCTATCTTTTTGTTGCAATGCTTCTAGAAGCTCTGTGTCGAATGGTTGCTGACTGCACAGTCAACCACACAACATCTTAATTGAAAAATTTACAATGAAAGTGAAGGAAATGAACTACTTATGTTAGGGGTCGTCCATTAATCACGTGATGTTTTTTAGCAACTTTTTAACCCGCCTCCCCCCCCCGTGGTGATATGTGGTAAGGTTTTAGACTAACCCCCCCCCCCCAAATTACGTGTATTTTTTTTGTACAATGTATTTTGAAATTTTCAGAATATTATCACGAAAAATAAATACACGTGATATCTCATTATCCCCCCCCCCCCCTTGAGATATTGCGAGATTTTTTCCGAACCCCCCCCCCACTCCCCCTTTCGAGCCTCACGTGATTAATTGACGACCCCTTGGTGATTATATGATTTATTTTGAATTTTATTATTTTTGGATATGATTTTAGATCTTCGCGAAAAGTATTTTCGGGGTGTTGTGCCATGTTGCGCTGCCTACTTCCTTTGCCAACGTTTCGGATAGCGTTACAGTGTCCATCAGTCCAGTGGTAAGACTCGCACTCCAAAGGTCGCGGAATCATTACCGGCGTGGCAAATAAATTTTATTTGATTAATTTGTGTTATTTTGCAATTTATTCATTAATAATAATATATAGTATATTTGCGGCACGTTCCAGAGTGGAAGATACTCTCAGAATCGCTCTGGTGTAAGACCATGCACCATTCAGTATTGAAACGTTGATTGAAATGACATTAGCCGTGTTTGGTGACCAGATCTGAATAGCCAGGTACTTCCCCACCTTCCTCTTCCCTATCTCCTCCCCCTCCCCACTACCTTCAGCCTCGCAACATACCCCAATTGGGGATGCGATACTTATATGCTTAAATTTTTACACATTTAGTTATTTACAGTGTTGCGAGCTGTGAAAGTAAAATGTTTTTATCTTTGTGGATACGACTATCTGCAAAGGTAAGTTTTAAGTTTAGCTCTAAATTCTGCCGAGTCTGTGATCGCCGTATTCCCGCTTAAAAAGAAGAAGACGGAGAGATATGTAATTATGAATGTTGGAGAGTGCGCGCTAATATTTAAAAAGATAAAATTGGAGCGAAAATTGTTAAAATGTATAATAAAATAAAGACTCGTTTAAAATAGAGCCAAAATCTCGTGGGGAACATCAAAATAGCATTTAATGAAACACTGTGAATTTTTTCATACATGTAACTTCTAAAATAATTGAAATGAACGTGTTCGTGATAATTTTCGGAGCATACTTTGCGATTTTTTTCTATCGAGGGGAACACGTCTAGATATTATCTTCAAAAATAACATATATTTTTTAAGAGCTTAAAAATTTCAAATGTTTAAGAAATCGGTAGATATTCGAGTAGCGGTGGCTTAAATCATGTGGCAGTCTATTGCCATTCATTATGAGCAGGAATCGCTGGTTAAAATCCTTTGGGTACGTGCTCTTGCAACTGTGTATATCATTTTAAAGAAAAAGTTTATTTTTTTAATCATACAGCATCCGAGACCTTTTTCAATCTCAATTTACATAATTACGCGTTTGAATTTAGAATTTCAATTATTCGGAAGCGCACGCGCGTAATAATGCGCTCTCGCGGCGGAAATAGGAAGCGTGTTTTGACTTCTGGAGGGCGCCATTAGGGTTGTTTATGGGCTTGTAATCGGTAGTTTTTTTCACATTTCAATTGCTACACTTTAAACGTGAAATGAATGATGTATCTTTGAAATGGATTCATGGGAACAAGCTGAACTCATTCACGAGCATTAAAATTGAATATGGTGTGCCTTTAAAATGTTTTGGGTGGTTTGAATTGTTGAAATGTTGTTTATTTATAGTCCGATGAATGGATTTTTAAGCCTATTTTTTAATCCGAACTGAGCAATTAAACATTGGAATTATTTAAGAATGAGAATGATTTCAACTTAAGTAACAATATCTACATGTATTCATTTATGAATTGTTAAATCAGGGAATTCAAAAGACCTTTAGAAATAATATTATTTGTCAATCTTCTTGCGTTCTTTTAAAATAAAATTATTTATTATACAAGGTGTCCGGAAACTCGTAGTACAAGCGGGAAACTGGAGAATCCACATCACATTTGGAGTCGATTTTGTGGTTTAACTTTTTTTGATTTGAGCTTTCGTTTTCGAGTAAATCGGGTCCGAAGTTGGAATTTTTTAGGTTAAATTTGAAAAAAAAATTCACTAGGGGGTTGATTTCAGCTGTGTAATGTCTTATAAAATGCAACGAAGGGTAAACCGGGGTCAAAATTTTTTTTAACCCTTTAGTTGCCGAAAAAATGGAAAAATAGAAAAAAAATATATTAAAATCGAAATGCTTAGATCGAAAAAAATAAGTTTTTTGGGTTCTCTACGTGATGTAGATTCACCAGTTTCCCGCTTGTACTACGAGTTTCCGGACACGTTGTATTATTAGTCTGGTTTCAATTCTTCAGCTGGTTACCAAAAACTTCTGAAAACCCATTTTACGATATTTAAAATTTATGGAAAAAATCGTACATTATAAGTTATTTGAGAGGCGGGTATGGGTACCGCCGCCCACTTGATCGTTTATTGGATAACCAACACTCCTGCCATATGTCGCTACGTTTGGTGACTTAGCACGGATGCCCGGGTTCATGGCTGGATTTGTTTAAGTTTTGGCGGCGGATGCGTTTTCCCACCTACTGCGTGGCGGGCCAGATCGGGTAAGACTAGCTGAGGGGAACATTTTGATTTCTCCAGCCGGACTCTTATCGACCCATCGCCTTGTACCGCATACGTCCGTCACTCCTCATACCCTTTTCTTTCCCGGAGCTTCCTCTCCTTCCTTTCCCTAGAAAGACCCTACACACAGCATCCCCAAAGATGACATAGGTCCTGAGGGATTTTTTTTCCTCAGGGCCTCTTGTATGGACCTATTGTAAAAAAAACCACCGAAACACAATTGAAGAAGTGCACATCGTAATCAACACATACATTTAAAAACGGATTTGAGCAACTACACCACACTTTCTATAAGAATAACTACATATACTGGGACAAATGCTAAATCTCACTTAATTATCGTTGTGTACTTGTGATAGCTAAAGGATTTTTTGTTTATTTGTGTCTCGAATCACCTTTTGAAAAATCATCTTCATTACATCAATTGAAAAGTACAAATTTTAATTCCTGTGCTGAATAATTAACCTGTGTATAAACACGCAAACTAAATTATATTTTAGTTTCTCGGCTAATATTTTACCTTTGTTTTATTTATTAAAATACCTATTTATTTGTAATGTTCTGTGGTTACTGCTGAGCCGGACGACATTTCATCCTCCTTCTTGAAATAACATCTGCTCTGATGATGGACACTGCCAGCCTGTCCGATACTTTAGCCCAGAGGAGGCATGGTCATCAATACTCTAACCCATGTTTGATTTCGCAAAAAATTAAAAATACATTTTTATAAGGTGGGTTTGACAACCCACACAACCATGTTGTAATAAAAAAATATATTATTAATAATTCTGAGAACAGTAGACAAAAAATAAAGTTTCTGAAATACACTTATTTAATGATTCAAAGCCTAAATTTCCTCAGAAATCATGAAATTTGTCAGCAGGTCCTTAAATATCTACCTACACAATTATAAACCTTGTGATATATATTATGCCTCATTTTTATATTTCAGATCAAGGATTTATACAATTTTTTCAAAGAAGAAGGCTATCATAAACCATATTGTATCGCTGATTCAATCCAACATTGTATTTGTTAGCCTTTCTTGAAGATTTGAGTTGGTATATGGACAAAACTATTTATTTTTATTCATATTATACATTTTACTCATTTACCGTCAAACTACTGTGAAATTAGATATATATTTTTTTTTTTCATTAACTCCACACAGGAGGCCCTGAGGAAAATAACTTCCCTCAGGGCCTATGTCATCTTTGAAGATGCTGTGTGGAGGGTCTTTTTGAGGAAAGGAAGGAGTGAACACATTCGTTACATTCGTCTTGAAGAGACCCATGTTGTAGGAGGGAGGAAACGCAGAGGCCGGCAAATCGTTCCACAGCCGAGCCGTTGAACTCAAGAACGAGTCATAGAAACGACCCGTTCTCATGTGACTAATGTCAACCGTGTACAAATGTTGGGCGCGTGTTTGGCGTGTTTCCCGACTATGCACCGGTGCCGAGGGGATCAATGACGCTAGTTCCTCGGAGCACCTTCCATTGTAATACCGGTAGAACAAGGACAGCATTACCACCTGACGCCTGTGCTCTAAAGATTGCAGTCCGTCTGTTAAGATGGGAGAATCTATCAAACGGACCGCCCGTTTCTGCACAGAGTCAAGGGTTTTTTTTAGGTATTTTGGAGCTCCAGACTAGAGGTGGCTGCCAAATTCAACCGTGAGGCGCACTTGCGATTTGTACAGGGTTAGCAGTTGTATACTATTAAATTATCTGCGGGCCCTGTACAGTACGCCCAGTTTCTGAGAGGCTAACTTAACTCTGGTTTCGATGGAGCCCCCGTACCTGAGCTGGTCACCTGAGTTACACAAAGCATATCGATGGAGGTCCTGTTCGGAAGATTGCTTCCTTTGAAGGAGACTAGATTTTCATTTCGATCCCTTTAAGACGTTATCAAACATGATTGGGTCTTTGAAACATTAAATTCGACGAGGTTATTCTTACCCCAAGAGAAAACTCTCTCGAGGTAACCGTCCATTCTTTGCTTCAAAGCCTTCCGAGCTATTGGAGTTTGTGTGCCCTTTGGGGGCTTGTCAAACAAAAAGCTATCATGGACTGTACTGTCATCCGCGTAACAATGGATCGGTGCACATGACAAGAGATCATTGATGTGCAACAGAAACAAAGTCGGTGACAGAACCGATCCCTGTGGGACGCCAGCATTTATCGAATGCGAGGAAAAGGTGAAACCGTCAGCAACCGCCTGAATCGACCTATCCCTCAAAAAGTCGGCAATCCACGTACACAAGGATGCGGAAAGTCCGTAAGAAGACAGTTTGTTGACAAGCCCTCGGTGCCAAACCCGGTCAAAGGCCTTGAAAATATCCAGTGCAACCGTTTGGGTCTCACCGAAACGTTCCAGGCACCGCCCCCAGACATGCGTCACATACGCGAGAAGATCACCGCACGAGCGGTTCTGTCGGTCGTTAATAATTTTGTTCTTCTCGAGGTATGTGAGCTATGAGCGCATCAGCAGAATGCTGCCTGCTCAGCTCATTACATAATAATAATAATAATAATAATAATATTGCGTTAAACGGGCTCAAAAATCAGTCTTAAATACATGTAGGATTACAAAAGATTTTTTAAATATTTATATTGAGGGATCAGTAGGATTTATAGATTTAATTAGGAGTTCCACAAAGCCGAACCCTCTGATATGAAAATATCTGGAGTCGTTGAATTGTTTTCCCATTTGATCTCTGGTAGGTTGACATGTTGTTCTTGTATTGTTTTGTATTTATTATACTTATATAGTGCAATTGCATAGCGTGGACTGACTAGACTAGATGATCATTTGGGGAAGTGTGTGAAAGCGTTTAGTTTTTCCTGTGCGGAAAATTTAACCCGGATATTTAAATCTGGTGCGTTAAACGGGCGCAAACAATTAATTCATCTTAAGATTTTAAGGCATAGCTGATAAAAAGCGTTTTTCCATAAAGTAATTATACTCGCGCCATCTATGACAGAGTAGATTATGAATTATTTTATGTATATCCTTAAACCGCTGATGATTAGCTGTTACTCGTAATATTGTGTTATTATTTGTATTTTGCATGTGTTATTATTATAAACTGCTCATGTTAAGCGCCTACTCTCAACACAGGTTCTCCTAGTGAGACACGCTCCCTAGGATAAAACAAATTGTAAGTCTAAAATTAAAGAAAGATGAATAATAAAAATTTTAAAAGCACGTATGTATCACACAGCGACTTAAGTCTTTGAGTATCACTAGAAGATTTTATCCAAATTTTCCACTTCCATTTAATTTAAAAACTGTAGGATTATAAATTCATAAAGGCGGGTATACCTATTTACTATTTACCTACAAGTAGTATTTGTCACATTTCCCGGTAAACTTACGCACTGTGTCAACTTTCCCGCATTTCCAAAGTGCTCTTGAAGTTCACATAAAGCTGCAGGGAATAGAACACTGGGCTGGGGATTCATCAGGCAACCTACCCTTCCCTCCTCACCCCCAACCACTACTGCCCCTGCCACCCTTGTGCACCCACTCCTCACAACTTACAAGTGACAAGGGCGTATTCTCCCCTAGCAATTCAACGCTTTTATGAATGTACCTAAAGATTAATTTTCTGCCAACCTCTTGACCTGAATGTCACAATTCCACGATTTTATTCAAGATTAATGTTATTTAAAGATTTCAGATTTTATCGTGCACTTTTGATGCAACTCACAAAACGTAAGTACCACTACAGAGATGATATAAATTTCTTGTAATTTTCAAACAACCTTTAAAAGAATTTTCCTGTCTTTTTCTTTTTTTTAAAGAAAGACAAGCATTCCCGGGTTACGAATAACCCAACAATGTTTGAAAATCTCCTACTGCCACCACAGAAAGCCGAAAATATTGCTTGTCTTGTGATGGAGGACTTAGCCAGCTGAGGATTCGAACACGCGACGATCGGGTGGGACACAAGCGCGATGCCCACTCAACCACTGACCGGACATCTAACTAGGTATGCATCTACTTGTCTCCCTCTCTCGATGACATTTAACCTGTTCACATGAGACTTCTTTTGCCGTCACGGTGAGAAATACGAGTTTAACGGTGTTAGAAAGAGAAATCTCCACGCTTTATGTATAATCAAATCTATAATTTAACCATAGAAAAATTTAAATGGGCACCTCTTTGGAATCAAAGTTTCGGATAGCAATTTGAGAAAAATGTATAAAATTTTGAGAACTTTTATTAATTGTTTTTTCTTGAAATGACAAAAACATGAGGGGTTAATAATGTTTATAATAAAATATTTATGTTTTTTCTTCTATTTCATTATCAGTAATTTTAGATAAAATAAGTGAGCGTTTGTTGAGGTTTTGTTTTAAAAATTTTATTATTTAAAATATTGTATTTTTATTTCTAACAACAATATATGTAAAAGTATTTAATCACCTTTCAAAAACAGTTTTTAGTTTTCAGATATGTACAGAAATATTCCATTTATTTGGATTTCATTGCAAATCGGAAGTATTTTTGATCTACTGATAATATATGCCCGATTTCTGAGGAACCTATCAAAATTTATCAACGTAGTTAGATTGCACAGCGAAATAATCGTTACTTTTAAAATGTTGATATATTTCTGTTATTTAACGAACCTGAGAACATGAATACGAGCATTTTCATGATAAGAAATTTTGGTCTGCAGTAATTCAAAATTCATTAAAAAAAATTAATATCCAGAAGTCGGTTCATGACCAACGTTCGTTAAAAAAAGGATTTTTCGTTCTTTCGTTCGTCGTTTGACCGCCTGTTGAGATTTTTTGCAAATCACCATGTCTAATTCCATCAAAACAACGACGCTATTTTATGTTTATCAGTAGTTTTAATTTGGGAGGCGGGAATGGGTACCGCCGCCCCGGGAACCTTAATTGGATAACCAACACCTCTGCCACAGGTCACCCCTAGTGGTTCGCTACGTTTGGTGATTAAGCAGGGGTGTCCGGGTTCATGGGGTGAGGTTTGTCTAGGTCTTGGAGGCGGATGACTAGGACACACTGATCCCCAGATTCCTACCCACCCCTTAAACCCTTTTCCTTCCCAGAACTCTCCTCTCCTTCCTTTCCTTAAAAAACCCTCCACATAGCATCCCCAAAGATGACATAGGCCCTGAGGGAAATTATTTTCCTCAGGGCCTCCTGTGTGGAGCTCATATAAAAAAAAAGCTATAAAATGACTCATGAGTGCTTATTAAATTCATGTTATTAAATTCAAACTGAACTGGGTTATAGATAGTTTTGGAAATTATACTTTGTACTCCTACTACGACCTTATTACTAGTAAAAATGGTTTAAATTTTAAAATCTATTAAACAACCGTGTTTGTGAAAATCTTTTTAATAAACAAAAATTGTCCAAACTGATGTACAACAATCTTAAAAAGTTAGACATTCTTTACACAACTGAAGAGGGTAGTATATTTGTTGTATAAACTTAAAGTTTCTATTTTTATTTTTATTTTAACTTTATGAGTAAAACCTCAAATTGTAATATTTAATTAAATGAAGACTGTCTTCATTTAATTAAATATTACAATTTGAGGTTTTACTCATAAAGTTAAAATAAAAAAAAAAATATTCATCCTAGACTTGCAGAAAAGTCAATTGATGTCGCATATTAAATAAAATGGATAAAGATTTATCCAGACACTATCTAGAGAGCATTTAGTTCGGGTTTGAATCTTGCAATCATACATAAAGATAGCAGCCAATAGTATATGCGTTAAGAAAAATGAAGATAGTGTGGGTGGTTCTTAGTCGAAGTATGATACAGTTAAAAGTGACCGAATTGGATATCGACACGGTGGCGCAGTGGTTAGCGCGTTCGCCCGGTAAGCGAGAGGTCCTGGGTTCGAGTCCCAGATGTGTCAATATCTTTTTCTGATTTTTCTGTTTTCAGATTTTCGATTGAGTTTCGCTTATATTGTCTTCATTTAATTAAATATTAAAGTTTCTAATCGAATTTTGGGTTATTTCCAGGGTATTTTATATGTCCCATATATTATTTTAAAAGATGCCGTAGAAACAAATACTATTTTCTGAAACTACTTACAATTTGAAATATAGGTACGTTATAAATTAGAATACAAAAAAATTTCAAACACGAAAAAAATTCAAAAATACTAATAATATATTTATTATAGTAAATATATTTTTACTCCAAGCATAGAAAAATTGCAGAGAATATGAAATTTTGAAAACACGTTCCTTTTATTTGGGGAGTCTTCACTCTTCAGTGTCAGCTGATTTTTTTTATTTTCGTTATAAGATAATTTTTTTTTAATATATATAATGAAAACAAAGGCGTTATTGTGTTTCTCTGTAAAACAAAAGAAACAACATTTAATGCCCTTATTTCAGGTTTCTTTATATAATAATAAATAAGATAATTAGATAATATTTTGAGGATGTTTTTTTATGCAATAATTCTGACAGTTATATTTAAATAATTCGATTCTGTTGTTTAGCTGTCAGCAGCGATATCTGGTGGGCCACTAACTATCTCGGTACTTACTCAGTGACGCAGCAAATACAAGCTTAAGGAAAGCACTCATTAGTGGTTTTCTTTACATATATAATAAAACCCAGAAAAAAAACCCAAAAAAATACGTTTTGGATTAATTGTTAGCGCGATATAAACATTGATTTCTTAACGTTTATGTTATTAAAAGCATCACTTTCATAGGTAACATGTCTTTCAAAAAATTTCAAGTCAATCAAAAAAAAAAATATTTTTTTTTTTACATTAACTCCACACAGGAGGCCCTGAGGAAAATAATTTCCCTCAGGGCCTATGTCATCTGGGATGCTGTGTGGAGGGTCTTTTTGAGGAGAGGAAGGAATGAACATTGGTCTTGAAGAGACCCATGTTGTAGGAAGGAGGAAACACAGAGGCCGGCAAATCATTCCACAGCCGAGCTGTTGAACACAAGAACGAGTCGAAGAAACGACCCGTTCTCATGTGACAAATGTCAACTGTGTACAAATGTTGGGCACGCGTTTGGCGTGTTTCCCGACTATGAACCGGTGCCGAAGGGATCAATGATGCTTGTCAGAAATAGCCTAACGTGTCACTCTGCAAAAATATGACGTTGCCAGCTCTTCGCAACCGGCTAAAGACATTTTTTATTAGTAAGAGTTCGAAACAGAAATTGCAGTATTTATTCCAAGTGCAACTTAAATATTGTTTAACCCTTGAGAAGCGGTTTTTTATTAGAAAGGCTGCCAACATATTGATCATTTACTTTTGATTATTACCCTGATACCAGACTCTAATTTCAGTATGCTGGGGGATAATAATAATAATTGGCTAATTTATATATCGCCGTTTTCGTGGAAAATCACCTCAAGGGCGCTGTACAAATAAATATATGAAAGAATTAATATTACTGGCTTATAACTAAGATTTACAATTACAACTAGTGACTTACATCTAAGACTTATAGGTACTTATATTACTGGCTTACAACTAAGATTTACATTAATAACTAGTGACTTACATCTAAGACTTATAGCTAGTGACTTATGACTAAGGCATATAGATTCTAACCTAAAACTGATGACTTATTAGCACACATATTTACAATTAAGATTAGCGCCAGAAGAAGTAGGAAGTTTTTACATAATATTACATTTCGAGAACACGGGTACAAAAAGTATAATGAAGATTAACTGGATTGTCGACGCTTTGGACAAACCATAATGGAATATAATTATAGCGTTTTTATTCATGCAAAAAATAAAAAGTTGTATTTTGATTGCACAGGTGCTACCATACATATAGAGTACATCCCCCGCGTGACCTACATAACCAACATTCCGTGATGCACCAGGGGTGGGTGCACTACATCTGAAGAGGTGCAGTTACCATGGCAACCAGATGTCACCCCTGGATATTATTATCCCCACGGCCCGGTTATAATTAATACCACCTTATGTACATACCCTGCGGGACTGGGTACCAACCTCACGCGTATATAATAACAGATATATACCAAACGCAGCATATATGGGAAATTGTAATCCGACTATTGATATTGGATACACCCTCAGGAAGGGTAAATAGTGTCAATCATCAAATGTAGATTTTTTTAAAAAGTAAAACTAACTTTTATACAAATAACAAGCGGATAGCAAATGAAGGTGATTTTTTGCTATAATAAATAGCCCTTGAGGTGATTTTTCACTAAAACGGCGCTCTACAAATTATCCAATTATTATTATTACGATATTTTTATGTTTTCCCTGTGGTTATACATCAAAAATATTACGCATTTTGAAGTAAATAAAAAAAAATCAACCCCTGAAATCCAATCCATGGTAGTTGATTTAAGGAGCTATTGCATCCGTAATTACATATTTTACAACGACAGCTCTATTCTTACATTATTTTGTGTAATATTAATTAATGAAGACTGGTTCAATGGGTTAGATATAATTATTTCTCCTACATTCTTCTTCATATATTTCAAATGACGTTCTCCCAAACAAAAATTAAATTAATTAAGATTTAGTGGCGTAAAATGAATCATCCTTCTTGCCGGTTGATTGCGTGCAAAGTATGCATATGAAATGATTTCCTTCCTCCAGAGAACTTATATCGCCATCTCATTAATTTTCGCAATTTTCCGCCTCAGCACATTCCGAGTTTTCCATTAAAGCGACTGCAGAAACCGCCCGAAGTACAAATTTTCCCCGCCAGGCGACAAAGGGGCGCTAATCATTAAAATCTCGTGTTTTAATGTTTAAACGGAAACAGCGTGCATCCAGCACCGGCACCGGCACCGGCACCAGAGATACGCACAATCAGTGCGTGGGCTTGCACCAGATGGCGGTGCACGGCTGTAGGTACTGGGTACGCACAGGGAATATCGATGAGTGTACTACAAGTTTCGTATAACTCGTTGATGACGCATCATCCAATTTTTATTTTTTTAAGTCTTTAAATTCGTGCCTAGTCAAAATGTCAACACATTTTCGCGCTAGAGTACGAGTATAACATCGGCGAGATTTTTGTGTGCTCTGCCAAGTCTGAATTGCCGGTTCACCGATATTTCTAAAAATATAACTCAAATTTACGAGCATATTGTTATATCACCAAAAAGTGTTTTCGTAATAAGATCACTCAATCTTTTCCCATCTCCTTCATGAAGCCCTTCAAAATTTTACCGCCCCGTAACATTCAGGATGTTGTAGCACTAGGTACCTACGGTCTGATGCCAGTGAAACAATGTTGTACTACGTTCCACTACCTTAGAACTGGCTCAATCTGTGGTGGTTTTATACCAAAAAATGTTTTCAATTATTTTAATGTAACTATGTATTTCTGATTAATAAATACTCTTTTAACATTTATTTGTCAATAGATTTTCACAAATACATAGATTTTTATTTATAACGTTGATTCTATTGACAAATGGGTCAATGCTCAGCTGTAGGTACATTCAGAATTTCTCCCGGAATGCAGCTGGTTTTCAGCAGTGCCCCTAAATATAAAATTATGTATAATTACATAATAAATAATTAAAATTAAGTTAACAAATTGTAATTCTTAATCATTATTAAGTAAATAAAAATTCAAATTAAATAATATAATCACAAACACAAGTAGGTATCAGTCGCGGTCCTTTCATACATACTGTGGGTGTGACGCTTCCCTTCCTTTTGAGGCGTATAATAAATATAATAATAATAGTTTTTTTTATTTATTCAGCATTAAAAAAAGCTTTGAGCTAATTTTTTTCTAGCAATAAAAACTGCAACTTAACTACACCGTCCCAACCACAGCGGCCAAAAGCAACAAAACGCGGCGACATAATAACAACACCATTCTCGATGCTAGTATGTCGAATGTCGCATCAATATCAGCAACAGTGGATTCTCTGCTCCATTCCGCATCCACGATGTTAGAAAAAGTTAGATATTCGATGGGAGCATCCAACGCGCAGAAAACTACTTTAATGCGCGTCGCCATAGTGCACAGAATACCATAACAAAGCGCGTGGATTAATTCGGTACGTTTTAGAGAATTTGTTCGTGCAACCATTTTAACAATTTGGCTTGAATAAGGGATCAATCCATATACCAGATGTTGATCTCAGCACCAAGGAATTAACCAAATATTTCAATATTTCATAGTTGTCTGCAAACATCCACAGTTAAAAACATTCTCCTAAAAATTATTTCTGTATTACATTTGAAAATGGCTCATGATCCATATCACCTTCCATAAATAATATGCACAGCGGTGCGAGTGCAATCATGCAACGCAGTTCCACTCGCTTTACTTACGCAGGATCTGCCGATGATTACGCCCCAGAGAAGGGGGGGTGGGAGATCAGAGATGCTGGGACCCCCCTGGTGATTGCGCAACGTAGATTATTCGTGAAATGTGCTCTACATCTTCATTTATTATAATAATATATGATATTTCAGTGGTTTTCGTAACATCTGTATTTCCATTTTAGTAATCTAAAATAGCTGATCTGTGAACATATTTTGTTTTCTCTCCGATTTTGGGCCATCTCTGTTATAATCCTTCTTGATGGCTGTTTTTATACCGATCTTGAGTAAAAATATCATAGCAGCATTCATAAATATTAAGAGATTTATTTAGGCAGCAGCATACATATATGTTGAAATTTTGCCTACTTTATTAGTATTTTCTGTCGTTATTGTAAAAAATGTAATTGTCCAATATCATCTGTTTTTTCTATTGTTTTTTAAATGAAAAAAATAAATAAAATAAAAAACTTAGTTAACCTCAAATTGTAAAATGTAATTAATTAAGACAATATTAGCGAAACTCAATGAAAAATCTGAAACAGAAAAATCAGAAAAAGAGACGGTCCCAGATGTGACCTATCTTTTCTGATTTTTCTAATTCAGATTTTCGATTGAGTTTCGCTAATACTGTCTTCATTAATTAAATGGAAAAAAAGTCACCAGAGATCAAAATTTCATCTAAATCAATATTACAAAAAATAGCATTATTGATGTTGTTGTAGCTGAAAAAAAATTTATTTTATTTTTTAAATTGTTTTTTGTATGAAAAATTTCAGGAAGTTTCAGTTTGGCCGTGCGCTGCACGGATTTCCTGAAAAAACCGATTTAAAAAAAAAAAAAAACATCTACTAATAGCACTCCAGCACACCCAAATGTCACGAGCCGCCACTGATCAGGAGTCACTGGTTAAAGCAGTGGTTCCCAACCTTTTTATGACCCGGGACCCCATCTTCTAGCCTCTTGCGGACCACTGGTTGGGAAACCCTGGGTTAAAGAAAGGCAGGTACGTCTCTTAATATCCTCTTTAAATATTAATAGAAATTTACATTGCTCTCTCAGTTACACAATTAAAGTTGGTCTTCGCTGTGTCGTTCACTGTTTATTTAATAATATTTTTACTGCACTATTTTAAACAATTATATCAAGTGATTAAGGCTCCGTTATACGCTTCCAAAAATAAAATTAAAATTACTGAATGCGACGGTTGCTTCGTTCCTTTCCCGTAATTCGGGGTTCAGCTCGCAGGTTCGGCTCACACGTGTATACGCTAAACCCAACCTAATGTGTCATTTAGTCAGATCTTTTGTACAAAGAGGGTTAACTGGCCTGTTTATAATAACAAAGATGTCATCCACAGAAATGATTTGAAAAACAATTAGACATTAGTAATGCGATAGGCAAGCCCCTTTATTTTAAAGATTCACCATACTGCATATAGGTTAGTGGTGCAACCCCGATGCATTGTTCCAACCCTTCCACCTTTACAGGGATAAGAACTCACGCCACGGAGGTCTTTGAACCCTAATTTACTGACTGAACGTAGCGAACCATTTTAACCCGACCAATTGGCATTTCACCTATCCGTAAATTTGTTTTTTACGTTCCGGTTCCGGCTCAAGGTTGCGGTCGTGTGCCGGAGTAGCCGATAGACACAATCAAAAAAATTACGTACTTGAACGTAAGTAGCTACGCTTCAGAAAAAAATTATGATAGATTATACGCTTTTTTATAAATAATATATAAATACATATCTGGTAAGACAGTCCAGTTTTTCAAAAACATCATTTTGCCAAAAACAAGTAAGTTATTACGAAAATAGAATCAGCTGGCCCACGACAAAAATTTGCGACGGCACACTAGTTAGTGGTTTAGTAAAGATTCCCTTTTTAAATGATAAATTGTTGTGTTTAAAAATTAAGTTGGTAGCATTCGAGTATTTAAGTACAGGGTCATCGACAAATATGGACAACATTTAAAATAACCGTTGTAAAAAAACTATTAGAGGTATTTCAATGGTTTTGATCTTAAAATGTGCAGAAAATGATTTTTCGTACCTTAGTATGTTTCGATGTGTGCACCGCTCGTCGCTCTACAGATGTCTTTAAGTTGAACATGTAAAGGAGGTTTGTAATTTGGGAGGCGGGAATGGGGACGGCCGCACAGTGATTCGTTTCATACAAGCTAGACGCTAATAAGTCACTTTTGAATTCCCAAACAATGACGTCATGGCGACATTACCAGATAGACAGGATAATAAATGCATGCTTAATTGGGGTGATTAGTGCACGCATTTACTCATACCAGAGGCCGAAAGTCGGATAATGTGTTTTGAAATTATCATTTGCATTTATTCGCTCGTTGCAGCTCGACGTTTAAAATTGTGTACTTCGTTTGAAAAGTGTTTTTTTTCGGTTCTGTAAAATGGAGGCTACTTTGGAAGGTATGTTTTAAAGTTTTTTCTTAATACTTTAGTGTAAATAATTTTACTGTTTTTTTTTTAAATAAATAAGTTTTGTGTTTTTTTTTGGCATAAACAATGTTAAATTTCTATCTTCTCGAGAGTTTATCTCAGAGAGCACATCAAAATCGCAAAAAAAAATTTTTTTTAAATAGTGCAACTAATATTCTATTCATATCAGTTTCGATATTAACTCACACCAATCCACATTATTACTATTTTTTTCATTTTACAGGAACCACATACGAGATTTCCAGGCTGGAATTGTTCGTGAGATGGAAGAGTTTGCCGAAGAAAAAAAAGGCTTGAGGGAATGTTTAACAAAATTTTAAGTACATTTGATCTTGATAAGCTCAGTGCAAGTGGTGAAAAAAAGTTAAAAAACCAAATAAGGCTTATATATTTGAAAATAAGCCTTAATTTGAGCGTAATTTTAGCAATTTATTACACTCAAAATACACTTCTTTTTACTTTTTACATATAATAGTTTTATTATTAACCTCAAATACTCTATTAACACATTATTTAAAAATTATTAAAAAAAAAAAAAAAAAAACGAAAAAAAAAAAAATTATTTTTAACACTAATTTTATTTTCATAAAATTAGTGTTGACTACACCTCAATAGAGGGTTATAAATATTTTAATCATGTGAAAGAGTTTTTAGCGTCTAGCATGAATGAAACGAATCACTGTGCGCCGCCCCGGGAACCTTACCTTTATTAGATAACCAACATCTCAGCCATAGGTTACCCCAAGAGGTTCGCTACGTTTGGTGATTTAGCAGGGTTGCCCGGGTTCATGGGGTGAGGATTATCTGGGTGTTGGAGGTGGAATACCAGGACACACTGAACCCCAGATTCCTACCCACCCTTTTCCTTCCCAGAACTCTCCTCTCCTTTCTTTCCTTAAAAATTCCTCCACACAGCATCCCCAGAGTTACTAATAAATCGTTGTTGGCAGATTGAATAAGTTATTTAAGTTATCTTCCATTTGAAAAAGTCAAATCGAAAAAAAAGTTTTTTAATGTTCCCATAAAACACCAAACCTTCAAACATGTAAAAAAAAATCCAAGCTAAAAAACTCATGCAAATTTCATGACGCCAAAGATGACTGTTACGAGTGTTTGATGCTTCAGATGTCAAACAACTCTTTCGGATCAAAGGCCTTAGGCAGACTGATAAAATTGGATACCTGTTCGCAGTGGCGGCGTAGAGTAGATTGGCACCCGGGGCGGTTTTTTTATTGAACACCCTACATAAAATAAAACACCAAATACTAAACATGCTTACGAGACTTCATTTTACTAAAATATTCGATCACAATATCAAGATTGTGTTCCCTTCTCTTTCAATTGATAATATAGAAAAATTGGTTGTCCGCGCTTGGCTCATTGTGGACCTTAAATAAGATTTTATTAAGGAGACAGAAAAAGATACCTCCGGGACTCGAACGCGGGACCTTCTGTTTACATGGAAACAGCTCTACCAACTGAGCTAAGGTGTCTATATCCAATTCGGTCACATTTAACTGTATCATTCTTCGACTAAGAACTACCAACTTTATCTTCATTTTCTTAACGCACATATTATTGGCCTCTACCTTTATATATTTTGCAAGATTCAAACCCGAACTAAATGCTATCTACAAGGGCGGATCGAGGATTTTTTCTGGGGGGGGGGGGGGCACAAGGAGCGGACGGGCAAAAAATCAACAATTACTGTTAGGATTTTTTCTGGGGGGCACAAACGGCGTATGGGCAAAAAAATCAGCAATTACTGTTAGGATTTTTTTCTGGGGGGGAGGGGGGGGGGGGCACAAGGGGTGGACGCGTAAAAAAATCAATAATTACTGTTAGGATTTTTTTCTGGGCGGGCACAAGGGGCGGAAATGCAAAAAATCAACGATTACTGTTAGAAAAATGAACTTAAGTATCATATTTCAAGTTTATTTCTACAAGTTCAAGTATGTACAGGAAGGTTTATGAAAGTGTCAAAAAAATCGAAAAATTAAATGTTTAAAAAATACGTTTTAGCTTCTAAGTATATACTGTGATGGAATCTCCACAGTACAGAAAAATACCCTCTGGGGGGGGCACGTGCCCCCTTGCCCCCCCCCCCCCCCCCCACCTCCATATATCCGCCCTTGGCTATCTAGATAGTGTCTGGATAAATTATTAATGAGCTCAGTTAGTAGAGCTGTTTCCATGTAAGCAGAAGGTCTTGGGTTCAAGTCCCAGAGGTGCCGATAACTTTTTCTGATTTTTCTGTCTCCAGATTTTCGATTGAGCTTCGCTAATTTCTTCTTTCAACGCCTGCTTTGCCGGTGTTGGGATTACACATCTCTTAGAGTGTTGATACAAGCTTCTCAAAATGATTCTTCAGTTTTAGAAAGGGAATTAGAAATTCTATTCGAAAAATAAATATATAGTTGCGACGCATTTCAAAATATGATAATGGAAGTAGCTAGATACAAGAGTACGTAGTTATTTATTGAAATATCTTTACAGCAGAAGATTTTGTGCGCATTCTTTGTCTGTACGAGTGGGTTGTCGTTGTCACCCCTTGGTGCTTGGCACCCGGGGCGGACCGCCCCCTCCGCCCCCCCTTTCGCCGCCACTGCCTGTTCGATAATGAATTTTGAATATTTTGACCAATTAACGCAAAGTAAGGAAACACTGAGCGTACTTCGGTTACTTTCGAGCAAGCCCGCAATGCACTTTATCTCTCAGTGTTGCACCAGCATATTTTTAGCAACAGAAAGTTTTTTTTAAGTTCACACTAGGTACTTAAAAACGCAGATACATTTGGTTTTTTTTTAAATGTGAACACCACACAAGATTCCCAAATGCTCCCGACTATCTGGAGCCAGTGGAGCTATAAAAATTTAATAGATGAAACGGATGCTTGAAAACTAAACGGTTTTTTGATTTCGTGATCGTCCATCAAGATAATGATTAACCCCTGTGACAATCCGCATGTAAAAAAGCCACAAAACCAGAAATCCTCAATCGATTCTAATGATACTTCTGAGAAAGATGCCCCATTCTGTTCCCATCGCGATTGACACAAGACGAAAACCGGAAAATGTGCAGTGGCAAGTCGAGAACGTGACAATTCAAGCAAATGAACATCAGCCATGACGATTCCAAAAAATATCTACCAATGACCAATTTTATTATTGTATTACGTGAGAAACAATGTTATCGGCAGTTCAGGACCGAAATAAGAATTTTAAAATATGAACCGCTGATTGAGGAAGTTAGTGAACAAGGTTATGTCGCAAAATCAAAATTACAAGTAGGTATCTACAGGTAAATATGATTTGTGATTTTCAATCTACATCTATTCTAAGAGCTTTATTAATTATCAAGTGTCACCTGTAGATTTATCGTATGGTACCTAAGTGAGACTTTATGATACAGGTGTCGCAACAGAGTACAGATTTTTTGTGAAAATGACTAGCATATTGACAACAAAGTTATTTTTAAGGATGATGTAGGTTGTCGAATGTTTCAACAATTTCATCAACATATATATAAAGAAGCGTGGAAATAAGTAAGGAAAGTGTCCCGATGTGGGTTCTTGGTTTTTTTTATACAAATCTACAGTTTTATTCCGAGATGATGAAATTTTGCACACATCATCTTCGAAAAACCTCTCCCATCCCTTTTTACCACCTCTAAGCAGAATTTGATACTTCTTGAAAAATATTTGCTCAGGTTGACGTTCAAAATAGGAAGAAAATTACTTTTTTTATGTGAATACGGCATTAGAGTCCAATCAGCCTGGAGTCAGTGAGACTATGGCATCCCAAATTGGGAGACTGAAGGTAAGTGGAAGTTAAAGGATATGGAGAAGAGGAAGGTGGGGAAATACCTGGCTCTTTAGATCTAGTCACCAAACACGGCCCAAGCTATTTCAAGCAACGTTGCAATTCTGAATAGTGGTCTTACACCAGGGGGATACTGAGAGTATCTTCCACTCTGGAACGTGCCGCAAATATACCTTATGTTATTTTAAATGATGAAATTTACTTGCTCACGCCAGGATTTGAACTCCCAACCTCCGGATCGCTTTCCCCTCGACCACGGTGGCCGTTAGCTGTCTACAACTGATTTCGAAAAACTGAAATCTGAAGCGATTAGTTTGGGAGTTTCATAGCAGGAGATACTCTCACTATTGGCTGAGTGGACGAACAAAAATACGAAAATGTCTTACCCTATTTTCCTGACCAGATCTGAAAAGACGGTACCTACACAGTGTACACCCCTACCTCTCTTTTTCTTCCCCTCAAAATACTTCCCACGGGATGATTCACTAGCTCTCTACGGTTTATTTTCTTGTGCGGTATCACATAATAGAAAAACCGAAGAAAAAGGGTATTGTGAATTGATATTAAACCAATAATTATGTTTCATATTACTGATTGAAAAATTCTTTAGCACCGTTGTGATTTGACACTCGATGAAACAAAAAATCAGGGCATGCAGTTCACACGCGGTAGAAGTGAAACCTTCTACATATACCTAACACATAGTAACTAACCCGACTTTGTTTTATATATTAACCTTTAACTGCTGACGTGATTTTTCTACGTATTCTCTGACGTGGGGCCTGGGCGGCCCGTTACTTTAAATGTTTATGTATTAGAGATCCACGAAAATTTTGAAGTCAAAATTATTATTTATTGGACAATTTAAATATATTTAAATTAAAATAAAACACTTTTTTATTGTTAAGTAACTTATATTTGACAATTTGGATATTATGTAATAATTTTTGCCAAAATCACTTGAGATCAGAAATCAGTCTGTTTTATCTATATGAGCATACGAGTAAAAATATGTAATCGGTCTCATCTTTTTGCGGTGCTTCGTAGCCCCACTCTTGTAACTTAAGTTTTCTGAAGGTTTTACTTCTACTGCGTATGAATTGCACACTCCGTATTTTTTTAATGAAATATAACACCTGCTTTATAAGAACACCAATTCAGTATTTTCGGATTTATCAGCCGTTAAAAATCTCATTCACAGTGACTAAACGAAGAAGATAAACATTCATAAGAATCTCTGAAACTCAAGTGAACATTTAAGTAATATCAGTGAAGCAGTGTATATACCACTTTGGTGGAATATTTAACACAAAAAACAGTGTCTAAATTGTCCAATTAATAAAAATATAAACAGTATAAATTTCGATACGCATCACCGCTATTCATTTGACAACAAACAAACAAGTCAAGAAAGTTAGCCTTTTTACGGACTTTACAACAGACAGGTTCTGAAACACTGAAAATAATCTAATAAAAAATTAATAATCAGTCACCAAAAGTAATACTTCTAAATTCAATATGAGTGAGTGCCGTGCCTGCCCAGAAAACATTTTCTCCGACGATTCTATGTTCGTTTGCTCAAAGTGCAAAGGGACATAATATGGGACACACTGGGTGGCACTATAATATCATTCGCTGATGACACGGTTATCGTATTTGAAGGTGAAAATTTGAATTCAACCTTTAAAAAAGCAAACTATGGCATAAATGTAGTAAAATACTGGTTAGATTCCAACCTCCTCACTCTTAATATTGATAAAACAAAATACCTACTTTTTTCTATACGTAAACCAAACCTCCCCCAAAACTACCATAAACTTACCATACATTCATGTTCACAGAACCCTGCACGCCTGCATCATCACTTCACAAAAATTGTTCATGCGATGACCTAAAAATATCAAACGAAATTAAGTACTTAGGGGTTATTATTGACAATCAACTGCGTTGGGAGGCACACATCAATTCTACAACAAAAAGGCTTCGCAAATTATGCTACATTTTCTACTCTCTCAGATCTATTCTTAATCTACAAACACTGAGATGTGTTTACTTTGCACTTTTTCAATCAATTGCTACATATGGTATTGTGGGATGGGGAGGGTGTGCAATGTCAATTCTATATCCCATGGTCGTAATACAAAAACTTCTGCTAAGGATAATAATCAAATGTAACCCATCACACCCATCAGAGCCACTCTTTAAAAAATTCACAGTATTAGACATTCGACAATTATACATAAAAACAATTCTCATATTCCTATGGAAAAACCATTCGATGAAAAAAACACAAAAAAAAATTCACACTCGGTATTCGTCACACCTAAAATGTATAATTCCTACAACGAAAACAACTTTCGCACAGCGACAGTTCTCCTATATTGCCCCCAAAATGTTCAACTCACAGAGTATTGATACTAGGAAATCGAAAACTGATAAGCTTTATATCATAAATGTACAGGATTGGTTATTTACAAAGGGGAGGAACTATTTTAAAGAATGCCTGAAGTCAACAAGTTAAGTTAATTTGCTTTATAACTATTATTTTTATTTTTTTTACATTCAAATAAAAAAAAATCTTTTGATAATTATCATAATAATGGATGAATGACTTATTTTCAACATCTCCATAAGTAGAGTCATTATTTATTTATCTACTTATCATATATTTATGTACCTATTTTATTTAAGCGAAACAGCAGCCTACAATAAGAATAGTTTATTTTTATATGTTTATTATGATATAAATATTATCTATTTAATTAAGAAACCACTTAAAGCAGTCGTTGTTATATAAAACATTCTACCTTACTATATATTAACCAATAACAATTCTTGCATTTACATAATTATATATTCATAATCCGACTACCATAATACGGGCATGTGCCTAGCGTTGTAGTCGAATCACCTGTAAAAAATGTATAAAAAATTATATGATGAATAAAGAAAAGAAAAAAAAAAAAAAGTAATTTACATATTATGTAGGTAACTACCCATGTCTTGAGGAAAGTTACCTACACATATTAGTGAAGAATATGGAAATGAATTGCTGTTCATAAAAACGAAGTTTTTTTTTTTCCTGCAGTTAACTTATATTTTACTAAAAAAAAAGTTTCACATCACCACACATTTTGTGGATCTTTTAGCAATTATATTCATAATGATACTGGTTTCCCCATAATAGACTCGACAATGGTTTGAGACTGCGAGAAACGAAGTTTTAAATCGTGAATAACAATAAAAGATTTTTTACTGTTTTCCAATTGACACAACAATTTAAGGGGTGAATACTCTTGAGAATAACGGCCCAAGTCCTTTTATTATCCGTTTTGATTAATTGTTTTGTGGGAAGGAGAACTAGACTTAATCACTTTGATGCTTCAATAGACGGTAAACCAGATATTTGTTGTTATAAAAAAGAAAGAACATTTTTATGCTGTCGTTTGAAATATATTATTTTTGTGAAGCAATCATTATCTATCAGCTAATTATGTACGTAAAATTAATTGTGTTAAAAATAACCTAAGAATATGTACTGAAAATAAAGCATGTTTCACTAAATGGTCTAACGTTATACGCTGGTACAAGTCGTGCCCACATATGTTACTCACATGATCATATTAAGATGAATGTATACGTGAAATCCTATTTAGATTCATCTTTACGACGAATCGGCTTACGGTATGAACATCAAAATATATGCTACGGATAAATCGCAGCTTTTACTAGCTTTTCTATGAATTGGAATTACAATAAAATTATTGTTTACGTAACAAAAAATATAAGCGTAAACCACAAAAAAAAAAGTTTTTTCATGACTTAACTATGAAGTAATACAAGAAACAATTTTAAAAAAATACCCCATTATGGCTAAGACTATTTTTGAGGTTTTCCATGTTCATACTTTTTTCGTTCTTATAAAATTATGCACAAAATAAATAAAAACCACTTTTTCGCTTACGAGCCTCGTGCAAAAAGACGCTCGATTTTAAAATTTTGCAGGCATGAGATTCGAAATATTTCTAGCGTTTATATTCCTCTTAAGCAAAACATTAACACGGTTGCCCAACTGTCGAATTCGGGAGTCAACCGTACCTCACATTTAACTCTATATAAATACTGTTTTAAAATCTTATTGCATTAGTTAATACAAAGTTCCAAACTTTCTTTATTTAAGTAATTCTCGAACTCTCCAATAAACTTCGTCCTCGTATATGCACATTATTTTTGCTCACACGTAAAAATATGTATTTTATCTATTCGCATTTCAGAATTTTATAAAAATTGACTGTCCATTTTTTTGGATAGTTTCAAATTTGAATATTATTAGATATGGCGCATGACGGTCCGCAAATATTCGCTACCCCCTGTCTAAAAATCTCGTCCTAATTCAAGTCGTAAAAAGACAGCGATTAGTTTACTGTACTGTCAGATTTAATCGAATTTAAGAATTTGAGGGACGTGTTATTTAGTTAAAATTCAGTACTTTTTAGATCTTTGTTCATTTTATATCAAAAAAATTATCACGCTGTTTACGCTTTTTGGGCTTCGTCTAAAGTTAGGTTAAGTTTTCAGCGACCTTTTGTCTTTAGTTTGTCTTTACATGTTCAATTACAACAATGCAATCTTTATCAGCAAGTCGTACTATAATGTATTCATTCTTCCGTGAAATGCATATTTGTGATACTTGTAAGGTTGCATGAAAATCATGTAGGAAAATAATTTCACAGTTGGGTTCCTACGCTTTTCGCATGTGCTTCCAAAGCGTAATATTCATCTTTAACATAAATTTCTTAAACATTAAAACATTTTTATATGCTTTCTGATCCCCCCCCCCCTCCACAACTTACTCTAGTATTAATCTACCCCGTCTATCTTTTATCCGGCATCTACAATCTACCCCACATGCATCTCGACGCATCTTTCTCTATGAAACTGGAGCAAACATTTCGAAAAGGCATAAGATGAATTAAAAAATGCGTGCTTTTGTGCTCGGAAGATAAGGTCTTTCAGCTTGGTACTTTGGACTCCAAGGAAAAGGATGTATGAAACTCTGCGTAATAAATTGCATGGCATACCTAGGTACATTGTATACAAGGAACAAGGATGTATGTTGAACGCTATGCGTGTAATGAAAAATGCAGATTGCATGGTTGTACACTAGGATCTTTGTTGGATTGATGTTTGTCATTTACTATGATATGTTCCTATACATACAAGCTGGTTATGACTCCGTATCTACAGCCTGTATGTCGGACGAATATCTACAGCTCATATGTTGAACTAATATCTACGAACTTCAGAGTGTTGATTAATATCTACAGAGCGTAGGTTGAACTAATATCTACAGAGCGTAGGTTGGACTAATCAGTTAAATGTGTCCAATAGTCCGATATTAGGGATTTTTACATACATACTTACATAAATTAAGTTTTTTAAGCTGCATACGCAATATTACATTATTCCAATATGCTATACATAATTGCAAATCCAACCTCTGCCAGTGCTGTAGATATTCGTCAACACTTTGGTTCTCATAGATATTAATCAACAGTTTGAGCTGCAGATATTCGTCAACACTTTGATTCTCATAGATATTAGTTCGATTTTTTCAGTTTTTGGAATTCCTGTAGATATTAGTAGACGCCTCCCTGGTTATTATTACTCAAATCACTACAATGTATAACAAACTGTTCCCAATAAATATAATGTGTTATTTTTTTTTCCAGGTTCTCCATAAAACAGTTATACACCAAATTATTACGGAGAAGATTACAAAATTTAAGAGAAAAAAAAGTCCTAGGGGGCAGTTTCACTATGTTGAGACATATGTCAAAAGTTAGTTACTGAACTCTCCATAGTTAACATTGAAAATGTCGATGCTCAATGCAGAATCGTTAAGCAGTTGAATTACTCTGTTTAATGGCGCATTCTGAAAGGAAGAATTTCTCGCTTTCGGAGCATAAAAAAGAGCGTGGGATCTCTCACGAGTATACGCGTTAGGAAATTTGTTATGAAATCTTCATTTGGATCAAATCTGTTATAAAGTTTAAAAAAGTATTTTTAGAATATCAAGAGTCAGATTAATCAGAAAAAACTGAAGGGTGGGTACTTATGTATGAGACGATGTGTGAATGTGAATCTAGCAAGGAGTTTATGCTAAGAGAGAATTGTTTGACGATCCGTCCTCTCTGCCGATCCCTGAGGAGAAACGGTGTGATTATTAATTAGTTCGATTTTTGGATTCACACTGTAGTATGATCGTTGTAGTAGGTATAAAATTAATGGGTAGAAGAGATTCAAATTATTTCCCTTTCAAAGCTGAATTACCTAATTTTGATACGTGGCTGTCGACTGTATGTATCTATTTTCCATGAGATTTTCAATTATCTATATATATATATATATATATCTAACTTCTTCTGTATAAATAAAAATGAATTTCCGAAATGTATGTACGCGCATAACTTCCACCAAATTGGATAATTTTTTTTTGTGTGTTCGTTATTGTCAGGACAAGGTTTGTATGAAAACTGGTGAGCTCTGGTATTATGAAATTTGCAATCGGTGGCACGCGAGCGGTTTGAAAACTGATTGTACCGGGACTGAATGTATGACTGCATGCGGGAGGGTGGTGGGAAACTCGGGTAGGGGGGGAGGGGAAACAGGGAGATGGGAGGGGAAGCTGAGAGGAGGGAGGGAACTGGGGAGGGTGACGGGGGAAGGGGGGGAGTGGAGTGGGGAGAGGCAAGGTGGAGGAGGCGGAGTGGGAACTCGAGAGGGGAAGGGGACGCGGGAGAGGAAGAGGAGGCGGCAGGGGAACGGGACGAATGGGAAAGGACACGCAGGGAGAAACAATTTCTTTATTAAATGTCAGCGCATGCCGGGTAGCAGATAGTATATTAATAAATTTGGCTCTGCATTATCTAATACAATTAATTATTCTGACAACCCGCGTACATGCGTGTTCATTGACTTTTCAGCGGGTTAGAACTTCAATAGCCGCACAAAAAAGCGTTAAATTTAAGTGAATTTTAATTTTTATTGATAAGTATTGCGTGCGTTAAAAAAATATGAAGAATTCACATTTAGTGCATTCCAGAATCGAAGATGCATCCTGTTGAAATCCCCAAGAACTGAAATTTTAACAAGGCATAATATATGAATGGTGACCAAATAACTCCGAATAATGCAACTTCAACACCTCTTTGCAAAGTCATTAAAAGTGATGAAAAATATATATAAAAAACTGGTTAACTAGGTTAAGCAGGTTAGGATATGGGCTATATTTTTTCATTACTTTTAATGACTTTTCAAAGGAGTGTTGAAATTGCATGATTATAAGTTGTCATGGAACCATTTGAACAACCACCGTGTTCTCTGTCACTTTTCTATTTCCCACTTTAATTAAGCCGCCGCTACCCGAATTTCTGCCGATTTCTTGCATATCCCCCTTAAACATTTGAAGGTTTTAAGCTCAAAAAAAATATATGTTATTTTTTAAGATAATATCTATACATTCCCCAAGCCGAAACGTAAATTATGTTAAATTCCCTAGATAGAAAAAATCGCAAAGTACGCTCCGAAAATTATTATTTTCACGTCTGTTTCAGTTATTTTACAAGTTATGTGTATCAAAAAAATCACAATGTTTCATTAAATTCTGTTTTAGACTGCCCCCAAGAAATTTTTGATCTATTTTAAACGAGTCGTGTTTAATTAAACATTTTCACAATTTTCGCTTCAACGTTAACGTTTTAAATATTAGCGCACTCTCTCTAACATTCGCAATTATATATCTATCCATCTTCTTCTTTTTGAGTGGGGATACGGCGCCTTAACATCATTTTTCCAAGATTTTTGATCTATTTTAAACGAGTCGTGTTTAATGAAATATTTTCACAATTTTCGCTTTAAGAGGGCATTACCAGAGAAAACCAGAAATATGTCATTTTCAAATCAGATTTTAGACGTATTATCTCTTATCCACAAAAAATTATAAATGGATTTCGAAAGATTGTTCTTTTATCTAGCATTCGCACGTGATAAATTTTGAGAAATTTTTTAAATTTTTAGTATAATAAGGTTATTCCATAGGTCGTTGGCAGATTTGTTAAATTTTCAAAAAAGATTTTGTTATATTTTATTATACCACACTTATTGGCAGATTTGTTAAATTTTCAAAAAAGATTTTGTTATGATTTTATTATACCACACTTATTTCAAATAATATAATCATGCAGTAATATAAATCAATACATTATCTAGCAAATGCATGCTTTAGAATTTTAATTTTAGTTTCAATAAAATTATTAAAAAATATGTACGTACATGTTTTTCTTGACGAAAATTGGTCCATTTGTGTATTTATTTGCGCACTTACAAACTAATATATTTCAGATTTTTTTAACATTCTTATTAAATTTAGACATTATTGAAAAATGATAAATACTTATAATCAAAAAATAACTACAAAAAGTACATTATTTTAATAGTTTTATCATCACGCCTTTCAGCATTTTTGGATGAAGGTATAAATAAAAGCTAATTTGTATTGAAATAAGTTCGATATTGAGTTATTATTTAAAAAAGCTGGTACGGAGAATAATTAATCTTTCTCATTGTAACCGCCCTGCACGATCGTAAGAACAACTTTCGACGAAATGTGGATTTTCGTCCGCTGGCTGGTTAAACGCTCTTAATGTTAACGTTTTAAATATTAACGCACTGTCTCCAACATTCGTAATTACATATCTCTCCATCTTCTTCCTTTTGAGCGGGGATACGGCGCCTTAACATCATTTTTACAACATTCATCCAAACGTTGTTACCACATATTTCCGAATCTCAATCGAATCAGATATGTAGCAGTAGGTACGTCGTTAAAACATGTTGGAAGTACATAATATTTTAACGAGGTCTCTGCATAACAGGTTTTTTGTTTTTGTTTTTGTTTCTTCTTAACTACTTTCATTAACTTGTTACTAATGCATATTCTTAATCTTTATTATTTTTGCTTACGTAATTTTAATTTTTTCTTTTCATTCTTTCTACACTGTATAATGACTGTTTAAAAAATAAATTTAAAAAAAGCACGTGTATATAAATGGCACTTGTGCTGTTAATTCAAAAGAAATAAAAACGGGATTTTTAATGGTTTTTCTTCGGACTCTCCAATAACAACAAAGCAAATGTCGAGGCCGTGCAAAAATAGACATGTCACTCACAGTCCCGAGGCGCTTTCTGTCCCGTAAAGTAGCTCGTGTGAAACGGACATACATAATATTATGTATTCTTTAGAACATTGATGGGTTGTGTTAAATCCTATGAATAATTTGTACTTTTTTATTACTTTGTTGTTGACATCAGATTGGAAAGATTTGAAAATTTCGTCTAAATTGTGCAGCCATGAATTTAAAACATAAACAGCTATTAATTTATACTTTCGTAGAAAATATTTTAAATGTCATATTATTTTATATGGATCAAACGAAATTGTTTGTCTAATCGTAAAACGAAATAATAGCGATGGAAATTTTTTTTCACAGTTATATACATTTTTTAAAACACAACAGTCCCCATTTGAGGCTAAATGAAGAGTGGAATGTAAGGAGATGAAGTACCTACCTAGCTATTCAGATCCGGCCACCAATACGATCAAAGTCATTTCAAGCAAGTCATTTCTTTCAAGTTTTGATTATGAATTGTGGAAAAATGATGCTTCACGAGGGAAAAACTGACAGAATCTACCACTATGACGGCTTTCTAAGGATGTGCAGTTTCACAGAATTTGAACAATTCTTCAAAGTTCATATTGAAAATCAAGCGCTGTGAAAGCGCTAATTAAATTCTTTTGTTATTTCAGCATGGGCCAGTTGTTTCACAGTACTTCAATAGAACAACAGAACTTAAATAGAACTTTCACTGAACTTGAATAGAACTTTCACAGAACTTGAATATAAACTTTTAGATTTGATGGTATTTTCAAATTCTTTAAAACTCCTCGTTTAGTGTTTCAGGTTTCATATACGCCTACAACGGCTTAATGTGGGTTGCTAAAAGAAAGCTCAGTGAAAAGCAGTTTAATAAACGATGGAGCTTTGAAATATCCACCTAACCACTTTAAAATAGATATATTACATATATATTATGGTATTATAGAGATATACCTACTGAATACTGATATTTTGGTTTTAAGTATAGGTGTCTCCATAATATCATTAATTGATCCCTTGAACTGATTCTTTGCCAAAACGACGCTATATAAATTGTCCCATTATTATTCGAGCCAAATTTATCAATTGTTAAAACGAAAAAAATATTTTGAAGAAAAGTGTTGTGATCACGCGAACCTGTTAAAGATAGTTAAACTAGTGAAAAAATGCGTAGGCAAGTTTCTAAGCCCTTGAGTTGAGTAATTTCATGGAGGGTGTGGATAAGGGATAAGGTAGAGATATGGTGAACTAGAGCAGTAGGGCATTAGTCTAATGATCCAGGCTCTTTACTCCTTTTACTTGTGCCCTTTGTCTTTGCCACCCCTGTCATTTTCCCGCGCAATCATCGGCGGCCATCTTGCTTCATCTTTATTCCATATTTAAATAGTGTTTTCAACTTTCCCTGCTTTCAGATTATGCTACCACGTGGTGTGTAAAAAATATCTCTAACTTTTGATTCGTATCGGAAATTTTTCATGGAGACAATGCACATTTATTTTTAAAATTGTTTATGGTATTATAGACTAGCGATGTGTCAGTTCAGCTGGAATGGGCTCATGTGATCCGCTCCTTTGCGGGAAGCGGTTCCTACTCCCACTCCTTTTTCAAATCGACTACTCCCAGAGAACCCGGCCCAGTCCCAGTACTCTCCGCATCCAAATAAATCCGGCGGTCCGAGCAACTCAACGCCGAAGCGCGAAAACCGCACTCGAATACAAGTCCCGGGTTCCTTTAAACCCAAGCGCCTTGTTCCAAGCTACGTGAATCGCGACACAATCCATTTATTCCGCCCACTCCCGGACTCGCGCGAACTACGATACATTCGACTCACCCCGTGGCCGCCGGCTTGCTCCGCGATCCACCGTCCGGCGTCACTCACCATTCCACTCATGAGTCGCGGGTCTCGGTGAGTTCCCGACACTCCCCGCTACCCGCGGCCGGCCAACTATGACACTTCCCCTTGAGTCACGAGCTGGGCGCTGGGCGTTCATTCGATCGCTGTTCGTTGATCGACACACACGTGCGTGACCGCTTCGGCTAGACACGGAGTAGTTTTTAATTAGAGCGTCTTATCTGGTATCGTTAATCAACTGGTGACGTGCATTATAAAATAATAGTTTATAGTAAAGCATTATAGCTTATTAATTTACTTATTTAAATTCTCAATAAAAGACCGTGCAGTGTAGATACATTGAATGTACCTACATTGCACGGGTGACGGGTCCTTGTCCTCGTACGGGTCTTGTCCGACTCCGGGGTTCTGAGTTCTCGTGTGGGTTCTACGAGTAGGTCCTGGTTCCGAGTTCTTTGAACCCGTGCGTCTCGTTTCGGTGCGCCGCAACAATACCCAGTGCCCAGTCCGCACCTAAGAACTCGGACCCGGGACCTGCTCCTAGAACTCGTGTACTTTTAAAAGGAAGCAAGTCTCGGAGGCTTCCGGAAAAATGCAGAACTTACCCACCTCTATTATAGACAGCCCTGATTTATTAAGCCTAATTACCTTCCATATACCAACATACTCGATCTAAAAATCTTTTTAATTAATGGTTCTTAGTCTGATTTAGATACTCGCTTGTATCTACGAGTAGATTGCAAGGAGATGGAAATACTTTCTCAGAAGTAGTAGATATGTTCACCTGCACCGAATATGGTTATAAGAAGGCTGTGATAACATACATCAATAATTATGATCAATGTTAGCATTATATTATTCTTCTGCGTGGGTTCTGTGTGATTTAATCATAATATTTTACTTCATGACTACGGTTTCACAAAATTATTATGTGTACCGCATATTTGTAAAATACCGCGTAGACGTATAATATAAATAAAAATAATAACGAATATAATAATTAATTTAATATACACCGACTATTAAAATTAATAAACTATTAATAAATAAATAATTAATAAATTAATTAACTATTAATAAATATACTAGCTTTTGCCCGTTGCAGAGGCAACTAACGGGTTAAAACACTATGCAATTTGACGTGTGAACGTGGATGAAGCGAGGAGGAGCGTGTGTTAAATTAAATATCGATCGGTTAAATATCATATTTTCATCGCAATCGGTTAAATGGTGTAGCAGAAGCAATGCATAATTTCATGATGCCAGAGCTCACTTTTATACAGAGAAACCATCGCCGGCATGCGCACATCAAATCCCCAAAGTTTCATCGCAATCGGATAAACGGTTTAGCAATGCATAATTTCATGAAGCCAGAGCTCACCATTTTATACAGAAAGAGTCGAAGGGATGCGCACACCAAGTCCCCAAAGTTTCATCGCAATCGAAGAAGAACTAACACAGAACGTGAAAATTAACTTTAAAAAAAGTGTGGTTTAGACCACACGACTGAAGTAAAACTTCATCTAACTAATGCCGGGTACCCGTTATATATAATGTTGTATAGCGCAGGCGCTTGCATTATGATGTTGTTTCCCGGGACTTGGATGTAACCATTACATTTAAGTTGAACCCGAGGTTACATTGATATTGCAACGCATGCCAGGTACCCGTTGTATGTAATGTAATATAGTGCAGGCGCTTGCATTATAATGTAGTTTCCCGGGACTTGGGATGGAACCATTACAGTTTAGTTGAGCCGAGGTTAAAGTGGGCTTGCAACGCATGCCGGGTACTCGTTGTATATTATGTTATATAGTGCAGGCGCTTGCATTATAATGTGGTTTCCCGGAACTTAGGATGGAACCATTACAGTTTAATTGACCCTGAGGTTAAAGTGACCTTGCAACGCGTGCCGGGTACCCGTTGTATATAATGTTATATAGTGCAGGCGATTGCATTATAATGTAGTTTCCCTGGACTTGGAATGGAACCATTACAGTTAAGATGACCCCGGGGTTACAGTGACTTTGCAACGCATGCCGGGTACCCGTTGTATATAAAGTTATATAGTTTCAGGCGCTTGCATTATAATGTAGTTTTCCGGGGCTTGGGATGGAACCATAACAGTTTAATTGACCCCGAGGTTAGAGTGGCCTTGCAACGCATGCCGGGTACCCGTTGTATATAATGTTATATAGTGCAGGCGCTTGCATTATAATGTAGTTTCCCGGGACTTGGGATGGAACCATAACAGTTTAATTGACCCCGAGGTTAGAGTGGCCTTGCAACGCATGCCGGGTACCCGTTGTATATAATGTTATATAGAGCAGGCGCTTGCATTATAATGTAGTTTCCCGGGACTTGCGATGGAACTATTACAGTTAAGTTGACCCCGAGGTTACAGTGGACTTGCAACGCATGCCAGGTACGCGTTGTATTGCATTATAACCGAATTAATTGTGTAGCTACATACTTAAAAATTTCCGTCAATCTTTTTGCTTTTTTCATAAAATTTGCAATACCTACTACAAATAAATTTATTCAATATCATGTTTTGATTTTTAAAGGAAAAAAGCCCCTGCTAGTAAGTACCTACCTAGAACACACGTTATATATTTTTTTATTATTATTTAACAATGTCCAAATAGAACCATGCTTCATTCATAAAAAATCAACACTTTTCAAAATAAATAAAATAATAAGCCTGGGTTATTTAAAAAAATAATTACAATTCTTCAAATTTTTCTAGTAAATTTTCTGTTTTGGAAAGTTTTGTAATTATTTCAGATTTGTGATGTAACTGGCCTATAATGATAAAAAAACAGAACTTGAATAGAACCAACACTAAATTGAATAAATGAAAATTAACTTTAAAAAAAAGTTGAATTGTGCAATATCATCGAAACAACCTTACCTTAGTATTGCATTTAAACCTAATACATTGTGTAGCTACCTATTCGCGTAGGTACCTACCTGCGCATTTCCTTAAAAATTCCTGCAATCTTTTTGCTTTTTCATCATATTTGCAATACTACCGAAATAAGTACCTACTCAGCAATGAATTACATTTGAATTTACCTGGCCAGTAAAATTTACACTTCTGAAGAAATGTCTAAGCACGTGTTTTGGTGATTTTTTTTGGAAAACTTCCGAGTTTTGGCATCTTCTCCTGAACATTTTTACATGGGATGGGCATGTATAATTGGTGTTAAAAGTTGCGGAATCTTTCCGGCTATCAATTTTTTTAAAAACATCTAACCCGGAATCGGTTTTTCAGCGGCAATGACGTTTTCGGCAAAACGACGACCGAAACCGCTGAGAGTTCTGTTTTGTTAGGCTAAATATTTGACATCTAAGATCCTGACCTGACTCAATATTCCCGTATAAAGGAAAAATGGTATTGAAACAAACGCCTTTTTTGACACTTTTTTTTTTGAAACGCTATCTGTCGGCGGGAAATAGAACCTAGCCGAATTGAGTGATTTAATTAGAAGTTCTAGTGTTCGCCGCTGATTCGTATCAGAGAATAAATCTCTATATATATTTTATTTTGTCGAAAAAAAAAACCTCCCCATTTCGTGTCTTAATTTTCGTGGCTGAATTTTTGTCCTCAAGCGAAAGCGAACCTTAAGGTGGTTGAAACGCAAGGGCAAGGAGGTCGATTTTCGCATCATCAAGGAGAACGCGAGTCGTCGATAAAACTGTGCATTAATATATATATAATTAATAAATTAATTAACTACTCAAATAATTTTGTGAATTTAAAATATTATTTTTTACAATCTATGTGTTGAAATAGTTCGGATGTTTTTAGAATTTTTTAATAGAAAGCAGTTAAATCACTTACCTTTAATATGATCATCATCACTCTTGGCTCTACAACCCCTGGTGGGTCTTGGCCTCCTCAAGAGTCTTCCTCCACTCATCTCTGTTTTATATTTTATAGGTTTTATATCTTACAGCTCTCTCCAGTTTAGAAGCTCCAAGGTAGATATGTCCTTGAGGACGTTATCGCTCCATCTTAATCTTGGTCTTCCCAGGCTCCTTTGCCCTGTTGGTCTTGAATTCAGCAGGGACTTTGGTGCTTGATGCTCGGTCATTCTCTCCACATGACCCAGTCTTCCCAGTTTTATAAATTTTACGACGTCCAGCTCCTTTAATTTACCCATCATAAATAATATATCAGAATAAAATTAAAATGCCAAAATACCAAGCGTATCTATTCAAAATATCTACCACTTTCTAGGAATGACTTACATTATAACCTTCCTTAAAATTATTTTCGAAAAATTCATTATTTTCAACTAAAATTGAAAATAAGTGTCGTTAGTGTTTTTAAATTCTCCATTTTCTGTAGGTGAATTCTCTACTTTTTTAGGAAAATAATTTTCTTCATAGCCTAGATAATCTTTGGAGATGCTGTGCGGAGGGTATTTTTAAGGGAAGAAAGGAGAGGAAGTTCTGGGAAAGAAAAAGGTATGAGGTGTGGATAGGTATCCAGGAGTGACGTATAAATCCATTCCTTCCACCGCAACGCAAGGCATTAGGGTCGAGAGAATCCGGCTAGATGAGTCCATTGGTCTTCCTCAACCGGCCTCTCCCGATTCGGCCCGCCAAGCTGCTGACGCATCCGCCACCGAAACTGACCCATGAACCCGGGCACCATTCTAAGCCATACAAACTGTATTTATTGGTTTAAAAAAAATAAAAAAATTCTGTATTTGCATTTTCTTTCAAATAAAAAATATATATTAAAGTTGTAGTAGAAGTAGACGCCAAACCTCATGTTTCCTGTTTTACTTCTCTTCTAGCAGCTCATGGCTCACGGCTAACTCATGTTAAAATAAATGTTTTAAAAGACATATAAAAAAGAAATATTATTTTCAGATTGAGAAATATATAGTGCCTTTGTTTTTAAAGTCTAACACATTTTTGTATCTAAAAAAATAAATGTGGAATTTTCGAAACCCGAAAATATATAAAGCCGCTCCGATTACGTAACTTATCCGCAGGCATACAAATTAACTATTCTCAAGTAGGTATATAGTATCATGGCATGGCTATTTAAGATATTATTTTAACACTCTCTCCAAAAAATCAGGTGATCAATAAATTGGATCAAAACTATTATGATACCTATTAAACATCGCATTTAATTTAAACCGCAGATTTTTAATTGGTTGTTTTTCTTCAATTTAAGCTTTCTCCAGGACTGAATTCGTAGATTTTGCGTAAAGAAGGCATTTGATAGAATATTTTGAAATAATTAATCCCTTTGAATATCAACCGTCTTTTCTAATCTCATAACTCTCCACAACAAATGCTGTGAATGACAGTTACAAAATCGAAGGTAAATCCTCAATTTTAAGCGGAAATTTTGTTTCAACTGATACGGAAAGCAATGTATTACATAAATTCATGAGAGAATTTATCAGTAGCAGCTAATCGTCTGAAAGCAATCACTGTCATCTTTGTGCGTATCCCAATATTAATGGTTCCACAATGCGAAGCAGTCAATAAAGCAAACATCAAGACAATGAAACTTGTTTGATTGTACATCTCACCCATCACACGTGGTGTCATCAATGAAGTGACTCGATAACGCGAAAGACGAAATATATTCATGTCGAATTGCGCCTCGCCTCAGACAATCACTCATCATCAATCAACATCATTGGGAGATGCATAACAGCTCACTTCTGCAACGGGAGATCATTTCTTCTTCTTTCTGGGGAAGGATTTCTTTCATGTCGCGATTGTCACACTTGTTCTCATTGAATTTAATTCGCTACGACGATTTTTCATCTCCGCATTAACATACTGGTCAGTCAATGTCCGTCAAGGAATGACTTTTGCTTTGTGACTTATAAGTGCTTTAATAAATGGAGAAGTCGCGTTACAATGTAGGAGAAGAAGGGAGCAGAATAAGCGTTAAATGCAACGTGTTTACAAACAATAAATGTATCGCAATGGATATTTATGGGAAAGGGAATGATCTGTGTGGAAGACAAAAGAGTTATAAATGATACCAGTGCTGGGTCGTGTCAAATCTCTGTGAGGATTCTCGTATCCTACAGATGATAATGTATAATGAAGATGCTGCCGAGGGGGCACACTATTACACCCTTAGTTCTGTATCTGTACCTAAGGGTGGTATTATACAACAATAGATCATACCTTCGTCCCTTTACGCTTTACACCCTTACCAAGTACCACCTAGCCTAGGTATGCGACCCTCCAGTTTGCGCTTCAATGGGTAGCCTTTAAAATGTATTTACATACATTCATTTTCTCTGTTATTAATACTTTTTCACCGTTTTCTTTTGTTGGGGATTAATTAATGGGCGTATAATAAACACCAAATAATGAATTAAACAACGACCACCGAAGGTACGAAAGGTAAATGTTGACCTTATTCCAGGATAACAATTTTATACAAATCTACCCACTTTGTGAAGTACCATTGAAAAAAAATCACGTATAATAATAATAAAAACGTTTATTCATCAATAGATTTTTTACAATATTTACACATTTTATTATTTTTTATCATTGATTCTATTGATGAAAAGGTCACTGCTCAGCTGTAATTCAGGATTTCTCCTAGAATGCAGCTGGTTTTCAACAGTTTCTTCAATATATCGTAATAATTTGTGTCATTCTACAAAATGCTAACTTTTGCAAACAATTACTGTGTTAACTTAGATGGTTTTCTGGTGTGTAGAGCAGATGGAAGAAGAAAGTAGTATTTAGAGAATATATGAGGCGCAAATATGTATATAGAAAAAGATATTGAAAACACTTCTCTTTTTACTAGGTACTCTAAACATTATCATTTCTAACAGGTCCGGAGAATCAAATTGTGCACTTATTATTTTGGGCAAACAGATTGGCGGCCGGCGTGGTCTAGCGGTAAGGCTCTTGATCAAATCCCGGCGTGGACAAATAAATTTTATTTGAATAATTTGTGTTTTTTCACAATTAATTCATTTAAAATAATGAATAGTATATTTGCGGCACGTTCCAGAGTAGAAGATACTCACAGTATCGCCCTGGTGTAAGACCACCATTCAGAATTGAAACGTTGCTTGAAATGGCATTAGCCGTGTTTGGTGACCAGATCTGAATAGCCAGTCACTTCCCCACCTTCCTCTTCCACTACCTTCAGCCCCAAAACGTACCCCAATTGGGGATGTCATAGTTTCACTGGCTCCAGACGGGAGCAGCTGAAACTCTTGTGAGGTATTCTTAAAAAAAATAATAATAATAACAATTTGATAATTTGTGAAGCGCCGATTTAGTGGAAAATCTTGTGATATTTTTTTTTAGTTTAAGAAAATTTAGAAGCTAATCGTAGCTAATCAGTTCTGTGCCCTCAGAATCTATTATATAATTTAAAAATCTCTTTTAACCAGTGATAACCCGACTGAAGTATAATTCTCCTGCAATATAAAAAAAATCTATTCCCAATGTTTTTTGTTGTTGTGTTGTAAATCGTTTACCTACTGCCTTTTAGCTACCTACACTCAGGTTGTTGGTTTTATTTATCCGAATAACAGCAAGTGCCGAGACCTTAATTCGATGTAAGGAAGAGTTCCAGCCTGGGAAAGGTGGTAATGACCCGAGATGGGAACCATCAAAACACAGACATGGCCGATCGCTCTGCCAACATTGTGTTGAGATGTGTTTTTTTTACAAATCATATTAGGGGATGGAAGAGCAGTGTTTCTCAAAGTTTTATCATTTGATTTTGTAAATTTACTGTTTACATAACGTTCACATTTTACAATTTTCAACTAATATATCACAATGAACAAGGAGTGGTGGCCACTATTTTTTTATTATTATTATAAGACTCAAATAAGTATTTTTTTTAAACTTGATGCTCTACAGTTTTTTAAAATTATGTGGTGGGTTCATATTTTTATACTTTTGAATGTAGCTATTAACTTTGTGGTTATCCATTATAAAAAATGATCCCATGTTACTTTGTTTGAACCACTTGAATATTTGTTTAAAACCGATATAATTAATTTAAATTTAATATATATGTTCTCCTACCCACCCACTCTTCATTAACGCCTAGCAACAGCTCCACCCCTACCACAATCCTTAGTAATAATACATTGTTCCCATTCACTATTTTGTAACTGTCAAATCAGCATACGTTTGCCCTGAGGAAGGAACGGTTGTTCCGAAACCGGTCGGCTTTAAAAAAAAAGTACAAGAGGTTCAAATAAAGTAACATTGTTTCATTTATCATATTTTTATGCTTAGAAATTATTTTTAAATTTAGTTTTACTCTTTATGGGGTGAAGTTTGGCGGAGAATGCGTTTGCCCACCTACTGCGTGGTGGGCCGGATCTGGAGAGACTGGTTGAGAGAGACCTAATATAAACCTCTCCAGCCGGATCCTCTCAACCCATCGCTTTCACCACAGTGGAAGACACCACATAAGTCCGTCGCTCCTCGAAGCACTAACCCCCAGATTCCTACCCACCCTCATTTCTTTTTCCTTCCCAGAACTTTCCTGAAAAAGACCCTCCATACAGCGTCCCCAAAGATGACATAGGTCTTGAGGAATTTTTTTCCTCGGGGCCTCCTGTTTGGTATAAATGTAAAAAATGATTAACTAAGCTTATAGCTCATAATAAAAGGGCAGGTTAAATAAATAGATGCCTCCATGACGCAAGAACTCACTTTTCACCAAAGACGCATAACTAACATCAGTTTTCCTTTTTAGTTATGGCTCTGCAACCGGGCCCGAAAAGAAGAAGATGGAGAGATACGAAATTACGAATGTTAGAGGAGAGCGCTAACATTTACAGCGACAAAATCGATGCGAAAATTGCGAAAATGTTTAATAAAACACGAATCGTTTAAAATAGAGCAAAAATCTCGCGGGCATTATCTTAAACAGCATTTAAAGAAACACTGTGAATTTTTTTCATACATATAACTTGTAAAATAACTGAAACAAACGTGTAAATAATAATTTTTGGAGCAAACTTTGCAATTTTTTTCTATCGAGGGAATTTTATATAATTTGCGTTTCGGCGCGGGCAAAGTCTAGATATTATCTTCAAGAATAACATATATTTTTTAAGAGCTTTAAAACTTACCGTGTTTAAGGGAAATATGTAATAAATCGGTACAAATCCGGGTTGAGGGCCCTTAATAATCAATATCAGTTGTTTAGTTTTGAAGTGAAACTTCTATAGCCCCGTTGTGATATGGAATTCGGGTGAAACGGAAAAGAAGCAATACAGCACCTGCGAAGCATCAAACTGCGCATGATGTCATTTTATAAGGCTTTATTGGTTGAGATATGAAACGGAAATGATGCTAGGTCTGCTGTCATTGGCCGCTTTGATTATGACCTCACTTTTCAAGGTAGCCTTGAAAATTGGCATTGGTTGAGATTGTTTTGATATATTTTTTTTTTTTTATTTATTTAATAAATTTTACAAAAATGTCATGTTTTTGTGTATAAATAAAGTTTTTTGGAAAAAAAATATACATTATTTAATACGTCTTACACCTTTTTTTGAGCAAAGCTCGTGTTAAAAAGGCGGTGACAACGAATGTAGATATTAATTTTTATATAAGTTTAAATAATATATAATTTTTTTCTTACATACATATAGATCAATTGATGGATAATTAACAGTATACAAAGAAAAAAAATCGTATATATCATAATATGCATCTATAGTTTTATATAATATATAAAACATAAGCAGAAAGAAGAGGATATAAAAAAGAAAGCTGAAAATTAAAGAAAGAAAAAGGATATCAGATATTACAATTGTGTTTATAAATAAAATATTATAAGATGTAGTGATTGTGATAAGTTATATATAAAGAGCTTTAATTGATTTTTTGAATTTTTTATAATTTGTTTCCATTCTTAAATTAACTGGTAATTGGTTAAACCATTTAACTCCAATATATTTATAGTATTGTTGAGCTGTGGTGGTGTTACAACGCTTAATTTGTTACAATGTTTCACTTCTACCGCGTGTGAACTGCATTCGATTTGTTTTGTTGAACCTTGTCTAGAACATGCTTGGCTTGGATGTTTTTTTAAAAGCAAAGAAAAAACAAATAGAAAATTTACGTAAAAAGGCAACACTTTAATATGTGATGTTATTGAAATAATTACGGAAGCTTGGTTTTAACGCTACTATCAGAGTAAGGAAGAAAGCCATGTTAGATGTCGACAAAATTACGCTTGAACATAATATTACGTTTGATGGACCTTGCGGACAAATTTCCGAACTTAGGTATTAATATCATTTAAGTCAAATTGCCTCCACCAGTAATAATACTCATTTCAGACAAGTTCCGAGTGTTTATAATAACCATCGCGTGCATGGATAACAGTGATTGCGGGTTACACTTTGTCTTCCTGCTTTCTATTTGAACATTCTTACACTTGTATTCTACTCAATTTTTGAGAATCTCGGGGAGTATTTCCTAAGGGAGGCTGAGTTATGAGAATTGTCCATGAAATAATTTAGTCGTTTATCTAGTGATGATCTTGGGTGAACCTGTTTCGTGGTGCGTGTTGGAGCATCTTCTGTCAATCTGATTATCTTCATACATAACACTCTATCCTTCGCACAGATGAAGAAGTCGTGAACAAAACAACGTTGAAAAGGGTGATGATACCAACGCAAATTGTATTATCTACGCGACGTTGTATTTTATAATGGTTTTTACTGTCTGGCCTCGTTCTCGATTTGTTGCTACTCTAACCTAAGTTTCAACTGCCTACCTACGTAAACATTATTTTAACATTTTATTATAATAAATTTGTAGAAAATATAAATACTTGTACCTACGTACTGAAAAAAAAATTATTGCATGCACGATGGAAAAAAGCCAAACCAATTCAAATCATCTCAATTTGGGAGGCGGGAATGGGTACCGCCGCCCCGGGAACCTTTATTGGATAACCAACACCTCTGCCATAGGTCACCCCAAGTGGTTTGCTACGTTTGGTGACTTAGCAGGGGTGCTCAAAACTCTCCTCTCCTTCCTTTCCTTAAAAAAACCCTCCACACAGCATCCCCAAAGATGACATAGGCCCTGAGGAAAATTATTTTCTTCAGGGCCTCCTGTGTGGAGCTCATGTAAAAAAAAACTAGAATTGCCGCAGAATTAGAGCAATTTTTTACACTAGCTCCACATAGGAGGCACTGAGGAAGAAAATCCTTCAGGAGCTATGTCATCTTTGGAGATGCTGGACGGGGGGTCTTTTTATGGAAAAAAGGAGAGGAATTTCTGGGAAGGAAAAGGATATGAGGGGTCTAATGGAATCTGTGAGTCAATATGTCCAGGAGTGATGGACGTACGAATCCATCCCTCCCACTGCGGTGCAAAGAAATGGCGATGGGTCTAGAGCAGGGTTTCCCAACCAGTGGTCCGTGGACCACTAGTGGTCCGGGAGAACTAGAATATGGTCCGCGAAAGATTTCAAACTTTGAATGAACGCGCGCCAGTTTTTTTACGTTATCTCCACACAGGGCCTATATGTCATCTTTGGGGATGCTATGTGGAGGGTCTTTCAAAGGGCAGGAAGTTCTGGGAAGGATAAGGTGTGAAGGGTTGGTAGAAATCTGGGGGTCAGTGGGTCCAGAAGTGACGGACGTTTGAATCCATCCCCCCATTGCGGTGCAAGGCGATGTTCCAAATATCATTGCTTGATAGGTCACAAAGTCTCCCTCAACCAATCACTCCCGACCCGGCCGGCCACGCAGATAGTGGGCAGACGTCCGCCACTAAGACCCGGCTAAACCTCACCCCAAGAACCCAGGCACCCCTGCTAAGTCACCAAACATAGCCTTGCCACTTGGAGTGATCCTATGGCAGAGGTGTTGGTTATCCAATAAATGGTTCCCGGGGCGGCGGTACTCATACCAGCCTCCCAAATTATAGGTTAATAAGCGAACTCGGCGCGCAGGTGACCGGGGGAGGTGGGGAGGGCAAGCGCCTCTTTATTTTTAACCTTGTGGTCCCTGTTAACAATAATGAAATCAAAGTAGTCCCTGGTCAAAAAAAGGTTGGGAACCACTGGTCTAGAGAGTCCGGCTGGAGAGGTCAAATGGTCTCCCTTATTTCGCCTCTCTAGATCCGTCCCGCCACGTCCGATGTGGGCAAACGCATCCGCCGTCAAGACCTAGACAAACCTAATGAATTCGGGCATCCCTGCTAAGTCACCAAACTAAGCCAACCACTACGGGTGATCTATGGCATGGGTATTGGAGCAGTATTCTTAATTCTATTGTTGACAAATTAAAAAAAAATCAAAATGGTTTAAGTTTATGTACCTGAACACTAAATATTTTCCCTTTTCACCTTTACAAGGAAGTCAATCAAATAACGTTCCTGCTCTATTATAACATAGTAATGGCGTATGAATGTAACATCCTGAAATAGGTATATTATTAGTATATTCATAAACAAGAGTGACGAGTAGCCAATTCTCACCATTCAGAATCCAACAAAGGCGAGTTGCGGAATATAGTTGACACTGTATGGAGGAAATCACCATTAATAATATGGGGTCCTTGTGAGATGCTGCAGTAATGACTCACACCTGGTTCAAACTGGACACGGTACCGTGAACGAGCCTTGGGGGATACCTGACATTGTATGTTTTTATTACAGCACTTATTAAACCAAAGTTTTAAATAAAGAAGAGACATTGTAACTGGTGTAACAGTCTACTTAAGAGGAACGCATGCGTGGCCTGTTTCATACAAAATTTTGTTTTGGATTTACGGCTAAAATATCCAATTAAATGTTTTTTTCTTTTTTTTAATTGATAAGTTAGGCATGTATACAGTTAGGATGTGAATCCGATTTTCGATTTTTGCTTTAAATTATAAAATATAGGCCCCAAAAGATGACGATTTATCCATGAATTTAGAAGGCAACTTTGGAATTTTTTTCTGGGCAAATGGACGCAATTTAAAAAAAAAAACTCGTCACATCCTGAGTCAGGAATATGATGAAGTATACGATAAAATTTTATTCTGCACTGAAAACGCGAAACTGGAAAGAAGATTCCTTCAAGTATGAATTACTAACGTTTTGATGAAGAGTAAAAAATATTCGTAGAGATAACAAATCTTTCTTGCCAAATTTTTAATTTCTGTTGAAACATTTTGATTATTGGTTCCGAGAACTAATTCTCCGGATAACGCCTAATATGTTATTGATGATCTAAAAGGTTTCATGGATCCGTAAAAGAATATCGTAGGGTAATTACTACAACTAGGTAACTCTGATATCAGCTTTGTTGGGAAAATGAATTATAAGATGGTAATCAATATGTTAAATCGGTTGTTGTGTATATGTTTTCATGCCAACTCAGAATGAAGTCAACTCAACACCTCTTTGAAAAGTAATTAAAAGCTATGATAAATAAATTGAAAAATAGCCCATAACCTAACCTGACGTTAACTATTTAACCAATTTTTTATGCATTTTTTCATCACTTTTAATGACTTCAAAGGAGATGTTGAGTTGATTTCATTCTGAGTTGTCCGGTCACCGTATATTTATACTGTTAAATAGTACATTGATGTGTTGGAAACCTTAATACTTATATTCTGGAAGTGAGAAAACGGCTAATCATTTTTAATGTATTTATTTAAAAAAAATTGAATGACTTACCTAGTTACATACAAAATTACAACGAAAACAAATTAAACAATTCCACAAATGTTAGTGCTACAGCTAGTTAAGTCTAGTTGCCTAATTGAAACATGGAAAAACACCTGTGGTAACTAGAGTTACATCCTAATATTAAACCTAAGTATAGAATTAATATATCTTTTGGAGATACCCACAAAAAACATATTCAAATAATTTGATGACTCCAATGCATTACGACTTTTCTGTTTGTGGCATTCACATGTGAGGAAATGGTGACCAGACAACTCAGAATGAAACCAACTTATAAACACCTCAGAAACGTCATTAAAAGTGATGAAAAAAATTATTTTTTTTAAATGGTTAAATTGGTTAAGTTAGGTTAGGGTTACTGGCTATTTTAAAATTATTTTGTTCATAGCTTTGAATGACCCTTCTGAGATGTTTCTGAGTTGGTTTCATTCTGAGTTGGCGTGGAACCGTGAGGAAATACAGTTAGGCTTTTGGTGTGTGACTCAAAAATGCTGATTTCTGAGTTATTTAGTTTTAAATAATAGACTGCCCATGATATTAGACTGCCGAGAAGCGAGAAGCACACAAAAAAGATAAATGACGGGATCAAAGCTAAGAAGTTAGAATGTTGACATTTATAATAAGTACTAGAACTAGATAATATTCAGTAAATCATGCACGATGGCACGGGGGTTTAGAATAACCTTGCGGCTACTCCTTACTAAATGAAACGCTTATGGATTTCGATAAGAATTATGCCCAATCACCAAACAAGATCCGGTATACACAATTAAGCAATACTCACTGTTGTGTCTCGTAGTGATATTGAAAGAAGGGTGAATGCCGGTAACTCCATTAATGGTGGACTGAATGCCGTTGGCGCTAATAAAAAACTGTCAAAAGAAGCGAAGCTAGCAGTCCACAATGGAGTCCTGGTACCTACCCTGATGTATGGCAGTGAGGCATGGAACTGGCAGAGGAAGGATGAAAGTAAGCTGAATGCTGTTGAAATGAGATCCCTGAGACGTATGTGTGGTAAAACAATGTATGATCGTGTGAGAAATGTGGATATCCGCAAAGAATGTAAGGCTGATATAAGCATAATGAGTAAGATTAAGAAAGGAACCCTCAGATGGTTTGGGCATGTAGAACGAATGAACGAAGAAAGTAGTGTAAGAAGAATATACGACGCGAATGTGAATGGTAGAAGAAGTCGGGGACGCCCGAGGAAGACGTGGCACGATCAAGTGAATCAAATACTTGAATCGGGCCATGTCAAAAGTCAGAACAATAGAAGAGAATGTATGAGACGATGTATGAATGTGAGTGAGGCAAAGAGTGTGTGCCAAGACCGAGTTGTTTGGCGGTCCGTCCTCTCTGCCTACCCCTGCGGGGAAACGGCGTGATGGTTAGTTAGTTAGTTAGTTAGTGTCTCGTAGTTTGATCTTCATTCGGCGACGGTCATAGGTGTATCCAAGGCGTACGGTAAGATTATTCGGTTATTAGAACCACGATAGAGTTTGAGTCACGATACGATGAAGCGGTTCACACGAAGCATTCGATAAAGCCGGCGGTATAATACTTCACATTACACGCTTCCGATTGATAAAAATAACATTTCAACGTAGAGCCAAATGTCACGTTATGATTTGTTTCGATGGTTGTTGGTAGACTGGCGATATTCCGGTACTTGACTAAGTCCACCGTATAGGTAAGTACACTTAACGTGCGGAAGTCCAAAATCTGGATTCCTCCGATCTGCATGGTAAATTGGAACACAAATACCTACGTATGAAATCCATCAGCGTTATGAAACATTCAGTTTAAAACAATGTTACATATTCATTGTAAACAAACTAATAATATCCATAATACGTTGGCAGTCTTCAGTACTTACATATTTATGATAAAGAATGCTCATAACTTTAACCAAATATTCTACGTCTCCACAATACTCGCAATTCAATATTTCTAGGGGTTCTTCCTCCATTGTATCTAACGCATTCGATATGAATACGTAGACTGGAAGATTTACCAATGATAATTTCATTAGCATTTCAAGTGGAGAATATAAAGGAAAATAAGTCACCCTTGGCTCTATTCCCCGCTTGATTAAATGACCTGCATTTGTCATCTTGATATTCAGTTTGACGCGATGCATTTATTTACTTAATGGTAACATTATTTTTATTCTAACTGGGGATAACTCATCCTTTGGACCGAACTACTGAGAACAAGGGATGAAAAGAATTCTGACATATTGCATAGACTTTTTAGCAGTTTCAAAAACCAGCCAGTCACATGTCACATAATGTGACACTCATTAACGTCTCACATATAAAAACGACAATGAATATATAAGATATTTCTCATGAGATTTTTATTACTGTTTTAAGTGCGTTCAATCCTTTAGACATTTTACGCGATTTAACGGTTGAAATGGTGGCAATGACAGTGAGATATAAAAATCAAATCATCGCCTTTTAAAGTGACATAATAATCTGAAATTGTCATTAAACCTTACGGGTTGATTTCACGCGATTTTCGCAAGGGTTGGTTAAAGCCATAACGCCTCTCGCTGCATCCCCTAACATCCACAGGAAACAGCGGTCGTAAAAGCTACAAATTGATAATGAATATCAACCCTTTATCGATTGAATTCTCCCGGCAAATATCTTCAATGGCGAGTGATACAATAGTCGAACTGTGTGAAGCTCCATACTGGAAGATGAAATGACTAGTCTCTCATTTGAAGAATAGATATTGAATGTCAATGACAATGACTATCAAAATCACGAGTCATTGTATCAAGAGAACACCTGCGTGATTATATTCGATATCTATCCCTGCACTCGCTAGACATATCATATTATAACTAGCACAAAAAAAACATTACCGACCATTAAAAAAAGGGTTGGAGATCAGTAATGAAAGAATAAAAGTATATCTAAATGCGTGAAAACTGTATGTAATATCTGTACTGAAGCGTTGTCATAATAAATATTTTCCGTTATTTTAATACCTACATAAAAAATGTATATTTTACAATTTTTATTGCAAAACATAAAGTTTATGCATCACATGGTGACAAATATCGATAATTTTTTTTATGTGCTGGTAGATAGTTTCTGTTTGGAGATTTCATACTTTTTGGGAACATAATAAGTGTAACCTTTAACGTTTGACATAATATATTGTTATTAATGAATAAATATTTATTTTGTTATTAATTTTTGGGGTATTATGCCGTGTTACGCTACCTCCTTCTTTAGCCGACGTTTCGGACAGCGTTGCAGTGTCCATCATCAGGGCAGATGTGTCCTGCCACATATCTGCCCTGATGATGGACACTGCAACGCTGTCCGAAACGTTGGCTAAAGAAGGAGGTTGCGTAACACGGCATAATACCCCAAAAACTAATAACAAAATAATTTTTTGCCGTGAAAATCTAAAATCGTATCCGAATAAATATTTAGCTTGAAAAAAATATAAATGACGGGATCAAACATAAAATGTCAGAATGTTGACAAAAGAGTGACAATTTTTAACGTTCCTAATTTGTATATAATAAAATTAATATATTTTTTATAATGTAATAAATAGATTAATATTATTTAAAAATATTTGGACTAGTGCCTGGGATGGAACAGCGTAAAGACAAAACGCAAATGTTGTTAAATTTCTAGCGCACCTTTCGAATAAATAGTTGAGGGTAATTGAAGGTGGCCTCTCATATTGGATGTGATTATAGTATTTAAAAAAAATTTATCATTACAGCGTATGACAAAACTCATTGTGAATTGACCTTGACATATTATAACAAATCAACAACTTTAAAACACAATGTGTGTTAATTTTACTGAAAAAAGTTGCGGTTAGCGTTGAAATGATTAACGTTTTTTTTCTATTATCATCCTTACTTTTTTTTTCATTTTCTTGTTTTATGAGCTCATTCTTGTATTTTTATGGACAACTTTCGTAAATGTTACTTGTTTAATAAAAATACTGTTCCTTGATTCAAAATGTAATAGAAAAACTTGTTAATAATATTAAACTGCATTATTATTTTATAGAAGTAAAAGTGGTTTGGTATCTTTAACCTTTGCATGCAACAAGATGTGAAAAATTATGATAAAATAATAAAAAAATTGACATTTTATTTAAAAATAGTAACGACTTTCGTGGATTGGTCAGTTTATGTCTTAGCTACTTAGTGGTTTTATCACTACATATTTTCTAAACCTAAACGATAAAAAAATAGAGAAACAAAACAGCTTGAACTTAAATTGTTGGGTTGGTTCAAAAACTTCGGACAGTAAAATTTACGCAAATTGCTTAACTCCGTGGCTCATGGCCGTTCGAGAGGTTGTCTTACTTCTTATAAAATAGTATGTAAAATATTACGTAGGTTCGCACATAACAGGCACCTCTCACAGAGATAGAAGAATGGAAGGAAGGAATGAATAGTAATAAATATATCTTAGCAATATTTTTGGATTTTCAAAGGGCATTCGAAACTATAGATCGAGAAATACTGATAAAAAAGCTTAAAGAAATTGGTTTTTCATCTGTAGCCATTAAATTAATAGAAGAGTATTTGAAAGACAGAAAACAGATAACAAAAATTGATAATCAATTTTCAAAACCAATGGAAAATAAATTAGGAGTACCGCAAGGGTCGGTCCTTGGACCTCTATTGTTCATACTATATATATATGACATGGTGAAAATATTTTCAAAATGCAAAGTACGACTTTTTGCCGATGATACACTAATATACTTAATTGGAGATAACTATGAAGAACTAATAAATATTTAAATAATGAGCTAAACAATGTATCAAGATGGCTAAAAATTAATAAGCTTAAATTAAATACAAAAAAAAAAAAAAAATGTATGGTGATCGGATACAAGAAGACATCCAGTGAAAGCAAAATTAAAATTGATGGTGAAATTATTGAAAATGTTACTGTAATGAAATATTTAGGAGTTATATTAGACTCCAAACTAACATTCAAAAAGCATGCTGAATATACACAAAAGAAAATTGGGAAAAAATATCTTTTTTGGGAAGAATTCGGCCAAAACTATCTAGTAAAACTGCAATCACTATCTACAATTCGATTATTGCTCCACATTTTAACTATTGCTCAACTATCCTTTTCCTATGTAACGAACGAGATCAAAATAAGTTTCAAATTCTCCAAAACAGGGTAATGAGAATAATCTTACGGCGAAATAGATTTTCAAAAGTAAACAAAATGTTAATGGAACTGAATTGGCTAACCGTGAAACAGATGCTGACCTTGAATACGATGATATTTATACATAAAATAGTTAACAACATTTTACCAAAATACTTAACAAATAAAATTGTATTCAACAAGGACATTCACAGACATAACACAAGAACATGCAAAGAAATCAGGCTTCAAAAAAAGGATAAGGCGAATACGCAGAACAGTTTGCTGTACAAGGGGATGAAGTTGTATAACCAGCTACCAGAGGAAGACATATTGTAGGAGCTACATAAAATTTAGTTTGCAATATGAAATATTATAATTAATTAGAAATTTGTAAACTTAAATGTACAAATTACTAAAATAAAATTAATAAATAAAAATAAAATAGATATTAGGGAACGTACCCATACTACATGACACGTTTAGGGGGGGGGGGTCTTCAAAATGTCACGCTCCATACAAATGAGCGGCGGGTTGCTTAGGATTTTGGTCACCGCGGGGGGGGGGGGGTTAAAAATTGCAAAAAGTTGGTCACGTAGTATGGGTACGTTCCCTTATAAAGTAAGCATGATTTTTGCTAATAATATAATAGAAGGTTTATAGTTACGATTTCACACAAAATTCTCAAGAACCCAGGTAGGTACTGTATGTATATATGTACTAGTGAATCTATATAATAGGTTTGTAGCAGGGGTGTTGCGGATACTCCCATCCGCATCCGCAAATGCGGATTATTCGCATTAATTCGCATCCGTAATCAATTAATCCGGAATGAATGCGGATGTGGACGGGCCAGAGTGGCGCATGCCTTGTCCTCGTGAACAGCAAAATACGTAATATTATGCAAAAACTTCATGTACGTACTTTAAACGTTTAAGCCTTTACGTAATTAGTAATTACGTAATTGAAGTAATTTATGCTTTTCCTCTTGCTCTGCTGCCCTCTGTAGATATTAGTCCAACCTACGCTCCATAGATATTAGCCACCACTGGGACCGTCATAGATAGTCGTCCGACCTTAGCTCTGTAGATATTAGTCCTCACTCTGAAGTTTATTTATTAATCTTAAGTTAGCTCACACATTTGTGTGTGCTAATATTTTATAAAGATATAAACATTTACATTGGTTGGCAAACATAATCATTCTTTAAATATTACACATAAATAAAGACATTAATAATTGAGGTAGACATACTTTCGTAATTCTTTTTTAAACTTATTTATATTTTCTATCTCAGTGATTTCATTCGTTGTGTTGTTATACAGTTGGACGGCCTGGTACATCAGAGATTTCTGGGTGCTTGATATTTTTCTTCTCGGCAGTCTAATTGCTTTGAATTTCTTGTCCCGTGTCCGTGTGTTTAGTTATTATAATGTATTTTTCTTTTTAGTTCCTTAGACATCATCCCCATGTTAATTTTATGTAAAAAAGTTCATAGATATTATTCCAACATATGAGCTGTAGATATTCGTCCTACATACAGGCTGTAGATATTAGTATCTGGAGTCTCGCTAACTGACCAATAGGAAGACACACATTGGTGACAAGATCCTGCAGGTTTTGTACGTTTTGGTTTAGTTATCGACGTGATTCCCGTTGTGAATCAATTACGGTATTTGTTTTCTGTGTTTATCCAAGTGTTTTGGGTGGTTGATGAATATTCGATATAAATAAAAATGTCGCAATCAATAAAAAGAAGTATCTGGACTTACCTTACATTAGACAAAAATCTTACGGAGAAGTCCTATTGTAAAATATGTAATAAAAATTACTCGCGGAAGGGACCTACTACTACTTTGAAAAATCACCTTAAATCAATGCACCCAGAGGAGTTTTATTTGTTCGAAAGCTCGAATAATGAAAACCAATTGAAGAAAACAAAGAAAATTTAAAAAAAAAACAAAAAGAAAGAGCGTTTCCATCTTGTCACGATTTCAACCCTTTTGATCATCAGTACAAGTGTCATTATGGTAGGAAGAAGGGGTGTCACGGATATTCGCATCCGCATCCGCAAATGTGGATTATTCGCATTAATTCAGACATCCACGGATGTGAACCTCTAATAATCCGCATCCGCTGATCTCAAAATTTTTGCAACCGCAACGACCCTGGTTTGTAGCACAGAATAAGTAAGAAGAATGATATGTATCTTCATTGGTGTTTAGAACGTAGTACCTACATTGGTCCCCCGAGCACTTGACATCACCGCAACGTCTTGATTGTGTTTATCAATGTCTGTGTGATGATGACCCTTGCAACAATATCGAAACACCTCATTAGGAAGGGATCCATCGTGGAATAGCTGAAATGTAAAACCAAGCGGTGTATTAAAATATCTACCTGAATATCTATTTTGTTATATTATTTTGTAAAGCCTTGGTTTGAATAAAACCACTTAACCCATCAGGCCTCTGGCATATTCTATCAGAACTTTAGAGTATTTCCGCTCTGCAATAAAATCCAAAAAAAGTAATATTTCCGAACGTTTCCGAAAACTAAAATCGGTTTTTTAAGTGTGATAAAATATGCTTCCCAATTATAACTTTAGAAATAAAAATATAGGTACGTTTTGAAATATTAAAATTGGGATTGCAAAAACCTATTTTGTTTAAAAACCTTTGTTCCGTTTTTTGCAATTGAAATTATTGTTAACGAAAAATAAAATAAAAAACAAACTATTTTATTAGAAAAGTGTATTACCAACTTTTTTTATTGTTGTCTTGTCTCAAACCTCATTTTTTTGTTGTTCATATAGGTATAAAGAGTTTTTAAAAAATTCACGAAATTTCACAATTTTTTTCCAATAGCGATCTGATGTTTGGTTTCATCTTATATATAAAAATCTCGTATCACGGTGTTTGTGGTCGCACTCCTCCGAAACGGCTTGACCGATTTTTATGAATTTTTTTATGTATATTTGTTAGGTATAAGAATAGGTTTTAAAGTTCGAAATATTCCTATTCCCATATAAGGAATTATTTTTAAGTGATTTGAAGATGGATATTGATTTGCAAAAACAAAAACGTTTATTTTTTTTGGATTTCGTAGTATTCGAACCTCCGTCCTCTGGATTTCTCTGGCCGCTGAGATTTGCGACGCACTATACCGCTGCGCTATGGGAGCGCTTGGCGAGGCGCGAATTTACGCATTATATTCCGACAACCCGTAAAAAAACAAAGCGGCCAATGAGCGCAGACCAATCATCGTTTCCGTTTTATATCTCAACCAATAGGAGCCTTGAGCGCAGTTTGACGCTTCGCATCAGTGCCGTAGTGCGTCTTTTCCGTTTCATCCAAATTTCAAATCACTCTAACGGGACCAAGGAAGTTTGACTTCAAAAAGAAAGCATGACAAGATCGCCAAAGACCAAACAACAGTTCAATGATTGTCCCCTTTTAAATCATAAATAAACCAAAATAAAATGGTTGGGCGAGGCCTTCTGAACAATTTAATACACATGCATGCAAGATAAACCTTCATAAGAAAGAATTTAAGATTTTCTATAAACTTTATAATTAATTGGGTGACAGGTGATAGGCCATGTAATAACCCAATAATTAGTCAAATAACGATCTTGCTAATACAGCGTCGATCGGTGTAGGTACAATACCAACGTGTGACAGTGTCCGACCCAATTATAGCCTTAGGTGACGGACCGATCTGCCCGCGAGGCAAGAGGCAGAGGCAGGTAATCCTCGCTGAGAACAATCCCTGCCTGCTTGGTACCTGCTTTTAATGGCGCGTGATTGGACCACAATCGGAAACGGTCCGGCCTGCGCTGATCGCCGGTTAATTGTTACATCTCCATAATGCGCACTTGTCGCTCACACTGATCGGATCTGACGATATGTCGCCCGAGGGATGCTGGAGCTGCTATCTGATCTAAATCAGAAATGGCGAAACTGTTTCTAATTTGTCAAAGAATGTGATTAATTCACATTTTATTAAATCTGGACGGGTCGGAAAAATCAAAAATCTTAGTAAAACTAAAAGAAAATATGATTTAACATCTTCATCCTGCTTGCCTGATGCGATAGCAAAGAACTAAAAGTGTTCGATCAATTTTTGTAAAGATAAAGTTAAAAACAATGATATTAGCGTAAGAAATAGTTATGTTACCAACCAACTACCAACTACCAATCTTACGAACTAGAACAGCACGGCATCATATAATAACATTATTTAAAGAACCATATTTATTTTAAAATATTTATTATTAAAATGTTCAATGAACTCCCTGTAAATGTGAAGGAGGCTAAAAGTCTTGCAGTTTTTCGTGGATTATGTTTCAATGTTGTGAAGTTCAAATTTTAATATTTTAGTAGTTTTAGAATAGATTATAATATTAGATATAAGATGCTAAATAAAATATACTAAAGAAACCGTAGCGAACCACTTGAGGCGACTGGGGAGTTATCCAATAAATGGTTCCCGGGGCGGTAGTACCCATGCCCGCCTCCCAAAGCTTTAGATTTAAACCGCAGTAAGCAATTCATATATTTCCGTGTTAATATTAGGTCCTTACATATGAAATTGGAGTTTTGCCGTTCTGGCAATTTTGATCTCAAATATCTTCTCTTTGGTTAGGAAATTCAAATTCAAATTTATACAACTATTTACTCATGTACTTGTGTTTCGAAAATTATAATTCATTTGTTTTTTCCTTAATTGTTTTTTTTTCTTTGCGTCACTTAGTTTACAAAATGGAAAACTTGAAATATCGCGTTATTTACGAGTACGAATTCCACCGTGGCACCAGTGCTGCAGAAACGGCTCGAAGGATTAATGATGTGTATGGCGACGGTGCCGCAAAAGAAAATACAGTGCGTTTTGGTTCCAACGTTTTCATTCTGGAAATTTCGACCTGCAGAGCAAGCCCCGTGGACGGCCGGAGACCAAAATTGATAATGAAGAATTGAAGGATATTGTGGAAGCGGATCCATCGCAAACCACGTCCGAGTTAGTTGCAGGCTGTGGTGTTAGTGATAAAACTGTTTTAATCCACTTGAAGCAAATTGGGAAGGTGAAAAAGCTTGAAAGGTGGGTACCTCACGAATTGAGTGAAGCAAATCAACAAACGCGCGTTAGAACGCTAGACCACACACAGCACAACAGACGGCTACCAAATTAGAGGAGTTTCAATTGGAATGTCTAAGACATCCACCGTACTCTCCGGACCTTGCCCCAACAGATTACCATTTTTTTCGAAATTTGGATAACTTCTTGCAAAGGAAAAAATTCAACTCCGATGGGGCAGTCCAAACCGCCTTCAAAGATTTTATTGATTCCCGTCCGAATGGTTTTTTTAGTAAAGGGATCGATGAACTACCTATGAGATAGCAAAAATGCATAGATAGCAATGGTACATACTTTGATTAAATAAATATATTATATTTTTAAAAAATCGACTTTATGTTCCTCCCATACAAAACGCCAATTTCATTTGTAAGGACCTAATATTTGAAGGAATGATATTAATTAAATCTAAAATTAGCAGTGTGATTCACATTTTATTTTAGGTATAATAAATACATATTATTGTGTACCTACGGGGACACACGGCACAGTCGTTAAAATCCTAGTTGTTAAATCCGACATTCGCAATATCAACAACACGAGAATGAGTAATGTACAACTAAGAAATTATGATTATATCATTGGGTATCTAGGTAGCTTAAAATATCGCGTTGAAATCATCAACAGACTTGCCGTAACAGGTAATAAAATGTAGTACGTAAATGGAATGTGATAAAAAGAATTAATAAAAGCGAATTACATAAGTAGGTACCTACGGTTATTGCACTTTCACTTTCATTTTTAAAAACAATCCCACTCTTAAAAAATGTTCAAGAGTCTATAAATATTGTTGATAATAAATTACACACGTGGCTGTAATGGCCGACGCCAACAGCATTTTTTGATAAAGGTGGATAGGTATATACATGTTACATATTATTATGTATATGAATTAATACGTAAATATACGTAACTGCTACTTACATTTGAAAACACTCTGCTTTGAAGAGTTTCTGATTTTTTCTGGAATGTAGCGTGTAAAATAATAAGGTAGGTACAATACAATAAATTATCGAAAAAAATGAATTTCGTGAAATAATGCATTTCTCGTACTCCTTTCTCAGAATTATGCATCACGCTGACATCTATGAAGCTTCCCTTGAAACTCCTCTTGAGAGAGTGATTATAGCGAAGAAACGCACCGGAAACCTACTTATATTAATGAAAATAATATTATAAAATATTTAATAGAAGTTGGAAATTTATTATTATTCTTCTTTCGTCGAAGTCTGAAGGCATACCTTTAATGTGTAAAATTAAAATTACATTATCTAATTACAAAACAAATTAATTATAATTTTAATAAAAAAACACTTTGCTTTACACCACTTTTTTTAATATAACATAATAGTAAACTAGCATTGCTAGTGCATCACCTTATAACCTAAATTAATGATTTGGTATTATTTCACAGGTACTCCTTGCGTCCAACTCACGTACCAAGTATAAACAATAGGTAAGATGTTCTGGTCAGCTAATTGGCAAGATATACCTATACGCAAGCAGTGCCGACGATAGGTTTATGTGGCGCCTAAACCAATCCCTCGCCCCTGAGTTGTGAGCGGAGAACAGAGACCAAATCACTGAACCATATCTTGGGGGACGAATATTATTGTCACAGGGGCGATAGAAGCCGGAGGATTCTTTACAGGGTGACCTGTAAACTAGGTGACCAGGCACGCAGACATGGATGTATATATATATTTTTTAATTTAGGTAAGTAAAATAGTATCAAGTGATATGATTCTTTTTTAATCATCGCTTCTATGATGATTCAAAATGATTCTTCTTAAATGATCATTCAAAAATGTTTGCATATTTTTTTAGTGTGAATACCGCAAAGAGTCTAAACTGTTCCCAAACGTCTAGAGCAGGGGTCACCAATTGGCGGACCGCGGTCCGGATCCGGACCGCCGACCTATTTTGTGCGGACCTTGTGTTAACATTGCAAAATATTTTCATTACGAATCTTAAATCGGAATTTGAAAACAGATTTTAAGAAAATTGAGAATCTCGCTGACATCCTCTGTAACATTTTCTCTCTGCATCCTGGTGATGAATGGAGCTTATGAACCTGCAAATCTTTTCGGGAGTAATAAAGCTGCTCTCCAGATGGAAATGATCAATTTCCAAGAAAATGCAGTTTTCAAACACCAATAAAAAGAAGTTTCTTGTGAATAGTTTTGGATAAAATTTGTTTGTGATAATAAATACCCAGAATTAAAAAAAAATGCATTGAAATTTCTCATTTTCTTTGGGTTAACACATGTTTGTGAAGCAGCATTTTCCAAGGTGAACTTCATTAAATATACATATAAATTCCGGAGCAGACTTACCGGTGAACATCTCCAAGATTTAATGAAAATATCCTGCACAAACTTTAGTCCAAACTTCGGACGTATAGTCCAAGGCAAAAAATGTCATTTTTCTCATTAATATTGTAAAAAACCCTTGGTACTTTATTTTAATCACAACATTTTATTATTATTTAAAAAAATAATGTTCCGAAACCCATTCGTTTTATTTGTTCATTGATTTGTATCTACACATATTTAAGTAGTACAGTTTATTATTTAAATTTTTAAGCCGGGAGGGGGAAGGGGTTAGGCTTTATCCCCTCCGGACCGCGACGGTCATGTTATTTTAAAAAACGGACTCCTAATGAAAGTAATTGTTGACCCCTGGTCTAGAGTCTAGAGCAGGGTTTCCCAACCAGTGGTCCGCGGACCACTAGTGGTCCGCGAGAGGCTAGAAGATGGTCCGCGAGTCAATAAGCGGCCCATCGCGCGGGTGGTCCCTAGTCGAATTGGAACAATATTCAGTTGATCATTATTATACGTTGTGGCCAGTGACCATTATGGTATTCCGTTTCACCCCACCCCATCCTACCCCGTTCTACCCCCTCCGTTGTGGTAAATATTCTGCTAGAACCCGTCCCACCCGTCCCACCCTATCCCATTACGCCCCTCCCGTTGTGCTATCCGTCCCAGGTGCCACCCATGTTAGCCTACGCCACTGACCACAAGCAATGGCAATGGCCTGTGGTCAATGACGACGGCTAGTCAACGTGGTGTCACCCCCCTCCCCTGCAATAAAGTTGACAAACACGAATTTCAACTTCATAAAAAATTGGTCCGTCCTGGGGGGGGGGACTAGAGAATTGTGCTCTTGGAAGGTGAAACTCTGTCGGGTGGCACCCGGGGCGCCGCCTCCCCTCGCTATGCCACTGCTTGTGGTCCCTGTCGAAAAAATAAACGTACAAGTGGTCCCGGGTCAGAAAAAGGTTGGGAACCACTGGTCTAGAGCCATTGAAATCGGTGACTGACCGAAAGCTAAGTTTCGGTTTCGGAAATTTCGGCAAAAAAATCTGCGTTCGTGAACTTTAGTGCCGCTGGACAAATATACGCAGATCGTCGGAGAAATCTGCTTGTTGATAATGTAGAAAAACTGTTTTTTTAGCGTATAATATTAAACCTTTTAATTACGATTACTAAAGTTAATTAGTAATCCAATAATAATATTTTTAAATTAAGTACTTCATTGTCTTACAAACTAATTATAGCAACCTTTGTTGAGACTGATTAATTTATCATAAGAACGATATTTGCCATTCTTTTCTTTCTCTGTTGAGACTGATAATTAATTACTAGTTATTAATTAGGTAATCATACATTGCTAACTACAATTAAAAGAATTCAATAAATGTTAAGAATGTTGTGATTGTAAACGCAATTAAAATTAAAAAACTCAATTTATGAGGTCCTTCCCTTATCATGTAAGCCTTGATTGTTGACAAATTTTGGTTCCAAGAAGTAGTTAGTGTTCGACCGAAACAGGACTTCCTACCGAAACCGAAAATGAATTTTCGGTATCTGTTTCAGTTTCGGCCGAATAAAAAATAATAATTGAAGTAATATAAACTAATTGAAATTATGGCATCTCCAATTGGAGTACGTTGTAAGGCTGAAAGCAGTGGGGAGGATTAGGAGATGGGAAATAAGAAGGCAGAGAACCACCTGACTATTCAGACGTAGTCGCCAACGTAGTTGCTTGATTACGACTGATAAAGCAACTTTTCAATTCTGAAGGGTGGTAAACCAGGGTGATATTGAGAGTTTTTTCCACTCTGAATAAGACAAACAAAGTGCAAAGAAATCGTACAGTAGAAAATGCATGACGATACAACGATATTGTTGTTCTTTTATTTTCAATGCTTCATTGCTTTTTTTTTCATTCGGTACTTTCCTCCTTTTTAATAAACGTGTTTTAAATTTTACAAACCTTTTATTTTTTAGCTTACATAATGGTTGTTTATCAGTTGTGTAGAATTTAAAAGTCGTTTATTAGTCAGGCCCTTTTTGTTTAACTAACATGTTCGGTAGTAACAAAAAAAGTTATTCATAATGTTTACAGTAATCACACTGATCACCTACCGAGTCTGGTTTTAACAAAAACGCCAAAATTTCAGTGACCGGACAACTCAGAATCATTCAACTTCAACACCTCATTTAAAAAGATATTAAAAGTGATGAGAAAAAATTATTAAATAGATTACGTTTGGTTGGGTTATAGCCAATTTAAAAAAAAATCAAAAATTTTAATGACTTTTCAAAGGGGTGTTGAAGTTGTCGTCGAACCAAAATTTGACTCGCATTATGCGCCGCGTTTGGCTCAGGATTAGTCAAAGTTAGCCACCTGGTACCTAAAAGTAAGGCTTGCTTGAAAAAATAAAATGGATGCTGCAGATTTTCTAAAAAAGTAACAGAACGCACAAACAAATTTACATTAATTTGAAATGCAAAACGATCGGGTTAAAGTAGGAATAATAAAAATATTACTAAAATAATATAGGCAGGTAGGCATTAAGAAAAATACATGTTCTAAAAGAAAAAAAAACTTGTTTTCTGGCATACCTATTTATAAATAAGAAATGATGTAAAACCTATATTATTTTTCGTTCAGAAAGTGTAATTTTCAGTACAATTTCGTATGCAGCGGTGCATAATCACAGGACTTGCATAATGCATCGTGGAGTGAGTGATAATGTATAATGACTTTTCATTTGCATGTGCATTACGCCATGAAAGAATCATATCAAATTGATGCATTTGGAAAATACACGGTGGAAAATGTGTCCCTAATGTCAAACAAATAACATGTTGACTGCGACATGGTCATTAGCGAAAATGTACGCAAATCATTTCACATGTTTATGCAATGGCGTGGCGACAAACGATCGTCCCCGGGCAGGCTTTTAAATCCGGTCCCAATTTATATTTTTGTAATTATACTATTTAGCGTTTTTCTATGTATTCTTATGATTAATTTAAAATAAGTTATATTCTTCATGTTCGCATATGGCGCTGATTTAAAAAAGTATGCCTTTTTCGGAAGAATTGAGTTTGTATGCGCACAAAATTATTTAATCATATTGCATGTGTACGGGCGCAAATAAATAACTCATTTTAATATTTTAAAGCATAACCTACAAAAAGTTTTTTTCCCTAAAATAATTAAATTAGCACCATCTGTGAAAGAGTAGATTTTGAACTTTTTTAAGTGTCTACTTTTCAAGTTTGATAACATCTGAGAGTTTTGAGACAAATACGTTATAAGGGCAATTATTACTTTGAAGAGCTGTTTCGCCATAAAAATAAATTTTTCGAAGGTTGTTGGATAGAATCTGGGGAAGATAGAAATCTGATGAAAAAAGACCTGTTGAAGAGAGTAGTTGTATAGGTGATAAAAAAATGTAAATAATACATTTATTCCATACAAGGAACGGAGTCGAAAATATTGCGCCACAGGTGAAAAATTCTACAAAGCAAAAACAAAATTTGATCAATTTATTTTGAGTGCAGTCGAAGGCACCCACCACTTTCCCGAACCGTTTTAAGGACCAGATGGGTCCCCCTATCGGTTCTCACGTCAAGACTCTACTTTTGTTTTTTTAAAACGAAGCTACTGTGAAATGATTCTAAAAGCCCCCGACCGTCCCTTCACGGCACAACATATATTTATACATACCAAAAACTTTAAAGTTCTCATCCGAGGCAGTATGTTGTTCTATTTTGAGTGCATGCAAATACCTACAAATATTTGTTCTGAAATTTGAATTGCGGAATCCCTCGTAGTGCCTGCCCTGCGCAAGCTAAGTAGCGGTCACGCCACTGAAAAGAAGACATGAGTGAGACAGTCTGAATTTTAAAATATTAACTGAGTTTACACAATATTTCTCTATTGACGGAATTTCCTATGAAACTAAATTGACTTGCAAGATGTTCACGTCACAGTTTACAGTAATGCTTTTATAATTGAAACTAAGTAATAATATATAATTGAAGAGCAAAGTTTGTATAAAGAGTCTTCTGAAGTACAGTTTTTTTGAAGAATTTTTTCCGCTAGGGTAGAGCCAACTTTTGCGAATTCAGTGTTAATAAAATTAGCTATTTTATTAGGTTCATTATTTGTTAAGACTTTGTCTCCGTTTATTAATAGTTCTTTGATATGTGAATCTTTCTTCGGAGTGGAATAAGTAATATTTCTTACAATTTCCCAAATTTTTTTAGGATCATTTTTGGCGATTTTTATTTCTTTTTTGTAATATTTGTATTTGGCTTGTTTAATTAACTTATTACACAGGTTTCTATACAGTAAGTAATCTTGCTTTAGTTTGTTATCATTCGGGTTTTTGTGGACTCGCATATGCATTGCATCTCTTTTATGAATACTGTTGACTATTCCTTTCGTGATCCATGGTGTTATTTTTTTTTCTTTATGTGTGTAGTTCTTTTGTGGATTTTTTGTGGTGTGTTTGGTTATGTAGGTTTCAACCGTATTTATAAATGTGTCCAGCGCTGTGTTTGGGTCTATTTCATTTAGTACATTAGTCTAAGGTTCATCGTGAATATCCGATTTTAGGGACTTAAAGTTTATTTTGTCTTTCATGTTGTCATTTTTGTTTTTACTTTGTTCTTTGTTAAGAAGTATGTTTAATGTAGTTGTGAAATGGTCAGTGACAGTTGAGCGAATAATGGATGAAAAAGTTTTTTTTCTGGTTTTAGCAAATATATGATCGATGCAGGATTCGGAGTGTGATGTAGTTCTTGTTGGCGAGTTTATTGTAGATTTAAGTCCGTAGTGAGTAAAAACATTTAAGAATTCCGTAGTTTTTGGTTGGCAGTTTAATATGTTAATATTCATGTCACCAGCAATAATTATTTGTTGAGTTTTTTTATGTTTTTCAAGAAGTTTATTTAAGGAATTTAAGAAAGGGGCGAGATTGTTGTAGCATGGTGGTCTGTATATAGCAAATATAGAAAGACATGGGCCAAGTGATATTTGAATGCAGTTTGCTTCAGTTATGTTAATTTCTGATATGGAAGATTTTATTGAATCTTTGACAAAGATTACTATACCATCATTTTGATTTAAGTGTCTTGTGGTCTGGAATGTGGTATAGTCATTTAAGTTTAAGTTGGTGTAAGAATCACCTAACCAGCATTCACTTAGGATAATGATATCGAAACTTATATCTATTTCATTTAGTAGGACACAGAAACTATCAAAGTTCTTTTGAATACTTCTTATGTTTTGACATATTATGCTTAAACTGTGTTTTCCTTAGACAAGGATTTTGTATTCTTTTGCTTGGTTAAAAGTGTATTCTGTGTTATTTATTGTTTCCAAGTCAAAATTCAGTGCAGAAACCATTTGTTACAAGGATCAAAAAATAGAAGTTTTGGATGGAAAGCCATACATGATAACGTACATAAGATTTGGGAATGTTTAGGGTTATTATTAAGTACGAAGTAATATAAGGATACAGTTTGGCGCCTGTTTCAGGAACAATTTCTGGTTGGTTTTCCTCTAGTTGTTCTTCAATGAGGTTGGTGGTATTTTCTGAGTTTAATTGAATTGCTTGCGAGTCGATTGATCGAAGGCGAATATATACTCGCCTTGTTGTACTCCATAAGTAGGAGAAAAGGTAGTTTCTTGCAAATAGTTTGTAGAGATATAGTCTTCTTGTTGTGTGCGTGGCTAGATGTCCATTTATGTGTATAGGTTCATGTCGTCTTTCGTATCCTGTTTTGTTAATGTTCCGTCTCACTTTATTTTTCTCTGTTTTTTTTTATTGGAATTTTTATCTGTTTCCAAAAACTCATCTCGATCAATTGTATTTTTAAATTTGATTATAATCAGTTTTGGAGTTGCATTTCTCAGAGATGCTAGTTTTTTTGGTATATCAGGTATTGGTATATTACGGTTAATTACCGTTAAAAAATTGGTTTTTATTTTTGTAGAAGCCATAATAAACATATTGAGTAAATAGTGTACTAAGTTTTTTTTTTTTTTTTTTTTTCTTCTTTTTAAATCATCTTAGTATGTAAATCGTTTAGGTGTCTTATTTCAACCACCTTTGAGTCATTTGTTTTCCTTACCAAAATTTTTCCCGATTTTACCCATACATACTTAAATTCTTTTTCTTGCGCCCTTTTTCTGACATTCCAGTGTAGATTTTTATAATAAGGTGTTAGTGCTGCATTGAGGTAAACGTGTTGGGCTCCTTCCCCGTTGAATTTTTTTATCGGATCACTATATTTAGCAGCTAACATGGTGTGAGCCTTTGTGATGTCTGCGAAATTAATCGTGATTTTTTTTTGATCATTTAATTTGTTGGTTATGATTTTGTAGGTATCCTCTGGTGCCATTTTGACGCCCGCGAGCTCCGCGATCCGCGTCACAGTATGGACTGGGGATAAGTTGTCTTGAAATTTTATACCGTTAATTTCTATACTGTTCAATAGGGCTGATTGTTCCAGATCTGCCAGGTGAACTTCTACTGCAGCTAATCTTTTTTCTTTTTCGGCTAGTTCTTCCTTGAGTTTATTTACTTGATTTGGTGTATCCATGATTTTTGACAGTTTGTGTATTATGTCATCGTATTTTTCGTTAACGAAGTTAGTAAAGCTTTTTATTTCTTGTAGCTCTGATGCAATTTTGTTGAGCATAACTTCCTTCATTTCTTCAAATTTGGAATTGATAAATTCCAAGATGGAGTCGCTGTCAATGTTAATCATCGACTGATGAGCCTCCGACGGAGAGTCCATTATGCCAGGCGCGGTTGTTATTGGTGATGATGTTGTCAGTACTTTCTTCACATTCGAGAACTTGCTGCGAGATTTGGACATTTTCTTGATGTTATATTTAATTATTTAATTCGTTGGAAAATTTCAATTTTTTGTTCATAAATGCCCCTTATTAAAATAATTAAAATTTGAATTATATAATTTAGTTGTTTAGTCTATGACAAAAACGGCACTTGTTTTTCACAAATTCAAATCCATAAATTGTCTTTGGTTAACAATGACTTGTAATTTGGCATATATTTATTTTAGCAAAATGTGTAGTTATTTTACACTACCACTACCGGATAAACTGTCACTTTGTTTTACGTAACACTGGTTTTTTGGTTTTTATTGGATTACTGTGTAGATTTGCTTAATTGTCACTTATTTTGATATAAAGTTTGGAGCTGTCAGAATCAGCTGTTGTTTGTTTACGGTTATCCATAGAACTTGGTAATGTGATTTTGGGTCAAGCTTCATCGGGACAGTTTATTGCATTAACGAAATGATTTGAGACTTGAAAATCTCTGTCCTTCTCAAATGAATAGCAATTTATATCGAATCCATTATTGACACATAGTTTCCCCACGCATGTTTACTGCATTATGTATTCGTATACCGTCGACTTTAATACCATTTTGTACGAAACAAATGTAACAATATTGTTTTATCATAATATTCTTGTGTTATTTTAAATAAAGTGTTTTTGTTTGAATTCTGTTTATTTTGGATACACAATATTTTTTGGTTTTTCCGTCTGGTGCGTACACGAATAAATCAATAGATTTAACAACGCGTGAGCAGCCACATACAGCTGTCCTTGTGAGAAGCATGGATTTTTCTAATTTAACCCCTGCTGTCGTATACCGCTACTGTGTCTCCTTTGGAATCCCTCCCACCTTTTCAACGCATCCACCAAATCACAAAAGTTTCATCGCACTAGGATGAATGGTGTAGGAAATAGTTTCATAACGCCAGAGCTCACCACTATGTATAGAAAGAATAGCACACAACAAATTACCAAAGTTTCATCGCAATCGGATGAATGGTTTAGGAATGCATAAGGGACAAACAAAGAAACATTCGTTTTATATATTAAGGTTAACGTTAATACAGGCTTTAGTCCTAGTGAGGTTAAATATTGGAACAATAATACCAAGTAAGAAAGAAAAAAAAACAGATAAAATTTAAAAACGATTATCATTAAATGTAATTATCCTGGTGAAACTGGTCCGAGTGAAACCTATTGACGATATATTTAATAAATTTTGTGGATTAATACAAAGTGTTGGTTTGAATGAATATAATATGTAACCACAAAAAAGTGATAGCTTCTTGTGGAAAAATAATTTAACATATTGATTTTTTTAACGGAATGATGTCATTTCAGTCTGAATGTAGCGATTTCAAGGACCGTATAAACACAACATATAAATCACCATAAATACGGAAGGGTAGGGCGCATTTCATAACAACTCTTTGTATAATTGTAGAATGACATAAAACATGCTTGTACCTATCAAACTAAGTAAAGATTTTTGGTGCAAAAAATTAGGTGCAAAGTCCTAAGTTATTACCTGAAACATTTTTACATTGGAGTTTTAGACATGCAAATTATCAGGGCTGGAATAAGGGCGAGGTAAACAGCACTGGCCTCAGGCGCCTTATCTGCAGAGCGCTATTTGCGATTTGAAAAAGATACTTTCTAAATACATTACTTTGGCTAACCATAAATAGAATTTTTATAAGAAAAACTCTTTTTTACATCTTATGTAAATTGAATATTCATTTAGACTTTTATAAAAAGTGAATAGTTCCATATGAATAAATTCAGATACATTTATCCGAGATGCTATCCAGGATACAAACCAATTCTTAGAGTGATTGTTTCCAATAAAAAGAGTAATTGCCCATAATATGGAAAAATTTCGCCAACGTTTCGGACAGCGTTGCAGTAACCATCATCAGGGCAGATCCGGCAGATCTACCGGATCTACCGGATTTGATCTACCGGATCTGCCGGATCTGCTCTGATGATGGATACTGCAACGCTGTCCGAAACGTTGGCTAAAGAAGGAGGTAGCGCATCACGGCACAACACCCCAAAAACAAACAACGAAAATACTTTTGGCCGTGAAAATCTTAAAACGCATCGGTCGAAGATAATATTGATAATTCTAAAATTTGAAATATGAGATGGACAATTATGATGGTTTGACAGAAGGTGGCAATAGCGAAATTGGTTAACGCGCACGTCCCGGATAGACGAGAGGTCTGGGTTCGAGTCCCAGTTGGGACCATTGTCTTTTTCTGTTTTTTGTGTTTTTTTCTCTTTCATATTTTCGTTTGGATTATTATTGTTATCTTCTTCTTCAATGATATATTACGTTGATAGGAATAACCTTCAAAAGTTATAAAAAAGAGTTTTTCTTATAAAAAATTAGATTTTTTTCAATTAATAATTTTTTTATTACATTGTTATATATATTTGTATTTATGATGCCAGAACTCAATATTGTATATAGAAACCATCGCGAGCATGCGCATATCAAATCCCCAAAGTTTCATCTCAATCGGCTGAATGGTTTAGCAACGCATGGACTATAACTCATATACGTACATACATCCAAGCAAGCATATTTTGATTTTTAAATATATAGATTGAAAATATCGACCAAGAGTATTCTGAATTAAAACGTAAATGGAAAAATGCAAGAGGGACAAAAGTTTTAAATTGTTACAATGTAATATCATAAATGTATTACATTATTGGAATAACCTTTTAAAGTTATACCCATCAATGTAATGTATCATTGAGGAAGAAGATAATACCGATAATACTAATAAATTAACATGAAACAGAAAAATAAAAAAGGTAACGGTCGCAATAGGCCACTTGCATGGATTTCATAACGACTTGGAAAAAATCATGTGGATAGATCTTTTTACTAAGATTAAGAAAAAGTTAGTAAAATTGTTTAGAAATGTACAGTTTTTGTTATTTTTAAATAAATAAATCCATTATTTAGGCTCGTGACGTCACTACATGAAAATGTCTCCGAAAATGTTTCTATTATTTTTTTAAAATTCCAAACTGATTTATTTTTTTATATGGCATCACTTTGATTTCCGGCGAATTTTTGAATTCGTTCACTAGATTTATTGTTTGTTCTCTGCGAACTTATCATTTGGTTTCACTTTTGACAGATGAAGAGAACCCCGTACTTTTAATGATCTACGGGGTTCTCTTCAGAACGTGCAGATGATGTCGGTACGTGTTTTAGAGGTATAATGATTATGGTGCTGATTTTAAGAAAATTAAATTTTATAATATTCTTATTATTATTATAATTTACAAGTACAAGTATATTACATTGAATTTAGTAATATAAACGCTGTTCATTATAATGATTTATGGTCAATCAGATGGATCAAGGAAAAAAAATATTTATGAGATGTAATATTTTTGGTATGCCTCGTTATTCTCCTGTGCAATTCGTGTGGAAAACGTTATTTTTTTTTTTTAATTATTTTCGGCTATGTAATTATCGTTTTTTCACACCTATAAAATTATGTCCCGTCTTTCCGGTTTATAAAAAATGGTCTGATTTATCGGATTGAAATTTTCAAAAAATTCCCAGGGTTTCAAAAATTTGATTAAAAAAAAAAAAAGCAGAATGTCTTAGAATATTTGCCTAAACCGGAAAAAAATTTAAAAAAATGTGATGCAAGTGGCCTATTGAGACTTGAACCCAGGATCTCTTGTCTTTCCGGAACACAACACCTTAATCAACTCGACCATTGAATGAAAACCCTGATAAACTATATTAAAGAACTATATAAACTATATTAAAGGTTAATGTAATCGGCGATTGTAGTGGTGAGTCACTGGCCTGAGAACTAGATACTCCATAATATTAACAACAACAAACATTTTGTGACAAATTTTCCAGCATATTACGCTATTCCCAAAAGTGTCTAAAAAAATACACCTTGTGGTAGGGATGTGTTGATTGGGTTCCGGGGGACTCAAAATGTCTTGTTTCGGCTCTGTTTCCGATTAGCATAGCTGTAATGAATGTGGAATTTCCCCGTGGCTATCGTTGACAAGCCCAGCGCAATATTTTTGACCCAGGGGTGTAGCTGTCAGGTTGCATTACACTCTAGGGCTGCATTCTCATAGGCTTCTGATAAAATCGTGCAAATTTACGAACTGCTAATTTTATTAAATGGGTGGAGCCGTACTACACCCCTGTTGATAAGGCCTTATTTATTCCACTTGTACAAATTAAAATCTCGTTAAATTAAAAATGCATTCGCTGGTAGAAGGGATAGTTTTCAACTGACGAGACTAATTGCTATGCACATTTGATAATATTGATGGCATTGACACAATAATAATTCAATTTTTAAGTGAACACAAAGGTTGTCCAAGAATTAAAGACCTTTCCTCATTTTCGGCAACATGGACATTAGATATTTCTCAACATATGGTGGCACTAGCGTGTAGTTGAGATTTTCTCCTAAAAAACGAGCGGTGAGCCGGCTTGGTAGCTGCTTCAGTGCTATCTTTGCGTCCGTTTAAGATGGACGCTTCGCTGTCCAATCACCGCCCTTGCGAGGTAGGCTCAATTATTCGCTTTCTCAACTAAGGGGGATTCCTCCCTGTTGAAGTTTCTAAGCTCGCAATTTTGATTCCAGAGCTTAGTAAGTCTACCACACAAACAATTTTGAGGAAAAAATTACGTATACATATTGGGTGCTTATTGGGTTCTCAAAATGCTGAAAAGCAAAATCGTATGGAAAGCGCTGGGGTCTCTTTCAACCGTTTTTCCAACCAAGTCGAGGCTTTTTTGGGTTGAAACATGGGTTCACCACCTAACCCCAAAATCTTTTTTTTTTATATTAATATAATTATACTATATCTACTTAGATACGAGCACCTAATTCCTTAAACGAGGAAATGACGTCGTGATGCCTCCAGAATTTTGTCACCAAAATGAAGAGAACGTCGAAATATGATTCAACTTTATTACCTCTTTTTTTACATTAGCGACACACCGGATAACCCGAGGAAAAAAAATCCCCCTTAGCCTGTCATCTTTGGGGATATTGCATGGGGGGTATTTTAAAGGAAATAAAGGAGACCGCATTCTGGGAAAGAAACATGTATGAGTGGTTTGAATCTGGGGATCAGTGTTTTCAGTGCGACGGACGTTTGAATCCATTCCTCCCACTGCGGTGCAAGGCGGTGGGTCGAGAGAGTCCAGCTGGAGATGTCAAAAGATCTCCCAATCCGGCCCGCCACGTTGTCGGTAGGGAGACGCAACCATCGCCAGACAAACCTAGACAAACCCATATCATGAAACCGAGCCCCTCTGCTAAGTTATCAAACATAGCAAAACACTTTGGGTAAACTATGACAGAGATGTTATTTGGATATAATTTTAGATTTTCATTGCCAAAAGTATTTTTGTTAAAAGTATTTATGCCGTGTTGCGCTACCTCCTCCTTTAGCCAACGTTTCGGACATCGTTACAGTGTCCATCATCAGGGCAGATGTGTACCTTGATGATGGACACTGTAACGCGGTTTGCGGTTATTATAGGCGTTTCATCAAAGATTTCTCTAATATTGCGGCCCCACGTTGGGTGCCACTGAAACGAGACATGTTCGTATATAGTGTAATTTTGCGGCAGAGCAGAGACCAGAGCTCAGGATAATGGGCCATGTAGTTATCTGTCAGGTAGGTAGGTTTTCAGAAAAATAAAAAGAAGATGAATTTTATAAAACTATATTGTAGCCAAGAAAAAAAACAAACATTAGATGCAAATTGTGCAAATTTATACCAATGGAAGGTTAGCATTAAATTTATATCAATGAAATATAGGAATACAAAATATAAACATACCAGATGGACTCCTAATGGATTCGCTAATCTAACTAAACGGATATAACACCGGATGACGACCGCGGACTTGCTTCGTAGAGAGAACACTAGAAGGGACGGGACTTCCAGCCTCTTCAACCGGGGACGGCGCGGAATCCAGAGAACCAAGGTCGTCCTTCTAATTGGGAAGGAGGCCGCTACACCTCCAAGGGGCGTATCCAGCCTCGGGCTATCTCGACGAACTCCATTCAAAAGGCACGTGGCCCCTAACAGTCTCCAAGACTTGCGGATTTCGGTAGAACTGTCAGCAATCCGTGACATTCGCGACGCGGGGTCATGATGGCATATTATTGTAGCCAACACAAGGACCAAATCACTTTACAAATTCGTGTCCATAAATATTACCACAAGATGGCCAACTACCAACTTCGGAAAAAGTGGGATTTGTACATAATCCACTATAAATAAAACCGTACACGAACTTCTCGTGTTACGTAAAAACACCCCGCGCCTTTTTAGGTGAAAATCAACTTCGATTCACATGATTTAACCAAATTCAAACACCATAATCGTCGGTGACTAATTTCCGCGACAGTAGCCATTCCTGAAGCCGAGGGAAGAGACCATAAACAAAAGTAACATCTCTCTTTCCCAAAAATTACCAGTCTCCCAAAAAAACACCATAGACAAAATAACTAAATAGGCAAGAACTGCACTAATCACATAATATTTATGTGACAGTTGGCTAATGGAGGAGGTAGCGCAACACGGCATAACACCCCAAAAAAAAATTACAAAAAAAGAGATGTTTTTTATTCACGATATTTATCTATAAATGTTGGACGTATTCCAAATAATAATCCTATCGCATAAAGTAAGTGCGTCTCCGTTATCATATTATTAAATCAAATCATATTTGTATCAAGCCCACACATCGTTCAAATAATACAGCTTTATTTACAGCCGAAACCGACGGCACATAAAATTTTCCGTAATAAAGAACAATTTCAATATATTCGTAATATTTGTTCCCTTTTTAGTACCCCCGCAGTAAAACATTAAATCAGTGAACATTTTTGAAAGCCAGCGCACACGAACAAATTCCCACTCTCGTGTGATATTTGGGGAAGAATAGGTACCTAAATGTACCGTAGAAACCTGCGTGTTTTATCCAACCATTTAGTGCAGGGGTCGGCAACCTTTTGGCAGGAAAGGGCCACAAGTTGATAAAATAAACTAAAGGCGGGCCGCACTTGTGATATTAACCCTCGAAGCCCAATATACCTAGGTCTTGGAGGCGGATGACCAGGACATACTGAACCCCAGATTCCTACCCACCCCTTAAACCCTTTTCCTTCCCAGAACTCTCCTCTCCTTCATTTCCTTAAAAAAAAACCTCCACACAACATCCCCAAAGATGACATAGGCCCTGAGGGAAATTATTTTCCTCAGAGCCTAAAAAAAATACCTACATATAATTGGTCATATTCCATTAAAAATTAAAAATGCTATTAAAAATTGTTAAAACATTCGAAATTTAATTAGTACACGTAATACTTACATTATGTATATATACTTGGGCTTTACAGCTAGAAAAATATCCACCGTAAATCATTCAGAAATTTAATGAAAACTACAAAGTAACTAAACAGGTAACTGATTTTATACAAATTTCAGTGTGATGTCTGAGGTTGCATTTAGGAGGCTATTTCTTGTACATATGTTAGTTGTCTTATTTGTAGTTGCAATTCGTAGAATGGCTCTCAAATGCTCATCTGTGAGACGAGAAGCATATTTATTTTTTCTACAATTAACAATTGAAAAAGTTTGTTCGCATAAATAAGTGCTACCAAAAATTGTAATGAACTGCTGAGCAATCCTTTTCAATTTCTCAAAATCCGATATGGCAAACTGCCATAAAATTTAACAAGATCATTGATTTCATAGAAAGAGCTTTTGAGAACATCATTAGATTGGAGATCAATCACGATCATTTGTAAATGACTCGGTACATCCTCAATATCACACGAAAAAGGGTATGCAAAAATTTTCATTTTGCTTGAAACTTTCTCAAAATCACAAAATCTGACGCTGAATTGAGTTTACAGTTGTATTAAAATATCCTTCATTTTATCATTTTTCGAACGAAAATTAATTCCAGCTTCCTCGACAGCCTTTTTACAATTCGGAAAATGATCTAACTTTTTTTCATAAATATGTTTTATAAAGAGTTTGTTTTTCATTTAAAATGCCTTTACGTCTGTGTCCATATCAGAGATTAGTTTGTTTTTACCTTGAAGCCGTACATTCAGCGTATTTAGTTCTTGAGTTACATCTATCAAAAATCCAAGGTCTATTAACCATCGAGTATCTGTTAGCTCTGGAATAGATTTGCCCTTTTCATTCATAAAAGTGTTGATTTCTTTTCTGAGATCAAAAAATCTTTTCAGTACTGCACCTCTACTTTATTAACCATCTCACTTCAGAATAATAAACAAAATCTCCATGATCTGCTTGTCTGCTTCTGTATCTGACAGAAACTGCTGGAATTGACGACAAGTCAACCCATTTTTTCTGATGTAGTTTACAGTCGATACCACGATGTGCATTTATTTTGATATTCATAACTTATTTACGAAACATTCACGGGCCGCAAGTAAAACGTCCGCGGGCCGCGTGTTGCCGACCGCTGATTTAGTGAATGAAATAAACATCTGAATATTTTAACCAAGTAAATTGGCATGTGACATTTCCCAGTAGGTATTTAACAATATCGACAATTTATTGAGAAGTGTTTTGATGCCAGGTTTGTTCAGGCATGCGTTTTTTTTTATTCTAATCTTCACTGATTCAACAATCTATTTTTTGAAAAGCTGAAAGAATAGTTCAAAAAGAAGAAGCTATGGTTTGAAAGCGAGATATGTAAATTCGAATGTTAGAGGGAGCGCGCTAATATTTAAAAACTGTTAAAATAGAGCATAAATCTACCTATCACATATTAAATAACTGAACAAAATGTTTTTTTTTATAATTTTTGGAGCGTACTTTGAGATTTTTTTCTATCGAGGGAATTTAATAGTATTAATTCGCTAGCGTCTGTACGGTTTAAATTTAAGATCTTCGAACGTGAAGTTTGTTACAAAGCTTCTGTCGTGGCGCCCGCCGCTCGCAGGGCCTAGCAGCAAAATCTGCGGAGCGGGTTTTTAACTGCTAGTTTCATATAATTACCGTTTCGGTTCAGCAAACGTGTAGATATTATCTTCAAAAATAAAATATAATTTTTTTAAGAACATAAAAACATAAAGTGTTAAATTAAAGTATGTTATAAATATGAAACAATTCTGAATGCCGGATCTTAATTGTTATGTTAACCAAAAGAATTTTAGATTTGTTTCACTAGGAGTTTTTTGACAAAGGTATTATTTTTTTTTCAGGTTCTCCATGAAACAGTTATACACCAAATTATTACGGAGAAGATTACATAATTTAAGAGAAAAAAAAGTCCAAGGGGGCAGTTTAACTATGTTGTGACATATGTCAACAGATAGTTACTGAACTCTCTATAGGTAAGCAGTTGAATTGCTATGTATAATTGGTATGTATACAAGTAGATTGAAATACCTAATCAACATCAAGAAGCACATTTGACTATATGTAGATTGTAGAAGTATCTACCTAATAAGAAAATGCGTAAGGCGGCTCCTCTTTTTTGTAAATCGAATCAAATAATAGTTAATGCCCAAGTAATGCCCAAGAAATACAAAAAATCGAATCAAATAAGTTTTATTAAAAATCATTTATTAGTTTTTTTGAAACTTTACTTTAAGTATAAAGTAGCAATGGACAAAATATTCGTATTTTGAACTATTTATTAACTGTAGTTTACACAGTATATGGGAGGTAGGTGCATAGTTAGGTAAAATAAAAACAGGTTTCATAATAGAGCTAGTTTTTTGCGAAGATTTTTAGTTACTTTATTAGGAAGAATCATCTAAAATCAATACGTTTAGGTATGAAGAAAATACCCATGTAGCCAAAAGGTTAATTTGTACGAATAAAAGACAATTTTCGTATTTGTGTACCGTTTAGTATCAAAAATACTCCCCAGGTTTCTAGTTTCTATTATTGCAAGAAGTATTTAGAGAGTGGTTTGAATGGTAGAAAAGTCAAGAATGTCCGAAGAAGACTCAAAACTTTACTCCAACCAGTAATAACCCCGAGCAACACCAGGTACATGTCAACTAAGTGACCAGCTCAGGTATGGGGGCTCCATCGAAGCCAGAGTAAAGCTAGCCTCCCAAAAACTGGGCGTACTGTACAGGGCCCGCAGATACTTTAATAGTACACAACTGCTAACCCTGTACAAATCGCAAGTGCGCCCCACGGTTGAATTTGGCAGCCACCTCTGGTCTGGAGTTCCAAAATACCTGAAAAATACCCTCGACTCTGTGCAGAAACGGGCGGTCCGTTTGATAGATTCCCCCATCTTAACAGACGGATTGCAATCTTTAGAGCACAGGCGTCGGGTGGGAATGCTATCCTTGTTCTACCGGTATTACAATGGAAGATGCTCCGAGGAACTAGCATCATTGATCCCTTCGGCACCGGTGCACAGTCGGGAAACACGCCAAACGCGTGCCCAACATTTGTACACAGTTGACATTTGTCACATGAGAACGGGTCGTTTCTTCGACTCATTCTTGTGTTCAACAGCTCGGCTGTGGAATGATTTGCCGGCCTCTGTGTTTCCTCCTTCCTACAACATGGGTCTCTTCAAGACCAATGTTCATTCCTTCCTCTCCTCAAAAAGACCCTCCACACAGCATCCCAGATGACATAGGCCCTGAGGGAAATTATTTTCCTCAGGGCCTCCTGTGTGGAGTTAATGTAAAAAAAAAAAAAAAAAAAAACTAGTGTTAAGTAAATGGTAGCAAATATTATTATAAAACTTCTTAAAACTTCGCAAAATTACTTTGTGGCATCATTAATTATATAATATTTTTTTTAAATAGCCATCTTTTAAATTTATTTTCTTATTAATACTTACAATTAATTATAATTATTATTTTTTTTGATTTAGACTAATTATTTTAATTATTTGTTCTTCAAAGTTTTTTATTATCTAAATGCAATTTTATTTTTCCTTAAATAATTTTTATATTTAATTTTGTATAACTATTTTTATGATTTGTAAGTAATTAATCACCTCTACTTTTTAATATTTTATCTATGTTATAGTTTATTCTAATTTGTCTATACTTGTTTGTCATTTATTTTTCTTTATATTAACATATCCTGATGAAGATAACATTGTTATCGAAACATGTAGATATTGTTTATAATATAGTGGTTTATACAAAGTGATCTGTTATTTATTATATTATTATAAAAATTCAATAACCTCTCGGATGATGGTGATATTGAACGACAGAGGAGAATAATCAGTGTATTGTCCAATATGATTGCCCGAAGATTCTTCCAATGCAGTAACCAAGTAAAAAAAAAAACATTGTTCAATACATTTTGCACTAGTATATACACGTGTGAACGTGGTGTCACTGCCGAACCACCTCGATGGAACGACTCCGAATCCAATATAACAATGCATGCAGAATTATATTTGGATTCAAAAGATATAGCAGTGCATCGACAATGTTTACGGAACTAGGATTGCATGGATTCGCCGGTCTGATGAAACACCGGGTCACTGGAGCCAGGATGCGGCTAATGGCCTCCGACAACACATTGGTGACCGCAGCCTTCCAGCACCAAGCGATGGGCCCGAGCGCACTCAAGACCACGCCCTGCATATGGATTATTTATTTTTATTATTATTGTTTTTTTTTCTATTTATGTTCTTCTTCCCTTACGGTGTAAATATATAAATATGTATAACTACATGAGACGTGTAGGATTGCACTATCCTCCCCACATCCTTGAAAAAAGAATTATTATTTTTATAAAAGAACTACTTCCTTTTTTTAGCGAAAACGTAATGGAAATCCGCTATAGATAAAACCAATTCCTACGCAAGTCCACGCTTCTGTTACATATGAAGATGAACATATACGTGAAATCCTATTTAGATACTATTTTGATTAATCTGTACGACGAATCGGCTTACAGTATGAACATCAAAAAATATGCTACAGATAAATCGAAGCTTTAACTAGCTTTTCTATGTATTGGAATTACAATAAAATTATTATTTACGTAACAAAAAATATAAACGTAAACTACCAAAAAAAATATTTTTTCATGACTTAACTATGAAGTAATAAAAGGAATTTTTTTTTAAATACCCCTTGATGGCTAAGACTATTTTTGAGGTTTTCTATGTTCTAACTTTTTTTCGTTTCTATAAAATTATGCACAAAATAAATAAAAACCGCTTTTTCGCTTACTTGCCTCGTGCAAATAAGACGCTCGATTGTAAAATTTTGCAGGCATGAGATTCGAAATATTTCTAGCGTTTATATTCCTCTGAAGTTGTAATATCGATGCTTTCTCCATCTCTATAAATCTCTCCCGTATTTATTGGAAAACGATTTTTTGTAGTCGTAAATAATAATATTATTCTTTCCATTTATCTCCTTGGATATTGGAGATTATGGCATACTTAATATGAAAGATTTAAACTGCACAATAAATAAAGCGGAGTAATATTTTTTGCCATAAAATTTATGTGCCTTCCAATACGCACATGTGGTACTTACTTACCTATTTTCAAAGCTTCATAAAAATTATGAAAATAAGTTACCTATGTGAAAATTGCTAAGAAAACAAATATACACATTTTTGTATTTATTTATTGTTATTAAGTTTATTTTGTAGAACTCGATTTTAATTTTTTATTTATTTTATATATTTAATAATATTATTATTCAATGTATAAAAACAGTTTATTATTAACAAGTTCTGCTTCTGCTTCGTAATTATGATTATGAGTTACATCTCTTAGAAAACAATCACTCACTTAGTGATAATAATCAACCATTTCCATTGCACTTACAAAATAAAGGACGCAAACTCAATCTGTTAGAGCAGTTAGAAATTAATAAAAACTCTAATAATCAGAAAGCTATTTTAATTAATGAACAAACAAGTATAATTCGGTCGCCACTTTTAGATATATTTAAACCAAGTCCAAATACCTAACTGTGCTATTAAGTAAATACATGAGTCATCGTGGGTTATCCAAGAGCATAATGATGACCATTTCAAATATCAATTGTATTATAAGGTAAATCCTGATGAATCATCAAGGGTTTATTTTATGGAATAATTAACGAACTTCAGTCAAATTTAAACAATCCAGTAATTGGGAAACTTAACCATTAATATTTCAGTCATTTTACTTAGAAGTTTAGGGGCACAGGTAATAAAAATAAAAAGATATTAATTTTGTCATCATACATAAGTACCTGTTTAGAAATGACATAAATACATCGTCTGTAGGTGGTAAGAACCACAGTTTGATAATGCCTTCAGAGGGCGAAACAGCTGTAACTCATAATAATAATTACGAAGCAGAAGCAGAACTTGTTAATAATAAACTGTTATTATAAAAAATTTTGTATCTTTTTTTACGTTAGCTCCACGCAGAAGGTTCTGAAGAAAATTATTTAACTCAGGGCCTATGTCATCTTAGAGGATGATGTGTGGAGGGTTTTTTTTTTGTGGAAAGGAATAAGTGGGAGTTAAGGGAAGGAAATAGGTATGAGGGGTGGGTAGGAATCTAGGGGTCAGTTTGTCCAGGAGTGACGGACGTATGAATCCATCCCTTCAACTGCGGTGCAAGGCGATGGATCAATGGATTCTGGCTGGAGAGGTCACAAGACCTCCTCAATCAGTCGCTCTCGATCCGGTCGGCCACACCGCAGGTGGGCAGACACATTGGCCGCCAAGACCTCGACAAACCTCACTCTATGAACCCGGGCAACCTTGCTAAGTAACCAAATGTAGCGAACCACTTGGGGTGACCTATGGCAGACGCGATGGTTATCCAATAAATGGTTTCCGGGGCGGCGGTACTCGTACCCGCCTCCCAACATGCTATCTACTAACGAAGATTCACAGGAACTTGTGTAGGATGAAAATATTTTTAACATATTAAAATTTCCGGAGGTCGCGGGTTAAAATCCCGGGGTGCTATATTTAATTTTGTTTGATTGTTTTGGGTTTTCACTATTTCATTATTTTAAATAATATAAGGAATATTTGCAGCACGTTCTAGAGTGGAAGATACTCTCATTATCGCCCTGGTGTAAGAGCACTATTCGTAATTGATATGTTGCTTGAAATGGCTTTAGCTGTGTTTGGTAACTAGAACTTAATAACGAAATACCTCCCCCCATTTCTCTACCCCATCTCATTCCCCTCCTCACTACCTTCAGCCACACAACACGCCCCAATTGGGGGTGCCATGTCTCACTGGCTCCAGATGGGAGCAGTTGGGACTTTTGTGAGGTATTAAAATAATAATAATATTGTAATAGTGGTACCTACGTAACTTGAAGGAAATTCACTCGCCCCATATGCCCATGCTTTATGTAACGTCACATCCTTGTTGTCTGGTAGTTTGTCGAAAATTCAGCAGTAAATCAGCCTCCACCATTCCATGGAAACAATTTACTTGACCAGGATATCCGGCGAGGACTTCCGGTATTATATAGTATCGAAGCTAAATCATAATCATATAATAAATAGTAGGCACCAAAGTAAAAATACGGAAAATAGTTTTCTACTAGTTAATTCCCTGTACGCCATAGTAAAAGCTAAGTACAAAAATAATAACGTTCTCGTTTAATTTTTTTATGGCCGTTTATGTATCACGTGTGACTATCAAACGTCAAATCCTGTAAAGAAAATCAATGGTGGCCATTTAATAAAGAAATTAAGAAAGAATTCGTATTTTTTAATAAAGAACTCGAACTTTCTTATTCGTATTTTTTTAAATAATATGGTACCTACGTACCTGAAGAAGTAAGTTGACGATAACGTTTATAATAGTAATAAAATATAGACGTATATTTATTTTTTGCCTTTATCAGTAAATTTCGTTAAAAAAACGTAAAGTGAGACATTTAAAAAAAAAATTATGTTTGTGTTCAAAATTAATTATTTATTAATAAAAATTAAATATTAAATTATTAATTTATTTCGAATTATAAAATTAGAGGGACATTTTATCACCCTTCAAAACAACTATTTAGTTTTCAGGTGTGTTCAGAAATGTTTCATTTTTTCGGATTTTAATGCGAAGCGGAAATATTTTGATCTTACGACAAAAAGTTATCAATAGTTTAACGTCCCATTTTAGCATTTTACAATGTATGATGTAATAAGTATTTTAGTGCAGTGTTTTACATTTATTCCGTAATCGAATAATAACGTTATATCCCGAATCTTGTTTCATTTTTCTACCATGAGAAGATTAACGGCTCCTCCATGGATAATTTGATAAACAGGCTGCGAAACTGATAGAGCGCAGCCTATAAATGTGTCTTGGAAATCTTCAGCAATATAAGGGCATACCACCCTTCATGCGCTTTGACCTATGGTCAAATGCAAGGGCACCCTTGCAACCTCCCTGCCCTACCCTTACCGAAATTAAAATATATATTTATTTCGGTTTTGTGTTGTTATACAATAAGTCTTATGTGATATTTTTTTTACATTAATGTCTAAGCAGCTTTTAAAGTGAAAATCTTTTTAAAAGTGCTCCCATATCAAGGTCCTGTTAGAGTTAGCAAAGAAGCGCGTTGTGGCGCCAAATGGGGTATGTATGTTACTGTAAAAGCCCGTAAATTGGTAAATCTTAAGTTTTACTGGTGTTTGATTTTATAAAAACTAGGCGGTTTTTACCATTAGAGTTTGGGACATGCTAACTTTTATGGTACTTCCACACCAAAGCCAACCTTCCAACTCCGAACTTAGTTCGGAGTTGGATGGTTGGCCGATCGTGTGGTGGCTGCGGTCAACCCCCCAACTCCGAATTCCGAACTCCAAAATGGTGGACGTCGAACAGCTGATTCGGTGCCGTATCTTATCAGTTGCCTACAATTGTACAGGTGGTGCTCCGGTTTCCATAATATTAATTACTTCCAACGCACGAACTACCCCTCCATACAATCGTCCAAACGTTTGAAGTTGGAGGTTAGCCGCTTATCATTACTATGCCAGATTTGCCGAGTGTATGATGGTAAAAGATCGATGAAAGTTAGAAATTCGGACTTTTGCCATTAAAAGTTCTTAAATCTTAGAATTTACTGAAAAATCTTAAAATTTACCGTAGTACAGGCTTTTACAGTAACATATATTCTAAAATAGGTCATTGTACGTTGCTTGTTAGTGCTTGCGCTTAAGAGGAATATAAACGCTAGAAATATGTCGAATCTCATGCCTGCAAAATTTTAAAATCGAGCGTCTTTTTGCACGAGGCTAGTAAGCGAAAAAGTGGTTTTTATTTATTTTGTGCATAATTTTATAAGAACGAAAAAAAGTTAGAACATAGATAAAGTCAAAAATAGTCTTAGCCGTAAAGGGGTATTTTTTAAAAATTGTTACTTACATTACTTCATAGTTAAGTCATGAGAAAACATTTTTTTTAGTGGTTTACGCTTATATTTTTTGTTACGTAAATAATAATTTTATTGTAATTCCAATACATAGATAAAGTAGTTAAAGCTTCAATTTATCCGTAGCATATTTTTTTGATGTTCATACTGTAAGCCGATTCGCCGTAAAGATTAATCAAAATAGTATCTAAATAGGATTTCACGTATATATTCATCTTAAGTCATCGAGGGGATGAAAACCTCGAAATTCACTCTGCGCGGCCAAAGCATCAGTCATAACTTCGCAACGAAAAGGGTTACATGAGTTATTCGTACGTCGCGTATTCGTGTAGATCTTGAGGTGTTCCAAAAATTAAGCTCTTCTCCTACTTGGGCCTAATCACGATTAAGGCACCCAGTGAGGCCAACATTATTGGATTGTACTCTGAAATGTAAAATGCTAAATCAAAATAAAAATTAAAAAAAAAAGAGTTGGGAGAACTTCACTTCAATTCACTGATCTAAAAATAACAAAAACTGATCATATCGTGGTGTTCCGATAATTATAATGAAAATACATATAGGAATTATTCATCTTCGTATTTATATTTTCTATAAATAAAATATCAAATAAGTATTTTTGTTTGAAAGGGCAGACTGAGCTAACACCCTGGAGCACTATTATAATATCTTCCCCGTCAATATTAATATACCCAGAAACCCTTTTACACGGATTAATTTTCGGTAAGTGTCGGACACAGTACTAAGGTTGCTTTAACCCCTCCTTGATGTCAATTTCTTGGAGGTGGCTTTGTTTTTATTGGAGACGTTAGAGGGTGGCGGATGCGACAAAGGGAAGCTAAATGTAGCAGAAATTATTATTGTAACTGTGGAAATATTATTATCCTGGTAGAAACTCCGCCGGGTTGTGGAAGTCAGTAATATTGAGAGTATCATCGTGTTTCGTGATTAAAACACTCGGTAGTGTAGTTTTATTGAAAATTCTGCTTACATAATATAATTATTATATCCACAATATTATAAAACTTATAATCTGCTCAATTTCCCAAAACATTTAAATTTTGGTTGTAGTAATTCATCGAATGAAATCTTTTTGTCTCATAGAACTATTGAGCCTGCGCTACCCGAATTTCTACCAATTTCTTGCATATCTCCCCTAAACATTTGAAGTTTTTAAGCTCTTAAAAAAATACATATGTTATTTTTAAAGATAATATCTAGACGCGTTCCACGCCGAAACGCAAATTATATGAAATTCTATGCTGTGAAAATTAATATAAACACGTTTGTTTCTGTTATTTTACGAGTTATAGTTGTGAAAAAATTCACAATTTTTCTTTAAATGATACTTAAGACGCCTTCCACGAGATTTTTGCTCTATTTTAAACGAATCGTGTTTTATTAAACATTTTCGCATCGATTTTATCGCTTTAAATATTAGCGTGCTCCTCTAACATTCCGAATTACATATCTCTCCATCTTCTTCTTTTTGAGCGCGGATGCGGGCGCCTTAAGGAAAAAATAATTAATGATTAAAATAATTTGCCGTCTTGTCTCATTTGCAGGCAGATTTTCTATGTGAGTTGTGTTTGTTTGGAGGAATGAATTTTAATTAATTTTTCAAGGCTCAATTGCTCGTGATGGAAATGACGATGGGAGATGAAAAGAGTCGCGTTAACCTAAAAATGCGGACTGTAAACGTCATGCAAAGTTCATGACACCGGATTTTCGCGAATTTCTGAGACGGGTCTAAAGAACCCATTACAGAATCTATCGACCTTGCCTCATTGTAAATTATTTTATTTCATGTTCCTAATAGAGTCATGCTAACTAAAATTAACTTTCTCTGCAACAATTATGATGTCAGCACCAATTTCATTTATAATCTCTTTTAGACCAAAAGTAGGTGATATTTTAGCCCTGAAAAATCATAAATACTAAAAAGCATTACACATATTTCTTAAAAATTATTTTTAGTAGCTTCGTCGTATATTTTAGTTAATTAGAAACAAAATAATATGTTTACAATGTGTGATTGTTTTGTAATCTTTATAAAAAATATTTTTATTTGTAGAGATTTAAAGGTAGGTACCGTAAATTAATTAATTGTGCCTGGTATTGTAACTGCGCGGGTCTTTTTCAGGAGTCAGTATTCAATTGCATTCAAACAAATTAATACACCCAAATATTAAATTTAATCAATTCCTACCCATACCAGTAAATCTTTTAATATGCGATTACGACTATAATTTCCCCGTGAATTTCCAATCCCCCTAATTTCCAATTCCCATCACATAAAACTGCGTACTTTTGGCATAATTAAACACTGCCATGTGCGTGTCTTTTATTCTGTGTGCACGAGCTTCATATAAAATTCCACAGATGGCACTGTCTGTCCAACACTCCCGTTTCTACGGTGGTGGCGGTCACCTATTCAACATACACAATATATAATATATGATGATAATAATATGTACCTACACGTACATACACAATACAGGAATGGGAGAACTGCCAAGATTACTAAAGCCGGACATTTTTCAAATAGCAGGAGTAATGACTTGAATTTGCATATGTCCAGTGGAGGCTTTTTATACCGCCTTTCATCAGGGATGCATTTTTCGAAATATTTTTTTTAATTCCTTAACATACAGTCGATCTTATTTTACATGGTAAAGTTCTTTTTAATCGGTTTTTAGAGTCTCTAGGAAACAAAACAAAAAACCCCAGTCTAGTGATAACTCTTATTTAAATCAATAATTTTTGGTCAAGGCTAGATTTAAATATTCTTTAAAAAAATTAAACAATATTATTATTAAGTCAGGTACGCCTCATACTTCATGCATTTGTCTGGTAATGTTATATTATCGTGAAAACAAGCTTATGGGTCCGAGTGGTAACAACAATGTTATTAATAACACAGACAATGTCCAAGCTGCTGGTGATATTTGAGCCAAAGGGCACAATCTCTTATTTATCCCTTCCGCTAAAACAACTTTTGAACAGATAAATTTTAGATACTTTGCAACAAAGCAACAACTTCCACTGGCCATTAGACAAACACAAATTATTTAAAATATATATTAGATACCGAGTCTTGTATCATCAGCCAATGTAGATTAAACATTAAAACTTTATTAAAACCTAAATTAATATTCAATTCTTTATAAGAAAAATTCTCTTTTTATAACTTTTGAAGGTTATTCCCATCAATGTAATATATCATTGAAGAAGAAGATAACAATAATAATCTAAACGAAAATATGAAAGAGAACAAGACACTAATTTGGTAGCCGTCTGTTGTGCAGTGTGTGGTGTAGCGTTCTAACGCGCGTTTGTTGATTTGCTTCACTCAATTCGTGAGGTACCCACCTTTTAAGCTTTTTCACCTTCCCAATTTGCTTCAAGTGGATTCAAACAGTTTTATCACTAACACCGCAGCCTGCAGTTAACTCGGACGTGGTTTGCGATAGATCCGCTTCCAAAATAGCCTTCAATTCTTCATTATCAACTTTGGTCTCCTGCCGTCCACGGGGCTTGTTCTGCAGATCGAAATTTGTGTTTTCTTTTGCGGCACCGTTGCCATACACATCATTAATCCTTCGAGCCGTTTCTGCAGCACTGGTGCCACGGTGGAACTCGTACTCGTAAATAACGCGATATTTCAAGTTTTCCTTTTTGTAAACTAAGTGACGCAAAGAAAAAAAACAATTAAGGAAAAAAAAGAATTTTACTTTTCAAAACACAAATACATGAGTAAATAGCTGTATAAATTTGAATTTGGAATTCCTAACCAAAGAAAAGATATTTGAGATCAAAGTTGCCAGTACGGCAAAATGCCAATTTCGTAATGTAAGGACCTAATATGTATTCGAGACGCTATCCAGGTCACAATCCAACTCTTAGAATTTTTGTTTCCAATAAAAAGGATAGTTGCCCGTAATATGGAAAAATAATTAGTTGAAGATAATATTGTTAATTCTAAAATTTGAAATATGAGATTGACAAATATGACGGTTTGACAGAAGGTGGCAATAGCGAAATTGGTTAACGCGCACGTTGCGGTTAGACGAGAGGTCTGGGTTCGAGTCCCAGTTGAGACCATTATCTTTTTTTCTGTTTCTGTGTCTTGTTCTCCTTCATATTTTCGTTTAGATTATTATTGTTATCTTCTTCTTCAATACTAAATAAATACGTTTTTTCCAGAAGTGGGGTACTAATTGTCTGTAATTGAGAATGTATTGTGTTGCTGTTTCTCATTTTTGTTGTAAACCGCTTACGTTGTAAGTTGCTCTTGTTCTGAATACAGGATTTCCCAATGAGATAGGCATGGTACATCACAAATGCAATAAGATTTAATAAATTGAATAAAAAAAATTAAAAATCAACTTATCGTATGCATTAGAAAAACACGCTCGATAAAAATGTTTTTGGCTACGACCGAGATTTGAACTATGTAACTTTTCGCTATTAAACACTGATATTTGCGGCAACTTTAAAGTCCGCGGTATTTCGACAGATTGTGTAAATATTCACCTGCATACACAACATACACAACAATACGTAGTTTGGTTAAAATTATAACCAATATATGCATTTAAACGATTTACAGAAATAATCTGTGAACTTAATTCTCAATTTTCACTCGCCCCTATTTTTTCACTACTTAAACCTTTCAATCCGACCGTGTTTGCAAAAACGTCCGAGCTTTTATTCTTATTGGTCCGCAGTCGCGCCGGACACAATACAACCCCCACCCTCTCCGGCCACCCTAATAACATCCCGTCTGAATTAAAACAGAAGAATTTGGTTGTAGGGTTAACATATTTACAGGCTGGCTAAGTGATTCATTCGACGCTGCAGAGAATTCTGATTCTATGAATATTATAATGCAAAATTAGGCAAAATGACTATTAATAAATAAATAAAATAAAATAAAATTAGCCTTTATTGCTGTTAAACTTATAAAACATTTTTCTAATCAAATTAATTTTTTTTTTAATATTATTCTAAATTATCAGCATTCGGGTCATTATTTTTAGAAACAGCTTGTCTTTCGACATGGGCCTCCTCTAAAGATTTTCATTTTTCTCTATTCCTTCCTATCCAACTCTGATTCATTCTGGACCAGCCACCCTTTTTAGATCATCTTCCCATCTTTTCGTTTGTCCACCTTATTATCTAACGGTGAATCGTTAAAACCGGCGGTGAGATGGAATTCCAATTTGGTAATGGCAAAAAACTACGTGTATTATTTAAATGGTAAATATTTCTTTAAACGAAGAAAATACTAATGAATCTAAAAGAAAAGGAAGAAGACTCCTATTTTTTTATTTTTTATAATAAGTTGGCATTGTAACAATACATTACCTAATGCTGAATTATATGCCATAATAAACCGCCTGCATGTACTTGGTAACAAATATGTTGTTGATGATGTGATAAAAATATTGAAAGATTATCAACATACAAACATTATTTAATTAAAGCTGTTTGTCAGCGCTTAGATTATAAGTTAGATTATAATCTAATATTCTTTGAATGTTTATATTCTTCATCAATGCTTATTTCTGGAATTTTTTAATTTTAGTACTACGTACTTTACGTAGTAATTTTTTAGTTTATAATATCTTGTACACAATCATGTATACGAGGTTTTCTTTTTCTTCATGTTTGTATTTATAATAGCTTACAATTTTTACTTTATACTGTCACTTGAATATGTGCTTTTGAATTTTTTGTCATATTATTTTCTTTTTCTTAACTATGTATATTCTTTATCTATTTCAAATTATGGCAATTCCTATGTAAAGCCGTTAATCGGCATTAATTCATAATAAATAAATAATATAATATTACAAAATCTTAACAATATGTTTATAATACATTATTCTTAATGAGTTTAATAAAACTCATTTCGGGAAGGACAACATTATACATACAATTTAAAGTAAATTATTTTTATACGAGAGTTCAATAAAAAGTAGGTATAGAGATTTTAATAACAGATTAGACACACTTGATACAGTTAATTGAAGAATAAAAAGGGAAAGGTTGCAACCGGGATAAAACTTTAAAAAAATATTTATTTTAAATTCGCTATATAAATAAATTATTGCATGTCACAGTTAGACGCAGACACAGTTAGTAAAATATCAGAAGTAAGTTTAAAAAACATTTAATTGTGACATTTGATCGTAAAACGACAACAAAAAGTATAAAATGAGTAAAAGCTCTGATGGATATAAAAGTAAAAGATACAAATTATACACGTTAAATTATAACAAGTACTTTTTTTTATTTTTTTTTATTTAATAAATTTTACAAAAATTTCATGTTTTTGTTTATAAATAAAGTTTTTTGAAAAAAAAAAAAACATTATTTAATACGTCTTACACCTTTTTTTTGAGCAAAACTCGTGTTAAAAAGGCGGAGACAACGAATGTAGATATTAATTTTTATAGAAGTTTAAATAATATATAATTTTTTTCTATATACATATAGATCAATTGATGGATAATTAACAGTATACAAAGAAAAAAAAATCGTATATATAATAATATGCATCTATAGTTTTATATAATATATAAAACATAAGCAGAATGAAGAGGATATAAAAAAGAAAGGTGAAAATTAAAGAAAGAAAAAGGATATCAGATATTACAATTGTGTTTATAAATAAAATATTATAAGATGTAGTGATTGTGATAAGTTATATATAAAGAGCTTTAATTGATTTTTTGAATTTTTTATAATTTGTTTCCAATCTTAAATTAACTGGTAATTGGTTAAACCATTTAAATCCAATATATATATATATATATAGTATTGTTTGGTTTTGGGGTAGGTCGGGAAAAGCTCACTCTTTTTTGTATGCAAAAATTAAGCCAAACCCGTCACGCCAAAACGACCTTTCGGCTCCTCGAGATTCGTACACTTTGAGAGGTCAGTTTCGGTCAACGGGCAGCGTAACTAAAATCGTATGAGAATTTTCAGCCATCGATCCTCAAGCCAAAGTGGACCTTGGCGTTCAGCATTTCGGAAGGCTTCACGGTTCAATCTCCTTCGAAGTCTTCGGCACGAGCTTTTGTTTTTTTTTCTGGATCGGGAAACATTTTTAATTTTAATTTATACGTTTGCCAAAACTTTACGGGAGACATCTAGCGGTGCGGAATACGAGTGTGGATTGTTCACATTAGAAAAAATCAAATGTCTATCGCATACGGTCGTAGTTCTATTTTTATCCGTTCGAATGGCGGGGTCGTCTGATTTTACACAAAAATTTTCAATTCACGAAAAAAGGGCACTCAACATGACTCAATACAGCGACTTTCTTAATATAATGTTGCCAGGTGCTTGATTTTGGAATGGCTGATTTTGGAATGTAGTCTCATTGATTTTAATACGGGTTCACAATGTCTCTTACTAAAATTGTTAATTTTGACAATAAATAATATGGAGACGTTTAAATATAAAATACATTTCATATAAATTTAATTGGATACCTAAATTAACTGCTCTAAACATACCAACACTCACTTTAAAAAATAAATTATTGAAGTTGTGGTAGAATTTCTTCTACCTCATGTGAAATTGTTTGTTCTTTTTTTTCAACTCATTTATACTATCATATTATTATTTGGAAATATATTTTAAATGGAATTGTGCATATGAAGTTTGAAAACAGCAAAAAAATGTTTAAAAAAAATATTTTTAGGGTGTTTTTGTTGTTAATTTTTCAAAAACATGTTTTTTTCGTTCTATTCGCAGGTATATTGTAAAATGTTATGAATAATAAAGCATCAAAGTTAATATATTTATGTTTCGTTGCTTTCTTATACTCTCAATTAAAAGTTTACGAAAAACTTCTTACTAAACATAAGATTATTTTACCTCTGAAATAGGTTTTTTTTAGAAACGGCAACACTAAACTCCGTATTCAAGGTGGCAACTTATTTACTGACACATAAATATTAAATATGGCGTCGCGGCTTCGCTTTGAATTGGTATATTTATTATTTGATTGATTCGGGTAGAAACTGATTATGCACTAAATTATTGACTGGTGACTGCAAATAGGTAAGATATAATGATATAATATATGAAATAATACTCCATTGAAGACAGATTAGCTCGAAAATTAGCTAACACGTCAGACGTATGATATAACCTAAATCATCATTTCTTACGGGAAAGATTTTGAAAATGATCTAAATCGTAATTTATTTACTTACAGGAAAGATTTTGAAAATGCCCCCAGAGATATTGGATATATATTTATTCCATGATGTTGGTATGATATTTATACTGAAAGTGAAAGTGACACGAAAACGCAAAGTGCGTAGATATTTAACGAAGCAAGCTTACAAAAAAAAGACTCTTGATCAAAGGAATTCATTTTAAAAAGGTATTTATTTATTATTTTCATTAAAAAAATAGAGCAATCTACAAGATAATTATTGTATTTACAAGATTTATTTCCTATTGTTTCCCATCAAAAGTGCCGCGGTCACCTCGCGCCCACCGGGTGACGGGGTGACAAACGGCAATCCAGAAGATAATGACTTCGAAGGAAAATGACAAATGATCGGACGTCATACAAAGCATTTTGTAGAAAATAAACAACCTTATTTTGGTTTGGTATTTTTCTAAAGTAAATACGCTGACATCCCTACAATAACTTTCTGAACTTTGTGGGTACAAACATTTTCATAATGACAAAATGAAGGGAAATGACAAACGCATCATACTAAGCAGACGTCATATTTATTTATTTATTTTATTTGTTTATTTAGCACAGTAATATACATTTACATACATAATTTATTAAATTTTGACTGCCCAACTAGGAGTATTGTCCCGTTTTAGGACAGTCAAATAATTATGGGTATGAACATGTGGATAAAAAGAGGAAATAAAAAGAAGAGAAAGAATATAAAATAAAATAATTAAAAAAAAGTTTAAAACATAGTACCTAACTGTTATTTGTTTAGCATAGCAAAAGAAAAAAGAAGAGAAGAGAAAGAATAAAATAAAAATGAAGTAACCAATTAAAACATAAAATAGTCGTGGGTTATGTACAAAGCATTTTGATAATAGAGTGATCTATTCTAAAATAATACTAAAATTCTAAAGTAAATACGCTGACATCTTCCGTACAGACCCGCTCCATGTACCTACTGGTTACTTCCAGAAACATTACCGTCTATAATTTTCAAATACATCTGTTAAAATTTTCATCAGTTATGTTCTGCTGTTTGAACAGTTAAACCGTCATGCTTGAATCCTGCATGTTTGAAACAATTGTAAATGGTACTTTGTGACATTTTAAGCACAAGATTCTTTCTAAAATTAGTTTTGAGTGACCGTTTATTCCTTGATCCATTGGCTGTAAGACTGATGTTGTATTGGACGCAAGGAAAGCAAGTGTTATATGCTTAAGCTGGGTCCACACATGTTCTTTTGTCCGTTCCGTTCCGTATCAAAAACTCTGGACGCAAGTAAAAATAGCCCGTACCTCCGTAACGTCACTGCGATCATCGGCATCGCGTGTTCATTCCATTCGACAGAGAGAACGACCTGCGCATGCCGCGATCGCGTCCAGACTGGCGCATATCCGTATCGTATCGCCTTTGAACGGGCCGAATAAACCGACTCCCGATGGATCGGGGCGTACCTCTACCCGTATCGTACCTCCGTAACACCGTACCGTTCCGAACGGGCGTCCAAACTAGCGTTCTTGATCGCGACGCTGATACGGAACGGAGGAACGGAACGGACAAAAGAACATGTGTGGACCCATCTTTAAAATCAACTGTGTAAGGAATCATGTCAATCACTATAAGCGAAGTCATTATACATCTGATTTTGTTATAAAGAATTTTATTTGAAAATCAAACTTCGTTGTGTAATTACTGAATTTAAATAATATTTATGTTTCAAGATACTACGATACGAAGCTGCACTGATATCGACTGGCTGTACCGACGCAATATTGATTATATCCCGTGGAGATTCTTCATTGCTGAGGATCGTGTGCTCTACTCCAATTTCCATGGTGGATAAGGCTCTTTCTTCCGGTCCCCGCAGTCCTGCGCTATGTGGAGAGCGAAGGACATCGACGTACCAGAGACGCCAGTGATACTTGGTCACTTCAGCGCTGCGGTGACCTTCCTCTGCCTTCTACTTTGTCAGTGACTATGAGTTTCTCCAAGTTGGAGTCCTCAGTTTGGCGATCAACGTGTCCAAAGTATTTTAAAGATGCGTTATAGGCAGATAAATTAAAAAAAAAATAGAAAAATCAAATATTGTTGATTATTTTGACCATTTAGATTGGTCATTTTAAGAGACTGCCTAGCGATTCCTTATTTTTTATGAGATCGTTATTGGATAACGGACGTAATCACGTAATAATGTGATTTTTATGGCTGTTATTTGCGTTTTCTATGTACAACGTACATTAAATGAGAAAATAATCATGCTTACTTGCAGGAATTCATGTGTAAATCGATCTAAACTAAAATATATGATTTAAAAATCATACAAATCTGACAGGAGATTACGTCCGTTATCCAATAACGATCTCACAAAAAATACGGTATCGCTAGGCTGGTAACAATATAACTGATCAAGCACAAAAATTTTATTCATTCTTAAACACTTCCAAGGAACTTATTGTTTTTATTTAACTTATGTTCCTATAATTAATTTTTAAGGCTTCTCATTATCCCATATGGTTTTCAAAAGAATTAATTTTCAATAAAAAACAAATGCACAAATTATATAAGCAATCTAGAAACGTTAACGATTGTATATTATTTATTGTAAAAGCCCACTCGGGCGTAAATAAATAATAATTGAAAGCCTTTTGTGGATGTCTAGCTCTTCCAGAATGGACACATTTGTGCGTCTGGCAGACCATGGAATCCTGAACATTTTTCTCCAACACCACATTTCTATGGCGTCTATTCATTTTCTTTCCATGACTTTGTACTACGTTTCGACACTATACTGAACAATTGGGAAACTCATTGTTCGGACGATATAGGAAATAGGCTATTGAAATTTAATTCACAGAAATTGATACTATGATTTCCTCTACAAACTTAATTCTAAGATAAAAATAGAAAAATTTGCAGGATTTTCATTCAAATTCAGCGGGTTTTCCATCTTGAAATATGTTTTTTAATAACTTTAAATGTTTTTTTTTTTATACAAAGATTTGTATTATATTGTAGCAAATCCTGATTTTGAAAAATTGAAGAATATAATTTATTTTTTGTAAATAAAGATAAGAAATATTATCTTTTTTTTTACATTAGCTCCACGCAGGAGGCCCTGAGGAAAATAACTCCCTTCAGGGCCTATATCATCTTGGGGGACGTTGTGTGGAGAGTTTTTTCATGACAGGAAAGAGAGGAAGTTCTGAAAAGTAAAGGGTATGAAGGGTGGGTAAGAATATGAGGTTCAGTGTGTCCAGGAGTGTCAGACGGATGAATCCATCCCTCCCACTGTGGTGCAAGGCGATGTTCCGTGAGAGTACGGCTGTAGAAGTCTGAATGTAATTTAATTTCCCTCAAATAAAATTAAATAAGTAATATGTTCATCAATTTTCTTGCATTATAAATATTTTACAAATCTTGATTTCTGACTTTTTGTTTGCTTCAAAATGTGTAATTTTTTTTATTTTACGTTATGCTGAATAATACAATTAAAACAATAAAACTTATTAAAAGGTTTTTTTTTTCTTCATGTATTTATAGTACTTATAAGTAGTCTGTTTTTTAAATGAAATAAATACTAAAATGCATTATTTTCCATTTCTGGAAATTTAAATACTTTTACATTATTATCAAATTCAGAGATCGGCAAAGTGAGGCTCCGGAGCCGCATGACGCTTTTGTAATTAAGGAATACAATTTATGTATTCCTTAATAACATAATATTTTGTTATCAATGAATAAAATTTTATTATCAAGTTTTATTCAGCGTACCCATAATTTAATGAAGTACTAAAATTAGGGGGCGTCTACTAATATCTACAGGAATTCCAAAAACTGAAAAAAATCTAACTAATATCAATGAGAAGGAAAGTGTTGACGAATATCTACAGCTCAAACTGTTGAAGAATATCTATGAGAACCAAAGTGTTGACGCATATCTACAGCACTGGCAGAGGTTGGATTTGCAATTATATATAGCATATTGGAATAACGTAATATAGCGTATGCAGTTTAAAAAACTTAATTTATGTAAGTATGTATGTAAAAATCCCTAATATCGGACTATTGGACACATTTAGCTGATTAATCCAACCTACTCTCTGTAGATATTAGTCAACACTCTGAAGTTCGTAGATGTTAGTTCAACATATGAGCTGTAGATATTCGTCCGACATACAGGCTGTAGATATTAGTATCTGGAGTCCTAAAATTATGATAAATGTTTACTAAATCCAAAGATATTGAAATATAAGTAGATGTGCTATCTGCTGTTTTTACTATGTGGGTCTGCGCTTCCGGGTGTCGCCGATATTGTTTATCAATTAACAAATAAACTAAAAGAACAAATAATTAACAAATAAACCAAACGAACGTTAAACTAAACGAACGAATTCTTTCCTTATTCAAAATATATTGTTAACCAATATTAATGCATATTTTCAAAAAATCAACGAAATGAACAAATTCTTTTTGTATGAAAACTACGCTAATTAGCGCGTAGTCCGGCGACAGTTGCGCAGACACCATAGCATATCTCTTCTGTATTTGAATATCCTTTGACTAAATCAAACAGATTTGCTCTCAAATTTTTTTTGAATCGTTATAATGCAAAGATTTGGCTAATAAGTTTGCCGAACACTGATCTAAATGATACCGAGTATTTTGAAATAAAAAGTAAGTGTTAAGCGTGTCCCTATTATGTAAATATTTACTGGTTATATTTATGAATAGTACAATAGAACAAAAGTGATTATGAAATTGGGAGACTGGTTGATGGAGACCTTTGTTCTCTCCAGGGCTCAACCCTTTGCCTTTCATCGCAGCGGGAAGGATGGATTCACACATCATTCCTGTAGTGTTGCCAACTCGGATTTTGAAAAAGGTGTAGGCCAGATTAGAAAATTATGTAGTATTAGTAAAATTTGTATATGAAAAGTTCATAGATCCACATATTTTTTTTTTCGTGAAATGAAGAAGTTAGGGTACGTGAAACTGAATAAAACATATTGTATTTTGTTTTACAATTTATTTAATCCATAAGCTGCTGAATTATTCTGCAGTATTATTTTGGCTGGTGTATTTTCCTGAATAAAAAACGTGTTTTTACTTACTCATTTCTAAGGAAACTCCTGAATGTCATAAGATATTACATTGTCATTGTTTACAAATACCTATACCAAAAGCTTTAGTAATTTCGTTTTTACACATAATTATTTACAAAAACGAAATAACATTAAAAACGACTATACATGCGATCCGCAGCTTACGGGTTAAAGAGATAGAACTCAGGCAGCATTTGAACCGTTCTTCGTACTTGCAATATTAGCGTATTAACCCCTTTTCATCTCTGGTATTGTAAATTATGGTTTAAGACTAAAATACTCAATTTTCAGTCAAATTATATTTATTAAAATATTAATGAAGGCTCGCTGTTTGTTTTTTAGCCACTTTTTATGAAAAGTAAGCATTTCATTAGAAAGTCTGTTTCTGACGTTAGTTTTTGTCAAATTAATCGCAGAAAACAGATGCTCGACATTCGCACTGCTTTGAGGCAAGTTAATAACTTTTGTACTGTAATGTTGTCGTGTGAGTGCTGTGTGTCTGGTGGGTGGAACTCGGTAATGAAGAGAGTAGGTATAATTGGTACTGGTATTGGGGAGCTGCTGGTAGCAAAAGAGACATACCTACTTCTTTATATAAACTGGACCAGTAAGAGAAACATTTGAGACTTCACCTTTTCTTATTTTTGAAATATGACATCAAAACTCATCAGCTTTGATTTGCTGATTTTCTTGAAATGGAAGATTTGTGTTTCTTGGAGTTCTCCATTCACGGTCTAACTTGGTAAGATTTGTTGGAAATAATCCTGAAAATAGTCGAGCACTTTCATCTGCAGGACTTCTTATGTGGCACGGACTCTAGCAGTATGAAACCACACCACACCACAACGCACCACATAATTTGTCCCGCAGACAGGGGCGCCTCTGTCTTTAAATAAGGGAACGTACCCATACTACGTGACACGTTTAGGGAGGGGGGGGTCTTCAAAATGTCACGCTCCATACAAATGAGCGGCGGGTTGCTTAGGATTTTGGTCACCGGGGGGGGGGGGTTAAAAATTGCAAAAAGTTGGTCATGTAGTATGGGTACGTTCCCTAAAGTAACTGAAAATATACTTCTTCAGCCTAATGAGATGTGTAATTTTTTCAATTTGTACAATTTCAAAGAAAATACGTAGATTCTGCGACTGAAGTTCGTAGGTGTACAGGGAAGGCCTAAAATACTTAGATCTAAAAAGACGTAGAGTTGGCAACGCTATCACTTCAGCTTTTCAATTGCTACCTGAACTGTAAACATACATTCATACATAGAGTGAATGAGTGAAAGAGTTGGTAAGTCTTCTTTGCAGCAGGAAATTATACGTACGGGTATCAAATTACGCGTATCGACCTGCACAACCGGAATGGCGCAGTGAAAAACTGAGCAGGCATCTCCGCGGCCCCCTTTTGCGAGAGAAGGCCCGTACTGATTTGCGAGAGAAGGCCCGTACTGAACACCTTGAACCGGGCGACCGAATCGGCCCGAGAGCAGGTATATGGAATTGAGCGGTCGACTTCCTGTGCCCTTTGTAGGCACACACTCCTCGCCTTATCCACATTCAAACATCGTTTTTTCTTTGTATATTTAATTCAACAAGCGCTTCTCGCTTCATCCACATACACCCGTCAAATATTCGATTGCGATGAAACCTTGGGGATTTGATGTGTGCATCCAGTCGATTCTTTCTGTATAGAATAGTGAGCTCTGGCATCGTGAAATTATGCATTGCTAAACCGTTCATCCGATTGTGATGAAACTTTGGGGATTTGATATATGAATGCCCGCGATGGTTTTTGTATAAAATAGTGAGCTCTGGCATCATGAAATTATGCATTGCTAAACCGTTCATCCGATTGCGATGAAACTTTGGGGGAGCGGTCGACTACCTGTTCCCTTTGTAGGCGCTCACTCCTCGCTTCATCCGCATTCAGATATTGTTTTTTCTTCATATATTTAATTTAACACACTCCTGCTCGCTTCGCCTTTTAGGGAAACGAAGGAGAGGAGAGTTCTGGGAAGGAAAAAGGATTAAAGGGTGGATAGGAATCTGGGGATCAGTGTGTCCTGATCATCAGACCTAGACAAACCTCATCCCATGAACCCGGGCACCTCTGCTAAATCACTAAACGTAGCGAATCATCTAGGGTGACCTATGGCAGAGGTGTTGGTTATCCAATAAAGGTTCCTGAGGCGACGGTTCCTATTCCCGCCTCCCAAATTGAACCTCAGATCTGGTAAGTAAACACGGCCAAAGCCATTTCAAACAAAGTTTCAATTCTGAATGGTGATTTTACACCAGAACTTATACTTTATAAGTTAATTAGTGTTAATGAGAAATAACACAAACTAATCAATCAAAAAATAATTAATATATTACGTTAATTATAAAAATATTATATTACGTTATTTTGATAACCAATTTAAAAATAATTTTAATTTCAAAATACAAAAAATTTAAAAATCCAAAAAATTTTAAATTTCATAAAATTTTAAATCCAAAAAAATTTTAAAATCCAAAAAATTTTAAAATTAAAAAAAAATAAAATCCAAAAAATTTTAAAATCGAAAAAAATTTTAAAATCCAAAAAATTTCAAAATCCAAAAAATTTTAAAATCGAAAAAATTTTAAATTCCAAAAAATTTCAAAATCGAAAAAAATTTCAATATCCAAAAAATTTTAAAGTTCACAAAATTTTAAAATCCAAAAAATTTAAAATCAAAAAAATTTTAAAATCGAAAAAAATTTTAAAATCCCAAAAATTTCAAAATCCAAAAAATTTTAAAAACGAAAAAATTTTAAAATACAAAAAATTTAAAAATCGAAAAAAATTTCAAATTTCAAAACAATTTAAAAATCCAAAAAAATTTAAAATCAAAAAAATTTAAAAATCGAAAAAAATTTAAAAATCCAAAAAATTTAAAAATCCAAAACATTTTAAAATCTGAAAAAAATTTAAGATCCATAAAATTTCAATATTATAAAAATTCCAAAAAAAATGGATTAAAAAAATAACTTTTATTCCCATACTGAACTCCTTGAACCAGTTGACCGAAGTGGCCCTATAGTAGGTGTACCAAATTGAGCAGTCTACTGCCTGTGCCCTCTATGTGGCGCACACACCTCGCTTCGTCTACATTCAAACATCGTTTTTTTCTTCAAATATTTATTGAACACACACTCCTCGCTTCATCCACGTTCACACATCAAATCGCACAGTGCTTTAACCCGTCAGTTGCTTCTGCAACGGGCAAAACCTAGTATATAGTATTGTTTGGTTTTGGGAGAGGTCTTTTTCCGCGCACTTTTTGGTTGACGCAAAAACGACCAGTACGCCCTTTGCGTTTCACCCACCTCAAGGTTCACTTTCGGTTGAAGCAAATTGGGACTGAAAACTGTAAGCAAATTTTTTTCGACAAAATGAAATATATACAGGGATTTATTCTCCGATACGAATCGGCGGCGAAAACTAGAAGCTCTACTCGAATCACTCGATTCGGCTCGGTTGTATTTCCCGCCGACAGATAGCGTTTCAAAAAAAAAATGACAAAAAAAGACTTAGCATTTTCCTCAAAGGAAAATGCTAGGTCTATGGTCAAAATCTTAGATGTCAAATTTTTAGCCTAACAAAACGGAACTCTCGGCGGTTTCGGTCGTTGTTTTTCGGAAAACGACATTACCGCCGAAAAACCGATTCCGGGCTAGATGTTTTTTGAAAATACGATAGCCGGATAGATTCCGCAACTTTTAACACCAATAAAACATATGATTCTCATATAAAATATGTCAGGAGATGCAGACAAAACTCGAAATTTTCCGAAAAAAAATCATCAAAACACGCGCTCACAGATTCCATCGGAAGTTTAAATATTCCTGGCCAGTTCAAATTAACACGTTTTTCATTCGGGGTAGGTACCTACTTATTTCGGTAGTATTGCAAATATGATGAAAAAAGCTAAGATTGCCGGAATCTAAGGAAATGCGCAGGTACCTACCTGAATAGGTACCTACACAACGAATTAGGTTTTAATGCAATAAATACTAAGGTAAGGTTGTTTCGATGATACAGAATAATTGAACTTTTTTAAAGTTAATTTTCACGTTCTGTGATGGTTCTACTCAAATTCTATTGTTTTATCATTACAGACCAGTTACATCACAAAACTGAAATAATTACAGAACTCGAACGGAACTTTATAGAACTGAAAATTTACTAGAAAAGTTTAAAGAATTGTCAATTTTTTTTATTAATTATTATTTTTTATTTTTAAGTGTGTTCTATTTGAACATTGTTAAATAAAAAAAAAAATATATATATATATATATATACATTACGCGTGTTCTAGGTAGGTACTTACTTGCGGGGACTTTTTTCATTTAAAAATCAAAACATGATATTGAATGAATTTATTTATAGTGAAAATTATTTTATGCTCAACAGCATAATGGCGTCGTTTTGGTGAAATATTACAACAAAGTACCTACTTAGTACTTACACTTGCAAAATGAAATACAATACAACTACAATAGTGAGCTCCGGCATAATGAAATTTTGCACTGCTAAACCGTGCAACCGATTGTTATTATTAATGGACTATTTGTGCGTAAATAAATTAATTATATACAGCGGGTACCCGGCATGCGTTGCGAGGCCACTTTAACTTCGGGGTCAACTAAACCGTAATGGTTCCCTACCAAGTCCCGGGAAACAACATTATAAAATTATGCACTTTATAAAATTATATACAACGGGTACCCGGCATGCGTTGCAAGGCCACTTTAACCTAAGGGTCAACTAAACTGTAATGGTTCCATCCCAAGTCCCCGGAAACTACATAATAATGCAAGCGCCTGCACTATGTAACATTATATACAACGGGTACCCGGCGTGCGTTGCAAGGTCACTGTAACCTAGGAGTCAACTTTACTGTAATGGTTTCATCCCGATTCCCGGGAAATAAAATTTTAATGCAAGCGCCTGCAATTTATAACATAATATACAACGGGTACACGGCATGCGTTGCAAGGTCACTGTAACTTCGGGGTCAACTTAACTGTAATGGTTCCATCCCAATTCCCGGGAAATAACATTTTAAAGCAAGTGCCTGCAATATATAACATGATATACAACGGTTACTCGGCATGCGTTGCAAGGTCACTGTAACCTCGGGATCAACTTAACTGTAATGGTTCCATTCCAATTCCTGGGAAATTACATTTTAATGCAAGCGCTGCACTACATAACATTATATACAACGGGTACCCGGCATGCGTTGCAAGGCCACTGTGAACTCAGGTTTCTTCATATATTTAATTTAACACACACTCCTCCTCGCTTCATCCACGTTCACACGTCAAATCGCATAGTGTCTTAACCCGTCAGTTGCTTCTGCAACGGGCAAAACCTAGTATATATAGTATTGTTTGGTTTTGGGAGAGGTCTTTTTCCGCGCACTTTTTGGTTGACGCAAAAACGACCAGTACGCCCTTTGCGTTTCACCCACCTCAAGGTTCACTTTCGGTCGAAGCAAATTGGGACTGAAAACTGTAAGCAAATTTTTTTCGACAAAATGAAATATATACAGGGATTTATTCTCCGATACGAATCGGCGGCGAAAACTAGAAGCTCTACTCGAATCACTCGATTCGGCTCGGTTGTATTTCCCGCCGACAGATAGCGTTTCAAAAAAAAAATGACAAAAAAAGACTTAGCATTTTCCTCAAAGGAAAATGCTAGGTCTATGGTCAAAATCTTAGATGTCAAATTTTTAGCCTAACAAAACGGAACTCTCGGCGGTTTCGGTCGTTGTTTTTCGGAAAACGACATTACCGCCGAAAAACCGATTCCGGGCTAGATGTTTTTTGAAAATACGATAGCCGGATAGATTCCGCAACTTTTAACACCAATAAAACATATGATTCTCATATAAAATACGTCAGGAGATGCTGACGAAACACGAAATTTTCCGAAAAAAAATCATCAAAATACGCGCTCACAGATTCCATCGGAAGTTTAAATATTCCTGGCCAGTTCAAATTAATACGTTTTTCATTCGGGGTAGGTACCTACTTATTTCGGTAGTATTGCAAATATGATGAAAAAAGCTAAGATTGCCGGAATCTAAGGAAATGCGCAGGTACCTACCTGAATGGGTACCTACACAACGAATTAGGTTTTAATGCAATAAATACTACGGTAAGGTTGTTTCGATGATACAGAATAATGGAACTTTTTTTAAGTTAATTTTCACGTTCTGTGATGGTTCTACTCAAATTCTATTGTTTTATCATTACAGACCAGTTACATCACAAAACTGAAATAATTACAGAACTCGAACGGAACTTTATAGAACTGAAAATTTACTAGAAAAATTTAAAGAATTGTCAATTTTTTTTATTAATTATTATTTTTTATTTTTAAGTGTGTTCTATTTGAACATTGTTAAATAAAAAAAAAAATATATATATATATATATATATACATTACGCGTGTTCTAGGTAGGTACTTACTTGCGGGGACTTTTTTCATTTAAAAATCAAAACATGATATTGAATGAATTTATTTATAGTGAAAATTATTTTATGCTCAACAGCATAATGGCGTCGTTTTGGTGAAATATTACAACAAAGTACCTACTTAGTACTTACACTTGCAAAATGAAATACAATACAACTACAATAGTGAGCTCCGGCATAATGAAATTTTGCACTGCTAAACCGTGCAACCGATTGTTATTATTAATGGACTATTTGTGCGTAAATAAATTAATTATATACAGCGGGTACCCGGCATGCGTTGCGAGGCCACTTTAACTTCGGGGTCAACTAAACCGTAATGGTTCCCTACCAAGTCCCGGGAAACAACATTATAAAATTATGCACTTTATAAAATTATATACAACGGGTACCCGGCATGCGTTGCAAGGCCACTTTAACCTAAGGGTCAACTAAACTGTAATGGTTCCATCCCAAGTCCCCGGAAACTACATAATAATGCAAGCGCCTGCACTATGTAACATTATATACAACGGGTACCCGGCGTGCGTTGCAAGGTCACTGTAACCTAGGAGTCAACTTTACTGTAATGGTTTCATCCCGATTCCCGGGAAATAAAATTTTAATGCAAGCGCCTGCAATTTATAACATAATATACAACGGGTACACGGCATGCGTTGCAAGGTCACTGTAACTTCGGGGTCAACTTAACTGTAATGGTTCCATCCCAATTCCCGGGAAATAACATTTTAAAGCAAGTGCCTGCAATATATAACATGATATACAACGGTTACTCGGCATGCGTTGCAAGGTCACTGTAACCTCGGGATCAACTTAACTGTAATGGTTCCATTCCAATTCCTGGGAAATTACATTTTAATGCAAGCGCTGCACTACATAACATTATATACAACGGGTACCCGGCATGCGTTGCAAGGCCACTGTGAACTCAGGTTTCTTCATATATTTAATTTAACACACACTCCTCCTCGCTTCATCCACGTTCACACGTCAAATCGCATAGTGTCTTAACCCGTCAGTTGCTTCTGCAACGGGCAAAACCTAGTATATAGTATTGTTTGGTTTTGGGAAAGGTCTTTTTCCGCGCACTTTTTTGTTGACGCAAAAACGACCAGTACGCCCTTTGCGTTTCACCCACCTCAAGGTTCACTTTCGGTTGAAGCAAATTCGGAATGAAAACTGTAAGCAAATTTTTAATGACAAAATAAAATATATACAGGGGTTTATTCTCCGATACGAATCGGCGGCGAAAACTAGAAGCTCTGCTCGAATCACTCGATTCGGCTCGGTCATATTTCCCGCCGACAGATGGCGTTGGTAAAAAAAAAAATGACGAAAAAACCCCTTAATTTCACAAAGGAAAATGCTAGGACCGTTGACGCAGATCTCAAATGTCAAAGTTTTAGCCTAACAAAACGGAACTCTCGGCGGTTTGGGTCGTTGTTTTTCGGAAAACCACATTGCCGCCGAAAAACCGATTCCGGGCTAGATGTTTTTTAAAAATACGATAGCCTGAGAGATTCCGCAACTTTTAATAACAATAAAACATACGATTCTCATATAAAATATGTCAGGAGATCCTGACAAAACTCGAAATTTTCCGAAAAATAATCATCAAAATACGCGCTCAAAGATTCCATCAGAAGTTTAAATATTGGTGGCCAGTTCAAATTAACACGCTATTCATTCGGGGTAGGTACCTACTTATTTCGGTAGTATTGCAAATATGATGAAAAAAGCAAATATTGCCGGAATCTAAGGAAACGCGCAGGTACCTACCTGAATGGGTACCTACACAACGAATTAGGTTTTAATGCAATAAATACTAAGGTAAGGTTGTTTCGATGATACTGAATAATTCAACTTTTTTTAAGTTAATTTTCACGTTCTGAGTTGCTTCTACTGAAATTCTGTTTTTTCTCAATATAGGCCAGTTACATCACAAAACTGAAATAATTACAGAACTCGAACGGAACTTTCTAGAACTGAAAATTTACTAGAAAAATTTTAAGAATTGACAATTTTTTTTTATTAATTATATTTTTTTTTTATAAGTGTGTTCTATTTGGACATTGTTAAATAAAAAAAATAATTACGCGTGTTCTAGGTAGGTACTTACTTCCAGGGACTTTTTTCATTTAAAAATCAAAACATGATATTGAATGAATTTATTTATAGTGAAAATTATTTTATGCTCAACAGCATAATGGCGTCGTTTTGGTGAAATATTACAACAAAGTACCTACTTAGTACTTACACTTGCAAAATGAAATACAATACAACTACAATAGTGAGCTCCGGCATAATGAAATTTTGCACTGCTAAACCGTGCAACCGATTGTTATTGTTAATGGACTATTTGTGCGTAAATAAATTAATTATATACAGCGGGTACCCGGCATGCGTTGCGAGGCCACTTTAACTTCGGGGTCAACTAAACCGTAATGGTTCCCTACCAAGTCCCGGGAAACAACATTATAAAATTATGCACTTTATAAAATTATATACAACGGGTACCCGGCATGCGTTGCAAGGCCGCTTTAACCTCGGGGTCAATAAAACTGTAATGTTTCCATCCGAAGTCCTGGGAAACTACATTATAATGCAAGCGCCTGCACTATATAACAGTATATACAACGGGTACCCGGCATGCGTTGCAAGGTCACTGTAACCTCGGGGTCAACTTAATTATAATGGTTCCATCCCAAGTACCGGGAAACTACATTATAATGCAAGCACCTGCACTATATAAAATTATATACAACGGGTACCCGGTATGCGTTGCAAGGCGACTTTAACCTAGGGGTCAACTTTACTGTAATGGTTTCATCCCGATTCCCGGGAAATAAAATTTTAATGCAAGCGCCTGCAATTTATAACATAATATACAACGGGTACACGGCATGCGTTGCAAGGTCACTGTAACCTCGGGGTCAACTTAACTGTAATGGTTCCATCCCAATTCCCGGGAAATAATATTTTAAAGCAAGTGCCTGCAATATATAACATGATATACAACGGTTACTCGGCATGCGTTGCAAGGTCACTGTAACCTCGGGATCCACTTAACTGTAATGGTTCCATTCCAATTCCTGGGAAATTACATTTTAATGCAAGCGCTGCACTACATAACATTATATACAACGGGTACCCGGCATGCGTTGCAAGGCCACTGTGAACTCAGGTTTCTTCATATATTTAATTTATCACACACTCCTCCTCGCTTCATCCACGTTCACACGTCAAATCGCATAGTGTCTTAACCCGTCAGTTGCTTCTGCAACGGGCAAAACCTAGTATATATATTAATGCTTGGTTTTGGGAAAGGGCTTTTTCCGCGCACTTTTTTGTTGACGCAAAAACGACCAGTACGCCCTTTGCGTTTCACCCACCTCAAGGTTCACTTTCGGTTGAAGCAAATTGGGAATGAAAACTGTAAGCACTTTTTTTTCGACAAAATGAAATATATACAGGGATTTATTCTCCGATACGAATCGGCGGCGAAAACTAGAAGCTCTACTCGAATCACTCGATTCGGCTCGGTTGTATTTCCCGCCGACAGATAGCGTTTCAAAAAAAAAATGACAAAAAAAGACTTAGCATTTTCCTCAAAGGAAAATGCTAGGTCTATGGTCAAAATCTTAGATGTCAAATTTTTAGCCTAACAAAACGGAACTCTCGGCGGTTTCGGTCGTTGTTTTTCGGAAAACGACATTACCGCCGAAAAACCGATTCTGGGCTAGATGTTTTTTGAAAATACGATAGCCGGATAGATTCCGCAACTTTTAACACCAATAAAACATATGATTCTCATATAAAATACGTCAGGAGATGCTGACAAAACTCGAAATTTTCCGAAAAAAAATCATCAAAATACGTGCTCACAGATTCCATCGGAAGTTTAAATATTCCTGGCCAGTTCAAATTAATACGTTTTTCATTCGGGGTAGGTACCTACTTATTTCGGTAGTATTGCAAATATGATGAAAAAAGCTAAGATTGCCGGAATCTAAGGAAATGCGCAGGTACCTACCTGAATGGGTACCTACACAACGAATTAGGTTTTAATGCAATAAATACTAAGGTAAGGTTGTTTCGATGATACAGAATAATTGAACTTTTTTAAAGTTAATTTTCACGTTCTGTGATGGTTCTACTCAAATTCTATTGTTTTATCATTACAGACCAGTTACATCACAAAACTGAAATAATTACAGAACTCGAACGGAACTTTATAGAACTGAAAATTTACTAGAAAAATTTAAAGAATTGTCAATTTTTTTTATTAATTATTTTATTTTATTTTTAAGTGTGTTCTATTTGGACATTGTTAAATAAAAAAAATAATTACGCGTGTTCTAGGCAGGTACTTACTTCCAGGGACTTTTTTCATTTAAAAATCAAAACATGATATTGAATGAATTTATTTATAGTGAAAATTATTTTATGCTCAACAGCATAATGAAGTCGTTTTGGTGAAATATTACAACAAAGTACCTACTTAGTACTTACACTTGCAAAATGAAATACAATACAACTACAATAGTGAGCTCCGGCATAATGAAATTTTGCACTGCTAAACCGTGCAACCGATTGTTATTGTTAATGGACTATTTGTGCGTAAATAAATTAATTATATACAGCGGGTACCCGGCATGCGTTGCGAGGCCACTTTAACTTCGGGGTCAACTAAACCGTAATGGTTCCCTACCAAGTCCCGGGAAACAACATTATAAAATTATGCACTTTATAAAATTATATACAACGGGTACCCGGCATGCGTTGCAAGGCCGCTTTAACCTCGGGGTCAATAAAACTGTAATGTTTCCATCCGAAGTCCTGGGAAACTACATTATAATGCAAGCGCCTGCACTATATAACAGTATATACAACGGGTACCCGGCATGCGTTGCAAGGTCACTGTAACCTCGGGGTCAACTTAATTATAATGGTTCCATCCCAAGTACCGGGAAACTACATTATAATGCAAGCACCTGCACTATATAAAATTATATACAACGGGTACCCGGTATGCGTTGCAAGGCGACTTTAATCTAGGGGTCAAATTTACTGTAATGGTTTCATCCCGATTCCCGGGAAATAAAATTTTAATGCAAGCGCCTGCAATTTATAACATAATATACAACGGGTACACGGCATGCGTTGCAAGGTCACTGTAACCTCGGGGTCAACTTAACTGTAATGGTTCCATCCCAATTCCCGGGAAATAATATTTTAAAGCAAGTGCCTGCAATATATAACATGATATACAACGGTTACTCGGCATGCGTTGCAAGGTCACTGTAACCTCGGGATCAACTTAACTGTAATGGTTCCATTCCAATTCCTGGGAAATTACATTTTAATGCAAGCGCTGCACTACATAACATTATATACAACGGGTACCCGGCATGCGTTGCAAGGCCACTGTGAACTCAGGTTTCTTCATATATTTAATTTAACACACACTCCTCCTCGCTTCATCCACGTTCACACGTCAAATCGCATAGTGTCTTAACCCGTCAGTTGCTTCTGCAACGGGCAAAACCTAGTATATATAGTATTGTTTAGTTTTGGGGTAGGTCGGGAAAAGCTCACTTTTTCGTCGACGCAAAAACGACCAGTACGCCCTTTGCGTTTCACCCACCTCAAGGTTCACTTTCGGTTGAAGCAAATTCCGAATGGAAACTGGGGGTAATTTTTTTCCGACAAAATGAAATATATACAGGGATTTATTCTCCGATACGAATCGGCGGCGAAAACTAGAAGCTCTACTCGAATCACTCGATTATATTTCCCGCCGACAGACGGCGTTTGAAAAAAAAAATTTAGGAAAAAACCCGCTAATTTCACAAAGGAAAATGCTATATAGGACTATTGACATAGGTCAGGATCTCAGATGTCAAATTTTTAGCCTAACAAAACGGAACTCTCGGCGGTTTCGGTCGTTGTTTTTCGGAAAACGACATTACCGCCGAAAAACCGATTCCGGGCTAGATGTTTTTTGAAAATACGATAGCCGGATAGATTCCGCAACTTTTAACACCAATAAAACATATGATTCTCATATAAAATACGTCAGGAGATGCTGACAAAACTCGAAATTTTCCGAAAAAAAATCATCAAAATACGCGCTCACAGATTCCATCGGAAGTTTAAATATTTGCTGGCCAGTTCAAATTAACACGTTTTTCATTCGGGGTAGGTACCTACTTATTTCGGTAGTATTGCAAATATGATGAAAAAAGCTAAGATTGCCGGAATCTAAGGAAATGCGCAGGTACCTACCTGAATGGGTACCTACACAACGAATTAGGTTTTAATGCAATAAATACTAAGGTAAGGTTGTTTCGATGATACAGAATAATTGAACTTTTTTAAAGTTAATTTTCACGTTCTGTGATGGTTCTACTCAAATTCTATTGTTTTATCATTACAGACCAGTTACATCACAAAACTGAAATAATTACAGAACTCGAACGGAACTTTATAGAACTGAAAATTTACTAGAAAAATTTAAAGAATTGTCAATTTTTTTTATTAATTATTTTTTTTATTTTTAAGTGTGTTCTATTTGAACATTGTATATATATATACATTACGCGTGTTCTAGGTAGGTACTTACTTGCGGGGACTTTTTTCATTTAAAAATCAAAACATGATATTGAATGAATTTATTTGTAGTGAAAATTATTTTATGCTCAACAGCATAATGGCATCGTTTTGGTGAAATATTACAACAAAGTACCTACTTAGTACTTACACTTGCAAAATGAAATACAATACAACTACAATAGTGAGCTCCGGCATAATGAAATTTTGCACTGCTAAACTGCGGTACCCGGCATGCGTTGCGAGGCCACTTTAACTTCGGGGTCAACTAAACCGTAATGGTTCCCTACCAAGTCCCGGGAAACAACATTATAAAATTATGCACTTTATAAAATTATATACAACGGGTACCCGGCATGCGTTGCAAGGCCGCTTTAACCTCGGGGTCAATAAAACTGTAATGTTTCCATCCGAAGTCCCGGGAAACTACATTATAATGCAAGCGCCTGCACAATGAAACATTATATACTACGGGTACCCGGCATGCGTTGCAAGGCCACTTTAACCTCAGGGTCAACTAAACTCTAATGGTTCCATCCCAAGTCCCCGGAAACTACATTATAATGCAAGCGCCTGCACTATATAACATTATATACACCGGGTACCCGGCATGCGTTGCAAGGTCACTGTAACCTAGGGGTCAACTTTACTGTAATGGTTTCATCCCGATTCCCGGGAAATAAAATTTTAATGCAAGCGCCTGCAATTTATAACATAATATACAACGGGTACACGGCATGCGTTGCAAGGTCACTGTAACCTCGGGGTCAACTTAACTGTAATGGTTCCATCCCAATTCCCGGGAAATAACATTTTAAAGCAAGCGCCTGCACTATATAACATTATATACAACGGGTACCCGGTATGCGTTGCAAGGTCACTGTAACCTAGGGGTCAACTTTACTGTAATGGTTTCATCCCGATTCCCGGGAAATAAATTTTAATGCAAGCGCCTGCAATTTATAACATAATATACAACGGTTACTCGGCATGCGTTGCAAGGTCACTGTAACCTCGGGGTCAACTTAACTGTAATGGTTCCATTCCAATTCCTGGGAAATTACATTTTAATGCAAGCGCTGCACTACATAACATTATATACAACGGGTACCCGGCATGCGTTGCAAGGTCACTGTAACCTCAGGTTTCTTCATATATTTAATTTAACACACACTCTTCCTCGCTTCATCCACGTTCACACGTCAAATAGCATAGTGTTTAAACCCGTCAGTTGCTTCTGCAACGGGCAAAACCTAGTATATATAGTATTGTTCACTTTGGGAAAGCTCTTTTTCCGCGCACTTTTTGGTTGACGCAAAAACGACCAGTACGTCCTTTACGTTTCACCCACCTCAAGGTTCACTTTCGGTTGAAGCAAATTCCGAATGAAAACTGTAAGCACTTTTTTTTCGACAAAATGAAATATATACAGGGATTTATTCTCCGATACGAATCGGCGGCGAAAACTAGAAGCTCTACTCGAATCACTCGATTCGGCTCGGTTGTATTTCCCGCCGACAGATAGCGTTTCAAAAAAAAAATGACAAAAAAAGACTTAGCATTTTCCTCAAAGGAAAATGCTAGGTCTATGGTCAAAATCTTAGATGTCAAATTTTTAGCCTAACAAAACGGAACTCTCGGCGGTTTCGGTCGTTGTTTTTCGGAAAACGACATTACCGCCGAAAAACCGATTCCGGGCTAGATGTTTTTAAAAAATACGATAGCCGGATAGATTCCGCAACTTTTAACACCAATATAACATGCCCATCCCATGTAAAAAAAGTCAGGAGATGCTGACGAAACTCGAAATTTTCCGAAAAAAAATCATCAAAATACGCGCTCAAAGATTCCATCGGAAGTTTAAATATTGGTGGCCAGTTCAAATTAACACGCTATTCATTCGGGGTAGGTACCTACTTATTTCGGTAGTATTGCAAATATGATGAAAAAAGCAAATATTGCCGGAATCTAAGGAAACGCGCAGGTACCTACCTGAATGGGTACCTACACAACGAATTAGGTTTTAATGCAATAAATACTAAGGGAAGGTTGTTTCGATGATACTGAATAATTCAACTTTTTTTAAGTTAATTTTCACGTTCTGAGTTGCTTCTACTGAAATTCTGTTTTTTCTCAATATAGGCCAGTTACATCACAAAACTGAAATAATTACAGAACTCGAACGGAACTTTCTAGAACTGAAAATTTACTAGAAAATTTTTAAGAATTGACAATTTTTTTTTATTAATTATATTTTTTTTTTATAAGTGTGTTCTATTTGGACATTGTTAAATAAAAAAAATAATTACGCGTGTTCTAGGTAGGTACTTACTTCCAGGGACTTTTTTCATTTAAAAATCAAAACATGATATTGAATGAATTTATTTATAGTGAAAATTATTTTATGCTCAACAGCATAATGGCGTCGTTTTGGTGAAATATTACAACAAAGTACCTACTTAGTACTTACACTTGCAAAATGAAATACAATCTACTACAATAGTGAGCTCCGGCATAATGAAATTTTGCACTGCTAAACCGTGCAACCGATTGTTATTGTTAATGGACTATTTGTGCGTAAATAAATTAATTATATACAGCGGTACCCGGCATGCGTTGCGAGGCCACTTTAACTTCGGGGTCAACTAAACCGTAATGGTTCCCTACCAAGTCCCGGGAAACAACATTATAAAATTATGCACTTTATAAAATTATATACAACGGGTACCCGGCATGCGTTGCAAGGCCGCTTTAACCTCGGGGTCAATAAAACTGTAATGTGTCCATCCGAAGTCCTGGGAAACTACATTATAATGCAAGCGCCTGCACTATAAAACAGTATATACAACGGGTACCCGGCATGCGTTGCAAGGTCACTGTAACCTCGGGGTCAACTTAATTATAATGGTTCCATCCCAAGTACCGGGAAACTACATTATAATGCAAGCACCTGCACTATATAAAATTATATACAACGGGTACCCGGTATGCGTTGCAAGGCGACTTTAACCTAGGGGTCAACTTTACTGTAATGGTTTCATCCCGATTCCCGGGAAATAAAATTTTAATGCAAGCGCCTGCAATTTATAACATAATATACAACGGGTACACGGCATGCGTTGCAAGGTCACTGTAACCTCGGGGTCAACTTAACTGTAATGGTTCCATCCCAATTCCCGGGAAATAATATTTTAAAGCAAGTGCCTGCAATATATAACATGATATACAACGGTTACTCGGCATGCGTTGCAAGGTCACTGTAACCTCGGGATCAACTTAACTGTAATGGTTCCATTCCAATTCCTGGGAAATTACATTTTAATGCAAGCGCTGCACTACATAACATTATATACAACGGGTATCCGGCATGCGTTGCAAGGCCACTGTGAACTCAGGTTTCTTCATATATTTAATTTAACACACACTCCTCCTCGCTTCATCCACGTTCACACGTCAAATCGCATAGTGTCTTAACCCGTCAGTTGCTTCTGCAACGGGCAAAACCTAGTATATAGTATTGTTTGGTTTTGGGGTAGGTCAGGAAAACTCACTTTTTTTTTAGCCCTCCGGGTACAGGCGAAAATCGACCACTCTGCCTGTCCAGTTTCACCGACCGCAGAGGTCGATTTGGCCGAGCAAGGCTTGTGGACCGGGATTTCATACAAACGGCCGTTCCAAAAAAACGCGTTTTGGTGATCCGATAATCGACTCTTTTCCCCCTCGATCCGCAAGACCTCACGGCGTATTGTCGCTTAAAAACGAAAAAGACGCTTACGCCCTTTCGATTTCCGTCGCCCGCCTCGACCCGCAGGCGATAATCGACCTCAACTCCTCGAGTTTCACCGACCGCAGAGATCAATTTGGCCCGAAAGGGGGCACGGACGGCGTTCTCTGCGGGTCAGACCAGATTTCATATAAAAAAGATGACGCAGGGTCAACAGCGCTCCCAAACGGCGAAAACTACAATTAGATCTCTCACCGACGAAGAAATTCGACCTCAGTTATATTTCTTGCCGACAGGTTCACCCGTTAAAAAACGTCGAATCGTTTAGTAAAGAGATTTCCCATACAAAACTGATTTTTCTAGGGATTTATTCGAATTTTTTTAACGGCGTTTTCGAAAATAGCGGAGAAAAATTGACATTTTAAAGGCCCTTTGCGGGAACTTAGATTGCGGCGAAAACAAACATTTTGCACGAAATGTTTTTGGTTAAATAGAAGGTATACAAGTTTAAGAAACTTTTAAAATAAAAACATGTGTAGCTTCCCATTTAAAATGTTACACTATATTGCATCAAATATTGAAATTTTTCTGACATTTTCTGAAATCGATCTATCATCAACAATGCATAATTTTCCAGCCAGTTAATATAAACTCGAGGTAGGTACTGGCGTTAAAATGTGAATGATTTAAATGCAGAAAATCGCGGTAGGTACCTACCGTTCTATTGAATTATTGCTAATTCGCTAAGTATTTATTGAGAAAACGCGTAAGTAGGTACCTACACCAACATTATTTTTCTCGGTATGTACTAGGTAGGTACCATCTTACGAGATTTTTTCCTTTAAATGTTAAATCGAAAATTAATGATATGAAATGAAAAAAATCATCCAAGATGGTAATTTTTGAAATATGTAGGAACACGGAGGTTGCTTCTGGATAACCACTGTTGGTATGAATGTTATTTGTAAATTAGTAAAGTTCATTTTCACGTAATGTGCGGTTTTTATTTATTCAATTATCTTCAAAACTTATAATATTTATTATTATTTATTTAAACTATTATTTCAAAACAGAAATAATTACGGAACTTGAATAGAATTTGAACAGAACTTTCACAGAACGTTAAAATTAACTTGAAAAATTGAAGATTTTTAAATAATTTTTTTGAAAAACCCAGCCTAAATATATTTCATATGTTTTTTTTACGTATGTGCAGGTACCTCTACATAGAATCTATGCAGGTACCTACATGCACATAACAACTTAAAATCTGATGATATTGCTTATGATTTTTTTGTAAATGTATAATAAAATTGCTTGAAGTGGAATGGTATAATTTTTTTCAAAAATATTAAATATACATACCGCTTTTTTTGTATTTTGTATTTTAATGATAATCATTCAACGTGGAATTGGTATCGCCGCCCCGGGAACCATTCATTGGTTTCTATATACAATAGTGAGCTCTGGCATCATGAAATTATGCATTGCTAAACTTTTTTTTTACATTAGCTCCACACAGGAGGCACCGAGGAAAACAATTTCCCTAGGGGCCTATGTCATCTTTGAGGATGCTGTGTGGAGGGTTTTTTGAGGGAAAGAAAGGAGAAGAAGATATAAGAAGGAAAAGGGTATGAGGGGTGGGTAGGAATCTGGGGGTCAGTGTGGCCAGGAGTAACGGACGTATGAATCTATTCCTCACACTGCGGTGCGAGGCGAAGGGTTGGGAGAATCTGGCTGGAGAGATAAAAAGCCTCCCTCAATCAGTCTCCTCCGATCCAGCCCGCCATGCAGTGGTAGGTCAAACGTATCCGCCACCAAGACCTAGACAAACCTCATCCCATGAACCCGGGCACCCCTGCTAAGTCATCAAACGTAGCGAACCACTTAGGTGACCTTTGACAGCGGTGTTGGTTCATCCGATTGCGATGAGACTTTTGGAATTTGATGTGTGCATTCCCGCGATGGTTTCTGAATACAATAATGATCAATCGGGATACAATAATGAACCGGGCGACTGAAGTAGGTGCACATTTCTCGCTTTTTGAAAACTAAATGTACCGGGAATGAATTAATGAGGCGCGAGAGGGGGGGAGGAAAAAGCTCCACACAGGAGACCCTGAGGAAAATAATTTCCCTCACGGTCATGTCATCTTTGGAGATACTGGATGGAGGGTTTTTTAAGGCAAAGAAGGAGATGAGAGTTCTGAGAAGGAAAAGGGTTTAAGGGGTGGGTAGGAATCTGGGGTTCAGTGTGTCCTGGTCATCCGCCTCCAAGACCTAGACAAACCTCACCCCATAAATCCGGGCACCCCTACTAAATCACCAAACGTAGCGAACCACTTAGGGTGACCTACGGCATGAGTGTTGGTTATCCAATAAAGGTCATCTTTGGGGATTTTTATTTCTACATAACATTATATACAACGGTTACCCGGCATGCGTTGCAAGATCACTGTAACCTCGGGGTCAACTTAACATTAACGGTTCCATTCCAAGTTCCGGGAAACTACATTATAATGCAAGCGCCTTGCAAACGTCTGCACTATATTATAACATTATATACAACGGGTTCCCGGCATGCGTTGCAAGGTCACTGTAACCTCGGGGTCAACTTAACTGTAATGGTTCCATCCCCATTCCCGGGAAATAACATTTTAAAGCAAGTGCCTGCAATATATAAAATGATATACAACGGTTGCTCGGCATGCGTTGCAAGGTCACTGTAACCTCATGGTCAACTTAACTGTAATGGTTCTATTCAAATTCCTGGGAAATTACATTTTAATGCAAGCGCTGCACTACATAACATTATATACAACGGGTACACGGCATGCGTTGCAAGGTCACTGTAACTTCAGGTTTCTTCATATATTTAATTTAACACACACTCCTCCTCGCTTCATCCACGTTCACACGCAAATCGCATAATTTTTTAACCCGTTAGTTGCATTTTTGCAACGGGCCCCGCTAGTATTTATAGTATTGTTGAGCTGTGGTGGTGTTACAACGCGTGACAGTCATAGAGCCCAGGATATTTGTTCTAATGCTGCTTGAAAAAGGAGTGAAGCTCTCATTATTGAAGCAATCTTTGTGTATTTGTAGAATTGTAATTTTTTTATAAATAACATGAAGTGAAGGTACTTTAAAATCTTGAAATAATTTGATAGTGGGGTAATCATATGGCTTTTTTAAAATTATTTGAAATATATATAATGTTTAAGTAAAGTTGACTTAATATTGATTGAAAAGATTTGATAGTGTAGCCCTCTTGTACCTACCTTCCATACAGTTAAATAGATTCGTCACATCTGCGTATCCATTACCCACTTCATGCAACCTAGGTACAAGCGAGTGTTTGAAAAACTAGTCCTGGTATTGTTACATTTATACTGGATTTTGGAAGGAGTAGCTCTTTTAGGTGTATGAAATTCAATCAGGATAATACGATATACCTAACGTTTAAAAGTAATTCCAATAAAAATTTAATATATATTTAGATAAAGTCTTCAGGTGTCCCATATAATTAAAATTGATTATGTTTATCCAAAACACTATATAAGTTACAAATAAATTCTTTAAAGAATTTTATAATCTTTCTAAAAAGATATCTGGAAAAATTGGGGAGAAAATTAGTTGAGAATAATATTTTTATTTCTGAATTTGAAATATTAGATCGACATAAGTGTAGGTCCCAATGGCATAGTTGGTTAAGGACTATTATCAAGCCAGCGGCCGAGAATTCATATTTCGTCGATAGATGTTCTTACGATTGTATAGGGCGGTTCCAATGAGAAAGATTAATTATTCTCCGTACCAGCTTTTTAAAATAATAACTCAATATCGATTGTATTTCTTTCAAAATTTGCTTTAATTTATGCCTACATTCAAAAATGCTGAAAGGCGTGGTGATAAAACTACTAAAATAATGTACTTATTGTAATTATTTTTTGATCCATAAATATTTATAATTTTTCAATAATGTCTAAGCAAAATAAGAATGTAAAAAAATCTTAAATACATTAGTTTGTAAGACCGTAAATAAATAGACAAACTGAAGTATTTTCGTCACAAAACACGTGTGCGGATCTTTTTTTAAAATTATTTTATTTAAACTAAAATTAAAATTCTGTAACGTAGCTTTCCCAGATAATTTATTGATTTATTTTACTGCATGATTATATGATTTGAAATGTGTGTTGTATAATACAAAATTTTGTTTGAAAATTTAACAGATCTGCCAATAACTGTGGCAAAACCTTAATCTGACTTGTGGTAAAACCTTATTGTAAAAAAAATCTAAAAATTTAAAACATAGCTTTTCTAGATAAAAGACCAGTTTTTCGAAATCAAATTATAATTTTTTGTGGAAAAGAGCCAATACGTCTAAAATTTGATTTAATAATGTCATATTTCCGGTATTGTTTGGTTATTCCCTCTTAAGGCGCTGAGTCTCGGTAAGACAAGAGATCTGAGGTTCAAGACCCAGTTCGACCGTTACCTTTTTATTTTTCTGATTCATTTTTCGATTAGATACACCAGTATTATCTTCTTCTTCAATGATATATTACATTGAAGGGTTTAACTTTCAAAAGTTATAAAAAAGTTATTCCAATAAAAAATTATTTAATTTTTATTTTGGTAAGGCACAGTAGTGAAGGCACAATCTATCTTTGTTGACGGCTATTTCTGAATTTTCCTTTACCTTCTCTCTTTTTGGAAGTTGACTAACATCAGGGATATCTTCAACCTTCAAACTGCAGCCTGAATTCACGTTTCGAAGCCATGATCAAAACAAAAATCTCATGTTTTTGAATAACCTTGTTTAACGCAAAATCGCTTTCGTCGAAATCATTCTCCGAAAACATACTTCGAAATCACGATCATCTTACGATTAAATGAAAAATTAAAAAATACGTGAAAACTTACGTGAAAAATCATAATCGACGATTTTTAAATGTAGGTATAACTTGATTGTATCCATTTAGGAATTTTCTAGATACGCCAAAAAAGTTTAACTGAAAAAGTTTGATAATGGGTGCAACGTAAAACTTCATATAGGTACAATGCGAAATTTCCATTTTTTAGCAAAATTTTAATTTTGTCATATTTTGAAACACATATTTCAGATTGACAACAACAGCATCTGAATAATTTTACCGGCTGTCATGAAAACGGTGACTTAACGGCTCGAACCATTTACGGGCGCCTGTTCCGACCGATAGCGGGAACCGTTAATCCTTTATGGGAAAGCGGTAAACGGGAACTGGCTGCGACTGCTCCGGTTCCACTCCTCTGTCACCGGGAACTATTAGCGACTCAATCAAAATGTCCATATTGTTGACTGGCCACTGGCCAGATGACCAAATATAGTGGCAGATAAAAGTTATGAGGCTGGTTTTAAAGGCTGTCAAATTAAACCAAATCGTCGTTTAGCTGTTGCAGATATGTTTTTAGTTTTGAACGATGACAAAACTGGACAAAACAGATAAAATCGTAATGAATTCTCTTTTATCGTTACAAATGTAATTTTTAATTTTGAACATTGAGAGCATGAAAGGGTGTTAAAAGTAGGCGAGATTTGTATTTATGGGAAGATGGTCGCCTTAACAGTGCAGTACTCCCAGAACCTGCTCCTATTTAACCTCCATATGATCGGGCCTGGTGAGCTCTGAGGGTAGGGTTTTCATTACTCTTGGTTTTTACTGCTTGTTCTCAAGACTTGACGTAACCCCACAAACACTTCACTGTACACTAAGATTGAATCAATTGCGCTGAAACAATTAAAACTGCATGCAAGTACAGAACCACCATCGGATAATTTAAATGTTTATGTGTTCATGTTACAACGAGGAAATGCATATAAACCCTTTATGATTCTTTGTGAACCAAGCCGTAATAATCAGGAGCTCAGAAGTACGAAGAGGCTTGGTTACATTTACTTCATGACCGTGTTAATGTCTGTGCTCCTGTGTAATGGGGAATTTAATCTCCTGCGTCTTCTACGATCCTAGTATGTGGCGCTCCCTGATACATCTTCGTGCTTAAACCAATGATATAAAATGATCGTTTAAGTGATCATTACTTTTATCAATCAATTAAGAGCATTTACGGTTTTACATAACATTTGACATAAAGTTCCTACCAATCTAGATAAGGGTGTTTGAAAACGCTTATAAATCATTTTATGTAGGTACATACTCAAGTTATATGACTTATTTTGTATTTTTGTATTAGGTATATTATTTTTTATCACAATCACAGATTAAAAATATGTTCTCTTTAAGTCTGCTAAGCTCGCTCTCTTCCTTCTAGCAAACTTTTAAGAGCAAGTATTATGTGCATTATTCGTTTACGAAAACAGGAATAAGGAATATTATGACGAACACTGATTTTAACACTAATAATGAACTATTTTTTCACCATTAGATAAGTGTGGTACACAGCTCTTGATCTTTTTTTTTAAATGAAGGTGGGCAGATACCTACCCTAATAATATTATAACAATTATATTCAAAGTGCACCTTCGTATATAATTTGCAATAATTATAATATTGGTTAGTTTATAGAGAGATTACTTACTCTATGTTTAAAAAGTTTTTTAGTGAATAATAGATAATTAATGAATGACGTAAATACCTGCAAGATTATCTAGAACACTTGAGCCGGTGATGCCGTAGATTAGGGTTTGTAAATTGTAACGTAATTATTTTCATGGTAGTTATTCAGTAGGTACCTACTTGCTCGGTAGGAGTATTATTAATTTCGGGTGCCGTTGAAACGATTGATAACAAATTCAAATTGCCGGAACGTTGTTCGTTTGTTTTTTGTTTTGAAAAAGAAAAAACGATTGGAAGGGCCGCGTCATGACATAACGATGGATTGGTCGGAAGTTTTATTTTGTAAGGAGTTTTGATACTCCTAAATGATTGTGTAAATTTGCAATATTATGCGTGTAACAGACGTGATGCCTTTACGAGACTGTTAAATAGTACCGGGTCACGGTACACGCAGGATGTTGATTGTTTTTTCGAGGCGAGGAAAACTTTTATTGTGATGATCACGAGATATCGAGTTACCTATGTAATATTACAATCTAATGGAAGTGTTTATGATGTCTGTGTGCCTGGTACCTAAGGTTGGTGTTCTTGTGCTTAGAACTGAGATTCTTGTGCCACGTACAATCCAATATCACCGAGGACAACTTTGATGTAGATTACAGGCGTTTTTTTTAAATGACATCAACAGTCTAGAACTGCGGGTTATATCCTTTCAATGCTGAGAGATGGCATCGGACCCATTGTGATCAGCGGGCATCTGTGGGTGGACTGCTTCACGGAGTCATGGGCGTGCGAAGCGGCAGCTCTGGGGCTCTTCTTCAGCTATCTGGAGCCCTTGTCGCTGAGGCTGGATGAGGTGCGCCATATTAACTATCGCAAGCTACGAATGATCATTTGGAGTGGATTCTACTGAAATAACTGAATTATCTCTCTCTCTCTCTCTTTACACCTTTCTTTATGAGTTTACAAAGGTATTTATGTAGATTATGTTATAGTAGATTATGTTTTTTTGCTTGTCAATAATAACAAGTTCATTTCGTTTTATGTGAGTTCTTTTATTTACATCAGATAGTAGCTTTCTTTTTATCCCACGCAGGACCCTGAGATGATGATGAGAGCTCATGCAAACGGAATTTCTCTGCTAACTGAGAAAGGTACGTGTCATTTTTGACGCCCAACGTGTCATTTTTTTTTTTTTTTTTTTTTTTTTTTTTTTTTTTTTTTTTTTTTTTTTTTTTTTTTTAAAACAAGATTCTTCTTCTTATTACAATTATTTTAATGACGCAACAACACGCGTGTATATTGGTACATTCCGTCAGCACTACGGACATGTTTTTTTTGATTATTCTTGATATATTTTAAGTTTAAGTCAGAACCCTTCTTTCACAGATGCATTGGAGTTCTCTTTAACACTGCTTTTCTATTAGAATAACTTATTATACAAAGAATCTCTAGGGGTCTTGGAAAGAGGGATTCTCAATTGTTGTGAATAAGAGAATTGAGCTTTCTTATGCACAAGAATTACATAAGGTTTATTTAGTTCATAATTGTATCTGTATCATTATTAAATATATCTAATGTTAAGTTTGGTTTAAATTTCTTTAAAGTCGAGTAATTAAGTCATTATTCACTAAATAAATTGTTTTGTCAAATATAAAGAAAGTACAGCTTCGGCGTACATCATTGTAAAATAATTCCAATTAATAAATTATCATTCTACCTTTAACGCAGGAGAATGTGTTTTTGCACAGTTTTGTTAGTGATAAGTATAATTTGTTAATTGTAAATAGTAATATATGCCTAAGTATTTCACTGCTAATACCAGTGCCATGCTGTAATGTTTGACGTAATAGTGTCGATCACTTGAGTTATGATCGCACACCTATTAACAACAGTGTCAGTCATCTGAAGTACATGATTGAGCACCAATTTATATCTTTGTTTGTCCGAGAAATTTTGACACTTTGCTTACGTAGTAAGTGAAATTTTGATGGAAGCCATTTTTGGTTGTTACCTTGGTCTTATTTCTTGAGCAAGCAATGTTCATACGAAGAGTATATGATAGGTATTTCTTGTATTTGTTCTGTTTACAATCAAGATTACTGATGACATTAATATATCTGATAAATAGGTATTTTGGAAAATGTAAACCCTAATTTAACTACTTTTGACAGATAGGTATTTCTCCGGAATTTAAAACCTCATCTAAAATACTTGCCAGTTAGGTATTTAGTAATGTAAACCCTACACTGACCACTTTGTACATCAATTTTTATAATTGAATATAAAAAATAATAATAAACATATTTAAGTCTAGCTATATTGTTAGTTGTTAAGATGTATTGTTTTAGGTCTTTAGCTTAGTCAGACATTTAGTTTAATATAAATAAAGGGAGAAGAGAGAGAAAAAATTAGGTAATTTTTTATTTGGTTCTTTATTTTTTCCATTAATAATATCCATGTGATTTTTTTTTTCTCATCTTCTTCAAAGATCTCAAAAGTGGGAGCTTGAGTCTTCCGTACTAACAAGTGTTTCTGAGAGATTGACTCCTTTTGTGTGAGTAAGTGTTTTACAATCTCATTTTGGAGATGAATAAGTGGAGATTCCATTCTCATTAAAATAAAATAAAAAAGTTATAATAATAAATATAAAGTTATAAAATACAATATATAAACAAATAGGTTGTGTAATTCCAATCTGCGTATTGGTTTTCTTTTTGGGGTTTCCTTGTTATTGTGAATATATATGTATAATTGTTTTGTTTTTTTTTGTTATTCTCTGTGTCATTTTCTTTAATGTTTTAATTATTTTTTTCTCCTTATGTACAAGTGCAGGAGTAGAGAGATATTTCATATTGTCTTGGTATAATTTTACTTCACTCTGCGGCGTAAAATTTCTGGGGGAAGCGGGGAATTGTAACGTAATTATTTTCATGGTAGTTATTCAGTAGGTACCTACTTGCTCGGTAGGAGTATTATTAATTTCGGGTGCCGTTGAAACGATTGATAACAAATTCAAATTGCCGGAACGTTGTTCGTTTGTTTTTTGTTTTGAAAAAGAAAAAACGATTGGAAGGGCCGCGTCATGACATAACGATGGATTGGTCGGAAGTTTTATTTTGTAAGGAGTTTTGATACTCCTAAATGATTGTGTAAATTTGCAATATTATGCGTGTAACAGACGTGATGCCTTTACGAGACTGTTAAATAGTACCGGGTCACGGTACACGCAGGATGTTGATTGTTTTTTCGAGGCGAGGAAAACTTTTATTGTGATGATCACGAGATATCGAGTTACCTATGTAATATTACAATCTAATGGAAGTGTTTATGATGTCTGTGTGCCTGGTACCTAAGGTTGGTGTTCTTGTGCTTAGAACTGAGATTCTTGTGCCACGTACAATCCAATATCACCGAGGACAACTTTGATGTAGATTACAGGCGTTTTTTTTAAATGACATCAACAGTCTAGAACTGCGGGTTATATCCTTTCAATGCTGAGAGATGGCATCGGACCCATTGTGATCAGCGGGCATCTGTGGGTGGACTGCTTCACGGAGTCATGGGCGTGCGAAGCGGCAGCTCTGGGGCTCTTCTTCAGCTATCTGGAGCCCTTGTCGCTGAGGCTGGATGAGGTGCGCCATATTAACTATCGCAAGCTACGAATGATCATTTGGAGTGGATTCTACTGAAATAACTGAATTATCTCTCTCTCTCTCTCTTTACACCTTTCTTTATGAGTTTACAAAGGTATTTATGTAGATTATGTTATAGTAGATTATGTTTTTTTGCTTGTCAATAATAACAAGTTCATTTCGTTTTATGTGAGTTCTTTTATTTACATCAGATAGTAGCTTTCTTTTTATCCCACGCAGGACCCTGAGATGATGATGAGAGCTCATGCAAACGGAATTTCTCGGCTAACTGAGAAAGGTACCTATGTGTCATTTTTTACGTGTCATTTTTGGCGCCCAACGTTTTAAAGAGGGTAGATTACTCTCGGTGCACGGTTAGAGGCTACTATCTGTTATGTAACATATGTTTTGTTATTCGGGACAAAATTTTGACAATATTCATAGTATAATATAAAGTTAATATTGTTAACACAAAATGGCCGCTATACACGCGTGCGTAGCTTAATTAATATAATTGTTGATTGAATTTGACATATTTCTGGTTGTTTTAGATGTTAATTTAAGAGTCTCTACCTTGATTTATTTTATTTACAAATGTGTTCGCTAATTAGCGCCACCATCGTCATGGTTACCAACCTAATAATGTGATGATTTACGTTGATTATTTTGCGGAAGCAAACGATAATATCGAAGCTACATTTTTGCCCTAGCGAGAGAAACTAGAAACAACATTTACGCCGATAGACATTTACCTAGCTACGACCGGTGTTTTGCTTTGTTTACAATTTATTCAGTGTCTATGCTTATGAATTGTACGGTTAATTATTTCAATTATTAATTGACATTGAATTTTATTAATTGTTTTTTTAGGAACATTAATAATTTAAATACAGGGTGTTTTTTTTTTTTTTTTTACACAATATTAATTATTTTCAAAATATTTTTTTTTTCTTCTTTATAAATTCAAAATGGAGATTCCAAACATCAACAATTATACGAGGGAAGAGTTAATACTTTTATTAGAGGAAAGGAAGATTGTACCGGAATCTACTTTAGCAGCTATGCGACAACAAGCCCGTATTTTCAATTCAACACAAAAAGAAGCAGGTTCCGAATCTGTGGAAACGTCAGAACCACAAGGCAGTAATATAACAAATAATTACTACTATTCGGCAAGAGATGACGAGGTTCATAAATGGCAATTACGTTTTGATGGTACATCTGATGTCAGAGAATTTTTATACAAAATTGAAGAGTTGTGTAGAGGAAGAAAAACAAAAATCGACAATGTTGTTCTAGGGTTCGGTGAGCTTTTGGAGGGAAAGGCGGCAAACTGGTTTCGTTCATTGGACAAAGATAACCTGACTTGGAGCGAACTAAGACAAAAACTACTAAATCGGTACGAACGTGAAGACAATCAGGTAGAAGCAACGCGAGCTATTTACACTATGCGCCAAAGCTCTAACGATACTGTGGCTGACTTTGTCGATAATCTGAGAATAGCGAATTCGAAATTAGTTGATAAATTATCTGAACAACAATTGGTGCGGTTGGCAAGGCATAGCCTTTTGGATAAATATGCTAGCGTGTTGGCCTCTAGTGATACTTCCGACCTTGAATGTTTAGTTTCGGCTTGTACAAAGATCGAGATGTATACATCAAAGCAGCCCATTGCAAACACACGTAGTAATAATAGTATTGATCATTCTCGTCGGGGAGTACATGTCAATGAACCAACAACTTCTTCTTCTTTTAACAGATTAAATAGAAATTTAGTGTGCAATTTCTGTAAAATACCGGGGCACACATGGAATTATTGTAGAAAGAGAAAATTCCAATATCAACAAAACCAAAATAATCGGCAAAATCAGCAACGCTCTTCAAAAAACTGAAGTGCGATTTTCACCATCCAGCGTACGAGGATGGGGAAAATCGTAATTCGTTTTCAAATTCTCTAGGATGTTCTCAGACACGTGCAATGGACGCATTCACGCCTCTGGAACGTACTAAAGATGATATTAGACCATACGTTAATGTTATTATAGCTGATAGAGTTTTTTCTTGCTTACTGTTAGTTGTTTTGGGGGGAATTTAAATAATTTTTTTATTAGTTTTGGTTTTCAATTTAAACATTGTAACTCTTTTGTTACCACTGCCGATGGTAGAGAGCAAAATGTTATTGGAACCATGGACATACCGGTTTCATTTAAGGATAAAAAACATATTATCTCGTTTTTTGTAATACCGACACTTGCACCTACGATTATCTTGGGGGTCGACTTTTGGAGACAATTCCGGTTAGCTCCCCAATTGTTTTCAGAAGTGGACTTCTCATCCGTCAATAGTGAAAAACAGGTTAATGAGGTTAGGAAGATAACTTCAGCATCTTTTCTTTCTCCTCAGGATAATCGCAGGCTGAAAAATATTGTTGATAAATTTGAAACAATATCATTTGAAAAATGTGGTTTGGGTCTTACTCACCTTGTACAACATCACATCGAGACCACAGGAACTCAAAACAACAAAAAAAAAAAAAAAAAAAAAAAAAAAATGACACGTTGGGCGTCAAAAATGACACGTACCTTTCTCAGTTAGCAGAGAAATTCCGTTTGCATGAGCTCTCATCATCATCTCAGGGTCCTGCGTGGGATAAAAAGAAAGCTACTATCTGATGTAAATAAAAGAACTCACATAAAACGAAATGAACTTGTTATTATTGACAAGCAAAAAAACATAATCTACTATAACATAATCTACATAAATACCTTTGTAAACTCATAAAGAAAGGTGTAAAGAGAGAGAGAGAGAGATAATTCAGTTATTTCAGTAGAATCCACTCCAAATGATCATTCGTAGCTTGCGATAGTTAATATGGCGCACCTCATCCAGCCTCAGCGACAAGGGCTCCAGATAGCTGAAGAAGAGCCCCAGAGCTGCCGCTTCGCACGCCCATGACTCCGTGAAGCAGTCCACCCACAGATGCCCGCTGATCACAATGGGTCCGATGCCATCTCTCAGCATTGAAAGGATATAACCCGCAGTTCTAGACTGTTGATGTCATTTAAAAAAAACGCCTGTAATCTACATCAAAGTTGTCCTCGGTGATATTGGATTGTACGTGGCACAAGAATCTCAGTTCTAAGCACAAGAACACCAACCTTAGGTACCAGGCACACAGACATCATAAACACTTCCATTAGATTGTAATATTACATAGGTAACTCGATATCTCGTGATCATCACAATAAAAGTTTTCCTCGCCTCGAAAAAACAATCAACATCCTGCGTGTACCGTGACCCGGTACTATTTAACAGTCTCGTAAAGGCATCACGTCTGTTACACGCATAATATTGCAAATTTACACAATCATTTAGGAGTATCAAAACTCCTTACAAAATAAAACTTCCGACCAATCCATCGTTATGTCATGACGCGGCCCTTCCAATCGTTTTTTCTTTTTCAAAACAAAAAACAAACGAACAACGTTCCGGCAATTTGAATTTGTTATCAATCGTTTCAACGGCACCCGAAATTAATAATACTCCTACCGAGCAAGTAGGTACCTACTGAATAACTACCATGAAAATAATTACGTTACAATATCCTGATCCGTTTCGGAAATATCGGATTTTCGATGAAACTCAAAATCCGAAATTTCCGAAACGGCTCCAAAAATCGGGATACCCGGATTACCGGAGACCTCAACACAGTTAAATCACCCAATGACGCCAACATTACTGGATTACTATTGAAATGTAAAATATTGTATCAAAATAATTTTTTTTTAAATTACATCTCGTGCGCCAGCATTGTCTTCGGCGTCGTAAAAACATGCTTTCTTTTGTGGGATTTGCACCTTAAAAAATGCTCCTTGCATACTAAAGTAATCATAATTTCTTGGGAACAAAATGATACGCCATGCCGCTTGGCGTTTCAAATGTTTGTCAGGATTTTTGAAAAATATTCAATTTCTTAAAAAAATTATCTTAAAATACTGTAACATGTAAAGGGAGTTCAGTCAACTTCTTCAGCTCTCTTATTATAATGATTATCGTACGTAAAAGGACCTATATATCTAATATTATTTAGTTTCAAACAAAACAGTATACTCGTATTATTATGTTATATTCTTTCTTTTTCTTACATTTTTTTAAATTTACATCTATTTTTTGCTTAACATCTTTGATATCTTAGTTTCTCCGTTTTTTTTACTCAAGCTTTGTTCCATGAAAAGTTTATAAAAAAACCACAAAAATGCATCTTTGTAACTTGTAACTTTTGTAATCTTTGATATCTTAGTTTCTCCGTTTTTTTTACTCAAGCTTTGTTCCATGAAAAGTTTATAAAAAAACCACAAAAATGCATCTTTGTAACTTGTAACTTTTGTCTTAAGTAAGAAGAATAGAGATTTTTTTAAAATAAACACATTTATTTGTTTATTGAAAGTAACCAACCTTGTTTACACCATAATTTTTAATAAATATTATCAACCTATTTCAAAACTAAAAGGTTTCTTTATCGGGATACAAATACTGTTTTGTACTCTTGTTTTAAGTCTTGTATCTGCGCTATAATGTGAACATTTGGTTATTGGATTAACAATCTTATTACCTATTACTTATTACTTTTCTATGTTTTTTAAATGTCTACATATTGAGTGCCTATTAGTCTGATGGGTTTCATTCATGTGTTGAAAATGGATTTTGAATAATTCGGATTTTATGCATTTTTTAAATTTCATAGATTTTTCGCAATCCGGATAATCTGAATTATAATCTCTACCTCTGATGGCGTACTGGTAATGAGCGAACGCAGCCACTAAATATTCAATAAAAATTTAAGCAACTACTACCACGGCTCGGTAAAGTCTCAAAGTCAAGAACATTAGGTTAACTACAATGACTCATACAAAAATGTTTGCTTATTTCTTAAAACGGTAAACTCACCCCATTTTGGACTTTTTACAATAATTTTAATGTCTCGCCAACAATGGTCTCCCCATTCGTACGAATGGATTTTTTTTATTATATAATACAAAAATTTAAGAACCTTCTGAGATTTATTTCTCAGTATCATCACATTTTATTATGTCCTTTGTTATTAAGTATTCATCTTTTTATTGTGATCTTTTATTAGTTATTCTTGCGTTATAAATTTTTAATAGTTTGGAGGAATCTCAGTAAATAAAATAACTCATAAATAATGATTTTTACTTTGCTTCTGAATTTTTATGATCGTTTTATGGTATGTAATTACTCAATGTATTTGATATATCGCATACCTACCTATCTACACCCAGTCGGAAATATGACGACACCTAACCCATGTTTTGACAAGATCACTTCAGCGAAAGCTTTTTAATTGGTAACGGTCTCCCAGGTCATGACTTACAATCTTTTGTGGGAAACTAATATACCCTAAACGTTTGGCTTAGTTTACGATACTAGTTATAAATCAAGCATTTAAGAGGAAACCGGGCGTCGTTTTTTTCCATAGAGTCGTATTCTCCAATTTCCTCTCTAGATTTTGACACAAGTGCAAATACTTTTAATATAGGTAATATCCATAACCACCACTATGAAATATTTTTTTTAATATGCTCGTAAGATCCGAATTATCCGGAATGAAATTTTAATAAAATATCGTGTCGATACTACGTTTTGACAAGTTACTACTTATAGGAGTTAGGACCCTCCAAAAATCGTTAAAATTGACTGATTTGAACGCCATCAACAGACGTTCAGTATACAAACCCGACAGTGTATTTTTTTAAATACCAAAACGAACAGACCGTGTTCGGTGACCAGATCTGAATAGCCAGGTACTTGTCCACCTTCCTCTTCCTTATCTCTTTCCCCTCCCCACTACCTTCAGCCTCACAACATACCCCAATTGGGTATGCCATAGTCCCACTGGCTCCAGACGGGAGCAGCTGGGACTCTTGTGAGGAATTCATGAAAAAAAGACCAAACTATTAAAATTGTATTTCAATATATTTGGTCTTCACGTTTTTTTTTCTGAAATTGTATTTCAATATCTTTAGTACCTACAGACATAGAATATATTCTTCTAAAACAGTTATTTAAAAAAAATATCTTAAAAATCGGTACAGTTTTCGAGGAGAAAAAGGGGGAATACGAAACCTCGATTTTGATGATTTAATTTAGGTATTATAAGCCTGAGGTGCAATTGTCCCTATCGCCCAGTATTCAGCTAGTAAGAGTGACAGTGACAGCAACAGTTTGATAAAATACCCATTGTTCAAATTTCTCAGTGACCAGCTTTCCTCTTAATATCTATTATCATTGCAAAATTTCACAACTTAAACAACGTAAGATTATAAACCTAATATTTTTTTCATAATTCAACGATTTTTTGTTAAAACTTTAATTTTAGTGCATAATTTAAAACAAAGGAACCTTCTTGTGCCGTCTTTAACATGATCATAAAGAGTAAATATTCATCCCGTCAAATTTCACAGTGAAATCTCATAAAGCTAAAAGCATGGATGGAAAGATTTCGTATGGGTTTTTTATTGCATGCAATAATTTTCTTTGTTTACAGCCAAATTTGTCATTACGGATTTGGACTTTTAGGATTTAAACGTGCATAGCTTTGAGCTTTAGAGATACACATTAAACATGTTTGGATTATGGACATCAAATGTAGTCTCAGTGCCCCGGTAAGAGCTTTGACTGCGGGTCACAAAATCGCAGGGTTCACGAAAGAGAAAAAAAAGAAAAAATATTTCTGGGTTATTTGTTTTTGTGTGTTTATTAAATAGTTTCATATTAACCGTATTTCTTTCTCACCCGCAAGACTACAGGGAATTTTTAGTGGAATATCTAAATAAACTATCCAAAAACTGTTATGGTTTGAGATTTTCACTGCATTTTCAATGCATTTTGTATTTTTGTGGTAATATGTCATGTTACGCTAACTCCTTATTTAATCAATGTTTAGTACAGCATTACAGTGCCCTTATGATTAATTATTGTATTACGTATTTTTCAATTAGATTTATTTTTCAGTTCGTGTATTATGCCGTGTTGCGCTACCTCCTTCTTTAGCCAAGGTTTCGGACATTATTACAGTGTCCGTCATCAGAGTAGATGTGTAATCTATCTAGAGGTGGAATTCAATTACATATATTTTGAAAATTACACTTACAGCCCCTATTAGAATTCGTAGAGACTACGTTTTTAAAGCACTGAATTTAATATCACTGAAACAATTATAAACAAAAGATATTCTAATGTACGCATTAAAAAACCTGGATAACTTTACATAGACAAACTCGGGCCGATTCACAAGATCCAAATTACAACATACATTCCACCAACCTACAACTAAAACGACTTTTGGGCAAAGAAATTAATATGCAATACTTCTCTATAAAATTATGTAATATACTCCCTCTTGCAATAAAAACCATTAAAAAATAACCGACTTCAAGAGAAGCATTAAGTATGGATTATGGACACGTGGGATAGAAGAATATATATAGATTCAATTTTGCAATCTTACAATATTAATGCTTGTATTCTACTTTCTTTTAGATATAACTTTATAATTTTTCTCTCGTAATATTTGAAGTAGCAAAGTCTTTTCTTCTCGAAAAGACTTTGCTTCTCGAAAAGACTTTGCTTCTCGAAAAGACTTTGCTACAGAAGGAGGTAGCGCAACACGACATTATACCCTTAAAATAAATCTCTATAATACTTTTGGCTGTGAGGATCTCAAATCATGTGAAGTCTAAGCGTAACCACGACACTATTCAATAACGATATTTTTTTTAAACCAGCATAATTTTATTACGAAAAATCGTACCCAATTAGTAGCACGGAAACTTTTCAACATGGCACCATCCCACTGTTGGCCATCACTGCTTATCATTACATTGCGGAAATGACGCCGCTATCGTAGCGGAAGCGGATCGAACGTCTGCGCCTTATTTACAATCTCCACAATAGTAAAATATTTTATTTATATGTATGAATAGGCGATAAACCCTTGCGGAGGCGACCGTAAACCAAGAAGCCGAGGGGAGAGCCACAATTACGTCCGCCTGTAATTTTCGTCAAGTCTTAATGTTAAATTTCATAGCATTGTTTTAATAGGCGTCGAAAGGGGGGACACCCAAAAAAAGGCAACAAGCAGAAGTGTTGGTTCGGCACTGTCAATAATTTGGCCGGGGTGACCGTGCGGAATTTGTGATGAAACTTAGAAGGATTAACAATATATTTTGTACTTGTATTTGTACAATACGAAAACTCGCACTGGTTTTAACTAAGTACATATTACACGGTGAACGGAAAACTCAGAATCATGCAACTTTAACACCTCCTTTGAAAAGTCATTAAAGTGATGAAAAAAATATATTAAAAATTTCGTTTTAACGTAACGTAAGTAAGATTAGGTTATAAACTATTTTCCATTTTTTTCATGAATTTTAATGACTTTTCGCAGGGGTGTTGATGTTGCATGATTCTGAGTTATCATGGAACCACTATTAGACTATCTCTTGCTTAATGTGTTTCCTACATTCCATCTTGAATCTACCAATTTTACAGTTTCCGCATTGAAATGCATTATAATATTTCACCCTTTTGCAGAATAAACTGTTTTGTATATTGGCCTTGTCCTTTTTTGGTTCTGATTTAATTGCTCGTATGTCTGTGAATGTCTCTTTGTACGTAATTTTGCTTGAAAAGCATTTCGGTAACAGGTTGTTTATAATTGTATATATAAATATCATCGCGTTCAAGGTCAGCATCTGTTTCACTTTTAGCCAATTTAGTTCCTTTAACATTTTGGTTACTTTTGAAAATCGATTTCGCCTAAGTGTTATTCTCATTGTTCTATTCTCTATTTTAACGCCATAAGTGTTTATACTTAGAAGGGAAATAACGAAAGAGATTGCATTCTAATCCCAAAATTTCTTCTAAACGATGGGCATTCAATGCAGACAATCCTAATATCCGAACCATCAACCTCCGTAGTTTATTGTCTGTGCACACCCGTTGTTTATTAGGAGCTTAGAAATTTAGTGTTAATTTGCCATTAAAAAGCCATGTTTCATGGGGACCATCACGAGTTACCCTTACGAATAATAATTCCCTACAAGAGTAAAACACCATGCTTCTTCTTGCTGCGTTTTGTTCTTATCTGCTAACGAGAGATGGCGGCAGTTTGCTGGTGATAAAAATGGTGTAACTGTTGTGTTCTGTACGGCTTGGAAATTATCATTTCCGCAAATAAAACACTGAGTTTAAATGCTTTAATTGCGTGGCCAAATTAAGGTGCCTTGAAACATCGTTACAAAGCACGTACGTGATCACAAACTTTTGTTTAGTATCTCTGCTGCAAGAAGTACTGACCCAAGCATTACCTTTGAACCGTTTTTGTCAGTAATATACCAATTTTCATGATAAAACTATGAATAGAAAAACGCTAACACTTAAATTTTCTTATGGAGACATTTGACAATCTCCATGTCAGGGCGGAAGCTCCTTGGCTCTAAACACAGAGTTCGCTGGTTTATTTATTTTTCGTAAACAACCTACAAGCCACCGCATGTTGCTACACTTTTAATAGGCATAGATTTTGAATAATTAACTACTTTTGAACTTAATTACCAAGAGAAACATCGGTTTCAGTCGGGATAGACGGAAAAATATGCGTTTTTATGTATGGATTTGACATTTGCGAAGTTTTGTTTCAAAATAAATACGCACGAATTACTAAATTTATCTAAACTATGAACTTAATAACCTATTTTGTGAACGTAAATAGTTGCGTCTTGTAGTCATTGTTGAAATAAAGTGTGATTTCCATAATCTGTGCTTAAAAATGCAACGGTTTATGGATTATTTAATATATATTTTTATTCATTGTCTTTTTCACACGACATTCATGGTGTCCGAGAACTCGTAGTGCAAGCGGGAAACTGGTAAATCTAAATCACATTTGGATTCTGTGGAATAACTTTTTGTTGTTATAGTTTTAGTTTTCGAACAAATCTTTTAAAAAAATAGGTTAAAATTACTAGGGAGTAATAATTGTCAGCTGTCTTTTGAAATACGTCGAAGCGTGGACCCGGAATTTAATTTAGTTTTTTTCGATATTTTTTTGTTTTACTTTCAAAAATATCGAAATGATTAGTTCGAAAAAAAGGGTTTTTGGGTTCTCTGTGATGACTGGATTCCCCAGTTTCACGCTTTTACTCTGAAGTTCCGGAGCGACTGGGTAGCACTAGTCCGTCTTCAGATCAAGATTCTTCTAACCTAATTACAGTCATGTTTTATTAACGCCATTTTCATCTACAGGTAAGTACATAATTTTTAGAAGCATTTCAATGAATATCTAATTCTGACACCCCGCTAAAAAACACTCAGGAAATTACTTTGAGAGTTATCGAACAAGCCACCAGCTAACTGAGCACACCCATTACCACTATAAATAGAGAACAAAGTCGCATACACGACTAGCGGTGCTATTAGCAAATGCATTTAATTTGTCTACAATCGTCTGCGGGTAAGAATCGTCTGAGTTGTGAGTGGGAGGCACAGCTGCCCCCACCATCCCGACCTCCCCCTGACCACCCCCTGGCCTCCCCCTAACCTATCAACCGTTTACGATGACGATAGAACGCCACCGAACGGAATGATGGGGTTGGTTGATTAAAGCCTCCCGTGTAGACATATACTCGTATATCTACATGATTTGTGATACGCACCACGATCAAATCATAATGTCATATTATTCCTACTATGGATGGATATTGGATATGAAACACAGATTTAAAATACGCAAGGAATGATGTTGCAACAAGAAGGCACCAAATTTAAAAAAAAAATATTTCTGAAGATCTGTAAATAAAGAAAATCCGACAAACGTACCTATAAGTCTAACATCGTTTCAACATCCCGTTAATGAGCTTGTGTTTGCGAGATTTAAAAATAATTCTGTAGTTTACGTAGAGCTAACTAATTGCTTGTAATTAATACACAACTGCAATTTTTAAGTTTTGATATTATTATCGTTTTTGACGCAGTGCAGTGCATCTTGTTGTTCTGGAAATATTTAACTTATCTGTTCATTGTTTATGTAGTTATTCAGTTAGAGTAATTTACAACGAAGATACTTACAGATAACATTTTTTATTTTATGTGAGGATTTTTAAGTCCGTACAATTGAAAATAATAAAAAAATTACGGATCGTACAACCTTTGTAAGTGTTTACTAAGATAATTATACGTACAATGTAATTATTATTACATCTAATATCAAACCACGTTTTACAAAAGCATGGCGCAACCATTTAATTTTTTAGAAGAATGACAAACATTACCGGGTTACGAATATAAAATGTTGCTTGTGTCGTCATTATAGAGATTACTAGCCTGCAGATGAATCGAACGCACGACGCCTGGGTGGAATCCAAACGCGATGCCAAATGGGTCAATTATTTTTAGAAACCGGCATGCTGTTTTTTTAACATTGTGAAATGCGAAATGTGAAATTTTTTAACATTGTAAAATGAAATATTTTTTGAAAACTAGGTAACTAAATAAATTTAACAAAATAAAGCAAAAACCTAAATTATTTTTTATGACGACTGTAGACAAAAGAATTTATCTTTGTAATGGTTTACTGGTGTTTTGTGAATTTTGTGCATTTAATTTTGACAGTCCGCGGAACGAAAATTAAAAAATATTTTTTTCCATGCTAAATAATGAAAAACCTTTAGAAGTAATGAAAATGCATATTCTAATAAAAAAATATCTGTGATTCTCAAGTAGGCCATAGACAACACATGGGAGAAGCAATATTCAATAATCTACCAATTAAGTATCTATTTATAATTAACTAAAACCCGGAATTTAAATACACGATTTTTTTTAGTTTTTTATGAATCTTAAAAATATGAGATAAATGGTGAAATGTAGGTGAATTCATTAGCTCTGTAGCTCTGTAGTTCGATGGGTGTTAGTGCGAGTAGAAGAAATTTGTCATCGCATGGCAATAACTACGACTTTTTAATAATTGGCCTTACAAAGAGCTTGGCCTTCCATGGTCCACCCACATTATGTCTCCAAATTAAAATTCGGAGGTATGATTTTTTTAAAGAGCACGGGCGAATATAAAACTAAACGTACGATAATCTCCAGCGTTCAGAGGACTTTTTTTGTAAATATCTTGGCGCTCCAGGGGATAACATAAAAACATTAAATATATTTCGGTTCCAAATGACTCACTTTGCAAAAAAATAGTAATAGCAATAGTAATAGCAATAGTAATAGCTCGGCATTATAAATGAGAGTGTAAGAACTCATCTAGTATTTTCAAATCCATTGTCGTCCGACCACGATTACAAAAGTGTGTACCCACCGCGGATGCAAATTAATATGTACCACGGATGAAGATTAATACGAAAGCCGGAGAATTCCAATTCACTCCAGCCATAAAAAGCGGGAATATTAAATTGCGGTCCGATAGATGGCGGCATATTTGCTCGATTTATTGCGCGGACACAGGTATTTATGTGTGGAGTGTATGACAGTATGACACACAGCACACAGCGCACATGATGTGCATGGGCAGTGGGCAGGGGCACTCAGTACAACACCCCGCACCCCATAGTCCATCTCCCTAATACAATAGTCCAGCACACCCCGTCCCCTGATCAGTGGGAAATATTATGATTTACGAGAAAACGAGTAGGGAATGAGATAGCAACTGTATGATTTAACAACTTTATATAAGAGTTAAATTATTTTTTAAATCATTCGAAGATTAATTTATAAAATCATTTAAATAATAGCGTAAAAAATCTTCTTTTTTTTACAATTTAATTTTGTCTAATTTTTATTTTACTATTAAGTCCTTACATATGAAATTGGCGTTTTGTATGGGAGGAACATAAAGTCGTTTTTTTTTAAATATAATATATTTATTTAATCAATGTATGTACCATTGCTATCTATGCACTTTTGCCATCTCATATATATCCAAATTCGAAAAAAATAGTAATCTGTTGGGGCAAGGTGCGGAGAGTACGGTGGATGTCTTAGACATTCCAATTGAAGCTCCTCTAATTTGGTAGCCGTCTGTTGTGCAGTGTGTGGTCTAGCGTTCTAACGCGCATTTGTTGATTTGCTTCACTCAATTCGTGAGGTACCCACCTTTCAAGCTTTTTCACCAATTTGCCCAATTTGCTTCAAGTGGATTAAAACAGTTTTATTACTAACACCGCAGCCTGCAGCTTACTCGGACATGGTTTCCGATGGATCCGCTTCCACAATAGCCTTCAATTCTTCATTATCAACTTTGACCTCCGGCCGTCCACGGGGCTTGTTCTGCAGGTCGAAATTTCCAGAACGAAAACGTTGAAACCAAAAACGCACTTTGTTTTCTTTTTCGGCACCGTCGACATACACATCATTAATCCTTCGAGCCGTTTCTGCAGCACTAGTGCCACGGTGGAACTCGTACTCGTAAATAACGTGATATTTCAAGTTTTCCATTTTGTAAACTAAGTGACGCAAAGAAAAAAAACAATTAAGGAAAAAACAAATTAATTATTATTTTCGAAACACAAACACATAAGTAAATAGCTGTATAAATTTGAATTTGGAATTCCTAACCAAAGAGAAGATATTTGAGATCAAAGTTGCCAGTACGGCAAAACTCCAATTTCAAATGTAAGGACCTAATATATGTTAAATTCATTTTATTATTTTTCCATAATCTGACGCAAAGAAAAAAAACAATTAAGGAAAAAACAAATTAATTATTATTTTCGAAACACAAACACATAAGTAAATAGCTGTATAAATTTGAATTTGGAATTCCTAACCAAAGAGAAGATATTTGAGATCAAAGTTGCCAGTACGGCAAAACTCCAATTTCAAATGTAAGGACCTAATATTTGTAAAATTCATTTTATTATTTTTCCATAATCTGTGTATTTTTTACATACTTTATACTGAGAAAAAAATTCCCTCATGGCCTGTGTCATCTTAGGGGATGCTGTGTGGTGGGTATTTTTAGTGAAAGGAGAGGAAGTTCTGGGAAGGAAAAATGTATTAGGGGTGTGTAGGAATCTGGGAGTCAACGTGTCGAGGAGTGACAGACGTATGAATCCATCCTTCCCACTGCGGTGCAAGGCGATGGGTCGAAAGAGACCGTTAGGTCTTCCTCAACCAATCTCTCCCGATAGTAGATCTCAGTAGCTGGGCAAATGCATTGGCCGCCACGACCTAGACAAACCTTACACCATGAACCCGAGCACCCCTGCTAAGCCACCAAACGTAGCGAACCACTTAGTTGTCCAAGTGAAAAGGTTTTTTTTCTTCATATTTGCCGAAGTAAAGCACTCAAATGCTGTCGATTTTTATTTTCTAGAAATAAGATGTGATAAATTAAAGATAAAAATATAAAATAAATTTTATAAAATATGAATGAAGTGAAAAAGTTCATTACTTTGGGCGGCTGATTCATAACAACATTTTGCAAATAATTGAATTTCATTTTGCAAAAGTATGAAATCGCGGTGTTTTAACTTTAGACAACTGAAACCAGAGACTTCATTATGCAATAATTTTTAACGACTGTAAGTCGATTTTAGATATAGTATGTATGAAGCATTGATGCATCATAGCTATGAGAATAGTATTCGTGTTTGATTATATTTTTATTATTTTTCAAATAAATTTGAATAACTCGCTTATCTAGGTATAATTGTCAAATTTCGTCAAAACGCTTTTTAAACGACTTCGAAAAGGAGGTTCTCAATTCGACTGTATTTTTTTTATTTTTTTTTATGTTTGTTACCTCAGAACTTTCGACTGGGTAAACCGATATTGATAATTCTTTTTTTATTTGAAAGCTGATGCTTCCCATGTGGTCCCATTTTAATGTGGTCCAGTTCTGACAATGGTATCCATGAGAAAATCGTATATGTCTTAAATTTGCATCAAGTATGTGCCCGACAAATGGACGAATAACTCAATATCACGCCAACCGATTTCGATGATTCTTTTTTTATTGGAAAGGATGTACTTCAAGGGTAGTTTGATGAGAGTTTGGTTAGGTTCTGATTATGGGATCCATGACAAAGTAACGGAACTCTCCAATTCTTAAGAGCAAATTAACTCAAATTATCTTGAATCTTAATCGAATTAGTTAGTGTACTTCAGATTCACTAAAAATCATAAAATAAACAAAAATTTTAACAAAACAAAAAAACGACTTCAAAAAATGCACTAAAAAGTAAAAAAATAATTTCTTATTCTTCTACAACATAATAATCAACTTACTTTTTCTACTCATCAATATGTAGGTACGATTGTTATTTTTGGAGTCGGTGTCAGCCAAGGTACCCAGCCCGGCGTGTTCCCTTGACAGCTCCCCTCCCGCCGCGGCCCACTCTCGCCTCTCACCTCGTCAAGTCGTGCGTGCAACACAAGCACATCTCACCTATAACTATGTATGTAGTTACAAACCTACCTTGGCTGACACCGATTCCAAAAATAACAATCGTACCTACATATTGATGAGTAGAAAAAGTAAGTTGATTATTAAGTTGTAGAAGAATAAGAAATATTTTTTTACTTTTTAGTGCATTTTTTGAAGTCGTTTTTTTGTTTTGTTAAAAATTTTGTTTATTAAGCACATCTCTTAAAAAAAAGTTTAATTTTACATTCGTTTTTCAAAGAACTTTGACGAACGTGATAATTTGAATTGAAATATCCCTTCAGAACAAATTAATCACACTTTTTTTATTAAATACCTACATTTGATGATCGGCGAAAGACAAGCGACCTATGCTTCTTTTTGAAGTAAAACTTCTTTACGCACGCTCGACTTGGGGGGTAAGCTGGTGAATGCGTTACGAAAAGTGGTGATGTGTTACAAAAAGTGGTGATGTGTTACGAAAAGTGTGATGTTACGATAAGTGTAATGTTACGAAAAGTGTGATGCGAACGGTAATCGATGCGAACGGTGATCGATGGCGAGGCGAACGGTCGGGCCTTTACGCACGCTTGACTTGGGAAGTGATAAGGATAAGGATAAGGATAAGGATAAGGATAAGGATAAGGATAAGGATAAGGATAAGGATAAGGATAAGGATAAGGATAAGGATAAGGATAAGGATAAGGATAAGGATAAGGATAAGGATAAGGATAAGGATAAGGATAAGGATAAGGATAAGGATAAGGATAAGGATAAGGATAAGGATAAGGATAAGGATAAGGATAAGGATAAGGATAAGGATAAGGATAAGGATAAGGATAAGGATAAGGATAAGGATAAGGATAAGGATAAGGATAAGGATAAGGATAAGGATAAGGATAAGGATAAGGATAAGGATAAGGATAAGGATAAGGATAAGGATAAGGATAAGGATAAGGATAAGGATAAGGATAAGGATAAGGATAAGGATAAGGAGGTCACTCCATGGTAAGAGGTCGCCCCAAGGTCGTAGGTCACCCCAATGCCAATGTCAATGTCATATGTTCTTTTATAATTTAGTGAAGTTTTTCTTCAGTCGTGTGGTCTAAAGCACACTCGTTTTTTTTTAAATTATAACTCGACTGTTGCGAACTTCTGAGCCTATCGACTCACCTATCGACTCACTAGGCATAAGGACCTACTCCTGTGTCACCATTCACAAACAAATTGTGTGTCCAACAAATGTATGAATGATATGGACATTTTTAATGTAACACTTTCTATATTTAAAACATACTTAAACATTTTTTTATGTCAACATAATAATTCTGATTATTTCGGTTTATTCCTGTCATTATTTTATTTTCGTCAAATTTATCCAATTGCAAACCACTGCAGTGTAAGAAATTATGTTAACTACTGTTTATCACTAGCTCTTGTGTAAAAAGATTTGAACATTTTATGTACCAAATGTAATTTAAAAGCCCCAAGGGCGTAAAAATGAGTAAATAAATAAATAAATTTATATCCACCAATATCATTTCGTTGGGTTCCGGAAAGCCTGTAAGAAACATCATGCAACTGGTAACAATATTGTTCGTATGGACTGTTAAGGCTGTCGCAAGTGGTAATTCAGCACCCAAATATATTTTCTGTCTCCTAATTCGGCGATCTCACGTCATGTGGTCAGGAGGAATAGCAAGCAATATGACAGAGAAGCCTTAATAATACTCAGTTCTTCTCACTAAAACAATATTATACGCCAGAGTTCTTTCGATTGCACTCAATGACGCGGTATTGGAATATTTCGTCCAGTGACGCATCGAAAAAATTGACTAGAAAAAAACACATGAAAATTATATTGACTACATAAAATTCTAAAAATTCAACAACAGTTCAGTTCCTCAGTGGGCTAAGTCCTCCATTCCAATATGGGAGGTGGGTCTGTGTACTGCCGCCCCGGGAACCATTTACTGGATAACCAAAACCTCTGCCATAGGTACCCCAAGTGGTTAGCTACGTTTGGTGACTTAGCAGGGGTACCCGGGTACATGGGGTGAGGTTTGTCGGGGTCTTGGCGGCGGAAGCGTCTGCCCACCAGCTGCATGGCGGCCGGATCGGGAGAGAATGGTTGAGGGAGTCCCCTTGATTTCTCCAGCCGCTCTCTCTCGGAACATCGCCGTGCACCGCAGTGGGAGGGATGGATTCATACGTCCGTCGCTACTGGACACACTGACTCCCAGATTCCTACCCACCCCTAATACCCTTTTCCTTCCCAGAACTTCTTTCTTCCTTTCCTAAAAAGACCCTTCACACAGCATCCCCAAAGATGACGAAGGCCCTGAGGGGAATTATTTCAGGGTCTCCTATGTGGAGCTAATGTAAAGAAAAACATTTTCCGCTTACTGTGGTGATAGTAGGAGATTTTACTCTTTCTGTTGTGGTAGTAAGAGATGTAAAACCATCGAAGAAGGACTTTAATTAATAAAAAAAAAAATAATAAATAAAATCAAACATTGTCGGGCTATTGACAACCCAGTAATGTTTGACTTTCTTTAAAACAAATTGCAACTTCATGTTATAGGTACATATAAAACGTATTTTTACTGAATAGACCTCCATTGAAGAGTAACTTCGCTGTCAATTGACATGGCGCCACTGGTAGATGTTTCCCGCGCTTTGGACCACGTGGACCAGTGTTGCCATAAATTACTTATGAGGTGGAAATGGCGGGAGCGCGGGGTGTTTATGGCCGAGAGGGGAGTTTCGCTACCAGAAAATAAAAATATAACATAATAATAGTTATTGCATCGTACCTACCTATTGCAATAAGAAAATAATTTTCTTTTTCGATTCGAAGAAAACCTTTATCAAAAGATTCTTTTGCGCACCTTCGTTATGCAACATTTGTTTTCACGACTGTTTCCACACACGGTAAAACCGTTCAAATTCAATTCGATTACTTATTTAAGCGTTCGCCTGAAAAATCTGTTTTCTCAAACAGTAAAATCACGAATGATAAGTTTCTGCGTCATGAAATTTCACAGCTTTATTGTTAAAATTTCAATGTAAAGGCATCTACATTCATCCTTTGTGCTTTTAAATGTACATATATGTAAGATAAGATTTATCAAATATTATTGTTAAAAATTTTTTTTTACTAAATGTGTTCAAAATTCGGGTGAAGCCCGGTAGTAAAACTAGTTGGTACCAAAGATAATAGGCCATGGATTTGCCTTCATAACGACTTGGAAAAAATCGTGTGGATAGATTTTTTTACTAAGATTACGAAAATGTTTGTAAAAATTTTTAGAAACGATCAGTTTTTTTTTTTTTTTTTAATAAATAAGTCCATTATTTGGGCCCGTGGCGTCACTACATTTCCATTAAATTTCCCGTCTCCGAAAATGTTTCTATTAATTTTATAAAATTCCACACTGATTTTTTTTTTATATGGCAACACTTTGATTTCAGGCGATTTTTTTAATTTGACATTAACGTTCACTAGATTTATTGTTTGTTCTCTGCGAACTTATCATTTGGTTTGACTTTTTGAAAGATGATATGAAGAGAACCCCGTACATTTTACGATGTCAGTACGTGTTTTAGAGATATAATGGTAGTGGTGCTGATTTTAACAAAAACAAATTTTATAATATTCTTATTATTATTATAATTTACAAGTACAAGTACGAGTATATTACAGTGGATTTAGTAATATAAACGTTGAACATTATAATGATTTATGATCAATAAGATGGATCAAGAAAAAAAATGTATCTATGAGATGTAATATTTTTAGTATGCCTCGTTATTCTCCTGTGCCCTTTCTTGTGAAAAACGTTCATTTTTTAAATGATTTTCGGCTACGTAATTATCTTTTTTTCGCACCTACAAAATTATAAATATTAAATAACATTAAAAAATGGTCTGATTTTTCGAATTGAAATTTTCAAAAAATTGCCTGGGTTTCAAAAATACGATTAAAAAAAAATACAGAATGTCTTAGAATATTTGCCTAAACCGGATTTTTTTAAAATGTTATGCAAGTGGCCTATTGGTTGGTACCTACATTAAAATATTCCATTCAAACCATTCAAATTAATTAACTGCCACAATATTTGTAACATAACATTTCGGTGATCTAAACATTATTAATAAAAACTTTTATTAATTATTATTTTTTAATTGATAAACTAACGTTTTAAGACAAGATTTTTTTGTGCATAGCACAAAGGGTAACAATTATTATAAGCAATAATTATCAGACTGAAAGATAGATCTTTTCTAACACCCTATTTTTGAATCGTTGAGCTGCAGAAATTATTATCAAATAATACAAACAAATTAAGCCTTCACCGCCTTTCCATCGAAAACTTGTCTAACATTAATGTATCATACATAATAGTTTCACGGTACATGCATACAGCTAACTAATATCTCGTGAGGTAAAACAATGTACACTTGTACACCCCAAACAGGGGGAATGGGGGTGGTTGGGGTCTGTGAGGGAGTCTGCGAATTAATTTGATGTCCAGAGATTATGTGAAGTCGAGTGGACTCTGGACAAAATGTCCAATAAAACGATGATCAACTACTGCAAGTCCTTCTTTCTCCTGGTGTAATAATCCGCTGATACGGAATTATATACTCCTGTTTTATTCCGCAAATGCGATGTTAGATGGGCACTTTTTCATCTACCGTCATGTTAACTCTTCTACGTTCCTACTTTCACTACAACGTTAGACCACTTTAATTAATTTGCTTTAATGAGTACCATGGTCTTTATTACTCGGTTCGCCCTAGTAGGTATTCGTACAACAGCCAGAATTAAATGGAATCTAATTATTATCCGTGTTATTTCTTATACTTAATTTCAGAGGCAGGGATGCATACCGCCGCCCCGGGAAACATTCATTGGGTGACCAACACTTCTACCACCAAGCTGCACAGCGGGCCGGATCGGGAGACGCCGGATGAGGGAAACACCTTGACCTCTCCAGTCGTACTCTCTCGATCCCAACGCCTTGCGTTGCAGTGGGGAGGGGGGTGGATTCATACGTTAATCCTGGACACACTGACCCCTAGATTCCTAGCCAACCCCCATACAGTATTCCTTCTCAGAACTTCCACACCTTTCTTCCCTTGAAAAGACCCTCTCGTAGGGCTTAGCTAACAGGCTTTCATTTTACGACAATTTTGAAAAGCTTTTTTTATATATTATATAGTGTAAATTAACCTTTTCTTGAAAATAAATTAATTAACAAGATAGTTACTAGCGCAGAACCTTGAAAAATCGCGGGATAATTATAATAATTGCAAGATTTGTGATGCTGAAGGTAATTAATCACAAAAAATATATATTTGCCTCAGGATTTCAAAAACCAAATTTACCTTTCGAATGAATACCATTAAATACACTTAAAAATTACGATATTTGTATAATGTTTAAAGAAAAGAAATACACATATCAAATATAAAATTATTATAAAGAAAAGAAAAACACATTTCAAATATAGAATTATTAGTCTTTAATTAAAATAAAATAATGTTGGTACCTATTTTGACGCTCGTCTGAATTGTTCCCACACGGTCAGTTCCAGTTTTGAAAATGAGACTTAATTCAAATAAAATCCAAGTTCTAGAGTTCATTGTACCCAAACAAAACTAAACTTGCTTCAGAGGCCCGAGAGGCCAGGGCCGAGAGCCCCAATGTCGGGGGGGGGGGGGGCATAGCCTTTTTTTGACAAATATTTCAACACATTTCCTAGGGTCCTTAATTCGGAGGGGGCCCCGGCTAAGTGACAGAATGTTACGTGCCTAGGGACCCTGGGCGCGTAAGTTCAATTGAACTGAAGTTACAGACAGAATCTCATCCGAAATTATATTTTTTAATTATACCCCCAAACAATATAATATCTTGACTTACACTGGAAATTCGTCACACAGTGCAGTGGTACGTACATAGGTAATGATATATAGACATGAATTTATTGGTGAATGCTCTGACGCAGGTAGAAACTGCCGTACTTATGCGTGAAATAAATTGATCACATAAAAGTTTAATCATTTAAGCTGGCCATAAGCTGCGGGGTTTTATCGTGCATCTCAATAATCACAAATGCAAATCTCATTTGAATACGGCCGCCACCGCCAGCCATTTCACGTGAAAAGCTTTAATCATCTAGTGCCATCTATGAGAGTGGTCATTCAACACTCGGCCAATTCTCTTGATTTGATTAAAGTGCACAACGAGGGTTTATGTCCAGGATGCAAAATGAAGTTGAATTGGTTAATGTCTAGGATAAGTGTGAAGTTGGGGTTACTGGACATCGGACATTACCGATAGGCATAACGCTGAAAAGCTCTGGTGTAACTTCTCTCACTTTATCATGAAGGGTTACAACGGAGCTCCCAACGCCGGGGACATACTGAACGGGTCAGATAGAAACCATAATTATTTTGGCAGGATATTAAGAAGTTTGGTGTAACATTGTGTTATTAATATAGTGTGTTACTCAAAATTTTAGAAAGCTGTTGAAATTCTATTGTAAAAAGTGAAGTCTTTGATGAAAATGGACATAGTACCTAAATACGACGTTTGAGGTGAGTGGTTGCGATCCTTTAAGTCCTTTTAATAAGATTTGTTCTTAAAATGCATTTTAAATCTGGCGACGATGTAATTATTTATAGTGTCCATAATAAATAGTTTGTTTTCCTTCATAACCGCTAGGTGGCGGCGCCTGCGCATTCGTCGTTCGCGCTGAAACCGCGAAAAACATTACGCTCCGCGGATGTGTGCGTAAATTATTTAAATGTGATTGTAATTTCTATTAATATGACTAATTCACAATGTCAAAAAGTATCTAATATGATACATGAAAATTCAAATTTACATTTAAAGGATTTTATTTTAAGAGATTTTCATAAAAGTTGCGTTTTTTTAAATGTTAATATCTAATAAATGTGTTCCTAAACGTATCAAAGAAATTAACGTCTTTAGAGATGCAAGAAATCTGTTATAAAAGTAGGTATTATTTTGAGGTTATTTTTTGGCAATAAAAAAAACTTTTTATTATTACTAAAAGGTAATTTTATCTCGTTTTCATAAATGGTATTTGTTTTCACGACACCTTAAAAAATAAGAAATATATAGAACATTCAAAATACTCTGGAAAAATTCCAAATTTCGTTCAGACATCATTGATAAAACGGAGATAAACTACCCTCTCACGCTGTGTAAACAATGTGTATTTCTTGCCATGAACAATTTTTTAATTAGTATCTAATGTTATCACATCGCGGCCGTTTGTCAATTGTTTTGACAACCGTTTGACGGCCGTTTGGCCGTTTTTTATAAGGCTGTATATACCTATACAATCTGGTAGGCATCTAAACATGTAGGTTGTTTGTTATAAAACATGCAATTTGATGAGTATTTTAGTATCCCTGCTTCAATAATGGGAAACGAACCCTTCAATTTAATGTACCTTTACAAAATGCGATAAATACGAAAACAAGATACCCGTCATTAGGTTATTAGCTTGTGAGACGAATGCTCCAATGGTAGCTAGTAACTACCTAACGTAATCATATATCCCGAAGAGGACCTCCGGGCAAGAGGGGACAAAGGGTAATTTGTGGTTTCAAAATAGTCATCGGTCAAATCCTTCTAATCTTAAAGGGTTCAATAAGTTCCTACTGAATTATTGCCAGATTTGCATAATGTTTTAAGTTAATGCCTGTTCCTGTATAGTGCTTTTACAAAGGGGAGTGTGGGGCAATGCGCTTTGACGGACATTTGCTGAAAATGACCGTAGGCATGGCCAGCGGGCTTACCCTGACTTTTAGACGAGTTTGAGGGAATGAGCAAAGTGTAGACGTACTCACATAAACGCATTTAAGAGAACAATTATTATCATTGAGGGGTTGATTTAAAGTTTGTTTGGTATCTGAAGACATAAATTTGAGTGGAGGTAAGGCGATTAGTTTAATGATAAAACTTGGATTTAAATATCCCTACACTCAAATTATCTAACCTATAAAGCAGAAAATCTGTTTAGGTACACGTGACTGATAGCTCATGAAAGAGGTGATTTCTGATATCGTCAAACTAGAACATTTTTTTCTTCCTGGAGGTTTAATTTTATTTATTTACTAGCTGACCCGACAAACGTTGCTCTGCCATATAAATTATTTCTAGTGAATATTTTGGTTGTTAAAAAAAAAATAACAAACGTATTGTAAGTGTGTGGGGATGGGATCTAACCAAAAACAAAAAAAACACCAACGTAGGAAAATGAAATAAAGAAAATCGATACGAATTTCGAAGAGCAATTGAGTATTCGATATTTTTTGCCAGTCCGTCTTCAGCCAACACAAATAAGCCCGATCGTTTGCCCGCGCGAGAATATGATGCCGAATGAAATATCAAAATGACGCGACACTTCTCGTGAATGTCTTGCGCATGTATGGATGAAAATTCGATAAGTCGGACGTAGCGCCATCTGTCATTTAACAACATAAATAATTTCATTCTGTTTGAAATATGAAAGGCGATTAAATTTGTTCACAAAAATACTAACGTCAAAAAATAGACGTCATTTCAAGCGATGATTTTTCTTAAGGTTTCGAAACGTGTTTGAACCATATGCAAATCTTATCTATTAATGACGTACAATAAATCATCAACCAAAGCAGTTAATTTCTCGGCAGCACTCATCACATTAGCGCTGACTTATCGCCAAGTTCTCCATTTAACAGGTCCATTTCCATCCCGTTGATTGGACGCGATAAGTCACGTGTCATAATTCAAATTGCGAATAGACAATATGATTGGCGGCGGCCATTAAAACAAACGAATGCGTCCCCCGAGAGGTGCAATGTAGGCCGCAACACAACATCTATCATACGCAAATAATGATCAATTTCCATGTTCAACATACTCGTACGAGTACATGTCTAGTGTCCACTGTTCAGTGGTCACACTATGGTACAATGATGTGAATTATTGAACATTATTTTGTCATTTTACTTGGCGCGATATTTCTGATTTATTTCCTTTTCTTTTTTTCCAGATATTAATATAATATAACAATTTTATCATTCAATAAAAAAAACTGACGTTAATATAATGCTTACGTACTTAAGTACTTACGGGTAGTTAGGTACCCTAGGTACCCATACCCACCTCCCAAATTGTGCGTACCAACCAATACCTAGCCTAACCAACCACTAACCACCACCTCTGTCATAGGTCAACCCAAGTGGTTAGCTACGTTTGGTGACTTAGCAGGGGTGCCCGGGTTTATGGCATGAGGTTTGTCCGGGTCTCAGCGGTGTATGCATCTGCCCGTCAGCTGGGTGGCAGGCCGGGAGCGACTGGTTTCCTCAAAATACTCTGCACACAGCATTCTCAAAGAAGACGTAGGCCCTGAGGGGAAATATTTTCCTCAGGGTCTCCTGTGTTGAGCTAAAGTATAAAAAAATAATAATAATACAAAGGGAAAAAATCAGATATAATAATTTTAAAGAGATTGAAATAAAGAAAAAAAAGAAATGTATGTACCATGTTTAGCCGTTACAACATTTAATCAGAAAAAAAATTACAAATTGTTCATATTTTTTAAGTACTTACCTTTTTTTAACAAATGTGAAAATATTCAGACCATTATTTGACCAAAGTATGGTAGTGTAATAATGGTAAAATTTTAACAGTATACTTTACAGGTATAAAATAAAACACAAAATTGAACAACTACTACTCACAACAGTGTCAACCTTTATTAATATGGATCAAACTTGTCAAACAACTTAGCAACCACTGTCCGGCTTTATGAGGAATGATTGACAAAGCAATTTTCCACCCACAGGACATCAATTTCCAGAAGGAAATGAAGACATAGATGCTGTAAATCAGAGATGAGCAACCCGCGGCCCGCGAGCACATTTCGGGCAGCCCCCTCGGCTAAATAAAATATTTAACAAATTTGCGGAAAAAATATCCAACGGTTTTTTTTCTGTTTTGCAAAAGTGGTTAGCGGAAAACTTTAGTCTGTCTTTAGTTTTGAATATATTTTAAAGGTTTCTATGTTATAAAAATCCAAAAGTGAAAAAAGTCCAACTTGAAGCTAGCAAAATTTTCACCTGCGTTGCTTTCTTTGTGCGAACTGTGATTGATATTTTGCATAAGTTCAATTTTATAAGGATACGCTTCTTTTATGATGTTTTTGAAAAAATATAGTTAGCAACAGAAAGCGTTTTGATATACCACGGATTTGCAATGATCAAATATTTGATGTTTTCGAAATCGGTACCTATTCCAAAATCTAAAATCTATTTCGAAAGAGCCGTTTTTATAATCAGGTTTTCTTTACATTACGAGGAAAAACGGTCGCTGAGAAATTTGAACAGTAGGTACTTTACCAAACTGTTGCTATCACTGTCACTGTTACTTCCCCGAATACTGACGAAAGGATAACTGCAAGTTAGGCTGATAAAACCTAAATTAAATCGTCAAAATCGAGGTTCTGTGTTCCCCATTTTTCTCCCCGGACTTTTTAAAATATTTTTTACCAACTATATTAGATGAAAATATTCTATGTGTTTGAGTTTTGCTTTTTTTAAATACACTGTCTAATTTGTATACTCAACGTTTGTTGATGGTGTTCAAACCATGAAAATTTAATGATTTTTTGAAGGTCCTAACTCCTTCAAGAAGTAACTTATCAAAAAAAGCAAAATATACCGATGCGCTAGTGGTCGATATCTGTATTACATAAAAAAAAATATTTGTACAAGTGCCAATATCCGGAGATCAAATTGGAGAATACATTTATAAACAAAGCATCGCCCGGTTTATCTTAAAAATAATATTACTGTAAAATCAACAGCATTATTTTTTTTTGTTTTGGGTTTGGAGTTAACAAATATTATTTTTTATTAAAAAGTTGCCATTTTAGATAATACAAATGGGTTTGCGGCACCACCGACTGCAATGTTAACCATGTCAAGCTATATGTACCCTACGCCCTGCAGCGAACAAAACGAACATGTTTAATTTGGCGCTCCGGCTAAAAAGGTTGATCATCACTGCTGTAAATGGTCCGTGCATATGTTACTCCGACATATAAAATATGCTGACTAAAACGCCACCGCTGTGCAAATGGGCTAGATTCGCTGCACTTCATAAAGAATATTGCTATTGCAAGCTACATAAATTTACTTATGTAGCGTGATTTTTTTATTAATCAACGAAAAATCACCCTACTTCTCATTTTTTCACTGGTGGGCTGTTTTTGTTCTTTACTTGAAGATTTTCTTCACAAAACTATTCATAACAACAACGACGGAGGCGGGTCCCGTTTTTTATAACGGAAGCCCTAGCCGCTGTAGTGACTCTATGGAGCTTTTCACACTTGTAGGTTCCGTCGTAAAAAACGGATCCGTTATTTTTTGCCGGAGAATCGCCTACGCAGAGCGTCCGTTTTTGTCGCCGGACGGGACGCGCTGGCTCATACATTTCAATGGAGCTGTTCACACTACAACGGATAACGGATCCGTTTCCCCACCTCCCGCTCGACCCTTCCCCACCGCCTGCTCCCAGACGCAAGCAGCAGGCAAATTAGTTGTGTTTTTATAGGGCGCGCGTTTGGCGTTTATAATATTATTATTGTTCGTTCCAGAATGCGATTTCTTCTATATTATAAGTAAAATAATAATTAGTTCATAAGATTCGTGTAAACGAAACATCGCCTAAAATATGCAAACAAAATATTATCACACGGTTTGAACAAATAAGGTCCGAACCTAGTAAATAAGTAATATGGCTGTTTTAATATTTATATTTATTAATATTTTTCCTTCTTTTTAATAAGTACCACATGACAACAAGAGCTTCACGACCGTCTACTGAAGAATGAGCAAATAAAATGTTTTGGTCGTTGACGTCGTTGTTTTCGTAGAGTAGGATCCGTTTTTTAAAACGGATCCGTTTTTTAAAACGGATCCATTTTAAAAAACGGAAGTGTGAACAGGGCATGGGCTTCCATTTTAAAAAACGGGACCCGCCTCCGTCTTTAAAACGGAAGTGTGAACGGGCTCTCACGGTCAAATATCTAAAATACTCATTACTTTTTTTTAAAAGAAGTTATGAATGAACGGCACTACGTAATGAGGGTGGAAAACAAATGAATACAGATATGATATTAAAAAGTAACCATTCATCATCGTCATCACTATTGGCTCTACAACCCCTGATGGGTCTTGGCCTCCTCAAGAATCTTCCTCCACTCATCTCGGTTTTGTGCCAGCTCTCTCCAGTTTAGAAGCTCCAAGATAGATATGTAAAAGTAACCATTATCTATTCTAAATTAATGATTCGGTGTAGGTATAGTTAAAGACATGGTACCATAGATTTATTAGATAACTAGCGAGTTCCTGGCATGCGTTGCAATGCCACTAATAAATAAATTGTTTCTCCCTGCAATTTCTTCCATTCGTCCCGTTCCCTTTCCACCTCCCCTACCCCTCCCATGTCCCCTTCCCCTCACGTGTTTCCCCTCCACCTTTCCCGTCTTCTCTCTCCCGCGAACCCCCTCCCGCGATCCCCTCCCCTCTCTCGCGTTCAATATATTCAGTCCCGGTACATTCAGATTTTCAAACAGCTCGCGCGCCACCAATCACAATTTTTGTTGGCAATGTTCTATTAAAAACATTCTTTTTTGTATATTATAAGAACAATCAATCAAATTTGGTAAACCTAACATAGGTAGATACCTATTTAAAATAAATATAATTTTTTATTAGATTCAAAGTATTCGATTTTGGTTAGTACCATAGGTTAGTACTTCAAATAAATTCATTAATTTAAAGAGTTTCGAAAATTGAATTTTGATTTAACGATCATTGTTTTGCAAAATGTCATTCTTAAATTGTGACATTTTTGACAGTTTCGTAAGAGTTTTTGTAATGATTTAAAAAGCTTTTCAGGTGTATTTTCATGTAAGGAAGGATGGAAAGAAGGCATGTTTCAGAAGATTTCCTACGCTTAATATAGCAATACATAGACATCTCATATACTCATATAAATACATATTATACCCAAGCAAGCATATTTTGACTTTTATATATTATGTATAGACAACTAGCCCAGACCCATGAAAAATCAAGCTTGAAAAATCAGTTTCAATTTTGAAAATAACAATTAAAATAATTTTACGTTAAAGTATTATATTAGGCGTAGAAACTGTATCGCTTATCTAAATCCTTTGCACAATCAGTTCTAATTCTCTAATTTGACACTTAAATTCAAAGCAAATCCGAATTCCAGAGTTCATTGAAGCACAACTCATAACCGAAATTAGTGTTCTTGATAATATTATGTCTCTTTCCTTCCCCTCCGCACAATTTTCCAGCCACACAACATTCTCCGTATTGGTAATGCAATAGTACCACTGGCCCTGAGCAGTTAAGAGCGAGTGTTGTTTAAAAAAATCCAAAGCGGGTTAAATTGCATCATGACGGAAGATGGATGATATTAGAACGCCAAGTGTAATGTTCTTTTATTCTGTGACTCACTAGCCCACAATATAAATGATGACAACGGGAGTAATATTGTATTTGGTAGCGACTGTTTACTAGAGCTCTCTGAATAGATCTGCCCGTTGCCGGCCAGCCGTTTCGGAGCCGTGCTCGTTCGTGAAACTCCGGAATCCCGAACTTTTCCGAACGAGCGCGGTGTGTGAGTATATCTACATATATATCATACACTACACCAAGAAAGAAAGATATTGCTACAAAATGATACATATTTTAATATCCACTGTCAGATTATTCAACACATTAATCGTGTAACAAAGATAAAAAAAATCTAAGAAAAAACGTAAATCATAAAAGGCGTATGATTTAGTGATACGCAGTAAATAAAGGAAATACGTCTTATTTACATGAAAGAGGATTAGAGAGGGCTTTCGAATAAGTGTTAGAAATACTCGACACATAAATCTATCGTCCGGACAGCGGAAATAATTCCGATATCATTTATTTACGTTTATTGCTTTTTCGCCAAGTATTGCTGCGGACCGGACGTGGGAATTCCTCCCCCGGCCCTCTCGGTGGTATAATTTCTAGAAAAGAAAGAAGTTCATTATTTTTACGACTTCTACCGAATTAATTATTTGCACCGAGACGAATTGGATGAGGCCGTTATGTCGTTTCACTCGTAATAATGTGCGACCTTTTATATTCCTTATTTCTAATCATAGATATCGTGAAGAATAAAATTTCTTTCAGAAATATTACAGGAAAATGGATATAACCAACTATTCATTTGTTGTAAAATATCTCCTCAAGAACAGTTTGACCGGTCAGTGGTTGAGTGGGCATCGCGTTTGGGTCCCACCCAGGCGTTCCGTGTTCGATTCCTCGGCTGGCTAAGTCTTCCATCACGACTCAAGCAACATTTTCAGCTTACTGTGGTGGTAGTAGGAGATTTTCAAATATTGTCGGGTTATTCGTAACCCGGAAATGTTTGTCTTTCTTTTTAAAAAAATAAAAATAAAACACTACAAAGGTAGGAAAAAAGTATAAAGGTAAAAAATATATCATTTATTTCTTAATTTATTATTATCAAAACTTTGGAATGAAATATCACTGTCTATTCGAATATCAATATCGTTGCAGTGCTTCAAGAAGCTCTGTGGCGAATGGTTGCTGACTATACAGACAATCGCACAACATCTTAATTGATAAAACTTGCAATTGAAGGAATGCCTACTTGTGTAATTGTTTTTGATTTGATTATATTGTTTATTTTGATTGTATTATGTATTTAAAGTAATTATAATATGGATTTTGTCATCACGCTTGAAGATTGTCTCGATTCTCAATTTTTGCAAGCGATTCACATGTCCAAACATTTATCTATTGATAAACAAGCATTCGATACTAAATCTGTACTTTAAGACATTGTTTTTTTCTCTTCGCTTATTCTTTTTTTGATGAGTTTAAAATTGTAGCTATTAACTAAAGCTTCTACGATCAATTCAATCGTAACACTTGTTTCATTCAATAAATAATATGTTTATATAATTAATCAATGTAATATGAAATTATGATATGAACTAAATTTGTCAATTTGACTGGCCTAAAACAGGATCCATTCCTAGTTGGCTAGTCAAAGTTTCCACATATGTTTCATTGTATAATTTTATGCGAAATAAATATTATTATTATTATTATTATTTGAAGTGATTATATTTTATATTTGAATTAATTATATTATATTTTTGAATTTTTATCCACAGAGACGGAGGATGTGCAGCGGATGTCATCCATAGAATAGGTGTGGGATGGATTAAATTCAGATCCATAACAGGAATATTGTGTGACTCCAAAATGCCTATAAAACTTAAAGGAAAGATATACCAGACTATTGTAAGACCCGCAATAATGTATGGCTCCGAATGCTGGACTATGTACAACTCGTACTCTTGGCAACTCGAAACAGCAGAAATGCGAATGCTTCGATGGTCGGCAGGAGCGTCACTAAAGATAAGATCAAAAGTCACGCATTCGTGGAGCCTGGGTGTCACAGACATAAATAGTAAACTGGAGGAACGACAGTTGAGATGGTATGGACACATAAGACGGAGACAATGTCTATGGATCTTCATCGACAGTCATCCAGAGGAAGACCGAAGAACTCCTGGATGACTCAATGCGCCAAAATTCTTCAGAAAAATGGCCTGGATGAAGGCGATACCCAGAACAGGAGAAATTACAACCTGAGAACGAGAAGAGCCGACCCCAACAGCCTACCTAGGCAATGAGTTGGGACAGCGCAAGGAAGAAGAGAAGATATATTTGAATTTTTATTTTAAGATTATATTATTTTGAATTCTGATTTAAGTACATTACTTAATTTGATCTAATTTTTTTTATTTAATTTAATTATTTATTTATTTATGTATGTGTGTTAAATTCGAAATTTTAATTATTTTTTTTTATTACGTGAATTAATTTAATTCATTTTATTTTAATTATTTGTTAGAAAATTAGCTACATTCCAGGAGAAATCCTGAATGTATAGCTGAGCGTGACATTTTTATCAATAGAATGAATGAAAATGAACCGAATGTTTAAATCTGTGAAAGTCTATTGATAAATAAATGTTTTTACTATTGTTATTTATTTGTATGGGCCAATGCGCTGGCCAGACGTACCCTACCACTCGGCGTATATTGGTCGTTGCAACGCATTGGCCGCCGACGTTGGCCGACCAACCGATTTCACGTGCAAACAAAATAATTTTGGCGCCGTCGTTGGCCCAACGTGAATTGGCAGCTCGAAAAAATAAGCATACAAGTTTGCACAAATTCATGCCAACACAGGATTATAATTTCAATTGACGGAAATTTTAGCTCATTAAAATTTTTTAAAAATTATTCAAATTTCCCAACAAAAATGAACAAAATTCTTTTATCACCCTCCCCCAATTTTTAAGCCTCCTGAACTAACAAGATTTCACATCAATTATTGAGATTAACAACACAAAATGCGATACGGGTTTTAACAAGTGTTCTGGGAAGGGAATTCCACTTATTTTTTAAATGGGAGAGTAAAAAATCAGTTTTGCGGCGCTAATTGCCGGGACTATGCTGCCGGCTGAGTGGGGCGAGAGAAGATGTGTATTTGCATATTTCTTCAATGAAAGTCTATGGAGCGGAGCAGACGCGCAAATGCCTCCTTGTGCATTATCATTAAATGAATCTTGAAAATCTCTTCCAGAGTGTTTGCAGAAAACTGAACGCAGGGGTGGCGCATTTTGTGATCGTTTTCTTTATTTTTATATTTCTAGATAAAGCAGTGGACTGTAATATTTTTCATGTGAGTACCGCACAAGATTCCCTATCCCTACCACTACCAACCGTCTGCAGGCAGTGAGACTATGGCATCCCCAATCGGGGTATGTTGTGAGGCTGAAGGTAGTGGGGAGGGGAAGAGGAATGTGGGGTAGTAGTACCTCAATATTTAGGTCTAAAGAATCAGGCTTAATCAATTCCAAACAACGTTTTCGTTCTGAATGGTGGTCTTTCACCAGAACGACAAAGACTGTATCTTACAATCTGGAATTGCATTGCGCGAAGCAAAGAGAAACTTCGTTCAGATGTTGTCTAGTTTGTTGAGAGAATATTAAAACAAGGTATTCAAGTACACTTTTTCAAAACTCGAGATGTTAGGGTTAATGCCGTAAAAACGGTCTCCGGTGGTGCAATGCAGCTTGATTTTTTAAATTCGCTGAAAGAAAGAAGTATTAGATTTAGGATGACCGGTGTTGTATGATGGATAAGAAATGAAACAAGAACATTTTTCTTTTTGTTTTTTTATAAATCAATATTTTTTGGGATTTATCAAGTTATGAAAGATCCAGAATAAATGGATTTTGTTTTGATTATTGACGACAAGAACATTTTGGAAGGGGATAAGAAATTTTTTAAATTACATAAATGTGAATTTTACGTCACCGATAATAACGACGTGCTTACATTCCAAATGTAAAATGATTATCACTAAAAAAATATTATGTTCGGTATCAGAAGATGACGTAGAGTTGTTAGATTTTTGAATTAGCTGTGTATTTTTGAAGTAAGTAGTCATTTTTATAGAAAACTTATTAAAGAATTCCCATTTTGAAAATTATTTATAGTTAGGTTATATGTAAGAACCATAGACATTAGGGAAATAATTCAACTATGAATACATGTTCCTTCTCAGGCGCCGTCACTGAAAACGATCCATATCCGTTTCCATCCGACCCCATTGACTTTGACTTTATTGTGACGTCATCAGTGCCACTGCGAGCAAGTGACGTCTCCAACTATTTATGGAGGCGATTGACACTTCAATCTCGTCTGTGAAACATTCCACATTATTGTAGGGAGCAAGCACTACCAGATAAATATTGAACAAGGGTAGACACCCTACAAAATACCCTAACCTACCAAAAGGGGAGAAGAGTATGAAAAAAACTAAAACATCAGTAAGTATTTGGCATATCTTTTTTTACTCCGAGCAAAGCTTCTTGATTGTGTGATTTTCTTGGCATAGATTGAGCTTAATATACGCGAAGACATTTCGTGGGAGCTCTTCCAATAAACTCGCGATTCTATGGGGCGTATTTTGAAATGTGTAATATTATTTCTCATGGTAAAATAATTTTCTAAACCTTTGATGCAGACGGAACGCATTATAAATGCGAATCCACTTAGAGTCTCGTCAGTTTGGGGCAAATGAATCGGATATAATTTTGGTAAAGGTTGTTATGGTGTAATGTATTTTTCCGCAAACGATTAGGTTCAGGTCTGCATTTTAAATGCCTTTGTGCATGATTTTAGATTTTCCCAGCCAAAAATGTTATGGTGGTTTATTTTTGGGATAGGTATTACGCCACAGCGCTACCTCCTTCTTTAGCCAAAGAAGGAGGTAGCACAATATGGCGTAATACCCCAAAAATAAACCACTATACGCCTTTGTACATTTTTACCAATCTTCTCGTGTTCAAATTAATATGTAGATTAGTGCTTGCATAAAATGCAAATAATTAGTAATTTATATTTTCCTTCGGTTTGAAATTGAACACAAAAAATATTAGAGAATTTAAATAAAGATACGAGTATCTCACCCGTTTATTCAGCTTATAAAATAATAATTTTTAATGGTTAACATATATTATTAAAACCGTATATATGGTGAGCACAAAGCGTCTTGAAATTTTTTTGGGATTTCTGGGAAAAAGAAACTATTTTCAGAACGTCATTTTGACGCTAAATTGCTTGATCCATTCTTGCACAACCGGTTAATACAAGAATCTATTTTTATATTAATAAAAGAATATTCTTACCGCTTCACATACAAGTCTAACACAAGAATACACTAGTTTTAAAACATGGATACCTCCAAAATCTTCTGTCTGTCATCGAACATAAAATCGCCCCTTTTCCAGAAAATCTCATAAATATTTTTTCAAGTGACAGCTAGCAACTTGAGCGCGCTGTCAAACCAAATTGGCGGGAAACGATCAGCGCGGGAAAATTACCGCGTGGCGCCATTTTATCTTTGGATAAGTCTTGCAAGCTGGAGGAAGGAATATTCTTTAAGTACCTACTTGACTGTAGAATTGTGCAAAAGGTGTGTGGAAACACCTCCCTAGCTTTCATAAAGATGTATGCACTCAGATATATTTAAATTTTGTAGAGAATTCATCAAGCAATAATTTAGAAGTTAACAAATTATTAAGCTTTCAGTTTATGTAAATAAGAAATATATATATTTAGTCAACTATTAATTACTATGAAATAGTATGTTTGTGGTACTAAAAATCAAATATGAACTGTTTTTTTCCCTTTAATAAAAATAATATCTGATAAACAATAAAAATGTCAGGAGAGCCCACCTATTAATACGGCCAGTACGATCCTCAGATAAAGCGGAGTTTACGTGCTTTATCCGAACTCGCTTTCCCAATAAACCGAGCTTATTTCTCTTTCTCTTTATTCGTTGGACATTTTCCGGGCAATTTATTTCCATTGCGTAATCCAGAGAAAAAAGTGATGCCAAACATAAAGATGTCATAATCGGCCAATAAAAATGGAGTGTTTGTGCCCTATCTACTTAATGGACTGTCCACGGGTGGGCATATCGGGAAAACGGGGAAATATACCTAGAGTAGAATTCGTTATGTTAGGAGCCATAAAGGATTTATAAAACAATGTTTTTAATATGACTTTTCCATTTTTGATTCTAGTGGAAAAAAAATTACTAAGTTTTTATAAATCCTTTCAGTGATTTTTATGTTACTAGAGTAACCAGTTATATATTGATACTAGCTGGTTCCCGTTGCAATGCCATTTTAAAAGAAATATTTCATATAAAAATGAATCACCGAAATGTATGTATGCGCATAACTTCCGAACTATTCCACCAAATTGGATTATTCTTTTATTTTTGTGTTCGTTATTGTCAGGACAAGGTTTGTATAAAACTACTGGTGAGATCTGGCATCATGAAATTTGTATAAAAAAATTGCAATAGGTGGCACGCGAGCTGTTTGAAAACTGAATGTACGGAATGCGGGAGCCGGGAGGGGGGAGGAGGGAGGGGGGAAGGGGGAGGGGGGAGGGGGGAGGGGGGAGGGGGGAGGGGGGAGGGGTGAGGGGGGAGGGGGGAGGGGGGAGGGGGGGAGGGGGAGGGGGGGGTAACTCGGAGGGGGGTTCACGGAAAAGCGGGAGTGAAGTGGGGAGAGGGAAGGTTGAGGAGGCGGAGTGGGAAAGAAGTGAGGGAAGGGGACGCGGGAGAGGAAGGGGAGGCGGGAGAGGAAGGGGAGGCGGAATGGGAACTGGACAAATGGGAAAGGACACGCAGGGAGAAACAATTTCTTTATTAAATGGCATAGCAACGCATGTTGGGAACCAGCTAGTATTGTATAAAAGTGAATAAAGATGGGACACAAAAAACTTTTTTTAATGGCGCCAGCGCAAGTGACTGGTGCTGCAAAGAGCATTATTCTATTTAGCCTCACCCATAAAATATAAGTGGTGAATAACAATGCGAAGTTTTTCTGTAAACATATTGTTTGAGGCATATTATTTAAATGAGGTCGCATGTTTTGCGTCGTTTAGTCCCGGATATAAAGCAGCGGTCACATTCGCAACCAAACACTTCACACTTCGCCGGGTTCTGAGCTCCGCTCTCACCTCATTTACTTCCAGCATAGACCCCTCACTGTTTGGTAACTACTCATCAACGTAATGTGGAAAATATTAAATATTATTCGGGTTTTAAATCAAGCATCGGAAGCTTTTAAATTTATTCAAAATAAAATAAAATAATAAAAATGTTTGATAAATCGGATAAATCATTACAGAAAAAGAATATTACGTCTCACGTCGGGTATTGGCGCTTTATGAAAAAGAAAATATTTTGACATTATTAACTGAATAATAGGCCAATTGAATCACATTTTTTAATTTTTTCCGGTTTAGGCAAATATTCTAAGACATTCTGTATTTATTTTATTTTTTTAACCGTATTTTTGAAACCGTGGCGATTTTTTGAAAACTTCAAACCGAAAAATCAAACCATTTTTTTATAAACCGGAAAGACGGGATATAATTTTATAGGTGCAAAAAAAAGATAATTACATAGCCGAAAATCATAAAAAAAGAACTTTTTCCACAAGAAAGGGCACATGAAAATATCGAGGCATACCAAAATTATTACATCTCATAAATATTTTTTTCCTTTATCCATCTTATCATCATCATTACATAGTATAAAATGAAGTCGCTCAAAATGTATGTGTGCATAAATCTTTTAAACTACGCAACGGATTTTCATACGGTTTTCACCAATAGATGGAGTGATTCAAGAGGAAGGTTTATATGTATAATGCATGCTTATTAGAGTAGAGAAAAGCCGAGAAATTCAAATATTCAATTCAGGCAGCGGGCAGCTGGCAAACGGGTGGTGTGGATTTTATAAAGGTTGGGTAATGGCGTTGTGTTTCGTTAGCCACAGCAACGTGTGGCCGGGTCTGCTAGTTGATTAAATCATCATAATGTTCAACGTCTATATTGCTAAATTCAATGTAATATACTTGTACTTGTAAATTATAATAATAATAAGAATATTATAATATAATTTTATTTTGTTAAAATCAACACCATTACCATTATACATCTAAAACACATGCAGACAGCATAAATGTACGGGGTTCTCTTCACAACATCTGTCAAAAAGTCAAACCAAATGATAAGTTCGCAGAGAACAAATAATAAATCTAGGGAATTTAATGTCAAATTCAAAAATTCGTTTGAAATCAAAGTGTTGCCATATAAAAAAAATAAATCAGTTTGGAATTTTGCAAAATTAATAAGAACATTTTCGGAGACGGGACATTTTCATGTAGTAACGTCACGAGCCCAAATAATGGATTTATTTATTTCAAAACAAAACTATACATTTCTAAAAAAATTTACCAACTATTTCGTAATCTTAGTAAAAAAATCTATCCACACGATTTTTTCCACGTCGTCATGAAATCCATGCAAGTGGCCTATTAATCGGTAGAAAGCATTATCTAATGGGGTGAACATTAAAACAGTGTACAGGGGAACTATTTAAAACTAAGTAGGAAAAACTGAATTGACTCATGTATTAGCTATGTAAGGTTGGAAATAATCAATCAATACACTACTTAGCATTGCAAAATCATGTGATTTTAGTTTGAAAATTAGTTCGCTTAGAAATATTTTAGATGCTTTAATTAAACACTACGTTTAGAACCGTAAGACCACCATTCAGAATTTTAACGTTGCTTGAAATGGCTTTAGCCGTGCTTGGTGACTAGATCTGAATAGCCAGGTACTTCCCCACCTTCCTCTTCCCATCAACTTTCCCTGAGCCTCACAACGTACCTTAATTGGAGATGCCATAGTCTCACTGGCTCCAAATGGGAAGAGCTGGGACTCTTGTGAGGTACAGTGTCCATCATCCGGCAGATCTGGCAGATCCGGCAGATCCGGCAGTTTCGGCAGATCCGGCAGATGTGTATCTGCCGAATCACATTGCATCACATCTGCTCTGATGATGGCCACTGCAACGCTGTCCGAAACGTTAGCTAAAGAAGGAAGTCGCGCAACACGGCATAACACCCCAAAAACAAATAACGAAAATACTTTTGACCGTGAAAATCTAAAAACGTACTTAATTTTTATTAGTTTTTTTATAAGCCCAGAAAAAATAAAGCATCAGGCCTAAAAACTGCCTTAAAGTTCAAAATCTCTTACTTGCGTTAAGAACCCCTTTTTGGTTTTGGTTTTATTGCATAATGTGAAAAATTAAATTCTTTTCAAATTGATCGTAAAACAATTTTATTTCAAATTAATAAAATACTTAATATAGTTTAAATGGTGCCACAAAATAAGTTTGCCTTGTTAGAAGAACTTAAATATTTGTTCCAGAACTTTACAAAATAAAATAAAACACGCTTTTTGGCGAAGTTTTTCGTGAATAAATCAAAACAATTAATTATACCTCATCTCCGTTTACATAAGAAGTATTATTGTTAGCGGCCTGATACCGAATTTTACACGACTTGGTGCACAACCTTAAGGCGAAACATCTATACTATCTGTTACAAAAATATCATGTATGAACCCTTGAATAAAATAATATTTTTGAGAATCTATATAAAAAAATTTGTAATAGAAAAAAGCATTTACTACCAATATCTACGTTTATTGACTAAAAAGTTATTTTTATTTAAAATTGAATTTTACCAAAGGGTTTCGCATCTCATAGGGGAGGAATTAAAATACAACAAAACATTATAAAATGAAGGTAATAAATTACTATCTTTACCGAAGCATTCATATAAAACGGTAAAGTAAAATAAATTATTATAATGGACATCCATTTGAAAATTACTAGCCTGAGTGAAAGAGGCCTACAAAAGAAATCTTTTAAATTTCTTTTGATTGTATTTCTACCAAAAATAAAATATTGTATTGTGGGCAGATTGCGTATGATCCATTTCATCCATCGCCCTCGGGGATGATAATTTGGAAAAAACCCCACCAAATGAATTATCCATTTTCATGCACATTTTAGGGGTGGTTTGGAGTGCAGAAGGAACTTCGTAGCTTCTTTTTCTTTCTTCTGAACTGGGAAAGATCCTTTGAATGATACACTCAAGCAGTAGGTATAATGATACTCTTCCTGGAAAATATTTATCTCTGCGTACGGGATACAGTGCACCGAAAGGATAGCAAAAATAAAAGTTTTGAGTACATGAAATTCATTTCATTCTTTCATATTTATTTTAGTATTTGTAAAAAGCATTAACTTTGTGGCTCGCCATAATTTACAATAAAAACACATATAAATTTGTTGTAGACCACTTTTATTTTATAAACACTCTACCGTTTTCAGAAGCACCCCTCTTTCTTCAGGAGAATATTATAACTAAACTATGATACAGAATGTTGACAGATATACAAATTTTAGGTGTTTGAGTAATTGCGGGATTTCCGGAAAGAACAGAGCGGTTAATTGGAAAAATATTTAGAATGGGACTGAAAGATAAATTAATTTGGTTATTCAAAATACTAGCATTATTATTTAGGGATTTTCTGATTTCTAGTGCTTCTAAATTATCTAATTGTTTGCTTTTATTGTTACGGTGAAGAATTTTAACCCCTGCGTCCTTATTAAAAGTGTGATCTGTGGAAATTAGGTAATTAGCAAACTTTGAAAAATTATTATTATTTAAGCATCTTAATTGTTCTGTGATTCTGATATTTATATTTCTAGTTGTCTTACCTACGTAGAACGAAGGACAATCATTGCAACATAGTTGTGCCTGAGTGGCTATTTACCAACTATGTTGCAATGATTGGCTTCGTTCTTTACATGATTGTCCTTCGTTCTTTCGTGTTCGGAAAGAAGTTTGTACTTACTGAAAAAATTAATATACTTTCATCATACATATGTGAACTTGGCGCATTAGGAAATGTAGCCATATTATTTATTAGATTGAAATATTCTCAAGTTAAATAATCTAAAAAAAGTCTATTACCCACTATTCCAATCATTAATTCAGTATGGAATCATTGGATGGGGAGGTGCATATTAAAAAATTGTAAGTCCTGTAAAAGTGGTTCAAAAACTAATTATTAAAGTAATTTTGAAAAAACAATCAACATTCTCTGATAGCAAAAATTAAAGACCTCTATAAAAATAATTTAATATTACAAATATTTAAAGAAAATGTAATTAAAAAAATTAAACTTAAGTCGTCTATACTTTCAACACAACAAACGATTTAATTAACTCAAATTAACTTGAATTACATTTACAGAGGCATAAACATTTTAATGGTCTTCCCAAAGAAGTAAAAAATAACAGATTTGGTATCATTCAAAAAAGGTCAAATTATTCTTAAAAAATTAACAACCATAACATCACCAATCAAAATGCTGTAACTTCATTTCATGCCATATTATAATTGTTAACGTTCGAACACACTAATACTTTAGATTATATTTATTGTACACTCTATTACATAATTTATGAAATAACTCCTACACCAAGCTCAAAAGCTAGCTGAATGTGTATTTCACTATTTTGTTTTTGCCATAGTATTATGTTGATTACTGCAACAATGTTATAATTTAAATAATAAAAAAAATCTACCTGCCCCTGCACCACTTCACATTTCCCGCTCAAGTCTCTATTGAGGCGACTGTATGCAAAGTCCTTATCATTACACTTTAAAAGAATGATTTCGCGTATGTACTCGGTCAAAACATAAAAGATTCTCTCCCGAGACGGTCCCAGTTTCCACTTCCCATTCCTCAGTCCGCAAACACTCGGCAGTCTCTTCTCTCCTCTCCTCTCCAGGACGTTGTGAATTATCGTTATTACAAATGCAGATGCATAACAATAGGGGATGATGTCCTGCCATCTATATCTGTATGGCTATGTGGGGGGAGCAACCTAGAGACCATTGGCGTACGGCTAAAATATTGTCAAGAATTAAGATCAAAATTTTAGCTTCCTATTCTTGTGGTTTCCTCTGTTTTTATGAGAGTAAACTACCGCACAAGAGTTCCAACGCTTCCAAGCGTCTGAACCCGTTGAGACAATGTGCATCCCAATTACTACGCTATGAGACTGAAGGTATTTAATACTGGGAGTGGAAGTAGAAGGGAAAGAGTAAGGTGCTGAAGAACGTGGCTATTCAGATCTGGACACCAAACATTGGCTAATGCCATTTCAAGCAACGTTTCAATTCTAAATGGTGGTCTTTACTAGGAACATGCTGCAAATTAATATAAGTAGGTACGTACCTACTACGTATGCTTTTTGATGAATTAATTTTGAAACAACACAAATCTTAATATATAAAACAAAGTCGGGTTAGTTACACTATTTATAACTCGAGATCGGCTGGACCGATTTTGATGATCTTTGATTTGTTGGATTTGTCTCCGCCCCGGATAACAGAATATAACTATTAAAACATCGCAAAAATTCACGAAATAGAAAGTTATGAAGAAAAATATTTTTTTCGTACATTTTGTATGGAACTAATTCTCATATTTTGAGAGAACTGCAGCAATATTGTAATAGGTATAATATTTAACTGTGCGTGAATTCCAAAAATTCAAAAACGTCAAATGTCAATGCGCTAATTGTTTTGCTTTTTTTCTTAATCATATAATGCTGCCCCTCTTTCTTACACACTAAATGTCAATAGTCGAAAATGAGACAAACGGTATGAACGTATGTCTCTGCACCCCTCCAAAGGAAAAATACGATGATTATAATAAATCTCTGAAATGAAACTCATTTTGTTTTACATAAGTTCCACACAGGAGGCCCTGTGGAATATAATTTCTCTCAGGATCTATGTCATCTTAGGGGATGCTGTGTGGAGGGTCTTTTTAAGGAAGGGGGAGATAGGAAGTTCTGGGAAGGAAGAAGGAATGAGGGGTGGGTAGGAATTTGGGGGTCAGTATGTCCGGGAGTGACGGACGTATGAACCCAACCCTCCAACTGCGGTGCAAGGCAATGGGTCGATATAGTCCGGCTGGAAAGGTCAAAAGGCCTTCCTCAACCAGTATCTCTGATCCGTCCCGCCACGCAGCAGGTGGGCAGACGCATCCGCCGCAAATACCCGGACAAACTTCACCCAATGAACCCGGACACCCCTGCTAAATCACCAAACGTAGTGAACATTGTATATTTATGGTAGCGAACCACTAGGGGTGATCTATTGCAGAGGTGTTGGTTATCCAATAAATAGTTCCCGGGGCGGCGTCACCCGTACCCGCCTCCCAAATTTCCGTAATTAAGTTGAAAAGTAAGAAAATCACAAACAAAAAAATCCGTACACAATGACATCTCTGATACTGACAAAAACAAAACACGGACAGATGCGCATCGATAATTGCTTCATTGTTTAATTTAAAATTTAATAAAAAAACTGAATTTAAATCTACAGTTATTGATTCTGAGGCGGTACGAAGTTCGGCGGGTCAGCTAGTTAATTTAATAAAATTTACTTGCACGTCCCGTTTTGAACCCGCGATTGCTAGTCGAGAGCCTTAAACCTCGAGGACTAATGGAAGTAGGCGACAGAATTTATTTTTTCATTATTTCTTCCCATTATTTTTTCATACATTTAAAAAAAATCTTGCTTTAAAATGTAGTATAAGCCATAAGTCATGTAAAAGCAAGTAAGTAAATAAGGGACAAGGTTAGTAATGGGAATCCACTAAGGCACTGCCAGTTTGTTCTGAGCCTAAATACAAACGTTTTTTTAAATAGTCTATTAATGTTAGTTTTGAAGTTATGGTAGTACAGCAATGATAAGTGAAACGTGAAGATTTACAGAGAGTTTACAGGAAATGTGATTCAACATCTGAAGCATTCAGTCATAATTAAAAAAAAATTATATGATGTGATTTTTTATTTGTCATTTGAATTTGTTTTGATAGAAGATTAAGGACGGGTTTTTTTTTCAAAAAAATGTGTACAATTGATCAAATTTTTAAATTAATTTTCACGCTCTGTGAAAGTTTATTCAAGTTCTGTGAATATTTTAGTTTTATGAAGCACCTGGCCTATAATGATATAATAACAGAACATGAAAATTACCTTTAAAAATTTGATGAATTGTTCAACTTTTTTTAAACAACCCCTCCTAAATATGCGAGGACCAATAAAACTGTTACGTGTTTGCATTAATTTGGTATTGGTTTGGGGGTATAAAATACCTACATAATTAGTCCTTTTGCTAATTCTATTTTCATTTTTTCGATTTGTATTGTATTTAAAATATATTTCATAGTTTGCGATACGAATAACATAAAGCATAATAAATATATTAATTTCTTTGTATAGTTTTATTATTTCTATTTTATATAACTTTATTAATGATCTTTTGAGTTATTTATAAAGGCTTAAAGCGCACCATCCCGTCCTGTGAGTTGAATCAGTAACTCCTTGATGAAAGACTACCATTCGGAATCGAAACGTCGCGCGTCGCTTGAAATAGCTTTAGCCGTATTTGGTGACCATGTGTGAGTGGCAGGTCCTTCCTTACTTTCCTCTTCTCCATATCCTTCCCCTGGAGATGGGTAACGACATAACGAAGTAGCCCGAACTCTTTAATTGAATCGAAATAAGTCAACAGTTAACATAAATAAAGAAGCAAGTCATTTTGAACGTTAACTCCACACAGGAGACCGTCCCGAGGAAAATAATTTCCCTCACGGTCTGTCATCTTTGGGGATGCTGTGTGGAGGGTGTTTTTGAGAAGATGATGTTGTGAGTGTGAGTATTGAAGAGACCCATGTTGTAGGAGGAAGAAAACGCGAATATCTTTCCACAGCCGGACTATTGAACTCAAGAATGAGTTGTAGAAATAACTCATTCTCTTTAGAGTTAACCAAATACAAATAATGTTGGGCGCGCGTTTGGCGTGTTTCCCGACCATGCACCGGTACCGAAAGGAAAGGTGATACTAGTTCGTCGAAGCATCTTCCGTCGAAGCATCTTCCGTAGAATAAGGACAACATCCACAGCTGACGCCTGTTCAAATATTACAATCCATAATTAGTTAAGATAGGGATTTTTCAAGTATTTTGGGGCTCCAGATCAGAGGTGGCGGCCAAAGTCAACAGTAGTTAAATGTATATTACTTATTCAAAGTAGTTAGTGGGATGTACCTACATAAATGCGTGGAAAACCTACACAAGTGTGAGGAAACGTGGACTGGTGACCGGACAACTCGGAATCATACAACTTCAACACGTCATTTGAAAAGTCATTAAAAGTGATGAAAAATGTGTAAAAAATTATGTTACGTTGGGTTAGGTAACGGGCTATTTTTTAATCATAACTTTTAATGACTTTCCAAAGGGGTGTTGAAATTGCATGATTCTGAGTTGTCATGTAATCATCACAAGCTTGCGAGGGGCCCGATGCGTTTTGTTTTTTCGAAAAGTGGCACTTTTCAATGAACGAATATATTTTCTACGCACCTTGATTTACCTACACAGGAACCTTTACTATTTTGAAAACGGAATCACCTTAATTTTAATTGAAATAATTCTCTTTGACAGTTCTAATGCTTTGTTTTTTTAGTTTGATTTGTACTTAATGATAATTTAATAACATTTTCAAAAAATGTCAAAAAAAGATTCAGCAAAAAAGGAAACCGCTTCCAAATCCCCAGCAGTAGACGACCAGACGTGGAGAACATTGTTGGCTGAAACCCCCATTGTAACACCAGACTGGAGATGCCAGGTCAGTATACTCGTGGAATCCGATCCCAGAGACACAACTTATCTGGAAATGTTTACCGAAGCTGCCAAAAACGAAGACCGAATGGTCATAAAGACCATCACACTGGAAGAAACTACCATTATGGTAAAGCAAATAGGTACAGGAAAAGAAATAACACCTGGCGAAAAAGTATTCGAAGTAGCAAGCAATTTTATGAAACAAGGTAATCCAATACCTGAAGATGTCCTAGCTCTGTTGATCAAGCACCAAATACTCAAGCTTAAAACTGACGACCTCAACATCAAGAATGATCAAAAGGAACTAAGTGACGGTTTGAAAAACGAATCAATGATGATGATGGGAAAACAACTCGATAAAGGTGCCAAACCCAGCATACTTGATAAAAAGTTTCATACTGACCTCAGAGAACTCGGTGAGGAATGGAAGGACAAAGTCTACGTTGAAGACTTTCCGAAAGATGGACCAGAGCTATACATCGCCCTAATCGGTTTTCGAAAATGTGGTCTAATTTGTGAACTATTAAAAGTCGATGTTCCTTTAGTAGCGGTAGTTAAGATCGAAACCGACGCAGACCCGCCGGCAAATGATATGGATCGGGAAAAACTAAGCCTATCTAATAGTAATTCATCTCACAGTAAAATTTCTAAATTCAGTCCAGAAATCGCAATATTCTGGGAAGATCTCGATTTGGCAAGGGGCTCAATGGAAACTGCTCTTTTGTACAAAGGTGTGGCTTTCATATCCTTTGAACCTCCATATAAAGAAACACTCCCAGATGGAAAAAGTGAAAACGAAATCGTGTATGACGAAATTTCATTTTTATTGTACGACATCCAAGACTTGACTCGACAGCACTCGCATTATTTAGAAACTATGACAATCATCGATGTGAACGAAAGTGCTACAAGAATATGCCTAGAGGATATGACTGTTTATACAAATATGATGAAATCCGTGCCTTTGGAAACAACATCAGTTGCATTTATATTACATGGTTTGGTTGCTCAAGTTGCTTGCATAATTGATCCACCAAATGATTATAATGAAAATTCACAACCGTATAAAGACGATGCCACGCCAGATCCGGTGATTGATGACAATAGCATTACAGGAAAAGCTCAGCGTAAGATAAATAACATTTTCCAACATACAAAAATTACAGATAAAATTTGCGAATCACATGATGATGGTCAGAAAGACGATGTAAAAATTATTCCTTGGGGTGATTTCATAATGTTACAAAACCACTTTAGTGATCATGGATTGATGGATTTACAAAATATTATTTTACAAACACTTTCTTCTTTACCAATTCCAAAATTGTGGGAACATTTGCCATCAGGCGAGGACCACGAGACAAATTTCAAGTTGATATTATTTCAAGAGTGTTTGAGAGAACATAATATTTCGTTAGAAAGTGCCGCCCGTCTTCTCAATTTGATGTGTTGCAAGAAACTCTGCGAAGAAAAATTTTTTTACGACTATCAACTTTATTACAAAACTTTGCGCAAAAGAATAAACAAACTAAGGTCCTTGATCAGTCCGATACCTTCCGATATTTTGCTAAAATCTAAGTCGTTTACTTATGGAGAAAATCCTAACGTTAACTTGGTCGATTGTTCTCTTCGCAGCGTAATTAGATTTGCATCGACCGTAAATTATCCAAAACTGAGAACTAGTGATGATTATGATGACGTGATAGATATTTTAGAAAGAGCCGAGCCATTATTTGAACAAGAATTAAATGAAGATCTTTTTGATATAAATGATTACGATTCTTTTGAGGAACTAACATATGGAAGTACTTTGCAAGCACTAAATAAAGCCTACTTTGATTTTAACACGAGTAATATTAAATATTGTCCAGTAACAGATAAAATCGTTATTACGTTCTTTAACAAAGTTCGGAACGGCATGAATGAGTTTATTTGGCAACGGTACATTCCCAGTCCAGTGTGCTTAAGAGACTTTTTTGACTACGTTTTTCAAGAAGAGTATAATTGGATCGTCTCTGAGGAAAACATTCATGACTGTTCTTCATTTGGAATGAAGCTGGATGTTACGAGCAAAGTTGACGTAGATGATTCCATGCCTGGGGAAAGGGATTCAATTGATTATGATAAAGAGATGCTTTTAAAAGATTCTTTGAAAGATTCAGGTGTGCTTAATCCCGGAGTGCTTCAAGAAATTTATGATATATCACCAGGTAATGATGACATAGAAAAAGATATTCTAGCTTCCACGGCATCAAAGGACATACCAGAGATGAAAAGAGTAACTGATGTTAAAGAGAAAGAACCGTTTAAATTCGTAGGATATGATCTTGGGGAGGATTGCGTGTTGACTACTGGGAAGTCGAGATCGTTTATTTCGAAAGACGGTACCGCTATTTATTTTGATACCTACAACAACTTTGGTGATAGCTCTTACACGAGCACTCGCCTTATTACTACAAATTACGACCTGTATATCCACAGTTCTTTTAACTCGATGACTAAAAAGATTTCGGACGTTAAAACTTTAAGATTCGCTTTAAAATGCGGCATGAACTTGATTTTCAAAAAAGGTCTGGAGCCCTCGCTTGACTTAGGTAGTGGAGATGAGATTTTGTATCAGCCATATCACTATTTAAAATTTTCTTGGCCAAATGGACTTTTTATTGAACCTATTTGGAGTCAAAACAACACATTGCCCATATACGTAAAACAAACCTTAATTAATGAAAAGGAAAAATCTTCAAAAGTATACGAAGAGCTCTACAGATGTTACTCACTTAATGGCGAAATTCTTATTTATAAAAGCAATGGAGACATACAGGTTCTTTACCCTGATAGTTCAATTTATGTTTTCTTAAAATCAGGTGATGGATTCGCTTCAGATACAACAAAACAATTTAAAGCATCGGTCGATGAATTCTTAAACGCCGACGATTTATCGGGTGAATCGTTGAACTGCCAAACCTCAACTTCAGACCAAAGCAAGACATCAGAGAAACTACTTGGAGATTTTATGAATTATGACGTAACTCTATCTGATGGTAGGTTTTTTAAAATGAGGAATGGGGAAGCAGTTTACGAAGATAAACTATTAGTCAGAACAGCGACAGATTATCTCATGGGTGAAATATATAGTCGGCGATTGGATGGTACCAACACATTACTCAATAAAGAAGGTGTTCAAACAACATCATTTAGCGATGGTTCAAAAATAAGTAGCTATTATATTCTTGAGACTGAATTTCCTTATACCAACATAAATTCGGTCAGTCAAATAAAAACGAGTGACAGTGTAACTAATAAAATCGATGGACATGAATTAGAAAAAGTCGAAGAAAATTCTGTATTAGAATCTGATGATTCTATAAATTTCATGGATGATGCTCAAGTCGTCAGCTTAGTCTATGTCATGGAACACTCTAGTTACGCAACTGTGATAGTTAACAACTCTTCTCGTTCAGTTCAGATCAATTTACCACATAACATTGTCGTTCAAATAGAAGAAAATGGGGTATATAAATTAGATTTTGAAAATTTATCCACAGCAGTGCTTATTAATGATGAGTTGGTTATAAAGGATACAAAATGTTTCGATTGCAACACACAGACCACCACAAATATAAATCTGGTGTACTCTGAAGAAGTCAGAGAAAATCTGCTGACATGCGAAGATGGCTTCAACAAGATATTTACTTTGAATTATTCTGGAGATTGTTTCCTGCTCGATAAATCAAATCCAAGTTGCAGTTGTTGGAAGGACTCGACATGTGATATCAATTGTTGTGGTAGATCTTTGAACCGAAAAGACAGGAGATTTTTTGTGCTAAAAAGGTATTGCGTAGAAATATTACATGCACTTCTAATGTTTCATTGTAGGAGAGATGATATTGGCTGACAGAATGTATAAATTTTCAGAGATCTGACTGGTGAAGAATATATTCACAAAGAAACAAGAAACATTTTCAATACAAGCTTGAAAAATGTTAAATGGTCATCCGTGAAAACAGGCCACGATGTTTTCAATCCCGAGATCACATACGAAACATCGATATTTCCAGCATCCCCCTCGATGTCTCAAGTATTTACTGAATTATGAATTTTCCTTTTTTTATTTTATGTTACTATAATGTTACTTATAAAGCCACTGCATTATTTTATTGTTTGCACTTTAGTCCTGGATTATGAAACCGCTGATCATTGACGTAAAGCCAAAACATCTCACATTCGATGATCTCAAAGAACATAATGAAAAGGGAATATATCCGTGGATGCGACCTTTCCCAAGACCAACCTTCTATGGTGATGGAGACAAACAAACAGCTCAACCACCCCCACCAAGAGCTATGATACTAAGGTAGAACACCAACTACTGACATTATAACATCACATTTTATACTGCTAGTTAATTTGTGCTGGAATGAATCTAATGTTAATAAATAAATAGCCTAACGAATCTTTTTAAAAATATGTAAAGTGGGTTGGTAGGTACGTAACCACTATTAACCTATCAGCATGGATAATAATAATTTCGTGGAAAAAATAATTCAAAGTAAACTAGTGATATTATTATAATTTATTACTTACGTTTTTTTCAACAGGATCTTGAGAAAACTCATTCCAGAAGGCTGGGACATCTCCAAAAATATGGAAGCAGTGACTGAAAAATATATTTGCCTCCTGAAAACAGAAAACAGGGCAAATAGGCATTCTATTCCTTTAGTAGTTACAAATACGAGTACTAACAAATCTGAAGACGAAATTACAAAAATCGGTCGAGAGTAAGGACCTCAAATAATACTAGTACTTACTCGCATAAAATCATGGGATAATCAGAATTCATGACACATCAATTGCAATTTTAAATGAAAAATAATTGATTGAACTCTTAAAACTTTTGGAAATCCCTGAAAAAGCATTTTTAGTATCATTTGACATTGTTAATTTATTTCCAAGTATTCCAATTGAAGAATGTAAACCTATTATTAAGGAACTTTTATTTTTATCAATTTTACCTAATGACTTATCTCAGGATTTAAATTTATTATTTAATATAGTTTTAAAACAAAATTATTTTCAATTCAATGATAATATCTTTAAACAAAAAGATGGCGTGGCAGTGGGTGCTAGTACCAGCCCCTTGGTCGCGGATATATTTATAAATGATTTGGAAAATAAGATTTTTAACAGCTGTGCATTATTACTTCTGTGTTGGAACAAAAATAATTGTTGCTTGTCTTTCCATTGAAATTGTTATTGTAATTTTAGAATGTACAACAACATCCTGCAATCGTTTGATAAACAGTATGTACTATCAACTTCGAGGAAAAGTAGGATGGTTAAACTGAACATAGATAAATACCTTCAACAAAGGGCAAAGGAAATAATGAAGGAAGAATTTTACAGGTTGGGTTATTTTAATATATTGATTTTTTTCTATTTATGGACGTCTTTTCAATTCATATTATTGAATGCATTCTAAAAAACGTACCAAATTATTTCATTTTCAGGGAGGCGTTGCGAACTCAGCAAGTTCCGAAGTACGAATACCCCGAGATACTACGTCCTGAAATTGAAAGCGAAGGTGAAAGAAATATTGTTGAACAATAATGATGGATTTTTTTTAAATGCATACTTTGATTAAACAGTTGTGTTTTTTTCGTAAACATCAGTAAACAAGTAATAAATGTGATCACATAAAGGAAAATCGTTCGTTAGTTCTAATTTTTTATATTTATTAACCCTAAGTGACGTGGTGAACAAAACTTACGCAAGTCAGGTCGCGGTCGTGAGTCTCGGGGACTTTCAAAACTGTAGGTAAAAGTTATGGGTTATATGTACTTTTTTAAATTTTAAATTATCGATCACAAATCTTTACAAATATCGGAGATATATTAGGCAAATTTAAAAAAAGGCGATTCTTCACTGTTGAACTTAAGACTGCAAAATTCCTTCCACAAAAACATATTAAAAAAAATTAAATGCACAAAAATATGACATCTTTGATACTAAAAACGATGTTTCTGTATTTATGTTTTTTTAATGTGATTATCGCACAAGTCTCAAGTGCTCCCGTCTGGAGCCAGTGAGGCAATGGCATCCACAATTGTATGTTGTGAGGCTGAAGATGAGGGGAAGGATAAAGGGAAGGGCGAGGTGAAGACGTGCCTGGCTATTCAGATATGGTCGCCAAACACGCTTAAGGCTCTGCAACCGGGCCCGAAAAGAAGAAGATGGAGAGATACGAAATTACGAATGTTAGAGGAGAGCGCTAACATTCACAGCGACAAAATCGATGCGAAAATTGCGAAAATGTTTAATAAAACACGACTCGTTTAAAATAGAGCAAAAATCTTAAACAGCATTTAAAGAAACACTGTGAATTTTTTTATACATATAACTTGTAAAATAACTGAAACAAACGTGTTTATAATAATTTTTGGAGCATACTTTGCAATTTTTTTCTATCGAGGGAATTTTATATAATTTGCGTTTCGGCGCGGGCAAAGTCTAGACTAGATATTATCTTCAAGAAGAACATATATTTTTATTCATAATTTTATAACTACTGTAAGTTTAGTTTTATATATTTATTAATTTAGTTAATTTTTTGCGCATAATAAATTATATCAACATATTTATTAATTTCCTGTTGCTTCCACTTATTAATACTTAATATATTTTATTAAAATCATCTCGTATTGTAAGAATTAATCGTATTATTATTATTTGTATAGTATTCATATATAATGTATATAGGTTCTTGTTATTAAAACAAATTTGTAAATATTAACATTATTAACCCAAAATTACACTAGCAAAATTATTCTCTTTACACTGGCCAGAACACTCCTTTTGGGGTGAAAAGCCATGAAAAAAAAAATCGGCGTTTGGATACCTATGTGAATACATATGTTAGCCATAATATTTTTTGTAAATATGCATAGAGTTCCACCTCACGGATAATACGGAACGTTCGTAACGTCGAAGTTTGATGCACGGATAAATCGAATAATAATAATTAAACGGAATATTCCTTTTTTAACTAATAGATAGTGACCGACCGAAGGTTCTGTTTCGGTTTAGGTTTCGGCAAGTTTCGGGAAAAAATCTAGTTTCGGCATCAGTTTCAAAACCGAAACCGAAACTTTTTTAGACATGTTAAAAATCGATTGTTTTCGGTTATTTAGCTTATTTTTTACATTTTTCAGACAGTTAACACGTGTTTAATTAAATAAATAAAATTAAAAAAAAAAAACAAAATTGAAGTGTGTGAAAAATTAATATTTTTTTACATTACTTCTATAAAACAAACAAAATTTATAAAAAAATAACAAACCAAGTCAACTACTTCTTCCTTCCTATATGTATAATGTTGTTGATTATTGACTAATTTTTGTTCCATGAAGTAGTTACATGTTTTGTTATTTTTATAAATTTTGTTTGTTTTATAGAAGTAAAATAAAAAATTTAAAAATTTCACATACTTCAAATATTGTTTTTTTATTTATTCAATTTAACTCGTGTTAACGTGAATAAGTGTAAAAAATAAGCCAAATAACAGTAAACAATCAATTTTTAACATGTCTAATAAAGTTTCGGTTTCGGCCGAAATTGAGACAGACACCGAAGATTCCGTTTCGGTGGAAAGTCTTGTTTCGGTCGGACACTACTAAGGGGGCATACATTAATTACGTGAGCAGTTTTTCTTACAATCTAGATCCCCCCCCCCCCCCCTTGGTGAGATAAATTTGGGCCACTTCGTATATTCTTTTCAAGTAACGTGAGATTTTGCTGGAACACCCCCCCCCCTTTTGTGCTCACGTAATTAATGTATGCCCCCCAATTGACAATTGTCGGAAGTACCAATCTTATAAAATAAATTCTCGTCAAAATAAAAACAAATAGTACCTACTTCGAATTACAGGATTGAGGTTCAAACTACTAAAGATGCGGTTCCATGCCAACTCAGAATGAAACCAACTCAGAAACACCTCAGATAGGTCATTAAAAGCTATGAAAAAAATTATTTTAAAATAGCCGGTATCCCTAACCTATTTAACCTTTTTTTATATTTTTTTTATCATCACTCTTAATAACCTTTCTGAGGTTCTTCTGAGTTGGTTTCATTCTGAGTTGTCTGGTCACCGAAAGATGCATGTCATTATAATTTAGATATACATCCCAGGTTTTGAATGATTTGTTTGCAAAGCAGGGTTTGTCTAGCGGGTGTGTGTGTAATTATTCTAATACATTTCTTTCCATGTTCTGCTGTTATAAATATAGGTACAAACTTGTCAATAATGCATTTACTTGATAACGTGAATAAATTATTGTTTTACATGGCAATAATATTTTTTCTATGATTGGCAGCATATGGGCAGCATTGATTGATTGATGAGATATTAAAATGGCGTTACCGCGTATAAGTGAATTAATTTTAACAAAATTAAAATGTTAAATGCATATTTTTTGCATGTTTTTTTTCTACCCCGACATAAATACTAACGTTTCGTAATAATAAAGCTATTTGAATAAAAAAAATTTCCGTATTAACGAGTAAGCGGTTCAACGCATAAATAATATATTTTTCACCGAAGTTCATTATTCGTGTTTCGTTGTTTTCTGACATAAACAGCCCCTTGTATTGTTCAAGGCGATAGCTATAAAGAATATTAAAAAAAAAATCTCTTACGTTTTACGGGTGGTAACACTGGTAACAGGTTCAAGTTCAAATGTCAAAATAATCATGACAATCGCCGAAAATGCTTGTAAACAGAGTTTTGATTGACCAATGATTATTAATTCTACTTCTAAGTTATATCAGTTTTTTTACTCAAAATGTCTTCTGAAGAAGAGGATTACATGTCGGAGAAATTTCTCGCCAAATGGTAAGTGTCTTATCAATTATAATATTTATTCTGGCCATCACAATCGCCCAGAAATGCAAAAACATATTTATTGATTCAAAGAATGCACAATTGTGAAACGTTTCTTCGCATCCAAATTCAGATTAAATGCGTAGGTAAATATATATTGTATTGCATTTAAAATTCATTAATTGATCATGTAATGGATGTATTTAGTTTACCGGTGAAGGATACAGCTCCAGGATTGATTCAGACCCACTCCCTCAAACGCCAGCACTTAATGCACAAAAAGACAGAGGAGAAGAGATCAAAGCGGAAGCAAACAGTACCCACAAGAATATTGGAGGCCAACAGAAGAGAAGAAGGCTTACAAGAGTCAATAGGAAGTGACAATAAAGGTTATGCCTTAATGCAGAAGATGGGCTATACTCCTGGACAGGGAATTGGGAAAGAGAGTATGTTTAAAGTTGTTTTTTAACTTGCGTAGGTAATAATATTGGTAAATTTATACAAAATTCATACAAATTTATACAAAAACCAGCTCATTTTGGACAAAAATAAATAAATATATACTCCAGTAGATAGGTAATAATTAGATGTAATTAATTCAGTGAGCGGAAATTGAAAATAATGTATATTATCGTCAATTTCTTAAATTTTAAAATACGAAAATGTCATTTTTCAATGACTTCCATGTTGTTATCTTTACTTTAAAAAACAGCCTACGTTTTTAAATGGTTTCTCGATACGCAGGGTTTGTCTAGCGGGCTTGTGAATATTGTCTTAACTTTAACAAACAGCCTACGTTTTTAAATGGTTTTCTGGCTACGCAGGGTTTGTCTAGCGGGCTTGTGTGACAGATCGGCCGCGCCATGTCAGTTTCGAAGACGCGAAGTGAATTTTGATTTTACGCAATTGAAATTTAAAATGCATAATTTTCCGCCTCCCCCAATGCAAAAAGTTTCCGAAATACGTAATTCTAACAATTATTCAACTTCTGCAAAGTGTTTTTTCGTAAAAAAGTGCATATTACCGCTTTTGCACTTTGAAAAATGACATTTTCGTATTTTTAAATTTAAGAAATTAACGATAATATACATTTTTTTCAATTTCCGCTCACGGAATTGATTACATCTAATTATTACCTATCTACTGGGGTAAAAATTTATTTTTTTTAGTGTAAAATGAGCTGGTCCCGGTTTTGTATAAAATTAATATAATATTATGTCATTATAACAATACTACATAAGTGCTATATTTCTACCTTTTTTATTATTCTACACTCTTTCATTGCGTATTAGCCACCAAGGCCTTTTGCATAATGTATCATTTGATTTGGATGGAAAATATATTGCTGCATTTGAATTCACAGCTTTGATGCAGAAGCCTAACTATTTGTGTTAATTTAGATTTTAAGTCTGGCTGAAATACATTTTTAAAGTGTTTTTAATATAAATCATTTTCAATCTGTTTAATCCTGTTACATCATCTTATTTTTAGAAAGTGGAATTGCAGAACCCATCAGCATTACAGTGAAGACTGACAGATTTGGTTTGGGGAGAGCGACGGTTTTGAAGGAAATATCGGAGTGGAAAGCCCGAAAGAGAGTGGTGAACTTGCAGCAGCGGGAAAAGGAGTGTAATGTGGATGATTTCAGGAAGCGTCTAGCTGATAAAGCCCACGATAAGGAAATACAGTATGATCTCAAAAAGAGCCAAAAAATTTGCAAAACTTTAGACATAGATAAAGTAAGTTTTACATATTTTATAATTTGGGTGATAAAATAGATTAATTTTGTCCGCTTATAAACATAGCTGCCCCAAATTAATTCTCGCTCACTCATACCCCTTTTGTAGAAACTGGCATAATATTAATAATTATGGTATAATGCAGATCACAGATTTAAAAAGTTTCCATTTTTTAGAACTATAGTAGGGCCTCGCTAATCCAGATAGGGAAAAACAAGACCCCTTCCGAATTATCGAGGCGTCCGGATTATAGTATGCAATTTTTTAATAGGAATAAAACATGTTTTTAACTTGGGTTTCATTTATTAAAGTAAAAATTTAAAGTCAATTTAGACAAGAATATGTATGTACGTACAAATGTAATGACCCGCACGCGCCCGTCCGGATTACAGCGTGCACCGAAGTAACTGGGGTCCAGATTAGCGAGGCTCTACTGTATTTAAAGTCAGATTATTTAGTGTATTTGAGAACTATTTAAAGCAGGCATGCCCAAACTGCAGCCCAATTGAAGAATTTTTGCGGCCCAAAATGAAGTTTTCAGCTTTCTGTGTTTTGGATTTTGGTATTCATACAAAACAAGAGAAATATCTTGATATTTATATTTTATTAGCTGACCTTGCCACACGTTGCGGCTAACGAAACACAATGCTATCTACTGGATGGTTACCCAACCCTTATAACCATCGCCATTTGTTAATTTGCATACAAATCAAATCCAAACCGCCCGCTTGCCAACCCGCTCTTCCACCACATGCAGACATTCTCCTTTATATATTATATATTTCAACCGATTTACACAAAATCTTGACAAATTATATACCTAATCCTTCCTCATGAATCACTATTGGTGAAAACCGTATGAAAATCCGTTCAGTAGTTTTTGAGTTTATCGCCAACAGACAGACAGCCAGACGCGTCGGAGGTCTTTAATTTATAATATGTAGAGATTTTGTAAAATTAGAACACTTGTGTTATTAAACCTCGGACTCTCAATGGAGGTTTTGATTTTATTGCGCATAGCCGCACTAGGAAGTTATTTTCACAATCAATTACAACTTACTATTTTTGTTGCACATTTCTCGGAAGATCGAATGCAACTGACCTGATTTTAAAAAGTGGACGGTGATTGCACATAGGGTATAGTCAGTTTATGCCTTCTAGCATTGAAGATTGCAGTTTTACAATATGTGACAGCATGTTTAGACACCGAATTACTAGTAAAAATTAACAGTAATATCCGCCATTTACCTGTATTTTTGGATGGATCTAATACCCCCACACCCCCGAGTGGAATTATTAGAAAAATCTGTTTCAAATAAGTTACCATTCTTTTGTAAAAAAATAAGTGTTTGGCCCTTTCTTGATTCTAAACCCTTTCATAATTATATGTTCTATATTTCCTTTTGTACCTCCGCATAACAGATTGCTTTATTTCTCTAGGATATAAAGGAGCCGGATGAACTTTGGTTCTGGCCTGAAGTAGTTCCCGAAGAAGAGGAGGAAGAACCGGAAGTCAAATTAGAAGAGATTGAATTTGAGGTAAGAACCAACTAGTGTATTTTATTTGCAGAAAGATACACTATCTTTGTGTGTGTAGCACCATCCACTAGTCGAGAGATGTGTGCTTGGTTATACAATGTATGATAATTATATCATTTCACAGATATCCTAAGCTAAAAGCAGTGCATTGTGAACTAGCGATGTGTAGGTTCAGCTGGAGTGGACTCTTAAACTCGAGTTCTTCGCGCAAAGCGGCTCCTACTCCTACTCCCTTTTCAAATCGACTACTCCCAAAGAACCCGGTACAGTACTTGTAGCCGGAACTCGGCGGGCCGGGCCACAGTCGGGTGGCGGCGCCACGCGGCCCTGTGGCAGTTCGCACTCGTCAAACCCGCGCGTCACGGTCCGAGCCACATGTGCGAGTCGGAGTAGGCCGCACATTCGAGTTCTTTTGCGTGCGGATTCCGGCTCCGAGGAACCCGAGCGTCTCGATTCGAGCCATTCGGGAGTAGGTCGTGCGTTCGAGTTCTTTTGCGAGCTCCGGCTCCGAGGTCCGGCTAGGATGGAACCCGAGCATCTCGGTTCGACCCATTTGCAAGTAGGAAGCAGGTTGTGCATTCGAATTCTTTTGCGCACTCGGACCATTCGCGAGTCAGGAGTGGCTCCCGGGACCTGCTCCAAGAACTTAAGTACTTTTAACCGGTGACGTGCCAGGAACTCGAAAACACGGGCCTCATTTGCGCATGCGCGAGAAAATAATTCAAATATTTGAAATAAATTGTCTCTGAAAAACTTTTGGTCTGCGATTTTGACCCTTATATGTACGAATTTGTATGAAAAACAGTGTCTAAATCGCTTGCGCCATCATTATTCTTGGTAGTCTTAAAGATTTCAGTCGAATTGCCACACTGGATTATTTTTAAGACGATTTCTTCTATGATGATGCGCTGTCAGATTTTGGCGCGGAATTAACGGTCGCAATTACTGTGTGTATCGCGAATAAAACGTCGTAAAACCTATTAATTTACGTAATAAATGCAAGTAATGTGGTTTTAGTGGATACTTTATTGTGTTGTGAACGTGTTGCAGTCAATAAAATATACCATAGCTTAAAATTTATCAACAAAACATTCAATTCAAAATTCAAAGTGGTGCTTTGTTAGGGCAAGGGGAAGGAAGGATGCCCCTTCACCCCCGGCTCGTCACAGGTTAAAAGGAAGCACGTCTCGGAGGCCTCCGGAAAAATGCAGAACTTACCCATCTCTACTGTGAACAAGATCACACTTTAGTTTCTCAATTGACCCGAGGTTGACAGGCGCCTCCAATATACATAGTATTCCCAGGCACAGGGCAGGCGCAATTGGAGCAGTCTGTTCCAGGCGTCGACTTGCCAAGGTGTGAGGTTTTTACTAGCGCCAGGTGTGGTTTGGCTTAGGGTTGGCCCTGCCTAGGCAGAGCTCATATACACACCATCGTGGAGCATCCCACTGGAATGTACATCGTATACTTATAATATTGTTGGGTGACAATGAGACTGGGTTTTAATTGGCTGGGTGGGTGAAAGTAGCTCACCGCACTTGCCTTGATTATTTTGAACCTTAAATTGCTCCTATCGTACTAAAATACTCTTTATTCGCTTGGCAAGGAAATAACGTATCTTAATATTATTCTAGCTGGTCTTTTCGTCACTTGCAAATATATTTGTCATAATTCTGATTTTCAAAAGTCATAGTACCGTATAATATATTTATTTACAGGAAAGCCTCATATAATATTATATGATTTCTTCTTACTGTGAAGAACGCTTATTTGGCTGGAATATGTAATAAACCTCCGTACATCTCCGAAGGAAAAAAACATTTCTCTAAATATATAGTATATCCTGGGAAAACTAAATAGGACAGATAAATACATTTATCTGGTTGTAAGACAGAACAATTTTCAAAAATGTACATAAAAGAATACATCATTTTGAAAAAAATAAGTAGGTTATTACGAAAATGGTGTCAGCCGGCACACAGTGGGCAATCGGCATTTTACTTTCAATTTCAAGGGTAATAAGTAACTGCATAGATGATCAACTCCTTAATACTCAGATAGTGTTTTTATTGAATCTAGGTACCTATTCCTTTTAAAAAAATGGTTTATTTGGACCAAAGAGAAAATAGAGACAAACACATACATCTATACAGGGGCATGCACTCCATGTAGGCACATAAGCACTGCCTACCTACTGATAATATTATAATTTTTTAAAATTATTGCTAAAAATAAATAAGCTCTTTCAAAAAGAAGTGCGAAAAAGCTGAGCAACCGAAACTAGGCGAGCGCCTCATCAAACGGCATACTACAAATGTGGCATAAACTGTAACTAAAAACTACATGCGCGCCCTCCGACTGCCTCTGGGAACCTGCGGCCTTAAGCAGGAATTATTTCTGCTTGGAGCTGACTTCATACAAGATATAATATCAATGTTTACGAAATGCACAGAGCATAGAGTAGAACTGTCGTTTTGAATTTGCTTCTACGAGGTTTTTTGTCAGTATTAGGCAGTGCTTTCCGGAACAAAATTAGCAAATGGCAATCAGTGACGACAGTGACATCTGTTGTTATCTATTTCTATCAACTAGTTGTCTTATCAGCAGCAAGAACACTTAGCGAAAACTTGTAGGAAAGGAGTTATTTGTAATAAGTTTTTTATTTATTTATTTAAATCAATTCGGCGGTTTTCCTACTGCCTACCCTGATCAAAAACTCTGCACGCCACTACATCTATAGGATTTAGCCTGCGAGAGAATGAGTTAGAATAATCGGTCTCCTCTTTGTGCAGTGCTTCGTAGCCTCCCCATTCTTGTCTACTTTTCCGAAGGTTTCACTTCTACGTTGTGTGAACTGAACACAATGTTTTTTTTAACACAATCTGTTCCAACTTTGAAAAGTTCACATTCAAATTGAAGGACTTATGTACTCGCAAAGAAAATTGATAATTTTTTTTTTTTTTTTTTTTTTTATTAATTTCAATAACAAGGTTTGTACATGTATGTATGATGTATATAATAAGTATAGATTCTTTTTTTTTTTCACAGACCTCCTCACTAGGATTTCCTGTTCTGAGGTGGCCTGTAGTTTTTTTAAAATATTTGTATTTGGTTATGGATTGTCTTTATATCATCTTCATGATGTTTGTAATTTTATTATCACTTTGATCTCTCAGCCATATTTTTACTTTTGTTTTAAATATATTCATTTCCTTTATATTTTTGATTTGATCTGGTAGAGCATTGTATAATTTTATAGCATGGAATTTATTATTTCTCTGTCCAAAAGATGTGTTCAAACTGGGAGTAACCAGGATGTTATTGCTTACTGACCTGGTTGAGTATTTATGTTGGGCAGTGGAGTATACATATATGTTTTTTTTCAGTTTAAATAAAATATTTTTTGAATAAAGTTTCTGTACATTGAAGACTTGAAAGTTATTAAATATTTCTTCCGTCGGAGTTCTAAGCGGAACTTTCAGTATTGTCTTCAGTACTCCTTTTTGGGCTATTTTGAGTCGCTCTGTGTGAGTGCTCAAAGCAGACCCCCATCCAGTTATCCCGTACTCTATTTGTGATTGACATAGAGCGTAGTACACTTTCTTAATGTCGTTTATGTTGAGGATGTTACGGATGGCTCTAAAGCAGTAAATGTACCTGGTGAGTTTTTTTGTGATTACTTCAATGTGTGCATTCCATCGGAGATTATCATCAATTTCAATACCAAGATATTTGATACTTTTGGAGTGTGCTATGGTAGGACAGTGGCATGATAAGCCTTGATTTTGATTGTTTTCTTGGCATGTATGTAATTTGAGATTAAAGTCATCCTCTGGCTGTCCTCTGGCTGTTATAGAAAATGTCAGATATTTTGTTTTATTGACATTAAGTGTAAGGGAATTTCTCTTAAGCCAGTTTTGCAGTAGACCAAGTCCATGTTCCGCTTCTTTGTAGGTACTTCTCCAGTCTTTTTCGTTGAATACAATTACTGTATCGTCAGCAAAGCTTATGATTTTTCCTCTCGTTCTTAGGCTACCGATATCATTTATGTATATTAGAAATAATATCGGTCCTAGTACGCTTCCTTGCGGTACTCCATGGTTGATGAGGAGAGGTTTGCTTTTTTTCTTGTTAATTTGAACACTCTGTGTACGCTCCATCATATAGCTTTTTAATAAGTTTAGAGTTCTATTTGACATACCAATTTTTGAAAGTTTTGCAAAAAGGATTTTGTGATCTATTGTATCAAATGCCTTTTGTAAGTCTATGAAGATTGCCAGTGTTTTTTCTCCTCTGTCTAAACTTTTTATAATCATATCTGTAATAGTTTCTATGGCGTCACCAGTACTTAGATTCTCCCTAAATCCGTACTGTGTTTCTGATAATATTTTATGTTCTTCTAAGTAGGAAAGGAGTTGTTTTTTTAATATTCTCTCCAATATTTTTGAAAATGTATTGAGTAGGCTTATTGGTCGATAGTTGTTTATGTCACTTTTACATCCTTGTTTATATATTGGTATTACAATAGCTTTTTTGAGAGCTGTGGGGAATACGCTTTCAGTTATAGCCATGTTTACTAGATATGTTAGAGGTACGATAAGTTCTTTACAGAGAAATTTTATTGCATTTGTTGTTATTAAGTCTTCCCCGGAAGATACATTTGATTTTAGAGAAGAAATTGTATTTTTGATTTCATCAGCTGTGATTTGTTTAAACTCGAGCTTTTTTCCTTGCTCAGGAGATTCATTTGTTTGTACTGCTCCATCACATTGCGTAGCTTGTTTTGCTAAATTAGATCCTATATTTATGAAGAAGTTATTGACATATTCAAGAATTTCGTCAGGATTCTCAGCGTATTTCCTGGGGACATTGTTTATATTCAGCTCGTCAATTGATGTGGCGTTGGTAGATTTAGTACTAGTTATTTCATTTATTATTTGCCACATCTTACGGGGATTTTGTTTACAATCATCTATTTTTTGCTTATAGTAAGTTTCTTTTGAATGTGTAATTACTTTTTTGCATATGTTTCTATATCTTTTGTAGTATCTTAACATGTGTATATCGTATGGATTATTTTTTAGCTTCTTGTGTAACTCGTCTCTTTTTCTTATGCAGTTTATAACATTCTGTGTGATCCATGGTTTGATGTGTATATTTTTATGTGAAATTTTTTTAACAATTTTTACAGTATTAGATAAAATGTTTTGCTGTATGAGTTCTATGAAATAATTCCATGCTTCATTTGTATTGTCCATACTTTGTAGTTTATTCCAATCGGTACATTGTAGATTTTGTTTAATGACATTCCAGTTGGTTTGTGTTTTTTCTGTTGTTAGCGGTCTTTCCATAATTTTATTTGGTTTGTTTATTTTTATTGAAAGCATAGTTGTATAATGATCAGTAATAGTCGAGTTAAATACAACAGTTTGAGTAATTTCTTTTGTTTTGCTCATAATATGGTCTATGCAGCTTTGTGTGTCGTCCACTTTTCGAGTAGGTACATTTATTAGGCTTTCCAGTCCATGGGAGGCTAACATCTGCAGATATTGTATTTTATTGGGATGTCCATTTTCTAGTATATTTATATTTACATCTCCAATAAAAAATATGTTTTTTGTGTCTTTCAGTAGGCAGAGTTCTTCGTCTATCGATTTAAGGAATGGGTCTATATTTCTTGTTGAAGGAGACCGATAGACTGCTAATATAGCCTTTTCTTTACTGATTTTAATTTTTAAACAATTGGCATTTACAACAATAATTTCCTCAACTTCAGCTTTTATTTCGTTTTTTATGTATACAATTACACCATCATTTTGTTTTATGTTATTCAAACTTGAGTAGGTTGTGTATCCAGCTATTTCCAAATTCAAGTATTTCTGGTTTATCCAACACTCAGTAAGAATTAGTATATGTAGATTGATATTTAAATATTTCATTAAAATTTGCAATTCATCAAAATTTTTTCTGATACTTCTTATATTTTTGTGCATTATATTGAAGTAATTATTGTTAAACTTTGATAGATCACTTGGTTCCGTGGTAACAATAGTGTCAGTCATTTTTATTTTACTTTTCTAATTATTGTTACGTCGTTCCTTTTAATTTATACAATTTTTTTTAAATCGTCTACGTGTCTAATGTATATTAATTTTTCATTCGGCATTCTTCTTACCATAATTTTTCCATCCTTGAACCATACGTATGCATAGTTTTTTTCTTTTGCAGTTTGTTTCGTTCTCCATAGTAGTTCCTTATGGTAAAAGCTTATCTCTTCCGCAATGTATATGGTTTCAGTGGATATATCCTTAATTTTTGCATAATCAATATTTTTTTATTTTGTATAATCTTGTCTCTGACTATTTTATCAGTAAATTGCACTAATATTTTAGGTGGTGCATTAATACGTCTGTCAGGTATCCTCTTTACCTCGATTATTTCTGCATATTTTAATTCCACTCCAGCCGCCTCCGCAACTCTTTTTACCACTTCAATTTGTTGTTCCCCATTTTTTTGAGGAATGCCCGCTATTTCCATATAGTTAGAGCGGGTTTTGTACTCCATATCTGCAATTTTTATTTCAAGTTGTTTAATTATGGTGTTTTTCTCCTGCTGCTCTTTTTTAATCATTATAAATTCATTTTCTATTTTTTTGTTTTGTAGGATTGTTATCTCCAGTTTTTTAATTAGTTCATCATATTGTGTACTCATAAATTCGATGCTTTTCTGATTGTCCAGTGTTTGCTTATCTATTTTAGAGATAATTTCTTTTCTCATGGAGTCAATTTTTTTTTCGATAATTTGTAATATCTTCTCCATGTTTAATTTGTCTTCATTTTCAATGATGGCTCCCTTTCCTCTTGTATTTGCCATTTCAGTTATTTTTAATATTATTAATTATTTTATGTATATAAATATAACAACCTGCCCGGTTTTTATTTTGAAGTAGTGATACAGTATCTATGATGACAAAAATTTGGGTTTTTGTCTATGGTTAATTTAACTGTCACTTTTATTTTATTTCTTAGAGTTTTGTGGATTTCTCATCCGTTCTTTGGGGTTTCGGATATTATATTGAATTTTTTTATAATTTAATGCACGTTTTAGAAAACCTTTGCACACAGTTCACTCACTTTTTACATAGATAATCACGATAAACAACTGGAGATACTTATTTGCATATGTGCGTATTAGTTATCCATAGATTGAATTATTGTAACACTATTGTTTTGCAGCCTCCGGAGAAGCTGAAGCTACTAACCAGCTACCTGAGGGAGTGTCACCTTTACTGCATCTGGTGCGGGACCCACTTCTTAGACCCTGAGGACCTGACCGCAAGCTGCCCCGGCCCTTCCAAGGACTTCCATTGATCTCAATTAATGTAATTGTCATTACCTTCTTTATCATGGTCTGATCAAAATACTAATCATGTAGGATGGATTGTTTCCGAGAAATACATCAAATTTCAAAGTTAAAATTCAAGTTCACCATGGGCCACTTGTTTTAGGGTATGCAGTTAGAGCACCAAAAGAGCTCGAATAGGACTTTCACACATGAACGACAAAATTTGAGGAATTGTTCAAATTCTGTAAAAAAAACCCATCCTTAATATTATTTATCCTTGGGTATCTGTAATACTTTCAGTTTTTGGGTTATTTTTATTTATTACCTTTAAATTATATTAACCCTTCGAATAATAAGAAAATAATTTTCCGTCAACTTTTGCCTGTCAAAGTTTGCGCGCAAAATTCCTGGTTCTTCCCATGCATTTTAAATGTTCCTATTTATTAGTTTTTTTTAACGCTTTTGCAAAAATAAAAATTGTTCTATTATTTAGATAAAATAATCTTTCCGAGATGTTTATTAGAAATCAACATTTTTGTTTTTAAATATTAAAATTTTAATATTGGAAATGTAAATTGGCTAAAAAATGCATACCTGCGAATATTTGAATTAAAGTAATTAAAATAGAATAAACTTCAAATTTTAAATTCAGATTCCTTTTTTAAACAAAATTTGTAATAAAACTGTCACCTCACTTTTTATCACTTTCATACAATTTTATTTTAAAATTAAATGTGGGTTACGTCACAAATAGGCGCAAAATCAAACCGTCACTTTTGATCAGGTTTGTAAAATATCTGAACAACCTAGCTCATATAATTCTAAGACAATGAGAAGCATTATTTCTTTCCGTTTCTAACATAAAAGAAATCACAAATATTCGCATTACAGAAAGAGAGATATCTAACTTTTAATAATGCACGGTCGCTCTGGGACAATCTGGGTCTCCTGTTATTATAACGGCATATGATGTTTTGGGACAACTTGGGTCTCCTGTGATTAAACGGGTTAAGTCCAAAGCAACCTGGCTTTTATTATTTGCACCCAGTGGCGGTCCTTCCCTCAGGTCAATTGGTCAAAAACCTCCCAAAGTTATAAGATGACAGTAAAACATAATATTATTATGAAATATTAAGCAAGTCAAAACAACTGGTATTATTCTGATGTATTTGAAATGCACTGCGTAGTGACATCTAACGTCTTAAACGGAAGCTTTCAAGCACTATGATTGGCTGGGTCAAATTATGAAATAACAATTATCATAAGTAATAATTATTAATTATTATTTTTAATTGTAAAACTAACGTTTTTAAGACAAGATTTTTTATGCATAGCACAAAGGGTAACAATTATTATAAGCAATAATTATCAGCCTGAAACACTCATCCACATTGAAAAATCTTCCGAGAAAAGATACATGACGCCAACGGGACTTGAACCCGTGTCCTCTCGATTGCCGGTCGATTGCTCTGACCACTGAGCTATGGCGGCTTATCTCGTACCCGCCAAATGATTCAATATATGCTAGTGTTTCATTCAACAATTACTGCTTATTATATTTTTTCCACCTGAAAACAACCAACTTTATTTTTGCGAGAGAAACATTGTAAGTGTTAAATCCCTCGCTTTCCTCGCGGAAGATTTTTCAATGTGGATGAGTGTTTCAGGCTGATAATTATTGCTTATAATAATTGTTACCCTTTGTGCTATGCATAAAAAACCTTGTCTTAAAAACGTTAGTTTTACAATTAAAAATAATAATTAATATTTGACAAGTTTAAGTATTTCCCCAATAAATGAAGACATAATTTGTCTCGACGCCACCTAGCGAGGGATTTAACACTTACAATGTTTCTCTCGCAAAAATAAAGTTGGTTGTTTTCAGGTGAAAAAAAAAAAAAAAATAAAATAAAAAATATATAATAAGCAGTAATTGTTGAATGAAACACTAGCATATATTGAATCATTTGGCGGGTACGAGATAAGCCGCCATAGCTCAGTGGTCAGAGCAATCGACCGGCAATCGAGAGGACACGGGTTCAAGTCCCGTTGGCGTCATGTATCTTTTCTCGGAAGATTTTTCAATGTGGATGAGTGTTTCAGGCTGATAATTATTGCTTATAATAATTGTTACCCTTAATAATTATTAGTTTTTTTATCGAAGGAAGCAAACACTTTGTGGTGTGACATTATATATTAAATGAAAAACACACTTTGTAAAACACCACTTTTTATTGGAATTAATATTTAACAGCCAACCAGTTTTCGCTTAGCTCAAGCTTCATCAGGGCTTATTATATCAACTAAAGTAAATTAGGTACAGACACATTTATAAAAGAAATTAAGAGAATTAGAGAAAGAGATAGCAATATAATAGGCGACACCCTATTGGTGCAAATAGAAAAGAGGGAGACAGAAATAATATTTACAGTTTGGGTAAGCAACGGGGGGAGGGAGAGGGTTGGTCAATTAATGATAATGAATTTTTGATGGTATATTTTGGGAAAACAAGAGCTCCCACGAGTCCTCTAATCGCCGACATTTTTATGAATAATTTAGAAAATAATATTTTTGCTTCTAAATCACCTCTCTTAAAAAATATTTTACTGTGGAGACGTTACGTTGACGATATTCTGTGCATTTGGACAGGTACCGATAGACAACTAAACTCTTTTCTCAAAATAATAAATTCCTTTCACAAACAAATTCAATTTACTTTAGAAATAGGTATCTACTCAACCTTGAATTTTCTAGACCTAACTTTAAGTATCATTAATAAGAAAATTGATTTTGATATCTACCTTAAACCTACCTATACCGATACTTTTTTTTTTTTTTTACATGAATACCGCACAAGAGTCCCAACTGCTCCCGTCTTGAGCCAGTGAGACTATGGCATCCCCAATTGGGGTATGTTGTGAGGCTGAAGGTAGTGGAGAGGGGAAGGAGGTGGGGAGGAGGAAGGTTGGGAAGTACCTGGCTATTCAGATCTGGTCACCAAACACGGCTAAAGCCATTTTCAAGCAACGTTTCAATTCTGAATGGTGGTCTTACACCAGGGCGATACTAATAGTATCTTCCACTCTGGAACATGCCGCAAATATACTATATATTATTTTAAATGAATTAATTGTGAAATAACACAAATTAATCAAATAAAATTTATTTGCGGATGCCGGGTTCGAACCCGCGACCTCCGGTTTGTGAGTCAAAAGTCTTATCCACTGGACTACTATTACCATTCATAATTCATCCAACCACCCCATATCCCACAAACATTCAGCCTTCCACTCCATGATACATCGATTGATTACGGTACCACTAAACTAAGGAATTATTATTATTGTTTAGTGAATTATTATTATTGTTTTAATTAATAAGGAATTATCCATAATTAAACAAATCACTATAAATAACGGGTATGAGACAAAACTAGTAGACAATATTCTTAATAAAAAATTGAAACAAATAGCATCAAATAAATTTCTTTTTAATAATTCTAATAATAATTTAAATATTAATCACCAATTCCAATGGCGTAGAGTACTGTTTACGTATAATTTTTCTTCTTTAAGCGTAAAAAAATTCCCTCCGGAAATAAATCCCGCATTTTAAACTAATAATAACTTAGGTAAATACTTAATAAATACTAAAGATATTGACGATAAATTTAGCCACTCGGGCATATATAAACTAAATTGTAATGATTGTTCTGCATTTTACATCGGAAAAACGGCCCGGAACGTAAACATTAAAGAACGTAAATATTAAAGAACATCTAAAATGTTTAAATAGTAATGTTTTTTCAGAATTCGCGAACCATCTACTAGAAACTAACCACTCATTCGATAAAACCTCCGGGACTAAAATATTACATAAAAATGGAATTGGAATTAAGTTAAACAATCTAGAAGCCCTCGAAATCAAAAAAGCCGTCAATAATAAATCAAACATTATTAATAACCAAATCAATTTATCTGATAGTCCCATTTTTATTTTATTCCGTTAACCTCTTCTGAAACAGTTCCCTCCCTCTCCCTCCCCCCGTTGCTTACCCAAACTGTAATTATTATTTCTGTCTCCCTCTTTTCTATTTGCACCAATAGGGTGTCGCCTATTATATTGCTATCTCTTTCTCTAATTCTCTTAATTTATTTTATAAATGTGTCTGTATCTAATTTACTTTAGTTGATATAATAAGCCCTGATGAAGCTTGAGCTAAGCGAAACCTGGTTGGCTGTTAAATATTAATTCCAATAAAAAGTGGTGTTTTACAAAGTGTGTTTTTTCATTTAATAAATAATTATTAGCCTGAAACACTCGTCTATACTGAAAAAATCTCCCGAGAAAAGATACATGCCGCCGACGGGACTCGAACCCGCATCCTTCTGATTTTCGGTCAACTGCTCTTATCCACTGAGCTACGTCAGCTTATCTCCTGCCCGCCAAATAATTCACTACAAATAAAACAGTACAATCTCACGAATCCGGCACTTCAATAGACCGATACGTCCAATAATCCGGCACCCTCCGCCCGCGCCTCTTTCGTCCCTCTACGCCTAGCAGTCTAACCTCAAAACTTATCTCATATGCACGTGCGTACGTATTTACTTGATGTTTTGAAGTGTGAATAGTGTGTATATTCTCTTTATGAAATGCTTTGTTTTATTTATTATGATTTTTTCTCTACAACGTGTCCGGAAACTCGTAGTACAAGCGGGAAACTGGTGAATCTACATCACGTAGAGAATCCAAAAAACTTATTTTTTTCGATCTAAGCATTTCGATTTTAATATTATTTTTTTTCTATTTTTCCATTTTTTCCGCAACTAAAGGGTTAAAAAAAATTTTGAGCCCGGTTTACCCTTCGTTGCATTTTATAAGATATACAGCTGAAATCAACCCCATTACACAGCTTATCAACCCACATAGCTTATCAATTACACAGCTGAAATCAACCCCCTAGTGAAATTTTTTTTCAAATTTAACCTAAAAAATTACAACTTCGGACCCGATTTACTCGAAAACGAAAGCTCAAATCAAAAAAAGTTAAACCACAAAATCGACTCCAAATGTGATGTGGATTCTCCAGTTTCCCACTTGTACTACGAGTTTCCGGACACCTTGTATAATCCAGTAATCCGAACATTCCAATAATCCGGCACCGTCTGGTTTTTAATAGTGCCAGATTAGTGAGATTGTAGTTACTAATGTTTCATTCAACAGTTACTGCTTTTTACATTATTTTCCACCTGCAATTTTGTGCTGTGCATAAAAATCTTGTCTTACATTAGTTTATCAATTAAAAATAATAAATTATGAAATGCCCCGATATCATGTCATCTGTCTCTTTACGCACCACACAATAAACGAGATGGCACTATGTCGCTTAGTAAAAAGTTTTCAGATTCTGAAGACAGTTTGGGTCAGTGCCATGAGGGAGAGAGCATGCTGAATATTATGCGTCTGAAAGAGATCGTTTGATAAACGTAGGTTGATTTCGCTTATTTTATGCTTGTCACATGTAATAATTTACTATATTAAATGTAATTTGACATATCGTCGCTGCACACATAATATGAACCATGTGACGTTTTTGACGAAAATAAATATACAGTTTTTTTCTCCACCTTCTACAATATGAGCCATGCAGTCCTGGATTTGTCAATAGGCCTTATAGGCTGCGGCCTAGGGGCGGCAGAGTTCAGGGGGCGGCGCTCGCTCGCTTTGGTAAGCCGTTAATTTTATGTACGATTATACCTAAACAACAACAAAAAAGTCACTGTGCATAGATGGAGTTTTCTATCTATTAATCTTTAGAAGCCCAGTAGTCCCGTACGGGACCGCGGATTTGTGTCGTTCAATGCCCAACGGTCCAATACGGGACCGGTGATTGTGGTGCGAATATTTCACAAAAAATGCTTTGGCAGTGGGCTACCTTTGTTGCACGAACGTTTAAGGGAAGAAAAATTCGTATTTTAGTGATTTTTATGAATTTTTTAACACATAAGGACTATATGTTTTTTATTTATACCTTGCAGTCATTTTACACATACATATTCAAGAGTATATTCTAAAATTTTCAAATATTTTCCTCAAAAAAATAACGAAGATGTCAACTGCCACTCATTGTAAGTCGCCATCCGGCTGGACAATTTGTGTAACTCCTGGAGGTCACAATTTTCATCCGAAAACAATTTTTCCAAAAAATTTAGTTTTTTATAAGTGTTTCTTCTATTTGAACCTCACTTCTTACAAAAAATCGAAAATTAATATTTTTTCGATAAATGTGAAAATTTAGTACTTACTTATAATTTTTTACCATTCTTTTAAACGTTTTTTTTGCAACAGTTAAAATAAAGATGTTGTTTAGGATTAAGATTCAAATAGAGCGCATTTATATAAAGAAAATATGTCCTTAGTTTGATAACGATTGATCAAAAACTGTAGGAGCTAGACCTAGAGTTTACACAAATTTGAAAAAAGTAGTTTCGAGAAAAATGCGTTTGAAAATAAGAGTGGCAGTAAAATAGTGGTAGTTCGCGACCGAGGGACACCCACTCAAACGCATATAACTTTTAAATGGTGTGAAATGTTGGTTTGAAATTTTCAAAAAATATTTTTGAATAGTTCTACCATCGATTTATGAAAAGACGAAACATCAAATGAGGATATTGAAACAACTTCCTGACTGAGATCTGAATTAGAGGTAAGGCATATACGAAGGCATAAGGCATAATATTAAGGCATAATACTTCAAAGAAAAAAATCATTTTAAAAAAATGGATGAACTTTCAACACAAAGAGTCTCAGAAAAAGCTCAGTCTCTTGTGCAATGATTTAGAAGACGATTTAGTTCAGGAATGGGAACACTTTCAAGGTCACATTTCCTCTAATAAGATGGCAGAGAAACCTGAATCTACATCATTACTAAATATTTTTAAGGAAAGTTTTTGAGGAAACCGTCTCTGTGCAACGTTTATCCAAACTTGGATATATTGGAGGTTTTCCAGTTTAAAGCGAGTGAAGAAATAATACCAAGGTCAAATATAAAGGTCTTCATTATTGCAATAAAAACTTTACTCTTCGGATCTTCTATGCATAGAAGAAACTATGAAGCTATTATAAATGATTTTGTCAAATAAAAAATCCTGTAAAAAATTCTAATTCTTGTTTCATGTTACACTTTTATTTTACAAATAATTAATTCTTTATTTCATTTTTGAATACCTACTTAACCTATGCTTGAATATTTATTTTTAAAATAAACAAAAATTTTAACAAAACAAAAAAACGACTTCAAAAAATGTACTAAAAAGTAAAAAAATAATTTCATATTCTTCTACAACTTTATAATCAACTTACCTTTTCTACTCATTAATATGTAGGTACGATTGTTATTTTTGGAGTCGGTGTCGGCGGGAGAGGAGCTGTCAAGTGAACACGCCGGGCCGCGGGTATCTTGGTTGACACCGACTCCAAAAATAACAATCGTACCTACATATTGATGAGTAGAAAAGGTAAGTTGATTATAAAGTTGTAGAAGAATACGAAATTATTTTTTTACTTTTTAGTGCATTTTTTGAAGTCGTTTTTTTGTTTTGTTAAAATTTTTGTTTATTTTTTGATTTTTAGTGAATCTGAAGTACACTAACTAATTTGATTAAGATTCGGCCAAGTATCGTAAATTTGTTCTTCAGAATTGGAGAGTTCCGTTACTTTGTCATGAATCCCATAATCAGAACCTAACCAAACTCTCATCAAACTACCCTTGAAGTATATCCTTTCCAATAAAAAAAGAATCATCGAAATCGGTTGGCATGATATTGAGTTATTCGTCCATTTGTTGCGCACATACTTGATGCAAATTTAAGACTTATATGATTTTCTCATGGATGCCATTGTCAGAACTGGACCAAATTAAAATGGGACCACACGGGAAGCACCAGCTTTCAAATAAAAAAAGAATCATCAATATCGGTTCACCCAATCGAAAGTTCTGAGGTAACAAACATAAAAATAAAATTTTTAAAAAATACCGTCGAATTGAGAACCTCCTCCTTTTCGAAGTCGTTTAATAATTGTGCACTACCTAATAAAAGTCTACAAGTGAGTGCTGATAGGTGGCAACTTCTAAGAAGGAGGAAGGGGCGGCGCAAATGAATGGCCTATACCAATGAAAAGTGTAAATACGGCCCTGGAGCCATGTAATAATAACCCATACTTAAGGAGATAGAAAACGAATCATGTGCACACAGCCAGTGGCGTAGCGAAGGGGAGCGGTCCGCCCCAGGTGCCACCCGATAGGGGGATGACACTCGACCGTGGAAATTTTTTTTATCAAAGTATTGTACACTGTCTGTTATTTATATTTTCATAGCTCTATGGCTCCCCGTGGAGTGCACCGAGTTTGGTGTCGCACGGTCTTTTGCCTTTTTATACTCGAACACAGCCCTATATTTGTGGAGAAATTATTACCCGCAGGATTAGCGTTTTTAATTTCTCAAGTTCAAAAGAACCATGTGAACTTATTTTACATGTTTGTTATTTGTTTTTGGGGTGTTATGCCGTGTTGCGCTACCTCCAGCGCCGGATCTGCCATACGTTCAAAAACGTGCAAAAACCTGGCGCCAACTCCGAAGGGGCGCCGTGAGAAAATAAATATTGTATTAAAATTTAGTTATAATATTCCCTGAATCGTTTAAAAATTACCCATAGTACGAAATAATTATTACGCTCTAGCAACACTTTCCAAAGAAACAGAATGCGCACGCATCAGGTTGGTATCAACGGCTTACGAATTTATAGTCAGTTACAGAATTTTTTTACAAATTCCATATATTTAGTTTAAACGTAAGATCTATTTTTCCATATATCTTTTACCGTCTTTTACGACGAATGGGTGCGATCTAAATTCAATAACCAATCACAGCGCGGTATTTTTGTCCGTAAGCCGTTGATACCATACGTCAGTGTTTAGTGTTTGTATGGTTATGGTGTTTGTTCGCTCAACACAGGGGAAATGCAAGGTACAAATTTGAGATTATATACTTATTATCACTGCTCACTCGCTCACTGTCTCTCGTCGGGACTGCCTGTTGCTAGTCAGAAGCTGTAGATGCTATTCTTGTGTTGTACGTTACTATGAGAACGTATTTGTATTTGCTTTTTCTAATATTCGCGTTAGGTATATACATAAACGCAGTAAATCTCAAAAATGTCTAATGGACCTAGTTCATCGAAACCACCCGCATTGTCTCGTAACCTATATTTTAAATCATGGTACGGGCACAAACAAACAATTCGTTGTATTATTTTAAAGCATAACTTGCAAAAAGAGTTTTTCCTAAAATAATTAAAATAGCACCATAATTTATGTTTACCCAATAGATTCAGAAAGTATAGGGCTCCTGGCGATCCTCTCTTTAAAAAAAAACAAGTGTGAGAGCTACCGCCAGGTCACTTGGAAAAGTTACACCCTTTATGTCTTGATTTTATTTGATAAATTAGTGTAAAAAAAAAATTGTTAAATAAAAAAATTGGGGTGAACGAATTTTTAATAAAAATGTAGGGGGGGGCGCCATCAGTACCTACTGCACAGGGCGCCAGATTTCGTAGATCCGGCCCTGGCTACCTCCTTCTTTAGCCAACGTTTCGGACATCGTTGCAGTGTCCGAAACGTTGGCTAAACAAGGAGGTAGCGCAACACGGCATAACACCCCAAAAACAAATAACGAAAATGCTTTTGGCCGTGAAAATCTTAAAACTTATCTTATTTTACATGGTTCATATTAAATGTGCGCTTGTTTCCGCGTCTATGGTCACATGGTTCATATTCTACATCTATGATTATATATGGGTTTCCCCGGATTTGTCCTAGTTTAGAGGGCTTCCGGGGAGCGTCCGGGCGGGGTTTCATTTGTAGTCCGGGTTTAAAAATTTAATGTCTTGGGCCAAAAAAAAAACACGAAACAAGAGTTTAAAAAATGCACACATGATTTCTACAAGAAATCAAAACGTACATTGAAGAATGGATTTAATTTTAATTTTTTTAAAAGAAAAACAAACATTACGAATAACCCAACAATGTTTGAAAATCTCCTACTACCACCACAGAAAGCCGAAAATGTTGCTTGTGTTGTGATGGAGGACTTAGCCAGCCGAGGAATTGAACACGCTACGCCTGGATGGGATCCAAGCGCTATGCCCACTCAACCACCGACCAGTCAAATAAATGAAACCGTTAAAATAATTTGAGAAATTTGACTGGAAGTTTTTGCCGAAAATCAATAAGAACACAGAAGGGACTCTTATTGAAGACACTGTGCTTTATTTAAAAGACAAGAACATAGATATTGACGACGCAAAATTAATTAACGAGTGGGTGAATTTAAATGCTTTTAGCCAAAACCTACCTGAACAAGGTAAGCTTTTAAATTCAAACCAACTTTGGGTGCAATTTTGGGGGGGGGGGGCGGCACTTTTAAGGGGCGGCAAAATTTCACAATAATTATAATATCTTGTTAAAATTTTAATCATTTCTTTCATATTTTTGTTGCATATATGATTCAGACCGATTGAAATGGGCACGGAATTTTTCGTTACTTATTCTGTGACAAACCTGGGGATTCCCCTTTCTTCAAATGAATGTATAATATTGTCATCTTGATAACTGCAACGACTGGCAATACTGTCCGGGTCGAATTTTGTTTTGCACTTGGATTTTTTATGACTAATATTCAGTGAGAATGATTGAGAGAGATCCGTGGGCGATGCGCGACAATTCTAAGAAAGTTTCATGGATCGTCACGTGTTCCAATGGATCATTAAACCATCCATGTGTTCCAAGCACAAAAGTAAGAGGAAAACCATTTTCTTGTTCTGGGTATAGTTTCTGAGCTTAAGCCGAGGACTTAGCAAATTAACTCCTGGGTTAAAACTAGTTTCATGTTCCGAATGATTTGTCAAAATTCCAGTAGCGGATTAATCTGCTGACACATTTCGAAGAAAACTGTTCTAATATTTCGAGTGGAGTTAAAATTTTTATTTCAAACCATTCCACAAAATTCGTAATTCGTAGGAAAACCATACTACGCATTATATGAGAGTAAAACTAATTAAATCTGTGGATACGCAAGCAGATTCACCCTTAATTTAAAACCAGTTTTGTAATCAGAATGTAAATTTCCAGTTGTGGATTCATCTGCTGATATATTTTGAAGGAAAACGTTCTCTTATTCGAAGTGAATTGGAGGTTATCCACCACAGGTGTAAGTAACAGAAGGTTACTTAACAAGGACTCTTTTTTTATAGAACGACCCTACAATTATAATTAATATAAAACTAGACCCTTATTGTCCCTGCATACGTTGTTAGCGAGCAGTATGCAAGTGCTTGATCTGATGACATACCGTTTAGTATGGAGAAGGCCCGAAGATATCGATTTAGGGATTGGTTTATTTATGACTCAACCGTTGAATAACATCCCCAAACTGTCTCACCACTTACTTCAATTCCATCTATGGGCAGAATAAAGAATTGATATAATATGATTCTTTGGTTAATTCGAAGCTGTTTAGTTAGATGTCGCTACGCTACACTAATAGGTAGTATTTTTTTTTCAATCATGTCAAACAATGAACAAACAGTTTACTAGTATATTATCATAGTCGATGGTATTTCTTAAGGTAGGGCACAGGTATTTTAAGGTAGGGCATTGCCCCCTAATGCCCCCCCCCAGCTACGGCCCTGGATGGGGTACTTGGCTAAAGGCAGTATTATTCTATGCTGAAAATTTTGAGGCCATAAATCAATAGTTGGGCAATTTGACAGTTCTGAGGCCATTGCAATTCATTCAAGCAAGCTAGCATTTGAAGACGCATCCATTAAACAGAAAATCGCCCTCATCTCAACACATTTCCACAAGTTACCAGATGCCATAAAAAAATTGGAAACAAAAAGCCTTCCTCTATTTAAAGCAATAGAAATACTGGAAACAATGATCGAACTCGCCAACGCCCTTCCTAATTCAATATCAGAAAAGATTCGTAAAAAGTTCTAAACTCTATTTTGCTTAAAAACCCGAGTCTTGAAGAGATGAAGAACATTAATGCCTACATCAACGGCACAGGTCATACCCTGCCTAAACAGGTATCTCCAGAAATGGCGCCAAATTTTAAATTTTGTCCAATGACGTCAGTTGACGTAGAGAGGTCGTTTTCGGCGTACAAATTAACACTGGGTGACAAACGTCACAAATTTGAGCTCGAAAATTTGGAAAAATACTTAGCTGTATATTATCACAAAAACTATGCATAATTTTAAGAATATTTCGCTGTTTTTGTACGGTCTTTAATTAAAATATATAAAAATATAAATTTTTTTTGTTATTTTTTTTTGTTATTAGTTTTTGGGGTATTATGCCGTGTTGCGCTACCTCCTTCTTTAGCCAACGTTTCGGACAGCGTTGCAGTGTCCATCATCAGGGCAGTTGTGTAATAGTTAGGGGTGATGTTGGTACTTATCTACTTAGGAGCGATACCGTGTCGCCAGCTCCACTCCTCTGCGGGCTGGCGCTACAATATACTTCAACGTGTTTTTTTGCATTTAGCCTTGATGTAACCGTCAATTACCGGATACCAAGAACTATTGAGTTTAGCTCCGTCGTCTCTATTAATATTTATGGGATTTTTGTGAATTTCAATTGCCTCCGTAATCAGGCGTGCTCTATGAGTTTTCGGTCTCCCCAGGACTTCAGGAACAAATCCAAAGTAATGGCCGGTTTCAATTAAATGCTCGGCGATTGCCGATTTGTCAGGGTGGCCAAGTTTACATGCTCGAAAGTGTTCCGATATCCTTTTGGAAATCGTCCGCTCTGTTTGGCCCACATAGACCTTATCACATCCGGAACAGCTGAGTTTATATACTCCATCTGTTTCCAGAGGAAACTTGGTCTTTGCAGGCCTCAAAAAGTCTCGTATTTTTGTTGTGGTTCCGAAGACAGTCTTGATGCTTTCTTTTTTCAATAGCCTGGCAATTCTGTCTGTCACATTGTGAACGTAAGGCAGGAAAGCGCAGCCCTTTGACTCTTGTTCAATTCTGTCTTCGTTTGGTGCAGATTTGGCTCTTATGATTTGCCTTGTCTGCCTTACTGGGTAACCGTTACGCTCCAGTGCATCGGTCAGTTTTGAAAGTTCTGCTCCGATTTTTGTTGCTTCACATATTCTGGTCGCTCGGGTCACCAATGTATGGATGAGTCCTCTCTTCTGCGCTGGGTGGTGATGGGAATCAGCATGTAGATACCGATTTGTATGAGTTGGTTTTCTATACACTGTGTGTCCTAGACTACCATCTTCTTTTCGCATCACCTCCACATCTAGAAAAGGTAGGACCTTAGAGTCATTTTCCAGCTCCATTGTGAACTTGATTTTAACGTGGAGTGAGTTGAGATGGTCCAGAAATTCGTTCAGTTTCTCTGTTCCATGAGGCCAGATGGCGAAGACATCGTCGACATACCGCCACCATACTTTAGGAACAGCCGAAGCTGTGTCGAGTGCCACTTCCTCAAACTTCTCCATAAAGAAGTTGGCGAGTACTGGTGACAACGGACTGCCCATCGCAACTCCTTCCACTTGTTCAAAAAGTTCACCCTGGAATGCAAAATATCCCGTTTTAAGGCAGTGTTCAAAAAGTTTACAAATGTCTTCCTCGTAGATCTCTCTGAGCAATTGTCATGGAGTCTTCCAGAGGCACATTCGTGAAAAGGGACACAACGTCAAAACTGACCAAAATATCTCCTTTTTCAGTCTTAACCTTCTCAAGCTTACTGATCAGATCTGTGGAATCCTTAATCCAAGATTCAGTTTTCCCAGTTTGCATCTGCAATAATCTTGAGAGGTATTGAGAAAGTTTGTACGTTGGTGCACCGACGTACAAACTTTCTCAATAATACTTTCGAGCATGTAAACTTGGCCACCCTGACAAATCGGCAATCGCCGAGCATTTAATTGAAACCGGCCATTACTTTGGATTTGTTCCTGAAGTCTTGGGGAGACCGAAAACTCATAGAGCACGCCTGATTACGGAGGCAATTGAAATTCACAAAAATCCCATAAATATTAATAGAGACGACGGAGCTAAACTCAATAGTTCTTGGTATCCGGTAATTGACGGTTACATCAAGGCTAAACGCAAAAAAACACGTTGAAGTATATTGTAGCGCCAGCCCGCAGAGGAGTGGAGCTGGCGACACGGTATCGCTCCTAAGTAGATAAGTACCAACATCACCCCTAACTATTACACAACTGCCCTGATGATGGACACTGCAACGCTGTCCGAAACGTTGGCTAAAGAAGGAGGTAGCGCAACACGGCATAATACCCCAAAAACTAATAACAAAATAATTTTTGGCCGTGAAAATCTAAAATCGTATCCAAAAATATAAATGGTTTTTTGATTTTGCATTGTGCATATTTTGGGCAAATCAAGAGTTTTTAGTGCATATTTCGGCCTTTTTAGTGCATATTTTGGCACTTTGTTAGTACATATATGTAATCCGATGTCTACTAATAACAATAAATTATTATTGAGTTAAAAGAGTTACCTCCAAAATTGTAAGACTGAATACTAAAATGGTCTCAGTACTTTTGAGATTTTTGTTTAAAAATTTAATAAAATAATTTAATTAAATTTATTTTTTGCTCGGTGTAACCCTAAGTGAACAGCTCAGGTATGGGGGCTCCGTCGAAGCCAGAGTAAAGTTAGCCTCCCAAAAACTGGGCGTACTGTACAGGGCCCGCAGATACTTTAATAGTACACAACTGCTAACCCTGTACAAATCACAAGTGTGCCCCACGGTTGAATTTGGCAGCCACCTTTGGTCTGGAGCTCCAAAATACCTGAAATATACCCTCACCTCTGTGCAGAAACGGGCGGTCCGTTTGATAGATTCTCCCATCTTAACAGACGGATGGGAATGCTATTAATGAAAGACAAACATTCTCCGGTTACGAATAACATGATAATATTTGAAAATTTCCAACTACCATTGCTTGTGTCGTGATGGAGCCAGCTGAAGAATCGAACAATGTGACGCCTGGGTGGGACCCAAACGTGATGCAAACTCAGCCACTGACCGGACTTAGCTTACCCAAACTTGGAACCTAATAACAATAACCTGAATACCTCAGAAGAGTCCCAACTACTCCCGCGTGGAGCCAGTGAGACTATGGCATCCCCAATTTGGGTATTTTTTTAAACAGTTTTTATCGATTATCTCAGAATGTACTAAAGCTCACATGGTCCATATTATGTATGCAGCGACGATATGTGGATGAATTTGACTCTCAAACTCGTGAGGTTCCTACAAATTAATATCTAATATATAAAATTCTCGTGTCACGGTGTTTGTTATCATACTCCTCCGAAATGGCTGGACCAATTTTGATGAAATTTTGTGTGCTTATCTGGTAGGTCTGAGAATCGACCAACATCTATTTTTCATACCCCTAAAAGTAAAGGGTGTTCCACTCCGAATTTTTATTTTATTTTTTTTGGACAAATTTTTAATTTTTTTTATGGTGAGGCATTAAAAAATACATGCAGCCCTAAATTTTCACCCTTCTACCATTAACCCCTATTTTTTAAAAATGATATTAGTAATTCAAACCGGTGTCACTTCTGACCCGATGAGAACGAAGCCGGCCTCTTTTCTCTAATTTTAAAGTTTTTACTAATCAATTACTGTTTGATATTGTTACTACAAACATGATTCACGGTCCATGCGGTAAAGTCGGGTTAGTTACACTATTTATAACTCGAGAACGGCTGGGCCGATTTTGATGATCTTTGATTTGTTGGATTTGTCTCCGCCCGGATAGGATAATAACTATTAAAACATCACAAAAGTTAACGAAATAAATTGTTAAAAACGAAAATTATTTTCCCCATACATTTTCTATGGAACGAATTCTCCTATTTTGAAAGAACTGCAGCAATATTGTGAGGGGTATAATATTGAACTGTGCATGAATTCCAAACTTTCAAAAACGTCAAATGTCAATGCGTTGATTGTTGTACATTTGTTTTTAATCATATAATGCTGCCCTTCTTTCTTACATACTCAATGTCAATAGTCAAAAATGAGACAAATGGTGAACGTATGTCTGCACACCTCCAAAGGAAAAATACAATAATACAATAAATCTCTGGAATGAAACCAAATGAAACGCATTTTTTTACATAAGGGAACGTACCCATACTACGTGACACGTTTAGGGGGGGGGGGGGGTCTTCAAAATGTCACGCTCCATACAAATGAGCGGCGGGTTGCTTAGGATTTTGGTCACCGGGGGGGGGGGGGGGGGGGGGGGTTAAAAATTGCAAAAAGTTGGTCACGTAGTATGGGTACGTTCCCTAAGCTCCACACAGGAGGCCCTGAGGAAAATAATTTCTCTCAGGACCTATGTCATCTTTATTAGGGGATGCTGTGTGGAGGATCTTTTTAAGGAATGGGGAGGGTAGAAAGTTCTGGGAAGGAAAAAAATATGAGGGGTGGTTAGGAATCTGGGGGTCAATCTGGTGTGTCCGGGAGTGACGGACGTATGAATCCATCCCTCCACCAACTGTGGTGCAAGACAATGGGTCGAGAGAGTCCGGCTGGAAAGGTCAAAAGGCCTCCCTCAACCAGTCTCTCCCGATCCGGCCCGCCACGCAGCAGGTGGGCAGGCGCATCAACTGCCAAGACCCGGACATAAGTCACCTCATGAACCCGGGCACCCCTGCTAAATCACCAAACGTAGCGAACCACTTGGGGTGATCTATGGCAGAGGTGTTGGTTATTAAATAAATGGTTCCCGGGGCTGCGGCACCCGTATCCGCCTCCCGAATTCCCGTAAGTAATTGTAAAAGTAAGACAATCACAAAAATATAAATCCGTACACAACGCCATCTCTGATAATGACAAAAACAAAACACGGACAGTTGCGCATTGATAATTGCTTCATTGCGTAATTTTTAACTTAATAAAAAAACTGAATTTAATTCAACAGTTATTGATTCTGAGGCGGTACGAAGTTCGTCGGGTCAGCTAGTTATCATATATAATTCGATATTGTATCGTGTATCATTTTTTTAAATGACCTTCCACTTCTGGACCCCTAGAGCCGCCTCTGTTTGCAACTAAATTTTATAAACAGCTTGATCAAAACAAAGATACTGACTATTTTTAAATCTATAACCTACCCACTCCTCACACCTTTTTCTTTCCCAGAACTTCCTTTCCCTCAAAAGACCTTCACACTGCATCCCCTAAGATGACAAGAGACCCTGAAGGATTTTTTTTTCCTCAGGGCCTCCTGTATGGGGTTTATGTAAAAAAAATCTAAACCAGCAAGGCAGCAAAGCTTTTATCTTCATTTTAGCCATTTTAGAATGAAAGCGACTTGAATTTTTAATCTCTACACCTAACAAGTGTTTTTTTTTTATTCTTCTGGCGCCAACTATTTGAATTATAATTGGCAGTTTTTAGACTTGTTCGTAAGTTACAGTGCTTCACAAATAAGGCGGTGGCATAAACATGATTTAACACTATAAGCCTTATTTATAAAAAAATACACTTTTCAACGTCCATTAAACGGTGTTTCCGAAATGTTACTAATAACTGCTCACAGATTTTTCACAAAAACAGCGCTCTAGAAATTATCTAATTTATTATTAATAACATAATGATGTTTTTATGTTGGCTGCATTGAACTTAGTAAATTTGCACAGCGGCCATGTTTATCTTTCATTCGCGGCAAAATTTCTTTTGCAACTTGACATTTTACGTGTGGTTCATTTAATGTTTTTGAATGTGATTTCCATTGTAATGATCAATTCACCATTGTATAAGTATAATTGAACACTATTAGTTATGGCAGTTTTAGGGCTTTCATAAAGTCATGTTGTTAATTTAATTTTGGGTTATTTCCGATAAATTATTTTGTTATCCGCGCTCGAGTTTGATAAAACTTCCATAAAAGTAATGTTATTTATTAACACAAATGGCGTGTGCGTGTGTAAATAAATACCAAATTCAAGCTATCAACATTTAAAATATGCAAAAATGAATCCAAAATGTCAGTTTGTTTTTTCAGTTACTGTCGTGGAATGATTGTTACAATTTTTTTTAAATTGTATGAACGAGAAAAAAAGTGAAATAACAGTTTTCTTCTGAATTCATTAAATAAAGAGTGTTTTTACAGGACTTTAAAGGACTGTTTCAGAAATTAATAAAATAAACATATAAAATAGATAAACAATTTTTTAAACAGTAATGTTTTCACATCCACAGTCGTTCATCAATTGAATAGAATTTTCATGTTTTTTAATATGGCTGTATGTATATCTTCATATTTTGATCTGGCAAACCACACATTTTACCGTTGCGTATACGAGACAAAACCCTCCTTTTTCGTCGACTTTATACATGTAGTACTGCAGTAAGCCTGTGAAAAACCTTATTCTCATTTCCTTAGGAGGCATACATTAATTACGTGAGCTCAAAAGGGGGAGGGAGGGGTCCAGCAAAATCTAACGTTACTTGAAAAAAATATACAAAGTGGTCCAAATTTATCTCACCAGGGGTCTACTAGATTGGAAGAAAAACTGCTCACGTAATTAATGTATGCCCCCTTACTATTGGGAGAACCTCCGCAGATAAAGTCGCAAGAAAGCAATACTGCTGTAAGGGAACGTACCCATACTACGTGACCAACTTTTTGCAATTTTTAACCCCCCCCCCCACCCCCCCCCCCCCGGTGACCAAAATCCTAAGCAACCCGCCGCTCATTTGTATGGAGCGTGACATTTTGAAGACCCCCCCCCCCCTAAACGTGTCACGTAGTATGGGTACGTTCCCTAACCGCCACTACCTACAAAAATACTTTTCATGTGTACACATCAGTTAAAAAACGTATTGTTGACAAAATGGCTTGTTTTTCCAACATCATACAGTTCTTGTGTATCGTCGCAGTCACAGACCCAGATTGATCGACGCATAAAAAAACACCCTGCAAAATGGTTTTTATAAAGTATTTTCATAGGTAGTGGCGGTTACAACAGCATTGCTTCTTGCGACGACAAGTTTCTTCAGTATTTTGTAGTAACATTCGCAAACAGGTGGATTAGTTTTCCATCAAAATGGAATACGCTCGATTACGTACAAGTTTTTTTGTTGTTTAAGGCAATTCACCCTAATACGTATAAGTTAGAAACAAAAGTCCCACCTAAGTTGCGTAGGAACGTCCCGGCAGGCACAGGACAAACCTTTCTGGACTAGCCATCACTGCTCACCTAGAACTACTACCTGGTCGACTTTGGTACCGAGTTTGGACAAAATAAACATTTTTGCACAATATTTGAAGTAAAAGAAAAGCTTTCATTGTAGTTTTTATTAAAAATAAAATTACTTCTTACATTGCAAGTAGTGACAAAACATAAATTCAAGTTACAGCATTCTAGATAATATTGACGGGGTAAGATGAATTGAAATGAAAAATGAAGTGTTTATCCCATTTTATAATTCTATTAAAAAAACAAAATAACTAAATTGTAAATAACTTATTTAAAAAAAAATTTTAAAGTTAAGAATGACTTATATTACAATGAGTAAAATATTTAGGCATCCAATGAAATGACGATTTTGTTGCTGGGTGCACATTATGTTCCCCAAAATGTATCCATCACTGTATGTTTAGGAATGTATCAATGGTTAACGCTGTTATTCCTTAGGATAAATCATTACTATCAATTTTTACTCAAATCTTAAATGTTATGGTTCTACTTATAAACTTATTTCTAATCAATATTCAAGTTAGTGGTGTTAAATCACACAAGAATTTTATTAAAGTTCTCGACTAATCGAACAAATTACTTAATTACATATTACATTATCAATCTGTCAAAAGATGCTGTGTCCAAGATACTGTCAAATAGCGTATCAGTTGCAAAATATCACCAGTCGTCCAACACACCATTAAAGGTTGATTGTTAAATAAATGTATACACAGGTGAGTGGTACCCATACAATAGATTTAATTTAATATAAAACATTAAAACTACGAAATATAAAATTACTGTGGCAGATATTTAACTTGGATAAAAATGGATGCAACATGAAGTTTGTTTGAAAGAACAATTTCTAGTCTTGTATTTCATTACAAGAATTTCTAAAAGTTTGTTTGAGTAATGTCAACAATTGTATGGGTAAGGTGGGTGAGTGAGCTAATTAATCCTCGATACTCTCATTACGGTCAGAGCCGTTTGTCTCCTTCCTGTCATTGGGGGATGGGGATCTGGACACTGACTTCTTCTTATCCTTGCTTCCTGAGCGAGATCTTTCCCTGGAAAAAATACACATCAACAGTTAATGATGATGATAGGTGCTAGAGCAAAACTACACTCTGTTTTTTGTCCATGTCCACATAATCCATTTCAGAGTTGTTAATATCATCAAGGTGTTCAGACCCGAAAGATGAAAATAAGAAAGTCATCATAGTGGACAAAACTTAATCAGTTCAGCCTAGCGATTCCGTATTTTTTGTGAGATCGTTATCTTCTGTCAGATTTGTGTGATTTTTACGTCACATATTTTAGTTTAGATCGATTTAAAGATGAATTTCTGCAAGTACGCATGTTTATTTACTCATTTAATGTATGTTGTACATAGAAAACGCAAATAACAGTCATAAAGCCATCACACAAATCTGACAGGAGATTAAGTCCGTTATCCAATAACGATCTCACAAAAAATACGGAATCACTAGGCAGAGCAAATAAATTACAAGTGAGAAGAATATAATATCAGTAATTCATGTAAGTTCAGTCAACAGATCGGCAATGTGTGTGAAAGCGCATGTGTAAATCAATTTAGGAATTACTTAAAAATAATACTGTCCCTCCTACTTAAGTACATACTAAAATAGTAAAAGCCAAGCATTCAATCTATGCTATGCTACATCCATAATCTAAGTGACAAAGAAGAGAGAAAGGAAGTAATACCTGGAGTTTCTGGAGGGAGAGTGACGGCTAGCACCGGACTTGGAGCGGGAGCGAGACCTTGATGCCGGAGATGCAGAGCGTTGCCTGGAGACAATAGAGGTCATGCCATGCTTCAGTAGGATTCATACTATTCACACTACTACACCAGCTAACTACGCTACACTACCGCACTGCACTCGCACTACTACGACACATTTATTACAAATAAAATAATTCATTTATCAACAAATAAAACACAATAGTTACACCCCCTAGGGACAGACACCTACATTTACAGTGTTGGAGAACGGTGCCTATGCACGATACGAAGCACTGCAATTGCAGTGTTGACCTTGTACATCCATTTTGCTTTTGGACATTAATCGTCCAGTTGATTAGTTAGACGTCTCCAAATACTAAGTCTAAGACAATAATGAGGAAAGCAATTTTGAATGCTATTAAATATGCTATTAAAATAACACCAGGAAACATAACTTTTTGTTTATTTCACTAAAACTTTTCTGCATTATAATTGATTTGGTGGTGTTTATGAGTTATCTGAGTATTGTACCAGATAGTGGGTGCACTTTTACATATAACTGCATATTCAACTCAAATTTATATTTTTTGGAGATATCTGACTAATCAACTGGATGATCAATATTGCCTTTTTTTAGTGGTTAGTTTAAGACAAAAATGTCACTATCAAGTACGGTGTGTTTGCTTTATCAAAAATATATTTTAATTTATGGAAGTTTCTCGTTAGCCCCTACAGGGATAAGGATGTGTGAATTTTTAAGTATAATTGTATTTTCAGAGTAATTACTGTCATCAAGGTGTTCAGACCCGAAAGATGAAATTAAGAAGTCATCATTAAGCAAAATATTCTACATATATTAAAAGGAAAATAAGTTGATATTAAAAATATATTGAGCAGTGAAAAATAATTACATATTTAGCTAAAATTTAAAAGCATACAGGTTTTACCAACAAAAAGGTTATCCCAGGTGGATTACAAAGGTTACAGTGCTATGCAAATTGATTGAAAAAATAATGCTGCTAAATCCTAAATATGAACAAGAAACAAGCGTAGACAGCTAGGTTAGGATAAAAACAGAAAACTCACTTGGATCGGGACCTAGACTTGGCCACAGGAGATTTGCTGCTGGCCTTCTTGCTGGCGCGGGTCTTGGAGTTGGAGCGAGAGCGAGACCTGCTGGACCGACGGCTGCGCGACCTTAAACAATCACACACTGTAGTCTCTGTCAAGGAGGACTGTAGTCTCTATAAGGTGCTCCACACCTAGGTGGATCAGTAGACAATTATCAGCAAGGTATTCAGCCCCGAAAGATGAAATCGATGTCATCATACTAATTTATTAGATATAGTACGTGATAATGCTTGGTGTACTGTACCTTGAACGGGATCGGGAGCGAGAGCGCCTGCGGGATCGAGAGCGGGATCGGGAACTGGAGGAGCGAGTCCGCGAGCGGCGACCACCGCCACCTCCGCGTCCACCGCCACCGCGCCGGTCCTCCGTCAGGCGGATGCGCCGCCCATTCAGCTCCGTGTTGTCCAGCTTCTCCAAGGCGTTGCGCATGTCCGCGTGCGTCGCAAACTCCACCACACTGGAACCCGATTCACTAACACTTAACTCATATTGCCACCATTGAGATGAGATAACACCTGCTGCTGACTTATAAATATCTCTCCATTCAATGAAAAGAATCGCTGTGCCAAAATTTATTCAAATTCTGATGCGTTAAAATTTTCACAATTTACAGACCAAGTTTTATAAATAGAGATTCATAAACAATACAAATAAATATTTATTTTAATACAAATAAATATTTATTTAATATTTATTTATTTATACTCACCATCGCTGGATGCATAATACCGCCAATGTGATTTTTTTTTTAAATTTTAAGCAGGAAATGAAATTAGACTTATTCATTTTGTACATTAACCTTTAGATGCCCAGTGGTCCTGTACGGGACCGCGATTTGCGTCTTTCAATACCCAACGGTCCCATATGAGACCGGTGGTTGTGGTGCGAATATTTCATAAGAATGCTAGGGCTGTTGACTACCTTTATTGCATGAGGCATACGGGCTTTTAATGATCATTATTAAAATAAATATTGTTTGGAGGTACGCTCCTTCATTTTCCTGTATAAAAATTGGTTTTTCACTCTTTGTGTAATAATTTTTTTTTTCACATAGGAGGTATTATGCGCTAAGCGACTTTATATTAATAATTGCATATTCAGCAAATTGCTATCATCAAGGTATTCAGACCCGAAAGATGAAAATAGAATGTCATCATAATATGCAATCCAAGAGGAATAACGGCTACATCTAGTTTAATAAATTAGACATACCCTTCATTCTTGCGCTGCTTGTGGGCATCCGCATATGTCACTTCACCGGCCTGGCGCATGAAGTCTTTGAGGTCCTGGAAACAGTTTCACATTACTATTTGGCTGGGAACACAAAGCGTTCTACTAAATATGCCTGTGGGACTAATCGTTTCAATTGCATGGAGTGAACATTAGCAACCTGACTTATTTTATTCATCCTTGGCAACAGAAACAATTTTTAAAATGGTAACGCTTTATTTTCAGAGTAATTACTGTCATCAAGGTGTTCAGACCCGAAAGATGAAAATAAGAAGTCATCATTTAGCAAAATATTCTATGTTCATAACAAAACTGAATGAAGGCAGAACTATCCAAAGTGTGAAATAAATGAGGGGAAAGGGGGGGGGGGGAGTTTTACTGGCATGAAAGTTGTTTGCCTAAGTATTTTCTGAATAAAACTCTTCAAGCTGCTAACATTTCTGTATCTTATTATACCAATTATTAGTTTTAAGTTATCGCGTAAAAATTTCAGTTTTAGAAAATTATTTAAAATCTTCAATAAAAAATGTATAAATATGGCGCGGCACATAGATGTAAACAATTAATCCCAGAAGCGTCCATCTAACAAGCAGTAACAAATCAGATGTGACACTATTGTTAATCTGTACATCGAGTTTACATGTTGAGTCTAAAGTGCCCAAAGGAAGATACGTCTATGGAGGCAACTTTCTACTGTGGAATTGAATAACAAGACTTGGACAGCAGACAGAGCTGGAAGGGGCAGAGCCGGCTCGAGATGCAGAGGGAGGGTGGGGTGAGGGGAGTCGCTAATCCGGTCCATTGAAGTCCAGCACTCAAGAGGATCTCACCATCACAAGTGGATATCTGCAGGTGGTGATATTATATCATCAATCTCTTATCATCAATGGCATTATTTCATGCTACAGATATTCATAACCGCCTTTTGGTCAGATTTTTCAACGCCTTCTCCCTTTCTGGGGGTTTTTAAGTTAATATCGCCATTTAACGGGGTGCATTTGATCCTTGCCAATAGATTCAGAATGTACGGTACATTAGGATTCCCAAGCTCCTTCCGTTCTCTCAATTGCCACTCGAGTTCCGTGTCTTCTTTTCTTCTCTCTTGATCCATAAGCCCCAACCTAGACAGCCACAGCCAGTACTCCCAAAGAACAATGTTAACCTGTATATTTGGTTTCATTGAATTATTATTCCAAATTTATGAATTAAAAACGAATACCCTACTAAATAAAATGTGTATGTATTGAAATTCTTTATATGATTCAAAACTCAAAAGTCAGACATATTGAATGCGACATGAAATCAATAATAATAAAGAAAAGTAAGTAATACGTATTCAATTTAGAAGCCGGGTATACCAAAATATACATGTGAACAAAGTACTTGTTACCCAACTCGCAATAAAAAGTTGTCTGAGTTCGTGAGGACCACCACTATCGGCATCAGCATTTGGGCACAGGCCTATGATGTAGTGAATGCAAGTTGTATGTAGTAGTATTAAAATATATAAATAGTGACACAATAAACAAAATGATTACTGGTGTTCGGTTGGTTGGTTGGTCGATGGGGGACCCCTGATAGCGCTCGCTCTTTAACGTCCGAGGTGGCAACACTTTGGCCAGCGGGAGGGTGGGGTGGCTCCACTTTCCTAAGGGGCGGCCCAGTCACCAGCCGGTCACACCAGTGCCAGGGTCAGAGCCACAGGCCACCCTACACGGGCCTTCTATCATAATACAAATACAATATTGTTGCTTGGTTCAGTAAGTTACTTAAATATGTATAATACATTTTGTCATCAGGCATGCAAAAATAATGATTTCAAGTTAAGTTAAGATATGAAGATGCGCCTCGCAATGAAGTCCCAAGAGTCGAGAGTCGAGTGTCGAGCGTCAGGTTCCGTGTCCCAAATCCCTCAACCGATGGCTTCCATGATCACGTCAGTCTTCCCTTCTGATCTCTGGGAGATTGGTGGCATTTCCAGTTTAGAGTGTAATCACCTCACTTCCAGGGTGTGCAGAGCACAGAGTGTGTAGTGACAATGGCTAGCCGGCTATGGACAGCGATCCCGGAGAGTCGGTTGGTTGCAACAGATCCTCGTCAAAGAGCACAGATTAGATCCCAACCATCCCCGCACCAGGGATCGTCTAGTTTGTTTGTTTGTCGTGTTAACATTCAAGGACACCCACAGTGGCACCCACAGAGGCATCAGGAAACCGTTAGTCTTAGATTCGCAATCATTGCTCCACACACCTAAAAATGATTTAAACTCAAAAGATAATATGCATTTAATTGGGAAAAACGCAACTGAGCAACTCTTACTTTCCTCTGATTACAAACTGTTGAGCGGAAAGAGGATTTTAATGCTAATCTTATTATTTACTCAAACTAATGTCAGTAAAAATGTTTACAGTGAAAACTAGCTCAATATCCAAATAAATCGTTAAGAATTGAATGCCAACTTTATTATATAGAAATGACAATGTGCTCGATTAAAACTAGGTTTCCATGGATTTGGTGGAGATATAGGCACTTCCAGCCCGCCCTTTGCACTGGAGACACAAAACGATAGAATAATGTATGATAATATACTAAACAAGACTATGTGGAGAGGACATACCTGCCAGCTGATGCGGCTCGAGAGGTTCTCCACGATGAGACGGAACTCCGTCCTTGTTGGGGGGCCATATCTGCGGTCAGAGTTGTATGGTGTCACACTACATACAACAAATAAACTATTAGTTTTTTTCTCTTACTAAATTCAAACATAGTAAAAAAACAAATAAAGCCAACGCAATGATATTATGGAGATTAGGGTCATCAGTATTCATAGTCGATATCCCAATTGATTCTGTTCAGCAGCAAGATTGCTCTCCCCACCAGCATAACCATTGGCAAGTTAGTCCTGCAGGCTGGGAGATAGAACAGTCTATGCTGTTGGTGGCGGAAATAACCAAAGGGAACATATGAATGAATAGAAATGAATGCTCTCATTGTTAGCAGAATTTTCAAACCATCCACAAATCAATCTGAAGATATATGTAGCAATGCATACATCTCTTCTGACCCCTTAGATGATTCGTTCTGAGCATACCCAAAAGAAAGTCAGTAGAATAGAGCCACGGGTAGCAGCTATACTCCCTCGTATGAGAAATTTCTTCTGAACTCTCTCCAACAAAAGGGAATATTTCAAATTACCGACCCACTTTCAAGTCTACCTCTTACTAAAGAATTGAATAAAATTAGGAGAACCAGAGTATCTCTAAAATTCATTCTAGCATTCTCAATTTGAGTATAATGCATTGTGTTACAATATTTACCAGGAATTATTTTTGAATATTTGGACAACAAAAATGATTATTTACGATTAAAGAAAACAAGATTACATTATTTAATTAATTTTCTCAAGATAGGAAACGTTTCAAGGTGATAAAGCAGAAGTCACCAATTACAAATGAAGCAATAAAAATGTTGAGGTTATTTGGGTTATCTTAATTCTTTGGGTTAACAAAAAGTTAGACTAATAAAAATTTTTAAAAAATGACTTAAGGTTTTAAATAAACCATACCTAACAGGAAGGTTTTAAAATGCATTTATTACATCATTGCAAAATTTATTGTGAAAATTGATATCCACATCTAAAAAAAGAGAGGGCGACCCAAAGATGTTTTTGCCACTGAATGGAACATTGGTCAAGCACTGAAGTATTGAGACGTGAATGGAGTTATGAGATTTATACTTGTCCCGGGAGCGTGCGCGGCGCGCGGGCGGGGGAGGCCCACTGCGGCCACTGTCCCTCCACGTGTCGGTTCCGCGCGGGGTCCCCCGGGCTCGCTCCACCGACACCCTGCAACAACACAGGCACACCTCCCTCAGCACTGTATTCCCAGTGCACCTGCCACCCTAGCCCCGAGGTGGCAGGGCATTCTTTCCCCTAATAAGCCTGAGTTCTCACTTGTCTCCGTGGCGTGAAGGTCTGGCGCTGCTGCGGTGCTCGTCGCGATGGTCTCTCCGCCGCTCTATGCCGCGGGCCGGCTCCACCACCACCCTGCCAACCAACACAAGGCACGTGACCCACTGTCCATTGTCCCACGGCGCCGACTTCTGCCGCTACCTCTTCCTGGCAGCTACCGACCAAACACTCATCCATCCCATTCAGGCATCCATTCCGAGAGATGTGGGATATATGTGCAATACTAACACAAGCCATTCCAACAAACCAAACTTACTATTCAACCAATTGTTCTATTGAATATTCAGTTGTTAAGTGGAAATGGTCTATATTATATTGACAAGGGGATTCAATAAACTGGGCATTTAAAGATTGAACTAGAGTCCCAACACTATATTATAATAACTTCCCTATTTCTTTCAGTCCATGTGCTATTAAAATAATAACATTGAAAATTCCAATCAATTTCCTTGCCGCGGTGCATGGCCAGAATATTTGATGACATTAAAAAACATTTTATACACAAAAAATCATTTTTAGATTACAAAGGCCCAAATTCAATCAAGGATTTTGAGTGTCTGTCGATACATTGAATAATAATTATTAAAATTTCAGAATTAAAAATATAAAAGTAACTGACTGATACTCAAAGTAGAAATATACAGTAAGTTATGATGCCAAAAGCTTGATCATTAAATTATTAAAAAGCTTGACACAAGATTAGTGTTGGAAGGCTCGGCTCGCTAAGATAACGTCATATAATTATGAATAACTTTCCGAGTTGAATATTTAACATGACAAGTACAAAACATTATTCTCAAATACAATCAATAACATACAAATAGCGAAATTTAGAGTTGAAGTTCTTATCATTTTATTGTCACGTAGTAAAGAAAGTATTAAAGTTAATTTAGGTGCCTTAGAACAATAACAGGAAGGGGCAAAGAGATAACAAAACATTGATTTGTTATCGACTGATTGTATAGTTGACTGACCAAAAAGCGTTTACATTACAGTTGAGTACAGCGAGTGGCGCATTGGAAGATGAATGGGCTGCATACAACATAAATAGGCTAATTAAGCTAATTGTAATGGATCTTTTAAAGAGGTGAAAGAAGAAATTAGCGAGAAAAGTACAAAAACAATGGAAACCAAAATGGATTGAGCAGAAATATAAAATAATTTTAGAGTAGTATCTTCACTGAAATGAGATGACATTTTAGTAGTTAGTTTATTAGGTGGTTACTAATAAACTACCAAAAACAGGTTCAGACCATAGAGATACACAATAGAGGCAAATATTTTCGAGATTCGTGTTCATCTCAGGCTTGCGGAGGCATACGGGAGGGGTAGTTCGACACTTTCCGTTATCTACCGAACTGAAACATGTGGTCCGAAGGGCACGAAAGCGATTGCAAAGCAGGGGTTTACAGACTTTTCAAGTAGAGGGCCGCATACAACGACATCAAAGTTCATCAATTATATTAATCAACCTAGTTATTTTTTACTGTTGCAGCGCCTATTTTTGGTAAACTTTCGAAATCACTGGTTACGCTTAATACAAATATTTTTTACAAAAATCTTTATATTCACCTTAATTACTATAAATAAAAAAAAAATGCGATGGAAAATATTGCATTGAAAGTTTCAATTACGAGTAAGACATTGCGCCATTCGCGGTCGCGAGTTGAACTGAAGCCGGGTATTGAAACATTTAAGGGACTTACAATAGACTCCACACCGAGCGCGAGCCGCCATGTAAATATACCTGCAAAAATGTGCAAGAATGCAGGTGTCCTTAGACTGAGGGCACAGCGTAGTGAAATAGAGAATTGGAGGTACTACCTTCAAATCCGTCGAACCAATTTATTCGCTTATTGTCTCATCTATTTATATATATCAATGGTTCAGCAGTGAGCAGTAACAAGTGGTATGGGGCACTACTTACCCGAAAAAAAATAGAACAAAATGGATCGACTCTATAACCACTGACACTGACTAAACTACTCTGGTGTTTTCGGACACATTTTTATTGTCCTTTTAAAGCTATTTTGGTAATTTGTAAATAAGTTTAGAAACACCATGTATTTGAGAATAATGATTTCCTGCTATATTTCCCAGGAGACATTTTCGAAAACTTACCGTTCTCCTAGCAGTTCTTTCCCATTTAATTCATAAACAGCATCATCCGCGTCTCGATAGTCTTCAAATTCCTACAAATAAACATCTCATATATTTTCCATTGATAACATCCAGAAATTATAATTATTTAGGTACTACAGTTGCTCAGTCAATTATAATTGGCATCAAGGTAGTTCAGACCCGAAAGATGAAAACATCATTGCATTATTTATGTATTACCTATAATGAATAAACTAGAAGAGTATATAAAATTCCTTGTTTCTCAATGATATAATGCAATACTCTTTAAAAAACAATATGAAAATTATCAAGCATTCACAAGTGAAATTACTGAAGAATTGATTATTCAGCGCGTCAAATTTATCCAGATGGTAGTAAAACGGAATAATTTCGGTTTACGGAAGGTCTTCCAAAATAATTTTTTTTTTTTTTATATACTAATTATGGGCCGGAAAATCCAAAACTGAAAGAATTTTTTTTCGGAAAGCAATATTAACAAAGTTACACGACTTTAAAATTTTCTATAGGCACACATGAAAATCGACATTTTGGAAGTATTATGACAGTTTAAAGTCATAGATAAACTAGAAAAATGTTTTACCACACAAAATTAAATGTTACCATGCAATAATATCATCAAACATACCTTATAAATCGACGAAGTATGAAAATTCGTAGTCTTAAAAATGCGTAACCTAACCTAACGCTAGGTTTGTGTAACATGGTTTGTGCCCCTTTATACCGCCTGCTCGCGTCCCTAACCTAACCTAACCTAACCTAACGCTAGGTTTGTGTAACGTGGTTTGTGCCCCTTTATACCGCCTGCTCGCGTCACGGCAAAAAAACATCCCTGTTTTCAAGTAGTTTAGCGGCTACGCTAGGTTTGTGTAACATGGTTTGTGCCCCTTTATACCGCCTGCTCGCGTCACGGCAAAAAACATCCCTGTTTTCAAGTAGTTTAGCGGCTACGCTAGGTTTGTGTAACATGGTTTGTGCCCCTTTATACCGCCTGCTCGCGTCAATTTTAAAAAACAGCCTACGTTTTCAAGTAGTTTAACGGCTACGCTAGGTTTGTGTCACATGGTTTGTGCCCCTTTATACCGCCTGCTCGCGTCAATTTAAAAAAATATCCCTGTTTTCAAGTAGTTTAGCGTTTACGCCAAAAGTGAGTAAAATTTATAAAAAATAATTACTTAAGTTAGTTATTGATATGGCAACACTTAATTTTATGTGGCTGTTTCTATGACTTTAAACTGTCATAATACTTCCAATATGTCGATTTTCATGTATGCGTATAGAAAATTTTAAAGTCGTGTAACTTTGTTAATATTGCTTTCCGAAAAAAAATTCTTTCGGATTCGGATTCTCCAGCCAATAGTTAGTATAAAAAAAAAAAGTTTTATTATTTTGGAAGACCTTCCGTAAACCGAAATTAAGCCAGTAAAACTACTGAAGTAGGTACCTACGCTCTTCATTTCAAAAGAAAACTTACCACAAATCCATAACCATTCTTGATGAGGATATCTCTGGTTCTGCCGAAACCTTTGAAGAATTTCTCCAAGTCGCGTTCCCTAACGCCAAAGGGTAGGCCTCCTACATAAACACGGGAACCCACCATTTTCTAAAAATAAAAATTGAAAAAACATTACAACGAAGCCGGTGTGAATAACAGAATTTCTAAATGCGTAATTGTTAAACGAACACCGATCGATGATCGTTGCAAGAAGATGTATAACTGTTAAGAATAGTAATACGCTAGAAGCCTTATCAAATAACTTTGCAAATGCCCATGCGGCAAAAATGGCGGCTATCGCAATCGCAAGAACCAAAGTCGGGGAAAAATGCTATTTACTTACCCGATTTGATCAGATCACACCAATAATGCCGACCTAATGAATTTAATGAAAACGACCAATACGAATGCTGTATATTTAGAATCAACAACGCATGTTTTTTTTTACGCTGACAAAAATACCACGAACGTGAAAACGTCGTCAACTTTCAACGCTCTAGAGCAGACCGGATTCCGGAAGAAGGAAACGAATCATAAACGAATTGACAAACCTGACAAACATTATTTAAAAGTTGCTTACTTGACTTTTCGCAACGCTAAGTGTGCATCCACACATTATAGTCTGGAAAGAATAATTCTTTTTCAATATTTTTTTCGGTGTAAAATTAACTGCCTTTTGAATTATATGTGCGTATGTTAAATTCTGATTTCAACAAACGACTTATAAAAAAAAATCATATTTATGAAGAAATCTGACTTATTGTGAAGTAGGTTCCATTGAATTTACATTTTTATGTGGATGTGGCTTTACTAAAACCAAACGTAGCCTCAAAAAATATATTTGGAGGTAGTTACCTGCGTATAATTTTTAGTGTCCGACCGAAGACTTTCTACCGAAACCGAGTCCTCGGTAGCCGTCTCAGTTTCGGCCGAAACCGAAACCGAAAGTTTTTTAGACATGTTAAAAATCTATTGTTTACTGAAATTTGGTTTATTTTAACATGTGTTAAATGAAATTAAAAAAAAAAAAAACGATAATTGAAGTACGTGAAATTTGTATATTTTTTTTATATTACTTAAAATTAACAAATATGTTAACTGCTTCTTGCAACAATAATTTGTCAATAATCAACACTTATGTACATTATAAAGGAAGGATCTCATTAATTGAGTATTTTAATTTAAATTGCGTTTACAATCACAACATTCGTAAGACTAAATTTATTTATTGAGATCTTTTGAAGAGTTTCGGTGCGGCCGAAGGTCCAGCAGAAAATCTGCCGAAACCGAAACTGATGCCGAAACTTGCCGAAACCGAACCTTCGGTCGGTCACTAATAATTTTGTTTGAATTGTTTAGTTTCTTGAAAAATTCTGTGTGATTGATTATTTTGGTTTTTTAAATTATTGTCAAAATTTTTAAATCATCTTACTTATATTTATTTATTTGTTTATAAGACACACACAAGACATTATAATACAAGTTATAAGGTACAATATGTTAAATTAAATTATTACATGGTTATGTACCTATTACGTAAGTCCATAGATGGTCATTTGGTAGTTACGCCGAGGGTGGTTTGGTATATTTATGGTTACGCCTGAGATATGAACGGTGGGTGGTTTGGTATACATATTTATGTATGAATGGGTCTTAAAACTTAATTAGTGAATGAATGAGTAATAATAATGAGAAGGAAGAAATGGGGGGGGGGGGGGAATAAAGAGACATTTTAAAATCAAGAATTATATGCTCACTAATTGTAATTGACTGATTAAAGTTTAATGAAAAGTTAGGTATAAGTAATTTTAAAACAATTTATATCACGCCAAGAAATTTAATAAAATAGTTTTGTATGTTTGCAAGGAATCATGAAAAATGTCTAAGTCGTAAATATACCAAACCACGTCTAAGTGCAGTAATTTTTCGTAGTGGGTATAAGTTATGATTGCGCGAGTAATTGGTGAGGTTGGTGAGTTACTTGCTGTATTAGTGTTATTGGATTCTATATGAAAAAGAGAAGTGTGCCTGGTATGCCTCATTGGGACATTTAAACCAAAAAATATTTATTATTTAGCAGGTTATACAGAAACTACAGATCTGATAATGTACATCTTTTTTGTAAACTTAACATGTTATTTGTAGTTTTGTTGTATTTCTTGAGTAAATGTTTTGAGAATTTATTCTGTATACTTTCTACTATATAATCTATGTATACCTTATATTGAGGATTCCATACCGGGGCAGCATACTCCAGTGGACTTCTGACCAATGAACAAAACGACATTTCTAGAGTCTTAGCACTTTTGAAAACTTTACATATTCTTAATAGGAAAACTAGCATCTTGTTGGATTTTGATATAATGTGTTCGATATGCTAATCAAAAATTAATTTGCTGTCTAAATAAACACCTAGATCTTTACATGTAGACATAGATTTTAAAGGTTTATTATTCAAGTTGTAAGGATAGATGATTTTACTTTTATTTCTGGTAAGTAAATGTAATTGAGTGACACTTAGAAATGTTTAAGGACAGTGAGTTTGATTCACAATACGCGCACAAATAATCAAGATCGCTTTGTCAGTATATACAATCAGATAAAGACTGCACAGGTTTAAAAATTTTCATATCATCCGCCTATAACACAAAGTAACTATTTTGAAAGCATACATAGATGTCATTTATGTAAATATTAAATAAGAGTGGTCTGAGATGCGACCCCTGGGGCTCACGCGAGACGATTTCCGTCAAACAGGATGCGAAACCGTTGACAACATACAAGACTACATTTAAGACTTATAATGTATTTATAAATAAGTTTATAATTTATGTTAGGGTAAATAAATACGTTCAGATTTTTATAAAACTTCACATTTTTTTTAGGTAGGAGATAATTTTTTTTTTTGAACACTCAAATTTTTCAGAAAAAAATTTCACCGATTCTGATTCTGAATTTGATGCAATCGGTAAATTTTTAATTGAAGATTTAAGACGATTGAAAGTAACTAGGCATATAAAAATAAAAATTGAATATTTTTTATGGGTTGACGAAACGACTAACCAGGATAGAGGACTAAAATCCAGTACTGTACTGATAAAACCAGTATGACTGGTTTCCTTATGGTACTGACACTTGCTCATAAAAGAGCGTGGTTAAAATGAGCATGCTCTTTGGCTGTATCATTAATGAGCATGCTTGTTTAAAGCATACTCTTGAATAAGCATGCACTAAGTAAACAATTTAACATACTTGCTCTTTATAAGCATGCTCTCGCCCAAATAATTGTGAGAAAGTACTATAATTTCATTATCTTTCGCACCAAATATTAAAAAAAAAAATCTGTTTTACGCCTGAATGAAAGAGAAAATCCGAAAATGACTAGGTAATAAAAACATTAGTGCTAATTTCAGTAGAATTTTGTTTTATTTCGGATATAAAAGAACTTATGGAGATTTTGAACATCAATTGTGGGTATTTTTCTGATCCCGTGTTCTAAAGACATTCGTGACTCCAATAATGAATCAAAAAGCAAGGTTTTTTCGTCTCCTCAATGTGCCATTTTCGATATTTTTACAAACAGTTGCCGTGAGCTGAGCTTTGAGAGATACATCGAAATGAGCATGCCGATAAGCAAGCCTCTTCCATCATGCTTAGAGCACTCCTACTTCCACCCGCGAATCCAGTAGCGTGCTCACAAACCAACCGGCTGCTGGCCTGCTGATTTGTGAATAATGTCATTGACACACATGCCACCAAGCATGCTATGTAGCACTTCGTACTACTAATGAGCATACTTATTACTTATGCCTTCATTACTTTTACCCCTCTTATCGCAGGGGAAAGAAAAAGAAGAAGGATCCAACACCATAAATACTGTCTTGACACAAAACCATGTTTATTATTTTACAATCACTCCGTGTTTTCCGTTAATTGGTCTTGGCAGTGTCTCAAATTATTTTTACTGTGAAAAAGCACATTTTTTAAAATCTTATTAAAATCACATGGAAACACGGGAGACGTTTTGTCCATGCATACGTATATCCTTTCTCCTGGATTTTAAAATTTCTAGTACAAATATTTTTTTAAATATATGATTTATACTAGCTGATTCCCGACATGCGTTGCAATGCCATATTCAAAGAAATACATTATTTCTCCCTGAATCACCTTTCCCGTGTGTTCCCGTTTCCTCCCGCGTCCCCTTCATAGCTAGCTTTATAAATTATAGCCTAGGTATATGTTAATCTGATGTATGAGCTATATTATTGTAAAGTTTCATTAAAATCCATTGGGTAGTTTTTGCATGAAACAGTAACAAACACACATTCTTCCTAACAAACTTTCACATTTATAATATTAGTAAGATAATAAAATAAGATAACGCTGCAGCCAACTCCCCCATTTCCCGCATTCTTCAAAGATTCAACTCCATACAAAAAATCACAAATACCGCTATATTTTTTGATTCCCTCCCTCTATTTAAGAAAAACATTACTAGCACACTGAATTCGCACACATAACACACACATCCACACATACCCTCAAACATATATACACATATACAAACACTCACACATACCCCTCTCCTTCTTAATAATTTACTAATTTAATTTAGGTAAAATGTATAATTTATCACATAAAAACATAAGTATATAACAGCGACATGTCATTGGTACCAATTATTGTGTTAAATTCCATAACTTTGGAACTATTTTCTACTATGTAATGTACTGTTTGTTTCTGCAAAATAAATAAAAATAAAATAAAATAAGATAGATACCAACCACTGGCATTTGGCATGTCCCTACCTTTTGCTTTACTCATAGGAGTCAGGACCCTCCAAAAAGCTTTAAATTTACCTAGTTTGAACGTCATTAACAGACTTTCAGTAAACAAATTTTAAAAAATCAAAATGCACAGAGCATTTTCATTCAATACAGATGGTTAATTTTTTTTAAAATCGGTCCAGTCATGGGGGAGAAAGAAGGGGAATACAATACTTCGATTTTGACGACTTTATTTAGGTATAATCAGCCTATTATTCTAATTTCTCAGCGCCCGAGTTTTCTCTTCAACTTTCGATATGGCTTATAATATATATATATATATTTTTTTTTTTAAAAGAAAGATAAACATTCCCGGGTTACGAATACCCCAACAATGTTTGAAATTCTCCTACTACCACCACAGAACGCCGAAAATGTTGCTTGTGTTGTGATGGAGGACTTAGCCAGCCGAGGAAGCGAACACGCGACGCTCGGGTGGGACCCAAGCGCTATGCCCACTCAACCACTGACCAGTCGATAGGATAACTTTGTAGTCCGTATTGTCACTAGTACCTATAGATTGTGGGGATACAGAATAATCTATAGATTTAATCTTCCTAAGAGAATGGATTCTTCATTCGTTAGTTTCTCCTTTGACCACCTTCAAAGTTATCCGTGTTAAGGTATACTTCCCTTAGTTCATGTCTGAATCACTTAAGCCAGGGGCATGCAATATTCTGGACCTCCAGAACTTACTGAACCCCCAATAATTTGCACCCAACACATTTACACTTTTAATAAAACTGAAGTCAGTTTTCTAAATCAAATATTTATGTTATAAATATCTACATATTTGTTTTACTCCATGCTATGTTTGGAAGATTTAAAGCACGGTGGCATGGTTAGCGGATAGAACGCCACACTACAATCAACATTGGCATGGACTTTTAATCTCAGGGTCAGGGTTTCGGCACACTCAGGCAGGCAGGTTATAAATGCAATGAAACTCGGGGAATACATAACAAGAGTTTATTGTACAAGTGAGACAAGTGGAGACATATTTATAGTTATGGCTTTTTAAGACCTGATTACATTACGGAGATGGCTTGATACAATTCTATTCTGGAAGTTAGGCTCAATTACTAATATGAGTTATGAAGCTACCTTTTTCGTGGTTGACTGCATCAGCTACGAGGGGCCCAGCTTTCGACGCCGTCCGGCGGAAAGCTTAGACACAGGCGACCTGGGTTCTGCTACATCAATGGGAAGTTCTCTGGAGCAGCAATGGATGTATGGCCACGTGCATTTAGAATTTAACTGTCAAGCACAACAGTACCCGTATAAAGGGACTCGGTTATTTACATTTTAACTGATTAATCACGGATGGCAATTAAACGACCACGGACTTTTTTTGCCAAGGCTAGGCCTCTGGCCTTGTGGAACGGAACACCTTACATCGTGTCAATGTTAACAACTCGGCAGACTGGAAGGAAAGAGACCTCGTATGGAGCTGGCGACCTTTATATAGGCACGATCTTCAGCGACCACCGTGAACTGGATGGCCGAGGCTCCTCAACCTAGGGGACGTTGCGAATGTCAAACGTTTTCGACGCTATATGTGTTGCACATAACATCCATTAAGGAGGCACCGAGGGAAATAATTTCTCTCAGGGATAAAATCTTTGGGGTTGTTATGTGGAGGGTTTCCCTGGGTTTGGGAGAACTATGCTGTAGCAACACAAAGGAAACACAGAGGCTGGCAAATTATTCCACAGTGGAGCTGATCAACACAACGAGTTCGAGGACAATGATCTTGACAAAATTGTTTTTGTATAGCCAAAGCTATTTTAAGCAAAATTTCAACTCCGTAGACTTTCATTAGGATGATACTCTTTTCTTGCTTCTGATTTTTGAAAAATACTTACTGCACATCTTATACTATAATATGTATAAGATGCAGTGTGTAATAATACTTACTTGCTGGTGCTGAACATCCTTATTTTTTCATATATTATTTTCACAAATTCTCATAAATTATTGGAAAAGGTAGAACCATTTTCACTAACAGATGAAGACTAAAGTGCGCCTTCCACTGCGAGCGGAAAAGAGTTGAGCGGAGCAGGGTGGGAGATGAGCGAAATAGCTTTGACCTTCCACCAAAAAAGAGTCACTTAGAAGATAGGTGTTTGCCTTCCACTGCCTGTGCGAGAAATGAGCGGGGCGAGCGGAGCGTGGTCAATGAGAAATAGTTTTGCCCTTCCATTAAAAACGAGTCAGTATCGCTTTGTTTCGAAGTGAACGGAGTGATTTTTGTGATGTCAAGTACTGATTCTAGTGAATATGATTCTGACAGCATGTATGCAATGAAAAAAAATGTTACGTATGAATTAAATGTACATTTATAAAAAGAATCTGATTTAAAAAATGTAAAAACTTAAAAAAAATAATTTACTTTCTTATTTCCGCCAATATCATCTCAATAATGGTTTTCTAAGCCGAAACCTTTATGTTGACAATCTTTGCTAGTCGTATCCTATAAACGAAATTGGCAAACGGCTTCAATAAACACCTCCATCTCGACAAAAACGCAGCGAGTCAATTGAATTGGCTACAATTCTTGAGCGGAGTCCGCTAGAAACTAGTCGGCGATGGTGTGCGCGAGCGGTCTCTTTCGGACCTATTTTAACAAGTTCGGTCCGCTCCGCTCTCCTCGTTCCTGATGGAAGCACTTGTATGCAGTTAACGTGTGCGAGTCGAGCGGAGGTCGTACGGAGTCCGCTCCGCTCGCATTAGCGGAGCGGACTCGTTCGAAACTATTTAACTCGTTTAGTCCGCTTCGCTGGCCTCGTTCTTGATGGAAGCACTTGTATGCAGTTAACGTTTGCTAGTCGAGCGGATTCCGTAATGAGTCCGCTCCGCTCGCAGTGGAAGGCGCGCTTTAAGTCCAGGTGGGTCACTTTATCAAAAAAACAGATGGTGCCGAATGATGATTTGTGACGATGTCAAATGAGACATTGCAGTGGTTCAATAATTGGATGGATGTGTGGAGTTTTTTTTATCCTTGGCCCTGAAGCATAATAAACTCTCCAGTCGACAGTACATTGATTGGTGTCATATAAGTGTACGAATTAGATTTTGGTAGAGGAACAACATTATAATTAAAAACATTTTGTTTTCATAAATAAATTTAATACCTGACACGCTATTACAATACTTTTAAGGAGAAAGAGATCAACTTCTTTAGTAATATTTTGAGTGTCGATGGTGGCTCTTAAGATGCCTTGTATGCACTACAGAAACCAAAAGTCAGATGTCACATTATATAAATTGTTCAGAACAACAGATATTCAAAATAAACAATCTGTACTAGCTCTGCTAGCTCACGCTATGATTAATTTTATGCAATTAGACTCTTTAAGGTGAACGTCCATTAGTCCGCACCGGCCGCAACGGATTTTTCTATATCTTTACACAAATTAGTACAGCACTGCATCCACTACCGGTACTGCCTACACTGACTGCCGGTATTTGCCTAATGCGGGCGCCAGACAGAAGTTCAAATAAGTGATCACTTCTTTGAAGTCTTTGCGCACACATTTGGTCACATATTGTTGTATCTGCCAGATATGTGTTCAAAGATTTGATCACTCCTTTGAGCTCACAGTTTTCAAATAGACTTCACACAACATGGACGACGATTTGGTCGACAAAGTTTGCTTATATTATTTATGTGCGTCTAATTATTTATTACATGTGCAAATAAATAAACAAAAATGTTATTTCGATTTTTATGCCCTTATATCTGGCTCTACTTCTCTCTACATCTCTCCACGGCGACGCTCTCGCAACTGGGCTTCGCACAGTGTGGCAGGCACGCAAACATTTGAACTTTGATCCCTTTGATGTGCGCTAAAAAACCGATATTGAACGGCAAAGCGCACTTAAGTGGTCACTTATGTGACAACAGTATCAAATGCCCGTGCCACACATGTGAACACTTATTTGATCACTTCTTTGAACTCATGTCTGGCGCCTGCATAATGGACAATGGACGTTCACCTTTACATCCGTGTTGATACTTTAAAACCAAAATGCCTCATACATGCATAATTAACTTTCATAAAACAAGTTTTGGCTTTCGAGGTATAGATAGGTACATTTGAAAAGTGTTTCATACAAAAATATTATTAAAAATGTTAGTTAATTGTTTTAAAAAAAAATAAGAGCCACCATCAAAGAATTGTGTCATTCCAAATTTTTCTTTAATCCAAAGCAAATTACATTTAGCAATTCTCACAATTAAACCGTTTGAAGCTTACGACATACAAAAATATTAATCATTTATGTAGCTACAGTTTCACTTATAAATATAATAGTATCCTCATTACATTTTAAAAAATATGTTTGGCATAGTAGTTAATCTTAAATAAAATAGTGATCCAATGAATTATAAAATGAATACCAGCTTGAATCTTTGTCATGATAAGAATGGTCAGTAAATATTGTTTATTGTGTCTGCACAAAAGACTCCTAATATATTATCTAAATAAATACAAGAATTTGAAGGATTCAAGATCTCCGTGATATAATGGTATAAACACCTTGAACTCTAGGGGTTACGATCTTAATTAAAAAAAATTTTGTCATTGTAAAAAATATACTGCAAAGGTTTAGTCAATGAATAAAATTATAACAGTAACAATTAAAATAGATTCGTAGTAATGGTTTAGGCATTTGGCAATCTTGGAAGTGGAAATTAACTCACTTCCTGACATCCGATTGTGTTGAAACTCGCCCGATTTTATCGATGATTGCATTCTATCAACTTTTGGTAGCACTCACGCAAACACACGTATTTCTTCGAAATTGGCTAATAGCCCGCCCAAGAGATGGCCCGAAACATGAAAATAGATATATAAATTATAGTTTTAAAAAAAAACATTGTTTTTATGGGTCAATTTTTTTGTTTGATATAAATGGTACTAAAAGGTCGATGGTGACTACACGCAATCAACATTACTGATGCTGTGAGTCTGGATGTTGTGGTGTTGATTGTTAAATTTGACGGACATGATTTAAATATAAAATCTATGAGTAGCTTATTTTTTTCAAGGAGGACTGGATATGGAGAGATATCTAATGTTTAATTAAATGCCATCAAAAACCAGCATAGTACAAAACTATACGGACAGCAATATTTAATTTAATTAGGGGTAATCATTCTAATAAGGGACCAATTTCTTTGAGATCTTTGACCCAAAGATATCGTAAAATATTACATACAATTCATATTATTTACGCAAGCTTAAAAGCAAACATGCCTATATTTATATGTCAATGCGTACATAATGGTTGAATATTTTAATACATTTTTATGGTATGTCAGAAATTATTTTTATAAAATTGTAGAATTTATCAAAATTGTTATTATTGTATAAATTATTGTAAACTGCTTTTTATCAAAATTTCATTTTAAGAACACAAATATAAACTAGTATGTCTTTAAGCAACAAGAAAATAACAACTAGATAAAAGAAAAAAAATTAATGTCATTGGTAAGAAATTAAAATTGTCTAAAACAACACAAAATAACACTTTTTAATTGTCGGGAAAACATAACATAGAAAAAATTTGTTAAAAAATAAAGACTGAAATTTGAAATCAAATAAACCCATCGTCACATCAATAAATTGATTTAAATGCGTTACTGACAATACTAAATAAATTTGCAATGATTAATTGGTGCATGCTTCATACAATCAGATCATATTATTATTCATTTTGTCTACCCTAGCAGAGGGGATAGATGTTGTTTGGCATGTCGTAAATGCAAAATATTAGCAGCCCGTCGAAGGGTTAAATATTAAACTAATCCATAAATATTATAATATTCCAGATACATTACTGTCTTACAAAAATAACATTACTTGAGCTGCAATATTTCTAACGATGAAGAATTTTATAAATTATTGTGCTTATTCGTGTATTCTTCTTACATATAAAATGAGGTTATTTTTGCAGCTTTGTGATTTCAAATATTTTATAAAATTTGACATTGGTCATTCTCGCTTCTAAACCAGTTGCATCTAAAACATTCATGTCAATAGCGTCTATTTATCTAAGTCATTACAACATTACACAAAAGGTTAGATTTTTTTTAGAAAATGTGGGAGTAATTTTGTAATTCAGAAAGACAACAAAAATAAATTACAGTATTACTGTTTTTATAAAAAACGAAGTAAGCGCTGTGCACAGCTTAAAATTGATTGTGCCTAGGAAGTAGAATTTTGAAAGTTAAGAAGTTGTACTTCACATAAAAAGTTTTATAATTAATTTGGAAACATTATTTAAAAAATACAATCCTACAATAAAATGTATAAAAATGATTTTTCTAGTTTATTTTGTGATTCCACATACAAGGCTCTTCAAGAACCCAACTTTCCTACTTATACTATATACATCAGTTTCCATTTACTTATCGTTTAATCATCACAGAGGAGCCAACATTCATCAAAATACAAGGAAGATCAAATTTTATTTTACATATTCAAGCAACGCAGTTTCTTCTCTGGCAATCTTGTGGTAAACTGGAAGTTAGGCGGGGTCACTGGAACCACTTCTGCGGGTTGTGGCTCGGGATCAGCTCCCAAACGGACTAGGCACATCTTCAGAGCCGCAGCCCTCCGCCGGACGATCCTTTCCAACCCGAATAAATGATCGTCCCACGCTCCGGGGATATGTTCCCTCATGAATCTTGCCAGCCTCAATACATATTCTGCGTTATGACCGGCCGGCCCGCTTGTTGTAATGACTTGATGAGCTATTGATTCTAAGGTTGCCTCTCCCAGCCAGTGGCAGTTTCCGGGTAATGCGACGTATACCACAGTGGAGATTGGGGGGTCGGTTCCCGTGGGATAGAAGTATGCTTTCCGCACGTTGTAACCCCCGAGTCTGCACTCTCGGTTTTGGAGGTAGGGCAGGGCGGCTTCGCCAACCACTTCGAAGGCTCTTCCCCACGTAACACCCTGGAAAGAAAAGAAAAAATGCTGTAAATAAAACCACTGTGATAATATACTTAATGAAGACCAGTGGTTTTCAACCTGTGGTAGGCGTGGTAAATTGGGGGTACGCAATAACGTGGCACGCATGTAAAATCACTGGTTAAAATATGCCTGAAGTCGTGTAACACTCTGTATAAAATTGCATTACTTAATTGTATTTGTGTGACTTCATGTAATAATTAGAGTATTAAAAATTACACATGAAACACGTCTTTCATTACACGTAAAAAAGATAGATAGAAGGTACGGGGAAAAACAAATTTGTAGTGAGAGACAAGGGGTACGCGGGCTCAAAAAAGTTGAAGACCACTGATGTAGACCGTTATAAAAAACGTACAAAATTGGGGTTACAAGTTTTGCAAATGTTTTTCAAATTACGAATATTTTTATCTAGGTAGTTGCTGCTCAGTTTCGTCTGATATTTTATTGTATTATAATATGTTTAGGAAACAAACAGTTATAAGATAATTACAATGTAAATGAATATTTATAAAATTTTTATTAGAACAACTCGCTTTTTATAACTTTTGAAGGTTATTCCCATCAATCAGTGGTGTAGCGAGGGGGGGCGGGGAGGGAGGTCCGCCCCGGGTGCCACCCGATAGGGGGGTGACACTCGACCGTGGAAAAAAAAAGACTGTGGGTTACCAAAGTATCAAAGTATTTACACATAAACACTGTCTGTTATCTATCTCTCATCTGTCTGTTATCAAAACTCTATATAGCGTTTTGTTAAATTAGGGGGGGGTGCCACCCATATGCTAGCTACGCCACACCGCTATCAATGTAATATATAATTGATATAGGGATGTACTGTGCCTGTCTCACTAGGAAATCCTGTGTCGAGAGCAGGCACAGTTTATAACATAAGCAGTTTACAACAAAAATAACACAATATTGTCAATATTGCAATTAAAATAAAAGCTACTCATTTGTTGTAATATACAGAGTGTTAAGGGACGTACCTGACTTACTTTAACCAGTGATTCCTGACATTATTTCCAGTATTATTTGACATGTAAATGAAATTTTGGTCTTCGGTGACTTTTTGGACGACTTTTTTTTTCAAAATTTTTTTCTTCAAAATCAAACAAAAAATTCTTCTGCATGTCGTCACTGGTCACTCAGCCGAGTAACCGACCAACCCCTTACCCCGCCTCCAACTGTCCAACACCTACCATTTTTTATGTTTTTGTAGAAAAAAATAAAACACCAAAAATGTCACCGGAGACCAAAATTTTATTTACATTTTTTACTCCAAATAATGTCAGGAATCACCGGTTAACCCATTCAGACCCCTTGAGCATAATTATGCACACTAATTTCAAAGCATAATAGAAGGTGTAATTTCATGTTTTTTTAAATGTTTCTCCTTTTTTTATTAGACTAGCATTATTATTATTGCCTAAAAATATGACTAGTGGAGACATTTACCCGTGAAAGTTATAAATATTGGTTCTTTCAAATAGTGCGACTGAACCATTTGACAGGAGTGCTGGTAAGTACATTTTGTTTTCATTGTTTTTACTAAAATTTCATAAATATTTGACAAAAGGAGTACGCAAGTGCAATTTTAAAATGTTAATAATAATAATGAACGAATTGAAGAAGTAAATAGTGAAATACATAAGCGTATGGACATTTTTGAATTTTGATGTGCAGAATTGTGCACAATCAGTCTCTGTGGCACCTTTCCACGATGTATACAAAATGTTGTACATCTTTGTTTATGATTTGGAAAACTTATTTTTTTTGGTTAATTTTAAGAAAAATGTATAATCCTATGAATAAAGAAGAGTTGGAGGTGATTTTGAGATTGTTGGAGAATGGTTCTGACGCAGACCTGAGTGACGATGATAACTTTGACGTAAAAACTGTACATTTGGAGGACAATTCTTTGGAACGTGAACCTTCGACTTCTACAAAACAAGTTAGAATAGGTGCAGATAAAATTTCTCCAGATACTACCATCAACAAAGAGGTATACTAATATAGAAAAAACTACTTTTGTAGTTGTGTAACTCTAAGTGACCAGCTCAGATATGGGAGCCACATCGAAGCCAGAGTAAAGTTAGCCTCTCAAAAACTGAGTGTACTGTACAACAGGGCATGCAGATACTTTAATAGTACACAACTGCTAACCCTGTACAAATCACAAGTGCACCCCACGGTTGAATTTAGCAGCCACCTCTGGTCTAGGGCTCTAAAATACCTGAAAAATACCCTCGTCGTCCGTTTCATAGATTCTCCCATCTTAACAGACGGATTTCAATCTTTAGAGCACAGACGTCGGGTGGGAATGCTATCCTTGTTCTACCGGTATTACAATGGAAGATGCTCCAAGGAACTAGCGTCATTCACCCCTAAGACACCGGTGCATAGTCGGGAAACACACAAAATGCGTGCCCAATATAAGTACATGGTTGACATTTGTCACATGAGAATGGGTCGCTTCTTTGACTCGTTCTTGTATTCAACAGCTCGGCTGTGGAACGACTTGCCTGCCTCCATGTTTCCTCCTTCCTTTGTAGGAAAAAGACCCATGTTGTCACGGGTCTCTTCAAGACCATTGGAGGACCCACCACTTACACGCCCTGGTATAGGTAACAGATGGTTACCCCTTCAAGGCTCTTGCAAGGACTCTATTTTTTTTGTATATAAATGATTCTACATTTAATTAAACTATACTAGACCTCCATTGCCCTCGCATACGTTGTTAGGCAGCAATATGCAGGTGCTACTATGTACAATGGTTAGTAAGTGTGAATAAAATCTTACCTGGATTTTAGATAAAGGAATGAAAACAGTGTAAGAAAACAAAATGTAGGCAGTATGCTTACCCTGACATATTTATGTACATAATGCATCAAGCAAGATTCAAAACATAATTATAATACCAAGGTAGACGAGAGACCGCAAACGGAGAGACCAGTGTTCATTCCTTACTCTCCTCAAAAAGACCCTCCACACAGCATCTCAGATGGCATAGACCCTGAGGGAAATTACTTTCCTCAGGGCCTCCAGTGTGGAGTTAATTTCGAAAAAATAATAAAAAAAACAATAATACACTTACACTGCAAATTTTGTATTAAAATATATATTAAAAACATGTTAACAACCTACTCAACAACATTCCTTTTTCCGTTTTCTGTGTACGTTGAGACCTATTGGGCATAATTATGCACATTTTTAATTTCCTAATAAACAATACAAAAAAAAAATATATATATTTTTGTTTTATTAAAACCCCCAATGAAGCCTAATCCACTCTTAAATATTTTTTTTCTCGCTCAACAATAATTCAGGTCTGAACGGGTTAAAGTAAGTCAGGTACGTCCCTTAACACCTTGCATACTACAACTAATGAGTAGCAGGCATGCATAGCAAATTGCAATGTCACTCAAAGGAAGAAAGTGTTTGTGTTTTCATTCTGTTTATTGAAGTGCTTTTGGATATACAATATTTTTTTTTATTTTTCCGTCTGGTCATGAATAAATCAGTAGGTTTACCGAGCAGGCCACATACGAGATGTCTGTGAAAGAAGCATGGATTTACCTCCTGCTATCTCTTACCGCTACTATGTCTCTTTTGCACCCTCCCTCTGCACCTCCCTCTGCACCTCCCTCGGTCACCCCTCCTTTGCGTGTCCTTTCCCATAAATCCCGCTTCCCCCGTCCCGCGAATCACCCTTCCCTTCCCCCGCGTTCCCTTTCCACCTTCCCTCTCCCGGATTCCCAACCCCCTCCCCCTCGCCTACCAAATTAAATTATAATAGAAATCAGTTAAGAAAACTGAAAATTAAGCTAAAGAAGAACGCATCAAATGACTTTTGCAATGGTTATTCTGCGTTCATGTTACCAGGCACGTAACTGGCCCTAACACACACATGCAACCACGTGAAAGCAAGCATAAATGCACGTGGAACTATGCCCAGCCCACATACGCAACCTTATCCATTCTATACCCTTCGAGAATACGTCACCGCAACTGGTTTTATAACGTTTTTACACTACATACCATCCTACACACCTATTGATCCAGATGTTTCGGGAGCAAGAACATTATTTCTCAAGACACATTGTGACTGTACACCGAATCTTATGAAAAAGTAATTATATATATATTACGAAATATCAAAACGTAAACATACACAACCATAACCATCTACCATGAAGTACGTAACCGTTATCCAGGTACTTTATGTATGTATACAAGTAAAGCATTGACTTGACACTACACTCAAATTACAGAAGTAGTGTTATTGACACCGCGAAGTAAGAAATAGGTTTACCTGATACAGAGGTTTTCGTATTTGTTTGTCAACAACGACAATTGAAATTTGTAGAGCAAAAACAAAATGAAAATCAATCTCCGTATCTTTCTGTACTTTGAGTAACTCGGTGTATCAATTACTCGAAGTAAAGACAAAAAGAAAAAACAAATAACGAAGGTGAAAAGTATCATTGTCAAATAAAATTGTCAAGTATGACAACAAATGATGGAAGTGTTGCAAAAAAGTGCGTATCTTTGTAAGACATTATAATAATATTACCAGTTCACCAAACAGAGCACAGAATATCACAATATCCGAATATGGTTGTTTATAACAAAGTAATATTATTTCATTTAACGTTTATGATAAGTTAGACCCGAACATCATAAAACAACCCAATGAATTCTAAGTAAAAAACAAAATAAATCTATTTTCAAATGTCTTTTAAAGCTTTATTTTTTTGTTGAGGTTTGAACCCTCCTAGAATACATTTTCACCGATAACGAATCTATCTGCCGAGTTTCAACGCGATCGGACATCGTAAAGTGCGTTAATTTCCGCTTCCAAGATTCCTCTTCATGTATGCATTAATTTAATCAAGAAAACAAAAACCAAATTCAAGTAGATGTACAAAAAGGTGTCCAGGAATTCAAAGAAAATATTTCAACTTCTTAATTTTTTCAACACTTTCGGAGACCAGTTTTAGATATAGATCTCCTTCAAGTAACGTTCAAATATGTATTAAGATTTGTACGGCCAATTTTCAATTTCATCTGCCCTGAAGATGGACACTATAACGCTGGCCGAAAAATTAGCTAAAGAAGGATGAAACGCAGCACGGCGTAATAGTCCAAAAATAAATCACATTAATTACGCATAATTAATTTAGAAAATCTATGTCTTCATGTGCTTTCAAAACGATTTTTTGATCTTTAGAATGTAATTTGAAGTTTTTTTTATTGCTGGAAACCCTTTGTTACGGAAATTGAATGACACCAATTTCCAACAGTGGTTGGCAGCAAGTTACGAGTATGATAATAAAAATCATTAGTTTAACAAAGAGGTCGAAGGCCTCCAAGTCGAATTGAAAGTCTGGTTAACCTAAAATGGCCTAGAGTAAGAAAAATTCTATAAAACTCAAGAAAGAAAAGGAACAAAACATGAATTAGATGAGTAAGATCTTTGTGGCTTTTTGTGTAACCAAAAGCAATGAGTTGTACTCTCAAACATCCTATTACAAATTGCAACAACAGCGCTTGCAAAATAAGTGGAAATTTCAATTACTAATGGAACAGACGATGATGAAAACAAAAAGACAAAACCTCGAGAATTTTAGAAAGACAGAGAAACTGTAAAAAATCTGACCATGACAGCAAGAGTTTGAGATGAACCACTGTTCACTAATTTATTGTTCCGAAAGTTCAATGTAGTTCAGACTCAGGGCTAATCAACGATGTTTGCATTCTTGGAAAATATTTTTATTGACGGCATTGCTAACAGAATTGTTCTCGTTGGGTTTTGAACTCAGGGTTTGTCCAGTCACGGAAGTCTACAGAGTTGAACCTGTCAATCATTGAAAAGGTCTTTCTCAATGTGTCAAGGATTGGTTTAGTACACCAATTAAAAGTTATTATAATTGATGCATGAAATGAAAAAAGAATTCAATCTGTGCATTGAGGCCATTTTACATATATATTTTTTTAATTAGCTCCACAAAGGAGGCTCTGCGGAAAATAATTTTTCTCAGGGCCTGTCATCTGTGTGGAGGGTGTCTTTAAGGAAAGAAAGGAGAGGAAGTTCTGGGAAGGAAAAATGTACGAGGGGTGGGTAGGAATCTGCAGTTCAATGTGTCCAGGTCATCCGCCGCCAAAACCTAGACAAACCTCACCCCATGAATCCAGGCACACCTGCTAAGTCACACAACGTAGCGAACCACTTGGGGTGACCTAGAGTAGAGGTGTTGGTTATTCAATAAATGGTTCCCGGAGCGGCGATATCCATTCTCCAAATCGGCCATGCACTGCTATGATAATTTAACAAGCAACTTTCAAGATGATTGAAATAAGAAGAATTTCAAATCCCTACTACTCGGTGGCTTCGTCACAGATTTCGACACTCTTTTTCTCATCACGGCTCTAATGTAGAAGTAAAAAAATTATCCAGCATTTTTTGTGCCAAGAAATCAATCAAAGTAAACAATCTTCATCCACGGGCGATTCAGAAATTTGATATAGTATGCACTTCTAGCATTTGGCACGAGACCCACCAGATATACATAATTATAATACTGTAGTGAAAAGTGAAACAACAGTTTACAACAAATTTATATGTATATAGGAATAGTGTTTCAATATTTAAAACATTATAATAACACTCTGCAAACTAAGAATGCAAACAAATTTGTATTCATATAAAACAGAAGAGGGATATACGAGTTTTATCATTTCAGAGTTCGTAACAATCCGTAAATTATCACTAAATGTTGCAAAACAATTATCAATAAACGTTGCTGATGATGAAAGCTGCCGTAAGTATCTATATTAATGATATTTATAATCAGTTAATAATATGTAAAATGAAATCAAATTATTACTTAATATTACGAATACTATACAAAATATTTTGTCTAATCTCTGAACTGAGTTGTTATTCAACTAGCCGATTAGACAAATGACTTTAATTAACTGTTATAAATATTACAATAATTAATAACGCTGTGCAGTGCCTTAAAATTTTAATATCAATAGGCCACTTGCATCACAATTTAAAAAAAAATCCGGTTTAGGCAAATATTCTTAGATATTCAGAATTTTTTTAATCCTATTTTTGAAACCCTGGCGATTTTTTAAAACTTTTAATCCCAAAAATCGGACCATTTTTTTAAAACCGGAAAGACGGGACATAATTTTATGGGTGCGAAAAAAAATTAATTACATAGCCGAAAATCATTTAAAAAAAAACAGACGTATTCCACATGAATGGCACAGGAGAATAACGAGGCATACCAAAAATATTACATCTCATAAATATTTGTTTCCTTGATCCGTCTTATCGATCATTAATCATTAAAACGTTCAACGTTTACATATGTCAAAATCCAATCTAATAAAATTGTTCTTGTAAATTATAACAATAAGAATTTTATTTTGTTAAAATCAGCACTACTACCATTATGCTCCTAAGTCAGCCGCTGCGGAAAGCATCTGTGCGTTGTTCACTTGATACTATCTGTCAAAACGTCGAACCAAACATTAGTTCACAAAATCACAAGGTATCTAATGAATTTTCAGTGTCAAATTTAAAAAATTCGCCGGAAATCAGAGTGTTACCATGTTAAAAAAAAGAATAGTGTGGAATTTTACAAAATTACTTGAATATTTCGGAGGCGGAACATTTTCAAGTAGTGACGTCAAGAGCCCAAAAAAAGAATTTATTAAAAAAAAAATTATAAATTTCTAAAAAAATTTACTAACGTTTTCGTAATCTTGGTAGAAAAATCTATCCACACGATTTTTTCCAAGTCATTATGAAATCCATGCAAGTGGCCCATTTCTATTAATTAAACTAGATTTAGATCACAATCATATATTTTTTTAATTCGGTGGGCGGGTAAGGGTACCGTCGCCCCGGGATTTTTGGATAACCAACACCTCTGCCATAGGACACCCAAGTGGTTCGCTACGTTTGGCGATTTAACATTTTTGGCGGTTCCCGGGTTCATCGGGTGATTTAATCTTGGCGGCAGATGCGCCTACCCTACGCCCACTCTACACATTGCACAAACATCTGATGTTATTCTATAAAATTATTGCACTCTTGGACTGGTTGGTCCACAGAACTTGAACAATTCATCCAATTTAATATTCAAGTTTTTTAATGTCCTATTTAAGTTCTGTTATTATCCAAGTACTGTGAAACAACCGCCAGAACTTGAATAGATTTTAAAATTAACTTCGAATTTGAAGAATTGTTAAAATTCTGTGAAACCTTCCATCCAGACAAGTCACGCTAAAGTTCTTATTACTGAATATTGAATCAAATAATTCTGTCAAGTGTCAGTTGGCTTACAAATCATAGAATCCACCACACCAGGCGACCACGCTCACAATGCTATAATAAAGCTAAAGCATTTGGCACAGGATGTGCGCGCTATGCCACGCTAAATTGAATTCAATTAATCCACTGTTAGTGCAAGAATGCCTCACGTTCAAGCGCAAATACTCCACCAATAAGACCGAAGACAAAGGAACGTCGTGAGAAAATACTGAAGGGCAAAATACGTTTTATTGATTTTGGCAGTCACAACGAGACGAAGTAAAAAAGACGCAGTACAAACACTAAGAAAGGTCGTGAAACATCTGTGTCGAATCTTTAAACGAGATTTATAAGGAAATTAAAATAACTGACTTGGCAAGAATCCAAATACTGCATAATAAAGCCAAAACATTAATGATACATATGAGATGAGTACTCCACGAGTAAGAATAAATTTTTGGAATCATGAAATGGGGTCAAAGAAACTATGAAGTTAAAGCTATTATAAAGAATGATAGTTGTCAACATCGTTCCAAATCAAGGGTTCAGTTATAATATAACATATTTTTGGATAAAATAACTATGGTTTGAAAAACAAACAGTAAAACCAGAACTACAGATAAATAGCTACACCAGCGCGTACTATTGAAGCATGTTTCTCTCTACACATATGTTTGTCTTGCGAACAAGTAAACATTGTCGTGCGTATTTACATTTACACACGCAAAAGAAATTTATCGCTAACACCGAAAAAAAACATTGCCACGAAAACTCGGAAGAAGATTAAACGTGAAAACTGACGTAGGCGCATCATTGGGCGTGTTTATTTGCAAAATCAAGAAAGTCTACTGAAATTATAATGCCAGAAATATTGTTTTAAGAAATCGTGTATTAATCTTGTACAATATACATCACATGCGGTATTCTGGGGGAATAATCACAAATACATTTTTGATGGAAGACACGAAGTCTGCACGAGGTCACCGCCGCGCTGAGCTATTAAACTTTACGTGTTTTCACTGGAATACTTTGTCGAAAGAGCTTTTTAATAAATAGGATGGCGAAGTTTCGCATATAAATTTGGTTAAAAATTATAGTCTTTTACAACCCGAACCGAATTGAATATAATATCAAGGTCTGGTTAAAAATAAGCACCCGCTTGGCATCCTATTGGTAAAATTTGGCCTCAATTAATTCCACACGAGTGGGAAATCTAATTATTTCAGAATGAAAGGAGATCTCTAAATTATACGAATTATCTCAAATTGAACCGCAGGTAATAATTGACTAGACGAATAACTTGATTGGTTTTACTACGTAGGCTGCCTATTCTGCGGTAGGCACCGTAGACAGTCATGCAACCGCATTGCGATAAAAGTTATAAAACATTCCGTTAATTTAATGAAAACGGATCAACTAGGGTTTCCAAATTAGTTAAAACGAAACCGCTTAACGGATTATCTTGAAAAATGATTTAAGATTTGCAGGGATGCATAAAAAAAAATAGTGGAAGAAAGAGACAAGGCTAAGTAAGCAGAGTTATTTCAAAAATATTAAAATATGGTCGTTAATTGGCAGCCCTTGGATACTGCGGTCACTATCCGTGGCTCTATCTAACTTGCTTCCTGTTAGATATGCTCGGATTCCACTCCTTCAAACTGAGAAAGAAGGGATATGCCACTAGAAATTTCTTCAATCTGCTGCGAGATTGTTTTGAGCCTCTGCCATGTTTCAGAGCGCAAGTCCCTATCTTCCTGACGATTATCAAATAGGTACTTTGTCATCATAGATAGTTTTTGATCTTCCTGCTTGTGGACCTGCGGACCATAGTTCTGCCGGTGGGGATGTATATACTGTTGCAGAATGAACTGTCGCTTCTGATAACCATATATGTTATAGGCGTCAGTGAGGAGAGATTCAAAAGGGAAATCATTTTGAATCTTATCATGTGTACAGTACGATTCTATAAAAAAAACTACAACGCCGTAGAGTATTTTTAATTTATTATTTACCGCGCCCCTGTTTGTTATCTCCAAATTGAGCTCTTCTATGGTACAAAAAGAGAAATTGAATTGAGCACTCAGACAGTGATTGTTAATGATGAGTATCTAGAGTCCCTCTATAATTATTTGATTGGCACATGCAAACAAAAAGAAAGCTGAATCAATGTTGAACAATTAAAAGATAGGGGTGATCAATATATACGATTGCCAAAAGTACCATAATGCAACCATACGGGCTTACACAAGTAATCAATGTAATCCATCAGCTTTGTGTGGTTTTGTCTTTATCGCCGACGTTTGTGCCATAATTTTTTTTCTTTGTGCAAATTCCACTCACAATTCAATTATCAGCCACCGAGTGCGGATATTTATTACATGTTGTTGGCCTTCAAACATACATCATTCCAGTCAAAACTGACTTTCGCCACATTCATCAAATTGATACCAAAAGTGCCAATAAATTTGCGATCTAGTACCATTGTCGAATATATAATAACATACTGAGCAATTGAGTTTGAAACACAATACAAATTTGAAAAGACCGCAATTTTGTTATAAATTTTTGGTATACTTATGCCGGAGAAACTACTTTTACTTAATACTAGTATTATACTTCAATAACGTTTAATCAAATGCCAAGTACATTATTCTAGTCTATGTTTAGTTGACATCCTCTGCATCCTTGGTGGTCAACGAACTATCAACACCGATTACGAACACATTGTGAATTATCATTCTAATTTTATACACTTATGTCACATAAAGTTCCTGATATGCGACACATACATATAATGCACCACACACATAACCAGGAAAACCACTTAATTCTTAAATATAGAGTGCTGCATTAAAACAACAAAACAGCAAAACGATTCAGGGGATAAACGGATGTTTGATTCGTTGAAATTTTGAAAAAACCAAAAAGAAACCAAAAGAGATATTTTTATTGTTTATAAATATCGGAAGTCGTACATCATTAACTTGCGTCCCTTTTAATTTGGTATTACTAATTAAAATTGTTACCATACATTCGTCTTATACAGTTATACACCAATAAACGTACCAAAACATACCAGTGCATAAAACTTATTAATTTTTTAAAAGATTTCTACTTACTTCATACATTATTTTTCGTAGCTGATACCGTTTACACTTTTGAACCAGTGCCTACCATAGATAAATATTAGGTAAGCATAATAATAATAATAATAAAAACTGCACGCTTATCTAAGAAAAAAATGATATGTATAGTGCTAACGAAACTGTTATCCTTTAACAAAGATAATTTTACAGACGTACAGACTGTTGATAATTTGTAATCTAGATAAATTTATTACAGTAATGATTAAAAATTCAAACTGGTCATTCAACTCTGTTAACCTTCATATAAACCAAAAGAATTCTATCTTCATTCTTACAACAGACTAATATCCAGCTTCGATCGAGAATTCAATACTCTTTTTTTTAATAAACTTCATTTAGGGTAGGTAATTGAAAAATATTGTCCATGCATGTACAAGCGAAAAGGCATGTTTCAATAATAACATTTTAATAAATTAGTGGTAGATATTACCCAAAGTATAGTGACATAATAATATGCTCAAGTTTCAGAGGACCCTATGTTGGTACTTCTTGATTAATGAATCTTAATTGACATTAAGTGATTATCTAAAATTATCTAGTGGAGACACGATGAAATTGATAGTAGTGTTGAAATCCACCCAGTATTACGCTACCTTACTTTACTGTTTTTAAGATAACACTAATTTAAACCAAACAATAAATCAAGAAAGATAGTATATGAAATTATTATAATAAAAAATGTTATCTAACAGAAGAAAAGGTCACTGACAGAAATTCAATTAGTGGAAATTCACAATAAAGTTCTAATATCAACACAGATGTTACTATAGTAGAAATGTAATGAATCTGTAAAGGAAGGAAGAACTAGACCGATTGCAAAATAAATTAAATCCCCGAGGACTGAGGAGCACGGGTGCTAAAACCATTACAAAATTATAAATGAGAAGATCTGAAAGAGTACAAGTCACGAAGAAGGGTGAACTGTTACGTTATAAATGATAGTAAGGGAGGGGATGTGGATAAATGAAGAGTGAGAGAATTTAATATTACAAGGGAATAGATGGAAAACATGACACAAAATGTTTGCGTTAGAGTAAGTCAATAGGCGCCCCTAAAGATGCCATTGTTGACTGTGGCGATATTGAAAAAGCAAGAAGTGCGTTCCGACATTTCTGTGGGCAAATGGTGTGAAAATGTGGTATTACAACCCAATCCAATTTGTTTGGTTGGTGCGAATGTGAAGAAAGCAAGACAAGATTTTCCATGCAAGGTCCACAAACGTGACATTATTATTGTTTGTCAGTGCTTATAACTAGATTAAAAATTAATAATATCATAATGTTGTTTCAAAACTTGTACATAACCAGCATGAACCAACCAAATGCATTTAACTCTCAAAGAAGATAAGTAAATGATTATTAGAATCCAAGGCTATTTGTTTATTACGTTACAAGAAAATACTTTTTCTGAGAAACGTTATTTTCTCAGTCACTTAATAAAGAAAATACGTAGCATTTACATTTTTATTTGTATTTCCGCGATTTTCAGGAATTTCAACGCTAGAAAAGATTATTTCGAGAATTTGTACATTCCTTCTTCTTTGTGTGCCCTATCAGGTCCCCCAACGTTGGCGATCACTCTTGAAAATGTCTCCCTGTCTTGCGCTGCTGCCCGGAATAGTTCCTCCACACTTCTGATGCCGGTCCACTCTCGTACATGCAGCCAAGATGGTCTCCTACCAGGCCCTCGGCAACCCTCTATCTTGCCTTTCAATATTAAATAGAGCAAGTGATACTTCTCCCCTCGAAGTACGAGTATATGACCCAGATATGAAATTTTCCTGATTTTTATTAATGTAAGCAGTTCTCTGTCTGCTCTAGCCCGCCTGAGGATTTCTGTGTTGGTGATCATGTCGGTTCATGGGACCTTAAGCATTCTCCGGTGAAGCCACATTTCAAAAGCTTTAACCTGTTCATGGTACCTACCTACTTTCAAGGTCCATGTTTCACATCCATACAGCAAGACCGACCACACATAACATTTTAGCATTCTCTGCCTTAGTTTAACATTTGTTTGTGTGAATAAAAAAAATAATTCGAAGTGAGTTCATGAAAGTTATCATCTGCCTATTTTTGTAGCATATTTTTGGGAAATATGATTTTGTTTTCCGAAAGGAAGATTGAACTTATTTCATAAAGAGATCTATGTTTTAGGTGGGATAAATAAGGAAACAGGTAGGTGATTCAAGAACCGAGTGACAATCAAGCGGATGTTGGGCGTGGGATTTACCATTTTCCAACAGCATATGTGTTGAAGACATCAGTGACGCTCATTCCTCAAGTAATTTCATCTAAAATAGGCGCACGATTCTTACTCACCTATGTAATACTCCAGCGATAACGCTGCCACGCTTAAAAATGATACAGGGGAACAAATTATCTGCAATGTCATTAATCTAAAATGTAGATAGGCGTAAATTTAAGATTAAAAAATATAAATTTATAACGTACATTGTACATTATGTTATTATCAAAAGATCTTAGGCTGAGGAAAAATGCTTCTGATACCAGGTAACAGATTGGCCAAGTCAAACACGTCAAAAATCGATGGACAAATGATTGGTGCGATTAGTATTCAGAGGGTGAACGGAAAAGGAATCTGGTTTATAAAAAATTGAAAGATGACCGAACAAAACCCGCAAGGCCTGAACCACAACACCAAATCCAAATTTGGTTCAACAATTCGCAGACGTGCAAAATGAATTCAGTTCGATGATTTACTGGGTGGCTGGTGTTGTAATTCTAATCAAGTCTGAAGGGCCGACATACGTGTAGACACGAGAATAAAGAAAAGGGGATTTCAAATTAGGGACAGGACGAAGCGAGGTCACAGTCCCTCGTATTATTACTGAAACCACGATGAACAAAACAAAGAGGGTGAGGATGTAACAAAGGAGGTAAACACCACAAAGATATTTGTTGAAAGAGTGCAAACAAATGCTTTTGCAGAGCATTATTTGCGTTGTATAGCTTTTTAGCACATCTAGATAAATCCGCTCAGACCACTTCGGATAGAAATTTTCTATAGCAGACATCCCCCGCACATTCTCAGATCGAAATGTATTTAAATCGGTAAAATTTTAAGTAATTGTAGACATAAATAAAGTTGTTATGAACATTATCAAGCTTTTCTTCACCTGCGTATCATTACAAAGTATAAAATGAAGTCGCTCAAAATGTATGTGCGCATAGATCTTTTAAACTACGCAACGGATTTTCATGCCGTTTTCACCAATAGTTAGAGTGATTCAAGAGGAAGGTTTATATGTATAATACATGCTTATTATAGTAGAGAAAAGCCGAGAAATTCAAATATTCAATTCAGGCAGCGGGCAAGCGAGTGGTGTCGATTTTATAAAGGTTGGGTAATGGCGTTGTGTTTCGTTAGCCACAGCAACCTGTGGCCGGGTCTGCTACTATATTATAATAATAAATAAATATAATATTAAATAACTATAAACTTACATTAGTGTCATCGACGAGAGTCGCCACCCGCCCTGGCTGCAAAAAGCAGAAATAATTACATTAAAAACATGTTCAATTTATGTATGTAAATTACAGACATAAATGTATATAATATGGCAAGAATTAATATTTCAATATGGTTAAATTTATACAAAAAAAAATTAAAAGTGGAAAGACGTATATTTTTTTGCAGTAGCTCCACATGGGCGACATAATTCCCCTCAGGGCCTATGCTAACAGTGGGGATGCTGTGTGGAGGATCTTTTCAGGAAACGAAGGACAGGAAGTTCTGGAAAAGAAAAAGGTATGATGTGTGGGTAAGAATCCAAGGAATAATATGTCCAGGAGTAACGGACGTGTGAATTCATCACTACCTCTGCGGAGCAAGACGATTTTTCGAGAAAATACCGCCGGAGAGGCCAAAAAAATCTTCCTCAACCAGTCTCTCCCGATCTGGCCTGCCACGCAGTTGGTGGGCAGATGCATCCGCCGCCAAGACCCGGACAAAACTCAATATGCTAAGTCAACAATATGCTAAGTCACCAAACGTAGTGAAGCACCTGGGGTGGCCTAGGTTAAGGTTTTGGTTATCCAATAAATAGTTCCCGGGGCGGCGGTACCCATACCCGCCCCCAAACAGAAAATTGCACTTCATTTGTAAAAATATAATTTAATCAAGCGAAAAGTCAAATATTGGGTCCATATATATTCTTGAAATAAAATAATATTAAACAATTTATTATTAGATTATTTTTATTTATTTATGTTTCCGTGTTGGAAAAAATAATAAAATTACGTCTCCTAACAATTTGTGTTTTTTATTTATTTAATTAAAACCCTATACCTACGTTAAACATTTTTGGCGTATACCTAGTGCTTTAATTAATTGAGGTATTAAAATATGATTCTGAAAGCAACCTTTTTTCACAGAGGATAAAAAATTATTTCTATGGATTTTTACCAACGCACATAAAAAAATTACATGGTTATAAAATTAAAATAGAAACAGTTTTGATAATTAAAAGTTAGGTAAGTATTAAAAATTATGAGATATAAAAATAGCATATTTCTAAGAAATGCATCTGATTTATTTTTTCCTTATCCAAATCAATATATTGTCTATACAAAAGGGAGTCTAGTTTGCACAATAATAATAAACAATATTATCTACATGTGTAATTATGCAAATTGATAAGATAAAGAAAATTCCCACGCCCGTTAAATAGCGACGTGTTCTCAAAGAACATAAAACAAATCGACAATAATATTATTATTATTAAATACATTGACATTTATGTACAATTTTTAAATTCTTGTGGTTACTTTATGTATTCAGATGTTGTTTTCTTCCAAGCATAGTGTGTGTGGAATTCTAACTGGTACAATATACAAGGTAAATAAATTATCATCATAATAACAACCAACATAATCTCCAGTTTTGATTTTAGCGTTGGATGAAGGAAGAATGTGTTTGCCGCCTCTCTTGCCACGAGGAATGTAAAAATTAAGGCGATCCACTAGTTCACTACTGTGCCGTGGACAGTAGTTCTTCGGTGGACGCCATAGGGGTCACTTTGAATAACCGAATTCGTCGACTAGCGGCCGTATTGTAAAATATCAACGCGAAAATGCATATTTTATTTTATTTTGGGAAGATTGGGTGTAAATATCAACTTTTTTTGCGATTATTATAAAATAAACTGAATTTGCCACATTACACAATAAAACCATATCCGAAAAGGGGTTTATAAATAAGAGAGTTTGGACTTGAAAGTGTGTTTTTTAGACCTTATACTTTATTTTTTATAGGCTTATTAAAAAACTTATAAAAAAATGACCGATATTTTTAAGGGCCAAGCTATGTTCTACACGCAGTATTTAATTGAAGCATCTACAATACTTCTAAGCGATCAAATTTTCAAAACAAAAACATATGATTTTGCATTATTTACTATGACTTCATCTTAATAATAAAATAACAATCATGTGCCAATATATTCTAAGTAGGCAATTCGTGATATGCAAATTTGTAATGTTAACTATAAAACGAAAAAACCGTTTATTTAATATTTTAATGCTGCAAAAATATTGTACATCATATCGTATGATCCAAGTGTTTCAAGGGGGTATTTATTTTCAATGTTTTGTTTTAATCTTGAAAAGAAAAATTAGGGACATAATAGTATTTATATTTTATTTTTACGTAGACGAATAAATTTTGTACAACGATAATTTTTTTTCATATACATTCATACCGCCAAAACGATGTGTTCGCGCGAAAGGCGCCTATGACGTCACATCGCTCAAATTTTCTAGGCAGTCGAGGGTGTCGATTAGCGGTTCCTACGTCATAGCCTTAAGACGCCGTTACCCGAATTTCTACCGATTTTTTACATATCTCCCTTAAACAGGTTAAGTTTTTAAGCTTTTAAAAAATATATGTTATTTTTGAAGATAATATCCAGACATTCGTCGCGCCGAAACGCAAATTATATAAAATTCCCTCGATAGAAAAAAATCGCTAAGTATGCTCCAAAAATTATTATAAACACGTTTGTTTCAGTTATTTTACATGACATATGTATGAAAAAATTCACAGTGCTTCTTTAAATGCTGTTTAAGACAATGCCCGCGAGATTTTTGCTCTATTTTAAGAGAGTCGTGTTTTATTACACATTTTCACAATTTTCGCATCGATTTTGTCACTTTAAATACTAGCATTCTAACATTCGTAACTTCATATCTCTCCATCTTCTTCTTTTTGTGCGCGGTTGCGGGGCCTTAATCGGACCGTTTATAAATTACCGTTTAATTATTTATAAATACTCGTATACATCAAAATTTAACATTTTTGTGAGACGTTTAGAACCAAAAGAATAAACTTGAAATATTCCACATATTTTTAACAGTACCCATTTATAAAAAAAACACCTCATGACGTAAACAAGATTTTCTTTTCATACTACTTCATATATTAGATGGCGACTGGGACTGCGGGATCTAAATCTTGTAATGTTGATTTTTAAGTTTGATGAACCGTACATTATTATTAGTTTTACAGCTGTGGTAAGAAACGTTGATGATGATACTCATATTATGTACTCGTATATGTGTGTGAAAAGTATGTGATTATTTTAGCATTCTGCTTGAACAACATGTTATCTCGTTTAGTGTACAAACAGTGCATAAGTATTAGGAATATTTTACAGATTAAAATTGTGTCTGGCATAGATCCAGGACGTGCTTCAGAGGCACGTGATTTACACATGTTTGAATGTAAATAACTATTAAATACACAAAAAGGTCCATCTAGTAACAAGTATGTTTATCAGATTATCACCTACTTGATTTATTATTTATTCTATAATATGACTTTGTAGTGCAAACGAACCAAGGGCGAAAATCGTAGATACATAAAGGTATATGAACAGAAAAAGATATCCATTTTTTCACATCTTTGCTGTGTGAAACACTACATAAAATAAAAAAAATAAAAAATCAGAGTGCGCAATTCATACGCGGTAGAAGTGAAACCTTTAGAAAATGAAAGTAGACAAGAGTTGAGTAGACAAGAGTGAAGGATGATTTTTCCATATTTTTGTCGTCGAATTCCAGTGCACCTTTTCCTATACAATTGGTCGTCTAATTAGCATTTATGTTTTCTTCTTCGGAGTCGTTTTCTTTTGTGTTTTCTTTTGCCTGTTCATTTTGGAGTGGTTTAAAGATTGGATATTGATTTTACAAAATTTTTTTTTTGGGTATCTTAGGATTCGATCCTTGGTCCATTGAATGTCTGGGCGCTGAGGTTCGTCAGGCGTTTTATACCACTAGACAAAAGGAGACTTGCGTGGGACCGTGGATTTATCGTATTATATTGGAACCGAGTACCCGTGAAAAAAATAAATATTTTATTGCCATCTCATTCTCTCGTACGCTAAACCTGTAGATGTAAGTGTTTGTCTCTTTTTAGTGTCGCTCGTTTCCGTTTCATCGAGTTTCAAATCACAAAGGTGCTAAAAAAGTTTTTACTTCAAAAATCCACTTAAAAAGGGTAATATTTCTTTATCATTGTCCATGAATTAAAAATATTATATTTCATTTTATGTAAATAATACCTACCTAATAAGAGTCGTAACACTAGTATATGTAATCCCCAATTATGCTCCAAATCAGGGATTGTAAAGTCGAAGAAATAAGAGAGGAAAGTTATTGGAAAGAAGAAAGCTGGCAAGAACTTGACTATTCAGATCTGGTCACTAACAACGGCTAAAGCTACAGCAACGTTTCTATTCTGAATGCTACTACAAACGGAACAATAAGGCAAATTTTTTCGTATGTATACATAATGCTGTGTTTAGAACTTGCGACCCCCGGGTCCAAATCCAAAGAGCTTCTCGGTCTGCAATGGGTGCAGTACTACAAAAAATAAAATAAAAATTCATTAAAAATTACATAGCACCCATTTTGAATTTAAATAATAATAAAAAAAATTGTTTCAATTTGTTTCTGTCTAAAACAATACTTTTTTATATTTATTGTTATTTTGCACTAAAACATGATCGATATAATGACGGTTACGAAATTATCACTCTCAATAATACGAAGAGGCACTTGGCGTAGTAGCCGATACAAGAGGCAAAGTTCAAAAGACAATGTTGTTTCTGTTGCAAACTATGTAAATTGTTTAAAGTTTATGAAGATTGTGAGAAAATTAATTATTCATTGCGAAAATTTTAATATTTCAAACGCAATGACTACACTTTGTTCACTGAGAAGTAATCATCATCAAAATAAATTAATTCATATCGAAAAATGAAACAAAGTATTGTAAAACAAAGTAAGTAGTAACTTTGTATAAACCACCTATATGTATAATGTGCAAATCCGACCGGTTTCGGAACAAACGTTCCTTCGTCAGGGAAAGCTTATACTAATTTTAGCTTTCCCTGACGAAGGAACGTTTGTTCCGAAACCGGTCGGATTTGCACATTATATAAGTGGTTTATAAAAAGTTGTATTGTTTCATTTTTCTATAATGGATAACCACAAAGTAATAGCTACATTCAAAAATATAATTCATATAGATTTAAATTTAAAAATATGAGAAAGTTTAATTCACCTTTAAATTTTTGTTTCTTTAATTTCAACGTAAAATATTTGGTTCCAGAAGTAAGAACCAAAGAAATAATAATTGACTAATTTCTTATCTTTATAATTGCAATGGTAGGTAGGTTTGGCATCCTCCACGCTCGAGGGGTAAGGTTCTTAACTAGCATTCCGAAGATCGCGGGTTCAGATCCCGGCGCACGCAAATTAATTTTATTTGATTTATCTGTGTTATTTCACAATTAATTATTTATTAAAAATAAAATGTAGTTTATTTGCGGCACGTTCCAGAGTGGAAGATGCTTTGTGTAGACCACCATTCAGAATTGAAAGTTGCTTGAAATGGCTTTAACCGATTTAGTGACCAGATCTGAATAGCCAGGTACTACCCTACCTTCTTATTCCTCATCCTTCTCCTTCGCCTCCCCACTACCTTCTTCCTCACAACAAACCCCAATTGGAGATGCCATAGTCTCACTGGCTCCAGACGGCCGCAGTTAGGTTTCTTGTCCAGTATTCACATTTTAAAAAAAATTGACATTTTTCATAGTTGCTACAAGCCGGTTTTTTTATTATTTTTATTTTATCTTGTTTTTTGGTGTTGTTGCAGCTACCCGGAATTAGACCTTTCCTTTTAGCCTTGCAGTTTTTACTGCGTCGCATAAAAAACTCACTGAGCAACCGTTATGTCAACGGCAACATATCTATTTTTAACTGGTTACCTATCATGAGCTATAAAGCTTTGGTAGATCGCATTTGAATCTCATAAAAATAGGATAAGGCGTTATATTGTTAACTCCATATTTTAAAAATAAATTGTCCAATCACAAAAGAGAAACTAGGTTTAAATCGTGTATCGTGTAAGTTTTCAAAGGAGAAAAAGGTCATTATTTCATAGAAAACTCTTTTGAATTGTTTTTTTTTCTTGTTGGGTATGTTTCCAGGTTTTGCGTAGAAATAATAAAATGAATTTACATTTTTAAAATGGGAGTTTTTTTTGGTAGTTAGCTATTATGGAAAAACTTCTTGCGATATTGTCATGTAACATACATGAATAATAAGATATATTATCTGGTAAACAGAGAACAATCGCAAAAAGACAATTGCTCTGTTTTTATACAGATATTTGACTAGAACTCTTCAAAGTAATTTTCGCACGGTTTTTGAAATGTCGTACCACATTCAACAGGTTAATTAATAAAATAGTAATTATTTATTTTTAAAATAAATAAATATATTTACTACGATGTTTGTTGTTATTATTGTTTAAAAAGTTAAAATTTATATGGCGTTCCTAATGTAAAATAAATAATGAAAATGGAAATAATAATAATAACAACATTTTTCAGAATTTAGATTGCAAATTCCAATCGATAAATATTGTTAGAAAACTAATGCCGGGTGTATCAAAGGTTGACTGATTAAAAAGTTGGTCACACACTTTGGTAGAATTAATTAATGAAAACTGATAACAGTTCAGAGGTTAAGAAAAACATAAACATAATAAGAGAACAAATAAGGACACACATTTGATATGGGTTATGTTATATTATTTTATGAAATCAATCAGAGAAAGCAACCGTACATAGTAATAGTAGTAATCCAAGAAACAAATCGAATCAATCGTTATCTTTTGCACGCTCAAACTCACATTTCAAATTTGGAATGCCTAATGTAATGTTGCCTGGTGTATTTTGAATATTGGTTATAAATATATGTAGGTACAACGGGTGCTTAACATTTTTTAATCAGTACTTTTTATCTCAACTGACGCACTCGATATTCAAAACAAAATTTCAAAAAAACACGCTGCCTGCTTTAAACAGCGGTTATTTTACACGTGGCTGAGTTAATGAAATAAACTTCTCACTTTTATCTATATATTTGAATAAAGATAAATAGGGATCGAGGTAACCAGCAGTTCTTAACATCGACTCTTAATAATAATTAAAAGTAAATGCAAATATATTCTTTACATGCAAAAAGGCCAATCGTCAGGTTAGATTTCCACGAAAATGAGAATAGAATTAAATCGATATACAGTCGTATGTATGTATTGAGTCAATAACGGCCGTTGTTCCCAATCCTACTGATAAACTGTTGAGTGGAAATTTTGGCTCAACACTCCTCAAATACAAAAATAAGCTCTTCTCAACACAACTCTAATTCAATCGGAGAGAAAAGTTGAAAACAGTCGTAAGTAAAATGGGAATCTGTCATATTCAACGTCAATTTTTTAACCGATCCAACTGCACAAGCGAATAGTGAGTTGATTAATAACATCCTACGAGGGACGTAAGACCCTTTTCCGATAATTGCTTATCGTGACCACTATGCGTTCCAGATATATGGAGAGGAAAAACAACAGAAGGAACCAAGGAAGTAGATGGACGAACCAGCATTTCAATGGTGAGACTGAAACGTGTCGCTGATGACTGAACAGAATTGGGGTCGAGAAAAATGACCACCAACTCCATGTAATATTAACCTATTATCCAGTATCTATTATATCCTTATGTTTGAAAAAGTGAGGCAGACGGGGAGGCCCAGAGACTGGACAAGAAGGGCAAGGGACCAAAACCGGCAGAAAGCATTTGATGGTGATGAACCCCTATTTTTTGTACAATCATGGTTGGATTGGGAACTACATCGTATGTTTTGGGTTTTGAGGAAGTTGAAAATTATGAAATATTATTTCATGTTATCTAAATGAAATGCTTCTAAAATTTGAGGGTTTTTCAATCGAAGTAAATCGCAGTTAGGTTGCAAGGAAAAACCGCATCAAATATTATTTTTCCAGATATTGCAGATATGCGAATTCAATGTTTACAACGCGTTTAAACAGAGTAATCCCACATGGCCTCGTTCTTAATATAACGTAGCGGATTAATGTGTAGAGGCCATCGACTCAAGCGCTTTTGCTTAAGCCCTCATAAAGCAAAGGGATTTTAAAAACTATTTTTTTCTGAGAAACCAAAAGTTTACTATATGATTGGTTTAATACATATGCAATTTACGACTGAGAAACCAATTAAAGATCTCCTCATTATAGTATTACATTATCAGCCGTCTTCTCAGCCGTACTATTAAAAAAACACTTCCCAATCGATAAACCGTGTTTTAGTTACACTTTGAATAAAGACCACAATTTCTATTTCGAATTATTTCTAATAAAAAATGTCTGCGAAAGAATTGGCAACATTGCATTTAATACTGGCGCATGCGCGTCAGATTCCCGGCAAAATGTTAATTTTGATTTGTAATCTATTCTAATGACAATGACCAATTCAATATTGCATTAGTATAATTCGATATATATACTATTACTTGTGTTATTTTTCGTCAGTTTTAATCCATTGAAAATGTCGTATTGTGAATTCAGTATCATGTTATCGATAAATGCGAGGTTTTGAACATTTCTCATTTTATCTAACAGCGTGCCGCAAATATCCATCAAATGGATTATTTGAAGTAAATTAATAAGATTCTTAAAAGAAAACACTGTCTAAAGAAGTTATTGATGATAAGACATTGATACGAAACGATGAAATCGTCACAAAGATATTAAGTAAGTGCGATTAAGAAATTCAGACACAGATAATTAAGATTGTAGCTGAGATGTATGACCGAATTATCTAACCAATTTGTAGAATGTCTGTTTAAGATAAACATCAAAATAGAGAATCACATTAATCAATTTAATTGTTCGGGTGAAAAAGTCAGAAGTGAAAATAGATTCATAATCTGCTATCGCACCACGTATCAAATGTGTGATATCGAGTTATTTTAAATCTTATCAGACGCGTGCTAGACTACGTATAAATTTGAGAAAGTTTATCAGAATCTCCTGTCTAAGATCATAAAGATACGATATATTTAAAACGATAGACGAATTGATCACTTCTGTTGTCAAATTGCCAACAAACCACAATAGATATTTGGAGTCTGATTAAAGATGGTACGCCAGATATCAATTTATTATGGTAGGTATGTAAAAAAAGTAAACACAAGAGGCAAACTAAATAGATATATTGTTTTGATTCAAGACTGCACAATGAATTTATAGAATAACATTAAACACCATAACACACCATTTGAATACTAAGAATTCATACTATTTTATCACTTAGAAGCAATATTGTATTGTTGTCACTATTGAAGCCAAGTCCAATAACATAATACAGAAGATGACGTCTATTCAATATGATGCCAAGATCACAAATTATTGAGAGTCAAAAAAAGACGCACGATGACGTACATTGACTATCACCAGAATAAGCTAGATCTTAATGTTTATAGTTTGAGGTTCTGCCAAAATAACGTCGACTCGTTATTGTCCCACGTTTGTTTCGTCTGCTTTTGTTGTTTTTGCACACTCCAAGCTAGAGATAGGTGAGTTCTGCTTTTTGCCGGAGGCCTCTGAGGCGTGCTTCCATTTAAAAAGTACTAGAGTTCTAGGAGCAGGTCCTGGGACCGAGTTCTTGGGTACGGACTGGATAGTGGGTGCCATTGTGGCTACCGGGACGCACGGGTTCTGCCGGAGCCGGACCTCGAAGCCAGAACCCGCACAAGATCTCGAACCCGGAAAAGAACACTCAAGACTCGCACTGGCTCGGAACGCAGACACGGGGTGGCCGGTGGAGACATTCAGGTTCAAGCGCCGAGTTCCTGGTTTGGGTCCGAGTCCTGGACCGGGTTCTCTGGGAGTAGTCGATTTGAAAAAGGAGTAGGATCCGCTTTCCGCGAAGAACCCGAGTTCAAGAGCCCACTCCAGCTGAACCTACACATCGCTACTCCAAGCAAAAATGTATTTTTAATGTGACTTATTATATCGCCACGAATAAAGGTAATAGGCATAAAAATCGTTTGGTGGTGGTTTTTATTTATTCTGCGAATAATTTCATAAGAATGAAAAAAAAATAATCAATGGAAACTGACCAAGATTAATGGCATAAATTGTATTGTTAAAAAGTTGTACCTTATATGCGATTATACAGTTCTAATGAAAACATATATTTGTTGGTAGTTTGCGCTTATATTTTTTATAAAATGACTAACAATTTTACTTTAATTCTACTCAACGAAAACGGTAGGAAAAGCTTCAATTTATCCAAAATCATAGTTTTTTTATTATTTTTATAATGTAGCCGATTCGTAGAAAAGATTATTCTAAAATAGTCATTTAGCATTAAAGTAAATATATATTATATTTATTATTTTTTACATTTTTATACGAAACATGTTAGGTATATATATAAAATAGAAATTAAATTCGTAGTCCTCCTAGAAATTATATAAGGAGATCCTGTCCTGGGGGAGACTATGCTTTAGATAAGTTTTCAGCGAATTTAGCATTAATCTTTGTCTTAAAGTCGTGATTTTTATATTTATAATTTTCTTTTAATATTCAATTTTTTATATTCAATTCATAGTAAATATTAATCTAAAATAGTCATTTACCATTAATCTTAAAGTCGTGATTTTTTTGCTAAACGCTAAGGTTAATTAACACGTTTAATAGAATGTTCAAGGAAACTGGACTTACTGGACCAACGACTTGTTAAATGTCGTCATGGGGATGTATTATCGAATGTTTATTTTGATATCTGATGAAAAGTCAAAAGGTTAAAAGTGACGAAGATAATTAGGTAATTAACAACTTATGTTATCATTTTTCGAATCGCTGATTACAATAATCGCGGAAGCCATTACTACACCTTGGAGGCATCGCCTTATCTTGCATATTTTTTTTCTTCAAGAAAAACACCAAAATAAAATTTATTTTATATAGTTACTAAGTACCCGGCTTTGCCTGAGTTCAAACTTGAACAACAAGAAAATGAGGACGCTTCTCTTATTTTGAAACTATTCAATGGAAAGCTCTATAGCTCACAGTTGAGAAACTAATCGGGTTAGTCTAAAAATTCTAAAAGAAACAGGTGCAAATTTCATAACGCCAGTTCCATTGCGCCCCATTCGAGAGTTTTTGCTGCGTCAGATTTTATCGTTTTGCTGATCTATGATTAAGATAATAAACCCATTAGTAATATTACAGCTTCAATTAAGGTACAAACATTTCTCTCAGCGTAAAATAATATAGTGCTGTGCCTATCTACAAACTTAAGGATTACAATAGTGTACATGGTTATGGCGTTCCACTTATGAATAAGTTAGTATAATCTACGAAAGCACTAATTAGCATGTAGTATCCTATACACTTGACGTTTATTAATTTAGATTAGAGTGTCAGGAGATAATCCAGGTGTATAATGGTGAAATCAACCGATGTAATTACTCGTACTGAGTAATGAGTTGAATCCCTTTGATAAGCTCGATTGTTAGTTAGTCATCCATTATAACAACGGTTGTATTTGGTAATGTGTTTTTGCACTCTAAAACTGTCCACTTAAAAGGGCTACCTAATTGGTTTTATACTATTGGGGAGATTAAGAATGATAAGTGAGGTAACAACAGTTGATCCAACAAGCTGCCAATCAGAAAATGACTACCTTTATCATAAAGTTGTTAAGCAATGCAATTATCAACCTATCATGTCTATGACATATATCATGTCTATGACATACAGGAATGAAATTATCACAACCGTGACTTGTCGTTTTTCTTATTAATAGCTATAAAACATAAACGAATAAAAATCACGAACACGTCGATAAACTTGCAAAGAAACGCATATTTTCTTAGTAAGCGGGTAAATTCAGTGAAATCCAATCAGTGGTTCATTTGAAAGTGAGCAAGGGTTTTCCTGTAAACAACGACCTAGGCCATACTTTGTAAGAGATAGACGCTATAAAAATAAATCGATTCATTAAGGTCTAAATACCTTTCAACAAATACACATTTTCTTAGTAATCGGAAAAATTCTGTAAAATCCAATCGATGATTTATTTGAAAGTATCCACGGATTTTCCCGTAAACGACACCTGTCATTTTTTGTAAGATATACCTATGTGATAAAAATCAATAGATTTACTAAGGTCTAAAAATATTTCAACCAAAGGAGGTTGAAAGAAATGTAGATCTATGACACTGCTTTGGTTTTCCAGGTATTAACAGACAGGTACAACATAATAGTATGTCTCTTCCATTAAATCTGTAAGAGACAGCAACAGTCGTAAATTGTAAAAACCGAGAAAAATTGGTTATATTATACACAAATCAAGTACAGATAAGACCTGTGATAGTTGACGTCGTTCCTAGTGCAAAATAAATAAACAAATCGAAAGTCTTTGAACATAAAGTACTTTTTTTTTTAATTTACACTAGAAAATTAATTAAGTACATAAAATTATAATGAAACAAACTCGAGAATCTAAATGATAATGAAAACGATGATTTCATGATAATGAAATCATCGTTAGATTTTATAGGTCCCAAACATAGAATATACAGATGTAGAAGAACACTAGAAGTGCCTTCACTGATATCGTAGGTCTCCAACCCGTTTTAATTTAGTAAACACAATTTTGTATTGGAAATTTAAAGCTCATTTAGGCAAATATATTTGGATCACGAAACACGCCCACAAGGTTTTCCCAAAGATTGCTTATAAGCTGGTCTTGTGGAAAGAATGCAAGGTGGCAGAACACAGAAAATCATGACTAACTAGTTGCCCTGGAGGCGTACCGAGAAAGAGAGCGATAGACTGTTTAGAAATATTGAAGCAAGACGAGGAGATCTGAGAACTGGAGAAGAATGGCGAGGAAATGTAGCAGGTAAATAGAGAAATTTTGTGAAAAAGCCAAACCCCGCACTGATAATGATGATGTCTTGAGAAGAGTGACGTAACCAGGTTAATACAAAACTATAGTATGCCATTGAGGTGGTACTGTGTATAAAATTTGAGGCATTGTGAGTTTGTGAAGGATAGGTCAAAGACACCTAGGCTATTTTTGAACTAGGACAGAATCACGCGCCGTGTTCGATATACAGAAATAGTTGAGAGGAAAATAGTACTGGCTTCCTCGTCCACTCATCTCAGAACGAAATGCGCAATGACCATGCATCATTCACTTAATTTGTTGTATCTGATCTAAATATACGATAGAATGCTGGCAAGGCTTTGGCTGATTCATGTTCATGGCCGAAATATTGATGACATTCTTGAGTTTTTTTGTTATGATCTGTTGATTTTCTTGCATTTCTGTGGTTATGCGCCTGTTAAAATAAAACTTGTGGGAGAGAAAATTATAAATGCAAGTTGTAGGTTATTGAAATGATTTTTTTAATGAAAAAGTGAGGGATATGAAAAATGGTATAAAGACAGATAAAAAAAGTGAGGAGGAGAATCGAGGTACCAATTTCGAATAAATCGAACTTTTAATAATAATTATTCAATTTAAAAAAGTTTTCGAACAAAAAAGTAAAAATTAAGATTGATTTTCGTGTATGCTGACGTCGAGGTCAATAATTTTCGTCGTCGCTCTCGCCCAGAGGGTAGACACCAAGCTGCTATTAATTTAGCAAGCGAATAATTTCAAAATATTAATTAAATAAAATGATTTCGATTAGGTGTGCATACCACGCTGAATTACCAAACAACATTGACTAATGAACATCAAACCATTTAAAATTAAACGACAAAAACAGAAACATTTGTATTTGAAATACAAAATTATAATGTATAAATAAAATTTTTAAAAAGATTTTCTTCGGTTAAGTTTTAAGATTTTCACGGCCAAAAGCATTTTCGTTATTTGTTTTTGGGTTGTTATGCCGATGTGACATCTACCGAATCTGCCGGATCTGCCCTGATGATGGACACTGCAACGATGTCCGAAACGTTGGCTAAAGAAGGAGGTAGCGCAACACGGCATAACAACCCAAAAACAAATAACGAAAAAGATTTTCTTTGTTCAATGTGGCAGTCAATCAATAGTGAAATTCATGTTTATGAATTAATACGTCGCCAAACACTCACTAATTGCACGTCCATGCTTTATATTTTGTATATATTCATAAGTTGAAAGATAAACAATGTATTCTGTGCAAATTTTTATGCAATGTTCGCACGTACACATTACTTCAGATCACGCGAATAACGCGTGCAAGCGATAGCTATTTGGATTTGAACCAACAAAATATCCTGCGCCCACTCGACACGTTGGCTTTAAAACATTCAGTTGAAAATATTCCTGAAAATACAAAAAAAGAGTTGGCAACCTTCAACAGAAGTTAGAGAGAAAACAATATCAACTTGTGAACAAAAATTTACTTGGACAAAACAGCGTGACCGATTAGTGCAGGTTAATATGTATTATGCACATGCATGGAGTTTAAATAGTAATAATAATAACCTTTATTCAGATACATTACATGATTTATAATATTTATAACATTTATCATGCATCGACTCACTGTCTGTATGTCACTAGTTGACAAAGGCCTCCTCCAACTGTCGCCATTTCTCTCTACCATTAGCTACTCTTGTCCATGTACCACCTGCTATGGCTTTGATGTCGTCAACCCACCGTCTAAATGGTCTACCTCGTTTTCTCTTCTTGTCACTTGTGACCCAATTCATGACAATTTTAATAATGTTTAGATTATAATAATACAAAATTATTTAAACATGAAATATAAAAAATAATAATAAAACATAACATTTTTCATGTGAACACATTTCTGTGAAAATACTCAAAACAATGAAAATATACTTACCTCTGACTTCCCACAAATCATAAAATATCCATAATACCTGTCTTTAAAGCGGTGTCACACAAATGTTTCAAATTACCGACCAATATCCTTGGAAAACGAATAAATTTTTTTTTGAAAAGGTTGTGAAAAAACAGATTGGGAATTTTCTGAAAGTAATAAAATATTTACACTGCAGTGAATTCGGCTTATAAAAAATTTAAAAAAGAAAACACACAAGACGCAAAGCGCATATTTAGAATTTATTTACAGCTATGAGTTTCTTTGTTCCACATTGAGAATGTTTTATTTTTGACTGAGTAGGTACCTAGATACTACCGAGCTTCGCCATAATTTCAGAAATCCTTTGTTCTCATTGAATAAATGAAAAATTTTAAACATACAATATGGTGTATTGATCGTCCTTCTATGTCCTTCAAAACTAGATAATGTACACTTAAAAGATTTTTCTTTGTTAGCCATGATGGTACCAATATTTTTCGTACATTGATCAATAGACAGTCTATACATTAAAAACAAAACATTTCACCAATAATAAATAATCAGTAGTTTTGTATCCGTACATCAATAACAAAATAGGTTACCAATAATAACTAGAAGTTTTGTATCCATATTTCAAAAACAAAATATATTACCTATAATAACTAGTAGTGTTGTGCCTATACAATATATCTCAATAACAAAATAGGTTACGAATAATAACTAGTAGCTTTGCGTCTATACATCAATAACAAAATAGGTAACCAATAGTAACTAGTAGTTTTGTATCCATATTTCTGCAATGACATCGATGTTTAACTGCATTATACGATCAAAATTAGAATACGCTTCTGCTGTTTGGGCCCCATACCAGCAAAAATACATAGATTTATTAGAACAAATCCAAAAAAAGTTTCTAAGGTATCTTTATATGAGAATGCATGGTGAATACCCGCGATTTATGCATCATCTAGATTTGCTATCTGAAACGCGCTTCGAAAGTCTCCATTCTAGAAGGAATGAGACCCTAACAGTCACAGCTTTCAAAATTATAAACTATTACATTGACAGCCCATACCTCTTAGAATGCTATAAATTGTTCGTACCGAACAACTACTGCCAGGGTCGCCACCATGACTTGCTCTATATCCCCCATGGCAGAACAGACGTTGTGGCCCAACATAGCATGACAAGAGGTATGGTGCCGCTAAATGATATTTCTAGGTCTCTTGACATTTTCAACATTAGTCTTGAAGGTTTCAAGAATAATTTTAAGCAAGGACTCTAAAATATGTATTTTTGTAATTTTGTAATTTCTTTTCTCATGTATATATTATGTGTATTGTAATAGGATTAAATCAATCTGTAATGCACCAAAAAAAAAAAATTTTCAATAACAAAATATATTACCTATAATAACTAGTAGTGTTGTGCCTATACAATATATCTCAATAACAAAATAGGTTACGAATAATAACTAGTAGCTTTGCGTCTATACATCAATAACAAAATAGGTAACCAATAGTAACTAGTAGTTTTGTATCCATATATCAATAACAAAATATATTACCTATAATAACTAGTAGTGTTGTGCCTATACAATATATCTCAATATCAAAATAGGTTACGAATAATAACTAGTAGCTTTGCGTCTATACATCAATAACAAAATAGGTAACCAATAGTAACTAGTAGTTTTGTATCCATATTTCAATAACAAAATATATTACCTATAATAACTGGTAGTGTAGTGCCTATACAATATATCTCAATAACAAAATAGGTTACAAATAATAACTAGTAGCTTTGCGTCTATACATCAATAACAAAATAGGTAACCAATAGTAACTAGTAGTTTTGTATCCATATTTCAATAACAAAATATATTACCTATAATAACTAGTAGTGTTGTGCCTATACAATATATCTCAATAACAAAATAGGTTACGAATAATAACTAGTAGCTTTGCGTCTATACATCAATAACAAAATAGGTAACCAATAGTAACTAGTAGTTTTGTATCCATATTTCAATAACAAAATATATTACCTATAATAACTAGTAGTGTTGTGCCTATACAATATATCTCACTAACAAAATAGGTTACGAATAATAACTAGTATAGCTTTGCGTCTATACATCAATAACAAAATATATTACCTATAATAACTAGTAGTGTTGTGCCTATACAATATATCTCAATAACAAAATAGGTTACCAATAATAACTAGTATAGTTTTGTGAACAATACCTGGATCTCGCGTGCAAAAAAGTATGTTTCTAATTTTCTGATATATAAATGAAAACCAAAATTTCCCCTGAAATCAAGATTTGTATCTAAGCAGGAACTTAACCTAATTAATTATAAACCATATATTTTTACGTACTTAACTTTTTTTTTAATTTCAAATAAATAATTATACAATGTGTTGAAAGAAATGTCACTATATCAATGGCAATTTTTGTTGAAACACCACGATTTCACATTTGAAAAAAGAATCTTTACTTAATCTTTACTTTACATTAAAAAGGTTCCCATCTTGAAAGGGAAACGGACAAACGGTACAAACGGTACAAACAAAATTACAGACAGACGAAGTTCAAAACGGTCTAGTTAAAACGGGACTTCGCTAGGCTCGTCAATAATGAAACGACCTGCGTATAGTGCGTATGGCGCAAATGATTTTTGATCGGAATTGTCTCAAAGAGATTGAGTGAAATTGCAGAAATACTGGTGTATAGCTTTAGTTAGGAATGTGCGTACAATTTTACTAATTGGAACAAGGTAAGTTCAAATACACGCAAAGATACGATGGTAATGTCTTACCTTGTTAATAAGAACCTACACAATAATAATTACAACTGTTTATTGAATATCAGAAGTAAGGCGGTTACTCTTGAATACAACTAATTCCATGATTAATTTTGGCAGGATATGAAGCATTAGATATATTTACCGTGTTAGTGAGTCGATAAAAATAATAACTTTTGATTTTACAATCTGAAGATTTCTTGGAGATCGATGATATCATTATGACCCAGGACTAATACATTTATGTATATTTTTCAAGTACTTATTAGGTGTGTTTGGTTTGTGGCGATGATAAATAAAATTACATATTAATTCTTACAAAGTTGCGTAAGTTTTCGGGAATCCACTATCAGGGTCTTCCAGTGTCGTTGATAGTATTATTATGTCATCAATTTAGGAAAATAATGTTTACCTGCTTCAAAAAGTTGAGATAAAATACAAAATGAGGTCAAGTTCTACGATACCACTTCAAAGATAAAACATTCATGTTGGAAATAACATTGACTTCTTTGAGGTGTTGATGCCCATAAATGGGTAATATTGTGTTTTATGAAACCATTGCAGATCGTTATAAATCTTAGAACGCGAATATCCGTGAAAAAATTAAAGAAGACTAATTAGTATTTAGAATAAAACGTTGTGCAAAATCAAAAAACCACTAACTGACAAATTCACGAGAAATTAGGATGGAATGAAAATAATAACACGACTCTTTCCATGAACGTGGCATTATAAAACCCTACCATAACCACAACCAGCTTTCCCACCAACTCTTGCTACGTGAATGAATTACGAGTTTAGGTTTCCTTTTATTAGTTTTATTTATATCTTTTATTAATATCCTTTAATCTTTTGCAAACTTCTCAAAAGCATTAGTATAACAATTTTTATAAACTGTTTTTTTTTTGGATTATTTATAATAATCAATTTTCTGATGCTTTGTTATGCTCTTCTTCGCTCTGTCGTTATTTAATCTTTTTCATGTCCTTAGTTCTTATGTTTTAATAAGTTGTCTGATGATTGCTGTTTGCATCTAGTTCTTTGTTCTATTTTTGAGATTAATGAAATAAATTTGCATTGCATTAGTCTTTGATATCAAAAATATACGAATATGTGATCACTAATCTATTTCTGGTCATTAAAAGCATCATTACTCAATAAATCTTTGTTAAAATGCAAGATATCAAACATATTACCTACCTAGAGTAAAGCGTATTTGGTAAAGCGATACAGGAATGCCCTAGTGAGATGTGCAGCTTATTATATGTTTGTTATAAGATGACAATATACCCTAAAATATATTCAGAATCTTAACGACGTAAGTAAAGTAACCGTGTATACAAATTGCGACTCGCGACCCGTGCTCTGGACGAACCTACTGTCGAATTTGCCGTATCAAAGAAAAGAGGAAGAAGATAAATAATGTGGGAATCTTAACGACGTAAGTGAAGAAAGTGTGTAAACAAATATACGCCGCGGCACGGCGCGTATTGCACGAACGTACGGTCGAATTCACCCTAGCAGGCCTGGAGATTCGACCTTTCTGCAGCGTTGATTTTAATTAATTCTGAAGAACGTGCTACAAATATTAAAAATGTAAACACATGTTGTCCTCCCGAAATTATTAATTCATCATCTAGAAAAATAAAATCTGGTGCTTACCGCTAACTTTATAGTTGAAAAACGGGTTATATAGTTTTCAAATCGTTGTACGTAAAATATATTAATGGTAAGGTACTGTTTTTATTAATCTAGTATATAAATAATTCGCATTTCTTGTGCGGCATGGCAATAAAAAAGTTATTTTAGTTACGGATTCGCCGGAAATGATTTAAATGTAAGTTTTGAGCGTACAAAAATATTAGGATTGTGTACCGCCTTCCCAACAAGATAACAAGTAGGTACCTAGGTACCTACACACATATCTTTCCATAAATTTAGTTGTTGAATTACGACCAAAAGGGGATTCAGATTGCCTTTAGTAACGACCGCGACCCCAGACTGCAGACTTTTTGGCTAGACGTCCATACTGACTCACGAGATTAATCAATACGTAGGTACTGCAAAAGCACTAGGTACTGCGGGTTTTGGGTTTGATAACAAGTTAATCTACTTCATACGTTACCATATTTGAGTAAATTGCAAAGCTTTTATGACTGAAAGCGTGTTACAAATGTCAAGTACCTAAATGGGTTGATCGAAAGATTCACCTTCAATTACCTTACAATATTTTAGTAGAGGCGTAAAATTAAGTAACTACTTGGGGACATTTTGCTTTATCCAAAAATAATAAAATATAGATACACTTACTTACATACTTATTTACAAGTATGTAAGTGTACCTTAATAGTCGTACCTACCTACTCAACGAACATTGAATTTGAAGTTTTCAAAAAAATGATCAAACTCCCGATTAAATTCGGTACGTAAGGCGAGTTTTAAAGTGTATATTACAGACAAATAAACCTTGCATAGAGGCTGTCAGTAGTTATTATCCAAATAACGGACATAGTTCTCAAAATCTATACCAAGCACATCATCTGGACGACGGATATAATGCATACTAGGTGGGTACTAGGACAAAATCGAGATTATCTTTGTTACATTGTATAAAACAAAGTCGCTCCCGCTGTCTGCACGCTTAGATCTTTTAAACTACGCAACGGATTTTCATGCGGTTTTCACTCTAATAGATATAGTGATACATGAGGAAGGTTTAGGTATATAATTTGTCAAGGTTTTGTGTAAATTGGTTGAAATATCATTACATAGTATAAAATGAAGTCGCTCAAAATGTATGTGCGCATAGATCTTTTAAACTAAGCAACGGATTTTCATACGGTTTTCACCAATAGATAGAGTGATTCAAGAGGAAGGTTTATATGTATAATACATGCTTATTATAGTAGAGAAAAGCCGAGGAATCCAAATATTCAATTCAGGCAGCGGGCAGTGGGCAGCTGGTGGTGAGGATTTTATAAAGGTTGGGTAATGGCGTTGTGTTTCGTTAGCCACAGCAACGTGTGGCCGGGTCTGCTAATATATAAAGGGAGCAGGCTGGCAAGCGGGTGGTGTGTATTTGATATTATGTATGTAAATTAACAGATGGCGTTGGTTATAAAGATTGGGTAATAGCGTCGTCAGTAGATGGGTGGCACATCAACGGGTGGCCGGGTCAGCTACTTTCCAATAAATCAGTTAAAAATATTGTATCATCAATTCTTAGGTAGTTACGTACCTACAAATTGATACTATGATTAAAACGTTCACATTCGATACAACCTCTCTCTCATACCGATCTCGTCATTTTGTCAATGAACAAAAATTAACAGCATCGTTTTCATGAACAGTAAAATAATAGGTACCTACCTTCATCGATAAATAACTTAAATCGTTTGCATCAGAAATATTGTTTCGAAACTTCTGAATCTGATTATAAAAGTGAAGGTAGGTACCTACTCACTTAATTTACAAAGTACCTACCTACCTAGGTATGTGTGATTGGTAAAACGGCACAAACCCGTCACATGATGACATTCACTCGAAAGTTTACTTAGGTTTTTAAATTTGTTTTTGTTTTATGAATTTAATGAAACGCGATCGTATCGCGTGCACTGTATATTATTATTTTATTGCATTCATTTCCACATTCGCTTCAAAAGTGCATCTGGTGCAGCAGTGAGAGAAATTTCACATTGAACCTGTTGGCAGCCAACGGAAGCCGCTCGGTTTTAGTACGGGATGTTAGAACTGTGAAATTTCAGAGAAGATCTTTATTATTATTTGATAATATTATGTTTATTAGGTACCTAAATAAGAAAAAAAAAAAATAAATAAAATAAATATACAAAGCGTATTTTAGCGTATATACTACCAAAAAAAAGATTAGGTACAATGAAGAGCACAGGAGCAGAAAAAAACTTATATTGTTTGATTATACAAATGAAATCGTGACACCAAAACAGATATTTGGGATCTCCTAAGAAAATTGATTATGATGTTACTTCGATCACGTAAATTGTCTGTTGTGTGAGCGTGGCACGAAAGAAAAGTGATTAATTCATCGGCTATATACCTACTGCCTAATTTGTGCAATGCCCTTCAACCTTAAATGTATTCCTACTGCTTGATAATTTTAGAGCTGAAAGATATTTCATAAATAATGTAGAATAATTTTACCTTTTCATCTGTTCCTCTATGTTGCGTGTTTCCTTGCCAGAACCGCCTGGCGAATCCTTTGATGTGTCCCGTCAGCGATTTCCGGAATTCGAACCCTGGATTCCAGCAAAGGGAGCCGTATCCAAACACCCACAAGGATTGCACTTCTTCCTGGCCCATCTCTTCCATTTTTTCTGCCATTTCTCCCAGACGGCTCGGCTCCGTGTTCATCGCGTCAGATTCACTCATTTTCAATAAGACTTATTCATATAAAATCACCAAATATAATCAATCTAAATTTGGCTATAAATGTTTAACATTTGGTTAACTGTACACATACACCAATACTGACATGTCATTCAAGAAAAACACAATTTGATAATAAGAAAATATCCTTAGAAAACTGGAGTAGGGAATATTGCTCCGCATTGAAAATGAAAATCTTCAGATACAATAACAATCACGAAACACGATAATAAAATCTCAATACATAAACTTTTCACTGATGTGTTAACGATGTTATGTCAACTAAAGATACAACCCCGAGATAGATGCAAAATAACAGTGCTACTTTAACATGTGTCCACTGAAGATCTCGGGAGTAGTATGAAAAAAGAACCTCGCGCTGTCACTTTGTAAAGGGAAACGCGTGGCTAGGGCGCATGCGCAGCCAACCAGCCAATCAGGCGGCCCCGTTTTACGCCTATAACGGTGCCGCGGAAAAGTAATTTGAATCGATTGCTGCTACCAGCTGATGCAATGTGAACAATGGATTTCCGCGGGCTTTCTGATAAAAACATTTATTACAGGAAGAAATAATATAAATGTCTTTTTTTATAAATATTACGTGCTGAAGTAAACTTTATTATTAACTTTATAATTTCTACCTGGATGATGCGTTAATTTTTTACGGTAGGTACATACCTACCTAGCTCATCAATCATTAATTATCAATTATCATAATTGTATCTATAATCATAATTGTATCTAAAAATTATTTATTTTAAAATTATTTTCAAATTCTGAATCAAATTTAGAGAAAATGATTAAGGTAGTTAAAATTTTTTCAGATGATATTAAAATGACTTTTGGTTTAGATAAATGTAAAACTATCCATATAGAGAAAGGCAAAATTGTAGATGGAGACGAGGGTATATTTAGAAATTTCAAAATTCAAAGTATGAAAGGGGATGAGGTTTATAAATATTTAGGATACCCGCAATCGAATAGATTAGATCACACCAGTATTAAAAATGATATTAGGATTAAATTTCAAACTAGGATCAGAAAAATTTTAAAATGCAATCTATCTGCTAAAAATTTAGTAAAAGCAATAAATACTTGGGCAATACCTCTACTAACGTACTCATTTGGCATAATTAAATGGTCCAATACAGATCTAGATAGTTTAGAACGATTGATTAGAACTACGTTAACAAAATTTAATTGCCATCATCCAAATTCAGCTATAGAACGAATTAATTTACCTAGAAATTTAGGAGGTAGAGGTGTAGTCAAAATAACATCTTTGAAACACAATCAGGTAGAAATGCTTAGAAATTTTTTCCATAGGAAAGCTAATAGCTCAGAAATGCACAAAATAATTTGCAAGGCAGATAGAAATATTACACCTTTAAATTTATATGACGAGAATGCCAACATTCTTATAAATACTAACCAGGAATTATTGAGCGTTTTTGTTATTATCGTGACGATCCAGCGATTTTTTTCTATCGAGGGGCAAAAGAGAGAGGTAAACGCAGAGTTTTTAAAAAAAGCGCCAAAGTGAGGTTTTGATTTAGGGTGGGGCCTGGTGGCGGATAGCTAACCTTTTTTCTGTTCCGAAAAGCGGTTAGCATGGAATGAAACGTAAAACGACTTCATTGCAGCAACGGGAAGTAGCACAAAATTTGAAAAAAGAATTATTGTTGAGATAGTTTACTCCTCCGAAACGGCTGGACCAAACCGACGCCTGTGCTCTAAAGATTGCAATCCACTATATGTGAGGACAAAAATTTTTTAGTTTAACGTAAGTGGCGCCGCAAAACACATTTTCACCGCTTCTTAATCAAAATATTGACGAATTGTCTTAATATCAAATACGCCATTCAGAACTATTATAGAATTCGTTTGTATACCCAAGAATATCCAAAACGCGCTAATCTTTTAAACTGCGCAACGGGAAGGAATAATTTTAACACAAATAATGTTATTTAAATTTATATTTGAAAGGTCGTAATAGTACACAACTGCTAACCCTGTACAATTTGATTTATTTTCAAATTAATTTGTTCCTGCAAAATGAAATAGGTTGCTATCTTTATGTTACCAGAGAAGCTGCATACTTTCCCTTGCCGTTAGAAAGAGAAAACTAGTTATTATTTCAAAATTTTTTTTTTTATTAATCAAAACAATATCAATTTTTCATACATATGGCCATTCCCATTTGCATCCAAATTTAAGTTTTGTAATTAAAATTAAAATAAATTTTTATTTATTATTTTTATAATCCTAAAAAAATTATCCCCAATTGGGGTTCATTTTGTGCACCTCTATGTCTCTACGCAACTAGTGTTAAAACCAGCCCAACCATAAAAAATCCATTGAAAATTCGGATTCTTTCTTAAAATAAAAAAGGAAAACAATTTAAAGACGTAAAACGATGATTTTGGACCTTAATTGAAAAAAAAATATTATTGCGAACTTTAAAAAACGCGCGTTCGATTTTCAATAAAATCAATAAAAACATAAAATTAATACCAATTATTATTTCTCTTCCTTCAGGATTTCATTTTATCGTTGAGATATGAAACGTAAAAACGTTAGTTTTACAATTAAAAATAAAGATTCCTGGTCAAATAAAATTATTCACGCAAAACACTTCAATTATCTCAACCAAACGTTTGTTGACAAACTTTCGTCAAACAAATGGTTGAGTATTGGAGAGTTGAGCGCAGAAATAGAAGGATTTATGCTTGCCATTCAAGATAGAGTCATTAATACTAAAAATTATAGAAAGCATATAATCAAAGATATAAATCAAATTGATGATTTATGTAGAAAATGTTTGGCTTTTCCCGAAACTATAGAACATATTATATCGGGATGTTCTATATTAGCGCCTTCCGAGTATACATTTAGGCACAATCAGGTTTTAAAAATAATTCACCAAAGTTTGGTAATTAAACATAACTTGATTGACTGCCGTAATATAGTACCATATTATGAATATGAACCAAATTCATTTTTAGAAAATGAATTTTATAAAATATATTATGATAAAACTATACTAACAGACAGAACAATTAGTCATAATAGACCTGATATAGTTTTACATGACAAAATTAAAAAAATAACTTATATCATTGATGTAGCTATTCCAAATTCCTGTAATATTCAAAAAACTATTTCTGAAAAAATAAGAAAATACACAGATTTAGGAAATGAGATTAAAAGAATTTGGCATTCTCGGACTATAAAAATATTGCCATTTGTTATTTCGGCCACTGGCATAATACCTAGGAATCTGATTCAAAATTTAAGCATATTAGATTTGTCAAAGAATTTGTATATAAAAATGCAAAAATCAGTCATTTTAAATACATGTAGGATTACAAAGGATTTTTTAAATATTTATATTGAGGGATCGGTAGGATTTATAGGTTCAATTAGAAATGCCACAGAGCCGAACCCTCTGATATGAAAATATCTGGAGTCGGTGAATTATATTCCCATTTGGTCTCTAGTAGGTTGACATGTTGTTCTTGTATTTATAATACTTATATAGTGCAATTGCATAGCGTGGGTTGACTAGATGATCATTTGGGGAAGTGTGTGAAAGGGTTTAGTTTTTCCTTCTTTTTTTCCTTTTTTTTTTTTTTGGGGAAAATTTAACCCGGACATTTAAATCTGGTGCATAATCATTGGACTTGCCTTTACACGGGGGATTTGATTTTCTTTTACTGGATGTCAATAAACTTTGAAAAACGAGTTTATAAAAATCTTTTTAACAACACCAACATGAAATTCATTAGAAAGAATTTCACAAACAAATATAATATATGTGGTGTAGGTACCTAGGTGCATTAGCGCGCAGTGTAAAATCTGATTTTGTGTTGCCAATTTATAATATAATTTTGAAATTAGAAAATATTATTATATTATTATTATATGTATAGTATTACTTTTTACTTTTTATAGGTTTAAATATTTTTTAATAACTTTTAATGACGTTTCAAAGGGGTGTTGAAATTGAATGATTTTGAGTTGTCAAGGAACCGAATAAAAATGATACGCGGTACAGAGAATGCGCTGCGCTTTCAAATTAAGTGAGCAGCGACGAAGTTAATTTCCGTGGGCAGCGCTAGGTATATAGTAGGTACCTACTTTTAGAACAAAAATTATTAGAAAAAAAAAGATTGATAAGAAATAAGAAAAAAAAGTAAGTTTATTTTAGCACGTGTTGGAAAATATTCACGAAAAGGTAAGGAGATAAAATAACAATAAATAATTTATATGGTAGTCTGTTTTCGTTGTCGAGCGATATATGTACAGGTACCTACATACATATAGCAGATGTAAATGTATAGATAAATATATACATGTATAGGTATATGTATAGATAGATAAATATCGTTGCAAGGGGGCATACCTACATTAATTACGTGAGCACAAAAGAGGGGGGGGGGGTCCAGCAAAATCTCACGTTACTTGAAAAGAATATACGAAGTGGGCCAAATTTATCTCACCAAGGAGGGGGGTCTAGAATGGAAGAAAAACTGCTCACGTAATTAAGTAGTGTATGCCCCCAAGAAAGCAATACTTAATGCAAATACTTTTGAGGTGTAAAAGTAAGTAGGTAGGTAAGTACCTACATCAGTTAAAAAACGTATTGTTGACAAAACGGTTAGTTTTTCGAACGTCGTCGTACAGTTCTTATTAAATTTATCGTCGTAGAGTCGTGGGACCCAGATAGATCTACGCATAAAAAAAACCCTGCAAAATGGTGTTTATAAAGTACTAGCTTTTTCCCGCGGCTTCGCTCGCATGGTATTAGGGGATTTCCACTCAGCCTGCTCCACCTTCCCTCTCCCCACTCCACTCCCCCATCAATCCCCCTCCCCCTCCCCCAACCCTCCCCACACTCCACTCCCTCATCAACCCCCTTCCTCCCCCTCCACCCACCCCTTCCTCCACCCCTCCCCCTTCCCTTCCTTCCCTCCCCGCTCTTCCACCCCACTCCGCCTCCTCCACCTTCCCTCTCTCCACTCCACTCCCCCCATCAACTCCCTTCCCCTCTCCCTCCACCCACCACTCGCCTCACCCCCTACCCCTCCACATTCCCTTTCCCCACACCACTCCCCCCCATCAACCTTCTTCCCCCCACCCCCTACCCCTACCCACACCATCCTCCATCCCCTAACCCCCTCCCCCCACCCTCCTCCACCTCCCCTTCCCCCCTCCACCAACACCCTCCCAACATCCCTTCCGCCCTCACCACTCCCCCCACTCACCTCTCGCATTCCACACATTCATTCCCGATACATTCAGTTTTCTAACTGCTCGCATGCCACCTATTATAATTTCTTATACAAATTTCATAATGCCAGAACCCAACGGTAGTTTTATACAAAAAAAACGAAAAAAAAAAATTATCCAATTTGGTTAAGTCGTTCGGGTTAATACATTTCGTATACATACGTATATTTCGGTGATTCATTTTTAGAGATAGTTATTAAGTACGAATTATTATTCTTCTTTTTATATTCTACCAAAATACATACATACATTTCGGTGATTCATTTTTAGAGATAGTTATTAAGTACGAATTATTATTCTTCTTTTTATATTCTACCAAAATACATACATACATTTCGGTGATTCATTTTTAGAGATAGTTATTAAGTACGAATTATTATTCTTCATTTTATATTCTACCAAAAATCCAGTACTGCCGTTTTATACTTAAAAAATGCGATACCCGTTTATCCAATTAAAACAATAATTGTTCTGTGATGTCAAAATTTGAGAATGACATTTTACAAAACAAAGATTCTTAAATAAAAATTCTATTTTAGAAAATATTTAAATTAGCGAAGTTCCTACTTCTCTAATAATTGGAATCGATTAAAGAATTATAGATATCTTACTAATCGTGCCACCTATTGCAATTATTTTATACAAATTTCGTAATGCCAGAGCTCTGTACTAGCCTGTATGTTTATATTATTGTAAAGTTTCATTAAAATCCATTCAGTAAAGTAGGAATTAGTATTTTATACGTATTTGAATTTTAACATCAAAGGGATGTCCATAGTAACCTAATTAAAAAAAAAAATCGTTTCCAAGGCGACAACTGGCGTTTGCAATAAATCGATTTTGTTTTTTGTTAAACGTATGAAAAATAATTTCATAACGCCAGAGATTATTCATAACGCCAGAGCTTACCAATAAATATAGCCTATAGATCTCGCAAATAATGTAGCTTTCTATTAGTGAAAGAATTTTTAAAATCTACTCAGTAGTTTTTGTGTGAAAGAGTAACAAACATACATCCATACAAACTTTCACCTTTATAATATTAGTAGGAAAGTAGGATAGTAGGATTTACGTAGGTAGTGACGGTAATAGCAGTATTGTTTTCTTGCTACGATATAGCGATTTTACAAAACCCGAGACATGATCCGGTATGGTCTAGTGGCTAGGATACCTGGCTCTCACCCAGGAGGCTCGGGTTCGATTCCCGGTACCGGAAATATTTTTTGGTGTTTTTTTTTAATAATTTTCTCTTGATTATGAATAATCTATAGAGTGCTTTTGTAAAACAATAGAATCGATAATTATTTGTAAAACTTGAATAATAAAATTACTGTATTTCGTGCAAGTAACACACTGTTAGTTACCATTAAAGCTGAAAACTTATTTAATCCCTCTCATAATGAAATAGTTCTTAAAAAAAACATATTTTTTTAGTAATAATAGGTGATTAAAACAATTTCTTTATTATTATAATATTTATGTTAGTGCTAAAAAAAACAAGCGAAACAATTTTTTAAACAAAATAATTAATTCTTGTCAATCTGATCCATCTGTTGGGTTATTGATTAATGAATTTGAACTCAATGATTTTTGTTAATTTCCTATTTTATATTAAAAAGTTTAGCAAAAAATAAGTAGATGTCGCTACTTCGCATTGTTCACTGCCATCTGTGCGATAACGTTCACACCATTTTAAGATTGAAAATAGCCATCTGTTGGATTATTGGTGAAAGATTTCCAGTATCACGATTTTGTTTTAAAAGTTATGTACAGAAAATAAAAGATGTCGCTATTTCTCGTTGTTCACTGCCATCTGTGCAATAAAGTTCAAACCTCATTACAAAAATGATTTTATAAAATTTAGTTAAATGATTCTACCACAGGATGGGGCTGGAAAAATATTAATTTGTTTCATGAATGAATAAATTTATGGATTTATAATTTATTATAGCATTAATAATTTAAATTCATAATACGGCATGTGTAAATATTATCATCGTTCACCAAACGTTCATGAAAGAATATATTAAATGTTTTATTATTCAGCGACCAAACAGAACACCAGGCGGCAGTCAGCAGAAGTTTGCCAGGTATGCCAAAACCAGATTTGTTTGGGATGCGCCTTCAGGATAACCCCTGACCCTTCGCCCATAAGTAACTGTTGCTTGCAATTCGTGCCACACTCAATGCGCTCCGTGAACCTAATTATTATTAAAACGCCAGATTTTATGAAACACCGTACAAAATAAGTGGATATTCTTTGTGCGCAACTTTCTTCGGTAAGTATCTACATAAATAAATAAAGTTGTTTTAAAAATAATTATTCACAAAGAGCTTCGTTCAAGCTTCAAGATTCACAAATAAAATTTATATTTATTTACAGTAAATAATAATAGTTTTTAGCTAATTAATTTTTTGCATTGTATACATGAAATGTCAACTCAATTATTACTCCGACAATGCTTCGCTATTATATTATCCATGTCTTCCTCGGGCGTCACCGATTTCTTATACCATTCAAACGCAGGCGTCTACTAATATCTACAGGAATTCCAAAAACTGAATAAATCTGACTAATATCTACGAGAACCAAAGTGAGGACGAATATCTACAGCTCAAACTGCTGACCAATATCTATGAGAACCAAAGTGAGGACGAATATCTACAGCTCAAACTGCTGACTAATATCTATGAGAACCAAAGTGTGGGCAGAGGTTGGGTTAGGTTAGGTTAGATTGGGTTATGTTAGGTTAGGTTAGTTATTACGTAATTGAAGTAATTTATGCTTTTCCGTACAACCTCTTGCTCAGCTGCCCTCTGTAGATATTAGTCTCCACTGGGACCGTCATAGATATTCGTCCGACCTTAGCTCTGTGGATATTAGTCCTCACTCTGAAGTTCATAGTCCAACATATGAGCTGTAGATATTCGTCCGACATACAGACTGCAGATATTAGTATCTGGAGTCAATTCAAACCACTCTCTAAACTCTCATGGAACTAAAAGAACGAACTTTAAATTTTCATCCTATTCGGTCGGGAAGTTTTTATATATAGAATAAGAAGAGAAGAAACTGGACAGATACGTAACTAATTTATATAGCGTCATATTTATGAAATATCACCCCAAGGGTATAACATATTAAACCAATCGAACGTTATTAATAGGATAACGTCTGTACTATTGAAAGTTAAGAATCCGGCTAAGAATGGAAATCTGACGCCACGCCTTATGCCAAACCATCTTCATACTTGAAGTTTGTTAAAAATTTACTTTTGTAATTCGGTTTCGAATTCGTCAAAGGATGGCGCCACTACGTTAGGCGTACGTGCTCCTGGCAGATATAAGTACCTAACACGGATTTGTGAATTTGAGTATCTCTCCGGATCTGCAAAGATTGACGGTAATACTTAGAGTTATGAATAATAGTATCACGCTGCTATATATATTACAATTGACGTCATTGCCTGTCGCGGTTACTTTGTCCCGGTGACTAGCTGCCATTAGATTACAGTGGATCCGAGTTGTACAAAAATGGCGGCCAAGATGGAACCAGTATTTATTACTTAGCGTATAAACTGAATAATAACCATTTTGACAGAAAGTTTGGTACGTATTTGGATCGGTAGGTATACCAAGTCCCTTTCTTAGGTATTTTATTTAGTCAATGGTTTAGTAAAAAAAACATTCGTTTTAAAATGATTTTATTTGACTCCCCACATCCCACTTCATTATCTTCATTATTTTTTCTTTGTTTTTATGTGATTATGCTAATTATGATATAAGATGTTTTAGTGTTGTAGGTTCAATATGTCCAGGGTGACCTGTTCTAAGATGGATAAAAAAATATTTATTTCTTTTCTTTGCATGCGTAAGTTGGTCATTAAACTTATTGCTCACAAGAAACTAATGTAAAAAGTAAAATAAATTTGAAACTTTGAACTAAGGTAGGTACACATACAATATACATCGTTAAATTATTAATTTACTAAAAGAAAGAAATACACCGGAAAATATATACGGGTAGAGGAAATATGTACGGGTAAATATATAAGGGAACGTACCCATACTACGTGACCTGTTTAGGGGGGGGGGGGGGAATCTTCAAAGTACCACGCTTGGTCACAATGGGGGGGGGGGCTTAGGTTTTTATCACGTAGTCAATCTAGAAATCTTTTTATATTTTTTCCATTAACTTTTTAATATTTTTTCCACTTGTAAATTATAGGTATACATGGTAATCTTGCCGTCATGCAGCAAGCGCCGTATTAATAAAGACAAATATAAGCCAACCAATTTTTTAAAAACTTTTTGTTAGCAAGAAATGTATCAAAACCATATTTATGATTTACTACGTGAAAACTGTAGGGGGAGGGGGGGGGGTCTTGGAATATACTACACGTGGTCACCGGGGGGGGGGGGGGGGGGGGGGGGTTAAAAATTGCAAAAATTGGGCCACGTAGTGTATGGGTACGTTCCCTAAGTTGAATAACAGTAAACAATCGATTTTTAACATGTCTAAAAAAGTTTCGGTTTCGGCAGATTTTCTGCCCGAACCTTCGGTCGGTCACTGATAATTTTTAATTACTCTTCAGTGGGGTGGTGAAGTTGTATAGTATTGAGTTGTCCCGTCACCGTTACTATGTATAATGTAGTCCAGTCTCGCGAATTGGACTTGGAGAAATAATATACTGACAACAACCTTCTTCAATCTTATTTCACCACTTAGTGAAAAACCTAATTAATTACGACTTTTGAAAGATTTCACGAAAAAATTTAGAACAAATTTCACAGCAAAGTATTACGAATCGTGCATTTGGGTAAAATGTAGCCTGCATGTAGTCGTTACATAATCAATATTATGTACTGAACACACTAACCCGTTGGCTACCGGTTCTACAAAAATGGTATTACAAGTATTATACTGAAAGAAAAATCTCGCAAAATTGTAAAAGAATTTCAGCAGATACCTAAAGGCGAACAATTCAGAGTTTCCAATTATTGTAAAATTTTCCTCTTTCACTTACGACGCACATATCAGAAAGAAACTAAGAGAGGTTAGAACAAATCTTATTATACTTTTGTGTGAAATAAGATAAAGGCTTCGTAGAATCGTTGTTTTATGTCATACCTTGCCAACAAAAACAAATTTCAACAAACACAAATATCATTAATAGACCAGTTAGACAAACCTACAAAAAACGTAAAAAAAAACTCCGGCGGTAAATGCAAGCTTTGGACAAATGGTGACTGGACAAAGACGCCACAAATACTAGCTAATTCAATAATCTTTCGCTCGGATACGTTTTAAGATTTTTACTACCGGTTCTACCGGATCTGCCGGATCTGCCCTGATGATGGACACTGCAACGATGTCCGAAACGTTGGCTAAAGAAGGAGGTAGCGCAACACGGCATAACACCCCCAAAACAAATAACCAAAAATCTTTCGCTCGATACAATAAATTAGGAAAACAAATAACATTTCAGATACAAAATTAAAATATGGATTAAATAACAAATAAACATTACAAAAAGTTTATACCATAAAATAATAAAACATTTACGCGAAATACAAAATATCATTAAAATACACACTACATTATACAGGTTGTAACATCATATACCCGAAAGGCTTTAAGCGGTTCCTTAGAATATTTGAGATTCTGAGTACAAAAAGTCGATGTCATTTTGCTATTAAGGCAAGACATAACTACGTTTATCGGGGGTTTGCCCGAGGCTCACATTTTAATTTATTTCGGCGAATTCGTAATTGAATTATCATTTTTATTTCCATGCCTCACAAGGGATGCGAGTCATTTATATTTTAGATTAATAAAAACAGTAGGTACGTTACCATTTTTTTAACGAAAAACGCCTTTCAAAAATTGTAATACGTTGTACAACTAAAGTTAGCGGTGAGCACAAGATTTTATTTTTATAGACGATGAATTATTAACTTCGTGAGGTATTCATTAAGAAACATCTTAAATATTAGTAACACGTTCTTCAGAATTAATTAAAATGAACCCGGCTGAAAGGTCCGTCTAATACGCCGTGCCGCGGGCGCATATTTGTTTACACGCTTCCTTCACTTATGTCGTTAAGATTCCCACATTATTTTTCTTCTTCTTTTTTTTCTGTGATAGGGCAAATTCGACATGAATATGGATAAATAATTCTGTCCATAAACAAACTTAATTCATTAAAGCAGGGCCGTAGCCAGAGAAAAAATTCGGGGAACAGTCTTTATAGAAATACGTAAAATAAATTTTTTTCATAAAAGGAATTAAATGGTTTTACATATCAATCTCGTCACAATTTTTTATAATTACAAAATTAAATTTAGTGTTCTAGCTTTCTTTGCAGCGAACAAATCAATTACCTTATCGGTGTCAATGTCAATTTGGGGGGGATCAATACCCCTTGATCCCCCCCCCCTGGCAACGGCCTTGCTGATTCAAGAAAGGCATACAGATCCATTATTGTATTCGTGATTCAATGCAAGTATTTGTAAGCCTTCCCTGAAAGACTTGAGTATGTTTATGGACAAAACTATTTATTCATATTCCACGTGTACAGGAGCAAACAAGGAATTATATCTGAAAATTTAAAAGCGTAACTTGTTAAAAGTGTTTTTATGTTAAAACTAGCTGGTACCCGGCATGCGTTGCTATGCCGTTTAATAAAGAAAAAATTTCTCCCTGCGTGTCCTTTCCCATTCATCCATTTCCCCTTCCGCCTCCCCTCCCTCTCCCGCGTCCCATTCCCCATCTCGCGTTTCCACTCCAACTCCTCCACCTTCCCTCTCCCTACTCCACTCCTCCCTTTCCCCATCCCGCAAACCTTCCTCCCGAGTTCCCCTCCCCCCTCCTAGGTTCCCCTTCCTATCCTGGGTTCCCCTCCCCTCCCGCGAATCCCCCACCCGAGTTCCCCTCCCCCCTTCCATACGTTCAGTCCCGGTCCATTCTGTTTTCAAACACCTCGCGTGCCACCCATTGAAATTTTTTATACAAATTTCATAATGCCAGAGCTCGCCAGCAGTTTTATATAAACCTTGTCCTGACAATAACTAACACAAATAAAAAGAATTATCCAATTTGGTGCAGTCGTTCGGAAGTTATGGGCGTACATACATTTCGGCAATTCATTTTTATTTATATAGAGATTTGGTGCAGTCGTTCGGAAGTTATGCGCGTACATACATTTCGGCAATTCATTTTTATTTATATAGAGATAGAGATAGAGACAGAGACAGAGACAGAGACAGAGACAGAGACAGAGACAGAGACAGAGACAGAGACAGAGACAGAGACAGAGACAGAGACAGAGACAGAGACAGAGACAGAGACAGAGACAGAGACAGGGACAGGGACAGGGACAGGGACAGGGACAGGGACAGGGACAGGGACAGGGACAGGGACAGGGACAGGGACAGGGACAGGGACAGGGACAGGGACAGGGACAGGGACAGGGACAGGGACAGGGACAGGGACAGGGACAGGGACAGGGACAGGGACAGGGACAGGGACAGGGACAGGGACAGGGACAGGGACAGGGACAGGGACAGGGACAGGGACAGGGACAGGGACAGGGACAGAGACAGAGACAGAGACAGAGACAGAGACAGAGACAGAGACAGAGACAGAGACAGAGACAGAGACAGAGACAGAGACAGAGACAGAGACAGAGACAGAGACAGAGACAGAGACAGAGACAGAGACAGAGACAGAGACAGAGACAGAGACAGAGACAGAGACAGAGACAGAGACAGAGACAGAGACAGAGACAGAGACAGAGACAGAGACAGAGACAGAGACAGAGACAGAGACAGAGACAGAGACAGAGACAGAGACAGAGACAGAGACAGAGACAGAGACAGAGACAGAGACAGAGACAGAGACAGAGACAGAGACAGAGACAGAGACAGAGACAGAGACAGAGACAGAGACAGAGACAGAGACAGAGACAGAGACAGAGACAGAGACAGAGACAGAGACAGAGACAGAGACAGAGACAGAGACAGAGACAGAGACAGAGACAGAGACAGAGATAGAGATAGAGATATAGATAATTAAACTAGCGCTATCTATGAAAGAGCAGATTATGAATTATTTTACGTATGGATTGTTGGATGAAGGAAAGATATAGGTTTGTATTTTCAGTAGTATCGTATATCTTGTCATAACAAATAAATAATAAAAGATTGAGATCTTTTGGGAGAGTCTCAGAGATATTATAATTCGGTAGCCAATGGGTTAACGAAACGAAGATGTTCACTTCGTGATTAATTTTCAAACAGGTTGATTATGAATAATTATGAAAGAATGTTATTGATTATATTCTCCAGATAATTGACAGCTTCGCGAAAAAACAATTATCCAACGGCTAATTTGGAGTTGGTAAAGCCAAAGCCTCTCATCTCTCATTTTCTTTCATCATTATTTATCTCTCAATATTGGTTCAATCTCTTTTTGCACATACGGTACTGAATACAGGCCGTTTGCTAAATATTACAAAACCTAACATTAAGCTGGGTCCACACATATTCTTTTGTCCGTTCCGTTCCTCCGTTCCGTATCAGCGTCGCGATCAAGAACGCTAGTTTGGACGCCCGTTCGGAACGGTACGGTGTTACGGACGGGTAGAGGTACGCCACGATCCATCGGGAGTCGGTTTATTCGGCCCGTTCAAAGTAGCGATGTGTCAGTTCAGCTGGAATGGGCTCATGTGATCCGCTCCTTTGCGGGAAGCGGTTCCTACTCCCACTCCTTTTTCAAATCGACTACTCCCAGAGAACCCGGCCCAGTCCCAGTACTCTCCGCATCCAAATAAATCCGGCGGTAATCCGGCGGTCCGAGCAACTCAACGCCGAAGCGCGAAAACCGCACTCGAATACAAGTCCCGGGTTCCTTTAAACCCAAGCGCCTTGTTCCAAGCTACGTGAATCGCGACACAATCCATTCATTTCGCCCACTCCCGGACTCGCGCGAACGCCGCGAACTACTACATTCCTGACTCACCCCGTGGCCGCCGCGCCGGCTTGCTCCGCGATCCACGGTCCGGCGTCACTCACCATTCCACTCATGAGTCGCGGGTCTCGGTGAGTTCCCGACACTCCCCGCTACCCGCGGCCGGCCAACTATGACACTTCCCCTTGAGTCACGTCACGAGCTGGGCGCTGGGCGTTCATCGTTCATTCGATCGCTGTTCGTTGATCGACACACACGTGCGTGACCCCTTCGGCTAGGCACGGAGTAGTTTTTAATTAGAGCGTCTTATCTGGTATCGTTAATCAACGGGTGACGTGCATTATAAAATAATAGTTTATAGTAAAGCATTACAGCTTATTAATTTACTTATTTAAATTCTCAATAAAAGACCGTGCAGTGTAGATACATTGAATGTACCTACATTGTACGGGTGACGGGTCCTTGTTCTCGTACGGGTCTTGTCCGACTCCGGGGTTCTGAGTTCTCGTGTGGGTTCTACGAGTAGGTCCTGGTTCCGAGTTCTTTGAACCCGTGCGTCCCGTTTCGGTGCGCCGCAACAATACCCAGTGCCCAGTCCGCACCTAAGAACTCGGACCCGGGACCTGCTCCTAGAACTCGTGTACTTTTAAAAGGAAGCAAGTCTCGGAGGCTTCCGGAAAAATGCAGAACTTACCCACCTCTAGTTCAAAGGCGATACGATACGGGTATGCGCCAGTCTGGACGCGATCGCGGCATGCGCAGGTCGTTCTCTCTGTCGTTGGAATGAGCACGCGGATGCCGATGATCTCAGCGACGTACGGGCTATTTTTACTTGCGTCCAGAGTTTTTGATACGGAACGGAGGAACGGAACGGACAAAAGAACATGTGTGGACCCAGCTTTATACATTACACTTTCTATGGAGCACTTATTATTATTATAATAAAGCAGATCCGTGAAAAATCACGGGATATTATAATTATGCCATGTGTGAAGCTGAAAGAATTTATAAAATATTTGCTTCAAGATCAACTAACTAAAACCATCACGCCGTTTCCCCGCAGGGGTAGGCAGAGAGGACGGACTGCCAAACAACTCGATCTTGGCACACACTCCTTGCCTCGTTCACATTCATACATCGTCTCATACATGCTCTTCTATTATTCCGACTCTTCACATGGCCTGACTCAAGTATCTGATTCACTTGATCGTGCCGTGTCTTCCTCGGGCGTCCCCGACTTCTTCTTCCATTCACATTTGCGTCATATTTTCTTCTTCCTTACACTCCTTTCCTCGTTCATTCGCTCTACATGCCCAAACCATCTGAGCGTCCCTTTCTTAATCTTACTCTCTTACTCATCACGCTCACATCAGCCTTGCATTCTTCGCGGATCGCCACATTTCTCACACGATCATACATGGTTTTACCACACATACGCCTCAGGGATCTCATTTCTACAGCATTCAGTCTACTTTCATCCTTCCTCTGCCAGTTCCATGCTTCACTGCCATGCATCAGGATAGGTACCGGCACTCCGTTATGGACGGCTAACTTCGCTTCTTTGAACAGTTTTTTGTTGGCGCCAACGGCGTTCAGTCCTCCATTAATAGAGTTGCCTGCATTTACCCTTCTTTCGATATCTCTTCAAGACTTCGACCAAGTATACCCTAGACAAGCCCTGTGAAAGGCAAAATGACGCCGGGCTGAAAATAAAATTGGCTGAAGGTCCATTTATAAAAAAGTCCGTGCATTGTTTTGAACCGTTTAGATCGCACTGAGCTTTGTGTTTTACCTTTTTTCGGTCTTCAAGGTCTACACTGAAACTAATTTTTGTGTTAGCCGTCCGGACCGCGTTAATTTTTTTCAAACACAAAAATGTCACACTTCCGAGTATTGTACAAGATGCACGCCGCGGACTTTAATTTTGAAAATGTAGTCAGCTATCTCAATATAAAAGAAAATATATGTCTTACAGATAGCTTTAAGGCACTGCATTCATGAACGTGACAAAGGGAAAGTTCTTAATTTTGTTTCTGGCAATTTTTCTGACGTCATATCAACTCACCGCGATGCTTGTGACGTCACGACAGACCGAATACATACCTACAATGAGTGCTGCGTCACAATATGGCTGTGGTATACAAACTTTTTCAAAACGCGACCCGCTTTTAAATTCACCACCCGCTTTTTTAGGAATAATCAACCTGTTTAGTCGAAGTATTATTAATGTATCCATTATTAGTTTGTATGCGGACCTTGGTGGGAGGGTGTGTACAATATTACTTGTTTTGTTGTCGGTGGAGTCGCAAACCTACTTTATATATTGTAAAACAAAATTTGTTTAATAAAACTATCTAAGTGGGTAAAAATAAAGCGCCGCAGGTGAAAACATTATATCCGCAAGAACCAAAACAATGCTCTCGATTTTTTCATTTGGCCATATTAAAGAACTTATAAAAGTACTTTCAATTTTGGCGGTTAATTCAAAAAAGTTAGTAAAAATTTCCAGACAAAATTTTTACTACGTTCAAGGTAAAACTAATAAATGGTGTTGGTTTATTTTCGTTCGGAATTACAATATTTATAAGTACAATATTTCGTCAAGAAAATTTTAGTTATTTTGTAAAACGGAAACCTTTAAAATACATTAAACACAGATCTCAACGAAGAACAGATGCACTCTTCTTCAATTAAGGTAAAGTTAACCTATCTTAAGTCACGGCATTCCGAATTTCTACCGTTTTATAACATATTTCTCTTGAACACTTAAAGTTTTTAAATTTCAAAAAAATACATACCTATTATTTTTGACGATAATAATATAATAGATAATATTTGACCGGTCAGTGTGGGCACAGCGCTTGGGTCCCACCTGGGCGTCGCGTGTTCGATTCCTCGGCAGGCTAAGTCCTCCATCACAACACAAGCAACATTTTCGGCTTTCTGTGGTGGTATTAGGAGATTTTCAAACATTGTTGGGCTATTCGTAACCCGGGAATGATTGTCTTTCTTTAAAAAAAAGAAATATCTATACATTTGCCACGCCGAAAGGGTTATTATATGAAATTCCCCCGACAGAAAGAATCGTAAGATATGCTCCTATTATTATAATTATTATGAATTATTGAAAAAAATCATAATTCATTGTTTCTTTAAATGCTATTTAAATATTTCCCCCAAGATTCTTGTTGTATTTTAAAGAGTCATGTTTTATTAAACATTTTCACAATTTTCGCTTGAATATTATCGTTTTTAATATAAGCGCACTCCTTCTAACTTTCTTATTAACATATCTCCCCTTCCTCTTCTTTTTGAGCGCTTACTGCCGGGTCACCACGAATTTTTGTTATTTTTTATTTATTATACGCAAAAAAACTTAATGTTTTCAGTAACCGATTCAAAACTTTAAAGAAAGATTATAGTTTTTGGCTAATACCTTTTGCAAAATAGAACAGAATCCTGTGAATAATTTCGACGCATCCGCCGCCAAGACCTGGACAAATATCACTCCATTAACCTGGGCACCCATGCTTAGTCACCAAATGTAGCGAACCACTTGGGGTGACCTATAGCAGAGGCGTTGGTTATCCAATAAATGGTTTCCGAGGCGGCGCGGGCGGTACCCATATTCGCCTCCGAAATGAATCGCTTGTCACAATAAAGTTTAAAAAAAATTAATAAAATTTATAAAAGTCTCGTGTCCCCCTTGAAAACCACTGGTATTCATACAGCTTGTCGAAACTGTCCATGAGACCAAAACGTGAACGAACTGTTGATGTGTTAGTGCGAAGAATTACACAGCAGGATAACTCGGTGGACAGTTGTATATTGCCGGGAACGCGTATGCAAGATGGCGGAATTCGAAGGAGAGTTTTGTTGCGAAATTAATGTTACTGGTGTTACTTTTATTGTGGTGTTCTCTATGGAAGGGCGTGTCTAGATATACTTGGTCGAAGCTTCAAGATCAATGTGTTTCAAAAATAAACATTGTCCATTTTAGAGACGATCAGCAATTTTCCTTTCGAATGAACGCCGTTTGTAGACTTGAAAAGTTGCCATATCTCTCAAAAATTTAAACCAAAGAAATACATATTTAAATTTTAATAATTTATTTATTTGTTGAATCTGACAGAACATGGCATAATATATTAGGTAATATATATTTAATATTTATTTAAACACTTGTTCCCACAATCAGTTCCAATTTTAAAAATGACTCCTAAAGTGCACCTTTTGATTTCTGTATGGATTTTTTATTTCATAGATATAGTATCTATGCACTCATTGTGCACTTACATTAAATTACAAAAACAAAATATTCTTGTATTAATATTTAAGAGGGTATTACCAGAGAAAACCACAAATATGTCATTTTTACATCAGATTTTAGACATATTGACCCTTTTCCACAAAAAATTATAAATGGATTGGTTATTTTATCTAACATTAGCATGTTTTAAATTTTGAGAAAAATGTTTATTTTTATTATAATAAGGTTATACCATAGGTCGTTGGCAGAGGCGGCCCGTGACAAAATTTGCCGGCAGTGCATTTCACAAAAAATGGTAACATTATTACGGGAAAATATAATTAATTGATTCACAGATTCGCGAAAACCAACATCAGGTTGTAATCGTATACCTATCAACTCGATCCAACAAACTGAATTGCAATACTATATGTATATGTACTGGGAGTATGAGTGTTCATTAACATTTCGGTAAAATAAAGGCTATCGTTTACACAACTTTCACTTCACAATTTATCATCAACCACGAAAAAAAAATGTGTTCAAGCGATCACATTCACCATGCCAAGAGATGCTTTCGAATATTTAATACTTTGTTTTAAAAACTCTATTCATAGTTTTTTTCCCTTAACCTTACTTGTATTATATTTAGCAAAGGTTTTGGAGAGCCATTATTTTTCAAAAACAATTTATTCTCAAATGAAATTCGGTTGCTTTTGAAAAAATCGACGTTAATCGCAATGTTTTCATTACCCCTCATTTTTAAATAAGTTTTTACAGAGCAAAACTAGCGAAAACCATTAAAAATGTGTCAATAGTGATCAGTGATCTGCCAAATGCTTGATTTCGCCGCCCCGGTGCGATGGTAGAGCTAATACATAACATTGTCAATTAGTTGAAAATTCGTTATTTCTAACTAAGTCAGTCATTCCAAACGTCCGGTAACATATGTATAACGCACGTTAAAGGTTTTGTCATAAACCAGAATGCTTCTGCGCATGTGCGCCGCTAGTGCACGAGCGTGTCATATATCTTCCCTTATGTCTTGCCCATTTCACGGTTCCAGCCTCTGTAGACTGTCCCAGTAGAAATATCACTTCATGTGACGTCACGTCTCGGCACAACGGAAGATGCACGCATTGCTTTTTCGTATGCGCCGATGCGAGTTTAGTACGGAGTCTAATACGAAAGTTAATTGGTAAGGATATTATAACGAATTGGCGGGAATTCTTCGTGAATGAATGTTACAAATTTACACTTTTACACGTTTGTTGATGTTTGTACGAATTTACACTTTTGACGTTGGCAGTGCATTGCACAAATGCACCAAGGCAGGGGCCGCCACTGGTCGTTGGCAGATTTGTTAAATTTTCAAAAAAGATTTTGTATTATACCACACCCATTTCAAATCTCATGTAGTAAAATAAATCAATACATTATCTGGGTATCGCGTGTTTTAGATTTTTAATTTTAATTTAAATAAAACCATTAAAAAATATATACCTACATGTGTTTCTTGACGAAAATTGGTCCGGTTGTGTATTTATTTGCGCACTTACAAACTAATATATTCCAGATTTTTTTGACATTCTTATATAACTAGAGCTTTAATTTATTCTAGAGCTCAACTTATGGAGTAGTAGAATAAAATGTGAAATATTTTATAACCTTCCATATATGTAACCAATTGTAATATGTAAACAAAAAATTCTTGAAATAAACAAATTAAAAAAAAATAAAAAAAACTTAGACATTATTGAAAAATGATAAATACTTATAATCAAGAAATAATTATAAAAAGTACATTATTTTAATAGTTTTATCATCACACCTTTCAGCATTTTTGGATGTAGGTATAAATTAAAGCAAATTTGGAATGAAATAAAATCGATATTGAGTTATAACTTTTAAAAGCTGGTACGGAGAATAATTAATCTTTCTCATTGTAACCGCCCTGCACGATCGTAAGAACAACTTTCGACGAAATGTGGATTTTCGGCCGCTGGCTGGTTAAACGCTCTTAGGGGGTTTTTCACCATCCTCCCAACAGCTTATCCATATACATAATGAATATTTTGGATTAATTCTACAGGATTTATTTATTTAAAAAGTCTGAGTTTACTATTCGGTACTTGAACCTATGAACAATGGCTACATATAGGATAAATTAGCCGAAGTTTTTATCTGTTGCTGGTATTTATTTGTTTTTTTATTAATATTCGTTATGTGTACGGATAAGCTATTGGGAGGATGGTGAGAAACCCCTTTAATATAACGAAATATGTATATATAAATTTTTTTAACGTGATAGGAAACAGAGCGACGTTTTATCCATACAAACGTAATCCCCAATTTCCTCTCTGGATTTTGACCAGGTAGCATTTCAGACCCCTCTGAAATCTCATTAAAAGCGATGATAAACTAACGTAACCGAATTAAAAGTAAATCAAAGTTCTAGAGTGCATTGTTCCGGAGTTACAGACAGAATCACAACCGAAATTAGAATTTTTAATTTTGTACCTACCCATTGCTTGTTAGACTATCGTAAACTTTTCGGAGAATAAAATTGATGACACTTTTGCTTTCTTCAGGCTGTGCCCGGATTTAACTCTGTTTTAGTAGGACAAAATAGATATCCTATAATAATGCTGCATTGCATTGCCTACAAATTACAGTTAAAATACAAAAAATGTTCATTCAAAAAATCTATTTTCTGAAGCCGCAAAATTTTTTGCAAGGAATGCTTTTCAGAATTCAAATCTCGTTGAAATGAAAATAGTTGCATTGATCTATAAATATTGCATTTATTTTCAATCACGGGCTACGCTGCTTCGAAACATTATTTAAATTGTCTAAAAATAAAAGATACCTCAGAATAATCATTCAAATTTAAATCTTTATATATATCGAATACATAAAATTCTCGTGTCACGGTGTTTGTTACCATACTCCTCCGAAACGGCTGGACCAATTTTGATGAAATTTTGTGTGCTTATCTGGTAGGTCTGAGAATCGACCAACATCTATTTTTCATACCCCTAAAAGTAAAGGGTGTTCCACTCCGAAGAAAATTATTTTCCCCATACATTTTGTATGGAACGAATTCTCCTATTTTGAAAGAACTGCAGCAATATTGTAAGGGGTATAATATTGAACTGTGAACCAGGGGAGGGGGAGGGGGAGGGGGGAAAGGAACTCAGGAAGGGGGGTTAGCGGGACGGGGGAAGGGGAGAAGTGGAGTGGGGAGAGGGAGAGGGAACGCGAGAGGGGAAAGGATACGCAGGGAGAAACAATTTAGATCAAGGTATGGTATACGCAGGGAGAAACAATTTAGATCAATTCAGCTAATAAGTTGACAACAGTTTTTGATTCTGAGGCGGTACGAAGTTCGCCGGATCAGCTAGTATATATATAAAAATCACTTAACCGATTTTGTTGAAATTTGGCTTACTCTGTGTGATTTGGTCCAACTTAAAAGATAAGATAGTTTTTTTTTTATCTCTCTAGGTGGTGTGAGTTAATTTATCGTCACAGCACTTCTAAGTTGGGTAATCATCCAGTAGATGACGTTGTGTTTCGTTAGCCACAGAAATGCGTGGCCGAGTCATCTAGTATTATATAATAAACAATTCCAGTGGAAAAAGAAAGTAGTAAAAAAACGTCTATTAAAAACTGGTTACACATATATTTATTTTAATCTTGGGTAAAATATAATGCAATCCTAAGTTAGTCATGGGATTTAAAAAAAATACAGATTTCTCTATAGACTACAATAATTCATCACCACCTCTTGTAAATCCTAAACAAACCATATGAATAACATGTCGCACAGAACGATTAGTCTCCTGAGCCGGGTCCCACAGCCAAGTAGGCGGCACTTGTCTCAGTAAAGCCTTGTCACATTATAGTTTTGTCTCTGTATAACTGTGTGGACAAATAGCCGGGTACTAACTGCCATGTGACAGGCAAATTAATAAAGTTTTGTTGTGTCAACCGGAAAACGGGCATGATTTGTGGGAGGCAAACAGTAAATATGCCATTCAGCTTTCCGAGATAATTCATCCAAGATTACCGTTTTCAGGAAACCATTTGAACTAATTCGGATTCGTGGTAAACTTTTTACCGATCGTGGAGTAAAATGAATACGAATGCGATTACCATTCAAAGGGTGAGAAGACCATTACGAAAGGTGAAGGAAAAGGGGTGACTTTCAACACTTTCCCGGTAATTTGATAAAACAGAACCAGATGATATAATAGATGAGCTTAGGTGAGGTTAGATTAGATGTATTTTTTTCTTACTTTTCTTCGTTGTTCTGTATTCTTTTGTCCCTATTCTGTTTTGTCCTGGAGGTAAACTGCTCGTTCATAGATGGACCTAATTTAGTTATGTTAGGAGAAAACTCATTGCTAATTATGCTTAAAAAAGCCTGTATAGTTTTTCTTTATTATCATACAATCCTGCAAAACTAATTTTAGACAGCATTTTACGTAATAAGATGGTTAAATTAATAGAACAGTACAAATATAAATAAACTAATTGCAGTCTAAGCGTTATATAACTGACAAGCACAAATGAACCATAACATCAATAGTTTTATAGATACAGACAGATAGGTATTATAAAATTGATGTATGAAAATTGAAAGTCCTAACGTGAATTCCAATTAACAATACAAGGGCTTTGGTAGGGCACCAATGTAAATCATCCGTATCTAATTGTAGTACCTAGTTATAGACTTTAGCAGTAGGTATAAATGGTATTATTTTTAACAGTCATTGGGAGTTAATTAAATATTTTGGGTAAAATATAATTTAGGAATTTTCTCCAATTTTTTTGGTATGCATTGTTGGTTTGCGCCTGTTCACCCGGCATAGGAAAATGAAAAATAGTTTTGCCCGTGTAAGAAAATCGAAATTTTCAAGAGAAACACACATATGCAATATTGGTTTAAATCGCAGATAAAAGCAGTTTAATAGTAATTTATGTTTATTTCTATTTGAATAATTTGTTAAAATGATTTTGAAGATTATACCCCTCATCATCTTCTCCTTCAGTGATAAAATTCAGTCAATAATATGGTAGTAGAATATCGTACGGTCCTGAAAACTACGATTGTAGAGAAACTCGCTTGACATTAAGGGCCAGCCAGCCAGGACCAGCCAGCGGCCGATTTTTTTTTTTTTTTTTTTTTTTTTTTTTTTTTTTTTTTTTTTTTTTTTTTTTTTTTTTTTTTTTTTTTTTTTACATGAGCTCCACACAGGAGGCCCTGAGGAAAATAACTTCCCTCAGGGCCTATGTCATCTTTGGGGATGCTGTGTGGAGGGTTTTTTTTAAGGAAGGGAAGGAGAGGAGAGTTCTGGGAAGGAAAAGGGTTTAAGGGGTGGGTAGGAATCTGGGGTTCAGTATGTCCTGGTCATCCGCCTCCAAGACCTAGACAAACCTTACCCCATGAACCCGGGCACCCCTGCTAAATCACCAAACGTAGCGAACCACTTGGGGTGACCTATGGCAGAGGTGTTGGTTATCCAATAAAGGTTCCCGGGGCGGCGGTACCCATTCCCGCCTCCCAAATTGTTCATTCATATTTCGTTGAAAGATGTTCTTACGATCGTGCAGGGCGGTTCCAATGAGAAAGATTAATTATTCTCCGTACTAGCTTTTTAAAATAATAACTCAATATCGATTTTACTTTATTCAAAATTTGTTTTAAATTATATCTACATTCAAAAATGCTGAAAGGCGTGATGATAAAACTATCAAAATTATGTACTTATTGTAATTATTTTTTGATCAAAAGTATGTTGAATTTTTCAATAATGTCTAAACAAAATAAAAATGCAAAAAAAAACTTAAATATATTAGTTTGCAAGACCGTAAATAAATAGACAAACTGAAGTATTTTCGTCACAAAACACGTGTGCGTAGGTATCTTTTTTTAAATGATTTTATTTAAACTAAAATTAAAATTCCAAAACATAGCTTTATCAGACAATTTATTGATTTATTTTGCTGCATGATTATATGATTTGAAATGTGTGTTGTATAATACAAAATTTTGTTTGAAAATTTAACAAATCTACCAACGACCTACGGTAAAACCTTATTGTACTAAAAATAAACAAAATTTCTCAAAATTTAAAACATAACTTTACTACATAAAAGAACAGTATTTCGAAATCAATTTATAATTTTTTGTGGAAAAGAGTCAATACGTCTAAAATTTGATTTAAAAATAAAGTTACACCACTTTTATCATTTATCTTTAAGATAAGCTATTGCTTTATTTAAAAAAAAATTTGAAGTTTACTTAATAAATAAATATATAAACTTAGGTTAAAATCCAAATCGTCTCTTAAATACCACAATGTATGGTGTGCTGCTTAGGGAATGCAATCCCGATCTCGCGGGATCTCGTGACATTTTTCGGGATCAATCCCGTTCGAGATCGACGGGATCGGGCGGCAGTAGTCAGCGACGCTACACTTGTCCACTCGGGGCGCGATTGGAGCGCTGACTGACTGACGGTCGGGCGGGAGTGTCGATCGAAGAAAGAAAACTATCCCGAATATTTACGAATATTAGCGACGGATGACGAGCGGGACAGATAATATAAAACTATGTTGAGTGAGTGAGAAAGAGATACTTGTGTGCGTGCAGGCAGCCATTTGTTTGTTTTAGTTGTGCAGTTATGGTCATTACTTTCTCTTAAATTATGCATTTTTTATGGTTTATGTGAGTTAAATAAACATAATTTTGGGTACTCACGTTGTTAATACCTTAAAATGTTATTAGATACACTTTGTTTTTTAAGAAGTTACTTTTAAAATCACCCTTAATTACTTTCTAATCTCCTTAAGCTATATTTTTTTCTGTTTATTTTAATTTAAAAAAAAACTGTTAATTATTTAGTAACTAATATTAAAGAATAAAGGTTTTTGTTTTCTTTCAAATAATATTTTCTTTTAATTAACGAGATCCCGAAAATTCCGAGATCTCGCGAGATTGTAATTTCTAATCTCGCGAGATCTCGAATTTGCGATCTCGAGTCGAGATTGCATTCCTTAGTGCTGCTGCTTCATAATTACAATTGTCCATTTGTCTAGTCTAGTTACTAGATTCTAGATCTAGACTGTTTTTCGAATAATACCATACTATTTATAGGCCATACTCTATACTAGACCAGAGACTAGCCTACCTACACCCTGACCTAAATACTCAAATAAAACTTTTATTTAGAAGAATCTCATTCCAATACCATTTCGCACTCTTTTTCACCAGTTTAGACAAATCAAGCTGTTGTCACCGGGTTTTTGAGAGATGAACTACCTTCCTAAGCTCCAAAACATTGCTGAATTTAATTATGAAATCCAATAAATCATCCGGTAATACGTACCTAAATAATATGCAATATTTTTGTCACTCCTCTATGAATTGTGGCTCATTTTTTTCTATTGGTGTTTTCATGTTGTTAGATGTAACATCCTCACTGCTAAAATGAAAACATTTAATTACGTTTGTTTTTTGTATTTATTCTAATTTACTTATTTCTGTGTTTTCAGTATTGTACATCTTAGTGGCCTACCACAATGTTTTAAATGATAGTTTTAATTTATAATGTTGACAAGTTCCAAGATATCACCATCGTCGGTGGTACAATCCTTGGACAGACCGGTCGCATTTAGGAAAGCTATCACTCCTGCCGGTGTCCTACTGTCCTTGTGTTGCCTCCTTTGAATCCAAAGCCAAAGCTCAGCCCTCTGTCCAGAGGCTCGTCAATTATTGACAGCCTATTATGAAAAAAAGTATGTCGTACCACTTGAAGAAATAATTGCTTACCTAATTGAAATACCTTGAACCTAGGGATAAGTAGCCACGACCCAGAGTTTCCCCGTCAGGCTGGCAGATTGGTAGTTTGTTAGTTTGGTAGTTTCTCCGTCAGTGTGTCATCATCGTCACGACGCAGTGTGACTGGGGGAGACGAGGAGACGGCTCTCACACGATCACGACTGACGCCGACATATTATTCTGCAGATCCCACTGACGAGATGTCGGCCGGATAGATGGCTTTCTGTCACACCGGGCCCCAGCCATAGCCAGCCCGTTACACGATGGATGGATTGCGGAGGTACCTGATTATCGGAGAATCTCCATTTGTAAGCAAGCTTTATTGAGCACAAATAGATTATTTTTGATAATAAAAACATTGTACTCATATAGCCCTATTTTGTGACGTGTAGGTACAGTTTGGTCCAATTGTTTGACCTATAAATTATATCGCGGTGCTCCCACGCCGTTTCTCCGCAGAGGTAGGCAGAGAGGACGGACCGCCAAACAATCTGAGAGTATTATATTGATAATATGTAATTAGGATAGTAAGAGCTCCGCCGCAACCTCCATTTCATTCAAATTTTCGGTTGATGAGAAAGATGATCTGTCGGGTTCTTAAAATGATACATTTTTAAAATAAGGAACGGCTGCGTGGCCTTAAAATTACTCAGGTTGGTCAAGTATTTTGGCCTAAAATCCAAATATAAGATTTGTATGAAAAGGGCCGAGTCGATGGTGAGGCCATCATAGAAAAACAAATGGTAAAGGAGAAAACCGAACGTGTACAATTCCCGGAGATCTAAAGCCCTAATAATTTCTAGAAATTCTATTTGTAAAAAATAACAAAAAGGTCAGCTGAGAAATTATTTCTCATACTTTTGAATGTAGCTATAATCTTGTGGTTATCCATTATAGATAAATGAAACAATGTTACTTTGTTTGAACCACTTGTATATTTGTTTAAAGCCGAACGGTTTCGGAACGACCGTTCCTTCTTCAGGGCAAACGTTTTTTTTTTACGTTTGCCCTGAAGAAGGAACGGTCTTTCCGAAACCGGTCGGCTTTAGACAAATTATAAGTGGTTCAAACAAAGTAACATTGTTTCATTTAATTATTTCTCAACTTATCTGTATTTACGTGAAACTGTTCTCTTATTATTTTGAAAGAAGTTTTTATACAGATGGCTCTCGGTTAATAAAATGTGACAAATTTAACAAAAAAAAAGAAAAATGCTGAGATTTTTAGAAACCATTACGAGTAAGTGTAATAGGTTTTTAATGATCTTCCAAACTTTTGGCAACTGCCAACTCACTTGAGACAAATTCACTCCATTCGCGCATAATAATAGACAAACACTTTGGTAATAAATGGGCAATGCTTAGTCGCATAATAGAATACCTACAAGAAAACACTTAATACACAAAAAAACTTAAATCAAGCATTTGAGTCTCTACCCACACTTACGAAGTACCCACCCACTCGTGAACATTATAAAAACCATGGGAAACAGAAGGCTTAACTCCTCAAACAAAACAATGAGAAAACAGCTTAACCTGTCTTTATTATTAATCCACAAGCATTTTTTTACCACGAGTTCTTTTTGTCTATTGCTAAGTAGGTACACTTCTATCCGTGTACCTACTTTTAAAATTTGTTTTAAAATCAAATGCTCCAACAACAGTCACTGTACTTCACACATTTTATGATATATTATTAAGAGGACGTGTATTGATTAATATACACTTCCGTTTATGGGCTCAGTGGGATAGGATTAGGTAATGTAGTTTATTGCAATCCTCCCACTCGGTTGTTACTTTAACATTTCGTTGAACAATTTTAACACAAATAAAACAATTATAAAACTGTTTGCTTAACTTGTGACTCAAGAATTTATCGAATAACTTTTTTTGTAATAAAAAATTGTCCCGGTTGTGAATTGTATTAAACTTTAGAATTATATAGTGTAAAGGTATTATTAAAATCTTTAATCCGCAATCTCTCATCTCTTCAAATCCAATCTCTATATACCCTTTGTCCCAGACAACCATAATAATCAGATCTTAACAAACTGCACCCTTATTACACCATTGAAATGTACTCGTATATATCTACCACCCACAGACAAAGATATTTCATCATTGAAACAATTCTCACAAAATACATCAGTTAATATTTTTTACAATCAAACATAATGTTTCGGTGTGGTTCAAATCATTATTTTATAATATTCTTTATCATATTAATACAATCAATTCTCATCAACACTACGTCAAAAACACCTCAGTACAGGTTCTCCTAGTGAGGTATTCACGATACTCTACAATTGACACAATTCGTAATATTACATAATGAAATATTATTACAATTGAACTTTTAAAATTATAATTATGTTCAGTTGACCATAAAATAAACATAAATCTGCAGGGTATTAAGGGACGTTCTTGATTTATTTTAATCAGTGATTCCTGACATTATTTCGAGCAACAAATGTAAATGAAATTTTGTCTCCGGAATTTTGTCAGGAATCACTGGTTTAAGATCCCTTAATACACTGTATAGTATAAAATGTACTGTAAAATAAATAAATATACAGCAATTTTTTTGTAGTTGTTCAACAATTTTCTGTGGTTATTTCTATTTACGAATTTAGAAATTCTTAATTTATTTTTTACATAAAAAAATTGTATTAGTCTTCAAAACTTTTAAGACTCAAGGTTAAGGAATTTCGCTGAAATTGAAATGTATAACCATGGAGGTGATTGTACCTATGACATTGTTATCAAATTAACAATCCGTTAGGTCCGTTTTAACTTTTGGATAAGTTCAAAAAATAAATTGAGGGGTCACCCTGCGGTCCCATGCGATATTCCGAGAGAGTCCTGTTGAAGATGTCAAAAGGTCTCCCTTAACCAGTCTCTCCCGTTTCGGCTTGCCATGCAGTTGGAGGGCAGACGCATCCGCCATCAAGACCCAGACAAACCTCAGACCATGAACCCGGACACCCCTGCTAAGACACCAAACTTAGCGAACTTCATAAGTGACCTTGTCAGCTGATCACATTTTGAAATAAAGTTGAAACGGACCTAGAATCGGGGGAACCTTTCAAACGTCAAAAAAAAAACAAAATGGTGCTGATTGGCCATTTTATGAAAATATTATGTTTTTATAAATGGGTATAATATTATGTTTTAAATGTAATGGGTTTAATCATAAGGCTATGCAGAAACCTAAAATCTTGTCCAAAATGCGCAAAACATCATGATGTTAAAGATTGCACCGAGGAGGATATTCAGTGCATCAATTGTATAATGACTAGCAATAGATTAGGACTGAAACTAAATAGTGGTCACTCAGCCATGAGCAAGGAATGCCCAATTTATAAAAGAAAACTAGAAGCAAAAATGAGCAGAATCTCTTTTTTATAAAAAAAAGTTACGAGAAAGATGAAATTATATACCTGAATATACAAAGCATCATGGCACATTACGAAGAGGTAAAAATACTTTTAGAGGAGAAGAAACCTTTTATGCTTATGATGAGTGAAACACATGTTACTGAAGATATTCAAGATAGTGAAATAAAATTTGAACATTATAATACCATCCGTTGCGACTCACATAGTCGACATACAGGAGGAGTGATGATTCTCTTAAGCAATAAAATTCCATATGAAGTAATATCGAACAATCAATTTGAAAAACATTGTTGGATCTTAGCCATCACCATTAAATCAGGAAACAAGAAAGGTGTATATACTGTAATTTATAGATCGCCAAACACAAGCAAGTGCGACTTTTTAACATATTTTCAAAGATGGTGCATGGAAAATTTACAAGATGAAAATATAAACGTTATAGCTGGAGATTTTAATATAAATGTTAAAGCAAATGCAGACATATACACAAAAAAACTGAAATCTATTATACAAGCTACAGGGATGAAACAATTAGTCAAAGATTTTACACGAATTACAAATATCTCAAAAACGACGATTGATCTGGTAATCTCAAATAAATTCAACTTAAATATTAAAGTACTAGATAATCCTAAAATTACCGACCATAACATCATTCAAATTCTAATAAATGACAGAGAAAAATGCAACTCCAGTAAGGAAACACAAATAACAACATTTAAAAATTACAAAAAATACAATAAGGAAATTTTCATTCAATCCTTAGAGACTATTAATTGGAATGGAATAAATCAAATGGAATATAACCAAAAAACTGACCAGATGATATTAAACTTAAAAAAATCTATTGATGAAGTTGTTCCAGAACAGAAGATACATAAAAGAAACAATAATAAATGGTACACAAGCGAACTACGTACGATGCAGCACGATAGAGATGCATTTTACAAAAGAGCATGCCTTACTAATAGTATTACGGATTGGGATAACTACAAAAAAGCGAGAAACAAATACTCCAAAGACATAAAAAGAACGCATAATGAGTACATAAAAAATAAAATAAACTCAGAAGAAGGGGATCCCAAAAAAATTTGGAAAAGCATAAAAGAATTAGTACATGGCGAAAACAAAGACGACATAAAAATTGTTAACTTTCCAAAAGAGATAAACGAAGAAAACATGGCTAATAACTTTAATAAATATTTTATTGAAAGTATCATTCAAATTAACAAATTAATACCCAACATTGCTGTTAACCCCACAAATGATAATATCGACCCAAACAAAGAATCATTGGTCTTCAGAAAAATAAATGCAGAATATTTATTTAACATTTTAAACAAAATAAAATCAAAGAATAGTTCAGATGGATTAACTATTAGTAAAATAAGAGATGCTTTTCAAGTAATTGGATCTACTCTATTAAATATTATCAATGAGACGATTGAAGAAGGAAAATTTCCATAGTCATGGAAAATATCTACCATTATACCGGTTCCAAAGGTAAAAAATACCAGAAAATGTGAAGAATTTCGACCAATCAACACCTTACCAAAATATGAGCAGATTCTTGAAGTTATAATAAAAGAACAAATTTTGCAATATCTAGATAAACACGATATTTTATACCAAGAGCAATCAGGGTTCAGATCTAATAACTCATGTGAAACAGCATTAAACGTAATTGTCGAAGAATGGAAGGAAGGAATGAATAATAATAAATTTATCTTAGCAATATTTTTGGATTTTCAAAGGGCATTCGAAACTATAGACCGAGACATACTAATAAGAAAGCTTAAAGAAATTGGTTTCTCAACTGTAACCATTAAATTAATACAAGAGTATTTGAGAGACAGAAAGCAGGTAACAAAAATAAATAATCAATTTTCAAAACCAATGGAAAATAAGTTAGGAGTACCACAGGGATCGGTCCTTGGACCTCTATTGTTCATACTCTATATTAATGACATGGTGAAAATGTTTTCAAAATGCAAAGTACGACTTTTTGCCGATGATACACTAATATACTTAATTGGAGATAACTATGAAGAACTAATACACATTTTAAATAATGAACTAAATGATGTATCAAGATGGCTAAAAATAAATAAGCTTAAATTAAATACAAAAAAAACAAAATGTATGGTGATCGGATACAAGAAGACATCCAGTGAAAGCAAAATTAAAATTGATGGTGAAATTATTGAAAATGTTACTGAAATGAAATACTTAGGAGTTATATTAGATTCCAAACTAAACTTCAATAGACATGCTGAATACACCCAAAAGAAAATTGGCAAAAAGATATCTTTTTTTGGAAGAATTCGGCCAAAAATTTCTAGAAAAACTGCAATCACCATATACAATTCAATTATTGCTCCACACTTCAACTACTGCTCAAGTATACTTTTCCTATGTAACGAAAGAGAACAAAATAAGTTACAAATTCTCCAAAACAGGGCTATGAGAATAATTCTCCGACGAAACAGATTTTCAAAAATAATTAAAATGTTAAAGGAACTAAATTGGTTGACCGTGAAACAGATGCTGACCTTGAACACGCTGGTATTTATCCACAAAATATTGAACAACACGTTACCAAAATACTTCTCAAATAAAATTGTATACAATAAAGACATTCACAGATATAACACAAGGACGTGCAAGGAAATTAGGCTACAAAAAAAGGACAAAGCGAATACGCAGAACAGTCTACTGTACAAGGGAATGAAGTTGTATAACACACTACCAGAAACTTTAAAGTCCACACCAATTGGAAAGTTCAAGATGTATTGTAGGAGCTACATAAAACTTGAAAAAATATAGTGAATATGAAATATTTTAATCAATTAGAAATTTGTAAACTTCAATGTACAAATTACGCACCAGATTTAAATGTCCGGGTTAAATTTTCCACCCAAAAAAAAAAAAAAAAAAAAAAAAAAAAAAAAAAAAGGAAAAACTAAACCCTTTCATACACTTCCCCAAATGATCATCTAGTGAATCCACGTTATGCAATTGCACTATATAAGTATTATAAATACAAAACAATACAAGAACAACATGTCAACCTACTAGAGACCAAATGGGAATATAATTCACCGACTCCAGATATTTTCATATCAGAGGGTTCGGCTCTGTGGCATTTCTAATTGAACCTATAAATCCTACTGATCCCTCAATATAAATATTTAAAAAATCTTTTGTAATCCTACATGTATTTAAAATTACTGCTTTTTGCATTTTTATATACAAATTCTTTGACAAATCTAATATGCTTAAATTTTGAATCAGATTCCTAGGTATTATGCCAGTGGCCGAAATAACAAATGGTAATATTTTTATAGTCCGAGAATGCCAAATTCTTTTAATCTCATTTCCTAAATCTGTGTATTTTCTAATTTTTTCAGAAACAGTTTTTTGAATATTAAGAAACTAAAAATTATTATTATTATTATTATTATTATTATAAATTTATGTGAAACACACCAACCTTACAACAGCAACGGTCCTTTGACACCAATACGCGGTGGGAAGAAGTGTGAGGTGTGATGGCACGTCAGGTGAAATTAAAAGAGCAATCATCTAAAATTAAATTCTTTAGTCCGAAATTTTCACGAATAAGACATACAGAGAGAAGGTGCCCATTGCGGCAGTGTAGATAGGTACTGAACATTGTGGTTGTTCCGCATTCCGAGAGATGACCTCCAAAGTGCAACCTTTCTCTATAAAAATAGGCAAATATTAAATATAAACTTTTAATAGTCATCAGCGTTTCTATCACACTGTTTATTATTCTATTGCTTTACGAAAAGCTAGGAGAAAATAACCTACGAACCTGGGTAAATAATTTACTGGCGTAGGTACATAACTCTGTATTAACAGAACATGTATAATTAAACTAGTAAAATAAAAGAAGAGAAATAACGATTTAGCGTCAGAAAATTAAAAAAAATATCATTTACTTGCTAGAAAATATTTAATAAATTCTCTAGAAAATGTATGAACGTGGAAAATGCAAATGTCTCGCCTTAATTTTTGTTGGCTATTTCATGGCTAGAAATGATTGTTCAAGAATTAAAGGCCTTTACTCATTTTCGGCGACGCACGTTATTTCTCAGAATACGCCAGCAATGGCATGTAGCTCAGACTTTCCCCTTTAAAACAAGCGGTGGACTGGCTTGGTAGCTGCTTCAGTGCGACCTTTGCATCCGTTTGAGACGGACTCTCTGCTGTCAAATCCCACCACGTTCGTTCAATTATTAGCTTTCTCAACTCGACTTTCTTGATTATGTCGAAAAACAGTGGAGATATGCAACTAAGATGTCATATACTTTTTGATATAAAATGTACAGATTTAAAAAATAATAAAGGTCATTAAATCTTGAAAAATCCTCGTAGCCGCTTTGACCAATTTTTGACGTTTACTGTTCTACAGTTCTTGCTGAATCACATAAATTGGATATCTGCTTCATAATTACCTACTTATATGTTATATAATATAGAATTAAATTAACGAATAATAATATAGCTATACCTATATACCAAAAGCAGGTGGCGTTCATGAGATGATTTTCCATAAAAATGGCGCTATATTAATAACCTAAATATTAGACATTATTATTATTTAGTGGCTGTAAAATAATTTGTATTCGGTCGCGTGATAAGTTGCGACCATCTTCCGCCGTGTAAACAAGAAACCAGACTTAATAATATGATTCACTATGACGAGCTTTCACAGCATTCACAGATCACCTGATTCGTGAGATCGTGTCGAGAGGTCTCCCCGGTGCAGACCTCTAATACAGGGTGTGAATCCAAGGAACTGAGAGGTTACAGTTGGACGGAGAAGCTGTTTACTGTTCATGAAGATGTAATTTTTTTTATTGCAGAGCCGGGGCAAGGAATTTCGAACAAAATTACTAAATTACGCCTTTGCATGTAAATACAGTGCTTAGGAAATACCTACGTACAGTGTCATTAAATAAATAACTTGATCATTTATTTTTATTTTTAACTTAATGAGTAAAACCTCAAATTGTAATATTTAATTAATGAAGACAATATTAGCGAAACTTAATCAAAAATCTGAAGTAGAAAAATCAGAAAAAATATACGGTCACACCTGGGACTCGAACCCAGGACCTTCGGCTTTCCGGGCCGCGTATTTACAAAACCTATACCGATTCAGTCGCGGTAACGACAATTTACATTTTAAATATACCTCTATATTGGTTATTTTTTATCACATTGCAAAAACAAAAAATGTTCTAAAATCTAGATAAAATAATCTTTCTGATGTGTATATTAGAAATTAATAATTTTATTTCTAAATATTTAAATTTGAATATTATTCCCATATATTGTAAATACACCTCTATATTGATAATTTTTATCACTTTGCAAAAACAAAAAAATGTTCTAAAATCTAGATAAAATAATCTTTCCAATGTGTATATTAGAAATTAATCATTTTATTTCTAAATATTTAAATTTTGATATTGAAAATTTAAAGCGACTCAAACGCGTTAGGGATTGTAAATACGCTTCCGGGCCGCAACTCTACCGACTAAGCTAATGTGTTCCTATCCGATTCGGTCATTTTTAACTGGATCATACTTCGACTAAGAACTACCAACATTATCTTCATTTTATTAACGCATATTTGTATTGGCTGCTATCTTGTCCGAATTGGATAGGGATACATTAGCTCAGTTGGTTGAGTTGCGGCACGGAAAACCTTATTATCTCCATTAATAAAAACTTGATTATTCATGTAGTTTCAGCTTCCTTAAATAGATAGCATAGTTAGTAATACGAATTTCTGCTGTATTCCAAGTTGAGTATAATATCAGAAGAGTACCATCTATCGCAGTTCGTGTCTTAGGCACGAACGGCGAGATTCGGCGGGTTCCTCCAGTCTGCTTGCAGTAGCGGCAGAAGTACCTAGAGCCTAGTCTAGTAAGGACGTCTTTCCAGTTTAATATTCATTGTAATAAATCAACTAGTAATCACACGAACCCATAACGTATTTAGAAGATAACCAACACTTAAATTGTCTTATTATTGGAAATTAAGAGACATAACAAATATAAATAACAGAGGTACGATCAAACTGCACGGACTATCAAAGCGGCACTACTAGAAACAAAGGCGAATGGCCGCTTTACGAACATGCGATTAATAAGGCTGAATGATGCTGGCGACACTTCTGTGCGGGCTATTGAATAATGGTTCAAGACCCATCTCCCTTGTTTCTATTATGTTTGAATTCACCCTGTACCTACCCATCTCGTAATTTTCTGAATTAGCCGGTTGGTACATCTGACATGTGCATAAAAGTCTTCATGATCTGAATTCGTGTTCTCGAGCAAAAATCTCGTTACGCAACGTGTCGGATGTGACCGCTGACTGTTGATGGGTTAACTCACGTGGAGAGAGGGTTAATTTGTTGACAGGATGATTTGTACGATGATGTGTGCAGGTGCTGATCTCAAAGGCTTTCGTTGCTGTAATTGCAAAAGGACGCGCGATGAAAATTCATCTTTTTAAAACAGCAAAACCTTTTCTTTGCGATGGAAATTACGAAAATTACAACACGGCCACAGTAAATAATTTATTTTTTATCACTTTCGAATTGGTTCACGAAGATCATAAAAACTTTTGGTAATTCGACTTACAAGGGATAATCGTGGGGAGTGGGCATGATTTTCACCATGTGCGTACACTAGGTAGGAGTGAATTCTTTTTTTTCACTGGACGGTAATGTAAGAGTCAAAATTTGGTGCCATTTAGGTTTAATTTAAGCCATGTAAAATATTATTAATTTTTTTTTAGGGTAACTGTCTCCGCAACGGCATTGAATTTACGAAAATAGTCGGTTTTACACTCTAATTGGCAGTCATGTTTATGTACGATAGTTTTGAATAAACATACTAATTTTTATCAAGAAAGTTTACTTGATATAAATATAGATTCGACACAAAATAAAAAGAAGTTCGAATTTGTGTTTTATATTTGAAATAAAGGGGAGAGAGGAAGCGCGGGAGGTGATACTTAGCTTGCTTGCTCTATTTGTTCGAGGCTCGGATCAGTCGCACGCTCGTTTGTCGTTAAAATTACGTTCGATATTCTTTCATGGCAACTATGCAAAGAACTCGAAGTGTATTCAAATGTCCTCTATTTGGTGATGTTTGTGTGATGAAAGAGAACTTTCTACCTGCTTACGAAGATGCAGTAAAATACTATTATGAGTGGACGAGACATCAACTGAAATTGCAATCAGAAACTGCAAAAGAACCAATTTTTTGTGAGATAGCAGATATAGTAATGTCGAAATTGAAAATATATGGCACACTCAATCTAATCTATCCTTAGGATAAAAAGGTTCCCAAACAAGAGCAAACTTTTTTGACCAATCAAAGAACGTCTCGGGTAATGGTAATCAGCGGAATCGACGTAACTGCTATAAAGAAGTTGCAAAAGACTCTAAAAATGAACCTATCTCACTGATTCAAGAGCAGGGATCCATTTACATGGGATACCTGGTACCTGATGTTGGTATAGCAAAAGGAATAGATACCGTGATAACAGGGTTTCTGTTACATAAAGAAGTTTCCCAAGATAAATTTTATGGCAATTGATTGTGATGGTACGAATGAATACTGGAAAGTATGCTGGAATTATAAGACTGCTTGAGAAAAGGCTACAAAAACCACTTCAGTGGATAATTTTTTTACTCCACATTAATGAACTGCCTTTGAGACATTTGTTTTTTCATCTCGATGGGTGTACTTCGGGACCTAAATCTTATATTGGTCCACTGGGAAAGTCACTGGAAACCTGTAAAAAAACTGCCTGTTAAAAATTTTGAACGCATCAAAGGTCAAAAAATGCTACCAGAAATGGCCAAAGATCTGAGTCCAGACCAACAGTACTTGTATAAAATTGTCTCGGCTGTAGTTTCAGATGAATTTCCAGAAGACCTAGGCAATAAATCTCCAGAGAAACTATCACATGCCCGTTGGATCACCGAAGACTACGTTTGTATGTATCTACTGAAGAACCATCTGAAAATTTGAAAACTCTGGCTACTTTTGTGGTCAAAGCCTATGCACCGTTTTGGTTCCCAATTAAAAGTAAACCATCATGCAAAGACGGCACGTGTTATCTGTTCAATATTATTAAGGCCTCCAGTTACATGCCAGAAACTCTAAAAAAAATTATAAATCCTGTTATCCAAAGAAACGTCTACTTTGCCATCCTGAAGGGATCCTTCTTGCGATGATAACAGATGATAAAAAAACATGTTAGAGAGCTGGCAGCCCTACTAAAGGCACGCAGTACTACTCAACCTCCAACACCTAGACTGTTTCAAGTGCCATTAATAGATTTTAATGCTTCTACATAATATAGTGATTTAATAAATTGGCAGGAAAACTTAACCGAACCACCGATTTTGAAAAACTTATTGGACTAGAAAATTCAGAATGTCGTGGAATCTGGTGGTGAAAATGAACTATTGTTTATAAGGCTTCCCTGCCATACCCAAGCTGTTGAAAGAGATTTAAAGAATACAATGGAGGTTTCCATTTCTCAGTGGATAAGAAAGTCGCAATTAGGTGCAATAAATGCCAAGCTGGAATCGCGAAATCAAATGCCTAAATTTGAAACTAAAAAGGATTTTAAACCTAAATAATAAATGTATAATTTTTCGAGTTTTCATTTCAAATTTCATTTTTTTTACATCGATGCCTTAATAAATATCTTAATTATATATTGTTTATCATTTAACACCTACTTACCACTAAATTAAACACAATGTATCGCCTTATAAACTTTAAACTTTTTTACCCTAATTTTCAATTTTTGAAGTCACTGCGGAGACAGAAGATCTTAATCAAATGAAATGAAAAATCCCACGTATTATTACTTTAACATAAGGCACAAATCCCCCCCTCTTAGAACTCTGAATCTTAAAAAAAAAATTTTTTCATACATCCGTGCTCCACCCTAGCGTACACCTACCTTCTTGTACCTATGAGCGGTCCACAAAATTAAGTTTTCGACCTTGGTGCATTTTGTAAACATAGGAAAAGAATCTGTTGGAGGGGCTGAGATGCTGTTTGGAGGGTCTTTGTCCCTTCCACTGCGGTGCATGGCGATGGTGTCATGTCTCCTTCACGATGCCATGTCTCACTCAACCAGTCTTTTCCGATTCGGTTCATCGAATTATGTGCAAATGTAAACACCGTCAAGGCCTAGACAATGAACCCGGCATCCCTGCTAAGTCACCAAAGGCAGCGAACCACTTGGAGTGACCTAAGGCAGGGGAGTTGGTTACCCAATAAATGATTCCCGGGGCAGCGGTACAGCCTCCCAAATCGAAGAGCGTGCGAAATAAAGTGAGAAATGAATGTTTCAAAGTACACAATATATATCTTCGTTATTTGTTTTTGGGGTGTTATGCCGTCTTGCGCTACCTCCTTCTTTAGCCAACGTTTCGGACAGCGTTGCAGTGTCCATCATCAGAGCAGATCCGGTAGGTTGGCTAAAGAAGAAGGTAGCGCAATACGGCATAACACCCCAAAAACAAACAACGAAAACACTTTTGGCCGTGAAAATCTTATATCATAATATATATTATTCGAAAATTATTGCTTTGGAAAAAACCTCGATTTTTTTATTATTTTCGGAAGATGTTTTCATTATAAGTACAAATATCCCCTTTTACTGAAAAAAAAACTCATAATCATACGAGTAGGTAGGTACATACTATTGCATAAAATATAATCCAAAAAGATTTTTTTTTTGGAAATTTTCGAAAATCAAATTAAAAACCGCCTCACCTACAGATACTAAGCTAATTTTTTGTGAAATACCTCAATGGAGCTCAACAAAGCTACCAAATATAAAAAATCTTTAGTTAAGTTTACCAACATACAATTATTAATTATTGATATGCTTTTTGTAGTTACCTGTTAACCGCTTTCAGGAAGTATGCATTTATTTAGGTACATGTATTAATATGTATGTAGGTACCCACGCGCATGAGTATTGGATAGAACACATGCAAGATACAAAATATAAACATAAAACAAGAAATAATTAATAACCTCACTTAATGTGGGTCACTATGCAATTATTGGCTATATTTTCCATGTGAATTATTAAAAAAATGAAAAGAGAACGTGCACCGAAACACATTAATAGTTGTTGATGGTACAATCAGGCTGAAATCTCAGATCTCAGAGTGATTGTAAAAATAGAAGAGCATGACGGACCGAGATTTTTTTCCAGAAATTCACTAATTTATCGCGACGTAAGTTAGTAGGGCAAGACCACCAGTAATGTAATAATGTGAAGTAATTTATGATTTCAAAAATGGAATCGAATTAATTTATGATTACGAAAAAAGTTAAAAAATGACTTAAGCAAACATTTCACACGGGAATAAGTCAAGCGAGCGGTAAACAATTTAGCGGAGTAAGCGATTTATTAAGCGGAGTCGACAATTTACACCATTACACTTGCACCATCGCTGTCAAATAAAGCCTGTTCATAAATCCCTCTGACGGAGAGCGCGCCGGGTACTAGAAAGCTGAGTGTGCCACCAAAAGGCAGGAGCGTGCGGTTCTCAAAGTGTTTTCGTTTGTATCGTTTTCCAGCGACCAAAGGACTCTTCTAATTAACGACGGCGTTCGTGGTTGAGGGATAAGGCTTTCGACTGACAATCCGGAGGTCGCGGGTTCGCGGATTAATTTTAATGCGCAAGTTAATTTTATTTGCCTACTTTGTGCTATTTAAAAAATTATTTCGTTTAAAATAATATATAGCATATTTGAAGAGTGGTAGGTACTTTCAGTATCGCCCTGATGTAAGATCACCTATATGAATTGAAACTTTGCTTGAAATAGCTATTTGGTCATTGGTCATTATTTGGCCCTTAGGACAGGAATTCCCCACTTACTTTATCTCAGCTCCTTCCTCTCCCCACTATCCTTCAGCCTCCCAACACATCCCAAATGAGGGTGCTATAGTTGGAAGCAGTTGGGACTGTTGTTCGGTATTCACATTAAAATTGAAAAAAAGCTTTAGTTCCTGATTTCTAAGTGACCTTTTAAGTGGATACCTTCCCCTTTATTGGAATTATAGGAAAACTAACACGAAAAGGCATTTTCCAATCTACATATATAAAAATGAGTCCCTGTTTCCCTTAGTCACGCCATAAGGGAACGTACCCATACTACGTGACCTCTTCGGGGGGGGGGGGGGTCTTCAAAATGTCACGCTTGGTACAAATGAGCGGCGGTTTGCTTAGGATTTTGGTCACCGGGGGCGGGGGGGGGGGGGGGGGGGGGGTTAAAAATTGCAAATAATTGGTCACGTAGTATGGGTACGTTCCCTAACTTCAGAACGACTTTACCTATTTCATTCCTATTTTTTTTAAGTTTTCTAATACTTTGTAGAAGGTTCTTACGGAAAGAAAAATTAAGAAAATTGCGCAGAAAACTGGATAATTTCAGAAAACTTAACGACTATTTTAACTTCGTACGTTTGACAGTTCGCGCGTTTGATTAAATAAATTTAGCAGACAGCTTTTTTTATTTGTATTAAAAGAATTGTCTTGATTGATTGATTTAAATTATTGATATTTTAAATAGGTACCTGTGTTAGGTACCAACTTTGATTAATCTATATATATATAAAAATGAATCTCTGTTTCGCTTGGTCACGCCATTACTTCAGAACGACTTTACTTATTTCATTCAAACATTGGGGATTTGATGTGTGCAATGGTGCATGCCCGCGATGGTTTTTATATAAAATAGTGAGTTCTGGCATCATGAAATTATGAATTGCTAAACATTGTAAACAACTGGGGATAAACAATTGTATCAAAATGCATTACAATGAACGATATGTTTTTGATTTTTTTTATTACTACTTATTCGAGTTCGAATTGAATATTAATATTTAAGACCTACAAAATACCTAAAAAAAATATTTTTTATTTTTCTTTTGGAATGTTCTTTTTATTTCTCTTCTCTATATTTTATTTTTTATTGTTAAATATATAATTTACACTTACAAGTAACTTCTTGTATCTACCATCAAAACCTTAATATTATCTATCAAGTGTTATATTTAAGTATAAGACAATATTATAGTCAACATACTAATTACATGTAAAAAATCTGTTCATTTTGACTGTTCTAAAACGGGCAAATTGCCTAGTTGGACAGCCAAAGATCATTTGATGTAATATGTAGGTAATGTTTTCAAATAAAAAATAAAAATAAATAAAATAAAGACAGGACAACGTCTATCGGGTCAGCTAGTAAAAAAATGGTCTAAAAAAGACAAAAAAACACGCTAATCACGTACTAATACAAAGCAAACTTTAATATTGGTTTATTATTGTTATTGTATGTATTGTATGCATTTCGTTTGCGAAAATTCACATATTTCGGTAGTTCGTAAGTAAAATACAAAAGAATTGTTTTTATAACTTGCTAAACAAAACCGACCTGTCAGTGGCATCGCGTTTGGATCCAACCCTCAAGTCGCGTGTTCGATTCCTCGGCTGGCTAAGCCCTCCATCACAACACAAGCATCATTTTCCGCTTTCTGTGGTGGTAATAGTAGATTTTTCTTTTTGTTTTTTGTCTTTCTTTTCAAAAATAAAAAAAATAAGAAAAAAGGTATAAGAAATAATTTAATATTGTTTTTATAGAATTATTGATTCCCAACAGTTGAGCCCCCCCCCCATAAATACAATCGTAGCAACAGCTGTTTCAGATTCGCGACAAATAGCAAGTAAAAAAATGGGGAGGTTCTAGATAAAAAAAACATTCTCAAAGTGGGCGGTGGGAAAAATGAGATTGAGAACCTATGCTCTAAACGCGTCCTCCTCTAAGACCTAGTTAGACTTCACCCAATGAACCCGGCTAAGTCACCAAACGTATCGTACCACTTGGGGAGAACTATGATAGGGGTATCCAATAAATGATTCCCGGGGCGGCGGTACCCATCCGCCCCTCCCAAATTGAAATAATTTAACTCCAGTGGATTGAAAGGATTGAGAGCCGCTGAATCAAAGCTTCCATCATCTGCTGAAACAACTTTCCAATGATATAATAGAAATACTGGTAATGTCTCTTATTGAAATCCGCGTTAATTTATAGCGGTTATTAATGCTTCAACAAAGGATGCACACACTCAAACACCAACACCAGCACTTTGGGCCGACTGCGAAATTTATTATCAAAATACTGAAATGTTGGTAGACGTCACGGACATATGAATATATCTGGACCTGCCCTAAGTGATAAAAACGTATTATTTCCCCCTCGCCATGGAACCGGCTGGAGCTCCTCCTTGGCGCCAGTTCGCCCCATGTGGAGGGGATAGAGAATCGCTTGAATCTAAAATGTGTGACGTCATCATTCTTGCCGTGGGCAGCGCGAAGCTAACATCTATACATTTAACGAAAAAATAACACGCCAAAACAGTAGCTTGTGCTATACAACATACCTACATATCAGTGTGCACATAAATGTGGGCGGTTCCTTAGTGTGCTCGTCGCTGGTTACAGGGGTAAGTAAATTATGAAACATTTGTAAAAGTGTCTTAACTAAACACGGCAAAAAAATATTGCTATGTGAAAACGGGCGAATCTTTTTGGGGTGTACATTTGGCCTACGCAAATATTTTATTATCGTGGCAAGCAATTCGCGCTCCCATGTAAAAAGGTCTATTCATTCAAAGCAGATTTTGCTTTTAAGAACTAAATGATGATATTATAATGCGAGATGCCTATATACTGTCAGATTAATTTTTCAACCAATGACAGTCATCTTCCCCTCTTCGTACCGCCATAGTTGATTTTTCCCCTCACCTGTTATTTCTGGTCTATTGAATTTGGATGTCTATGGTAGACGTAAACTATTGCACTTCTTTGGCTCAAACCTCAATACAATAATATTACATTTCGGCCTACGTACTTATCGACGGCATCAATTCTATCGGTGCCGTCCCCAAACAATATTGTGTACACAAATATAAAAATCTCGTGTCACGGTGTTTGTGGTCGCATTTTTTATGAATTTTTTTAATGTATATTTGGTAGGTAAAAGTTTATTTCATACCGCTAAGTGATTAAGGTATCCCTATCCAGAAGGTGATTAGGGTGTCGATATCAAAATTGATTGACAATTGATTAAAAAAATTTACAGAACATTGCATTTTAGCAGAAGAGTGATTCTATATATATATAATGGTAAGATCTGGCGTTACGAAATTTGAATAAAAAAAATTACTACTAGTGGTGCGTCAGTAGTTTGAAAATGTGTGTATTTCATATATTTTAGCGGCAGAGAGGGAAGGCAGGAATGAACTTGCAGGGAGAAACTATTTCTTGAATGGCATAGCAACGCATGCCGGCTACCAGCTAGTTGTGTATACAAAAGTCTATAATTTTATAAATACATACTGTTCCTTTTTTCACGGCCTGCAGACGCACTCTTTTTTGGAAAATTGTTCTGTTAAAAAAAGATAAAATTTGGTAAAGACGATAGGAATGGCGTCCGAATTAATTTTGGAAGTTGAACGGGTATTTAAAAGATTCATAGCTCATGATGGAAATTATGTTGAAAGCTGAAAATGTATGCATGTAAATAACGCCCGATCTGACTTATTTTACCTAATAAACAACTACAATAACAAAGGGATACATGCGTTTGTTATTGCAGGAAAGTAAATTATTTAAAAAAACATTTATATTTATTTTCTTTTAACCTTTTTAAATGACAAATTATCATACGAAAGCATGCAAAATTCAAACAATTTTTTGATGTAAATTTTTTAAGGACAATTTATGTATAATAAAACTAGCGAGTACCCGGCATGCGTTGTGCCTTAAAAAAGTGCTTTTGGATACACAATATTTTTTTCCGTCTACATACTGTCATAGATGAAAAAATCAGAAGGTTTTTCGACGCACAACTAATTTCATAACGCCAGGGTTCACCATTACACATAGAAACCTTCGCGGGTGTGCACACAACGAATCACCGAAGTTTCATCGCAGTCGGATGAATGGTATAGGAACGCATATAAGACAAACAAAAAAAAACATTACGAAAAAATCCTCTACAATATTATTTTACGTAAGGCATGTCAATTTGTTGTAAAGGAAGCAAAATCACCAGATAAGATTTTCTTTCAATTTCATTTGCAATTGAAATAAGATTATTGTTTTATCGGAAAAAAAAATAAAACGCCTATTCAGTCTTGCAATAAAGTTTGTAGAATTGTAGGCGATACAGAGACCAACTCAGATATCAACATCAATTCATGGAAAAAAATTAGCTAGCCGCAGTGCTAAAACTGGCTAAGAGTTATTAAAATGTATACATGTATATTTCTATTGTCGGATCAACCTATGCTTGTTTAGATATTTTAGATTACACTGTGTAACGCACCCGTGGGTAAATGATTTTACATAATCGCTTCTCCAGAAAACATATTTCATCTTTCGGAATCATCTGACTTTACACGATGAGTTCGTGTATAGTGTTTAATTAACTTATTTGATTTTTATGGTGGGTTTACAAATTAATTTAAACGATAAATAAACCAGTTCGCAACAATTTTGTTCATGTTTGAAATGCGTAACTTGTGTCGTAAATAGTTAATGGGCATCCTAAGATAGGACCACCCGCAATAATTATTGTAACCATTCCTTTGACAGAATTCAACTTTGTAACATAATTATTAATTCGTAATATAAGCAAGTTGTCATAACCACCTTGTTCAAAGGGAATTAACATTAGTGCTACAAGCATTTGCTACAATGACTCCTTAAAAATATTTTTTTTGCTCGTTGTCTTTTCAAACATTCTTTGAAAATCGTACAATTATATGCAATTTATTCGTACACCGTAAAAAGTTTATTTTTTGTGACTGTTTGCTTTTGAGTTAATAGTATTGTCGAGTATCTTTTTGGTCATTGCCTTCGCAAGTAGGAAATACATAGTTAAGTGAGAGAAAGCTCACCCACGTCTGTTCTAAAAGCTCGAGTCTGCTTATCTATGGTAATTTGCAAGTTTTCTCATTGTGCTGAGAAATATATTGGCACATAATGACATGTTATATTAAAATCAGGTACTTGGGTTTCCTTGTGATATTCAGGGTATTGAGAAACTACATGCCTTTATGAAATTAATAGATGTTAAATCTTGGCGTAGACATACCCATGAAGTATTGAATTAGTAGGTATGTTATATTAGAACCCACATTATTTCTCATAATGGAAACTGAAGTAATGTTATCGAAGAATTTCATAGTCTTTTAATGTTTACCGATTTCGGTACAAATAGTATTTGCACTGTTATAATGGATACTACTGCAATAGGTATGTTTTTGTTGGTATTACAGGTATTAAAATGCTCTTCAGACATTAAGGGCACGTACCCATACTACGTGACACGTTTAGGTTTAGGGGGGGGGGGGGTCTTCAAAATGTCATCATCAGGCATCACTTTTCAATCAAATCTTTCATTTGTTAACCACATAACAGAAATCTCCAATAAGGGCTTAAAAATGTTGGGATTTACAACTAAGCTAACTAGAAATTTCAACAATATAAACTGTTATATTTTGCCTATGTTAGAAGTCAACTTGAGTACAATTCTCCCGTCTGGAATCCACATACATGTTCAAGATATTGAAAGAATACAAAACAAATTCTTACGTTCTCTAAATTTTAAAATGGGTATTCCAGCAATTATGTTGAACTACAACACTATTTTAAATGATATGAATATGCTCAAATTGTCCGACAGAAGAATTTTCACTGACATGGTACTTCTATATAAAATTTAAATGATTTAGTTGATAGTCCGGTATTGCTAGAAATGATAAGCTTCCGGATTCCACTACGTAATACTAGAAGTCAGGATTTATTTCAGTGCAGAAATTCTGGTTCTAATTACCACATGTATTCCTCTTTGCCAAGAATACTAATGGAGGGAAACAATTATACCAAGTCAGTGGACATCTTCAATTTATGTTTAAACAAATATAAAATATTGTTACTGAGACAGTTCAGTTTTGTACAATGAATGCTGTGTATTTATTATTATTATTCATGTATAATGTTTGTAAAAGCCCCGAAAAAGGGCGTTAATAAATAAATAAATCCAATATGCATTTTTGGTGCATGGGGGTCGATTCATTCTAGTGGCTTCGGTGACCCTCACAAGAGTTTTATAACTGGTTTCTTTACTTGAGCTAGATAGTATCGTGACATCATCATGAGTTTTACTTTGTCACTGAAAAGCCGGGCCCCGGCAATAGGTGCTTATAATACATTGTATAAAATAGTGACAAGAAAATGTGCCAATGAAATGCATTGATATTCGAATTTAAAAATATTATCGCGCCACGATTGCTACAACTTCATAACTGGCAATAACGAAATTTTACAGAAGAGAATTTTTTCTTCTCAATTCGGAAAATACTTTTACCAAACTTTTTAGCGAACGTTTGTTTAACTGAATACCATCCACGTTATCCACTTCCACAATCACAGACCGAGGTTCTGGCGGTCATGCCACGATATTGTTACAATCTTGCTTATAGTTTGACTTTATACCTCTGTAATTGGCCAAAAACGGAACTAACGAAAAAACTTTTTAAGTCATAGATTTTTGTATTCTTAATACCAAATCGATAAAAATTATGAATTACCTACATATTTTTATATTGAAAGTAAATAATAAAGTTCACGGATTCAAATTCCAGTGTGCGCAAGTAAATTTTATTTGTTTACTTTGTGTTATTCCACATTCCTTTATTTAAAAATGTATGTTTGCGACCCGTTCCAAAGTGAATGGTACTCTCAGTATCGCCCTGGTGTAAAACCACCATTCAGAATTAAAAAGTTGCTTGAAATAGCTTTAGCCGTGTTTGGTGACCAAATCTGAATAGCGAGATACTTCCTCACCTTACTATCTTCGTCTCCTCCCTTCCCCACTACCTTCAGCCTCACAAAATTCCCCGATTGGGGATGCCATAGTCTTATTGGTTCTAAACGGTTGGGACTCTTGTGCGGTATTCACAAAAAATAAATTAGAATGCAGTGGAGTGCTCTGACTTTTCTTATGATTTCATACAAATGATATCATCCATGCGATATGTATTTTTTTAATTCCAACTTTGGAAAAATATCCAAAAAATACCCTCTTTTGAAAATACATCGATCCTACAAAGAAGAAAATATTGAAACAAAAAAGCAAAAAATTGGTGATGAGATAAAACCACACCGTTAGTAAACCTTCTCTTATCTTTCAACTTGTCACATCTTTGACAAAGTATCCAAAGAGGACACAATGCCCTAATTGCCAAATCTTACATAAAACCATACGTGGGTGTACCGCTTCAGTCGCTTCTATTCGCATCCATACACCATCTGGCACAGCTCATCGTCCTTGCCTTGGTAATATTTCATAGAACCACGTCTAGGATTGCGGCAAAGTCTGGTATTCCGAATGGATCATTTGGTTTGATATTTGAACGACTATGATCATGATCACCCACACGTTATTTATGGTTTTTCTTGCACAAGTAATACCAGAATGTACGCACCTTTATGTTAATTTACGACCTTTGTATTTTTTATATCATTAGAAAGACCTCAATAATCAAACACATTATATTTTAAAGAACTCGACTCTTTTGTTCTCCACATTTGACTCATATATAGGATGTTCTCTTAACTCGACGATTGATCAGAAAATTCACAAGAATTCAAATAATTCAAAGAATTTTTGCAGTCAGCTTTCAGAATTAACTTGTTATAGGCACCTATGAAGGGAAACTTTTCCTAGTATGTTTTTTTATAAATATTTAAAACTAAGGATTTCATTTTAAATGGGTGCTAGAAGATAGTGTGAAAACCATTACCTACGTCGGTAACTCAAATTCGAAATGACTGATTTTTGGGTTTATCTTTTTAAATTTTTTTTACGAAGATTTTTTTCATAATTATTGTTGCAGTAATCAAAGATTGAAATGTTCAAATTCGTTGTTTTTAACTTTGTATAACAAACACAATTTCTTCAGATACACATAAGCAATCAGTTTTATTATTAGGTTTACAAATATTTGTCATGTTTATCGACTATTGTTAATTTTCTGTAAAAATTAGACATGGAATTAAAGCTATCCTTGGATAACACCTGTATTTACTGGGTAGTGGAAACTCACCTTAGTATCTACCTGGAACTTTACAAATTATAACACTTACATGTTACATATTCGTTTACAGTATTTACACGTCAACTTTCTGAGGTATTTCCTCTGGGTCTCAATGAAACGAAGATAAAATCTATTAAGAATTATGGCTTCTTTTAATTTTATGACCAACGATTTATCAATTTATAGCGGGAAGCAATAAACTAATTAAGTACCTACCAACTGACGCTGCCTTCCAAATTCTAATGCCCAAGTTTTTCTATACAGCACTTTTCAGCAGCGGAATAATGAACAAACTTGAATATATGTATAATAATATGTCTAAAGGTGTTGATGTTCAGGTTGATAATTAAATGGGAAAAAAGAAGTATGTAGATATTCCATACAGACTAAGAGACGAATGTTAAAGCATAGTTGTCTATTGAATATGGAAAGACGTTTGAGAAAGATATGCCACGATCATTTTGATAATTTGTTTAACGTTCCACGCTCATACCGCGAAATTTTGGGGGGTGATGATGATAAGCCAAAAAAAATACTGATAAAGTGTTTTAATTAAAGAAACTTTTCTAATTGTCAAAAACTATATATTGTCCTAAAAATTATCTAGCGAAATTGAAGTTTCGCTTTTGCGAGTCATAATGCAGATGTTCGGAAATGTGTTACAATTATCGTTTAAATATTCTACAAAAGAACAGCTGACCGAGCGCGGAGAAATAATAATAAAATCAAGATGTGTTTATTCGAACACTTTCTTAATTTTTTGTTTGGGCACTGATGACAAAAAAAATCTCAACATTTTAGCTAATTTTTCACAAATCACCAAAGTTTGGCGGTATGAGCAACGCTATACGACGATAGATTTCGTGGCATAATATAGAGAGTAAGGAAGAAGGTTGTATAAATTAAATCGCAAATGGTTTACGTTAGAGGAAGTTATGGTTTATGTAGTTGGTATGTCCCGGAAATGTTTGCGTGAGCAAAATGAACTGATTTTGAAAGTAGTGGTGACGGATGACGTTAAATGTCAATTCTGGGTGTTGCAAGGTGAGTTATAATGCTTTTAAATAAGTTATAGGTTATGGAAGCGCTGAACATTTTACTGTAAGTATATTACGTTCTATCCTCTACGTTGCAATTGGCTGATTTTTTTTTAAAGCCCTAAACCTTTCTTTATTATCGGATTTTTTTTTCAATTGTATTGTTTTTGTAACTCACTTCTTCAATATCCATTTATTTCGATAACTGTGTATCATTGTGTTAACTAGCGCTACAAATGGTAAAAACAAACGTTTTTACTAGGCTTTACTCTCTAAAGTTTGAACGCGGCACTAATTCAAATGATGTGGGAATAATTTGTATATATTTTTGAAGAAGAAGATAATAATAATAATCTAAACAAAAATACGAAAGAGAACAAGACAGTGGAGGTAATCCACCTCTTACCCGCCCTGGTATAAGTAACTGATGGTTACTCCTTCAAGGCTCTCGCAAGATTCTATTTTTTTTTTTGTTAAACGAAGCTATATTTATTTATGTTGAACGAATCTAGACCTCCAGTGTCCATGCATACGTTGTTAGTAAGCAGTATGCAAGTGCAAGAGAACAAGACACAGAAAAACAGAAAAAGATAATGGTCGCAACTGGGACGTGCGTTTACCAACTCCGCCATTGCGCCCTACTATGATATGGAAAATAAATAAGTTGAAGATAATATTGTTATTTCTAAAATTTGAAATATAAGATTGACTATTATGACGGTTTGACAGTAGGGCGCAATAGCGGAATTGGTAAACGCACGTCCCGGATAGACAAGAGGTTCTGGGTTCGAGTCACAGTTGCGACCATTATCTTTTTCTGTTTTCTTGTGTCTTGTTCTCTTTCATATTTTCTTTTAGATTATTATTATTATCTTCTTCTTCAATGATATATTACATTGATGGGAATAACCTTCAAAAGTTATGAAAAGAGAGTTTTTCTTATAAAATTTTATATATTTGTTTGGTTTTGTTAGAGGTTTTTGGTTAGAGGTTTTTTGTTAGGTTTTTGTTAGTTTTTAAGAATAGATATTATATTATATGATCTGTTGTACAGATAAAGAAGAGCTACTGAAGTTTTATTTCAATTCAACGATCAAAATTAATCTACTTCTTCTGAAAGTTTTTCTTGAAGATGTTGTGTATGAGAACATTAAAAAGATTCGTCTCGTTCGCAAGGCGTTAAGGAAAATATCTGAAGGTTCTATACTGTTCTTCCTTTTCCTTTGTACAAATGAAGAAACAATAGACAATAGTGTTTTAAAATTACCCAGTGATAAATGACGCCAGTACAGGCAAATTGTCATTTTTTGCAGACGTATTTGAAATATTTGGTTGCGCAACACTAGAAGAGGAATGATCCGACGAGGCGGCAATATCATTGAACTGTCACTGACGATTTACAGCACGAGAAGGAGAAGACGGAGAAGTGGAAGGATAGGCAGTCACGACTCAGCCACGAACTGCGAATGTTGAAGCTGGCCGAAGTAGCGGACTACCATACATGGAAGATGGAAACGTTTAAGTCAATTATGACACTTGGGATGGATTCTCAATTTTGGTTTGAACCTATAACGCAGAAATCTTTGACTGTTGAAAAATGTATATAAAAAAAATAAATTTTGAGTTATGGTGTCGTAAAGCTAAATTCAGTGGAAATGGGAACCCCGAGGCATAGGAGGCCTCTACTAATATCTACAGGAATTCCAAAAACTGAAAAAATCGAACTAATATCTATGAGAACCAAAGTGCGTACGAATATCTACAGCTCAAACTGCTGACTAATATGTATGAGAACCGAAGTGTTGATAAATATCTACAGCACTGGCAGAGGTTGGATTAGCAATTATGTATAGCTTATTGGAATAACGTAATATTGCGTAAAAAAACTTAATTTATGTATGTATGAATGTAAAAATCCCTAATATCGGATTATTGGACACATTTAGCTGAATATTAAGGATTTGGGTTTTTGTTTTAACAGCTTTCTTTATTTCGAGTGCTTCTAAATTATTTAGTCTGTTACCATGACCTATAAAAATAATAATAATAATAATATTTGGCTAATTTATATAGCGCCGTCTTTGTGAAAAATCACCTCAAGGGCTATGTCAGTTAGGTTAGGTTAGGTTAGGTTGTGGTGCCGTGTATTTCGAAATAAATAAATAAATAAATATCTTTGTATTTTGACCTCCATGTTTGTTCAATAAATTATTGTCCTCGTAAACAATATCATATGCTGATGACACAGCGATTTTAACTCATGGACTAAACTGGAGTGAAACTCAGAAAACGGCTGAATTAGATATAAATTTAATAAAAAATCTCTAAATACAGAAAAAACTTCTGTAATACCATTCACTCTGAATAAAAATGCTACCCCTGAGAATCTAAACATATGTATACACTCATATAATTGTAATCCAAAGTCATATCTATGTAAACCTAACTGCTCTATACTCACTGTTAAAACAAATGTAAAATACCTCGGTGTAATTATAGATAGTAACATAAAATGGAAATTACAAATCAATACAACAGTAGAACGGTTAAGAAAATTAATTTACATTTTTATTAGAATACGTAACATACTAAATATTGGATTATTAAGAACCATCTATTTTTCCCTAATTCAATCAGTATTACAATATGGAATTGTTGGCTGGGGTGGTGCTTTCAAAACTTCTCTTTTGCCTTTAGAAATTATCCAAAGAATATTAATAAAAATAATTCTAAAAAAGCCATACGATTACCCTACCATCAAATTATTTCAGGAATTCAAAGTCCTTTCACTTCATAATATTTATAAAAAAATTACGCTTTTACAAATACACAAAGATTGTCTCAATAATGTTAACACTCTTTTTTCGAACAGCAATAGAACAAATATCCTTGGTTCTCTGACTTTACCGCGCTGTTACACCACCACAGCCCAACAATTCTACAAATATATTGGAGTTAAATGGTTTAACGAATTACCCTTTAAATTAAGATTGGAAACAAATTACACATAATTCAAAAAATCAATAAAAACTCTTTTTATATAACTTATCAACATAACAACTCAAATATAACAAAGTTATCCTTTTTCTCTCTTTATTTTTTATCTCTTCCGCTTCAATCTGTTGTTTTTCTTATCTTTTATCTGTTTTGTACATATATATATAAAAAAATATTTATATATATGTACAAATATGATTTTTTCTTATTTTCTGTTAATTATCTATTTTTTGTTTTATATATTTAAAATAAAAATATTATTTTTCGTTTGCTAAATTGTTGCGTTTATCCGCCTTTTTAACTCGAGCTCTGCTCTTAAAAAGGGTGTAAAGCATATTTATTAAATGTATTTTAATAGAAAACTTTATTTAATGTATGTAAACATGTAATTGATACTATTTTATTAAATAAAAAAAAAAAAAAAAAAAAAAAAAAAAAAAAAAAAAAAAAAAAAAAAAAATAAAAAACAGCAAAATACGTAATATTATGCACAAACTTCATGTACGTACTTTAAACGCTTAAGCCTTTACGTAATTAGTAATTACGTAATTGAAGTAATTTATGCTTTTCCGTACAACCTCTTGCCCAGCTGCCCTCTGTAGTCCAACCTACGCTCTATAGATATTAGTTCAACCTACGCTCTGTAGATATTAGTCAACACTGGGACCGTCATAGATATTCATCCGACCTTAGCTCTGTAGATATTAGTCAACACTCTGACGTTCGTAGATATTAGTCCAATATATGAGCTGTAGATATTCGTCCGACATACAGGCTGTAGATATTAGTATCTGGAGTCGAGGCATAATATGTGCTTTAAAACCATGCCTGAGATTAATGAGGTGTGATGATATGTTTAGGTTGTTTCGTCCAGTACAAAGATATTCAAATACAGACCAGATATGCTATGGTGTCCGCGCAACTGTCGCCGGACTACGCGCTAATTAGCGTAGTTTTCATACAAAAAGAATTTGTTCATTTCGTTGATTTTTTGAAAATGTGCATTAATATTAGTTAACAATATATTTTGAATAAGGAAAGAATTCGTTCATTTAGTTTAACGTTCGTTTGGTTTATTCGTTAATTATTTGTTCTTTTAGTTTATTTGTTAATTGGTAAACAATATCGGCGACACCCGGAAGCGCAGACCCACATAGTAAAAACAGCAGATAGCACATCTACTTATATTTCAATATCTTTGGTCCAGTAGATGAACGAGGCCGAGTGGACGGAATAAGACGTCCCAAGAATATCAAGTGCTATAATAGTAGTAAGTATGCAAAAACAAAGTACTGAGGGGAAGGGCATGTCGAGCGTCGTGTAAGTAGTTCTAATATACGAGTATTTCAAATTTGGATGCGGGTATGGGTACCGTCACCCCGGGAACCATTTATTGGATAACCAACAAGTCGCCCCAAACGGTTCGCTACGTTTGGTGAGTTAACAAGGGAACCCGGGTTCATGGAGTAAGGTTTGTCTAGGTCTTGGCGGCGAATGCGTTTTCCCACCTACGGATCGGGAGAGACTGGTTGAGTTGAGGGTGACCTAACTTAGATCTCTCCAGTCGGACTCCATCGATCCATCGGTTTGCAAAGCAGTGGGAGGGATTGATTCATATGTCCGTCACTCCTGGACAGATTGACTCGTACCTTTTTCCTTCCCAGAACTTCCTTTCCCTAAAAAGAACCTCTACCCAGCATCCCCAAAGATGACGAAGAGGGTTACTGTTTTCCTCAAGGCCTCCTGTATTTGAAAAAAAAATCTGATGCTTTCCAACAACGATAGTAAAATAGTTTGGTTCAAATGAAAAAGACCGATTAGCTCAGAATTATATTAATAAAATAGGTTGGTAGGTAATGCTAATTACTTAATACCTATTTCGTAAAAACCCAGGTTCAACACTCTTAGAAAAAAGGTCTCTAGAAAGTACAGACAGGAAAAGCTGTGCTAATAAGGAACTCCAGTGAAAAATATTATGGCTTTTAAAAAATATGTTCATACAGACCGATGAACGCTGATTCTGAATATATAAGTTTTATTTCATAATATTAAATGTAGAGTTCTTAAAAAAATTATTGAAAAGTGCATTTTTAAAACTTTCGTCAAAACACACTGTAAAGTTGGCATTACTGAATGGTTAGTGCTGACGTCACGCGTCACCAGTCATTGTATTGAAACTTTGATTATGTAGGTATGACAAAAGCCATCAGTATTAACAACATTTCATGTTATTCGTTATTTCATACTGTTTATAGTGTTGTGTTTATTGAAACAATATTTAAGCCTAAATAATTCAGTTTTAAAAAAAGAGGTAGTTTAGTTTATCTCTATTATTTAAAATATTGAAAAACTTTAAACTGTACGAAAAAATCGTATAAATATACTATATCATAATGCTAAATAGGCCAAAATTTGGCCGTGGAGTATAATCAAAATGGCCGCAATAGATCAGCTGTTATCGTTTGCCTACAATTTTGTGGGTGATTCTTCGTTTTTGATAATATTGATTAAAAAGCTAAAAAAATGATAATTTATAACAATTTTTATACAACTCTCCCGTAATAATATTCAACAATATAATAAATATAATGTAATGAATAAATAATTCCAACTAAATAATGTTTTAACTTATCGAATAGTATCATCTTTCTTCCGTATAATTATCGTTCAAAATGACAATACCTGTTGAAAGTAAATAAAACTATCGATGGGTGATGACGTCACACAATCCACCATAGATACGGTGGTTTTCAGGGGGTCTTGAAAAATTAAAACTTTGACAATTATTTTAACTATTAAAACTAACTATAAAAATAAAAATGCAGTTATTTAAGTTTGAAAGTCTTTATTCATTAAAAAAAATAAAAAAAATTGGACTGGAGTTCTCTATTCCATGAACATCAAGATGAAACAAGTTCTTAGGTTGGTACCCAAAATGCAATTAATGTGTTAAATATACCAAGAAGAAACAAACATGTTAAAACTTGACCAACATATGTGAAATTGGCACGCAATTGAAAATACCTAGCAAATGCTTAATACTTTGTGATTTACGATTGACAAGATGAAACTTATTAACGTAAGAGTAGGCATTGCTGCCAATATTATATGTTGATATGCCCATTTAAATGACAGATTTACAAATGCGTTTTTAATAAGCTGGTACCACGAATAGGTATACATATACCTAAGATACTGACAGCCCCCAGATACTCTGTCAAATTCTACCGCTGACAGCAGCGGTAGAATTTCGTACTAATTACACATTTGTTTACATGTGTATAATTTTGTCCTGAATTTTCACATTCTTGGCTGCTAGGTTATAGGGATAACAACTTGAGTAATAGAGAACTCCAGTCCAATTTTTTTTTTTTAATGAATAATTACCTTCTAACTTAAATAACTGCATTTTTATTTTTATTTTTAGAGTTAGTTTTAATGGTTAAAATAATTGTCAAAGTTTTAATTTTTCAAGGCCCCCCGAAACCACCATATGTATGGTGAATCGTGTGACGTCATCACTCCTGAAAATTACTATAGAACGGGCAATCAGCTGATCTACTGCCGCCATTTTGAATACCGTTGTTCGAAGTATTCTCCCTAGAAATACATTACTATTTTTTGTGCAGTAGTTTTTGAATATTTTCAATATAAGAGATAAACTAATAAGAGATATCTTTATTTTTGAAACATTATTTAGGCCTAAATAATGTTTCAATAGACACAACAACTAAATCTCTATAAACAGCATGTAATAAACGGATAAATTAATACGATGGCTTGTTTCACATCATACATTCCCATACAATGACTTTACGGTGACGTCACAACACGTCGAACAGTTACGTCACCTTGACGGCGTGTTTTTACGACCCTATTAAAAATGGACTTTTTAATATTTTTTTAAAAACTCTGCGTTTAATATTATTAAATAAAACTTATATATTCAGAATCAGCGTTTATTGTTCTATATGAAAACTTTTTTTTAAAGCCAGAATGTTTTTCACCGGAGTTCCTTATTATACCTATTGATAAAAATTAATAATAATAATTTGTCGACGGATCTCAATGGATTTTCTTTTCTACATTCAAAACAATCATAAATAAGTGTTTGAATTTGTTAATCAGTTGGGTGACATTGTTATAGCAATTTTAATGAAGTTCTCTATTAAAAATAAATTATTTTTTTCTGTAACATTGTTTCAAATCAACACGAATAGTAAAAAAGTTTAATTAAAATAGAAAAGTTATCACCTGTCGAAAACCGGTTTCATAAATTAATATTTTTATCGGGTCATTTCTCAAACAAAGAAACGGGATTCCACTCAAAGGAATACAAAATATATGTCGAGGTTCACATTTTAAATAGAATGAAATCGTTTTATTACGTTTACGTACATCTATCTTAACTCCACACAGGAGACCACGAGGAAAATAATTTCCCTCAGGGCCTATGTCATCTGAGATGCTACGTGGAGGGTCATTTTGAAGAGAGGAAGAAATGAACATTGGTGTTGAAGAGACCCATGTTGTAGGAAAGAGGAAACGCAGAGGCCGGCAAATCATTCCACAGCCGTTGAACACAAGAACGAGATGAAGAAGCGACCCGTTCTCATGTGACAGATGTCGACTGTGTACAAATGTTGGGCACGCGTTTAGCGTGTTTCCCGACTATGCACCGGAGCCAAAGGGATCAATAACGCGAGTTCCTTGGAGCATCTTCCATTGTAATACCGGTAGAATAGGGATAGCATTCCCCCTGACGCCTGTGCTCTAAAGATTGCAATCCGTCCGCTAAGATGGGAGAATCTATCAAACGAACGGTCGAGGGTATTTTTCAGGTATTTTGGAGCTCCAGACCAGAGGTGACTGCGAAATTCAACCTTGGACGCACTTGTGATTTGTACAGGGTTAGCAGATGTGTACTATTAAAGTAGGTATCTGCGGGTACAGTACCCCGTTTTTGGGAGGCTAACTTTACTCTGGCTCCCAGGAACTAGATAATAAAAATAAGGGAGAGGAGGGCTACGAACCATTATTAACATGAAACCGCGCTCATATTAAGATATCCAATATCGTTCACCTATACTTCTGCAGAACGCTTTTACGCACAGAGTCAACCTTCATTTCTACGTAAACACCAAACTCATCCTTTCATTGGCTCCGCCGCATTGATGGTCGACAGTCGGTGCGCTTTCATGACATATCTCAAATTGTTTATTATGATCTATATGCCTACCTCAGTGAATAGGAATCGAAAAGTTAGTTCTTTGAAGCACTTTCTATTACCTACCGCCCTACCGGTAGAACAAAATCAGAAATCTCAGAGTGAAATACTGGTCCACCAGGGAAACGCCGCGCCGGTTTACGGAGTGTAAAGTTTTTTTTTCATTTACTTTAAAATTTATTGAAGTATGAATTTTAAATGTTAACATTATAATAGTCTCCACGGTCCCTGTGACAACATCCACGAGTGCCCTTGTGTAATACCGCCATTCACAATTGAAATGTTGCTTTTAATGGCTTAAGCCGTATTTGATGACCAGATCTGGATAACCAGGTACTTCCCCGCCTTCCTCTTCCCCATCTCCTTTCCCGCGTCACTACTTTCAACCTGAAAACATACCCCAATTTGGGATGCATGGTCTCACTGGCTCCAGACGGGAGCTGTTGGGACTCTTGTGCGGTATTCACATAAACATAAAAAAATCGAGTGTAGTTCACACGCGGTAGAAGTGAAACCTTCGCCCACATAATCTCAACCAATTGGAAGCCTTGAAAAGTGAGCTCATAATCAAAACGGCCAATGCGGTAACGTTTCATTCTATCACATTCTCTCACAGGCTAAATTCTATAGATGTACGCGTTTGCCTCTTTTTAGTGTCATTTCAACGTTTCCGAGTTTAAAAATCACAACGGTGCTAAAGAAGTTTCACTTCGGAAAGTCTTAGTCTTTAGTGGTCACATTATTGACTGTCCAGGTTTTTGTCATCAATTAAATTAGAGTCTCAAGACTTAAGCCCCGTTCTGATTGGGCAAGTAATTTAGTCGAGTACCGAGTAACTCGCTACTCGACTGACCAAAATGCTCATACTTACTACTACATGTATGGTGTTCGGACACGTTTAGTTACTAAAATAAGTACTCGATACTCGACTAAAATAATTGTCCAATCAGAACGGGGATTAAGAGTATGTATACCACTAGAGACAAATCATTTTTTCTTATCAAAATTGCTTCAACGAGTCTCGGGTAAAATTCCTTCTTATTGAGAACTTGCAACTCATTATAATAACAAATGTGTTGATGCTGATATCTTATAGAATCATTTAAACAATTTGTTAATAGAGCCTTGTAATAATTAAACTATTTACTATAAACATAAATTTATTATTTAAAAAAAATTGTTACAGTCATTCTTATTTATTTTATCTGTATTTGAAAAAAAAAATAAGTATTTATATTTTTCGGCTTCAGTTTTTATTATTTGTTTTTTGGCACTTCTCTCCTTTTTTATTTCCCAGCCAGAAGTGCACACTGTATTTTTCTGGCATCTTTTATATATATATATTTTTTTTAAAAGAAAGACAAATATTCCCGGGTTACGAATAACCGAACAATGTTTGAAAATCTCCTACTACCATCACAGAAAGCCGAAAATGTTGCTTGTGTTGTGATGGAGGACTTAGCCAGCCGAGCAATCGAACACGCGAAGCTCGGGTGAGATCCAAGCGCTATGCCCACTCAACTACCGACCAGACTTATATAATTTATTTATTGATGCCCTATTGGGCTTTTACATATAAAATACAAATTTCATTTATAACAACAGTATAACACAAATTAAAAAAGATTACAAAATATACAAATAAATAATATATGTTTATTTTATTTATCTAGTTCTTATCTATTTATATATGAAGATAATTGTATAGTAATATTGATTATTCGTGTGGTTTCAGTCTCCTTCGATAGATGTTAATAGCATAGTTAGTTGTACGAAGTTCTGCTATATCCCAAAAGATGGCAGTTAAGTATGATATAAGAAGAATACCATCTAACGTCGTTCGTGTTTTAAGTACGGACGGTTACGATGATTGCCAAATAGACGCCCAGTCCGCTCGCCGCAGCAGCAGAACTACTTAGAACCTAGTCTAGTAAGGACGTCTAACCAGTTTAATATTTATTGTAACTTTTACGATAACTAAATAATTCAATTAGTAATCACACGAACCTATGACTTGAGCCTCGATTACATTGAGCGAATTTACAAGCTAGAAGCCGGCGAATTCACTATCTGCTAGTAAACTCATAATCATACATGTACTAGCTAACTAGCAGATTTTACACTGAACAATAATTTTACCAGGAGATAGTGAATGCGCCGGCTAGCAGCTTGTAAACTCGCTCAATGTAATCGAGGGTTCTCTTGCATTTTGTGAACATTAACATGATTAATTAATTAATTGTAAATGTTCACAATTAAATAAAATAAAAATTGTGACGTATGTGTATGAGGGTGACGGCATGAGAGCGAGATAGCGAGTATGGGAAGTATAAAAGGGATGTACCGCTATTGAGCGCTCTCTCCATATTAATCTGGCAACCAATAAACATTGTAACATTAACAGATGTTATTACTACCCGATCCCAAGACATCACAGTTGGCGCAGCTCGGTAGTTCGTAAATTTTTACGTAAATTGGAAGAATCTACGCGGTAGATTTCGGGATCTGACGGATTGTTGTCAGGATTGCAGGAAGCGATCGCAGGAAGCGATCGCATTAAGAAGAAATTGGAGCAGCCACACGCAAGTATTCGCGTGTGTGGGACCGACAAATTACAAAATTATTGTCGTTCGGGTACACCGTGTAACGGGGTACAAAAGGACCGGATCAAGGATCGGGTCAAGGACTGGATCATCGTGTGGATTAGCCGGGAACCAGGACTTGGTTTCCGTCGCTGCAGTCTGGGAAGGAAGACCTCGGAGTAGGGATTGGATCCGCAGCTGTCGGGAGACGGAGCCAGACGGGGACGGTGATCTACAGCTCTGGGTGGCGTGCACGTGGAACGTGGAACGTGGACCTCGGAGTGTAGCCTTCTTGGAAGTGCTGAGATAAGTAGTCTTGATTATTTTGTTTCAGCTCTTCCCCCAATGGAGGGTGTTTGTAAAAATTTGGGGACGTTCTGTTACAGAACGGGAAACTGGTCATTGTTCAAGGAACGACTGGATCAGGCCCTCATTTTACATGATGACAAAGTGTTATCACAAGAACGCAAAAGAGCATTTTTGCTGAGTTGCCTCACCGAAGAAACTTTCTCTTTATTATGTGATCTATGTTTCCCTAAAAAGGTTTCTGTTTGTTCTTTTGATGATTTATGTAAATTATTTGATTCACATTGCAAACCTATTCAAAATATTTTCGAGTCGCGTGAGTTATTTTATAAGTGTAAACAGCTAGCTAACGAATCTATTAAAGATTACGCTGCTAGGTTGAGAGGACTGAGTTTGACGTGCAATTTTGAATTGAGGCTGGAATCTTGTTTAAAAGACATATTCATTATTGGAATTTTCAATGAAAAATTGAAACATAAGTTGTTCGTTGAGGGGGTAAATACTTCTTTTTCGGAATGCGTTCAGTTAGCAGCTTCATGGGAACATGTTGTTAATTTTAAGAAAGTTGATACGAATTTAAATGTTGTGCATAAGGATAGTAATGTTGTCCGTAAATCCAGGTCGGATAGTCCGATCAGATTTAAAAGTGCAGTGCGTAGTAAGACGCCAGTAAATATTGCATTAAAAAAATGTTTTTTGTGCGGAAAAACGAATCATTTGCAGAAAGATTGTTGGAAGAATATTTTTTGTAATCGGTGCAATAAATCGGGTCATTCTAGTAATGTGTGTAAAAACAGTAAAATTAATGTAGGTAATAAGAATAAACGATTAAATTCGGTTTTTATGTTGCATGACGGCACGGGGCCGGAACCGATATTCGTAGATCTCATTATTGGTAACACTGTTCTGCGAGCGATTGTTGACACCGGCGCTGAGATTAATGCAATTCCATATGAAGTGTATTTAAAAGATTTTGTTTCTTGTAAATTGGAAAGATGCGATATTCAATTGTCAGGATATGACGGGAAACGGTTAAATATTGTAGGTAAAGTTAATTTAAGTGTGTTATTTTTAAATAAAAGTGTAGATACGCAGTTTATAATAATATTAAACGGTAATTCTACGATTGTTGGTAGAAATTTTTTACAAGTTTTCGGTATCGGATTAAGTGGAATAAATTCGGTAAATACCAGTGAGACTAGTTGTGATAATCAATTAAATTTTCGTGATAGTTTAAAGAAAAAATATGCTCATGTGTTTTCAGAAAAATCGGGTAGGCTTATAGGTTATGAAGCTAACATCGAAGTTATTTCGGAGTTCAGGCCAAAGTTTGTGAATCCAAGATCGTTACCTTTTAGTTTACGTGGAAAGGTAGAGGAGGAATTAAATAAGATGTTACGTGAAGACATAATTGAAAACGTAGAAATAAGTGATATGGCTAGTCCGATTGTTGTTGTAAAAAAGAAAGACGGTTCAATTAGAATTTGTACTGATTTTAAAACCACATTAAACCCTATGTTAGCGAAGTTGAAATATCCATTGCCTCGTATAGAAGATTTAATTTCATCTTTAAATGGTGCGAAATTTTTTGCTAAAATAGATTTGCGTAATGCTTTTGGTCAGATTTCGTTGAACGAGAAGTCGAGAAAATTATGTGTGATAAGTACGCATGTAGGTTTATTCAGGTTTAAAGTGTTGCCTTTCGGTTTGACCACAAGCCCGGCTATATTTATGCAAGTTATTCAGGCGGTAGTAGGTAGACTTCGTAACGTTCGTATATTTCTAGATGATATTTTGTTATTTGGAAATTCTGAAGAGGAATTATTCTCTATTTGTGAATCTGTACTTAGCAAGTTAAGTGATTGTGGTTTAACTATTAATGAAAATAAGTGTTCTTTTTTAGAAACTAAGATAGAATATTTAGGTTTTAAAATTTCGCGGAAAGGAGTTATGCCTTTAGAAAATAAAATCTGTGCGATTACTCAAATGGCAGTACCGAAAAATGTTTCAGAACTTAGGAGTTTACTTGGGGTTATTTCATATTATAGAACTTTTGTTCATAATATTTCAGGTATTTTGTCTCCATTGTATAACTTGTTAAAAAGGGGAGTAAAATATGTGTGGTCTGAGGAATGTAATATTGCGTTTGAGCGAGTTAAGAAACTGCTGACGTCAGATAATATTTTAGTGCATTTTGATCCTAATTTACCAATTAAACTTATTTCAGACGCATCTGAAAAAGCGTTATCAGCGGTGATTTGCCATGTATATGATAATGGTTTAGAGAGACCTATCGCATTTGCTAGCCGATTATTGTCAGAAACAGAATTAAAGTACTCTATTTTAGATAAGGAAGCGTGTGCTATAATTTTTGGGTTGAAGAAATTCTTTCAGTATTTATACGGCAATAAATTTGTTTTGGCTTGCGACAATAAATCGTTAGTACACATTTTGAACACGGATAAGCAAGTACCCGTTTTGGCCGCTAACCGTCTGCAAAGGTACGCCCTAATACTCCAGACTTTTGACTATAGTATAGAGCATATTAAGTCAGGTGATAACAAAGCGGATTTCTTATCACGAATGCCGATTAATAATAAGGATAATTTAGATGTGTGTAGCGACGATATTGATGCTAGCGATTATTTTTTAAATTATATTGATTCTTTAAACGTGAATACGGTTGAGTCAGAGTTTGTGAACATAATCGAGTCAGAAACAACATTAAATGCGGAAACGATGAAACAGTTTTCGATTAATGATGTAAATATAGCGAGCATTATCGAGTTCACAGCAAATGGTTGGCCGGATAAAAAGTTCTTAAAGGATGATTTATTGAAATTCTGGTATTTTAGGGATAAATTATCGACTTATAATTCATGTTTATTTTATAATAATAAATTTGTAGTTCCAAGGGAATTAAGGGAAATTATATTGAATTTTTTACATCAATCACATTTAGGCATTGTAAAATCGAAAAGTCTTGCTCGAAATTATTTTTTTTGGCTCGGAATGAACAATGATATAGAAGTAACTGTGAAACAGTGTGCTCGATGCATGGAATGTTTACCTACTCCGTGTAAAGTTGAGTTGGCACCTTGGCCAATAAATGGTTTAATCTGGAGTAGATTGCATATTGACTTCATGGGACCGTTGGGAGGTCATAATTTTTTAATTATTGTTGATGCAACTACAAAATGGATAGACTGCCATGTTGTAAATAAGGTAGATTCGTTTTGTACAATAAAAGTTTTGAAAAGATTATTTTCTATGTTCGGAATCCCGGAACAAATTGTAAGTGACAATGGTACAGCTTTCACATCGTCAGTTTTTAAGGAATTTTGTCATAATTATAATATAGAATCATTGACTTCAGCTGTACAGCATCCTGCTTCTAACGGTTTAGCTGAAAATGGGGTTAAAACAGTGAAGAATTTTTTGAAAAAAATTATGGTAAATAATAAATTTCCTACTGATTTTGAAGATAAACTTTTGACGTTTTTAGTTGATATTAGAAATACGCCTTCAATGTCTACGGGCATTGAGCCTAGTACATTAATGTTGGGTAGGAAGATTAGATCAATTTTTAATACGATTATTCCAATAGTGGATAATGTTGAGAGTCAAGGTTTTAAAGGAATTGACAACACGGTTAAAAACAAAATGTTATTGAGCCAGCATAAACAGAAAAAGTATTATAGAGGAAGAAAATTTAAAAAGTACTTTGAGGTTGGTTCTAAAGTTTTAACCAGGGATTTAAGAAGTAATGATAATAAATGGATTTTAGGAAAAATTTTTAAAAGATTGGGGAATAGGATTTATTTAGTTAAAATTATGTCTACGGGACAAATTTGGAAACGCCACCATGATCAGATTTCAGAGAGGAAGGTTAGGTGGGGGGAGTGTGACAGGTCTGATGATTTGCTGGACCTGGGTCCACTCTCGGATGTGGACATGACCAAATTTCCTAATTCCTCTAATTTTTGCAGGTCACCTACACCATGGGAGGGGAGGTTACGCCCTCGAGGTCAACGCCCACGCTACACGTGAAGAACAAGAATAATTACATATACTATGGAATGGAAATATTTAGATATTTTGTTTTGTATAAATTTGTGAATAAAGAAATGTATGTAATTAGGTTTTAAGTGTGGGGGTGTGACGTATGTGTATGAGGGTGACGGCATGAGAGCGAGATAGCGAGTATGGGAAGTATAAAAGGGATGTACCGCTATTGAGCGCTCTCTCCATATTAATCTGGCAACCAATAAACATTGTAACATTAACAGATGTTATTACTACCCGATCCCAAGACACCACAAAAATGAATAAAGAAACTCGATTGACTTGCATTCGAATAATCACAGTTTTTTTCAAATGCATTAATTTTGTTAACCTTACAACAGTATACTTAATGGATTAAGTTAACGGCATAATCACTCACTAATAATGCCACTATTTATAACATGCATTTAAGTAGATTAATACAAAATCACCTGCGATAAGGTCAGGCGGAATGGCAACGCAGGTGATGACGTTTTGGAAACTGAATATTCCCACGATATTCAAAAATGGCGACTGGGTACTGATTGATTGGGTTAATCGAACTATTCAGTAATAATGACTGCTCCCAACCGGTTTACTGCGCTTCGAGACCGCTGAATTAACGAGACTTCGCGATAAAAAGTATCCATGCGTATAAAGAAATTGGGTTTGTTGGACCAAGATGCAGTGCAAAGACTTTTTTATTTAATTTTACAGTTCGATTTTACTACTATTGTGTGGTTTTATAACGTAGGCATGTTTTAGGTTACGTTATAATAATATGCATGGCTTAGATTTTCTTATAACGGAGGTACGATGTCAATGTGAGAGGCGGGTTTGGATGAACCAAATTTGGGGAACCATTTATTGGATAACCAACACCTCTGCAGTAGGTCAACCCACGTGGTTGCAGACTTAGCAGGGTCGCCGGGTTCATGGGGTGAGGTTTATTCGGGTCTTGGCGGCGGACGCATCTGTCCACCTGCTGCGTGGCGGGCCGGATAGAGAGGGACTAGTTGTGGGAGGTATTTTGATCTCTTTACCCATTAAACCGTCTTCCTTCCCAGAACTTCGTTTCCTTTCCTTAAAAAGACACTCCTCACAGCATCCCCTAAGATGACATAGGCCTTGATGGAAATTATGTGTGGATCTAATTAAAAAAAAAACTACAAAACCCGGTAGACGATGGTAAGACTGAATGCACTACGTAGAAATGAGATCCTTGTGGGGATATGAGGTAAAACAATGAATAAAACGATTACAAATGGAATATTTTAAATGAATACATTTACCGAATGGCGAATGAGATAAAGGAAGGGATGCTTGTTTTTTACAAGTAAGTACATGTAACAAATTATGTGAACATTTGTCAAATCATTTAAAGAACTTCATTTCAAGAAATAACGCGGGATGTGGAAGAGTAGGTGTGAGAAGGTACGAGGATTATGTATGAGGAGATGTATGAATATGAATCATGTAAAACCTTTAGAAATTGCCCAAAAATCAATTATTAAGATTATGTACAAAAAAAATAAACCGTATCCCTCCAAACAATTGTTTAAGGAAACTGATATTTTGGACCTTAGGCAGACCTACGGACTTCAATGTCTTAAATTTATTTACATGCGTCCAAATAACTTTCTAAAAAATTCAAATCGTACCAGCCAAAGACGTGGCACATGTGAGTATGCAGTACCCCACTGCAAAACTAGGTTGTCCCAAAGGCATATTAGTTTTATAGCTCCAAAAATGTATAATTTACTATGTACAACCTTTAAAGAGAACATATGTCAAAATCTTCAATCTTATAAAAAATATACCAAAATTTGGCTAAAAAACACTGAAACAGATATTTTTTCTTATAAGCTTAAATAAAGCCGTTAAGTATATCTATCATTAGACAGCTTTTAGAGAAGATTTATAATATTGTTTGCTATTTTTATTTTGTTTGTTTTTTATGTTTTTAAATTGCACTTGTAACATCTATTCTTACAAAACTTACAAATACAATAATAACAGTGCAGACTGTTATTATGCTGTAGTTTTTAAATGCATTTATTCTGTTACTTTTTTTTAAATCCCTAATTCACTATACCATAGAAATAAAAATAAAAGTAAAAAATCAATATTATACCCACGCACAGGCATTACCTTTGTGGGATTGTTTTGTTCATACATTTATTATATTAAGCTTTTTTATATACTTTTCATTATTTCATGTATCTATTATATGTATTGTATCAAAAATTTTCAATAAAAAAAAATAATGAAGCAAGAAGTCCCTACGCGTCAAGAAAAAGGTGGGAAATAAATAGATGGTACCTACATTCTACACAATAAGTACATATGTACAAAATATGACAATAAATATAAACAGCTAATCCTGGAGTATTGGTTGCCTAAATTATTCAACATGTTACCAACTATATAATATCAAAAATTGTGAAACACAACCAACTTTTTTTGTTTAAAATGGTAAATATATGATATATGTTTCTTGATGTTAATTAATACTTGCCTAAATGAGAATAACTCGTTTTAGGATGGGATTACTTTCAAGTTGTTAATACATTAAATAATTTCGAGATTACTACCATGAACATAGAAAAACAGAGGTATCCACACTTACATTAATTATTGCAAAAAAAAAAACAGAAACTTTTAACTAGCTTCGGATATGCGCCGAAAACATAACTAGACGTACGAGTACCTACATCATACTGTTTATATCAATCTGTAGTAATGTCAAATAATTTGTAATGATGTGTTATAATAATAATAATAATTGGATAACTTGCAGAGCGCCGTTTTTGTGAAAAAATCACCCTTTGGGCGCTGTACGCTCTGTCTAAATTTATTATTTACAAATAGAAATAGAAAATATAATTACCTGGCAGGTCACTTATGATAAACACACTTTAATTAGAAAGTTTATGTTTGGAGAAGATACGACTTTGCACGCAAATTCACAACACTGGACATGACATTACTGTTGATATTACATTTATAAGAAAATTGGTGGCAAAAGTTGTTGCATAGACATATGAATATTAGTAGACCTGCCCTAAGTAATAAAAAGCGTACTATTGCCCCCTCCCCCACACCGGCAGGGATTGAGTATGGCTTCTCGTGAATCTAAAAAAGGTGACGTCATCATTCTTCTGCGAGCCAGCGTCGAGCGCTCATCGGTGCATTTTACGAAATAACACCGCAAAAAACATGGTTTGTGTTTTGAAAACGTGCAAATATATACTATCACTCGAGATCACATGGCGTGTGCTCGTCGATATATATTGGGGTAAGTAAATTATGAAAAATTTGTAAAAGTGTCTTAACTAAACACGGCAACAAAATATTGGACCCTCAAAATAGGCGAACTTTATTTTGCCGTATTTAGGACTTCGCAAATTTGTTCATTACGCGGCGAGCAATTCGCGCTCCCATGCAAAAGGGTCTATTCATTCAAAAGCAGAGTTTACTTTTAAGAACTAAATGATGATATTACAATGCGAGTTGCCTATATACTGTTGATTGAGTTATTGACGAATCACATATCAGTAAAGCCACTTCCCGCTCTGCGTCCCGCTGTAGTTGGTTTCTCCCCTCACCTTTATGTTCTGGTCTAGTAATATTCATATCTGTGAGTTGATGTTTATTTTGAAAGATTAGAGAATTTAGGACTCTTACACTAATTATTGCAAAAAAAAAATTAACAGAAAATTTAAACCAGATTTAGATACGCGCTCAAAACATAGCTAGTGATACTTTATACTGGGAATCATGTCAATCTGTAGGAAGGTCTAATAATATTTAATGAAGTGTAATATGCAGTTTAACAGTATAATATTTATGAAGAACAAAAAATACTTGGTTACGCCCATACACATACCTACACATACACATATATACATAGCACGCATACATACTGTCACTGCTTGGGATTGGTATTAATATTGTTGCAAATTCCTTTTCCTACTTATCCCTAATGCCTACCCGTCAAGCTTACCCACAGTCAGTCTGTAATAAACTCCCGCCGCAACATAGCCATTGTGTTCCGCTATCGGTGAATCGCCATTAAAAATAACTGCGCCGTAAACTGTAAAATAAACCAACTCACGCCTATTGCTGTTTGTGCCTGTTGGATGGGAGAGGAAGCAGACAAGTGCATTGCCACCCTACAAGTTCTTTTACCCTTTTCGGTGAGTCCTTTCCTTTCTATGCCACATGTATTTTATCATTTTAAGCAGTGATAGTAACACAAAATCAAGGTCCTTCGCCAGTCATTTTTTACACAAACATATCAATCCACTCTAAACAATCATAATATCATTCAATACTAATTAAAAAATCATACCACATCAAATGACTCTTGAAACTAATTATGTAGATCAATGAACTTTTAAAACGTAGCTATTTTTGTATTTCCGTCATAATATTCAAGGTGAATTAATAACTATTAATATTCCTATAAAATATTAATATTCCTAGCTAATGTGATTAAGTTATTAAAAATATAAAGTTGTTTAGACAAATAGGGAAAAAACATATGATTGGTATTTTCCTTCAATGAAAGATTATTTGATCAATTAAATATAATATTTTCCGACTGGACACTTCAGATGATATCAATGCGAATAATTTAATGTGTGAACTTTGACGAGTTCCTTGTTTTGACTTTTATTGTTTTCCCACTATTTTGGCCATGAATGAAGTTGATGCCTGATAGTGGTGAAGATACAAAATAATGCCGTCCACTGAGGTAACCATGCTTTATTAAAATTCTTTCAGACGTTGCAATCCTCAAGTTTCTTGTAAGCAAGGGCGTAGCTTAATAATTCACATGGGGGGAGGGGAGGGGGGGGGGGTTAAACCCTAAGCGTGCGTTCGATCCTCAGGGAGTGGGTGTGTTCGATCCTGGAGGATCTTTACTCACCACAACTTATTATTTACGTCACTCTGATAAAACAGATTGCATACATAATATTTTTATAATTTTCGGGAATGTAATCTACAAGCACTATTCTCATTTTATCCTACCCAATACTGAAGCCGATTGGGGGAGGGGGGGGGGTGAACCCCCTAAACCCCAAACCCCCCTTATACATGCCCTTGCTTGAAAGATTTGATAATTCCAGCGCATTCGTATTTTAAATATAATACGATGTTCGTATTGACTTTTTTATTTTTTTTTTTACGTGAGCTCCACACAGGAGGCCCAGAGGAAAATAATTTCCCTCAGGGCCTATGTCATCTTTGGGGATGCTGTGTGGAGGGTTTTTTTAAAGGAAAGGAAGGAGAGGCGAGTTCTGGGAAGGAAAAGGGTTTAAGGGGTGGGTAGGAATACGGGGTTCAGTGTATCCAGGTCATCCGCCTCCAAGACCTAAACAATCCTCACCCCATGGACCCGGGCACCCCTGCTAAATCACCAAACGTATCGAACCACTTGGGGTGACCTGTGGCAGAGGTGTTGGTTATCCAATAAAGGCTCCCGGGGCGGCGGTACCCATTCCCGCCTCCCAAATGTATTCGTGACTTAAGATTAAATGAAACTTTCAATAAATGTTTAGAATCTTGTTATAACATTATGAAATACTTCGGGCAAGTGATCAATGTGAAATATTTAGATATTTTATTTGTTTATTTATCTATATAAAGTATGTTTTCTGTCTCATTAGGATATACCTGTGTCGAGACAGGCGTAATATAATAATAAACTTGGTCTCTCAAAATATTAACGATTGTTCAACCTCACGATTCGATGATTCAGTCGTTATCTCTTGCGACATCCGGAAAATCATTTCGTAATAACAATTATGCTGTATTCCTTAATTAAAATATTCGACGGAATTTATAATTATTAACTTTATACGTCTTTTCATCAATCAGACAGGCGTCAGATCTAATTGTTAAGATTTTGGAATGCAGGTCTCGTAAATAAATTGTCAGTACTGTGACCCTAGACAGTCCCTGACCTCTGGGTAGGTAGTTTTGAAGAGGGTAAAGTTGTTTCAAACTAATTTAACTTGCAAAATTCCTCCACAGTTCGTTGCCAATGCGACTGCCTGAAATGTTGATTTGTGACAGCGGTTTTAATTCTAAATGGTTGATTTTGGTCGAACAGCCAGATTGCTAATTTTGAATTTTGCAGACATGCAACTCAGTTATTTCAAAACTTTTCTTTGGAGTTATAGCAGCGGTCTTGAATAACTTTGCAATTGATCGTATTGCTCTATTATTTCTAAGTTGGCATACGAATTTAGTGCTTTCGTTTGAATCATAAAAAACGAGCAATGTCCTGAAAGAAGCAATGGATGACGGAAAAGGGGTAATTAAATGACGTATACTACAATGGACAAATTGACCACCCAAAATACCTACACCTACTACTCTTATGATGTACAGAAGGTCGTAGATATCTCTAGTACTACTCGGTACTAATAAGTAATAGGTAGTTTTTTGGACGACAATGTAGACTAAACGTGGAAAATGAGAAGACACCAGAACAATTCATATCATGAAACAGAACATGTTTTTCATCTACAAGTACCTACATTTAAAACTATGTGCAAAATGTCGTAAATCATTATTTATCAGCCAATATTCCACTTGATGAAAAGCTTTTACGACAATTGGTAGTAGGTAGGTACACCTATTTAACGTTAATAATTGAAATAATATATTACAGTTGACCACTCAAATACAAAAGTGGAAATCACAAACAATAGAATAAAGGCGACTATGATTACCTATTTATTTATGACGTTACTACCTGCTACCTTCTGTACGTGTAAAAGAATCCGGTCCCGCTCCATTCTAAAAACTCCGTAACAAATTTAATCCTAATGATTTTAACTGCATTTTAAACCCTTAGGGAGATAAACTGTTTTAGTAAGTTTCTTTTGCATGTGCGAATAATTTTGAATGAACAACCGACGTCATCTTCTCTAGTCTATACTAGCATCCCACATGAAGTTATGAAGAGAAAAGAGTAAATTATGACTTTATGAGACATTCTCCGGACATGTCATTTTGAGTGGAGTGTCATTTGTCAACACTTTGTGTTTTGATTTCTAGTGGGCGGGTTGGCTTTTAAACAAAGCTCCCGCAATCATTGTGCCCATTATCCGATTCTACAATATTCTAAGGAGGTCTGGCGGGGGCGTGGATTTTTGGGATTATTCTGAAATCTGAATGGCACAAGATGCGTGAAATATTATATGCGCGGGAAATAATACGTGCTTCCTGTTGGCTGATATTAATATTATAAATTATAAGCTATCTAGATTTAGTACTTACTCGCAGAATTCTATATTAATATATATAGAGTTGATTAGAGCATGTTTCCGCGCCCTTAGTAAGGCAGTAAAAAATAAATGATACTAATAATTTTTTTTTCAGATATCGTAAACCATTTACTAATAAAGATATTCCCATTATAAAAAGCGCAAAATCGGTTAGTTATGGTCAGATTAATGAGTTTTGGTTTAATCGTTTAGAATATTTATTAAATTTTATTGAGAAGTTATTTTCACGCAATTAGTTGGTAATATCGAATTTGAGAAAGGTATTGGATATCCTTGTTATCTTTATAATTAAATTCTGTGCGATGTTTGTACCAAAGTTTTATTTTTATTTATAAAATACAAGATAATACATTTACAAATATATGGTACGTTAAATCACCATATTAGGTGGCCGTCTGTTTAATGGTGACCAACGGAATATAGTTACTTTGTAAATCTAGTGTAAACTTGCGGATTAAATACACAACATGCTGAAAATTGGAAAAAATGTAGTAGAAAAATTGAAATGAACATTGGGAAAAATTATAATAGAAAGTATCATCATCATTATCATTACATAGTATAAAATGAAGTCGCTCAAAATGTATGTGCGCGTTAATCTTTTAAACTACGCAACGGATTTGTATACGGATTTCACCAATAGATAGAGTGATTGAAGATGAATGTTTATATATATAATACATGTAAATTATATTAGAGAAATTTAAAGAAAACATATTTTTGTGTGATTTAAAACGGCTGGCGGGCCGTACTATAGTCACTTTTGAAATTCGTTCTACGGAAGAAATTGGAAAATAGATGTCAGAGTAAATAGGTATTTGATTTGAATTATTTTATTTGATGAAGTCGCTCAAAATGTATGTGCGCATAGATCTTTTAAACTACGGAACGGATATTCATTCGGTTTTCAAAAGTAGATAGAGTGATTCAAGAGGAAGGTTTATATGTATAAAAACATGCTTATTATAGTGGAGAAAAGTCGAGAAATTCAAATATTCAATTCAGACAGCGGGCAGCGGGCAGCTGGCAAGCGGGTGGTGTGGATTTTATTAAGAGCGTTTAACCAGCCAGCGGACGAAAATCCACATTTCGTCGAAAGTTGTTCTTACGATCGTGCAGGGCGGTAACAATGAGAAAGATGAATTATTCTCCGTACCAGCTTTTTTAAATTATAACTCAATATCGAATTTATTTCAATCCAAATTAGCTTTAATTTATATCTTCATCCAAAAATGCTGAAAGGCGTGATGATAAAACTATTAAAATAATGTACTTTTTGTCATTATTTTTTGATTATAAGTATTTATAATTTTTCAATAATGTCTAAATTTAATAAGAATGTTAAAAAAATCTGAAATATATTAGTTTGTAAGTGCGCAAATAAATACACAAATGGACCAATTTTCGTCAAGAAACACATGTACGTACATATTTTTTAATGATTTTATTGAAACTAAAATTAAAATTCTAAAACATGCGTTTGCTAGATAATGTATTGATTTATTTTACTGATTATATTATTTGAAATGGGTGTGGTATAATACAAAATCTTTTTTGAAAGTTTAATAAATCTCCCAACGACCTATGGAATAACCTTATTATACTAAAAAAAAAATTTTTTCTCAAAATTTATTACACGCGAATGCTAGATAAAAGAACAATCTTTCGAAATCCATTTAAAATTTTTTGTGGTAAAGAGTCAATACGTCTAAAAACTTTTTTGAAAATGACGTATTTCCGGTTTTCTCTGGTAATGCCCTTTTAAGGTTGGGTAATGGCGTTGTGTTTCGTTAGCCACAGCAACGTGTGACCGGGTCTGCTAGTAAAATATAAAATTCTGCATCAGGATTAGATTACTCACTTTTTATAGTTTTTATAGTTTTATATGTGTACATGCATACATACTTGTGTAAAAACATGCACACACACTTACACATACATAAATATATATTTATGTCTGATATGTTTTAAAATATTCATTTATATATAAGTGTCTGATATGTTTTATTTCTACAAGTGTTAGTGGCGTAATCTATTATCTTCACTGTTACTATTGAATCCTAGTATCACTTCACGCAAATTAATAAGTTGTCATTCTGACAACTCAATAGAATTAGATGTCGAGATGGTTATACTAATAATAACAATTTCGTGCAAAGGTACATATGTATATATATATACGTACAAATTTGATTCAAGCAGTAAAAACTATTTGGTTTTAACGGTGGTTGGAACCCTTTCAGAGTAAGGTCACATCCTGTCAGCATTTGGAAGAATATTGAATGCGAGCAAATTAAGCGAAATCCATTGTGCCTTAGCGTGAAGAAAATAGAAATGAAATGGTTTTAATGGCGAATGCTATTTCTTTCTCACGTAATACATTATTATTTGTAAAGCGGATGAATAAGTACCTACTTATTTTCATTGCTCAATTGCTCCTGGTAGTAAACAAATAGACTATTTCCTGTAAGTCAAACATTCACAGCCATTCATAATTTTACTAAATTATGAATGGCTGTAGGAACAAGGAGTAATAGTCATAATAAAGTTGTAATTTTATTGCCACCTTCCGACTTTGCCCAACTTTTGATATTTTTTTTTACATCAGCTTCACAAAGGAAGCCCTGAGGAAAACAATTCCCCTTAGGGCCTATGTCATATTTGAGGATGCTGGTACTGGGAAGGAAAAAGGTATGGGGGGGGGGTGTACTAATTTGGGGGTCAATTTTGGGAATATTCCATCAATAACACAGCTTTAGAAAGAGTCACGGAAATGAGAGATCTTGGAATTAATTTGGATGATAAACTAAGTTTCGCCAAACATATCCACCAAATTGTAAACAAAGGTATGAAAACACTAGGCTTCGTATTAAGAACAACCAAAAACTTTAATTCCATTCAAGTCATTAAATTATTATATGTATCTCTAGTTAGAAGCCTAATGGAATATAACTCGGTAGTTTGGTCTCCATCTTACAAAATTCACATTAATAACATTGAGGAATACAAAAAAAATTCTGCGTTTTATAAATTTTAAATTAAATATCCCACTACAAGTCTTGAAATATAATTTATTATTAAATATTTTAAAAATACACACACTAGAAGACAGACGTAAAATAAACGACTTAACATTTTTATTCAAAATACTTAACTCTAAATTTGACTGTTGCGAACTACTGCAACTCATAAACTTACGAATACCGACAGTAACTACACGACAAAATACACTATTCTACTGTAGCATTCATAAGCGGAACTACATTGCCCACTCTCCGATACAACGATTTCACACTATGGGAAATCAGTACTTAGGTGATATTGACATATTTAGCATAAACTTGGCGAAATTTGTTGATCTTGTGAAAAACTTATTCCAAAATTATTCCTAAACCTATCTGTTTTTTCTGAAAACCTATGAAATCGCTGTATTTTTGTATTTTTATGACTTGTGTGCTTTTTTATCAAATTTTATTTTTATTATTTCTGTATATGTTTAAAAATAATCTGTCATGAATTATTTGTACTACCAAAATGTAAAAGCCCTTTGGGCGTTAAATAAATAAATAAAAAAAAAAATAAATAAATAGAATAAAAATTTGTCCAGAAGTGACGGACGTATAAATTCATCTCTCCTACTGCGGTGCAAGGCGATGGATCGCGAGAGTTCAGCTAGAGAGGCCAAAGGGTTTCTCTCATCCAGTTTCTCCCGATCCGGCCCGCCACGCAGTGGGTGGGCAAATGCATGTGAAGCCATGACTTGGAAAACCTCACCCCGTGAACCCGGACACCCCTACTAAGTCACCAAAAGCAGTTAATCACTTGTGGTGACCTATGGAAGGGGTGTTGGTTATCCAATAAATGCTTCGTGGAGTGGCGGAACCCATACACACCTCCCAAATTGTTGATTTTAAAAAAATTGTCCAGACAGTCCAAACTACGCACAACACATTCCCAACCAGCAAATAAATACTTAAGTCGTCAAAAGGGCGATGGGGAGAAACGAAGTAAATATGTGGAATCATATTTTGTGACTATAACAAACTAACTAACTAACCATCATACCGTTTCATCGAAGGGGTAGGCAGAGAAGACGGACCGCCAAACAACTAGGTCTTGGCACACACGTCCTTGCCTCACTCACATTCAAACATCGTCTCGTACATGCTCTTCTATTATTCAGACTTTTGACATGACCCGACTTAAGTATCTGATTTAGTTGATCGTGCCATCATGTCTTCCTCGGGCGTCCCTGTCTTCTTCTACCATTCACATTTACGTCATATATTTTCCTTACACTCCTTTCTTCGTTTATTCGCTCTATATGCTGAGGGTCTCTTACTTAATCTTACTCATTTCGACCATAATAATTTTTTTTTTTATTTAAATGTTTTTTTGTATTTATTTACAAAAATGGAATGACTCACCTAGTGATTACACACAAAAATGCAACGAAATAATATCTCCGTAAATTTCGATTAGTGCTTAACTATTGCTTCATACTTGTTCGCACTTGTCTAGTCCGTGTATCGCACGCCTCTGGGAGTCTGAACGAAGCTATTGAACTATCGAAAAGTATAAAAGGGTTTTTTTAAACAGTTCAATGGTGAAACCTACATTCTCAAAAAGTTAAAACATCAAAGCTCCGTTGCTCACAATAGAAATTTTGTTATGTTTTTGTTGAAAACTGAAAATATTTGCGATGGCCCAAAAATATCTTGACCCAAAAACAATTAATTTCTTGAGGTTATTTCTCATTGTTCACGAGTTTTTGGTTGAAAATATAATTAACTTTTTTTTTCTGATTTACAGTGTGTACCTGCTGATTTTAAAAGGGTGAGGAAATACTTAATATTTAATGATATTATTATTGCAACTAATTCTTATTAATGCGCTTTGGTTGATTTTATTATTGACCGCAGAATGTTTAATTGGATTTGTATGGTTGGATAGTTCTGTTAAATCCATTTTATGGCTTTAAGATTGCACATATAAAAATAATCTGTTCCATCTTGGACCTTTTCCAAAAAGCAGGATTTTCAAACTGGCAATATATTTAATGATAGGGAGGTACTAATAAAAAGAGGCATGCGATAATACAGTAAGGCTACTTAGATTACAGTAAGGGAACGTACCCATACTACGTGACCAAATTTTTGCAATTTTTAACCTCCCCCCGGTGACTAAAAACTAAGCCCCCTGCCGCTCATTTGTACCAAGCGTGGTATTTTGAAGACCCCCCCCCTGATTAGGTCACGTAGTATGGGTACGTTCCCTAATAACCTATTAGGTACAACGTTGGTACTTCCCAACATTCCTCCTCCTTAATTCCTTATTTCTCTCCCCTCTCCACTCCCTTCAGCCTCCCAACATACCCAAATTCGGGATGCCATAGAACCACTAGCTACGGATACATTTAAAATTACTAACTATTTGCAGGTGTTGGGGGCTAAATCTGCTATAAAAATGTACAGATTTGTGCAAAAACAATATTAGTATAATAAAAAATATATAACTATTCGTACATGTTATTCCTAAGACGTTCAATATCAGATCGATCGATCTTGCAGATATTTGGGAAACGATTTATATCTCACAGACTTTCCAGTCTATTCTATTTTTTACGATTCGGAGTACCCCAAGGCTCTAATTTATGCCCACTTCTCTTTTACTTTTTATTGTTGATATTTTAGAAGTAATTCTATACTCTTGGTTTCTTCTCTTTTCTGATGACTTAAAACTATTTTTAGAAATACTAACTTAAGAAGATTTCAACCACCCCAGTCAGATATTGATAAAATTGTTGAAAAGGAATCGGAGGGAGTTATATATAGTTATATGTATCTATATGTTTAATTTAGTCATTCACTAGGAATTATCGGTATACGATGAATGCCCGAAGTTTAAAATGTGTGTCCTCCATGAAGGATCTTAGAATCGTGTTTGACGGTAGACTGACATTTCACGCTCATAAAGCATTTTAACGAGAATGCTGGGCTACATAAGCAGTGCAAGACATTTTAGAAATACCCGAATTCTCATAATTTTATTAAATTCTTTATTAAGGAGTGGGTCGGTAATTTCCACATCAAGTAAACTATTCTCCCTATGTCAGAGAGAGAGTTCATAATAAATTTCTGAGATTTCTCTACATGAGGGAGTATGGCTACTACCCGTGACTCTATCCTACCATCTTTCTTTTGGATATGCTCTGATTGAATGTATATATTGCTACCCTTTTTTTCAGATGGATTCGTGCATGGTTTGAAAACTCGGCTATCAACTCAGCATTCATTTCTATGTTACCGATGGTTGCCTCTGTCACCGACAGCAAAGATGTTCTATCTCCCAGCCTGCAGGACTAACTTTACAATGGTCATGCCAGAGGGAAGAGCAACCTTGTTGTAGAACAGAATCAACTCGGATATCGACATATAGTCTGTCAAAATAGAGTAGAAAATATAAAAACTTGAACTGCTAAATTTGTAGACTGGCAACACCAATTTAACTGTCAAATATTTTTTTGAAGTGCAATGACACTGAATGTGCAAAACACAGTAAACCACATTTTAAAAAACATTTTTTCTTCATGACATAAAATTGATTAAAAGGTGATTTATAAAGCGATTTGCTTTAATTTAATTTAACATAAATTTGAATTTAACGATAGATAGAAAGGAAGAATCACTAATGCTGAGTTTAGTAACACTACTTTTAGATCTGAACTAACTAACTAACTAACCATCACGCTGTTTCCCCGCAGGGGTAGGCAGAGAGGACGGACCGCCAAACATCCCGGTCTTGGCACACATTCCTTGCCTCGTTTACATTCATACAATGTCTCATACATTCTCTTCTATTATTCTGACTCTTGACATGGCCCGACTCAAGTATCTGATTCACTTGGTCGTGCCATAGATCTGAATGAGTTAATATATTCAGATCTAAAATTAGAGACATGATCTAAAGCCCAGGCAACGCTAGGTACTTTATCTAGTATTAAATAAATGTGAGCAATTTCTAAACTGTGCTTTATATTTCATTACGTTATAGTTATTCTTCATTATATTAACACAAAATTGCAAAGGTATAATAATAATATATCTATACGCAATTCTAATTTTGAGATCGGCGGGTATCTATACTGCAATGAAAAAATATTTTTCCACTATTATGCCTTTTTAATTTTTTATAAAAATGTAGGTTACACAGCTTTACTTGAACACCATGAGTTATGTGTTTAGTATTGCCATTTGAACAACAGTGGCGCCCTCATATATTTTCTACTCTTTTTTAACAGACTATATTTAGCTTCAATTAAGCTGCCTTTAAAAGGCAAGCTCTATTACTATTAGCATAGTTGTTACACCTACTGTTTATTTTTATATAGTTTTCTTTTACAATGTACAAATGTATATATAAACGCACCATGATGAACAAATTTGTAATATTTTTAAAACAACAAATTTAGGTGATTTTTTAAAAAACTTGTGATATATTTTATTATTATGGTATTATGCGGTAACCCGGTGTCGGTTATTTGCAAAGATATTGTTATTTGGTCATGTGTGACCCAGGAAAAATTGGTATTTTCACCAATAAAATAATTAGTTTCACATTGTACCTAATGACGCTCATAATAATTAATAAAATACTTGCTAGCTGTCTAAGACGGTTCTATACAGCGATACCTCAGCAGTCGACAAAGGAACGTGATTTTCTACTATGATTGTTGGCAATAAGTTTTATTTCGATGTTAAATATCTACCTACTCGTGTAATGTAATATCTATTTACGATCACCAAGGTGCGAATTTTAATGAAGCGAGAAACGTGACACTCGCCTTAAATACGATTTTATAATTAATATGAAAATCACTTCGGTAGGATTTCCTAAAAATAAGAATCTAACTAATATATTAAATGCTATCACTTAGTTTCTCCGCACGATTTACTCTCTCTTTCTATGCTCAAAAGAGAGTGAGGAGATTCACCAAATAAGTCCATTATCGTGAATATGAAATCTAACTATAAGCAAAAACCTGACTTTGGTGTACTATAAAAGTTGTAATATTTATTAATAAAACAGTGTTATTTTATAAAAAATGTGTTCACAGATTATTGCAGTAAAGTTGGCATAATAATTGTTGAAAAACCTAAACTCAAAAAAATCATGATTTTTTTCTGTAATGCCCATAGGAAGTTAAAGTTAGGTTTTCGACTACCATAATACGGGCATTTGCCTAGTGTGGCAGTCAAAAAACTTGTAAAAACTGTATACCTAATACCTAAGCTATGTTAATAAATAAAGAATAATAAAAAAACGAGAAAACTGGACTAAATGTCACGAATGATTGAAATATTATGAACACAGAAAAACAAATAACAATTAAGAAAAAAAAACTTGTATTCAATGGAAATAAATCACTCGTACACTACCTGTTAATTTATTATATTTTGTAAAGATTAAGAAAAGAACGTTCAGATGGTTTGGGCATGTAGAGCGAATGAACGAGGAAAGGAGTGATAAGGAGAATATATGTCGCAATTGTGAATGGCAGAAGTAATCGGGGACGCCCGAGGAAGACATGACACAACCAAGAGAATCAGATACTTGAGTCGGGCCATGTCAAGAGTCAAAATAATAGAATGAGACGATGTATGAATGTGAAAGAGGCAAGGAGTGTGTGCCAAGACCGAGTTGTTTGGCGGTCCGTCCTCTCTGCCTAGTTAGTTTTATATGTCAAATTTCGACTGCCGTAATAAGGGCATCTGCGAATCTGGTAGCAGAAGAGCGTGATGTAAAATCTTTTCTACAAAAACATTTATGTGAATAAAGAAAAAAAAATAAATTCAATTTGTAAGATTAATAAAATAAGATGCAACACCATTTCTTAATTCCATATGAGAGATAACGTACCAACTAAGTGTTCAATTAGAAAAAAAGGTTTTTTTGAAGAACGGCTTCAAATATTCCCAGTTACCTACACGGGTTGTAGGTATACTGTAACTGCATTATTTACAGAGTATATACCTATTATAATTCTGCATAACAAATGGATACCTTTCCTTTGCAATACACCAGTTGGCAGAAACAGTATTACATGCATACACCATACACTGTAGGAACTTCTTCTAGCTGACTTAGTACCTAAGTGTGCCAGTAGTTGACTTGGGGACTCTTCCTTATTATGATGTTGGAACTTTCTAACGTATCTGCATTCTATATGAATAATTTGAGCTTGATAATAACTATTAATTCCTATTCTGCACGTCATGGAAAGTTCATGACTTGGGGAGATGCACTTCAAAGAAATGCAAATTAGGTGTTTTTGGTTTGAAAATTTGAAAATTTGATTGGTTAGAAATATTTTAGATGCCTTAATTAAATATTGCGAACAAAACTCTGGTCTTTGAAAAAATCAATTTTTTTATAAGCCCTTTTATATGTCCGGAAAAAATAAAGTATTATGCTTCCAAAAACTGATTTAAAGTTTATAAATCTCTTGCTAATGAACGCTTTTTCGATTGTGATTTTATTGTATAATGTGGCAAATAGGAAATTTAATATTTAGAAAATGATCGTAAGACATTTAAATATTCGCCATATTTAGACATTTAATTATTGGCCCCGCTTCTTTTTAACCTTTTTATTAACGATATCATTAAAGTTTTTTCTCACACACGTCTTTGGCTTTTTGCCGATGACAATAAGATTCTTAAGATAATTAAATCCCATCTTAACATTAACTGCATGGAACTTAATGTTGATAAATGCAAAATTTTGTCCTTTTATAGAATCAAAAAACCTATTCAGTTTGATTATAAACTAAATAATGCTTGTCTCTCTACTGTCACATCTATTAAGGACCTTGGGGTCACTCTGGATTGTAAACTTTCTTTCCGGGATCATATTAATAACATCGTAAACAAATCACTTAAACTACTCGGCTTCATTCATAGAATTACCTCTGACTTTAAACAAATAAATACACTTAAAACTCTTTACTGTTCGCTGGTCCGCCCTCACCTTGAATATGCTAGTGTCATTTGGTCTCCTTTTTATGCTATTCACATTTGTTACATCGAATCTGTACAACATCGCTTCCTACGAGGAACTGCTTGGAGGTTAGGACTTGAAAGAGGAGAATACTCGTATGATGAAATTGAACAAATTTTAAACATTTTCTCTTTAGAAAAACGTAGAAAGGACTCTGATCTAATATGCATTTTCAAAATTATCAACAGTATTACTGACACACCTGCTTTGTTACAACTCATCCAGTTCAACATTCCTTCCAGTAGACTCCGAAATAATGAATTGCTGTTCCTCAATCAATATTCTACTAATTATGGATATCATTCTCCTTTATCCAGAATGTCGAGACTTGTCAACGCAAATCAAAGCATTGAATTTTTTGGTGTAAGCCTAAATGACTTTCGGCAGTCGTTACGCAATGCAGTTTTTTAAAGTCTTTTTAAATCCATCTTCAAGCTACTTATAGTTATCTTCTCTATGTACTTTTGTATTATATGTATTTTGTCAATGCTCTTCATCTATATGTAATCTCCTTTCATTGTGATCTCTCTTTTTTTCTATTCGTGTTATTGTTATATTGTTAATTGGACTATTTGTCCGTAAATAAAATAAAAAAATAATAAAATAATAAAAAATATTTGTGCCTGAACAGGGGGTTGAGAATTTCAACCCTATCGGCATCTACGAAGAGTTGTATTGCTAGCGGGCCAATTTCGAATGTTGCACGACGTTGTGCATTGCTTTAAGGCGCCGTATCCGCGCTCAAAAAGAAGAAAATGGAGAGATATAGAATTACGAATGTTTGAGGAGCTTAAATATTTAAAGCGATAAAATCGATGCTAAAATTGTGAAAATGTTTAATAAAAAACGACTCGTTTAAAATAGAGCAAAAATGTTGCGGGGTTATCTTAAACAGCAATTAAAGAAATACTGTGAATTTTTTCATACATATAACTTGTAAAATAACTGAAACAAACGTGTTTATAATAATTTTTGAAGCATACTTTGCGATTTTTTTTCTATCGAGGGAATTTTATATAATTTGCGTTTCGGCACGGAGAATGTCTAGATATTAACTTCAAGAATAATATATAAACACCTTAAGTTTTAAGAGCTTTAAAACTTAAGGTTTTTAAGGGAGATATGTAAGAAATCGGTAGAAATTCGGGTAGCGGCGGCTTAAGGGTAAACTTAAAAGTATTCACAATCTGCTCTTTCATAAGTTATGCTTCAGAATATTAAGACAATTTGTTCGCGTCTGTCTTTTGAAGCATATATTAAAGAAAGTGTTTTTTCTCTTAATAAATTATGAATTATTTAAAGATTACTCTTGAAATCCAAATGCTTATTATTTTTTATTTTTTACGCACCAGATTTAAATGTCCGGGTTAAATTTTCCCCACAGGAAAAACTAAACCCTTTCACACACTTCCCCAAATGATCATCTAGTCAACCCACGCTATGCAATTGCACTATATAAGTATTATAAATACAAAACAATACAAGAACAACATGTCAACCTACTAGAGACCAAATGGGAATATAATTCACCGACTCCAGATATTTTCATATCAGAGGGTTCGGCTCTGTGGCATTTCTAATTGAACCTATAAATCCTACTGATCCCTCAATATAAATATTTAAAAAATCTTTTGTAATCCTACATGTATTTAAAATTACTGATTTTTGCATTTTTATATACAAATTCTTTGACAAATCTAATATGCTTAAATTTTGAATCAGATTCCTAGGTATTATGCCAGTGGCCGAAATAACAAATGATAATATTTTTATAGTCCGAGAATGCCAAATTCTTTTAATCTCATTTCCTAAATCTGTGTATTTTCTTATTTTTTCAGAAATAGTTTTTTGAATATTACAGGAATTTGGAATAGCTACATCAATATGTTATTTTTTTTTAAATTTCTTTGTCTGTTGGTTGTACTTCTTTATTGGTAGGGAATGCAATCCCACAAGACAATGTCAATCCAGGTATTTGCGGGACTGAACAATCTTAGTCCCGCTGGATCCAGGTATTTGCGGGATCCAGCAGGGTGGACTTAGATATCTAATCAATCGTATAATAAAGACCTAATACCTCAATCTACCAACCTTGTTTTTAGAGTTTTAAATTTATACCTAATCAAACAAGTTCTTTGGGACATTTTAAATGGTTTATTAATATACTCGTACCTTTAATTAGACATCGGTAAAGTTTAAGTCATAAATTGGCAAAGAATAAGATAAGACATAAATTTACATAACAACTTAAATTTAAATAATAACGTTCACACGATAAATAATATTCTTGTAAAACAAGCATCATAAGTTAAAACATTATTTTGGAAATAGCTTCGTAAAAAAGTTAAAGTATTAATTGTGTCGTCTGATAAATGGCTTCTGATATTGGACACAAGGTAGCCAGCGGCTGAAAAAGCTCGTTCGGCTTCCACGCTGGTTGGCACAATTGTCATTAGCGCATTGTAAGTGCATTGAAGGTATGTGCCTTTTAATCCACCGAACTCGGAAGTAATTCATTTCCTTCTTTATCAAAACCTCCACAGCGCGCAGAATAACACGTATGAACTACGCTTCTCTGTAATCCCGCCAGTCCAGCGGGATCCCGCAAAATTTTCGACCGAGATTAGTCCCGCAAAATGTCTGCGGGATCCCGGTATTTCGGGATCCCGGTATACCGGGATTGCATTCCCTATTTATTGGTAATGAGTTAATGACAAAACAAATCATGTGTTGCTCTGTTAACAAAGTTTTTTATTTTTTTATCTTTTTTTTGTTTGCAAGTTTTTTTATTAATAGAACTATGGATTACATTTTAATTTTTAAAGATCCACCATTTTTAATACCATTTCCTAAAGAGTGTAAGTAGTAGGTGGTTACTGCCCGGTTATAAATCCATCCCTCTAACTGCGGTGCAAGGCGATGGGTCTCTCTCGATCCAGCCGCCACGCAGTTGATGGGCAGATGCAACCCGGGCAACCTTGCTAAGTCACCAAACGTAGCGAACCATTTGGAGTGACCTATGGTAGAAAAGCCCTTTCGGTACAATTATATTATTCAAGATTACAATTGATTCAAAGTTAAATTTGAACTCACAACCAGTACATAATACAATACACAATTTTACACAATTTTGTTCAAAGAATGCTTAGAAACCATTGACATAGGGTATATTTGGTCGAAGTCAGAAACTTAATAATTTACTATTCCTTTAAATAAATAATATTCATATTGTTGTAAGAATCTCAAAACGTTACGTGCAATAAAATGCAGTAAATTTTAAATCTGCCGCTGTCCCTGCAAGACTCGTTTCACACCACTTTCTGATCCTCTCCTGCACAATTTGCATCCACATTCCCTCCGTGCTCATCTTCTTCCCCTCCCCACCCTCCCACCGCCCGCCCAGACCCGTTGAACTTGTGCGCTACTGACATAAAGATACTGTTCTCCTCTACCACTAGCTCCATCTCCACCATCTCTAGTCACCATGGTAACTCTAGCATCTCTGGCACCTCTAGCAAGTCTGGTAAGTCTAACAGCCACACCTCGTGGAGCTTTCTTCTTACATTTGTGGATTAACATAGTGAAGCCAACTCGCGGCTCGATTAAACGACCACGGAATTTGGGACCCTGACGATAAGGTATGCAAAATGGGTTAAGTGACACTGAGTTTATGTTCATACAGGGTGTTAAGGGGCGTACTTGACTTACTTTAACCAGTGATTCCTGACATTATTTGGAGTAAAAATTGTAAATGAAATTTTGCTCTCCGGTGACTTTTTTTGACGACTTTTTTTTTTTCAAAATTTTTTTCTTCAAATCAAACAAAAAAAAAATCTTCCACATGTCGTCACTGGTCATTCAGCCGGGTGTCCGACGAACCCCTTACCCCGCCTCCAACTGTTCAACAACTACCATTTTTTTATGTTTTTGTAGAAAAAAAAAACATCAAAAATGTCACCGGAGACCAAAATTTTATTTACATTTTTTACTCCAAATAATGTCAGGAATCACTGGTTAAAGTAAGTCAAGTACGTCCCTTAACACCCTGTATAACTAAATCTTTTTGCAAAATAATATGCAAAATAAAATGAATACAATCATACATATGTAGTATAAATACAAAAAAAGGAAATAGGTACATTTTAAAATCAATCCTAATGAAAATGAAGATAAAAAGAGCTTGAACTTTAAAAACTTTAAGGAACATACAAAAGAAAAAGAATTTACAATGGATCTGAGTCATTTAAATAGTCAACAAAAATCTGAAATAAATAAACTTATTGATAAATACCAATTAAGCTTTACGAAGGATAAATACGATATTGGAAGAGTAAAGGATTATGAAGCATGCATTGATCTACTTGTTTTATTTTATTTTTTTTATTTTAAATACATAAACGGCTATACTGCCTTTTATAAATAAACATATAATAGAGTACAAAAGTAAGAAAAGTAATATCATTACATAATAGTAGTTTTAAACTTAAAAAATAACATACAATTATTTTGTGTATCACAACAAAAAATAACAAGAAATAAAAGTGAGAAATATCATCATTTCATTTCAACATGTCCATATTGCGTGTATAAAGTTACATTATGGAAAAAATAAAAAAAAATAAAAACTTAAAAACTGAAACCTAAAAATAACATATAATTATTTTGTGTATCACAACAAAAAATAACAAAAAAGAACAATGAGAAATATCATCATTTCATTTTAACATGTCCATATTGCGTATATAAAGTTACATTATGGAAAAATAATTTTTGAGTGCATATTTATATTGCTTGTGGACAAACACTGCAGTAAAAGACCCTACAGATGTTCAATAGAGGATAAGTTAGAGGTAGAAGATCATCACTCGTGAACACGCAACAAACAATTTTATTTACATTTTATGTAAGTAGAAATTAGACAAATAAATTTTTAGAAAGTGATTAAAACTAATTACGGATAGTCAAGAAAGACATGGCACGACCAAGTGAATCAGATACTTGAGTCGGGCCATGTCAAGAGTCAGAATAATAGAAGAGCATGTATGAGACGATGTATGAATGTGAACGAGGCAATGAGTGTGTGCCAAGACCGAATTGTTTGGCGGTCCGTCTTCTCTGCCTACCCCTGCGGAGAAACGGCGTGATTGAAACTCAATCGAAAATCTGGAAACAGAAAAATCAGAAAAAGACATTGACACCTCTGATTTTCCAGATTTCCAGTTTCCAGCTTTTTGATTGAGTTTTGCTAATATTGTCTTCTTTTAATTAAATATTACAATTTGAGGTTTTACTCATAAAGTTAAAATAAAATAAAAAAATAAAAGAATTTTAACAATTCAATAAATTTTAATGTTAATTTTCAAGTTCTGTGAAAGTTCTGATCAAGTTTTGTTATTATATCACAATGGGCCAGTTGCTACACAAAATTTGAAAAGTGCGATCACAAGTTGGTGGAATGCGTTGTTATCGACAACAAGTCTTGCTGCCGATTTTCAGCTAGATTATCGGAAAATAGGTTAATTTCCAATTCTAAGGTTTTTCTGCTTCGTTCAATCAAGAAAACAAACGTGTAATTCAAAAAGATGTTTTTAAAAAGATAATAATACAAATTCTTTTTTAAATGTGACGTAGATTCACCAGTTTTCTATTTGTACTGCTACATAGTTTCTGGACACCGTGTACAATTAATTTAAAGTAGGTAACATCCTCCATAACGAGTGAGGCATTACCTTTTTCGAAATGCATCGTTTAATCAATTAAAAACAATTTTCTACTTTATTGGCGTTATAATAATGAAATCTAATGGCAGCATTTTAATTAATAAGACCAACAATAAATCTACGACAATGGTTCTCGACTTAATTTATTGCAAATAAAATGCCTCCATTCCCTGGGAAGAGTCGATCCGAAGAAAGTTTTTGCCGCTATAAATCCTTAAACAAACTATTGACGCAAGCACCTAACTAACTACCGGTATAAAAAAGCTGCAATGAAATATCAGAAATGCGATGAAAGCATACCGCTTATAGCCATTTTGTTTTGGATAAAAAAACTTGATGTGGATACTACCAGTCTTTCTACCTAAAACATGAGACCCACATTTTATATTTTTATTTCAACTATTACGTAACACAAAACGTTGTGATTTTGGTTTGAAAACTAGATCGCTTAGAAATATTTTAGATGTTTAATTAAATACTGCGAGTAGAACACATATTTGCCTTTGAAATAGTGGAGTATTTTTTTTATTAGTCTTTTTAAAAGCTCAGAAAAAATAAAGTATCGGGCATATAAAAACTGCTTTAAGGCTCTGCAACCGGGCTCGGAAAGAAGAAGATGGAGAGATACGAAATTACGAATGTTAGAGGAGAGCGCTAACATTTACAGCAACAAAATCGATGCGAAAATTACGAAAATGTTTAATAAAACACAACTCGTTTAAAATAGAGCAAAAATCTTGCGGGCATTATCTTAAACAGAATTTAAAGAATCACTGTGAATTTTTTCATGCATATAACTTGTAAAATAACTTAAACAAACGTGTTTATAATATTTTTTGGAGCATACTTTGCAATTTTTTTCTATCGAGGGAATTTTATATAATTTACTTTTCGGCGCGGGCAATGTCTAGATATTATCTTCAAGAATAACATATATTTTTTAAGATCTTTAAAACTTACCGTGTTTAAGCGGGATATGTAAGAAATCGGTAGAAATTCGGGTTGCGGGCACTTAAATTTCAAAATCATTCCTATTCGGTGATGGTTTTATTGTATAAAGTGCGAAATAAAATTCTTTAGAAAATGATCGTAAAACATTTAAATATTTGTGTCTGAGCTTCATTAAATAAAATAAAACCCGCTTTGAGGCCATGTTTTTCTTTGTGAATATATCAAAATTGGCGACTAGTGTTAAACGGGAATTTAAACCGTATCGCCATCTACATAGGGGATATTATTGTTAGCGGCCTGATTCCGAATTTTAAATGACGTCGTGCATCATTTTAAGTATATTAATTTATTTTACTCATGTTATATTTTAATTCCAACCATTATGGATATTAAATGTTTTCAAATGTCACAATTTTATTTAAACCTCCCGATGGTAGCACCTGCACAGAGCGAGTGCAAATGTGCCATCCTCATTTTGGGGAATATTGTGAAGTTGAAGGTAGTGGACAGAGAATAAAATGAAAAGAAGTGTGAGAAGTACCTGACTATTGAGATTTGAACGTTTAACAAATGTGCAGCTATTCCATTCAACGTTAGTAGTCAACGCAACGTTTCATTTTTGAACGGTGTCAGTAGGTGTACTTATTTAGCTGGTCTCTCACCAGAGTTAAATAAGTGTACCTGCTGAAAATATCATCTACTCTGGAAGAAGATGCAAATATACATGTATATTTTAGTCTACATAATATGTCATACATTTAAAACAATATGGATTTATTTACTAGGGGACTGGAATTAATCTTTTTAACAGCTGGCGTAGTCCAGCGGAAAGGCTCTTGACTCGCAATTCGAAGGTCGCGGGATCGAATCCCGACGTGGCAAATAAATTTTATTTGATTAATTTGTGTTATTTCACAATTTAATCATTTAAAATAATACAGTAGGTATATTTGCGGCACGTTTCAGAGTGGAAGATACTCTCAGTATCGCCCTGGTGTAAGACCACCATTCAGAATTGAAACGTTGCTTGAAATGGCTTTAGCCGTGTTTGGTAACCAGATCTGAATAGCCAGGTACTTCCCCACCTTCCTCTACCCTATCTCCTTCCCATCCCCACTATCTTCAGGCTCACAACATACCCCAATTGGGGATGCCATAGTCTCACTGGCTCCAGATGAGAGCAGTTGGAACTCTTGTGCGGTATTAATATAAAAAAATCCGGGACCTCTGGAGTTCAGAGCCAAGAAGCTTAAAACTTCGCACTCCGCCACGTAGGACTGATGCGACTATTTGACGGCCTCCGTGGTTGAACGGTAAGGGCTCTCGACTAGCAATCAGAAGGTCGCAAGTTCAATTACCGGCGTAATTTTATTTTAATAGTAAATTTTATTTGATTAATTTAATTATTTAACCATTTATTAAATGAAAATAATATGTTGTACATACATTTGCGTCACATTCCAGAGTAAAACATATTCTTAGTATCCACCATTCAGAAATGCTTAAAATGGCTTTAACCGTGTTTGGTGACCAGGTACGAATAGCGAGCAATTTTACCACATTCCTCTCCCCCGTCTCTTTCCCTTCCCCACTACCTTCAACCTTAAAACATACCCCAATTGGTATTGCCAACTGGTTTCAGACGGTTGGGAGCAGTTGGACACTTGTGCGGTATTCACAATAAAAAAATATTAGGTCATCGATACATTCGAGTCCTTTATTTGTTATTATAATGATGTTGTCAGACGAGGTTACTCCAAATACTTTTGGTATTGTAATGATAAGTCAGGAAAATAAAAAAGAATAAAAATTAAAAAAAAAAAACACTTTTTTACTTTCTGTAAGTTGCGTAACTAGTATGCCTAATAATAGGTACCAATATTAGGAAGATGACTAAAAAAACTGTATATAATTTTCTCATGGTCGCGTCAATCAAAGCGTACAGAATCCCGTTGTGTTTTATGGAGGTATTTGAATAATAATTGATGTTCTTTAAAAATGCATTCAGAATATTATTAATGAAATACCGGTGTCAATTATTTATTAGGCATTCTATTTACTCTGAGAGCCGACATATATTATGCCGTGTATGTGAAAAGCGAGGAAGATAATATGTAATTGAACGATGACCACACACAAACTTACTTTATGCTTTATCGAGGAAATTATACTTAGGTACTTTTTAATGCTTCTTTAGAAAACCCCTTTTACGATGTGAAGCTTTGTTCTAAGTAGTTTCATGGAACGTACAATGTTACCTGTACATCTTTCTTATTGATCTTCCATTACGCAATACGTAGGAGAGTTAAGAGCGTTTAACCAGCCAGCGGACGAAAATCCACATTTCGTCGAAAGTTGTTCTTCCGATCGTGCAGGGCGGTTACAATGAGAAAGATTGATTATTCTCCGTACCAGCTTTTTTAAATTATAACTCAATATCGAATTTATTTCAATCCAAATTAGCTTTAATTTATACCTTCATCCAAAAATGCTGAAAGGCGTGATGTTAAAACTATTAAAATAGTGTAATTTTTGTAGTTATTTTTTTAATATAAGTATTTATCATTTTTCGATAATGTCTAAATTTAATAAGAATGTTAAAAAAATCTGAAATATATTAGTTTGTAAGTGCGCAAATAAATACACAAATGGACCAATTTTCGTCAAGAAACACATGTACGTACATATTTTTTAATGATTTTATTGAAACTAAAATTAAAATTCTAATACATAACTTTGCTAGATAATGTATTGATTTATTTTACTGCATGATTACATTATTTGAAATGGGTGTGGTATAATACAAAAACTTTTTGGAAAATTTAACAAATCTGCCAACGACCTATGGAATAACCTTATTATAATAAAAATTAAAAAAAATTCTAAAAATTTATTACATAACTATGCTAGATAAAAGAACAATCTTTCGAAATCCATTTATAATTTTTTGTGGAAAAGAGTCAATACGTCTAAAAACTTTTTTGAAAATGACGTATTTCCGGCTTTCTCTGGTAATGCCCTCTTAAATGGCTTTATCTAAAGTCAGAAAGTTAATTAATTTGATTTTACCGAAGAACCGAACGAAGGAAGGAACGGTCACTGATATTGCATACAAAATTTCAAAACACTTTGTTGTTTGGTGTGTTTATATATTTATTTAAACGACCATAGGACTTTTATAATATAGCACATCTCTCTTTAAATTACAATGAAAATAAACAGTTGATAAAATGCAGGTAACATAAAATACAAGAAACAAAATAAAGGTTACTTAAAATATAAGAGTTGTCAAAAAGCTAGTAACATAGAATATAAGTGAAGTAAAAATAGATAATCTGCCAATATCCTCCAAATCAACAATAATATTAATAGAAGTTTTTAAAATTGGTGTTCACAATAGTTTATGAAATGGGTAGAAATAGTTCGCACACACAGCGTTTGAGGTTTGCTAAGTTCAAATGATTGTCAAATACATCCATTTTGTTTAAGTATTTGTTACAAGTATGTAAACGTTGAATTGGGGAATGCAAACTATAGTTCGAATGAGATGTATGCATAAAATGTTAATGTTTGTCTAGTTGTTCATGAAGATGTATGTTGACGTTTAAATTGCTGGAGTTGACAGTAAATGAAATTACGAGTATATATTAATTTAATTATTTATTTATTCGTGTGTAGTCAATAAAAGATTTAAAAAATAAATCTAAGTTAGTTAATACTTTATAATTGCGTGGACCATTAAAAAACCAAAATTATAATCAAAATCAAAATACCTGTACTAGCAGTTTTGTGAACAGTTAAATCTCGTCGTTTACTGATGCAAAATTTTCGCCGTGCACCAGCTGATCCTATTTTCCTAATAACTAACTTTCTTTTTGTAAATTGTACCGTCTTTTCAGATGATGTGTTTATATATTTAAAAAAAATAGTATATAATTTGACAAAAGTATTTCTACCAGAATGTTCACTTATATTCAGATAATTGATTTTTTGTTTCTGTCTATCGGTTGGATAGTGCCTATCGGATGGTACTGCGGCACACGACTGGTTAAAATCGTCACCATCTTGAACCGGAATGTAACTAACAAAATTACAGAGAGATAAAATAAAGCCAAATGGTCGAGCTAAAACGGAGCAACACTCGGTCAATAATTTACAGACCACCCCTAGGTTCTTACTGAATCGTGAATCCAACCTAAAGTAGTCACGACCAATTTATCCGTAATGTGATATAATGAAGTCTTCAGGTACCATTTCTCATCGGAGGTTGGATGTCATCAGGAAAAACTTCACCACACGGACTGCAACCCGGAAAATCTCGGAGGAACTGCAGTTGTACCAGATACGTAATTTTGTATGTTATTAGTTTTTGGGGTATTATGCCGTGTTGCGCTACTTCCTTCTTTAGCCAACGTTTCGGACAGCGTTGCAGTGTCCATCATCAGGGCAGATCAGGGCAGATCACACATCTGCCCTGATGATGGACACTGCAACGCTGTCCGAAACGTTGGCTAAAGAAGGAAGTAGCGCAACACGGCATAATACCCCAAAAACTAATAACAAAAATACTTTTGGCCGTGAAAATTTTTATTAAGTTTTCAAGTTTTTATGTAGAGTATAAGTTTGTAATTTTTTGCTATTTGGCTGCAATAGATAGGATTGTCCAGACGCGATTGCGTTAATATTTATAATTCCCAGATCGACGTATGTTTGTTTTTTTTATAGCTGTAAATTAGAACTTTTATTCAGTAAGACAAAATCGGTAGTAAATTATAAGTGATAATTACTAGAGATGGGAGACAAATTGAAGTGTGAAAATCACAGAGGAATATCTTTACTTTGTACAGCGTATAAAATTTTCACAATGATTTTGAAAGAAAGACTAGAATATTACTCAGAAAACTTACTAGGAGAATATCAGGCAGGGTTCAGGAGGGGGAGATCCACCACTGATCAACTCTTCACTACTCGACAAATCCTGACAAAATGCTGGGAATTCGATATAGATATATACCAACTATTTGTTGACTTCAAACAGGCGTATGACAGTATAGATAGGGAGAAAATATATGAAATACTCCTCAATTTTGGAATACCGCCCAAAATAGTCAAGCTTGTAAAAGCAACAATGGTCGGATCACGTGTCGAGTAAGGATAGGAGGTGAAACAACGGAGGATTTTAACGTCTCCCAGGGGCTGAAACAAGGTGATGGCTTAGCACCTACCCTTTTCAATATTGTACTGGAGCACGTCGTGAGGAAGACAATGATCAGTACCGACTCAAACATCTGCTACAGAAGCAATCAAATAGTTGGCTACGCAGATGACCTTAACATTGTCGGAAGATCCCTACAGGCTGTAAGAGAAGTGTTTGACCCTTTGGAGAATGCGGCAAGAGAGGTGGGTTTGCAAATCAATGAAAATAAAACAAAAATCATGATGCAAACCAGAACCCCTCACCGCAGAATAAAAGACAAAGTGAAATTCAAAGACAATTATAATTTCGAAGTGGTCGAAGAGTTTACCTACCTGGGCTCCATCATAACGCAGGACAATGAAGACCCAGTAGAAGTAAGAAAGCGCATTACAGCCGCTAACAAAACTTACTTCGCGTTGCTGCCAGTGTTCAAATCCCGAAACGTCCATAGGAAAACCAAAATAACCTTATATAAAACAATTATCAGAACGGTCTTGGCCTATGGATGTGAGGCGGGAACACTGACAGCAAAGTCAGCGGAACGGCTGGACATCTTCGAAAGAAAGGTACTTCGAAGAATCTTAGGAGCGGTGCGAGAGGGAGAGGCATGGAGAATCCGCCACAATAATGAGCTCTACGATATTTACCAAGCTCCCAGACTCTCCACCCATTTAAGACTCCAAAGATTAAGATGGGCCGGACATGTGCACCGAATGCCAAGCACACGAGTACCGAAGAAGGTTCTGACAGGACACCCGGGAGGTAAACGAAAGGCGGGCAGACCTAGACTGAGATGGGAGGATGATGTCAGGAAGGATGCAAGAGGATTACTCCATGTTGCAGATTGGAAGACGACGGCCGAGGACAGAGGGCGGTGGAGGCTTATTTTGAAGGAGGCCAAGGCTCGAAATGGGCTGTAGCGCCATTGAAGAAGAAGAAGAAGAATTACTAGAGATGAAACGGATAGTTATTTGGCCGGATACCGGATATCCGGCGAGCTGCGTGGCCAGATGGCCGGATATCCGGCGGCCGGATATTCCCATTGTCTCGTTGCATGTCGTGATCAATTCGGGCGGTTTCGGTTGCCATCGTGAGTATTCGTGAGTGATCGCGTGAGTGTGTGTTTGAATAGCGAAAATTAAATTAGTTGTTTACTTGCTGCTTTTAGTTTAGATATTTACTATTTATGTATTTATCATTAGAGTGAATATCTCAGAAGAAAATTTTAGTTTTTTGGAAGGCCTTATGGCTTTTTTGGAACTTTTACGACTAAATAAAAGCTGTCATATTTATAAGCCATTTGATTCATATTTACCTTACAATATATTAAAGTATTGCATTTTATTATAGGAATTGTCGTAGTTTTTGAATATCCGGAATCCGGCCGGATAGTAAATTTAGGCCGGATACCGGATAGTTAGCGGATATCTATTTCATCTCTAATAATTACATAGTATACTTTATACTGCGATAGTGGCCTTTCTCAACTTTACCGTAGAACAAGTTACGTTAAAATTATTAATCTATAAATAGGAATATAGAAATTATCAAGTCAAACGATGCGTTCATATACCGTAGTATGGAACATATTGGAGCCATATTTCTTCCCTGGTTATTTTCTACCATCATTCAGCATTATTTCATTTGACAGTAGCTGTTGTGTATGTTTTAACAGGGCCGCCGCAAGGAGTTGATAACAAATGCAATCAGCGCCCTTGAGGTGATTTTCTACGAAAACGGTGCTATATAAATTAGCCAATTATTAAGTAAAAAATTGTGTGCTATTAACTATATAATTGTTGATCCTGGTATCACAATATGCCCACGAGTAAAACGGGTATGAAAAGCTTTAATATAAAAATGAGTCCTATAATTTCAATACCCGCTATATCCGATTGTTTGGCAAAATGATCTGAGTATGACATCTTGTTCACATTTTTGCGAGGAACAAGACAAACCTAAAATTGAGTTTCAAAACCTCCCTTATCACGACCAAAAACCATGTTAAAACTGCGAGTCAAGAAGTTACTATAAAGCCCGTTGTATCGGAATTCAACCAATCACGAGCACTTATTTTGCCAAGATGGCGGGTGTAGAAACACGCCCCTCAGGTCAGTTGAGTTTCAAAAGCCTCTATATTCCAAATAAATCACGAAGTGAGTAACAAAATCCGCTACATCCATTTTATTTATCCAAATTACATATTTCTAGACATACATTGAAAAATGAACACTTATCGAATATTTATTACACCAATTCATTATTTAAAAAAAAAAATATATTATTTACGCTAGAGATGTGACAGTTTTTGCTGTTTTCTCCGAATCAGTTAAAGTTGATATAGCGGATATAGAAATTGAACGAATCATCAAATGTCGCCTTTCGTAATCTTTTTATCAACGCGCATACCGACCTACATTGTTTCTGCCCCTTTAGCACGGTCGATCGATAAGGATTGTATCTATAACTTTCGTTAAACTTTCAAGATTCCCTAGCTTGACTGCAGATCACCAACAAATAAATAACAGTTCACAATGACTAAGTGTTCTTAATATATTAGATATAAACTGTAGTTTGTGCGTTAGACAGTTGCAGTTGTCGTAGGGAACTATGAAAAGTCACTGAAAGTTATCAATCTTCGTTCTAGGAAACCTGATCTCGATTCAGCCATTACAGTATTTATTTTAGTTTTACCATGAATACGTTTCAAGAATCACGTTTCTATTTTTATTTTAAAACAAAAATTGAATTTCCAAAAATGACAGCCCTTGTTAAAAGTGGTCTACTGTCACGAAGTCTAGATAAAATAATATAAACTGTTTTCTTTATAAGTAAAGGTATTCTGTGCAAGAAGACTATTTTTTTTTGTTTAATTTTAGATAGCTCATTATTTTATATTCTGTTCTTATAATACATGCAAAAGTTTTGCTTGGCGTAAAATCAAATAAAATAAAAATGCTTTTAAAAAAGTTTTTTATGTTAACCCCTTTTTGGAAATTTGTATTACACAACATATATTTTATCATCATTTTTTAGAGCGTACCTTAGACCTATATTTCAATATCTGATGATAACGAATGAATAAGCAATAAAAGCGATAACACTTAAATTATTTTAAAAGCCATTGAGTTGGGTAGTCGTTTTAAAAAAGAGCGTTAGATCCAGCTATAACAATTATCCAGCTACAACTATTATAAATATTATATCTATCTTAAAATTTAAAACATTATATTACTAACATTTAATTCAAGAAACTAAAATTTAAAAAAATTAGTGACATCAGTGGCCCATGGGCGAGTTCAAGAGGCACGTGTGCCGCCCACATTGCTCATTGCACTTATTAATAATACGGTGCCCCTGAATGATTCTGCCGCCCGCGTGCACAGCACACATTGCACGCATGCATACGGCGCCCCTTAGAAGGTATTTACCTTATTTCGTATTTAGCCGCAATTTCTCGCAGGACCAATGCCATCTGTTGGCGGAGAAGATCAGCACGCTATCGCGGTATCGGGGACATAGCCTTTATTTGCCTTCCTCGTAATGGGTGACCCCCAACCTCGTTCCCTCGGGCGGAGTGGATTCTACGGAGAAGGTTTATTGTGTGTCTACGGAACTCTAACGGAAATTATCTCGGAACAGTACCATCTTGCACTCTGCATAAAGTAATGTCTCATTGCACAGGGGAATTCAATTACAGAGCCATACCCAACGGTAAATTATTATTAGTGATACTAAAATATATTGTTTTTTGCAGTTATACAGTTTTATTTAACAGAAAGTGAATTTTTGTAGACTTTTATAAAACTAAGCAGGTATTTGTTATTTTCAACAGAAACCTAAGAGGATTGTAGCTTCCAGGGAAAAGTACATGATTTTCAACGTCCCTTTTATTATACACTACTTAGGGAACGTACCTATACTACGTGACACTTTTAGGGGGGGGGGGGGGGTCTTCAAAATGTCACGCTCCATACAAATGAGCGGCAGGTTGCTTAGGATTTTGGTCACCGGGGGGGGGGGGGGGGGGGGGTTAAAAATTGCAAAAAGTTGGTCACGTAGTATGGGTACGTTCCCTTATATTTTAAAACATTAATACATTTATTTTTTTATTGATTTTTATTTCTTGCTAGAGCAATTCTGGTGTGTTAGGGAGTTACCATTCATATTTGGAAGGTAGTAGGTACCCTTTTAAAAGATATTTTGATATCAAAAATATATGTTTCAAAATATAAATATATAAAAGTAAAAATAAAAGTCAGGTTAAGTAGAACAAACAACAACAGAAAACAAATAAATGGAAAAAACAAGGATGTACAAATATAAAATTATTATAAACTAGCAGACCCGGCCACACGTTGCTGTGGCTAACGAAATACAACGCCATTACCCAACCTTTATAAAATCCACACCACCCGCTTGCCAGCTGCTCGCTGCCTGAATTGAATATTTGAATTTCTCGGCTTTTCTCTACTATAATAAGCATGTTTTATACATATAAACCTTCCCCTTGAATCACTCTATCTATTGGTGAAAACCGCTTGAAAATCTGTTTCGTACTTTAAAAGATCTATGCGCACATACATTTTGAGCGACTTCATTTTATACTATGTAATAATAATAATGCAATTCAAGCGATCGCCACTATACAATGCTTGCAATGCAACACTGGATATTTGAAAAGGGAAAATCAAATTTCTACTTACTCTGGGACATCTATTTTCCAATTTCTTCCGTAGAACGAATTTCAAAAGTGACTATAGTACGGCCCGCCAGCCGTTTTAAATCGCAAAAAAATATGTTTTCATTGAATTTCTCGGCTTTTCTCTAATATAATTTACATGTATTATACATATAAACATTCCTCTTCAATCACTCTATCTATTGGTGAAAACCGCATGAAAATCCGTTGCGTAGTTTAAAAGATTAACGCGCACATACATTTTGAGCGACTTCATTTTATACTATGTAATGATGATGATGATAATGATGATAATAAAGGGAAAAGAAAAGTATAGACCAGACTGACAAGAGACAAGACGGAACAAAAAAAAGACAAGAATATTACATATTTTCATTTTTAAATGTACTATTCTCTTGCTTTATTCACGTTATAAAATTTTAGTATTTTAGCTTTTTTGTTCTAATCCATTATCAATTTTGTACTATATAAGAAAGACTAACATTTCCACGTTACAAATAACCTTACAACATTTGAATTCCTCCTACTTCCACCATTGAAAATGAAAATTGTTATTTGTAATGGAGGACTTAGTTAGCAAATTATTGAACTTGCAATGCCTGTATGGAAACCACACTTGGTTTCCTTTTATTGCGAAGATTGTCTTTGAGTGGCTTCTAAATTTAGCCAATCAAAGGCGAAAAAAGCAATCTTTTTTTATAATTGAAGAGTAACGATAGATTTGAACTCGAAATGCCTATTGACCGAAACATATTAATGTTTAAATCGCCACAAACGTACACGAATAGTAATGCTTGATTTACATTAGCACACAGAGTTTAGGCTTAAGTGCTGTCTTGTGTTTCCACCAGAAGAGTGGTGTCATAAATAAAAGTTGGAGAATACCAAAGAAGACATTCCTTTGCATAATTTAGTGCCAGAGCAATAGAAACGGACGCACACAAATACCTGTAGCATCTCTCGGTAAAGGGTAGAATCTAGAAACGTATTTCAATTGCCAATACTAATAATAGATAATAAATCAATATTATGATCTTTTGCGATTTCAAATCAATATCAGAAGATCAACAAGATCTTTACACGACTTGTGCAATAATATTAACTAGGTCTGACAAGTACATGACAACTAGCAAAGTTGCGCATTGAATTTGGAGTCAGAAGCGCATGACTGAAACAAAGGAATGTTTTGTGAGAATTATAGCACCGAGCCAAACACTGGGCACGCCGTATAGAGTTTGCAATTATCTACTAAAATTGTAGGTACACTTTAGGTGGAATACCACAAAATTACTTATAATATGAATTTCTAATTAAATTAACAAATAGCCATCCTGTTGCGTTTGGCCCATTGAGGCCAAATATATGAATAAATCTAATAAAATGACGTCACGTAGGAGAATGCTGTGTATATTCCACCAGTATTACAAATTAATGTACTCAGAAAAGCAGGCATTGATCCGTCCCTACAACGGTGTAAGGCCGAGAGATAAGTAAAAGCGATCCAAACAATTGAACCTCTTTGAATTATTCCGATCATTTTCTCTTTATTATTCTTGTCTATTGATTTGTCTATTTAAGATGAAATTTAATTTCATGCATCTCCTTAAAAAGAACCTCCGCAGAGTATCCCAAAAATGACATCGCTAGCCTTTATATAGTTAATACAAAAATATTAATACTAGATACTGCGAGAGAAATTCGTTTTTTTTTATAATAAGTAAATTCAGGTCCATAATTTAAAAAAAAATAATGATACTAATAATTGCCTCTAAAATCAAGGAAAACTGAATTCTTTAATGGCCAATATTTTATAATTTAAAATACTAATACTTAAAGTAGCACATATTCGTACTAGATATTTCTTTGCCCTTTGATTAAAAAAAATAATTATTCACTTTGGTAGGGTATTTTGGCCTCAAATCCAAAATTAAATATTGAATGAAAAAGGCAGCGCAGTCGTCCTCTTACTCACTTAACTTTACTCAAGCGATCGTAAAATACCAGAAAACATATAACGCAACTTTCCTCAGCCCGCATTCTAAATCAATCCAAGTTTATTAGCATTAAACTGTTAAAGTGCTTTCAAACCAGATGAGATGTATTTATTAGCACCAAAATACTTAAATGGGTTTATTGTGTGCATAAACACTTGACTAGTTTAAACAACGCGCCCTTGCTTGGGTTTATAACCTTTCACCCAAAAAAATATTTCGTTTAGCACAATTATTTTTAATTATTCTGAACAAAGAGCTGACATTGACGTCAGTACTATTATTATTTTTGTAACCATTTTTTTTCCTTATATAGCGAAAGTGGATGACATATTATTATTAATTATCGTATCTGCAAACGTATTTTGACGATTCTCTTTTTTCCGAATTTCTTCATGTGTACCTGGTAACTGTATTTGAATCCATGACAGTCGATCTGACCTCCTGGCATATTTATATACAACCAGCAGGTTCCCGGCATGCGATGCAATGCCATATTCAAAGAAATAAATTGTTTCTCCCTCTATGTCCTTTCCCGTACGTTCCTGTTTCCCACTCCCATCCCCTACCCTCCCGCGTTCCCCTTCTACCTTCCACGCCCACCCTCTCCCCTCTACCGCTTCCCTGTCCCGCAAACCCCTCTCCTGCGTTCCATATATTCAATCCCAGTACGTTCAGTTTTCAAACAGCTCGCCTGCCACCAATTACAATTTTTTTATTCAAATTTTCATTTTTCGTATAATACAAATATTATTTTTGTATATTATAAAACAATCAATCAAATTTGGTACCTAACATAGGTACCCATTTAAAATATCTGTAATTTTAAAATCCATAGACAATTCTTTTAACACAAAAAAAACAGCTGCCTGCTACATTCAATTTCAAAAAAACGCGCGAACAAGGTGCGAAGTTAAAATACTCGAAGTTTTCTGAAATTATACAATTTTCTGTGCAAATTTTCTTAATTTTTCTTTCCGTAAGAATCTTCTACAAAGTATTAGAAAACTTAAAAAAATATATGAATGAAATAGGTAAAGTCGTTCTGAAGTTACGGCGTGACCAAGGGAAACAGGTTTCATTTTTATATATATGTACTCGATTTAGAGAAAATATAAGTGTGCAGAGGGGTGTACCACCGAATGACAAAAGAATTATTACAAATTATCATTCAAATGTATCAAGGATAAAACTTCTTGTCCACTACTACTATCTACCAGCAAAAAAATTATTCTTTTTTTTCATGATTTGGTAGTGTCACGAACGATATCGTGACAATCGAGGATGGACTGTAAATCTATACGAATTTCAAGCGAGAGTTCCACAGAGAGATGTAAACCATTTCAGGACAATTTTCAAATAACTAAATGTTATGTTAACTAAATGTTATTATTATTTTTATTTTTGTGACTCTAATTTGTTTCTTTCATATTTTTTCTATTTTTCTTCGCTATTTTCATTTTCATTTCATTTCTTTTTACTGGTCTTTTAATCTATTTATCTATTTACATCAAAATATTTTTACTTTTTTCTTATTTTCTTCCAAGATTAAGATATCAAAATTAGTTTAAATTCCTGCCACCTCGGAACACCTCGGAACAGGCTCAGCCTAGTGAGGTGGTATACACCAAAAAAAATGGATATTGTATTTGGTATATTGTAATAACTTGGATAATAAATAATTTAAAAAAAAAGATATTTTTCAATTTTTGAGCAAATAATTGTACACTGGCCATGAAGGTAGCATCACCTTCCTCTTCTTTTTATTCTAGGTAGGGCCTTTCATGGAAGGAAAAGGACAATTGGAGATGATTAACGATGAAAGGACTTTGGGAAATGGTTTTTAGTAGAGATTTTTTTTTTTTAAAAGAAAGATAAACATTCCCGGGTTACGAATAACCCAACAATGCTTGAAAATCTCCTACTACCACCACAGAAAGCCGAAAATGTTGCTTGTGTTGTGATGGAGGATTTAGCCAGCCGAGGAATCGAACACGCGATGCCCGGGTGGAACCCAAGCGCTATGCCCACTCAACCACTGACCAGTCAAAGTTATTCAAAATTGATGCCACGAATATTTGGCTACTATTCGGTATTCGGCTTATTCGGCTACTTTTTTTTCTATTCGGTATTCGGCTGAATATTGCGAACTATTCGGCCAAATACCGAATTGCAAATCATGAAAAAAATGCATAATAAATAACATATTACTATATTACTCACAAAAATTTCTATTTTATCAAAAAATCAGAACATTTAATACTTAAAATCTATCAGTGGTAAGTTTTGTCGAATGAAAACATTTTTCAGTATTTGTAGATAGCAAACGATTGCTCTTTTCCTCATAAATTATACCTGCTTCCGAAAACAGCCGCTCACTATATACTTCTACCGGGAGATGATAAATTAATCTTAGCCAATTCTGCTGGGCTTGGATACTGTTTTGCGTTTGCTGATCACCACTTATAAGGATCTGCTGTCCGATCTAGTCAAACAGTTTTCATGTAAAAATCAATTTCATTGGCTAAATGTAATTAATTTTTATTAATTCATGAAAACGATGTTTAATCCGATCAATGAATGAATGAACCAATGAACCTTTATTGGATAACCAACACCTCTGCCATAGGTCACCCCAAGTGGTTCGCTACGTTTGGTGATTTAGCAGGGGTGCCCGGGTTCATGGGGTGAGGTTTGTCTAGGTCTTGGAGGCGGATGACCTGGACATACTGAACCCCAGATTCCTACCCACCCCTCAAACCCTTTTCCTTCCCAGAACTCTCCTCTCCTTCCTTTCCTTAAAAAAAACCCTCCACACAGCATCCTCAAAGATGACATAGGCCCTGAGGGAAATTATTTTCCTCAAAGCCTCCTGTGTGGAGCTCATGTAAAAAAAAAAAAAAAAAAAAAAAATGAATTCATGCGTTCAATTAATTTTAATTCAAGAAAATGATTTTATTATTTTTAATTCACTAAAACTGTTTGCGAAATGTAATAAGTGTTACTGAATATTCGGCTGCCGAATTTTCGGAGATTCGGCCGAGAGCCTAGCAGAATATTCGGTATTCGGTATTCGGCAAAATCACTATTCGTGGCATCAAAGCTGTTTCAGAACTTAACAGGTAGATTATAAATAAATAAATTCGTTCGTTGGATATCCACACCAACTTATTACTAAAGGTATTTTTGAAGCCGTATTTAGGTTTGAAATTGGTAAATAATGCACAAAAAAATTATAATTTTGTAATAACAATTAGTTATTCAAAATTGACTAAATTGGTTAATCTTCAGTGTTTTATAACAGGGCAGATATATCGCTTCTCAAAGTAGGATTGTTATTAGTATGACATAACATTTTTGTGTATATGAAGCGGTATGTAAATGAGGGTATCATTAAAAAAAGATTAATTGCTTGTATACTTAGCTGGATTATTATTCTACGCACAGATCAGATACCCAGTCACTTTTGCTGTTAGGCCTTCGTTAATTGCTCATGGCAGAAAATATGTGTACCGGGTGGTCTTTAATGGTACATAATTAAAAATAACTTAAACATAATTCAGAAAATCTATTTATATATACAAATACGAAGCTTGGAAAATACCCGAACAGACATTTTGATCAGGTAATATTAATGAAAAAAATGAATACTTCTTTGTTTGTTCCTAAACCATTCATTCGATTACGATGAAACTTTGGTGATTTGCTGTACGCACGCCCGCGAAGGTTTCTATATGTAATAGTGAGCTCTGGTTATTAAATTATTACACATACCATTCATCCAATTTTGATAAAACTTTTGTGAGTTGTTGTGCGTACGCCCGCAAATCAGGGATAGGAGGAGGGAAACGAAGAAGGAGGGGGATTTGCGGGAGGAAAACGGGGGAAGAGGGAGGGATTGCAAAGGAGACAAAGTAGAGGCAGGGGATAGCAGGGGGTAAATTTGAAAAATCTTTGCTTCTCACACAGACGTATGAGGCCTGCTTACACGTTGGAAAACCTTCTGATTTATTCGTGTACATACACGAACGGAAAACAAAAATTATTATGTATCCAAAAACGCTTTAGCGTAAGTTTCTGTAATAAAAGTTGAAATATTCGTTCTGTCAAAAGTCGAGGCGTCATTACAAAAATATTATTTTAAGGATTAAAGACAGACTGTCCCTTACCGATGATCGTTCAAAGTGGCGTAGGTACCTACGAGTACATACCTATATTATTTGTTTCACCATCGTCCAGTAATCCTAAATTTCTATTTTAACAGTCATGTTAATCATTCGATTAATGATACTTGTCGAGTACTTACTCAACAATTTACATAAAGGTGGCTAAATACCCCAAAGAATTTAATTTTCTAAAGCTTGTTTCCAAAAGATGTTTTAAACCCTGACAAACTGCATAATATCTAGCTTTACCCGAACCAATATAATTTGGGTTAGGAAAAAGTTACGACATCAATTTAACTGCATATATTTTCCACTTGTAATAGAAAATGATTTTTCCTAATTTGTAAATGTTAGGCAACGCCTTAAAAGATTGTAATTTCTTCCTCACCTTTCAAACAAGTAACAATGGAACGTATTTCGTTGGACCACCCAGTTTATTATATTGCTTGGACACCTACATACAAACTTGTATAATACGAGGAAGATCGCGTTCATTTTTTCAATTGCAAAATAATGGATAGCCCTGTCAATTTTATTATGATGAAGTAATAAAACATGTAATAAATAACGGTAATTAATAAAGTGTAATTCATTTTCTACTTCTTGTTTGTTTGTAAAAATCATGGGAAAACTTTGGTTCGATAAAGGTAATCTATATTTAGTTTGCTACCTACGTATTTTACATACTTTTCCATTGATAAATTTTAGTAATTTATAATATGTATATTTTAAAATAATGCTACAGCTGTGTGGATTAGCTCCACAAAAAATATCAGAGTGTGCAATTCACACCTTAGAAGTGAAACAAGAAAGTCGCTTTCTTTTCTTGTGACTGTTTATTTTAAAGTGGTTTGAAGATTGGATATCGATTTCACAAAAAGAAAAATGTTTATTTTTTTGGATTTCCTAGGATTCGAACATCCGTTCGCTGGATGTCTGAGTCTCTGGCCGCTGATTAGAACCGAGGACGCCAAATAATAAATTTTAGTGACACATTTCCGTTTCATCCTAATTTCAAATCACTAACGGGGTTAAAGAAGTTTCACTTCAAAAAGTCTGACGCCTTATTCTTTTCTAAGAGTTATTTAATGTATATAATGAATAACAGATCACTTTGTATAAACCACTATATTAATATAGTGGTTTATACAAAGTGATAATTATATAAATTATATAATTAATGATGCCACAAAGTAATTTTGCGAAGTTTGAAGAAGTTATTTAATGGCTTAAAAAGGCATTATCAGTATTATCACTGACCATCGGTGTCTATTCCGGGCAGCGCAAGACAGAGAGACATTTTCGAGAGTGATCGCCAACGTCGCGCGTCGGGGGGATCTGATACGGCACACAAAGAAGAAGAATCGGTGTCTATATGATTATGCAAAAGCGGGCGGTCCGTTTGACTGATTCCCTTTTCTTAACAAAATGGCTGCAATATTTGGAGTACGGGCGTCAAGTGTCATGCTGTCCTAGTTCTAACTATATTTCAATGGAGGGTTCGGGGAACGAGCATCATTGATCCCTTCGGCATCGGTACATGGTCGGGAAACAGGCCAGCCCACTGTACACGGTTGACATTTTTTTTTCTCGGTCGTGGAAAGATTTACTGGCCTCTGTGCTTCTTCCCTCCTTCAACATGGGTCATTTTAAAACTCATGTTCACCCCTTTCTCCTCTCAACCCCCGCACCACCCTCAAAGTTGAGGGGAATTATTTTACTTAGAGTCGCCTGTGTGGAGTTAATGTAAAAAAAACATTCAAGTACAAGAAGCTGTCGTTAAAGAAATCCTCGATTTGTCTACACAAGCCAGTAGGCACCTGCTAGCGTTCTGCACATAAATAATCTGATTCCCTACACACTATATAGGTAATTATACTACATCTATAGTTATTTATGTAAAGTAAGACTAAATCGTGATCGAGTCAAGGTGAATCGAGAAGGACCATATGACTTCAGCGCTGACAACAAGAATACGAAGGAGATAATAATATTCCACCGGGAGTATTACGATACAAAATCACTTGATCAAAGAACTATGTGTAATACCCATAATAGTATATAATGAAGTTAGCATGCACTCGTATTTTAAACTAGACATTTTACTGTTCTAAGGATGATATTACATAGATCCAATGGGTTATTTAGCAGATATGTATGTGAAACGTGCATTCAAGCTTTTCTATAAAAATTAGCTACTATCGATAAAGGCTTGAATCCGTTTCCAGACAAATTAGATGAAAAATTTGTTAATTTCAAAATAAAAACAAATTTTTAAAAATTGAACATATTCAAAAAATGTAAGATAAAACACAAAGTAACCTTTATTCAATGCAACGCTTTCGTTAAGTTCGTGATAAATAAATTATTTTTTATGGGGAAAACCTATTTCAAAGTACCCCACAAAATAGAGAATCTATTGTCATAATTATTTAGTCAGTAAATTGGTTTAACCGGTAATAAATCAATTAGGCACCTTCAAAATTTTAATTTAGAATAATGCAAATAAGTCATCTCGATGTGGTCTATCCACACTTAGAAAATTTTATTGAAAGCCGAAACAGTCATCACAATAAGAAATTAAAAAAAGTAGCGGCGGAACTTAATAATAATATTTAATTTAACAATAATTGTATTCAATTTAAAAAGTGGAGTTCAACGAATTAAACACAAAAACAATTAATAAATATACTTATAATTCTTTTTTGACATTGACAAACTCCAATGCCTACAATGAATACAATTATTAAATTATTAAACGATTAAATTGTTGCATCTACACAAAACTTAGATTATTTGTAATTTAGGTTTTCCTTAATTTCATTGAGGTATATTTCAGAAAAATCTGAATTGAATTGAAAGTGTCAGTTCTGAGTCACATAACATATTTTATGTAAACGTATTATTTAAAGTAAATGTATTTTTGCGCTTTGACAACTCCATTTGGTCAAACGAAGTGTTGAAACCTTCTGAGAGTTCCTACCTTTATTTTACTTTTGCTCCACACAGGGAGCCCTTCGAAAAAAAATCCCTCAGGCCCTGTGTCAACTTTGGGGATATTGTGTGGAGGGTCTTTTTAGGGAAAGGTAGGAAAGGAAGGAAGTTTTGAGAAGGAAAAGTCTGTGAGGGAGTGGGTAAGAATCCGGGGTTCAATGTGTCCAGGAGTGACGGATGTATGAATTCATCCCTCACACTCCGGCGATTGATCGAGAGAGTCCGGCTGGAGAAGTCTAGTCTAGTCTAGGCCTAGGTAACGGTAAAAGGTTCCGTAAACCAACCTCACCCCATGCATGGAGTGAGGTTTGTTAAGTCACCAAACGCAGCGAACCACTTGGAATAACCTATGGCAGGAGCAGGGGTGTTGGTTATTTATAACTGTTTGAGAAATAAAAAAAGTCGTAATTATAAATATGCATACTTGTGCTTTTAATAAGTGTCCGACCGAAACAGGATTTTCTACCGAAACCGAATTTTCGGTAGCTGTCTCAGTTTCGGCCGAAACCGAAACCGACAATTTTTCAGTCATGTTAAAAATCTATTGTTTAGTGAAATTTGGCTTATTTTTTACACTTATACAAACAGTTGCAACCGGGCTCGAAAAGAAGACGATGGAGAGATACGAAATTACGAATGTTAGAGGTGAGCGCTAACATTTACGGCGACAAAATCGATGCGAAAATGTTTAACAAAACGCGACTCGTTTAAAATAGAGCAAAAATCTTGCGGGCATTGTCTTAAACAGCATTTAAAGAAACACTGTGATTTTTCATACACATAACTTGAAAAATAACTGAAACAAACGTGTTTATAATAATTTTTGGAGCATACTTTGCGATATTTTTCTATCGAGGGAATTTTATATAATTTGCGTTTCGGCGCGGGCAAAGTCTAGATATTATCTTCAAGAATAACACATCTTTTTAAGAGCTTTAAAACTTACCGTGTTTAAGAGAAATATGTAAGAAATCGGTAGAAATTCGGGTTGCGGGCCCTTAGATGTGTTAAATGAAATAATAATAAAAAAAAACAATAATTGAAGTACGTGAAAATTTTTTATTTTTTTGACATAACTAAAAATTAACAATCATGTTAACTACTTCTAGGAACAAAAATTTGTCAATAATCAACACTTATGTACATTATAAAGGAAGGACCTCATTAATTGAGTATTTTAATTTCAATTGCGTGTTCAATCACAACAATTTTAAGACTAAATTTACCATTTATTGAGATCTTTCGGTGCGGCCGAAGGTTCGGCAGAAAATCTGCCGAAACCAAAACTGATGCCGAAACTAGATTGTTTTGCCGAAACTTGCCGAAACCGAACGTTCGGTCGGTCACTACTTTTAATACAATTTTACAATTTTTTAAATTTAATCAGTAAGTTATTCAAAGAATGATGACAAGGATTACAAATTCCACCTAAGATTTTTAAATTTATTGAATGTCCCTGAAACCTTTCGAAACTGATAGGTAAGACGAATTTATTAACGAAGACGAAGGTTTAGATATCCTTGGATGAAGAAAACAGGAATTACAATAAAGGCACCTGCTATGTCGTTATTGATTCAAGGATTCGGATGAACACATCGATTTATTAGATGGATGAGCACCATTAAATTCTATGCTTTACCATAATTTCAACACAAAAACTGATTTTACTTAAAAACTGAGTTGTTAACAAAAAGTAGTGTAATAAACGAAGAAGACATCTAATTTTTGCGACAATTTCATTGTTTCTTTCAAGATATTTTATTGAAGTGAAAACTTCTTTAGCACCGTTGTGATTTGAAACTTTTTAGTGCATTTTTTGAAGTCGTTTTTTTGTTTTGTTAAAATTTTTGTTTATTTTTTTATTTTTAGTGAATCTGAAGTACACTAACTAATTCGATTAAGATTCGGCCGAGTATCGTAAATTTGTTCTTCAGAATTGGAGAGTTCCGTTACTTTGTCATGGATCCCATAATCAGAACCTAACCAAACTCTCATCAAACTACCCTTGAAGTACATCCTTTCCAATAAAAAAAAGAATCATCGAAATCGGTTGGCGTGATATTGAGTTATTCGTCCATTTGTCGCGCACATACTTGATGCAAATTTAAGACTTATATGATTTTCTCATGGATGCCATTGTCAGAACTGGACCAAATTAAAATGGGACCACACGGGAAGCACCAGCTTTCAAATAAAAAAAGAATCATCAATATCGGTTCACCCAGTCGAAAGTTCTGAGGTAACAAAAAAAAAATACAGTTGAATTGAGAACCTCCTCCTTTTCGAAGTCGTTTAAAAAAGCGACACTGTCTCCTCTTTGAGCGGTGCTTCGTAGCCTCTGCACTATTGTTTTCTTTAGTTTTCTGAAGGGTTCACTTCTACCGCATGTAAAGAGCACACTCGTAATTTTTTAAATTAATTTTATAAAAATTAAAAGGTTTTCGTAAAAGTCGATAATAGCTGCATATATCATCAAATATTTTAATTTCGGTAGTCTGTGATTGTAACTCTAGTTCAATGAACTCGGATTTGTTTTGAATTAAAATGTAATTTTCAAAACCGTAACTGATTGTGTCAAGAATTCATAGAAGCGATAAAGTGACTACCTATCACATAACATAATATTTAAAAATAATTTTTTTGAATTTTCATTTTCAAAATTGGATCTGGTACCTAGCATGGTCGATCGATATAGGTTTTATCGAAAATGTCGGTAACTTGTCATCGCTCCCAAGCACGACTGCAGGCCGCTAACAAACAAACAACAATTCACAACGACTAAGGGTTCCTACTTTATTTGACGTGAACCGTTATTTGTTCGTTAGCAGCCTGCAGTCGTGCTCGGGAGCGATGACAAGTTACCGACATTTTCGATAAAACCTATATCGATCGACCATGCTAGGTACCCTGATATGTCAAAAATTCAGAGTATTCGATGATTGATAGTTTTCCTCAGGCAGGGCTTAGGTCATCTTTGGGGATGCTGCTTGGAGGATCTTTTTGAGGAAAGAAAGTTCTGGGAAGGAAAAAATTAATAGAGGTGGTTAGGATTCTGGGGATCAGTGCGTGCAAAATAAGTCTATGAATCCATTCCAAAAGGGGAATGCATCCGCTGGGCTGATGCATCCGCTGCCAAGACCTAGAGACACCTTACACATGAACTCGGGCACCCCTTCTAAGTCACCAAACGTTGCGAACCACTTGGGATGACGTACGGCAGAATGTTGGTTATCAAAAAGGATTCCCATGTTGGCGGTACCCATTCCCGCCTCCCAAATTGTAACCTTTACGTTAAGGAACTTTATTATAATATTAATGTTTCGGTTGACCTAAAATCTTGATTTTAGGTACCAGTAGTCAACACTTAATATATTCTACTGAAACCTTAAACTAACGGCTTTAGATACGCGATCAGAATATCCATATCAAATAATAGCCATTGATTCTAATAATATAAATATATCTTATGTCCCCATCAATTATTATTTAAGGTATATCCGATAACCGACCTTCGCTTCTGGTCCTCGGAATGGTTATCCTGCTGGACATAATTAATTGCCCGAGTGGCCTAGATTAATATCAAATATATATTAACTCCTTAGGCCTCGAGCATATTTTTTCGGAAGATGACAATATTTCCGTTTTCCAATGAAATCCAAATAAATGGAGTACTTCTGAACATTTCAAAAAATTAAGAATTGTTTGAGAGGTCAGGAAATAATTTGGAATAGAAAGAAACATATAATTTTAGAAATATTAAAATTTTGATTGCAAAGATAAAAAAAATCGAGTGCAGTTTTACGCGCGGTAGAAGCGAAACTTTACCAAAACAATCTCAACCAATACTTCAACAGTGAGTTTATAAACAAAGCGACCTATGAGCGCAGACCTATCGTAACTTCCATCTCATATCTCAACCAATCGGAGCCTTTAAAAGCGCAGTTGATGCGTCGCAGGTGCAGTAATCGTCATTTTCGTTTCATCCGAAATCCGAATCACAGCGGGGCTATTGACGTTTCACTTTAAAAAAAGACTTACCTACATAGTTTTTTCTGACAAAAATTACTCATAATAACAAACTATAAACGCACATATTTTATTAAATAATTAATAAGTACCTATTGTATAAACGTTATTATTACCTCATTTTTTTGTTGTCATGAAACAGGCAGCCGCCTAGTATGGTGATTCAATGTATCCAATTCTATGTAAATGTCTAATTATGTAACATGTATTTAAATAAATAAATAAATAAATAAAAATATGTAAAAACAATTAATAAAAAATTCCCAAAGTTTCTTGATTTTTTTTTTCAAATTGCGATTGGAAACTTTGCTTTCATAAAGATGTACACATTTGAATTATTTTGAGGTTATCTTGTAAGTTTAAATATATAAATCGTGGTGTTTTCTCTTTCTAACATCGACCAACGATTCCTATGTGAGTTGTTCTGAAAAGCGAACCATATAGCATGATGAGGGGTTAAGTGATTCAAGGTTCGCAACGAAACTGCAGAGCAACTAAAACTACCTTTATTAATTGGCGCAGAACCGTTAGCGATGTCTTTCGTCTCTGGATTGCGAAAGCTGAGGCCTCTTGCGTTAGAGGACAATAAAATAGTCTTTAGTAAGATTTTAGTACTATGTAAAGTTCCAATCAAATGAACGCACGTCATAAATAGTGCAGTTTATAAATGTTAAATTAAAAGTAATGATATATTTTGAAAGAAGTTATGGAGGATATTATTGATCGCGTTGTTGATCGTCTCGAATTAGAATAAAATTCAAGTTCCGTGAAAGTGTTACCGTAAAAGCCCGAATATGGGTAAATCCTAAGATTTTCCGGTAAATCCTAAGATTCTAACTCCTAACTCTTAATGGTAAAAGTCCGAACCGTTCTATAATCATCGTTAACCAACCTAACCTAACCTAACCCAATCTAACCTAACCTAACCTAACCTAACCTAACCTAACCTAACCTAACCTAACATGTACTAAATTCTAATGGTAAAAGCCCGAAAAAATCGTTTCTTATTTAAATATTATAAACGATTTTTTCGGGCTTTTACCATTAGAATTTAGAACATGTTAGGTTAGGTTAGGTTAGGTTAGGTTAGGTTAGATTAGGTTAAGTTAGGTTAGGTTAGGTTAGATTAGGTTAGGTTAGGTTGGTGAACGATGATTATAGAACGGTTCGGACTTTTACCATTAAGAGTTGGTAAATCTTAGGATTTACCGTAGTTCGGGCTTTTACAGTGACAAAAGTTCTACTCAAGGTCTGTTTGCATTTCAGTTATGTAAAATAATTGACCACTAACAAACAATATTATAACAGAACTTGAAATTTAACTTTGATATTTGATGAATTGTTAAAATTCTGTGAAACAACTGGCCCTATGAAAATAGAGAAACAGTTAAATTGATAGCATTTACTAACAATGTCTATTTTAATCTAAAAATATATAATAGATTCTTTTATATTACGGTGGATAATACGTGCATTTCATTGTGGGAATTAAATTAATTTCGCGAAACCAAAAATACTGACATGATTTTAGATTTTCACAGCCAATTCTTATTTTTGGGGTATTATGCATTGTTGTGCTACTTCTTTCTTTAGCTAACATCTGCCCCAATGATGACAAAAATATCGCTGTCCGAAATATATTGTATGTGTATTTCCCACTAAGCACTTGCATACTGCTTACTAACAACGTATGCAGGGACATTGGAGGTCTAGTTTCGTTATCAAATGTAGAGTCGTTTTTACCAAAAAAATTAGAGTCCTTGCAAGAGCCTTGAAGGGGTAACCATCTGTTACCTACACCAGGGCGGGTAAGTGGTGGGTCCTCCAATGTCCGAAACATTGGCTAAAGAAGGAGCACAAAACCCTAAAAATAAATCACTACCAATAATTCTGCTTCCCAGAAAACAACTTATACAAAAATCTGCCCTGTGCTAATATTGAGCATAAATGCATTTTACTGCTCTTGGTGCAGTTTATATCACTAAGTAATGACAGTTCCATTGTGACCTCCTTCTTTCTTATGCACGATACGTGTATCGGAAATGTCTGAATAGAGTTTGGACAAGGAAATTAATTTCGTGATATCCACGACACAGGATCCGAGATCCACTGTTTGTACAATAATGCTCATTGTGCATATGTGCATTATAACGTGCATGATGCATTTGACATAACGGGTAAGCAGTATGCAGCATGCAGTGAGCAGTAAGCACAGACGATGAGGTCTGATTTACTGCATGGGCAGAGCAGAGAAGAAGCCTCCGATGCGATATGCAATGGTGCGCGGTGCAGTGCAGTGCCTCCTGCACGAGACGTGTGAATTCATGTCGTGACGGGCAGATTTTGTGCACATTATGCATGCAAAGCGGGTGCAACAGAGTGCATCTAGTTTGGCGCAAATGCATGCAAATATTCCGGCGGTGTTAGCAGTACACAGCAGATCTATTGTTCCGGGTATGGTTTTTAGGAATATTTTATTTTATCTGGATCATGAATCTGAAGTTCCCAGCTCCGAGATACTTATATTTGTGAGTATTTTATTTAGAAGGCAGTTTTTCGCATGCTCTCTTTTGTCATGATAATACTTAATGGGCAATTTTATGATTCAAACTAAACTAATTCATTACTTACCGTGAGCTGACGCGTATTTATAATTTTTGAACATCATACAATTTAAGCACATACTCGTGGCTTTCCAATAAATGGAGTATTACATTATTTTATGAAATAACTAGCGAATTCCCGGCATGCGTTCAATGCCACTAATAAAAAATTGTTTCTCCCTGCGTGTCTTTTCCCATTCGTGCCGTTCTCCTTTCACCTCCCCTTCTTTTCCATGTCCCCTCACCCTCATGCGTTCCCGAATACTATTAGATTTATAAATAAAAATTTAATTCAATTCAATTCTGTCATGCATGCGTACACCGAAAACCAACTGTTGGTAAAAATTCATTTACTTCAAGAGTTTATTTGAAAATCGATCAATCAAATTTTGGTACCTATTTAAAATACTTACCTATAATTCTTGATTCGATTCAAAGTACGAAGCGAGTAGGTACTTAAAATATATTCATTAAATTAAAGTGTTTCGAAAATAGAATTTTGATTGAACATCATTGTTTTGCAAAATGTCATTCTCAAATTGTGTCATTTTTTACAGCCTTGCAAGAGTTTTTGTGATGATTAAAAAACTTTTCAAATGTATTGTCATGTGGTTGTAAAAATCCAGAGACCTTCGCGGGGTTTAAAGGAGGTAGTTTGAAAGTTTCAAACATTTCCTACGCTTAATATAGCAATACGTATACGTCTCATACACTCATATATCCCCAAGCAAACATATTTTGATTTTTATATATATAGATTTTGGGTGCTTATTTTTTAGTCAGTTCGGGAGTAGTGTATCCGCATTTTCGATAATTTTGGGAAGCTGAAGAAACTGGTTTAGAGATAGGAAAAGAGAAGTAGAAGGCTGCAAAGTACTTGGACATTCTGATTTGGTCAATAAACTTCGGTTCTGCTTAAAAAAAAACTGAATTCTGCATAGCATAATCCGTATTGAGGGCATCTTCCACTCTAGTACACATCCATTCGATTAAAATTGTGGGCAGGAATTTACATAATATTATAACGAATGAAGAAGCTAAAATAAAATAAATATGCTTAAAAATTAAGTATTATGCAGAAAAAATCCAAATTCCTACTTTTACTTTTGGAAAATAACAAAAATGTTATAATAGTTACTACACCCCCCACTGCCACCATTTGTTAATCCTAATTTATTAACTATCCGAATAAACGTTAAGTGATTAAGTACGTATGTATTTTATTTCGAGTGTTTTTATATAATAAACCAAAGACAAAAAAAGAAAAATAACTGCTTCAACACAAAATGCAAACACGGTTTTTTATAATTAAATGTGCAAGTTTTTTGCATTCGATGGAAAGTAGGTCTACATCCTACTATAAAAGGTGTTTATAAATAAACTAGTAGTACACTTAAATAATCTTAAAGAAAAACAACTTATTAGCTCATTTTATAAATTGTATTATTTATAGTGTTGATGTTATAATGAATTTATCATCAATGGTTTAGTATTGATGATTAGATACATATTTGCAGGTGATTGTTGTTGATTGGTGAATCATTTTATTTATTGCCATCTGATATTCTTCTTTACAATAGTTTCAAAGTCGTCAAAATTCACAATTGCCAGACCCGACAGTGCTTACGTAGGTATGTTTTTAAAATCTAAATGAACCGAACCCGCAATCCCCTAACTCAACGTCAAAATAAACTAAATTTAAATAACAACGTCAAATAAACTATTATATACGTTGATTGCGGTACATCGTCAATAAAAGGGCTGATATAATGACCGGATTTTAATCACAATTTTTAAAAGGCTTTTTTTAACTTCTTTGAAGTCCAATAGATACTTTAAATTTCAATTAATCAAAATTGGTTGTTGGAAGACTTAAAGTTTTTCAACCTAAGAAAAAATTTTTTTCTTAGGTTGTTTAAAAAAAATTAGAACAAATCATCAAATTTTTAAAGTTGATTTTCACGTTTCGTGTAAGTTCTATTCAAGTTCTGTTATAATATCATTATAGGCCAGTTGCTTAAAAAAACTGAGAAAATCACAGAACCCGATTAGAACATTCACAGAACATGAAAATTAACTTAAAAATCAACCCATCCTTAAATCTTTCAATTTTTTCTCAGGAGAGCCATGAATTTTATTAAACAATAATAATCACATTGTTTTCTCTCAAATCAACTGAAGCATACAAACTTAAAAGTCTTGTGCACTAAAATGACCTCAAACTTAAGAGGGCATTACCAGAGAAAACCAGAAATATGTCATTTACAAATCAGATTTTAGACGTATTGACGACTCTTTTCCACAAAAAATTTGTTCTTTATCTAGCATTCGCATGTAATAAATTTTGAGAAATTTTTTTAATTTTTAGTATAATAAGGTTATTCCATAGGTCGTTGGCAGATTTGTTAAATTTTCAAAAAAGATTTTGTATTATACCACACCCATTTCAAATAATATAATCATGCAGTAAAATAAATCAATACATTATCTAGCAAACGCATGTTTTAGAATTTTAATTTTAGTTTCAATAAAACCATTAAAAATATGTACGTACATGTGTTTCTTAACGAAAATTGGTCCATTTGTGTATTTAATAAATTTCAGATTTTTTTAACATTCTTATTACATTTAGACATTATTGAAAAATGATAAATACTTATAATCAAAAAATAATTATTAAAAGTACATTATTTTAATAGTTTTATCGTCATGCCTTTCAGCATTTTTGGATGAAGGTATAAATTAAAGCTAATTTGGATTGAAATAAATTCGATATTGAGTTATAATTTAAAAAGTTGGTACGGAGAATAATTAGTCTTTCTCATTGTAACCGCCCTGCACGATCGTAAGAACAACTTTCGACGAAATGTGGATTTTCGTCCGCTGGCTGGTTAAACGCTCTTAATTTTTTTTTTTTTTTTTTTACATTAACTCCACACAGGAGGCCCTGAGGAAAATAATTTCCCTCAGGGCCTATGTCATCTGGGATGCTGTGTGGAGGGTCTTTTTGAGGAGAGGAAGGAATGAACATTGGTCTTGAAGAGACCCATGTTGTAGGAAGGAGGAAACACAGAGGCCGGCAAATCATTCCACAGCCGAGCTGTTGAACACAAGAACGAGTCGAAGAAACGACCCGTTCTCATGTGACAAATGTCAACCGTGTACAAATGTTGGGCACGCGTTTGGCGTGTTTCCCGACTATGCACCGGTGCCGAAGGGATCAGTGATGCTAGTTCCTCGGAGCATCTTCCATTGTAATACCGGTAGAACAAGGATAGCATTCCCACCCGACGCCTGTGCTCTAAAGATTGCAATCCGTCTGTTAAGATGGGAGAATCTATCAAACGGACCGCCCGTTTCTGCACAGAGTCGAGGGTATTTTTCAGGTATTTTGGAGCTCCAGACCAGAGATGGCTGCCAAATTCAACCGTGGGGCGTACTTGTGATTTGTACAAGGTTAGCAGTTGTGTACTATTAAAGTATCTGCGGGCCCTGTACAGTACGCCCAGTTTTTGGGAGGCTAGCTTTACTCTGGCTTCAATGGAGCCCCCATACCTGAGCTGGTCACTTAGGGTTACACCAAGCATATCAATGGAGGGCCTGTTCGGAAGATTGCTTCCGTTGAAAGAGACTAGATTTTCATTTCGATCCCTTTTGGACGTAATCAGACAAGATTGGGTCTTTGAAACATTAAATTCAACGAGATTATTTTTACCCCAAGAGAAAACACTTTCGAGGTAGCCGTCCATTCTTTGCTTCAAAGCCCTACGAGCTGTTGGAGTTTGTGAGCCCTTTGGGGGCTTGTCAAACAAAAAGCTATCATGAACTGTACTGTCATCCGCATAACAATGAATTGGTGCACATGACAAAAGGTCGTTGATGTGCAACAAAAACAAAGTTGGAGACAGAACCGATCCCTGCGGGACGCCAGCATTTATCGAGTGTGAGGAAGAGGTGAAACCATCGACTACCGTCTGAATCGACCTCCCCCTCAAGAAGTCGGCAATCCACGTACACAAGGATGCGGGAAGTCCGTAAGAAAGCAGTTTGTTGACAAGTCCTCGGTGCCAAACCCGGTCAAAGGCCTTGGAGATGTCCAGTGCAACCGTTTGGGTCTCACCGAAACGTTCCAGGCATCGCCCCCAAACATGCGTCACATACGCGAGAAGATCACCGCACGAGCGGTTCCGCCGGAATCCGTATTGACGGTCGTTGATAATTTTGTTCTTCTCGAGGTATGTGAGCAGTTTGTCGTTGATCACACGTTCCATCACCTTAGACAGAACTGATGTGATCGCTATGGGGCGGTAGTTGGCCGGGTTGGAGCGGTCACCCTTCTTTGGAATAGGATGGATAACCGCTTTTTTCCAACCAGAGGGCACAGAGCCAGTCTTCAGGGACAGTTTAAAAAGCTTCGTCAAAATTGGAGCTAATTCTGCAGCGCACCTCTGCAATACCAGGGCAGGTATTCCGTCGGGCCCACTAGCTTTATTAACATCAAGCCCTCGTAAAACATGGAGTACTTCCCGATGCCGGATCCTCAGCTTTTTCATATGAAAATCGCAGTGAGGAACCGACGTCGGGACAGCACCTTGGTCATCGAGGGTTGAGTTATCCGCAAACATTTTACCTAGTAAGTTAGCCTTTTCGGTGGCGGTGTTTGCTAGTGAGCCGTCAGGTCTGGTAAGAGGTGGCAGACTGGATTTGCAGAAATTGCGACCTATTGAGCCCGCAAGTGACCAGAATTGCCTGCTGCCATGCGGGCATGCAGTCAGCTTTCTGCTGATCTGCTGGTCGTGCTCGAATTTTGACCTATTTATGATTCTCTTGGTTTCCTTTGCCATTTTGTTGTAAGCTGTTCTGTCTTCGGATGTTCTAGATGTGTTGTAGGCTCGGTAAGCCGCGTTTTTTCGTCGCACTGCTTCAGCGCATTGTCGACTGAACCACGGCTTTGAGCCTACACCAGTTTCCTTAACAGTAGATTTGATGAAGCCATCCATCGCGGATGTGATGACTTCACCAATTTCCTGGGCACATCTTGAGGGATCCGAAGTCCGAAAACAGACAGCTGACCACGGAAAAGCATTGAAATGTGCCCGCAGACCGAACCAATCTGCTGACCTATAGTGCCACACTTTTCTCTTCAGCCTCTCGTTTGGTGGTCTGAAGTTTACAGGGATTGATGTCGTCACCAGGCAGTGGTCGGATGATCCTAAAGGCGCTGTGACTTCAATCCTGTAACCGTGTGGCACAGTAGTTAAAAATAGGTCTAACAGATTGGAACGGTGAGTCTGGACATCAGGAACCCTTGTAGGCTCCTGAACCATTTGCTCCAATCCGTAGCAAAGGGCAAAGGATTCCGCTTGGCGTCCAGCCGAGTCCGTTGATCCTGAGAACTTCAACCAAGGTTCGTTATGAACATTGAAGTCCCCCAGGACCACAAACTCTGCCGTAGGGTAGCGGGGCAAGAGGTCATCAATAGTGTCGCTTAAGTGTTTGAAGAGCTCGGACGTGTCTGATTCGCTCAGGTTCGGTGAGCGGTATAAACACGCGTAGAATCTTACCGTACTGGCAAGATTGACGCGTACCCACATTACGTCGAATCTGGAGTTTTCCAGATTCAACAGTCGCACACAGTTGACGTCAGCTCGACTATAGAGACAGACACCTCCTTTAGGTCTGAACTTGCCTGCGAGGGTGAAGCCCGGGCAGTCCAGATAGGAGGTGTCTACAGGCTCAGCTATCTGAGTTTCAGACAGGAAGAGAAGGTTTGGGCGTTGAGAAAAAAGGTGGTGGTGGACAGAGTTTAAATTGGTGTGCAGGCCGCGAATGTTGGTGTAATTCACCAACAGTTTTGGCCCGCACCGGGGACGCCTACGTCTCGCCGCTGTAATGACGTTAATTATTGTAGGTTGCAAGTTCATGATTTTAATTTTTGGTTTTTTTGTTTTTTTGATATGAGAGGAAGGAAGGTCTGGGAGGGAAAAGGTATAAGGGGTGGGTAGGATGCTGGGGTTCAGAGTTTCCAGGAGTGACGGACGTATGTATCCAACCCACCCACTGCGGTGCAAGGCGATGGGCAGGGAGAGTCCGGCTGGAGAGGTCGCCCAATGCGCCCCAAACGCTACTGCTGGGTCCCCTCCGGTCACGAACCGGCACAACAGCAGCGGCGGGGTTTTTGCACTCGTTGATGGGGCAGCCCACCCTCAGTCGTGAGCCTGAGGGTCGGGCCCCTGTACTACCGAGCGGCCCGGACAGCGGTAACCGGTTGTAAAGGGTCTCCCTCAACCAGCATCTCCCAATCCGGCCCGCCACGCAGAAGGTGGGCCGACGCACCCGCCATCAAGACCTGGACAAACATTACCCCAAGAACCCGGGCACCCCTGCTAAGTCACCAAACGTAGCGAACCACTTGGAATGACCTGTGGCAGAGGTGTTGGTCATCCAATAAATGGTTCCCAGGGCGGCGGTACCCATACCCGCCTACCAAATTATAAATGCTTGCTTATGGGTAGCTAAAATCTAAGTAGGTAAAACTATTACACGTTATTGTTATCGATTGCTTCCATTTACAATAATTTGCTAAACTTTTATTGCTGATGTAAGCTTATTATTGCTGATTGGTAAGATACTGTAGAAGTATGTGATTAAATTAGTGGTTTATGTAATGAAATAAAGTGAGTATTTTATTTCATATAGTTTTGTAACGCAACACCATACAATTGTTGTAATTGCTTTCAACGAAAAAATAAACAATCTTCTCTTGGTATTACGTAGCTAATCATCACTTTTTTGAGAGCATGTTGTATGAAGACTAGATTTCTAAACGGTAGAAAAACTACAGCCCGATATGGAAATACGAAATAACTTTCTGGTTATTCAACGGATAATGGCATAGCGATTTACAGTTGCCTTCTTTCAACGCTGATTCATAAGCGGTACTTTAGGAAAATATTCAGCACGAAAGCACATAGACTTCGCTGGTTATCGCTTTTCACACCACTGCAATAGTTTCGAAAGGGAATTTTATAGCTTTGCGATATATTTGAGCAGAGCCGTCACGGGGGTAGAGCCGAAAAATAGCATCGTTCTAGGTTAGGAGCATACATTAATTACGTGAGCAGTTTTTCTTCCGATCTAGACCTCTCCCCCCCCCTCGTTGAGATAAATTTGGGCCACTTCATATATTTTTTTAAGTTACGTGAGATTTTGCTGGACCTCCCCCCCTTTTGAGCCCACGTATTTAAACTGATCCTAGTGTCATATGAATGTGTGCGTGAAATAGCTATGAAAACATCCTACAATATCTGATATTAAGGTTGGATTTGAATAAAATTGGTATTTATATTATGATAATAATTTTATTATTTGTAGAGCGCCGTTTTGGTGAAAAATCACCTCAAGGGCGCTGTACGTAGGTACATCTTAATTCTTCGTACCAATTTAGGTGAGAACAATCCAGTAATAAAAACTCAGTTAATACACATAAAGGCAATTACAAAAATCTAATCAGATAAATAATAAATTTGCATTCATCTAAATAAAAATTAAAAATCCAAAAACAGAAGAAATAAAAATAATGATGAAACAACAAAGTTATAAAAAAGTTCACTAAGCTATCAATAATACAAAGAGAGGCAAAAGACGCAAGAACCGCAAGATGCGCAAGAGACGCAAGATACCCAAGAGACGCTCGGCTCGGCTGTGGAATGATTTGCCGGCCTCTGTGTTTCCTCCTTCCTACAACATGGGTCTCTTCAAGACCAATGTTCATTCCTTCCTCTCCCTACAAGACCCTCCACACAGCATCCCAGATGACATAGGCCCTGAGGGAAATTATTTTTCTAAGGGCCTCCTGTGTGGAGTTGATGTAAAAGACGCAAAAGACGCAAGAGACACGAGAGACGCAAGAGACGCAAAAGATGCAAGAGACGCAAGAGATGCAAGAGATGTAAGAGACGCAAGAGACGCAAGAGACGCAAGAGACGCAAGAGACGCAAGAGATGCAAGAGACGCAAGAGACGCAAGAGACGCAAGGGACGCAAGAGACGCAAGAGACGCAAGAGACGCAAGAGACGCAAGAGACGCAAGAGACGCAAGAGACGCAAGAGACGCAAGAGATGCGAGAGACGCAAGAGACGCGAGATACGCGAGAGACACAAGAGACGCAAGAGACGCAAGAGACGCAAGAGACGCAAGAGACGCAAGAGACGCAAGAGACGCAAGAGACGCAAGAGACGCAAAGAGACACAAGATACGCAAGAGACGCAAGGGACATAAGAGACACAAGAGACAAGAGAGATACAAATAGAGACACAGGTGATACATAATATAATTAGCACAACATATTTTTAGTAATCGCAGAACATTTTCGATCGAAATACTTACTTTGGCACACTCTTTACTATATCAGCCTTATATTTTTAGGGAGCGGGAGACAGAAATGAAAGGCGTGCAGTCGATGTGTGAGTCAGTCGTTTATTGGGCTACGTAGCAGATGGTCGGTGGTCGGTAACATGATGTAATGCAGGGTGCCGTGATGAGATGCTGCAGGCGTACGGAGGTGGAGATGGTGTGGTGAAGGTCAGCGAGTTACTCGACACCATGGCGGTGGAGATGACCTATCTTCCAGGCCGTTGCTCGACGCTTTGAATCGCGGAGGTGAACGGTGTGTGGCTCGGTGAGCTGAGCCACCAGCAGGTAGTCCTGGCGAGGCGGAGCGTGTTTCATGGCAGCGAAGCACGGTGGGCTTCGGGGTGCCATGAAGTGGTGAGCTGATCCCCGGACTGAAGGTGCGTCAAACCTTATAAGTCGCGGGATGGAGCTGATCTCAGGAGCTGAAGGCACGATGGGCCTTGTGGCTGAGACGTGGTGATGGACCTCGAGGAAGCTGCCCTGGATGCGTAGCGATGCCTGCGGAGATCGTTACATGCTGAGATGTTGGCCGACTGTAAGTGTGAGACTGAACTGGACTGAACTGCAGCGGGCGAGCGATCGGCTGCTTATATAGCCGCGGTAGAGTAACTACCTCGCGGTAGGTAATACGAGCCACTTCGAGAATATTCGGCGCCGTACAGATATTGTACGGTGCTGTCTCGAGACCTTTCTAGGCGGGGCGATATTACTATCGTCAGGCTGGCACGGGAGGCGAGAAAGTACATCGCGGCCAGTATAGGTACGAAGGTACCTAGGCAAGTAGGTTTGCCGATGCGCGCGGATACTAGGAGATGTTTCTCGATTCCTCTTTTGGTGGCGAAATTTATAATGATGTGTCGCCACACACCCCCTTCCCAGTGTACGGAGTACAGGGTTGAAAGATGATGCCAGGAGTCGCAGGAAAGCCGGGTTGATGCTGCTGGTCGGTGCGTCCATGCTGATGTGTCTCTACCGATTCCCTCGTTTTTGCGGTGTTACCGGTGCATCGTGGTAACACTGTTGTCAGGATGCTATATGCTGCGTATCCATATCACGTCGGGGTCACCAGTTGAGGGAGCGGGACGTGATCACGTCGGGGTCACCAGTTGAGGGAGCGGGAGACAGAAATGAAATGCGTCATGTCGAAGTGGTGAGTCAGTCGTTTATTGGGCTACGTAGCAGATGGTCGGTGGTCGGTAACATGATGTAATGCAGGGTGCCGTGATGAGATGCTGCAGGCGTACGGAGGTGGAGATGGTGTGGTGAAGGTCAGCGAGTTACTCGACACCATGGCGGTGGAGATGACCTATCTTCCAGGCCGTTGCTCGACGCTTTGAATCGCGGAGGTGAACGGTGTGTGGCTCGGTGAGCTGAGCCACCAGCAGGTAGTCCTGGCGAGGCGGAGCGTGTTTCATGGCAGCGAAGCACGGTGGGCTTCGGGGTGCCATGAAGTGGTGAGCTGATCCCCGGACTGAAGGTGCGTCAAACCTTATAAGTCGCGGGATGGAGCTGATCTCAGGAGCTGAAGGCACGATGGGCCTTGTGGCTGAGACGTGGTGATGGACCTCGAGGAAGCTGCCCTGGATGCGTAGCGATGCCTGCGGAGATCGTTACATGCTGAGATGTTGGCCGACTGTAAGTGTGAGACTGAACTGGACTGAACTGCAGCGGGCGAGCGATCGGCTGCTTATATAGCCGCGGTAGAGTAACTACCTCGCGGTAGGTAATACGAGCCACTTCGAGAATATTCGGCGCCGTACAGATATTGTACGGTGCTGTCTCGAGACCTTTCTAGGCGGGGCGATATTACTATCGTCAGGCTGGCACGGGAGGCGAGAAAGTACATCGCGGCCAGTATAGGTACGAAGGTACCTAGGCAAGTAGGTTTGCCGATGCGCGCGGATACTAGGAGATGTTTCTCGATTCCTCTTTTGGTGGCGAAATTTATAATGATGTGTCGCCACATATTTATTCAGATTTTCTCGGTCGTGATTAGGTCATGCATGGTTTTAATACACATAAGCTTCGTAGACTTATTGTCTAGAGATCACAAAAAAATGGTTTACAGAGCAGAAAACATTAAATTAAGTCAGGTAATTGTGATAAGAAATTCAGATTTTTTATTGTTTGCGAAAAAGGGAATTAAATAAAAAATTTCCGCATTCAGCGAAGGCACAATTTTTTAGGTGTTGAAATTTTTGGAAATGAAATTGAATTTAAGAGATTTAATTATTTAATAATACAAGTAATAATAATCGTCTTTATTCCAGAATATGGAGAGGTATGTGCAATCCCACACATTCCAAAGACAGTATAAGTTATTTACAACTTAATCCTTAAAAACAAAACAAAAAATCTTTTTTATTTTAAATCAGATCTCAAAACTATGGTCACCCTAAAAGTCTACATTAATGTACTACCTAGCGCCATCAGTTTAGTAGGTACCCATAATCTCAATCTGTAAGAAATACAACAATATTGTTCTTTCAATATCTGTATAATTTTGTGTTATTTTGTTAACTTGTATAATTATTGTTAACCTCAACACAGGCATGTCCTAGTGAGGTAACAAATTGAATTGTAAACATTTTACCTGCAGTGTAAAGAAACAATAAATAAATAAATAATACAATAAAATAAATTAAATAAAATCATTTATTGATCTCTTATTGGTCCATCGAATTGAAGATTATGAGAGCCAATATCTTTCTCCAATGTTCTTCGATGCTCGATTCTAAAGTCAGGCGGGATTCAATGATTACGACATTTCTGGAGTTATTAATCATCCCCCCCTCTTTGGTTCTTATTAGAGCTGCAAATCCAGGAACTGCCCTTCCGTGAACATCGAGGAAGCACTGTTGTATGCATTGTTGTGTTGCACCCGATGTCTTTCCATGGTTCTCCTTTTGAAATTAGCTCAGTGCTCGCATGTGTATAAGGTGGTACAAAAAGCTAAGAAGTGCGTCCTTTTCACTTGTGGACTGTATCTAAAAAATATTATAAACACATTTGCATGCATTGTTGGTGGTTCCATGACAGTTCATCCTGCGACAATTCATCCGGCGACAGTTCATCCTGCGACAGTTCATCCGGCCGACAGTTCATCCTGCCGACAGTTCATCCTGCCGACAGTTCATCCCGCCGACAATTCATCCGGTGACAATTCATCCTGACAATTCAACCTAACCTAACCTAACCTAACCTAAACTAACCTAACCTATAAGTATAACCTATAAGTATAAGTATGTCGTATTTTGTTATTCACGCATACTTCTTCGGAGAGTCGAAATTATTGTTGGTAAAAATATTTTTACAGCGGATTTCCACTCAAGATGCCTTCAGATATAAGTATATCGATTTTGGTTGTACGGCCGTATATCCTCTTTGCATACGTACTTAATAAAAATCTTCTAAATGATCAGGCAGGATGAATTGTCGCCGGATGAATTGTCGGCGGGATGAACTGTCGGCAGGATGAACTGTCGGCAGGATGAACTGTCGGCCGGATGAACTGTCGCAGGATGAACTGTCGCCGGATGAATTGTCGCAGGACGAATTGTAGGGTCACCATTGTTGATAAAACTTGATACATTGATAACGAAAGAATCTCATGAAGTCTATAATATAGACTTCATGAGATATACCGTACATATTATGTACGGTGCAAAGTGGCAAATTCGAGAGATGTCCCTTAGTTCTGCCGCCCGCGTGCGCTGTAAACCTGCTCGTGCGACGCTCCTGCATTTGTACAGATTTGCATTACAAATAGGAACTTGATAGCTCGCTAGAATAGAACCTCAATTCATTTGGACGTATTCTTACGCAAAGCCGATGTACGCTGTAGTAGATCAGGAAGATAATGAAGTGGGTATTATTAGTGCATCTAGATTAAGAAGTGTAATAAATTGGCAATATCTTAAGATTTCGATTTATTGCTAAGCTTTATATGCAGGTATTTATTGACATTTTACAGAAACAGTATGCCAGGTCTAATGGCATTATAAATAATGTCAGAACTGCTTAACATATTTCAGAAGTAAATAACGGATTTCCCGATAATATTTTTATGCTTTACTATTTTTTTACTAGTTTTTTGCTTTACTTTTTTGTAAGAATGCATAAAAAACTAGGCCAACTTGTTACACACTTCTTACTAGAGTTATTTATACACTAGCGCAGAGCCGTGAAAAATTACGGGATATTATAAGTGTAGGATTTGATTTATAAAAAAATATATTTTCCTCAGGATCATTGACTTTCAAAAGATGATCAGGCCCCCCAGCGCAGTCGATCGATAAGGATTGTATCGATAACTTTCGGTAATTTCACTTCGTTTCCTAGAATGACTGTAGATCGCAAACGAATAAATATCAGCGAAACTCAATCGAAAATCTGGAGACAAAAAATCAGAAAAAAGATATTGGCACCTTTGGGACTCGAACCCAGGACCTTCTGCTTTAATGGCAATATTTTCTTCAGAATCATTGGCTTTCAAAAGATTACAGACCCCCAAGCGCAGTCGATCGATAAGGATTGTATCGATAACTTTCGGTAATTTCACTTCTTTTCCTAGAATGACTGTAGATCGCAAACGAATAAATATCAGCGAAACTCAACCGAAAATCTGGAGACAAAAAATCAGAAAAAAGATATTGGCACCTTTGGGAGTAAAACCCAGGACCTTCTGCTTTAATGGCAACAGCTCTACCAACTGAGTTAAGGTGACTATATCCAATTCGGCCACTTTTTTAACTGTATCATACTTCGACTGAGAACTATCAACATTATTTTCTTAACGCACATATTATTGGCTGCTATCTTTATATGTGATTGCAAGATTCAAACCCGAACTAAATGCTATCTAGATAGTGTATGGACAAATTTTTATCCATTTTATTTTTAATATGCGACATCTATTGACGTTTAGGTCAAATCTGGGATGAATATTTTTATTTTATTTTTAACTTTATGAGTAAAACCTCGAATTGTAATATTTAATTAAATGAAGACAATATTAGCGAAACTCAATCGAAAATCTGGAGGAAAAAATCAGAAAAAGATATTTGCACCTCTGGGACTCGAACTCAGGATCTTCTGCTTTCATGGCAACAGCTCTACCAACTGAGCTGAGGTGTCTATATCCAATTCGGTCACTTTTTTAACTGTACTATACTTCGACTAAGAACTACCAACATTCTCTTCATTTTCTTAACGCACCTATTTTTGACTGCTATCTTTAGGTCCTGGGTTCGAGTCCCAGAGGTACCAATATCTTTTTCTGTCTCCAGATTTTTGCTTGAGTTTCGCAATGTTGTCTTCATTTAATTTAATATAACAATTTGAGGTTTTACTAATAAAGTTAAAAATCAAAATAAAAATTAGAATAAATAACAGTTACGTAGTTAATAATACGCAAAGTTATGCATTTGAAGAATTTGGGAGGTGGTTATGGATACAGCCGCCCCGGGAAACATTAACTGGATAACCAACACCTCTTCCAAAGGTCACTTCTAGTGGTTCGCCATGTTTGGTGATGCGAGAAATAGGTTGAGGGAGACCTTTAAGACTCTCCAGCAGGACTTTCTCGGGACATTTCCTAACACCGCAATGGAAGGGATGAATTCATACGTTCGTCACTCCTGGACAAACTGACCCACAGATTCCTACCCACCCCTCATGCCTTTTTTCTTCCAAGAACTTCCTCCCCTTCCTTCCCTAAAAAGACCCTACACACAGTCTCCGCACAGATGACATAGGCCCTGAGAGGAAGTATTTTCCTCAAGGTCTCCTTTGTAGAACTAATTTAAAAAACATTAAAAGCAAGTATTTTGATTTAAACATTAGATGGCTTATAAATATTTTTTATTAGCTGGTTCCCGGCATGCGTTGCCATATTCAAAGAAATACATTGTTTCTCCCTGAATCACCCTTCCCGTACGCCCCCGTTCCTCTCCCGCGTCCCCTTCCCAGCTAGCTTTCTATTGTAGCCTACATGTTATTCTGATGTATGAGAGATATTATTGTAAAGTTTCATTAAAATCCATTGACTTGTTTTTGCGTGAAAGAAGAACAAACACACAAATATCCATACAAACTTTCGGTTTATAATATTAGTAAGACGTAGATGCTTTAATTAAATACTTCGAATATAACACATTTTGGCTTTTGCTATATTCGACTGTATTTTTTATAAGTTTTTTATAAGCCTAGAAAAAAATAAAGTATCGGACCTAAAAAAATTCATTGATGTGCAAAATCTCCTACTTACGACCCTTTTTGAGTAATGTCGCAAAATTTAGTTCTTTAGTTCATGAAATGATTTTTTTAAATAATATCTGCAACTCACAAAATAAAATATATATTTTTTAATTAAATTCAACCGGCGGCCGATGAGAAAGTTCAGAAACGAATTATGAGAAAGGAACGAAACAACCGCAGACGGTGCGAAACAGATTCCGAATGTTACACGTCTAGCTGAATCGTTTTAAATCTTATTCGTCAAAGAACCCGTGATTCAGGAAAAAGCTCCCACCACCGTGCCACAAAGCTTTTCAAAACGGCATCAATCTATCGAAAACAAATAAACGAATTTAGGTGACATTAACGATAGCAAAGCCATAATTAATGATGTTGCCGTAATAATTCCCATAAATTTCATATTATTAGCTGTTTTACCTTTGACCAGTCTTACTTTTACCAGTTTTCCTATTCAATGAGAATAAATTTAAACTAATTTATTATTTTGTGCCATTTAAAAACGAATATTTCTTGCAGGTTATTCCAAACTTTTCCAATTAAACGCATCCATATTTTGTAATCTTCCAAATACATTTTAATTATTGATAACTTGACATGTTTATGATTTTGAAATTGTAAAAGGTGATCGTCGGATCCATTAAAAATAATTAAAAGTTTATTAGACCTCACCATACTTGGCGCATGTCACACATCAATCAGAAAATGCAACCTACATGATGGACACTGGACATTGCAATACGTTTCCCAACATTTAGAGTTATAAGACGTATACATATCAGATCCAATGGAAATCGTTATCTCTAACTTAAGCTAGCAAACATTTCTGTCAGATTGGGGTTTTTCTTGGTGGAATTCTGTCGATATCTACAATAACTTGCATAAAGCAGGGAAATCTGTAGATTGCTATGGCTTCATGAAATTTATACGGCGTATCTCATTTTTTCTCATCTCACTGTTAGAGGTATTGAAAGAAAGGTGAATGCCGGTAACTCCATTAATGGTGGACTGAATTCCGTTGGCGCTAATAAAAACTGTCAAAAGAAGCGAAGCTAGCAGTCCATAATGGAGTCCTGGTACCTACCCTGATGTGTGGCAGTGAGGCATGGAACAGATAGAGGAAGGATGAAAGTAAACTAAATGCTGTTGAAATGAGATCCCTGAGACGTATGTGTGGTAAAACAATGTATGACCGTATGAGAAATGAGGATATCCGCAAAGAATGTAAGGCTGATGTAAGCATAATGAGTAAGATTAAGAAAGGGACCCTGAGATGGTTTAGGCATGTAGAGCGAATGAACGAGGAAAGTAGTGTAAGAAGAATATACGACGCGAATGTGAATGGTAGAAGAAGTCGGGGACGCCCGAGGAAGACATGGCACGATCAAGTGAATCAGATACTTGAGTCGGGCCATGTCAAAAGTCAGAATAATAGAAGAGAATGTATGAGACGATGTATGAATGTGAGTGAGGCAAAGGGTGTGTGCCAAGACCGAGTGGCTTGGCGGTCTGTCCTCTCTGCCTACCCCTGCGGGGAAACGGCGTGATGGTTAGTTAGTTAGTTATCTCATTTTTTTGTAAAGTGCAACTCTTTAAGTTAGCAACTTTGAAAAAGCTTCTAGTTAAAAGTAAATGCACCTACATATTAATTATTAATAAGTTTTGCAAGTATTTAAGGTTTTTATTATTTTGACAGCTGTTTCCATTTTGAACCTGTCTGGTCTTGTAAACCGAAACAGCTGTCATTATAATTTTAAAAAATCGAGTGCAGTTCACACGCGGTGGAAGTGAAACATTCACCCACACAATCTCAATCAATAGGAGCCTTGAAAAGCGAGCTCATAATCAATGCGGCCGATGCGCGCAGCTTGAAAGCAACTGTACATAGGTAAGGTTTCATTCTAACTCATTCTCTCGCAGGCTAAATCCTACAGAAGTATGTGTTCGTCTCTTTTTACTGTCACCCGTTCATCGAGTTTCAAATCACAACGGTGCTAAAGAAGTTTCACTTAAAAAACTATAATACTTGCCGAACTTAATAAAAACGTTATCATAATTTGTACAATGAAATTACGGTAGAAACCGGGTAGTTAGATATTTGTCAGATAAATACCTACATACAACTAGTACCTAGCTCTTTATGGACTAGTGTCGTTCACCAGTTTGTCTTGGTTTACATTTAAATTACTTGCAAGAAACATCTCAAAAAATAGAACAAGTTTTTTAAATACAGAAAATCTAATCTTTAAATTTAACGATTCGAAAAATTAGAAAATCAATCGAAGAATTCCCCTTTATGCCATAAGAAAATTCAACCTTAAATTATTAACCTCTTGTAAAATGTCCTCCACAACAGGTGAACTCATAATGACTCCTAGGATATTGTACTACGGTTTGTATAAAAAAATACTTAATAAAAAATGATAATATGCGCTGAAGCCTTATTTCATATTTCTTATTCAGATTCAATGAGATTTTTTATTGACACGAATGAATCAATATTGAATAGGGGTGACGAATACCTGAGGGCAACCAAAAAAGTCGCACAAATTGATAATGATAACCAGAAATTCTGCATTCTTCAGTTCAATTAACCGCCAGCATCGGTGCTTCAATGATGAACGATGACTTCTTTCCTCTTCCACGTCACTTTTAGCTCGACCATCGTACAGGAGCGTGACTATTCCGTATATACGACCTAATTGGTCATGCAATACATTCCGCGGATACAGTTAGTCATTAACGAAAACATCGTGAGAGAAAAAATCTTAACTTTATCTGAAAATTAATTTGTCTTGCAATAAATAATAGCGAAACATGTTTAATTTACTTTCCGATCTTCACGTATGTAGAAATACTTCCTGGCAACCAAGTAAAAACACCAAATCAACTGTATTACATGATTTAGTTTATCTAACAATTTATTTGATCTTTTCGTAAGGTGGCAATCTAGACTCGCTAGTATTTTAATAAAGCTGTTTTTTTTCATGTCAACGAATTCTCAATAAACTCATCTAATTTCAAACGTGTCTGTTTTAGGCGTGTTCAATATTTAATAAATTGCATTTCAAGAAGTGATCCCTAACGGATCGTGTCGGAAATATTTGTTGAAGTAAAAGCGTACTGGTAAAGGTAAAAACGATTTATGAAAAAAAAACACACACCTGAGTGCTGTTGCACTTTATAAATTTCTCAACGATTTGTTCTCATAGCCTTTCTTTATCTTATACAATATACCATTCGTTGAACCTGCATGAACATGGGCAGTGGCGGTAGCACGCCATGGGGCATAAGGTCATGGGTTCGAATCCCAGGCGAAAAAATAATTAACGTGCTCCTTTTTTCCCGATATCCGATATCGATAATTACCGCTTTGTAACTTTGGCTTAGATTGAAATTAATAATTAATTTTTCGGTTTTACATCCTACATCTATGCTTGGGTCAGCTTTAATTGGAAATAAAACCCTCAGCTAATTTATTTTTTTGATACATGAGTTATTATGAATCTTATAAATATTATCGGGCTTTCTTTGGCGGTGCATTCGAATTAATCTAAACTTAATTCAAAGGGATAAGCTCACGTGGTCAATTAAGAGCCATTCTAAGTAGGACGTTAAGACATCAGGATGGATCGAGTCTGTTTCTGTAAAAGCTCCATTTAAAAAAAAATATAATTACTTACTTTTAATAAACTTTTCCTGATTTTTTTTGATGAAGATAATGTATTGAAATCTGTGAGTAATTTTGTACTCTGAAGAAAAAGGTAATACCAATAATTCTAAAAGAAAATATGAAAAAAACGAGACACATTCGAATCCAGGATCTCTCATCTTACAGGGACAAGCGCCACAACCAACTCGGCCATTGAGACGTCTTATTTTAAAGTTATTTTTATTAAGCTTGTATTTCAAATACAAAATTAACAATATTTCTTCGACTAATTTTTTTCCCATATTTTAGGCAGCTACCTTTTTCAAATCACAAATGTTTAAAAGAACTGGTTTGTAACCTGGGTAGTGTCTCGGACAAACTTACCCGATTTTATTTATGTGGACATCTATTGACATTTTTCTAAATCTATTTATCTTTTTCTAAAATTCTTTAAAATTTTTAAAGTCTTTTTCTAAAATTCCGTGTCTTGTTCTTTTTAATATGTTCGTTTAAATTTATTAAATGGGAATAACTCTTAGGCAAACATCTGCATTTATTGCAAATCAATACCAATCTGTAGTAAAATGAAAAAATAGTAATTGGTTTAATTTCTGCACTCCTGGGAGATCGTTAAATCTATTTTTGTAGAAGATGATCACACAACCAATTGACCCACTCACAGACACGTTATTAACACGAGTTAATCGATATATCTCATTCGCTTCGAAAATCGATCAATTTCAAAAACCATGCCGACTCGTGCATTCGGAATTATCTAACTAAAAACTGTATTTTTAGTCGGCGGTACGATAGTAGATTTTTACTTTGACAACGTACTTGAAATGTATACATAGGTACTTGGAGCCCACATGTCTATTAGGGTGGGTTATCCGGGTTATCCCAGGTTTGTTTGAACGTGAAGGGTCTCAAAAGTTGAACATTCGAATTCCTCATTGCTAAGGATCGTGAACTCTACTCCAGTTTTCAAGCTGGACTAGGCTCCTCCACTTCTCGCGGTTCTGCGGAAGGTGAAAAGCTGCGGACACCGATGTCCCGGACGCCAGTGATATTTAGTCACTCCAGCATTGGTAACCTTCCTGTGCTTTTTCTGCCAAACACTTTACCAGTGTAGGGTTACCATTTAGAAAATTGAAAAGTCCTTGCAAAAAGTCTGACAGTCCACAAAAAGAGCGGACATTTTAATCATTTCGATGATGTAAAGCTATTCGATGAAATAACAGCTGTCAATTCATTCATATCCCAACAAAACGATGCATTTTTAATATGATGGTCCATAAAATGTGGGTTACCATTTTTACTAACTTCACAATCACCAGATTGCCCATTCTATCGAGTATTTGCGAGTTCATTTTTGCTATCCAGGCTCAAAAGGCAAGTGTAGAAAGAGTGTTTTCTCTAATGGGACAAAGTAACGCCAACCCGTGGGAAATCCACAGCGCGATTGAAAAATCCGGGAAAGGTTCTGACCGATATTTGTCAACAGTAATTGGGATAACAGATGGGAGGAACGCTGAGACAGTGGATGTGGCCTCCACACTCGAAACACTATTGGGCGAGTTAGTTCCTGTAGAATCAGTAATTGGGGAAAGTGACCACCATAAACAGATAAGAAATCTGTCACGGCTGCCACCTAGAGTCCTCGCCCAAGAGGATAACTTCATTAGAGTCACTAAGGCAGAAATTGATGTGATAATTAAGGGTTTGGGTCCTAAGAAGGCACCAGGGCATGACAGGCTCAATGGCGTAATAGCGAAGCAAGTTTGGGTCCACGCCAAGGAGGAGCTCTTCCAGGTGATGGACACGTGCTTGAGGAGGGGAGTTTTCCCCTCTGAGTGGAAGCGTGGCGTGCTCCGGATTATACCTAAGGGGAACGATAAACCACTCACCGACATCAAGGCCTACCGGCCGATAACGCTGCTTCCCAGTGGCGGTTCTTCACAGGGGGACAATGGGGACGGTCCCCGCCAGTTACACTCAAAACCTACTAAAGGAAAAGGAAATAACAGTCAATGCGTTGTCTTCACCAAAATGAATGAATTCTTCAAACATAAAAGTAATTAACATTTGCAGAAATAAAATACAAATAATTATTCCGGATGATTTTAATAAGACCCTACGCGCGTACAGCGAACAATGTATGGAGCACAAAACAGCGGGTCAATTTCTCAGTGCGCAGAATCTAATGCGCACTTGGGGGACGATCCGAAGTATCCCCATACTTTCCTTGAGTTGTTTCGCGATCGTATGCAACTGCGCATGCGCAGTAGTATGTGAATTCAAATACCCGCGGGGACAACACTTTGGATCCCCACAGAAACATTTGTTTGCGAAGTTTCGGGCGGGAATCGCTCGCGTTCAAATTAGTTTGATAATAATCTTGTGAGGTAAAGCTTTATTTTTATTAACTATATTGTAAATTGGCATATATCTTTGGATATTTTTATATTATTTTGTGTTTAGATATCCGACTAGCATGATTAGACCATAAAATATTTTTTTGAGAAATTTTATATTATATTCTACGGGTGGTGAGATTGCGGTACAGTACGAAAAAAAATATCGATCCCCACCACTAGAAAAGTGCTTGAGCCGCCACTGCTGCTTCCCGTTTTAGGCAAGATCCTGGAGAAATTACTGAGGGAGCGGCTCCGTCAAACCTTGTCCCCGGCCAGTGACCTCCAGTTCGGTTTCGTCCCCGGGAAATCCACGGTGCACGCCCTGTCGTATGCGCTTGAATGGGTGAAGGCTTGCCCAAAGAGGTATGTAGTTGCAATATTCCTCGATATCACTGGTGCCTTCGATCACGCCTGGTGGGCAATGATACGTACAAAGGTGAAAAACAGGCGGTGTTCCAACTTACTGTTCCAAGCCATCGATGACTACCTTTCTGATCGTACGATTACGATCAGTTTCGGTGAGTTTTGTATTCAGAGGGAAGCCGACATGGGATGCCCGCAGGGCTCCATCCTTGGACCCGACCTGTGGAACATCTCCTTTGACGACTCCTCCAGGTTACCCTTGCCTGAAGGATGTATCACTGTCGACTACGCTGATGATAAGTTGTATCTGGTCGCTGGGGACAGCAGAAAGGAAGTGGAGAGTAAAGGAAGTGAAGGTTTGCAGATGTTCCTGGACTGGGGTGAAAGAAAGAAGATGACCTTCGCTCCCCACAAGACCAAGGGCCTCCTGATGAAGGGCTCTCTCAGTAGAGCAAGAAATCCTACCATCAGAATGGGAGATTCTAACATCCGCTTTTTTGAAACAGTGAAATATTTAGGAGTTACTCTAGATCGATCGTCCTCTTTTCTGGCTCACGTCAAAGAAGTATCCAGCAAGGCACAGGCTCTCTTCTTGAAGCTGAGGAGACTCTCCACAGCTGAGTGGGGATTGCGTAATCCGGCTCTGCGAACGCTATATAGGTGCGTGTACGTGGCGCAAGTCTCGTATGCCGCCTCTGTGTGGGAGCACCGCCTGGACAATTCGCTGATTCTCTTAGCTCTCAGGCGAGGCCAACGAACCCCCTTGCTGGCACTCTCTGGTGCGTATAGAACCGTTGCTTCGGACGCTTTACCCGTTTTGGCTGGCATTTTGCCAATCGATCTGGAAATCAGGGAAGTGCTCACTAAGCAGAAATTAACCAGAGGAACCCCGGCCACTCACCTAGGCGTTGTTCTGACACCGGGCGGGCCGGGGACTCTCCCTGGGCTGCTTCGTCAAATGAGGGATCTGTCGCTCCAAGAGTGGCAGGTCCGTTGGGATAGAACGAATAAGGGAAGATGGACTTTCTCCTTCTTCCCATCAGTTAAAGTCAGAATGGAAGGGGTCTTTCTCAAGTTGGACCACCACATCACCCAGCTTCTATCCGGCCACGGGGAATTCAGGGGGAGACTTCATGCCCTCTCCCTGTCCCCTCACCCCAACTGCGCCTGCGGGTGCACGAACCAGTCGGCGGAGCACATTCTGTGGCAGTGTGAGATAATGACGGACGCAAGAGAGGAAATGCTCGATGGTTTGGACGTACCAATCAGACCAGTGTGGAACACTGATCTGGTTTCGAACAAGACGAATTTCGAGTGCCTGAGGAACTTTACAAGGATCTGGGTTGAGAGATGGCCTGAGCTTAGAGTCGCTGATTAGTAGATTTTGACACCAGGTGTACTTGTTCCTGACTTACCACTGACTTTTCTTGCTTCTATTCTTTTACAAACTCTGCCCAGGATGTACAGTTTTATATTTTTTTTTTCATTTTTATGTTTATTGTTTGCATTTACATTTTATGTTTTTTATGCTTTTACATTTTTATGTTTATTTTTTTCTGGATTACACAGGCCCTGCGTTATTCAACGCTCATGTTTATTTTATGTTTTCTTTACTTTACATGCTTATGATTTATTTTTCGTTATTTGGTGCAATTAAACGCCTAGCGATGACTCCCACACGCTCTTGTTTATTTATTTTTTATGTTTTGCGGTTTTCTACGCTTATACATATACATTTCTTTTCAGTTATGCTGTACTATGAGAACTGAACTCCGTTGTTCGTTTTGTACCGTCCTTCTCCCCATATAAGGGGTTGGACCCTGGACCGTGTCCCCGCCTACGTACCATGGCCGGTCTTCTAGAACTGGTGGAGCTGCACCTGTTTGCCGCGCCACACCCCGTGACATGAAGAGGCTGGGGAGAAGGCTGAACGACATCCGAAAGCTGTCCGTCCCGCCTCCGGCGACCCGACGCTTCTCTCCCTAGGGTCTTCTTCATGTTTTCCACTTACTGTCGTCTAGGCACCACCGGCTAGCTGGCTGAAGGACGACGCTGCCGGTTGTGGGGAGGCCGGTCAATCAGCCTCCTTCACTGTCTCGGGGACTGCCGGCAGCCAGGTTGCGGTGACACCGGTTCTTATCTGTATATATGTTATTTTACTTTTGTTTCCTTCTTTTTAACGTACAGTGCTCGGTGCCGCCCGCCGGATTATGTATGGTCATGTCTCCCGCTGTCATGAGCTAATTACTCATGACGGCTGCTGTCATTTTTGATTACTTTATTTATTTGTTGATGTTACTAACAACTTGTTTGACTGTCCATGAGGCTCACTGCTTTTGCATTGACACCTCCATGGGCTTTAGAATTGTAGAGATTGACCATTACAGTACAGTCCTGTAGGCGCACCCGCATACCGCCACCTAACACAGTATGAGGGGACATTGAAGGTCTAGATTCGTTACATTAAAAGTAGAGCCATTTATTCAAAAAAATTAGATTCTTGCGAGAACTCCGAAGGGGCGACCATAAGTTGCCTATACCGGGGTGGGACAGTGGTGGGTACTTCAATGTACTTCGGTCAGATCGCTGTTGATGATTCAACAACAACCTTAAAACTATGAACTGCGAAGAATTTTATAAGAAAACTTTGAATGAACGGGAGCTGCTCCGTCAAGTATCTGGCGCTGAAAAATATTAAAATTTATACAGGGTGTCCGGGGGTAAAGTGCATTAACTTCGGGAGGTGATTCTACATCTACATGATGGTAGGAGTAAAGAAGATTAACAACTTTTTCCGAAATTCCAACTTTTTTTCCCATACAAAAAGACGTACCTACTTAAAATCCTTAGTATGAGGTAGATCTTACTTGCTGAGAACCTGCCGGACGCCCGACTCGATTGTGATTGGCCCGTATCGTAACAGCGGAAAATAATAAATCTGGCCGTACACGCCGGACTAATTTTATCTTTTTACCTCAAAACTACCCCTAAAAGTTGGAAATTCGAAAAAAGTTATTTGTTTTTTTTACTTGTACTATCATGTAGAATCACCTCCCGAAGTTAATGCACTTTACCCCCGGACACTCTGTATATTTGTCGAATAAAAGTGTTAAGTTTTGAAGAAGATATTTTATATTTGAACTTGTTGATTGTTTGTAACTGCAATTAAAATTTATTGTATGATCTCCATGAGTTTATTGTTAAAGAAGATTTATATTTTGTTTTTAGAAATTAATAAAGATTAAAGATTTATTTGATATTACTTAAGTAAGTTTTATTACTCATATTCCATCTAAATCAAAAAAACCCGGACAAATTAAAGGGCCGGACAAAAGGCTAGAATTCCGGACATTTGCGGACTAATCTGGACGGATGGTAACTCTATGCCAGTGACCATGAGTATCTAGCGAGCAACGTGTCCAAAGTATCTTAAAATGCGTTGTAGCAGATAGTGGAAAGTCCACTGTGGATACCGAGCTCTTCCAGAATGGAAAATTGTGAAAATCAACACCCGGGCGAGTCTCATCTTGGTGGTCTTCGTTATGCCTAAGTCATTCCATATCTTTTGCATTTTACTAATAGCGTCTTTTGTCATTTTTTGTCAACATTTCTTACCTGAGTTCTGTTATACTGATATTTTATGGAGTATGCGGATGATGAGGATCTTTACTTGATCTTAATAATAACACACGTGGACGAGGATGTTATATATTTGCACAATTAGAACACGTATGTGTTGTACAGCTACGAGTTAGCTAAAGGAGCTAGCTAAAGGAGAGCGAGCAGTAACAAACATCACCTTTTATACAATGCATCTGCCGTCTCGCTCTTGCATATTTGAAAGCAAGAGTACCACCAAAAACCATTATCACAAGTACTATATGACGCTTTTTTGTGTGACATTTGATAACATTCGGTAAATAGAGATTTTAAGCCGTTATCTGAAACGTCAATATTATGAATATTTAAAGAGAAAAATGTTATATATGAAGTTTTCCCAATTTTTGTATATTTGTTGAAGGAAAAATTAAAGAATATGTTGGAAATCAACATAAATGGTAAGTTATGGAAATAAAATAACATAAGTGAAACAAAATGTTAGAAATTTATAAAAATTTTAGTATGGAATAAATGAAAATATCAACGGAACTGAACTTATTTTCAAGCATATCTAGCCTTTGGACTGGGGAATGAATGAAATAGTTTGTTTCCGACAAAAGAACAAAGAACAATCCTCGTCTCGTGTTACGATTTGGTACTCAGAACGTTATTACTAGCATTGTTAAATCAAATGCATCCATCAAGCCATTAACAAATTTGTATAAAATTACTAAATTGCTCAAGGTCCTTCTGCATGATAAGTTTGTTAAAAAAAGTAATTTCATTATAATTATAACATAATCAATTTGTTCAATGGCTATGGATGGTTTGAAATTCATAAAACTTAAACAATTGTGTTGAACTCTCTTATCAAATCCAAGTCTATCGATCTGCCTCTGGGTAGCTTGGTCCCGAATAAGCAAATTTTAAGCCATTTGAAAGAAAGACATCTATAAAAACGTTCATCCATTGACGACTCAGCCTAACGTACGTTTAATAATACGTGTACTAACTGGTATCGAATACGTAAGTTAATGCACGTCTCGTGGTTTAGAAACACGCTTTAATTATTTATAAGTCGGATTGAGATTTGAGAGGCTGCGGAGATGCGCTCTCGCCAACAGATACTAATTTGCATATCGCCAATATACACCCATCAAGATCTATACTTTATACGTGTACATTAGTTCAGGCGCAGGCGTGGCTTATGAAAAAATCCAATAGAAAGCTGCAGAGGCCAGTTTTGAAAGAGGACAGTCTCCGATGCTGCACACGTTTGATATCTTCACTGAGGCGTATTGTATTGATATTAGATACTTGTGTTTATATTTTCTATGGCTTAGTTAGCTCGTAGGTTGATATAGGTAGGATAAGAGACTTTGTTGGAAGTTTTGTAAACTATCCTATTAAATTTTTTTTTTATTATTTCCGGTAACCCGGGCGTTTATTAACATCAGTAGTTATTTACAGATCATGTGCGCTAGCCGACTGACTAGACAATATCTGTTCTGAGCCGGGTAGCAGTATCTATGATTACATATATCAATAAAGATAAATGTAAATAAAAATACAAAAATAATAAATAAAAATACAAGGTACAAAAGAAAAACTTAAATAAAAATACAAAAGAATACCTACATAAAATAAACTAAATATAAAATATTACAAACATATATAAAAATAATTAAATATTTTTTAGTGTGAAAGTTCTTTTTTTTAATATATGTTTAAATAAAAATATACAACGTATAAAAAATTAACACGGTCGGTTTGCAAGTAACTTGTCAATGCAATTTCTTTTTTTGTTCATTAACCACGTTTGTGTATGTACGTTTTCTGTTGGTTTGAGTTATATATTGTGTTTCTTTTAAGAAAATGTTGAATATGGAAGGTGCGAGGTAAGATTCATGTTTTTTAGCAAGAGTGAATTTAATTTTTGGCACTTGTAAATGATTGCTAGGTTTAGCTCTAGTGTTTAGCTCTAGTGGAAGGTGATGAATTTATGCAATTTGTATGGATATTTTTTTTAACAAGTTTGGAGAGGCTACGAAGCACTGCACAAAGAGGAGACTGATTATTCTATCTCATTCTCTCGCAGGCTAAATACTATAGATATATGTGTTTCTATCTTTTTAGTGTCGCTTTTTCGTTTCATCGAGTTTCAAATCACAACGTAAAATTAAATTATAATTATAAATTGCTAGTTAAGTTTTTTGAAGTTTTCACTTCAAAAAACTTTACTAGCAAACTCAGTATTGTGCTTACAGCGTTCTTGATATGCTGAAATGAAGTTAATTAATGTACAAACAACACAAGATTATAATAAATTTCATATGAAATACGTAATTTGTTTGTTATAAATAATATCTTTGGACACGCTATAAAAGTAGGCTATATAAGTAGTATCATATTTTATTGGTCGCATATTCTAACTACTAAACCCACCTTCTACAATAAACTAATCGTTTGAATGGTTAAAGATATATTTACACTCTAAAATCTTACTAATATGTAGTTATTTTTATTACACTCCATTAGAATTCTGATTAGACGGAACTTATTATTCATGTTTAACTGTGGATTTGCAAAACATTTGACCCATTTAAGGTCTGCTCAAACCAAAAATCAATAAATAAATTAGATTAAATCGAGATCACTTTGAAATAATTAAATGAGGCAGCGACTGGGTCGAATCACAAAACGGCTATCAAAACATTCAACAAGTTCCACATAGGAATAAATATTAGAATAATAGAAAATAAATATTAAAGGATTTCATACCTATTATTAAATGGTATGGCATTATAAGAAAGCGTTTTTTTTGTAAAAGAAAGACAAACATTGACAGATTACGAATAACCTGACAATATTTGAAAATTCCTACTATCATCATTGTAAGTATAAAATGTTGATCATGGTGGACTTAGCAAGCAAAGGAATTATTGAATGAACGATGCGAAGCATCTTTGGGAATCGGACGCATTTGTCCTCCCAGCTTCTAGTCGACCAATTAAAATAAATATTACCACTGTTTCTTATCTTCTCTCATTCAATATCCTCAAACATTCAATCGATAATATTTGCGGCACAACTCTATTCTTAATGAATTTCCTCTTCCAAAATAATGTTTTCCGACTATAATACTCATTGAAAAATATAAACACTAAAAAAGTGTAAATTAAAATGAATGAAAGTATTTAAATTTCAACGAAGGTATCACCTGTCTTAGTCCCAATTAAATACACGAAAATTAATGATGCTTCACTTAAATTTCAAAATTTGCATGATTTAATTCACTGCTTTAACTTAAATTATGGAAGAAGTGCATACACATTGTGTAGCATTGCTGTTGATTGCTCAAGTGTTGTCAATCATTTCAGTGTTCAACCGCCGAAAAATCGCCAGCAAACTGCACAGAAACCGCTGACAAATCGCTCATCAACCGCACGTAAACCGCCGCCCCCTGAACTACCCGCACGATGATTCTTTCCAGTACGGCACGGATCAATTCTGCGTAGGGGATGTATGCAAATATAACTTAAAATGTATTTTAATTGTAAAGACTTGGGGCCTACTGCCAACCGCTGAACGGACGACAAACCGGGCAGGAAACCGGGCGACGAACCGGGCGAAAAACCGGTGCACGGTGCTGTGACTGCGCCACTGAAAGGTCAGGGAGGCTTACTATTTGACTGAGGTCACTTGAATTGCAAATACATCACAGTCAGGGTGTAATAATTTTAATGGCTTATATGTATGGTGCTTTAGTTGACAAATACGGCCAAATGAAAAATTTGTTGACGTGAATGAATGTTGACAAACTGCTTACTTGCGGTTTAATGGTATTGTACCTTTTACATTAACTCTACACATGAGGCCCTTAGAAAAATAATTTCCCTCAGGGCCTATGTCATCTGAGATGCTGTATGGAGGATCTTCAAAAATACAATAAAAATAAAATATGATGGTGATGGGGTCCGATTTTTAACATGATACAATTTTGGTAACATCATTGACATACATGGTTTTACGGGATACTTAAATAAATATCCGATTCTATTGAAAATTTGTTGTTCCTGTTGTCTAAAGTAAATGCAAAAATCCTGCAATAGGCCACTTGCATGGACTTCATAACGACTTGGAAAAAATCGTGTGGATAGAGTTTTTTACTAAGATTACGAAAATGTTAGTAAAAAGTTATAGAAATGTACAGTTTTTTTTATTTTTAAATAAATAAATCCATTATTTGGGCTCGTGACGTCACTACATGAAAATGTCCCGTCGCCGAAAATGTTCCTATTAATTTTATAAAATTCCACACTGATTTATTTTTTTATATGGCATCACTTTGATTTCAGGCGAATTTTTGAATTCGTTCACTAGATTTATTGTTTGTTCTCTGCGAACTTATCATTTGGTTTGATTTTTTGACAGATGTTCTGAAGAGAACCCCGTACAATTAATGGCTACGGGGTTCTCTTCAGAACGTGAAGAGGATGTCGGTACATGTTTTAGAGGTATAATGATTATGGTGCTGATTTTAACAAAATAAAATTTTATAATATTCTTATTATTATTACAATTTACAAGTTCAAGTATATTACATTGAATTTAGTAATAAATACGCTGTACATTATAATGATTCATGATCAATAAGATGGATCAAGGAAAAAAATATTTATGAGATGTAATATTTTTGGTATGCCTCGTTATTCTCCTGTGCCATTCGTGTGGAAAACGTTCTTTTTTTTAAAAATGATTTTCGGCTATGTAATTTTCGTTTTTTCACACCTATAAAATTATGTCCCGTCTTTCCGGTTTATAAAAAATGGTCTGATTTTTCGTATTGAAATTTTCAAAAAATCCCCAGGGTTTCAAAAATACGATTAAAAAAAAAAAAAAAATACAGAATGTCTTAGAATATATGCCTAAACCGGAAAAAAATTTAAAAAAAATGTGATGCAAGTGGCCTATTGTGATTTGAGTTTAACATAGGTAAATGAGGCCATTATAATCATTTATGTCGTTTTACGGAGAGAGCAGCGCTAGACTGAAAACATTACAAATGCAGATGTTAAAGAGATTTTCCACGTACGCCGAATGTTTTCCTGCCTTAAATATGTTTTCTCTTTATGTACCTCCAAACAACCAGGTTTGTAATTTGAGTCCTAAATATTCCAGCAGAATGAATAATGACCCTATAACTTAAATAACTGCATTTTTATTTTTAGAGTTAGTTTAAATAGTTAAAATAATTGTCAAAGTTTTAATTTTTCAAGATCCCCCGAAAACCACCGTATGTATGGTAAACCGTGTGACGTCATCACTTCTGAAAAGTTACTATAGGATCGAGAAATCAGCTGATCAACTGCCGCCATTTTGAATTTCGTTGCTCGAAGTATTCTCCCTAGAAGTAGCATTACTATTTTTTTTGTGCAGTAGTTTTTTGAATATTTTCAATAATAGAGATAAACTAATAAGAGATACCTTTATTATTGAAACATTATTTAGGCCTAAATAATGTTTCAATAAACATCTAAATTAATACGATGGCTTGTGTCATAACTACATTCCCATACAATGACTTTACGGTGTCGTCACGACACGATGAACAGTGACGTCATCACAAAAAATTTCAATAATGCCAACTTGACGGCGTGTTTTTACGACCAGATTAAAAATGGACTTTTTAATAATTTTTTAAAAACTCTGCGTTTAATATTATTAGATAAAACTTATATATTCAGAATCTGCGTTTATTGATCTACATGAACATATTTTTTAAAAGCCATAATATTTTTCACTGGAGTTCCTTATTGTCCAACATGTTCAATAAGCTTCACTAATTTCTGTGGTTTGGTGGAACAATTGTGGTCCTAAAAAAGATCTTCTGCTAAATATAGAGTTTTTTTTAATTTATTTCAATCGTTGAGCATGTTTTTTTAGATTATATGAAGGTACAAAATTGCATCGATCCAATACAACAATGATCAGCAAATCGGAGACTGCAACCGATCAGCTCTGAAAGAGCCTCGTTACCCGTTAGATTGCCATTTGTTGATTCTGCCATATCATCGAGTTTCTCCATGCAGATTTATGGAGCTGAGTTCGCATGACATCTGCCGACGTTCACACGAATTAACCACATAACCAATTAATTTGTAAATAAATGTGCAGCTAATTCTGGTGGAATTGGGGCAAGAGAAAGAGTTACCGATCTCAGCCGGGTTATCTCACCGGCCATGATGGCGAAATCCCTCCATTATATTTATTATGGTGGATTCAACTACGATTAATGCATCGTCGGTAATTAAGAGGAAACGAGGGTGGCGTTTTGTCCATTCAAATATATTCCCCTATTTCCTCTTTGGATTAATTAATTAACTAATTATTATTATTAACTAATCTCTTGCTGACAAGCTACTTTCAGTAGCTTAGCGGGTATAAATTCCCATTGTATGTAACTTTTATACAATAATAAAAAAAACAAAAATTATGACGCCAATTCAAATGTTGTTTAATGTACATATCAACCACCGGCATATCCTTGCGATTTGATTTCGTTGATAAGTTTAATTACTTCTTATAGGAGTTAGGGTCTTCCAAAAATCTTCGAACGCCGCACAGTGATTCGTTTCATACATGCTAGACGCTAAAAATTCTTACACATGATTAAATTATTTTTAACCCTCTGTTGAGGTGTAGTCAACACTAATTTTATGAAAATTAGTGTTAAAAATAAAAAAAATATTTTTTTTTTCGTTTTTTTACGCACCAGATTTAAATGTATGGGTTAAATTTTCCCCACAGGAAAAACTAAACCCTTTCACACACTTCCCCAAATGATCATCTAGTCAACCCACGCTATGCAATTGCACTATATAAGTATTATAAATACAAAATAATACAAGAACAACATGTCAACCTACTAGAGACCAAATGGGAATATAATTCACCGACTCCAGATATTTTCATATCTGAGGGTTCGGCTCTGTGGCATTTCTAATTGAACCTTTAAATCCTACTGATCCCTCAATATAAATATTTAAAAAATCTTTTGTAATCCTACATGTATTTAAAATTACTGATTTTTGCATTTGTATATAAAAATTCTTTGATAAATCTAATATACTTAAATTTTGAATCAGATTCCTAGGTATTATGCCAGTGGCCGAAAAACAAATGGTAATATTTTTATAGTCCGAGAATGCCAAATTCTTTTAATCTCATTTCCTAAATCTGTGTATTTTCTAATTTTTTCAGAAACAGTTTTTTGAATATTAAAGGAATTTTTAATAGCTACATCAATGATATAAGTTATTTTTTTTAATTTTGTCATGTAAAACTATATCAGGTCTATTATGACTAATTGTTCTGTCTGTTAGTATAGTTTTATCATAATATATTTTATAAAATTCATTTTCTATAAATGAATTTGGTTCGTATTCATAATATGGTACTACATTACGGCAATCAATCAAGTTATGTTTAATTACCAAACTTTGGTGAATTATTTTTAAAACCTGATTGTGCCTAAATGTATACTCGGACGGCGCTAATATAGAACATCCCGATATAATATGTTCTATAGTTTCCGGAAAAGCCAAACATTTTCTACATAAATCATCAATTTGATTTATATCTTTGATTATATGCTTCCTATATATTTTATGCACCAGATTTAAATGTCCGGGTTAAATTTTCCCCAAAAAAAAAAAAGGAAAAAAAGAAGGAAAAACTAAACCCTTTCACACACTTCCCCAAATGATCATCTAGTCAACCCACGCTATGCAATTGCACCATATAAGTATTATAAATACAAGAACAACATGTCAACCTACTAGAGACCAAATGGGAATATAATTCACCGACTCCAGATATTTTCATATCAGAGGGTTCGGCTCTGTGGCATTTCTAATTGAACCTATAAATCCTACCGATCCCTCAATATAAATATTTAAAAAATCCTTTGTAATCCTACATGTATTTAAAATGACTGATTTTTGCATTTTTATATACAAATTCTTTGACAAATCTAATATGCTTAAATTTTGAATCAGATTCCTAGGTATTATGCCAGTGGCCGAAATAACAAATGGCAATATTTTTATAGTCCGAGAATGCCAAATTCTTTTAATCTCATTTCCTAAATCTGTGTATTTTCTTATTTTTTCAGAAATAGTTTTTTGAATATTACAGGAATTTGGAATAGCTACATCAATGATATAAGTTATTTTTTTAATTTTGTCATGTAAAACTATATCAGGTCTATTATGACTAATTGTTCTGTCTGTTAGTATAGTTTTATCATAATATATTTTATAAAATTCATTTTCTAAAAATGAATTTGGTTCATATTCATAATATGGTACTATATTACGGCAGTCAATCAAGTTATGTTTAATTACCAAACTTTTAATTTTTTTTCACCACTTGCACTGAGCTTATCAAGTTCAAATGTACTTAAAATTTTGTTAAACATTCCCTCAAGCCTTTTTTTCTTCGGCAAACTCTTCCATGTCACGAACAATTCCAGCCTGGAAATCACATATGTGGTTCCTGTAAAATTAAAAAAATAGTAATAATGTGGATTGGTGCGGGTTAATATCGAAACTGGTATGAATAGAATATTAGTTGCACTATTTAAAAAAAAGATTTTTTTTTCGATTTTGATATACTCTCTGAGATAAACTCTCGAGAATATAGAAATTTAACATTTTTTAGGCCAAAAAAAACACAAAACTTATTTATTATTTAAAAAACAACTAAAATTATTTACAGTAAAGTATTAAGAAATTTTTTTAAAAAATACTTTCCAAAGTAGCCTCCATTTTACAGAACCGAATAAAAACACTTTTCAAACGAAGTACACAATTTTAAACGTAGAGCTGCAACGAGCGAATAAATGCAAATGATGATTTCAAAACACATTATCCGACTTTAGGCCTCTGGTATGAGTAAATGCGTGCACTATTCACCCCAATTAAGCATGCATTTATTATCCTGTCTATCTGGTAATGTCGCCATGACGTCATTGTTTGGGAATTCAAAAGTGACTTATTAGCGTCTAGCTTGTATGAAACGAATCACTGTGCGCCGTGAATATACGTACAGAACATATATTTAAAAAAAAAAAGTATGCGATTCACACGCGGTAGTGAAAGTAGAAAGAGTGGAGAGACTACGAAGCACCGTGCAAAAAGGAGACCAATTATACTATCTAATTCTCTCGCGGGCTATATATCCTGTAGATGTATGTGTCTCTTTTTAGTTTCTTCGAGATTTAAATCAAACGGTGCTAAAAAGTTTTCACTTCAAAAACAGAGTATGCAATTCACTCGCGGTAGAAGTGAAACCTTCAGGAAACTAAAGTAGACAAGAGTGGAGAGGCTACGAAGCACCGCACAAAGAGGAGACCGATTATACTATCTGATTTGTCTCTTTTTTAGCATGGCTATTTTTCGTTTCACGGAGTTTCAAATCACAACGGTGCTAAAGAATTTTTCACTCTAAAAACAAAACTAGCTATCACTTTTATTATTTAACATCTACTCGGTTTTTAATACCACCTAATGACGCCTAGCTGTATGTCTATTTTTAATAATACCTAATGACGACCAGCTATATATATGTATTTAATAACACCTAATGACGACCAGCTATATATCTATTTTTAATAACACCTAATGACGACCAGCTATATATCTATTTTTAATAATACCTAATGGCGACCTGCTATATATCTATTTTTAATAACACCTAATGACTACCAGCTGTATAACTATTTTTAATAATACCTAATGACGACCCTATATATCTATTTTTAATAACACCTAATGACTACCAGCTATATATCTATTTTTAATAACACCTAATGACGACCAGCTATATATCTATTTTTAATAATACCTAATGGCGACCTGCTATATATCTATTTTTAATAACACCTAATGACTACCAGCTGTATAACTATTTTTAATAATACCTAATGACGACCCTATATATCTATTTTTAATAACACCTAATGACGATCAGCTACATATCTATTTTTAATAACACCTAATGACGACCAGCTATATATCTATTTTTAATAATACCTAATGACGACCTGCTATATATTTATTTTTTATAACACCTAATGACTACCAGTTATATCAAAACATCCTAGATGACAGTGATCTGGGAGGTTTTGGTTATGTACGGGTGTATATAGCTGGTCGTCATTAGTGTATATTTTAGTAACATCTAAAGACGACCAGCTGGTTGTCATTAGATGTTATGAAATTATTATTCATTTTTCTGAATGAAATAAAACGATAACTTTGTTTTTTAACCACGATTTATTTAATTTTTATAATACCGACCGGTTTCGCTTTAGTCAAGCATCTTCAGGGAAAATTAATTTTATACTCTGAAGATGCTTGACTAAAGCGAAACCGGTCGGTATTATAAAAAATAAATAAATCGTGGTTAGAAAAAAAATTAATTGTTTTATTTCATTCAATATGTCAATCCACAAAGTGACTGCTTTCTATCAGAATATATTTTTCTGAAGTTATGTTTAGGTAAAAGATACACAAAAATAAATTGTTTGCGTTTTGTGTAGATGAAGGAATTTTTCTCAAAAATTCGATTTTGAAACGACTCAATTATTATCAGGAATTAAATTTAAAATATTAGTAGGTATTCATTCGGGGTTTCCTGGGGATTCCTTAAATGAAACATTTTCCAGAATAATAAAGATCATTTGGCGATCATTGGCGAGGATTTAGATATTGATGAGACGTTAAAAAATTGCGTAAATATTTTATTTATTTTGCAATCCGTTTACGATAGGTGATCGCGATTAACGTCTCATTGCAATGGTGAATTATGGTATAAAATAACATTTTACTAACATGCAGCCATAATCTAATGAAGACAGGATGAGTTATGAATGAATGAATAAACTAATATAATGAAATGGTAAATATTACCTTAGTGTGTCGGTGTGGTGCGGTGCGGTAGTATGGAGGGGAGTATGAGAACTGTAAGGCGCACCTGTTGAAACAGTGTCAACCTTAAGCAATCGCGATCGCCTATAGCAGAGGTCCTAAACCAGATCCTTCCTTATTTTTTTTATATTTGTCAAGTAATTCGAGCGTCAGTCTGTAAATAGAAAATGAAATTACTAAATATAGAAATGCCTAATTGTGTTATGACTAAATGACGGTAAATTAAAAAAAAAAGAAAAAAAATCAACACATGAAAAAAAAGTTTTTTCACTATAATACAAATTTTAAAACATTTCTCTTGGTATGAATGAGGATTAAACCTTCCTACCCAGTTCCGAATTTTAAAGCTGACATTTATTTCGTGTAAGTGCTTTAATTTATTTTAATTTCAGAAAAATGTTTCGTAGTATATGTCCGTGTGTTTGTGAGTGATTGCAAACAAAAATTGATTGTCGTCATTGTCAATGAGTCTACCTTCCGAGGCTTAGCTCGATCGGATGTCGGGATGTGGATTAATTTCCACTTCAAAGATTCTGCGGCGTTCATTGATGAAAATAATAGTTATGTTTAAATAGATTTACCTACCAAAAAAAATCACTTATTCCAAGTATAGAGTATCCGGAAATTCATACTACAAGCAGGGAGCTGATGAATCTACATCTCATCGTATTACACTTGGAGTCGATTTTGTGGTAAACCTTTTTTTAAATTTGAACTTATAGTTTTCGAGTAAATCGAGTCCGAAGTTGAAATTTTTGGGAAAAATATGAAAAAAATCTGTCTGTAGGGTCAAAATGCGACCTAGCATAGACCCGTCTCCAAAAGTTTTTTTTAACTCTTTAGTTGCCGAATAAATTATTTTTTTTTTTTTTATAAATCGAGGTGATCAGATCGAAAAAAATGTATTTTTGGGTCCTCCTCGTGGTGTGGAATCACCAGCTGGTAAGATTTTCTGGACACTACATATACCTACTTATATACATGTCCCTACTTAGTAGTTATATATTTTTTTTTGTGATAGAGCAGGACTTAGATTAATTAAAAACATATCCCATTATTACCAAAATTCGCCGATTCTGAGACTTCACAGTCTTGGAAATAAATACTCTGATCTGGGTGATATAATATTTCATCTGAAAACTAATCAGTATAAATGTTGTATATTTTATCACTTTCATTCTTCTAGGCAGAAAGAGACCTATGTATCTATATAACTTCTGCGCTTCTACTATATTGTTTTGTATAATGTTTTGCATGATGATTCTTAATTTCTGTTCACATTTTTACTGACGTATTTTATTTTGTGTTTTTGTTGCAATCTTTTCTGTCATTTTCTTTATGTTTTTTTCTTTATTGTTTTCATTTTTAAGTATATATATACTTTGATTCAAACAGCTTGTAAAATTTTGTAAGAAAAGCCCACTAGGGCCTGTAATAAATAAATAAATATTATTTGTTCAATGCACATACATACATACTCATTCACTTCCCACTACGCACATCACCCGGTTATTTACTTAATATACATACCATAAATAAGACACTACAAAGAAACACATCTTAGGTACCCACCATGAAATTTAATAAATAATTGTAAATTGTTTTCACCACTGTAACTATTGTACTTACTGTTTGTTTCTGAAAACATGTTTTTTAAGAATATATTTTGGTGCGCGGCACTTTAAATACAAAAAAATCTTATTACTGAAAAAAATACCAATCGACGTTTGTATTTAATCTGAGCATTGGCCAAAGTTTCAGCTCATTCAGGTCGAAACTAACATGTTGTTTAGGCGACAACTGAACAACATGCAACTTCATCGCCTCTTTTGAAAAACCATTAAAAGTGATGAAAAAAAAGTTAAAGTGGTGTCGTTAGTTTATGGGATGTTTAAAGGGATGCTGTAATTTCTATTTGTTGAGTTGCCGTCGAACCAATATTTTTAGATTCTACTTATTCATGGTACGATGCCTGGTACCTATTACCAGTTGTACCGTATTTTTTATAGAAATCAAATTGTTTCGTGTACCATGAATTGACGATCCCCGATTACATTATAAACCTCCCCATTTTGAATACAGATATATTAAGGTTTCATTTTGGTTGGTTACATAATATTATTTAGAATGGAGAAGACGGTCCCACGGACTTTTTTTATATTCACGTATATTTATGAATTTCTCAAACAAACACAGATGTCGTCCGACACATGATAGAAAACCTGATGTGCCCTGGGAACCAGGTAGATCCATTGTTTCTCGTGTTTGTCAACCTCTTAATGCTTTTATCACTGGAAAGATTAACAATTCAATGGCATTGTTTACAAAATATCGCATTTGAATTACTTAAATATGTAACATAACTAGATACACCAAACACATCAGAAAATCTGTGAGCGGAAGCGCAAAACCATTGAACAAATATTTCGGAAATTCAGTCACGAGCTTTGAAAAATTAAAAAAGACATCATTTTTTGTTTAATTTTTTCCAAGCAATTAAAATTGTCAAGTTTTTGTCGAAGCAATAAAAATTTCGAAAAAATAGTGCCGTTCTCCAGCAATATCAAAAACTGCCTCAGGGAAACCCTGGTAGCAAATCTAGTATAGGTAGTAAAAAAAGTTCTAGATGGCAAAGTTCCTGGTGATAATGTTCCCTGTTAAAATGTTCCCAGTAAAAATGTCCACAGTTTAAATGTTCCCGGTCAAAATTTTCTCAGTAGTAATGTTCTTAACCTAAACTAACCTAACCTAACCTACCAAAACTTAACCTACCATAACCTGACCTAACTTAATCTAACCTAATCTTATTTATTATTGTGGTGTTATCTCTTTGAGTTCTTTCCACCGTTCGACTTTTAACTAGAAACATTTTTGCAGGGAACATTTTGACCGGACACATTTTGGTACCGAACATTTTACCTGGGGACTTTTTACTGGTAACATTTTAACAGGGAACAATATTACCGGTCACGAGTAACCAAGTTATCAAAAATGTTAAAATTAATTTTTGCGCTCGTAAAGCAAATTGCTCTGAGGATAGACAAATCTCTTCATCCAATGGTACGTAAATACTCAAGAGGACCAAGGCCGCTCTAAAAGCCACTGCGCACTGGACTGACCAGATAAACAAGTCCGGTAGGAACGATACGTGACAGCCCAAAGCAAAAAACCGCAAAGAGTGCAAGCAGTTTTGATTGTCTTTCTTCGCCCGATTTCAGCAGGGGATAAAGAGTTACTGATGATGTTGGATTAAATTATAACGGAGGTTCAAATTTTTTACTCCTGTGATCCTCCTCCTGCATCTTGTTCAAGAATGGATTAGTTTGTTGCAATATCACAATATACGGTACAAAATTCTTTGAAAATGTACAATTTTTCAATTTCAATGTCACATTTTTCAATTTCAATGTCACATTTTCAATACTGTAAAAATGGCATTTTTTCTTTTGTTTCTGAAATCTTGTATTTTAAGTCAGTATTTTCAGTTGACCTACAGATCTGAATGAGTGCTCTTACCAATGTGTAACGAGGTCGTATATTTAATCTATATGAATCATTGTTTTACAAAGTTTAAACAACACGGTGAACTCGGAGTACTGGGCGCGGTAGCCAAACGGCAACATAGTACAATACGCTATCATTAAGAAAGGCATTCGGTAATATTTATCGCGCTAATGTATGTATCTTTTGTCTTTTAAAGGCCAACGTTTCTGGCATTTCACTGGGAATATTATCATGCAGAATCATTTATAAACGTCTTCCTCGCTAAAATGTCTTCTGAATAAACCACGCAGAGATGGCAAAATAGTGGCATAACTACACGTGAATAGGCAGTACTAGATAGTCCCTCACAACCCAGGAGCATACCCAAAACCCATTTTCAATCCATAACATATTGACTAATTTCATTAATTATCTTAACCTCACTCTCTCCTTGTTGGTTTGTGGGTAGTTTCAAACAAAATTAATATTAGCATTTTAGTAGAATATAAAATAGAAATATGACTTTATACGTATACCAAGCATTAACTCGTGCAGAAGAAGGAGTAAATTGGTACCCGTTGTCGTATTCGTAACTCGATACATCCGATTGCCAATCAAACGTTCTACTCCTCTGGGCTATCAACCACCTTGGTAATAATCCGCAATTAATTTTAATAGTTTACTTTGTCAGTTTTTATTAAAATAGTGACGTATCTGTAAACCTATGGATTAAACTATTCGATTTTGATTCGATGATACCGTACTGTGACAGATTTAAACCGTATTTTAAACCAAATCATCACACTTGGAATTTCTGTAAGAAATTTCGTAGCATTTTTACCGTGTTGTCAGTGGGACAATTTTTCAAATGCACGAAGAGATACTAGTAACTTCTACATCTCAGAATTAGCCCTTTAAGGTTAAAGCTAGCCTCGAGTAGTATTAGTATGTATATAATAATAATAATAATAATAATAATTGGATAATTTATAAAGCGCCGTTTTTGTGAAAAATCACCTCAAGGGCGCTGTACAATTTATTAGGAATGCTTAGGATCTAACTAATTTACTTTAACTATAGTATGCGGGAAGTTAACCGGACCGAAACCGAATCTTCGGTAGCTGTCTCAGTTTCTGAACCGAAACTTTTTTAGACATGTTAAAAATCTATTGTTTACTTATCTATTGTTGAAATTTGGCTTATTTTTTACAAATGCAAACAGTTAAAATATTTTTTTTTTGATATTAACAAACAGATTAAGAGAAAACCAGAAATATGTCATTTTCAAATCAGATTTTAGACGTATTGACTCTTTTCCACAAAAAATTATAAATGGATTTCGAAAGATTGTTCTTTTATCTAGCATTCGCATGTAATAAATGTTGAGAAAAATTTTTAATTTTTAGTATAATAAGGTTATTCCACAGGTCATTGGCAGATTTGTTCAATTTTCAAAAAAGATTTTGTATTATACCACACCCATTTTAAATAATATAATCATGCAGTAAAATAAATCAAAATTATCTAGCAAACGCATGTTTTAGAATTTTAATTTTAGTTTCAATAAAATCATTAAAAAATATGTACGTACATGTGTTTCTTGACGAAAATTGTCCATTTATGTATTTATTTGCGCACTTACAAACTAATATATTTCAGATTTTTTTAACATTCTTATTAAATTTAGACATTATCGAAAAATGATAAATACTTATAATAAAAAATTTGGATTGAAATAAATTCGATATTGAGTTATAATTTTAAAAAGCTGGTACGGAGAATAATTGATCTTTCTCATTGTAACCGCCCTGCACGATCGTAAGAACAACTTTCGACGAAATGTGGATTTTCGTCCGCTGACTGGTTAAACGCTCTTAACCGCTTCTTGGAACAAAAATTTATTAATAATCAACACATGTACATTATAAAGGAAGGACCTCATTAATTAAGTATTTTAATTTAAATTGAGTTTACAATCACAACATTCTTAAGACTAAATATACCATTTATTGAGATCTTTTGCCGAAGGTTCCGCAGAAAATCTGCCGAAACCGAAACTGATGCCGAAACTAGCTTTTTTGCCGAAACTTGCCGAAACCGAACCTTCGGTCGGTCACTACTAATAACTATAACCAATCACATGTTTTCGTTAATTTTGATACATTAATAAGAACACTGAGAGTACTCACAAAAAAACGGTAATTTTATCAAAAACGCTGATGTTTTTGCATACTTACGCCGCCGCTCCCCGAATTTCTACCGATTTCTTAGATATCTCCCTTCAACATTTGAAGTTTTTAAGCTCTTAAAAAAATAATGTTATTTTTTAAGATAATATCTAGACGCGTTCCATGCCGAAACACAAATTATATGAAATTCCCTTAATAGAAAAAAAATCGCAAAGTAAGCTCCAAAAATTATTATACACACGTTCATTTCACTTATATTAGAAGTTATCTATGAAAAAATTCACAATGTTTGTTAAAATGATCTTTTAGATGTTGCCCAAGAAATTTTTGCTCTATTTTAAACGAGTCGTGTTTTATTAAACATTTTCAAAATTTTCGCTGCAATTTTAACGTTTTAAATATTAGCGCGCTCTCTCCAACATTCGTAATTACATATCTCTCCATCTTCTTCTTTTTGGGGATACCGCGAATAAAAAACTTCTCGTAACGAAAATGCCCACGTTGTGTCTTCTTTACCAATGTATTAGGTAATCCCATTCCCCCATTCTTACATAGTCATTGTTGAATACCTGAAGTGCGCAGTGCAAAAACAATTAATATTAGAACCATAATTCTTAATAAAGAATTAAAGAAACTAGAATGAAAATAATACACACCTACATTTTTAAATTTCTTTAATTGTTAGTAACTTTGTTGTGAAACTTTATTTAAAAGCATATCTCTTTTTTATCAAAGTCTTAAAAAACGGAAATAATAATAATTCATGATATTCAGAGAAAACGGGAAGAGTGAAGCAAACCTTAAAGAAGATTATTTGATTCACGTTCTAAAAAAGTATTGATGAAAATGAATTTTTAATCAATGTAATATTAAATTTTGCCGGGTAAAAAAATTATTAAATACTAACGTTACTAAATCCGGCCACGCGTTGCTGTGGCTAACGAAATACAACGCCATCTACTGGATGGTTACCCAACCTTTATAACCACGATAAATTAACACCGCCTTCTGTTAACTTGCATACAAAACGTATCCACACCACCCGCTTACCAGCCCGCTCCTCTGTTCTGGATAGGGACACCCTAATCACCTAGCGGTATGAAATATACTTCACGACCTATTCTCATACCTACCAAATATGCAAAAAAAAAATCATAAAAATCGGTCGAACCGTTTCGGAGGAGTGCGACCACAAACACCGTGACACGAGATTTTTATATATATAGATTGACTCTTATTGAATCAGTGGCGTGCACAGCGTTTTTATCAGGGCAGCCGTTACATTAACGCACAGGTGTTACTAGCCAATGACTGGATATTACTAGGAAAAACATATTTTTTCGACCGCACCATTGCATGAAAGAAATGTGATTTTCATATCGTTAGTAAAACTAAAAAAAAACTAAATAACCATCACACCGTTTCTCCGCAGGGGTAGACAGAGAGGAAGGACCGCCAAACAACTCGGTCTTGGTATACACACTGTTTGCCTCATTCACTAATATATCGACGCATTCATTCTCTTCTATTATTCTTTTATACTAAGCATCTGATTCACCTGATCGTGCCGTGTCTTTCCCGGGCGTCCCCAACTTCTTCTACCATTCACATTTGCGTCATATATTCTCCTTACACTCCTTTCTTTACTCGTTCTCTCTGCATGCCCAAACCATCTGCGGGTTCCTTTCTTAATCTTACTCATTGAGCTTTCATCATCCTGGATGTCCACATTTCTCACAAATCATACATGGTTTTACAAATGTACGCCTCAGGGATCTCATTTCTGCAGCATTCAGACTATTTTCATTTCTCCTCTGCCAGTAAAGTTGTACTAATTAATACAGGTACCAAGAGATTGCACTGATTGCTAAGTTTGTGATTAATACCGAAAGGCATGGCCATTTTGGACACTAAGGCAAAAGAGTCTTCACTTGAAAGCGCATTACACTTTGTGTAGAATACGGTCAACATATAAAAATGAAATCTGCGTCATTTTGCGTACTATTCCTGCTTTTGTAACGTTATAGAAGAGCGGACGGTACGAGGTGCGCGGCGCTTTGCAATTCGACTTTACGCGTATTTTTGAAAGTGTAGATTAATTTCTTAAAATTAATTTTATAAATTTTTAAGTGAGTACAGTAGGTTAGGCAGTACTTATTAATGGACGCCTGTGCTCACAATCGGTTTTCCGTTAATGTGACAGGAATCGCTTTTATCATGTTTAATTTTTGGTGCAATTTCACGAACAAATCTAAAATACATCTATGAGAACATTATATGAAAACGTCATCTATAGTCGAGCGTAGAATGCTAGGTACAAGAAAAAATAGTTAAATAGTTTGAGCCTTAATAAAAACGTGTTTTAAATTTAATACAACTGATAAACAACCATTAGTGTAGAATAGGGTAAATAGTTTTTTTTCGGTATTTGTTTTTGGGATGTTATGCCGTGTTGCTACCTCCTTCTTTAGCCAACGTTTCGGACATCGTTGCAGTGTCTATCATCAGGGCAGATCCGGCAGATCCGGTAGATGGATCCATCCATCCGGTAGATCCATCTACCGGATCTGCCCTGATGAAGGACACTGCAACGATGTCCGAAAGGTTGGCTAAAGAAGGAGGTAGCGCAACACGGCATAACACCCCAAATACAAACACCGAAAATGCTTTTGGGCGTGAAAATCTTAAAACGTATCAGGGTAAATAGTTGTTTATCAGTTGTGTATAATTTAAAACAGATTTATGCAGCATGATCGGTACAGGTACATAAACAATATGTGGGTACCTACTTGATTGTTAAATTGTTGTTACCATATTGTTAAAAACGCATAGTTTGTTTTGGGTTCCCGATTAGATAGTACTTACTCCAAAGTTAGTTGGTAAGTATCTGACAAAACAAAAGATAGTAGGTAGATACAGAAAAGTTTGGGTTATAAGCTCTGCCACGTTTGACTTGGCACCAACTCACTAAGTAGGTACTTTCGTTGCGGCCCGCTTGAGAATTTAGTCACAGTGGCTATAACAATATTTGCCACACTCTTTCCCACAGGCCATCTGAAGAATGGCCACATCTTTCTCAAGAAAGTAGTGCCATTGTCGTCGGGCTGCAGAGTTGTACGGAGAAATGTCATTTGTATCCGAGGCACGCGCGAAACGGTGTGAACACTTTGGTGGTCAGGACTGAATCTGGGAACAACAGTCGTTAATACTTCATTTACGGTAATAGTTTTACGTGAAATCGAACAATACCAGCATAGATAGGTACTAACCTAAACAACAGAACACTAAATAACAGAAACACGATAAATACGTGACGTAGAATGGGGCAACTTTTAATTCATTGTATTAATTTAACATCCCCACACTGTATCATTCAACGGATCAATCTAATTGTCTTTGATATTAATTTCCTCATAATTTCCTGTCATGTCTATCATTTGACGACCTCCGTAGTCCAGTGGGTAAGACTCTTGACTCACAATCCGGAGGTCGCGGGTTCGAACCCGGCATGCGCAAATAAATTTTATTTGATTAATTTGTGTTATTTCACAATTAATTCATTTAAAATAATATATAGTATATTTGCGGCATGTTCCAGAGTGGAAGATACTATCAGTATCACCCTGGTGTAAGACCACCATTCAGAATTGAATAGCCAGGTACTTCCCAACCTTCCTCTTCCCCACCTCCTTCCCCTCCCCACTACCTTCAGCCTCACAACATACCCCAATTGGGGATGCCATAGTCTCACTGGCTCCAGACGGGAGCAGTTGAGATTCTTGTGCGGTTATTCACTGTAAAAAAAAAAAAAAAAACTTATTCATTATTTAATTACTTTCACTTAAGTACGTGCCATTTTTTAATTGTTTGCGATTATGTGATTTATTACATTTAAATCAATAAATAGCGTAGGTAATGATTTAAGCCATTTTTCTAAAATTAAGAATACAATGAAAACCTCTATATTTGTTCAAAGAGTTGTTTTCAATAATTTTAACCAAAATCAATTTTCGATTTTGTTAAATTTGGCTACTTTATTATATGTATTTACGACAGTCGACATTTAATTGAAAGTATCAGTAATCAAGTAATATCATTGGTCTCATTTCTATGCTGTCCACATTTGTTACATCGAATCCGTACAACATTGCTTCCTATGAGGAATTGCTTGGAAGTTAGGACTTAAAAGAGGCGAGTACTCGTATGATGAAATTAAACAAACTTTAAACATTTCTTCTATCTGATCTAATTTCCATATTCAAAATTATCAACAGTAGTACTGACTCACCTGCTTTGTTACAACTCGTCCAGTTCAACGTCCTTTCCCGTAGACTCCGAAATAATTAATTGCTGTTCCTTAATCAACATTCCACTAATTAGGAATTCCATTCTCCTTTTGCCGGAATGTCGAGACATGTCAACGCAAGTCAAAGCATTGAATTTTTTGGTGTAAGCCTAAAAGACTTTCGGAAGTCGATACGCAATGTGTAATTTATAAAGCCCTTTAAATCCTTCTTCATGCTTTGACTTGCAGTTATCTTCTATATGTATGTACTTTTTATATTACATATTGTCATTGCTCTTCATTTATATGTGCTCTCCTTTACTGTCATCTCTGTTTCTTACTCACATTATTATTATATTGTTAATGGACTATTTGTCCGTAAATAAAATAAATAAATCATCATGCTGTGAGTCGGACATATTTATGCACTCGACATATTTATGTTCTGGACCAATTTTTATTATTTTAATTGATTTTTTCCTTTTGATGATATTTAGATTGTGTATATGTTAACGAACATAAATAAAATCATTACAGTTGAGATGGTATGGGCACATAAGACGGAGACCATCATACTACATAGTGAAGCATGCAATTTCCATGGAGCTTCATCGGCGGTCATCCAGAGAAAGACCAAAGAACTCCTGGATGCCTCAATGCTCCAAAATATTGCAGAGAAACGGCCTGGATGAAAGCGATACCCAGAACCGACGAAGTTATCATCGCCTGAGAATGAGAAGAGCCGACCCCAACAATGGCAATGAGTTGGGATAGTGCAACAAAAAAGAAGATTTCGTTTATGTTAGCTCCACACAAGAGACCCTGAGGATAATAATTACTCTCAGGACCAACGCCATCTTTGGAGATACTGTAAGGGGATGGGATGATGGGAATGAAGACAATATTAAAGACTTAAACGAAAATTTGAAATAGAAAAATCTCTTTCAGATTTTAATAGAAAAATCTGAAAGAGGTACTGTCGCGTCTAGGAAATAATGGCCAAGTTCCTAGATGCGACCGAATCCTTTCTGTTTCAAATTTTCGTTAGAGACTTGTGCGAGAGTCGTTAATATTGGTACCGTGTATTTTCATCCCGGGACAAAATATCCTCCGACAAAATATCACTCGACATAATATCCCAAGGACAAAATGTTCTACAGACAAAATATCCTCCGACAAAATACCACTCGACGTAATATCCCAAGGACAAAATGTTATACGAACAAAATATCTTCCGACAAAATATCACTCGACATAATATCCCAAGGACAAAATGTTCTACGGACAAAATATCACTCGACATAATATTCCAAGGACAAAATGTTCTACGGACAAAACATCTCCGAACAAGGAAGGAAGGAGACAGAGCAAAGATTTAAATTTTAAATTTGGCGTCCTAAGGTTTTGTTGGGTTAGGTTAGGTTTGGTTAGGTTAGGATAGGTTAAGTTAGGATATTTTGTCGGGGGGGACATTTTGTCAGGAGAAAATTTGTCGCGGGATGAAAAGTCGCGGAACCGTTTGTTTTGTTATATATTTAATATTGAAAACACTGTTATTTTATAGTGCAGACTTTTTATTGAAGAGGTGTTAACATCATTGACATTAATTCCCAATATACCACAGATGACAATTATTGAAAGAAGTAGTTCATCACTAGTGAAGTGCAACGTACAACAATAGTGATGTGACACAGTTAATATTGTCTTCAATGATTACTACATTCTTAATTGAAGTATAACGCTTATGATTTGGTTTAAAAAACAGACTGGCATGTTACAAAGCGAATTAATTGATTTTTTTTTTTGCAAATTTTCAATAACAAATTTGGTTCGAACAAAAAAGTCTTCTTTGCAAAGATTGCTTCTTTGATGTACAAAAATACTCCATGCTACATAGAAGCCTGTTTTAATTCGTGACGTTGAATTCTCTAAGTATTGAGAGGTCAACGGCTTTATATTTTAATAGGATTTATTATATTTCGCGTGGATTATAAAAGAAGTAGCCAAAAGTCGTTAATGCGAACATCAAAATTTAAAGTGCATTTTTTAACACGCATAAATTTGTAAAGAATTCTGGGAATGTTAATATCATACCTTAAGATTTCATTAAGTCATGCTTAATCTATGATATCCATAATAAAGTGTTATCTTAATATGCAAATACATAGTTGAGAAGGTGTAATATTCATCTTTTGATTAAACATCGTAACCGATATTGCACCATCAAATTTTAGCATTGAATACTTGAATAATATATGGAATACATATTTAACAGAAGCACAAAGTGAAAAGTTTTCAATTCGGGAGGCGTGAATCGGTACCACCACTGCACCGGAAACCATTTATTGGATGGCTAACAGCCACTGGTTCCCTTTAGTGGTTCGCTACATTTGGTGACTTAGCAGGGGTGCCCGAGTTTGTGGGGTGAGGTTTGTCTAGGTCTTGGCGGCTGATGCGTTTGATTAGAAGATACTGGTTGAGGGAGACCTTTTAACGTCTCCATTCGGACTCTCTCGACCAATCGCCTTGTAACACAGTTTTAGCAATGGATTCATACGTTCGTTAGTTCTGGACACATTAACCCCCAGATTCCTACCTACCCCCGATATATTTTCTTTTCCAGAACTTCCTCTCCTTGTTTCCATTTTTGGGAAGCAGGAATGGGTACCGCCGCCCCGGGAGCCTTTATTGGATAACTAACACTTCTGCCATAGGCCCCAAGTGGTTCGCTACGTTTTATGATTTAGTAGGGGTGCCCGGGTTCACGGGGTGAGGTTTGTCTAGGCCTTGGAGGTGGATGACCAGAACACACTGAACCCCAGAATCCTACCCACCCTTAAACCCTTTTCCTTCCCAGAACTCTCCTTTCCTTCCTTTCCTTAAAAAAACCCCTCCACAGAGCATCCCCTGAGGGAGATTGTTTTCCTCAGGGCCTCCTGTGTGGGGCTCATGTAAAAAAAAGACTCTCCACACAGCATCCTCAAAGATGACATAGGCCCTAAGAGAACGTATTTTTCCTTAGAACTTCCTGTCTGGAGCTAATGTAAAAAATGAGCCAGTTTAAGAGAAAAACCTGCTTTTTTTTTTTTACATGAGCTCCACACAGGAGACCCTGAGGAACATAATTTTCCTCAAGGCCTATGTCATCTTTATGCTCACCTATGATGCTGTGTGAAGGGTTTTTTTAAGGAAAGGAAGGAGAGGAGAGTTCTGGGAAGGAAAAGGGTTTAAGGGGTGGGTAGAAATCTTGGGTTCAGTATGATCTGGTCATCCGCCTCCAAGACCTAGACAAACCTCACCCCATGAACCCGGGCACCCCTGCTAAATCACCAAACGTAGCGAACCACTTGGGGTGACCTATGGCAGAGGTGTTTTGTAATTTTTTATTGTAAATTTATAACGGAATAACGAATAAGATTGAATTGATAACGGAATTCGCTAAGAATTAATCTGAATGCTCTTAGTTAAATAAATTTATTGTGGTACGCCATGAATAGGTTTTTCTACTAACCGCGCGTTGAGCATTTTGTTATGGCATCAAAACATTCATCGATTTTCAGCAACACACAAATTACACGTCGGTAATGAAAATTAATTAATTTAACGTCAGCTATGCCAGATTCCAGCCGTAGCTATACATTGATTACATTTAATACTTTGATTAGTTAATATCCATAATTTACCCACTTAAGGTTATAATGTACACACGTAAATAAAATTATAAGCTGTTTATTTGATGGTTTAATAAGTTACAAGCTATAACTACTTAAATTTGCTATACTATCAACGTACATTATATTTTAGATGTATGAAATATATTGTACTAGCTGACCCGGCGAACTTCGTACCGCCTCAGAATCAATTACTGTTGTGTTAACTTAAATTCAGTTTTTTAAGTTATTCTATTTCATTATTTTTTTTATTATTTTTTTTATTATTTTTTTTTGACTTATTCGAGTGACGTCTAAAATATTGCAAAAAATTACGAAATCCGAAAAAAATGATAAATTTTGAAAGGCTTAATCTCGGAAACTATTAAGTCTACAGAGACAATTCTAGTATCATATTGTATCAAATTTAGTCTACTTTAAAAACATTTTAAAAAAGTTTTTTCAAAAACTAGTCTTTTAGGGTTATAATCGCCAAAATTTGAAAAAAACGATTTTTTCGCGGTTTGCGCTCGAGGTCACAAACTTTGAAAGGCTATATATATAAATCTGTAAAACTATTGGGTTTACAGAGACAATTCTAGTATCATATTATAGCAAATTTAGTCTACTTTAAAAACGTCATAAAAAAAGTTTTTTCAAAAACTAGTCCTTTAGGGTTATAATCGCCAAAATTTGAAAAAATAACGATTTTTTCGCGGTTTTTTCGATTTTTGACAATGTTGCGTTCGGCGCTCGAGGTCAAAAACTTGGATTATTCATAAGGCCAACATCATAAACAAGTCTGCAAAAAATCAGAACTACCGGATTTAACGCATACTACCCCATACATTCAGGCGACAAAGTTACTGGACTATATATAAGTAATGAATCAATTATCGGTGCGCAACTGTACCGTGTTTTTTTTTGTTGTCGGTATCAGAGATGGCGTTTGTACGGATTTATATTTTTTATGATTTTCTTACTTTTCCACTTACTTTTGGGAATTGTGTTTCTTTTCTTTATACTTTGGAGATTTATTATAATTATTGTATTTTTCCTTATACGTTCACCGTTTGTCTCATTTTTACTATTGACATTTACTGTGTAAGGAAGAGGGGAAGCATTATATGTTTAAGAATAAAAGCAAAACGCTGATTGCATTGACAATTGACGTTTTTGAGTTTTTGGAATTCACTCCCTATTCAATATTATATTTATCACAAAATTGCTGCAGCTCTTTCAAAAGATGACAATTCGTTCCATACAAAATGTACGAGGAAAAGAATTTACCCAATAATTTTTTTTTTCGTGAATTTTCCAATTTTTTAATAGCTATGCTGCTATTAGGGGCGGAGACAAATCCAACAAATCAAAGATCATAAAAATTGGTCCGGCCGTACTTGAGTTAAAAATGGTGTAACTAACCCGACTTTGTTTTATTTATTAAGATAGATTCAAAGTAAACCTTAATTTTTCTTCGTTAAATGAAATATTTTTTCTTTCTACGTAAAAAGCGATTAGAAAAATAAATATTTTTTATATCATTGAAGATGAAGATAATAAATACTAATAAATATGTCCTGGTATGGCGAGAAATCTTGGGTTCTTGGGGAAATTCTAAGTTGCGACCGTTACTTTGATATTTAAAAAAAATTATTATTTTTTTTTTTAACATGAATACCGCACAAGAGTCACCAACTGCTCCCTTCTGGAGCCAGTGAGACTATGGCATCCCCAACTGGGGTATGTTGTGAGGCTGAAGGTGGTGGGGAGGGGAAGGAGATAAAAGATTAAGGTGTGGAAGTACCTGGCTATTCAGATCTCGTCACCAAACACGGTTAAAGCCATTTCAAGCAACGTTTCGATTCTGAATAGTGGTATTACACCAGGGCGATACTGAAAGAATCTTCCACTCTGGAACGTGCCCTAAATATATTATATTTGAGTTTTAATGAATTAATTGTGAAATACCACAAATTAATCAAATAAAATTTATTTTCGCGACCTTCGGATTTAGAGTCGAGAGTGTTACCTTGGGACTACGAAGGCCGTGCTGTCTTGTTCCGTTATATGTTTCGTTTAGATTTATTAATGGTATCTTCTTCTTCCATAGTATATTACATTGATAGATATAACCTTCAAAAGTTATTCCAATAAAAATAATAATTTAAATCATAATTTAAAATTAAAATTTAATGTCAAATTATTTTATTTAGCGCCCTAGAATTCAATACCGTTGCTGTATTAAAAATTGAACTGCAATTATTACAATAATGATACAATAAAGTGGCACACAGGTAATAATAATTATTGTTTATTGTCCAAATCGTTCTTTGATGACATACTTGATAGTAATTGAGAAATCCATACTTGAAATCCGTGAGTGCTTCTTATTTAATTTGCCAGGCTTATTTGAATGTGTACAGAATGTGAACATGGTTCAGAATCCACAAGATGTTCCCCGTGCTCTCAGAATCATAATAGGTATATACTATAATCATCTTTTAAATTTTTTTATTATTGTATAAAAATTGCATTCAATCGGTATTTATTACCAATTGTAGGAGGAGATTAGTTCCACAGATTAATTACATGAACAAATTAAATAATCATAAACGCATTAGTGTAGCAACAACATACACATATATGTAACAACATATAACATACCTACCAACATTGTGATATGTAAATGTTGAAAATAATTCAGAATAAGTTTTTATGGTGAAAAACAGTGGAAAAGGAATTTTTTTTTTAAATATCATGACACAGTTGAGCAAAATAATAACAGCAATACTTTAGTAGTTAATCACATACTAGCAATTTGATGCATGGTAAGAAAGAGCAAAATATAATCTTAATAAATAAGGTCGATTAGAGCCGTGATTTTAACATCAGTGAGAATTTTGTTATAGAGCAATTTTCTTTAAATTCGTATGGCAATTTGTTAAATATTAATGATATTCAAGGGTTCCTTGACCATATTTGAAACATAGGTACTTATTCCTTTATTTTGTGAGAGACGCGTATTGTATGAGACGCGTATTTACAAATATCGTAATAATTAGACATCGGATTATATGCACTAACAAAGTGCCAAAATATGCATGCAAATATGCACTAAAAAAGGCTGAAATATGCACTAAAAACTCTTGATTTGCCCAAAATATGCACAATACAAAATCAAAAAACCATTTATATTTTTATATATTTTAATTAAAGACCGTACAAAAACAGCGAAATATTCTTAAAATTATGCATAGTTTTTGTGATAATATACAACTAAGTATTTTTTCCAAATTTTCGAGCTCAAATTTGTGACGTTTGTCACCCAGTATTAATTTGTACGCCGAAAACGACCTCTCTACGTCAACTGACGTCATTGGACAAAATTTAAAATTTGGCGCCATTTCTGGAGATACCTGTTTAGGCAGGGTATGACCTGTGCCGTTGATGTAGGCATTAATGTTCTTCATCTCTTCAAGACTCGGGTTTTTAAGCAAAATAGAGTTTAGAACTTTTTACGAATCTTTTCTGATATTGAATTAGGAAGGGCGTTGGCGAGTTCGATCATTGTTTCCAGTATTTCTATTGCTTTAAATAGAGGAAGGTTTTTTGTTTCCAATTTTTTTATGGCATCTGGTAACTTGTGGAAATGTGTTGAGATGAGGGCGATATTCTATTTAATGGATGCGTCTTCAAATGCTAGCTTGCTTGAATGAATTGCAATGGCGTCAGTACTGTCAAATTGCTTAACTATTGATTTACGGCCTCAAAATTTTCAGCATAGAATAATACTGCCTTTAGCCAAGTACCCCATCGAGTAATTATGGGTTCTGGTGGCAATGCTAGATTTGGCAATTGCTCTTTATAAGACTGCACACGCGACGGTGCTTTTAAAAACACTTTTTTGTAGAGGAAATCAATTTATTAACATTCCCATACTCTTGCCGTATCTATTCTGCAAGGCGATGAAACCCGTGAGCTAAGCAGGTAATGTGTAGTAAATTTGGATAAAAAGTTTGCAAGGCTTGGCCAGCTTTCACGTCAGCCACCGCGCTGGTGCCCTACGCGTCATGGTCACCTAGCTCCCTATACGCAGATGATACCTCCCGCTATTAAACGAAATATGCACGATTTGGGAAAAAAGGCTGAAATATGCATTAACGTCGTAATTAGAGAGTTATATGCATTTGCATATGCAAATATGCAAATGCATATAATCCGATGTCTAGTAATAATATAATCCGTTTAAAAGAAATGTTCATAATGGATGTCTGGTCTCTTTAGCTATTGTTATATTATCCTAAATATTTTATAAATATTTTTTAAAATTATTGAACGATAGATAAATTATATTTGATTGATTGCCACCAAGGGACGGGTTTAGGGGGTTCAAACCTCCCTACCCCTCCTCATCAACCTCAGTATTGCTTTGGAAAAAAGGTAATAGTACCCGTAGATTACGTTTCTGAAAAAATTCAACAACATTATTTGCACTATATTTTTTATTAATGTGATGTTAACAATAAGTTGTGGTAAATAGAGGTCCCAACAAATTTTCCAATCCTCTCCAAAATCGAAAAGGCTACTTAGTAGTCGAACCCCCCCATGTGAATTCTATCGCTACGCCATTCATTACTATATTCATTCAGATTAATTATGAATTATTAAATTAACACTTATTAAGAGGGCATTACCAGAGAAAACCAGAAATATCTCATTTTCAAATCAGAATTTAGACGTATTGACTCTTTTCCACAAAAAATATAAATGGATTTCGAAAGATTGTTCTTTTATCTACCATTCGCATGTAATAAATTTTGAGATTTTTTTAAAATTTTTAGTATAATAAGGTTATTCCATAGGTCGTTGGCAGATTTGTTAAATTTTCAAAAAAGATTTTGTATTATACCACACCCATTTCAAATAATATAATCATGCAGTAAAATAAATCAATACATTATCTAGCAAACGCATATTTTAGAATTTTAATTTTAGTTTCAATAAAATCATTAAAAAATATGTACGTACATTGGTCCATTTGTATATTTATTTGCGCACTTACAAACTAATATATTTCAGATTTTTTTAACATTCTTATTAAATCTAGACATTATTGAAAAATAATAAATACTTATAATCAAAAAACAACTACAAAAAGTACATTATTTTAATAGTTTTATCATCACGCCTTTCAGCATTTTGGATGAAGGTATAAATTAAAGCTAATTTGAATTGAAATAAATTCGATATTGAGTTATAATTTAAAAAAGCTGGTACGAAGAATAATCAATCTTTCTCGTTGTAACCGCCCTGCACGATCGTAAGAACAACATTCGACGAAATGTGGATTTTCGTCCGCTGGCTGGTTAAACGCTCTTAAGTTTTATGAAAATATAATGATACAATAAATGTATCTTTAGGTTTCGTTATTTAACTTTTGAATGAAAAATGAGAGAGAAAAATATTCCCTGCCACATTAAAGATTAAATAACTTTAGCAGTGTTTTTTTTTAAATATTTGAATGACTTGGAACCTACTTTACACATTTCATATACCCTTCTGTCTGTTCTTTATTGGCCTCGCAACAGTTCCCAAATACCGATCTAATAGATCCGATTGAAAAAACTAAATAATCTGAAAGATCGTAGTTCCAAATGAAACATACATCTACAATTTTCTACAATTTTCAACATCTACAATTTTTAAGTACTAGTATATTGCCTTAAGAAGGCAATATACTACTACAATATACTACTCGCCGGCCGAAGTCTTCATTCCTTATTAACAAAGCAATTTGATATAGTGTAATCTAGTTCTGAAAGGGTCCATCTAGTTTATTCGACATCAGTTGTATGAACCCACTGTGCAAACGTCTCTTTGCCTCAGCCATTGTGCCACAAAAGATAGGTTCATGCCGATGATAAATCTTTATTCTCTCGCGCCATGTGAAATTGACACATAATCTAGACATGACTTTCGTATAATGAAATATAATATCAACAGACAATTAGTTTCACGCTTGTTATATTTAAACGTTCAAAGCTCAGGGTTTCCAAAGAACAAATATATTCGATGTAGTTTTTAAACGGTTGATGGTGGCGTTGTTTTATATTCAACGAGGTAAAATCGCGGCGTCAGGAATAAGAAGAGCCTTTTTATAGACTAGTTTTGCTACCGGGCTTTGCCAGAATTTTCAAACGAACAAATTTTATGAAATATTCATATAGAAAAGTTACCAAACAAAATGGCGTGTTAACAGTTAAATAATGGCAATCATTTAAAAAACTTTGTCAGCTTAAAAAAAATTAAGTAAAAATAAGTGACGTACACAAAACCACAGACACATTATTACTAACATATTATTCGTCACATCTATGATAAAGTTTGGGTTGATCTATTGAAATTATATTCTTAATTGTATCTTATGTTGTATGAAATGTGTGTGATGCACTATCCTCTCCACGCTGGGAACACAAATTATCATAATTATTTTTGATTTTTATCAGATTCATTTTATTTTTTGCTATTCGAATTCGATATCGAATCGACATGCCGTCTGATTCTCATACGGTGGGTTCAGTTGAGTCACACCGCCAATACCCGCCAATACCAGACAACACGCATCACAGGTTATACAGAGTCATACAGGGGTCACTGGGTTGAATTCCACTCCTCGGACGAAACGTGTGAGATTTATTCAAACACAACTAGAGGTCACTGATAATAAAACACGTAGATATTATTTATTCGTGTTCATAAAGAACCTAAAAACTTTGTAGTACCTTGGAAAAATTTAAATTACTTTAATATACCTACATTTTTAGTTATATTTGACGACGAAAACTTTATTTTTGAAACATGTTGATAATTTATATTAAAAATAGTTGAGTACACAATGCAGGTTATTTTCATTTATCTTTATACATAACTAAAACCATTACGTGCAAACATTGGGAACGGGCCCCTAACAATAACACTATGCAGAAGGAGATAAGGTCTAAATTCTCACTTAAGGCACCGTATCCCCGCTCAAAAAGAAGAAGATGGAGAAATATGTAATTACGATTGTTGGAGAGAGCGCGCTAATTTTTAAAACGATTGAATTAAAGCGAAAATTGTGAAAATGTTTAATTAAACACGACTCGTTTAAAATGGAGCAAAAATCTCCAGGGGGCTGTCTAAACCAGCATTTAAAGAAACACTGTGAATTTTTTTATACAATAATTAATAAAATAACTGAAACAAACGAAACGTGACTCGTTAAAAATAGAGCAAAAATCTCTAGGGAGCTGTCTAAAACAGCATTTAAAGAAACACTGTGAATTTTTTCATACATATAACTAAAAAAATATAGAAACAAACGTGATTATATTAATTTTCTTGCGATTTGTTCTATCGAGGGAATTTCATATAATTTGCGTTTTGGCATAGGGAATGTATAGATATTATCTTCAGAAACAACATTTATTTTTTTAAGAGCTTAAAGACTTCGAATATTTAAGGGAGATATGTAAGAAATCGGTAGAAATTCGGGTAACGGCGGCTTAATACTAAGGAAAGCATCGCCAAAAGTCTGTTTCATTTTATTTTGCGATGTTCAGACAAATATTTAAAAGTTTTATGATCATTACATAAAGAAATTAATTTTCCACATTATATAATAAAACCTTAACTGAAAAAGGGTTCGTAAGTAGGAGATTTTAAACTTTTTGCAGTTTTATACTAAACATTTATACTAAAGAATAATTATTATAAATAAAGATAATATTGATTTGAAATAGTTACAATTGATTTAAAATGGTTAAAATAGTTAACTTTCACAATGAACGTCATAATTTTTTGCGACGTAATGCAAATTTCATCTTTTGTCGGTTATTTTACATCCACAATAAAATTTTTAACGTCCCTAATCTGAATCTTTTACGCCCTGCAATATCTGTAAATATGCAGAAACCCTCCACACAGCATCCTTAAAGATGATGCATGGTCTGAGTGAGTCCTGTGTGAATCATTTGTATTAAATAAATCACTGCTCAAATTAATTTGAGGGAATTCAAATAGTTTTAACCTTTAACTGCTGACGTGGGCCGCTCAGACCCAGCAATAATAATAATATCGAAATAATCCCCTCCCCCGCTCGTGATGCATACCCCGCTTTCAGTAGCTTCGAATTTAGTGACGCCAGAACTTTAATTTTTAAATTTTTAAAGTTAAATTTCTGTAATTAAATTCATTTAAATTTTTTTGTGGGCCTTTCTGACCCATATACGTGACTTTTAAAGTTGATTTTTACATATAAAAATAAATGTAAACAACTTTACTAAAGTTTATATATATAGGTTATTCGAGACACTATTGAAACATTATAATAATAGTGAGTTCATTGTTTTTTTTATTTTTTTATTTAGTTTAATAGATAATACAGACTGATTTCTGATCTCAAGTGATTTTTGCCAAAAATTACTACATAATATCCAAATTGTCAAATATAAGTTACTTGACAATAAAAAAGTATTGTATTTTATTTAAATGTATTTAAATTGTCCAATAAATAATAATTTGGACCTTAAAATTTTCATGGATATAAACATTTAAACATAACGGGCCGCCCAGGCCCCACATCAGAGAATACGTAACAAAAATCACGTCAGCAGTTAAAGGTTAATAAAAGTGATTTTAATAAATATTTAACATATTTTATAGCTTTTTAAAAAAACCCTTGATATACAAGTCAGAATAATTGCTTTACAAAAAATGGCCACGTTTAAGAATGTTATGATTATAACCCAAACCAGTTGAATGCTCTCCGATCTATAAACAATGGTAGTTGGGCCTTATTAGTAACATTATTTGCTTTCCATATCACGTTTACTGGAATTATCTGATTTTCCATTCTGGGTGTGATGACTTCATTTCGATATCGAGACTAAAATCGCAAATTCCTTGTACCAACCTATCTACCTGTCTATATGTAGTCAAGTACCCACCTATCTGCATTATTGTACATGGCTTCAATGTAAGACTGTAGGGAGATTGCGGTATGTTCGGTAAAGTTCACGAGAATCTGACCATAATCCTGATACGAGATTATAACAATATAAAAGGAACATGTTAAGACATGTACTCCTCATGTTTATCTTGTAGCCTTGAAGATTGCACCGAACACGTTTGATGGGAACTTTTGACTCATCCATTACCGGCAGATTTTTAGAAAATTTCGCTGGAATTCTGACTGATATTCTGTGAAATCCAAGTAACGTTTGCTTGAAGTTCAATCAGAACTATTTGACCTTTTCTTTTCAATTTCAATACAAATTTATTGCTCATTGAATTTCACCATGACTTGACAAAATGTGTATTATTGATAATACGAATATAAATATGTAAAATAGAATTTTGTTGTGTAATTTTTTTTTATGTAAAAATCAATAAAGAATAAGAAAAAACGATTTAACGCAAATACATTTTTTTTTGTAGTGAAACTTCTATAGCCCGGCAACTAAATGACGATTACTGCATCTGCGACGTGTGAACTGCGCTCATTGACCGCTTTGATTATGATGTCACATTTAAAGGCTCCTATTGGTTGAGATATGAAACGAATGGTCGCTTTGATTATGACCTCACTTTTCATGTATTGGTTGAGTTTGTTTTGGTAAAGTTTCGTTTTTACCTCGTCTAAACTGCACTCGATTTTTTTTTTATTAGCCCTACTCAGGAGGCCCTGAGGAAAATAATTCCTCTCAGGGGCTATCTAGGTCATCTTTGGGGATGCTGTGTTGAGGGTCTTTTTAGGGAAAGGAAGGAGAGGAAGTCGTGGGAAGACAAAAGGAATGATGGGTGGGTAGTGGGGTAGTGGGGGTTAGTGTGTCCAGGAGTGTCGGACGTATGAATCAATCCCCCGACTGCGGGTAAGGCGATGTTCCGAGAGTCCTGCTGGAGACTTCCACAGGTCTTCCTCAACCAGTCTTTTCCGATCTGACCTGCCACGCAATTGGTGGACAGACGCTTCTGCCGCCAAGAGTCGGACAAATCTCACCCCATGATCCCGGGGACCCCTGCTAAGTCACTAAACATAGCGAACCACTTGGGGTGACCTATAGCAGAGGTTTTGGTAATCCAATAAATGTTTCCGGGAGCGGCGGTACCCTTACCCGCCTCCCAAATTAAATGTACGTATCACGAAACAAATCGCTTTATATTCACATAGATTTTTAAAATATTGGTATTTTTATTTTTATGTGAACTCCACAAAGGAGGGAGGAGAGAAATAATTTTCCTCAGGGCCTATGTCATCTTTGAGGATGCTGGATAGGAGGGTCTTTTTAAGTAAATGAAAGAGAGGAAGTTATGGGTAAGAAAAAATGTTTAAGGGGTGGGTAGGAATCTGGGGTTAGTGTTTCCAGGAGTGACCCGTGAATCCATCTCTCACCTCTCATTGAACGGCGTTGGGTCGGAATCCAGCTGGAGAGGACAAAACCCTCAATAACTCAAAGGACTCCCTCAACCGGCCTCTCCCGAACCGGCTCGCCACGCAGTTGGTGGGCAGACGCATCCTCCACCAAGACAAACCCCACCCATTTTTTTTTTTTTACATTAACTCCACACAGGAGGCCTTGAGGAAAATAATTTCCTTCAGGGCCTATGTCATCTGAGATGCTGTGTGGAGGGTCTTTTTGAGGAGAGGAAGGAATGAACATTGGTCTTGAGGAGACCTATGTTGTAGGAAGTAGGAAACTCAGAGGCCGGCAAATTATTCCACAGCCGAGCTGTTGAACATAAGAACGAGTCGAAGAAACGACCCGTTCTCATGTGACAAATGTCAACCGTGTACAAATGTTGGGCACGCGTTTGGCGTGTTTCCCGACTATGCACCGGTGCCGAAGGGATCAATGATGCTAGTTCCTCAGAGCATCTTCCATTGTAATACCGGAAGAACAAGGATAGCATTCCCACCCGACGCCTGTGCTCTAAAGATTGCAATCCGTCTGTTAAGATGGGAGAATCTATCAAACGGACCGCCCGTTTCTGCACAGAGTCGAGGGTATTTTTCAGGTATTTTGGAGCTCCAGACCAGAGGTGGCTGCCAAATTCAACCGTGGGGCGAACTTGTGATGAACCATAAACCATAAGACACCAAATGTAACGAACCACTGAGCATTTATATGTTTGATACATTTTAAATGATGTCAATCTGTCTATCAATGCTAAAACTCCGTATTCGTAATATCAAACATCGTTGTATGTTTGTAGATAGTGGGTAGGTTTTTTAATCATGGAGACACGCATGTAAAATATATAAGCATGGTAAAATTATTTATCTATCCTTCATCATCGATTCCTCATACGTTAGTAAATGCTTGGAACGCATTCCACCAATTTCCACGATTGATATACCTTCTTCAATAAGAATGCGAATCGCTTTACAACAAGTGGCTAAGTATCCTCGAATAAAATAACGTGTTAGTTTTTTTCTGCCGTTTTTTTACAAGTGTAATTGAGTGATTTACGCATTTTTTTCTCAAGCACAGTCCAAATATATCAGGCTTAAGCGAGATAATTTATCAGAACTAAGAAGGTAGTTTGCTCATTATAAAAAACGCATTGCGCGGCGAAGAGGAGAACGATTTCCAGACGCGTATGAATCATTTAGTAAATCTGATTTTGAGACCCCCTGACAACGGGTCACGATCGCGGATGTCTGGGACTGCGGCTCTACTCTACTGGTATAAGCAAATACTATTTTATTCTGTATAACTGAGCAAGAAGCTGCTGGTCCATGGTCCCTAGTTTACTGTTTACGGACCTACTAATGTTATCAATTCTTTTGTTGCACTTTTATAACATTGTTATTGGCATTAATCATAAATGTTAATCGTGTAGTAAATTTGATATGTCCTACCTACTACATGGCTTTAAGCAAATCATCTACTATAGATTTTTTTTAATGGATATCTTTAATTCCTACAGCCCATGATGGAAATAAGGTTTCAAGGTTTCAAAAGAAACTCACCAAAATACCCCTTTCTTAAAAACTGAACACAAAAAATTGGGCATATTTATAGAACAGAAACACAGATGAAAAATGGAGTTCCGCAAGGAACTCTACTTGGCCCGATTTTATTTTTAAAATATATAAATTATTTATGTAATTTTGTAATCCCTAGAAAAATTGTTTCTTACACCAATAATTGTCAATGGAAATTCTTGGACCGAAACTTTTTCCAAGGTAACAGAATGTATGCTTGTTTCAAAATGTCTAAAATGTAACAAATTTCTTTTAAACCAAAATCCACAATACAATATTCAATCAAGAATGCTCTCTGTGCAATGAAATCGCTAAAATTAAAGCTAAAATAATAAATATTTGGCAGTTGGGCCTTATTAGTAACATTATTTGCTTTCCATATCACGTTTACTGGAATTATCTGATTTTCCATTCTGGGTGTGATGACTTCATTTCGATATCGAGACTAAAATCGCAAATTCCTTGTACCAACGTATCGCAAATGAATTAAACCATTTCTATATTAAGATATCTTACATACATTTTTTATAAACTTAAGGAAGTACTCAATATTGACTAAGTGATTTATTTTTCCCTGGTGCAATATTCAATAATTTACGGCAGTACAGGATGGGGTGGAGCGCTTGATGCATTTATTTAGCTTTTGCAAATAACTCAAAATCACAGTTATGCGTAATACAAATAAAACATTCTCGGCTGAGTTATTATAGAAAGAAACAATATATTTATTATCTGTATTCATACCGCAAACTGTTGACAACAAAAATTATTTCTAAAAAAATAAAATAGAATTAGAAAAATGCCTAATAATGTATTATACACCCCCCAAACCAACATTTGTTTTGAAGTTTATGCTTACGTAATTTTTAAAATGTGTTATACTTGTGTTATAAAATTGTCTGAAAAAAGGAAAAAAAAAGCTGAAAGCAATGTCGGTAAAAACAGTACCTACCTACATTGTCTTCACAGAACTCCATGTCCCAGAGTTTTGATGTACCAGAAAGCTAATTTTCTGCATTATGGTACCAACATTTAAACAGGGTTTCTGAAGAAAATTCGTATAATCGTATAATGATATCAGATAGTATAAAATGAAAAGAAGCTCTAGAAGTAAATAAAAATAAGAGATACGTACGTACGATAGTACGTGGAAAAAAATTGTATAATTGAGTGCACTTAGGTTAAATTAATATTTATTAAAAACATGACAGTATAACCGTCTTGTACCCACCTTTCGAGTTACATAAGCAGATCCGCCATATCTGAATATCTAATTACTAACTACTTGTAATCTGTGCAAGCGAGTATTTGAAATGCTCGATCCTGGTATTGTGTCACTTAAACATGATTTTGGAACGAGTAGCTCTCAAGGGTATATGAAATTCAAAAAAAGTTAAGAATCCCGGGAATATTATTTTTTTTAGAAAAAACGAAAATATGTATTTTATTTTTTCGTTTTGTAAAAAAAAAATTCCCAAAAAACGTCATATAAAGGCGCCGGAAATTTCATTAACATTTTTACTCCAAATAATGTCAGGAATTACTGGTTAAAGTAAGTTAAATACGTTCCTTAACACCCTGTATAGGAAAAAATAAATCATTTTGCACTTCTTTTTTCAAAGAAATCAATATATATACATATATATATATATATATAATCAATAATAAAGTTATTGGTTATTGGGAGAGAATATTTGTGATTGTCTTCAGGTCTTGATTGCTCGAGATCAGAAATGTTTTGGTTCGAAGTTTGGAGTAAAAAGACTTTGCTTATACTACAAACAATATTTTAAATTAAAGGGGGGCTTTTGTGTCTGAATTTATTGTACTGTTTCGGACAAACCGTTTGATTTTAGTTTTAACCACTTTAACACCATAGAGTGGCGCTCGTCACAACCTACTGATGAGCCTTAGCAGTATTGGCCTGTAATATTCAATTGTTGGCATTTAATGACCCATACTGGAGGTAAATGAGGATAGAGCAAGGTATTGTTGTTGGCTGAGTTTCGACAAAGACGTTTGCAAAAGAAGAAAAAAAGTCTCATTTAAAACGGTGGAAATTCCGCCTGGTTCCGCGGAGATCCGATTGAGAAATACACACGAGGCTGAAGGCAGTGCAGGAATTTTAGCGACGGGAATTGATGGCTTTAATAAAAGCGAATACTCGTTTGGTAGGAAGTGCTCATTCACTAAACCTCGCTTTCTACGGTGAAAATAATAATTATTATAAGTAACGTAAACAGAATAAATAGGTTTTAGCCAGCGAAAAGTTAAAACATTCAGTTTTAATTTATATGCGTTAATAGATATGAATAAATTAGGTAGGTATATATTTTGCTAATATTTTACAAAAACAAAATTATAATAATAATCCTTATAACAACAATAAATGAAGATAATATTATAATTTACAAACATAAATATAGCACAATTATGTATTATATATATTTTTAATGTATTATTCTTATAAGAAACATTGTGCTGTCATGACGATTATTACTTATTACTTAGTACTGTCCTTGAAGGTAATTTTCAAAAATTCTAAAAATCACGCGTAATTAGAGATATTAAATTACATTGATTGTCTTGCGATTTAATTAACAGATTCACTGTCAACTCCGCCATTTGGCGGTGTACGAATGATTCGCACCCACCAATTGGCGTGTGCGTCGATTTAACTTTCATTGCTGAGTGGCCATCGGGCCACTCTCGCGACTATTGTTATTATGCTGGCCTTATGCTTGAATTAATCAAAAAGTTATATTAAAAATTATTATATCTTTATCTTCTCTGCCTTTATGTTTCCTTAGATTTTAGATTCATGCAGAGTTGCTTGAAACTTATGCTTGAATTAATCAAAAAGTTATATTAAAAATGATTATATCTTTATCTTCTCTGCCTTTATGTTTCCTTAGATTTTAGATTCATGCAGAGTTGAAAATATTTTGTTTTTACCTGGTGGTTTAAAATCTTTATGTACTTCATGTATTTCTGCTTTTTCTCCCATTTCAGACTTTGATGTGCCGAATTGAGAGCGAAGGTCCTGAAGACTCCTTCGCTCAAAACAAATTGATACATCTCATCACATATCTGTTATTACTGACCAAATTAAAAACATGGTATATAATATATTCTGCTACTTGTAACCAACTAAGGTTATGAAATGTAAAAACTATGTAATGTAAAATCTATGTAATATAATGTAAAAAGTACAAATTTCAATATTCTAGTTAAGTAAGTAAAAATGTTATTTTCTTTTTTACTGGAATAAAAACTTATATATAAAAAAAACTGTTATACTTCACTAAGTATTATGTTCTCTTATTTTTAGTTTTTCTTTTTTTTGCAATTTTTTTTTCTGTTTTAGCGATTCAGCAATAAGGTCCGACCCTTGTGGCTGAAACTGAACTGTAAATGTTCTGTAATGTCAACTTCCCCATTTTGGGGGTGAGTTAGACCTCGCTCCTGCATACACTGGCGTAAAATATATATTTTTTCGGAATGGAATCCTCACAACTCATCTGCGCCTCCCCCAGCAACATGTGTGGGCCTGAGGTTTGGCTGGGCGAACTCGGCGTCCTTCCGCCCTGCCTCCGGCAACTCGACGCTTCCATCCTTAGGGTCTTCGGGTACGTTCCCCTACTTCCCACTTACTATCGTCAAGGCACAACCGAGAAACCGGCTAAAGGGCGCGGACGTTGAGATTCATTCACGACAGACCGACCACCATACACATTCTGGCTGGTACTGCCAGATGACGAGAGAGGTATCCCACCCTACACAAGCGTTCTTCATATCACAATACTTGTTTTCATTATCTTTTGCATCTTGCAGATGCTTGCGATATACGCAAGATGCCATTACCCTGCGAGCAGCCGCCTTTTTTGTTTTTCTGTTATCTTTTTTTATTTATTTAGTTTATCCCTGACTTGCTTTATATTATTCGCATTTTGTATAACATGTAAGCACTTGCATACTGCTTCCTAACACCGTATGCAGGGACACTGGAGGTCTAGATTCGTTCAAACTTAAATGTAGATTCGTTCTTTCAAAAAAAATTAGAGTCCTTACGAGAGCCTTGAAGGAGTAACCATCTGTTACTTATTCCAGGGCGGGTAAGAGGTGGATTACCTCCACTAATCAAAAAGTTATTTTACGGTTGCGGTTTTTGAAGGGTTTAGGATAAAGGTGACAGATATCGGAGTTTTCCAAGCCTTAACTGTCCAAGGCTGGCAGTGAACTTGTTGAATAGCGCGATGATTAAAGTGTACCATGACAACTCAATAAAGTTACACTTCAAAACACCTTTGACAAATGATATGAAAGTCATTATAAGTGTCATTTACAGCCCATAACCCATCCTAACGTATCTTTTTTTAACGAATTGAGGGAGCGGGAGACAGAACGAGAAATAAAAGGCGTCAAGTCGAAGTATGAGTCAGTCGTTTATTGGGCTACGTAGCGAGGGTCGGTGAAGCAGTAACCAGATGTATGCAGGGTGCAGTGATGAGATGCTGCAGGCGTACGGATGTGATGGAGATGGTGTGGTGAAGGTCAGCGAGTTGCTCGACACCATAGCGGTGGAGATGACCTATCTTCCAGGCCGTTGCTCGACGCTTTAAGTCGCGGAGATGAACGGTGTGTGGCTCGGTGAGCTGAGCCACCAGCAGGTAGTCCTGGCGAGGCGGAGCGTGTTACCATGGCAGCGAAGCACGGTGGGCTTCGGGGTGCCATGAAGTGGTAAGCTGAACCCTGGACTGAAGGTGACGCAAGCCTTGTAAGTCGTGGGATGTAGCTGATCTCAGGAGCTGAAGACACGATGGGCCTTGTAGATAAGACGTAATGGTGGACCTCGGGAAGCTGCCCTGGATGTGTAGAGCACTGCAGGAGCACTTGTGCGGAGATCTGTTACGACGAGCTGTTGACCGACGGTTAGTGTGAGACTGAATGAGCTAGCGCCGAGTTTAGTCGCTTTATATATACCAGCGCGACCGGTGGAGTAATGTTCCATTCGCCGGCAATGTGCACACTGGAAGGTACTGGAACATACGCGGTGCCGAATATTCAGGCGGCTTGTAAACTCTAGACCTTTCTAGGCGGTGGCGATATTATCATTCATCGAGACGGCCTCGGCAGGCGAGCAAAGTACATCGCGGCCGGCATAATATGTGGGTACCTAGGCAAGTGCCAGCGCCGCGCGAATATTAGAAGATGTTTCTCGATGTTCTTTCTGAAGGCGAAAGATAATGCGTCACCACAGACTCCTTCCCCAGCGATGCGAAGTATCGCGTAAAAGATGAGGCCAGGGTTTGCAGGAAAGCCGGGTAGATGCTGGTCGGTGTGTCCTTGCTGATGCGTCTCTACCGATTCCCCGTTTTTTCGGTGTTACCGGATGCGCTGTGGTAACACACATGTCAGGATGCTGTATGCTGCGTATCCATATCACGTCGGGGTCACCAGTTGAGGGAGCGGGAGACAAAAATGAAAGGCGTCGGTCGAAGTATTAACCTAGTTTTTTCATCACTTTTCATGACTTTATTTAACTTTTCAAAGGTGTGTTGAAGTGCCACTGTGTTGAGTTATCCGGTCACCGATTAAAGGTAGGATTTAGTTTCCTTTGATGATATTGATTGTAGTTGTACACGGAGAAGGTCAAGGGGATTGTGCAATGATAAATAAAATAATTTATTAGCAAAGCCATTAATTACCAAGCAAGAAAAGGAATATATATGTACTCGTATTGTTACACATTAAATTAAATGAAAAAATATAATTTTTTTGTTGAATTATTCGATGCAATGACATGGTGTGCCGTTATAAATTCGATACATCCGCGTCCCTTCCGTTTCGTTTCTTACACAAGTCTTATGCATCAATACACTTCCATGACCGTACAATATGCTCACGTGCAGTTAAATCATTAGACACGGTGACTAACTAACGGTTAACTAAACTTGAACGCTTTTGAGGCAACTGTCAGGCACAGAAGATGCTTTACCTTTACACCCATAATATGTCAAACTTAATTAGGAACAGGTATTATTACGCATGACAAGTTATGTTTTGAAAATACTCCTACGAAACAGGTATTACTTATAAAAAAATAAAGCATAGAAAAAAACTAAGTAACCATCACGCCAGAACTCTGTCTTGGCACACACTCCTTGCTTCATTCACATCCATACATATTGATTCATAACTCTTCTGTTATTCCGAAGTTTAAGGGTCCGCAAACTGGATTTCTACCGATTTATTACATATTTCCCTTAAACACGGTAAGTTTTAAAGCTCTTAAAAAATATATATGTTATTCTTGAAGATAATCCGCGCCGAAACGCAAATTATATAAAATTCCCTCGATAGAAAAAAATTGCAAAGTATGCTCCAAAAATTATTATAAACACGTTTGTTTCAGTTATTTTACAAGTTATATATAAGAAAAAAATCACAGTGTTTCTTTAAATGCTGTTTAAGATAATGCCCGCGAGGTTTTTGCTCTATTTTAAACGAGTCGTGTTTTATTTAACATTTTCGCAATTTTCGCATCGATTTTTGTCGCTGTAAATGTTAGCGCTCTCCTCTAACATTCGTAATTTCGTATCTCTCCGTCTTCTTCTTTTCGAGCCCGGTTGCAGAGCCTTAACATGGCCAGACAAAAGTATTTGAATAACTTTATGTGCCATCTATTCTTCAGGCGTCCCTGACTTCATTTACCGTTCACTTCCGCGTCATATATTCTTTTTGCATTCCTTTCCCGGATCGTCCGCTCTACATTTTCAAACCATCCAAGCGTCCCTTTCTAAATCTTATCCATTGCCCTTACATCAGAGTTGCATTGCTGCCGGATCATTCGTCACCTTCATTTATATGGCATTCAGTCTACTTCCATCCTTCCTCTGCCAGTTCCATGCCTCACTGCCATACATCAGGGTTGGCAGTTATGTTCTGATTAATATAATTATTTATTTATTTATTTATTTATTAACGGTATAAATATACCATAAATACATATTACATGTCACAAAATATTTGTTGTAGGTACTTAAGAAATAATTAAAAAGAAAGAGTTATAACTTAATTGTGGCATTTGATTAAGAAATGACACAAAGAGCTACAATTACATTCAATACTATAGTATAAATAAAATTAATATTGATTGAAAATATATGATAGAATAGCCTTCTTGTACCTAGTTTCCGTGCAGTTAATAGATCCGCCACATCTGCGTATCTATTACTAACTTCATGTAATCTAGGTAAAAGCGAGTGTTTCGTGTACTCAGTCCTGTTGTTGTTACAATGAAACAAGATTTTGGAGCGAGTTGCTCTAGTGGGTATATGAAATTCGATGAGCTTAGTTAAATCAGGACTGTCTATTTTATCATTTACAATTTTGAACATAAATATTAAGTCGGATATAATTCTTCGATCTGAGAGTTTTAATATATTTAATTCTTTCATTAAGTAATTATAATTTATGTTTTCAATGGGAATACCGAGTTTAAAATTTATATATCTTAGGAATTTGTGTTGAATTTTTTCGATTGTATCTGAATGTAATTTAAAATGGGGGGACCAGATCGAGGAGTTATATTCGACTTGACTACGTACTAAGGATGTATACAAAATTTTTAATGTAGAAATATTCCTAAAACCTCTGGAATTTCGAAGAATGAAGCCAAGCATTTTTATTCCTTTATTAGTGATTGTGTTTATATGGGATATAAAGTTTAATTTCGAGTCGAAAATTATGCCCAGGTCATTAATTTCTTCGACAGAGGTAAGGGTAGAGTTGTTAAGAACATACGGATGAATTATTGGTTGACTTATTCTGTAAAATCTTATTGAATGACACTTATTTATGTTCAAGAAAAGTTTGTTAAGAGAACACCAATTAATTAACTTGTTTAAATTATTTTGTAAACAGATACAATCTTTACAATAATTAATTATGTAATTATAATATATAATACCATATTATGAATATGAACCAAATTCATTTATAGAAAATGAATTTTATAAAATATATTATGATAAAACTATACTAACAGAAAGAACAATTAGTCATAATAGACCTGATATAGTTTTACATGACAAAATTAAAAAAATAAATTATATCATTGATGTAGCTATTCCAAATTCCTGTAATATTCAAAAAACTGTTTCTGAAAAAATTAGAAAATACACAGATTTAGGAAATGAGATTAAAAGAATTTGGCATTCTCGGACTATAAAAATATTACCATTTGTTATTTCGGCCACTGGCATAATACCTAGGAATCTGATTCAAAATTTAGGAATATTAGATTTGTCAAAGAATTTGTATATAAAAATGCAAAAATCAGTAATTTTAAATACATGTAGGATTACAAAAGATTTTTTAAATATTTATATTGAGGGATCAGTAGGATTTACAGGTTCAATTAGAAATGCCACAGAGCGGAACCCTCTGATATGAAAATATCTGGAGTCGGTGAATTATATTCCCATTTGGTCTCTGGGTTGACATGTTGTTCTTGTATTATTTTGTATTTATAATACTTATATAGTGCAATTGTTTAGCGTGGGTTGACTAGATGATCATTTGGGGAAGTGTGTGAAAGGGTTTAGTTTTTCCTGTGGGGAAAATTTAACCCGGACATTTAAATCTGGTGCGTAAAAATGAAAAAGACATGTTTTTGTTGAAACTCTGGCGAAGCCTATTAGTAAATCAAACGTACATTTTTAACAATATATAAGATCAACAATAATGAAACAAATGTTGCAAAAAAAATTGTAAATCGATCGCATTATAGACTGCCAATATTAATTATTTGTTTAAATCTCTTTCTCTTTGAAATGCTGATGTTAATTTTTTAACGTTCTTAAATTTTTATAAAAAACATATTTCCTGTTTTTGTAAATCTATAATTGTGATTTTTTTATTATAAAATAAAATTGAATAGATCTTTCAGAATGCTTCAGATTTTTTGTAAATTTATGAAGTAACGGTAATTAATTTATTTTTATTTTTTCAGAAAAAAATCCTCTTAAAATGCTCGTCGTACAAGGTGCAATTATTTCCCTAGAAATATTTAGGCGACGCAGATCGAAAGAAAAAAAAATCGAGCGCAGTTTACACGCGGTAGAAGCGAAAATTTACCAAAACAATCTCAACTAATACTTGAAAAGTGAGGTCATAATCAAAGCGACCAATTTCCCTTTCATATCTCAACCAATAGGAGCCTTTAAAAGTGACATCATAATCAAAGCAGTCAATGAGCGCAGTCGACGCGTCGCAGGTGCAGTGATCGTCAATTCCGTTTCGCCATAGAAGATTCACTTAAAAAAACGGGGAAAAAAGACATATTTAACTTATTTTCGGATTTATTGTCCTTTACAACAATTTAAATTTCCATCATCGATGGATAATATAATGATTGTAAATATAGATAGTTAAATTAGTTAACAGGGGCAACTGTATTTATTATAAAAGCCACTGAAACACGTGTAGAGACTTTTTCCGTCTGCCCACCAATTACCTATTTATTATATAATGACCCCGATACACCTACTTTACCTGGAAGGGCCACCTTACGGAGAGAAATCAAACTGCATATATCTGCCGAAGATGTAAAAAATAATGTGATGGTCGAGAAAATACAAAAGAAATTTTTACGATACCTCTACCTACATTCTACATGAGAGAGTTCGGTTTTTACCCATGGTTGTTTCCAACAGCATTTATCCCGGGAATGCTGGGTATCTGCAGACTAAGTTCTAGGAGAGTTGGCGCATTACCGCCGATGGTTTATAAGCTTCTGAAGGTTTATTATCAATACCTGACATTCTGGCTTAAATAGGATTCTATGTCCCAGATAATTTCAAGCGAGGCCGCCAATTCTACCCAGGTGCAGAATTAACTTAACCAATGATACCCCTGGGAAGATTTACTAGGTTAATTAACGGTCTCCGGGCAGTGAGGATATTTTCCACATGTCCTTAAACATTTAACAACTTTCAGCACCTAGTATCATAAATTTAACTTTTAATTATAATGTGATTACATGCAATTACCTAATTTTCCATAATTCCTACATGTAACCTTTTTTGTCCAACATTATCTATGCTAGGTAACTATATCTTTGGTAATTTTTAATCACATTTGCATACATAATATATTGGTTCTTGTACAGTTTTGTACAAGACAAAAAAATGTTAATTTCCAAATAAAACGTTGAATTGGACGGGAAATTGTTCACGGGTAAACATTTATTTTAATTATAAATATTATTAATTACTTTGCTTAATTTTCGCGTGTAAATAAATTATAAAGCCAAGTTTCTGTCGGTAATATTATGTTGCGTATAATTTGTGAAAGAAAAAACTAAAAATTAAGTTAACAACAACTCAACACATATCACCACGGGGGGGGGGGGGGGGGGGGGTTAAAAAGTTGCTAAAAAAACATCACGTGATTAATGGACGACCCCTTAAGTTATTTTATGATTATTATAATATTAACTAAGTGAGAACTTCCAACCTGATTTTAATGAAGAGTTTTAAGCGTCGATGACACACGGCGAGTTTACAAGCTACTATCTACTAAGTTTAAAAGCGGGTAAATCGGCGACTGAGATTGTCATGATGCCACACAAAACTGTCCACTCGCTCAGAAGCGTAGGAAACTGAGGCCGCTGCTAGCACCAGTAACAAGAATAACGACGCCTGCGTGAACTAATTCTTCAGATGTTTGACAGTCGAAATCAGCTGTTTATCGGAAGCCATGTTGGAAACACAAATAAACCAATCACAAGCAAGCGGAGCAAGCGTGTAGGCGAGTAAAGTTGACGACCTTTCAACTTTTTTTCGTAGATTGTCAACGATCTGCTAGTCACTGCTAGTTAGCAAGTAACACGACGACACTGGGCGAGTTTACTAACAATTTCCCAGATAGTAGCTTGTAAAATCGCCGTGTGTCATCGACGCTTTAATAAAAAAAAACAATGAAGCCATGTGATTGCTCCGTCATAAATTTATTTTGTACGAATCCACCTGCGGTAATTTTCCAAGTAGTTTTCTGTTGTGTTATAAAGGGCAATATCGCAGGTACGATATTATGTCAGTGGTCAATTGGTCAAGTACTCGCTTTGTGAGAATTGGGTCACGGTCTCGATTCCTGACGAGATCAAAAACGCTTATGGTTTCCTGACGAAATTATCTGCTGCGCTCGGTTCACAGTCTTCTGAACAACTCTGCAAGATTAATTAATTATGCATTATCATTGAATATCTGCCGGAAGTGTGAAAATAAATTATATCATTATCATCTTTGTTGTACCGGTTTACATATAAAACATTAATTTATGTTTCGAGTTCCCTTTCGAAATGATGCATTCTCTTTGTACATTTATAAAGGCATAACTTTTAAAATCTGAATTGATTTTTTGAATATTTGAATCGCTTCTACTTCCAATACTAGGTATTAGGTATTATACAACGTGTCCGGAAACTCGTAGTACAAGCGGGAAACTGGTGAATCTACATCACGTAGAGAACCCAAAAAACTTATTTTTTCCGATCCAAGCATTTCGATTTTAATATTATTTTTTTTCTATTTTTCCATATTTTCGGCAACTAAAGGGTTAAAAAAAATTTTGAGCCCGGTTTACCCTTCGTTGCATTTTATAAGACATTACACAGCTGAAATCAACCCCCTAGTGATTTTTTTTTTCAAATTTAACCTAAAAAATTCCAACTTCGGATCCGATTTACTCGAAAACGAAAGCTCAAATCAAAAAAAGTTAAACCACAAAATCGACTCCAAATGTGATGTGGATTCTCCAGTTTCCCGCTTGTACTACGAGTTTCCGGACACCTTGTATAGATTGCTTAGCCAGCAGAGAATTGAAATCCCGACGAACAACTGCTAACACTATACTATCATGAAACATTTTATTAACCCTACAGGCTAATTTATTCGCTTTTGTGAAAGCTAGGTATGTAGGTTCCATAGAAATCGTCGTTTCTCCCTTACTCGTCATGGTGAGAAATATGCTATAAACGGTGTTAGAAAGAGAAAACAGCACACTTTATATTCGAATCTAAAATTTAACCAATGAAAAACTTTAATGTACTCCTCTATGAAACAATTTTTTTATTTATTTATTATACAAGTACATTTACAATTTATGGAAGCTTTGACTGTCCAACTAGAAAGGTCTCCCGTTCCAGGATAGTCCAATTGACAGGTTTTGTACATTTTAGGTAGGTACACGATGATTCATAATATAGTTAAATAAAGTTAAGATTCATAAATTCCATTTACTAATTATAACATATGATAGAGTCGAGTACTAGGTCCAGTTATTAGTTTCCGATCGTAATTTAAAAAAAAAATTGTGAATTTTTTATTAATTATTTTTACATGAAACGAGAAAAAAGTGATACACATTTATTTGATAAAATGTGTACATGCTTTTACTTTTTTTCAATAAGATTTTTTTTTCTTCAAACTTGTAAGCAGTTTGATAACCAAGAAGCTATGCTAGCGTTATTCGATGGCATACTGAGCAGCAAGTTGGAGTACGCGAGCGATGTTTGGGCACCGTATCAGAAGTACATTGATATGTTAGATCAAATCCAGAAGAAATTCCTCAGGTATGTTTATATGCGGAAGCATGGAACTTATCCAAGGTTCATGCACCATATTGACTTACTTGAGGAAAATGATTCTGTGAGTCTAGAAACCAGACGGAAAGCAAGTCTTGCTATACTGTCTTTCAAAATTTAGAACAATTTCATCGATAGCCCATTTCTCTTGGGATGCTATGATTTATACAGACCACTACAGCCGAAGTCGACATCATGACTTATTTAAAGTACCGAACGGCAGAACAGACGTCTTGGCAAAGCATAGCACGACGGGGGAAGTGGTGCTGTTAAATGCGTTAAATGAAATTGCAAACCATTTGGATGTAAGTGACTTTTCTTTATATACCTTAAAAATATTATTGAAGAGTCACTTGCCTAAATGCTGGTAGGCTAATTAAATTGTACTGTAATTTGTAATTGGAATTATTCCACTGTACAATAATAATAAAATAAAAAATAAAATTATCAGTAATTTCATTTAGAAAAAACTAAAGGTAAGCAATTTTTCAAAATTGTTATGTTTGAGTTAAAAAAATTATTTAAAAAAATATATGTTTATCTCAAATAATACAATTTGAAAGCGTATTTCATCACCTTCCAAAAACAGTTTTTAGTTTTCGGATGCGTTCAGAAATAAATGCATTTATTTGGATTTGGATGAACAGGAGTGTTTTTTTTTAAATTTTGTACGTATAACACCAGTTCTGTCCTTTCAATTGTCTAATTTTGACGTTTTCCTGAACACTTCGAGTTTCTTCCAGTTTTTTGTGCTATACGTCTCTTTTTACCGGTGTCACCCCAGTAACTAAATGATTTGGCAAATTTAATGCGACGGGAATATTGATGTTGATTTATTGTGTAACGATGCTGAATGACGGAATAACAGCAGTGAAGCCATAGATAAATAACAGATATAATGGAATTTGCCCATGAACAATATCATTAGTACGAAACCGCGCGCACACAACGTCGTTCACTCATACTACCGAGTACCGCATCTGCGCACAGCGTTCTGCCTTCGTTTCTACCAACACACCAAAATGCCTAACTTTCATTGACTCCACCGCTTTGAAGGTCTGTGCAGTTTTGTGGGAGACATTCGGCGTGCTGCCACGCCATGTTTACCTTTGTTTCTATTATCTACAGGTGAAGTTAGACAAGTTAGATCAGTTAGATTAGCGTACAAAAAATAAACATAAAAACTCCGATATTACACTACACTACACATACTAGGCAATAAAAGCTTTCAACAATCTTTCACTTGAAGAAATGAGAGGCAACAAAAAAAAAATCCGGTAAATAATTTAGAAAGTATTTCACAAATTTAATAACGTAAAAGAATAAAACATAATATATATGTAATGAACAATACTATTACAAAACACACATCATACCTGCCTCGGAACAGACTTTGTTTAGTGAGGCGGGTAAAATAAATCTATGTACATAAACTATAATAAAATAAACACCCGGGTTGGTTTTAAATTGGTTATTTGTGTTTAATATATATTTATCACCAAGGGGTCGATATTCTTCTGAAAGGTATTCTGAGCAACCATGTAGAATCTTTCATGTGGCATGTTGAGTCTTTCCTCTTGGTCAAAATCAAAACCAAAATTTTCATTTTCCTTTCCAAACATCCAACATAACCTTCTCCCAATTTCTCGTGTCGACTATATAATAATATAACATTCACTATTGTGGCAAGATATCGCTGATGATATCGACATAATCGCGAAAACTCCAGATGCTTTACGTAACGCCTTTATAAATCTTGAAAGCTCTGTCAAAAATATGGGTCTCGTAGTAAACCAGCAAAAGACCAAATACATGGCTGTAGGATGCACCCAACAAATCCCAACTCTCTCATGTGGAAACCAAAATTTCGAAACGGTACCAAGATTCACATACCTAGGCTCCCTGATAACAAACGACAATAATACCACAGAGGAGATCCAGAAGCGCATAGTGAACGCAAATCGCTGTTATTTCCGCCTACTTCCAGACTGCTGTCCAGAAACACGAAGATATTAGTGTACAAAACACTTATCAGACCAGTACTTACGTACGCAGCTGAGACTTGGGTACTAACTAAGAGGAATGAGCGAGCACTGGACGTTATTGAAAGAAAAATTTGGAGGTGCATCTTAGGAACCGGTTCTAGAAAATGGATTTTGGCGCAGACTCTATAACAATGAGCTCTATACCTTATTTAAGGAGCTAAACGTCGCAAAATTTATAAAATTGGGAAGACTTCGGTGGCTGGGTCATGTGGAGAGAATGACCGAGCATCAAGCACCAAAGTCCCTGCTGAACTCAAGACCAATAGGGCGAAGGAGCCTGGGAAGGCCAAGACTAAGATGGAGCGACAACGTCCTCAAAGACATATCTATCTTGGAGCTTCCAAACTGGAGAGAACTGGCACAAAACCGAGATGAGTGGAGGAAGACTCTTGAGGAGGCCAAGACCCACCAGGGGTTGTAGAGCCAATGTATTGATGATGATGATGATTGTGGCAAGATTCTGAAAACATTTAGCGATAGCCTCCAGGACTTTCCTCGAATCTCTTATTTTCACTTGACTGTCTATTATTTATTTATTTATTGCTTCTTCACAATTTAAATACATTTTTAGCATGTAATTATTAACCTCACTGGGGTTCGCCTGTATCGTGGTCAATAATTTCATAATTTATTAAAAGTAACACACATATACATAAGTTAGCTTAGTACAGCATAATATAGTTTTCATTCCATTGAAGTGTCATTTAGGTGTCATTATTTAAATTAAAAATTTTAACCTCACTTAGACATGGTTAAGAGGGCATTACCAGAGAAAGCCGGAAATACGTCATTTTCAAAAAAGTTTTTAGACGTATTGACTCTTTTCCACAAAAAATTATAAATGGATTTCGAAAGATTGTTCTTTTATCTAGCATAGTTATGTAATAAATTTTTAGAATTTTTTTTAATTTTTAGTATAATAAGGTTATTCCATAGGTCGTTGGCAGATTTGTTAAATTTTCAAAAAAGTTTTTGTATTATACCACACCCATTTCAAATAATGTAATCATGCAGTAAAATAAATCAATACATTATCTAGCAAAGTTATGTATTAGAATTTTAATTTTAGTTTCAATAAAATCATTAAAAAATATGTACGTACATGTGTTTCTTGACGAAAATTGGTCCATTTGTGTATTTATTTGCGCACTTACAAACTAATATATTTCAGATTTTCTTAACATTCTTATTAAATTTAGACATTATTGAAAAATGATAAATACTTATAATCAAAAAATAACTACAAAAAGTACACTATTTTAATAGTTTTATCATCACGCCTTTCAGCATTTTTGGATGAAGGTATAAATTAAAGCTAATTTGGATTGAAATAAATTCGATATTGAGTTATAATTTAAAAAAGCTGGTACGGAGAATAATCAATCTTTCTCATTGTAACCGCCCTGCACGATCGGAAGAACAACTTTCGACGAAATGTGGATTTTCGTCCGCTGGCTGGTTAAATTTTATAAAGTGCAAAATAATATAAGTATCGAAAGACAATATTTACAATATTATTCTTTTTGTTGTTTTATTAATCATATTGTTGTACACCGTTATTGGTTGGTTGATGTATATTCCCAGTTATTTATTTTTATGTACACTTTTTATGGCGTGTTTATACCCTTTTTATGTTAACCCTCTGTCTGCTGTGTAGGTATATTGTAAATAAAATAAAAATCTCTGAGCGCCCTCTACGGAGCTGACAATTTTTTTGGCTGTAGCTTGCAGGGTGAAGATTGTCCTGATGATACCCAATCTTCAATTAGAGATAAAACCAAAAGTAGAAGACATTCATTGTATTGCATACAATATCAACGTTTGAATGTAACTGATGGTCTCAAACAGGAATAACGTTAACTGTAGGATTAGCAAGATGGCCAGTTCTGTTGAATCTGAATCCATAAACTACGGGTAACGGTAATCCCCAGTCACAGATTAGCAGGTCACGATTAAAGGCAAAACTATACATCTTTGATTTATTATAATCTACCATCTTTCATGATTAAATAAATAATTGAAAGATTAGGATTATAAACAAATGTGTCAAAATTATAACCATTTTTTCATGATTTTGATGTATTACATTAAACGGTTAATTGATCCACAATTTTTATTTGAATGTTTTATATCTATTATAGTGCCTACCTTATTGCAGTTAATAAAATCCCAGTTCTCACTTTTATGCTACATGGTTTTCTTTCCAAAGCTATGAAAATATGATGCAAGAACAGGTGAACAGGACGGATGCGGAATATTCTCTTCCGAACCATTTGATAGCCGTTTAGTTATGTTAGCAAGTCGATGGCGTTCATCCTGTGGCCTGGACAATATTTATGATAATTATAGCGGTCTTGGAAGCCTTAACTCCTCGGTTAAATGGAACTAAATATATCTGAGAAATTAGCTGCAATTGACAATTAATTAATATTATTTTTTTAATAAATCATTTTTCAAAATGTGTTTAAAAAATACAGTACCGTGACACGCATTATTGTTCAATACCCTTATTTTTTTTTTAATTTTGTAGAATAATTACTATTGGGTCTTTGGTTGACCTCTGTGATTAAGAAGTGCAATTGGCCGTCCTGAACATAATAGCGAAGATAACTTTTGTTGTTGTAGGTATTAAATTTTCAACAATTTTGGGGGTTCCTTTTGAGATGCAATGTTCATTAAATTTCTTTCTATTTCACTGAACATATACCTAATATATATTTATGTTTACACCCATTCAGCACCAACTTTATCCGAAAAGAAAAATGATTAGATCACAACTTTAGAATTTAACTTCGGTACCTAACGAATTTTTTGTGTGGAGTTTGACCATCGAAAAGCAATCTAATATACAGGGTGTCCGGGGGGTAAAGCGCATGAACTTTGGGAAATGATTCTACATAATGCCAGGAGTAAAAAAGGTTGACAACTTTTTCCGAAATTTCAAATCAATTTTCCCACAGAAAAAGACATACCTACTAAAAATTCTTAGGGAGGTACAAACTTACCCGATAAATTTTCTGTGAGCTTACCGGGCGCGATTGTGGCAACTTTACATGGTTGTAATTGGCCCGTATCGTAACAGTGGAAAATAATAATGCTGGCCGCACACGTCGAACTAATTTATCTTTTTACCGAAAAAGAACCCCTTAAAGTTGGTTTTTGAAAAAGTTGTTCGCCTTTTTTACTTGTACTATCATGTAGTTATTGCACTTTTCCCCCTGGACACCTACATTAATTAAAAACCTACTTAAATATGTTCGTTATTTGTTTTTGGGGTGTTATGCCGTGTTGCGCTACCTCCTTCTTTTCGTTTCATCGGATCTATCGGATCTGCCGGATCTGCACTGATGATGGACACTGCAACGCTGTCCGAAACGTTGGCTAAAGAAGGAGGTAGCGCAACACGGCATAACACCCCAAAACCAAATAACGAAAATACTTTTGGCCGTGAAAATCTTAAAACGTATCTACTTAAATATGTATCTAATATTGATTTAGAATTCAAAACCGCTATGAATTGGTCCATGCCAGCGGTTTACAATATTTTGATTGGTTAACGAAAAACCTTAGAAGATATTATGCAATTAAATACATTACAAAGAACGCAACAAAAATTATATTACGTAAATCCACTGCAAAAACTGATTATGAACATAAAAGTGGAGATAAAAAGGAAAACACAGACCCACAAGTCAATAACTTTGAGCGGAAGCTCCCTTCCTCGCGATAAGTTACTTCCGTGTGAAGTTGCCTTTACGATTTGCCATTCCTCCACCAATTTCCTGGGGTTTTATTTTATTATCCACGGCAGCCCGCGACTGCTTGCACCATCCACGTCCGCCCCGCGATTGATGCCATCAGATTAGCGACAGTCCACTTGACTAATGTAACGCCTTGTGAATATAATATTCGGCGTGGGAACACGCTGTGGCAATCTGCGACAGTAGGGGAAGACGGGGTTATATAAACAGGGGTACGTTGCAACAATAGATTTAAATCTTCTGCCGAAAGCGTTAAATAGCGGTACGATGTTGCACATTAGTTAAATAGCGGTACGATGATGCTCATTTTGGTGTAATTTTAGTTGTTTATTTCGAGTTGGACGAAAAATGTTAAACAAAGTGTGTTTTTTTCGTAAATGTATAAAGGTAAATATTTTATGCATAATAAAAATGAAGGTAAATATTTTCCGTTATTTTTGGATTACATTATTTCAATGGTGGGTAATTTCGATTACTTCGCTTGAATGCTGAATGTAGGGTTTAATAATTATTAATTATTAGTTATTAGACAGTTCTGTACAATGCGGAAAGTTGTAATAAACGCACAGGCGTATTTCCAACACGAAAAACACAAGAAAGAACAAACAAAATAGCCCAATAAAAAGTTTTGAAAACGTGAAAAATTTAAAAAAAAAATTAGTGCAGAAATTAAAGAAAAAACCAAATGAAAGAATTAAGTATTAAGGAGAAAAGTAACAAGAACACATATTGAACGTTGGGTAAAGTGTTGTAAATGCGAAATGTGGGCACATATTGTTTGCGCAAACAAAAACCACACAGGAGGCCCTGAGGAAAATAAATTTCCACAGGAAAATAAATTCCTCATCTTTTGCGGATGCTGTTTGGAGGGTTTTTTTAGGAATGGAAGGAACGGAGATTTCTGGGAAGGAAAAAGGTTTAAGGGGTGGGTAGGCATCTGGGGTTCAGCGTATCTTGGTCACCCACCTTCAAGACCTAGACAAACCTCACCTCATGAACCCGGGAACCCCTGCTGAATCACCTGCTGAATCACCAAACGCAGCCAACCACTTGGGGTGACCTGTGGCAGAGGTGTTGGTTATCCAATAAAGGTTCCCGGGGCGGCGGTTCCCATTCCGCCTCCCAAATTGTAATTGTTTGATTAATATTTGAAATTTGCACAAGAGGGTTTAATTTTCCCCGACAACGGAGCAAGTTGCAACCATTCTTCGTTTTTATACAAATATGTAAATAAACTCGTTTTCCTGTCATAACACTATTCTCACTGATTGCATTTTGTTCCTTTAATGTTCGCTTGTTGCTCATGAATTGAAAAAAACAATGTTTATCTCCGAAATAAAAAATGACATAAATCTAAACGTTGAAAGCGTTGCGTATAACCCCATCTTCCTCTGCTTAGTATTACTTGGCTCTTGGTATGAGCGAGCATTACCAATACCAATAACTAATAATAATAATCCTAATACTAATAGGGAACGATCCTGCTGGAGACGGAGAGGTACTGGCACAGGTATTCATTCATAGAATTTATAGGACACGTGCTTATTCACATCAAATATGCGCGGACCACGGACCACGGACGGGTACTTATTTGGTACAGCTTGTAGAATAAACATTGAATCCTTTCCTGCTTTGTTTTTTTGGTAATGGATGTTAAATATGAACCGACATTTAAAAAAAATTAAATGAAGCAGTGCAACGTGACGTGAATGAATACGTCAGCTGATTTGTTCACATATTTGGCTTATATCTGCCCTAGACGACGCGCGACGGTTATTTCGATACCCGTTGGCCAGTTCACTCCAGATACTAATATCTACAGCCTGTATGTCGAACGAATATCTACAGCTCATATGTTGAACTAATATCTACGAACTTCAGAGTGTGGACTAATATCTACAGAGCGTAGGTTGAACTAATATCTACAGAGCGTAGGTTGGACTAATCAGCTAAATGTGTTATTAGGGATCTAATATTATTATTAATATTATCCGATATTAGGGATTTTTACATACATCTTCTTCTTCGTCGATGGCGCTACAGCCCATATCGAGCTTTGGCCTCCTGCAACAGTCGCCTCCAACTCCTCCTGTCCTCAGTGGCTGACTTCCAATTTGGTACCTGGAGAAGCTGTGCTTCATGCATACATACATACATACTTACATAAATTAAGTTTTTTAAACTGCATACGCAATATTACTTCTTCCTTTGCGCTGTCCCAACTCATTGCCTAGGTAGGCTGTTGGGGTCGGCTCTTCTCGTTCTCAGGCTGTAATATCTTCTGTTCTGGGTATCGCCTTCATCCAGGCCGTTTCTCCGAAGAATTTTGGAACATTGAGTCGTCCAGGAGTTCTTCGGTCTTCCTTTGGATGACTGTCGATGAAGCTCCATAGACATTGCCTGCCTCACTGTGTGGTCTGATGGTCTCCGTCTTATATGTCCATACCATCTCAACTGTCGTTCTTCCAGCTTGCTATTTATGTCTGTGACACCCAGGCTACCACGAATGCGTGAACTTTTGATCTTATCTTTTAATGATACTCCTGCCGACCATCTAAGCATTCGCATTTCTGCTGTTTCAAGTTGCCTAGTGTAGGAGTTGTACATAGTCCAGCATTCGGAGCCATACATTATTGCGGGTCTTACAATGGTCTGGTATATTTTTCCTTTCAGTTTTATAGGCATTTTGGAGTCACACAATATTCCTGTTACGGATCTAAATTTAATCCATCCCACACCTATTCTATGGATGACATCCGCTGCACATCCTCCGTCTCTGTGGATTAGTGAGCCCAGATACTTAAATGAATCACAGTTGGCTAATGTTACTCCATCCAGTTGCATCGAAGGAGTTACAGCGTTTGTGTCTTCAAATGGTAAATACAAATATTCAGTCTTTTTCCTGCTAATTTTTAGGCCATTATCCTCCAGGATCTTTCTATGCATATTGGAATAACGTAATATTGCATACGCAATATTACGTTATTCCAATATGCTATACATACTTGCAAATCCAATCTCTGCCAGTGCTGTAGATATTCGTCAACACTTTGGTTCTCATAGATATTAATCAACACTTTGAGCTGTAGATATTCGTCAACACTTTGATTCTCATAGTAGTTCGATTTTTTCAGTTTTTGGAATTCCTGTAGATATTAGTAGACGCCTCCGGCCAGTTCATATAAATTAAATTAGACACCCAAAGTATTTCATTGAATCATCTTCACAATGAAGCGGATTTCTTAAAAAGGCATTTATTTGTGAAGTGTACTGACCTTCGACTTATTAGCAATGATTCAATGGTCAATACAGCAAATACCTGCTGCACGCCACATGGGGTTTTACCGGTCTAAATCAATATTATATATTATACCTATTAAAAATTAATCATAAGTTTAGCAAGAATGATGAAATTTAGGTTTTTGCGTACTTTATATGCGATATCCGTGAGAGCAGGAAGGCTGTGGAGATGTTTTCAGCTTTACACAAGTTGTACAATAGTAGGTTCCCTTAGACTTATAAAGTATTTAACACATTTTGCACATCTCATAATTATACATCAGGACCATGGGACGACTATATCGAATCCTTTTGGGATTAACTGAATGTTTCCTACCGTTAATAACGCCAAACGTCAACTCATCCGCTAGGGAGGTATTGCAGCACCATAAAAATGTTCCTGTAGGGATGATTGCACTCTTCTGAAGCACTTCTCAGTCACCATAGGGGGAGGAAATGGCGCAGATTACATCAATCAAAAAGTACCTACTATTGGTGACCGCCTGGATAGAGACCCCCTTGAAAGCTCTCTAGGGTCAAGGGACCGTCAAATACCCTCCACAAATTCAAATGTTGAAATAGACATTCCGCAAAAACGTTATATTTTTTGGTTCCGTACATCTATTAAAAGAAGTTATTAAAACTATAAAATTCCTACAACTTTAATATCTTGGACATGTGATGAGACATCCAGAGAAGTAAGAGACCTTGCATCTTATAATGCAGTGAAAGATTGCCGGAAGACGGGGCCTGGAAGAACGAGAACCTCGTGGCTAAAAAACACCAGACAGTGGTTTGGCCAGTTTACTGAAGTCCGCATAGCCAACATGATAGCCAACGTCTGTTGAACGGACACGGCGCAAGAAGAAGAAGAAGAGGAAGTACAACTATTCGTATTTCACTTTTGTTTTATTTATTGAATAAATGTATGACTGAAGTAGAATCTTGGAAGTGGAAATTAACCCACTTCTCGACATCCGATCGAACTGAAACTCGGCAGATATACTATTTTTGGCAATCACGCGTACACACGCGGATACATATGCATTTTCTGAAATTAGAAGAAATTAAAGCGCTTATCTAATATAAGAAATAAATGTCGATCTAACCAACTCGCGATTTGGCATTGTGATTGTGATCACTGGGTAGGAAGGTTCAAACCTCGGTCAACCCAATTTTTGTTGTTGTTAATTTTTTATTTATCATTATTCCCCATTTTTCAGGAATTGCATTACTGAACCAGCAAACCTTCTGGAATTAATAAAAACTTACTGATGATTATTATTATTGCAAAAAATCGATTGAAGTTTTCAGGGGCCTCTAATCAACGGAAGATTGAAGAGTAGTGCTTATGATGATATAACATGAATGACGATTCGCGGATAGAGTTTTGTCTTAAAGTATGCAATGAGTATATATTATTTCATCAGTCCATAATCCACGTTTATGTCTCAACTCTACCCAGACCCGTATCCACCAGTGTCCAGTGACAGTTAACTTCCAAGATGAGTTCCGGATAATGACACAGCAAAGTAGGAACTACTCGATTGCACCGCAGGTACCTACATTACTGAATTACAGACACTGAGGGTGAATTTGAAAACCATCCCGGTTATAGAAATACATGGGTTGGTTCAACTGCCAATTCCATAGTTTCATAAAGACCTCTCAGAAGTAGGTATTAAGTAAAAAGTCCTTCATTTCAAATCAAAGGTACCGAGATCTGTGATCAAATTAACAAAATCTCCCCTTCGGGGTATAAAGAGGAAACAATCATTCCCAAAATTCTCAGAATTAATTTTTTGCTCCATAATTTTCGTTCAGTTTATTTTACAATTACACAAGTGAGGTAGCTATTTCATAAGCGGATCTAATAAATCATGTTTATCACTAAAAGATTCAGATGTAATTTTATGATTCTTTATACAAACTGACGGTACGAAAAATCCAACTTAAAAAACGCATGTTTTACACCATGGAGGAACAGCCAAATACCATATTGTTTCTGTACCTTTTAGTATTATTTTTATTACCTTTAGGTTTACTCATGTTTAAAGATCACGGAATGACTAACCATCCACAACATCCGTGTGATTGGAAGTGTTGATTTTGTATCTACATGTATTGGTAAAAAGGATAAAAATGAATAATGTCAAATTTAATGCCCATGACGGAATGCCGCAAGGTTCTGTACCTCGACCGCCGGACCACATCTCTAAATTATTGTCTAAGCTCTTAGCTACATGTAACCGTTAGTGCCTGCATCATTTGCAAATGCAATTTACCTGCTCGGTGTGATCATGTGAACACTGTGATTAACTGTGCAGCATCTTCTGGTGATGTGTCGGAACTGGACGTGGAAACTAGCAACATATTACGTGATATATGGACAAATCGATTTTAAATTGAAAACAGTAATATCATTCATAGTTGAGTTACCAATAAGAAGGCTTTTTCTGTTAATGTGATGGGAACGCGCTTCTGAGCAATTGCATTATTTGATTATCCTATTTCGTTAGAAGATAACCTCAAAAACGAAAAAAAGAGCCGCGAGCTCCTCTGAACTTTTGAAAAAAGATATCCGGAATAGTATAGTATAATATTTATTGTTAACACGTGTTAATCGAGAAACCGTAAAACTTGTGGAAGAAATTTGGGTTATCATTAACCCAGCCGCGCGTTATTGATAATTCTTTTTCGATGGTCATTAAGTTCGCGCAGTAATTAATGCTTTATCCAATGTGAATAATATTGAACATGTGCTTAAAAATCATGAAAAATCCTTTTCATTTAATTAGTAACAAGATGCTTCTAAATGAGCTTATAATAATGATCTTCCACCGTACAATTTTAGAAGGTTAATTTTTTAATGCATTCCAAGAAGTCGTGTGTTTTTAATGATATGTTTCTCTGGAATGAATTGATAGATGAGTGTTTCCTGCGTATTATATTGATTTTAACTTGTGGTTGCCAAACCGCAAGAAAAAAATATTAATATATAATTTTCTTGAAAATTCATAACTAACCAAACATCGTGCAATCGATGAGATACAAGTCATCTTTCTGCCACTATCGAAGACAGGATGTTTATTTTATGTTCGTCTAATTACTCTCGGATGGATTGCATCACCATCGGTGCATGCTTCTCCCATAACGTCATTTTGCATCGTATTATCTAATGTGCATTTACCTAGATTATTTATCTATCTCAACACAAATAGTACGACCCAATGCGTTTTATTGAAACATTAAATGATATTATGTTTTCGCGAGAACAGAGATTAAAACATACCTGTGTATTTAAATAGCCCGCGTAAATGCCAACATTTATGTGTGTCAATCTTGATGTGCAAATCTCAAAATAGATTAGCAATTTATGCATTAAGCAATATTAATTAGGTACTTTCCGGTATTGCGCAAATGCATGGGTCAAGTGAAGGTAGAATATAATTACAATAATTATTCTAGATAAATTGTTCATTTTATTTATTTAATTTTCTTTAAATGTAAAATTTATATAATCTTCACAGCACTATATCCCAGAAATGCCAGTAAATATGTAACTGCTTATTTATTTACTTGTCTTTTAATAAGAATTTTATTACTTTGGTGGGTATAACGTTCATGAGTTATTCCAATAATATAAAATACTTGTATTAATTTAATTGTCGAAGAAATCAATATCTTTGCGGATTGACATTATAATTTAAATGAAAAATTACTTCGTTTTAAACCCCTTTATTATATAATTCTACAAATAGTCAACCAGTTTCTATTATGAGTTATAAGTTATAACTAACCTTCTTCAGGACCGTAATAACATAAAGCTATTTTATATTATTACGTTCCTGAAGAAGGTTAGTAATAATTAAAACTAGTTGACTATTTGTAAATTTGTATAATAAAGTGGTTTAAAACAAAGTAATTTTTTAGTTAACGTATTTATGCATTTTTACTGGGTAAGAAGAATCTAGTGATAAATCTCAGTACACAAAGGAGTGCATAAAATCACAAAAAAAACTAGTGAGTCAAAGGATACTGTTATGAAATATTTAATTACATTTCATCACAATTAAGTCTAGTCACGTACCTCTTATTTTTTTCAATATTTGTTTGGTTTAAAACGCCAGTTGATTTTTCTTTAAATATAGAACTTTGGGCCATTCATTTATTTTTGAAATCAGAGGTTATAAAAAGTCATTTTTTCCTTAGAGCTGGGCACTTTATTTGGGAAGCAGTCTAGAGAGGTGGACTCCTTTTTGAAAGGGTCACTGTATATTTTCCGAGTTTATTTATAATGCAGTTTCATTAAAATATATTGATATTTGTTGAAAAACTTACGGAATGTAAAATTATATCCCGTGTGTTTTGCTACCTACAAGTTTAAATGGCGTGAAACCGAAACATTCTATAAAGAATTTAACTGACCGGGATTCAACAGTATTTTCCAGTAGTGGAAGGAATTTAAATAAAAATAATATTTTACAAACTCGGAAATTTCTTCGTTGTAACCGTCTGTCGGACATATTTGGAGAATAATTAAAATAAACTTGAAGAACCATTAATTATATGCATGGAAAGCAGCTAATTTGACCATGGCATTGGTCTTGATCTGGTACTGGCTCAATCTTTAAAGACGAATGAAGTACAACAGCAAAGCAGAGAGCATCATTCAACATTCCTTGTTGATATCGGACTTAAGTATAAATTTAGCTAGAATATATTTTTGGTTGATCCTTGGGTGAGTGTTACATTATTATAATTTTTAATTGTTCTTGGTTGACTGGATTTTATTTGTTATATTTTAAATATATTATCAACTCTGTTATATGAATACTGTCTTTCTTTTCATTATTAAAAGTCTTAATTGATCATAAAGTATTTAATCCCCAAGGCCCTGACAGAGAATTATGCTCTACCGTCTGTTAGCCTGGTTTATCAACCAGTGGCGCCCTTAAATAAAGCTAGCAGATACAATCATACATTACTCACATACCTTTCAATCTCAAATTTAACCCGAAACTATTCCCACAATTACACTTAACATTTGACACACTCTTTTCTGAGTAACAATACATAATATCTGCATAAATTCGAAATTGTGTAAAAACTCACTCAAATGACAAATTATACAAGGAGAGGCAAAAGGCAAAAGAGACACAACAGACACAAGAGTCACGAGAGACACAAGAGACACAAGAAACACAAGAGACACAAGAGACACAAGAGACACAAGAGACACAAGAGACACAAGAGACACAAGAGACACAAGAGACACAAGAGACACAAGAGACACAAGAGACAGAAGAGACACAAGATACACAAGAAACACTAGATACACAAGAGACTCACGAGAGATAAGAGAGACAAACGTGATGCATAATATAATTAGCTCTATAATTTTTACATATTTTTGAGCAATAGTAGAATTTTTTTATGAATCCGAACAAATTATAGACGAAAATGTCTTCTTCGGCACACCCTGCCTTATTATTTTTATATAGTCGTGGGTCAGAGAACGATATCATTTTTAAATGTATTCAGGTAAAACATGAACATGCTATGGCTTTTAAACAAAAGTAATTGAGAACATTTATTTCAATATTGCTAAGACTAGACATAATGGACTATCAAGATGACCACGAATTATTTTATATAAACATATTAGATTAATCAACTGCCTTTTAATTTTAATTGTACTAATCTTAATAACATTTGGACATATCGACAACATTTGAAAGATAACAGCCTCAGCATTTTTTTAACCGATTCTATAATGTTTGCAATAAAATGGATTCCAAATAGAACTTTCATGGCATTAAGTTTATTTCTTATAAGTGCACTACATTAACTGGTTAAAATAAGAAAAAACATGTGATTTATTGCGTATTTTTCTGAATAGGGCAGATAAAAGAACCCGACAAAAAAACAGTGCCTACATCGAACCTGCTAGGCTCACTGTAGGAAGGTTGTATTCGCAGTTGTAATATTGACAGCAGCTCCAACGAAGGACATCTTGTTCTAAGTGGATTCATTCAGCGATCTTGTCTCGCATCTTTTTGCTCTTTACGATATCCTCTCGTTATTCCCTTCAATGAAATAACTTTCTCACGGCAACTTAACGACCACCTCACTCTCATTAACTGACATTTTATAGTTGATCGCGTAGCGAAATTGCGAAGCACAGAATAAAAGTAATAAAGATACATCAGAAGTTTCATAAAAAACATTTGTGATGTCAGTTAAAAGCATTATTTTTAAGGGTGACAACTGATTCACCTTCTAATTGAATTATATTTCTAACTTTGTAAACGGTCAAGCAGAAGATATTTAATTTTTAAAATATATATTTTTTTTTATTGCATTGCAATATCAATTAAATAACGACCGATCGACCGGTCAGTGGTTTAATGGCATCGCGTTTGGGTCCCACCCAGGTGTTCCGTGTTCGATTCCTCGGCTTGCTAAGTCCTCCATTACGACTCAAACAACATTTTCGGCTTACTGTGGTGGTAGTAGGAGATTTTTAAATATTGCCGGGAATGTTCGTCTTTCTTTAAAAAAAATTAAATAAAATAAAGAATATGTTTCTCACTGCGTATCCTTTTCCATTCGTCCACCTTCCCCGCCTTCCCCACCTTCCCCGCCTTCCCCCATTCTACTTCCATCGCCTTCCACATCCCGCGTTCCCCTCCTCCCTCCCGCGTTCTTCCTCCGCCTTCCATGTCTTGCTCCCTCCCACCTCCTGCGAACTACCCCTCCCTTGTTCCCACCCCCCTTTCGGATTCCCCTCCCTCTCCTTCCTTCTCTCCCTGCTTCTAAACTATGTGGAATACACTCATTTTTCAAACAACTCGCGCGCCACCTGTTGCAAGTTTTTTATACAAATTTCATAACGACAGAGGTCACAACTATGTACAGAAACCATCGCGGGCACGCGCACATCAAATCACCAAAGTTTTATCACAGTGGAATGAATGGTTTAGGAACGCATAAGTGACAAACAAAGAATCATTCATTTTTATGTATTAATAACTTTACATAGTTAAATAGCTGTTATCTGTTATGCTTGCAGGGCTATTTTTTCAAGTAAGGGAATCACGAATTTTACCCAAAACATGCATCGATTTGAAATTTAATCTTATTATACTTATGCCAACTTACGTAACACTACCATTAAATGGTCATTCATAGTCATTTTGTTGTTTTTTTTCTCATTTTATATACATGGTGCCTTATATGTAATTATTCACTAAAACAGCGCTATACAAATCATCCAAATATTATTGGATATTTTTTATCATTTGAAAGGTTCCCGTTAAACTCTTCTAGGTGCTTTCAGCTTTGTCTTAAATTGTAATTAGCTAACAAGTTTAACAACACGATACGTGTCCGATTATGCTGATTACATTTTGTTCAAAAGCTGAAACGGACTTAGAATAAGATGGAACCTTGCAACATAAAAAAAATATATCGCTGAATGCCATTGACGTTATTTTTGAATTTCTGCGAAACAATGGGCTTAAATTTTCAGAAATTATAAAAAGACTCCATTTGCTTATTATTGATATTTTTCAATTTAGTAAAGTGAGAAGAAAAAAACTTTAAAAAGTTTGATGGTGCTTTGGCGAGGATGGATAATAAAGCCAATAATTCTTCCATATAGAAATGAATGACTTATACTTATAAGATCTCTCTTGGAATGTAAGGAATATTTTTAATTCTTACTGAATTATTTTTATTTCTACTGTATGATGGTAAGACCAAATTAATAATACTACTGCACGAAGGAATGCCAGCAATTTCATCAATCACTGAGAACCATCTCATTAATCGGAAATGCCTTCCGACGATGTGAAAATATTTTCTATTAATGAAAAAATACCCATCGCTAATATTTTTTTGGTGGCATGAATACCAACCTGATGACTTAATAAAAAATAATGGAGATTTTTCGACAGTAGGTTAGAGCTTCGTGTCCGAACATACATTGTGTTTTATAGGTAATTATTCACCAAAACGGCGTTATACAAATCATCCAAATATTATATGGATTAACGTAATGATCAAACCAAAATATCCAAATTCTTTCTCCTCCTCTGTCCCCCGTCTTTACTTCATTTAACCCCACAACATTATCAGGTTTAAAGGATGCCATAGTTCCACTGTCTCACTGGGCAGTTGGGACTATAATATTTATTTGCAACAAAGGTCGCCAATTAGCTAAAAGTTAAGTTAATTTAACCCATTATAAATCTGATTTCTGTTTAAGAGGGCATTACCAGAGAAAACCAGAAATATGTCATTTTCAAATCAGATTTTAGACGTATTGACTCTTTTCCACAAAAAATTATAAATGGATTTCGAAAGATTGTTCTTTTATCTAGCATTCGCATGTAATAAATTTTGAGATTTTTTTTTTAATTTTTAGTATAATAAGGTTATTCCATAGGTTGTTGGCAGATTTGTTAAATTTTCAAAAAAGTTTTTGTATATACCACACCCATTTCAAATAATATAATCATGCAGTAAAATAAATCAATACATTATCTAGCAAACGCATGTTTTAGAATTTTAATTTTAGTTTCAATAAAATCATACGTACATGTGTTTCTTGACGAAAATTGGTCCATTTGTGTATTTATTTGCGCACTTACAAACTAATATATTTCAGATTTTTTTAACATTCTTATTAAATTTAGACATTATTGAAAAATGATAAATACTTATAATCAAAAAATAACTACAACAAGTACATTATTTTAATAGTTTTATCATCACGCCTTTCAGCATTTTTGGATGAAGGTATAAATTAAAGCTAATTTGAATTGAAATAAATTCGATATTGAGTTATAATTTAAAAAAGCTGGTACGGAGAATAATTAATCTTTCTCGTTGTAACAATTTTCGACGAAATGTGGATTTTCGTCCGCTGGCTGGTTAAACACTCTTAAGGGTGATAGCAATGGCCTGATGTAAACGGAAAGATAAATGATGGTGATAAACCGAAACCAGAATTTGGCTTTAATGTATGCAAGAAATACAATGAGTTTTAAACTAATTTCACAACCTGTTAAATTATTGACTCAAAGCCTAGACTTTGATATACAAACCTGCGTAAATTACATTGTTGAGAAATATAATTTATTAGACTCAACCATACTTCACATCATAAAACGCCTTACCCTCTGCACAAAACGGGGCAATAAAATGCTAATGATACGAAAAAACGCTGAATTCGAAACACAAATATAATAAAACATTAAATTTAAATACAACATACGTAATACTAAAGATATTAAGTTTTGAATTTCATACAAAACCAAAGACAATAAAATAGATCAGTGAGTTTTACAATTTACAGAATTCGAATACTAGGGCCACAAACCTGAGAGGATATTAAAGTGCCAAAATGTAGCGGAAACGAAGCCTGGTGATTTATAGAAGAGAGTTTGTACGAGTATGTGAGAGGAACTCGACGTGGTCAGATATTTGAAACTGGAATCTCTTTTGGATTTAGAAAATCTTAAGAAACTTTTGCAAAAATTGTGTTTGCTAACGGTGATGTTTTAGCTGTTGTTGGTGAAAACCTTATGATAAATAAACTGGTTTGATATGAAGGGAGGAATTCAGCTTATAATTACAATGCTGCAAACCCCAGGAATGAAATTCTCATAAAATCAATTTTGGAGAATTTTGTACATCCATATTCAAGAGAATAGTGGGCATACACTGCATACACTAAGCATTAAAACATGTACTTGAAATATGTATTTAATCATATAACAGTGCCAACATTATTTAAATTGAAAATACAAATTTGTTATTCTGACCAAGAATAGTTATGTCCAGAGTAAGAATAACATAAGAGTATCTGAGACGATATACAGATGTGAATGAAGCAAGGATTGTCAAGATAGAGTTGTGTGCCTGTCTGTGCCCCGCAGAGGAGGGTAAGAGAGTTCTTCTCTTTTTTTCACATCGATTTTTTTACATCTCCACGAAAATAATTCCCCCTCAGGGTATATGTCATCTTTGGGGATGCTGTGTGGAGGGTTTTTTTAGGGAAAAGAAGGGGAGGAAGTCGTGGGAAGGAAAAATGTATGAGGGATGGGTAGGAATCTGGGGGTCAGTGTGTCCAGGAGTGACGGACGTATGAATCAATCCCCCCACTGTGGTTAAGACGATGTCCCGAGAGTCAGGAGTCCTCATCCAGTCTCTCCTGGTCCGGCCTGCCGCGCAGTTGGTGAGTAGAAGCATTCGCCGCCAAGATCTGGACAAACCTCACCCTATGAACCCGGGCACCCCTGCTAAGTCACCAAACGTATTGAACCACTTGTGGTGACCTGTGGCAGAGGTGTTGGTAATCCAATAAATGGTTTCCGGGGCGGCGGTACCCATACACGGCTCCCAAATGAGAAACAGCTTGAGGGTTAATTAGGTCAATACTGTTACTCTAAGGTTAGGTTAGGTTAGTTAGTTTTAAATAAATCATTTATTAAATCTATAAAGAAAAGCGCCCCGGAGAGTTTATGGGTTGGTTATAAACAAATATACAGTTTTATTCCGAGATTGATAAAATTTTGCACACTTGACCTTCAAAACAGCAGGAAGGTCACCATCTTCATGAGATTTCGAGAAACCACCCCTTTTTCCCTCCCCATAAAGCAGAATTTTAATACTTCATCTTAATGAAATTTTGACACTTGACGTTCAAAATAAGAGGAAAATAATTATTGTCTAAATCTGTTTAAAAAAAACACTGAACTAAATAATTAACTGCAGATACAAACACGGTTAACGGAGAGGGAAAATGGAAACGTGTTTGTTCAGCTGAAATATTTTCGCAATGGGGCTTAAAGAATCAATCATTATTTTTTAGGTATTCTTATTTTGAATTGCTACTACATCCAACGTATGTAATCTTTTACCTTTTGTACCATTTTGAACCAATTGTAAAAATGTTCAAGAAGGACAAAAACTCGAGATATAGTACGCGTTGTTGCTTGCTTATATACCGTGGATGTTTCGTTCGCGGTACGGACTTAACCAAGTACATGCAGTAGATATAGGGTAAAGGGGGGCAAAGTAAAAGTGGCGGGCAAAGTGGAAAGTTCATATAAAACAAAAAATAGCGACTTCCCCCCCCGTTGCGCTCACTTACCGCAAGTCGCATGTCGCCCTTGTGCCCCTGATGAAATTTAGCACGGCTGCGGCGACCCAGCGCGGTGCACGTGTATGTTGAGTGATTTGTGCAGATTCCTTACGAAAACATTCAAACTTCAACGGTTGATTTTTCATTGAAAGGTGAGGATGTAGTTATATGCTATTTATTATTGCATTGCATATTATAAGAATTGTCCAACGTTATTTTAATACGTCTGTGATATTTCGATACGATTTTTCGATACATATTTTTTTTTGTTCCGTTCACACCATTTGGGCAAAGTGGAAAGTTGTATGTGAGGGCAAAGTGGAAACCTTTCCACTTTGCACGCGCTCGTGAGATGTCCAGTTTTACTCTAACATAACAAAAATCAATTGTAAGAAAAAGTAGCCAAAAAGATGAAAATTATCAAGGAAAGAGAGCAGAAAGTAAAAAATACAAAAGAAAATAAAAATTGAGAAAATGGAACAGAAAAAGAAAATTTCAAAAAAACAAAAAATTTGCAAGAAAGATGAGAAACCAAGTTAAAGAGAAAATTAATTTTCAACCTCAGCCTGGCACATCAAAACAGCAACATTTTACACTTTGCATGTTTTGCAAAAAAATTTACATTGATCCTCCAACTGAAGAATGGATTCAATGTAATGTCTGTCAAGAATGGGCACATGAACTGTGTCGATATTGACAATGATGGAAAATTTACCTGCTTTAATTGCCAATCCCATAAGAGGAATCATGCTATCGTATTCTGTATTTTATTGTTCTATATTATATGTTTTCACTTTACAATTTCCACGTTTCCACTTTGCCCTGCTATGCGGGCAAAGTGGAAAAAAGTTAAGTTTTCAAAACTGGGTCTCCATTACCAAAACTGTTCTCTTTTATTATTATTTTTTTTCAATTAGCAAAAATATGTAAGTTTCTTGTTTTAATAAACTTTTAAAAACTAAAAAAAATTATATTTTCTTAATTAATCTGTACACTGAAGTTAAGTTTTCCACTTTGCCCCCCCCTTCCCCTATTGGTCGATTTCAAATGTAAGGCGGGAAGAAATGCGGCTACAATAAAATGCTGTTCTACTGAAAGCACCAAAAATTTTAAATCACTGTCTCATGGGCCGGGCGGTTACTTACAGACGCTTTAATTTTTGTTTTTCATCAGATTTGCTTACTGAATTCGCATAATCATGTGCAGGGATCGTAAATATATAATTATTTATTTAATGAATAAGTAATAATGAGTCTATTTACAAGTATTATGATGCATGTTGCTTTACACAAAACAGTTGATCCGGCTCAATTTTATGAGATTCGCTGTGTTAACCACGCGCTCCCCACGGAGATAAATTATCATGTCTTTGGATTAACTAGAAATACGTCGAATGTACAACGACAACATCCCAATCAAGTAACGTCCGCGAACCGAGCGCAGCCAGCATAGTAGGTACCTACTCAGCTAATTTAGTATACATTATACATAGTTAAATCAGGAAACACAGCGAAATCAGCGAAATCGCCAACAACAAACTGCTCGTATCTCGTATAATATGTGGAAGAGGGCAGTTAGAGGATTCAACCGGAGCTCAGAGTAGCAGGAACGACGTTCCGGTTCGTGAAATATTAAAAATGAAGTCTTGTTTTAAAAAAATTCTATAACGTTTCGGTTTTACTATGAAGATAAAAAGACCGGAAAAATTACAGTTATTTAAATTATATAATATCTACATCTGTGCCTATTTCAGGGAAGTATAATAATTTATATAGAAAAATAAGAAAGTAAGAATCAAATCGATAAAAAGTAAGTATTTTATCAGTGAGCATGAACACGCGGCCCGCGAGCCCATTTTCTTAAGGTTAAAAGTCACGTCCGTTATTATAATCTACGCATTCACAGATGGCGCCAATTAAATTATTTAAGGTTTCTAATACTTTTTGCACGTTTTGCCTTAAAATATTGAGGTGAATTAATTGTTTGCGGACGTGCATATTTAATATGAATATAAATAAATTGTTTTGTCCATCAATAAACCCAAAAATTTCAAGAAAGGCTGAAAAATGCAATATTGGATTGAGTCACCGATTCAAAATTGAATTTTTCAGCCTTTCTTGAAATACTTGGGTTTGTTTGTGGACAAAACTATTGATTTATATTCATATTAAATATGTACAGGCGCAAACAATTACTTTATCTTAATATTTTAAAGCGTAACGTGCAAAAGGTATTGAAAACGTAAAATTATTTAATTGGCGCCATCTGTGAATGCGTAGATTATAACGTACGTGACGTTTAACATTAAAAGATAGAAATTCGTGGTTCGATTTTAATTTTAGAAAAAAAATCACCTTTGAAGTAAAGGGCTTTTAAATGCATTTTAAATGTTTCCCTTTTATAAAATGCCAATTATTTTTCTTGAGTAAATTTTGTTCAACTTTCCGAATCTTAAAAATCAAGAGCATTCATTGATTTTATCTTGAAACTCGCTTTTTTTTGTCTGTAGCGTTCGTTCATGTTCGTTAATATTTCAGAATGATAAAAATCGACGGCATTTATTGGTTTGGACTTGAACATGTAAAATTCCAGCATGCGGCGCTTTGTTTTTGTCTTCTATGATTATTTTGCTGAAAAATTACGATTTTAGAAAGTTTAATACCACCGATTGCAAAGTTAACCAAATCAAGTTGAATGCAATGCAACCCCCTGCAGCCCGCGAACAAATTTAAAATGAATAAATTTGCCCGTTGGTTAAAAAGTAAACGACGAGTACGGACACCAGTGAGGCTAACATTAGGGGGCATACATTAATTAAGTGAGCTAAAAAAGGGGGGGGGTCCAGTAAAATCTCAACAGCTTTTCAGCGTATAGTCGTGATCATATTTACCTCAACGGGGGGTGTAATGGGATAGCATGGGGCGGGATGGGATAGGGTAGGACCCCAGATACACCACTGATCTGACGTGGTGGGAGGGGGGGGGGGGTCCTACCAAATCTCACTTAATCTCACCAAGGAGGGGGATCTAAATTGGATAATAAACTGCTCACGTAATTAATGTTTGCCCCCTTATCAAATAATGTTTTAGAAGTTAGAATATAAGTTATTGTAACAAATAAAAATAATAAAAAAAGGTTGGTCATCACTGTCCAAATAATGTATCACCAGTTAAATGGCGGGTAAATTAATGCTAAAAAATGGTCATTTTCTTAACGCATGTTTTTATTGGCTGCTATTTTTAAGGATGATTGCACGATTCTTCCCGAACTAAATGCAATCTAGATGGTGTCTTGGATAAATATATCCATTTTTATTTTAATATGCTACATCTATTGACTTTTCTGCAAGTTTAGGATGATTTTATTTTTAATTTTACAATAACTTAATGAGTAAAACCTCAAATTGTAATATTTCATTATTGAAGACAATATTAGTGATTCTTAAACAAACATTTGAAACAGAAGAATTAAAAATAGGTTCGGTCACAGATTCACTGTGTATGTGAACGTAATTAACTTATATAGTGAAAATAATTATAAATAAAAAACAAAGCATTTCATAAAATAAATAGCGAGTACCCAGCATGCATTGCAATGCCACCCAAAGAAAGACAGTGTCGAAAACACACACACTTTTCAAATTCGCATGCCACTTATAATATTGTTTACAAATTTCAAAACGACAGAACTCATCATTATATATAGAAACCTTCGTGGCGTGCGCATAACAAATGATCCAAACGTATGAGTGGTATAGGAAATAATTTCATAACGCCAGAGCCCACTATTATAATAGAAACTATTGCGGGCGTGCGCATAACAAATCACCAAAGTTTCGTCGCAATCGGATGAATGGTTTAGGAACGAATAAGGGACAAACAAAGAAAGATTAATTTTTGTTTTCATGGCTTCGCTCGCATGGTATTAGGGGGGTTCCCGATCCCCCAGCCCCCTTCCCCTCCCCCTCCCCCACCGCCTAACCCCTACCCACCCCCCCTCAACCCTCCCCGTCCACTCTCCCGCTTTCCACACATTAATTCCCGGTACATTCAGTTTTCAAACTGCTCGCGTGCACCCTATTGCAATTATACAAATTTCATAATGCCAGAGCGCCCAGAGCTCACCAGTAGTTTTATTCAAAAAAAAGAATTGTCCAATTTAGTGCAATCGTTCGGAAGTTATGTGCCCACACACATTTCAGCGATTTATTTCAACATCGAATCCACGGCAACCATTTGTTTTGCTTTTCTTCTGACGTGTGCAATATATTGATTTTGTTAGGGACAGAAAACGTTTGATAAATAATTTCATAATGCCAGAGCTTATCAATATATACAGCCTGTATTACTCGCAAATAATGTAGCTTTCTATAAGTGAAAGAATTTTTAAAGTCCATTCAGTAGTTTTTGCGTGAAAGAGTAACAAACATTCATACAAACTTTCGCCTTTATAATATTAGTAGGATTAAGATTATTTCATAAGATAAGCGAAGATGGCGTGCATTTTAAATGATATTTCAAAAGTAATTTTCCACAAGCGAAGTGAATAGCAATCAGCACACTGGAAAAGGTTAATTGTAAATTGATTTATCATAGAAGTAAGACGATGGTATGCATAATAAATATACTGTTATTTATTATTGATTTACCGGATTCGTCGACCAAAAGAATTGTCCTATGCTCTACCGGGTAATATCCGCGTATACCTAAATGAGAAAACAATCAATATAATTGAATAATCGTGCATCGTGGAAGGACCATTCAAGGATGCTTCACAGTGTTCAATTACATTCGCAGACGGATAAATTTTAATCTTGGAGGTCTGCTTCTGAAAAGATGCTTGCGTATTCTATGCATTATAGATCACATTTAGAATGCATTCATTTTAGACGATATTAAATTTTCTACCAATTTGTAAGTGTGGTTATTAAGTTTTGAAACAGCTTTGGAACTGAACCTATTTCCCAAAGTCCTGTGATATTCACCTCCCTTTGTTCCTTTCCTGTCCTACAAGGCCCTACCTAGTATAAGAGACAAATATAGAAGAAGATGATGACTAGTGCACAATTTATAGCAGAAATTTTTGTCAGTTAAAAATAGTCGCGATATGGTATACATCTCTTACATATAAAGTGACGGTGAAGTTTAACCAACCCTTGTGCCATTCAATCTGGAAGACCAGCCATCTGATTGGACGTAAGCAGCATATGACTCCATGAAAGGTAGGGCTTTCTCCTTTCAAAGATCTCATCTTGTGATTGATTTAAAATCAATTGTCTTCCATCATAATTTACAGATTTACAGTCCACCCTTGAGTGTCGCGTTATCGGTCGTGACAGTGGTGCTATTTTATTTCGTATTGCCATTCAGATAAATGGTTGTGCTGATAAGCAGGGTCCAATTGTACAGGTCTAAGGTACAATTGTGCTACGTACTACCAAATTTTATCTCTAATTTGGGAGGCGGGAATGGGCACCGCCGTCCCGGGAACCTTTATTGGATAACCAACACCTCTGCCATAGGTCACCCCAAGTGGTTCGCTACGTTTGGTGATTTAGCAGGGGTGCCCGGGTTCATGGGGTGAGGTTTGTCTCGGTCTTGGAGGCGGATAACCAGGACATACTGAACCCCAGATGCTTACCCACCCCTAAACCCTTTTCCTTCCCAGAACTCTCCTCTCCTTCCTTTCCTTAAAAAACCCCTACAGCATCCCCAAAGATGACATAGACCCTGAGGGAAATCATTTTCCTCGAGGCCTCCTGTGTGGAGTTCATGTAAAAAAAAATTATGCCTGTTTGCCAATTAATAAAATAACGAAAAAAAAAACAATTTTCCATCCGCACAGGTTCATTAACACTTCTGTATTTTGTAAGGTTGGACTCAAAAACATACCCGAGCTGTGCACTCCTGCAATTTGAATGCCATATTTATTATTTACGTCTTGAAGAGGCTCGTTTGATCTTTCACATAGCCAACATTATATATATACATATTTTATTCACCCCTTTTACCTTTTCTTTCTTAAAAAGACACTCTGCACAGCGTCTCCAAAGATAACATACGCCCTGAGGGAAAATATTTATCTCGGGGCCTCCTGTGTAGAGGTAATGAAAAAAAAACTTTCCTTAAATAGAAAACATTACGAGTGGAAAATTTAATTGATTTCATCTAGAGAGTTTTTATGTGATTCCCATAACTTCGGTAAAAGGCATCAAATAGTTTTAAGAAGCACAAAAAATACACAAATCTCTATACCTAACTCTAGTAGGTATTATTAATTTAACTTTTTACAGCACACTCGTGCTATTTAGGTGCATGTTTGTAATAGGTGTATTTTCTCAAACCAAGGGATGAACTTTGTGTTCATAATTTGGTAGGCTTTTTTTATTCAGTCTCTAAAATGTAGGTCATCGGTCGCCACTACTGATAAGTAGGATTGTGCAATAAAAAAAAAACTAATAAAATAATACCTACCTAATGAACAAATGTACTCTTTCCTAAAAATAGAAATAGGTACACACGACGTAGATATTTACGTATTCGAGTATTAACGGAAATGACACGTTTTGAAGAGACATAACAACATTCTTTCTCGTGGATTTTCACAACATGACGAATGACTACATAGTTATAATTCTTATTTTATTTACGAATGTTACATAATTACTTCTTAAAAAATGCGGTTTTTCAATGCAATTTTTAAAAATAATAATTTTTGACGGAATCAGAAACAAAAAAAACATGCCAGAAATATAGAATACAATTTTGTCACTATACTTTAATTACTGTTCTTGTATTCATTTTCGCTACAATGGAGAGTAACTTAAATAATGCAAATTCTGCAAAAAAATCAGAGTGTGCAGTTCACACGCGGTAGAAGTGAAACCTTCAGAAAACTTAAGTAGATAAGAGTGGGGAGGCTACACGCACAAAGTGGAGACTGGTGGGCTACGAAGCACAGCACAAAGAGGAGACCGATTAGTCTATCTCATTCTCTCGCAGGCTAAATCCTATAGATGTATGTGTTTGTCTCTTTTTAGGGTCGTAATTTTTCGTTTCATCGAGTTTCAAATCACAATAGCGATGAAGAATCGATATGAGACGTGTGAAAGAAGCTAAATTTTATGACGGCAAAGCGTACTATATAATTGAATTTATTATTTTTTTTACATATGTAAGTTAACAAAGGGATGATGTCTAAAGAACTGAAAACATCAATATATACACGGACACGGGACGAGAAATGCCAAGCAAATTAGAATTAATGCGATTGAAAATATTATAATTGTTTTAAAGGAATAAGAAAATATGTCTACCTCAAATATTGATGTTTAGTTTGTGATTGAATATTTAAAATATTTAAATATATATTTTGTTTGCCAAATAATATATATCTGCATTTTAATATATTTATATAGTTATATATATACGACGATGTGATCTAACTTAATATTAATAAAAAAGTAATTATACAGAAGTCCCATTAAACTGCTGAACAACAGTTTGTCAAATGGTTCTCATTAACAATCTACTTTATATTTTTAAATTTAGGATCCATACATATTATTCAGTATTATGTAAGATATTTATAGTAAATAAAATAAACAAAAACAACAAAAAATTAATATAGAATCCGAAAAAGTGAAGAGAAAATCGGAGAGAAAAACAGATCAATTCAAAAAATCAATATTTCCAGCTGCATCTGAAAATCTGTTCGGAATTTTTTGTAGGAAATTGTAATCTGCCGAGCGATTCTATATATTTTGTGGAATCGTTATTAGATAACGGACGCGATCTCCTGTCAGATTTGTGTGATTTTTGTGGTTATTTGCATTTTCTATGTACAACGTACATTAAATGAATAAATAAGCATGCATACTTGCAGGAATTCGGGTTTAAAACGATCTAAACTAAAATATGTGACAGTGAATATGTAAAAATCACACAAATCGGACAGGAGATAACGTCCATTATCTAATAACGATCCCACAAAAGGTATAGAATCGCTCGGCTGATGTTCTTTAACAGTATTTATTTAAATATCTGGGATTTGCAAGTCCGTATTTTGCAGTTAGTCTGTTGTTATGTGCATGTTCAACTATTTTTTTATATTCAGATTGAGATGTGCGAATCTACTAAAAAACATATATTCAAAACTTGAAGACAAGCTATGAGTTATGATATTATGTTGGAAAATTGCTTCGGAGGGTGATAAACTGACATGCGCAGTATAAACCCTTTACGAAATAGATGATCAAAACACTATTCCACTGCTGACATTCGAGAACTAAATCCACACAACATTATACGGTATGAGTAATGAAACATTAGCATTTAACAAAACATTACATTTTTTTAATTGAAATATATATCGCCCACCGGTTTAGATAACATTGATATTTCAAAATGCTGCCTGGAGCCAGTGGGACTACGACATCCCCAATTGGGGTATATTGTGAGGCAGAAGAGAGTAAAGGAGAAAAGGAGATGGGGAAAACGAAAGTCGGGAAGTACCTGACTATTCAAAACCTAGTCACTGAACACGGCTAAGGCCATTTTAAGCAACGTTTCTATTCTGAATGTTGATCTTTTACCAGAGCGATAATGAGAGTAGGTATACCTAAATCAAATAAAAATAAAATATGCAAAATGTAAATAATTAAATCAGTAATCTTAAAACCATCACTAAACGAAGTTTGTATAGAACAATAAATCCATCCTCCATGTGAAACTTCTTCACATCTGAAGTTTATTATTTACTTGAATAAAGACTTTTATCACGGATCAGACACGTGTAATTATTTTGCCCGTCAAACCTTTTAACTCAATTAACGTTGGGTCGGAGAACAAACACAAAACGATTTCGTTTAGCGCACTTTATCGTTTACGTAATGCAGTTTTATTCACACAAAACATTGGAAAATACGAAGGTTTAGACGCCCGTAAATTACATATGTTGCTACTTGTGTTTACGTCACTTCCGATCACTTCTGAACTCCTGGTATCTGGTATCCTCCTGGGAGTATTCATTTAACAAAATATACGAAAACGAATTTTTATTTTTAATGCTCGTCCTCTTTTATCTATGGAAAACTACAGCATCTCAATATTGGTAGGTAAATGTTCTGGGAGAAATGATGCTTGGAGTTAGAAATGGGAGGGAAGGGAGGGAAATGGGGGAAAAGAGAAAGAGAAGGATTTTGAGAGTGGAGATGTTTTGATTTTTTGTCGAAAAGTAATCCCGGACGTCGCATCGTTTAGTAGTACCTATTAAGATCTTTAAAATTTTAATACGAAAAAAAGATTTCGACTGAGAGCATGTGAACTTATAGTCTGTCAAATAAGAGTAGAAAATATAAAAAATGGAACTACAAAATTTGTTGGCTGGCAACACCAATTTACCTGTCAAATATTATTTTAAAGTGCATTGACACTGAACATACAGAACACTGGATACACATTTAAAAAAACATTTTTTGTTCTTAAAAAAAAATTAAATAGAAGAAGCACTGTTGTTAAGTTGCCTACTTAATGACATAAATTTAATTAAATTGTGTTTTACAAAGTGATTGTTTTTCAATTAATTTAACATAAAGTTGAATTTAACAGTAGGCAGAAAGGAAGAATCATTAATGGTGAGTTTAGTTGCACTACTTTTAGATATGAATGAGTTAAATATATTCAGATGTAAAATTAGTGATCTAAAGCCTGGACAACGCTAGTAGCTAATCTATCTATCTATCTATATCTATCTATCTATCTATCAATCTATCTATCTATCTATCTATATAAATAAAAATGAATCGCCGAAATGTTTGTACGCGCATAACTTCCGAACGACTGCTCCAAATTGGATAATTCTTTTTTTTTCTGTGTTCGTTATTGTCAGGACAAGGTTTGTATAAAACTACTGGTGAGCTCTGGCATTATGAAATTTGTATAAAAAAATTGCAATAGGTGGCACGCGAGCTGTTTGAAAGCTGAATGTACCGGGAATGAATGCATGGAACGCGGGAGGGGGGAAGGGGGAGGGGAACTCGTGAGGGGGATACGGGGAAAGGGGGGGAGTGGAGTGGGGAGAGGGAAGGTGGAGGAGGCGGAGTGGGAACGCGAGAGTGGAAGGGGACGCGGGAGAAGAAGGGGAGGCGGAAGGGGGATGGGAAGAATGGGAAAGGACACGCAGGGAAAAACAATTTCTTTATTAAATGGCATAGCAACGCATGCCGGGAATCAGCTAGTATTAAATAAATGTGTGCAATTTCTAAAGTGTGCTTTATATTTTGTTACAATATCGTTATTCTTCATTGTGTGAACACAAAATCGCAAAGATATAATAATAATATACCTACATGCAATTCTAATTTTGAGATCAGTGGGTAGGTACTATATTCCAATAAAAAAATATTTGTTTCACTTTTACGCCTTTTTAATTTTTAATAAAAATGTAGGTTACACAGCTTTAGATTACCACCATGATTATATTTCATTATTGCCATTTGAACAACAGTAGCGCCCTCCTATATTTTCTACTCTTATTTGACAAACTGTAATTTGAATTTAATGTAACTGTGCGCTCCACATGCTCTTCTGTCCTGTTCAAAGCAAATCAATGCGAATCAAAGCAAAACATACTGTAAACTAAGTAATATTTATAAAAACATGATATCAAGTGGACGTGAAAAAAGATTTCGACTGAGAGCAGTAGGTACAAAAGAAATCAGAACTAATTTTCGAAATCTTTTTTCGTTTTAAAATAAATTATTTTTGAAGTTATCTTCAAATGATATAAATTAATATATAAATAAGTAGAATGTTGTGTGTTTTAGCGCTGGGAAGATTATCGATGATGATCATTGTTTATTTTTATTTACTTATAAAATTGATAACACCGATGTAGGCTTGGTATTAGAAAGGTTAAAAATTGAATAAAACAATACGACGAACGAATAATAAAAATCACGATCGAAGTTGATTAGCAAAACATCGAATTTATGTCATTTCTATGATCGAAAAGGTTTAGGGCGGTAATCAAAATCAAACCCCAATATAAATTCTTCAATCTCCCCAGAACTCAAATCCCCAATCTGTATGCCCAACTGCCCACCTAGAACGCATATTTAATCAAATTTGTTTGAAGTTTTTACGGTTCACATGAGTCCGATCTTTTGTTTGCCGAAGTTCACACGAGCTCGGATTGTTGATCGCTGCTTTGTGCTCTCTCGTAGATAAGCCACGAATTTACTGTTCACATATTTAAGAAGTTTTTATTCAATTTGAAACGATAATTAAAAGCTTCCTCTGCTATGCATTCACTCCACCCATAGCCGTTACCGCAGCGAGTGCGTGGCTTTTAATTGGAGGAAAAATAATCTGATGAATTTGGTTTTTTTAAGGCTTGTGTTCTGGCTGCCATATCTGAGTAAAACACTTTAATAATTGGTTGTTTAAAAGTAATTTTGTGTTTGTGTTTTTATAGATTACTTCGATGCTACTTTTATATTCGGAATAATAAGTATGCTATTATTAATGCTGAATATATTATTTTGTATGAGAAATTTTGAAATTGCGTCATTTTCGTAGTTTTATTACGCTTCAGATTTTATTCTATTCGCTGTTTTAAACTTACAAGATTTTTTGTTTATTTATCTTTGGCAAATCAGCAGGAGAATTTTATAATTTTTTTACATATTCCAAAAATACAACCAATTATAGATTTCCCTCTTTTGTTAAAATATGAACAGAATTAACAGGACAGAATTATGTAAAACAAAAACCTAATATATTCATGTATAAAAATGAATATTTCTTTGTTTGTCCTTTATGCGGTCCCTAAAGCAGTCATCCGATTGCGACGAAACTTTGGTGAGTTGTTGTGCGCACGCCCGCGATAGTTTTTATATATAGTGGTGAGCCCTGGCATTGTGAAATTATTTCCTAAACTATTTATTCATTCGATTGCGGTGCGTTATGAATTTCGTATAAAAAATGTGTTAGGTGGCACGCGAGCTACTTGATAACTGAATGAGGGGAACGCGGGAGGGGGGCGTATGAGGAGGGGGGGAATCGGATGAATGGGAAAGGACACGCAGAGAGAAACAATTTTTTTATTAAGTGGCATTGCAACGTAAACTCGCTAATTTTAATATAATAGGAAGACAATATGTACATAAAACAAATTAAATTTGTAAAAGAATTATTATTTACACAACACCAAAAAAAATGACACAACAATTCAGAAAAATACCATTTCACGAACTTTTAATACATATGCAGCTCGTACTGGACAATGTCCACTTTTGAGATAATGTTATTATAATTATTACATAGTCTGTTCCAGCAAAAATATCGTTTACGGTATGTTTTACATTGATTTGCTTTGAACAGGAGAGACGAGCATGTGGAGCGTGTTAAAATAAATCTTATTCAGCAACTCCGGATTGAATTGCATATTAGGCACTATTAACTAATTTACACATGAAAAATGCATTTATGTGATACCTTCGTACATTCAATGGAATCAATATTAAAGTATGGCGCTGCCTCTGCATAAACATATCATAAAAATGACCTGTAACAAAGATATTTCAAGAATTTGTTTTAATCGGAAATCAGAAAAGAGCTGGAGATGGAACCGGGCGAAGATGAGGTATGTAAAAGTTTCTTCTCGATAACTATTTACCTAATCATAAAAATACATTTTCTAAGAATTTTAATTCTAACGTGATACATAGATTTTTCACAGACATCCTGATTCAGGGATCGTGTGCTCTGCGGATTTGTTCAATGATATCGATGTTTTAACCTATGATATCAATGTTTTAACCTTGCATTACGAATGCGAATGGTCAGATGCTACGTGTTTTCGATATTATTTTATGGAATGGAAGCATGGCCGCTTGCTGAAGAACTAATTAGGCGTCTTGAGGCATTCGAGATGTGGATCTACAGAATAGGTACTTAAAATAAGCTAGATAGACAGGGTTACGAATGAAGATGTTATGGTTCGGATAAATAAAGAAAAAGAAGTTAGTAAAACCATAAAAATCCGAAAACTTAAATATCTTGGACATCCAGATGTGATGAGACATCCAGAGAAGTATTTTATTTTATTTTATTTTATTTTATTTATTTTAGGGAAAGTTGACAGCAAATCTGAGATTACACAATAAAACAATAGTAAGATAGTTAATTATGCCAATTATGAACTTTCCACTTATGATAGTGAATGAATAATAAAGTATGACATTGTAACATTGTAAGGGTGTTTTCTTAAATTAAATTATTTTTTTTACAAATATGAAAGGGGAGGGGGGAGGAGGAACATAGAATTAGGATTAAGAGGCAAAGGATGGGAATATATAGGGATTAAACTTTCTAGTTTGAGTCATGTTGCTTAGTGAGTTTTCGTATTATGTCATGTAAAGTCTCGTTAAAAATGTCAATGTGGTAATAATTTAAGTTAAATGAATGTGTGGATCTATAGATAAATGAATTCTGTTTGGAGTTGGTCTTGCAAAGAGGGAGATTAAAAGTAAATGACTGTCTGCTGTTGCGATTTGGAACATGGAATGATAGGCGTGGAAGAAGATCAGGACTATCAATTAGGTTACGTGTAATTTTAAATAACATAACCGTATCTGCTATATTTCTTCGGCAAGTTAACGTCTGCATATTGAAGAACTTTGCAGAGTCTTCATTACTAACGTGAGATCGAAAAGAGCGAAAGTTAAGGTACCTTAAGAATCTATTTTGAACACTTTCGATTCTATTTTTGTGTATTGCATAGCCTGGGTTCCATACTTGAGATGCGTATTCAAGTATACTACGAACGTATGAGAAGTATAGTATTTTGAAAGTAATAAGATCTTTGAATTGTTTACAGGAACGGATTATGAAAAAAAGCATAGAAGATGCATTAGTGACTATGTGGTCGATATGTTTATTAAAAGTATGAGTATGTATGAGTTCTCGCAAAAATGGGAAAGATTGCCGGAAGACGGGGCCCGGGAAGAAGGAGAACCTCATTGCTGAAAAACCCGAGACAGTGGTTTGGCCAGTCTACTGTAGAGCTGTTCCGGGTTGCAGTAAATAAAGTCCGCATAGCCAACATAATAGGGCACAAGAAGAAGAAGAAGATATCAATGTCAATTGTTTTAAATTAGCGTCCTCCGTGTGCAAAATCTATCTTCTACGTGCATAAACTCTCTAATAAAAGTGTATCTATCGGAAGTGACCTGCCAGATATGTATGTTTATTGTATCTATTTGTTAACAATAAGATTATATAGACCCTAAGAAATCATAATAAATTGTATAGCGCCCTCGATGTGATTTTTTACTAAAACGGCGCTCCACAAATTATCCAATTATTATTTATTTATTTAAACGCCATGAAATGGCGGTAACAGGTAAAAAAGAAATCTGTACTCGAGTTAAATAATATGCTAGATTTATATAAGACCCGACATAAAACAAAGTAGTTGTGTGTATGATAAAAACTAGTGGATAGGATACAAAACGTATAGGATACAATTATTTATTGTGTGTTTGAACAACAAAAAAAGAATTTGGAGTACTCTTGGTATTGAATGTCATAAAATGTCATAATAACAGAGAACATTTTATATACGTAAATATAATGAAAAAAGTTGACTTGATAGCAATAGAGAACTCCAGTTCAATTTTTATTTTTTTTTAATGAATAATAATGAGCTTCTATCTTAAATAACTGCATATTTATTTTTATTTTTAGAGTTAATTTTAATAGTTAAAATAATTTTCATAGTTTTAATTTTTCAAGATCCCCCGAAAACCACCGTATGTATGGTGAATCGTGTGACGTCATCACTCCTGAAAAATTACTATAGGATCGGGCAATCAGCTGATCAACTGCCGCCATTTTGAATTCCATTGTTCGACGTATTCTCCCTAGAAGTAGCATTACTATTTTTTGTGAGTAGTTTTTGAGTATTTTCAATAATAGAGATAAACTAATAAGAGATACATTTATTTTTGAAACATTATTTAGGCTTAAATAATGTTTCAATAAACGCAAACAACTAAATCTCTACAAACAGTATGTAAATAAACGAATAAATTAATACGATGGCTTGTGTCAAATCATACATACCCATACAATGACTTTACGGTGCATCACGACACGTCGAACAGTGACGTCACTACTAGAATTTCAACAATGCCAACTTGACGGCGTGTTTTTACGACCCGATTAAAAATGGACTTTTTAATAATTTTTTTAAAACTCCGCGTTTAATATTATTAAATAAAACTTATATACTCAGAATCAGCGTTTATTGACCTATATGAACATATTTTTTTAAAGCCATCATATTTTTCACTGGAGTTCCTTATTAGAAACGTGCAAAATTGCTAAAATTATTATTATTATCAATTTTATTACTATATTTTTGTTCAGTACAAATTTTACATAACCAATTTTGTTACATTGAACGATGAAGTTATTTTAGCGCAATTAAAAATCACATTGAAGAGTTTGATAATAACATTTTTATGTCATTATTTACCAAAGATAGGTTGCCTACATACTTTTGTGTCATTGACCCACTGTACAAAAGTTCCGTTTGTCTAATTGAAAGACAAACCCAATTTATCTTTTGTATAATAATATTATTAGAAGCAGGTAGAAAGATGATGCGTATATATTTAAATTAAATTGTGGATAAATAGGCGGTTAAAGCCCCTTCGCAATCTTCAGATTTGCGAAATACTCTCCAACCCAAAATTATTGCAACTTAATTATTATTAAGGAAGGTTTAACCATTGGGCCGCTATTCCTAGAAGTCGCTACTTGAGCAAGGAAAAAGGCTCACCGTCTCGTCTACTGAACCCAAAATAATAGACACCTGCGTAATTATGGTTTCACACCTAAAAAAACATTTTTTTCATTCAACCCTTATGTTTGCAGACAGTGGTTACGTACCTGTTATAATTTAAAGCCACCGTTTTAATAGTAACAGGTACCCAATTTTAGAATATGACTACAGTTTTAAAATTTACAGTAAATAAGGTGTCCCCATCTATATCTCTTTCCTACTTTTTTAACATTAGCTCCAGATAGGAGGTCATGAGGAAAAAAATCGCTCAGGGCCTATGTCATCTTTAGGGATGTTGTGGGAAGCGTCTTTTTTTCAGTTCTGGGAAGGAAAAATTTTTGAGGAATGGGTAGGAATCTTGAAATCAATGTATCCAGGAGAGACGGATGTTTGAATCCATCCCTTCTACTGTGGTGCAAGGCGATGGATCGAGAGAGACCGGCTGGAGAGATCTAGCTTAGTTCTCTCTCAAACAAGATCTCCCGATCCGGTCCGCCACGGAGGTAAGTGGGCAAACGCATCGGCTGTCAAGACCTAGAAAAACTTCACCCCATGAACCTGGGTACCCCTGCTTAGTGACCAAACGTAGCGAACCACTTGGGGTGACTTATGAAAGGGGTGTTGGATATCCAATAAATGGTTCCTGGTGCGGCGGTACTCATACATGCCTCCCTACTTCCTCCAGCTTCAAAATATTCCCCACAATTAGGTGATAACGTAGCCATTGATAAAAGCCAATTGGCTATTGATTGACTAAGTCTCGTTAACATGTTTATTAAACTCATCAGTCTCCAGTATATTCAAATAACAAAGCGGTGTCATCAGAAAACATTGAATATTCTATGCCAGCAATAATTGGAAATTCGTTTATGTTGATAAGGAAGAGGAGAGGTCCAAGAAAGCTTCCTTGTGGCACACCCCTGTTAATAGTTCTCCATTAGGATTCTACCATATACTGCATCATTTTTTCATCAATATTTGATTGTGATTTTTGCTTGTGATAGAGACTCATATTTCGGTGACGATTCCCTTCACATTATAACAACCTGTTTTAACAATAACAAGTCTATATGAACATAGATGAAGAGTTCTGACGTCTTTGGCATTGACCGCCTAGTTTTCCACTATTGTAATCATATTACGTATTAAAACTACAAGTACCGAGGCGTGATTGTAGTTTCTAGGTATTGACTGCGGAGGAGCGATGATTCTCGAATTACTGACAGAATATGAAATGATAATAATGATCCTGTGACCTCCGCGATGATCACACGGACGTGATTGAAGCCCCAAGGTCTGCCATTGTTGAAGGGCTCACAGAAAGGAGTCAATCAACAATTATTAAGATAAATCAATACAATCATTAGTATTTAATAATGATGTTCAGGTGTAACGATAATTGAACTCGCGTTGGAATCCTCTTAGATACCAATCATTGTCATCAGACATATAATTATGTTATAATTAATTTGATGACGTCCTCAACCGGAAGGTAATGGATTTATGGCTCCTTTATAACCGTTCAAAAAGAAGAAGATTCCTGAAGATGGATCGAAATGGAGGTAAGCAAAAATACAAATGATAGAGGAAGCGCGCTAATACAAAAAAAAACTATTTTAAATCGGCGTAAGTGACTATTGTGAAAATATTTAATAAAAAATCTTTTAAATGAGAAAAAAATTCTGTAAAATAGAGAAACACTAAAGTTTTCATATCTAGGCATTTTAAATTACAGAACTCTCTTAAAAAAAACGTATTTTTCCATAACTTAAAGTTTTCAAGGGAAGTACATTTGTTATTCTTCGTTAACACCACGCTGAAGAGTGGACATTGTATTTTTGGTAGACTTTTGACAGATAGGTAGATTTATGATAGACCACGATTAAGAATCGTAGAGATGTTTGAATATGATGTTTGGATCTGAATAGCCAACCCAATCTTCCTTTTCCTCTTTTCTTACCTTCTTCTCTCCCGCTTATAATCATTTCTTAAAATGGAGACTATCTATCCCACTTATTACGGTAAATATCGAATTATTTTAATTTCAAAGCGTGCGTGAGTAAGGTTCTTATTGCCTTTAGATTGGAAGACATTTTTCATCTTTTTAAATAAAAAAACATCAAAAATATCACCGGAGACCAAAATTTCATTTACATTTTTTACTCCAAATAATGTCAGAAATCGATGGTTAAAATCCCTCGGGTACGTCCTGTTACACCCTGAATAATAAGAAAAAAATTAATTTAGTCTAATGTATGAGATGTACCATCATAATAAAACTAGGCTTGTGTGTATAAGTGAAATGTTAGTATGTCATCGTTATTTATTTTTGTATTTATATGAAGTATTGAGTTTATCTTTTCAATAGGTATGTTTTTTAAGTTGAAATTTAAAATCGTTTAAATTGTCATTTATAATTCTGATACTTTCTGAAAATGACTAAAAAAATTACTCCAATATATTTATAGTTTAATTTCCCATTGCTTTTTTACGTTTTGGAGTTGGGAGAATTGAATACGTATGTAATTGGTGATATTATTAACCTTTTTTTTCGTAGGTAGATACTCACCTTGCCAACAGCGTTAATTGAATACCATTGCTTCGTGAACTACCTGCAATACCCTTGCGTTTTTAATATCACATTTTTACGAAGAATCGAATCGGTTGATATACATGTCACGTATGCTGTTAACAAGATAAAGTACAAATGATTCGAAGCAAAATTTCGCAAAAAACGAATTTCATCACCGCTTATTACTATAATGCTGACGTAGATATTATTCTGAATCAGTATTTGGGATCGAATTAGCTTATAATGAAGTCCGTTGGATTTCATATTTAATTTCGAATTAATACAATTAGAGAGGCATTCGAATCCGTTTATGAAATTCATAAGTTGAATAAAACATGAATGTCTTCGATCAATCGATTATTCCCAACCGTCAGATGTCATGTAGAATTTTTATGAGCTGGAAACACAAATATTTTCTCACGTGTTGGCGAAACGGAGTAATTTTAACCATTGTTACGTCGCCGTCTGATTGTAACATTATATTCAATGATACGTAACAACTATCCTTAGAATGTAACATCCTGCATGTACTGTTTTACTGATTGATTCATAAGTAGGGGGACCATTCGTTAAACGTTTCAAAACTTGGTAAATATTTACAAATTAGGGACACGCTTAATATGCACTTTAAAAAATTAAAATAAAATTATAGTAGTTAGATAAGTAAGTAAATGAAAAATAATGCATTTTAATGGTTATTTTATTAACGCGAACTGCCATTTTTCAAGGACCGCCATGGTATAAATTATTACGGTAAATATGCACTTTTAAAAGAAAGAACACTTTGTATCGGTCGTAAAAAAGATTACGTATATTTGGATAATGCTTTCACACAAATGAAGTATTGAATTCCGTAAGTCTAAACTTAAACTCAGTTTATAACTGCGCTGTGCAAGCGGGTTATCTACAAAGCGGCGGGACCTATTAGGTATAACAGATTCTGGAAATGGAAAATAATACCTTTATTTTAATGGTTGTTGTGTTAAATTTCAAATACGCGATTTTCGTTTTCTTGTTAGAAATCACGACGCATTTTGCCTGTCTAAAAAAAAAGAAAGCGCTCCCACAGCGGCTAGAAATAATGTAATAATAATTTTTTTTTTTTTTACAGTGAATACCGCACAAGAATCTCAACTGCTCCCGTCTGGAGCCAGTGAGACTATGGCATCCCCAATTGGGGTATGTTGTGAGGCTGAAGGTAGCAGGGAGGGGAAGGAGGTGGGGAAGAGGAAGGTTGGGAAGTACCTGGCTATTCAGATCTGGTCACTAAACACGGCTAAAGCCATTTTCAAGCAACGTTTCAATTCTGAATGGTGGTCTTACACCAGGGCGATACTGATAGTATCTTCCACTCTGGAATATACTATATATTATTTTAAATGAATTAATTGTGAAAACACAAATTAATCAAATAAAATTTATTTGCGCATGCCGGGTTCGAACCCGCGACCTCCGGATTGTGAGTCAAGAGTCTTACCCACTGGACTACGTGGGTAAGACTATGCGTTTATTAAAAAATAATGTAAGTACACGCCCTATAAAAATGGTCTTATACAGGTAAAAAAGGTTTGAAAACATAAATTTTTGTTATTAGAAAATATTACTCACTAAATTGCGGGAATGGCAGTAGGAGGCTGGTCCATTTAATTGATTTTTTCGTCTTTTAAAATTTAGTTCGTCCTCGGCATACCGGACGCGATTTATTGTGAACGCGTTTTCATGGTTTTTACGACCCATTTCGCCTCATGGCAAATATGGTATGTCTCTCGAAGCCAATTTGGCCTCCATGACAACTCTACCACCTGAAATATATTTGACCTTAAAGCCTCTTGTCTCTGACGCGTCTATAAATAAATAATAAGACATGGAATATTTGACCTTGCTTTGTGCATTTACATGTACACAACTAATAATCTGGGATGCCTCTAAATCTTTTGATGGAACGTGACTAATTATTTAAAAAAAACTTGTATCGTAAAAATAGTACACTGTAATTATCTTATGCAGATCCTGTCAACCAATGTCTTATTCTTCTTCTAGGATGCTGAGGATCGTGACTCCCACTCCAGCTGCCCTGATAAACTGTTTTCTCCATTCCTCACGGTCATGCTGAGGACACCGACGCCTGTGATACCTGATTAGTCCAAAGTATCGGTGATATTCCTCTGCTTCTCCTGCCAAACGCTTTGTCAGTGGCGATGAGCTTTTCCATGTGCGGATTAATTTAACGAGCAACCTGACCAAGGATTTAATTATACATTTTTAGGAGTCAGCTAACGGCTTATTTTGGATACCTAGCTCTTTCAGTGTGGATATATTAGGGTGCCTGGTAGTCCATGGATCCAGATCATTCTTCACCAGAATCACATTTCGTTTGAACTCCTTACTCGTGTGCCATTTCTAAATATAAAATTTCTATCAATATAGTTCTTACAGAATGGTTAGATTATGCCCCTGGTTGTCAGTGGAATCCTTTCTCAAGCAGCACTTTTTTCTGTATCATTCATGAATGTTTAGATTAACGCGTCGGGCCTTTCATGGAATGTGCAACTGGTATGTCCTTTCTGAATACACAAATGAATGCATCTGATCGTCTAAGGTCTAAAGAATCCTGGGCGCCCTTCTCTAGCACCACGTATTGATTGAACGTCTTAGTGGAATGCCATTTCGGGGTGTGTGGTGTGTGGTGTGTGGTCATCGGTGTCGTGTGTTCTGACTCAGTAGGATACATTGTTGATAGCCTATTTTGGATGTCAATTTCATCCATAACAGATATAATGGTTTACCTGGCTGTCCATGTAATCCAGAGCATTCTCCTCCAGCACCACATTTCGACTGAACATCTTTCTGGTGTGCCATGTTCGATTGTGTGCCGTATGGTGTGCGATATGCGCCATGTGGCGTGTGGTCACCAGTGTCGTGTGTCTTGGCTCATAGTGGACGGACGGAGCCTGGTTGGTTCACACAGAGTTTGAGCACAGAGCCGGGACAGTATGGTTCCAAGAAGGTCGCGCGGAACGTCCCGGTGTGCATGCCGAGTGGCTCAATGACGAATGCGACGTTCAGATGTAAAGTGCCGGCAAAAAAATACATAGCAAACGTAGTATTGCAAAATATATATTTTTGTAAAAACCCCTCGTGAGTTCGATTGGGCTTACACAACACGTTGGACGAGGTTGGATCAGATATTCACTTTGAGGAGAGATGGTAAAAGTAGCGATTAGGTCCCTTTTTACATTTCAGGCACAGCCTTTTCTTCGTCTTGTTTTTTCCTCAACCTTCCTGATCGAAACCTTACATACTTATTTTCTAAGGTGGGTATTATAATTATTAGTTTTACTTTCTTCTGTTATTTTTAGATATATTCGTTTACAGAAATAATTCAATTTTTACGGAAAAAAGAGCATTAAAAATTATTCATCAAATTAGTAACTTTTGTACGTACCTACAAGTCCTTATTGTGTGTTCGTTTAAATCATGTGATATACACAGACTTCAGATACTAAAATAAAAATCAATTATTTAAATGCATATTATGAACTGAATACATCCGATCAAATATATACCTACCAAAGTAGAGGTTTCCAAAATCAAGCTTCCAAACAAGATGATTAGGAGCAGACTTTTGGATAAACATTAATAATGTTATATTTAATTATTATTTTCTTGACTTGCCGCTTTGAAACACCCTCGATTGATAATAATAGTCATTCTCATTGTTTACTAGTACTGCGGTACGTATCGGAATGGCGGCCAAATGAGCATGCTTATTTTTAATACTTTTGCCACGTTTTATGTTGTATTTGTTTAAGGTCAACACAACCGGCAACATCATCATCGTCATAGTTATTATATCCATCGGCGTATAGAGAGTTTTTGTTCCCGGATTCAATTCCTAGATGCGACTGTATCTTTTTTTGATTTTTCTTTTTCAAATCTTCGATTGAGAGTCGCTAATATTGTCTTCAGTGATTCAATATTAAAAGTTGAAATTTTACCCATTAGTTAAAAAAAATCATCCGGGACTTGCATAAAATTCAAAAGATGTCGCACATTAAATAAATGATTAACACAATGGATAAATTTATCCTAGACACTATCTAGATAGCATTTAGTTCGGGAAAAATCTTTTTTTTTTTACATGTGCTCCACTCAAAAAAAATTTCCCTCAGGGCCTATGTTATCTTTGGGGATGCTGTGTGGAGGTTTTTTTTTTAAGGAAAAGAAGTAGAGGAGAGTTCTGGGAAGGAAAAGAGTTTAAGGGGTGGGTAGCAATCTGGGGTTCAGTATGTCCTTGTCGTCCACCTCCAAGACCTAGACAAACCTCATCCCATGAACCCGGGCACCCCTGCTAAATGACCAAACGTAGCGAACCACTCGGGGTGACCTATGGCAGAGGTGTTGGTCATCCAATAAAGGTTCCCGGTGCAATCATACATAAAAACATGCGTTAAGAAAATGAAGATAATGTTGGTACTTCTTAGTTGAAGTATTTATTTATTACGACCTCCGTAGTCTAGTGGATAAGAGTCTAGACTCACAATCCGGAGGTCGCGGGTTCGAACCCGGCATGCGCAAATAAATTTTATTTGATTAATTTGTGTTATTTCACAATTAATTCATTTAAAATAATATATAGTATATTTGCGGCATATTCCAGAGTGGAAGATACTATCAGTATCGCCCTGGTGTAAGGCCACTATTCAGAATTGAAACGTTGCTTGAAAATGGCTTTAGCCGTGTTTGGTGACCAGATCTGAATAGCCAGGTACTTCCCAACCTTCCTCTTCCCCACCTCCTTCCCCTCCCCACTACCTTCAGCCTCACAACATACCCCAATTGGGGATGCCATAGTCTCACTGGCTCCAGACGGGAGCAGTTGAGATTCTTAAGCGGTATCCACTGTAAAAAAAAATATATATATTTTATTTATTAATTAATTTTATTTTAGTAATTTGTACATTAAGGTTTACAAATTGTTAATTCATTATAAAATTGCATATTGCATACCATATTTTTTCCAGTTTGATATGGCTCCTACTGCATCTTGAACCTTCCAATTGGGGCGGACTTATTTTGGTAACAGGTTGTTTACTATTTTATGGATAAATATCATCGTGGTCAAGGTCAGCATCTTATTTTTGCTTTTTTGTAGTTATGTACAGTATGATACAGTTAAATATGATCGAAGGGGATAAGGTCGAATTAGCTCGGTGGTAGAGCAGAGCCCCGGCAAGACTGAGGCCCTCGTTTTAATTCCTAGATGCGACCGTATCATTTCCTGATTTTTCTGTTTCAAATTATCGATTGAGAGTCGCTAATGTTACCTTAAGTGATTACAAGGTAAAAGTTAAAAATTAAAAATTTTCGTCTGCTAGTGGTAGAGATTACCTAAGCCACTCTATATAATTTTCTGACATCAAGTTTTTCAGTAGCGTTTGTAAAGTTATTATATTATTTCGTAGCCAAAACATTTGTCTTCTACCAGGCCCTCGGCGACCCTCTATCTTGCCCTTCAATACCGACTGGTGCAAGCGATACTTCTCCGCTCGAAGTATGTAACCCAGATATGAAATTTTCCTGATTTTCATCAATGTTCCTCCCCACCTTCCTCTTCCCTATCTCCTTCCCCTCCCCACTACCTTCAGCCACATAACATACCCCAATTGGGGATGCCATAGTCTCACTGGCTTCAGACGGGAGCAGTTGGGACTCTTGTGCGGTATTCATATTAAAAAAAAATGTAAGCAGGCGTGTTTTATAAAACATTTTCACAATTTTCGTTTAAATATTATCGTTTTTAATATTAGCGCACTCCCTCTAACATTCGTATTTACATATCTATCCATCTTATTTTCTACCGGACCTTAAATCACCTCATTTTTCTAATTGGCTAATTAGACAAAAAAATCGCCTGTTGTCTCATATTTTGATTGTTAGTAGATATTTGAGTGTTCCGTTTGGCTTATATTTCGAAAGATTTGTGGATATTTCAAAATCTCCGTAGCTCATTATGGAAATTTTATTTCAGTTGAAAGAAGTTCACTGTGAAATTGAATTTAGAAGAATCTATGAATTTATGACGCCAGGCTTACATTTTCGAGTTTTTAGTGAGATGTGCAAACAAATTTTCTTCTGTAGTCATGATTTTTTACTCCGCATTTTGGTGTTGATTTTCTTCAAGGATGATTGTCAGAAGACGTTGTGTGGAAGATCATTTTAAGTTTCAAGTGAAGAATTTAGTAAACCAGGGTCTTTAAACGACCTTTGCTGTAAGAGAGAGGAAACAATAGAGTTAGCAAAGATTTGTGGAGCCGATCTGCTGAACATTAGACCAGTTCCCATGCGGCAAATGTCAACCGTGCACGAATGCTGGGCACGTGTTTGGCGTGCCTCCTGACCATGCTCCGCTATCGACGGAATCAGAAAAAGATTGTTTCTCAGAGTTGCTTTAATGAAAATAATTGTACAACAAACACAGCACCTTGTGTTTGCGTTTTAACACCTACAATCAGTCTAATAATCAAATATTTTTTGCATTGAGGTAGAAGAATCCCTCGTCATCGATTTTCATCCATTGCTTTCTTTATAGAAATATCTTAGATTAGGAGACTTTAATTTGAGCTTAGAGCAAACTTTATCTTCCAAAGCCCCTCCAAGCACAAATGCCTACGGCTTTTATGGACATTGTTGGTAATTGTTCTTCGGTGGCGAACTGTGCTGCTCGGAAACTATGTCAACTTTTTTTGTTTTGGTTTTAGGCAATTCACCCTGAAAAGAGTGCCTATGTCAACTTGGAGGCGTCTACTAATATCTACAGGAATTCCAAAAACTGAAAAAATTGGACTAATATCCATAAGAACCAAAGTGCGTACGAATTTCTACAGCTCAAACTGCTGACTAATATCTATGAGAACCAAAGTGCGTACGAATATCTACAGCTCAAACTGCTGACTAATATCTATGAGAACCAAAGTGTTGACGAATATTTACAGCACTGGCAGAGGTTGGATTTGCAATTATGTATAGCATATTGGAATAACGTAATATTGCGTATGCAGTTTAAAAACTTAATTTAAATATGTATGTATGCAGTGGCGGCTCGTGACTTTTGGGTGTGCAAGAGTGCTGATATTAAAAAAATGGCATTATTGATGTTGTTGTAGCAGAATTTTTTTTTTTTTTTAAATCAGTTTTTTTATGTAAAATTTTAGAAAGTTTCAGTTTGGCGGTGTGCCACACCGATTTCCTGAAAAATCTTCATACAAAACACCGATTTAAAAAAAATAAAAAATATTTTTCACATACGACAACTTCCATGATGCCATTTTTTAAATATTAGCACCCCAGCACACCCAAAAGTCACGAGCCGCCACTGTATGTATGAAAAAATCCCTAATATGGACACATTTAGCTGAATATTAAGGATTTGGGTTTTTGTTTTAACAGCTTTCTTTATTTCGAGTGCTTCTAAATTATTTAGTCTGTTACCATGACTATTTATATGTCAGTTAGGTTAGGTTAGGTTAGGTTTTTGTGCCGTGTATTTCGAAATAAATAAATATCTTTGTATTATGACCTCCATGTTTGTTCAATAAATTATTCTCTTCGTAAACAGCAAAATACGTATCTAATATTATGCAAAAACTTCATGTACGTACTTTAAGCCTTTACGTAATTAGTAATTACGTAATTGAAGTAATTTATGCTTTTCCGTACAACCTCTTGTTAAGCTGCCCTCTGTAGATATTAGTCCAACCTACGCTCTGTAGATATGAGTTCAACCTACGCTCTGTAGATATTAGTCAACACTGGGACCGTCATAGAAATTCGTCCGACCTTAGCTCTTTAGATATTAGCCAACACTCTGAAGTTCGTAGATGTTAGGCTGTAGATATTAGTATCTGAATTCTGTCAACTTACCGACATCATCGATAAAACCTTGTACTTATACAACGATGTACTTGTGCTAGGGAGCGAGAAAAACCCAAAAAGGGGTTCAATTAGAAAAGATGTCCGAATCAAAACCGATGTACACAGTTACAGGATGTAACGAGGAAATACTGACAAGGATAAAGAAAGGGGACGCCCAGAGATGACTAAGCGGAGAATGATTCCCAGCTCCTATCAAAACAAGTATGAGACATTTCTGAGGACTGAAAATTTTCTTTTTTTGGTATTATCGTCATAATAATTCTATATTATAGGAAGGCAATTGTTAGTTTTCGTTAATTTTGGACAAAAGTAAGTGTTTGGGCAATGGCCGTACGTAATCCATTCAATAGCATATCCGCGTGGTACATTCCTCTTGTCGGATGATAGCCAGTAATCACCTATACAAAGGATGAGAAATAGTCTATCAATTTAAACAATTTGCCAAATTGATTTAACCATTAACCATTATTCTTGGTCGAAATTGTTAAGGTTATCGCCATTATTGCCGTGCCGAGGATAAATGTGGTTATAGGTTTTCAAAATACAATTTAGTGATGTAAATACATTAAACGGATTGATGGTTTTGAAATGCTAAAATCACAAACATACCAAATAATTTGTTATTATTTATAGGCTATTGGGTTTATTTGTATTTGTACTAATTGCCAGGAGATTGTTTGAATCAATTCTTCCACTACTGATACCATCGAAAGACTTTTGTAAAATTAATCGATTCGACGAATCAAAGATTCAGCAAAAATTGGCACATACTTGTTAATAAATTAATATTGGACATAAATTGAATTTGGACGGTAACTGAGGAAATAGGTAGAACTATTAATTGACAAGATCTCTGCAGACTGCCTCAGGAGACATAATCAGTTGTTGTTGGTAGACAAAATACACACGGCTTAGGTTAAAGCTTAAATGATGAACATCATCATGAACATCTCAGAAAATTTGTTAATCAAATGAATCAAATAAATCGGTCATGTCAAAATCCAGATTACCAGACGTTACAAAGATAATTAAGTAATGAAAGTAGTTTTTTTTAATAAAACATAACAAAACATATTCTAAATAAAGAACTGCTAAGAATGACCAACTTCGCTTTCTGTAAATAGTAATCCTATATGGTATAATAGGATGGGGAGGCGCTTATAAAACCCTCTCACAATTTCAACATTGCGCAAAAACTAATAATGAAAATAATAGTAAAGAAATCGTTTTCATATCCTTCTTAACTTATATTTAAAGAATTTAAGGTCAGAATATTAAAAACTCTGTTCCTGTATCACTCAACTTTACTAGTGTATAAAGAAGATTAGTTTTAAACATGTTTGTTTAAAAAACCATATGTTTCAACCAATAAGCAAAGCTTCATCAGGATTTACCTAAAACTAATTGCAACACTAGACATAGACAAAGGTGTCAGTGTCAGGAGAGAGGTAATAGTGCATAATTTACAACTAATGTATATTACTATAATTTAAACTTGTTCCCTTTGTAAATTATGCGCTATTACCCCTCCCCCCTTTCCCACTATTGCTTATCCATTCACAACTTTGTCTATTTCTATTATTGTAATTAGAATTAGTTTTAAGTAAACCCTGATGAAGTAAACATTGCTTACCAAACATGTTGGTTTTTTATACAATAAACGTGGTTAAAAGAGGAGTTGTCCGGCATGTCCGGTCACCCTTTTTATAGTACATCTAGGAGTACATCTTTAAATTAAAAATGTAGATCAAAATTAGTAAAATGAAATGTTTCACCTATTTCATTATATTATAACCCTGATAAAAAAGTATAATAATTTTCGTGGTAAGAGATTGATTTGATTGCCAGATTACGCATATTCAAAAATATGGTTAGGCAATTTGTTCTACTAACTGCTAATGATATCATGCCGTCTACAAAAAAGTGAATTTATTGTCTATTGTTTGCGAAAATTGATGTTAATTGAATGGGTGCAAACCAATTTTCACAAAAATATCTACGTATTTTTAGCAAAAAATCATACCTTTTAATTTCTTGCCATGGAAGAAGTTCACATTTATTACCTTCTTTAGTTGATATGACAGGATAAAAACGGAGGTTTTTAGAGATATTTTGTGACTAGTTTTTTGTAATATTTTGAGATAATCAATCTCTGAGAACAATAGGCCACTTGCATCAAATTTTTTAAAAAAAAATTTCCGGTTTAGGCAAATATTCTAAGATATTCTGTATTTTTTTTTTTTTAATCGTATTTTTGAAACCCTGGGGATTTTTTGAAAATTTCAATCCGATAAATCAGACCATTTTTTATAAACCGGAAAGACATAATTTTATAGGTGTGAAAAAACGATAATTACATAGCCGAAAATCATTTTAAAAAAATAACGTTTTCCACACGAATGGCACAGGAGAATAACGAGGCATACCAAAAATATTACATCTCATAAATATTTTTTTCTTTGATCCAACTTATTGACCATAAATCATTATAATGAACAGCGTCTATATTACTAAATTCAATGTAGTATACTTGTACTTGTAAATTATAATAATAATAAGAATATTATAAAATTTAATTTTGTTAAAATCAGCACCATAATCATTATACCTCTAAAACACGTACCGACATCATCTGCACGTTCTGAAGAGAACCCCGTAGATCATTAAAAGAACGGGGTTCTCTTCAGAGCATCTGTCAAAAAGTGAAACCAAATGATAAGTTCGCAGAGAACAAACAATAAATCTAGTGAACGAATTCAAAAATTCGCCTGAAATCAAAGTGATGCCATATAAAAAAATAAATGAGTGTGGAATTTTAAAAAAATAATAGGAACATTTTCGGAGACGGGACATTTTCATGTAGTGACGTCACGAGCCTAAATAATGGATTTATTTATTTAAAAATAACAAAAACTGTACATTTCTAAACAATTTTACCAACATTTTCTTAATCTTAGTAAAAAGATCTATCCACATTATTTTTTCCAAGTCATTATGAAATCCATGCAAGTGGCCTATTAGAACAACACAGGCTTGTTGTCCTAGTGAGGTGACAAATTTTATTGTAAACATTTTACCTGCAGTGTAAAGAAACAATAAATAAATTACGACATACCTTAGAAGTCTGTTGCACGTAAATTAATATAACATTGTAGGTAGTGCATATCTAGGTATGCATTCGTCATTTTTATGAAGGTTATATTACGTTGCTACGCGTTATGGTATGTGGAGGCAACAATATGATGTAGGCTGTAGGTGTAACCAATTTGTTATTATTATTTATTTAATAATAGTCGCGTCGCGAAATAATTCATAGTTACATGTTAGTACATATAGGTATTATAAGATATAGGTAATTATATAATACCGGCAAGGAAAGGTTTTGATTTATGTAACAGGGACCTGATGGATGTCTAGTTCTTACTTAGAAACTTCTCCGGTAAATGACGTAAGTGTAATGTTTTAAACAAAAATAATAACACAAAAATCCTATAAAATAGTTGACCCTTTACTTCGTAGTGTAATCGCTGTTTAAAGCTTAACTAATAATACGTCGATTAATGTAATACTATTTGTTACACGCTTTGTTGCAAAAATTAATAATAAATATTTATTTTTATTTTAACAGATAAAACCTCAAATTGTAAGAATTAATTAATGAAGGCAATATAAGCGACCGTAAATCGAAAATTTAAATCAGAAAAAAGATATGTCACATTTAGGAATCGAACCCAGAACCTTAGGCATCGCCCCGGTAAGGCTATGGTCCTTGGGTCGATCGACCGACCGCAACAACACGGGATGGGCGTAGTCTGACGGTCGAAAAATCTAAAGCAATGTAATAAACTAATACGCTATGCATGAAAATAAGTGACATTGCGACTCATTTTTTACCTTTAAATGGATTTCTGGTGAAAATAACGTAGAGATCTGACAATAGTAAATTAGTATTTAGAACGAGACAGAAAAGCTGTATTAATTTGATTGGTTTTTTTTATTTATTTATTTATTTACGCCCTTTTACGGGGCTTTTACAAAAGTGTGATATTTACAAATTACACTATGATTAAATAATATATAAATACTATATATTTCTTTAACAAAGAAATATAATTGGTATTTTGCAACGAAATATATAGTATTTACTGTACATAATTGAACCGCCTCAGTAACAGTATTTTGTATTTGTTTAAAGATAAATTGAAGATATCCACTGACTTGGTATAATTATTTCCCTCCATTAGTATTCTGGGCAAAGAGGAATACGTGTGGTAGTTAGTTCCAGAATTTCTGCACTGAAATAAATCCTGACTCACTGGTATTACGTAGTGGAATCCGGAAGCTTATCAATTCAAGCAATACCGCACTATCAACTAAATTATTTAGAATTTTATACAGAAATACCAAATCAGTGGAAATTCTTCTGTCTGACAATTTGAGCATATTCATAACATTTAAAATAGTGTTGTAGTTTAACATAATTGCTGGAATACCCATTTTAAAATTTAGAAAACGTAAGGATTTGTTTTGTATTCTTTCAACAGATTGTACCTACAATATTATGGGTTCCAGAGAATTGTACTCATATTGACTTCTAACACATGCAAAATATAACAGTTTAATACACTTTATAGTGTTAAAATTTTTGTTTGATAACCATTTTTTGTAGTTAATATACCTAGTCTAGGAAGATCTATGATCTGATTCGATGACCAATGATAATTGCTGGTAAACCTCCGGTATTCCTGTTTTCAAAATAATTGCTGATTATTGCAGAATTCTGTGTAATCATTTAATCATCTGAGATGCCAGAAGGCACGATTTCTCACTGAATCATCTCCCAGAGATCTACCAGTACCGGAGCCAGCATCGGTGAATCACGTGGGAAGCTGCAAGCAAATTCCTCGTCGTACCGCTTTATGAAGATATCCTTGCGGTTTAGTCACTTACTCATTCTTCCACGACCCGCCACTGCCACTGCCACTGTCAACGTCATTTTTATTTTTATGATAATTCACTTCATTTATGGATGATTAAAACTGTGAAATTACACAGGAAGTGGTTAAAAATATACACTCTACGTTTTTAAACAATCTCTACCACTTTTCCTTTTGAAGAGTTGGAAAAATATATAAATGAAACAATTTTACTTTGTTTGAACCACTTTTATATTAGAGTAAATCCGACAGAACGACCGTTCCTTCTTCAGGGCAAATGTATACTGATTTGACAGTTTTGAAATATGGATGGGAACAATGTATTATTATGGTAGGGGTAAAGTTTTTCATATTAATCTTAAAGGAAAACGTTTACATAACTTAGAAGCCTTGGAAATAAAAAAAAAATCCCTTATAAATAATGAATCTATTATCAACAAACAAAAAACATTGTCTTATTGCCCAATCATGGATATGTTCCCCTACCCACCCACTCTTCATTCTCAACCCAGCAACGGCTCCACCCGTACCATAATAATACATTGTTCCCATCCATATTTCAAAACTGTCAAATCAGTATACATTTGCCCTAAGGAAGGAACGGTCGTTCTGAAACCGGTCGGATTTACTCGATATATAAAAGTGGTTCAAACAAAGTTAAATTGTTTCATTTATCTATAATGGATAACCACAAAGTTATAGCTACATTGGAAAAATATATCTTACGTATAAATATATCGGACGTACCGAAGTACCTACTTTTTCTTAAATACGGTTCCCAAATCTCCGCATGTGTTGTTAGAAAGGATTGAACCTAACACAATTTTCATCTTGTGTTTAATCACGACTCTTGGCGTATCCCATCACAATTATTTAATTTACATGATCATGCCACATCTTCCTGGAAATAACCGACTTCACGTTACATCCACTTGTATACGACCATCTTCTGAATATACATGTTTCAACCATCCGATCAAAGCCTCCCTTTCTTAATGTTCGGAATTATTCTTACCTTGCATTGTTTCTGAATTTCTCCAAACGTTGTTTTATCAGTTATCATTAGACATGAGAGCTCTTTTCTACTGAATTCAGTCTAATTAAAGTCTAATTTCGTCCTTAATATCTCATTTTTCCAAAAGTTCGAAAATTTATAAAAAATGGTTCTTCTGCTCTAAAATGTTAAATCTACAGGTAAATTTTCACAAAAATACCCCCAGCAAAATATATATTTTTTTAATTATAGATCTCTACCTTCATTATACAAGTAATAACATTAAATTCCATCCCATATTGATGGCGGCCGGTAAAAAGTAGATATCCATTCGTTCATGGTGTGAAATTATTAAAATTAAAAAAAGATATTCGTGATTTCAGATAGACACGGAGGGTCTGTTAAGGAACAATGATTCATATCCTGAAAGCACCAAGGGCGGCTGGTTGAACGGTGTGTTTGTGTGCAGCACTGGTAAATTATATCGTCTAAAATTAGTTTATAATATCTTACCGAAAAATATAAAATCTATGAATTTCATTAAAAATATGACCTACCAATATAATATGAATCAGGGAGAGCAAATTCTCAAAGTTCCGCGCGAATTTACCCTGTCCGGTGTGCAGGCCCATTGCAAGCGGAACGAATTATGTTTTTGTATCGAATATCCCAAACATCGCCAGCGCGCAACACCGGCCATATGTATGAAAAATTAAGATATTTTGGCGTGCCACCCAGCGGCCTTTATCATACAAACTTAAATTCTGATTTAAGGCCAAAATACTTAACCAATCTGAATAATTCTTTTTTTAATCAAAAGGTACAGCAAATACCTAAATCTTACATATATTTGCTTTTTTATTGATTGGTGTTTTAAATTATAAAATGAAGATCATTAAGGAATACAATTTTTTCATAGGTAACTTTGACAATTTTGCCCTCCTGTTGTTTATACATTGTTTATAAATACTGTTTGTATCCTGTTTAAAATGAAATATAAAACTAACTAACCAACCATCACGCCGTTTCCCCACAGGGGTAGGCAGAGAGGACGGACCGCCAAATATCGGCACACACTCTTTGCCTCACTCTCATTCATACATCGTCTCATATATTCTCTTCTATTATTCCGACTTTCGACATGGCCCGACTCAAGTATCTGATTCACTTGCTCGTGCCATGTCTTCCTCGGGCGTCCCCGACTTCTTCTACCATTCACATTTGCGTCGTATATTCTTCTTACACTACATTGTAAACATTGTAAAAAAAAGAGTTTTTTGGGTTGAAATTTAAGATTTACTCACGAAAAAATAGTATTGTGTTTTTATTTTCTTAGTACCGAAAAATATTTTTTTTAATTAAATAGCGATATGTACAAGTTTTCGCACTTCGAAAACAGCTTAAAATAGATCTTCTCTCCAAATAAGATTAGTGGGATCATTTTTACCTAATGTTGCTTAGTAATCGTTATCTCATAGTTACGGATTATCAGTGAACCACCACGTTTTCAGGGCAGCGGCCGCCACTGGAAAGCACCCATAAGATTTCCATGAAAATATATTTTAAAAACTTGCGTTGTTCCGGTATTATAAAATGTTTTCCGTATCATGAAACTCTACTCAAATTTAAAGGGAAAAAATGGGCATCTAACTGACTAACATACCCAAAACACAAGAACGAAAACCTCAAATCTACTGAACATCCGAAAATTAAATACATCTTTTGGGCAGAAGAACCAACCATAAATTCCATGTAATAAAATTATACAATGCCTTTCCAAATGGAATTGAAAATACCAAATGAAATAAAAGTTTGTCTGAGGACGGGTTGTTTCAAAAAATTTGATCAATTCATTAAATATTTTAAGTTAATTTTCGCGTTCTGTGGAGGTTCTATTCAAGTTGTGTTATTATATCGTTATAGGCCATTTGCTGCATGAAACTGAAATAATCACAGATTTTGAATCGAACTTACACAGAACGTGAAAATTAACTTAAAATATTTTAGAGAATCATCAAATTTTTTCAAACAATCCAACCTAAGTAAACATGAAGATGAGGAAATCACCAAACTTAGACAACAAACGAAGATGAGAAAATTAACAAACGTAATCAACAAATGTGGAGATGATGAAATCAACCAACATGAAGATGAGGAAATCATGATGCAACCCCAAAATAACTTCATACCTAAAGTCCGCATCGTAACAGAATCCCTATTGAGGACGACAGTCAATAAACTACATTACTTTGTATTTAAATAGTCTTTAATGAAAAATAAATTTAAAAAATACCTTTTCATCATGATGGTAATTGCAAAAAAGGTAAAACATTTCAAACCGTCAAACTCATCGGTGATGAATATTCATTCACGGATTAAAAGTATGGTTTACCAAATGTAATGCAAATGTAGCATTGCCAAGGAACTACAAATTAAATAATTATGCAAATAATATGATAGGTTCCTACAAGGTCTGTCAAGGACAGCTTTCGTGGTAAAGTCCTAATTGTATAAGTAGTTGACATTGAGTCTTGAGGTTACGAATAATGTATTATAGGTACCATCGATGTTCAGATACAATCCTTGGCACACGGACACGTAATACTATTATCTGCTACCTTCTACCAACCAGTTGGAGTAGAGTGTAGACAGAGAGGGTGGAACGCCACACAACTTTCTAAAAGCTATTAACTAACATGTATTACTTTTAGTGTCTTGTTTGGTTGTCCACGACCCTTTATTCAATGTGCACCCTAATACAAGTATATCTTCCTTACCCACCTTTCTTCGTCCATTCACCGTTTATGACCAACTAAGAGTTCGTATTTTGATATTGATCATTTCCCTTCTAAAAAATGGTAATACATTTAGGCCCTCCGTTCATGGAGATACTTTCAAATTACGTGATTGTGACGCAACCACAAGTACCCTGTAGATATACTACTCTTTAATGCTGGTTTCCGTACACGGCGCTACCCGAAATATACTGAACTTGATCATTTTTCACGTGCAGCCGTGGAGTTAACCCCACGTCAAGCGATGTCAAATGACTTTTTTTCCAACATCACTCCACTAAATCCGTTCTTACATATTATGGTAAAGTAATTCTGGAAATTTGTTTCACTTCCAGGACAAATCTAACATTACTTTCATGTTCCGACGCCATTTCTGTCAAACGTCAAACGAAAAAGTATCAGACACAAATGATGCGACGCGTCGTCTGCGATCAGCACCGCCGATTGCGTGAAACTGATTTGAAACCGACAGACGTCGCGTAGCGCCGTGTACGAGCACCAGCAAAATCCACTTAATACCAAATGCCGGTTTCCGTACACAGCGCTACCTGAAATATACTGAACTTGATCATTTTTCACGTGCAGCCGTGGAGTTAACACGATGTCAAGCGATGTCAGACTTTTTTTCCAACATCAATCCATGCCTTCTCCGCTAAATCCTTTCTTATGTATTCTGGTAAAGTATAGTTACATAAACGTGCATTTTTTCCACATCCAGAACAAATCTAACATTACTTTCATATTCCGACGCCATTTCTGTCAAACGTCAAATGAATAAGTATCAGACACAAATGATGCGACGCATCGCGTGCGATCAGCACCGTCGGTATCGTGGTACTGATTTGAAACCGACACCCGCCGCGTAGCGCTGTGTACGAGAAACAGCAAAACCGTACGGGGGGTACTTACGATCTGCGCGCATGATACGCGCACGAGGATCGAGTAGCTTGTAAGTAGCGTCAGTACGGAGGCAATAAGTCTTTAACACAGCACATGTCCCTTATTTATTTGTTACTCTGAGGTGAACACCGCACAAAATCCCAACTGTCTGGATCAAGTGAGATTATGACATCCCAAATTGGGGTACTGTGTGGCTGAAGGTAGTGGGGAGGGGATGGAGATGGGAAGCGGAAGATGATGAAGTATCTGGTCATCAAACACGGCTAAAGCCATTTCAAGCAACATTTCAATTCTGAATGGTGGTCTGACACCAGATCTGTTCTGAGAGCATCTTCCACTCTGGAACCTGCAGCAAATTTACGATGTAATATTTTAAATTCATAAATTGTGAAATCACACAAATTAATCAAATAAAATTTATTTACGCACGCCGAGATTTGAACCCGCGACCTATACTACTATACCGTCAGTCTCTGCCACGTTGATTGTATGGACCGTATTAAATATTATTTCGCAGTAGTTATAAATATATAAAACTATATTTGAATACAGGCACCGTTTCCATTTAATTATTATGTGTTTCTGAGAAAACACACAAAAACTAACATCGTTATCACATCATTTTGAATTTTCTTCGAAAACTACTTTAATCCACGATTTATGACATTCAATAGGCAATTGGGACTGTCAAAACAGCCATCACACAACACATTAACTTTGACAAATCAATAATTTGCCTTCGGAGTATAATAACATGGAAGTCTTAAGTGTTGCAATAATAATTATAAGGCTTTTAAGATTACCCATAATTGGTTAGTAACAGCGCTAATTAAAAATCAGAAGTCTCAAGGCAAGACAAACAATTCAACGATCAAATAGTTGTGTTTACATACAAATTGATTTCTCAGGTTTATAATTAGGATTAATGATATGCTAATAACTGGGCACCAGGTGTCTGAAGTGACTCTTACACGCAATCAGCATACAAATTGTGTATTATTAGTGAAATGACTGATTACGGAGAAAATAGTGATTAGCAAATTTCATAGTTAAGTTATTACCTGAGGTTCCGTCGGTTGAAAGGCATTCTGCAGACGGGAGCCAGCCGATACCTTATCTGTGAAAGAGATAATAAGACTAGGTATGTAAAGTGTAAATTAACTTCTGAAATGCGAGTATTTAAAAATATATACACTTTACAGGTTTTAAGAAATGAAGTTGGAGTAATATCCTATTTGGTTTTAAAGTAATGAATTTGTCTATATATACACACTGGTTGGGCGTTTACACAATCATAGCTACACTTACCTACATACATCTACATATATCATAGACTCTGTGCTTGTAGCTTGATTGTCACATATATCCCATCCCTATCATGTTCCTTTTACCCATATTGTCCCATCCCTGAACCGTTACCATAACAAATCAGTGTCGTCAATCGAACCTTGCCGTGAAAGCATACAATTTTACGCTCCCGCATTCTCTACCCGCTTATGAAAGTAAAATACCGCGAATACAAGTGTATGAACAAAGGCCACTCATGAGAGAAGAGAAGTAGATACCACAAGATTCCTCAGTAAGTCCCTTCCTTCCTTTATGTGCATTCATTTTTACTTGTGCAGTGGTCTATCATACACTCAAAAACACATACAAGGTCCTTCGACATTCATTCACACAAAACACATCGTTCATTCTCGCAAAATCATTCACACACTAATATATTATATAAGTTGTAGGTACTTCAATCTGCAGGTAAAGTAAGCATATAACATTAAATGTTCTTTAAAACAGTAAAATTTCTAATTAGATAAGTAGATTATAGAAACAGAATTCAACGAACACTTGCACGCGGCACATTCAAGATATTCATAAGATTTCGATAGCCTTCTTTTTTGCAGAACTTTGTTCAATAATTTAACATGAGCTTAGATAGGGCTGAGAGAGTAAGAACATAAAAGTGAGAGCTTAGATAGGTTTGAGAAAGTAGGATTATAACAAAAAATTCCAATAAAATTCTATATTCATTTAGACTTTTAGAAAAAGTCAAAAGATGTCCCATATAAATAAAAATCAGATATGTTTATCCGAAACCCTATCTAGGTGGTTACAAATAAATCCGTAAGTTGTAATCCTTCAAAAAGAAAGGCGCCAAAATCATGTAAAAAATATTTGAAGATAATATTGTTATTTCTGAATTTGATTGTTAGAACGATAAAAATTACATAAAATAATTAGGTGCCAATGGCCGAGTTGGTTAACGCGTTGTCCCGGTAAGCCAGAGATCCTGAATTCGATTCCCAGTTGGGTAGGTTACATTTTTTATTAGTCTTGTTTTGTTCCACGTTTCGTTTCAATATTTATATAAGAATATTTATTTTAAGAATTATATTCCTTTATTGGAAAATGTAGTCATTAGGTACTTAAAACCTAAATTATGGATGTACAATGTACAGTCTACCACTATAACACAGTGCTTGCTTAGGCATACGTGGAGTTTTTTTTTTAAATTTAAATAATTACACGTTCAATAGGTACCACGATGTAATTTGCCGTAATGCACCAAGATGCCCCATGCGGGTTGATTTGTGTAATTAATATAATGTTAATAATTTGAATTATATTCGCATTAGTTCATAGGAATTTATTTATAATTTAAGTTAGTATGTGTACGTGTAGGCATATTTGTTGTTTTTGAACATACACCAGGGAAATTACTAAAACACGTTATGAAAATATTTTTTTAAATCACCAAATAATAAGTAGGTATTTTATTAAGTTATCTAAATTGAACACACAAAGACACAAAACTATGCAAAGAAAAAAAGGGTATGTACAATGAGTACCTACCTACTCTAAATGGGAAGGAAGAAATATAAAGCACGTTTATCATCGCATTAATAATGTATGTGTATTTTTTTTGTCGTTTACTGTAAGGTATCTCTGAAGGCGCCGCAACCGGGCTCAAAAAGAAGAAGATGGAGAGATATGAAATTACAAATGTTAGAGGAGCGCGCTAGTATTTAAAGCGATAAAATCGATGCGAAAATTGTGAAAATGTTTAATAAAACACGACTCGTTTAAAATAGAGCAAAAATCTCGCGGGTGCTGTCTTAAAAAGCATTTAAAGAAACACTGATTTTTTCATACACATAACTTGTAAAATAACTGAAACAAACGTGTTTATAATAATTTTTGGAGCATACTTTGCGATTTTCTTCTGTCGAGGGAATTTTACATAATTTGCGTTTCGGCGCGGGGAGTGTCTAGATATTATCTTCAAGAATAACATATATTTTTTTAAGAGCTTTAAAACTTAATGTGTTTAAGGGAGATATGTAAGAAATCAGTAGAAATTCGGGTAGCGGCGGCTATCCTCTCCAAAAATATTCTTATTTATTAGCACCTACTAGGGCCAGTATTCTTCAGAGATCATTTATTGACGATTGTTTATTTACAAGCTTAGGCGAACTGACATCCATTCAAACGGAGGCGTTTACTAATATCTACAGGAATTCCAAAAACTGAAAAAATCGAACTAATATCTATGAGAATCAAAGTGTTGACGAATATCTACAGCACAAACTGTTGATTAATATCTATGAGAACCAAAGTGTTGACGAATATCTACAGCACTGGCAGTGGATTTGCAATTATGTATAGCATATTAGAATAACGTAATATTGCGTATGCAGTTTAAAAAACTTAATTTATGTGAATATGTATGTAAAAATCCCTAATATCGGACTATTGGACACATTTAGCTGATTAGTCCAACCTACGCTCTGTAGATATTAGTCAACACTCTGAAGTTCGTAGATATTAGTTCAACATATGAGCTGTAGATATTCGTCCGACATACAGGCTGTAGATATTAGTATCTGGAGTCATTCAAACTGGTAGCTGGGTTTTGTCTGCAGGCTCCCGCAATATCATGACAGAGCAGACCTGCCTTCGGTTTCTTTCGGTACATCTCGTAAAACGAGACCATGTGACCCGAATGACCCATAGATACTTGTAACTAAAGCACTATGAGACTGATCATAGACATAGACTACTTGTGATGCATTACATTTTCTGAGATGTGAAATGATCATGTGAGTGTTGTGGTTTTTCCCAAACTTGTATAAAATACGTACATACGTAATGTTAGCGCTTTTTAGGCAATCTCTAGCATTTTTTTAATTCCTTACTAAGCTTTTTAAAGTTGTAAGATTTGAACATTCATTCCCGCTAAGTGTAGATTATTGAAGTTAAATAACAATACCCATTCTCAGCACACCCCTACCGAGGGTACGCAGGAATTTTTAAGATGTCAGTTAACCATCAACAAAAACAACGCGTGAGTTCCGATTTAAAGAATCAACACTGCAATTATTTCATTCAGTATTGAATCCCCTGAATGAAAGAAGCTGCGCGGAATATTAATTAGAAATGCATCTGTGCAACGTTAATGACTGCGGTCCGGACGGGAATCAATACCTCCACAAGACAAGGCATAAGCCAGGCTGCAACCTGCAGGCATTCGCTGCTAATCAAGGCTTGGTAATCACCTCGTCTTCTTGGTAATTATCTCCATTGTCTCATCTGACGATGGTAATCGCTGGTAATCATTACAAACTGCATTTGTGCATCCAGTCGTGGTGAGCCCACAATGGAGCAGTAATTGAGTGTTTATCTCTAGTCTAACAAACTGTTTTATGCGCTCCGAGTAATTATTAATTATTATTGTGGTTATTGCTGCGTTTTGTTCGGTTTACTTAATTGAATATTATTGTTTGAACAGTGAGCAGAGATAGAGATACGACTACTAATACTACCTGATGTTTGGATTCGACAGAATCAATTATGCCAGAAATTCCATTTATGATTAAACAATCAACGAATGGGCGTTCAATATTAATAATAATTACTACCTACAACGCGTTTGTAAGCCGAAGCTATTGATGACGCTTTTTATTTATTGATTATATTATACGTAATTGTATTTAAGTGCACTTGTACATCATCATCAAGATCACGCGTTACATTCCAGTGTGGGATTTGGACTTATCTACAGATGGTTCCCATTCATTCCCCAGTTGTTGTACTTCTCATACTGTTCAATCTCCCCATACTGCCCAATTTGGAGAGACGGGTATACATAGGAACCGCCGCCACTGGAACTATTTACTTGATAATCAACAACTCTATCATAGGTCACCACAAGTGGTTGGCTACGTTTGGTGACTTGGTAGCGGTACCCAAGTTCATGGGGTGAGGTTTGTCTAGATCTGAGGTGGATGCGTTTGCCCACCTAGTGCGAGACGAGCCGGATCGGGAGATACTGGTTGAGGAAGGCCTTTTGACTCCTCCAGCTGGACTCTCTCGATTCATCTCGTTGCACCGCTATGGTAATGGATTCATAAGTCCGTCGCTCCTGCAGACACTGACTCCAAGATTCCTACCCACCCCTCATACATTTTTCTTTACAAGAACTTCCTCGTCTTCCTTTTCCTAAAAATACCCTCCACACAGCATCCCCAATGATGAGGGAAATGTTTTTCCTCAGGGCCTCCTGTGTGATAATAAGTTATCAACAAATGTAATAAACAATGCACGGAATAAAAACAAATAATAATTGCGGCAAATCTCATTGGAATCTGTAAAATCTCTCGATAGTATCAATTGGGCCTAGGGATGCAAGGTTTTTAAAAATATCGATATATATCGAATTAAGTCGATATTGATATATCGATGTATCGGTTTAGTAGGCATATATATTGATATTTCTTCTTTTTTTAAAAGCTTATAGAAATCCAATGTAGTTTTTAAGTTACATCAAACGTTTATCGATTATGTATGTATATAATTGTTTTATACTTATCTATGTGAATAATCACAAGATTTGGATAGGTATATAAAATGTGTTATTTTTCATAAATTTATTTAAAAAAATGAATTCCATTATTTTGTACTTGCTATCGAACTTAAAAATAGTATATTTTTGAATGTAGCTATCAATTTGTGGTTATCCATTATAGAAAAATGAAACAATACAACTTTACAATTTATAATGCGTAAATCCTACCGGTTTCGGAACAAACGTTCCTTCTTCAAGCTTTCCCTGAAGAAGGAACGTTTGTTCCGAAACCGGTAGGATTTACGCATATAAGTGGTTTATACAAGTTGTATTGTTTCATTTTTTTTTAAATAGTAACTTTGGCAGTCTGCATCCTTGTAGCCGGTTTCTGCTTTGAGTTATAGCCATTTTAAAAGATTGGGATATATGCATGCCTTGCATTTCTTGCCATGTTTAAATAATGTTTACTTTTAGAGTATTTTTAAGAGCAGAAAGATATAATAATAGAATTTTAACCAATTTTTTGGGTATTTTAATTTGGGCGAGGTTTTTTGATATTGATATATCGATATCGGCGTATCGTCGATATCGATGAATATCGATATTCTTAGGGGTCGATATATCGATATTAATCGGTTTTCCGATATATCGTTGCATCCCTAATTGGGCCTGAGGTAATGCAAACAAATTAGTAATGAATTGAACACTCAATAGAAATAATAGTTCTAGCCCTAGGGGTTAAGCGGAGACAAATAAATTCCACGATCACGTTTTTAATACACGCTACCTTAGCATTAAGTTAATTGCCAAAAATATATATCTAAGATAATTTTTATAACATGCAATGAATTAGCAGAAGCTATCCGTTGTTTGCGAAAAGAAATCTATCAATTTCTTACGTATTATTTGAAGTGGAATATATCACGCCAACACAATTATTTTGATTGACGGCCAAGGTCGTAAAAAACTAACTAATAAAATAAAAACAATTTAATAAAATTACGGAAAAAAGCCACGAAAAAGGCCGTTCGCCGCCTAATTAGTCCGACCTCCGAACCATATATCCCAGGTTTTGTTAATAACAAAAAATATGTTTATTAATACGTAGGTATTGTAAAAAAAAAGGTTTTGTAGGTAGTTGTAAGGTAGCCAGAGCCCCGGGTCCGGCCGCGGGAGGCTGACCGGGTACCTTACCGCTACAACCTTACAGTATACAGCCTACAGCTTGGGGGCGGGAGATTCTCACCAATCATAATATTATTATCAAGAAAACCAGTTGAGAACAAAAAATTTAAAGGAGCGATTCACGATTCTACCGAAAACCTATTTTACACAACCTGAAATTATACACCCATACTACACGGTGCTAGACAGTGGTTCCTAAAGATTATCAGTGTTTCTAAAAAATATTAATATTTCAATTATTCGTTTAGTATTAAACTATTATAATATGTAATGCAAGCAGCAATATTCACATGTGGTATCTCGCGTTAAGGTGATGCACCGCGTCGTGTAAAATTATGGATCAGGTCGTTAACAATAACACTCTTATTTATTTATTTATTACACGCTCTAATGGGCTTTTACATTATAGTTTATAAGTTAAGTACCATAATAATAATTGGATAATTTGTATAGCGCCGTTTTTGTGAAAAATCACCTCAAGGGCGCTTTACAATTTATTATAAATCCTAGGCTCTATCTAATTTTATTATTTTCAAATAGATACAGAATCATACTTACCTGCAGGACACTTCCGACAAAACACACTTTATTAGAAAGTTTATGCTTATGCTATGGGGAAGATACGACTTTGCACGTGGAGGACATTATATTCAAAACACTGGACATTGCATGAGTTTTACATTTATATTTATATTTAACAGAAGATTAATGCCAAAGTTGAGTTAATATTTATTTTTAAAGTCTGCAGAATTTTAAGAATTTGCTTTTACACACTTAGTTATTTACAATGTTGCGAGCCGTGAAGGCGAAGGTGAAAGTTTTTTTTAACTTATTGATACGACTGTCTGAAAAGATGAGTTTTAAGTTTAGCTCTAAATTGCGCTGAATCTGTGATCATTCTTAACTCGTGTGGCAGTCCATTCCAGGCTTTAGGTCCCGACACTCCGAAAGCACGCTCACCGAATTTAGTATCTGGTGTGCGCTTTGGTTCCTTCAACCTTCCAATCGCTGATGTTGCTGCTGACCTGAGGGTTGATTGTCGAGAATTGGAATTTTCTGGAATACACATTTCCGATAAGTAAGTCGGAGCCATTCCGTTAAGAGACTTGAATACCATCCAGCAGAGCTTAAACTGGATTCTCTCGGGGCACTTGAGCCAGTGAAGATTTTTGAGATGCTCAGAAATATGGGAATATTTAGATACGCCGGTGATGAGCCTTGCCGCAGCGTTGAAAACAGATTGTAATTTGTTGATTTGATATTTTGGGAGACTAGCATATATTCCGTTGCAATAATCTAGACGTGAAACAACATACGAATTGACGGTAAATATCGGTTCGGATTGGCCACGCTTATTACGAATAATTTTTAGAAAAAAACTTTAGATTCGCCTTAATTACTATAAAAGGAAACTTTTTGGCTTTGGGGCGGCGGAAAATAATGCATTTTAATTTTCAATTGCATAAAACCAAAATTCACTTCGCGAACCGACGACGCAGCGAAAATCCGCAGCCGTAGCTGTCTCTGTTATGGACTGTAGCTGACTTCGTGGGATAAAGCGCGTAATTATGAAATTTCTCTAGCGGGCTTGTTTGTGTAACATGGTTTGTGATACAAAAGAATGTGCCCCTGTATAACGCCTACTCGCGTCAACGCAAGAAAAACATCCCAGTTTTCAAGTGGTTTAGCGGCTACGCTAGGTTTGTGCAACATGGTTTGTGATTCGCGGTATTTCATGCAGGTATCCCACGAAGTCAGCTACAGTCCATAACAGTGACAGCTACGGCCGCGAATTTTCGCTGTGTCGATTCGCGAAGTGAATTTTGGTTTTATGCAATTGAAAATTAAAATGCATTATTTTCCGCCGCCCCAAAGCCAAAAAGTTTCCTTTTATAGTACTTAAGGCGAATCTAAAGTTTTTTTCTAAAAATTATTCGTAATAAGCGTGGCCAATCCGAACCGATAATTACCGAATTGACTAGTAATTTAGTTGCCTCTGTGGTCAAGTTTCTCCGTACTGCTTTAATTTGCCTTAATTGAAAGAACCCCGTGCTTACAGTTCTGTTCACTTGAGTTTTAAGGGAAAAATCAGCGTCCAGATTGACGCCTAGTAGTTTTATGCATGTCTTTGGAGTGATGTCACTTCCTGAAATAGTTATTAGTTATTAAAAATACTTATTATTATTACTTGTTATTAACAACAAAAGCATACAATGACAAAAAATACGTAATATCTAATGTTTCATAACGCTTAATTGGATCTCGATGGGTTTGTTCCGTTTCACATACAAAGGCCAGAATTCAAACCTATTGATGAATTTCGCACACTGGGTGCTTACACTGGCCGATAACTGCCGGTTGTCAGCCGTTGTTAAGGAGCAAAAACTAGTGTTTGTTTTTCTTCAGTCTTCTCATCGTAACGCTTGTGTCAACCGTACCGTTTTTATCGTGACAAGCTAAAAGACTCGCATAGTGAATTTACCGCCGGTAATTCATCCAAATCGTAATGAAACTGACTAACAACTGCCTGTGGTTCATCCAGAAATATCCAATCGAGCACGAGAGATCCCCAAACTGGGCAAGATTGCCATCAAATTATCGTAAGTACCTTTGTGAAATACCTTTGCTATTTGTTTCAGTAAACGTATCATGCCGAGATCCACAGGCATGGCTAGTATAAAGTGAATACGGAGGCGTCTACTAATATCTACAGGAATTCCAAAAACTGAAAAAAAAGAACTAATATCTATGAGAAGGAAAGTGTTGACGAATATCTATGAGAACCAAAGTGTTGACGAGTATCTACAGCACTGGCAGAGGTTGGATTTGCAATTATATGTATAGCATATTGGAATAACGTAATATTGCGTATGCAGTTTAAAAAACTTAATTTATGTAAGTATGTATGTAAAAATCCCTAATATCGGACTATTGGATACATTTAGCTGATTAATCCAACATACGCTCTGTAGATATTACTTCAACCTACGCTCTGTAGATATTAGTCAACACTCTGAAGTTCGTAGATATTAGTTCAACATATGAGTTGTAGATATTCATCCGACATACAGGCTGTAGATATTAGTATCTGGAGTTAGGATCTGAATACTAAGCTTCACCCTAACCCTTGTAAGGTGGTGCCATCATCGCCCTAACTTTACATGTAAAAATGATAAGAGGTCTCACATTCAATATAAACAAAAATTGCAGAAAATGTAGGTATAAGTCCATTCGTGTCCAGATGTATAAAAGAATTGGAATAAGCAATACTTATACTGATGTAGTACTTACACTTACTCTTTATGTAGATGGCGATAAGGTTTAAATTACCATTACACCAGCCGCCTGTTTTGATTTATTCGCGAAAAATGTCGAAAAAAGCTAACGCACAAATATTTAAAAGTTTTACGACCATTCTCCAAATAATTTTATTTTCCGTATTCAGTTTCAGTGCCGGCAACCCGGGCATTAATTTATTTTTTTATTTATGTTCATTTGTCTTTTACCCACCTCACTAAAAGTCTGTTCCGTTATTAAACAATGAAACCATCACCGAAAAAGGAATTTGTAAGTATAGTAGGAGATTTCAACTTTAAAGCAGTTTTTACAGGCTTAATAATATTTTTTTCTAGGTTAATACTTAATAAGAAGACTAATAAAAAAATTCTCACGCATCCAAAGCGATTTATTTTAAGCGATCCAATTTTTACTAAGCAAAGCAAAATCACATGATTTTGCTTTGCTTAGTAGTTCTTAAGTGCGCTTTTTCATAAATATATTGTCTATAAAAAATTTATTTATTTTGTTTGAACGTCTATTCAATGACACTTTTATTACTAAGCGCCCTTGAGGTGATTTTTCACAAAAACGGCGCTCTACAAATTATTCAATTATTATTATTAGATTTACGCTTTTGTACCTTCCTGCAAACTTACACACACATTAAAATTTATTTATTTATTAAAATACTAGCTGACGCGACAAACGTTGTTCTGCCATATAAATTATATCTAGTGAATATCTTGGTTGTTAAATAAAAAATAACGAATGTATTGTAAGCGTGTGGGGGAGGGATCTATGACAGAAAGAGAAATGGAGCGCTGTAAACGATGACCGCCGATAAAAACAAAAAAACACCAACTTAAGTAGGAAAATGACGTAAAGAAAATCAATACCAATTTCGAAGAGCAATTGAGTGTACAATATTTTTGTCAGGCCGTCTTTAGCCAACACAAATAAGCTCGATGGTTTGCCAACGCGAGAAAATGATGCCGAATGAAATATTAAAATGACGTGACGCTTCTCGTGAATGTTCGAAAGTTCGATGAGGTGAACGTAGCGCCATCTGGCATTCAACAACATAAATAATTTCATTCTGTTTGAAATACGAAAGACGGTTGAATTTTTTCATACAAAAATACTAAAATCGCCCAGATCGCCCTGAGAGATCGTATGTGTCATGTTCTAGTGCTAGTGCCTTCTGTCTTCATCGTTTTGAAAACAAGACTCGTGAAAACGAATACGAGCTCCCGCTGGGACTAATTTAGGTAGCAATTTCTTCCAGCCAAAGCCCAATATAAAAAAATACGCTAAGAAAACAAAGCAGCACATATTTTTAATGATTGAGGTTAGGTATATAATTATGTTCAAATTTGGATATAACGGAGTTTCACCAACACGAAAACTTTATGCAAACTGTTTGCTAGACTCTCGACTAGCAATCCGGTGGTCGTGGGTTCAAATCATTTTGTTAGTTATTTCACATTTGAATAATTTAAAATAATATAAGGTATATTTGCGGCACGTTCCAGAGTGAAAGATACTCTGAAAGATAAATCGCCCTGATGTAAGACTACCATTCAGAATCGAAAAATTGCTTGTAATCGTGTTTGGTGAGCAAATCTCCCCACCCTCCCCTTACCTTTATCTTTCCTCTCCCCATTATTTTCAACGTCACAACATGCCCCGATTAGGGATGCCGTAATCTATCTAATCAGGGAGCAGTTGGGACTATATTTTTTTTTTAATTTTCTTTATTCATTGCATATTATGGTTACATTGTTTGTGGATTGCCCCCGGATTGATGCTCGTGTTATTGTACGGTAAGTATTCACCTAAAAAAAGGATTAAAGTTTAAATCAAGGAGAAAGAAATACTGAACCATGGCTAAAATTTTACTACTTTTACTAGGATGATGTTATTAATAATATATTTATCCACTTAAAAGCCAGAAACAGAAGATACATATGACCATGATTTCATTGAACGATAAAACGTTTATAAAATACAACAAAATAGACAAAATACACTATTCTGCTGACAAAATACACCTAAATGGCAGCCATAGCAATAATACTGATGGTATTGTTAACTTGTTTGCAAAATTTTTTAAAAGTGTTTATTCAACAGACGCAAATAATGCTCCTCTTCCATCAACAACTCTAGATGAAACTCTTGATATTTCGCAGTGTACCATAAGTCTCTCTGATGTAGTAACTAAAGTTAAATCATTAGATATCAACAAATCTGCAGGACCGGATAATATCCCCACAATATTTATCAAAGAATGTATCAAAGTAATTGCTCTTCCATTAACCAAACTTTTTAATTTATCTTTATCCAGTGGAATTTTTCCCGATATGTGGAAAAATAGTTATTTGACTCCAATTTTCAAAAAGGGCGATAAAAGTGATGTTTGTAATTATAGACCAATATGCATTCAATCCACCATACCGAAACTATTTGAAAGCCTAATACTTGACAAACTTTTTGCCCAAATAAAACCTGTAATATCACCTTACCAGTTTGGATTTATGCCAGGTAGAAGTACACTTTCTAACTTGATTATTTATGAAAATTTTATAACCAATGCTTTTAAAGAAAAAAAACAAGTAGACTCTGTCTATACTGATTTTAGTAAAGCCTTTGATTCAGTTTCCCATAAAATTCTCATTTGGAAATTAAAAAGCTTGGTATACGTGGCAGTATATTAGCCTGGTTTGAAAGCTATCTTACTGGAAGACAACAAATTGTTAGAATAAAATCCTCATTGTCGGAAAAAATTTATGCAACAAGTGGAGTTCCACAGGGTTCACACCCTGGCCCAATATTATTTATCTTGTTTATAAATGATCTTACAAAAATATTTCATGATGTATTTATCTTACTTTTTGCTGATGACCTCAAAATTTTTAGAATAATTCAAAATATTAACCATTGCAACATTCTTCAAGATAATATCAACAAATTGTTAATTTGGTGTAATGAAAATAGACTTTACTTAAATATCTCAAAATGTCATATAGTTAGATTTTCTCGAATAAAAAATCCAGTGATCTTCAATTACAACATTGATAACAATACTCTGGAGACACTAACACAAATTAAAGACTTGGGCATCACTTTTCAATCTAATCTTTCATTTGTTAACCACATAACAGAAATCTCTAATAAGGCCTTAAAAATGTTGGGATTTATAACTAGGCTAACTAGAAATTTTAACAATATTAAGTGTATAAAACTGTTATATTTTGCATATGTTAGAAGTCAACTTGAATACAATTCTCCCGTCTGGAACCCATATTACAATATACATGTACAAGCTATTGAAAGAATACAAAACAAATTCTTACGTTTTCTTAATTTTAAAATAGGTATTCCAGCAATTATGTTGAACTACAATACTATTTTGAATGATATGAATATGCTCAAATTGTCAGACAGAAGAACTTTCACTGACTTGGTATTTCTGTATAAAATTCTAAATGATTTAGTTGACAGTCCGATATTGCTCGAATTGATAAGCTTCCGGATTCCAATACGTAATACTAGGAGTCAGGATTTATTTCAGTGCAGTAATTCTGGAACTAACTACCATATGTATTCCTCTTTGCCCAGAATACTAATGGAGGGAAACAATTATACCAAGTCAGTGGACATCTTCAATTTATCTTTAAACAAATATAAAATATTGTTACGAAGGCAGTTCAGTTATGTACAATAAATACTGTGTATTTCTTACTATTTCATATGTAAAAGCCCCGAAAAAGGGCGTAAACAAACAAATAAATAAATAAATATTCATAAGCGAAACTACATTGCCCACTCTCCGATACAAAGATTGCACACTATGGGAAATCAGTACTTAAGTGATAATGACATATTTAACATAAACTTGGCGAATTTTGTTGATCTTGTAAAAAACTTATTCCAAAACTATTCCTAAACATACCTGGATGGAGGTAAACCTATGAAATCGCTGAATTTTTGTATTTTTATGGCTTGTGTGCTTTTTTACCTAATTTTATTTTTATTATTTCTTTATCTGTTTAAAAATCATCTGTCATGAATTAATTGTACTACCAAACATGTAAAAGCCCTTTGGGCGTTAAATAAATAAATAAAATAATAAATGCTTAATTAAACTAATACTAATTAACAATACCGCAAACTAAAATGTTTGCGCTATTGGTAATCTGATAAAACAGAACACAGTAAAATAATAGGTTTGCTGGTTAGGTTAGCTTGGTTTTTTGTCACATTTCTTCGGTGTTTTGTTTTGTCACGGAACCATTGGTATTCTAGTCCAGATTTTGAGTTAGGTACAAATATATTTCTACCGAAGTTCAATATTTTTCAACATGTCCAAAAATCTCATGGAAAAATATGAAATTCCACCTGTAATACCTGTTCCCAGGCAAGTGACATCTTGCCCCGTATTCCCTGGAGGGCCTTATTTCAGGCTTCAAGGTGTTGTTTCTACCAAATCTCAAAGAAAACATTCCATTCGTCGTTCGTCGCTCACAAAGAGTTAAATCTTTCAAAGGAATCACAGGAAAGTAAGGCGTATCGCCGGGATTATAAGCGTTCAAGTCAACGAGTAGATTCTTTTTGTGAAATTTATTTTTTTTTTTGATTGAAGAAGAAGATAACAATAATAATCTAAACGAAAATATGAAAGAGAACAAGACACAGAAAACAGAAAAAAGACAATGGTCGCAACTGGGACTCGAACCCAAACCTCTCGTCTAACCGGGACATGCGCGTTAACCAATTTCGCTATTGCTACCTTCTGTCAAGCCGTCATAATAGTCAATCTCATTTTTAAAATTTTAGAATTAACAATATTATCTTCAACTAATCATTTTAACCATCAAAGATACAAACCAATTGTTAGAATGATTGTTTCCGTTTCCAATAAAAAGGGTAGTTGCCCATAATATGGAAAAATAATTAAATTGATCTAAATGGCTTATCTCAGATAAGCCATTTAGAGTGATAAAAAAATTAATAAATTGGTTACGTTAGGTTAGGGTCATCGGATAATTTAAAATTATTATTTTCATAGCTTTTAATGACTTTTCAAGGAGGCGTTGAGTTGACTTTATTCTCAGTTGGCATGGAACCTTCTAATTTTTCTTCAGCCTCAAGATATTCTCTAAATGGTATTGCCATAGTTCCATTGCCTATGGACAACTTCAACTTTGATGTAAATAAAAACAGAATTATCGAAATAGCGCAAATCGCATTTTAGTGTGTGTATGTATTTTTTTCACAAAAAACCGCAATTAATTATTCGTCTTTTACGTTTCCCTAAGTAGTATCCAGAACTCAAGTAAAATTCCGCATTGCAAAAAATAATAATTAACAATCGTAAATCCTCCGTCCTAATGATGTATAGTACTTAGTCCTGGAATGTGCTATAATTTTTCATAAAAAAAAACTATCAGTTATGGTTCTCACGACTGAACAATCGATATAACGTACATTTTAATATGACATCGCGAACAGTTTAACGTTTAAGTGGTCATCGTAACGTCTTAAAGAGGATTTATGGCACGGGTTACCACCCATCACCGTAATAAACTTGTCTCCTTATTATGCTCAACCCCTCATACAGCCTTCGTTCCCACAATGTGTGGTGTTCTCAATCATTAGCGGTAAGTGGATCCTTTCAAACCCTTTCGGTACGGATGAAGGACACAGCCACTAAACCGCCAGCCACCTCCCGACTCCTTCTACCATCCACCTCATACCTTCAAGTCATCCTTTTTTCTTCCACTGAATGCATTTTTTAGAACAATGAGCCCCATAATACAAGTCAGCACTTGTACACTTTACAGTGGTCTATGTGTTATGTGCGACATCAGCCTTTCACAGGTAATGATGGAGATTTATTACTACACGCAATTAGATAAAAGATGGTTGTTCATGTACGTGTACAAATTTCTACATGAAACTTAATTTTATTATTATTTACACTCGTACAGCTTACATTTAACATATTTACTGTTTTACGTACTGGGGATTACAAGGCCAGGTAAAAGTGTGGAAAGTTTGCTGTATTCATTTAGGAATTATATATATTTGAATCACGGACATATGAATATAACTGGACCTGCCCTAAGTGATAAAAACGTGTTATTCTGAAGCTCCTCCTTGGAGCCAGCTCGCTCGATGGGGAGGGGAGAGAGCCTCGCTTGAATCTAAAATATGTGACGTCATCATTCTTGTCCTGAACAGCGCGGAAGTAACATCCATATATTTTTCGAAATAACACGCCAAAAACGATAGCTTGTGCTATACATTTTACCCACATATTATATGGACATAGCGAATGTGGGCGGTTCTCCAGTGTGCTCGTCGCTGTTTACAGGGGTAAGTAAATTATGAAACATTTGTAAAAGTGTCTTAATTAAACACGGTAACAAAATATTGCTATGTGAATTGGGGCGAATCTTTTCGGGGCCAGCATTTGGCCTTAGCAAATATGTTATTAACGTGGCAAGCAATTCGCGCTCCCATGTAAAAAGGTCTATTCATTCAAAGCCGATTTTGCTTTTAAGAACTAAATGGTGATATTATAATGCGAGATGCCTATATACTGTCAGATTGATTTTTTAACGAATCACAGTCATTTTTCCACTCTTCGCCCCCCATAGTTTGGCTTTACCCCTCATCTGTATGTTCTGGTCTATTGAATTCTGATGTCTATGATTTGAATTGATTTGTGAACGTCGAACCCATAGGGTACACGACTTTTACTAACCTAACCTGAAAGCTCTCAAAAAGCTCTATTTATTTCAAACTTTTCCAGCCCTACTCGATTAATCCTTTTTACACAGGGCCTGCTGTGATCGGTTTTGATTTATTTATCAATTTCCGTTACAACAGCTGTCCCTAGAACCATTTTTATATCGTACGTCAACCTTATTAATCTATATCACTTCCAGACTTCTTACGGCGGAAACAATAAGGGCAAAACCCATAAAAAGGCACCTGCCGGGCCTGGCGGCAAAAAACCGCAGCAGTAGATTTAAAATTTCTAATATAATGATACATTGTTAACTTTACCGCATTTCTGTTTTAAAACACGTTGTTTTAGAAAGAATATATATGATAGATGAATATAGAGATGCATAAGAAAAATTACAAACTCTGGTCGTTTAGATTCATGCAGACCTATGTTTAAAAATCTGAAAATTCTGACAGTCACAGACATATATATAATGGAGTTATGCATGTTAGTGCGATCATCTACAGACAAGTTCCCACTAAAAAACTCAACACATAAATACGCTACAAGGCTCACAGAAAACCTATTAATGCCAAAAGCAAACAAAACAATATTCCAAAAAGGACCACACTACATGGCCATTAAAGTATATAACAACCTTCCACATAACATTAAACAAATACAAGATACACACAAATTCAAATCGTCACTAAACACTTTCCTTGTTAATAAATGTCACTACACGTTGAGTGAATACCTCACGTAAATGAAACGCCTATTTTTATTGGTATATATATTTGTATTTTTTTTTTATTTTTTCATTGGTATATTGTTATTTTATCTGTATAAACATTGTAATTATAATAAAACAAATAATATTATATAAACATTGTAATTAAATAAATGTGGTTAGCTGGAAGAAATGGGGTCCACCCATAAGCTACACCTTTTGTAATTTTTATTTTACAATAAATATTTTTTGATTTGATTTGATTTGATTTAATATCTCTAGAGTCTAGAGCTATCTCGGTCAAAGCTGTAACCTATGTCTTTACGCGTGGGAATTTCTCTTGATCTTCATTCAGTGACGTTTCAAAATAAGTTAATCAATACGTAACCCGTCTAAGCGCCCCTTTATTAAATTATCCAAAACGCTTGCATTCGTTCGGGATCTCCACAATTTTAGCAGTCGTTCGTGGTTTTACTAAAGCGCCTCAAGGATCTCGTTTCTACAACATTAAGGCGCCGCATCCCCGCTCAAAAAGAAGAAGATGGAGAGGTATGTAATTACGAATGTTGAAAAGAGCGCGCTAATATTTAGCGCGATACAATTGAAATGAAAATTGAGAAAGTGTTTAGTAAAACACCGACTCGTTTAAAATAGAGCAAAAATCTCGTAGGGAACATCACAGCATTTAAAGAAACACTGTGATTTTTTTCATCCATATAACTTCTAAAATAAGTGAAATGAACATGTTTGTAATAATATTCGGAGCATACTTTGCGATTTTTTTCTATCGAGGGAATTTCATATAATTTGCGTTTCGGCGTGGAATGCAACTAGATATTATAGATATTAAAAACTTCAAATGTTTAAGGGAGATATGTAAGAAATCGGTAGAAATTTCAGTTATTTTATAAGTTATAGTTGTGAAAAAATATCCCAATGTTTCTTTAAATGATACTTAAGATACCTTCCACGAGATTTTTGCTCTATTTTAAACGAGTTGTGTTTTATTAAACATTTTCGCAATTTTCGCATCGATTTTATCGCTTTAAATATTAGCGCGCTTCTCTAACATTCGTAATTAAACGTCTCTCCATCTTCTTCTTTTGAGCGCGGATGCGGCGCCTTAAGGCAATGTTTTACATGACCACAGTCAATATCGTGAAGGAAAATTGCAAATGATAAACTATATGCATATAAAACAAACAAATTCAGTGAAATTTACATCAACGGAACCATCATAATACATTTTGAAAGTTCATTTATAGATTTTTTTTTCGTGTGAGATGATAATCTTCATTTGAAGGCGGCGCTGCAACTAATAAAAACCCTTAAAAGAATGTTCTTACAACCCATCACTAAATTTCTATCATTTAATACTTGATTCAATATTGATAACATTACCGCCAAGCTTTTAACGGATCATTTCTCCGAACTAAAGAATATCTCTTTTCTATGGAAATGTTTGTTTAGTATTTTTTTACTATCAAAGGGATATAGATTCCTAGATACCATCACCACGGTTTATGCCATCATGTATTTTAATTTATTACTGAATATTATTAATTCAATTTAATGAAAATACCATTTATTGTCAAATACTTTATAGGAATCATCTCATGGTTAATATTTCCAAGAGTTAATAAGACACCTACTTACTGCTTACATGAGTTCGATTTTTTATGCTTGTTTTTCTATTAAATAATTTGTTTGAAGTTTGAATTTATCGAAATTGTTTCAATTATTAACTATTCTTGTTTTTAGAAGTCGAGACCACCGGCCCATAATTAGTGGTCTTCCCCACATAAAATGAAACAAAGTGAAATAACGCCATGTCGCCGAGATATGAACAAACTACGCAGAATATCAAAGCGGCGAAGCCAACGAAATTTATGCGTTTGGTGTGTAGATAGAAACAAAGGTGGTGTGCCATTTTGCATCAGAGCGTCAGGTCTCTCAGGTGACAGTCAAGGCAGTGTTTTTGTTTTGATATAAAAGGTCGGTTTCTTGTATCTTCTGCATATATAACAATATAGGCAGAAGTAAATTATTATAATTTTCTTTTCATTATTGTTACTAACAATAATGATACTATATTACAAAAGTAGCTATTCTTATTATGTGGTTCACATATTTTCAAAATTTTATTGTTTCATTGGAAATAAGGTTTGTTTCCTGTAGTATTTTCTCAACGTGAAATATATTTGAGGGGCGGGAATGGGTACGCCGTCCCGGGAACCTTTATTGGATAACCAACACCTCTGCCATAGGTCACCCCAAGTGGTTCGCTACGTTTGCTGATTTAGCAGGGGTGCCCGGATTCATGGGGTGAGGTTTGTCTAGGTCTTGAAGGCGGATGACCAGGACATACTGAACCCCAGATTCCTACCCACCCCTTAAACCCTTTTCCTTCCCAGAACTCTCCTCTCCTTCCTTTCCTTAAAAAAACCCTCCACACAGCATCCCCAAAGATGACATAGGCCCTGAGGGAAATTATTTACCTCAGGGCCTCCTGTGTGGAGCTCATGTAAAAAAATATATATATATTTTATTTATTATTTAGGGGGCCATCCATAAACTACGTCACACGAATTTCATGATTTTTGACCCCCCCTCCTGTCACACATCGTGACCATTGTGAGACCCCTGTTGACGTCACATATTTTGCAATTTTAACCCCCCCCCCCTTAAAGTGTGACGTAATTTATGGATGGCCCCTTACCTACCATTAAATATTGCCTCTTTATGTTAAGTTATTTGCATATATTATATATATAAATATATTTTTTTCGTTGTTGCAATATTGTAATATTTAATCATAATAATAAGAAGTGCGTAAGATATTATAATTTAAATATCGTAGCATTTATTTTCGATTTGTTATCTAACTACGTATGTCTTTCTCAAGTAATTATTTATGAATTACAAGTTCACTAGAGCTGTATTTTTCATGTTGTTGCTATATGTACACTATGTTATATTGTGTAAAAGCCGAAAGGCGTTAATATTATAAACAAATAAATAAATAAATAAACATTGCTCGTTTAGCCTTTAGTCGAAGAACGGGGAACCGGGCTGTACAAATAATTGTCCCATGTCGAAGTGTTTTAATCATGCTGAAAGTCTGTAAATTATATAAGGGAAACTTGTCAGAGTGTTTTAAATTGTAGAAAGGATCCTAACAGCGATGTTTAATTTTAAATTTCAAAACACACATTTATGATAAATTTATGTAACTAATAACTACGAATACACCTAAGCCATTAAATGCTGGGAATCAATTCACGGAGGTGAAATAAAACTAACAATAATTTTTGTCAAGTTTCACAAACTAGATAATCCTTGAATTAATTTATCAATACACTTTTATAATATAATATAGTATCTGTTATGTTAAGATCTCTATGATACAATATTGTCTATGGGAGATCCGGAAATGGGATCACCCACTTTGTACTCTCTGTTCAAGATGTCAACAAGTATTCCAAAAAAATGTTATCTCAAATAATAAATCTTTTAATGTTAATACCTAACATTATAAAATGGTGTCAGAAGTTAAAAAACATCAAAGTCTCAAGTGTAAAGTGTATTATAAAATAATACGTTACGTGAAATTATAAAGGATTGAAAAGATTCTAAGTGATTAAAAATAAAATTAAAAATGGCGAGTGTAAACGCCTGTCCGCCAATGAGTTTCGATGGTAATCTATCACACAACTGGTCGAAGTGGATCTTAAAATTTGAATTATTTTTGCAAGCATGCAATCAAGATACCGCTACAGATTCCAAAAAGGTTGCTCTACTTTTATTTTCAATGGGCGAGAATGCTATCGAAATTTTCAACACATGGACCGATATCGATATCAAGACAGCAAAATACACCGTGGTTATTAAGAAGTTTGAAGATTATTTTATGCCGAAAAAACATAAAACAATGGAAAGGTATAAATTTTTCACAAGAAAACAAAAAGAAGATGAAAATTTTCAAGATTTTTTATTGTCACTTCGTAAATACATTGCGTCATGCGAATTTGGAAATATGAAAGACGATATTTTAAAAGATATTTTTATCATAAATATGCACAAAAAACACTTCAGAATTCGAGAAAATCTATTACAACAGTCCGATATTGACACTGAGAAAGCATTCAATATTGCTCAAAATATGTTGTTGTCAAATGAAGCTGTAACAGAACTTCAAGAAGAATTTCATTCTACTAGTGAAATACATAATATTCACAGTCGTCGGGATACATTGAGGAATACGTCAAGAAACCAAAGAAGTCCATCAAGGAATCGATTTGGAAGTCAGTCAAACCAGTACACAAGTCATAATCCAGTCGGAAAGGAAAGGTCATTTCAATTCTCGCAGAGAAGTCATTCAAAAGTACAATCATGTAAACGATGCGGAGAAATTCATCGCACCAGATGTCCGGCAATGAGAGTTAAGTGCCACAAATGTCATTCTTTTGGTCATTTTTCGAAAATGTGCTACAGTAAAAATATTAATTCTAAACATAATGTAGGAATGTTATTTTCTAATAATAATAGTGATTTAGATTTTAATATTGGTACAATCAATTTAGATTTAAACTCAGATAAATATTGTCAAAATAATTCAGTACATAAGAATGGTCAACTAATTTTAAATAAAAATACTCAGAAAGTCTGTCAAAACAATTCAAATGTAAACAAACAAAGTTATGATTGTTACATGTCTAATTTAAATATTCCAGTCAATGATTTTAAAATCAAGTCAGAGTCTAACAATGTGAATGAGGAATTATTTATAAGTCATATTAATATCCAAAATGTTAATAATTTGCATAATACAAATTGGATAATTGAAATAACAATTAATAATTGTAAAATAAATGCCATAATCGACACAGGACCGATGGCAAATATGATTTCGTTAGAAAATTTTAATAAATTAAAAATACCTAAGTCATTACTAAGAAACACAAATGCTAAAGTGACAGCATTTGGAGGATTCAATGTACCTATAATTGGAGAATGTAATTTAAAATGTTATTACAATGAAAACAGAAGTCAAATAATAACATTTATAGTATGTAAATTTAAATGTCAAACAATAATTGGTTTAAAGATGTGTGAAAAAATGAATTTAATTCAAAAAATTTATCAAAATTCTTTTGTGAACTGTAAAAATACTGAAAATTTATTAAGGCAATATAACGATGTGTTTCAGGGTCTTGGATGCATACCGTACACATGTCATCTGTCAGTGGATCCGAAAGTAATTCCAACAATAGATGCTCAACGCAGAGTTCCTTTCAAACTAATGGACCGACTAAAAGAGGAACTAGATGGAATGGTAAAACAAAACGTTATAGAAAAAATTACAAAACCTACAAAATGGGTGAGTTCGTTAGTCATCGTAGAGAAGCGTGATGGTAAATTGAGGTTATGTTTAGATCCCAAAAATTTAAATAAGGCATTACAAAGGTCACACTATCCATTACCAACATTTGAGGAAATTAGATATAGAGTTCATGGAGCAAAAATTTTTTCTCATCTAGACGCAACATCAGGATATTGGTCAATTCCGTTAGATTATGTACATTCAATAGCCCATTCGGGAGATATTGTTTCAAACGTTTACCTTTTGGTATTAAAAATTCTTCAGAAATATTTACTAGAGTAATGAAAGAATTATTTGAAAATATTGAAGGAGTAACAATATTTATTGATGATATTTTAGTTTTTGGAAAAGATCAAGAGAGTCACGATAAATCTTTAAAACAAGTGTTAGATAAGGCACGGGAAAATAATTTAAAATTTAACATGAGCAAATGTAAATTTAACGTCAAAGAAATTAAATTTCTATGTCATATATTTTGTGATGAAGGAATAAAAGCTGATTATTCACAAATTAGTGCTATTAGGGAAATGAAGTCACCTAAAGATAAAAAAGAATTACAAAGATTTTTAGGAATGATTAACTATTTAAGTCCATTCATCAAAAATATGTCAGAAAAAACTAATGTATTAAGACAATTATTAAAGAAAAACGTAGAATTTTTGTGGGATGAAAATTACGAAAAGTCGTTCAATGAATTAAAAAATACAATTAGTTCAGAACCAATTTTAACACATTACGATAAAAATAAACCAATTACATTATCTGTAGACTCATCAAAATCAGCAGTAGGTATGGTCATTATTCAAGACAAAAGACCAATAGCATATTCTTCAAAAACACTCACACCAGCACAGACTAGATATGCACAAATTGAAAAAGAATTATACGCTATAGTTTGTGGTTGTTATAAATTTAATCAATATTTATATGGTCAAACCGTATATGTGCAAACTGATCATAAACCCTTAATTACTTTATTTCAAAAATCGTTATATGACATACCAGCCAGATTGCAAAGAATGATGCTAGATTTACAAAAATATGATCTCATTGTAGAATATATTCCGGGAAAAAATTTGTACATTGCAGATACATTATCAAGGTCGGCATTGCCAAATACAGAAACATTAACTTTTGAAAGTGATTTTAATTTACATGTTAACACTATAGTTAATAACATGGCAGTAACACCACAAAAATTCGAAGAAATTAAAAAAGCAACTAGGGAGGACACAGCTTTACAAATTCTAATAAAGTACTACAATGAAGGTTGGCCGACATCCAAAAATAAAGTTAATTCTTTAGTTAAAAAATATTGGAATATACAATCAGAAATAAATGTTTGTAACGATTTAGTTTTTAAAGGTCATTCTTTTAATTCCTACAGTTATGATACCAGAAATATTAAAGAAAATGCATGAAGGGCATCAAGGGATTATAAAAACAAAGAAATTGGTTAGAGATTTTCTATATTGGTCAAATATGAATTCAGATATTAAAAATATGATTGAACAATGTCAAACATGTCTAAAATTTAAACCTTCTAATCAACCCGAGTCACTTATATCACACCCAATATCAAACTACCCTTAGGAACGTATTGGTGTAGATATTTTAACATTTAATAATACTTATTATTTAGTAGTAGTTGATTATTACTCAAAGTATATAGAAATTGCAAATATGAATAAGCATTACACAGCAGATGTAGTAAAAAAAAATTTAAAATCAATTTGCAGTCGACATGGAATACCATTAGAATTAGTCAGTGATGGAGGTCCACCATTCAATTCAGTTGCATTTAAATCATTTACGTATGAATGGGATATTTATCATATAACAACAAGTCCGTATCATTCTCAGTCAAACGGACAAGTTGAAAGTGCAGTCAAAATCGTAAAAAATATTTTAAGAAAATGTCAAGAAGATAAAACCGATCCATATTTGTCATTATTACATTATCGTACAACGCCAAAAGAGAATTTACCTTCTCCGTCACAATTATTAATGTCAAGACAACTTCGTTGTAACTTACCGTCTACTAAAAGACAATTAAAACCAAAAGTAGTCAAATTTAAAGAATATAAAAAAGAAGCAGAAAATCGTCAAAATAAAATGAAAAAATATGCCGATAGAGGTAGTCAGAATTTAAAGCCATTAAATATTGGGGATAAAGTAGTTTTTAAAAGAAAACCAGAAAGTCATTGGGAGCCAGCAATAGTAAAGGAGTTGTGGAATAAAAGTCCAAGGTCATACATAATTGAAACTTCAAATGGAAATAAATATAGAAGAAATAGAATTCATTTAAGATATGATAAGTCAAATGAAAATAATAATTATAATAGTCAAGAAAAAAGTCAACAAGACAGTCAATCATCAGAAGTAATAAATAAAAGTCAGAATACTAGTCAAATGTATTTTCCAAGTTTAGATTTTGCGGTTCCATCTACCTCAAGTCAAGTCATTACTAGATCAGGAAGAGTTGTGAAGATTCCTGACAGATACATGTAAAGCTAATTAAAGATATTTACATAAAATACAAACATATTATATGTTTTAAATGTGTTTATATAAAAGCATAGTCTTAAGAAAAAATATGTTTTGTTTTGTTTATATAATTTATTGCAAATGTATATGCATTGTCTAATGAAGAAGACTGTTTTTAGTTTGTTAAAAAACATTAAATATGTATTTAAGTTTTCATTATAATTTTTGTTAAAAATGTCATAATTTAGTAGTAAGTAAAAATGTCGAAAAATATTTAGAGACATGAGATGAAAATTAAAATTTATTATGTTAATTAAAAAATAAAAAATATTTATTTTTTTTTATAAAAAAAGGGAGATGTTATGTTAAGATCTCTATGATACAATATTGTCTATGGGAGATCCGGAAATGGGATCACCCACTTTGTACTCTATGTTCAAGATGTCAACAAGTATTCAAAATAAATGTTATCTCAAATAAAAAAATCTTTTAATGTTAATAAATAAAATTATAATTAATACCTGCTAAACATTCGTGATATCTGTAAAAAGCTTATAAAATAATAATGATGAGATTATTTTTAAGAAGCTGTGGTTTATGGTTTAATACTGATACCCAGAACAAAGTGCTAAGCAATCATTTATTTACGATAGCAATAGCTTTAAAGTTAATATTAATGTTCTCAGTGGTATAATCTTCCTTACAAAAACATCAATATTTGTGACTTCCTTATAGGTATTGCAAGTTATAGTGTAATAGCGAAGGTATATATTAATGAATCAAGCAAAGTTAATATGTAGGTATAAGTATAGTACATGCCATACTTTGAATGCGTTCTCGCACAGTTACTGACTTTACAACGAACATAAGCGAAAGAGAAGATGCGTAAAAACATACGTGCGACAGAGAAAGGCGTGGGCGGGGAGGCATGTCACTTTTCTGACGACTTTCGTAACGACGTCAGGCCGGTATTAAAGTTTGGCGTGTACTATATCTAAAAGCATCAGTTGTTGTTCCTAGTGAAGTAGGTTATTAGGCTTTGTTTTTAAGATGAAGCCATACTAAATAATGCAAAATCATACAAAATCATATGTTTTCGTTTTGAAAATTGGATCGTTTTGAAGTATTATAGATGCTTCAATTAAATACTGCGTGTCGAACATATTTTGGTCCTTAAAAATGTCGGTCAGTTTTTTTATAAGTCTTAAGCCTATAAAAAATAAAGTATAAGGTCTATAAAAAACACTTTCAAGTTCAAACTCTCCTATTTATAAACCCCTTTTCGGATATGGTTTTATTGTTTAATGTGGCAAATTTAGTTTTTTTAATAATAATCGCAAAATATTTACGCCCGAAGTTCACAAAATAAAATAAAATATGCATTTTCGCGTTGTTATTTTACAATACGGCCGGCAGTAGACGAATTTGGATTTTCAAAGTGAACTCTATGCCAACCACCGAAGGACTACATAACTTGTCACGCCCGTTTTTTTATCAGTTCGCCACCGGACGGAGCGGGGAACGGACGTTAGGCTCCGCGTCGCTTTGTTCCGTGAAATCAAATTTTAAAATTCTGTTTTAATACAATAAGCAATGCGTTAAAAATGAGTAAACGTTTTTTACAGGCCTTTACGACATATACCTGTAAAAAAATTCTCAAGTATTTTTAAACTCCTCCCGTAAAAGGGCGTGAATTCCGATTTCGATTTTTTCCTGGACTATTGGATCGCCTTAATGGGAGGCCTTTATTAGAACACTGGATCGTACAAACATTATTCGGTAAATATATTTTTTGCTGGATGGATTTCGATTATAAAGATAATCGGTGGAACTCTGGAAGACACGTTGTGGTGAAATGACGACTTTATGTGAAAAGATACAAGATTCTCAGCTGTTCGGAGCCAATGTGTTTATGGAATCCACAAATTGGGGAATGTTGTGTGTCTGAAGATAGAAGGAAGAGCAAGGAGTTGGGATAGGAAGAAGGGGAAGTATGGGAAGCACCTCACTGCTCAGATCCAGACAATAAACAAAAGGACCTGGAGATTGTAGTGTTGTGATGTTTAATTAGATTACGATTATAAATGTATTGTTATTTATTCATCGCTTTGGTTAACAATAGTTTTACATGAGCTTGGCAAGAAGAGGTTATCAAGTAAAGATGATAATGTAGAAGTAGGCATAGACAATATCGTAGAGTTATTATAATAATTATGCTAAATCAGTTGAAGCCGGCAATAATCATTCGAAATAATTGTAATACTACCTCTTTGTCAATAGAAACAATAATATAATCCAAAATCAATCCAATGAATCATAAATATTAGTCAGGGTATGTTGTGAGCCGAAGTTAGTGGGGAAGGGAAGAAAAGAGAAGAAGGGAAGAGAATAGTGGGGAAATACCTGGTTATTCAGATGTGGTCTCCAAACACGACTAAAGCCTTTTCAAGCAACGTTTCACTTCTGATTGGTGGTCTTACTCCAAGGCGATACTAAGGATACTCTGGAACGTGCCTCAAATTTACTAAGAAATATTTTAAATTAATAAATTGTGAAATAACACATAATAACCAAATAAAATTAATTTCCGCACGCCGGGATTTGAACTCGCGACCTTCGAATAAGGAACTCCGGTGAAAAATATTATGGCTTTAAAAAAATATGTTCGTATAGACCAATAAACGCTGATTCTGAATATATAAGTTTATTTAATAATATTAAATGCAGAGTTTTTAAAAAATTATTAAAAAGTCCATTTTTAATCGGGTCGTAAAAACACGCCGTCAAGTTGGCATTATTGAAATTTTAGTGCTGACGTCACTGTTCGAACGTCATGTCGTGACGTCACCGTAAAGTCATTGTATGGGAATGTATGATATGACACAAGCCATCGTATTAATTAATTCGTTTATTTACATACTGTTTATAGAGATTTAGTTGTTGTGTTTATTGAAACATTATATAGGCCTAAATAATGTTCCAAAAATAAAGGTATCTCTTATTAGTTTATCTCTATTATTGAAAATTTTCAAAAACTACTGCACAAAAAAATAGTAATGCTACTTCTATGGACAATACTTTGAAAAACGGAGTTCAAAATGGCGGCAGTTGATCAGCTGATTTCCCGGTCCTATAGTAATTTTTCAGGAGAGATGACGTCACACGATTCACAATACATACGGTGGTTTTCGGGGGTCTTGAAAAATCAAAACTTTGACAATTATTTTAACTACTAAAACTAACTCTAAAATTAAAAATAAAAATGCAGTTATTTAAGGTCATTATTCATAAAAAAATAATAAAAAATTGGACTGGAGTTCTCTATTGCTAGTCTTCTGCTAGCCTTACCCCGCGACCACAAAGATCGTCCTAAATAATAAAGGTTAATTAAATAATATCTTCATTAAACAAATAATAAAAAAGCTGTCCATTAATAATACGTGATTTGGGTACAAAACTTCAAATCAATCAAAATTCTGATAACGATCCACAGAAATATTAAAAAAAACACCGATCTTCGTTCTCACAATTGAAAACATTGTAAAATCCGATCAAAGTGCTGCAGTGGTTACCTAGATACCTTTTACATCAATCGAAATCATATTTATTTAATATCACACGGTGGGTCTTTTAATCCCGCGCGAAGACCGAATAAACGTATAATCATCATCATCAATTTTGTATTTATCGTCAGCACCGTCGAATTAATAACCCAATACCGAAAAGGTGCCGAGGGCGTGGTGCGGGGGCGGGGGTTCCACGGGACAAACCTAATTACACGGTGGTTACTTTATCCCATTGTTATCCCTAATATCTTTCATGTGATCGATACGTGAGTTATTTTAGAACGTATTGATCCGAGGATCAACTACAAAAGAGACGTGTTCATTTCATTATGGTGATTATGCACGTTGTTGCAACCTGCCACCAGGGTTGAACCAGTTAGTTAATTCACCATTGAACTATTTAATGAATTTTCAACTGTCTGATTAAGATGACATGTAATTTCATTATATAATCAGGTTTTAAAACGAAAACTCTAAACTCAATATATAAATATTTGTTTTTTAAACAACAATCAATAAAATTAATTATAAAGTTAAAAAGATCATTTTTACGGTTTTTCTTAGACCTCCTCATTAGGACTCCCGATACTAATATCTACAGCCTGTATGTCGGACGAATATCTACAGCTCATATGTTGAACTAATATCTACGAACTTCAGAGTGTTGACTAATATCTACAGAGCGTAGGTTGAACTAATATCTACAGAGCGTAGGTTGGACTAATCAGCTAAATATGTCCAATAGTCCGATATTAGGGATTTTTACATACATACTTTCATAAATTAAGTTTTTTAAACTGCATACGCAATATTACGTTATTCCAATATGCTATACATACTTGTAAATCCAACCTCTGCCAGTGCTGTAGATATTCGTCAAAACTTTGGTTCTCATAGATATTAATCAACAGTTTGAGCTGTAGATATTCGTCAACACTTTGATTCTCATAGATATTAGTTCGATTTTTTCAGTTTTTGGAATTCCTGTAGATATTAGTAGACGCCTCCCTCATTAGGGCGTCCTGGGATGAGGTATTAAAATTCTTATCATTGAAACGTGTGCCAAATTTGAGCGGCCTCCGTGGGAGAGTGGTTTTGATCCTTGGCTATGAATCCGGAGATCGTGGGGTCAAATCTACAATATTTCGCAATTTATTATTTACAAATAATATATAGTATACTAGCAGACCTGGCCACACGTTGCTGTGGCTAACGAAATCTTTATTACCAACGCCATCTGTCAAATCAAATCCCGCTGCCCGCTGCCGCTTGGCCAGATATATTACGTATTTCAACCAATTTACACAAAACCTTGACAAATTATTTATGTAAAAACCTTCCTCATGTAGTAGCTGAAACCTATCCCAAAATATGGTCCACATCAAGATTTCATAGTAAGGAGGACTAAGAAAATGATCTTCTAAATTTTTTTAACATTTTTTTTATTTTATTTATTTATTTGTTTTACAGTTTTTAGAGAAAAATGTGTCCTTATTGGGGTACTCCGTTCTAAGAACACATTGCATAAGTTTTCTTGTTTGAATTATAAGTAAATACCTATTTTAGAATATTAAAGAGGAAAATTATGAAGTTAAATCTAAAAGATAGTACAAAACAAGCATTAATCTTTGTTAGGTTGCAAAATTTTATCTATATTCTTCCTTCCCATGTCCATAATCCATATTTTTATGCTTCTTTTGAAGGCGGTTATTTTTGTTATGGTTTTTATTGCAAGAGGGAGAAAATTAAATAATTTTATAGAGATGTATTGCATATTTGATTGTCCAAAAGTCGTTTTAGTTGTAGGTTGGTGGAATGTATGTTGTAATGTAGATCATGTGAATCGGTCCGAGTTTATCTGTGTAAAGTTATCCTGGTTTTTGAATGCGTACATTAGAATATCTTTTGAATATATTTGTTTCAGTGACATTAAATTCAGCGCTTTTAAAACATAGTCTGTAGGGGTTCTGATGGGGACTCTAAGAATAATTTTCAGAATTGCCCTTTGTTCTATGAGGACTGGTTTTATAGTGGAATCGCATGAGCCTTCCCATCCGATAAGACCATATTGTAGTTGAGATTGGGCTAAGGCATAATAGATTTTAATTAGCTGTTCTTTATCTAAAATGTTTCTTCTTTACATCATGTATCTTCTATGAAAATAAAAAAAAATATAGTAATTTGTAGCACGCCGTTTTTACGCTTGCCACTACACCATCTCTTTCCCCCGTACAGCGCCATCCTGCTCACCCACCCCTAAGCAAACCAGGATGCGCCGACGCCTTCTGCGCATCTCCCACCCTCGAGCCGCTACATAAACCACACCCCGCAACAAGGAATGGGCTATATAACAAGCTGCGCGCCCTAAATCAGTCAGTTCGTCTGCAGCTCGCTCTTGGCTAGTACGCTCTCTTAGTTGCGCTTCGTCCTCTGGCACGACCCTCTAAGGAGTATTCTACTACCATAAGTAAAGCACCAACCAGACCCCCGACTGCTGCCTTAGTTGCGCTTCGTCCTATGGTACGACCCTCTAAGCAGAACCACAGTCAGTTTTGTTGTTCCCAAAGCCTAACGGCAAGGTTCCCTCCGATCCCTTGCTCAGTTAATTAGTGAATTGATACATTGTGACTATTTTTACCATATTATGTGATCTGTGAACTTACTTTCTTAAATAAATAACCTTTTACCAACAATTGTGTTATTAATTAAATTTAAAATATGCGCTCTTTGTCAAATACAGAGAAGAACATACTTACTAAGTTTGCAATGAAAGAATAACCGGTGAAGATAGCAGAAAGTTTTATTTTAATTTTCCAGGTATTTTTTTTGTTTCCAGTCCCTACCTGCAACTAATAAGGAAACGAGTCTGTGGATGGGAAAATTAATTAATATTGAGTGGTTGAAATCTATATGTTTAGTGGGCAGTGCGTGCAGACTTAAGCTGAGCATTAATTGAATGATTTACAGTTGGAAAGTTCCACAGCAAACTTCCGCGAAGATGGTACTTTATTTATTGAGATGACGGGTTGTTACTTGGGTAGATTACTTGTGAAGTGAAGAGAAAGGATTGACCGTACAGTTGACGCCATATTTGAGTAGGTATCCACTCTACGTAATAGACGCGTAATAATCCTAGGAGGCTTTCAAGCATATTATTATGAAGTTGGAGATGGATTTTATTACACCTTTCGAAGTAACATTTTGACTGCCCGCTGAAACAAGGAACTTTACGCCTGGTGTTGTGCAATGAATTATATTATATAGGTATGCGTCTTGTACGGTGACAAGAATCTCAGAATGGTTTATAAATCAAACAACGACAGTGTTCTTTGTATAGTTATGGTAGCCGAGATTTACACATAAAACTAATAAACAAGTCATTGTCATGCAATTCAAATCGAGCTCAAATATGTTGAGGATGAAAGCAAAAGGAAAAATTTTACAGGATCTCTGAATGCTGCGATGTGGTGGCCAAAAACACAGAATTGGTTTTTAACAATAAAAGGAAAATCTGCGAAGAAGATCATTATTGAGAAAGATGGGAAGGCTTCAAATATGAACGATCGGAAACAGAAGACCTGTAGAAACTCGTGGATTTAACATTGTGATGCAATCAACATTGACATTCTACTACTAGTCGAAGGTTTGAAATTCGTTTAGGGGAGTCGTTTTTAACTTCCTTTACACACATTTCAACGATTTAGTAATTTACTAACACTGACGTTAATGCATTCAAATTACTATTGTTAAATATTTGTTTTTTTGTTATATTTTTTGGCAAAATAAACGATACAGCTTAGCGCCGAATGCATTTTTTGCTAGTTCCTCCCATTCTGTTATGATACAACCTTTGTTCGTGGCCATTCAAGATGCAAAACACAGTTTTTCCACCAATGATAAAAAAAAGTATTTGCATACCGGTCTGGGTGTTGGTATTGTCTTTGTTAAACTATTAACACACACCGTGTCGTGAGTGAGAAATTAAAGATTTATGTGAATTTCGAACACGCTTTGACAAACAAATGCTCGTAACATAAACGCACCTATTTCAAAGTTTCTAATACTTCTTGTCCATGCAGACATAACAGAAATTATGTGATTTATTGTATGCATGCAATTTAAAGTGACTGAATAATAAATTTGTAATTTTTTCCTCGTTTTATTGTAAATCTCAAAAAATTGATTCTCAGGGGTTTATAAAAATATAGACTGTTCATCATAATGTACATTTTATTATACGATATCAAACTTTCGTTAATTTTTTATATATTTCCCTCATTTATTTTATTTTATTTCAGTTATTTCTTTTAATTATATTTATTTCATTTAAAAAAAATTAATTATGCGTTGTAATGTATAAATTATTGTATGTACTGTAACCGAGGTTAAGTTCCCAGGTGTGACAGAATCTTTTTCTATATTTTCTGTTAGATACACATTTTTCGTTTAAGAGTCCTTAATATTGTCTTCAATGATTAATATTACAATTTATTTCTTATTAAAATTAGATTAAATTTCTGCCACCTCTAAAAGCTCATCCTAGTGTAGTAAGACTGTTTATTGAAAAAAGTATTTGTATTTATCTCCTAACCACTAGACACTAGACGATCACGACCTCCGTAGTACAGTGGGTGAGACTCTTGACTCACAATCCGGAGGTCGCGGGTTCGAACCCGGCATGCGCAAATAAATTTTATTTGATTAATTTGTGTTATTTCACAATTAATTCATTTAAAATAATATATAGTATATTTGAGGCATGTTCCAGAGTGGAAGATACTATCAGTATCGCCCTGGTGTAAGACCACCATTCAGAATTGAAACGTTGCTTGAAAATGGCTTTAGCCGTGTTTGGTGACCAGATCTGAATAGCCAGGTACTTCCCAACCTTCCTCTTCCCCACCTCCTTCCCCTCCCCACCACCTTCAGCCTCACAACATACCCCAATTGGGGATGCCATAGTCTCACTGGCTCCAGACGGGAGCAGTTGAGATTCTTGTGCGGTATTCACTGTAAAAAAAAAAAATTATCTATGTATACTTGGGTTATAAATATATATTATTATATTATTTAGATTCCCAAGGCCAATGGAATCACATTGTTTGACTATTCTCAGTTTAAACATAGATTTTTCTTCACTGTTTCACATTGGAATCAATGGAATCACATTGTTTGACTATTCTCAGTTTAAACATAGATTTTTCTTCACTGTTTCACAATGGAATCAATGGAATCACATTGTTTGATTATCCTCATTTTAAACGTAGATTTTTTCTTCACTGTTTCACATTGGAATCAATGGAATCACATTGTTTGACTATTCTCAGTTTAAACATAGATTTTTCTTCACTGTTTCACATTGGAATCAATGGAATCACATTGTTTGACTATTCTCAGTTTAAACATAGATTTTTCTTCACTGTTTCACAATGGAATCAATGGAATCACATTGTTTGATTATCCTCAGTTTAAACATAGATTTTTTCTTCACTGTTTCACATTGGAATCAATGGAATCATATTGTTTGACTATTCTCAGTTTAAACATAGATGTTTCTTCACTGTTTCACATTGGAATCAATGGAATCACATTGTTTGACTATCTCAATTCAAATGTTCACTCAGTTTTAATTTTCAGTTTAAATTCTAATGATGACTACTACAAGGCAGTCCTAAATTTCGGTTCGGGAAGGAAGTGGATGCGCAACATCGATCGATACCCTAAAAAACACTCGTTAAAACAATGTTCCAAAAAGTTTAGTAATTATTATAATTTTTTTTTTTTTTTTTTTACATGAGCTCCACACAGGAGGCCCTGAGGAAAATAATTTCCCTCAGGGCCTATGTCATCTTTGAGGATGCTGTGTGGAGGGTTTTTTTAAGGAAAGGAAGGAGAGGAGAGTTCTGGGAAGGAAAAGGATTTAAGGGGTGGGTAGGAATCTGGGGTTCAGTATGTCCTGGTCATCCGCCTTCAAGACTGAGACAAACCTCACCCCATGAACCCGGGCACCCCTGCTAAATCACCAAACGTAGCGAACCACTTGGGGTGACCTATGGCAGAGGTGTTGGTTATCCAATAAAGGTTCCCGGGGCGGCGGTACCCATTCCCGCCTCCCAAATTATATTATTAAGAACAAACTGACATTTTCACTTAAAGGTACAATTATAGATCACAAGACAGTTTTATTAAATGCTTGCTTTTATGAAAAAGGAAACAACATGTGAACGCATCTTTATTTTCGTATCGTCCACTTTTTTGAGATTTAGGTCCAGTGTTAAAAAAATCATTACCTAACTCAAGACCACAATTATCAACAAAATGTTTCTATTGTGCCACCGAAAACGTAAATCTGATAAAAAATCACTGCAATTACGTGCCTATATAATAAAATCCACCGATTTATTACAAAGATGCTGCAAAAGATCAGGACAATTAATCAAATAAATAGTACCTGTATAATTTTGCGAATGGTGCGCAGTTCTTAAAGATATTATTAGAATATTAGATATTTTATTTTTATTTATTTATTTATTTCAAGCTTTTTGATTATACATTACAATGATAATACATGCAAGATTACAAAATAATTCATGTTTTATTCTACTACTCCATAAGTTGAGCTCTAGGAGCTCGTGTTTATGGGAGGAGTATTTTACATGCAAAAAAGATTATAATAATGTTCATTTTGTAAACAATTTAAAAAAAACTAATAAATATCTTAAGTAGGTACACAATTTAGACAAAAATAGTTATATAAGGACAAAATCAATACAATTTTTTTTTTTAATATTAAATATTGCTGTTTTAAGTAAGGGTAAATGAATTAATTACATAAAGGGTAAACATTAAGGGTACAATATGTCATTATCCAATTTAAGGGACTTAATTTGTTTTTTTAATAATTCATAATTCAGTGTATCTGTTATATTATTTTGTTATTGGATAATAATATATTGTACCATCTTACACCTAAATACAAATAGTGGTGCTGAGCCGTGGTCGTTCTAAGCATAGGGATGGCTATTAAGCCATTAGTTTTAAATCTATTGCTTATTGCTGAGGGGTGAATTTTTTGAATAAAATATTCTTTATAAATTTGGCATAAGGCGTTTCTCTTATACAATTCTATAATAGATGGTACATTAAATTCCCGAAATTATTGGTACATTAAATATATTAGCGCAATTGATTCATCGAGCGATTGGATCAATGGATCGAGTGATCATCGAGTGATCTTTGTTCCGCCTTCCGCCTTCCGCATTATCTGCATACCTCTTCGGAGAATGGAGGAAGATATAAAATATTATGGTTTCCGAAAATAATTCCTGAAAAGTAGGTATTCAATTCCAGCACGAACAGACCAAGCAACTTTAATTTATACCAAAGGTTATTTTATATTCTTAGAAATCTTAATTAATATTCATATCTCAACAGTATTGGCTTTCGAGAAAGATTTGGGATTCCACTGAAGTCCCAAGCGGATTATTCTGTGAAGGGATGTTGGTTTGAAATTGTTTTATCGGTTTATTGGATTTATTTTCAATAATCGTAGTCAAGGTTCAGAAGCGATTAAGTGGAGCGAGTAATGCCGCAGATTGACGAGGAACTAAACACAGGTGTTCTCAAATAAATCAGTTTATATCCAAACGATAATAAAATGATGCCAGATATTTATATATAAAGCTGAAGTTCTGGTTGTACGTCATATCAAAAACTTTGAAAAAGAGCTTTGGCGTCATGACTTTTCGCGTATTCTTTTATGTCTGATTTTTCTAGATTCCAGGCCCTTCAGCACAGTCGATCGATAACTTTCGGTAATTTCTCATGGTTCCCTAGATCAACTGCAGATCGCTAGTATAAAGAACTCCAGATAATAATATCTACAGCCTGTATGTCGGACGAATATCTACAGCTCATATGTTGCACTAATATCTATGAACTTCAGAGTGAGGACTAATATCTACAGAGCTAAGGTCGGACGAATATCTATGACGGTCCCAGTTGTGACTAATATCTATGGAGCGTAGGTTGGACTGATATCTACAGAGGGCAGCTGAGCAAGAGGTTGTACGGAAAAGCATACATTACTTCAATTACGTAATTACTAATTAGTTTTTGCATAATATTATGTATTTTGCTGTTTACGAGGACAATAATTTATTGAACAAACATATAGGTCATAATACAAAGATATTTATTTATTTCGAAATACACGGCACCACAACCTAACCTAACCTAACCTAACTGACATAGAAATGCTAATGGTAACAGACTAAATAATTTAGAAGCACTCGAAATAAAGAAAGCTGTTAAAACAAAAACCCAAATCCTTAATAATCAGCTAAATGTGTCCAATAGTCCGATATTAGGGATCTTTACATGCTTTATACATAAATTAAATTTTTTAAACTGCATTCGCAATATTACGTTATTCCAATATGCTATACATAATTGCAAATCCAACCTCTGCCAGTGCTGTAGATATTTGCCCACACTTTGGTTTTCATAGATATTAGTCAGCAGTTTGAGCTGTAGATATTAGTCCTCACTTTGGTTCTCATAGACATTAGTCAGCAGTTTGAGCTGTAAATATTTGTCCTCACTTTGGTTCTCATAGATATTCGTCCGATTTGTTCAGTTTTTGGAATTCCTGTAGATATTAGTAGACGCCTCCGTATAAAGTACAAACAACAGCTGACGTCGAATATATATCAAGAACACTTAATCATTGTGAATTGTTACTTATTCGTTGGAGATCTACGGTCATGCTAGGAACGATGAGAAGTTACCGAAAGTTATCCTATCAATCCTTATCGATCGACTGTGCTAAGAGGCCAGATCAAAATGTCGTTTAAATTATGCGTATATAATAGTCGCAGATAGGTTGACTGCGAATCAACTGAAAATAAAGTCGTCCGTAATAAAAAAATATTTCAATTATTATCAACTAGCAGACCCGGCCACACGTTGCTGCGGTTAACGAAACACAACGCCATTACCCAACCTTTATAAAATCCACACCAGCCGCTTGCCAGCTGCCCGCAGCCCGCTGCCTGAATTGAATATTTGAATTTCTCGGCTTTTCTCTACTATAATTAGCATGTATTATACATATAAACCTTCCTCTTGAATCACTCTATCTATTGGTGAAAACCGCATGAAAATCCGTTGCGTAGTTTAAAATATCTATGCCACATACATTTTGTGCGACTTCATTTTATACTATGTAATGATGACATACGAGAACTAAGGGAATATGAGAACAGTGGATACTGGAAGAGAATCTGACTCATCTTAATTTCCCTTACCACGTTATTTTGGAGTTGTGAAGACCTAACGCCATTTTGCTGGTGCATAAAGAAATACTCATAATATAATATGTACGTTTCAATTATTGTTAAATAACGTATGGGGGGGTTGGGGGGTTTCGTGATGAAACTGATTTTCTTAATTTATTTACATAATATGTATTTTTTTACATTAGCTCCACACAGGAAGCCCTGATGAAAGTAATTTCCCTCAGGGCCTATGACATCTTAGGTGATGCTGTGTGAAGGGTTTTTTAAGGAAAGGAAGGAGAGGAAGTTCTGGGAAGGAAATATGTAAGAGGGGTGGGTAGGAATCTGGGGGTCAGTGTGTCCAGGAGTGATGGATGTATGAATCCATCCCTCCAACTGCGGTGCAAGGCGATGGGTAGAGAGATTCCGGCTGGAGAGGATAAGAGACCTGCTTCAAACAGTCTCTCTCGATCCTGCCATCTATCGACCTGGACAAACCTCACCCCATGAACCCGGGAACCCCTGCTAAGTCACCAAACGTAGCCAACCATTTGGGGTGACCTATGGCAGAGGTGTTGGTTATCCAATAAATGGTAATTTGTTAATAAGTTTAAGATAGTGTCATAGTTTACTTGAGAGAAGCCGATAAGTTACATCGTTGATTATTTATTTATTTTTCGGGGCTTTTACAAACATTACATATGACTAATAAGAAATATACAGCATTCATTGTACATAACTGAACTGTCTCAGAAATAATATTTTATATTTGTTTAAACATAAATTGAAGATGTCCACTGACTTGGTATAATTGTTTCCCTCCATTAGTATTCTTGGCAAAGAGGAATACATATGGTAGTTAGTCCCAGAATTTCTGCACTGAAATAAATCCTGACTTCTAGTATTACGTAGTGGAATCCGGAAGCTTATCAATTCTAGCAATACCGGACTATCAACTAAATCATTTAGAATTTTATATAGAAATACCAAGTCAGTGAAAATTCTTCTGTCGGACAATTTGAGCATATTTATATCATTTAAAATAGTGTTGTAGTTCAACATAATTTCTGGAATACCCATTTTAAAATTTAGAAAACGTAAGAATTTGCTTTGTATTCTTTCAACAGCTTGTACGTGTATACTATAATGTGGATTCCAGACGGGAGAATTGTACTCAAGTTGACTTCTAACATAAGCAAAATATCAATGAAGTTGATTATCTCAAACTATGTATGATGAAGTAAGGAGCATTAATTCAATCAAGCACAAAGTATAGCTATCCACTTACATAGTACATACACGTACATTTGTACCTACACACAGATTTACGAGCGCTGCGATAAACATTTAAAGAAATCAATACCTCCAATTTAAAAAAATCACTATGAGGTTTTTTCGGCTGCTTTGATTTAGAACGAGTGTTCCCAATCCTCTGCAGCGTCCAATCCGGATGCAGAGAGTAAGTCAATATCTCATTTTTCTGCACGGATGATTTTCGAGTTTAGGTAAGTCTCGCCGGGTTTTTTATTGCTCCTCGCTGGGTTATTACCCGAGTCAGCAGCTGTACATTACTTGACCACAAGGCACCGGGCACTAGGCACTAGGCAGGCCCGAGGCCCGTCACGTCCTGTACGGCTGGGAACAGATTGACACTGTCTGCCGTCCTGTTTATTTGTTTCCAATATGAATGGAATCCGTCGTCAATGAGAATATCATCCAAGGCTATTGATCTTTAAATTATTTTCATTAAAAGTTAACAATAATCAATAAACAAGCGCTTCGATTGATTTGATGCAGGTAGCAATAATAACGTAAGAATGTAAATGTCACATTTCAATATGTAATAAAAATAATCACCGCTTTGATCAATTCATATTATTAATTTTGGCGATGCATTGAGAAATCGTGCCGCGATTTAATGCTGTGAAAAAATGCACAATTTACGATGATATGCATATTTGCATATATAATGATGACATCCTATGAATAAAAAACGATTGCGCAATCCATCCATGAGACGCGAAAATGTTCCCACGGCTTTGTTTACCATAATGTCTGAAAATAAAATAAAAGACAAAGTCACCTATTTAACACAACCAGTTTTGTATCATGACGTACCTGGTGTGCGCGCTGCTCAGTCACTGACGATAATACCAACTTGAGATAAAGATAAAATAAGATATACCTAAAACACAAGCTTTATCAGTGTATTCTACCTAATTGGCTACAGATATTGGAGCAGTCTTTCCATGTAGACGAGTGGATGTTAGATCTGTATCTCTACTTGGTTGCAAGTTGTTCAGGCCATTTTGTTCGGTGTATCTGAAAGTATTGATGACATGAGGCGCATCCATGACCTAATGTATGGCCATGTTAGATAACTTGATGTTGGATATGGGATGAAACACGATCAATGGGATCATTGGGATAGAGATGTCCGGTGATGGCTCAGTTTTGTCACGATGTTTATCTTCTGTCTTGTCAGGCGAAAGGGCATTGTAAAACTAGTAACGTATTAATTATTACGTACAATGCATTTATTTGTAGGTGTCAGGTTTAGGTTCGTAAATATATTGAATGGTTGATAACGACCTTTTTGGAAATATGACAACCTAATACCGATCAATCATAGTTTGTTTTTTGGTTAACATTGGGCTCCAATTTTTTTACAGACAACATTCGTCTACCGATTGAGAAAAATGAATTGTGTTGATTTCGACGCGTCCATAGACGTCCATTTACTACTTAAAAATGAATGATTTTTAATTTTAATTTATTTATTTATTTGTCTTGAGAAAATGTAATACAAATGATTTTTCAATGCCCATCTCACTGGAAAATTAATGCTTCGAGATTGGGTTATAACTTACATCTTATATGGTACATATATATGCTTATATGGTACTAAAATCAAATACGAAACGTTTTAGCCTAGTTTTTCTAGCCTAGTGTTAACTTTCTACCCCGATTTGCTAGACTTTTCAATACTCTTTAATCGATTTTGTTCGTGTTTTTATGACAGACAATTTCAAACCAATCAGCTAACAGGAGGTTTAGGTTAGGTTAGGTTTGATTAGGTTAGGTTTGGTTAGGTTTGGTTAGGTTAGGTTAGATTAGGTTAGATAGGTTAGGTTTGGTTAGGTTAGGTTAAAAATCATTCATTTTTAGGCAGAGAGGATGGACGACCCCAACTCATACCTTGGCACTCGCCCTTGCTTCTCGCTCATCAGTTATTCTGACCCTTTTATCTAATATTTAAAAGAGAGAATATGCTGTTTATTTTTAGATGCAACAGCAAATAACATCATTGTTTCAACAACACACTTTAAAACAAAACAATTATTCCCTGTTGTTTATTATTGTCTCCCAACACGGTCTCTCGCGAACAATATTAGTTATTATTTGTAAAGCCGGATGGAACAAGATGTGCCTATGTAAGAATATAGGTATATTAAAACCTCACCCAGCATGAATTATGATTATTTATGATTGTCTTCTGCTATGGAGATAATATTGTGTCATCCTTTCTCAAGACAACATGACCACTAAACGACAAGCCAATATGCTAATCGGTGCCTGCGCTTCGCAACTTTTACTCCGGGTTGCTGATGGTCCAATGATCTCACTTTCTATAATCCCACATGGCGGAGATGGCCATCTTCGATCTTTTTCTACTTCTAACAGGACGGGATTCAGAAATCAAAAGCAATAGAAATTGTTTTGTCGTAAAAGCTACATAACCAAAGATATCTTAACCGAATAAAATAGAACAGTGACAAAATAAAATAATTGGTTAGGTTAGGATAGCTTTATTGTTTGTTTATTCCATTTCTTCACCTTTCATTATTTTTCGGTCTTGTCATGAAACCACTAGAGTATTTTGATATCTTTTCATATTGTCTGCTTATTATTTTCTTCAGAAATAGCCGTGATTATTGGTTTGAGTTCTCTCTTTCTGAATTAAACCATGATTTTTTTTCAAAATGGTTGCCGGTTATGATGACACTGTAAAGTAAGTAATCTTAAGAAAATAAAAGTGGTGATTCATTTATTTAACGCCCAAAGGGCTTTTACATATTTGGTAGTACAATTAAATCATGACAGATGATTTTTAAACAGATTCAGAAATAATAAAAATAAAATTAGATAAAAAGCACACAAGTCATAAAAATACAAAAATACAGCAATTTCATAGGTTTACAAAAATACAGATATGTTTAGGAATAGTTTTGGAATAAATTTTTTACAAGATCAATAATATTCGCCAAGTTTATGTTAAATATGTCAATATCACCAAAGTACTGATTTCCCATAGTGTGAAATCGTTGTATAGGAGAGTGGGCAATGTAGTTCCGCTTATGAATGCTACAGTAGAATAGTGTATTTGTCGTGTAGTTACTGTCGGTATTCGTAAGTTTATGAGTTGCAGGAGTTCGCAACAGTCAAATTTAAAGTTGAGTATTTTGAATAAAAATGTTAAGTCGTTTATTTTACGTCTGTCTTCTAGTGTGTGTATTTTTAGAGTATTTAATAATAAGTTATATTTAAAGTCTTCTAGTGGGATATTTATTTTAAAATTTATAAAACGCAGAATTTTTTTTGTATTCGCTCAATCTTATTAATGTGAATTTTGTAAGATGGAGACCAAACTACCGAGTTATATTCCATAAGGCTTCTAACTAGAGATACATATAATAATTTAATGGCTTGTATGGAATTAAAGTTTTTGGTTGTTCTTAATACGAAGCCCAGTGTTTTCATACCTTTGTTTACAATTTGGTGGATATAATGGTAAGTGAATGACTATTTAAACGATGTGTTGAAGTTGCGTGATTCTAAGTTGTCCGGTAACAAAGTCATGAATACAGTGGTTTCTTTCAAATCGACATTGAAGCATTGATATTTAAATTTAGATGAGACATGAAACGAAAAAATAGGTTACACTTTTATACGTCCAATTAGTCCGATTTGGCGTCCAAGGGGTTGTCCATTAATCACGTGATGCTCGAAAGGAGGGGGGGGGGGGGGGGTTCGGAAAATAGTTAGTGGAGATATTTTCACGAGATGTTAGTACTGAGGTAATCTACCACTTAACGAAGTACATAATATTATTATATTTGCTTTTTAAACGCTTATTCTCACTCTTTGAATAATAAAGGCCGGTCTCCTCCGACAAAAACATGCACGCATTTTGTGGATGGTTAGGTTAGGTTTGTTCGAAAAAAATGTTTTTGATAATATTATTTAAGGTAGGTATTGTTTGTGACAAAGTTTTCTTTGACACGGAAGGTACTGTTTGTGAAACTAAATGGATGACAATTGGACGACTAGATCACTCTGAATCAGTGATACAGTTAAATGGTTGCAATGTCGAAAAGGTGGAAAGATTTAGATACCTCGGCAGTATTCTCACGGAGACTCTTGACCCAGATGTAGAGGTTAAATGCAGAATTGAAGCAGCAAGAACTGCGTTCATTAAAATGAAATCCCTCTTCTGCAATGACAATATCAGCTTAAAACTAAGGCAGAGAATGCTAAAATGTTATGTGTGGTCGGTCTTGCTCTATGGATGTGAAACATGGACCTTGAAAGTAAATACCATGAACAGGTTAGAGGCTTTTGAAATGTGGCTTCACCGGAGAATGCTCAAGGTCCCATGGACCGACATGATCACCAACATAGAAATTCTCAGGCGGGCTAGAGCAGATAGAGAACTGCTTACATTAATAAAAATCAGGAAAATTTCATATCTGGATCATATACTTCGAGGGGAGAAGTATCACTTGCTCCATTTAATATTGAAAGGCAAGATAGAGGGTCGTCGAGGGCCTGGTAGGAGACAAATGTCTTGGCTCCTTAATATACGAGCGTAGACCGGCATTAGAAGTGTGGAGGAGCTATTCCGGGCAGCGCAAGACAGAGAGACATTTTCAATAGTGATCGCCAACGTCGGGGGGACCTGATATGGCACACAAAGAAGAAGAATTGTTTGTGAAAACGATGGCAGGAGAACCGCCTTAACACAACTTAAAAACAAAATGGCAGCGTTTACTATAAAAGGTAAACAATGGTGTTTTTCTTTCTTTTTACATTTGCTCCACACAGGAGACCCTGAGAAAAATAATTACCCTCAGGGTCTATGTAATCTACGAGGATATTGCGGGGAGGGTGTTTTCAGGAAAGGAAGGAGAGGAAGTTCTGAGAAGGAAAAATTATGAGGAGTGACAAGAATCCAGGGGTACCCGCCTACCAAAGTGTATATCTCATAATGCTAAGACTCTCTCATTTATTAATAAGATGGCTACTGTAAGTTCTGTAGCACTGTAGTTCAATCCTGTCAACCTGACTGTATCATCACCAAGCGTTCGTGTGAACGTTGAAGAAGCGATTTGTGTTGACAACATACGTAATACTTACTTATCGATAACACCAACACCGACAGGTTCTGCGGCCTTATTCTCAAGTCTGCTTCGGCTTCGAAAATATACATTATTGAAAAATGATCAGGAAGTTGCTTTTTCAATTATTTTTTACTTGTAATCACCCCCTGCATAGAAAGTAAAGATTAAAAGAAATTTGAAGTCAATGGAAGTGACGTAGTCCCTTCCCAAGGTATCCGAGCAGTTGGTTTTATACAGCTGCAATCTTTCCTCAATACAATATACATTAAAAAAATCAAACAAATTGTTTATCACGAACCCTCTGCCCTTGTACTGGGTTATTTTCTCATTCTCATTATGTTTATCCTTTCTTTTTTGAACCATGTTTATCCTTAGACATTTAGAAACATGGTTTTATTTCACATTATCTATTCTTTATACTTTTGTTCTGTGTTATTTCTTTTTCTTTTCTTTGATCATCCATGTGTTTCTTTATATAATATGAATTTTACGCGGAAACTAATCTGGTTCATGCAACCATGTAACTTATAATTATTTTAATTAAATGTGTGTAACTGTTAGTTTCCCTAATAAACTAAAATAGAGACAATAAAAATACAAGCGTTACGATTTCGGATGGATTTGGATGACTGCCTCCCGGTTGGACTGTCAAATTTGTTCGCATTTTAGATTACTAAGGATAAACTTTAAATTATTCATAACCGCTCGTTCATAGATGGTGCTAATTTAATTATTTTAGCAAAAAGCTTTATATTTTACTATCTTGTCTATTAATAAGGAAAAAAAGTCAAAAAGACTGCGTCTTGACTGCGAAATGTACGAGATTGGAGGAGCTATTTCGGGCAGCGCAAGAAAGAGATACATTTACCGGGGTCGGGGCGATAACGTCGGGGGGACCTGATAGGGCATACGAAAAAGAAGCAAAAAATACTTTTTGCACTGTTTTAAAATATTAATCTGAATTGTTTGTTGCCTGGAGAGTTTTTTATGATGCCAGCATGAAATCGTTATCACAACGTTAGGAATGATTCCGACACCGCACAGTGGGCAGAATCAGACCTGCCCGACGCTAAAATACAGGTTTCATAATAATTTCCATATTATATCCTGCAACTTTAACTGTATTTTTACAAAAGCTTATTTCAGTTCACATCGTTAATTATGCGCTTTTCAAGAATTCAATTAAATGCTAATCTTATTGATTAAATTATATTTAGTGACAGTTACTAATTGAGGCGAGTTTTGAATGCATAAACGATCTGAGAAACTGATGAAAATAAAGTTGCTCGGATAGCGGACAGAAGTTGGATGATACTTTGTATTCGCATATATTTTATTAATTACGAAATCAGTATGCAGTTTGATGATCTTTCCCCATTCTACTCGTATTTTATATTGAAATGGTGTAATCCATGTTGTTATCGCAATAAGGATATGTTTGTAATTTATGACAATAAAATTGATTTCACTAGTAATGAACGAGCGTTCATAACTATCCCGTTGTTGCTTTAAATAGAACCCTGAAATGATCATAGCATCAGATGAAATTTGGATCAAAACCAAAATAGAATATTTTTAAGAAATATGCAACATCTAGTTTTATAACAAACTAGTTGGTTCCCGGCACGTTCCTGGCCCACAGTCAAAGAAATAAATTGTTTCTCCCTGCATGTCCTTTCCCGTACATTCAGTTTTCAAACAGCTCGCGTGCCACCCATTACAATTTTTTTATTAATATACTTCTCAAGAAACTCGAGAAACTTGGTGTAGTTGGTCCTGCTCTTAATCTATTCAAATCATATCTTAGCAATAGAAAGCAATTCGTAAGCATTAACAATCAAAATAGTAAGCACCTTCCAATAAACTATGGAGTTCCGCAAGGATCCATACTAGGGCCACTACTGTTCCAAATTTATATCAATGATATTTCGCAATTAGAATTAAACGGTGAAATTTACTTATATGCAGATGATACTGCAATATTCTACTGGGGTAAAGATCTAAACATACTACTAGAAAATGCACAAAGTGACCTAGAAAGAATTTGCGGTTGGCTCCAATCAAATATCCTAACAATAAATATAAAGAAAACAGGATACATGATTTTAAGTTCAAACCGTAAAATAATTCCTCCACATGTACCATTAAAAATTGAAAATAACGATTTGCAAATCCTGAAACAGGAAAAATATCTTGGGCTGTGCATCGATAAGCATTTAACTTTTAAACAACACATTCAAAATGTAAAAGATAAAATCACACCCTTAATTAGCGTTTTTAGCCGGTTATCATATCTATTACCAATTAGATTAAAAAAAAGTTTATACTATAGTCTCGTACACTCACACCTAAATTACCTAATTGAAATCTGGGGAAATGCGTATGAAACATACATCAATGAATTACAGGTAATTCAAAATAAGATAATCAAAAAACTATTTCACTACGAATCCAAAACATCCACAAAAAAATTATATTTGGAAACAAAACTGCTAACATTAAGAAAACTATACGAGTACAATATATGTGTCCTTATATACAAAATAAATAATAAACTCATACATACAAACACAGAATTCATTAAAACGTCCCAAGTACACAAACATTTTACACGACAACACGATAACATACGTTTAAACACCATTCATACTAACTACGGTAAGCAATCAATTAGTTACGAGGGGGGCAATTTATATAATTCCCTTCCAGATGATATCAAAAACGAAAAAAGTGTGTGCAAATTCAAAAAAAAATTGTTCATGTTTATTCACAAAAAACAAAGTAGTGATAGTGAATAATATCGTATGGTAATATAATATCATGTAAATGTTAGTATTGCAATCTAATGTAATCTAAGGTTATGAAATGTAAAAACTATGTAATGTAAAAACTGTACATAATTCTATATTCTAGTTAAGTAAGTGAAAATGTTATTTTCTTTTTTACTGGAATAAAAACATTAGAAAAAAAAAAAAAAAATTCAAATTTTCATTTTTCGTATATTACAAGTATTCATTTTTGTACATTATACCAATCAAATTTGGTACCTAACACAGGTACATATTTAAAATCTCTATAATTTAAAAATCCATAGATTTTTCTTTTAATACAAAAAACACAGCTACTTGCTAAAGGCAATTTCATCAAACGCGCGAACTGTCAAACGTGCGAAGTTAAAATAGTCGTTAAGTTTTCTGAAATTATTCAATATATCGCCCTGGTGTAAGACTACCATTCAGAATTGAAACGTTGCCTGAAATGGCTTTAGCCGTGTTTGGTGACCAGATATGAATAGCCAGGTACTTCCCCACCTTCCTCTTCCCTATCTCCTTCCCTCCCCATTATCTTTAGCCTCACAACATACCCCAATTGGGGATGCCATAGTCTCACTTGCTCCAGACGGGAGAGGTTGGGACTCTTGTGCGGTATTCATGTAAAAAAAAAAAATCATATTACTATATTGATAGCGCCCGTATATATTTAAAATGAATATAAATAAATAGTTTTGTCCATAAACAAACCCAAATCTTTCAAGAAAGGCTGAAAAATATTGAGTCACCGATACAAAATTGAATTTTTCAGCCTTTCTTCTTTGTGGGTTTGTTTTAATAAGATTTTTTTAAAGTTTAACAGCAATAAAGGCAATTTTTTTTTATGTAATGATTAAAAACAATTTCAAATGTATTGTCATGTGGTTTTCATAATCCAGAAACCTTCGCGGGAGTTTTAATGAGTTATCTGGAAAGTTTCAAATATTTACTATTCTTAATATACATTACATTTTTTTGTATATAAGATAACAAATTAGGTACCTGCCTATAAAAAATATGAAAACAAGAGACATTTTATTGTAATGATTATCTAAGAATAGGAATAGGACCTAGGGATATTGGAGTTATAACATTACTTACCTTTCCTTCAACAACTTGGAATCAGGACGAGATAATCTGATAAAAGCCCCCGCCTGGGCCTTAAAACTGTTTCGGGAACTCGATGGGGACCCTTCAATGTTTCCCACAATTTAATTCGGTGGTAGTTGTTTGATATGAAAAAATTAACTACGCAACACGTCGAAATAAACCAATTTTTAAAAGAAATCATCATAATTTACATCATAATTACTACCAGCACTGATACGATCTTCAATACTTTCAACGTTATGGACATTAAACAGCTCTACGCAAAATCCATCTTACTTTATTTACATAAAAACAACAAAATCCTATACAAACCAACACAAATGATACACAATACACGAGCCAAAAATAAAGAACTTCTCCAAACTCCCTTTTCTAAAACCACCTTTCGACAAAAACACTTTAAATACATAGCTTGCAAACTATACAATACACTTCCAGCCACGATTAGACAAACCGAATCAAAGACCAAATACAAACAAGATTTAAAGAAATGGATTATAAGTATTGGACGCCACACTACTGCTAACATCTGTAAAATAGAGTACAAATAGACAGAATTACCATCTCACGTATGTCCTTACCCTTATTAAAGAACTTAAAATAGTAAAATCCTATATGTATAATATAACTTCCTATATAGACTCGAAAGGATTTATTACTTTATTCATCTCTTCCTTCACCTATATAATGCTCTCTTTATGATATTAACCCTCAATCTTAATCATCTTTCTGTTTGAATTGTATAAATCAGTATGTATCTTACCTTAAATATTCTCATGTTGTAATTAAATATTCTTATGTATGATACTCATTTATGTACCTCTACGCCTGTCTCAACACAGGTATTCCCTAGTGAGACAGGCATTGAATAATGTTATGTAAACATACCTTTTATAGATAAATAAATAAATAAATAAAATTTACTACTGATATATTATTCTGTGTAACAGCCGAAAATTTCCAGAACAGTGAGAGAGCGCGGACCCAAAAGTCGTGGTTTCAAAACCTGGCACAAGCAAGAAAATATATATTTTTTAATTAATATTAACATTCATTATATTATATTATTATGTCAAAGATGTTTTGAACACAACTATTTATATAGTACATACGCCTACATGTTCACTTAGCCCTTCCACCGCTCCCAACAGTCAGGAGCCAGTGAGACTATGGCATTCCCAATTAGGGTATTAAGAATTCGAACAATTCATTAAATTTTAAAGTTAAGTTCTGTGAAAATTCTATTTTAGTTCTACAAGTTTAGTTTTGTATGAAAGAACTGGCCCTCGGTATCTCGATTCGTAGGCCGCCATCAGATTCGCGACGTTTTTTAGTGATGACAACCCAGGCTAATCTGTTCGCTTTTCGTCTGCGTCTATCTTACTATCATTGTGACAAATATGATCTAAACGGTGTTAGAAAGAGAAAACACCAAGCTTTATATTCAAATCTAAAAATCACGCAAAAAGAAGTAAAATAACACTTTTATGAAGCCGAAGTTTTGGATCGCAATTTGAAAAAAAAAGTGAAAATTTTTATATTTTTTTTTTTTACATTAACTCCACACATGAGGCCCTATGTCATCTCTGATAATGTTGTGTAGGGGTCTTTTTGACAAGAGGAATGAGTGAACATGGGTCTTGAAGAGATCCATGTTGTAGGAGGGAGGAAACACAGAGGCCGTCAAATCGTTGCACAGCCGAGCTGTTGACATACATGTTCACAAGAGAACGAGTCGTAGAACAAATGTCAACTGTAAATTATTTTTACATGAAACAACAGAAAAGTGAGGTGACAATAACGATTATGATACATTTGTCTAATAAAATATGTATGTGTTTTTATTTTTTTTGTTATCCAGCATTTTTAAAAGTATTTTAATGTTTGCGTGCAATGTTTGTATTTTTATGTTCGCGTTTCAAAAACAGTTTTTAGTTTTCGGATACGTTCCGAAACATTTAATTTATTTGGTTTTTATTGCAAAGCGGAAATATTTAGACCCTAAGACAAAATGTGACCGAGGCCTGGGGGGTTAAGAGACCAGAATAGCCAGTTACTTTCCAACGTCACTTCCTTCAATCCCACGACATTGGCCCATCATTTTAGCTTTTAATAACCTTTCTAAGGTGTTTCTGAGTTGGTTTCATTCTGAGTTGGCATGGATCCCATATAACAGTCCCCACCGACTCCGATTTTAATGCGGAATCACATTTGTTATAATATAAGTAGGTACTATTTATTAACAGGATGTAAGCTTAAATAATTAGTTTAGTACTTCAGTTTAAAATAATTTTATATCCGAATTAATACGTTTCCGGTTAACTATCTTAATTCCATTTCTGATCCGACAATAATCATATTTATACATGGTTGTGCAATGTACAGCGGTAGCCACGCATTTGCTTTTGTGGAAATAGTAATTTGAATTATTACCCTGGAAGTTCACACGCTGTTAAATCATCGTTAATGGATCGTTTTGTTAGAAACGCTCGTAAAACCGCCCATTGTAAAATGTTATTAAGGAGCGTGTTAAATGATTAAAATCAAATAATAAAATACATGCTAAAAAGAATCCTTAATGATTGACTCGATGTGTTTCTATTTCGACATCATGTATAATGCATTTTATTTTATGCGTCTTATTGCGTTGTCTATTTGTTACTTTGAGGAAAGTTACCTAGTGGTGAAATTGTTTTACGCTTTTTTTTCACTAGCCTGGAAGCCCTGAGGAAAATATTTCCCCTCAGGGTGTATGTCATCTTTGAGGATGCTAGAAGGAGATGAAGTTCTGAAAGGAAAAAAACGAATGTGCTTTAGACCACACGACTGAAGTAAAACTTATTTAGCTCCATCTATATGATAGAAAGAGAGAAAGAAAATGTGCGCGTGCACTCTTGCTCCTACAGTGTGATACAGATAATAGGCCTGCACTGTGTCTTAGATATACGAAATGTAACTGGCTACGATAGAAAGAGAGAAAGAAAATGTGTGCTAGCACCTCTCTCTCTTGCTCCTACAGTAATGTACGAAACGTATCTCTCTCTCTTTCTATCATCACTAACTTATATCTCCCTCTAAACTACGCTTAAGTAACGCTTTCGTCACGCATTCGCCAGATTACTCCCCAAGTCAAGCGTGCGTAAAGAAGTTTTACTTCAAAAATGTGAGAGGGGTGGGTAGGAATCTGGGGCGCAGTGTCTCCAGGAGTGACGGACGATGAATCCATCCCTCCCACTGCGATGCACAGCGATGTTCCGAGAGTCAAAAGAGAGAGGTCAAATGGTCTCCCTTAACCAGTCTCTCCTGATCCGGTCTGCCACGAAGTTGTTGGGGAGGTGCATCCACCGCCAAGACCCGGTCAAACCTCTCCCCATGAACCCGATCACCCCTGCTAAGTCACCAAACTTAGCGACCCACGGCAGGTGGGGTAATCCAGTAAATGGTTCCCGCGGTGGCGGTACCCATATTCGCCTCCTAAACTGTATATTTAGGTAAATGATTCGATTTTTCAAATCGTTTTAGTTGATGGAACCCGAGCGTCAAGAAAATGTATCTGATTTTCATCTAGATACTAGATGAAAGGTTTTATTTTAGTAATATGTACCTACATTAAAAAAATATATCCAATGAATATTTTCACACAACTCGCGGTTTTATAAAAGTTGTTCTATAACTCACGAAATTAACTAGGTACATGACAGCGGATTTTCATTCCGTTAATTATACATACAGCCTTTTTTTGGTTGAGAATGATTTTTTTTGTTTACATTTAATACTGTGGCGGTTCCTAATCATCCCACTTCAAATCATTCCCTCGGTCAACACCACCCATTTCAGAGTCATAGTTTCGCATCCATTTTTTTTTTTCATTACCTTTAATCAAAAAAATTGGGTTACATCGTTTACATAAAATATGTTAAAATGGGCACGTAATAATCTCATAAGATTGTTATATACGAGATGTACCCCATAATAAAGCTAGGCTTGTGAATGGGGGGTGTGTAATTATGTTCATTATTTCTTTATTAATGTTAAAGTATTTTGATAGAAAGCAGTCACTTTGTGGTTTGACATATTGAATGAAATAAAACAATGACTTTTTTTTAACCACGATTTATTTAATTTTTATAATACTAACCGGTTTCGCTTTACTCAAGCATCTTCAGGGTATAAAATTAAACAGTTAAATTTTATACCCTGAAGATGCTTGAGAAACCGGTCAGTATTATACAAAATAAATAAATCGTGGTTTAAAAGCAAAGTTATTATTTCATTTCATTTAATGTTAAAGTATTCAGTTATTTATTCATTGCGTTTTTAGAGAAAATTAAAAAAATATTCTTTATATTTCTTGTATTTTCTGGTAATATAACTCCAAGATATAATTGATTTCCTTATTGTTTTTTTTTTACATGTCGGAATCAGGACAATTGATGTTTGTCTGAGTTATTTAATATTTTTAAATGGTGGAGTTTTATTTAGAATGCTATCTTTGTAAATTTGTTAGCAGTTAGCACTGCTGAAAATCAGCTGCATTCTAGGAGGGATTCTGAATTGTAGCCGAGCAGTGGGGCAGTGACCTTTTCGTCCATAATCAATGAAAAAGAACAAAATATGTAATATTGTAAAAAAATCTATTGATTAATAAAAGTTTCATTATTATTTTTATTTTGCATGGTTGAAGTATCACGGATTTAGTTATCCCATAATGCCATAATCGTTAATGATATAAAGTGTATTCAATAAATTAATCGGTGTTTTTTCGAGTTCTTATTTATTCGCTTTCTGTCAATCAATTATACAATACGGCATTATAGGATGGGGCGGTACATATACAAATCAAACACAAACAATGTACATATCACAAAAACTAATAATAAAAACAATTTAAAAAAAACCCTACACATATTCATCCGAACTGTTATTCAAACAATTTAAGGTCAGAAAATTAAGTGCGTTATACTTTTATCACACAACATTACAAATTTATAAAGATAATATTCAAAATAAAGTTGCACCCTTCAAAAATAACAGATATCTTAGACAAACATCAATACTTCCTATTCCAAAATGTAAAAAAAAACAATAGGACAGTTAAATCATAAATATCTCGGAGTTAAATTTTTTAATTCACTACCTGAAAAAATCAGAAACATGAACAGAAACATAGAAAAATTTAAAACTCTGCTAAAAAATTACACTGAAAATTTGAACTGAATAAAAAATAATAAATTGAATCAATATTATAACACCCCCCATACACACGCCCTGCTTATTTATGGGGGTACATCATATACCTGTATTATGTAATTAATTATTGTACAAAATATATTATAATTTATGTATCCTTTTATAAATAAAAAAATAAATAAAAAAAATAATAATTACTTCCCTTCACAATGTAATAAGATTTAGTTACACGTACTCACTTCACATCATTTACACTGGTGATAGTGGTGACCCTTTTCGATGTTTGGCGGAGTCCGTGCGCTCTGAATACGTCATACACATAATCATAATAATATAATATTAATATAATATAATATCATTGGATTAAAAAATAATAAAGTGGAATTGAAACAAAGTTATTTAATTGTGTTTATCATAATAATATCATTTAAAATTTCTATTTATTACCAAGATATGAAAGATCATCACAATCACGTTACGAAAAGGTACCAATCCTGCAGCAACCATTTTACGAAAACAAAAATCCTAGGTTTCGAAAACACAACATTTCTACTTTTCACTGCATATCGTGTCCAACACAAACTAATTCTTATTTGGGTAAAAAAAAAATTTTTTCGTAGCTGAACACATGAACTGGCTTAGTAAATTGATCGCAATAAATTAATTGTGCAATGATTAATCTTATCAGAAGAATTAAATAATCAAAATCCAAAATCCTGTACCACAAAAATATAATAACGAACGTATCCACCATGAATGAAGACAGCGAAGATATAAGGAATATTCATGTTCTTACGTACCTACGGATGAAAAATAAATGGTCAATGTTGATGTTTGACAATTAGTCAACAATTAATAAGAGGTACCTGGGAATGTTTATGGTTAACAAAATGGTCAGTGATATTCTCGGCCCAGGAGAGATGTCCCAAGACTGATAGCGTTAATTGATGGGACACCCGAATCTTGTGAGGACATTAGTTTCTCTCGTTTTTTTATGATTTGGTCGGTTTGTTTTTCAAACCCACAAAACAAAGCACTGCCATCGGAATGTCAGGGTCTTGAACGGAGGTTTTTGGATGTGACATGTAGAAAAATGTAGGTTAAATAAAGAGGACTTGAAATAGATACACCCACAAGGAATTTATTCCTCTCAGAAGAGAGAGGGCTTTAAAGGATTATGTGAGTTTTATAAAATAAGAGTTTTCTAGTGAAGATCTATAAGAAGCCGCAGAAACTTGGGTAGACCAAAAAACCCACGTAAAAAACTGAAATAGAAGAACTTAATGTTTTGAACAAAATTCATAAAAAATATTAAATTTACATTAGAAATATGAATTAATTGTGGCATAAATTTCTCGGATTTAAAACTAACTATAATTAATAATAAGATTGAATTTAATTTTTGTCGAAAAGAAACATACGCTGATATAATTATACGCAACTCATCTAACCAACCATTTTCACAAAAACTCTTAGCTTTCCATTATTTGATTAATAGATTAATTAATATCCCGTTATCCCCAAATAATTTCAAAGCTGAACTTAACACCATTAAAATAATTGCATCTAATAACTCCAAATTATTAGACGACATATTAAACAAAAAATATAAGAAAAAATTTCATGTGTCCTACCTTTACCCATTGCTTAGTGATAATATTAAAAACAATGGAGAAAAATATGGTTTGTAAATCATCAAACCTCCAATTTAATCATGAAAAAAATTCCTAATACAATACAGCCTGCTTTTAATACAAATAATAAATTGAAAAAAATTATTTTAAATAACAAGGACAAAGACCAAAAAATTAAAAAATCCGGAGTTTACCAATTGAATTGTAATGACTGCAATAATTTTTACATAGGTAAAACTTGCAGAAATTTTGAAACGAGATTGAGGAACATTTGAGATGTCTAAATAGCAATAATTATTTGGAATTTGCTAACCATCTTATTGAATTTAACCATTCATTTGAAATAAATACTGGTTTTAAAATTTTACACACTAACGTTAGTGGTTTCCACTAACGTTAGTGTGTAAAATTAGGAAAAATGTCAATAAAATATTAAATATTATTAACGATCAAATTAATTTTGTGAATAACCCCATCTTAAACATATTTCTATTGTAATTTTTTATCTTTGTTCTTCTAAGCACCCCCCTTTCCACCTCTCTCCCCCCCCTCTCCCCCTCGTTGATCTTCTAAGCACCTCCCCTTTCCACCCCTCTCCTCCCCCACTACTTCCATTTCTACCCACGCCTGTCTTTCTATATTTGATCATTTAGTTTTAGTACATATAATGTCCTGATGAAAAGAACATCGTTCTTGAAACATGTTGACTTTTTAAATAAAGATTATCGTGGTAAAAACAAAGTGTTTTTAATTATTTCATTGAAATAGAAGAATTACTACACCCTCAATCGAGAAATGGTATGAGGTGGTGGGAAACGTGGGAGGTGTAACTCGATTAAACAATATTCATAATCTATAATAAGGGAGGTACATGAGGATGACAGGAAGCGGTGATGATCTAAATGAAAGGTCTAGATTGTTTTTTTATGTTACGCTTTACAGAAGCAGAGCTCTCCGCACTCTCCGATATACAATCCAGTCTAGGGTCAAGGAAACTGTATCGTCACGTTCAGGAGCTATTAAAAAGTCTGCAGGAAAAGCTATCAGGAATGGTAGTTTCGGTTCTCGATGGTGCACCTTGAAGATCTGATTGAAAGTAAACCCATAAATTACATCATGAAATCTAAGCGTAAGTGTAAACATGGCAACAAGGATCTATACAACTAGGACGAGCTGAGTAAAGGAATTGCCCTTTCCGGGTCTTGGTAAGACCTTGATTTCAGATTATTCATACGAGTAACACCAGCATTTAATTTAATTTACTCCGATGTTGAGATCGCCCTTCAATTAATTATAATAAAGAGAATGAGTGGATATCTTCTGAATAATGATTCAAAATGACGCCACAAAGTGAAGAAGTAATTAAGATTTTATTTATGTTTTTAACCTATATATTCCGTATTGCGTATTGTATATTTGCGACACTGCATTGAAATACGTGCACAATATTCCATTTATTCTAAAACATTGATCTAAATTTACTATACAACAAAGTAGCACACCAGTAACATCAAATAGGATTTCATGATTTACCTGCTTACAGCTACAATCTTATTTTAGATAACACGTTTATCCAATTGGGTGACTACCTGACCACCTTTATGTCATAATATCAATTAGATGGTCGTGAGGGCCGATAAAATTAATTAATTAAAAGCGCCAAATCCCCCATTCATTAAATGAATGTCGTCAAGTGGCCTGGTGGACCTGGTAGGCCCGGTAGACCAGTAAGGCCCAGCACATTTTCCAGGCCTCTGGTGATAAATTGATTTTTTTTCGTCGGTCGTAAAATTTTCGCCAAACCAACAAAGGTTCAAAAAGCCGCTCGTATAAATGAGGTGACCGTTCTCTTAATTGATTGTGTGTCCTTATAGCTCGCATTGTTGAAATTTTTTGTCGCTTACTAATCTGGGAACGCTCGTTTTTATTAATGGACGTGGTGTCGGATGTCGCATAAAAATGAAAAAAATAAAAACAGTTTTCACAGGAATATTAATTGTATTATTATTGTGAGTGTTGATCTGCTGATGGGGGGCTTTAGGAAGTTTTCATTAATTCTGTTTGTTTTGGAGACGGAAGCAGATAAAATTTCCATGCAAATGGTTGTGAGAATTTCTGCTGCGCGAACTGAGGGCTTAAATGAATATTTCTTTTAAGTTTTTCAAGTATTTTAGAACATTTATTAGTATTAAAAACAACGGTGCTTTTGTAAATATTTAGATTAACATTCCAATATGAAATCCTCTTTGTTAATAAATAAGAGACTCACGCTTCTTAAGAAACCACAAATTATTGAAAATATGACATTTCTATAGTTTGTAGAATCCATAGACATATGAATATATATAGACCTGCCCTAAGTGATAAAAGCGTATTATTTCCCCCTCCCCTTACCGGTTACTTGGAACCGGCTGGGCTTGCGAGAGCCTCGCCTGAATCTAAAAAATGTGACGTCATCATTCTTGTCCTGACCAGCGTCGAGCTCGCATCGTACATTTTACGAAATATCACGGCAAAAATGCTAGCTTGTGCTATACATTACACCCTAAAATATGTCGATCATAACGAATGTGGGCGGTTCTCCAGTGTGCTCGTCGCTGGTTACAGGGGTAAGTAAATTATGAAACATTTGTAAAAGTGTCTTAACTAAATACGGCAACAAAATATTCGTATGTGAAAAGATGCGAACTTTACTTTGCCGTATTTGGACTTCGCAAATATGTTAATAACGTGGCGAGCAATTCGCACTCCTACGTAAAAAGTTCTATTCATTCAAAAGCAGATTTTACTTTTAAGAACTAAATGGTGATATTATAATGCGAGATGCCTATATACTGTCAGATTGATTTTTTAACGAATCACAGTCATCTTCCCCCTTTAACTTCGTACCGCCATAGTTGATTTTTCTCCTCATCTATATGTTCTCGTCTATTAAATTTGGATGTCTGTGGTAGAATCTCACTAATTAACCATCAAGCTTACCACAGGGTAGGCCAGAGAGGAAGTAATGCCTCAGAACTCTGTCTTACCACGTATTTAATTTTATTTTCATTTTTTTTCTGGAACATCCCCGAAATTCCTTTCATAAGGTCGGAAATTATCTGGACGACTGTAAATGTTATTTATTATACAGGTATTAATACAATTTTCATCTTCATATAGCGTGACCTCTTCTATCACTCACTTGCAAGTCTAAAGCTTTATCTTTTTCTCTCTTAAATGAATAATTAAAATGAGGATCGAAAAAAAGTGCTAAAATTAGAAAAGGTAGGTATGTCCCAGAGGTGCCAATAACTTTTTCTGATTTTCCTGTTTTCAGATTTTCGATTGAGTTTCATTGTCTTTATTTAATTAAATATTACAATTTGAGATTTTACTCATAAAAGTTAAAAATAAAATATATATATACATATATATATATATATATATATATATATACATGTCAAAACTGATCAAATAATTTTTAAATTCCCCACAAATTCTATTAGTATAATAAATAAATTTGGATACGTTTTTAGATTTTCACGGCCAAAAGTATTTTCGTTATTTGTTTTTGGGGTGTTATGCCGTGTTGCGCTACCTCCTTCTATAGCCAAAGTTTCGGACAGCATTGCAGTATCCAGGGCAGATCCGGCAGATCCGGTAGATCCGGTATTTTTAGTGGTGACAGTGGTGAAATTACACATAAAACGTTTGCTAAAGAAGGAGGCAACTCAACACGGCATAACACCCCAAAAATAACATAAATAAATTTGGTTTAATAACTCTAATGATAAAAAAATTAAATAAAATTGTGTGCAGTTCACACGCGGTAGAAGTGAAACCGTCAGAAAAATAAAGTAGACGAGAGTGGGGAGGCTACTAAGCACCACACAAAGAGGAGACCGATAGGCTACTAAGCACCGCACAAAGAAGAGACCGATTTTTCTATCTCATTCTCTTGCAGGCTAAATCCTATAGATGTACGAGTATGTGTCGCTTTTTCGTTTTGACGAGTTTCAAATCACCACGTTGCTAAACAAGTTTTCACTTAAAGAAAATATATTATCAGAAAGGACTAAACACAGATCGGTTTCCAGACCATTATGGCTAGACTTCCATAAAAACACAAAGCAGGGAGTTAGTAAAAGCAGCCGACGCCGATACCGACGCGACCGCAGTTAGTTTCGCAGTTTAATTAACTAGAAGTTTAAAGCCGTCCGCGCCGGAAGCTTCCAGCGCCGACCGTAGATGGCGGCCGAGGACAAAGTTGGGGAAAGCTTCCGTGATTTAATTAACTTTATAGTTTAGCCAAGGTACCACTTTGCATTTTGGCGAAGTTGGCGCGGCAAGCCGGGAAACTTTGCAGACGGCTTATGTTCGACTCCCTGGTGGGACAGTATACAATATCACAAGTTTGTGAATACGCTATTAATGTCTCGTAGACTGTAGACTGGTGATTCCCAAAATGAACAATATCGCCCTCCCTCCCACTCCCCGGGGAGAGATCTAAGGAGGCGATATAAAGCTTTGCAGCTAAACTGAAATGTAGGGAAATAAGAAGAAATTGCAAAATGTTGGTCTTGAGAATTCAACATCATATGTATTAATCGTTAATGCACGCACGCATATTAATTTGAAGTATACAAAAATCGTATTATCCGATGAGGTTATAAACATGCTTGTTCTTTATATCTATCTATCTTCTATAACAGTTTCCGACTAATCTAATCTACTTATAACTCAGTTTCCAAGTGATACTCCATTCTTCAAATAAGTAAAATTTTGTATTGTTTTTAGCAACTAATTACAATAATTCTGGACACATTATCCAAATAGTAAAATTGTTTTGATAGTAGATAAATACTTATAATTACATATCACCGAACTTACAACTTATTGTTTTTTACATTCACATTGTAATTTAAGAACTTAAATATAGCATTAAAAAATGTACACTACTCTTCCAGACACAAGCTAACGCTTCCATGGAAGAGTGGTATTAACATATTTGAATATGAACATGTAAGCAAATTAACACATCATCTAAATGTACATTATATTTTATATGCTATAATCAATAAACGTTTGATATAAAAAAAAAAATAAAAAAAAATAAAAAAAAATAAAAAAAAAATTTAAAAAAAATATATAAATAAAAATGAATCGCCGAAATGTTTGCACGCGCATAACTTCCGAACGTCTTCACCAAATAGGATAATTCATTTTTTGTTGTGTTCGTTATTGTCAGGACAAGGTTTGTATAAAACTACTGGTGAGCTCTGGCATTATGAAATTTGTATAAAAATAAATCGCAGAAATGTATGTACGCACATATCTATGTAATGCACCAAATTGGATAATTATTTTTTTTTGTTGTGTTCGTAATTGTCTGGCGAGCTCTAACATCATGAAATTTGTATAAAAAAATTGTAATATTGCAAATTGCAAATTTGTATAAAAAAATGGTGGTACGCGAGCTGTTTGAAAACTAATACGGGAGGGGGGATGGAAACCAGGGAGGGAGGAGGGGAACCTGGGAGGGGGGAAGGGAACTCGGAGGGGGGTTTGCGAGACGGGGGAAGGGGGGGAGTGGAGTGGGGAGAGGGAAGGTGGAGGAGGCGGAGTGGATACGCGAGAGGGGAAGAAGACGCGGGAGAGGAATAGGGGGGGGAAGGGGAACGGAACGAATGGGAAAGGATAGTGAAACAATTTGGTACGTAAATCTACATAAATTTAAAGAGGAAAGAAACTGGTGATATGAAAAGGCGTAATTGCGAGAACAATTGTGCAGTAAATAAATAGACAGATGCATTTGTAGAAGTTTTACAGAGACCATAATAAAAGGATGTTCTTCCTTTTATTTTATGTCTTTTTATTTCTGGGAATTTCCCCCTCTTTTAATTGAATTTAAAGTAACTTTTTAATTGCGTTTATAAAATGAAACGTTTTAATAATAATTGGAGACATTTAAAGTTAATAAAAAGCACATAATATTTTTAATAATCTAAAAAATAAATGTTGTGATGCCATCTCGTAAAATAATACATGAACTGAACGAAATTGGCACATTAAAATAATAAATGAAATGGACGAAACTGGCGCATTAAAAATATTATGTATTTGGAAACATAAAAAGTATTCCAGTGAACGGTGCTCATGTTTTCAAAATGATATTTTTAAGAATTTTCCGTGATGGGTAAAATAAATCGTATAAATACATATAATGAATAACAGATCACTTTGTATAAACCACTATATTTTTTAAATATAGTGGTTTATACAAAGTGATCTGTTATTCATTATATAATTAATGATGCCACAAAGTAATTTTGCGAAGTTCGTATAAATACACACTTGTTTGTGTGTAGATATGTTACATTAAATAGATACGTAGTATAGCATTGCACCAACCTCCCTGTACTCTGGATTAACGAAATTAATTAATGTAATATATTAAAATACAAAATTATAGTTTTGAATATTTTGTTTAATCGATGTGTTTGGTTTTGAAATCGGAATATGGTTGATTCCTACCTGGGATGTCATTTATCCAATTCCTACCTTTACCTAACCACCGCTAAAAATTGTAAAATGTTTTGAATGTGAAAATTATTGCATGAACATTGTGGAAATGCGGATGCTGTTGTATTTTTTAATCAAAAAGAAGGAAATAGATCAGCGATCGGCAATTGGCAGCCCGCAGGCCAAATGTGGCTTCAGATAAGGTTGGGAACATTTGCGCTATGCGATGCTGCTAGATGTTAGGCGTGACATGAAGCACGATGAAAGGGCGATCAGACGGGCAGTCACAAGTGCACTCATTGAGCAGGCTCGCGCACGAGAGTCGTCGATGTTCACGTGGCCCACCCATTTTTTTACGTATTCATATGACCCGCCATCAAAACTAATTGCCGACCGCTGAAATAGACTATGGAAGCAGGTTGTTGCCGTTTGTTGGTATACACTACATTTTGGTTTGGTACTTGTATTCGCACGTTTTGGTGATTTTGTTGAGTTTGGTTTGCTGAAGCCATTCGATGAATATACCAAGCTGAATTTGTCATTTACATACCTAGTTTCCATTTTCTATTTCGATTAATAGCTATTAAATAACTTTACCGATTTGTTTGTTTGTTTGAATAAGATCACGATCTTCAATTTGGAAAGCGTATTTTTGCATTATTGTATTTAACTATTCTAAAAGACGTGTCATTAGCGTCCTAAACAGTTATATGCCCTTTCTAATATCTGCGGGCATTATCGTTACCTCAGTAACTCCGCGGATTGTACCCATTCAAGAATGCAGCTGAACTGCCAGAGAATAGATGGTATTTCACGACAAACCAAGAAATTTGAGAATATAATTGACCTCCTTAAAATGAACAGTATTCCTTCAACTATGAAAATTTACAAAAAATACCCATCTGTTTTCTACCAAACGATTTCTCAAATATATTTATTTTTTATTGTACAACAGGTTAATGATTTTTGTTCAGTACAACATTTCTTATTCCAGCATTCTTAAGATTTTGTAAGATAAGTATACAAAACAGTTCAATAGCACCGTTCCCCCTATCATGCTATGCTGTGCTAGAGCATCTGTTCTACCGTGCGGTATCTTTAAAAAAGTTAAGAAAGCGAAATATATATTTCTTTTAACTTAATAATAATAAAAAAAGTCGTATCGATGACCGCAGATTTCTCCGGAGGCAGAGAAGATAGATGAATGACCCATTTACACCATTCTATGAAGTGAGTATTGAATTTTGTGAATTTCTCGAATTTTCGGATAAAACTTTTTAATGTTTGTTTTACATCATTCAAATATTATTGTTGGATAACCGAAAAGATTGCTGAAACTTGGGCGATCCGGGCATCAAGTATGAGCAAAAACAGGTTTTATGGAAAAAGAAGATAAAGCGATTTCGCATCCTATTGGAGTAAGGGAGGCAAAATAGGAGGAAGGAATCGTTTTAAGCCAAGTCATTTATATTTATTAGTTTTATGGAATGTAATTTCTCCACTTTTATAATAAAAACCTTTTCGCATTAGTAGTATACGCGTCCTGCCGCTAAGTGCCCCGTTGTAACCTTAATTACTGTTTCTAATTATATCCTATCGTTTGTGAGGAAGAGGAAAGGGTTCTATCAGTGGTGTATGCTAATAAAATTGGTTTAATATATATGTTTATATACTAGCTGACCCGACAAACGTTGTTCTGCCATATACATTATTTCTAGTGAATATTTTGGTTATTAAATAAAAAATAACGAATGTATTGTAAGTGTGTGGGGATGGGATCTATGACAGAAAGAGGAATGGAGCGCTGTAGATGATGACCGCCAATACAAACAAAAAAACACCTAGTAAAGTAGGAAAATGAAATAAAGAAAATCAATATGAATTTCGAAGAGCAATTGAGTGTACAATATTTTTTGTCAGTCCGTCTTTAGCCAACTCATATAAACTCGATGGTTTGCCCACGCGATAACATGATGCCGAATGAAATATCAAATTGACGCGACGCTTCTCGTGAATGTCTTGCGCATGTGTGGATGAAAGTTCGATGGGGCGGACGTAAGGATGAAAGTTCGTAGGCAGACGTTCAACAACATAAATAATTTCGTAAAGTTGTTCATTCAAAAATTCTAAAATCGCGATTAAAAAATGGGTTAAAATTTGGGGTTATGGGTATTTTAATGCCAAATAAATAAAAAAATACAAAAAAAAATTGCAAAAAAATAGTTTTTTTCTGGATAGGGACACCCTAATCACCTAGCGGTATGAAATATACTTTAAAACCTATTTTCATACCTACCAAATATACATAAAAAGTTTCATAAAAATCGGTCAAGACTTTTCGGAGGAGTGCGACCACAAACACCGTGACACGAGATTTTTTATATATTAGAAGATAATTTTAGAACGATTTAAAAACTTCGTTTGCAGTAGGTACTGAATTTAGAACTAGAAAAAGAAAGCATTAGGATGCGAATCGCGCGCTGATTTCAGCTTTACATTAGAAAACTTCCTCAACTTTGTAGTAGAAGTCTGCCGCCTTGCTCCACTAAGCACAAAACCTTCATCGAAATTTTCAATCAGATTCATGATATGCATTAAACATCCCGTCGATACACGAAACCTTTTTACTGTGTGACAAATATAAGCAGCATTATTCAAAGTAACTTGATAGACTAATTCAAAGGTTTAGGTCTATATGGAAAGTCGTTGAAAATTTGTCAAGCGTGGTGCCTTTTGTAAAAAGTATGAATCGATTGTGTGCATTAGCAAATTGTAAGAACATTTTGAATGGTCTTTTTTTATTAGTTTGTTTTATTTACTCAGTTAGGTTTGCAAAACTTCTGCTCCACGTCAAGGAATAGTAAAATCAGACAGTATTTCTTCGCAGTGCCCTACGCATAGTGAATCCTAAATGAGTTAATTAATTGGAAATTTCAACTGTTTCTTGCTAATTAGTTGAGATGGACAACTTTCCATTTGATTTGATATCGTGTAATTGCGACGTGATTGCCTATGAAGTAATGGATTTACTGAAATGCTTTTAATTGCAACTTCTGGGAATGGAAATGGCCGTGGATATCGCGAGATAATTTATCAATTTCGTAATGAAAATAAACGAACCGTAAAAATAAATAATTATGTTAAAACATCGTCGTAAAATAATTTTTACTCCAATCAATTTTCAAATCTTACTCCTGGATTTGGGCACGTACTTTTGAAAGACGAAGTTTATAGCACATAAATACCAATTATTTTTATAACACTATTAATTTTAATTTACTGTACATACGGTATACATTTTACCGATTTTCCTGTTAGTTATCATTCAGAAGCACCTGCTGGAGAATTTTTTTCATTTATTATTACTAGTATAAGAATAGGTCACTTGCATGGATTTCATAACGACTTGGAAAAAATCGTGTGGATAGATTTTTTTACTAAGATTACGAAAATGTTAGGAAATTTTTTTAGAAATGTACCTTTTTTTTATTTTTAAATAAATAAATCCATTATTTGGGCACGTAACGTCACTTCATGAAAATGTCCTGTCTCCGAAAATGTTCCTATTAATTTTGTAAAATTCCACACTGATTTTTTTATTATATGGCAACACTTTATTTGATTTCAGGCGAATTTTTGAATTTGACTTTAACGTTCACTAGATTTATTGTTTGTTCTCTGCGAACTTATCATTTGGTTTGACTTTTTGACAGATGTTATGAAGAGAACCCCGTACAATGTCTTACGTGTTTTAAAGATATAATGATGGTGGTGCTGATTTTAACAAAATCAAATTTTATAATATTCTTGTTATTATTATAATTTACAAGTACAAGTATATTACATTCGATTTAGTAATATGGACGTTGAACATTATAATGATTTATGATCAATAAGATGGATCAAGGAAAAAAGTATTTATGAGATGTAATATTTTTGGTATGCCTCGTTATTCTCTTGTGCCCTTTCTTGTGGAAAACGTTCTTTTTTTAAATGATTTTCGGCTATGTAATTATCGTATTTTCGCACCCATAAAATTATGTCCCGTCTTTCCGGTTTATAAAAAATTATCTGATTTTTCGGATTGAAATTTTCAAAAAATCGCCAGGGTTTCAAAAATACGATTAAAAAAAATACAGAATGTCTTAGAATATTTGCCTAAACCGGATTTTTTTTAAATGTGTAGCAAGTGGCCTATTATTCCATGATTTCTTTTACATTAAATCCACATAAGGCCTTATGGTAAATAATGTTCTCCAAGGCCTATGTCAACTTTGTGGATGAGTAGTAGAAACGAACCGTTCTCATGTGACAAATGTCAACCGTGTACATATGTTGGGTACGTGGACTAAGGATTGCAATCCGTTTGTCAGATATGAGAATCTATCAAACGGACTGCCCGATTCTACACAGAGCTAGAGTTGAGTGTTTTTTCAGGTATTTTGTGGGGCGCATTTTAGTGCAAATTGTTAAGTTTGCGATGTGACGTTATTCGATGAAACACTATGACTTTGGTAGGGATATTGTCCTATTTAAACTGCAGCTACATTAGAAGATATTACATATTTAAACAATTTACATGTGTTCTGACCATTTGACACCCGGGTGTTCTCGTTTGACACCAACCGTGAGAAATGGGACGAAGTGCTTGTTTCAGGTCACGTCTTTATTTTGTGTTAATATGTGCGTTTCATGCACAACTTCTATGATAACCTAATTTATTTTGCGAAGTTAAATTAATTAATTAGTCCCAATTTTCAAGTGAGTCGTCGGTGTCGGTGAGTCGCAATGAAAAAATATCTTAGAATCAATGAAAGCTCATAAAATTATCTACAACTTTTGTAACTTTCATTTCTATACGTAATTTTCGAATTTCCAGCCGTTTTTCTCTCCACAAATGTAAACATTTTAGAAAAAAATCATTTTACCTCACATTTTTCATCAAACATTCCTTCATATCGTCTAAAATATTCATCAGAGAAAGAAATTCATTTAAAAGAAGTTATAAAGAATTTAATTCCCTTTTAAAATATATATTCATATGCAAATTAATCTCCAACTGGTCAACATTTACAACAATATTTTTTTTTTCTGAAAATGTTGTAATTTTCATAAACTAATCAGTCTCCTCTGTGTACGGTGCTGGTAGTCTCCCCACTCTTGTCTAATTTAGTTTTCTGAACTTTGTTTTTCTACCGCGTGTGAACTGAACACTTCTATTTTTATTTTTTATAATAAATACAAAAAAAACAGTTAATCTCTTGTCTGTGGCTCGTCCGCCAGCGTCCTTGTAAAATCCTTGTTTTTTTAAATGCAATTTAACCCTTATGTATAAAGAAACTGTATGAAAGAAAAGCTCAAAATCGCTTGCGCCAATAGCTATGCGGAAGCTACTTTTATTGGATAGTTGTAGAAAAACTGAATGCTTTCAAATGAACGTTCTGTGACATTTATTGGGCACTTTTACAGCTGTCAAAAGAGTATGAGGTCATTATTTCGTTGAAAACTAACTACTTTGAATTGTTTTTTTTTTCATGTTGGGTATGTATTCAGGTATGAGTAGAAATAATAAAATTAGATAATTGTTTCAAAAAAGAGATTTTTTTTTAAGTAGTTATCCTGGCAAAACTTTTAACAATAGTACCTATTGTATAATATACAGGATTAATAAGATATATTTATGGAAACAGTAAACAGTCGCAAAAAACAATCGCTTTGTTTTTTTAGCGATTACTCATAAACATGTTTATTGGAGTAAGCGGTGCGTTTTCGTATGTCGGTCACTGGCGGTGGCAAAACTTAAATTCCAGAGCCGCTCTTTATTAAAGGCAAAACAATTAAATTATATTATATTAATTATATTAATTAACCGGTAAAATTTATTTTCTGGGGCCAACAGACTTAGCTATAAAAGATCATTTGGTTTTGGCCTATTTCAGCATATCGCTCGCCATACATTCCCAATGTGTTTGCCACCGCCAGCCGCAAAATTTCTTTCAATCTTTAACGAGCCATTAGGGAACGTACCCATACTACGTGACCCGTTCAGGGGGGGGGGGGTCTTCAAAATTGGGCAGAATGAGCGGCGAGGGGGGTTAGGTTTTTAGTCATCAGGGGGGGGGGGGGGTTAAAAATTGTAAAAAGTGGGTCACGGAGCATGGGTACGTTCCCTAACCTATACAGACATCTGGAGATCGTTAGTTTTCGAGAGAGTAAGTCTAACAAATGTAAACCTTTGGTACTAAACGATTGTATATTGGCAGTTTAGAGCTAATGATTCTATTTCGTAATTTATATTATACTAGCAGACCCGGCCACACGTTCCTGGGGCTGCGCTGCCCGCTGCCCCCTTTATTTATATATTTCAACCAATTTACACAAAACCTTAACAAATTGTATACCTAAAAACCTTTCTCTTGAATCACTCTATCTATCGGTGAAAACCGCATGAAAATCCGTTGCGTAATTTAAAAAATCTAAGCGCACAGACAGCGGAAGTGACCTCATTTTATACTATGTAAAGATTTCAACCAATCTACACAAAACCTTGACAAATTATATACTTAAAAACCTTTCTCATGAATCACTCTATCTATTGATGAAAACCGCATGAAAATCCGTTGCGTAGTTTAAAAGATCTAAGCGTACAGACTGCGGGAGCAACTTCATTTTATATTATGTGAAGATTACATCCATAAACTGATAGGCGCGTCTCGTTTAATCTAGGTACTCTTTATTTTATTATACGCAAAACTTTGAAAGGTTCTTAAAACTACAAAAGCAATATATCTAACTACGGAATGGCATCACTATGTTGTTAAATTAAATAAATTATTTTTGCAGATGGGGCAATCGATTCCACTTCATTTGGAATTAAAAACAACAATTCTGAGCAGGAATGCCGCAAGGAACGATAATGGATCCTATCTAAAAATTGTAGTCCACAAATCCCACTTTTAGGCATCTAGTCTCCTTTTCAGCGCTGATAACAATATATAACCAAATTTGTTACTGAAGGCAGACGCCTAGACCGAACATTAAACAACCACTTTTGATGGACTTCATCATCAAAACTATGCAGATAATTTAGAAAATAAACAGCGATGGAAGTATGTATTACAAAAATATATAAAATTTCGAACGAAATGAAAAGCCGACTCGGTGGAATGATAAAATAGGAAACGAATTGGGAACACACGGGAGCTCGTTTTCTCCACGATAAGTTATTGTTCCGTTCATCGCCAGGTACATGTAGAGAGTAATCCCAAATAGGCCAGAACTGGCCATCCAACGCATCCTCACAAACTGACAATTTGATAATGCCTTCAGAAGGTGAAACAGCTATCCCGCGTACATAAATTACTTTGCAGAACTTGTTTATAAATGAACTACTTTTATAAATTAACTAGTTACTATTGAATACATAAAATAAATAAAAATATAAAAATATAATATTAAATGGGACTTGATGATAATAAATAAAAAAAAACGTGAGTATTTATCCTTATTTGCATTTGAGATGTAAATGACACCATTGAATTTAGGTTCTAAATTAATTTGTATGTTCAGTATTAAAACAAACAAAAAATGTCTAGACCGATGTTCCGCTGATAAAATAAGAATTTGTAAAAAGAGTGAAGAATTTTTTAATTAAATTATTACTACTGTAAAATTTGCTTCGAGAGTTTTGACGTGGTGGCTTTACTTTAGTGACCAGTCTGGTAGCGTTTCAGTAGAGTGGGCAGCGTTAGACAAATACCTGGTTTTATTCGCATAGTCGAGCCATAGATCAGTCATCGGCCCCTTTCTCACGATGACAGAATAGATGCTGGGAAGAGAAGGGGTGGAGTGGGGGGTCTCAATAGGTAGAGGGGAACTCAGATACGAAGTGAATCGAATGGTCGTCTGATAAGTCATTAATACTGTGGAACCTGTGCGCAGATTATGACAGATTTATTGATGAAACTTTTATTTATATTTATGGGCATATTTCTTACGGCCTATCGCAGGTTTAATTACTAATAAGAACTAAATTGTGTTGCACCATTCCAGTTCAACCGGTAATGGATTTTTGGATTGAATATGCGAATTTTGGAAAAGATTATGATGGTCTATTTGTTATATTTGACAATAACAGCTTTCCTCGCACGGAGCGTTGAGACACATCTTGGCAGACATTTCTTGATTCATCCGTGTTCAAAATACCGTATTATTAATGTCTGTCTATCCGACTCATGAAATGACACCTGACCCGACTCAGGTATTTTATAACTACCGACCCTGACTCAATTTTTCATAAACTTTTCATTTTATAAATAGCTATATCCCGCTGATACTTACATCGTTTTCAAACCATCTAAACAACCTAATACGTTTACAGTGGCCTTGCATTTCAATACAAATTGAACATCATATTGGGACTAATATATAATGAATTTCTCCCATTTCCGTTATTTCTCATTAAAGTTGGCATCGGAACTCCCCCGTAGACCGATTTTCTTACATTCGGTCCTCATATAAAAATTGAATTATTTGCATTTGTCTTTCTATTGATGTTCTGTCTATGCATTTTTTTAACCTACTGACTTCTTGGAAATTTACAAATGTAAGAACCAATTAACACATAAATTTACGAGTGGATTGAATTTCATATGTTTTCTTCTGAACAAAACATTGAGAAAAATGTGAGGTTTTAAATGACGTGCGTTGATGTCTAATATCGGAAAGGTGTTGTGTACGAAACGTAACCTGCTACAAGGAGGAATACTTAAACATATACTTAGTAACATTTTGAACCGAGTTGAAACTATTTATTACCATTTATCAAAGCATGGACTAAGATTGGTTGAATATAATACATTTTACGGTTGGCGATCTCAGGTGAAATTAACGTTCCAGAGAAGACGCCAACATGAAAAACGCTAAGCAATTGTAGAGTGGGTGGGTAGGGGAACAAATCCATGATTGGGCTATAAGACTTTTTTTCTAATATTTTTTGTTTGTTGATAATAGATTCATTATTTTTAAGGGATTTTTTAATTTCCAAGGCTTCTAAGTATCTAAACGTTTTCCTTTATGATTAGTATGAAGAATATTTATACCTGTATTTTTTTTTTTCAAAATTATGCTTATTTTCAATGATATAATATATATGAGGTTTATACAAAGTTGAATTGTTTCATTTTTCTATTATCTTCTTATCATATTATAAAATTATGAATTTTGTTTCATTCCAATTGTGTTAATTTCTTAACACAAGGAGGAATTCTATAATCGGTTATATTTTTGACAAAATTAAAAAAAATTGTAATCAACGATGATTTTTGACTGTCGATTTCCCTAAGATTAATAAATAAATAAAAATTGATGCACACCAGAAAAATCATTAAAATTCATGGATGACTTGACCGAATTAAATAAATGCATGTTTTGCCGACAAAGTTTAATCATAGAAAATACTAATATGGGCAATTTTCGTTTTCGTCGTAATTACATTATCATCAACTCAATCATTAGGTAGTGAAATAAATTAATTTCATATAAGGCGCGTTGCAATCACGACTTAACCTCAAATACTGTGTATTTATGGAGTACCGCCACCTACCTTCCGACATTTTTTGCATGTAATTTAATTTTCAATTACTCCTTTTGGTGGAATGATAAATAATGCATCACTTTAGTACTTACATGTTCCAAACTAGAGTTTTATTAATGACGGTCCTGTATTGGCATTTGAAGGGCGACTTGTCAATTAGTTATAATTTTAACCTAAAGCAATCAATTTTCCGTCTCCAGGGCAATCTCATATTAACTAATGTGAATTCAAGTAATTTAAACGATGATCCCCGCATCGCGTCGCGTCGAGCTGATAAATGTAATTAAACATGTTATCAAATATACGACTATAAACCGCTGATCTATCGTGCCAACTTTCAGATCCGCTGTGGAAAGCTAATACTCGTTTTTTTAAGTTTAATTTTTCCTATTGTTCATTTCTTTTCATACCGGTACTTATTTTTCCGGAGTGTCAAAATAAATGTCCTTCTTCTTTTTCTTTGCCACTTCCCACTTTAAGTGGGGTCGGCTCTCCTAATCAATCTGCGCCAAGACGACCGGTCTTGGGTTGTTGGATTGGGGAAATTTTGAGCTATTTTTGCCATGCTGGTCCACCATGTCAGAGGGGGGCGTCCTCTTCCTCTTTTTATTTCAGGTATAGCTAGCGCTTTATGGCACACGTGTTCTTTGCTCTTCTCATTACATGATCATACCACCGTAAGCGGCTTTCTGTTAGTTTTTCAGGAAGGGGGGCTACCTTGAAACTACCTCTTATATGTTCGTTTCGTATTTTGTCCAGTTTCGTAACCCCACCTGACCATCTAAGCATTTTCATTTCTGCAACGTGCAGTTTTTGGACGTGATTTTCCTTCACTGTCCAACACTCAGCCCCATACAGCATTGCTGGTCTCACTGCAGTTTTGTATATTTTGCCTTTTGTGCGAATGGGCATGCTTGAATCGCACAGTACTCCAGTGAGTGATCGCCACTTCTGCCACGCAACATTTACTCTGTGAGATACATCGGCCTCTACATTTGCATCTTTTGTTATTTGTTTATTTATTTGTTTATTTGTTTATTTGTTTATTAGGAACATACACAGTACATAAGTTTACAAGTTATAAGGAATGTTAAATAAAGTAATTACATGCTTTAGTACCTATTACGTAAGTCCGTATAATATCTGGGATAATACGCCTGGGATTTGAACAGTTCTTAAAACTTAACTGATGAATGAAAGAGAAGAATAATATAAAGGAAAATTGTATACAAAGATAAAAGAGATTTTTTTTTTTTTAGAACAAGAATTACATGCTAACAAATTGTAATTAGTTTAGTGAAAAGATGAGTATTTTTATAGCAATAAAAAATACATGCTCATGAGTAGTAATTAAAGTTTAATGAAAATATAAGTGTAAATAAGAAGTTTTAAAATTAATTATATCACGCCAACAAATTTAGTAAATTAGTTTTGTATGTTTGCAGGGAGTTGTGGAAAATGTCTAAGTGTAATAATTTTTCATAGTGTGTATAAGATGTGATTGCGCGAGAGATTGGTGAGTTTTGTGCTGCATTAGTATTATTGTATCCTATGTGAAAAAGTGAAGTGTGCCTGGTACGCCTCATTGGAACATTTAAACCAATGACAGATAGCAATTCGGGACTATCTATTTTATTATTAAGCAGGTTATGTAGAAATATCAGATCTGACAGTGTGCGTCTTTTTTGTAAAGATAACATATTATTTGAAGTTTTGTTGTATTTCTTGAGTAAATATTTCGAAAATTTATTTTGTATACTCTCTATTAAGTCTATGTATACCTTATATTGAGGATTCCATATGGTGGAAGCATACTCCAGTGGACTTCTGACCAATGAACAGAATAATATTTCCAGAGTCTTAGCACTTTTAAAAACTTTACATACTCTTAATAGAAAACCTAGCATCTTATAAGATTTTGATATAATGTATTCGATGTGCTTATCAAATATTAGTTTGCTATCCAAGTGAACACCTAGATCTTTACATGTAGACAAATATTTTAGAGGTTTGTTATTCAAGTTGTAAGGATAGGTTATTTTATTTTTAATTCTAGTAAACGTAATCGAGTGACACTTGGATATATTTAAGGACAATAAGTTTGATTCACAGTATGTGCACAAATGATCAAGATCTCTTTGTAATTCGATGCAATCGGATAACGACTGAATAGGTTTAAAAATTTTCATGTCGTCCGCATACAATATAAAGTAACTATTTGGGAAGCATACAAGAATGTCATTTATATAAATATTGAATAGGAGTGGTCCGAGATGCGACCCCTGGGGCACACCTGAGACGATTTCTATTAAGCAAGATGCGAAACCATTGACAACCGTAATTTGGTGTCGATTACTAACATAAGATGCGATCCATCTATAGAGATCACCGTGAATTCCTAGACCTAAAAGCTTCTGTAAAAGAATATAATGGTTAACACGGTCGAATGCTTTAGAGTAATCAGTGTAGATGGCATCCACCTGGCATCTCATGTCCATTTGAGCATGAAGAAAATTTGTAAAAGACGCAAGATTTGAGGTTGTGGAGCGATTTTTCATGAAGCCATGTTGATTAGTTGAGAGTAAAGGTGAGATGGTAGAATATAATTGATCGTAAACAATTTTTTCCAATACTTTACTTAAAATCGGTAATTTGGATATCGGTCGATAGTTGGAGACATCATTTTTACTGCCGTTTTTAAAGATTGGGGTAATCAAGGCTGTTTTCCACTTGTCGGGAAATGTTCCTTCAGATAGCGATAATTTGAAAATAGCAAAAATGGGGGGTGTCAATTGTTTACTGCAGTAGTTTATAAAGATTCCTGGAAGTTTATCATTACCCGGTCCCTTTTTGATATCGATAGACTTAAGGTATTTGAAAGTTATGTCTTCATTGATCTCGATTGAGCTAATTACGCTATTTGAATTTAAACAATCACTAGCATTGCTTGTATGAGCAGGTTGATCATTCGAAAATACAGAACCAAAATACTCCGAAAATAAATTGGCTACTCCTTTACTGTCATTAGCAGTTTTTTCGCCATAAAACATATGATCGGGGATGCCAGGAGATTTTCTTTGAGAATTGACATAGGACCATATTTTTTTAACATTGTGCTGTATACCGGATTCTATCGTGGAAATGTAGGTTTTGTAAGCCGCTGAAGCGACCGTCTTTTGCCTTTTGCGTAGCAAAGAAAATGAGAGATAGTCAAGAGGGTTCCGATTTCGCTTCCATGCTCTAAAGAACTTTAATTTTTCATTTGTTATTTTTATTAAGGCTGCCGTGTACCATAGTGGATATTTTCCAGATTTCACAACTTTCTTGGGAATAAATGCATCGATGATTTGTTCAATTATAACGTAAAATGAGTTTAACGCTGTATTTACATCCGGTGCATTTATAACGGCAGACCAGTCGGTCTCTTCCAGTTTCCCATTAATCACGGTATAATCTGCTTTATGGAATAATTGTATTGTTCTAGGAGTTGAGAGGGTAGCATTAGTGGATGGAATTTCTAGTTCAATAATCAATGAATTATGATGAGCATCCTCTTTAACTAAAGGATGATCTGCAAGCGTCACCTTAGCTGGAGTGTTACAGAACACGAGGTCCAATATTCGTCCATATTTGTTAGGTGAGTGGTTAAATTGAGTTAAATTTGCAAACGATAAACAGTTACATAGTGTGAGTGAACATTGGTCTCTGTTAGTTGATATTTGTTGATTAGTCCAATCAATACTGGGTAAGTTATAGTCGCCAATGATTAGAAACTTGTCATGGGGAAAACGGATCGTTAAGTCAGAAATGGCATTGGTATGGCTAGTAAATAACGCTAATCTTTCTGAGGATGTTAATTTTGGACCGACGCTAGGTAAGTACACGCAGCACATATGGAAGTTATAACAATGATGATTAGATTTTGATGTATTGACAGTTATCCACATATCTTCAGCGTCTGAATTCCAAGAGCGGGGAGTAACAAAAAATTCTTTTTTAATACCTATGATTACGCCTCCGCCAGTTGATTTACCAGTGCGATGGATATCCCTATCATTTCTGTAGACAGAATAGCGGTTATCAAATAATTCCTCATCTAGGATGCTATCAACCAACCAACTTTCGGTAATGAAAATCAAGTCATAATTATTGAGCAGCACATTTTGACTAAATTCCAACGTTTTTGAGCGCAGACCTCTCGCATTTTGATAGAATATTATTAAAGAATCAAGCATTGAGAAATTTTGTTAAATACATTAATAACTTCGGTTTCTACAAAATATACTTGATTATTTTGTTCGAAAGTTATGTTCATAGTCATAAGTCCACTGGGAATAACAAAGCATAACATACAATTATTAATTAAGGTGCGTGAGTATATCATAGAATGTATAACTGAGCAGTGAGTACAATTATCAGCAGGTGGGGTTAATGTAAAAAGGGTAATATTCATTAAATTAAGAAAAAAATCAGGAGAAAAATAGTAGTTACAGGATAGATGATTTAACATGGTAATGGTGATTAAGCTATTAGGTTTTTAACTGCGAGTCGCATGAGATATGTATGGGAGGTGATGTATCGTTCTTTCTTAGGTAGATTTTCCCGTTTCGTATCCATAAAAACTGATACATGTGTTCGTTTTTAAAGCCTTTGGCGGACCTCAATATAGATTTATTTTTCCGCGTGAGATGGTCGTTAACAAAGATCCTCTGATCAGCTCCAGCCATTCCGATGCCCTTGGTAGTGATTCCTTTTTTCTTCTTAATGGCTGCTATGAATTCGTCCTTCTTCTTGCGAGAGGTGAATTTTGCGATGATGTTTCCCGGGCGTCCGTCAGTCCTGTCTTGAATATGATTACGCTTGCTGACTCTGCTAACATATTCAATTTCGTTTTGATGGAGGGGGCATCCAATAACTGTTGCGATAGTTGACATCATTGTAGGCAGATTCTCATTGGTGGTCTCCGGCATTCCATGTATTTCTATGTTGTTAGAGAGAAGCTCCTGCTCCCTTTCATTATTTCCCCTCTCTAACATGAAAACTGTTTGTTTCAGCTCAGAGACTTCCATTTCCAGCTTATCTACTTTGGCTAATTTTTCGTTGATTAGATTAATTTTGCTTGAGAAATCGTCCATGATAGTATTATTGTAAATTATCACCTTTTCAAATTCAGCCATTTTATTGCTTATTTTTTCTAACTGCAGCGACATTTTTTTTATCTCTACAGTTAGGAGTTCATTGCTGTGGTCAGTGGAGCTAGTGCGAATTTCCGGATTGACCAGGATTTGTATGCAATTATTGCACTTCCATGCATCCTTTTTTCCTTGCGACATGCGTTTGTAGACGCTTGCCGTAATATTGGCACATTCAAAATGGAAAGTGCATTTGCAGGTTGAGCACCTTATACACTCAGCCTCTTTTAGATGCTTAACGCAAATCTTGCAAGTTGTATCCATATTTATTTTACTTGCGGTTGCAATAGGTTGCAATACTGTAGGTAGCTTGGGGTTTTTGTCAGTTATTGAATAATAACTTTATTAACTTCAGATTTGACACTGTGCACACTTTAAACAAACACTCACTTTCGTATTTAATTCACCTCAACTTATATTATGAGCTGGTATTGAAATTGTGTGATAAGAGTCACTGTTTTTAATAGCAAATGAACGATTATTTGGGAGCGATTGACAAACGTCAGGCGGGTGTTATTGTTATTGTGCTAAGGTATTACTGAGCTAAGGTATTTGAAGGATTCTACTTTTGGCACCGGCATTCTGTCTGGATAGTAAACGGTGGTGTTGCTCGCTGTACTGCTGAAATTACATTCCAAGTGCTCCGTTTTTGACCTGCTGACACGAAGTCCCGATGTTTCAAGTGCTGTTATCCATTCTGTGAAGGTATTTTGCAGATCTTCCGCAGTTTTGGCAATCAGTACGATATCGTCTGCATACAGAAGGTTCCAGGGTAGTTTCTTTTGAATATTTTTGGTGATGTAATCCATTACTAAGTTGAACAGTAATGGGCTCAGCGCCGAACCTTGGTGAAAAAACCTTGGAGTGTCAAAACAAATGTCCAATAAATAAATATTTAGCAAACACCTTTACATAATATATTTATTTCAGTAGCGTTTTCTTAAAGAAAAATACATCCACAGTCATTAAAGTTTAAGGAAAATAAAAATTTCGAGAAATAAAAGGGAAATAGAAATAAAATTAAAACTTTTCATTTAAATTTAAAAAATCTTTTCATGTGCGTAAATTCAAATTACAAACAAAATTGTCCTTTCCCAGTCCCGTTCCCCTTCCGCTTCCTCCATCTTCCCTCTCCCACGCCACGCCACTCCCCCCCCCCCCCTTCCCCCGTCACCGGTCCCCTTTTTTCACTCCCCCCTCCCTCCCGCGAACCCCCTACAAGAGTTCCCCTCTCTCCTCTCCACTCCCCCCTTCACCCCATCCCGAGTTCTCCCCCCCCCCCCTCCAAGTTCCCCCCTCCACCCTCCCGGGTTCCCCTCCCCATCCCTCCCGCGAACTCCCTACCCGAGTTCCTTCCCCCCTCCCGCTTTCCATACATTCCGTCCCGGTACATTCAGTTTTCAAACAGCTCGCGTGCCACCCATTGCATTTTTTTATACGGAGCTCAAAAGTAGTTTTATACAAACCTTGTCCTGACAATAACGAGCACAAAAAAAAGAATTATTCGATTTGGTACAGTCGTTCGGAAGTTAAGCGATTACATACATTTCGGCAATTAATTTTTATTTATATATACTAGCTGGTTCCTGGCATGCTCCCTGCGTGTCCTTTCCCATTCGCCCGGTTGTCCTTCCGCCTCCCTTTCCTCTCCCGCGTCCCCTTCCCCCTCTCGCGTTCCCTCCTCCCGAGTTCCACCCTTTCGCATTCCATTCTTTCAGTCCCGGTACATTCAGTTTTCAAACAGCTCGCGTGCCACCTATTGCAATTTTTTATCCAAATTTCGTAATGCCAGAGCTCACCAGTAGTTTTATACAAACCTTGTCCTGACCATAACGAACACAACAAAAAAAGAATTATCCAATTTGGTGCAATCGTTCGGAAGTTATGCGCGTACATACATTTCGGCGATTCATTTTTATTTATATAGAGATAATAATATATAGATAGATAGAAGATAGATATATAAATATAGTAACTGAGAATACATATTTTTTTTAAACTATAATTGACTCAAAAATGCCTCCTGAATCATACAAAATTGAACTCTTTAATGACCAATATATTTATTATACCGTAATTTAAAACTAAAAAATAAATAAATTAAACCACAATTCCATACTAGATCTTTTGATCAAAAAAAATATTATTCGGTTTGGTTGGATATTTTGGCCCCAAATCCTAATTTAAGTTTTATATGAAAAAGACAGCGCAGTCGTTCCTCAAAAGATTTTGTTTAAATAGGTAGAGTATAGCAATCGCCTGCGTTTAATCACATTTATTATTATTACTGTACCTAAACCATTTTCATAACCTTTTATATATTAACAATTTTTGTGTGAAATTAATGTCCTGGCAAAGCCCCTTTAAAGACCAAGGCTAATTGGTATTCTTTTTTTTTCACCACATCTATGGAGGTGTGATTTAAAAAATCGTACTGATTATACAATTAAATTCTATGCTTTACCCATTCAAGAAAGGAATCTGTTCCACTGCTAAGGAGCAAACAAGATACTCAATTCCTACTTAATATTATAATATCCTATACCCATTATTAATTATTGATGGAAGACTAGATAATGTGACAACTGGCATATGTTGTAACACCTGCCATATATGTATTATGGAATGTTGCTGCCCCGTTGTAAAGGTGCTATAAAATACGTAATTGACTAAGAACGTTTCCGAAATTCCAATATCGCCATAATCCACATCCATAATACATTACTGCTAACGTTGTGTCCTGTGTTGCGTAAAAATATCACTAGTTGACTTGTTGATATTAGGTTTTAAAGTGGGAATTAGACTCCATGCATGGAAAATATTCAGTTATCTAAAAATAGGTTATAGTATACATAGACTTACAACTTGTATATGTGTGTATTGTAATGTATGTATATATATATCTATATGTATATATGCATGTACGTGTATGTATATGTATGTATATGTATGTTTATGTATATATATATTTTTCTTATTTTTTCAAATATATATATATATATATTTATCTTAATATTATCTATCTTTAAGTTTTTAAAAAAATTAAAAACTTTCTACTGCAACACATAAATACTTGTCACACTTAATCACAAACACGTAAACACCTCAGCACAGGTTCTCCTAGTGAGGTGTTCACGAAACATACAAAATTACCCATCCACAGTTTCACCTTCTCAAACCTACCTTACACCCAACATAATTAAATTTCAAAATATATTATGTAAAAATGTTTTCAAAATATATTATGTAAATATTATAAGAAATAGGTAAATACTGTAATATATAGAAATAAATAAAATAAAATAAAATAAATAAGTTAACCTAAAACAAAAATTTATTGAATTTATAAGCATTCGACGCCTCAGGCTAATTTGTTAGCTTTTGAGAACAACTCGTAAGGGTCTCATAGAAATCTGCGTGTCTCCCTTACTACAATGGTAAGAAATATGATCTGAACGGTATTTGAAAAAAAAATACCACGCTTATATTAAAATCTAAAAGTTAACAACAAAATAATTAAAATGTACACTTTCATGAAACCAAAGTTTACGACCGCAATACGAAAAAAAAATATGAATCTTTAATAATTTTTTTATTAATTATTTCCACATGAAACGACAAAAAGTAAAGTGATGAAAACGTTAACAATACATTTTTCTAACAAAACGTATATGTGTGTTTTTATTTTTTTCGTTTTCAGTAATTTTAGATAGAAAAAACAGAAGGTGAGTCAATTTTAAAACTTTTTATTATTAAAATTGGCTCAATAAAATTTTAAATCGTTTCATTTATTTTTTATTTCGAATTATAAAATTTTAAAGCATAATTTAACACGTTTCAAAATCAGTTTTTAGTTTACGGATACTTTAAGAAACATTCCATTTATTTGAATTTTATTGCAAAGCGGTAATATTTAGACCTTTCAAAAAAATATGCCCGGGTCCCGAGGATTTAAACCTTTTCCTATATATAGTATGTATTTATGTATAAATGTACTTTATACTATGGTATCTACTTTAACAATATATTCGGCCGTATTCTTCTCATTGCACTGTATGTTATGGAAAATTGCCGCTAAACTGAGCATCAAAATTAAAACTGAAAACAGGCAATTTTAAAATGAGCATCCTCAAAATACGCCGGTCAGATATATAAGATACCTAAATAATTTATAAATTCTTCACAAAAATTCCCAAAAACGACAAAATTGAACTAGTTTGTAAATAAAAGAAACCTCCAATATCTTTATCGTGATTTACTTTTGGGCTATTATGCTGGGTTGAGCTCCCTCTTTTAGCCAAAGTTTCGGACAACATTATTTTATCGTAATTTATTGATATTACATATCTCACTGTACTTTAAATTTGTGTTGCTTATGTTTTAATTTCATTTATATACTTTTTATTTCCATCGTAACTTCATCTATACTATTTTTTTTCTCGTGTTAAAGATGTAGGTACTGCCTTTATTATTTATGTAAAAGCCCTCTGGGCGTAAAATAAAACAAATAAATAAACAACTAAATAAATAAATGTTCTCCAAAACGAGCTTGAAAAGAATTCATTTGTCATTTAATTGTGTAATTTCTACTACTTAAGAATTCTAAAAATTATAGTACTTTATTAAAATTAAATAGTCTTAAATACATTGGGAATTCATATGTCATATATTGGTTTATAAATGTGTAAATTCGAATTATACCATCGTAAATGTTCTCTAAAATGGTCTGGAAAGAATCTCCCACTTGTGATCTCACTAAAGAAACCAATCACTCACTATGAATGTAATTATTATAGTTCTCCAAAATGACCTTGAAATAAAATTACATCTTTGCGATTCTTTCAAAGACATAAAGAAACCACCCCGTCGTTCAGAATACAATTTTTAATGTTCTCAAAAGTTGTTTTGACAAAAGCAAATTCCTGTGATATCTTGAACGAAACCATTCCTTTGTTAGGAATATTATGAACTAAATATACAATTCGAATGTCCTGAAACGGGTATCCTTCACAGTTGGACAGATAAAGTATCATTTTATAATGTATTGTAATAGATATGCATATGTAAATAAATAAAATAAATAAATTAAACATTACACTGCCCATCACAGGGTAGTTGTGTAAAAGAAGAAGGTAGAAAAATAATTCAACATAATACTTCTGAACCATATACATTCATTATGAGGAACGTAATGACGAGTAGGAGAATAGGTATCTAGGTACTTAAAATGACAACCAAGGGGAAGGTTGGGGAAGACACATAGCAGGAGGAAATGAATTGCACGTGAATGACAATCGCTCCCGATGACATCCACTCTCCGATATGAGAGGACATCAGAAGAAGGAGAGACATTAAATAAATATTATGAGAGGTTCCTACCATTATTAAAGCGATCAGTGTGGCTATATTAAAACGGTGTTGCGTAATAAAATTGATGCAAATTTGATTTTTATTTGGCAGCCAAGTGTTGGCATTTAATCCCATAATCTCACTTTGCCAACGACACACGACACCTAATTATGTCAGGTTTGAGAGCGCGGGCGATTTCACAACTGAGGGGATTATGTTTTAAGGCAATGTGACTTAGATAAATGATCGATTTAGATCGACGACAATACTCGCGTGTGATTGGTCGGAGACCGCGCTGGGCGTGTTTCGCGAGCAATTATTACAAATCAAACAATATTGAGTAGACGGGGGCAAGTTGTACTAATAAATAAAACAAAGTTAATATGTTTCTTTTATACACACAAGTAGTCACATCACAAATTGTTTAATTCGTGGAAATTCGTTCATCTATTTCCTTAAATGATTGAATTCGTTAATACTTGTTAAGGTTATCTAATTTTGGAATTGAATAAGTTTGGTATATTAACACTTAGTAATGTAAAGAAAATGATATAAATGCATGCAAACCATCACCCGAAGAGATCTAAGAATTAATCAATGGATAGGTAAATAGGTAATCACTTTAAATGGCACGTGTACAACGTTGGATTTTCGAAAGGGGACGAACGTACTTCAAAGAATACACGAGTTCTTAACACTACATTTTAATTATTAATTTTTGCATTTCAAAATTTTTATTTCCATTTTTATTTGTATTTTTCTTTAAAATATAATTTTTGTTTTCTCTTAGTTTTTCACTTAATTTTATTTATGTTTTAATTTATATATTTGTGAGGAACACATGAGCTCTTAACACTTAATCTTAATTATTAGTTTATGGATTTGAAAATTTGAATTTTCATTTTTATTTCTATTTTTCTTTAAAATATATATTTTTTAAAAATTATTTTTCACTTAATTCTATATATTTCTTAATTTTTATTTAGTATGTTTAATTATCTGTGTCAATAAAATAGTATTTTTTGATTCCTATTTAAAATATTAAATGTATGACAACTACTAGTGTGGTAACCAAAACAAAAAATCTGTAACCAATGTAATTTATAGAAATAAAAATAAATAAAAAATAACACAACAAGAATCAAATAGAAGTAAATGACATATTTGGAAATATATCTTTCATTCTATTTCCATAAATGATTTCATTCGTCTGATGACCGAATTCCGAGGAAAATACTGAGTGCGATTCCGAGGGTAGACATCCGCCCTAGATACAGTTTGGGCGAGGCAACTCCAGAAACTGTGTGAGGAGAGGATGAGACTGCCATGGACGGAGGCCGAACAGGCAGCACAAGACAGCGACGCATGGAGGAGCCTTGTCGATGCAGTGGGTCCCCGACCCGAATAGGATAAGGGGAAGAAGATGATGATGATAATGATGATTCCATTCGTGGTTGTTAACGTCATCAAATTTTGGAATTGAATAAGTTTGGTACATGAACACTTAGTAATGTTTAGAAAATATAAACACACATGCTTGGCACCAACCGAAGATATCTAAAAATTAACCAATGGATAAGGAATCAAATAGAAATAAACGACATATTTGGATACACAAAAAGTATAGGTATTTTTTGAAGAGGACTATCGATTATCGATCTTGACTATCGATGGATAAATCTTGACATTTTAGAGGCGAATAAGAGGATTCGATTTCAGAATGGCAAAAAGATGAAGTAACTTGTAATATCATTTACTCGTTAGTGATTTATAAAAAGTAAACAGGTGAGAGAATCATTTGACGGAAAAGACAATGAGCTCATATTTTTACAATGATTAACATTTCGGGACTAATTTCTTAGGTTGGGTCCAAGTCAAAAGTAGAAACGGTCAGAGGATCGGCGTTCAACGAAATCATTTATGTCAAATATTTCAAATGGTCGGAAAATTGATGATCTTCAAAAGCGATGGCGTTTGAAATACTTCAGCTTTAGACTTGTGACTCAGACATCTATTGCACAAGCTCCAATTGCTACGAACTGCCCTAACCTTCCCCAATTATTGCGAAACCAATAAAGTCATGTTTATTTTGATTTAGGATATGCTTGGTTCGTTTGATTGATTTGTGTCCGATTTGGAATAGGGGAAAAGAGATAATATTTCTGCTCGTTGTTCTGTGGGAACAATTCTCACGATGGTACGCGATGGAGCATAATTTTGTGAATAATGTTAAATCGGTTGAATGAATATTCATCTTTGTTCCTGTTTCTGGTTGCCTGGGACACAATGGCTATCGTTCTGGCTAGCTTGTCCGCTGTTATTTACGAGATAGTGTCGTGATTAATCGGAAGTAGAAATCTACTTTCATTGATAGCAAAAAAAGCCTAAAAAGGATCAATGTGTTATGTGAGATCATCGCGAATTTATTTTTTGTTATTGAAAAATTGTTATTAAACATGATTCGTAATATTATTATAAAAAAATTGTTCAGTAAATACATATTTTGTATTATTTCACCCACCACGACAGAGATGTTCGTTCCAGTCTAATGGCGGGTGAAGTTTAATAATTCATCGACATTAAGAAAGTGTACTACGCTTTATGTCAATCACAAATAGAGTACGGGATAACTGGTTGGGGATCTGCCTTGAGCACTCACATGGACCGGCTCAATATAGCCCAAAAAGGAGAACTAAAGACAATTTTGAAATTACCGGTTTGAACTCCGACAGAAAAATTGTTTCAAAGCATTCAAGTCTACAACATACAAAAACTTTATGCAAAAAAAATTTTTTTATTTAAAATTAAAAAAACATATCAGAATACTCCACTGTCCAACATAGATACACAACCAGGGCAATAAACCAAAATATTCTAGCTACAGCCAGTTTGAAAACATCTTTTGGACAAAGAAATATGAAATTCAATGCGACAAAACTATACAACGCTCTACCAACTCAAACAAAAAAATAACAGAAATAAATAAATTTAAAACAAAAGTAAAAATATGGTTGAGAGAACAAAGTGAAAATGAACTATCAAACATACTGAAGACCATGTAAAGACAACTGGATACTAAATACAAATGTGGAAAAACTACAGGCCGCCTCAGAACAGGAAACCCTAGTGAGGAGGACTGTGAAAAAAAAATAATAATGTACTTTATAATACCTTAACATAAAATAATTTATAAATACATTATGTACAAATTTTGCTTCAGATACTAATAAAAAAAAATAAAAAATTATTAATTAATTAACATAACGGTGGATAATTAGTGTTATTCTATTTTGTTTGATTTGTAAATATAAATGTATCATATCACTGAAGAAGAAGATAACAATAATAATAATAGTAAAAACGAAACCAAAATAATAATTACAATTATCGAAAAGAAAATATGAAAGAGAACAAGACACAGAAAAACAGAATAAGATAATGGTCGCAACTGGGACTCGAACCCAGAACCTCTCGTCCATCCGGGAAGTGCGTTTACCGATTTCGCCATTGCCACTGTCAAACCGTCATATTAGTCAATCTCATATTTAAAATTTCAGAATTTACAGGATATTTACATGCATGTTCTTAATATCAATTTAGCTTCCAAATAAATTATTTAAAAATATGATTAACAAACAATTGATTTTTGATTCCACGCCTACAGAAATCTGGTGAAGGATTCGTATAACTTGTTCGATTTTATAATAAGTAAGTTGTGAGATTTTATTAAAGTAAAATGTTGAACAGAGAGTGGAAAACATGTTGTTTTTATAAAGAAACACAAACATTCCCTGGTTACAAATAACCTGACAAAATTTAAAAACCTCCTACTGCCATCCCTGAAAGCGGAGAATTTTGCTTGCGCAAAGACGGGGGGACCAGCAAAAGATTGAACCAGAGATGCCTGGGTGGGAACTCAATGCATTAACTGGCCTCCTGATATTGACCAATCCGATCGAATAAGTTCAGGGGCATGTAATGGATTTGGAAAAAACCTAACGGAATTCCTGAAAAGTAGCCTTTGTAATTTTAAACGGTCCGAAACCACTCTCAAAAGGACACGAGTGTTGGTTGATCGTTTGCATTATATCGCGCAATAGGTGCGTGCCGCAATAGGTACCGAGTCCTCTCGTCACCAGTCATCTATATTTATCCACGCTCTATTCGCGTGGTCACGGATACCTGGAACCGTGTTACATAAACACATGAAGAGGCGTGACAGCGGAATGGGAAATTGTCAATTTACTTATCCCCGTACACTTTCCCATACTCGTCACTTGTCACTTGGAGCCGCTACGTGACTGTGTTTTAGTAGCGGCTACACGGGACACGGGGCCCAACTCAACAACAACAGACTACACTATTCACCATTAACCATTCAATCTATAAATCTATAATGCATTACAGATACAAACACACACACGAACATAGTATTACTGAAGGAGGTGCCAACAGGATCAAATAAGAAGTAACTGAGTTCGTATGTGCAGTTGTAGCATCGTCACTACAGATCAGCTCTGTGGTGGAAATAGGAAAAATACCACAGGAGATATATACCTATCAATAGTAGTTAGTTGTGGGCTAGTACGGTTTGATTGAAGTAGCTTTCCCCGATTTCGGGTGGAAAGTTGGTCAAACTTTTTCAATGTCAAAAATTTTTCTTGAACATCTATTTCATCGGCTGTCTAAGGCCGATGAGTCCGATTTAAATAGCTAGGAAAACTGGCCTAACAAGAGCTCGTACCGACGTCATCGACTAGTGCATTATGTAAGTAACCCGTGTAAATAACCCCAGACCCTCTGAGCTTAATACTCACAGATTTGATTATGAAAACTCTACTCGCGCGGACAAATATATCACAAAGGATGGCACAAAGAAAAACTCCAGGGAAAATAACAGATCCACCAACCTTGTTTCGTTGTTCTTGATGCTTGGAGGCCTCCGTAATTTCATCCAATCAATAGTTAAATTCAATCAGTGCAATCCTTTTGTGACTTGAAAACTTGCACAAGAGATAAGATTTGTCAATTAATACACAACTCATAAGTTTTTCACAATGACAAGAAAATTTTCCATAAAACAGACGATGTCAGTTATTTTCTTGTTTTGATTCTATTTTTAAAAACAATCCATTTAGGTGTCTCTGTTAAATCCAAAGAGTGAGTAAGTACCATCCTTGTGATATAAGTATATTTATTTAAATTTTCGAACAAACAAAACATATTGCAATGCCTAACCAACTAGTGCACTTCCCAGCCTTTATTTTCTCAAAATCCTTCCCCCTCCTATCTTTCAGACAAAAGACCTAAAAGGCCCTGGACAGAGCTATTCGAGAACAATTTGAAGCAGCGCACAGCGGGGTCAGTGGGATGATGTTTGAAAAATGCCTTTACCTACTTATAATTTGGGAGGTGGGTGTGGGTAACGCCGCCCGGAAACCATTTATTGGATAACCAAAACCTCTGCCATTGGTCACCCCAAGTGGTTCGCTACAATTGGTGACTTAGCAGAGGTATCCGTTTTCTTGTGGTGAAATTTGTCTAGGTCTAGCCCACCTATTACGTGACAGACAGGATCAGGAGAGACAGGTTGAGGGAGACCCTCACACTCACCCTCATAACTTATTTCTTTCCAGAACCTCTCCTCTCCTTCCTTTCCATAAAATACCCTCCTCATAGCATTTCCAACGACGACATAATCCCTGATGATTTTTTTCCGCAGTGCCTCCTGTGTGGCGCTAAAGAAAAAAAAACGAATGTGCTTTAGACCACACGACAGAAGTAAAACTTCACTAACTTATTTCTCCCTCTCGACTTCCGTTCGCCTCGCCCGAACACACTTTTCATAACGCTCTCGTCACGCATTCACCAGCTTACTCCCCAAGTCAAGCGTGCGTAACAAAGTTTTACTTCAAAAAATAATAATGACAGTTCCCATTTCCCTAAAAAATCATACACCGTTATAATTGCACTAACAACATAAACACATCATTTAAATAGTTCATTTTATACCACCGCATGCAAATAATTTCAAAGTTTGTTTGTCATATAAGATAGCTGCCAGACAATTTCCCATAAGATTTGGCTTCAATGTCATTCATACAAAATCGCTTTAATGCTTTGTTCAAGCTTTTTTCGATTCATCTTTCAGTCGTATTTATAATAAATATTGTTTTGTGTTCCGGATAAATTTATTTTAGGAACCCTAAAATCGTTGCAGCGGGATAGCAATGAACTGTAGGTATTATTAATACTAACATTATTGAACATATTATTGGTAACGTTTTATTTTTTAACTTACACATAAATACTGGAGTATTGTAGACTAATTGCTATCGTCTATCACTAGCATTAAGATATTGGGTTGGCGTTGCATGGTCGGGAGCATTTGCAACTTTTGAGCGGTATTCACCTAAAAAATAACAATAACCAACATATTTTCTAAGACACAGTGGGTACAGATATTTACTTTATCAGATGAATCATAGTTACTAAAGGTAGGTGGGTGTCTAGATGCACAATTTATTTTAGGCTGTTTTTTCGCAGCTGTAAATTAAAATTGATTAAAATATTATTGTAAGGATCAGAATTTGATTTTATCGCGTTGACAGAATTTGACGATCACTCGTCATGAAATGTGACTTCTAATAATTCGTGGGGTGAGGTTTGTCTGGATGTTGGCGGACGATGGGTTTGCTCATCACCGATCGGGAGAGGGTGGTTGAGGGAGAGCATTTGACCTCTCCAGCAGGACTCTCTCGGAACATCGCCTTACACTGCAGTGGGAGGGATAGACCCATACGTCTGTCACTCCTGGTTAAACTGATCCACAGTTTCCTACCCACCCATCTTTCCTTTTTCCTTCCTAAAACTTCCTCTGCTGCCTTTCCTAAAAAGTAAACACACACAGCTTTCTCAACATAAGCCTGAGGGGAATTATTTTCCTCAGGGTCTCCCGTGAAGGGATAATAAAAAAAAAAGTCGCTCACAATGGCAAGTGGTTTTGTGAGAATATAGGTTCTATAGAACTATTTAGCCTCATTCCATAACTATAACTCATCCACCACAAATAATGTAAAGGTAAATAAAATATTGCTTTGGTTGCTGAAAGCGAAGGAGAACTGCAAGAGGCCTTAACAACCATGCTAAGCATTCTTCAAAACAATTACAACATGAAGATAAATAAAGACAAAACAAAGCAGCTGACTGTAGGCCGAACGCAACATCAGATGAGAGTAGAGATGTCAGGAGTTCCACTAAAGAACACCAAGGAGTTTGTCTACCTCGGGAGCAAAATAACATGGGACGGTCGGTCTAAGAGCGAGGTCGGCAGCCGTATACACCAGGCTAGGCTTGCATTCAATAAAAGGTCGAAAATAATAGAATCGAATAATATAGACCTGAAACTGAGAATACTCCTCATCAAGACCTATGTGAGTATCTTGATGTACGGCTGCGAAACATGGTGCCTATCCGAAAGAGATAAACGGAGACTAGAGGCTTTTGAGATGTGGTCCTGTAGAAGACTACTAGGAATTTCCTGGAGAGACCACATCACAAATGAGGAGGTTCTCCAAAGAATCGAAGGAGGAAGGCACCTGCTCAGGACCTTGTCCGAAAGGCGCGCAAGATGGATCGGCCATGCAATAAGACAAGAAGGCCTTTTGCATGCCATAATGGAGGGTATGACCGAGGGGACAAACGCTAGGGGACGCCCACGCCGAGAGTACCTGGAGGACCTGCTGGTGGACGTGCGTTGCTTATCATATGCAGACTTCAAAAGAGCCGCACAAGACAGGGAAGAGTGGAAGAAACGAATAGATGAAATTGCTGCAAACCAATCCCAGGATTGAAACCAGAGAGAGAGAAATAAAAAAAAAATCTCTTTTTTTCAGAATTTTTGAGAATCAGATGTGAAAGAAATATATCTATTCTCAAACAATTTTTTCAGGACCCGCATATTACAAGTGCTATTAAGATGAAGCCATACTAAATAATGCAAAATCATACAAAGTCACATGTTTTTGTTTTGAAAATTTGATAGCTTAGAAGTGTTATAGATGCTTCAATTAAATACTGTGTGTAGAACATACCTTGGCCCTTAAAAATACCGGTCATTTTTTTAATAAGTCTTTTAATAAGCCTTTAAAAAAAATTATAAGGTCTATAAAAAACACTTTCAAGTCCAAACTCTCCTATTTATAAACCCCTTTTCGGATTTCGTTTTATTGCGGAATGTAGCAAATTTAGTTTCTTTTATAATAATCGCAAAAAAAATTGATGTTTACGCCCGAACTTCACAAAATAAAATAAAATACGCATTTTCTCGTTGTTATTTTGGACATCAATCAATGCGGCCCGCACTCTATGAATTTGGATTCTTGAAGTGACCTTTATGGCTTGGGCACAAGAACCATGCACTGGGCAACACCTTTTTCGTTTCGGTGACGCCCCAACCGGCGCCGGAGACTGTCGTGTTACTCTGCGTCGCTTAGTTTCGTGAAATCAATTTTAAATTTTAGTTTTCTTACAATAAACAATGCGTAAAACAGGAATTTATATTTTTACAGGCCTTTACGAAATCAACCTGTAAAAAAAATCTCAAATACCTTTTCCAACCTTTCCAAAAGCTTTTTCTCAAGTATTTTTAAACTCCTCCCATAAAGGGCGTGAATTCCGATTTCGATTTTTTCCTGAACTATTGGATCGCCTTAAGATTAGTGGCTTTTGGAAATAATATACCGATTATTTTTTAAATTCGCTGGTAAGAAACAGGAACAGTCATGCTTCCGTAATTTCTCCGTCTAAAAACATGACCACACAATTTGAAATAAAGGTTGTAAAATTTAAGTAGGGTAATACCAATTTTCATTGACAATAACTGCATTAAGTTAATGTCGGCACGAATATTCCATTACGGAGTCATTGAGATATGTATGTATGGATAACTATTTTTCATGTATCATTTTATGTACCTACATAAGTAATATGAAATATAAAGATCTGGATGTACGAGCATTGTTGGTACCTTTCAACAACTGTGTTAATGTATTACCTAAATATAATTTGGTTCCTCACTCTGATTAACATTAAATTGACCTCCGTAGTCCAGTGGCTAAGACTCTTGACTCACATTCCGGAGGTCGCGGGTTCGAACCCGGCATGCTCAAATAAATTTTATTTGATTAATTTGTGTTATTTCACAATTAATTAATTTAAAATAATATATAGTATATTTACGGCATGTTCCAGAGTGGAAGATACTATCAGTATCGCCCTGATGTAAGACCACCATTCAGAATTGAAACGTTGCTTGAAAATGGCTTTAGTCGTGTTTAGTGACCAGATCTGAATAGCCAGGTACTTCCCAACCTTCCTCTCCCCCACCTCCTTCCCCTCCCCGCTACCTTCAGCCTCACAACATACCCCAATTGGGGATGCCATAGTCTCACTGGCTCCAGACGGGAGCAGTTGAGATTCTTGTGCGGTATTCACTGTAAAAAAAAAAAAAATTTTAATGTGTAGCTAAAGCTAAAGGCTATTCAAAGCTAAACAATAATAAACTCAAACATACTAGACCAGGGATGGCGAACCTTTACGTATCAACGTGCCATTTTTCTAAAGAAATGTTTAATGAGGTCATAGACGTGCCATAAAATAATTTTGACTTTGTGATTATTGGGAAATTAAACCAGTCTTAGCATACAAGGCTTGTTGGTGAATGATGCAGTGGAATCCAAAAATCGAATGCCCTACGTTTGTTTGAAATAAACTTATGAAACCATTTTTTTACCCACCATACTTGGAGCACTATCAGTTGTTATGGAAACAATTTTTTTCAAATCAATTTATTTTTCAGCATTCTCTGACACTCTTACTATCTTGCACTTTTTGTTTTTTTTTTTTGCTAGCCATATTAAATAACTTTAAATCACAGATAAAACTCAAATAAACTTTAAAATACAATTATATCAACGAAATTCACTATTATGTTATGCGTAAAGAAACTATGCGTCATTCATTAGCAATAGAAAAACATGTAGATTGTAGGTACGAAAACAAACGAGTGAGCGCCGCGCTTCGCGCACCGCACCGTACCCCGTGTATCGCAGCCCGCGCACCGCACCCGAACATTCTGTAGCGTAGGGATCACTCGGGTTCGCTCGTTCACCTCTTATACACTTCACACTTTTTTCGTAGTGCATAATAAATTTTGTGATCACTGATCAAGTGATCAGTGACGTGCCCAAAATATTGTCTCGGGTGCCAGTGGTTCGCTATCCCTGTACTAGACAATCAAAAAGCGTTTTTGGTTGTTATTGACGCTTAACTCGACTTAAGATGAAATACTTTAAGAATGAAATTTTTTTTAACAGATATATGAGAGATATTTATTGATATGAATAGAGTTAGATTGCCGCATTTGGGGAAATCAGATTCACACAACTGCATTGAAGTGGATAACTGCATAATGTATGGAAGACTAAAGATGTATGATGAAATGCCTGAAAGTCTAAAGAATGAATGTATTTAAAAAGGGATGTTGTGCTTACTGCAAAAATTTAATTTTATGAAATGCAATATTGCCTTGTTTTACCTCAACATTACATATCAGCTTCTATCCTAACGTAAATATGAACTAACTCAATGATAAAAAGGTGATTTATTTGTTTATTTCTATTCTCGTACATAAAGTTTAGTAGGTGTGTTCAGTTTACATGGATAATAATTACAAGTAATATTTTTAAAAAATGTTAATAAAAGTAGTAACTGTATGTAAATGGGTAGGTAGTCGTGTTCTGTGAACACCTCAATATGAGAACCTATGCTGAGGTGTTCGCGTAAAACATTATTCTAGCGTCATAAGTAAAAACACAGCATCGTCCAAGAGAATCTCAAGGAGGATACTGTAGTTTCACAGAGGAAGACAGAAGGAACTTTTAAGAAAGAACTCTGCTAATCATATTTAGTTATTTAGTAACTTAGTAGCTAAAGACTTATAAAAACATTATAGTTTATGTAATGACCATTCCTACTCCAATGAAAATATGTATCCCTTCAAAAATCAATTAAAAAAATCCTATACATCATAAATATAATAATGATTTGCCAATAAAATTATGTCATTAACAATTCATATTAGTTGTAAGGTTTTCCCAGAATAATATTGAAGTGAGCTACAAACCCAAGGTAATTAGCCAACTGGAATTACCAAAATAAATAGAAATTTAGCAGTCTAAAAATTACCAAATTTAATAAATATAATTGATTAAAATTCTTGTAGACCACACCTCTCCCCCTTCCCCATATGTTATGTATATAAACCGTAGACTAAGAATAATTTATATCAGTATGAAGATGACTTTAACGAGCTGAAACCGGTTACGGTCAATAAAATTAAAGTGGAAATAAGTTTTATATTTGTTTTATTACAATTTATTCCAATGTGAATTGTCAGTTTCAAAAATAGAAATATTATAAAAACACGTTTTAATTCTGAATGGTGATTTTACATTAGGACGACCTTGAAAGGATTTTTAATATAATTTTAAGTGTAAAAACGATATTAAATTACTAAATAAATGAGAGGCAATGTTTTGAAATTTATCTCTTCTTGATTACATCGCGCGTCGCGAGGTCGAAGTAAGTATATTTTACAGGAGTTCGTTTCAAGTGGAAACACAGATGAACTTAATAATTAGTTTAACCTCAAACGTGTTTCTATAATTTTGACAAAATTTATCAGACCATCTCGACAGATGATTTATTTCCAAAGAAGCATACAATCAATGGTTATCCACGGTCCGACTGACCGCAAATGTACCCGTATAATTTCGCTGCAACTTCTGGTTTTACCCCAGCATTTGCAAGCGCGGCTAAGCAAACAATAATTGAAGTACCAATTTTTTGTCATTACCTGGAAAAATCTTAAAAGAGAGCCGAAATCAAAATGCACCATACTAAATTAATGAAGCAAGGCGAACCGTAATTTGAGATTTTTTAAGACGTTTCACAGAATTTTCCTGTATTCGTGCTTTTCTAGTCGGTATCTACGATCCACGGAAATTATCATTATTGAAGGAATTTAACTACCTACCAACAAATAATTTTGAACTTTTTCAATAAACAATGAAAGAGTGCCGATGAAAGAAAGTTTTTTCCAGGTTGATCCAGTGTTGCTAGGGTGTACAGGCTTCTTATAATATATATTTTCAGCCTTACTCATAATGAAACACTAACACGGCGCTGTAGCGTCGCGTTAGCTACACGTCGCGTTAGCCTACATTGCTCAGGTTAAAAATCTTTACTCATAATCATAAATTTTCCCAACATTGCTCGACAGCTGGATTATGGGTTATGATTTTTTTACGGTAGCAACTGCTACAAAGCTGAAAAACGCGGTCAATTTGGCATTTCGCGGCGTGTTGTCAACTTCACGTATATTCATACGTCAAAATATTATTCGACGAGATTGTTTTGTGTTTCACGTTTACTTATACTTTGCCACCCCGTTTATTGTTCACATCCAAATACGGCCGTACCAAGTCAATCAAACCTCTCATGTTAACTTTTGTAAATCTATGTTTAGACCTGAAATCTCCTTCCATAAGTTCCGTAAATAGATCATACCTTTTTTTGTACGTTTTTGGTGCACGAATGCCGCGAATACGGTCAATATTTGCGAAAGCTCCATTCAAAACGTCAAAAAAGTTCGCCATTCTCAAAAAAGTTCGCCATTTCGAAAGTTATACTGCCGTACACTGCCGTAGTACTGAGTTTAAATTCTGACAGCTACTTAAATCTCCCGTACAGCGACGGGGTAAGAAAACGCGCATGCGCGCGGTTGATCCACCATTATGAGTAACAATTTCACCTAACCCGTTCTTGCTCTCGTGGTGTATCTTATTTTGCGATTATGAGTAAGACTGTATGTGTTTAGGAACTCCCATCTCCTTAAGTACTTCCCACAGATGGATCCACTATACACAGTTAATGTATGGGTTAGTATGTGTAATGCTTTGGGGTAGTCAATGAAGAAGAACGATGCTGACAAGTTGAACTCCCGATATTTTTCAATAAGTTGTCGGATATTGAGTATTTGCTCTCAAGTTCCCCTACCCTTGACAAATCTTTCTTGTTCACATGTTATTTGCCATTTTAAATTACTCCTAAGATGATCGTTTATAAAAAAATATCATAAAGAAGCCAAAACTAGTATAAGATGAGACATTCGTCAACCTTTGCAAAGAAAAGTTGAAACCTCTGTGATGTGTGATTTATGCGGCTGTAATATCGAAGGACCTTGTATGTGTTTTGACCACTGCGCTTGTTGAAAGAATGCACACGAGGAAAGGAAAAAAAGGGACTTACTGCGGCACCTTGTGGCACTCTCTCCTATCTTGGCTGGGTTTATTCATGCACTTGTAGGACTGTATTAGTCGCGATTACTTGCGATATGCGGGATTAAGTTTGCGGTAAGAGATACGCGGAAGATTAGATGTTTTTGCGGAGAAGCTCGATTAATGACTGACTGTGGGTAAAGTTAAATGACAGGTACGAGTATATAGGGATGGGTAGAAAAGGGACATGTATCAATACAAGCTACAAGGACAGGGTCTATGATGTATGTAGATAAGTGTAGCTATGTATTATGTAAATGCTCAACCACTCTATTATATCTTTATTTATTTATATTTAGAGCCCCCTTGGAAAATGACCATTAGTAGACATTCAATGATGAAAAGTATTTAATCATTTGAGCATGAATGTACGTGTATCTACCAGTGGCGGCCGCTGCCCTGAAAACGTGGTGGTTCACTGATAATCCGTAACTATGAGATAACGATTACTAAGCAACATTAGGTAAAAATGATTCCACTAATCTTATTTGGAGAGAAGGTCTATTTTAAGCTGTTTTTGAAGGGCGAAAACTTCTACATATCGCTTTTTATTTAAAATTTTAATTTTTTTGAACAGATCTTTTTTCTGTACTAAGAAAATAAAAACTCAATACAATTTTTTCGTAAATAAATCTTAAATTTCAACCCGAAAAACTCTTTTTTTACAATGTTTAATTTATTTTATTTTATATTACATAAAATAAAAAAAAAATTAAAGTAGTGTAAGAATACGACGCAAATGTGAATAGTAGAAGAAGCCTTGGACGCCCGAGGAAGACATAGCACGAGCAAGTGAATCAGATACTTGAATCGGGCCATGTCGAAAGTCGGAATAATAGAAGAGAATGTATGAGACGATGTATGAATGTGAGTGAGGCAAAGAGTGTGTGCAAGACCGAGTTATTTGGCGGTGAAACGGCGTGATGTTTGGTTAGTTAGTTTTATATTTCATTATAAACAGGATATAAACAGTATTTATAAACAATGTATAAACAGCAAGAGGGCAAAATTGTCAAAGTTACCCGTAAAAAAATTGAATTCCTTAATGATCTGCATTTTATAATTTAAAACACCAATCAATAAAAAAGAAAATATATGTAAAATTTAGGTAATTGCTGTACCTTTTGATTAAAAAAAGAATTAATCAGTTTGGTTAAGTATTTTTGCCTTAAATCCAAATTTAAGTTTGTATGATAAAGGCCGCCGGGTGGCACACCAATATATCTTAATTTTTCATACATGTGGCCGTCGTTGCGCGCTGGCGATGTTTGGGATAATCGATACAAAAACATAATTCGTTCCGCTTGCAATCGGCCTGCACACCGGGGGACAGGGTAACTTCGCGCGGAATTTGCTCTCCCTGATTCATCTTATATTAGGCATTATATTGGTAGGTGATATTTTTAATGAGATTCATAGATTTTATATTTTTCGGTAAGATATTATAAAGTAATTTTAGACGATATTATTTACCAGTGCTGCACACTAACACACTGTGCGACCAGCCGCCCTTGGTATCTACTACTTTGCACCACCACCATTTGTTTGTACTGGCGACAAACCTGCATCCTGCCCTGTCACAGAACAGAACAGTATCGCTAGTTCACCAGTCGTAGTGGCAGTCGTGTAAACTTCCTGTACCACTGGATGTTCTGGTACAAACGTGAGCGATGGCCTCACATTTCCGTGATGATTTCACGCGGTTCCTCCTCCTGCTCACTGCTCATCGACTATTCATCAATTCTGTCACGTAGTTGGTAGCTAGCTCACTCCGGTAAATTCTGATACATTTTGCTATACACAATTCCATACTCTACTTATCATCCTCGAATGTTAACGGTGTTTGGGCTTTTGAAGTTTACAAGGCAATGTTTGCTAGAAATTCAGTTATGGGAATAGTGTGAATCACGCATCCGGTCAAACGAAAGATGCCGCTTTTCTTACACATTTGAAAATGAAGGAATTCGTCTCAGAGACCGACTTTTTCGAAGACGAGTTTTTTTGGCGTGTTGGACTTTCTCTATTGATTTTTAAAGGAACGTACCCATACTACGTGACGCGTTCAGGGGGAAGTCTTCAAAATACCACGCTCGGTCACAATAAGCGAGGGGGGGGGGGTAAAAATTGCAAAAAGTGGGTCACGTAGTATGGGTACGTTCCCTAAAGTCATATATGATATGAGGTGTAGATAAAAATATTATAAAAGATCAAGGTAGTTAAAAAAGTAAACAGATATATTTACACGTGAAACCGTATAAGAATCTAAATTCTGTCAAAGCTTTCCACTTTTTTTTCATAAATAACATGGAGGCCCTGAGGAAAATAATTCCCCTCAGAGTCTGGATAATCTGTATAACTATGGTTGCATGTTGTAAGATATTTATTGAGTTCTACTTTAAAAAGAGTAAGATCAAGAAAGGAACGCTCCGATGGTTTGGGCATGTAGAGCGAATGAACGAGGAAAGGAGTGTAAGGAGAATATATGAAGCAAATGTGAATGGTAGAAGAAGTCGAGGACGCCCAAGAAAGACATGGCACGACCAAGTGAATCAGATACTTGAGTCGGGCCATGTCAAGAGTCAGAATAATAGAAGAGAATGTATGAGACGTTGTATGAATGTAAACGAGGCAAGGAATGTGTGCCAAGACCGGGATGTTTGGCGGTCCGTCCTCTCTGCCTACCCCTGCGGGGAAACGGCGTGATGGTTAGTTAGTTAGTTAGTTAGTTAGTTACTTTAAAAATATAATTTGCAAAAATGAATTTATGTATGGACAGCGTTACAGATTTACACAACTACCTGGGTACCTAGCATGGTCGATCGAAATAGGTTTTATCGAAAGTGTCGGTAACTTGTCATCGCTCCCATGCACGACTGCAGGCTGCTAACGAACAAATAACAGTTCACGTCATCTAAATGAGGAACCCTTAGTCGTTATGAACTGCTGTTTGTTCGTTAGCGGCCTGCAGTCGTGCTCGGGAACGACGGCAAGTTAACGACATTTTCGATAAAACTTATATCGATCGACCATGCTAGGTACCCTGGTCTCTAGAAAAACCAAACGAACGTCGTTTAACTGTCAATGGTTCTGAATTCAAACATTTTAATATTATTTTTATATGCTTCTGGAAAGATCGCTACTTTTTGAAAACAATTGGGGATGCTGTGTGGAGGGTCTTTTTAGGAAAGGAAGGAGAGGAAGTTCTGGAAAGGAAAAGGATATGAAGGGTGGGTAGGAATCTGGGAGTCAATGTGTTGAGGAGTGACGAACTTCGGTGCGAGGCGATGTTCCGAGAGAGCGTGGCTGTAGAAGTCAAAGGGACTCCCTCAACCAATCTCTCCCGATCCGGCCTGCCATGCAGCTGGTGGGCAGACGCATCCGCCGCCAAGACCCGGACAAACCTCATTCCATGAACCCGAGCACCCCTGCTAAGTCACTAACGTAGCGAAACACTTGGGATGACCTATTGCAGAGGTGTTGAGTTTTTTTAATGGATATAAATTTATTTGTGTCCAATAATACCAACAATTAAATGGTAAGTAGTTTTACAGTGTTCCCATTAAAAATAATATTTCCAACTTTCTATTTTATTAATTTATTTATTAGTATTAAATTGAAATAGTTATACAGGTAAGCGCTTCCAAACTTGCTTTATCAATTTCCCTGCCCATTTCTTGTTCCTTCCACCACCCAAAATTCCAAAACAGAGAAGGGCCCAAAAAGTACTTGCACCGCCCAGTTTACGAGTATATCTGTTATGTTCTTAATTAAAAGCAGTACTTACTTTGAAAGAGTTTAATTATTTATATGTAGGAATGCTATCCATAAGTGATCCATCAACGAGTTATTGGAAACCACTGAAGTTTATTCCAACCAGTGATACCAGCATGGGAATCACCGATAAAGGAATTTAAATAAGTCCCAGCATTATTCCGCCTAACGCCCTTTTGTTAGGAGATTTATGGCAACACCGCCGTGAATACAGATTAATTTTATATTGTGATTGGCTGGAAAGCGCGGGAACAATCAACGTTAAATAATAAAATGGCGCTATGTTCGAATTGTCGTTTGAATCTTCTGTCAATGACGGCTCACGATTTTCCTTTGATCCGATGTGAAAAAAACTTGAAGACTTTATTTTATTATGGCGTTTTTCTTTAGACGACTCACGGCGCCAGGCCATAAATTTATTTTATAGAATACATTTTGGGAAAATGTGAAGAATAAAAAGATTATCGAAATTCTGTCTTCCGCACAAAAGGCTCTCTTACAAGTACCATATTAAGCTTCTTATGAAGCAAAAACAAGAAATAATATTGATTTAGTTATAAAATTTTAAATATTGCCTACCTGGCTTCGCCCAACATTGAAATTTGTGAACTGAAATTTGGTACATAACAATAAAATAGTCATGCCATAGGTCACCCCGTGTGGTTAGCTACGTTTGGTGTCTTAGAAGAGGTACCCGGGTTCACGGGGTGAAGTTTGTCTAGGTCTTGGCGGTGGATGCGTCTGCCCACCTGCGTTAGATGAGAGAGACTGGTGGAGGGAGACCTTTTGATTTCTCTAGTCGGACTCTCTCAACCCATCTTTAGGGATGCTGTGTGAAGGGTTTTTTAAAGAAATGAAGGAGAGGAGAGTTCTGGAAAGGAAAAGCGTTTAAGGGGTGTGTAGCAATCTGGGGTTCAGTGTGTCCTGGTCATCCGCCTCTAAGACCTAGACAAACCTCGCCCCGTGAACCCGGGCACCCCTGCTAAATCACCGAACGTAGCGAACCACTTGGGGTGACCTAAGGCAGAGATGTTGGTTATCCAATAAAGGTTCCCGGGGCGGCGGTACCCATTCCCGCCTCCCAAATTGTATGGATTTAGGGATGGAGGGATGGATTTATACGTCCGTTACTCCTGACATTGACCCCCAGATTCCTACCTGATCCCATATCCTTTCCATTCAAGAACTTCCTCTCTTAAAAAAGATCCTCCACACAGCATCCCCTAAGATGACATAGGCCATGAGGGAAACTGTTTTCCTCAGGGCTTCCTGTGTGGAACTAAAGTAAAAAAAATTCGAGCTGAAAATGGTTACATTGCTCAGAAATTTCCAGAATTCCGGGTTGAAAAATCTATAAGATTTAATTGACTTCAGAGCTCACAGTTGGAGAGTTTTTAGTAGGACAAACTCACTCAAGTTCGGGGAATACACACGCAGATATATTAAAACTAGTGTCCAACCGATACAGGATATTCTACCGAAACCGAAACCGAATCTTCGGTAGCTGTCTCAGTTTCGGCCGAAACCGAAACCGAAACTTTTTTAGACATGTTAAAAATCTATTGTTAACTGAAATTTGGCTTATTTTTGACACTTATTCAAACAGGTGACATGTGTTAAATGAAATAAAAATAATAAAAAACAGTAATTAAAGTATGTAAAATTTTTTTTTGACATCACTAAAAATTAAGAAACATGTTTACTACTTCTTGGAACAAAAATTTGTGAGTAATCAACACTTATGTTCATTATAAAGGAAGGACCTCATTAATTGAGTATTTTAATTTTAATTGCGTTTACAATCACAACATTCTGAAGATTAAATTTACCGAAACTGAAACTGATGCCGTTCGAATCCGAAACTGATGCCGAAACTAGATTTTCATGCCGAAACTTGCCGAAACCGAAACCGAAACCGAACCTTCGGTCGGTCGCGTATCCATAAATAACTAGTCTTCTTGATTAGAGATCATACCACATGAACTCTGACATCCAGACAAAGGTAGGTTCAATAGATTTATGTAATCACATAACACATCAATCACCAATTATTGTTAATTACATTATTGTAATTAGAAGTGGCAATCATCCGTCGAATTATCAATAATACTAATTAATCTTGAAGGTACGAACTCGGTTGGAATAATACACTTTGATTTATTAAATACTAGCTGGTCCCGGCATGCGTTGCTATGCCATTTAAGAGCGTTTAACCAGCCAGCGGACGAAAATCCACATTTCGTCGAAAGTTGTTCTTCCGATCGTGCAGGGCGGTTACAATGAGAAAGATTAATTATTCTCCGTACCAGCTTTTTAAAATTATAACTCAATATCGAATTTATTTCAATCCAAATTAGCTTTAATTTATACCTTCATCCAAAAATGCTGAAAGGCGTGATGAAAAAACTATTAAAATAGTGTACTTTTTGTAGTTATTTTTTGATTATAAGTATCTATTTATCATTTTTCAATAATGTCTAAATTTAATAAGAATGTTAAAAAAATCTGAAATATGTTAGTTTTTAAGTGCGCAAATAAATACACAAATGGACCAATTTTCGTCAAGAAACACATGTACGTACATATTTTTTAATGATTTTATTGAAACTAAAATTAAAATTCTAATACATAACTCTGCTAGATAATGTATTGATTTATTTTTCTGCATGATTACATTATTTGAAATGGGTGTGGTATAATACAAAAACTTTTTTGAAAATTTAACAAATCTGCCAACGACCTATGGAATAACCTTATTATACTAAAAATTTAAAAAAATTCTAAAAATTTATTACATAACTTCACTAGATAAAAGAACAATCTTTCGAAATCCATTTATAATTTTTTGTGAAAAAGAGTCAATACGTCTAAAAACTTTTTTGAAAATGACGTATTTCCGGCTTTCTCTGGTAATGCCCTCTTAATAAAGAAATTGTTTCTCCCTGAGTGAGATTTCCGATTCGTCCTGTTCCCTTCCGCCTCCCCTTCTTCTCCTGCGTCCTCTTCCCCTCTCGCGTTCCCACTCCGTCACCTCCTCCTTCCCTCTCCCCACTCCACTCTCCCCCTTCCCATCCCGCGAACCCCCCTCCTCCCTCACACGTCCCCTTCCCCTCCGGCGTTCCCCATCCACCTTCCCCGCCTTCCCTCTTCCCTTTCCCGCTCAATCGTCCCGCAAACCCTCCTCCCGCGTGCCACCTTTAACATTTTTCATGTATATTAAATTTGGTACCTAACATAGATACCTATTTAAAATATCAAGATTCTTAATTCGATTCAAACTATTAGGGGAGTACCAACTTAAAATAAATTTATCAACTTAAAGATTTTCAAAAATTGAATTGTTTTGCAAAATGTCATTCTCAAACACGCGAAGTGTTAAACGTGCGATAGTCGTCAGGTTTTCTGAAATTATCCACTTTTCTGCGCAATTTTCTTAATTTTTCTCTCCGTAAGAACCATCCTCGTACTTCAAGGAATATTCTAAAAAAAGAATTAGCGAAATTGGTTCAGCTGCTCTCGAGATTTGCGCTTAGCAAACACACTTAGCGATTCATTTTTATATATAAAAGAAGATATGAAGGTTGACTTAAACTTTATGATGTTAACCTAGAAATGAATTTAAACAATTAAATAAATTCAAAAACTAACTAAATAATTTCAATGTGGGAAATAATGTCATGAGATATTGTGTGATATACCTACAATGTAGATTCATGTTTATCTTAAATAATGAGAACATCTTTCATATCGGTTTAAATTAAAACGGTTTTGATGAAGTATTTTTGTTGATTTACATATTGAACTCCTCTCGCGCTGGAGTGGTTAAACTCAAGCAGAATGGTTTATTAGTTAAAGCCATTTATATGGAATTGATAGAATTAGAGAGCCCCATTGGGTAAATTAGTTGTTACAATAATTTATCACGCCTTTAATAGCAGTTAGGACTCAGTGATTGGCAAATTTAAAACTAAATCCAATGAAACTGCGTTAAATAATTATTTCATTCACTTATTATTCTCAAGACGTCCAGTGGGCTGCCCCAGACACAGTCTCAACTGTGCCTCAGTTGCCTCAGCAACTCCAGAAACTGTTTGAGGAGAGGGTGGGTCTACCATGGACGGAGGCCGAACAATCAGCACAAGACAGGGACGTATGGAGGAGTCTTTTTTTTTTAAAAAAAGAAAGACAAACATTCCCGGGTTACGAATAACCCAACAATGTTTGAAAATCTCCTACTACCGCCACAGAGAGCTGAAAATGTTGCTTGGAGTGATGGAGGACTTAGCCAGCCGAGGAATCGAACATGCGACGCTCGGGTGGGACCCAAGCGCTATGCCCCTCAACTCAACCACTGACCGGTCGAATGCAATGGGTTCCCGACCCGAATGGGACAAGGGGAAGAAGATGAAGATGATGACTTATTATTCTGTCAACTTTGTAAGACCAGCGGGTAGCTTCACGGCTGCCAGCCGACAGCTGTTGGCATTTCTATATTCTTTGTTTGTATCATTTAAAAATAAAAAAGTGTGCAGTTCACAAGAAACGAAACCTTCAGAAAACTATAGTAGACAAGAGTGGGGTCGCTAGGAAGCACCGCACAAAGAGGAGACCGATTATTAGTCTATTTCATTCTCTCGCAGGCTAAATCTTATAGATTAATGTGTTTGTCTCTTTTTGGTGTCGCTTTTTCGTTTCATCGAGTTTCAAATCACAACGGTGCTAAAGAAATTTTCACCTCAAAAGGGTGAACCTATCTTTATTTATAATTTATTAAAACATCATAATTACAGACCTATAGAGCTAAATCATCTCTAGTTTCATATGATAATTCGCAAAAATTTTGTCGAGAAAAATAGCGTAAACTAGTCCAGCGGGAGCTCGTAAAGCCCGCCTTCCACTGCGAGCGGAAAAGAGTCGAGTTGAGCGGGGTTGGAGATGAGCGAAATAGCTTTGACCTTCCACCAAAAAAGAGTCGCTAAGAAGATAGGTAAGATAAAGTCTTTATCGACGTTTGTCCTCTTGCTTGTTACGCGTCTTGCTCGAAAACGAAAAAGGCAAAAGATAATAGAACGATGACATCACGCACGATTTCTCGCTGGGAATAGTACGAAATAATGAAGTTAACCTCTACGCCTCCAGGAGAACTTTCAAAGGCATCAGGAATTGTTACAAAATGTTAAAACTATTATTCTTTTATGAAGGCACATAGATATCCTCCAAATCTTAAGTCGCGATAAAAAGAAAGATGCATTAGCGTGTGTTCAACAGATAGAATTGTAAAATCAGCGTTTTCTTCCCTTTTTCTAGCGTTTTTACACAAAGCCCGAAAATGGGTCAGTGAGGTCAGTGTCAGTGACCAATTCTTCTAGCTCACTTATTTAAGAAGGGGTCATCTGGTAGTTTGTTTGTCAGTGGATCCAGCAGTCGATTCCCCGCAGCAGGAGGTTATCTACACCGGAAAACCAGCTGCTTTCCTTAATTTGTATGTAATAAAATCATATGTACGCAATCACATTATTTTTAATTATTCTTAACACTACAGCATAATAAAAATTAAATACGCAATAAACAAATTTGTTAGGCAAAATAACAATAATTCTCATAGTTTAAAAATAAACATTTTGAATAAAGTTATTATAAGTTATTTTATACACATAATATTATTTCTCAACCATTGTTTTTTTTTTCAATCATTTGTTTGCGTGGCTCATCGTGTTTAATTGGTTGATCAAGATTAGAGGGGTAAACCAATATTAACAAAGTTTTGTATGCCTACTGCGATAAGAACTATTGGCCTTTAGGCTTTGAGCAATTTGTATTAATATTTTAATAACTTTGGATGATTGGATTCAAGATGACATCATTTTACATTTGGCAAAACGGTTTTACCCGATATCACACAAAATATAATGACGGTTTATGACAATGATTCTCCAATTACACTTGTTTTGATGAGGAGGAATTCAAGTCACTATAAAAGCCTGGTACTAATCAGAAATTCAGAGTGTTGGGTCCTCACACTCGTGAGGAAGAGCGAAAGGTATTGGATATTTGAAGGAAGTCCCTAAGAGTTTTTGGAGTCATTCAATGAATTGGTAACTGGTTGGTAAGATACCACGAGGTATGCAAACTTTTTTAAAAATCGTCAATAACAATATATATGAAACTGGGACGGGTCCGTCAGTTAAGGCATAAAATTAATATATTTTTATAATTTAATTTTTGATTCAATTTCATTAATTATAGCGAAATAACAGAGTTGCAAGTGTCATTTTTTTAAATAAAATTTAACGTAAGAAATCTTTGCAAATATAGTACAGCTATTCTTACAAAAAAATTATAAAAGGTATATTACTTTGTAATACAGGTAAAAAATATTATTTGAAAGCATTTTGATTTTTATTATAAGCAGGTACCTAGACAGAAGTAATATAAAAAGATCGTTGTTAAGTGGCCTCACCACAGTTTGATAATGGCTTCGGAACACAAAACAGCTATCACACATATAATAATAATTATTCAGCAGATTTTATGTGTTTACAAATATTTAAAAAAAAAAATTATGACATTAAACTAAATACAAAAATTTCGTTTACGTTTTTACTCCAAATGATGTCAGGAATCATAGGAAAACAATTTCCTAGTAACAACAACCTCCCTTATTTTTAGGAATGCTGTACGGAGGGTTTCATTGTTATGTTTTAAAAAAAAAAATTATTTATTTATTTATATATATTGCAATACATTACAAAATGATACTTTGTCTGTCTAACTGGCAAGGATTCCCGTTTCAAGACAGTCAAATTGTATATTTAGTTCATAATATTCTAAACAAACGAATGGTTTCGCTCAAGAGATCACAGGAATGAGCTTCTATCAAACATTCTGAACGAATGAAATTATGACATTAACGACATGACTTTTTTTCAAGGATATCAAATTATAATCTATCCTTTGTACCTTGTGATATTAAAAGCTGATTAATTTCTTTATTTTTCAGAAATCTCATTACCGCAGTCTACTCGAAGCTCGAGGGGCATATATCACCGTGACCCGCCATGGCTCGACAATAGGAGGCAATGGAAGCCGAATTCAATAAGCCTGTGTATTGCGGACAGACAATGGTCCACAATGGATGATAAATAAATGGAACTAAACGGAAGACGTGAGAAGTGGCCTAACCGCCACGGTGGGCTATCTGTCCAGAGCTGAGAGCCCAATTTGGTATGCTGACCGCTGGAAGTTAATATTACCGATCGGTCGAAATATCAATCAGCTTTTCGAAGGCGTTTGCCATGCAGAACTCTGTCAAGGAAACTTATATTATTTATTCAAAAATGAGAAGAAACTTACAATTTCAAAAAAAAAATCATTTACTCCACACAGGAGGCCCTGGGAAAAAATATTTTTATTTTATTTTTAAACTAACTAACTAACCATCACGCCGTTTCCCCGCAGGGGTGGGCAGAGAGGACGGACCGCCAAACAACTCAGTCTTGGCACACACTCTTTGCCTCACTCACATTCATACATCGTCTCATACATACTCTTCTATTATTCTGACTTTTGACATGGCCCGTCTCAAGTATCTGATTCACTTGATCGTGCCATGTCTTCCTCGGGCGTCCCCGACTTCTTCTACCATTCACATTTGCATCATATATTCTTTTTACACTACTTTCTTCGCTCATTCGCTCTACGTGCCCATACCATCTGAGGGTCCCTTTCTTAATTTTGCTCATTATTTATTATTTATTTTTAACTTTATGAGTAAAACCTCAATTTGTAATATTTAATTGAATGAATACAATATTGGCGAAACTCAATAGGCAAAATGCTCTACCAACTGGGCTAAGGTCTCTATATCCACCAATTCTGTCTATATTTTATTCGGTATCAAACTTCGACTAAGAACTACCAACATTATCTTCATTTTCTTAGCAAGATAGTAGCCAATAATATGTACGTTAAGAAAACGAAGATAATGTTGGTAGTTCTTAGTCGAAGTATGATACAGTTAAAAGTGACGGAATTGGATATAGACACCTTAGCTCAGTTGGTAGAGCATTTTGCCATGTAAGCAGAAGGTCTTGGGTTGGAGTCCCAGAGGTGCCAATATCTCCATCGATTGAGTTTCTCTAATATTGCCTTCATTTAATTAAAAATTATTTTGCTCGGGGCCAACGTCATACTTGGGGATACTGTGTGCAGGGTCTTTTTGTGGAAAGGAAAGAGTGAATCTGGGTCTTGAAGAGACTCATGTTGTAGGAGGAAGGAAACACAGAGGCCGGCAAATCATTCCACAGCCGAGCTGCTGAACTCAATAACTGACAAATGTTTCCCGACTGTGCACCGGTGCCGAAGGAATAGCATTCCCACCCGACGCCGACGCCTGTTCTCTGGGGATTGCAATTGTCACTGATAAATAATCTTAGCACCCTTTCAAAATGTTATTAATAAGACCTTATTGGTAATTATCGTAATTAACGCTAATTTTGAACATTATGCGAAAAGTAGTAATTTATGTGGTCAATTTAAAGAAAGCATATAATTTGTACCTACCAATTTGTTCTAAGAAATTACAAAGGTTGCCTATTTGTGATCATGAAAATATTATAATGATTATATTTGTGTGCGGTTATATTTATGATCCCTTGACAAAATAATGTGACGATTTTCAGTAGAACCCGATCGATGGTAGTCGATCGATAAATGATTTATCGATAATGTCAGATCGCTAACGTACAAACAACACGAATCATGTCCAATAAAAGATCCCATAAGTCGCTTAGAACTGTTGGCGATCTACAGTATGTTTGTAAACGACGATAAGTTACCGATAAGTTACCGCCGGGCGACCGTGTTAAAGTAGAATAATTTTAAAGAAATTCTTGCTTGTGGTGTAGTGTATTGCATAATAGGATTATTACGGGGTAGAAGACACTTTTTAATTTCTGTCAAACTTGTAACTATTTTATCAAATAACATGAATTAAGTAAGGGGGCATATATTAATTACGTGAGCGCAAAAGGGGGGGGGGGGGGGGGGGGGGGTTCAGCAAAATCTCACGTTGGCTCACGCTCAAAAAGGGTGTAGTACGTTTTATTTAATGTATTTTTATAGAAAAACTTTATTTCTTGTATATAAACATGTAATTGATACCATTATATTATATTAAATAAATAAAATAAAATAACATACTAGGAAAATAATTCCCCCAAAATCCTATGTCATCTTTGATCTTTGTGGAGGATCTTTTTAGGAAAGAAAGGAGAGAAAGTTCTCGAAAGGAAAAAGGTTTGAAGGGTGGGTAAGAATCTGGGTGTCAGTTGTCAGTGTGTCCAAGAGTGACGGACGAATGAATCTCCCCTCCGCGGTGCAAGGCGATGGGTCTAGAGTATCCGGCAAGAGACTTCTAGGTTAGGTCTTCCTCAATATCTCCCGATTCGGCCAGCCACACAGTAGATGGGCAAACGAATTGGCTGCCAAGACCTATACTAACCTCGCCACATAAACCCGACCACCCTTGCTAAGTTTCCAAACATAGCGATCCACTTGAGGTGACCTACGGCAATACCTATACCTGCCTCCCAAATTGTTGAAAACAATATTGAAAACCTTCTTGGCAAAACAGTAAGTTCAATTGCTCTGAACTTAAGAGTTGCGGGATCAAAACTCGGAGGGGGCAAAAAAAAAAAAAAATTTATTAATAATGTGTATGTAATATTTTCATTAAAAAAATTGGCTACATTTGTTCCTCGTCTTAAACTGGAACATATTATTGGTTGTTAATCAAAACGTTGCTTTTAACAACTGTCTTAGGACCATAAGAAGGATAAAGTCCTAGCGGGGAGGACAACGTACAATATTTTTGTTATCTTAATTAATATTTAATAATAATAATAATAATATTTGGATGATTTATATAGCGCCGTTTTTGTGAAAAATCACCTCAAGGGCGCTGTACAAACTTATAATACATTTCTAAAAACTAAAAAACTACAAGCTAGGCAAACAATTATAAACAACTTATGGCTAAAAATTGCATACACCGGTTCATTGATCACCGATACGAAAATATATGTACAATATTTTGACCAATGAACGCGATGCTGCCTAAAATTTTATGAAAACAGGACCATACTTACCTGGGAGGTCGTCTGAAATTAACACTGTATATTGTCCATTTAAAGAAATTTAGATAGAGTTCGCACGCAGAGGACATTATTGTGAACACATGTTATTTAATCCTGAAAAATATCTTAATATTAATATGTAATGTATTCTTTGACGAGTGTATTTTGGAAAGTAAAAGCAATATGTAAAGGTGGGTGGTGCAGTAGTACCTATAAGGATTTGATCTTTCTAAATTTGATTCGTCAAGAGACAGATTGATGTGTAAGGAATCGAGTAATTTTAATTCAGTAAGAAAAGTGTGATTAAGACATATCATAGGCAATACAAGTATGATACTCTCAAATAGGTATATTTAAATTACGGGTATGAGAGCCCAAAAAGGAAGGTTTTTAGTTTGGACCTAAACTCTGTTGGGCTTGTTATGCATCTTAATTCCGGAGGGAGTCTATTCCAAGCCTTAGGCCCAGATACTCCGAAAGCACGATCTCCAAACATAGTATTTGGCTTTCGTTTAGGTTCTATTAGTCTGCCTTTAGCAGATGAAGTTGCTGATCTAAGGGTTAATTGTCTCGGACCGGTATTTTCCGGGACACATAATTCGGAGATGTAAGGTGGGGCCATTTCGTTGATTGATTTAAAAACCATCCAGCACAATTTGTACTGGATTCTCTCAGGGCACTTGAGCCAGTGAAGGTTACGAAGGTGTTCTGAAATATGCGAATATTTAGAAACCCCAGTTATGAGCCTTGCCGCTGCATTAAACACGGATTGAAGTTTGTCAATTTGATATTTTGGAAGACTAGCGTAGATGCCGTTACAGTAATCAAGCCGCGAGACTACGTAAGAGTTAATTAATAGTTTTGTCGCCTCTGTAGGAAGGTTTCTTCGAACTGACTTTGAGTTGTCTTAGGTGAAAAAAACCGGTGCTTACTGTCCTATTTATTTGACTTTTTAACGAAAAGTCTGAATCTAAATTAACGCCAAGAAGTTTGACTGTTGTCTTCGGAATAATATCGTTGCCGGAAATGGAAATAGGTGAATTGTCTATGAAATGTTGGCGTTTGTTTGTGGCCGCCCATAGAAACTCAGTCTTAGATGGGTTCAGCTTCAGCTTGTTTGAAGACATCCAACGAGTTATTGCTTCTAGGCATTCAGCTATGCGGATTTTGAGACTGTTGATTTCGTTTGGAGAGCAGTAAAAATAAACTTGCTGATCGTCAGCGTAGCAGTGGGACAGGAGACCAAATGACTCGATTATTTTGGCGACATCATTTGTAAAAAGGATGAAAAGAAGTGGGCCTAAAACGGATCCTTGGGGAACCCCTGAAGAAAGTGTTGCGAAGTTAGAGAGCTTATTTCCAACCTTAACGGCTTGTAAGCGATTGGATAGATATGACACCAGCCAATTTTTAATATCGGAACTCAAACCAAATGTTTCCTCTAATCTCTTAATGAGAAAGTCATGATCAATCGTGTCAAAAGCTGCACTCATGTCTAAGAGTGAGATAAGTGCTAACTTACCTGACTCTATGGCCAAAGTTATATCTGACAGCATACGAAGTATTCCGGTTTCTGTTGAGTGAAACCTTCTATATGCGGATTGACGATTAGTGAATAATTTATTTGAATTCAAATGACTGGTTATTTGTGCAGCAGCAATTTTCTCCAGGATTTTTGATAGGAAAGGTAAATTTGAAACGGGTCGATAATTACCCAAGTTATCGGGGTCAAGTTGTGATTTTTTTAGTATCGGCGTAACTACAGCAGACTTTAGAGGTTCAGGGAAGTCACCTGTGCTCAGAGATTTATTAAAAAGATGAACTAGGAACGGGGCTAAGACAATGACACATTTTTTTAGTAACCATGTTGGTATAGGGTCAAGACTGCACTGCTTATTTGGCGAACTTGAAATTAATTTTTTTACTTCTTCCAGCGTCGTGAGTTTGAAGGAAGACAAATTTCCTTTAGAATTTATAGTGAATATTGGTGGAGGGGCGTGAGATGTGGAGGCACGAATGGCTTCAATTTTTTCCCGAAAAAACGTTAAGAAGGCATCTGGGTTAATATCTATTTTAGTTGGAACAGTGGCTTCGGAAATAACACTCTTTATTGAGTTCCAGAGACGCCGTGGATTGGTTCGCTCAGAGTCAATCTTTTCATTCCAGTATTCTGATCTTTTGGAATTTATTTTGCTCATATACTGTTTTTGAGCAAGGATCCACTCATCCCTAGAAGTTACCGTAGAATTTTTCCTATATGACCTCTCTAATTTCCGCATAAGTCTTTTCTGGTTTCGGCATTCATCATCATACCAGCCGTCAGACTTTCGAACTTTACGTGTTTTTGACGTCGTCGGAGCATATTTATTTAACAGACATAAAAGAGTTGTATTATACGTCTCGACAAGTTCTGTTGGCGTCTTTGTATCCCAAAAATTAGGTGTACATAATAGAGAGGTCTGAAGCTCTTCCAGAAAATCACTAAAACTAAATTTACGCCATTCCCTTGATATAATTGTTCTATATGGTACTTTCGGCGGGTTAAAATCAATATCAGTGCAAACAAGCCGATGGTCCGATAGTCCTATATCACGAATATCTGCTAAGAGCGGCGATTCGCTCTTCTTTGAAATGAGTACATCCAATATACCACCAGCATCGTGAGTTGGGACGTCGACCCACTGGCGGCATCCAAAGCTGGCTAATAAATCTAAGAATTTAACAGTGTTCGGTGATGTCACACGCTCGAGACGGATATTAATGTCACCTGTAATAATGAGTGTATCAGAAAGACCAACTGAAAGTTCCAAAAAACGCGAGAACTCATTATAAAATTCGACAGAGATTGGTTTCGATCCGGGCCTATACAGAGTACAGAGCATAAACGACGTTCCTGCAGAAGAGACCCTGCACGCAATATACTCAAACGTGCTAAATGTACCAAGAGTTACTTTAGTTAACCGCAATCCTTGTCGGGCTATTATCGCTATACCCCCGTGGTTCACATGAGAGATGTTATTTGATGGTTCATTGGCACTAGGTCGGGCTTCCTCGAGCACCACATATCCCAAAGCTTGGAGTCTCTTAATTGAGTATGAGTCACTGTTCTCATGCCAAGTTTCTGTAACGGTAAGGATGTGGAGTTTTTCGTCTCTGAAAACATCATCCACCGCCTCTAGTTTGTTATTAAGGGAACGCGCATTCCAGGAACCAATTGCAAGCTGTCTGCTCTTATAGTTAGCATGCCTTTCTAATCGAATTTCATTGAAGTTGTGAAAATTATCAAAATCGTGGAGGGAATTATTCGCTAGGTTATTCTGTTCGCCGGTTGATGCGACTTCTTGAAAACAGTCTACAGACGGAGAGTTATTATTATTATTAATTATTGGAACATTTAGTTCCTTCCTGTGTAAGTATTTTGTTCTTTGTCCCCCACGGCAACCTCTATATCTAAATTTCACGTTAAGATCACGGGCTAGTTTGTACAAGTTTAATTTTGTGGTCACTAAGGGGTCCAACAGTGCACTTTCACTTTTAAAACTTAGGAGTGTTGCTCGGTCATACTTAATAGGAGTGTTTACAATCTGCACTGCATCACTGAGTATTTCGTCACATTTTTCCTTTCCGATGCACACTTGTTTTTTGTTGTCACTATCGGTATTGTTTAAAGCCAACATAGCTTTAAAGATACCCCTAATAAATCACTTCCCGCACTTGACATTGTTCGACGGTCTTTCACTATGCACATGTGGCGAGCGTCTCTGACCGTTGACGGGTAACTTTCCAACTCTGACCGCTGATCTTGCGTTAACAGTGCTCCTTTGGAACAATATATCAGTTATGAGGTTAGAACATTTGAAAATTTTGTGATAAAACTTGCATTAATCTCAAAACAGCGACACTAAAATTATTTTATTTTTATACACGCAACGTAAAAATTTAAGAATAATTAATGTAAAAAAAATAATAACGTTAACCACCCCCATAGACGCAGGGGTAGACACATAGGCGTAGTGATAGACTGTCACACAACTCAACCGAACACAAATACTTAGGTATACTCTTCTCTTATTCTGACTCTTACATGGTTCTTCCGTTACATGGTCAGATTCGTGTATTTGCCATACGTACTGATCTACTAGTCATATCTTCATTGTCAGGACGTCATTTCATACACCATTAATTTCCGCGACAAATGAAATATATATAAATACATAATTAAAAAAAATATATCTTGTAAAAACCGGTGACACCAGTAGGTATAAAATTATTTTGAAATTGAATTTCTTAACTTTATTGTATGTGATTTTCACGTGATTTTTGGCCAGTAAAAAGTGGTTATTTATATTTGCTGCCGCATTTTCTTGTGACATTAATAATGACCAATACACAAACCTCAGCCGATGTAATTTTTATCGCCCCGGTAAGTGTCTGTGAGTGCGGCTGTAATGTAGGAGATAATACTGCCAGGTGTATCTGCCCCTGCTTTGGTAGTAGTAAATACAGGTACGGTAGAATAAACTACCACGTAGTATGGACACAACTTTATGTGTGTTTGGTGAATTAAGCCCAATATTTACAAGTCCAGAAACTTTTATTACTGCGCGCTAAAAATCGCCGTAAAGTCAAAAAGCTTTTCCCAACAAACTTAATCAATCTTACAGCAATATGTACGATTGTCCATCTTTATCTCGGTGCTCTCTAACCAAATGATGAATTAAAGACTTTCGAATCGCGTAGAATAAATCTCAGCACAGTTCTGAAATTTGTGATTGCAGTAAGAAGGAAGGAGTAAAAAGGAATGACTTACTCTTAATATAACGCATATTTTAGTGATAAAAATAGTATATTCCTTTTATTTGAATTTATTTATTTTAATATTTGCTTTGTAGTATAATAATTCTACCGGAACAAGTGGAAGATTTCGGGCTGAAAAGTTGATTATTGAAAGGAATACAAGATTTTTGACTGGTTTATAAAAAGGTTTATAAATGGACCACGCACTCATTGAAAAATATTCAGCTTTTTTACTAGGTGGTTTATTTGTACTTGTACGTCGTTTGAAGTTGGGCTTCGTGTCGCTCAGGTATTAAATCCACGTAGAGCCTACTTTAGGCACTGTATATTATGAAGTGTGTATTGGTTGGTGTAAATATTGTGCAGGTGTTGGTAGACTGTAGAACTCATGAGAACCGAAGACGTGATGTCCTCGCCAGCGGGATGGCTAAAAAATCAAACGCGTCCATTGCGAAGGAATGGTTAAAAAGTTAACAGACAAAAAATTATCTATTCTTGTTAGCAATTTATTCAATTACCATTGTTATTTATTTGCGTGTTGATCAGTTCTGGGTAATAATTTTACAAATTTTTGGCATTTTCGTCTCGACTCAATTAAATAACTTTTGGATATTTTTAGCACGAATGGGAGTAAAGGTTCACTGAGCGAATTAATAGCTTTTTGGGTCGGGAGCTAGTTGATTCGTGGCACTCAATTTGGGAATATCATGAGCCGGAAGAGAGATGAAGAGTTGGAAAATGGAAGTATCTAGTAATTGGTAGCTAAACATGACATTAGTCATTCCAGGCAAGGTTTATAAAGGGTTGAATTATTTTCTAGAACATTATTCTCTCTCTGAAACATGAACAAAATGTTATTAGTAAATAATGCATACAAATTAATTAAGACCACTACAACAAAGGCGACCGGTCAGTGGTTGAGTGGGCACAGCGCTTGGGTCCCACCTGGGCGTCGCGTGTTCGATTCCTCGGCTGGCTAAGTACTCCATCACAACACAAGCAACATTTTCGGCTTTCTGTGGTGGTAGTAGGAGATTTTCAAACATTGTTGGGTTATTCGTAACCCGGGAATGTTTGTCTTTCTTTTTTATTAAAAAAAAAATGTGCCAAGCATGGTGCTCGAAAGATCCTCATATTGTGTATTAACAATTCAATGAATAATAAAGAAAAAAAAAGGATTCTGTTTCAATACAATTATTTTTTACTTAGCCGAATTTTAACACGCGAGTTGTGGGAATAATAACCATGAACTCTATTTTTTTATTATTAAATTGTGTTATAAACGTGATAACTCAGAAGTCTAAATATTATGCCATTGCATCAAAATCGCACAAAACACATTTAAAAAAAATTTCATGTGCCATTGATTTTTCCCCTTATCTTAAAAAATACAGTTTTGTGGATAGAATAATATGTTGGGAACTTACGGTCTGTATGGCTTCTTTAGTATTATAGTAAGTAAGATGTTCAAAGCTTTAAAAAAATATTTTATGTAAATTCTGCATGAGAGTTCCAAATGTGATGTGTGGTCGGTCTTGCTTTATGGATGTGAAACATGGACCTTGACAGTAAATACCATGAACAGGTTAGAGGCTTTTGAAATGTGGCTTCACCGGAGAATGCTCAAGGTCCCATGGACCGACATGATCACCAACACAGAAATTCTCAGGCGGGCAAGAGCAGATAGAGAACTGCTTACATTAATAAAAATCAGGAAAATTTCATATCTTGGTCATATACTTCGAGGGGAGAAGTATCACTTGCTCCATTTAATATTGAAAGGCAAGATAGAGGGTCGCCGAGGGCCTGGTAGGAGACAAATGTCTTGGCTGCGTAATTTACGAGAGAATGATCGCCAACGTTGGGGGGACCTGATACGGCACACAACGAAGAAGTTCTAACTGCTCCCAACCGCCAGGATTCAGTGGAGGCTGAAGGTTTTGAGGAGGGTAAGTAGTTGGGGAATAGGCATGTGGAGAAGTATCTGGCTATTCAGATCGAATAGATTAAAGCCATTTCAAGCAACGTTGCAATTCAACATTTCATTCGTTTCAAAGCCATTTCCGTCTCAAAACAGTATGTACAGAACTCTATACTAAGAGAATCTTCCATTCTGAAAAGTGCTGCAAATATGCCTTACATTATTTTTAAGGCAATCCAATAGTACAGGGAAAAAACGGAATCGGAATTCACGCCCCTTTATGGAAGAAGTTTAAAAATACTTGAGAAAAGGCTTTTGGAAAGGTTGGAAAAGGTATTTGAGAATTTTTTTAGGTGTTGATTTGGTAAAGGCATGTAAAAAACATTAACTCCTTTTTTACGAATTGTTTAAAACGGAAATTAATAATTGATTTCACGGAACAAGCGACGCGGAGCCTAACGTCTGTTCCCCGCTCCATCCGGTGCGTAACTAATAAAAAAATGGGTGCTACAATTACGTAGTCCTTCGGTGAACGGCAAAGGGTTCACTTTGAAAAACCCAATTCGTCGACTAGCGGCCGTAATGTAAAAGAAAAACGCGATAATGCATATTTTATATTATTTTGTAGAGTTCGTGCGTAAATATCTTTTTATTGCGATTATTATAAAATAAACTGAATTTGCCACATTAAACAATAAAACCATACAGAAAACGGGTTCATAAATAGGAGAATTTGGACTTGAAAGTATTTTTTAAAGGCTTTATACTTTATTTTTTTGTAGGCTTATTAAAAGACTTTAAAAAAATTGACCGATATTTTTAAGGGCCAAGGTATGTTCTACATGCAGTATTTTATTGAAGCATCTATACTACTTCTAAGCGATCAAATTTTCCAAACAAAAACATATGATTTTCTATGATTTTGCATTATTTAGTATGGCTTCATCTTAAATGAATAAATTGTTAAAAAAGACAAATAAAAAGTTACATCCGCTCCCTCTGAATCGCTAGTAGAAAGCCTTACCTCTCTACTCTCTGCCACAGCGGCCGGTGCAGGCTGGAAGAATCGAAAAGGAAACTCGCAAGTAGAAAGACTTGATCTCTCTAAGAACCAGATAGACATTAATATTGAGCTTTTAAATTTTAACATATTCATTATTTAAGTAGGTAATTATGGTAATATGCAATTAACTTCTTCCGATCTTTTTATACTCGTAACACCGAGTGTTTGCTTATTTGCTTTTGGGTACATAAATCATTTAATTTATTGTCCAACCTGTTTATTACATCTACTGAACACCGAAGGCGATATTATAGAAGATTTCAGATAACCTTCAATTCAACAATAGGCAATATTATATAAAGTTTTCCTCTGTGATTGCGATTAGGAATGTCTAGTATTAACGTAATGATAAATAAATAACCTGTGATTGTCTTCGTTAAACTGGTATTCTTCATTATTCAAGGTCTGAACTTAGACTAGATGAACAAGATTAAGATGCATAATACCATATTTTATTACAATATTTTTTTGCATGTTGATTGCTACATTGTTACAGCATCTATCATAACAATGTCCAGTAGCAGAGCGGTAAAGGTGTTGCTTTTGAAGTTAGATCTCTTGGTTTGTTCCACGCATATAGTTGCATAGTTGCACGCATAGTTGGCGATCCGCGTATAAATGTAACCTTCTTCTAATAGAAATTGTACAAAGAACAATTATTAAAATTATATTTAAAAAATCCTTTGATTCCCAACAGAACGCCTGTTTGAAGAAATTCAAGTACTCACATTTAAAGATTTATATATTAAAAATTCATCAATTCAAATTATAAAAGAAAAAGATAAAGATAAATATCCATTTTTAAATGAAAACAGAACTCGACTTAAACATGTTTTTTTATGCCCAAAACTAAAAACGTCTTTTGCACAGCATCATTACACTTACCAAGGAAGAACTTTTTTCAATCGTCTACCAGAAGAAATCAGAAGCATTAATGATAAAACCCGAATACTGCTCTCTGTCAAAAGACATTTTAAAAATATTCTTAAGAAAAAAATTACTGTCACTTAATTAATCTTACAAAAATCCTTAGTTCTCGATAACATTCTTTCTTTTTTTATATACACACTGTTATCAAAATAAATACTGCAGCTCAAATATATTTATGTACAATGAATTATTTAAGTACTAACTAATAACATTAATGTACACTCCCCTTCCATACACAAGCACATGCTTTCAATGGAAGGGTAGTAAAAAAACCTGAGATGTATAATTATCATGTAAATACCATGTAAAACATAATATTAAAAATAAAACATTATTAAAACATGAAAACAACAAATGGAAAAAGAGCGATTTGTTTTTAATTGAGGTTTTAATGCAGCTTACTTTGAAACAAAATATAAAAAAATGGAGTTACAATTCTAAAGTGTACCAAGTCAGTTAAAGTAGATATTGAGATTAATAATAATATTTGGATGACTTGTATAGCGCCGTTTATATGAAAAATCACCTCAAGGGCGCTGTGATTTATTGATTGATATTGATTATGTCATTTAAAGATTTATCTTTTCTCGCAAATACTCCGATATCTACAATGTAATATACTCTTACGTAATATCTACCACTGATATTTTTTAATTAATTATTACAAAAAATTATTAAATTATCACAATAAGCAAATTACGTTTGGAGTTATTTAATAAGACTTATTAAATAAATCCAAACATAATTCAACATTCAAAATAACTACAAACTTAACTCAACGTACACAATTTTAGAAAAACAATAAAAATATCCAAATTTTTTTTTCATGCTACTAGATTAAGTAATCGTATTAAGGGTACAATCAGTACCGGATTATCCCTAAGGCAGAGTAGGCAACTGTCTAGGGGCCTCGCATCGGCTAGGGGCCCCGCGTGAAAAAAAAATGACTTACTTCAATTAGTAAGCAACGAAGTTTTGGAAAAAGTCAGCTGTCTGGATGTTTAAATTTTTTTTTAATTAGGAATATTTACAGGTTAATAACATTAGGTACATGCATTAAAGAAAACAACAAATTATAATAATTAGGTTATAACCCAATAAATAACTAATGTTCACATCATGCACAAATAATAATTAAAAAGTCTGTAATTAAAACAAATATATAAACATAGTTGTATTTTACTTTTCTTTCCTTCTATTTATTGCAACATTACTCAGATCTGAAGTGATTGAAGGTGCCGTGTGTGGTTTATATTGGCATTTGTTTTGTTTTATTTATAATTATATCTTTAAAACATAAATGTTGTACAAGCTTCAGTATGCACTACCTATCTGCTTGCTAAAATTCTTTGGGAAAGGTTGTCTGGAAGAGATCACTTTAATGACAAGACGGCTCATTGTAATGTTTTCTTTAATAATATCACGGACATATGAATATATCTGGACCTGCCCTAAGTGATAAAAACGTATTGTTTCCCCCTCCACATGGCGCCGGCTGTAGCTCCTCCTTGGAACCGGCTCGCTCCATGGGGAGGGGATATAGCCTCGCTTGAATCTAAAATGTGTGACGTCATCATTCTTGCCGTGAACAGCGAGAAGCTGACATCCATACATTTAACGAAATAACGGCAGCTTGTGCTATACAATATATCTACGTATCAATGTACACATAGCGAATGTGGGCGGTACTCCAATGTGCTCGTCGCTGGTTACAGGGGTAAGTAAATTATTTTTTTATTTTAGTTTATTAAGGAAACAAACAGTTATACATATTTTCATAATAGAGTAACATATTACATGGTTGCATTAACCAGCGAAGTTTCCGCTAAAATTTATAATATATATAAACATAGATTAAAACATAAAAGAAAACATAAAGTGGTAGAAAAAAAGAAAAAAAATATATATGTACAGTAGAAATGAAAAAAAAAATACACAAATTAAAGCATGTGGGATATGTAAATCATCCAAATATTATTATTATTATAAAAAGAAGGAAAACATGCAGCAGGGATGGAGAGTTCATAATTAACGATTTATTTTGATTTTTTCTATTATGAATTTAATAAATTGGCCTGAGGACAAATGGAAAATATCAGCGTCGTAAAAGATATCATTGTATTTTGTGCACGTCCTTCGGATAAATGAATGTTGTGTGTAATTTGTTTTTGAGTGTGGGATGTGGAATAGTTGGTTTGACCTTGTGTTTCTTATTGGACAGTGGAAATTAATGTGTTCCAGAAGATAGTTGTTGTCAACAACGTTGTTAATAATTTTGAATAGAAATTTCTGGTCGGATATATTTCTTCTATCTTCTAAGGTTGATAAATTATGGAATGTTAATGAATCTTTTAGGCTTTCTGATGTTCGAAAGGATTTAAAGTCTAGGTGTTTCAGAATCTTTTTTTGAATTCTTTCTAACCTTTCAATGTTAACTTTGTATTGGGGATTCCATATGACTGATCCGAATTCTAATATTGAGCGAACAAAAGAGACATACAGTATTTTGATTACGTGTGGTGACCTGAATGGTTTGGTCACTCTTATGATGAATCCTAGAAGTTTGTATGCCCTGTCACAGATGGAATTTATATGTGTTCGGAAAGACATTCCGGAGTCCATAATTATTCCTAAGTCCTTCACTTCACAACATCTTTTTATCTCTACGTCATTGATTTTGTACGGAAATATTAGGGGATTTATGCTTCTGGTGAATGATATTGTGTTACATTTTTCTAGGTTAAGGAACAGTTGGTTGTTCGCACAATATATTCCAAGCCTATTAATATCATCTTGCAATTCTAGGCTGTCATTAATATTAGTGATTTTTTTGTAAATTTTAGTGTCATCAGCAAAAATTTGGAATTTGGAATTTTTAAAGCATTCACTCATATCATTGATATATAAAATAAACAAGAGAGGTCCGAGATGTGATCCTTGCGGGATTCCTGAAGGTATATTGAAAAAACGAGAGGAGAAACCCTTAGCTCTAACTGCTTGACTTCTGTTTGTCACATACGATTTGATCCATCTGAGAAGGTCACCCTTAATCCCGATTTTTAACAGTTTCTCCAGAAGCAGTTCAATGTTAATTTTATCAAAGGCTTTTGAAAAATCCGTATAGATAGAGTCCACTTGATTTTTACCACCCATAGAATTTAAAATAAAATCTGTGTATTCCAGAAGGTTTGTCTCGACCGACCGTTTTCTGAAAAAGCCGTGTTGATTTTTGGATATGATTGTTTGTACTGCTGGAAAAAGTTGATCAAGAACTATGTTTTCCATGATCTTGCTGACAATTGGGAGTTTGGAGATGGGCCTGTAGTTTGTGATGTTATTTTGTCCCCGCTTTTGTGGATTGGTGTAATGAGTGCTTGTTTCCAGACGTTGGGGAAGTTGCCTTCTTCAAATGACATTTTGAATAGCAAGGAGAGAGGATAAGCCAATTGGTCCCGGCATTTTACATAAAATATGGATGGAATTAAATCAGATCCCGCATTTTTATTTGGATCAAGTTTTTTTAAATAACTAAGTACACATGACTGATTGAAGTTAATAGTGTGTATATGTAGATTAGAGTTGTCGTCACCATTCTCAGTGAGATTGAGGCGAGGGTTGGAATTTTCTACAAAAACTGATCTAAAATAATCACTAAAATGGTCGCATATGGATTGTCCATCATTGCAGGAAATATCACCAAGATACATTTGCTTAGGTAAATCGGAAGAGGATTGCTTTGATTTAACAAATGACCAGAACTGTTTGCTACACTTTTTTATTGAATCTTCTGCCGTCGTAATGAAGTTTTCATAACATTCTAGCGAGATCTTCTTCTTATGAAACATTTGTAAAAGTGTTTTAACTAAACACGGAAACAAAATATTGATATGTGTATTGGCGCGAGTCTTTTTGGGGCGAGCATTTGGCCTTAGCAAATATGTTTTGAACGAGGCGAGCAATTCGCGCTCCCATGTAAAAAGGTCTATTCATTCAAAGCAGATTTTGCTTTTAAGAACTAAATGGTGATATTGTAATGCGAGATGCCTATATACTGTCAGATTGATTGTTTAACGAATGACAGTCATCTTTCCCCTCTTCGCTCACCATAGTTTGGTTTTACCCCTCATCTGTAACTGCTTGTCTATCCATTTGGATGTCTATGAATAATATATATTTTTGTTTCTTTTTATGTATGTGAACTTTTATGTGCAATAAAGGGTAATTGTATTTTATTGGATTTAATTCGTTTTTTTATTGAATGGGGTGATGGCATACCTTTCGTAATATAGTAAAAGAACAGATTATGAATAAAATTACGGCAATGTTGATTGACCCCCCCCCCCCCCCTTACTGAAGTTGATGTAATTTTACAAGTTTTTTATTCAGTTCACACGGGCCTCTGACTCTGGGGGGCCTCCAAACGCCTCCATGTTTCCTTGATCAAATCCTAAACAAGGCTTTAAGGACACTGCAATAAAAAATTGTAATTTTTTATTCATTTTCTGAAAGATGCATTTGTTAATAAATTAAACAAGAAATTGGTAAAATTGATGGAGATACAGCTTTTTATATGAAACTGTTATAAACAGTTTGTATATAGAATTATCCTCAGCAAAACTTTGGAAGCGTTTTTCTCGAAACTACGTTTTTCAACCTGGTTGACAACATATTAGAAAAACTATGTATCCGATTTGCATGCATTTAGTCTTAAACAGTTAGAAAATCCAGTCACTTCGAGATTTTTTTATGAAGGTCTATTTTTTTTATGAATACTTTATATTTTTGGCAGCATTTTGAAGTGAAAAACGCGATTTTTGCTAAAAAATTTCAGTGAATTTGAAAAACTCCCTCTGACTACCTGTTGATGTATGTGTAGAAATAGTGGACAAAATTTCAAAAACATCGGTTAAGTCAAGTCAAGATTTTGAGTTACATTCAGAATGATTCAGATGTTTTACATTCAGAAAAGTTTGGAGGCCTCTTCAACCCCCCCCCCCCCCTTCCGTTAATCCACCATTTGGAAAGGGGCCCCGAGACGTGCATTGCCTAGGGGTCCCGGCATGGTTAATCCGGCCCTGGGTACAATATATCAATATCTAATTTAAGGGAGTTACTTAATTTGCTATTTAAATTGTTCGTATTTCAATGCTTCGGTTACATTAATTTTGTTTTTAAACAATAACATGTAAATAGCTTAAGTGGTGAAAATCTATATTACTTAAGTAGTTTTTGAAGTTGGAAACTTGATTTCATCTATAATATAAAAATGAATCGCTGAATGTGTTGCAAAGCGCATAACTTTCGAACGGCTGCACCAAATTGGATAATTCCTTTTTTGTGTGTTCGTTATCGTCAGAACAAGGTTTTTATAAAACTTCAGGTGGGCTCTGGCATTATGAAATTTGCATAAAAAAATTGCTATTGGTGGCACGCGAGGAAGCGGCTATTGCTATGGAAAGTGGAGGGGAACCAGGGAGGGGGAGGGGAACCTGGTAGGGGGGAGGGGGACCTGGGATGGGGGAGGGGAACTCGGGAGGGGGGGTTCACGGGACGGGGAAGGTGGGGGGAGTGGAGGGGGGAGAGGGAATATGGAGGTGACGGAGTGGGAACGCGAGAGGGGAAGAGGACGCAGGAGAAGAAGGGGAGGCCGAAGGGGAACGGAACAAATGGGAAAAGACACTAAGGGAGAAACAATTTCTTTATTAAATGACATAGCAACGCATGCCGGGAACCAGCTAGTCAATAATAAAAAAGAAACATATTTTTGGAGTTAGACTTTGGAATTCAATCATCCAAATGTTTAATATATAACTCCTATCATGTACATCCTTTAACATAGTGGTAAGAGTTTTGGATCAGGTCTCTGCGAAGGTATCATGATCTCCTGCGAAGGTGCTAAAAAATGTTTTATGTTTGAATGAAACAATGTTACTTTCTTTGAACCACTTGTAGATATATTTCTTTAAAGCCGACCGGTTTCGGAACGACCGTTCCTTCCTCAGGGCAAACGTATACTGATTTGACAATTACAAAATAGTGGGAGGGAACAGTGTATTATTTTTATTACTAAGGATTGTGGTAGGGGTGGAGGCGTTGCTAGGGATTAATGAAGAGTGGGTGGGAGAACATATCCATGATTGGGCTGTAAGTTTGTTGATAATAGATTCATTATTTTTAAGGGATTTTATTTTATTTTCAAGGCTTCTAAGTTATCTAAGCGTTTTCCTCTATGGTTAATATGAAGAATATTTAACCCAGTATTTTTTTCAAAACTATGTTTGTTTTCAATTATTTGGTTAGCGAACTCAGAAAAATTATTATTGTTAAGACACCTTAAGAGGGCATTACCAGAGAAAACCGGAAATACGTCATTTTCAAAAAAGTTTTTAGACGTATTGACTCTTTTCCACAAAAAATTATAAATGGATTTCGAAAGATTGTTCTTTGATCTAGCATTCGTATGTAATAAATTTTGAGAATTTTTTTTAATTTTTAGTATAATAAGGTTATTCCATAGGTCGTTGGCAGAAGTTTTTGTATTATACCACACCCATTTCAAATAATAAAATCATGCAGTAAAATAAATCAATACATTATCTAGCAAATGCATGTTTTAGAATTTTAATTTTAGTTTCAATAAAATCATTAAAAAATATTAGTTTCTTGGCGAAAATTGGTCCGTTTGTGTATTTATTTGCGCACTTACAAACGAATATATTTCAGATTTTTTTAACATTCTTATTAAATTTAGGCATTATTGAAAAATGATAAATACTTATACTCAAAAAATAACTACAAAAAGTACATTATTTTAATAGTTTTATCATCACGCCTTTCAGCATTTTTGGATGAAGGTATAAATTAAAGCTAATTTGGATTGAAATAAATTCCATATTTAGTTATAATTTTAAAAAGCTGGTACGGAGAATAATTAATCTTTCTCATTGTAACCGCCCGGCATGATCGTAAGAACAACTTTCGACGAAATGTGGATTTTCGTCCGCTGGCTGGTTAAACGCTCTTAAATGTTCTTTGATTTGTTGTTTTTACAATGCAAAATGAGGGACAGTCATTACATTTGAGTTTATATATTCCGGAATTAGTCAATTTATGGTCTTTATGTGTAGAGTTCCTCATATGTTTTATATGTCATTAGGATTTTTTCAGACATAAAAAAGGTTTCTACGGTTTTTAAATAGTGCGCATTTACAAAACAATAGTATTCATTATACTTTTATGTTCCAATATGAACATTTTCTATGGTGTTTACATACCATCTGTAAAAAAACTCTGCTTATTTATGTTCTCATAAGAATATCTTTAATTTTTTAACAATTTTAACGGACAGATAGGGACTTCCTATTCAGCCTCACTTTCTTTTCATAAATTATTTCGCCTAACGATATTCTGTTATCAGAGGTTAGTTGGCAGGTTCAGAGAAGTGGAACTTCAGTATCGTGTCACATGAAACAACTAATTTACAATCATTTCCAGGCAACTGAATGTGGGGCCATCAATTTAAGATAATTAAGCTCTTTTTTCAAAATGATCTTGTTTGTTTAAGCAGTGGTATTTGCTGTAATTAGTTTTTGTCGGTAATAAAATGGAGAAATATTTTATGATGAAAGTGTGGTATCGGTGGCCCCAGACTTCCTTCACATAATTTCTTGAAATCTGAACAAAAATCCAGAGGAAATTAACAATTAATTTTAAGTACAAAACCCTGTAAGAACAAAACGAGAGTAATTTCCTTTATAACCTGCTTTATTACCATGATCGATGGACACACGTTTAATTTCAGAAGTTTATTTATTTTTGTTCCCACAGCCGCTGTGAAAGCCTTTTTGCAAGTGGAAAACAAGAATTATTTGGCAATTTACAAGCGCAACCATTGCATATTTTAACCCTAGAAAGATAATCTACGTCTGAGAGACGTAAGCGATACACAAGTATTGCTGTCTTTTTTGTATTTCTCATCACGCTGTCTATCTCAGTTAGCTCAGTTGCCGGGCAGTGCTTGCAGCGCGGGGTGGCTGTCACCACGGTAAGTACAATAATTATGGTGAAATACATACCCCATACGTCCGAGAGACGTATGATTACCTTTTGAGTAACTTTCAGACTTTTTCGTATAAAGGTGTTTTAGCCAAATAAAAAATATATATGTACACATTATTTTTATGTATAACGACTGGTTAGCATTTAAACTATCATAACACATAAAAAATACGATTTATACATAAAATTAATCATTAAAAAAATACTTAATATTTTGTAGTTGATTTGTAAGAGGTTTACAGAGTACAATATATTTTTTTTAATTTTTTTGGTTTTATTTAAAGTATAAAACTCTGAACTAATTATTCAACTACTCGTATCTTTGATCTGTGTAAGTGTGATAATATGTGAAATATTCTCTTATAAACTTCATTAGGTCTCTCAGACGTATGATTATCTTTAAGGTAGATAAAAATAAGATTATCTTTCTAGGGTTAAGTAATCGGTCGATAAAAAAGTATTAGGGCACATTATTTATCTTAACAAGTGTCAGGCGTCAGATAGCTATGCTGTCCTTGTTCTACCCCTATTTCAATGAAAGATGCTCCGAGGAACTAGCGTCTTTGGTCTCTTCGACACCGGTGCATAGTCGGAAAACAGGCCAAACTCGCGCCCAACATATGTACAGGGTTGACATTTGCCACATGAAAACGGGTCGCTTCTACGATTCGTTCTTGAGTTCAACAGCTCGTTTATGGAATGATTTGGGGTCTCTTAAAGACCCATGTTCACTCCTTCCTTTCCTCAAAAAGACCCTCCACACAGACAGCATCTCCAAAGATGACATAGGCCTTGAAGTAAATTATTTTCCTCAGGGTCTAAAGGGTGTGATTTATGTTAAAAAAGGATAATAATAATAACAATATATAATTTGGTAATAATAATAATTATTATTATAAAAATGCAAAAATCAGTCATTTTAAATACATGTAGGATTACAAAAGATTTTTTAAATATTTATATTGAGGGATCAGTAGGATTTATAGGTTCAATTAGGAGTTCCACAGAGCCGAACCCTCTGATATGAAAATATCTCGAGTCGGTGAATTTTTTTTCCCATTTGGTCTCTGGTAGGTTGACATGTTGTTCTTGTATTGTTTTGTATTTATAATTGCATAGCATTGTGTAATTGCATAGCGTGGATTGACTAGATGATCATTTGGGAAGTGTGTGAAAGGGTTTAGTTTTTCCTGTGGGGAAAATTTAACCCGGACATTTAAATCTGGTGGGTATAAAAAAATAATAAATTATTTCTGATCCAGATCGCGTAAATTAAAGATATAATACAATAAGTTGAAAGGAAGGGTTGAGAAAAAAATCCTGGCAACTCAAATCTGTTCACTAAACACGGCTAAAGCCACTTTAAGCAACAATTCCATTCTGAACGGTGGACTTTCACCAGGACGATACTGGAAGTATCTACCATTGTGAAACTTATCACAATTACCTATATATTAATTCAATTTGAATTAACACATTATTTACAAAGCCCTTAAGGCGATTTTTCACAAAAAAGGCGCTATACAAATTATCCAATTATTATTATTATTATTTACAGATGTCTTCAATGAAGCAGGGCGATATCTCCTTACTGCTGGGAATAAGACCGTCTTAAAAACAGGCGTGATGATTACCGTTTAATATTAATATTAATAATCTACCAGTTTATCGTTTACCGCAAATTACATAAATAATAATGCTAATAATGTTCTCGCAAACAGTAATGCCTAAATAATAACAGCGAGCATACTGTAATTGCAATTGACGGGGTAAGTGGCGGCGGTGAATACACGATTCATTTTGTTAAGGGTAGTATTCGGAGTATATTATTGCGGGGTTGCATATAAAACCATAAGCCACTCGGACCCATAAGCTTGTTTTTACGACAATGTAACATTACTAGACATACGCATGACGAATGAGGTGTACCTGAGTTATTAAAGGTTGCATAGATAATTGTTTCAAATAAGGGATTATACAATTTATCCAAAGAAACGACACTCTCGTAAGATTTCATTTTTAAAAATTTATTCAGGCAGATAGGTAGGTACTAGGTACCATAATCATCATCATTAAGAGCGTTTAACCAGCCAGCGGACGAAAATCCACATTTCGTCGAAAGTTGTTCTTAAGATCGTGCAGGGCGGTTACAACGAAAAAGATGAATTATTCTCAGTACCAGCTTTTTTAAATTATAACTCAATATCGAATTTATTTCAATTCAAATTAGCTTTAATTTATACCTTCATACAAAAATGCTGAAAGGCGTGATGATAAAACTATTAAAATAATGTACTTTTTGTAGTTATTTTTTGATTATAAGTATTTATCATTTTTCAATAATGTCTAAATTTAATAAGAATGTTAAAAAAATCTGAAATATATTATTTTGTAAGTGCGCAAATAAATACACAAATGGACCAATTTTCGTCAAGAAACACATGTACGTACATATTTTTTAATGATTTTATTGAAACTAAAATTAAAATTCTAAAACATGCGTATTGATTTTTTTATGTATTGATTTATTTTACTGCATGATTATACTATTTGAAATGAGTGTGGTATAATACAAAATCTTTTTTGAAAATTTAACAAATCTGCCAACGACCTATGGAATAACCTTATTATACTAAAAATTTAAAAAAATTCTCAAATTTTATTACATGCGAATGCTAGATAAAAGAACAATCTTTCGAAATCCATTTATAATTTTTTGTGGAAAAGAGTCAATACATCTAAAATCTGATTTGAAAATGACATATTTCTGGTTTTCTCTGGTAACGCCCTCTTAAACAGTATTGATAGCCTAGCGATTGTATGGTTAAAATTTTAAAATCCGGCTAAGAATACAACTCTGACGCCGCATCTTACGCAAAACTCTTTTCGAATGTGGAGTTTATATACAAATCTAATAGAATTTAATAATAATAATTTGTAATAGAACCGAATTAAAGCAATGCCAACAGATGGCGCCAATTACGTTAACAGCTAGCGTGAGGAACATCGCTTGGCAGGCGTAAATAGGTACTATTGGATTTGTGATTTCCTGAATCTCTCCGGATGTGGAGTGATTGACGATAGTATGATTATTATTGTAACTGGCAGTAATATATATGACATATTATAAATTAATTATATTTTATATGACGTCATTGCCTGTAGCGATTACTTTGTCCCGGTGACTGGCTGTCACTGGATCCCAGTGGATCCGAGGAACCGGCTATTTTTGGGGCCAGTTCCCATCGGATTTATAAAATGGTCACTAACACTCAAAACGGGCGAAGCCGAACTTTAAAAGCCGCCCGCAGAACCTAGCAGCAAAAACCCAATAAAATATAAAGACCGATGAAATGCCTGTTGAACTAAAACAGGACTTCGCTACGCTCAGTCAGTAATGCATTGTTTATAAAGACTTACACTTACAATTTGGGAGGCGGGAATGGGTACCGCCGCCCCGCGAACCTTTATTGGATAACCAACACCCCTGCCATAGGTTACCCCAAGTGGCTCGCTACGTTTGGTGATTTAGCAGGGGTGCCCGGGTTTGTCTAGGTGAGGATGAGGTTTGTCTAGGTCTTGAAGGCGGATCACCAGGACTCACTGAACCCCCGATTCCTACCCTTCCTTCCCAGAACTCTCCTCTTCTTCATTTCCTTTAAAAAAACCCTCCACACAGCATCTTTAACGATGGCATAGGCCCTGAGGCAAATTATTTTCCTCAGGGCCTCCTGTGTGGAGCTAATGTAAAAAAAAACACACACACAATAAAATAAAATAATTACATGGTTGTAGTACCTATTGTAAGTTCATCGAATATCAGTAGGTAATTTCGCTTGAGATGAGAATAGTTCTTAAAAACTTAGCCAATGAGTGTACGAGTAGATAGTAATAAAAAGGAAGAAATTGTGTGGAGAGATAAGAAGAAATTTTGAAATCAAAAATTGTATGCTCACGAATTGTAATTGACTGTTTATAAAAGTTTAATGAAAATTTAAAAAAAAGTTGTTTTAAAATAATTTACATCACACAAGAAATTTAATTTAATCAGTTTTTTTATTATTATTAAGTTAAAGAAATATAATATTTCGCTTTCTTAACATACAGAGCATATAAAGTATAGTAGTAACATTTTTAATTTTGTTCCAACATCTTAAGTTTAAATAGTTTTTTTAAAGGTTTTCATATTCTTTTCCGTTTTTAGGTTATCTGGAAAGAGGTTATATATGTGAACTCCCTCGTGGCCAATACTTTTCTTGCCACTTTAAGTCTTGACAAGTATTTGTATACAATTTATTGTGTTGTCTAGTATAATGTTCGTGTACTTGTGATGTTTTTTATAAATGTTGTGTTTGTGAGTATAAGTCCATTTTGTATTTTGTAGATTAAAAGACATATGTTATATTCGTACAATGTTCTTATTTTCAAGTTCATTTCCTGGTATAGTTTTTTGTGGGAGTGTTGAAGAGTTTTTTAATAACTTTGTTCTGTATTATTTGTAAGTCGTTTAAGTACGTAATGTATTTGTTTCCCCATATTTCTATTAAATAATTTACAATGTATGTTGTAAGGAACATCAACCAAATAAAATTCCTACCTCACTTTCACAGGGGATAAAAAATTGGACATAGTGACCACGTAAATGGCTTACTCAGCTGATTGGAATGTAGAAATTTTCGTCAAATTTTATTATCTTAGAACCACTGTGATTACACCATGAACTACAATAATCCTTAAATTGCAAAGACTATAATCCAAATTACGATATCACTCTCGCAAGGGATAAACCATTGGCCATGGTGACCAGGACACGTAATTCTTAACTAAGAATAAATAACGGGTATACGCCTCCAGAGGGGTTAAGGACTTAAGAGCGCTGCCGGTCGCTGCGAACATTTATGAATAGGTATTTTAAAAAATCTCTTTTATTTCACTCTCTGACAGTAGTCAGAATCGCGCTCTAGATGTGTGAGTGAATGCAGGCCTTGTGTGAGTGAGCCACGCGCGTCATCCGTAGCCGCAGCCGAATTATTATTTCTGCCGACCACGCATGTACCAATCTGCAAATGTGTAGACACCAAACATTCAATTTCTCTCACCGCTCACAGGAGCGTTCCATTGTTAGCGTCCATGAATATGCTATTATAGCTACTTATCGTTGTTGCGCGCACAAAATATCCTAAGGGTATTTTAGAATATTAGGATATTTAATAAAAAAAACTTTAAAAAAAAAATTAGGGACCCATATTTTTATTTATTTTTATTAATTGTAGAGTTATTTTTGATACCATGTTTCGGTGAAAACAAGTGGGCTTAATATACATTTTTTTTATTAAAACCGACATTTTTTTCTTAAATTTTGCATTCAGGATTTTTGTGCGCACTTTTTATGCACATATGATATTTTGTGTAGCAAACGTAGGAAAGGCAACTTGGCCTTTCTCATATGACCCATATCCCTCAGGCCTCGGGCATATTTTTTCATAAGGTCGAAATATTTCCGCTTTGCAATAAAATCCAAATAAATGGAATATTTCTTATAGTATCCGAAAACTAAAAACTGTTTTTGAAAGGCGATGAAATACGCTTTTAAATTTTGAAATCCGAAATAAACCTTTGCTTTTCAAATATAAAAATTTTGAACGCACAATTTTTTTTAAAATGACACTCATCTTACGTTTTTTCTAACTAAAATTACTGATAACGAAAAAATAAAAACACGTACATATTTATTACAAAAATGTATTGTTTGTTTTTTATCGTTTCATGTAAAAATAATTAATAGATACAAAATTCCATAAGTTTCGTAAACTTTGGTTTTACAAAAGTTCCCAAAGCTAACAAATAGCCGGGGGGGGGTTTAAATTTGGATTTGTGACCAAAACACCCAAATAAACTGAAAATGTATTTTTTTATCAAAAGGTAGAGAAAATATCTTGTGCGGATAAATATTTTTTATTTTATTTATTTTTGTTTCAAATTACGAAATATTGGTCTTAAAAGAATTAATTTCGTATGATTTTTGATGCAACTTAATTTTTTGCTAATTTTTTGAGAGTTAAATATTAATATTAAAAAAATATTTTTGCTTTACCTACTGAGTTTATATTGAAAATATATACATATATATATATATACAAATATATGTAAAACAATTTTCTCGGTTTACCCGCGTAACGTAGTCCTGAGAAGGACTTTTTAACTCCTGACGTTTCGGACAGATCACACTGTCCATCTTCAGAGGCCTTATGTCTTACCTTATGTCTTATGACTGCCGGCCCCACCTCGTACCCCCAGCACCATAAATCACATTCAACCCGGGTACTCCGTTCTAGCCATAAGAATTGATTTGCACTCACTTAAGTCTTGGACTCTGGACCAAACAGACATGCGAAAGCTATCAGTTTGAGACAAAAACTAAAGACATAAGGCCTCTGAAGATGGATAGTGTGATCTGTCCGAAACGTCAGGAGTTAAAAAGTCCTTCTCAGGACTACGTTACGCGGGTAAACCGAGAAAATTGTTTTACATCTTACACCCGTGAAAACCTTAACCATAACATACAAATATATGTATATATATATATACAAGGTGTTAAGGGACGTACTTGACTTACTTTAACCAGTGATTCCTGACATTATTTGGAGTGAAAAATGTAAATAAAATTTTGGTCTCCGGTGACTTTTTGGGAGTTTTTTTTATTTATTTTTTCTACAAAAACATAAAAATGGTAGGTATTGGACAGTTAGAGGCGGGGTTAGGGGTTGGTCAGTTACTCGGCTGAGTGATCAGTGACGACATGCAGAAGAAATTTTTTTTTGTTTGATTTTGAAGAAAAAAATTTTGAAAAAATTAAAAAAAAGTCATCCAAGAAGTCACCGGAGACCAAAATTTCATATACATTTTTTACTCCAAATAATGTCAGGAATCACTGGTTAAAGTAAGTCAAGTACGTCCCTTAACACCCTGTATATATATATACATATATATATATTTTTTTTAATATTTAATATAGGTAGATATATAATTGTACAGTGGAGTTATATAAATTACATATGGTGTACATACATAGGATACGGTTACATACTAAAATATTGTGCACTTGGGAGAAATTCGAAAAAACTAAATAAAATAGAGATATATAGATTAATAATAAATAGAAAGAATGAGAAAAACAGGTAGTTATTTAGTTAATTATTCCTGATGAAGTGTAGCTTCAGTTTGAGTTTCAGTTTATCATCAGACATCAGTCTTTGGTTTTTTCAAACCAAGACATCAGTCTTTGGTTTTTTTTTTATTTCAATGGGAAGGTTGTTGAAAAACTTTATCCCTAAATAGATATAATAAATTGTTTTGCATTAGTTTGGTATTAAATTTTGGTATTTTGATGTTATCTTCATATCTTTTTGATTGGTGAGTTTCAAATTTTTTGATGATATTTATATTATCTTTGTAAATTAGGATAATTGCATTTTTCTTGAAGATATTCTCTCCTCGAGGCACCGTGAAATCTGCGAAAAGCGTTTCTGTTAGATAGGTGGAGGGTTTCTTAAGGAATACTTTAATGATTAGTTTCTGGATTACTTTGATCAAGGTTAGAATATTGTTGTATGACCCCCCCCCCATCCAATAATTCCATATTGAATTAATGACTGGATTAGTGCATAATATACTCTTTTTAGATTGTTGAGATTATTGTATATTATAAAAAAAAATTCTTTGGGTAATTTTAATTTATGTGCGACAAATTTGAGTTAAAAAAATAATACGATTTCTGTCACACAAAAAACTTTTTTTTCTCATTTTAATTTTATAATTTTATATTTTTTTATATTTCTGTAGTATATAGGGATTTAATTTTATATTTTTTTATATTTCTGTAGTATATGTAGTATATATTTTTTAAATAATTACCATTAATTACAAGTAATGGTCAGAGTTGCCTCTAAAATGATTAAAAAGATGAGTTTGAAAAATGGGATATATTTATGTCAGATTATTTAGGAAACCGTTGTGAATCAAATGGTGTAAACAAAAAAAAATTGTTCGAAAACCTTACATGGGATATTTTGTGAATGCAAGGACGATATGTTCTCAAGAGTTTTGAGAATAAATATATATAGGATATTTTTTACGTTATTAATTTATCAAAAAAAAAAAAATCTTGCATCTATTTTATTGTACCTATACTTGATGTGGAAAATAACATATTTACTATAAGCCAAATAATGTACATGCGGATATACAATTGGATATATGCATAATGATAATTATACTAAAAAGGTTTTATTTCTGGGAGTGCAAAAGTCACACAGCTTCATATGTGCTAGAGCTACAAAACTACACTACTTGGATGTTTCTGACCACAAATGTTTAATAAACTGGCGTAAAAGTACTACCTAATGATGTGTAAGCCCATAGAAGGATTCTCGAGAAACATAGAAATGCATTGATTGAAATTGCACAAACGAATTGGTTATCGCTACCCAGCTTGAAATGCTGCAAATGGGTCCAATCTTTGTGGCGTCATTCTTAATTAAATGAGAACAAATAACTTTGTAGAAACAGCTTTATGTAATCAATATTATCAACATGTTTCGAAAACAGAGTGTTCTTCGTCAGGATAAGATTAATATTAAAAGACAAACAACTATAGGCATATGAGAATTATAGACAAAATATTCAAGGGAGAGGTGATTAATTACTTAAAAATATCACAAAATGCAATTATATAAAATGAAATATAAAAATTATTTTTAAGTTAAATACCCTTATAGTATAGCAAAGTCATTAGAGAAGCTGTGTGGAGGTAATTTTTAATGAAAGGAAGGAGAGGAATTTCTGGGTAGGTAAAAGTATGAAATGATGGTGGAGAGAGTCCGGCTGTAGAGATCAAAAGATCTCCCTCTTCCAGTTTCTCCCAATCCGGCCCGCCACGCAGTAAGTGAACAAAATCATCCGCCACCAAAACCCATGCAGACCTCACCCGTGAACCCGGGAACCCATGCTCAGTCACCAAACATAGCGGACCACTTGGGGTGACCAAGTGGTGGGGGTGTTGGTTATCCAATAAATGGTTTCCGGGGCGATGGTACCTAAAACGCCTCCCAAATTGAAAATTTATTATAGTACTTGACATAAACAATTTTAATTTTGCACAATTTTAGTATGAAAGCTCGGTCAGTATTGGTATACCGCGATGACACACTAAACAGAAAAAAAAACGAATAAAAAATATCGATTACTCGGGCAAGGACAACACTAGTCTACCGATAAAATTCGTTACATCACTACTTCGCTTTATATGTATGTATTTGTCAAAACCCTTGTTCCCCGGCCCCCTCAGGAGAAATGAGCGAAAGGGATACCTGCACGTCGGGCCGAAAATACCTAAATAAAATCTTCGAAATCGATGTTTTGTATTCCCCATTTTTCTTCTCCAAAACTGGACGGATTTAAAAAAATTTTTTCACTAACTGTATTAAAAGAAAATATTCTATGTCGGTACGTTTTGCTTTTTTTCAAAATACATTGTTTAGTTTGTATACTGAACGTTTTTTGACGGCGTTTAAATTAGGCAATTTTATTCATTTTTGGAAGGTCCTAACTTCTATAAGAAGTAAATTATCAAAAAAAGCAAAACGTACCGACACGCTAGTGGTCGATATCTATATTATGTAAAAAAAAATTTTGCTCTAGGGTCAAAATCCAGAGAGATAAACGGGGAATACGTTTGTATGGAAAAACGCCGCTAGTATTTCCTCTTAAGGATAGGAAATAGTCCTTAACATTAAAATTAACGACATTTTTGTTAACTGCAATTTCAGTTTTCTTGGATGACAATGAGGACATCAATAACAATTCTGCTGTCGAGAGAACTAGAATCGCAGTTAAAGTAAAAGTCGTTAATAATTTTAAGGTTAAGGACAATTTCTTATTCTTAACCGGAATCCATTGTAATATGGGAATGGCTGATGCAACAGACTCGGCGTTGCGCTCCCAGAATGGCATTTAATTGTTTTATAATGCAAGCGCCGCGCTGCACCGGTGCCGGTGGGACCAAGCTCAGTACGCACAAGTGTGCAATCTTCCATTAACCACTGCCCATTATTGCATTACGTAATCAAACCCCTGCGCCAGGGCCGAATTCCACGGAATTAATGCACTAATAAAGCTTTATACCACGGGAATTGTGGCAAAGGTTAAAAATCAAAGTAGTGAAATGAATATACTAAGTTGCTACCCTAATGTCCTTAATGTCGATTATTTTCACATCAAGTCTGCTTCTGAGAATCCTTCACTGTACCTCTGTAGTGTTAGGTATTGAGCTATGGTGGTAAAAATCGTAATTTTTTTGTAAGTAGGGTACATAATTTCGTAAGTTTTAAACAGTTTGTAATATTTTGATTTTAGATAACCGATTGTCCCTTATTCATCTTATTTTCCAATGGCAATACTACCATAACATTTTTTGTTAAATGTTATGTAATGTAACATTATATAATATAACTTAAAATGTAATTTAAATCTGTGAAACATGGAAATGGCACCATGGTAAGATTTCGCATAAACACCTTTATAAGAGAATTTTTAAATACAAAACACAAAATATAAATCATCAAAAAACACAAAACATCTTGGGGATAAGATGTTCTTGGATATACTATTAAGATAGAAAGAAATCCGTCAATAAATGTAGTATTTTGCGGGTCAGTTTACAGACAAATTATACGTGAAAAAATGTTTAAATCAACTAAATTATTTTGTCCGTTGTTATTGAGCGAATGTAAAAAATTGATAATTATCGAGTTATCATTTCTTTCTTATTTTCAGCCAATAATTTTGAGTTTCGCGCAGTTATTTGTGAAAGCGGCTGTTAGCTGTGCAAAGTAGGCTCGAAATCACGTAAGTTAGTAGCCAGCTTCGGGCGTTTTAAAGGGACTCAATATTAATTGACAGTTGTTTATTTGCCACTGCAGACTTACTCAGCATGTTTTAAATGTATCCACACTTCATGTTAAGAGAAAATTGTATAGCATATATTATGTGTTATAATAAATGCAACCATACAACAGCTCCTAGCACAAGCACATCGACAAAGGTCGGTTGTTTAACTACTGCAGATCTCTGAAACAAACTATAGCGAACGTCGACTAATTTAAGTAGATTTACAATTTAATCAACAAAGAAGATAAAATGAAGAAATCTAAACATTGAAAAAGGTCTGCCTGGCAATTCATTTTAGTTCAATCATGCCTTGATCAGGATGAAAAAATAATTGATACTTATTATCAATAAAACTTTTATCGGTATGCTTGTGTTAGAAGTAACAGAGATAGAAATTGCTTTAGCGTAAAAAAATTCGACGCATTAGTTCATCTTCTAATAAAAATTAAATTATCAAAATAAATAAAATTAAATGAACTGATTTTATTAAATTATTTGACATGAATAATTATGTCATTACATCGAACTCTCTTCTCGATTTCAACAACAAGATGGTAATTATTCTTGTTTTTCCCACAGTATCGTAAAAAATCATTTTACAGCAGCCAAGTACCTGCCTTTTAACGAGTGCGATCTTATGATAAAATCGTCGGACTTCCTCGAACTAAGTGTCGGGTAATATCCAATTATTTCACTCTTTATCACTTTCAGCAAAGTGACAGAAAGGCGTGTAATTTGCATTGACCGTGCACAATTAATTCTGCCTTTGGGTAAAAAATCAATAGTTCGTTTGTAAATTACCTGACATGTCTCGCACACATTATTTAATAAATTAATGATCAGTCGATGTAAAAAGTGGTGGAGATTAATTCTCGCATGGGAATGTGTTCGGAATTTGGCATAAAAATTAATTTGATGGTCTGGACATATTTTTTCAAATTAACTGTAAATTAATTCGAAGGGTCTGGGTTTTAATCTGAATGTCATCTGTGAACTTACTAAAAAATGCTTCGTAGCTGTAACGGAAAAGTTGGCAATATTTAAAAAAAATATGTTTGTTTTAAATTGTCACGCCGAGGAATAATCATGGTCATCTAATTCGTTGACACAATTATTGTTAAACTATACATCCCACAGAGAACCAAAAAAACTTTTTCCCGTTTTATCGCCTTTTTGGGTAATTTTTTTTGGGGCCGGTTCTAAGCTTCGACGACACTTCAAAATACATTAAACAGCAGATATTAACACCTAGTAATCCGCAGCAAAAGATTCATCCATTCGTTTCCACGAGTTTCCAGACACCGTGCATGTAAGGTTTTCAATTTGTGCTTATATTACTGACAAATTTGGTTTTATACGACAGACACACCGGCCTTTCATAGTTTGGTTTGTTATGTTCAAATGACATAATATTCCACACTTTATATATTCTGACATGGCAAAATAACCAGGTTATGGTGTTAGGTTAGGTGCATAGATAATAGAAATAACGAGAGAAATGGTACGGAAGGGTGCCGATTATCGCCGAGCTACGACCAAACTGAACGGACTATCAAATTGGCGAAGTCAATTAAAGTTATACAAGGTGGCGCAAAATTAATCACCCTATCGGAAGATGTTATAATTTTTACAAATGGCGTCGTACGTCAATCATATTTGACATTTGTGAACTAGACAGCTGCAGAATACAAACAGACAAGTAATGGAGCGCTATACTCCGCAAGAGCGTGGAATAATTGTGTCGATTTAAGCTTTAACGGTTTTAGCGATTTTGTGTCGAAAGTCATCATCAGCGACGAGGCGCATTTCCACTTAAGCGGTTACGTCAATAAGCAAAATCTTCGTTTCTGGGGCACTGAAAATCCTCGTGTGATGCACGAAGAGCCGTTACATCCAATCAAAGCGACTGTGTGATGCGGCGTTCACGCGGGAGGAGCGATTGTTACAGGGCCATGATTAACGACTTCTTACTGCCGGAATTGGATGAGCGGGGCTTGGTGAACATGTGGTTTCAACATAACGGTGCAACCGCGCACACAGCACGAGCCACAATGGATATTGTGAAGGAAGCGTTTCCTGGTCACGTAATCTCTCGTTTTGGCGATTTGGTATGGCCAGCGAGATCGCCCGATTTAACCATCTCAGACTTCTTTCTTTGGGGCCATTTGAAGTCGCGGGTTTATGCCAACAAGCCTCAGACAATCACAGCCCTTAAGGAGAATATTCGATAGGAATGCGAACAGTTATCATCGGAAATCTTGCGGGAAAGTCATGGAAAATGCGATAAAACGGGCACAAATGTGAATCAACACTGGCGGCAGCCATTTGACGCATATCATCTTTTCCACTTAACATGTAGAAGTAAAAAATGTAGAAGTCCAAATAAAGATTTCCATTACTGAATTTTTTTATTTAGTAAAAAAGTTATTCAAAAACAAAATTGGATGATTAATTTTGCGCCACCCTATATGAGTACGTTTTGCAGGAAGGTAAAAAGAAGGGGCGCTGTTGTGCGTTTTGAGAACCTAATACTTGAGGACGCTTCCATCTACCAGTGGGGATGTTAATTTTGTGATGTTGTCTCTATGGGTAGCGATAGTTTTTTTGAAAAAAAAGACAATTATTGATAAATAAATTTTTAACATGTGACTTTGTTTCATTTATTTATAATAAATTTTCAATTTGTTATCCGATTCTCCGTTTTAAGGCTATCGGGAATGAGACGGTGTAATAGTACGAACGATTTTGAAATCTCCGGTCTTTTCAACAATGCCGATCAAACGACTAAACCGACCATGCAGACCCCTCACATTACCGAACAACTTTTAATATTAAGTATTTGTTGACATCAATAGCAACTTAATAATAATATAACTAAGTACCAAAAGCGGCCAGGTCTTGCGATAGTAATGCATCGGTTTAAGTGACACTGTAAAATCGCTTACAGAGTAATTACGCTTATGGTGCAATCATGATTTAAGTATGAAGGTGGTATCAACACTTGCGCTTAGTATAAGCCGATATTGAGCAATTGTATCTAATGAAGATTTGCAATGATGTTATTAAAATATAATATAGGAACATAAGTGTCCATTTATGTAACATCCAGTTCTAGTGCCTGCCTTGATTTATTCTTCGCACGCTCTTCTACTCACTTAGAAAGTGTGAATAAATATCAACATACTGTTCCTCAAAATAATTTATTGTGGTCGCATATTGTTATGCCTTCAATGGTTTCAAGGGAGTTATCGTCTTATAAATAAGCAGCTTTAGCTATTCATGTATGTATTTCCACTTCTTGTTTCCGTCCTTTATCTCTACATCTTCTCTACATATTATAAATTAAAGTCCGCGTCGTCTATCTATCTGTCCGCGATAAACTCAAAAACTACTGAACGGATTTTCACGCGGTTTTCACCAGTAGATAGAGTGTTTCGTGAGGAAGGTTTATCTATATAATTTGTCGAGGATTTGGGTAAATTGGTTGAAACAGAACGATAATTTTTAGAAGTGTCGGAAAAAGTCAAGCCGCCTGGTAGCTTTCATCGAAAACACTGCTTAATCCCTTTGAGATTATAACAAAACAATGCATGGTGGAATATTCCTCTTTTATAGATCTACAAAAAAGTCCGCGAAGGCATATATCTATCTTTTACGGATAGCTTACTATACTCATTCTATCTTATAAAAAAATGATCACGTACAATGCGGTAATTGGAAAGTTATTTAGAGGGACATATTTCTTAATCCTTGTCAACTTAAATGCGTTAGTTACCTCAAGCATTTCATGCACATTATTATAATCTTTCGCACCATTTCTACGTATTATTAATTAAAGTCCTCCGCGGCGTCTGTCTGTCTATCTGTCTGTCTGTCTCTTAGATAAACTCAAAGATAGCGGTGGTTATAAAGGTGGGATAACCATCCAGTAGATGGCGTTGTGTTTAGTTAGCCACAGCAACGCGTGACCGGGTCAGCTAATGACTTATAACGTTATAACCGTTGAAATTTGTTTCACACTTTTTTGTACTTCTTAGGCATCAACTATGTAACAATTTCTAGTTATTTTGTGTTAAAGAAAAATCTTAGAAATAAACAAAAAAAATTGTTAACAAAATAATTGCACCCTGCAAATCACCCTTATTGGCAATGTTTCCATGTAATGTTGACTCCTCCCAGCGTTCTCCCACTCCCCAAAAACACCCACTTCCCCCACCTTATAAAATCTAATTATTTCTGTACTTGTATAAATTTTAACTTAGTTTTAAGTCTGCTAGTGAATGACACTGATGTGTCGAAACTGATAGCGGATAAATTAAAATTTAAATAACAAATGTACATGGAAAGTAAAACTTTGCAAAACAAAACTTGTTTTACACAATCTGAAACTCTTGACGTTGCAAACCCGAACAACCTAGAAAGGTAAATATTCGGGTGGATTGCAATCTTTAGTACATACGCATTAAATGGTACTGTCATGTTGGTTATATGGGTATTTCAGTGGATGTTGCTCCGAAGACTAACCTTATTGAGGCCTTCGCACGGTTTTATAGTCGGGAGACACGCCAAAGGCGTGCCCGTTTTTGTCGTAATTAGAACACGGCTGACATTTCACGAATGAGGACGGTAATTTTTAAATTAATATTTATGACTGGACTTTTGGGCTGGGCTTCTGTGTTTTCTCATTCTTACAACACGTTCTTTTAAGAAATTAGTTCTTTTCTCCTCTTCTCGGAAAGCAAGTCTTGCTATTCTGTATTTCAAAATTTGGAACAATTTCATCGATAGCCCATTTCTCTCGGGATGCTATGATTTATATGTACCAGACCACTACAGCCGAAATCGACATCATGACTAATTTAAAGTACTGAACGGCAGAACAGACGTCTTGGCAAAGCATAGCATGACGAGGGGAGTGGTGCTGTTAAATGAAATTGCAAACCATTTGGATGTAAGTGACTGTTCTTTATATGCCTTATAAATATTACTGAAGAGTCAGTTGCCTAAATCCTGATAGGGTAACTAAATTGTACTGTAATCGGAATTATTCTGTTGTAGATAATATTTATTTATTTATTTATTTACGGACAAATAGTCCAATTAACAATATAACAATAACACGAATAGAAAAAAAGATAGATCACAATGAAAGGAGATTACATATAGATGAAGAGCATTGACAAAATACATATAATATAAAAGTACATAGAGAAGATAACTGCAAGTAGCTTGAAGATGGATTTAAAAAGACTTTAAAAAACCACATTGCGTAACGACTGCCGAAAGTCATTTAGGCTTACACCAAAAAATTCAATGCTTTGATTTGTGTTGACAAGTCTCGACATTCTGGATAAAGGAGAATGATATCCATAATTAGTAGAATGTTGATTGAGGAACAGCAATTCATTATTTCGGAGTCTACGGGAAGGAATGTTGAACTGGATGAGTTGTAACAAAGCAGGTGTGTCAGTAATACTGTTGATAATTTTGAAAATGCATATTAGATCAGAGTCCTTTCTACGTTTTTCTAAAGAGGAAATGTTTAAAGTTTGTTCAATTTCATCATACGAGTATTCTCCTCTTTCAAGTCCTAACCTCCAAGCAATTCCTCGTAGGAAGCGATGTTGTACAGATTCGATGTAACAAATGTGGACAGCATAAAAAGGAGACCAAATGACACTAGCATATTCAAGGTGAGGGCGGACCAGCGAACAGTAAAGAGTTTTAAGTGTATTTATATGTTAAAGTCAGAGGTAATTCTATGAATGAAGTCGAAAATTATAATAAAAAATCAAATAAAAAATAAAATAAATTATAAATGGTACTATTAAATGTAAAATGATTTTATATATACCTAACTGTAAGTTTCCTAAATAGACTTATATAAAAAATAGATAGGTACCTAAAAGGTTTTCAAATCGATTAAAAAAATGTTTACCGTGATTTTCTAAACACCATGTGATAATTTTGTGTGGTTTTATTAGGCACGATAAATATTATAACATTATTAGAGGCAGATTCCAGTTCTCTCAGAAACATTTATAATTTGTGTTGACTCGTAAACATTTATAATTGTGTAATAAATAAAAGTAAGAAGAACGCATTAACGTGCTAAAAATACGTTTTCAATCTTCATAAACCATCGAAAAGTAGACAAAGCTAACGGGCTTTTTTTTCTTCTGGCAATTAAAATATTTAACCCCGTGACTTCGGATCGGCTGAGCCGCCATGTTATTATGTCGATTATTGGAGATGTGCGAATAAAAGATCTGGAAGTAAAATTGGACGGACATTTGGGACTATTTAGACGAGACATACATTTATGTGATTCTATTCTGTTTTATGTAGAAATTCTCAAAAGTTTGTGAATAAGACGACCTCTCTGGCAGACTGATAAGTTTCCTGGCTGCAGAACCGTAGACCCAGAGGTCACGGGTTAAAAACCTGATAAACGCAAATTTAATTAGAGATTTTATCTGACAACTTATTCCAGGGTGAAAGACATTGAGCGTTCCCCATTTATAAATTTTCAAGCTAGTTCACGGCAAGCGTTGCTATGCCACTTAATAAAGAAATTGTTTCTCCCTGCGTATCCATTCCCATTCGTCCCTTTCCCCTTCCGCATCCGTTCCCATTTCGCCTTCTCCACCTTCCCTCTCCCCACTCCCCTCCCCTGATTCCCCGTCCCTCGAGCCACCCCCTGAGTAACCCTCCTCCCTCCCAAGTTCCCCTCCCCCTGCCATTTTCAAACAGCTCGCGTGCCACCTATTGCAATTTTTTTACACAAATTTCATAAAGCCAGAGCTCACCAGAATCTACATATAGAAACTTACGCCGGCGTGCTCACAACAACAACTCACCAAAGTTTCCTCGCAATCAGATTGAACGGTTCAGCAACGCATTTTCATGACGCCAGTGCTCACTATTACATATGTAGAAACCATCGCGGGCATGCACACATCAAATCCCCAAATTTTCATCGCAATCGGATGAATAGTTAGCAATACATAATTTCATGATGCCAAAACTCACCATCATACATATAAACCATCGCGGGCATGCGCACATCAAATACCCAAAGTTTCATCCCAATCGGATGAATGGTTTAGCAAAGCATCATCTCATATACTCATCCATCCCCAGCAAACATATTTTGATTTTTATATGTATAGATTATTATTTAATGTACATAGTTTGATCTGAACTAGCAGACCCGGTCACACGTTGCTGTGGCTAATGAAACCTTTATAACCAACGCCATCTGTTAAATCAAATCCATACAAAGCTGCCCGCTGCCGTTTGGCCAGATATATAATGTATTTCAACCAATTTACACAAAACATTGACAAATTATATACCTAAAAACCTTCCTCATGAATCACTCTACCTATTGGTGAAAACCGCATGAAAATCCGTTGCGTAGTAAAAGATCTAAGCGCACATACAGCGTAAGCGACTTCATTTTATACTTAGTAAAGATAAAGATTCCAAAAAAACCTAAGTTTATTTCGAAGGTGAACAATTATTATTACAACAACCCACCAAAATTTCATCGCAATCGGTTTAATGTTATGGGAACGTATATGGGACAAACAAAGAAACATTAATTTTTACATGTAAAAATTAGATGTAACAACGTGGATATGCACATTATAGTAAATAAGTTTAAAAAAAAATATTTTGTTACCAATAATAAAAAAAAATTACATTACCTAATTCACGAGGAATAACTTGTTCTGAAGTGGGTGACAAATAGATCACTATTTTCCTATATCTTCCTCTTTCCACCCCACGTAAATACATTAAGTATATAAAAAAAACTAATTGAATTAAAAATGATTTCGTCTTGCAAACGTTGTTCTCCTGATTCGATACTCAATAAAATTAGTATGGCAAACAGACAAAATCGTAAAAAAAGCTATTTCAGTGGTTCAACAAACTTATCGAATCTTAATCTAGTTATGGCCGATTTTAACCTTGTAACTTGTACGTTACGAGTCTCTCTATGTGGGTTATTTAATAATGAGATAAAAATCTCTTATTTATAATACCAATTTGGCTCTCGCGGCGTTTCATATTCGTATTATTCCATATTTCCCTTGTGTTTTTTCTTTATGTAGATAGGAGAGGTCACGAAGAAGAGGTAAATATATCGATTATTATGCTTGAACTTTATATCAAACAAAGTCGTCTAAGAGTCCCTGTCCCAACTGCTCACAATTATCCGGATGCAGTGGAACTATGGCGCCCCCAATTGGAGATTTATTAATTGGGGTGTATCCAGAGGGTAAAGAGAGTGATGAAGGTACGGAGACGAGGAGGAGGAAGGTTGTGATTCCAGGCTTTTTAGACCTTGTCACCAGAAATGGCTAAAGCTATTTTATGCAACGTTTTGATTGGTGGTCTTTCATTTTTCGGAACCATTTCTTGGATAACCAACACCTCTGCCATAGGTCACTCCAAGGTGACTTTGACTCCACGTTTGGTGACTTCATGGGGTGAAGTTTGTCCAGGTCTTGGCGGCCGATGCGTCTGCCCATCTGCCGCGTGGTGGGCAGGATCGAGAGAGACTGGTTGAGGGAGGTATTTTACCCTATCCAGCAGCGGTTGGAGGGATAGATTCATACGCCCGTCACTCCTGAATACCCCATCCCCATATTGATCCCCAGATTCCTACCCACCCTTCATACCTATTTCCTTCCCAGAACTTCCTCTCCTTCCTTTCCCTAAAAAACCCTCCCAAACTCTTGCCCAACATTTGTACATGGTTGACATTTGTCATACGAGAACAGGTCGCTTCTTCGACTCGTACTTGTGTTCTGTGTTTCCTCCTTCCTACAACATCTCTCTTCAAGACCAATGTTCATTCCTTCCTCTCCTCAAAAAGACCCTCCACACAGCATCTGAGAAGACATAGGCCCTGAAGAAAAATATTTTCCTCAGGCCTTTTGTGTAGATTTAACAAAAAATAAAAAAAAAACCTCAACACAGCATCCCATAAGATGACATAGGCCCTGAGGGAAATTATTTTCCTCAGGGCCTCCTGTGTGAAGTTTATCAGGGAGATACTGAGAGCATCAACCTATGTGCTGCGTATTGTATTGATGTAGGCAAGAATAGGTAAAGTTGAGACGTATCTGGATATTATGATCTGCTCACCATACACCGCAAAAGTCATTTCAAGCAAGCAACGTTCCGATTTTGAGTGATGGTCTTTCACCAGGGCGATACTAAGAGTATCTACCACTCTGGGTTTATTGATTGGAAGTCTATTGGCTGATGGTGATGGTATAATCACTATAATCCCACATGTATAGGTTTAGGTTGGGTAGACATATCCAATCGGCCACCCTGCTGTTATTCAGCTTCGCGCTCTGATCATGGTGGAGATAGGGTGGACCCTTAGATTTGTTTTATTAATTGTTTAGGATGGAACCATTTTTCTTGCTGGATTCAAATTCAGATGGGATCGGAGAGTTACGGAGATTTTTCACGACCTGATTAAATCGTAGGGCTGAGTTACCAAATGGGCACAAGCCTTCCAACAAAATGTACTTTTTGGAAGGTTAATGTTATTATGGTCCTACATGATTGTTTTGGAATTTTGCCCTGTTGATTACGCGACACTCATTATCATAACTGATTTGAGGTTGGTATATTAGTTGGTGGTGTTAGGCATATGAAAGGCCACTTTTCGCGTGGAATGGCCGCCGTGGTTGAGGGGTAAGGCTCAGAAGGTCGCGGTCGCGCATCCCGAAGTTTATTTGATTGCTATGTGTTTTCACAATCTAATAATTTTAAAATAATATATATTAGGTCCTTACATATGAAATTGGCGTTTTGCCGTACTGGCAACATTAATCTCAAATATCTTCTCTTTGGTTAGGAATTCCAAATTCAAATTTATACAGCTATTTACTCATGTATTTGTGTTTCGAAAATTATGATTCATTTGTTTTTTCCTTAATTGTTTTTTTTCTTTGCGTCACTTAGTTTACAAAATGGAAAACTTGAAATATCGCGTTATTTATGAGTACGAGTTCCACCGTGGCACCAGTGCTGCAGAAACGGCTCGAAGGATTAATGATGTGTATGGCGACGGTGCCGCAAAAGAAAACACAGTGCTTTTTTGGTTCCAACGTTTTCGTTCTGGAAATTTCGACATGCAGAACAAGCCCCGTGGACGGCCGGAGACCAAAGTTGATAATGAAGAATTGAAGGCTATTGTGGAAGCGGATCCATCGCAAACCACGTCCGAGTTAGCTGCAGGCTGCGATGTTAGTGATAAAACTGTTTTAATCCACTTGAAGCAAATTGGGAAGGTGAAAATGCTTGAATGGTGGGTACCTCACGAATTGAGTGAAGCAAATCAACAAACGCGCGTTAGAACGCTATTAGACCACACACTGCACAACAGACGGCTACCAAATTAGAGGAGCTTCAATTGGAATGTCTAAGACATCCATCGTACCCTCCGAACCTTGCCCCAACAGATTACCATTTTTTTCGAAATTTGGATAACTTCTTGCAAGGGAAAAAATTCAACTTCGATGGGGCAGTCCAAACCACCTTCAAAGATTTTATTGATTCCCGTCCGAATGGTTTTTTTTTAGTAAAGGGATCGATGAACTACCTATGAGATGGCAAAAGTGCATAGATAGCAATGGTAAATACTTTGATTAAATAAATATATTATATTTAAAAAAAAAAGACTTTATGTTCCTCCCATACAAAACGCCAATTTCATATGTAAGGACCTATATGAAGTTTATTTGCGGCTCATTCCAGAGCGGAAGATAATCTTAGTATCGCCCTGGTGTAAGACCACCAAATCAGAACTAAAACGTTGCTTAAAATTAAAACCAGATCTGGATAACCAGGTACTTTCCAACTTCCTTTCCGTCTCTTTCCTTTTCCACTCCCTGAAACTTCCTAACGTACCTACCCCAATTTGGGTTGCCATAGTCCCACTGGCTATGGAGGTTTTGGGAATCACGTAATAAAGGTATTCTAAAGTACACCTACGGGAAGAATAGGCACTTATGTAGTTATTATTAGTTAATTTAAATAAGTAATCAATGCAAACCATTTAGGTAGTTACGTAAGTATCGAATAACCTCGCATTCCAAAAATTAACAAATTTTCTTGCTAATTTTGAATCGCACCGAGATTCCAGACATAACTCAGTGGCTAAACGTTTGCGCCGCTCTCGAAAAAGACCGCTGCAAACGTTTTAAGCAATCAATCGAATCAAATTTTGATGATTTATTCATATAAACTGGAAGATACTCGCGTGAACCAAAAAACAAATCAATTTTGATATATGGACTGGAATTCTTGTCACAGCGGCATATTCATTCCCTTCATCTCTCTTCACATCACCAATCCATCCCTTCGGTGCTGGATCAGTCAATAAAAAGCTCAATCCATCGTAATTGTTCACAATAGCTCGGTTTGTAATTACGAAATAGCTTTTGACTTGTTTGCTTGTTGCTGGATGCACGGATGGTTTATTTGTGTTGGTCAGGACTTGGCTTCACAGACTGGGCGTATTACATTCTCTCCTACCTGGTGTAATAAATCTGAGTCCCAGCATCCAGCTAAGGATGAAAAAGCATCAAAAGTGAGCTGGAAATTAATTTGACCCCTCCGCTGACCTTTGCCGTCAAGGCCTACCCGGTAAGGTTGCCTTTGGTCTATCAGACGTGTTTACTCTGCCCAGTGCACAGTGGTGGTCAAATCTCCGGTGGATTAAATTTACTGCAATCATTAGTGAGAATATTAAAACAGAACTTCTAATGGGATATTCTGATGACGTTTTAATTGCTTTCGGAAAAATTCCTACGAATTTTGACATTGATAAACATTTGTTCGCGGTTTCTTTATTGGTATTAAAAACGGACGAGCTGTTGCATAATTATTACACAAATATTTATTGATAATCTGATTTATTGCTTTTATCGCGATGCCTAGCTATAACTACGCATGCGATACTTTCAATATTTTATACTAAGGTGTCAGAAGTAGGTAACGGATAAAATCAAGGAGCAAGAACTAAAAAACGAATTTATAAACATCGAATATTTGGAAAAAGATACGGTGATATAATTGGCATGAAGTTATTGATTCCTTAAAAGCAATAATTTAATTAGGTGATTACGTATTTCCTTTCGCGGGATTGCAGCCCTCGGTTGTCCAGCCCTTCAGCGCACACGATCACGTATTCCCGGGCTACCAATCCACAGTTGGGACCCCCTGACGGTAATTAGGAGAGTGACGCGTGATGGCTCATTATTTATTCACATTTAAGACTTTGATTAATGATTATATAACAATACTTTGAATGGGAAATGAAACGGCTTTGGTTGTCTCTACTTACTGCATCTGGTGAAGGCCCTGATTGATGATGGCGTATAAAAAAGACTATAATTCTTATACAAACATTTGCTTAGATTTATTTGACGGAGGTAACTATGTAGTAACCGGTAACTACACGTGGGAGCAGTTACCAGTTCTTATTGCTTTGATCTATAGATAACAGAAACAATGGAGATGGGCAATGAACCATTATCAGTATGAAACAGTGCGCATAAAGGTGTCGTCGACAAAAATCACCCACATTACCGCAAATCGCATCTACACACTGAGGTGGCACCTCTCCCTGTTTGTACCTACACATTTTCATTGGCTTCACCGCTTTGATAGTCCGTGCAGTTTGGTCATAGTTCGACGACAGTCGGCTCGTTTCCATGTCACATCTCGCTTTGTTTATATTATCTGTGGTGTCGTGCAATACGTCTTGCTCTCTGAACACCATGCGCGGAAGTCTAAATTCCTGTTTGGTTCCAGTTTCCTATTGTCTGCCGTTGCGGGATTGTCTTTCGGTTTTCCCTGTTGATTAGTTCTGAGTTTTGAGTTTCACACTGTTTCTTCGGTCTTGATCTAACCGTCGATAACTATCAACTTTAAAGGCGTTCGGTGCGATTACTCGCTAATTACTATTCAACTATTTTGACATAAAGTAAAAGTGATTAAAATTCACCTTGACTAATGGCGCAAGACAGAAGGGAGTAGGGAGCCTAGCGACAGTGACAGTTGATCGATTTTGGGAATCGGGAATCAAGTTGCTGATAGAAAGTAACCCAAATTCACAATGACTAAGTAATTTGCATTACGTAAAGACGTACCACGAGTGAACAATTTTATTTTTATTTATTTATTTATTTAAACGCCGTAGAACGGCTGTTACATTCAAGTGATAGGTCTCTCTCTGGTTTCAATCCTGAGATTGGTTTGCAGCAATGTCATCTATTCGTTTCTTCCACTCTTCCCTGTCTTGTGCGGCTCTTTTGAAGTCTGCATATGATGAGCAGCGCACGTCCACCAGCAGGTCCTCCAGGTACTCTCGGCGTGGGCGTCCCCTAGCGTTTGTCCCCTCGGTCATACCCTCCATTATGGCATGCAAGAGGCCTTCTTGTCTTATTACATGGCCGATCCATCTTGCGCGCCTTTCGGACAAGGTCCTGAGCAGGTGCCTTCCTCCTTCGATTCTTTGGAGAACCTCTTCATTTGTTATGTGGTCTCTCCAGGAAATTCCTAATAGTCTTCTATAGGACCACATCTCAAAAGCCTCTAGTCTCCGTTTATCTCTTTCGGATAGGCACCATGTTTCACAGCCGTACATCAAGATACTCCATACATAGGTCTTGATGAGGAGTATTCTCAGTTTCAGGTCTATATTATTTGATTCTATTATTTTCGACCTTTTATTGAATGCAAGCCTAGCCTGGTGTATACGGCTGTTGACCTCGCTCTTAGACCGACCGTCCCATGTTATTTTACTCCCGAGGTAGACAAACTCCTTGGTGTTCTTTAGTGGAACTCCTGACATCTCTACTCTCATCTGATGTTGCGTTCGGCCTACAGTCAGCAGCTTTGTTATCAGCAGTGATAGGTACAGTTTGTCAAATAAGAGTAGAAAATATATGAGGGCGCCACTGTCGATCAAATGGCAATACTAAACACATGACTCATGGTGTTAAAGTAAAGCTGTGTAACCTACATTTTTATAAAAAATTAAAAAGGCATAATAGTGAAAAAAATATTTTTTCATTGCAGTATAGATACCTGCCGATCTCAAAATTAGAATTGCGTATAGGTATATTATTATTATACCTTTGCAATTTTGTGTTAACATAATGAAGAATAACTATAATGTTATAAAATATAAAGCACAGTTTAGAAATTGCCCACATTTATTTAATACTAGATAAAGTACCTAGCGTTGCCTGGGCTTTAGATCATGTCTCTAATTTTAGATCTGAATATATTTAACTCATTCAGATCTAAAAGTAGTGTAACTAAACTCACCATTAATGATTCTTCCTTTCTATCTATTGTTAAATTCAAATTTATGTTAAAGCAAATCGCTTTATACATCACCTTTTAATCAAATTTATGTCATGAAGAAAAAATGTTTTTTAAAATGTGGTTTACTGTGTTCTATACATTCAGTGTCATTGCACTTCAAAAAAATATTTGACAGTTAAATTGGTGTTGCCAGTCTACAAATTTAGTAGTTCCAGTTTTTATATTTTTACTCTTTTTTGACAGACTAATGTTTTTATAAGTATACAGTGGTACCTACACAGGAGATTATCAATAATAACACAATAAGATTGAACATTTAACAAAGTGTGTATGGTAAAAGCAAGTATTTAGGTAAAGGATACTATTATGTGTTACTAAACTACTGTTACTATGCTAAAAAAATAATAACAATGTTATAATAACAGAGAACATAATATTTAAATACGATTATTTAGAATAAAAAAGATATAAACAAAGGGGACTTGTCATAAAAGTTGTCGACAGTATTTATAGACACTAAAGACAGTAAATTTGTTGTTAGTTTATTGTTACCTTCAAAGTTATCTTGTTTAGAATTACTAAGCAATTAGGTACCTATTGCTAATTAGCTAACTGTTTCAGGGCTGTCAGTTAAAGACTCAATAATAGTTTTGTCATAAGTCAGTCTTCAGTCTGATAGTAAAGATGTCCGAAGTAAGTAATTGAATCTATTGTAAAATATTTATTTATTATGAATTTCCCGCCCGGCTGGGCTTTCACATGTTATTTTTTTTATTTATTACAAAAAACATGTAAGTAAGCACAACAAAATCACAGCAAAAACAAAATAAAAAACAAAATTGAAGATGAAATCAAGAACAACATCTGAAGCAAAAAAAAAGTAAAAAACGAAATAACATCAAAATCAAAATCAAAATCAAAAAATATTTATTGTAAAATAAAAATTACAAAAGGTGTAGCTTATGGGTAGACCCCATTTCTTCCAGCTAACCACATTTATTTAATTACAATGTTTATATAATATTATTTGTTTTACCATCATCAAAACCATAGACATCCAAATTCAATAGACCTGAAGATACAGATGAGGGGAAATACCAAACTATGGGGGGCGAAGAGAGGAAAGATGACTGTGATTCGTTAAAAAATCTATCTGACAGTATATAGGCATCTCGCATTATAATATCACCATTTAGTTCTTAAAAGCAAAATCTGCTTTGAATGAATAGACCTTTCTACATGGGAGCGCGAATTGCTTGCCACGTTAATAACATAATGCTCGCCCCGAAAAGATTTGCCCCTATTCACATAGCAATATTTTGTTGACGTGTTTAGTTAAAGACACTTTTACAAATGTTTCATAATTTACTTACCCCTGTAACCAGCGACGAGCACACTGGAGAACCGCCCACATTCGCCATGTCCACATAATATGTGGGTATAATGTATAGCACAAGCTACCGTTTTTGACGTGTTATTTCGTAAAATGTATGGATGTTAGTTCCGCACTGGTAAGGACAAGAATGATGACGTCACATATTTTAGATTCAAGCGAGGTTCTCTCCCCTCCTCATGGAGCGAGCTGGCTCCAAGGAGGAGTTCCAGCTGGCTTCATGGGGAGGGGGAGATAATACGTTTTTATCACTTAGGGCAGGTCCAGATATATTCATATGTCCGTGATCAAAACTAAATACTCCACCATGCAAGATGAAAAAAAGTATTTTTTCATAAAATTTCACAAATATTAGAGAAAAGGAAACATAAAACTATATCTAAAGCCTATCTGCCCAGTGCAAGAGACTATTTTCCTGAGAGTTTGGAGACTTTTGATTATGTGTTAACGTTTTGATTATATACGAGTACTTGCAAACTTTTTCGTAGCTCATTTGACTACGGTTTTTATTGTTGTCTAGCTTTGCTAAGCGCAATTGAAATGACGTTTCACAAACATGTAATGGGAGCGGTGCGACTAGAGACAAAACTGTAGCTCGTATTCACTCGGGCGCCTTCGTCACACTGCGGTCGTGTTCCCCTGCCGCGCTAGGCTCGCCAGTGCCACGCATTATGTGACCACGGATGCTTGTCGATTGTTTGCCCCGCGCTTTAAAAAAATACGAAATTTCAACGGCCAGGTGAAGTTATATATTTGTTACAATCAAACCTGTTTCATTTTATAGCTAATGTTACCAATTTTGAGTTTATGTGCGTATAATTTAATTACAAGCTAGATTGAGAATATAATTTTATTCAATTTCAAGATGGTGGTATTCGGGTAATCAGAGCTTATTAGGCAGTAAGTAAGAACTTATTAGGCTAGTTTTTTTGAAAAAAGTTTATCTGTGGCCAAATGCCAAATAATGTAACGTTGACGCTATGATTAAATTATAATAAAATAAGTAAGGATTTTGTTTCTAATAAAAAGTTCCTGAAGTATCCATACATTTGCCTTTTATTGAACTTTTTCCTTAGTAGGCTCCAATTCCCCCCCCGATCCCCCTATAAGCTGATCCTACACAATATTAAAATACCTATCTACTAAACTACTAAAATTTACAATTCTCTTACAATTCTTTGTAAGAAGGTATTTTAATATTTACCTATTTAATCAAAAACCACACGTTTTTTGTAATATTTTATGAATTAAAGAACTATACAATTTTTCCAAAAAAACGTCATTATCTCAATCAACGAAATTTTTTTAAACTTTCATTAGGTAGTAGGTACCATAATATTGAATAAATGCAAATACGAAAGTCTAAATATAAACGACGTTTTCACATTTAAAAAAAAATTACTGAACCATTAAAACTATGTTGAGACTGAAATGGAACGTACAAACAAATTTACAGACACTTGAAAATCAAAGCAGTTGAATTAAAACAGGTCATAGCTACGCTCAGTCAATAATAACCTGAAAAATATATTCCACAACACAAATAGTTGGTGCAATACAAATGTGAGTTTCCAAGTACCTAAATAAAATATAAAAGAAGCTACTTGATTATGAAATCTTACCAAGATCGATGCAGTCACCACAAAAATGGGTACCAGGGACAGGTATTGGTAACTACTCGTGTACAAACCTTTTTGATGAGAGGAGGTCATTTAGAACTTTCCTCTTGAAGCATTTTCCATAAAAATACATTTTACTTGGCAGCTTATTGGAATCGTCTTAAATTATAGACAAAAAGGGAACAATTTTTTAAATTAAATATTTCAATTTTTTCAAATTTTAAACTAAATGCAAATAAAATGCAGAGATATACTTCATACGCTACTAGGCAAGCAAGTTAAGTGACAATCATAAGCTGTGTTATTCAAATCTGAAAATATTTGACGGAAATGTATTTCCGTTAAAGTCCCCAAAAATTTTTACCAGACTTCATCTTCAAAACATGAAATTGTTTGGAAAAGCAGTTGGATTAATCGGTTGATCATAATTTAATGTCGGAATGAAGGGTAGAGAATCGAATGCCAGAATAGATAAACAAATGCCAGAATAGAGAATCAAATGCCAGAATAAATAAACCAATACCAGTATAGAGAATCAAATGCCAGAATAGATAAACAAATGCCAGAATAGAGAATCAAATGCCAGAATAAATAAACCAATACCAGTATAGAGAATCAAATGCCAGAATAGAGAAACAAATGCCAGTATCAAATCAATCAAAGGCCAAAATAGGGAATCAAATGCCAGAATAGAGAAACAAATGCCAGAATAGAGAATCAAATGCCAGAATAGAGAAACAAATGGCAGAATAGAGAAACAAATGCCAGAATAGAGAATCAAAAGTTAGAATAGAGAATCAAGGCCAGAATAAAGGTTCAAAGGCCAAAGAATAGAGAATGAAAGGCCAGAATAGAGAATCAAAGAAAAGTAATTTTGTTAGGTTTAGAGTATTTCGCAAATGTGTTGAAATATCACAAAATAAAGCTGTTAAAATATTTAATATTTTGTTGTAGGTAATAACTTTTTAATTAAGGTTTATTTAAATTACATAAATAATCTTAGCCCCTTGTCAACGTCCCGTATTTATCATCAAGCCATTTATCTCGTCGATCCAGCGATATAAAATAATATGCAGAACGTACTAAAAAAAACGCATACTTACTCTAATATTAGCGTGCACCTGCACAAGTCCGAGAAACTGGCTTACCTATGTTTAATTTGAGAGTCACATTCGGACCTGTGCGACATTATTTATCTGTCGCGGCCTCTTCCCATGGTTCTGGCCATGAGTCAACTGGGACATATTTGCATGCCAAACGTCTCCTCGTCTCGTGTGCTAACAACTAACAACACCCGCAACCGAGTTTCAGTCAGAGAGCACTGACCCAATCGTTTCAACAGTTTTTTTTCGGCCGATTGATTGGTGTGAAACACAGGTAATTGGCGGAATCGACAAGGCTGACGTCATATTGTGACATTGTTAATCGCAGCAAAGGCAATGACAGAGAAACAACTTTTTGTTGGTAAAATTAAACGGTTCATTTACATGATTTGTACATCATTAAAAAACTAACTTTGCCTTTACTTTATAGAATTAAGAGCAAGACGCATTGTAGCATCATAATTCATAATGAAAAGATCGCATTGGAATGTGAACAGAAGATTTGCAATATGATAACAGCAATGGATGCCATAACAACATGCGTCACAGACATCTAGTGTAATAATAGGTCTTTAGAAACCTACTTATATCTTTTCAGGTACAATTTATCTGACACGATGAGATGAACACTTTATTGGTTTATATACAGGTAGCAAAAGGAATAGACCAGCTCTAGCCAATTAAACATCGAACATCTCCCAATGTCTGTATACCCAAAGAGATAAAATCGGCAAGAGAATCTATAAATATACCTGTAATCGTCGATAACCACTTTTTGTTGCTGGGTGATCGTTTACTGTTGTTCTAATAATATTATTAGACATTATTTGCAATATCCACGCCACACTCCGTTCTTTATTTGTACTTCAAAACAATTGGCTCAAAATAAGTCCCGTGGGAAAAGAAAAAATACTTTGGGTATTCTCCGTATGAAAGCTTTAGAGACACCGAAGCACGTAGGTAATGAAACTGTGAAGAGCTATTGAACAACTTCATTCTAGGAAGTAATTTCGATACCCCCGAGACAAAATATTTTATAAATTCATGTAACGGAATTACGACGGCGGATTTTTGTTTGGGTTTTTCGATGAATTCATGTTGACTAGGCCGAGTTTTCTGGTGTGGTTTTATTGGTTGCTTCGTTCTACTTAACTTATGGATCGGTACTAAGTGCGTTTTGGTTATGTTATGATTCAAGGCTTGGTAAACAATTTACCTTCTGTAGAAATTCTATTACCGCGGTTCACCATGGACGAATTTCGTGCTTGTGATGTATGCAATATTTAATAATGAGATTTTTATTAAAAAATTTATGGTTTTCATTAAATCAAATCTAAATCCCGAAAATTTTAAGTAGGCATGTTCAAAGTTTCGACTTTTTAGTTTGAAAAATGAGACCAAAAAATATTTTCAGATTTTGTTGTACTGAAACAATAATCCTTGATTGTGCATTTATATCTCTTGAACCGAGTCTTCTAAACGTCGACCAAAACTTCATTGTTAGTTCGACGGTGATCCGAAATTACCCGAAACCGCAATGAAAATTGGCGAGCATACAACGTCTTATTCCTTTTTTGTACATTTCGGTTATCAGGAGCAGGTAATAACGGTATCGACCCGCCTCTCACCCCACTGCACAGGTTTGTTTGGTTTTTATGTGAATATCGTACAAGACTCCTAACTGGTCCCTGCTAACTGGTGTCAGTGGGACTAACCTCTATTTTATATATTACTAGCGAGTACTAGGCTAAACTAAGTACTAAACTATATGAAATACACACATTTTTCAAATAAATCACATGCATATTGTAAATTTTCTTTACAAATTTCATAATGTCAGAGCTCACCACCAAGTAGAAACCTTCGCCGGCGTGCGCACAATAACTCACCAAAGTGTATCGCAATCGGATGACTGATATAGGAGAAAAATAGACAACGAGTGTATCAACAATACCCTGCCATAAAAAAATTTAGTACACTTACTTTCTGAACATGCCTCGTATATGAAAAAGGCTTCTGGAAGACAATAGGGCATAACAGGAAGTCAATCTAATACACTTAAAAATAAAATAATAATTGTTTATCGACCACAATAACAAAAATATTCCCGGCGGCGTTTATTTGAACCACGTGACTTACTACCCAAATTAAAAGTAATATACTTTCGGGCCGAGCATTGCAGGCAGGTAGATACTACCTTAGAGAAAAGGTTTAATGTATAATGAATAAGAACGAGAAAACAGTACGTGACCGCCGAAGTAGCGCCTCATTACAGGCATTTCTACGCCGAAAAAAAACGGTTCATCTTCGAGATTAAAACGCGTGACCCCTCTGACGAAAGGTTAGGCTCCTGACCGGGATGCGTGGGGATTCCAGTTCGAGTCCCGACTTGGCTCTTTAATAGCCAATAATAACAAATAATGGCCACAAAAACAATAAGTTTAAATTATAGGTTCTATCTATTCCAACTACCTCAAACAGACTCCCAAAACTACGTCTAGTCGGTTATGGCAGTGACGGGTTGTGAGCTGTTTTAACATGGTTAGTTTATTCTTTTTTTATTATTGTACAACAGAGTATTATTCCAATTACAGTACAATTTAGTCACCATATCAGCATTTAGGCTGGTGACTCTTAAATAATAGTTTTAAATCATTTAGAGGACATCTTTTAGAACATCCAAATGGTTTGCAAGATCATTTATTAACACCATTCCCCCTGTGATATGGCTTTACCTATACGACGCGTCGTACAGGTCATGGTATCGACTCCGGCTGTAGTGGTCTAGTGTCTAGTATAAATCATAGCATCCCAAGAGGACTGGGCCCATTGATGAAATTGTTCCAAATTTTGAAAGACATAATGGTTAGACTTGCTTTTCGCCTAGATTCCAGACTCACAGAATCAATTTCCTCGAGTAAGTCAATATGGTGCATGAACCTTGAATAAGAGCCATGCATCCACATACCTGAGGAATTTCTTCTGGATTTGCATGGTGCCCATAGACATCCAAATTCAATAGACCAGAAATAACAGGTGAGGGGAAAAATCAACTATGGCGGTACGAAGAGGGGAAGATGACTGTCATTGGTTGAAAAATTAATCTGACAGTATATAGGCATCTCGCATTATAATATCATCATTTAGTTCTTAAAAGCAAAATCTGCTTTGAATGAATAGACCTTTTTACATGGGAGCGCGAATTGCTTGCCACGATAATAAAATATTTGCGTAGGCCAAATGTACACCCCAAAAAGATTCGCCCGTTTTCACATAGCAATATTTTTTTGCCGTGTTTAGTTAAGACACTTTTACAAATGTTTCATAATTTACTTACCCCTGTAACCAGCGACGAGCACACTAAGGAACCGCCCACATTTATGTGCACACTGATATGTAGGTATGTTGTATAGCACAAGCTACTGTTTTGGCGTGTTATTTTTTCGTTAAATGTATAGATGTTAGCTTCGCGCTGCCCACGGCAAGAATGATGACGTCACACATTTTAGATTCAAGCGATTCTCTATCCCCTCCACATGGGGCGAACTGGCGCCAAGGAGGAGCTCCAGCCGGTTCCATGGCGAGGGGGAAATAATACGTTTTTATCACTTAGGGCAGGTCCAGATATATTCATATGTCCGTGATGGTGCCCAAACATCGCTCGCATACTCCAGTTTGCTCCTCAGTATGCCATCGAACAATGCTAGCTTAGCTTTTTGTTTATTAAACCGCTTGCATGACCTGATAATTTACATAAACATAAAATAAAACATATTTTATTAATTTTATTTCCTTTTACTTTATTTAAAATATTTAAAGCATGCTATGAAGAATGGTACGTAATCTGACGAAAAATGCGTTATATTTTTATTGAATTCAACCAAATCCAACCGTGGTTAAGAATGTGAGGACCTCCGTTGCAAAGCAAGTTATCAATTTAGTGAGAGACCGCCGATAAGAAATTGAAACGTTGCGCAGGTACTTGAAATGGCTTTAGCTATATTTAGTGACAAGTTAAGCTAGGTGCCTTTCGGCCTTCCTCAGCCTCACAGCTGACAAACTTCCTTAAGTTGCTAACCGATGTTTAAAAAATTGAAACCATTTCATGCAGTTAGCCAATGCAAAAGCCCCATGGGTGTAAAAACAGTAAATAAATAATTAAATTATTACGTAAATAAATAAACCGATAGATAAATAAATAATTTGGAAATGCCATGGTCCCATTCATCCTGGGCAGTTAAGACTATTGTGCGTGTTGAGTGTTTTGTGTGACCTTGGAATGTGTGTGTTTTAATCACTGCACAAGTAGAAAAAATGCACAAGTAAGGAAAGGAGAGAAATGACTTACTGCGGAACTTGTGGCACTTTCTTCTATTTTAGGCAGGTTTTATCATGAACTTTGTATAACTGTATTAGTCGCGGTACGTTCCTTACGGTATGCGGAGATGCATTGACTTGGGTGATAAGCAAATGACAGGTCTAAAGGGAAGGGTAGGAAGGAAATGTAACAATACTAACTACAAGTACAGGGTTTATGACATATAGATGAATGTAGATAAGTGTAGCTATGTATTGTGTAAATGCCCAACCAGTACGGTTAAATGTTAATTCATTTTGGAAAGAAAAATCTGTCTCTAAATGTTGCCACTAATAAGTAGGTACTTCTTATTCCTTAAAAGTTAAAATCACCCCAAGCGATGTAACAAAACTACCTATATTTTTGACGGCCTCTGTGGTCGAGGGTTATGGGCGTTTGCACACCGCCGCCGTCACAGCGAAATTTCGACTAGCAATCTGTAGAAGCACTATCAAGTGTTTGGTGACCAGATCTCGATAGCCAGGTACTTCCCCACCTACCCCATCTCCTTCCACTCCCCACTTTCTTCAGCCTCTCAACATACCTAAATTATTGGGGATGCCATAGTATTAGCTCCAGACGCTTGGGAGCAGTTACGACCCTTGTGCGGTATTCGCATAAAAAAAGGTGCAGAACGTTTGATTTTTTTTTAACGTGAATACGGCACAAGAGCACCAACTGCTTTGGGGCCATCCATTTATTACCTAAGACGAATTTTGCTAGTTTTCGACCCCCTCACCCCCTATTATAAGAAAAAATAAGAATAGGCCGACCCCCTCCCCCCCTGTTAAATACTTATTACTAGACATCGGATTATATGCATTTACATATTTCATATGCAAATGCATATAACTCTCTAATTACGACGTTAATGCATATTTCAGCCTTTTTTCCCAAATTGTGCATATTTTGTTTAATAGCGGGAGGTATCATCTACGTATAGGGAGCTAGGTGACGATGACGCGTAGGGAACCAGCACCAGCGCGGTGGCTGACGTGAAAGCTAGCCAAGCCTTGCAAACTTTTTATCCAAATTCACTACACATTACCTGCTTAGCTCACGGGTTTCATCGCCTTGCGTAAGAGATACGGCAAGAGTATGGGAATGTTAATAAATTGATTTCCTCTACAAAAAAAAGTGTTTTTAAAAGCACCGTCGCATGTGCAGTCTTATAAAGAGCAATTGCCAAATCTAGCATTGCCGCCAGAACCCATAATTACTCAGATGGGGTACTTGGCTAAAGGCAGTATTATTCTATGCTGAAAATTTTGAGGCCGTTAATTAATAGTTGGGCAATTTGACAGTTCTGAGGCCATTGCAATTCATTGAAGCAAGCTGGCATTTGAAGACGCATCCATTAAACAGAATATCGCCCTCATCTCAACATATTTCCACAAGTTACCAGATGCCATAAAAAAATTGGAAACAAAAAACCTTCATCAATTTAAAGCAATAGAAATACTGGAAACAATGATCGAACTCGCCAACGCCCTTCCTAATTCAATATCAGAAAAGATTCGTGAAAAGTTAGACTCTATTTTGCTTAAAAACCTGAGTCTTGAAGACATGAAGAACATTAATGCCTACATCAACGGCACAGGTCATACCCTGCCTAAACAGGTATCTCCAGAAATGGGGCCAAATTTAAAATTTTGTCCAATGACGTCAGTTGACGTAGAGGGGTCGTTTTCGGCGTACAAATTAATACTGGGTGACAAACGTCACAAATTTGAGCTCGAAAATTTGGAAAGATACTTAGTTGTATATTATCATAAAAACTAAGCATAATTGTAAGAATATTTCGCTGTTTTTGTACGGTCTTTAATTAAAATATATAAAAATATAAATGGTTTTTTGATTTTGCATTGTGCATATTTTGGGCAAATCAAGAGTTTTTAGTGCATATTTCGGCCTTTTTTAGTGCATATTTTGGCACTTTGTTAGTGCATATAATCCGATGTCTACTTATTACGTAAGAATCTAAAGGAAAAAAACGAATACACGTTTGGTTTGTTTTAATGTTAATTTTTCAAAGTAACAATTTATAGAAAAGTTTATTTGTACTTACAAAGGTAGTAATAATTTTAACTTAGCGCATTTTGTGATCTTACGTAAGAACTATCGAGGCTTCCTCCAACCCCCTTGTAAGAAAAAATAAGACATGGTCGACCCCCCTCCCCCCCCTAAATCGTGTTACGTAATGAATGAATGGCCTCTTTCAACTGCCTGGAGCAAGTGAGACTATGGCATCTGCATTTCGGGTATGTTGTGAGGCTGAATGTTGTGGTAACTGGGAGGAGATGGGGGGGAGGAAGGTAGGGAAATACCTGGCTTCAGATCTAGTCACCAAACACCGCTAAAGCCATTTCTCAATTGTGGTCTCACACCAGGGCGATACTGAGATTATCTTCTACTCTGGAACATTCCGCAAATATAACTTAAATTATTTTGAAATGATTAAATTGTGAAATAACGCAAATAAATAAAAATTCTTGCTCGGATTTCGACCCGCGACCTTCGGATCGCTAGCCGAGAGCCTTACACTTCGACCACGGAGACCGTCAAAAAGGCAAATTAGAAAAACATCACGTCTTTAAAAATATCCCTTTAGGTAATAAGAAATAAGTAATAACTAATAACGGTAGGTACGTTACAGATATCACCTAACACCACTTGTATATTTAAATAATAAATATTTTGATATTACTTGTATAAGACGTATCAATAATAAACAAGTCAGATGAGTTCTATATTTTTATGGTAATTGACGCGCCGCCTTTCTTGTTGATACGGGAGAGATATTCGACCCAGACTCCCAGCGTCTCTGGACCAATAGTATCTATAAAGAATATTGGGTATACGGTATACAGAAGGTACGGTGTGGATTATTACCGACTGGAGAAATAATGATAGTGCCTGTTTAATTCTATCGATTGGCTTTTAGAGCTTCCATACTATAGGGCCAATAGAAACACAGATTACTTTCTTTGGTCCGAATCTCCAGCAAAGAAATTTCGTTTATTATTTGTTTTAAAAATAGTGCGATCTGTATCTAAATTTCTCCATTAAGGCCCGGTAGTATCCGCTCAAAAAGAAGAAGATGGAGAGATATGTAAATACGAATGTTACAGGGAGCGCGTTAATATTCAAAAGGATAATATTTAAGCAAAAATTGTGAAAATGGTTAATGAAACACGACTCTTTTAAAATAAAAAAAAAATCTCGCGGGGGTATCTAAAATAGCATTTAACGAAACACTGAATTTTTTTCTACGTTTTACTTTTAAATAATTGAAAAAATGTGTTTCTATCGAGGGAAATTCATATAATTGCCGTTTCGGCATGGGGAATGTATAGTTATTATCTTCAAGAATAACACATTTTTTTAAGAGTTTTAAAACTAAATATGTAATAAATAGGTAGAAATGCGGGAAGCCTGGCCTTAAATTGTTTATCTCTAGTGAACTGCTAGGTAAGTACGGTCCTGCACATTTTCTGCTTGTTTATAATGTATTTATTTATTTATATTGGGTTTTTACAGATTGTTTTCACACACCAGTTATAAAAATTCAGTTAATTATACAAATAGGTTAAAAAAAATTGTTGTTTGTTTTTGGGGTGTTATGCCGTGTTACGCTACCTCCTCCTTTAGCCAAAGTTTCGGACAGCGTTACAGTCTCCATCATCAGGGCAGATGTGTCAGAGGTGTCAGGACACATCTGCCCTGATGATGGACACTGTAACGCTGTCCGATACGTTGGCTAAAGGAGGAGGTAGCATAACACCCCAAAAACAAACAACAAAAATACTTTTGGCCGTGAAAATCTAAAATCATATCAGGTTAAAAATCATACAAAATCAATCATCAAATATTATACATACAATTTAACGCAGCATCACGTCCATTGGTCAAATGCATTGACCATATAGTTTTTGTTGGTGACGGTTTGTTTGTCATTAATTATTTATTTTTTTTGTTTTTTTTAAAGCTTTCACATGTCGTCATTGGTATCTCAGCCGAGTAACCAAATTAAGTACAAAAAAAACCTTCACGTGTCGTCTATGGTAACTCAGCCGAGTAACCAAATCAAGTACCTACAAAAAAAAGCTTTCACATGTCGTTATTGGTAACTCAACCGAGTAACCAAATCAAGTACAAAGAAAGCTTTCACATGTCGTCATTGGTAACTCAGCCGAGTAACCAAATCAAGTACAAAAAAAAGCTTTCACAATTCGTCATTGGTAACTCAGCCGAGTAACCGCCCAACCTCTCTCCCTCTCCTAAATGTCCAAAACCTCCTGTTTTTTTACGCTTTTAATTGAAAAAAAAGAGATTAAAAATTAATTTCACGTACGTCTCTTAACTACCCGTATATTCTTTTTTTCTTTGAAAGTTAAATACTTACAATAAATGCCGTTAAACTGCTAGATTTGTTTTAAAAAATCGGGTTAATAATTATTAACGGTTAATGGTTTTTTAACGGGTTCCTAAAACAGTCTAAAATATAGAATTGGCTCGCATACGAGTTTATCAAATTATTATTTTAATTATAGATTCATATCTATGATCTTACGATACGTATTTATAGAAAAAGTAAAACAAAAAAATTAATTGGTGTTCATTTTGTCGTCATAGAAAGATAAGACAATACGCCAAATTGAGTGTTACATTTTGTCGTGTAGAAAGATAAGACAATACGCCAAATTGAGTGTTACATTTTGTCGTCATAGAAACATAAGACAATGCGCCAAATTGATTGTTACATTTATTAACCGTTCTTTGGAAAATACAGAAAAATAGTGTCTAGAGAGACCATAACGCTGCGTATACATTAACGAGCCAAAGCACGAATTACGGTAAAGGAACGAACCAGCCGAAAGCGGAAAAGAAAATCCCAAATGGTTCGCTACGCTAGTGTGTTAACAGGGTGCACGTATTTATGGGGTGAGGTTTATCAGGGTCTTAGTGCGGATTGCCTACCAACTGCGTCACAGGTCAGATCCGGAGACCTTTTGACTTCTCTAGCAGGACTCTCTCGGAACATCGCGTTGCACCGCAGTGGGGGGGATAGATTCATGTCTGCTATTCCTGGACACACTGACCGCAAGATTTCCAGCTATCCTTATACCCTTTACCTTTCCAGAACTTCCTCTCCTTCCTTTCCTAAAAAGACCTCCAAACAGCATCTCCAAAGATGACACAGGCCCTGAGGGAAGTTATTTTTCTCAGGGCCACCTGCGTGGAACTAATTAAAAAAAAAAAAAATTTTCAGAAATATTGAAGAATTTAATGTAGGCGCAAGGAAATCTAAATCATGGGCGAAGTCTTATATTAACTGCTTATATTCGTATTAGATATTTGCGCCATTTCCCCAAGGACGGCCAAAGAAAATTACGGCACCAAAAATAGGTAAAAGCATTGTTTTCTAACTAATCATAAATATTTAATATCGGTAAATTTTTTTTTGTGAACGCAACCTAGCGCATTCTTTTCAGGTAGGGGAACGTACCCATACTACGTGACACTTTTGGGGGGGGGGGGGTCTTCAAAAGGTCACGCTCCATACAAATGAGCGGCGGGTTCCTTAGGATTTTGGTCACCGGGGGGGGGGGGGGGGGGGGTTAAAAATTGCAAAAAGTTGGTCACGTAGTTTGGGTACGTTCCCTAGTCTTGGCGACCCCGCTCTAAAGGAAATGAGGATTAAGAGGAATATAAACGCTAGAAATATTTCGAATCTCATGCCTAGTAAGTGAAAAAGTGGTTTTTATTTATTTTGTGCATAATTTTATAAGAACGAACAAAAGTTAGAACATGGAAACCTCAAAAATAGTCATAGCCATAAAGAGGTATTTTTGAAAATTGTTTCTTGTTAAGTCATGAAAAAACATTTTTTTTGGTGGTTTACGCTTATATTTTTTGTTATGTAAATAATAATTTTATTGTAATTCCAATACATAGAAACGCTAGTAAAAGCTTCGATTTGTCCGTAGCATATTTTTTGATGTTCATACTGTAAGCCGATTCGTCATAAAGATGAATCAAAATAGTATCTGAATAGGATTTCACGCATATATTCATCTTAAGGGGGCATGCATTAATTACGTGAGCTCAAAAGGGGGGGGGGATCCAGCAAAATCTCACGTTACTTGAAAAGAATATACGAAGTGGCCAAATTTATCTCACCAACGAGGGAGGAGGGGTCTAGATTGGAAGAAAAACTGCTCACGTAATTAATGTATGCCCCCTAAGAGAAAAGAACTACATACTTATAATGTTAAAAAATGATGAATTTTACAAGTTAACGTTATTTTAACAGTTACAGTTTAATCATATGTTTATGTTTTATCTACCTACCTGTATCACTAATTCCAAATACCTACATAAATAATTCAATAAGAAATAAATTATATTTTTTAATTAGAATACCACGACCACCTGTCCCCAACTAACCCTAATAAGGTATTTTATGAAAGATTTTTCTAGGTAAACTTCTCATACTCATTTCTGATCAGAATTTCAAATAAAAATATTTTTGGCTTCGTTAATTGATTTTTCGGCTTCGTGTGCGTTTGTGAGTTTTGACAATAAGGAACTCCAGTCCAATTTTTAATGAACAATGACCTTCTCACTTAAATGTGTGTGTAAAGTGCATATTTATTTTTATTTTTAGAGTTAGTTTTAATAGTCAAAATAATTGTAAAAGTTAAAATTTTTCAAGATCCCTCGAAAACCACCGTATGTATAGTGAATCGTGTGACGTCATCACTCCCGGTAAAAGATCGGGCGATCAGCTGTTCAATTGACGCCATTTTGAAATTCGTTCGAAGTATTCTCCCTAGAGTAGCATTCTATTTTTTTGTGCAGTAGTTTTTGAATATTTTCAATAATAGAGATAAACTAATAAGAGATACCTTTATTTTTGAAACTGAATTATTTAGTCCTAAATAATGTTTCAATAAACACAACAACTAAATCTCTATAAACAGTATGTAAATAAACGAATAAGATGAAACGTTGTTAATACGATGGCTTGTCTCATACCTACCTTCCCATACAATTACTTTACGGTGTTCAGTGACGTCACCACTAAACATTTCAATATTACCAACTTGACGGCGTGTTTTTATGACTCCATTAAAAATGGGCTTTTTAATAATTTTCAAAAAACTCTGCGTTTAATATTATTAAATAAAACTTATGTATTCAGAATCAGCGTTTATTGGTCTGTATGAACATATTTTTTTAAAGCCATAATATTTTTCACTGGAGTTCCTTACTTATTTATTTTATCTTAGGCATGTATTTTAGTAAGAAGTTTACGAAACTTTTTAGTACAGTAGTGATGGATTCATTGAACCCCCTGTAGTCGTAGTTAAATTTAGAAGAGGCGCGGGGGGCACACAGGTGTCGCTCTGCCCGTGAAATGTGAATGAATTTAGATTACCATATTCTGGGATTCAAACTTCGAACAGGTTCTTTTTGTCGCGAATGACAGCGCGTTCCATATTCAAAATTAAAATTATAAATCAGGTGCAAGGCGCAGCACTTTCAAGGACAAATTTGTTGTTTTGATTGAATATTTCTTCGCTATGTAATTTAATCGTAAAAGACAATGTGTGAAATGGTGAGGAAATATTTTGCCCGAGGCATTATTTTTTATGAGACCCCACACCTCTCAGTTTAATGAAGGTGTTTTTATGTTGTATATCAATATTCAACCTACATTATATTTGACTTGTATAATACTAGGAGTTACTACCCGGCTTCGCCCAAATTATAATAGATTGATTTATTTATTGATTGTTTGAAAAAATTGTCGTTTCGCTTCATTTTTGAAGTAAAAACTTCTTTAGCACCGTTGTGATTTGAAACTCGATGAAACGAAAAATAACGACACTAACACATACATCTACAATATTTAGCCTGCGAGAGAATGATATAGTATAATCGGTCTCCTCTTTGTGGGGGTGCTTCGTAGCCTATCGGTTTCCTTTTTGTGCGGTCTCTCTACTCTTGTCTACTTGAAGGTTTCACACCCTGTTTTTTTTTAACATGGTGTCACTTTAAATGAACAGGTTCTAAATTCACGTTACCTTGTCCTGAGATATGAGATAACGTGGTAAGTCGAAGTTAGAAACCTATACAATTTGGGAGGCGGGAATGGGTACCGCCGCCCCTTCCCTTCCCGGTATTCAGGGAACCTATATTGGATAACCAACACCTCTGCCATATGTCACCCCAAGTGGTTCGCTATGTTTGGTGATTTAGCAGGGGGTGCCCGGGTTCATGGGGTGAGGTTTGTCTAGGTCCTGGAGGTGGATGAACAGGACACCCCTTAAACCCTTTTTCTTCCCTGAACTCTCCTCTCCTTCCTTCCCTTAAAAAACCCTCCACACAGCAACCCCAAAGATGACATAGGCCCTGAGGGAAATTATTTTCCTTAGGGCCTCCTGGGTGGAGCTCATGTAAAAAAAAAATAAGTGATGAACTATACCTCACCTCGTAAAAACATTTCAATTTCAGATACAAACAAAATGGCAATAGCAAAAGGTTCAAAGTGATTTTAGAACCTTGTAAAATAAATGGAAGATTTAAAAAGCAGATGTTTAAGCAAATGATCGTCATACAAGTATCTACGGAAATACACGAAAATTATTTTGGTTTTAGAAATAATGAGTAAAAGAATCCGTTTTGCAGTTGAAGGTCATTTTTAAAAAAATGTGTCTGTTAGAACATTAAGGCCCTGCAACCGGGCCCGAAAAGAAGAAGATGGAGAGATACGAAATTACGAATGTTAGAGGAGAGCGCTAAAATTTACAGCGACAAAATCGATGCGAAAATGTTTAACAAAACACGACTCGTTTAAAATAGAGCAAAAATCTCGCGGGCATTATCTTAAACAGCATTTAAAGAAACACTGTGAATTTTTTCATACATATAACTTGTAAAATAACTGAAACAAAGTGTTAATAATAGATAATTTTTGGAGCATACTTTGCGATTTTTTTCTATAGGGGGAATTTTATATAATTTGCGTTTCGGCGCGGTCAAAGTCTAGATATTATCTTCAAGAATAATATATATATTTTTAAGAGCTTTAAAACTTACCGTGTTTAAGGGAAATACGTAATAAGTCGGTACAAATCCGGGTTGCGGGCCCTTAAGGTGACGAGTTAAATAACTATTTCACAACTCAACAGCGAATAATGGAAATTACTATTCGACATGAAAATAGCAGCGGTAACCGATAAAACCTAAGTTGGAAACAGGCTTGGAAGATCCAGACAGAAAAATCTGTGCTCATTAAATGACTCCGAGGTAACCGTTTGTGAGTTTTGCCGCTGCAGAAAACAGTTAAGAAAAATTTTAATAAGCTAAGGCAAAATAAATTAGAACATACATACTAGTAATTGAACCTGAATATTTTGAAGAAAGGTCTACACTAAGGGCAACCATCAATTTAAATCATTATTCACGAGTTCAGCGTAACTAATTCTTAGGTTCATCACTTGACCAGTTATAAATAAAAAAAATCTATTACAACATTCGTCTAACGGTAAAGCCAATAAAACATGAAATTTTAAAGAAAGAAAGTGCGATGAAGTGAATAGTTCGTTATTTGATATATAATATTTCGGCATTTAAACTATATCCGAAAGTGATAAATATAGTGACCTCTTAAGCCTCGATCTGGTTTACAAGCTACTATCTGGGAAATTCATTATCTGTTAGTAAACTCGCCCAGTGTCATCGTGTTACTTGCTAACTAGCAGATTGTTGACAATCTACGAAAAAAAGTTGAAAGGTCGTCAACTTTACTCGCCTACACGCCTGCTCCGCTTGGTCGTGATTGGTTTATTTATGTTTCCAACATGGCTTCCGATAAACAGCTGATTTCGACTGTCAAACATGTGAAGAATTAGTTCACGCACATTAGTTCATTAGGTGTCGTTATTCTTGTTACTGGCGCCAGCAGCGGCCTCAAGTTTCCTACGCTTCTGAGCGAGTGGACAGTTTTGTGTGTCATCATGACAATCTCACTCGCCGATTTACCCGCTTTTAGATAGTAGCTTGTAACTCGCTATGTGTCATCGAGGCTTTAACTGAAATTAATAAACTTAATGCAACAATAAGAATACGAGACATGAATCTCCCGGGAAAGGGCGTTCGTTTAGGTTTTTATTTTTATTTATTTTTTATTTTTAGTAACTACATATTTAATGTTTTTTACATTTTTATATCAAACATGTTAGGTATAAATATAAAGATATATTCATGGTCCTCCTCACTAGGAGATCCTGTGCTGAGGGGGACTATGATTTGGATAAGTTTTCAGCGCTTCTATGGTTTTACTTCATTGTTTGGATAAGGTTTTCTACGATGTTTTAAGTAAACTAGTAAGTTGATTTTCCGATAGTTCCTTCAGCCAACATTTAATGTCCTTAATGTAGCTATTTTTTTGTTTTAATTTGTTTGATACTAAGTGGGAGTTTGTTATATAACTTTACTGCTAAAAATTCAGAACTTCTTTGTCCAAATGTAGAGTTACACTTTGGTATATTAAGTATGTCTGTTTGTTTGGCTCTGGTTTTATTGAGCATGCGAGGTGTCTGCCTCTGAATCATTTTTGTGGTGATGTACTAAATGTTTTTGGAATAGATTTTCTGTATGCTTGGATATGCTTGGTTGAATTTTACACTGCAAGTAAACTTGTTGATTAAGCTGAAGTCACAAGGTTCACTCGGATGAAGGTTTACTCGATGAAATGTTCCATTCTCGTTTCATCGAGTGTTCAGACGGTTCCTTCGAAGGAAGAGTTCACTCGACATTCTCGCTACGAAGTCGTCGAGAGTAGTCGCGGCCGCATTGGAATTCGTCCGGCGCTGACGGCCAAGTTCGGGAATATTTACGATTTCAATTGACATTTCCGATAACGTCGAACTAAATTACGAGAAATTGGCGATTCTTGTAAACAGTAAATAAATTTCAGCACCGTAAAATGAACATATGGTTAAATAATAACCTGAAAACTAATATCTACCAGTATTTTTGCACCATGAAAATATTTTTATTCCAAAATAGGCCTCGGCTTCCAATAAAATCCATATAAATGGAACATTTATTAACGTATCCAAAAACTAAAAACTGTTTTGGAAAGGTGATGAAATATGCTATCAAAATTTATTATTAGAAATAACCACGTAATTTTTTAAATAGAATAATTTTTAATGTAAACATTTAAAAGTTTAAAAAAAGGCTCTACTTGCTTTTATTCTAACTAAAAATACTGGTACCAAAAAAAATATAAAAACACGCACTTATTTTGTTAGACAAATAAATTATAAACGTTTCTGTCACCTCGCTTTTTTGTTGTTTCATATAAAAATAATTCATAAAAAATTCACAATGTTTCATAATTTTTTTTTCAAATACGATCAGAAACTTTGGTTCCATAGAAGTGTACATTCGTATTATTTTGTGGTTAATTGTTATATTGAATATATAGAGCATTATTTTTTCTTTCCAATACCGTTTAGATCATATTTTTCACTATGATAGTAAGGGAGAAACAACGATTTCTATGAGACGTGTAGGAGTTATTTCGAATAGCGAACTAAACGGAGCATTTTGACGTTTATGCCGCTCCGGCTACTCGTCCTCACGCCAGAACATTTCGGCCGACTGATTTGCGAGTGAAAGATTGTTCACTTGAGTGTTCACACACATCATTCGCGTCACGTGGTGTTAAATTCCGGTTGCGAGTGAACAGTGCCGAAGGAAGCATTCCAACATTGTTGGAATGCTTCATTCGGCACTGTCTCTATTCACTTTCGTGTTCATACGGTTCATTTCGAGGGAAAGAGGCGGAATGAAATCACGAAATGAACGATAAATGAATCATGTGAATGGGCTATTAGCAGTTTTTGGTACACACACGCTCCCTTATAAACGCGGTGTAAATATTACGTGGCGCGTAAGGTCGGAATAGTGAAAAACTTGACTTAAAAACACGCTTTACCGGCGCTTACGAATCTAGTAAGAAAGACGGATACCGCGTGAGAAAGAAAGATGAAATAGTAAATAGTAGATTAGAGCATGATGTTTGTTTAGTTAAGGCAATTTCTTAGTATGTGAGACCGGAAGCTGGGTTAGAAGTTAGAACTTTTCTCGTAGATGACTAACTGATCTCATCATGTCATATTTAAGGCGATCCAATAATCCAGGAAATCGGAATTCACGCGCTTTTATGGGAGGAGTTTAAAAATACTTGAGAAAAAGCTTTTGGAAAGGTTGGAAAAGGTATTTGAGAATTTTTTTACAGGTTGATATCGTAAAGGCCTGTAAAAAACATTAACTTTTTTTTACGCATTGTTTATTGTAATAAAACAGAATTTTAAAATTGATTTCACGGAATAAAGCGACGCTGAGTCTAACGTCCGTTTCCCGCTCCGTTCAGGGGCGAACTGATAAAAAACGGGCGTGACTAGTTATGTAGCCCTTCGGTGGACGGCATAGAGTTCACTTTGAAAATCCAAATTCGTCGACTGCCGGCCGTACTGTAAAATAACAACGCGAAAATGCACATTTTATTTTATTTTGTGCACTTCGGGCGTACCTAAATATCTTTTTTTTTGCGATTATTATAAAAGAAACTGAATTTGCTGCATTAAACAATAAAACCATATCCGAAAAAGGGTTTATAAATATTAGAGTTTGGACTTTAAAGTGTTTTTACAGACTTTATATTTTATTTTTTTATAGGCCTATTAAAAGACTCATACAAAAAATGATCGACATTTTTAAGGGCCAAGATATGTTCTACACGCAGAATTTAATAGAAGCTTCTATAATACTTCTAAGTGATCTAATTTTCAAAACAAAAACATACGATTTTGTATGATTGTGCATTATTTAGTATGGCTTCATCTTAATTGATACTTCGTCACTTCATTTGGATAGGGTTCTAACTTCACTTCACCTTGTTCTGAGATGTGAGGTGTCAAAGTTTGCAAAGACGATTTCTCATAATCTACCAATTTCCGGGTTTGAGGCTGAATCTTGTGAAAGTAATTTATTTGAACATATTTCAAAGGAAATTATTTAAAAAGATTACGAAAATTCGTCTTTCGAAACGTAGAAAACTTAGAAAATGGTAAGGCGTAGTTAGAACCCTATCCAAATGAAATGAGAATCATAATGCGCCTCGTATTTACGATCAACTGTCAAATACAAAACAAAATAGATAGTGTAAGTGATGATACAACCTTTTAAAATGAATTATAATTGAAAATGCTTGATGTTAGAACTTTGTCAAACATGAATCTACGAAAATACAATAAAGATGGTTTTGAAAATTATTTTGGGAACAGAAATGATCAAAAGAAATGCTTTGGCATTCGAAGGTCATTTTTGAAAAAAATGTCAGTTAGAACCTTATCCAAATGAAGTGACGACTTTTAAAATTGGAACTAATTTGTCAAGAACAAGAACATTCCCGTGATTTATCACGGGTTTGTGGTATTCATATTATTATGATGTTATCTCTGCCAAACAACTACACTAACAAGCTAATATCTGACAAATAATAGAAAATGACATTATTCCAATTACAGGTCTCTTGGATTCTAATTAAAACATTTTTTCTTTTAAATCAAAGTATTTAGGTTACAAATTAATCGTAAAAACTACGCTCGTGTTACTATTTATTCGTCGAAATTCAACATTTAAATCATTCAAGAACCAATTTTCATATCCGAACAGCGATATTAATTAGAAATGTAATAATGCTAGGAAATTGTTATTTGTGAGAATATTCTCCGTAAATGTGGGAGGGTGGCATTGATTCTATTTAACGATTTATACTTTCAACTAATTAAAGTATCACAAACAGCGTTAATTACAGATTAATCAACTGAATGTTCGTTCCTATTAGATTTAACTCTCAAAGTAGAAATTGAGATGGCATACGTTTACATATTTTGTGTTATAGTTATTTAAAGCCTGTGGGAAAAGCATTATGTTTTTCAATTATTACCCATTTAATTGATTTATCCACATTATTGTATATTATTTTAACTGTTGTAGACGTTGATCGGCAACAAAAAATGTTCTCACAGAAAATTACGAGTTAAATTTTAGTACGGGAACTACGGTAAATTGTATGCCGACGATTTAATTAATAGCAAATTTAATAATCACGAACGTGTATCAGACTTTCTTTGGAAGCTGGATCTAAAATACCGCTAAAGCAGAATATTCACTTCACATTAAAAATCTTTGAAAACTAGCATCAACAAACATCTTGTTAATTTATGATACTTTGGCCATTTGTTTGTTTTAGACCGGACGATTTAATTATATTTTAGGTATCACAGGCATATTTTTATTATATAAATATCGTTAAAGGGTCCCAAATGCAAAAAAGGGAACAATTTATTGGATATCCAACACCCATGCAATTGGTCACTACAAGTGGTTCGCTACATTTGGTGATTTGGCAGGGGTGCCCGGGTTCATAAGGTGAGGTTTGTCCAGGACTTGGCAGCGGATGCGTCTGTCTACCAACTGCGCGGTAGGCCGGATCGGAACTAGGCCGGGCTAGAACCGAGACGGTTCTCTTCTTTTCATTCCGAGAATTTCCTCTCCTTCCTTTCCTTAAAAAAGCCTCCACACAGCAATCCCAAAGATGACAAATGCCCTGAGGGAAAATATTTTCCTCGGGCCTACTGTGTGTATGTAAAAAAAACCGTCTAGAGCTGGCGGATCTTTGACATCTCCAGATGGCATAGGTGTGTTGTGAGGCTGGAAGAAATGGGTAAGGGAAGGAGATATGGAGAGAAAGGTGGGGAAATACCTGACTAATAATATCTAGTTACCAAACACGTCTAAAACCATTCAAGCAACAAATTAGGTCATTAGTAACTCATATTACTTGTAAGGTTTTTCCCTAATCAACATTGAAGTGAACTACAAACCCAAGGTAATTAGCTTACTGGAATTACCAAAATATTTAGAAATTCGACAGTCTTAAACGACTTAGCAACAAATATAATTGATTAAAATCCTTGTAGACCACCCCTCTCCCCCACCCCCATATGTTATGTATATAAACCGCAGACTAAGAATTATTTGTAACAGTCTGAAGATGGCTCTAATGTACTGAAACCGGTTACGGTCAAATAAAATTAAGTGGAATAAAGTTTTATATTCGTTTTATTATATTTAATTATAATAGAGTATAATGGAATTCCACCACGAATTGTCAGTCTCAAAAATAGAAATATCATTCAAGCAACGTTTCGATTCTGAATGGTGGTCTTTCATCAGAGCAATACTGATACACTTTTAACATTTTGGTGGGTGATTTTCCCTGCAAGAGAAATGTTTCGTAATTTTTTAAATCTATTAAAGAACCACCACTAAATAAATAAGAATTTATAACCAAGGAACCCACTCAAAGTATTTTAAACCGTCAATAAAAATAAAAGGTTAAAAAAAAACCAATGCTCTGCCGACCCAAACAAAACGATTGGATCAAGTGATTTCGATTTAACCATGTAAGTGGATATTGCCGTCAGTATCCAAGTTCTGGGATTGTGTTTGTCAGCTGTTACATTTTTTGTCCAGGTGATAGATGTTCTTCGGATCGATCTCTTATCTCACCATCTTTATGAATCTTTCCCATCGTAGTCCAAGAGATTCTGTGAACATCTATCCACCGTACCTACCTGTGTCCATTCCGTCATTCCGTGGGACTAATATGCATGACTGTGTGTGGTATCTGGCCGAAGAGGGATAGTGAAATATGGTAGTGAAGGAATAAAGGGAAAACGTTGAAAAAATTGGGTGAAGCTAATGAACCAACGAGTTATCTATCATTAAACAACCGAAAGGATTTACTTATATTCGGGTTTTGGGTAGTTTTTCTAACATCATTTAATTTAGTTAATCAGTGGGAATCTATCGATGTATTTTATTTCCGTAGAATTGACGACATTTAAAATTAAAAAATAGTTTTTGAGTTTGCTCAGGGTGCAATAGGTTTTTGGCAATACATTGTTAATTTATTAAAATAATCCCTCAGGCCTCGACCGTATTTTGTCAGTAGGTCAGATTATTTCCGCTTTGCATTTAAATCCAAATAAATCGAATATTTGTGAACGTATCCGAAAACTAAAAACTTTTTTGAAAGGTGGAGTACGCTTTCGCTTATACAATTTTATTATTAGAAATAACCATATATTTTTTTAATGCAAACTGTAAAAAGTTTTAAAAATTGCACACTTTACGTTTTTTTCTTATTAAAGTTACTGGTAATAAAAAAATCAAAACACACACAGATGTTTTATTAGACTAGACACTAGTCGAATGCATTATAAACGTTATCATCACTTCACTTTTATGTGATATTTAAAAAATTTTTTTTTTTTAAATCACAAAGTTTCATTTTTTTTTCAAAATGCGGTCGTAAACTTTGGTTTCATAATTATTATTTATTTGCGGTTAACTTTTAGATTTGAATATGAAGCATGGTGTTTTGTCTTTCTAACACCGTTTAGTTTAGATCATGGGTGGCCAACCTTTTCAGCAGCCGGGCCAGATTTCAGAAATTAGATTTCCTATCGGGCCGCACAACAAAATTTCTTTGATTATTCAAAGATAACAAGAAATATATTGTTTTTTTTAAGAAGATATAACCAAAATGAGAATCGAGCATATTTATTAGATTAGAGTTGGGCAATACAAAAAAAAAATAATAAAAATATAATAAATTTTAGTGCGACGTGTGATTTTCTTTGTCAGAACTTTTAAGTGCATCAATGTTGATAACGATTGATGTTGTTGGTACACTACGCAAACAGTTTTCCAAACGCTCATCAGTGGTCGTGTTCTCATTTGAGATTTAATATGCTTCATTCGACTAAAAATCTGGTCACACGTTAGGGAACGTACCCATACTACGTGACCTATTCGGGGGAGGGGGTCTTCAAAATACTACGCTTGGTACAAATGAGCGGCGGCGCCCTTAGGTTTTTGGTCACCGGGGGGGGGGGGGGGGGGGGGGGATTTCAAAAAGTTGGTCACGTAGTATGGGTACGTTCCCTATAAGTCTTTAAATAGCGAAATCATCGATAGAGAGCATGTTTGTAAAATGCAGGATATTTCTTCTTGCCCAAATATATTTTGTGTAACTCTTTCAAACCAACCTGATTGAATTTCTCCTTTAACTGTGATTGTTTGTTAACACTCATATACCATAGAACAGGGGTGCTCAAACTTGAACTGCTGGCGATCTACCTCAATATTATTAGACTCCGATCGATCGACTGGGTATAGCGCCAAGGGGGGGGGGGGAGGGTAGAAACCTCATTATTATTGCGACTTCATTTTATGCCGATTTTTGATTTTTATATCACATGTGAAGAGTATTCTTCCAATAAATTAGTTAAAACTACACTCAGAAAATAAAAATGGTTTTTTTTTATTCTGGCAGTACATAAATGACACTTCGAATAAGAGAATGTTTTTCTTTCGAGATGTGTCAGCAGATGAATCCACAATTGGAATTTTACATTCTGATCACATAACTGGTTTTAAAGCACTCTTTTTGAATTACTTATTAATAAACTTCGTATCGCCTTCAAGTTACAACTCGGACTGACTGAACCATACCTAAACCAAACCACACACTAGAAACTAGATTGATAACTTCGTTCTTTTAAAGGGGGCAATTTTCGACAATATTTTACCATGAATAATTTGAATTTTTTCTATGGGGACTAGTGACGTCACACTACACACCGGAGGATAAGTAAACAACAACACAAAGGCGCGACCATTGACAATACAAGTGAAAAAATAAATAATAAACAAAGAGGCATGAAAAGTGGGCGGTCTTATTAATTGAGGATCAACTAAAACAAAAACTGTTAACAGATCTATTTGCATCGGCAATTTTTTCTCGAGATCGACTCAAAAAGCACTCGCGATCGACTAGTCGATCGCGATCGACCGTTTGAGCACCCCTGCCATAGAAGAACTTGTCACGATAGTCGAATCAATGTACTGAGATACTTCCATATATTAGATATGATACGAACTACGCACGTTGGAATGTTCTTGTGGTGGTTTTATGTACACTAAAAGAAAAAAAAAATGTGCATATGTTCCGCGGGCCGCAAGTAAACACCCAGCGGGCCGCGGTTTGGCCACCCTTGGTTTAGATCATACTTCTTTATGATAGTAAGGGAGACACATCGATTTCTACGAGTTCTATATGTTCTGAAAACCGAACAAATTAGCCTGACGGGTTACCGGTATTTAAAATTAAAAAAAAAAATATGAATGTGCTTTAGACCACACGACTGAAGTAAAACTTCACTAACTCATATCTCCCTCTCAAGTTCCGTTCGCCTCGCCCGATCATTTTTTTTTATAACGCTCTCGTCACGCATTCACCAGCTTACTCCCTGAGTCAAGCGTGCGTAAAGGCCCGACCGTTCGGCTCGCTCGATCACACTTTTCGTAACGCTCTCGTCACGCATTCACCAGTTTACTCCCAAAGTCAAAGAAGTTTTACTTCAAAGAGTATTACAAGGTGTAACAGGTTTTGGTAACACATTGTTAATGTCCGAAGTACCTAGGTATGTTGGCCTATTATTCGATAATCTCTTTTATAATACAATTTCTATTGGAGGTTGACCGCCATCATTGTGATGTGTAGGTTGTATATAACCATAGTTAGGTACTGATAAAATAACATTGATATAATCTTGCATTATTTCTATTGCATTCCTAAGAGTCATTTTTTCGATTGCAGTATTTAAATCTCACGATAAAAAAACTGGAAACACAGTATCTAAAAATATATGCTGTAATGATTACCTACGATTTGTTCGATTTTTTATAATAATTTCACATTCATACATAATTTCTACGTTCTGCAAGTTATTTTAGTCGGAACGCCAGACCTTCTAATGCTGCGTATAGACACGTAGGTATTTAGATGGAGAAATACACAATACTTAGGTTTCCAACGCGAACTGATTTTATTTAGGAAAGGAATGTTCACAGACAATAATAATTAGCTTTGCCTTGCAAGCTTCACTATTCAAAGGAATCCCGACTCAACTATAAATCATTCTCAAGATATTTTAATTGTTGATATTTCTTCTAATTACAGAATAAATAACATTAAAAAATCGGTTACCTCTTTCTTCTTTTCCAACCCGTTTTTTGTGAATTCTATCTCCATTATGTACAGATTGATACTAAAGCATTTTTTTTCAACTCGCTTTTCAGAGAGTCCAATTATTACGTATCGTTTGTCAATCAGTCCCAATTATCACTAGATACCTCGTTCTTTCGTGAAGATCCAACACGATGCTGATTTTATTACATCATAGAATAAAGAACTTGTGTTATCTATTCAGTGAAGCATAGAGATATTGAATACTGCCTCAAAATGTAAGAATTTATTTTTAATAGTTTTCGAGGGTAGATACTTCCATCCTTGGAAGCATTCCAAATGTATTATTTTGGTCATTTATTAAGATTCTCCTCATACATGTCCACATCGCCATACGTTTGCACCAGGGGTGTTACGGATATTCGCATCCGCAAATGCGGAATATTGCATTAATTCAGACATCTGCGTCCGCATCCGCAAATGTGAACCTCTAATAATCCGCATCCGCGGATGTCAAAATTTTTGCACCATTAACAACACTGGTTTGCACATATCGTGTGAATTTTCAGTTGATTTCAAGTCAATCTGTGTAGACTTTATAGGTTCCAATATATATTAGGTATTTTTGGGAAAAAAGGTGTGGATTGGAAAAGAAAGATGTATATTATAATAAACAATGTTTTATTTAACATTTTTAATAATACCGCACAGTTCAATTTTATCATGTAGTCGCATTCTGCATCAGGAACAATCACATATGTAAGTAGGGGAGGTCGAGAATAGTGCATAGAGGAAATATTCCTTCAATTCGATCCACTATCCTCTACAAACATTAAGTAGTCTCGAGTGCCAAAAATTATTATACAACCCAAAAAAATAATAATAACAAAGAAGCCATGTAACATTCGATACATGATGAGACAAATAAGTCAATAATTTATAGATAAATTGATTCCAAAATAAATAATTAAAAATTGATCAGAAATTTATAGACGAAAAGTAAACAATACTGATAAATAAAATAAAACACATAGGTACACATTACATTGATATGTAAGGAAATAAATTAATAAAGAATAATGCAAAACGAAAAGGGTTGCTTTTGATTTTCAGCACCAAGATATAATTTGAATAGAAATTCCAAACCGGATTTCCGCACTAGGAATTGGAAATTACTACACAATGAACAAACTAACGTGATGATGTCGATTATTGATATAATTATATTTTCTTTTAATTACAAACACTATAAGTAGCGATCTCGATCACGACAGCGTGCCGCCAATCCATATTTACATAAATAATTACAAAAAGTCTACGTCTGGCCATATGTTTTATACAAGTACAGGATATCGATATAATAATTTATAACATCAAAAACGGATTCATCGCTTCGGCTCTTGCAGAGAATATAATTTATAACATCAAAGAATGGACTCATCGCATCGGCTCTTACAGAGGACATCGACAGAAAGGCATTTTTTCAATTTTCAAAATGCATGCATTTTTTCAAATTTTTTTTTAAATTTTTTTTTCTGTTTTTTCCCCCTTTGTCAATATTCTGCGGAGATGCACGATTTACAAATGAAAGTCCCAATCATTAAGTCTTTTGATTCGATAATAATTTATTAAGTAAATCTTACATGGAATTCACAATTATCATTTTTTTCGAATATTTAAATACGAGAAGTAGATTTCATCAATACATGAATGGTCAATTTGATAATTAATCGATATATCAAGAGAAAGGGAAAATACTTATTCGGTTAAGTACAAAATTACATGTGAACTTTCATATTCTACATTTGCGTTAAAATCAGGATAACCGATACCTTGTTTTCTGACTAAGCGTAGTGTCATTATACAAGTTGACTCACTTGTTTAACGACTCCAACCTGTAAAACGGTTGATCCACTCTTAGCGAAAAGCTTTCACATAATATTTTCCGTAGGTACAATGCAGTAACTATTTGGAATGACAAAACTCTGCGGATAATATGGAAGCTTTTCAAAGATCGGATGTCGCGATTTTGGATATAAAACTTTTGATATAACTTTTGTTTATGACTTAGTTTTCATTAACTTATCTAATCGTATTAAGTTACTTATAATTTACATAACAGGAACATGGTTTAGCGATATAACAATCGTACAATCCAACATCATTGCCTTCAAAAGAAGAAAAATAAAATACTGAAAAAAGTTTAAGAACACTCGCGGATAGCGAAGTATTAAAAAGTATTTAAAATGAAATGTATATAACTGAGATAAATTTACGAAGTTTAAGAAAAATATCAGTCCAAAAGATATAAGTCCGTTTTACTGTGATACGGGGTACCGCAAGGCTCGCTAACGAGCCCGCTTTTATAAGGTGAAGGCTTTAACTAGGTGAGAATCAGTGGGACTTGACTTGAAGTAAAATTAAGTGTACATTTTTATTCTTAAGAAAACATGATCACATCTTTTTTAAATGTCCACTTCGTTAGTGTCAGGGCTTTAAGTCGGGGGGTTAGACGAATCAAAATCTATAGACTTTTTGGCTCGCCTGAGATCATAGCGCCCGGTGCCCTCTTCCCAAAATGCTATCAACGTATAGTATTTATTACATGCATTCAAAAATATATAACACGTTTCATTTGGATAATTAACATTCTATGTCATTAGATGACACAGAATATTGATTGTCAAATAAAGATTTAAGTGATTATTGTTTATTAAAATAATAATTGATCCAAAAACTCGTCGAAATGCATAAAATAGTGTATGCACAAAAATAGTGGTTACCTTCTCTGATATAATAAAAGTTCGCATATCTTTCACGTGCATAATAAACAAGGGTATGGAGAATGATTTTACTGATAAAAAATAATATATTTGATGATTTGACGAATGTAAAAGCAGTATTTGTTGATTGAATGAAAGAGTCGATAGCCAAATAATAGGAAGAAGGCAACATTAGTGCTAACAGCAGTCACCCCCTAGCCCCTAGCAGGCAATAATTAGCCCCAACCATTTCAACATTCGGGACTAAATATTCTATTATTTACACTCGAGGCACGGGGCCGCACAGCCCTGGATTTAACCGTAGATACAATCCTTAATCTAAACATAACCTTCGTGAAAAACTAGCAGGTAGGGCATGCAAAATAAATTAGTTTTAGTCTATGCAGCTGTACAGATCTGTAGGGCGGTACGCGGATTCAGCGGGCGATCGGAGATAGGACCTCCAACTTCAGTCGCAATTTCAATATTGTCCAACAACAAACTGTCCACCGAATCCAATTTTCATAATAGTCACTTATTTCGCAGTACGCACTAGTCAATGTTCTTCTCGTCACTTGAATAAAGGGTTAACTGTTTTTATTCTTCGTGTCCATCACTCGTGTTCAAACAAACCCGTCGTCATGCCGACGCGACTCCGCGCGCAGTTGTTCGTAATCGTGTTCATTTGTCTTTTCACTTCACTTGTCTATTCACAGATTGATAATAATTACAGGTTGACGGATTCTATATACAATGTCACTAAGTCTAAGCGCTCGGCCTGTCGCTAGACCTGCGTGGCAAACGTCCCAGGGTCCGGCCTGAGGTAGTGGTCCTCAATGACGTAAATACTACCCGCCTTCTCTGACCCGCCAGCCGGCCTTTTCACGAGGGATGCATCACTGAAACAAAGAAAATGTTACATTAGAAACGTTGCCACACACTGTGCACGTACATTACAGTTTGTTGTTGTTATTGCAATAAGATTGGACAGTTAGTTTAGGTACGTAAACAGTGAAGATAATTACCTCGCTGTGCAGAGTGAATCCGACGAGAGCAGGCTGAGCCTGGCAGACAGCAGGCGGGCTGCTGACTCTGTGTTGAGCTGCTTGTGAGATCTCGCTCGGGACAAGGGCCCTCCTCCTCCTCCCCCGCCCTTGCCCGAGCACTCTGACTCCGCGAGGCTCACGTTGTGCGCGTTCTGGCACTCGGACAGCTCCGACACGTGACTGTTGGAGGCTGTTACGTTGTTGATGCACTTGCCCCACGTGTTCTTGATGACGTGGGGGTCTCGCTTGGACAGAGAGACGTGTGCATTCCTCTCGTTCTGCAGGCGCGCTTCTCTGTCGGCCGCCGCCCTTCTTCTCTTACGTCTGATCTGTAGGCAAGCAGCCACTACCGCCCCGCATATGAGCAGAGCGGGCAGACCGCCAGCCAGCGCCGCGATGGCCGCCACATGCTGGGCCGACAGGGTACCGTCAGTTCCAACTTGCCGGGATAAGCTGCCGGCTCCAGCCCTTCCGGAGCCCGCCGCAACCACACCGTCGGCAGACTCATCACACCTCCAACCACTCCATCCACCGGCGCACGCGCACGTAAAGTTATTCACTCTGTTTATGCAAGTTCCTCCATTAAGGCAAGGGGAAGATAGACACTCGTCGATATCAACACTGCAGTCTTTTCCGGTAAAACCGGCACGACATGTGCATCGGTAGTCGTTGTCCAAATCGGCGCACGTACCGCCATTAGCACAAGGTAGAGTCAGACACAAGTTAACTTTCGTTTGGCACAGACGATCTATGAATCCGGGTACGCATTGGCAACGAAATGCCCCTACAAGATCCACACAAGTTCCCCCGTTGAAGCAGGGGTTACCGTGGCAATCATCTTCATCAGTTTCGCAGTGATTGCCGACGAAGCCATTGGGACACTTGCAAGTATGGCCACCTCCTGGTAACTTAGAGCAAACTCCGTTATTGAGGCAAGGAGTTGAAGCGCAGTCGTCTAATTCTCTCTCACAATCTGTTCCCGTGTGTCCAGCAGGGCAGGCGCAACTGTATCCACCGGGCCTCTCGCGACATGTTCCTCCGTGTCTACAAGGGTTATCTGTGCAGGTGCGAGAAGCTGTTTGACAGTGGGCACCATTCCATCCATCGACACATTCGCAGCGATAATGGGAACCGCCTTCTCGGCAAGTACCGCCATTCTGGCAGGGCTTATTGGAGCAACCGTCAACTTCCAGCTCACAGTCGGTGCCCGTGAATCCCGCCGGGCAAGCGCACGTGTAAGAACCCTGTCCGGTGTTGAAGCAGGTTCCATTATTGTGGCAAGGTCGATGGTTGGTGCAATAGTTTAGGTCTTGGTTGCAGAAGAGACCACCCCAGCCTTCATCACAGAGGCAATCCCAGGATTTCTGGCACGACCCGTGCATGCAGCCAGGGTAACGTTCACATTCGTCACATAACCGGCCGACCCATCCAGAATGACACCTGTGAAAAAGAAAACGAAAAATTAATAAATTGGCAAAGAGTTGTCAAATATATGAAATGTTGCGGTATTCACATAAGACAATATGTCCCAAGCAAGAATGTGTTTGTTGAAGTGGGTTTCATGTCGTTCCGAAATGAGAACAAAATTAAGAACAGAAAGTCAGGGAATGTCGACTAGAATCGGGCGGAGTCGATCGGCCGCCGCCTCCCCTCGGCCCTGCCCACCGCGGAGTGGATACAAAGCAAAAAGGATGACCTATAAATAACAAAGTCCGCGCGCATCTCGGGATGCGCAATAATTTAGCATTCCTCGCGATCTGGCAATCGTCGTCTTCCTCTTTCCACTGGAATTTATATTCGGAGAGAGAAGGACGGTCGCTCCTCGGGGCGCGCGTTCCCACGGCGAGCGGCCGGGGTCAAGGCGAGGCCGCGGAGAGCCGCACACATCGATCAATGATCCAGCGATCGCCGATCACGTTGCAGAATTAAGCGACAATTAAGCGTTGCAATTTTTAAACCGATTTGATAAAATAAATAAATAACTTAAATTTCTCGAAGCAAGATAAATTAAGAAACTTATGACACGCGTCCGAATTAGATTTTAATAATGGATGCAATTACACGCGTTACAAGGGGAGCATAATGCTTGGCAGGGAGAGTATTTTAAGGAACCGTCTGGTACAAAACAAAGTATGGCTACAAGTGGCACGGAAGTGAGTCAAGTGGAGCGGGCGCCGCTGGAACTCCCGAGCTCTTCGGTTGATCACCGCTCCTGATACCACCGCACATCCAACAGGTAGGTACTAGGATACCCTCACTAATCCGTCACGGCGGACAATGGAACAATGTATTCTTAAGAAATAACCCGAGAACTTTAATCCAAATACTATTGGTTAGTTTTATTTAAAAAATGCACCACTTTACACAAATAGCAGCTTCATTTGTCTGTAGGTACTAACAAACTAATAGTATCAGACCACCCGGGAAAATATTTTATAAAAAACTGAATAAAGGAGGAAGACTTCGTAATGATCGTTAGTATATTCAATACCGACTTATGTCAGGGCGGAAGTCAAACCAGTAGCGCACATCGCAGACAATGAAAAAGTGGTTTAGGGAAATGGGACCAACGAACGATGTAAGGATACGTACAAAATTGAGCCGCTTATGAACCCAAAATAAAACAAAACAGTTTTATAAACAAGAAATTAAAGAAAGAAGCTCGAAGAGAATTATGACAAAGGAATGGTTTCTTGATTTCTTCACGAACAAGTATAATAATTATACCTACGCGAGATTCAATGAATTGAACGACGGCAACAACTGAATGCTCCTTGGTAAGAGAAGGAGGGAGCGGGGGAACAATTGAAGAGTGAATGAAACGTTTGTCAATGTGGTCGAATCGACCTACCTGATCAATGAAACAGTGGATCGCAAGAAAAGTACAAAAAGAGCAGAAACGCGTCGCATAACCGGGTTCTGAATTCGCCTGCAGTCGCGGATAAAGTGGCCGACCGCGACGCGCAAATCTCGCGGGATGGTCGCCATTGTGCGGGCACAAAAAACAGGCGCCATCGTCAAAACAGGCTTCAAATACGATTAAAATATTCCGCAAATCGATAATGATAAACGCGATTAATATTGATTGGAACGAACGAGATTCTCGTGTTTTGCAACCTCAGGTTATGCACCTCGTTACAACATTCGCGATACCGGTATGGAGCTGCAAAGAATTGCGCACGACAACATGCTGCGAAGGAATTACGCCTTCGGAATTAGAATGAGAGTTATGGACTGTGGATATTATTTACGAATGGGCCGGAATGTGCCGGGCAGGTGATTCCAATCGGCCTCCACTGCATACATATCTGCAGGTAGTGGTACTGCAAGCACATTATTACTACGACTACTAAGTACGAGTACTAGAAGTCCCTTCCAGGTGCAACGCGACTATAGCGAACAATGTTTACCACAAGGAATTTAACAACGATCCGCTCCGTACGTTAATTGAGAATTACACGAGATTGAAAACGCAATATCTTAACTATTATGATTTCTGATTACTAACGCAACATTCCTTGAAATAGAATATTTGGAAAATGGGTACTTACTTGCATTCGTCGGGTTTGGAGCAGTGGCCGTGTTCGGAATCACATCCAGGCAGGCAGCGAGCTGTGGACAAAAAGAGCACACAATTAGTAACAGTTAACACAGTTGGGAGAAAAGAAGAGCAATAATTTCAGTCTAAAAGGCAGACAGAAAAATAAAACACATCTCGGCGAAAAAAAGGACGAGATCCAGGCTAAATCCGTAGCACGTGTGTGGCAGGGAGTCTGCATGAAATTCTGCTAAAAATATTATCGCATTTCGCAACAGTTGCTGATAGCATCTTCGAACTTTGTGATGCTCCAATCTAACATTTTGTGGCATTACTCAATGCCCGACTTCAACGCAAGTGTTGGTTGTCTTTTAACATGAATATGCCTATATTCAAAAAGCTAAAATTGTACCCATTTAGGAGAGGTTTGAATAACATTGATCTAAACGAGAGGGATTGGTTAGTGTCAGTGGCATTCCTAGGTCAAAATTCTTCGAAGTGCTCCAGTCTCGTGGCTCGAAGTTTATATTTCTGTTTAGATACAACGTGTTTGTTTACTTCTGGCGGCACGAAGACTGCCTGTATAAGACTCATTTTTCTATCGCCAGGAAGAACTTAAGTGTCCGAAGTGAATCTACGACATGTTGAACACTCTCCGTCGCCCCTAAAAACGAGTTCAACTCAAAGCGAAGAAAGAGTACCAGAGATTCATCAGATCTAATTAGAGTCACGTGAAGGCCAGGCTAGCTTTGAAAATTGGTAGGTATTATGTTTATATTTGAATTTGTGGCAAGAGGGGTTATTAAATTACCCTACCTAAATAAGGAAAAAACCTATGGAAGTATTTCTAGGGTAAATTAAATTGTGATTTTTACGATTGAATTCCTTTAAAAAAATGCTACAATATGATAAATGAACGAAATGTAAGAATCGTATCCTATAACGGTCGTGATAACACCAAAAAACCGTTACAAACTAAGTACATTATTCATACATAAGCCTTGTGACCCCCCCAAGCACAGAACAAGGATAGGGGACTTACAGGAGGGTTATTATTGTGCCAACGCACTCGAGACCAGTAGCTAAACAGTCCTGGGCGTAAAAATATACAATCGAAGTTGCTTTAAAGCGAAATTTTAAGAAAATACTTAAAAAACATTGCTAATAAAATAAATTATTGCGTAATGCTTTTATCGATATGAATGTAAGAGTACGCAGCAATATTTGTTTCTGGTCTTTGCGTTCATTTCTCTATGAGGTAATCATCCCGAACAGCTGCTCTGCTGCCTTGTGTCGCTAACCCTTGCAACTTAAGCCCTGTCGGGATGTACCTACACCCCTTTGAGCTGGAGGGTTCAACGAGTGGAAGCAGCGCGTTGAATCTATGGCCTGATAACCTTTTTCGAATAAAATTATTTGTAATGATACGGGTCATGAAAGACATCCATATAAACTACAGCAGGTGCTAAATACTTATTTGTCTAGGATGGAAAAATAATGACAATTTAATTCATACAGAAAACGGTTAATCTTCGAAAGACAAGTAAACCGTGTATCTACCTACATATTAAGTGTACTACGAATACCACGAGCCTCGTGTAATTAATCGAAATAAAAATGTTAATACACGAATAATACGGTACTGAAGATTTTATCGCTGTTCCAAACATACGATACATCCAAGACGGGCAAATCAAGAGTCGGATGAGAAAGACACGTTGATCGAAGATAATATGAAACGATGGTTGTTAAGTTAAGTACTACCGCCCAGTAATTTGGCAATTGCTTGGAGTAAAAAACCAGGAGATCAGATGGCTATCGGTTAATTGTCAAAAATTTGTCGTTGATACGTTACTGGGTGTTGGCTGGGGATGGATGCGAATCAACCGCTCGTGAAGTGATCACTCGGTGTTATTATCAAGTCGGGATGTTGGGATATCGGGCGCACGGGAGACAGCAGTGACGAACGCGAGAGAATCGTTCTAAAATTAACTGCATGTTACGAGACAAAAACCAAAACAAGCAATTAAGATTGGTGGCGTGGGATGACGGAGTGGCGAGGGGAGGAACAGGTACTGACTTAACCACCGGATGGAGGTTCGGATGTTTGCTTTTAATGCGTTTTTTGAACTCTTTGCGGTTCGAAGAGAGCTTTCGGTCCCGCTAAGTGCGGTATGGAATTGGTCGTGCAATCATTAACAGCACTCGAGTAGAATATTGTATTCAAAATGATGCTACACTGCATTCAATAACGACGGCGTTTATCTAGAATCCGTGAAAATTTGTAAATATGAAACGTGCTCGAAGCGTTTATCCCAAAAGCGGAGAAATAAAGCTGCAGCCTATTTAGATCGCCGCTGAGGTTTTTTGCTTTGATTAGGAGCGCAGCAGGTAGAGAGGGTGGTGCAACCTTCCCACGCTGCCGCTGCGAGCATCTCAGCTTAGCTACCACCACATCTTTTGTGGGGAAAACACCCGGTCGGTGCATATGCACGCCTACTTATCTTTGTTTGCGCTCGGTTTTGTTTACTTTTGGAGTGATCTCTTTCCTGCATCTTATGTTTTCATTATTTACTTCCTCCCCACTACCCATCTGTGATCTTGAGAACCCACAAAAAAATTAACATTTTGTTTTGATTTTAAATCTATTGATTACAAAACCGCATTTAGGGACGGAGGTAGGTACCTCAATTCGGAGGCAGTTCACAGAAGAATAGATTGTAACGTGCATTGCGGTGATTGCATGCAAAACGAGAGAAATCTCTCGCACGAACAGAAAACAAACAGATATGGAGGGCGGATGAAAGGGTTTAATGCGATCCGATCACGCCAAACTCCCGCGTTCGTTTCGGAACAGAAAACAAAAACATCGGGTTTTCGGTTGAAAACGTTTTCAAAAAATGGCTTTTAATAACAGGAGCGGTAGAAGTTCTCCATCGAGCAGCTTGCTGTAATGGCAGCTTAATGGTTGCAAACAGTGTGGGAACCAAACCAACCACCGCGCACCGTCGGACAAGGAGAACCAATCGCCGGCCAGTGAGCCGACAGCGGGGGCAGCTCGCTTGGGAAAGGATTGCAGGTGAAATCATAAAGAATGAACGGGTTACGGGATGTAGCAGGCTGTGATTGAAAAAACTTATTATTCCGGCCGCAGATTACACAGATCGATCAACATATGTAATGCACGGCTTCAATCTTCTTTGTCCGTCTTCATAGGATTTCGTAAGAGGAATCAATTAACCTACATAATACCTATCCGTTTAACGGTAACAATGCAAGTCAAGCATCGCATCACTGCAGATTATCTCAAATTTCTAGCGAGTTTGTTGTGAGAATGATTTAGAAGAACGGGTGCGATCTCCGTTCTGTGCCGAGTGAACTCGATTCAAAAGCACGATGGCAAAAAATAAATATCTAAATGACATCGAAACGTGTGGCAAATGCGTAAACGATGGCGTGGTTATCTGAATGTGACACCCAGGAGGTGATAATGAGGAAGTCAATTTGCGAGCGGAATTCATTAGCACATAAATATAAATGGAGCGCTTACATTATTTGACGCTCCAATTCGTCCAATTCATCTGGGTTGCTCACGACTTTTAGGCATCCGCCCGATTCGGTCCACGATTTTAACTCGATATGGAGATGTGACGAGAAGGAAAATGTACCATTTAAACGGCGTGTTTATCGCATGTTGCTCAGTACAACTAATCGAACGGACCATCTAATTGCACTTGCTGATTGATCGCGTGAAATTTAAAATGCACGGACTTTTTCTCATGGAAGAATCAGAACGGATGAAAGATCTGAAGATAATGCTATTACAGACGATTTGAAACCGGTGGGTTTATTTATATATAAAGCGAAACGCCGTTTTTGATGGTTCCGAAGAACAATAGATCATTGTAAAAGAGAGGGATTTGCATCACGGCGTCCTAAGTATTTAATAGCAGTAATTTAAGCATTACCTACCAACAGTTTTGTACAAAATGCATACAACAAATAAAGTACTTACGTTTAGAACAGTAGTCTCCCTGCCAGCCAGAAAGGCAGATCCGCTCTCCTGTTTGAGAGCAAGTGTAATGTCCGAAGCTATCATCTCTGGGTCTGCAGAGGCTGGCGCATCCTTGTCCATAGTAATGGGCGTCGCAGGTAACTCTGTACTCGTAGCGCAGCACCCTCAGGGAGTCGGCAGAGCGGTGCTCTCCGGCTTGCCATTGGTCTGACACTCCCAAGATGGACTGCTTGCTCATCCGCGATATCAGAGAGCCGCTGGATCCACCTACAAACAAAATCACAGGTAAGAAAATCGCCAGGGATAGAAAGCATAGAACGCGAGGTATTCATAATGAGTGCGGGTTAAACTCGCTGTGCACGAACGAGATGCATGCAACCTCCCCGGTCCAAGTCAGGCCGGCCAGCTTGTGTGATCACAGAACGGAGGAGCGGGTTACGCGAACCTCGCCTCGGGCGCACCGCTTACTGGCTCTGACTCGCCAAGTTCCTTTCCCACGGTGCTTACCTTCCGGTCAGAAGGAAAGTCAAAACCCCGGAGACACTGCGCGACCAACATAACGTAGTATACATCTCAAGTGGGATAATCTCCATTGACAACACTATTCCAATGCCTATTTGTGTTCACTTTTAAATTACGAGTACATACAGATCAAGTGTAGTGTCGAAGAAAATTTACATTTAAATAGGATAAGCACGTAGTAACAAAAAGAGAAAATGATCAAAAATATGAGATAATTTATGTTCAAATTCCATAAAATATAGCTGGCATATACGCACAGGATATGCACGTATGTTTGTACAATGACAAAATAGCATAATACTCCGGACACCATAAATTCCAGGAGGTAATCCGAGAGAATTTCTACCGAGGAGAATCTTCGCAGGATGCGAATGTCCGATCGTTATCGATGTGTCTGCATTGACAAAAGTACTAAGCAATATTCTAGTCTGCCATATACACAATATCAAAGGTTTGTTTTTTAAACGTCTGATTGTGTTAAAAAAGCAAAGCCATCAAATAATCAATTGGCTTTCTAAATGGTTCAATGGTTGGCGGCTCAAGTAGAGGTTTACAAAAGCACGAAATATCCATAAAGATAATGCACGGTGAAGCTAATTCCGCGGTCTGGGGTGGTGAGGCAGCTAGCCGCTACACAGTTACACAGATACATCATGACGGTAGGTATGTAGAGCGACCGACTGTGGGATAATATGTAATTATGAGTAGAGATGAGATCGGCGGACGGAGGAAGATCAAAATAAGATGAAAATAAATAAACAGGAGTTTGGATCGGCCATCGGGAGAAGTCCGATAGGGAGGCGTGGCGCTCCCAGATTGCTGGATTCTTCGAATCGGGGATTTATGGACTAACTCGGTTCATTATCGTATTATCACAGATGTGATGATTTTTTTTGGGAAATCTGTCGTATATACGACATTGTAAGTCTTCGACTTTCATTTGTTCCTGTAATGAATCCGAAAAAATAAATATTTTCTTCGCCGTGCAGAAAAAAATTTGAGTTAAATCTTATAATACACCGCAGCCTGAAAAAACTAGTTTATTAATCTCTGTGAGAGTATCTCCGGTAATGGCGTGATTGGAGGAGGTTTTTTCCTCATCTCCCGAAGAGGCGATCGCGTTTGGGTCAATCGTTAAGGCATTATTACTGGTAGCGGTGCAGCATCGTATTTGAATATTTTACCGGATGAGGCTAGTCTAGTGGTTGAGCATGCGAAGTTAGCCTCCGTTCACGAGCAGATTTCAATATTATAATGCCTAATCATATTCGATATGTTTTGTAGTTGATTATGATTGGATGATGTCTCGAGGCTAGATCTCCATCGGCTACTGGCTTCGTGTGTGCTTGCTTGTGCCTTTAATTCTATAATAATTCGGTTGTTCGGAGTGATGAGCCCCGGGCTAGATCCACACGCCCGACCGGCCGCGGCCGCCTGGTCAGTTCATGTTGATGCCCGCCACACGCAACGGTATTGTTTGTGTTGCTGCCTGCGTTTGTCCGAAACTTCCTCGTGATGGAACCCATTACCCGTACCCGTCCTGGCCCGGGGCACTTTCAACCAACTTTTTATAGACGATCTCACCTTCATTCATGAGCAGCGGGCGGGCTGTGCGTTATCGGAAAGAAATCGAAAGCGGGGGCGAAGCCCGAGGGAAGCAACCCCATCGGAAGCTCGGCTCGTCAAATTATCATTGAAATTAAATGATACTAAAATAAAATAGCGATATTACGATAATTTCGGAAACCGAAACGTTAATTTTATAAATTAAAAGAATACCCAGACAATATCATTCTCAAAAGCCCCATCCAGTATATCCGCCAGTAGTTAAGATGAAATCCATAGCAGCAAACAACTGGTAAAATATATATTATATTATTTAAAAATAATTATGGGTTGCATGGCACGCACGATGATTCATTACCTCTAAAAGCAATTATAAGAAAATCAGATTTGGTGGATGCTCACATTCTCCGGGCTAGGTGATCTCCCCGGCTTCGGAGAAAGAAGAATGATAATGAATAGCGGGGAAGCAGAAGGGATCCGGATCGGAGGACCAGAATGTGGGCGTTTGGGAGTCCGCAGGGCGGGGCCTGGGACTCGGGACAGCGGCAGAATGGGCTCCCGGAGAAGAACAAAGCCTCGTCGTGAATTATTACCGGGATTTAATGAGAATACTCAAACTGACCGCAATATTTTTGCCGTTCATTATAGACTGATACTTTGTGGTATTTTTATTGTTGCTCCAAAATTATTTTGTTAAGAATAACTGCTTCACATTATAAACCTAGATTTACTTTCATGTTAAAAATAGGCATGGGAGTGTGTGAATTTGAATATGACTGTAGAGCGAGAAAAAATAAAATTTTAAGAGAAAGCTAACAGCTGTCTTTCGGCCCTTAAGCAAGCATACAAAATAAGATGCATTTGATTCCGAGGGATAGAAGGAGATAAAGAAGGTAAATTCTTAAGAAGTCGGCAGCTGTTCTCGGACAGTTGCTTGTCCTCCCCCAAGCGATATTCCCGGTCGGGGATGAATCTCGTAACGCCATAACATTACACAACGGCCAGTTTACACCACGAATACACACACACGCACAAGGAAGAAAAGCATTCAATCATGGCGGGTAAGGAGTCGCACAAAAAGAAATAGCTATGCGCGTGTAAACAATTGCCAAAGAAAATGTTATCGCTATAATAATAGAAAAGTTACAATTGACACAATAGCAAAAGTCTCTCGCAGGAATTCCTTTGTTGGGGTACATCTTACGCAAAGATCCAACACACCTGGCTAGCTTATTACGCAAAACGATACCTTCGAAGAGAAGACATAAGGGTCATTTTCGCTCCCGGCGAGACTCTCGGGCCAAGGTAAACTGAAAGCGGAGGGACGAGGCACATGGCCCTTCTTAAAACGCAATATTTGTCCAGGTTACTTGTTGTTTAGCCAGTCTGTTAGCAGATGCATGAAATCTTTGCTCGGATAGATTTTACGTTCCACGCGACTTGTACGATAAATCATCGCATTCAATAGGTACGAGTTGTTTAACATAGGAAAAGAACTACACTCCAGTTTCATCAGCGTTAACTGTGGCCCGTGGCAGACTGTTTGATAAAATAACATAATAAAAACTTAACACACATGCGGAGCGCATCTTGGATTATTATATTACGGTCTATTTTTATAAAGTGGGCTTACAGACACAGGCGGCAGGTTTAAATTAGTGGGACATCTGATGCAGAGCGCGCACGAGATATTACAACACCCTCTTCCCGTGTTTAATTAATATGATAAACTGCTTATGATCACAAAGATCGGAGGTAAACCATACGCAGCGACCTAATCTCAGTATAAACAGAGTGTATCGACGGGGATGCCGGAAGGTAGCAACTACCAAGCACCAGGAAGAGGTGGTGACAGATGTCACGCACATGTGCCGAGGAACAAGAAGCTAATCACCTGCAGCATCGTCCTCTCCCTTCCAACCCCTTCAACCACAGTCACTAAACATAACGACAGTCGCCACGGTACTTTGTTCTTAGAAACTACAGATTGTTTATTGTCCGAAAGTTTGTTTTGATAGAAAGCAATAATAAATAATATGATAACCGTTGTAAAATAAACAAAATTAAAAGAATCGTCGATGAAAGCACTACAAAGAAAAGAAGTTGTTTCTGATGTAAATATGTTTACAAATATAGCGATTATCGTATCTCATTCACTCCACACGTATAATTATTTTAGTTTGATAAGTTTTATTAATAAAGCGTAGAATTCGAGGTTAACGGGCTCAGTGGTTTGGGCCGATCGGGGAATTGTGCCAAAAAACCAACGGAAAACTTAATAGGCAATTTGAAAGTAAAATACGTTCAGACGTTTCGGTCAGTTAGTAATGATAATTGCGCGGCGGTTTGGTCTAGAGGTCTCGGGTTCGACACCCATGCGTTCATCACGGCTAGCTGTGGTGGTGGAGAAAACCAAAAACCGGTGAATGAAAAAACCAAATCGACAAATGTAGAAAAATCAATCAGAATAATAAGAAACCGCAGATCAAAATGAATGGTGGATGGAGATGTTCGAGAGCAAGTCGCTCGATACGCACCAGTAAGTGAAGTAATGGCTGGCCCCTGAACAACTCTCAGCAACTCGGAGCATCAAGAGCACATGAAAGTTACACCCCTCACCAGAATTTTATAACTATCTATGAATGCAGCGATGCTGATAACACAAAGGAAGGACATCCAATTAATTGTGTATGACTTATTGAAATTATAAAGAGTGGATGAAAGAAGAATGAACGTAGAAATAAAACAGGCAGCATACATCATAAGAGGTAGCTCTCTATCAGATGCCGGGCGACCAGGCGATCAGGCGACCAGGGTACCAGGCGACAAGGCGACACGTTCCGTATCTCGCACACGGAACGGGTTTGGTCCGATTGTCATACACGAGTGTGTCTTGTCATAAATAAGTTAATATCAACAACCTGTCGCGGCCTGTGCCCGGCCTATAAACAGTGCGCGCTGTGACATGCCGTACTGCATTGCCCAATGTATGATCCGTGCTGCACTCGCTCACCGGCTCGCTCGCTGACGCATTTCAACAAACCAACTAACTATACATGAGATCTTATTGAGATAATTGCCGCGTTGAAAATATCGTCTCTCGAAACAGTTACGCAAATCAACTCGAAGCATGAATCGGTAAAGTAATGAGAAACATATAATGTGGAGATTTCCGCAGAGGTGTAAAAAAGGTCTGTACATCTACTCGTAAACATGGCGACAATTACTGATACCGTCTACAGAGAGCAGAGTGGACGCAGAATATGCGGTACTGTGGAATAGTGCGAAATGTCAGATTTTTGACGTCCGTCATCCATTCCAAGGGATCAGGGTGCAAGGAGTTGAATGCAGTGGCAATGCTGGCTCGGGTAGGTATCGTATCATATATTTATGTCCGAGCAGCGTGCAGTGTACGGATTCAACCCGGACGGCTGGTGAATACCAAATGCAAGACACACTGGCAACCGTGTGACCAATGTGAACCGTCACCAACACACAACACAACACCGTACACTACAGGCAACAGGTATCCTCTAACTCTAAAAGGACACGACCAGCGAGAAACGAATGCCAAAACGTTATTCCGTTGAATGGTTGTGACGTAACAGGCAGTACCGGTGAAATGTATGTAACAAACTCATCCGTCAACATTGGAAATAAGTTAAAAACAAGCTAGTAAAGAAATTATCGATTAAAATAGACATTGTTTCATTATCCGACCATTATTCGTGGTCTTTTCCATTATTTTTTAGAAAAGAATTTCTTTTTTGCAAACAAATAGATTTTTTAAAGCGTTATTAATTGAAGGGGGTGAATAATATGTTCAAAGGTTATCATTGTCAAATAGTTGATAAAATATTCGATATCGAAATGGTGGGCAACACTGCTCAGAATTGTAAGGGAATGCAAGTTTACTATTCGGAAATGAAAGGACCGATTCATTCATGCTTCCGATTGACCGTTCATTGAAATCCAAGGATGCACAGGAAAAAGTATTTTATGGGTAAACATGCCGGGTTTACACACGCTTGCATTTGCAATCCATCAGCTGTTAGGAGTATTGTGGGTCATGATTCCTATATGATAATAATATTCTGGGAAAGGAGCCTCGGAATAGTGGCTTGGGGATACTACATAGTCTGTATATTGTTATATTATATTGTAGAGCGGTTAATTGCGCAACTGTAGCTGTGTTCACTAGACCAGTAATATGCAATAGCTGTTTATATGGAATTTGAAAGTACGCATATCTTATTAAAACATGGCGTGAAAAGTACGTCGATGAATTATTTTGATATAAATACAATTAGATGCACATAAGACTTAAGCATTATTAGGAGTTGTGAGACCGTCGTATATATCGGAGTTTTATCAATAGGTACCCTTTCGTTAATTGGTGCAATATTCATCTACCCAGCAGTAATTAAAGGCGGGGCTAATAATTTAATAAAAATCTTATAAAACAATCCGAGCGGAGAATTTTAATTGAGAGCCTATTCGATCGAAGCCATGATCCCTTCTCACCGGAGAAGAGTTACGCCTCACTAAAAAAACTCCAATAAATACTTAACCTCAAATAAATTCAAAAAGAAAAAAATATCTCTGGACTTACCACCGGATCGTGAGGTCTCATTGGAGTCGTGCCAGGCTTCGACGATCAGAGAGAATGTGCCCTGTGGAAGAGAAAAAGAGACATCAGATTAGATTTTCCTGGAGAAAGAGCAGTGCGGGACTAGTAGGTCAGTGGGGTTAAGAAGTGTCTGTACAGTGTACAGCGCTTGGCTCGGCACTCGCAATCGCTTATGATGATCGATTGTGGACGTGAAGGTACCGCGGCGCGGAATGAATCAGGACCAGGACTCCAGGTCCGAACCAACAGGCAACACACTTCTAAACAATCATCACAACGCAACGCCGAGAATTTCACATACTTCAATCGGAGTGTATAGTATACACACGGGCTAGCGGACATGCCAGACCGAACAATATGCAAACAAGAAACAAAACTCGAGTTCTTCTCAAGAGACAACATCAATATTGACACACCTCGTCGAGTGGACGGATAAATAGGATGGACCGAGGAACGAGGCTTTAATAATATGTTTTCTCAAGTGGTCGTCGGTTTGTTTTAAATAATTTGTTTGCTCTTTGCTCGCGTGGTTCGGAACGGGCACGTCCGAAGAACAAGACGATTTCTAAAGCAGACACACGGCTAGAAATCACTAATCAGAACGAAGAATACAAATTAAGAATCGGAGATGAAACTCAACTATCTTACATCTAAAATTTAGAATATAAATAGACTAACGATAAACTAATAAAGGCAGCTCGAGACGTCTGAAGACAACTGAAAAAGGAGGTTCTCAGGGAAGGAGATTCGAAGGTAGATAAAATAAACAGAAGTGATTGATGGAACGTTGGCAAAAACAAACGCGAGTGTAATCCAAGGGTGTCAAACAAGGCAAATAATAATCGGAATTTTTCACGGCTCGCTTTCCATTTTAACGTTCGGCGGTGGACGCGCTTTGCATAGGCAACCAGGCAGCCATAATAATGTATTATTCTCGTTACAGACGTCAGTTCCACGAACCGCTTGACAGTTAAGTGCTTTAAGTTCGATTTTGGTGAATGTCCAGTTAAAAAATAGGACTATATCTCATTCATTGAGATCTCGACAATAATGTCAAAACAATAGGTACATTGAAAGCCATCGTTTCGTTTCCGTTCACACAGTACGCGCGGCTTGGAAAAGGCCCGTCAGTCCCTTTGATAGACAAAAATGTGCAGCGAGACACGGGGTTACCTAAAATCTGATCCGCGCTGGGAAAGAAAGCGGCACAGTCGCTTGCAGTTGACCAAAAGGGTTATATTAGAATTGGGACTCTGCCGCAAAGGTGTTAGTGTGATTTGACAAGTTTTGCTTGTTGGCCTCTCACTCTCGTCCCTCGCTCCACGTTTTGGAGCCAGGAGGTTAGGTCTTTAAAAAGCCGGAGTGTATTCAAAGCGGCGCGCTCCTACGCGATCGGAATGCGCGCAACCGTTCCCACCGGCGAATTTTAGCCGTACGAAATTTCAATTGGAATTAATACGTTAATCGAATATGGGGGACGCATTCCGCGCCCGTGGCAGCTTCCCACGATACTTGGCGGCGAGAACCTACTCGGAGCCAAGTATCGTAGACTCGGGGTGGCTGGATGCAAGGGTTAGAACAGCTTCTGCTTCCTGGGCCTGGACTTAATGTTTCTGATATCGATGTGTCGACTGACCTACTGAGTCATCCCTACTGAATGTCATTGCAATTGTATGATTCCATAATATCGATGGCTGTAATTAGAGGCCGTATAGTTGATATCGAAGCCTGGGAAAAAGTTTCCTGAATGCCATTGAATATCGACAATATTATTGTTCGGTGACCTTCCTATATTTTCATTAATAAAAAGTACGAAATGAAAGGAATGGTAAATGCCACTCGTGAGCCGTGTGAACCAATTCACGATGGCACAAACTTTTGTCTGTTCAATCCACTCAATCAGTGCACACTCGTACCTAACTACCTACTATTGAACAATCCGCGGACGCACAGTTATCATCAGAGCGCATCTGTATGAGAAACGCCATGGAGCTCTGGAAATGCAATTAAAATAATACAATGCTTTAAAAGTGCACTGTACCATACAGTTTAGTCCTGCCGATAATGCAAATAATGACTTGTTTAAATATTCTAACGGAGCCAAACTATTAGTTCCGAGCGGCTGACTCACTACTGAGTAAAGATATTCGATACAAAGACCAACTGTTTTTTGTGTGACATTTAAAAAACGAAATGATATATTACGTTGTCGTAAAGTTGTCAGGAGGCCGTGGTAACATATTATTAATTAAACGTTTTGGAATAAAATAAAGGCTGACAATGAGGCGGCACCCGAGGTACCTACCTAAGAAGCTGGGATATCTTCTCGGGAGATAAATAGTGGAATCTCCGAATATTTAACGGGGAAAGAAGATACGACCGCACATAAAAAAGCGCGGTTGTCAAAAAGGGACGAGAAGAAACACGGAATACCGACTGGAAATAAAAAGCTCGGCTCGTATCTCGGTACAGGATCTGAAATTCTCCACGGAGATGCATCTTGTTGTCGCGGCAGGTGGAGTAAGGAGGCTGGATGCTGAACGCTGGATGCTGGGCGCTGGACCGCTGAGACAACATCCCATCAAACCGGTCCGGATAAGTGTTACTGTCTTACCAGATTTACAGACTCCGCTAAATTTCCTCTCGCTTTTCCATGCGGTTGTTTTATTCAATAAAAATATTTTATTTCATCGCAACGTCAACATTACGTTGAATAACTTTATGAAATTCCGAGAGAATAATGGAAATAGAGAAGCTGCGATCCTATTCACCTCAGCTACGGAACAGGACGCGATAGATCTCACGTTACGGACTGAAATTAGCATACTTTGCAAATACGGGTGGTTAATGAATGGAATTGGGACGTGTACAGTGGAGAGTGGAAGCTGTACAGAATTGTGCATTCGTTATAAAAGTGCCACAGGGTGACGGGAACCAGGAATTATGTTGCACCGGCGAGTATAATTCGCTGAAATGCAGCATTGGCATTGTTTGAAATGTGGTCACTTGCTCTAGGTGACAGATCGGGTTGCATCGAGCTCCGAGAATGACATAGAAATGGTGCAATGTATACTTTCCCTAGTATATTTGACACCAATGATCTCGTATTCGTAACTCATTGAGAAACGCCATTGCTTGGTACAAAACGCTAAGTCATATTTTTTAATCTCATTAATATTTAATTTCTAATATGACTATAATTAATTCAAATAAATGCGAATTTGATATTACTAATATTGAGCGATGGTTAGAGAATACGTTGAAGAAGAGGAAGCAAATAGGTACGGTACGATACGATACGGATATTACTAATATTGAGCGATGGTTAGATAATACGATGAAGAAGAGGAAGCAAACACGATAAAAATCCAAATAGCGCTGTGAGTTGGTTTGGAATTAAAAATACAATCCACGACGTGCGTAGGTACTTGGAAAAGGAGGGTAGCTCAAGGGCCACTGATAGTACTAATACTCGGCCTCTGTTTGTTGCTATAACATTATAATAACACACATACATTATCACATTATTACTCACCAATCAGTCGATTACACATTTTGGGAAATAAATATGCTAACATCGGCGACATTTATTTCTTAAAATTAGCGCAGTATAAACATGCACCCAAAAATTATTTTTCCATAATGTAACTTTATATACGCAATATGGACATGTTGAAATGAAATGATGATATTTCTCATTGTTCTTTTTTGTTGTGATACACAAAATAATTGTATGTTATTTTTAAGTTTAAAACTACTATTATGTAATGATATTATTTTTCTTACTTTTGTACTCTATTATATGTTTATTTATAAAAGGCAGTATAGCCGTTTATGTATTTAAAATAAAATAATATATACATATTTATATAGTTCAGTATGCACGGGAACACATGGCGAGTTCACAAATATATAAAATGTTAAACAATTAATCGTAATGTATCGGTGTAAAAATAAATTAAAACAAGATGTGTAGTTCAATTTTTATAAGAAAAACTCTATATTTATAACTTTTGAAGGTTATTCCCATTAATGTAATATAACATTGAAGAAGAAGATAACAATAATAATCTAAACGAAAATATGAAAGAGAACCGTCCCAGTTGCGACCATTGTCTTTTTATATTTTTCTGTGTCTTGTTCTCTTTCATATTTTCGTTTGGATTATTATAATTGTTATCTTCTTCTTCAATGGAGATGTGCAGTTTTAAGAAGACTCCAGATACTAATATCTACAGCCTGTATGTCGGACGAATATCTACAGCTAATATCAACTAATATCTACGAACTTCAGAGTGTTGACTAATATCTACAGAGTTAAGGTCGGACGAATATCTATGACGGTCCCAGTGTTGACTAATATCTACAGAGCGTAGGTTGAACTAACATCTACAGAGCGTAGGTTGGACTAATCAGCTAAATGTGTCCAATAGTCCGATATTAGGGATTTTTACATACATACTTACATAAATTAAGTTTTTTAAACTGCATACGCAATATTACGTTATTCCAATATGATACACATAATTGCAAATCCAACCTCTGCCAGTGGTGTAGATATTCGTCAACACTTTGGTTCTCATAGATATTAGTCAGCAGTTTGAGCTGTAGATATTCGTCAACACTTTGGTTCTCATAGATATTAGTCAACAGTTTGAGCTGTAGATATTCGTCAACACTATGGTTCTCATAGATATTAGTTCGATTTTTTCAGTTTTTGGAATTCTTGTAGATATTAGTAGAAGCCTCCTTTTAAGAAACTAGTTTTAAGTCTTAGTAGTAAATAACAAGTAATAAGTCTTAAATGTAAAAGGTTATTAGATAAATCGAAGTGATAGGGTATAGGTTATACTATGTATGTAATATAAGTTAAGTTTTAAAGCACCTTTGGGATGATTTTCTCACGAGAATAGCGCTATAGAAATGATCAAAACATTATTATTATGAAGATGATTATCACCACTTATCTCCGCTTATAACAAAATGTCGATATTGGGATGTCGCGATCTTTTACAGCTAAGAGAGCGAATAATCGATTGGACACAAATCTTCACTCGGAAAAATAAATAAGAATAAGAGTCGTCTAGGATTGTATAACATCGCTACCTGGAAATCAGTAATCCGAGACGAATCTCTAATTTGGAACTGAGAAACGATTCGAATTGTCTCCGAATTGGACCGAAGGAATGTCAGTTGTGAGTGAATGCAAAAGCATACAGAGTTTGGACGATGATTTACAATGGAGTCATATAAGCATTAAGTTCCAAGCATCTTTATGATAGCTTCTCATTGTCGTTTTTGTGGAGATTGGCCATTTCGTTTTCAAACAGCCATCGTCACTCCATTATCTGGCGGGAATAAAGCAAAATAGCTACCGATTTCAGACAAAAGCATTTTAATGTATTTTTATTATTTTACGAGCTACCCGCACTGGAAGTAGTGATTCACCATGAAAGAGGTGGTGTTGTAAAAATATCATCGGCCATAATAGACCGGAGTGGAGGCAGAGCAATAAAGTGTCTCCAACGACCGTAAATCTATGGGACAGTTCCGGGTAAATGGAATACACGGACAGGACAGTGCGACGTGATCGATGGAATTGAAACGTTTCAAGGAAAACAAAGCAGACCTGTCAGTTCTAGTTTTCGGTAGCAGATTACCAAAGGTGATGAAAACAATAGGTACAACATTATGCACAAACAAATAACAGCAATAACCGTTTGTTTGTTCCGAAGGACACAGTGCAGATTTGAAGTACGAGCCGCTGCAGTAGCCAGTAGGCACTCTAGGCAGGACAACAGCTGACCGGAAAGAGCCATTGCACTAATTCATTGTACTTTAGACAGATGGCTTGTCCTGTCTTGGCCATTAATTGATAGGCAGCAATTAAGCAGTCAAGATGTCTTCAGGCCGGCAGCGGGTGCACTAATAATTAAGGTTGTCTCCCGAGAGGTCACACACGAATACAACATTTTTAACTTTTCGACATCTGCTCCGGATTTTTGGCAATTGAGTGAGATCTTATTAGGGCGGATAAAATCAACGCTCGTTACACAATTACAAATGTTGCGTTATTTCAGTTAAGACCAAATTTTAGTACTAATCAGCCTTCTTAGGCGCGCTGTTTGATACTCGTTTGATTATTTATAGCGATCAATTGTATTGGTCGACATTTGAAAGATCATTTGACTCGGAGCCAAGCGGAGCGAGATCTTTCTCAGCGGCTTGTGGCGGTGGTCGGGTGGAAGATCCAGGAACGCACACTATTAAATGATCAAATAACTGAATTTAGACTTGGAATAGGTGAACTGGCAGAATTAAAGATAAGATGAGGACGGTGTCAGATCTGTAGGCGGTCGTGAGGTGTGGACGATGGAAGACTTAGCATTCGTCCCGCACGTTCATCTCACAATGGGTCTGGAACTCGGAACCCACCGGCGTCATTCCTTGCCTGTGTGAAACTGAAACCGTGAACGGAGGAGATTCATCCCGTTACCAAACGGCGCGACAGACCGTGTGAAAGTGACTTTTTATGTCAAACGGGGGGAAAATATAAACAATTTATCAATCCATACTTTTTATCATCTTGCAAAATATCTACCAACTATATGAAGGCAAATATATTGTCTACTTGTCAAAACCACTTAGCCCAACCATGTCCTAGGATGCTTAACTTTCAACATAATGTTTCATCTTATTTATCTATTGTCAGTCCTGTTTCAAGATCTGAAACGATAAATTGCAAAAAATAGCTTGAAATATAGATCGCCATCTGTATTTGCTTGCTGGCTACCGAACGGTCATCAATCCCCATTGAGAAACTTCTCCCACACTTCTAATATTTCATCTTCAAATCGGTTCTGAGCAAAAAAAATGCCTTCCGCTGCACTTTTTTTTGCAGACGGACTAATTCTATTTCCGAAATGTTTGCCAAGGAATATTGAACAAATATTAAAGATATGAGAGGAAGATACAATTTCAAGCATACGCTTTATTATTCTTTACCCCTCGCAGTTTACATAGTAAATTGCTACTTCACTAAAAAACACAGAATATTGAAGCAGGGCTTTGGACAATATGGAATATAATGTTCGAATATTCAACAACGATATTATTATTCTTTGGATACAAAATAAAACATGTTCGTGATGGCTGTTGTATTAATAATTTCTTGGTTATCAAAGTCATTTGACATTGTAAAACATAATGTCTAAAAATTCGCGAAAATAATGTAATTTCATTTTCGTGGATCAAGTGCGGCGATAGCTTGAAAATAAAATGTACCAGGAATAAAGGAAAGGCTGACACGCAAGGGTCAAAGCAAGTGTTTAAACAGTATTGACCACAAACTAAAGTGTGCCATTACATGGTGGGCTATGGGAGTATAATAGTAACGTTGTTCTATTCGGTATTTGCAGCAAAACAACTATTCATATGAAGTCTGTGTTTTTATGGCAGATTCTTTTAACGTTCTTAATGCCTTTGGACTAAAATGTACTGCTTAATCAGAGGCGGGTAATTACGAGTAGGTACCATGGCCACAATACTACATACTGGAAGATGCCGTTAATTGTAGGAGGGAACCGTGACTTGGAGCATTCATTTAGCGGGCACACAACGAGCATGAACTCTTAACCGATAAATTACCACGTAACAAGTAACAATGAGGGATCATCACAACAAACGGCTATAAGAATAACAATAATTACACCAGAAAAAGATCCGAGAAATAGAAAACCATCATCTGTTCGTGAATATGTAAGGCATTTGAATGCGCCTTTATAAATTTTACACATACTAGTAAACAATTAAACAACGGAAGCAAAAACCACTTCGACAAACAATGAAGAAACCTTGATAATAACGAGATCAGCGCGGAATTGTTCCGCCGATTGTTTAACTGATAAATCCGCGAATATATAAAAAAAATTTGATTAATAAGGCAGATTATCTCATGGCTTAATAATAAGTAAATGAATTGAAGCAGAAAATCATATTTGAATCTGTGAAGAGTTGCTCTGATAAAGAAAATAATACATTAAAAAAAAAGCTATTTGCAAACCGTCAAACATTTATTGTTGAAAATAGGACGATTACCAAAGTTAACAGTTGCACGCGGATTTAAGCCTTATGGCTAAACTAATTTGACAGTTTAATCCTTTTCCTTTTCGAATGATTCCCGGTGAAGCCCGAAGGTACAATTCCGCATGACATCTTGCAAGCGGCAGGACTGACAGGAGTACCAAAAAAACGCGCCCCATTTTTACATCAGTGATTGGTCTTAAGTCTTAAAGGCTTGTTTTAGTACGGACAAAACAATGAAACGTATTGTGAGAAAAATCATAATGGATTTCTTTTAACCTTTATTGGCCAACATAAACTTTGATGGGCCATACAATGTTGGTTTCTACTAATTTAAATTGTTGCATTCGAATTGCAGAGAGAGTTGGCGATAAAGCACAATATAAAAGAAACTGACCGCATAATCCGCATACAGAATCAATGTGAAAAATTGCTATAGCTTTTACGAGAATAAGTAAATAATGTCAAATAAGGAAATAGAGTATTAGTACCTACCTAATGTACATAAGTAGTCATTTAATATAAGTAGAACCTACCCAATTCAAATATAATTTAGGTATTGTTAGACTGCGTGACTATAATCCTACTTCACGCGGGATAAGAGTTGTCAGGTCGTCACTAATTAGGAAGTTAGAAAAAACAATGCAGGAAGCAGTTGTGCTGTCGAAATCGTATCAAGGAAGTACAGTTACGATTGGCTGGATGTGTTTTTTTCAAAGTCCATAAGGCAAGGTAAGGATCCGTCAGTCAAGACGGGGGCCATCTGTTGGCTGTCACTGGAGCTTATGCCGGTGGTAGTGGGGATGGCCGGCGGAGATGGTTCTGCTCAGGTAAACACCCGACACATCTCGTGAAAACCATCTGCTGTTTCCTTTTGCTAAGCCAGAAACCATCGAAACGCCAAACCAATCCGAGATGAACTAAGTAAACGCTTGTTCCTTCTACTTTGTTTATTTTTTAACTGCGCGAATAATGTAAGGATCAATTTATTTGATGAAATGATATGAGCGCAGTAGATCGTGAAATTGCAACTTAACAATGCTTTATTTTAGAATATGTTTTTTTTCATATAATTTGTGCTAAATTTTAATGGAAGTTTTAGAATTAATTGCCCGCAAAAACCATTTTTTTGTTTTGTTCGTTTTTCGTACTGCATAGTTTAGGGGTGATGCAAAGTTATTTTAAATTAACATTAGGTCTTAAAGGGTTGAGATAATAGGGAAGTGACTTACCGGCCAGGCAAAGTCGAAGGGAAACCTGATGGGGTTGACGAACCCCTCGACTCCGTTATCGGTCATATTGACCGAGTTGTCCCCGAGCACCGGGGTGGTGACGTCCCCGAAGGTGCAGGGCGAGGTGGTGTCGATGTTGGCCTGGTAGTGCTTCAGGCACACCCGGAAGCGGGTCCGGCAGGGCAGCGGGCACGGCGCGCCCGGCGCCACGCGCCCGCCGGCGCAGCACGCGCCCCCCCGCCCCCGCCCGAGCGCGTTGTTGAACGTCTTCAGTCTCAGTTCGAACAGGCCGGAGCCTGACACCTATAAACAAAAGGATCATTATTACTATATGGAACAAAAGCATCATCAATAGAAGGAAATATACACCAAGGACAAAGCTAATGCAAAACTTGAGTCACTGAAACCGGCACCGGTGGGAGAATGAATAGATCAAATGACAAAATAAAATCAAAAGCCGTGAGGCACGAATACCGCCCGGATAAGTGAATAATTTATGAAGACTTCTAGACGCTATCGGATCATCGCGGATAATCGATCGTCTAATAATAAAAAAGGAACAGAATACAAGGTCAACAAGTCTAGCGGGCGTGAGACAGCCAAAATTGCCTCGCAAACAACGGAAAAAGTTTCCCAGAATTCCGATGGCGGTAATTATTCATTCCCATATCCCACATCACCGCCGACCCCAAAACACATAACCCAGCCAACGGCTCGGCAAACTCGCCGATCGATTGTACCAGCGATGACCAACATATTCTGTACCAACATATCAACTCATTATTTTACGCCAATCCACGCAACACCACCTAGTCAACTTCTTTACAAACCTACCCTTTATTAAATCGCTTTCACGGCTAGACATTGTGCTCAAATTTCGAGGCTCGTGAATCACAATACGAAACACGTTTTTTAGTGGGTCGAGTTGAATACTTAATTTACCGTCTTACAAATTGAGAAATTGTGAATCGGGTCTTTTACTTATGCAAATATTCAATTCGGACACAAAACGGGGACAGTCATGTTATGATGAATGATGCTTTCACGATAGGTGGAGGTTTAATCGTAAAAAAAAGATGCCACCGAGGTTTATTTAAACAAACTGCCACAAAAAGCGGGGGGTTTTATGAATTCACACATTCCCTTCTTGCTAGGTACGGTATTCGACACAATGTGGAAGTTATACTTATGCACACATCCGCTTAAAACAGAACACCCCCATGACAGAGGCAAACAAGATAGCAGGAGGTAACACGGTTCTAAACAAACTGGGACAAACAATACCCCTACGCTTTACAGATCCTGCTAGGACATTCGAATAGAAAGCTTGCCTAACTTACGCGACAGGCTCAAAGAGTAGAATTATAGTACCCATCTTAAGTACACTATGAAATAATAATTCCACAGTAGTTAAATGCAGGGGATTAAATGGGGTTTGATGTTTGCCCAAGCGTAAAGAGCAAGTGGGGAATAGGGGGGTGTCTGTAGTAGACTGTGGGTGAGGGATGGGCGCGGGGTTAATCAAACACCATTGTTGGTTTACTCGAATGTAAATTGACAGTTGGCTGATGGGAGGGGCGCTCGAGTGGACCGTTGTGTATTATGCATATTACACTTGTACCCAAATGCTTCGGTATTTCGCAACCAAGATAATACTTTCACGAGTATCTCAGATACTGTTCTGTCGTTGTTTAAACATGAACAGGTATCGATTGGACATAGCGGTTCTTTAATTAATCAATGGATAGTTTTATAACACCGTGTACAATCAGGGGAATACTTGTTACGCGATCAATAGTTGATTAAAGGGGAAACCGCCGTAACACTATACCTTCCTTTTACGGTGGCACAATGGATGAAATACAATTTACCCCGAAGTACACTTATCCCCGCCCTTTCGTCACCGTATCCACATGGACATTCAACGGAAATGTGTAAGAATGTACAATAATTGTGGAAAACGTTTCTAAAGAATTGAAAAAATAGGCCCTTAAAAGTAAGACAAGCGGCAGCTTCAAGGCCTTTCCCAGCAGATATAGGTAGTTAGTAACGTAAAGGTATTATAGTGAATCGTTGGATCTGTCATTAGTCATTACAGCCATATAGGGAGGCAGCGGGTTGGAGGTCTTGTCAACGGTGGGTAGAATGAGGTGAATAAAATGTGTAATATTTAATGTTGGAATACTGCGATGCCCTCGGAGACCCATTATGAACAACTGTCATCGCCTTGCGCAGCATTAATGTACAATAGGATACATTTTACAATGGCGCAAGTTTTTACATTAATTGCATAATACCATAGGAATGAGAATTTATAAATAACATCCGAGTCATGAGTTCTGTACTTCTTGAAATAATAATTGTCTATGGATGATGTCAGTTGGATTCCTCTGGCATATTTTCGGCTTTACTAAATTCGATGTAAATTCTATTCAGACAACCGTGAAGCGTTCTCATTCGAAACCTTAAAATTCCTCGTAGTGGTACATTCGTAGTCCCGGCTGAGTCACCGCAATACATGGCACTGTGCAAATCTGTTCGTCCGATAAACTGTAGGCACCGTCTTTATAGTACACCACACTAAGGACGAGGAATATACAACTAGCCGAGCACGACTTGCAGGAGTCGACCAGCGCGCGCTTTGCACACCGTACGACTTCAAGCTGATATTCGATGAAATAGTGGCAGAATTCATGGGAGAGCACAAGGGAAAAGATTCACTTTATGCGGTTAGTGTGGGAATTGCACCAGCAAGGAAATAAAAGGACAGGCTGTGATGTAAGAAGGCCTCCGGTTCAGTGTTTAGCGGAGCCGAGTTATGGCATGCAGGCACCAGTACTAAGCAATAGACACTGGGTAGGCTGCTGCAGGCGTGGGCCACTGTTGTGAAACGTTAATTGTAGCTATACTCACCCAACTGTACTGGGTTATTATTTATCGTATTGTGTATGGGGGCAGTATTCGACACTGGATACTGAGCACTAATGAATCGGGGATTAGAAGTCATTATGCCGCGCCCGCCCACATCGAGATCGATATTGAAATCTAAATGATTTTACTCTTCGGGATTACCTCTTCCCACGATGCAATCGCTCATTTTTTATCATCTGCTAAAGATGACACGCTTGAAGCCATTTTTCAGCGAAAGTGTTTGGCAATGATTGATTTCGAGGTTACCTGCTTTATTTAACATGTAAATGTCAAAGCTTCAGCAATGATAGTAATGTAACACACCTTTGCCATAATGCTTCCGTACAAAAACTCGAATGCCTATACCGAAGAGCAGGTATAGTAGCTTGTGTCGCCATGATTTCAATAGAGTAGAAAATGAATTACGAAGTAGAAACAGCCAGAGGATAGAAATCGAATCGATAACTGAAAACAAATTAGGAGGAAATAATTGATCAACGGAGTACGGGAAGAGTACACCTGTCAGATCACGATGTTGTTTGCCGAACCATTAGAGATGTTCCAATATTGACAGTGGACGTATTCCGAGCATCTCCTCAGAGACAATAAACATCTTTACCCCGAGTGTATTTACGGTTCAAATTTGTGCGGTCACACACATTAATAGAGATACAATGGAGATATGAACCATGTTCGCTTTCGAGTCTACGGTTCTATGAATAATCAATGTTGTTATAACGGCAACTTCTACGACTGATCTGTACAGGTGATTCGACGGACATCGCTGTCGTGTTCAACATCCAATACTAATATTCATAAGCACCGAGTAAGTCAGTATAGGCGGAGACACGTAGTGAACTAAAATACTCCGGGATCTTCAGTCAAAATAAAAACAATCGGAAGTACGCTACAGTCGGTATTCCCAAGACCGGTGTAAATTTAGAATGGATATACACTTATTATAGTATAAAAATATTTTCGCTAGAAATAGTCGGATGGAGCCAACGCGACGACACAGAGGCGCCGGAAACTTCACGTTCAAATCTTGTAACTGGGGATATAAAGATATGGCAAAGGCGAGAGTATTTTTGTGTAACGTAAATCAATGTCCGTAAACACAACGTCGTAAATTGTTGCGTGAATGATGAGCAATTTTATTCGTGTTTGAACAGGCAGTACAGTTTGTTTGTTTGATCAAATGGTCTTAGCCACGGACATACGAATATATCTGGACCTGCCCTAAGTGATAAAAACGTATTATTTCCCCCTCCACATGGCGCCGGCTGTAGCTCCTCCTTGGAACCGGCTCGCTCCATGGGGAGGGGATATAGCCTCGCTTGAATCTAAAATGTGTGACGTCATCATTCTTGCCGTGAACAGCGAGAAGCTGACATCCATACATTTAACGAAATAACGGCAGCTTGTGCTATACAATATATCTACGTATCAATGTACACATAGCGAATGTGGGCGGTACTCCAATGTGCTCGTCGCTGGTTACAGGGGTAAGTAAATTATGAAACATTTGTAAAAGTGTTTTAACTAAACACGGAAACAAAATATTGATATGTGTATTGGCGCGAGTCTTTTTGGGGCGAGCATTTGGCCTTAGCAAATATGTTTTGAACGTGGCAAGCAATTCGCGCTCCCATGTAAAAAGGTCTATTCATTCAAAGCAGATTTTGCTTTTAAGAACTAAATGGTGATATTGTAATGCGAGATCCCTATATACTGTCAGATTGATTGTTCAACGAATGACAGTCATCTTTCCCCTCTTCGCTCTCCATAGTTTGGTTTTACCCCTCATCTGTAACTGCTTGTCTATCCATTTGGATGTCTATGGTCTTAGCAGATTTACGGAAATGGCTCAACTTGCCTCCAACCTCCAAACGGAGGAACGTTACGACAGAAGAGTTAATTGCGGCGGAATATTCACGGTTCGTCGTTATTCCAAGGTTCCCACGCTGTGTGATGATGCTGGTGGCTGAGAGCACTTGTCTAGGCAAGGATAGAACTCGAGATACGGTACTCGGCCATTCAGTCAGCGCCGTCGCCAAAAACAAAGGTCCGATTAAAGGTAATCGGTCACAGAGAACAATAACTGCACCTAATTGCGGATCAACTTCATTTCGGGGGCCCAGTACCAGTACCAGAACGCCGGTCGCAGAAGCGCGCTCTCGTCGGCCGCAATTACACGGAAAATACACAAAGCCTCGAACGGTTAATTAAATGGAACCGCCGAACCCATTGTAAAGTCACAGGTGAGCCAGCCATAGAGACAATGGAGCATTAAGAGCCTAAGAGACCTTCACAAAAGTGAACACATTCAGGCGCAGGAGACAGGTGGTGGTGCCGAGACATCCGAGACGAATGACAGTTGCGTCATTTACCAGTTGAGATAATGAACCATTGTACTTTCGGGTCTAATGCAACGACATACCTAATATCAGAATTTGCGACCTAATGACCATCATACTTGATGACTGATGACTTTCTAAAAAGGTCAAAAAATATTATTCAAAACTGCAATCGAATCTAAGTGAGTGGCCAATATAGTATGAAGACATAAGAGCGGAGCAGCGAGCAACGTTCAACATCGGTCCTTTGGACGGCAACGAATAGCTCGAGGAGAGCAGAGCGTGAACTGGGCATAATTTAATTTATTTATCTCGAACACTAAATACTCTAAGAGCAGGTGTCCCTCAAGGCTCAATTCTCTCGCCAGCTCTCTTCAACATTTACCTAAGCGATATCCCCCGTCCTAGTAAATACAACCATCGCACAAAAAAAACAAAAATAGGAAAATTTGCAGACGATACTGAAGTCATGTCGACTTCAGTAAGTGAAATAACCGCCACACGACGTGTCCAAAGCCACGCCTCAGAAGTAGAATCTTTCTTTAAACAATGGCGAATTAGTGTAAACCCTTCCAAAAGCGCAGCTTGTGTTTTCTCCCGTAGACGCCCCAAAAGACCCCCTAACATCCACCTGTTCGGCGAAAACGTCCCTTGGAAAAAAAACATTAAATATCTCGGAATAACCCTTGACAGTAGATTAACTTGGAGAAAGCATATCACCGAAGTTCTAAATTCAGCCAACAAAAATCTTGCATCCCTTTATCCCATGATATGCAAAAAAAATAAAAAACTATCCAAAAAAAACAAACTACTAATTTACAAAACAACAATAAGACCTAAACTTACCTACGCAAGCCCTATCTGGGCCCACGCTTCAGAGACCCAAATGAAAAGACTACAAACATTTCAAAATAGAGCCATTCGTATAGCCCTGGGAGCTCCCAAATGGATGAGGGTTAATCAAATTCACCGTGACTCTGAAGTTCCCCTCCTTAAAGACCATATCTTAAGTCTCGCGGAAAAATTCTATGCGGGCATTCCCACCCACGAAAACGCGTCAATCAACTGCCTCACCCAGTATGATGAAAATATTAAAACACTTCATAAAAAACCTAAACAAATCCTTTGTAAGTCATAAACCTCCCCATATTGCAGCCATGTTCCCTTGCAAAAATTTTTTCACAAAAAACTAACTAATTAATCTAACTTTCAACAACCATTATAAAATCATGATGAAAGAGAAAGGGGCCTTATTGGCCCGGAGCTCTGTATGCCATAAATTCAAAAAGTCACTAAATACTCGGAACTACTCCCGACGTTAGAAGGTACCTAGTACATACTGGCAGAGGCAGAGGAACACGTCGCGGAAAATAAAGAAAACGTAAATATTTATCGCGGAGAAATACACTCGAATACGCGAGGAAAAACTGACGTAGTAAGTTTTCCTTGTTTGTGTTGGGCGGCGGGGAAAATTTATAACAAAGTTACTCATTGCCTTGAATGAAATGGAAGGTCGATCAACTTTGCGCCGGTGTTATGCATTCGCGAGTGTAAAAACACTTTTCAATGACTTGGAAACAAGTAATCCACATTACATTTCAACTACGCAACCAGTAGCCAGAATGATGGCGATTAGGTGTATAAAACACATTATGTGCGTCTAAAAAGAAAATACCAGCAAATGTTCTAAAATAAAGACCGCAGTTCCCTCAGAGTAAAATTATTTCAAATCGAAATTATCATGTTTTGGTTGATACGAGTATGTTTACCTTCTGCTGAAAAGAAAAATGATGTCTGATAGGTGTCAGATTGTTAGCGAATTTATCTAGAAGGCGAATAAGATTATTTGAGTTGCTTTGTACAATGTACAGCACAGAGCACACATCCGAATCGCGTTACGCACAGGGTCCTGAAGGAAAGGCTAAAAAACCATGACCGCGACAAAACCGGTATGGAAGCATCTCACTCATTGAATCACGACTGTACCAGTACCTGTGTACCTGAGCTGCCTGAATAATACATACAACAATACAAAGTGTGCAAAACACACAACAGGGAGTGAGTACTTTATCTTATTGAATGCAATGGAGCAAGGAGCAAGGAGCGCGGTCCACGAGAGGTCCAAGAGACAGAAGGAGCTGCAGGAGAGAAGCACGGTGGCGGGGAGACAAAAAGTGGTCTTCACTTCCGACCGATGAGGAATGCATTAGGGGAAGCTGGTAGCTGGTAGCGACATCTCGCAGTGAATGTGGATGGACCATGAAGGCGAGGAACGGGGCAAGGGAGGGGGATATAATTATTATTATCGCGAATTTAATTAGCCGCCGTGCTCGGGAACACGGGAGAGACGGCGCCGAAATACATAAGGCCTTTTGTTCGCCATTACAACCGACCGGAAAGATGTTTCTTGCTCAAAGGAAAACTGCGAACATTAATCAAACTCTTATAAAGTTGAACAATAAGAAAATAAAACGAGACTGCTTTGCTTCTAAATGTGGATGGATATATAAACTCAGTAGGCTGGTAGATAATCACTTATAATTAAATAATAGTAAGTAGTCTCGCCTAACCGGAGGTAAGTAACACAAAAGAGTAGCCAGTCGGGTGGTTTGGAAATAACATCCAAGGGCTAGAGCTAAGAAGTAAGTAAATTAAACAGCGCTTCCTAATAGGGACAGGCGCCTTTGGCGGCAGCAGCTAGATCAAATGGCCCGTTAAGTGGACTAGTGACTAGGCCCTAATCCCACGGACACACAGGGGCAGGATTACTGTCCGATGGAGCGTTCTGACTAATCCGCCTGTCACTTAACCGACTCATTATGCGACATTAGACCACACGGCTAACTAACATTTGCCAATAACATAATATCTCTAGCCAATCGTGTCCGATGCATACTTGAAAAGATTTTCAACCCGTTTTGTGTAGATAAGCCGGCAAACATTGTTGAACATGAACTATTTTTAAATGGTGAACAGCTCAACAGTTAATCTAAAAACAAATCTCGAACGAGCATCATCAAATTGTAAGATATATCTTTGCGAAACTAGCGAATCCGTCTAAACAGAACATCGGAATCTAGAGTGAGCATCTTTAGACTAGACTGGTAGATGGAGATGGCTAGATCCGTCCAGCACGCATGGAAGTATGGAAGAGCATTACAGCCGCAACATCGTTAACGTAATAAAAGGCGTTATTTCACGTCTGCGCCCGCGGGCTCCGAGGGGCCTACATCTACACTACACTACATGTGATACTGATGCTGCGAAGATGCGCGGATATTATTATATATGTAACGGGGCAAACCAGCCACCCAACCAACCAAAGACCGATTAACTATTAGATAATTATTGTTGTCCGTGATGAACAAGATGGCAGGATGACGACCCAGTTTGGGAGAGAAATGGCGGCGATTCCAATTTGAGACGAAAAAATCCGCGCTCTTAATAGTCATGACGGAGCGATTATAACATGAATACCCGTTTTTACATGGCTCAATAGAGATGTTCAATATGTTCATAATAACAATAACGATCGGATTGCAAATTATAAGCTAAAAAGCGATTAAGATATCGGTTCAAAGTTATGCAACAAAAAGGGCAATAATAGGCCACCTGCATGGACTTCATAACGACTTGGAAAAAATCGTGTGGATAGAGTTTTTTACTAAGATTACGAAAATGTTAGTAAAAATTTTTAGAAATGTACTTTATTTTTTATTTTTAAATAAATAAATCCATTATTTGGGCTCGTGACGTCACTACATGAAAATGTCCCGTCGCCGAAAATGTTCCTATTAATTTTATAAAATTCCACACTGATTTATTTTTTTATATGGCATCACTTTGATTTCAGGCGAATTTTTTAATTCGTTCACTAGATTTATTGTTTGTTCTCTGCGAACTTATCATTTGGTTTGATTTTTTGACAGTTGTTCTGAAGAGAACCCCGTACAATTAATGGGTACGGGGTTCTCTTCAGAACGTGAAGATGATGTCGATACATGTTTTAGAGGTATAATGATTATGGTGCTGATTTTAACAAAATAAAATTTTATAATATTCTTATTATTATTACAATTTACAAGTTCAAGTATATTACATTGAATTTAGTAATACAGACGCTGTACATTATAATGATTTATGATCAATAAGATGGATCAAGGAAAAAAATATTTATGAGATGTAATATTTTTGGTTTGCCTCGTTATTCTCCTGTGTCATTCGTGTGGAAAACGTTCTTTTTTTTAAAATGATTTTCGGCTATGTAATTATCGTTTTTTCACACCTATAAAATTATGTCCCGTCTTTCCGGTTTATAAAAAATGGTCTGATTTTTCGGTTTGAAATTTGAAAAAAATCCCCAGGGTTTCAAAAATACGATTAAAAAAAATAAAAAAAATACAGAATGTCTTAGAATATTTGCCTAAACCGGAATTTTTTTTTAAAAAATGTGATGCAAGTGGCCTATTGCCGGAGAGGTTACATAAATATTTGGATTATTCGAGAGTTGCCGCAACGGTCGGTCAGGTGCTGGGAAACAGGATACACGACTGCGAGTGCAATTCTCCTCTCACGGACTGTACACTGTACAGTACTTCTTATACTTATTATTACTGACTGTGCATGTCAAGGGGCCATCATTTAAATCCTGTTAATTGATTTTAAAAATAATCATAAAGAAATGTTGCCGAGATTGGGCTTCGTTCCTTGGCGGAGAAATTCTTTAATTTATCGCCTCAACTGAGGTGAATTGATGCCGAAGATAACGAGCATTATGCAAGTTCTTTCTTCATCATTAGTGCATCGAGAACAAATGGCATGGAATTAATTATTCAGCGAATTGCAATAATAATTCTTGGTGAATGATTATAAGTTATAAGTTATAAGCTTTCTCTGGGTGATAAATCTTGGGGAAAGGGTAACAAACTAAGCGACAAGCGGCCATGCACCAGCATCCTTCATTCCGTGACAAATTTAATAACGGTGTGCGGGGATTAGCGTGTACCGCGATGTTTGGGTCAGGAGATGCTCATATTGCCCATTGGCCATCACACTCCTCGCTCAGTGCTCACTATACGAAACAAGCGAGCAGCCTTACCAGTCTCCAACAACTAACCAACCTCACAGCCTCAGTCTCGGGGCCCGGGTCGAGGAGGAATGCGAGTCTATACCCATGCACTATACTACACCCAACACACCGCTGTATGCAGTATGCACCCTGAACTGAGGATATAATATGCAGGGAGATGCGAGCCAAGAATTAGCGGAATACACAAAGAAAGATAGAGATTCTTTTCAAATCGCTGAACCGAAGGAATTTTGGATCCTAGACGTTTGAGATTTATCAGTTTGTAATAATACATCGTTTCAGTAAATAGCAAATGATCGGTAATGAACACGAACATGTTCTTTATAACCAGGTTCTAATTGAATGGGAAACACAAGATGGAAGCGAGTAACGAGATGACACCAGACTAATAGCATAAAGGCTGGCTCCTTTGATTGAAGGCATAAAGGACTGCAGGACAGCATGACGGGAATGCAGAGAGTGAAGATTTAAGAGAGGCAGCTGTCACGGATAATCCAGTGACAGGGTAATTAACAAGGCACCAGAGAGCCCAGCGGCCAAATGAACAATAAACACGGTGACATAACTGGACATCTTTTATTCATCACGAGTTATGGGAAACTTGGAAACATTTTATTCTTTTATAATACTGCTTGTCCGGAGAACTCTCGGCCTGAATTTATGATTCGGTGGATGTTTCATTTATGGTGTGCAGGGGTATTCAAAACGATTTAGCATTTGAACATGTTTATGGCTACAGTAAATAATAAGAAGCTGTTTAGTAAATGTTATAATCCGCGCAAAGACACCATGTTTTCAAGAAACTGTCACTGACAACAAACTGAGCATTGAAGATATGTTTGGAGGAGAAACGAGGAACAAAGAGATACAGAATCTATGTCGATGGCTTCTTGGGGACGGGCGTGCTTTACGGCAAATGTATAAAAGGCCCGTACAAAATATTATACAAAAAGCTCAAAGCGCATCGCGAAAAGTAGTAGGGAACGAAATACGCTCGTCAACCGGCCGCTGCGAGATGCATCTATCTCCTTTAGCAGCATTACCTTCGCCGGAAGTTAGAGTGAGGCGATTCGATAATGCTCAAAATGCTTTTCCGTTCAGTATGAATAACCAGTCCTGAGGCACGGCGAGCGAACCCGCTACATAATACTACTTGTCGGAGACTCGATATCTCGGTGCATCTTGGTCTCTCTCGCGGCGGATGCAAGGCGTAGGAGAGAGACAGTCCTAGGACTTGGATGGTAGTGGATTGATCGGAGTGTGGATTGTGGTCGGATGAGCAGCAAGCGTGGGAAAGTGATGATCGTGTATAGACTCACACACACCAGCGCGGCCGCACACCTTGCCACCAATACACACACCGCACACAGGTAAAGAGAAATAAAATGAAGTCGATTATAAATCTGTGCACCGCACTTGCCAGAACGTGTAAGCACGATATTAAATTAAAAGAGGTAACTCTTCATAAAAAACTTCTATATTAATGGAGATTAGTCGATGTCTATCAACCTTCGAGAAACTCCAAATTAAACGAAAAATTTTAAATTTCTAATTCATACAGGCCTACCTAGTCTAGGGTAGGTACCTATCCATATGCAAACAACACCATCGAACGATAAAAAATAAAAAAAAATGTATTGAAAAATGATGAAGAAATTAGCGTAACAATTAGGTAGGTTCTACTACAAATTCCAATAAAAATACATAATAATATAGGTAACGAAATTAAAAAAAAACACACGCACGAATATATTATAATGTGACGTTTATTGCTTTGGGACCACATATCGTATAAACACCGTTTATAAACGTCATCAATCATGACAATAAAATATAATATGTTCGATACGAAATTAGACACGAAATTCTAAAATATTATGTATCCATATATGTATATACAATGCGACATTTATAGGTAACCAAAAAAATTAACTATCAATTTTTAAAATAACATTACGTGATATTTAATTAATTGAATGTTTACACTGTTTTGTCCCGCGGCCGATCTCTGTAGTTACCGGAGGTAACAGCCAGCGAGCAACACAGTAAGCAGTCGTGGTTGGTTTTTATCTTTGATGTTGTGTTTTTCTTCTGTTTTCGCCCTGGGAATAAGTCCCAAGTATCTACTCAATCCACGGACATAGGCCACTGTCAGTCCGTAAGAAATTCCACACAAAAAACTACATAGATAGGTACCTAGGTACTCGCTTATTTAACTGAGTAGGAAATAGAATACGTAGAAAAAATTATGTTGGTAGGTAGGTACCTACCTAGTTAGAAATAAATTCGAAATAAGTTCGAATAAGTAAGTAGGTTGGTACTGCAAAATCAATTTAAAGAGCAAAAAATTTGAATGCATTTGAACAAACCAGTCCCGTCTTACCCTGGAAATTCCCAAAGATATTGGATGCAACCCGAGGTTTATCTAGGTATTCCATTTAAATTAAGACTCGCGATTCAATTCGACAATGTTTCTTTTTAAGTTTTTTGTGTTTCTTACTTCAGCTTCCTAACAAAAGCAAAATTATTATGCATTGATTTAATTATTTTTTTATCTACATATTTCACCAACTACACTAACAAGGGTCTGATTAAAATGATTTGCTTGTGGATTTGAAAAAAAAAATGAATGAGGGAAACGGTAAAAAGAACAAAGTAAAAACGAAGTTTGAAAAAGGAACGAACCTTTAAAAATAACTCCCGGCAAATGACCAAATTTTTGGTCGGTTTTCGATTGTGACGGGATTTCGATAATTCGAAGGGCTTTGTTTATCTGTTGTTTGGGTGGGATCGTAAAACCCGAGAAAGGGTTTCCCATTATTGATATTGCATTAAAATCAAATCGATGATTTATAATTAGGTATTTGTATTCGATGAATTGTCAATAATGAAACATAATATTTATTATTCATTACACAAAATTTTGAGTTTTCAAATATAAATTATTAGAATTCTTCTATAAAAAGATTTCAAGCAATGGGATTATCGTAATTATACTACATTACGAATAACATTTTAGAATGTTGAAACTTTTGTAAATATAAGTAGGTACTACAGTTTGTTTGACACTGTAGGTAGGTAGGTACAACGATTTGTTTTCGAATGAAAATTTACGTAAATAAATACATCAAAATGAACATAGCCGATAACGGAAAAGACAGAAAACATAACACGATAAACGTCAGCAAAAGCTACTAATGAGTCGTTTGTAAATAAGATAAGTAACGTAATGAGCTAATGAGTTTAATTATGTTTTTTTATAATTTTATGACATTGACAAAAATTGCATAAAAAATACATCTAATAAACATTATGGTTTAAAAGATTATTAAATTGGCGGCATAAAATATTATAACCCCGCGCGTTATTGAAATAATCAGGGATACCAATAAATTAAACAAAAAAAATAATATGGCATCGCTATTTTATGACCGCGTGATGAAATTTTAATGTTTGAACGCGGAGGTCTATGAAAGTATATCGAGATTGACGTAAAATCTAATGAAATTATAATCGTGTAAACGAAAGGTTTTTAGAATCGTGTGCTGTCATGTTTTTTCATTCAGAATTCGCTCACATATTGATATTATGTTTTACGCCGGTTGGTAGTAAACGCACGAGAACGAATCAACGAATGCCATAAAGTCCCGATTCTAACTTTCGAATGACGAGGTAAAAGTTTGATTGCACGAAACGATCGTCTCTGTTGCATGACTTGGCTAACTGCTGATGAGTAGATGTCGTATAATGGAGATGCTATCGGAGCACGTATGTTGGAAGTTGGTTGGTTAGTTTGCTGCCTATCCGAGGGGGTTTGTTTGTACCGGTGGTACTGGAGGACAAGATGCAGATGAAGATGAAGGTGAAGAGGAGCAGTAGGTACCTGAAGACTGAAGGTGGCGAAGAACGCGAGGCACAGCAGCCAGGTGGCCATCGTCTGTCCTCTGATGTTACCTCCTCCAGGAACGCGCCATACGCGACCGGAAGGGCCGCGGATAGGACACCGGCTCACTATCAGTCAACACTAAACAAAAACACAAGTCGATGATTGACAAACTCTGAATTAAAACAACAAACTTGATGTGTCACACTCTCGTTTTAATCCTCGTAGGTTCCGAAAACCACGCAATTGTAATTATTATTCACCAAGTTATGATAAACACACGCGAAAAATCCGAAAATTGTTGTTATCCATTATTTAGGGCACATTCAAACACAGGGGTAAGTCGCGAACTTAACCGGTATTTCACAGTACACTCAATTAATTAACGTAAAGCCGGGTAGTTTAATAAAATGTGTAATTATCGATTAGATAAATCGGTGCGAAGCGATCAGTCCCGTTTTGCAAAACAAATCACAGACGTTTCGGAAGTATAGGACCGCAGCGTCGACCGGCCGAACGTATTCCAAGCGTGGCTAGCCGAAGACTGACGCGCTTACTTCACGGTGTTCGCCTCGCGAGGGGAGATCGCTCATAGCGCCACTGGCGGCTTGCGGCGGGACGCCCAACCAGATATCCAACCAAACCCCGCAACTGTTATTTTAGCCCATAGATGGTGTGCTGTGCGCCGTCGCTGCATTCTACCCAAATTCTACCCGTGCCACCAAATACAACACTTCTGTTCTAGCAACCGCGTAATGCCCAAAAATAATGACAAATAATAAAAATTAATTGCATTGCAGTGTACAAAAAAAATATATCCATGTTGGGGCAAAGGGTGCATATGTTTTGTGCCAAAAATCTACACTTTATTTTTTGTTTAGAGTTCCTTGGAGATTTGATATCCAGATTTTATTTTTAATTTTTATGTAAAGTGCCTAAAATAATATTATATTACGTTAGTGGATTTCAAACATGATGAATTTTCATTAAATTGAAAACAAAATTAAGAATCAGAAAAAAATCATAATTAATTATAATTATTATAGTACGTTTTACACATCATTTAATTTATTATCATAATTATTACAAAAGTCTTACCATAATTATATAATTTCATTTTCCTTTGATCTCGGTTGAATTTCTTCTGTCAACTTCCGTAGATTTTCCCAAATCGATGTTTCTACTTCGACGAAGGTGCCTGTCTGAAAAAAAATCGCTTTATAATAAGCATGTAATGTATAAACATTTTTACTAGGTAGATGTCAACAACTGATAAAATTAACATTTAAACTAATTTGCTCCCCTGTAGACCCTGGATCTAAATGCAATTGAATGAGATAAACCCCATCCACACTCAAGAGCCGATAAATTTAATAACGTACCATAAAGGGTAATAAGGAGATATGTAATATGATTTCCTCGCAATCATTTTGTCACAAAGTTTTCGTGCATGGGTCAATTGTTTTGACCGAGTAGGCAGGTGACGTACGACGCAGCTGCGCCCGTAGCGGGTACCTGCCTATACGCTCGATTTTATACGCAATATTGTATGGGTAAGTACCTACCCCGCGCTTGCAGGAGCGTGGTTTGTGTAATAATATCTACTATTAAACCTGGCAACACAACCTACTAGGTAAGTGGTAGGTATCCACTAATGACTGCTTCATATTAATTTCTCAATGGCAATAATTTTTGGCGCCTTTTTGAAAATCGCGACCCCTTTTGACGCTCGACGAACTTGTCCGTGATATAGACTATTGCCGATAGCTTGCTATTATTATATAAACGAAATTCATTAGGAACATACGTTGACTCATTCCGGTGCATATAAACTAAAATTTAAGGTTTACTTTTAACTTAATGAGTAAAAAAAACTCAAAATGTAATATTTAATTAAATTAAGACAAAACCAACTGAGCTAAGTCCCTACCCGATTCGGTCACATATAACTGTATCATACTTCGATTAAGAACTGCCAACAATATCTTCATTTTATTAACGAATATTTTTATTGGCAGCTACTTTATGTATGATTGCAAGATTCAAACTAAAGATGCCACGAATAGTGATTTTGCCGAATACCGAAAATTAGGCAGCCGAACTTAGCACATTTCGACCTGCATTATTGAAGTGCATGTGGTAAATAGGTACAAGGGCGGGGGGGGGGCACGGGGGCACGTGCCCCCCCCAGAAATTATTTATTTGTACTGAGGAGATTCCATCACAGTACAGAAAACTGTCTCTATCAAACATTTTTTTGCCCAACCGCCCCTTGTGCCCCCCCCCCAGAAAAAAAACCTGGATCCGCCCTTGACTAGGTACATATTTGTTTCATTTGCGAGCAGGTCGTGTCACAAGTCACAACATGCATTATTTATTGATTGTCAGATACATCAAATTGTGTTACTTATAGTTTTGTAACATGTCTGTTTGTTCCCGAAAAGCCTTACGAATACAAAAAATCACCCATTTGGGAATATTATTAAATTTGTAGCGAAGACAATAAATATTAAATTTATATGCATTTTTTCATGATTTGGTATTTTGAATGTTTCGCAATATTCGGCCGAATACCGAATAGTAAAAAAGTTATACCAAATAGTAGCCGAATTTTTGTGGCATCTCTAAATCAAACCAAGTTCGAGTTCCCGAGTGACCATATCTTTTTCCTAGATGTGACCGTATCTTTTTTTGATTTTTCCGTTTTCAGATTTTCGATTGGGTTTCGCTACTATTGTCTTCATTTAATTAAACTGTAATGACTGAGCCTCATTTTACACCTGGAAAACAAATCGCGATTTTTTCCGATATCGCTAAACATTTCATTTCAAATAATTATAGTTTTGAATAAAAAAATACGGGGAATAATATTATTATTATTAATAATAAAGGAAAACGCTTGGATAACTTGAAAACTTTAGAAATAAAGAAATACCTTAAGATGCCGCTACCCGAATTTCTACCGATTTCTTGTAAACCTCCCTTAAATATTTGAAGTTTTTAAGCTCTTAAAAAAATATATAAACGCAAATTATATAAAATTCCCTCGATAGAAAAAAATCGCAAACATGCTCCAAAAATTATTATAAACACGTTTGTTTCAGTTATTTTACAAGTTATAAGTATGAAAAAATTCACAGTGTTTCTTTAAATGCTGTTTAAAACAACCCCGCGAGATTTTTGCTCTATTTTAAACGAGTCGTGTTTTATTAAACATTTTCACAATTTTCGCATCAATTTTGTCGCTTTACATACTAGCGCGCTCCTCTAACATTCGTAATTTACTATCTCTCCATCTTTTTCTTTTTGTGCGCGGTTGCGGGGCCTTAATAATAAAAATTCGATTATCAATAAACTAAAAATTTTATTTTACAGTCCCATCTAAATCTAAGACATGTTCCCTTTCACTGGCCGTTCTATTTCTTCCCCCCCCCTCACTAATCCCAATTCGCACCCCCATCCCCTTTTCTACACTTAGTAATATATTAATTATAATGTCAAGTTAGTATATTTTGTCCTGAGGACGGAACGGTTGTTCCGAAACCGGCTGGCATATATAAAAATAGTGTTTCAAACAAGTAGATAATATCGTTTCATTTATTTATAATGTATAACCACAAAGTTATAGCTACATTAAAATGTAAAATAAAATGTTTCAGATTTCTGGAAATTAAAATAAGTGTGACCTTTTACAAGAAACAAATCTCTCTTCTCATATAAAACATTTATGGCAATAAATAACCCAAGAAAACAGCTCTTTTTAGGAACTTATATTTTTTTATTGTTTTCCGCCTTGTAGGGCATCTCTAAGAAGAGATTTTCCAAAATAACTAAAAAAATTATAAATGTTCGTAGGTAAATATTTTATACGCATCAGATTTTATGTCCGGGTTAAATCTTTCCCACATGAAAAACTTAACCCTTTCACTCACTTTTCCACAAATGATCATCTAGTCAATCCACGCTACGCAAATGCACTATATAAGTATAATAAATACAAAATAATACAAGAACAACATGTCAACCTACCAGAGACCAAATGGGAAAATAATTCCCCGACTTCAGATATTTTCACATCAGGGGGTTCGGCTCGGTGGAACTCCTAATTGGACCTATAAATCCTACTGATCCCTCAATATAAATATTTTTAAAATCTTTATTATTGTTATTATTATTATCTTCCTCATCACATCAAATGGACGATAGGAATTATATAATTTAATAAATAAGACCTCAATTTTTTCAAGAATGCATTGGTAGGTATGCAACATTTGCATAAAAAAATAATAATTTCAATGATAAAAATGTTGTGTTTTTTACATTTATTTTCAGTTCGCATCTGTTCGGCGCCACACCCGGCGTTATTTTTTAACCCAAAATCATGTCGATTAACATCTTTCATTATTCGGTAGCAGAGATTCCTCATCATAAAGTGCAATGTGCATAATGCACATGGACCTTGTTGCAGTGCATTGAGCACCCACAATGCTTTGTAACTCAAGAACCGCATTGTCATTACCCGAAAAAACATTTTCGCTGAAAAAAATCCTAAGATCTGCTAGGAACATAAGGAGAGACAGATGCAAAGCGATAGGTGGAAAAAAATCCTGTACAAACTACTAGGAACTATTCTGTGCTTTGGGTGAAAAAATCCTCATGGAAGGGTTTGATTGTAGGGATTTTAATAATATGGTGTTTTGGCACGAGCTGTTTGCTTAGTACGGAGCACAGTGGTTAAATTTTTGGGTTTCATGCTAATGTGGGGTTTTTAGTTGCGGTTTTTAATTTTTAATTGTTTTCGTTTTTTTTTTTTTTTTATTTACTTAGGTTGGGTTTTTCAAGTAAATTTAAGATAATGTTTGGATAATTTTTAAAACGCCTTTTTCGTGAGAAATTCATCTTAAGGGCGCTTTCAAACTTCCAATCTGCATTTAGTATAACACAGCCCCTCTTACCAATAAAAGCGTTTTATATTTTACATATCTGATAAACCCCCGTTTACCATACATTAATGGTTGTTCATTAGTTGTAGAAAATTAAAAATCTGTGTACCTATTAGTAAGGACCAGTATTTTTTTCTAGATATATTTTTATGTTTGGTTTAAAATTTCCACTGAAAATGCCATATTTTGTATTTTTCATAATTATTTAACTTTTCTTTTCTAATAAGTTTCAAAGAAAATGTACATCTTAAATTTTTGATTTATTGATAATAATAAATTACTCTAATACCCAAGCACAGGCTTTTCCTTTTTGGGTTTTTTTTTGTTTCACACTACACCAGTGATGAGCAACCCGCGGCCAGCGAGTCCAATTCGTTAGGCCCGCGAGTCTTTTTGTACTTCCCACTAGGCTAAATAAAATATCAAAAAATTTGCAGTGAAGAATATTTAACGGTTTCTGTTATTTAAAAATCGAGAGCGTTTCTTCAAAGGTTTGAATCAGCCGCTCAAAAATAATAAGATGTTTCTTAAGTATTCTTAGACAATATTTCATGAAAAAAAACACCTTCGCATCGCAGCGCTTTTCTTGTCTGAGATCAAAATTTGATACATTTTAAAGGTTTCCGTTTTATAAAACGAACAAAAAATGTAACAGTTGCCTTTATTTTAGAATGACAAAAATTGTCAGCTTGTATTAGAATGGACTTGGAGATATAAAATTTTTGCCTAAGGCGCTTTTTTGCGATTTATGATTGTTTTATTTAAAATGTTGCATTTTAGTAAAAATAAATAGGTTTATAAAACCGCTGACTGCAGACATAACAAAATCAAAGTGTAGGTACCCTACCCTCTGCGGCCCACGAACAAAATAAAAATGGATAAATTGCCCCTTAAGCTAAAAGGTTGATCATTACTGTATTTTTAGGTTACACGTTATTAAATTTTTATTACTTTATTTAAATTATATACATTTTTTTGATTATCTTACATGCATTTCTTAATTTTTGTTTAAATATCGATATTTTTTTAATATGTGAAAACTACACAAGAGTCCCAACTGCTACTGTCAGGAGCCAGTGAGACCATGGTATCCTCAGTTGGGGTATGTTGTGAGGCTGAAGGTGGTGGGGAGGGGAAGGAGATGTGGAAGAGGAAGGCGGGGAAATACCGGGCTAACCAGATCTGGTCACCAAACTTGGCTAAAGCCATTTCAAGCAACGTTTCAATTCTGAATGCACCAGGGCGATACTGAGAGTATCTTCCACTCTGGGAAATTACTCTATTCATCGTTAACGGACATATTTTTTTTTCAAGCAATTGAGAAAGAAAATTTCATACAACGCGAATAAAATTATTAAAAACAGTGTTAATTAAAACAAATCATTAACTAATAGAACGTAACATAATATAACTATTCAATTATTGTGAAATAAATATAAAAATAAAAATATTATAACATTTCTCTACATTGCACGCCTAACTCATTCCACCCGTCCAAATGGAGTAGTGATGTAGCTGCATGAATGTATATGTATAATATAATGTGTATGTGTGTGTGTATGATAGTAGCCCACATCTCACCTGCACTGTGCTGTGCAGGCGCATGCTCTTAGATAACAGACTGAAGTATTCTCAAGGAAGCATACGGCACGCGCGGCAGCTGCAATTCAATCAACTACTAATAATAATAATAATAAATAAACAGTAGGTAGGTATCTCTCTACCTATTTCTTAACCTAACCTAACCTACCGTGCCTACGACGTGTACCATACATGGGCAGAGAAATTTCAAATCACTTACGACTTGCACCCACGCAAAATTACCCATTATTAAAAAATTTATTAATTAAAAATTCATTAATGTTTAATTTTTTTAAATTATGTATTAAATAATTTAAAAAATTGCATTTAACATAGGATCATGGAAAATTGAAATGCTGTAAAGAATAAAACGTTAATTTTTCAGGAGAGCCATAAAGAAAGTTTTTTTTAAACAAATCACCCGTTTTTTTAATTGTAGACCTATAATTTTTAATTTTATTTTATTTACCATCATGTAGAAAAAAATATTAGAAAAAATTCCCAAATTCCTCGTGCACAATATAATACAAAATTTCACAGTATTGACATTTTTAGTAATAACTTAAAGAAATATCGATATAAAGTAACGCGTACGACCGATTATTAATATGAGAGTATAGAATGTATCGGGAGCATCTCCTATCCTTTTCCTATATTCCCCTTCCTCTCCCCTTCCAATAACCCAAAATTAATTTTAAGATATTAAAACTTCATTTCCGATGTACTTTAGCATAAGAAACTTCTGTGGCTTGACTTCAGTTCACTTGTATATTTATCACTGTATATTATGTAAAAGCTGTTTGTTTCTTACAAATAAATAAATAATAAAAAAAACGACTTTTTTATTATAAAGTAACATCTTTCAGAATCTTAACATTTTTTGTAAATTTCTTTAATAACAGTATTTAATTTATTTTTAATTGTAAAAAGTATCCTATTAAAACGCAGATCGAAAGAGAAAAATAACACGGAAAAAAATTCCATTTTTAACAAATTTTTGGATTTATTGTCCTTTTCAGTATTTGAAATTTCCGCAACCGATTTATAATAATTTTAGATATTAAAAACGATGACAAAAGTTTTCAATTTAAATGAAACAGAATATGACGTAAATTTAGTTGATTTTTCGAGATTCGAACTCGGGACCTCTAATCTATCCGGAAGTCATGGAACGCATCCGCCAACATTGTAACAATTTAAAAATCTGCCATTTTTATCGGGATTGAAATTTATGAATACATTTTTTTCTCTTTTTCTGGTATTGGCATATCTAAAAATAGCGTGATGTGCCAAGAAAATCTATAATATAAAAATGAATCGCTGAATGTGTTGCCAAGCGCATAACTTTCTAACGACTGCACCGAATTGGATAATTCTTTTTTTTGGGTGTTCGTTATTGTCAGGAAAAGGTTTTTATAAAACTTTCGGTGAGCTCTGGCATTATGAAATGTTTATAAAAAAATTGCTATTGGTGGCACGCGAGGTTTGAAAACTGAATGTATGGAAAGCGGGAGAGATGGGGGAGGGGGGGAGTGGTATGGGGAGGATGAGGGGGGAGGGGGAGGGGGGCGGTGAGAGGGGAGGGGGGAGGTGGAGGAGGCGGAGTGGGAACCCCCCTTACACCATGCGAGCGAAGCCGCGGGAAAAGCTAGTTAATAATAATTGTTAATATGTAGGTGGTATTGCAGAAATGTATTCATATTATCAGCATTGATTTTAGGCCATGTTCAGTTATTAACAACTTTAACAAAACATCTTTTTTTTTTTAATTGTACAACAGATTTTTTATCCAATTACTGTACAATTTTCTCATTTTGACAGTCTTAACACCTAGGAAGATGATTATTATACAAAAAAATCTATCTAAAGAAGAGTTATATATATCTAGTGTTTCCGATATTTCGTTCAACAGCACCATTCCTCTTGTCATGCTATGCTGTGCTAGAACATCTGTTCTGCCGTATGGTATTTTGAACAAGTCGTGTCGACGACTACGGCTGAAATTTTCAGGCACGTATAAGCCATAACATTCCAAGAGGAATGGGCTGTCAATACGATTATGGATTATCTTAAAACTAAGAATTGCAAGATTTGCATAACGTCTAGTTTCCAAGCTAAATCTATCTGTTGCCTCAAGTAATTCCATATGGTGCATGAATCTCGGGTACGTTCCATTCATCCGCATATAGACATACCTAAGGAACTTTTTCTGAATTTGTTCTAGCATATTAAAACAATGTATGATCGTGTGAGAAATGTGGATATCCGCAAAGAATGTAAGGCTGATGTAAGCATAATGAGTAAGATTAAGAAAGGGACCCTCAGATGGTTTGGGCATGTAGAGCGAATGAACGAAGGAAGTAGTGTAAGAAGAATATACGACGCGAATGTGAATGGTAGAAGAAGTCGGGGACGCCCGAGGAAGACATGGCACGATCAAGTGAATCAGATACTTGAGTCGGGTCATGTCAAAAGCCAGAATAATAGAAGAGAATGTATGAGACGATGTATGAATGTGAGTGAGGCAAAGAGTGTGTGCCAAGACCGAGTTGTTTGGCGGTCCGTCCTCTCTGCCTACCCCTGCGGGGAAACGGCGTGATGGTAAGTTAGTTAGTTAGTTATATTAATATATTTAGCTTGGTGCGGAGTCCACACACCACTAGCATACTCCAGCTTCAATTAATGTAGCGATTTTAGGAAAAATCGAGGCCAGAAGTCTTATTTTCATGATAAAATATTGATCGTGAAATCAATGATGTGTACCACACGTGGTTTTTACTGCATAAGAAATCCTACTAGTAATAAGCGAGTGAATTACTTGTTTTTTTTTCATGTGACACCTCACAAGAGTGCCTCTGTCTGTAAGTCTGTACAGATATAAATACAGGGGAACTATGTCGCCACCCGGTTGGACATCGTTGTGAGACGGGTTAAGGTATATGTCTGTAGGAATAGCTTTATTAATGAGGGTTTTGAAGCGGATTATACGAAGGAGGAAAGACACACGCCGGTAGCTCGTTCCAAATACCAGCCGACTTTCACAAAAACGAATCGAACAAACGACCCGTTCTGATGAAACCAAAATTAGCTGTGAACGGGTGTGCCACATGTTTCCGTCAAGTTTCACGCACATGCACCGGTGCACCGGGATCAATGCTGCTAGCTTCTTAGAGCAGACTCCATTAAAATACCTGTAGAACAGACTCAGCACGCCTACATTGAGTATGTGCATTAGAGATGGAAATCGGTCTTTTAACAACTTATACGGACCGCCTCCTTTGACCAGCCCAGAGGTGGTTTTCTATTTTATTTGTCTGGTACAGGGTTAACAGCTTAATTGAAGCCAACTAATATTATTTCACGACCACAAAAATTTTTTAATTAGAAGAACAGACAACTTTTATGGTGAGCTATGACGTCATAAAATATGCAAGTTATTTTAGTCGGGAAATTCCACGCCGTGGCGAAAGTTTTTATATCATAAACAAGGTCATATCAATCATGAGCCATGGGACTTCAAAAAATCTTTGAAGAAAAAATAAGAATAAATAGCATATATTGCATAGATAATAATTATTGTTCAATAAGAAAAATGGTTCAGAAAAAATGCTGAAACTCTGGCGAAATCGGGTAGTAGGTTCTACCTACTTCCCATTAAAATTAGCAATATTTAAAAATAATTTACTTAAGACGACAATATACCTTAAAATGTATTCAGAATTTAACGAGGTAAGTAAAGAAGCCGACGTAAGTAAAATTGTGACTCGCGACCAGTGTATTTGAGGGACCTACTGTCGAATTTGCCGTATCAAAGAAAAAAAGAAGAAGAAAAATAATGTGGGAATCTTAACGACGTAAGTGAAGAAAGCGTGTGAACAAATATACGAGCGTACGGTCGAATTCGCCCTAGCAGGCCTGGAGATTCGACCTTTCTACCGCGTTCATTTTAATTAATTCTGAAGAACGTGTTACAAATATTTAAAACTAGCTGGTTCCCGGCATGCGTTGCTATGCCATTTAATAAAAAAATAGTTTGTCCCTGCGTGTCCTTTCCTATTCGTCCCGTTCTACTTTCGCCTCCCGCGTCCCCTTCCCCTCTCGCGTTCCCACTCCGCCTCCTCCACCTTCCCTCTGCCCATTCCACTTCCCCCCTTCCCCCCTTCCCCCCATCCCCCCTTCCCGCCTAATCCCTTCCCCCATCCTCCCTTCCCCCCTAATCCCTTCCCCCCTCCCCCCTTCCCCCTTCCCCCCTTCCCCTTCTTCCCCCCTTCCCCCTTCCCCCTCCCCCCTCCCCCCTTCCCCCTCCCCCTTCCCCCCTCCCCCCTTCGCCCTTCCCCCCTTCCCCCTTCCCCCCTCCCCCTTCCCCCTTCCACCTTCCCCCTTCCACCTTCCACCTTCCACCTTCCACCTTCCACCTTCCCCCTTCCCTACTTCCCCCCTTCCCCCTTCCCCCTTCCTCCCTTCCCACCACCTCCCTTCCCCCTTCCCCCTTCCCCCTTCCTCCCTTCCCACCACCTCCCTTCCCCCTTCCTCCCTTCCCCCCTTCCCCTCTTCCCCCCTCCCTAGAACCCCTCTCCCGAATTCCCCTCCCCCCCCCTCCAGAATTTCATACATTCAGTCCCGTTACATTCTGTTTTCAAACAGCTCGGGTGCCACCTCTTATATTTTTTTATACAAATTTCATAATGCCAGAGCTCACCAATAGTTTTATACAAACCTTGTCCTGACAATAACGAACACAACAAAAAAAGAATTATCCAATTTGGTGCAGTCGTTCGGAAGTTATGCGCGTACATACATTTCAGCGATTCATTTTTATTTATATAGATAGATGTGTCTCCATGTTGTCCTCCCGAAGTTATTAATTCGGTAACCGACGAGTTCATCGAAAATCAATTCATCGAAAGCAAATTCATCGAATACGAGTTCATCGAAAATCAATTCATCGAAAGCGAATTCATCGAAAACGAGTTCATCGAAAATCAATTCATCGAAAATCAATTCATCGAATGATCAATTCATCGAATCGCCAATTCATCGAAAAACATTTTTTTGTAGATATTAGAGCTGTCAAAATTAAATACCCAAAAAGGTCTGTTAAACTGAGTTAAATGTGTTTAGCAACTGTCAGTTTCGTAGTGACAATGTAAACTTTATAGGTTATCTCTTCGATTACCGATTGTCTGATACTGCAAAAAAGGTATATCTATGGAACGGTGACTAGACAACTCATAATGAAACCAACTTATAAAGGTCATTAAGAGTGATGATAAAAAAATATTTAAAAATTCGATAGGTTAGGTTAGGTTAGGTTAGGTTAGGTTAGGTTAGGTTAGGTTATGTTAAGTTAACTTTTTTTAACTTCTCGGTCCGCTCGGCATTTCTCTCAAATATCAACAAAATATATTTTTTCGATGAATTGGCGATTCGATGAATTGATCATTCGGTGAATTGGTTGTCGATGAATTGATTTTCGATGAATTGGTTTTCGATGAACTCGTTTTCGATGAATTTGCTTTCGATGAATTGATTTTCGATGAATTGATTTTCGATGAATTCGTTTTCTATGAACTCGTCGTGAACCATTAATAATTAATGGTTCACGACGAGTTCATCGAAAACGTCGAGGCTTGTTGTATGCCTGGCTGTTTTCTGCAGAATGCATATTTCACATAGTATGGTCTGACAGTTGGTTGCAGAGCTGACATTCACGAAATTGTATTCTACAGAAAACAGCCAGGCCTGAAAAAACATCGATATCTCTTAAAATCTACACTTAAATCCACTTTAAAGTTATAAGAATTTGGTATCTATATATTATTTATAATTTTGTGAAGTAAAAAACATCCTAGGTGTTATGTAGATTTGATTATTCAATCTTTAGACAAAAGTGCTTGTATCTCAGTTCGAGTTTTTTGCGGCTGGCTGCTTTCTGCATAACTACGTTCAATTCATCGTCTAAAAAAATAAAATCTGGTGCATACCGCTAACTTTATAGTTGAAAAACGGGTTATAAAGTTTTAAAATTGTTGTACGTAAAATATATTAATGGTAAGGTACTGTTTTTAATAATCTAAAATCTAAATAACTCGCATTCCTTGTTCGGCATGGAAATAAAAACGTTTTATTATAGTTACGAATTCGCCGGAAAAGATTAAAATGTGAGTTTTGAGCAAACAAAAATTATTAGGGTAGGGTACCGTTTTAAAAAATTGATACGACATTATCAAAGTGAATTTTAGTCTGTGAGCAAATTTTTAATTTTTTGGTAAAATTCACCCACCCAAAGAAGAAACTCTTCGTCATCGATCAGAATTTGTTTATAATTTCGTAATTATTTAGAATCTCATTATAATTAGCATTAAAATACCTGACGCATACTTTATTGATGAGTTTTAATTCGATTTTATTATTTTTAATAACCTATTTTCGTTACTAAGGAGAGGAAATCATAAATTGGATATCGTAATAAAAACTTTAACTGCCAACGGAATATTTAATTTCCAAGTCGATGATTAATGTTGGTATCCTAAATTTATTTCCAAGGATGTCAAATATAAATTTAAATTAATTGCACTTTTTATTATTAAAATAAGTGAATCCATTAAAATGTAAACAATTATATGTATATAAATTATATGTATATAATAAAATGTAAACAATTATATATATATATATATATATATATATACAATAATATTGGCCGAATATCTTCTGTAGTGTTTTTTATTAGATGAGGGAGAAAGCTTTTTTCAATTTGGTAGGCGGATATGGGTACCGCCGTCCCAGGAACCATTTATTAGATAACCAATATTCCAGTGGTTCGCTACGTATGATGACTTAGTGGGGGTGTCCGGGTTCACGGGGTGAGGTTTGTCTAGGTCTTGGCGGTGAATGCGTTTATCCCTTTTTTTTTACAGTGAATACCGCACAAGAATCTCAACTACTCTCGTCTGGAGCCAGTGAGACTATGGCATCCCCAATTGGGGTATGTTGTGAGGCTGAAGGTAGTGGGAGGGGAAGGAGGTGGGGAAGAGGAAGGTTGGGAAGTACCTGGCTATTCAGATCTGGTCACTAAACACGGCTAAAGCCATTTTCAAGCAACGTTTCAATTCTGAATGGTGGTCTTACACCAGGGCGATACTGATAGTATCTTCCACTCTGGAACATGCCGCAAATATACTTTATATTATTTTAAATGAATTAATTGTGAAAACACAAATTATTCAAATAAAATTTATTTGCGCATGCCGGGTTCGAACCCGCGACCTCCGGATTGTGAGTCAAGAGTCTTACCCACTGGACTACGGAGGTCGTCTACTGCGTGGAGGGCCGGATCGGTTGAGACTGGTTGTATGAGACCTTTTTATTTCTTCAGTCTGACTCTCTGGATGGGAGGGATGAATTCATATGTCCGTCACTAATGGACACACTGACCCCTAGATTCCTACACATTCTTCATACTTTTTTTCTTGCAAGAACTACCTCTCCTTACTTTACCTAAAAATAGCCCCGTACAGCATCGCTCGAGGGAAAGTGTTTTCGTCAGGGCCTCCTGAGCTATTGTTAAAAAAAAACTTTGAACGAAGGAAACAAGAAAACTGCCCACTTTCAAGCACTTTACATTAAAATACATGTAAGACAGACATACGTCCATGTTCCGAGATTGCAATCTGTCCATTAAGAGTGTGGAATCTCAGACAGATCGCTATTTTTATTCGATTGAATCCCATTTGTAATTTACAAGTAAGTTAATAAAAATAAATGGGTGCATTCTGAAACGTGAGAATTTACTAGTTATCTGATACCACCAGGAACGCGAATTTATTATAATAATTTATCATTTATCTGTAATATAAATTCTATGAATAGTGTTAAGAAAACGGTTTTTACTATCAATTGCTATCTCATTTTAAAAGCAGAGTATAAATTCATTAAAATAAGTAGGTCTTGTTAGTTGCGGCGTTCACGGAAAATATTTCAGATGCATTAATTTTCACTTCCTCATGATGTGTGTAGGAAACAAACAACACGCACGTAATATGCAACGTTACATAAGACACAGGCAAAATGTTTTGTAAGGTAAAATTAATTTTGTAGTTGCTAGCTCGCAAAGTAGTGTACGTTGTGTATCCACCAGGTGAAATCTGTCATCAGATAATGATAGAGGAGATAATATAAATCGATTGCTAAGTGTAAAACAATATAAAGCAGGATATATTTTTTTCCTTTAATTTAGCTCCACACAGGAGGCCCTGAGAAAAATAATTTCCCTCAGGACCTATGTCATCTTTGGGGATGCTGTGTGGAGGGTGTTTTTAAGTAAAGGAAGGAGAGGAAGTTCTGTGAAGGAACGCGGGAGAGGAAGGGGAACGGGTCGAATGGGAAAAGACACAACGCATTCCGGGAATCAGCTAATAATATATAAAATGTGCATGCTACGGAAAAGAAAAGAGAGGAACTTTAGAGAGTTTTTTTACATTGTGGATAAATAGAACGACAATGAACTATAGATTTTTTTTACAACGTATTCTATGTAGGTACATCGAGAGGTAAGGCTCTCAAATCCGAAGGTCGCATTTAACATAATACACAGTATATTTGCTGTATGTTCAAGAGTGTAAGATACTCTCCATAACGCAATGGTGTAAGACCATAATTCAGAGGTGAAACATCGCTTTAGCCATATTTGGTGACCATTTCTGCATATCCAGAAACTTCCCTACCTCCCTCTCCCCCATCTCCTGCCCCTCTCTACCACCTTCAGACTCTCAACATACCTCAGCTGGGGATGCCATAGTTTTACTGGCTCCAGGCGGGAGCATTTGGCACTCTTGTGCGGTATTCACATAGAAAAAACATATATAAAAAATCAGATCATCTATCTTGTCATTCTCCCGCATCTTTCTATTACCATCTGCCAAAAACACTCGATAGGTTCCTACGAAATCAATTCATCTAACATATAAACAAAGTAGTACCCTGAATCTTTGCAATACAGCCCGGCGGCATGCTGTACGCCGGGTGTCGTATTGAAGATGAACCAAAAAAATCTCAAAGAAGCCAACAATAATGACAGATATTTGCACAGTGTAGACAAGGAGGTTGTAGTAAAATTGCACGGAGAGAAGGTAGAAGTTGGTATAAGGTTGGCACGTAAGAAAGGGATGCATATGTCGGGTGTGGGGAGGTGTGTTCGCACAGTGTGACACCTTGCCAGTGGAGAAACACCGGTTCGTAGCCCGGCGCGGCCCAAAAGACAGGTGGGGATATAGCCGTGATGAGTTTGTTTTTTGGATATATCAGGGCACAACCTTGTTCCAAGCAGCACTATGAACGTATCTGGTTTGTCAATAGCTGACTTAAAGGTGTCAGTATTGATCTGAAGACACACGAACTCACCTAGGGCCAAAAAAATTAATTGAAAAAATGAAGAAGTCAAATGTTCAATCTATTTTAAGAAACGTCAACGTCAACAATCTCGATTCTTGCAAATCAAAATATTATAATTAGAATAATGATTTTTAATCAAGTAATCATTAATTTTGTAAATTACATTTCTATTACTAATTTATGAAGATCTTAATCGTTGTTCAAGTGAATAAAATAAAATTTAAATTTAATTTAGGCTGTTGAGATTTATTGATTTATGGATGAAAACCCGGGCTTTACATAGAGTTTTTCGAAATCAGATGAAAACAGTAATTTTTCTCATATTTTGAATGTCAAGTCAATGTAAAATTTCACCATAATGTATCGCATTCAGTTTAAACTGTCTTTCAATGACTTTTTTCCTGTTTTGGAGGTCAAATGTACAAATTTCATCATTCTCGAAATAAAACTGTAGGTTTGTTTCAAACAACAAACCCATACCGGGAAGCTCTTCATTATATGTTATATCTATCAGAGATATTATGAAACATTTACCTCTATAAACCTACATTGTCCTTTTTTAGCAGTTTCATGAATATATATGAGTATTTAATGATGTAATTAGTTTTTGATTCGAAAATTTAGAAGTAAAAAGAACACTTAGAGGAAAAACCAGTTTAATTTTAATTATTTAGTACAAAATAACAAACAAAAAAACGGAAAATAAATACAAATTACATGTTCAAAATATTTAACGGACCGAAGAGTTTGTGTTCGTTGGTCCACTTCAAAAATACTAAAAATAATAATCAGTTATAAGGGAAACTCCAGTTGATAAACTGATCCAGGTGTCATTGAAGCCATGTAAAGTAGCCACGTGTCGCATGTGCACAATTTACATCATTAAATCTTGCATCTGTCTCCGATTTACGATATCACGCATACAGACATATTTATTTCATACATATATAATATACCTACTTTAATCGCGATAGTTTTACGAAAACCAGATTTTCCAGAATAAAGTTTAAACCTTGAATGTAGGTACTTATATTTTTTATTACAGCTGTTTTCCGAGGAAAACAAAAACAAAATTCTTATAATAATAATTGTTGCTTCGTTTAATGTTTAATGTAATTTTCGTAATTTGAAATTTAGTTTTAAAAAGATTTAAGTAAAACAATTTTTTCTGTAAAATCATGATAACCGAAACAGAAAACTAATCAAGGACGGTAGTTTAAAAAAAAATGAACAATTCATCAAATGTTGAGGTTAATTTTCAAGTTCTGTGAAAGATCTATTCAAGATATGTGATTATTTCAGTTTTGTGATTGAATAATGATATAATAACAGAGCTTGAATAGAACTTTTACAGATCTTGACAATTAACTCTAAAATTTGATGAATTGTTAAAAACTTTTGGAAAGCGATGAAATGGATTTCAAATTTTATTTGATTCGAGATAAACATATGATTTGTGATATATTAAAATTTTGAATGCAAACAATGTTTTAAAAATGGTTCACCTTACGTTACAAAAATTTGTGAGATACGAAAAAATAAAAACACACACGTATTTTATAGATTATTATTTTATTTTATAGATTAAATTTGCTCTAAAACAAATCACTAAACAAGAACTAACTCTAATGTTATCTAAATTCAAACCAACATCTTCATCTGGTAGTGATGAAATCACAATGAAAACAATAAAATTCTTACAAGATGAAATTACCGAACCGATACTCTTTCTAATAAATAAATCTAACACGGAAAGCAAATTTCCATCTCAACTCAAAATAGGGACTATTACACCAATCTTTAAATCAGGAAATCGTAAAGATATCAATAACTACAGACCAATCACAATTCTAAACACATTATCTAAAATCTTAGAAATAACAGTTAAAACTCAACTCGTCGACTACCTAGAATCAAATAAACTATTATCACCTAAACAATTTGGTTTCAGAAAAAATCTAGGAACATCTAACGCCATAGCCTTAGTAATTGAATATATTAAAAATTCTCTAGACTCACATAAAAAATGCATTGGCATATTTCTCGACCTTTCTAAAGCCTTCGACACAATAAATCACTCACATCTTTTTGAAAAACTAGAGAACATAGGGATTACTGATAATGAACTGATATTTTTTAAAAGTTACATGGGAAATAGAAAGCAAACTGTGAAACTTAATAACATAATCAGTGAGTGTATTGATGTCAAATTCGGGGTGCCGCAAGGAAGTATTCTGGGTCCGATTCTGTTCCTTATTTACATTAATGATCTATGCCACATAGAATGTGAAGGAGAAATCATCAGTTTTGCGGATGATACTGTTCTCCTAATAAATGGGAATAATTGGACAGAAACATTTAAGAAAGCAGAAGACACACTTAATAGGATTAAAAATGGCTAGACTACTATTCACTTACACTTAATGCTAATAAAACCAAATTCATCACTTTTAAAATAAAAAATAAGAAAAACTCTGAAGAAAACCTGAACGTGAAAATCCATAGCCCGCATCACTTAAATGAGAATTGTGATTGTCCTTCATTAGAAAACGTTGACCATATAACGTATCTAGGTCTAAAAATTGACCAATACTTAAAATGGACCGAACACATTACGTATTTAAATAATAAAATTAAAAAACTAAGTTATTTTTTCAAAACTATCAGGAATGTCCTAATTAAAAAAGACTTAATCAAGATTTACATGGCTCTCTGCCAATCACTGTTAGAATACGGTATTATCGGATGGGGCAGTGCAAATAAAAACATACTAAATCCACTAATTAAAACTCAAAAAGCTATAATGAAAATTATACTGAAAGTTCCTGTAAGAACTAGCACTGACGAAATCTTCAACAATCTTAACATCATGTCAATTAAACAACTATATTCTAAAACTATACTCATTTACATTCATAAGTACAAAACCCAAGAAATAACAACTAATACGTACATTAGAAACACTAGATCTCATGGTCAAAAACTTATCCAACAAGTAACTACTAACACAACATTTGGGCAAAAAAGCTTCTTACATTATGGCATTAAACTTTACAATAAAATACCACTCTCACTCAAAAACCTCAACATTATAACATTTAAATTTCAAATAAAAAGCTGGATACTAAATATAGGGAGATCAGAAATAGAAAATATACTGATATCAAATACAGACTAAAACCAAATCTAGTAATCAGAATTATAAAAAAAACCACTATCTTGTATGATTTTAGGTTTTCACGGCCAAAAATTTTATGGTTATTTCCTTTTGGGGTATCTCACCGATGCACTGGAGCGTAACGGTTACCCGGCAAGGCAGACAAGGCAAATAATAAGAGCCAAATCTACACCAAACGAAGACAGAATTGAACAAGAGTCTAAAGGCTGTGCTTTCCTACCTTATGTTCACAATGTGACAGACAGAATTGCCAGACTGTTGAGGAAAGAAAGCATCAAGACTGTCTTCGGAACCACGACCAAAATACAAGACCTACTGAGGTCTGCAAAGACCAAGTTTCCTCTGGAAACAGATGGAGTATATAAACTCAGCTGTTCCGGATGTGATAAGGTCTATGTTGGCCAGACAGAGCGGACGATCTCCAAAAGGATATCGGAACACTTTCGAGCATGTAAACTTGGCCACCCTGACAAATCGGCAATCGCCGAGCATTTAATTGAAACCGGCCATTACTTCGGATTTGTTCCTGAAGTCCTGGGAAGACCCAAAACCTATAGAGCACGCTTAATTACAGAGGCAATTGAAATTCATAAAAATCCTATTAACATTAATAGAGACGACGGAGCTAAGCTCAATAGTTCTTTGTATCCGGTAATTGACGGCTACACCAAAGCTAAATACAAAAAACCATCTTGAAGTATACTGTAATGCCAGCTCGCAGTGGATTGGTGCTGGCAACACGGTATTGCTTCGAAGTACTTAAGCACACATTTCATCTCTAACATTTACACATCTGCCCTGATGATGGACACTGTAACGCTGTCCGAAACGTTGGCTAAAGGAGGAGGTAGCGCAACACGGCATAATACCCCAAAAGGAAATAACCATTAAACCACTATCTTATTTACTTTATAATTATTTTAAAAAAATACTACATGATATATGTTATGTCTAATTCATATCAATTTCTTATAATTAAATTATAATATGTAAATGAAATCCTCAGCACGGGAGATCCCAGTGCGGATATCATTATCTCTACTGTTACTAAGAAATGAAGACAATAAATCATTATTATTATTATTATTATAGAGCAAATATTCTATAAACGTTATCGTCAATTCACTTTTTTGTTGTTTCATGTAAAAAAAATAATGCAAAATTAACAATTTTTTTTTCAAATTGCGGTCGAAAACGTTGGTTTCATAAAGGGGTACATTTTTATTATTTTGAGGTTAACTTTAGTATTTGGTGAAAAAATAAGGGTGGTGTTTTTTTAATAATTCTAACATCGTTTAGATCAGCGGTTGTCAACCTTTTTGAACCTGCGTACACCTTAATAATAATAATAATTGGATAATTTGTATAGCGCCGTTTTTGTGAAAAATCACCTCAAGGGCGCTTTACAATTTATTATAAATCCTAGGCTCTATCTAATTTTATTATTTTCAAATAGATACAGAATCATACTTACCTGCAGGACACTTCCGACAAAACACACTTTATTAGAAAGTTTATGCTTATGCTATGGGGAAGATACGACTTTGCACGTGGAGGACATTATATTCAAAACACTGGACATTGCATGAGTTTTACATTTATATTTATATTTAACAGAAGATTAATGCCAAAGTTGAGTTAATATTTATTTTTAAAGTCTGGAGAATTTTAAGAATTTGCTTTTACACACTTAGTTATTTACAATGTTGCGAGCCGTGAAGGCGAAGGTGAAATTTTTTTTAACTTATTGATACGACTGTCTGAAAAGATGAGTTTTAAGTTTAGCTCTAAATTGCGCTGAATCTGTGATCATTCTTAACTCGTGTGGCAGTCCATTCCAGGCTTTAGGTCCCGACACTCCGAAAGCACGCTCACCGAATTTAGTATCTGGTGTGCGCTTTGGTTCCTTCAACCTTCCAATCGCTGATGTTGCTGCTGACCTGAGGGTTGATTGTCGAGAATTGGAATTTTCTGGAATACACATTTCCGATAAGTAAGTCGGAGCCATTCCGTTAAGAGACTTGAATACCATCCAGCAGAGCTTAAACTGGATTCTCTCGGGGCACTTGAGCCAGTGAAGATTTTTGAGATGCTCAGAAATATGGGAATATTTAGATACGCCGGTGATGAGCCTTGCCGCAGCGTTGAAAACAGATTGTAATTTGTTGATTTGATATTTTGGGAGACTAGCATATATTCCGTTGCAATAATCTAGACGTGAAACAACATACGAATTGACTAGTAATTTAGTTGCCTCTGTGGTCAAGTTTCTCCGTACTGCTTTAATTTGCCTTAATTGAAAGAACCCCGTGCTTACAGTTCTGTTCACTTGAGTTTTAAGGGAAAAATCAGCGTCCAGATTGACGCCTAGTAGTTTTATGCATGTCTTTGGAGTGATGTCACTTCCTGAAATGGTTATTGGGGAGTTATCAATGTTACGCTGACGTCTACTTGTGGCTGTCCAGAGAAACTCAGTCTTTGCAGGATTCAGTTTCAATCTATTTGAGGTCATCCAGCGAGTGATTGCTTCTAGACACTCGGTTATGCGAGTTTTAAGACTGTCTATTTCTTCTGGTAAGCAGTAGAAGTAAACTTGCTGGTCATCAGCGTAGCAGTGAGATAGAAGACCAAATGATTCGATAATTTTAGCGACATCATTTGTGAAGAGGATGAAGAGAAGTGGGCCCAGAACAGACCACTGGGGAACTCCAGATGAAAGGGTTGCATATTTTGATTGTTTTTTCCCCACTTTGACGGCTTGTACGCGGTTGACCAAGTAAGATATCAGCCAGTCCTTTACACCGCAGTTTAAACCAAAGGATTCTTCTAATCGTTTAATAAGAAAATCATGGTCAATCGTATCAAAAGCGGCACTCATGTCTAAGACTGAAAGGAGTGCCAGTTTACCCGACTCGATAGCAAGCGTTATATCCGACAAAACACGTAGTAATCCAGTTTCCGTCGAGTGAAACCTTCTATATGCGGATTGATATTTAGTCAGCAGTTCATTTGAGTTTAAGTGACATATTATCTGTGAAGCAGTGATTTTTTCTAGAATTTTGGATATTAATGGAAGATTTGAAACCGGTCGGTAATTTGAAAGATCTTCAGCGTCCAATTGCGGTTTTTTTATTAATGGAGTTACGACGGCTGATTTAAGGGGTTTTGGGAAATCACCCGTGCTAAGTGACTTATTGAAAAGACAAACCAGAAAGGGAGAAATCTCATTGCAGCACTTCTTTAATAACCACGTTGGAATAGGGTCAAGTGAGCACTGCTTGTTCGGTGAATTGAGTATTAACTTCCTAACTTCTTGAAGGGATGTAGGTTTGAAGGCAGAAAATTTTCCGCTATTGCATTTAGTAAAAGATGGTGGTGAGGCAGAGGCTGTTAGAGCGCGTATTGACTTAATTTTATTGAGAAAAAAATTAGAGAAGATTTCCGGAGCTATGTCACTTGTATTTTGTGCACGGACGTCGGCCCCGACCATCTTTATCGAGTTCCACAAACTTCGCGGGTTTTGACGCTCTGAGTCGATCCTACTTGTCCAATATTCGGACCTTTTGGAACGAATTAATAACGTATATTCTTTTTGAGCCCGTATCCAATCGTCCCGCGAAGTAACCCCTGAGTGTCTATAGGACCTCTCCAATTTGCGCATCGATCTCTTCTGGCTCCGACATTCTTCGTCAAACCAGTCATCAGATTTTCGTAGTCGTCCTTGACTCTTACTACAAATTTGTTGTACCCCGTACCATCTATCTATCTTGTGCATACGTGCAATCAAAGACATGTTTCGTTTGTAAGTTTTTGATACTCTTATTATGAATTTAACATTCAAGTCACACAAATACAATTAATGCAATTCTATACAGAGTGAAATACGACATTTTTAACCTCTCTGGTTAAACGTCTGGTAACCCCAAGGGGTACGCGTACCCAGGGCTGGGCAAAATACATGCTTTGCTAATTGAAATACAAATTACAAAATACTTCTACGCATGTATTTGAAATACGAAATACAAAATACTTTCACGTCGTGTATTTGAAATACAAAATACAAAATACAGTATTTTAACCATTTTTTAATATCAAATACAAAATACAAATTACAAAATACAAAATACATTTGGTTTTAGTAGAACCTTTGGTTCAAATAAATTGTCGTAAGTGCCCTTATCTAAGGGTGCGTTTCCATAGAAGCAAAGCTGAGCAGAGTGAAACAGAGACGTGCAAAAATTGACCAATCATATTGCTCAGAAGACACGTCTCGTATCCGCTCCACTTGTAAAGTTTTGTGGTATAGGCCTTAGGTGTTAGATAATAATAATTATTATTATTATAACACTAGCTGGTTACCGGCATGCGTTGCAATGCCACATTCAAAGAAATATTTTTTTATCCCTGCATGTCCTTTCCCGTGCATCCCCGTTCCCGTCCTACATCCCATTCCCCTGCCACCTTCCCAGCCTACCCTTTCCCCTCTCCCACTCCCCGCCAACCACCCTCCCGCGTTCCACATATTCAGTCCCAGTACATTCAGTTTTCAAACAACTCGCGTGCCAGATATTACAATTTTTTATTAAAATTTTCATTATTCACATATTACAAATATTCATTTTTGTATATTATAAGAACAAGCAATCAAATCTGGTACCTGACTTAGGTACCTATTTAAAATATCTAAAATTAAAAAAAACCATAGACAATTCTTTTGTTACAAAAAAAACAGCTGCCTGCTAAATTCAATTTCATAAAACGCGCGAACTGTCAAATGTGCGAAGTTAAAATAGTCGTCAAGTTTTCTGCAATTATCCAATTTTCTGCATAATTTTCTTAATTTTTCTTTCCGTAAGAACCTTCTACAAAGTATTAGAAAACTGAATGAAAAAAAAAGATGAATGAAATAGATAAAGTCGTTCTGAAGTTATGGCCTGACCAAGGGAAACAAGAATTCATTTTTATATACATAGATGACATTTGTATAGCGCAGTTTTGTGTTATTTCGCTGTACAGTAATTAACTTAAAATAAATAACATTTAACAAGTGCGCTCTACAGTAATTAACTTAAAAATAATCTAGTGTTCAGTCAAATTATTCCTATAGTGCTTGATCTAATACTATAAAAATGTACAGTACAAAGCAATGATAAAGTTAATATAATTTGATACAAAATGTACAATAACAGTGCTTTTATAGCACAAGACAAAAATCATTATCATTATCATCATCATCATTACATAGTATAAAATGAAGTCGCTCAAAATGTATGTGCGCGTTAATCTTTTAAACTACGTAACGGATTTTCATACGGTTTTCACCAATAGATAGAGTGATTGAAGAGGAATGTTTATATGTATAATACATGTAAATTATATTAGAGTAAAGCCGAGAAATTCAAAGAAAACATATTTTTGTGCGATTTAAAACGGCTGGCGGGCCGTACTATAGTCACTTTTGAAATTCGTTCTACGGTAGAAATTGGAAAATAGATGTCTTAGAGTAAGCAGGTATTTGATTTTCCCTTTTCAAATATCCAGTGTTGCATTGCAAGCATTGTATAATTAGTGGCGAGTTAATTAGTTTATATGTATAATACATGCTTATTGTAGTAGAGAAAAGCCGAGAAATTCAAATATTCAATTCAGGCAGCGGGCAGCGGGCAGCTGGCAAGCGGGTGGTGTGGATTTTATAAAGATTGGGTAATGGCGTTGTGTTTCGTTAGCCACAGCAACGTGTGGCCGGGTCTGCTAGTATAATTATAAAGCAATGATAAGAAAACTACAAATAATCATTAGTAAGAGTGCTATAGCACAGGACAATAGGACAATAGTACAGGATTCTAGCGTTTTTACTCTACGTACCTATTATCTATGTTAGTTTATTTTTCATTATCATTATTAAGATCGCTAAATGTATTTGAAAATGTATTTTGAAGCCTTATTTGAAATAGTATTTGAAATACAAATTACAAAATACCTCAGCAGCAGGTAATTGAAATACCAATTACAAAATACATTTTTAGGAAGTAATTGAAATACAAATACAAAATACGTATTTGTATTTCAAATACGTATTTCAAATACAAGTAATTCAAATACTGCCCAACCCTGCGCGTACCACAGATTGAAAATCGCTGTTTTAGATTTAGATCATATTTCTAACCGTGATAGTAAGGGAGACACAAGTATTTCTATGAGACCTATATGAGTTCCGAAAACCGAAGCCTAAGGGGATATGCATCCTGTATACGCATATTTGAAAAAAATATATATAATTTTGTTAGCAGCCTACCAAGCAGTTTCGCTGAGTTTACGAATTTTCCTTCGAGAATATGGCGTAAGGATAAAAAAAAACTTTTCAAAGAAGTATTCCCACTCTAATAAACTTTCCACCATTACTGAATAATAAATAATTAATCTCATTAAGCTTTTTTGTAACAGAAACAAGCTTCGCATTTAATTACTGCTTTATTGGATTGTTGCCATTAAAACGACTATGAAAAACTAATACTGATCTAGTTTAGTTTTTCAGATCTGTTGTAGTTTACTACCCGACTTCGCCCAAGTTTCAGCTCTTTCTTTTCTTTTGAACAATTTAAGAAATCTATATATCTTCTATCTTCTATCCATCTATCTAAAATGAATCGCCGAAATGGAAGTTATGCGTTTTCATGTTTTACAAATAATAAAATTAATCAGGGGTCATAGCAGTCGGTTTAAAGACAAAAAAAAACAACGCTTGACCCCACCTTCATCTCTGTGTACATACCTACACACTACTTAATTTCATCTCTGTGCATAACGCATAACTTCCGAACGACTGCACCAAACTGGATAATTCTTTTTTTTTGTTCGTTATTGTCAGGACAAGGTTTGTATAAAACTACTGGTGAGCTTTGGCATTATGGAATTTGTATAAAAAAATTGTAATATGTGGCATGCGAGCTGTTTGAAAACTTAATGTACCGGGACTGAATGTATGGAACGTGGGAAGGGGGAGGGGAACTCAGGAGGGGGATTCGCGGGACGGGGGAAGGGGGGGGGAGTGGAGTGGGGAGAGGGAAAGCGGAGGAGGCGGAGTGGAACGAGAGTGGGGAAGGGGAACGCGGGAGAGGACGGGGAGGCGGAAGGGGTGAGAGGTGAATGTGAAAGGACACGCAGGGAGAAATAATTTCCTTATTTAATGTGCATACCAACGCATGCTGGGTACCAAATAATAAGGAATTGTGAGCTTACAATTTTTGCGTTGACTTTGACCTTCTCAGTTGTGTATATTTCGTGACACCAGATATCACCAAAAGAAACTATTGGCAGGTTGGTGACACAACATTTGTGTGATACGGTTAAGAAGATAAATGGGAGCGTTTCAGTGGCGTACTTTACAAGAGACCGCCCGGGAAGTACGGAAATTCTCAAAGCAACTTATTACGCCACTGGTCCCGGTTCGTATTTTAATAATGTCGGCGTAAACCGACAATGATGAATTCAGACAAGTAGTGAACGTTGAAGTGTGTACTTAATTGGTTACGATAAATCTCTATATATTGGCTAATTTGTATCTTAGATAATGTTTCCCATGAATCAAAAATTAATTAATTAAAACTGAATATTATGTGTCCTTTTAAATTGGGCCAATAAACATTTTGTAATGTTCATATCCGTCAATGACATTCTTTTTCATTCATTTCCTACCAAATGTTTACAATTATAATTTGAAGTAAGGTTCCAAAAATATGTCGATCAATTTTTGACATTAATTAGCTAGTGAATATGAAAAAAAAACACTTCGCTTGATGTACTAGTCCAGGGGTCGGAAATTGCGGCTCGCGAACCGCATGGGCGTCTGCGGCTCTTCAGACATCAATTATTGCAATTTCACCAGCCTTATGAGATGGGGCCGCCGAACGAACTTATTTGAGGAAAACAGTATTTTAATAATGGGTTATAAAGTAATAATTTAGTTTTTTATAAGAACAACTCTCTTTTTATAACTTTTGAAGGTTATTCCCTTCAATGTAATATATCATTGAAGAAGCAGATAAAACTAGTAATCAAAATATGAAAAAGAACAAGACACAGAACAATTTAATGTTCACAACTGGGACTTGAACCCAGAATCTCTCATCTAACCGGGAAGTGCGCATTTACCAATTCAGCAATTTTTATTTATATGAAACATATACCTTTTTATAAAAGTCTAAATATTCTAAAATTTTATAAGAACAACTCTCTTTTTATAACTTTTGACGGTTATTCGCATCAATGTAATATATCATTGAAGAAGAAGAGAACACTAATAATCTAAACCAAGGGCGGATCCAGGATTTTTTTCTGGGGGAGGGGGTGGGGCACAATGGGCGGACGGGCAAAAAAATCAACAATTACTGTTAGAATTTTTTTCTGGGCAGGCACAAGGGGCGGACGGGCAAAAAAAAAAATTACTGTTTGAATTTTTTCTGGGGGGGGGGGGGGGGTGCAAGGGGCGTACGCGCAAAAAAATCAACAATTCAGGATTTTTTTCTGGGGGGGGGGGGGGGCACAAGGGGCGTGCGCGCAAAAAAATTAACAATTACTGTTAGGATTTTTTTCTGAGCAGGCACAAGGGGCGGACGGGCAATAAAATCAACAATTACTGTTAGAAATAAACTTGAATTATCATACTTCAAATTTATTTCTACAAATTCAAGTATGTATAGGATAGTTTATGAAAGTGTCAAAACAATAGAATAATTAAATGTTTAATAAATACAGTTTTCTGTACCGTGATGGAATCTCCACAGTACACAAAAATACCGTCTGGGGGGCACGTGCCCCCGCCCCCCCCCCCTAAATCCGCCCTTGATCTAAACGAAATAATGGAAGGTGAATATGGCTAAATGGTAAAAGCGCACATCTCGGTTAGAAGAGAGGTTCTGGGTTCAAGTCGCAGTTGCGAACATTATCTTTTTCTATTTTTCTGTGTCTTGTTCTCTTTCATATTTTCGTTTAGATTATAAGTGTTATCTTCTTCTTCAATGATAACTTACTTAGTCTTCATTCTTCCCGATTACGTACTTCATAATTTCTATTTCTCAATAGATTTTTTTAACTCTTTGACCACCATATTGAATACCCATTAAAAATGCCTTGAAATCCTTAAAACAATATCTTTTAAACCCTATCATACAGCTGCCATGTCATGCAAATGACCACCAACCATACTAGCGCCATCTGCGGCGATTTTTCCAGATTACCTGCCATTGTCAAACTGTCGTATTTGGAAGTGAAACATAACCTCACATCTGAAGCAATTTAATTTATAAAATAAACCACACTAATTCTGATTTGTTTTGTCAAACTGTTCGGGAAACGTTCTTCCTGTTTGTTACTCCTCCCTCACAGATCATTAGATAAATAGTAGGACCAACTGCATATGCAAGGAATTAGTATAATAGTGGCTCCATAAGGAACTTCTTCAGGAACTAAGATCGACATGTGCAAAATCGACGCAGGCAGTGATCTACATTGTATCGCTTGCACATTGCACAGCACCAGGATAAATGCCTCCCGCCGCAGATTTGGATTGCCACTCAGCCGGTTATAAATTTGTGGCCGTAACCACTGGGCCATGAGTGGCACATGCCTCTTTTTATACGCAACATCAAAAAAATATTTGCGAGAAAGCTGTTAGGAAGACATGCTTATAAATTATATCGGTAAAAATAATTTATTTTATTAAATACAAATGGAGTAATTTATTCTTCAAACTTCGCAAAAATTAGCAGCTTTTCATACCTTGCTAAGTAGATTAATTAATGTTCCCTTATCTTTGAGTAATTTTAAAACAGAATTAAATACTATTAAACAAATTGCAATTAATAACGGTTATAATTCATAATTAATAGACAATATGTTAAACAAAAAATATAAGAAAAAGTTTTTTAGATATTTTGTTTATTCACACGTTGTTGAAAATGATAATAATTGGAGAAAAAATTTATTTTTAAATAATAGCATTTCAAATTTAATAATTAAAAACATGCCAAATAATGAACAGCCAGCTTTTTATACAAATAATAAATTAAAAAATTATATATTAAATAATAAGGCTAAATGTGATTTTTTGAACAAATCTGGGGTTTATAAATTAATTTGTAATGATTGTAACTTTTTTTATATTGGAAAAACTTCTAGAAATTTTAACATTAGAGTTAAGGAAGATATAAGATGTTTAAATAATAATAATTATTCTGAATTTGCCAACCATATTTTGGAAACAAGTCATTCTTTTGATATTAATACAGGTCTTAAAATTTTACATACTAACACTACGGACATACAATTGGATAATTTAGAAATTTTAGAAATCAGAAAAAGCATTAATAGTAAATTAAATATTATAAATAACCAAACATTTTTTTAAAAATAGCCATCTTTTAAATTTATTTTCTTATTATACTTACAATTAATTATAATTATTGATTTTTTGATTTAGACTAATTATTTTAATTATTTGTTCTTAAAAGTTTTTTATTATCTAAATGCAATTTTATTTTTCCTTAAATAATTTTTATATTTAATTTTGTATAACTATTTTTATGATTTGTAAGTTGTTAATTAATTAATTAATTGTAAGTAATTAATCACCTCTACTTTTTATTATTTTGTCTATGTTATAGTTTATTCTAATTTGTCTATACTTGTTTGTCATTTATTTTTCTTTATATTAACATATCCTGATGAAGATAACATTGTTATCGAAATTGTTATTGTTTATAATATAGTGGTTTATACAAAGTGATCTGTTATTCATTATATAGGAGTAATTTCTGCCTGACAATCTTTAGGAGCTCAAAGATAGAAAGATAGATTTTTCATTAATTCAAAACCTAGTTAGTGAGCTTTACTAACTAGGTTTTTCATTAACTAAGTTGTAAATTGGTACCTATACCTGCCAACTACCTATTTTTATAACCAATTCTAGCACGGAGAAGGACAAACCGATTTTTTGGAACAATAGTTCCCATTTCAATAGTACGAAAGCTACAATGGCCAACACTACGAAATATTTTTTTGATAATATTATTTAACGTTTTAGAAGGTTCGTAATTATTTAATTATGTATATATGTATTAAAAGAAACTCTTCCGCATCTCATTTATCGATTGCTGTTTATTAATTTGGATAAAATAACGGTTTACATATGACTGATAACAATTTTGAGATTAATTAATTCATGGCACCTATTCCTATTTGGTTCCGTGACAACTCAGAATTATACAATTTCAACACCCTTTTGAAAAATGGACACTTGGACCCATAAGCTTGTTTTCAAGCTACCCACAACAGTAGCAGACATACGTAATGACGTATGAGGCGAACTTAACTTATTAAAAACTATGATAAAAAATAGCTCATAACATAACCTATTTAACCAATTTATTTAAGAAAAATTATCACTTTTAATGACTTTTCAAAGGAGATGTTGAAGTTGCATTATTCTGAGTTCTCCGGTTACCTCCAACTTATGTCTTCACTAGGAGATGATGACAGCCAACCTTTGATGCGGAGGGAAAAGAGGTGGCACTTATAAAACTCATACACAATCGCTTTACATTGTACGAACAGTGAACACTGATAATTAATTAGCGCCCTTGAGGTCATTTTTCACAAAAACGGCGCTCTAAAAATTATCCAATTATTGTTATTATTATCATAGTTTTTATTTCCCTGGGGACTTTTAATTTGAAAATTCTTATTACTTTGAAAAAAAAAAGAGTTGCAATATTTTATTATTGTTATAACATAGACGTCCCTAGATTTTATATCTTTTATGAGGTCTACATATTACAATCATTATTAATTTACATTATTCTGTGGTGGTTTGAACCTCTATTATAAAAACTAACCAACAGAAGATCTTAGTGTGTTATTCTGTTAGTTGTTATGTGTTTATTTTTTCATTTTACAGTTTAATTAAATGGTATAGGAACAGAGTTCCTCCTATACCGCGAAATTGTACAAATATATAAAAAAAAATATTTTAAAATAAAACTACACCATTCAAAAACACTTTTCAAAAACACATCTCTGACAAAAATACATGTTACAGATTCCGATATGTAAAAAAATTTGGGTCAACTGTACTACAAATACCTAGGAATAAAATATAAAATTCGTCAATAAATTAACAGAAAACATAATATTCATTAAAAATAACTTTAAAAAATTCAAAACACATATAAAAGAGTATACTGAAAACTTATTATAAAACAAGAAAGAACAACTGAACTACAAATACTTATTTTAAAAAATATATTGAAAGAATAAACGTAAAATAATATTGTTTTAAATAAATCAACTCCCTACTTTTGAAAAAAAAACTCCTATTCGCCTAGTTACTAATTGAAAAGCCAAACTCTCGGTCTTTCCCACATTCAGCTACTCAAACAAGGACAAAAACGGTAATTATGTAGAATTTTTTTGATAAACCTAAATGATTTTTATTTTGTTTTTCGTCCTATCCCGTGGGAAGAAGGACGCGATAATGTCTGCAGTGTTCCTGTACTCGGCACTGTAGATACCGTTACAGGATATTTTTTCAATTATGTTTTGCAGATGGCACAAAACCTTTGAATCCTTTTCTCTCCTTTCTTTCCATTGTGTTCTTAAACTGTTTGCTTTGATTGCTGTATCCTTCCATTCACCTTGATACAGTTATGATCTCCTCTTCCACATTTCACACATGTCTTCCTGATATAGACACCTTTCTCGCGGGATATTTCTTTCTTCTATTCATGATCTCCTTTGATTCTTCTACCTTCTATACAACACCTTGCGTTCGTTGTCTCTGTGTAGCTGTTGTGTTCTCTGTGTTACTGCTTTGAATATGTTTGTTGTAATTCAATGCTCTATTTGTTGCCAGCGATGGTCTACTTCCGATCAGAAAAGTAACATTTATGCGGGTGTTTGTGGTTTATTACCCGCGAACGGTAAATTCAATATGCATGTGTTTGTATTATTTATTAACGTACATTTTACTATCATTCACTTGCACGAAATGAAATAACAGTATATTGTTGGTAATCTTTCAAAAATATAAACACACGAAGAGTGGGTATCACCCGTTTTGGAATAAAATGTAATTATGTTAACTCCAATGAAATGATTAGTAGCGACCTACAAAGTGAGATAAATACCGTAATCAGTTAGTGAAACATACTAATTAGTTAACATTATTACCATATTACACAAACATGATTTTTTTAAATAATATTTGCACAAAATAAGTAAGCAAGTGTTCACATCATCTTTTTTGCAGTAGCATAATTACTATATGTTAATAAATTATTTTTAAAAACTTAGATAGATAGGTAGGTACCTACAACAATATTACCTACGTATGTATGTGCTAAAATTTGAATGTAACAACATTGAGACCAATTCTCGAAAAATTGCTAGGCTTATAGTTTCCTTTACATTTAAAGGGAGTTTATTGAACTTTTTAAAACCTCCTTTAAAAAAAAATATTTTATTTTTCCAATAAATTTGAGGATAGGGTAGTCATGAACGGCAATAATAACACTAACACTTTTAACGTATACAGGGTGTTGAGGAACCTACTTGATTTAGATACTTTAACCAGTGATTCATGACATTATTTGTGGAAAAAACTAAATGAAATTTTGGTCTCCGGTGACCATCTATATATGTATATATAATATGTCACCCCTTGCAATAATTGTGATTGTATTGCGGCTAGTGATGGGCGTAATCGAAACATTTTAACAATAATTCAATTGTGTTTCGTAACAGTTTTTGAAAAGTATTTATTTAATTCATTGTATGTAAAATATACACATTTTATTATTTAAAAAGAAAGGCAAACATTCCCGGGTTACGAATAACCCAACAATGTTTGAAACTCTCCTACTACCACCACAGAAAGCTGAAAATGTTGCTTGTGTTGTGATGGAGGACTTAGCCAGCCGAGGAATCGAACACGCGACGCCCAGGTGGGACCCAAGCGCTACGCCCACTCAACCACTATAGCATTTAGTTCGGGTTTGAATCTTGCAATCACACATAAAGATAGCAGCCAATAAAATACGCGTTAAGAAAATAGAGATAATGTGGGTGGTTCATAATCGAAGTATGATACAGTTAAAAATGACCGAATCGGATATCGAAACCTTGGCGCAGTGGTCAACGCGTTTGCCCAGAGAGCGAAAGGTCCTGGTTTCGCATCACAGAGGTGCAAATATCTTTTTCTGATTTTTCTGTTACCAAATTTTGAGTTGCGCTAATATTGTCTTCATTTAATTAAATACATTTTACTTGCGCACGCTGAGGAACTTACCCGTCGACCGCGGAGGCGGTCAATACGAACACTTTAGATTAATTTCCCCCTAAGGGAACGTACCCAAACTACGTGACCAACTTTTTGCAATTTTTAACCCCCCCCCCCCCCCCCCGGTGACCAAAATCCTAAGGAACCCGCCGCTCATTTGTATGGAGCGCGACCTTTTGAAGACCCCCCCCCCCCCTAAAAGTGTCACGTAGTTTGGGTACGTTCCCTAAGATAAAATCGACCTTACTTAGGGCAAAGAGCCCCCACATTCTATCGGTTCATCTCTCCAGAGTAACAACAGTATCTCAACACCAATGCAAGCAGCAAATGTTAACAACAGTCAACAAAGATCAACGACATTAATCACCAATTTCCGTTATTAATTACATGCGTACATATTTAACATCTTGGTCAATTGTAACTTGTTGCTATATCCAGAGTGCATTGTATGAATTACACTTTACTCAGTGACGATCAACTGTGACGAACGCACTGCAGAGAAGCTGAACCGCCCGCGCCGTGCGACTGGGTCAAATTGTATTTAAATATGTAAAACTGTATTATAATTACCAACTACCATCCCTTCTTTCTTGAAAATTTTGGCTTTGTTTATGGACAAAACTATTTATTCATATTCATATTGCGTATGTTATGTACGGGCGCAAAATAATTATTTCGCCTTCCAATGCGAGCGGAGCGGACTCCGTACAAACTCCGCTCGACTCGCACACGTTAACTGCATACAAGTGCTTCCATCAAGAACGAGGTGAGCGAAGCGGACCGAACTTGTTAAAATAGGTCCGAAAGAGTTCGCTCGCGCACACCATCGCCGACTAGTTTCTAGCGGACTCCGCTCAAGAACTGTAGCGAATTCAGTTGCCTCGCTGCATTTTTGTCGAGATGGAGGTGTTTATATGTTTATAAGCCTTTCGCCAATTTTCGTGTTTATAGGATACTAGCAAAGAATGTTGCAAAGTCGACAAAAAGGATGCGGCTTGGAAAACCATCATTGAGTTGAAATTAATTGCCTAAAATAAGAAAGTTTTAAAAAAAATTTCATTGCATTTTTTTAAGCAAATATTTCTTCATTGCGTATGCACAAAAAATCATCTACACTAGAATCAGTACTTCAAATCACAGAAATCACTTTTTTCACTTCGAGACAGAGCGTCAATGACTAGTTTTCAGTGGAAGGGCAAAACTATTTCTCATTTTTCGTTGACATCGCTCCGCTCGCCTCGGTCATTTCTCGCATGGGCAGTGGAAGGCAAACATCTATCTTCATAGTGACTCTTTTTTGGTATAAGGTCAAAGCTATTTCGCTCATCTCCAACCCCGCTCAGTTCGACTCTTTTCCGCTCGCAGTGGAAGGCGGGCTTAACTCGCAAAAAGTGTTTTAACAAAAATAATATAATTTGAGATTTTACTCATAAAGTTTAAAAAATTAATAATAAAAATAATTATATTGGCGCCATCTGTGAATGCGTAGATTATAACGTATGTTCCGTTGAATCCTTCGCATCGCAGCGCTTTTTTGTTAGGATCTTTTATAAAATATAACTTATTTTAAAGTTTTATTGACAAAATTTTGTTTTAATTCTGTGCGATAATAAAAAGTCGTCTAAAATTGCAAGTACCTTGATGTTTTATTTAAAATTTCAGAATGATAAAAATCGACAGCATTTATTAGTTTGGCCTTAGAGATATTAAATTTATGTCTACGGCGCTTTCTTTTTTGTTTTCTATAATTATTTTATTAAAAGAATGACCCTTTTAGAAAACACAAATAGGTTGGCTACACCACCGACTGCAGATTTAACAATATCAAGCTGAAGGTACCCTAATCCCAGCTTCCCATGAACAAATCGAAAAATTAAAATTAATTGGCCTTCCGGCCAAAAAGTTCATTCATCACTGGCTAACTGCTTCTGTCATGAAAATTTGAGTGCAAGCATCCTGCCCTAATTTCCACCAAATTTTTTTAAGATCTGAACTTAACGATTGTCACGTTTTAATTTTTTTTCCTTTTCGGCTTAATTAATTAATTAAATCATATTATGCACCTTCAGTTGTCCGGGAGTTGTTTACTGCAGTAAATCATTGAGATGGTTAATCTGAGCTGGTCTGGAGGCGAATTATTTTATTCAGCGACCCATTGATATCTTTATTGCATGCCAATCAAAAAGCTGTGGGAATAAAGAAAAGCAATGAATTAAAATATATTTTATCTTAATGGCATAATAAGAATTAAATTTATTTTGATGTCCAAACAGTTATAGAGGAATAATAAATTTATTTATATAGGTTACCTACAACAAAAACTGAGGATGCAGGTTTTAAAAACCTGGAGAGAACGTGGGAGAGGAGGGGATCACGGGAGGGGAAAGGCAGGAATGGTTAAACGGAATGCGGGAAGGGACGTGGACGCATGGGAAAGGACACGCAGGGGCGGGGTGGTGCCTGAAGGAGGGGCAGAGGGAGGGTTTGCGTATTGAGAAGTGTGTTTATTTCATATAGTTTAGCGGTTACCTGCAGCCATGGCTCTCATAGTCTTAAAAACGTTGGCTTATACCTAGGCTCGTCCATAAATGACGAAGGAGGTTATGAAAAGAGGACTTCGCACGACAAAAGACGCCATGAGTAAAATGTAAAAAATATGGGGTGACTGAGGCATAACGAAGACCAGCAAGATGAGACTTTTCTATTAAATTATTCTTTATTCATACAAATTTCTTAGGTGTATACAGTTTTTCAAGCTTTTTCGACGCACATGCTCTTTATTATAGTAGTCGAGATATGTACGTATATAATTATATGTATAAATGTAGTGATTGCTAGTTCATTTTAATATTCATATAATTGTTCAGCATCCAGACGGGTTTTTAGATTAGTGTATGATTCTGAGAGACGGTTTATATATAAAAAAAGATAAGCTTGAAGAAATGAACATTACAAGGAGGTATAAGAGTAAATTTACGTAAAAATAATGTATAACAGAAAGTTTTCAAAATGTAGGTGGCGTAGAAATAATAATATAAGATTTACCGGTGACGCCTGAGTGCCTGCGATTAATATAATACATGAAAAAGTGCAAGACACAGACATAGAAAAAGGCATAAGTTTGTAACTTGTAGATAGACAGTAGGAATATATAAATATATGTAATAGCTTCTGTGCGAAGATCCTCAGATATCATAATATAGTACATAAAAAATGGTATGGTACGTAAATATTATTCTGGTATTTCTAAAACAATGGTAGACTTGTGGAAGTATGTCGATATTTGAGGTGCATTTGTTTTAAAGTGTGAAGGCTAGGAACAAGTGCGTTTTTGTGGTAGACCCGTCCGGGCGTTGATTTTCCTCATATTCCTATACGGTGTGGATCAAAGATATTCAAATACAGAATAGATATGCTATGGTGTCCGCGCAACTGTCGCCGGACTACGCGCTAATTAGCGTAGTTTTCATACAAAAACAATTTGTTCATTTCGTTGATTTTTTGAAAATGTGCATTAATATTGGTTAACAATATATTTTAAATAAGGAAAGAATTCGTTCATTTAGTTTAACGTTCGTTTTGGTTTATTCGTTAATTATTTGTTCTTTTAGTTTATTTGTTAATTGGTAAACAATATCGGCGACACCCGGAAGCGCAGACCCACATAGTAAAAACAGCAGATAGCACATCTATTTATATTTCAATATCTTTGGTGTGGATAGATGTCCTCAAAATGGGGTGCTAGAGAAAAATGCTCAGGATTCCATTGACAGCTAAACGCACAAATGTATCCGTTTTGGAAGAGCTAAGCATCCACAATAGGCTTTAAACTATCTGCCTATAACGCATTTTGGACACTTGTTGCTTGCCAAACTGAGGACTCCAATATGGTCACCGGAAAAGTGGAAGATAGAACAAGCGGAGGAAGGTCACCAATGCTCTGAAATGACCAAGTATAACTAGCGTCCGGTATGTCCGTAACCAAAGCTCTCCACACAGTGCAGAACCACAGGAGTGGAGGAACCTTGTCCACCATGGAAATTGTAGTAGGAGTCACGATCCTCAGCAATGAGGAACCAAATTTATAATAGAAGCTACCATATCATTGCCTTTCATATTTATGATGCTGGAATGACGGAATCGTAGTAAAAAGTCTGCAATTAACATTTTTTTAATTTTTTTATTAAAAAGAAAGACAATAACGTTCCCGGGTTACGAGTAACCCAACAATGTTTGAAAATCTCCTACTACCACCACAGAAAGCCGAAAATGTTACTTGTGTTGTGATGGAGGACTTAGCCAGCCGAGGAATCGAACACGCGACGCTCGGGTGGGACCCAAGCGCTATGCCCACTCAACCACTGACCATAATTTACCATCTCAGGCATGGTGATGAGATGATGAAGATACACTGAAAAGACTTGTAAGCACTTCGATATGTTTGTTTACATTTTCATTTTCAACCTCATCTTATACATATATAAAAATCTCGTGTCACGGTGTTTGTGGTCGCACTCCTCCGAAACGGCTTGACGATTTTTATGAAATTTTTTATGTATATTTGGTAGGTATGAGAATAGGTTTTAAAGTATATTTCATACCTCTAGGTGTTTAGCAAAGATATTGAAATATAAGTAGATGTGCTATCTGCTGTTTTTACTATGTGGGTCTGCGCTTCCGGGTGTCGCCCATATTGTTTACCAATTAACAAATAAACTAAAAGAACAAATAATAATAAACGAATAAACCAAACGAACGTTAAACTAAATGTACGAATTCTTTCCTGATTCAAAATATATAGTTAACCAATATTAATGCACATTTTCAAAAAATCAACGAAATGAACAAATTCTTTTTGTATGAAAACTACGCTAATTAGCGCGAAGTACGGCGACAATTGCGCGGATACCATAGCATATCTCTTCTGTATTTGAATATCTTTGGTGTTTAGGGTGTCCCTATCCAGAAAAAAATGTTATTTTTTGACAAATTTGGTTTTTGTATTTTTTTTTATTTGGCATCAAAAAATACTTACTACCCCAAATTTTAACCCTCCCACCTCCGCCCTCCCATTTTTTAATCGCGATTTTAGCATTTTTATTTAAACAAATTTAACCGTCTTTCGTATTTCAAATAGAACGAAATTATTTATATTGTTGAATGACAGATGGCGCTACTTCCACCTCATCGAACTTTCATCCACACATGCGCAAGTCATCCACGAGAAGCGTCGCGTCATTTTGATATTTCATTCCGCATCATGTTCTCGCGTGGGTAAACCATCGAGCTTATTTGTGTTGGCTAAAGAAGGACTGACAAAAAATATTGTACACTCAATTGTACACTCACTCACTTACAATAAATTCGTAATTTTTTATTTAACAACCAAAATATTCACTAGAAATAATTTATATTGCAGAGCAACTTTTTCCGAGTCAGCTATTAATTTTATAAAATATTAAAAATACCACACAAAATAATATAATGAAGAAACGATATTTCCTTGATTTCCTGAACCACATTTATTCCCAGATCTTCGTCTCCTTCCTTTTAAAAAAATAACATTCACACTGCATCCCCAAAGATAACATAGGCCTTGAGGGAATTTAAACAACTAATCTAAAAAAAGTGGAACGTCACCGTCTATAATATGTTATATTAAAACAAATATAAAACTTATTTCCACTTTAATTTATTGACCGTAATCGATTTCACCGACTATGTCTAATTTTGAAAAACTACATGCAAAGCCCGAGCAACACCGGGGATTTCTGCTAGTAAATTAAAAAAGGAGGATTGATTAAGTGGAATTTAATGCATTTAAGAATCGAGACTCAGAAGATAAATATTTTTTATCATAAAATTGTATAGTAGGTAAGGTATATCGGTAGTTAAAATGCGATCGGAACGGAAGTAGTATATATATTTTAAGAATCGGAATTAATGTGCCATGCAATTTTGACGATTTGTCTACCAGAATGTTATTGTTAGCTATTATTCTTGAATATTTTTAATTGGCTCATTAATTAAAGAAAAAAACTTGGTTTTTAATACGTCCGCCTTTTATTCGAAACGATACACACGTACACAATTTTATAATAAAATAAGTAGACAGTTAAATTGTTTTATTAATGACGTTGTAAAAATCATCTTAAAGAGGTTTGTGGATGGTGGAATGAAGTAAAATATAGGTAAACACGGTTTTTTATAAAATTCTGTGTTTCTATTCTAAATTTCTCTCCTCAAGTCAAAAACACTAAAAAAACAAGCTTTTGATAAACTGTTCGTTTTACTTTTATAACAAACGAAGCGTAAAGTTTATGATTAAGAACCTTTGTACATATATATATTCTTAACTTCTTATCAGTGACATTATTTGGAGTATTTGGAGTAAAAAAGATTAAAGAAATTCTAGTCTTCGGTGACTTTTATGACGTTTTTTTTTAAACTTAAATCACAATAAAATGGCACCTTTGTATAGGGAGGCGTCTACTAATATCTACAGGAATTCCAAAAACTGAACAAATCGGACTAATATCTATGAGAACCAAAGTGAGGACGAATATCTACAGCTCAAACTGCTGACTAATATCTATGGAAACTAAAGTGAGGACGAATATCTACAGTTCAAACTGCTGTATAAAATCTATGAGAACCAAAGTGTGGACGAATATCTACAGCACTGGCAGAGGTTGGATTTGCAATTATGTATAGCATATTGGAATAACGTAATATTGCGAATGCAGTTCAAAAAACTTAATTTATGTATGTATGTATGTAAAAATCCCTAATATCGGATTATTGGACACATTTAGCTGATGATTAAGGATTTGGGTTTTGTTTTAACAGCTTTCTTTTCGAGTGCTCCTAAATTATTTAGTCTGTTACCATGACCATTTCTATGTCAGTTAGGTTAGGTTAGGTTAGGTTGTGGTGCCGTGTATTTCAAAATAATTAAATAAATATCTTTGTATTATGACCTCCATGTTTGTTCAATAAATTATTGTCCTCGTAAACAGCAAAATATGTAATATTATGCAAAAACTTCATGTACGTACTTTAAACGTTTAAGCCTTAACGTAATTAGTAATTACGTAATTAAAGTAATTTATGCTTTTTCGTACAACTTCTTGCTCAGCTGCCCTCTGTAGATATTAGTCCAATCTACGCTCCATAGATATTAGTCACCACTGGGACCGTCATAGATATTCGTCCGACCTTGCAGATATTAGTCCTCACTCTGAAGTTCATAGATATTAGTCCAACATATGAGCTGTAGGAATTCGTCCGACATACAGGCTGTAGATATTAGTATCTGGAGTCATGTATAGGACAGTTAGGGCCGGGGTGAGGAGTTGGGCGGTTACTCGGCCGAGTGAACAGTGTTGACATGTGGTAAAAAAAAGTTTGGTTTTGTAGATAAACATTGAAAAAAATATCGGAGTGTGTAATTCACACGCGGAAGAAGTGAATCCAGAAAGTCACTAGATGTCGCTTTCTTTTCTTCGTTTTTTTAAAATAGTTTGAAGATTAAATATTGATTTCACAAAATAAAAATGTTTTTTTTCGAATTTGTTTTTTTTTGCGAACACCTGTTCGCTTGATGTCTGTTCTCTCTGGCCGCTGAGAGTTGTCAGGTACCTTGCGAACTACGCTATGGAAGGCACGCGCCGAGGTGCGAATTTACAGCATTATATTAGAACCGAGTATTTGTATAGAACTAAGTTGTGACGCATTTCCGTTTCACCCGAATTTCAAGCCACTAACGGCGCTAAAGAAGTTTCACCAAAAAAAAACAATGAAGAAGTCACCGTAGACCAAAATTTCACCCGTTTCAAAATTAACACGAATGTGAATGGTATAAAAAGTCGGGGACGCCCGAGGTAGACACGGCACTAATAAATTAATCAAGCACTTGATTCGGAATAATAATAATATTTCGATGATTTATATAGCGCCGTTTTTTGTGAAAAATCACCTCAAGGGCGCTGTACAAACTTATAATACATTTCTAAAATCTAGAAAAACTCCAAGCTAGACAAACAATTAAATACAACTTATGGCTAAAAATTTCAAACACAGTTCATTGAACACCGATACGAAAATATACTCGTATGTAGTACATACTATGTACAATGTTTTGACCAATATACGCGATCCTGCCTAAAAATGAATACTTCAGAAGTCAACATAACAGAAGAGTGTGTATGACTGTGTTTGAAGCAACGAAACTAGAAACCTTTTCAATAAGATCAAGGTGTAACTGGCAACTTTGTCAGTACTTACCCATTAAACACTTATGTCTTTGTAACGTGGAATATTGTAAAATACATAAAAAAGCAATTAAATAAAGCAAATCAAAGCAACACCATACATACTAAGTCCAGGAACATGAACGGGCCACTTTAAATTTCTCCACATTATTTCATTACAAGCATTATGAAAATTCATGAATACATTTTTGAGTAATAGAGCATGATGGATCGTTATGTAAATACTGTTGTAATTTCATGTGCTGGTGCATTATCAGTGGAGTTACGTATTTTTAGCGTTATTTAAGCGATAAGCACACTCAAAATATTTATGTGAAAACATCCTGAAGAGAAATTCTCTCAAATGTTACGCTGTAAATACAACTAAGGACGAATTATTTAGGAGAATTTGAAAAATTTCATCTTTTGTTATTGTTTCATTGTTGGCCAGTTGTTTCACGCAACTAAAATATTGTATTTTGGGGTCAGTGTTTCCAGGAATGACGGACGTATGAATTTATCCCTCCATTGCGGTGCAAGGCGATGTTCCGAGAGAGTACGGCAGGAGAAGTCAAAGGGACTACTTCGATCATTCTCTCCCGATCATCCGCCGCCAAGACCCGGACAAATCCAGACATCCCTGCTAAGTCACCAAATGTAGCGAACCGCTTGGGGTGCCTATGGCAGAGGTGTTGGTTATCAAATAAATGGTTCCCATCCGCCTTCCACAAATAATGTTTTAAAATATATGTTATTGTTTATTGATTGTTATCAAGATTAATTTGTAGAATTCTATTCTAATTTTTATTTATTTTATATATTAAATAATTTTATAATTTAATTTTATAAATATTCTGCTAGGTAAAAATTATTACGCGTGACACCTGTTACGCCTTCTGAAGGCATTATCGAACTGTAGTTAGGCCACTTACAGATAATATATTTGTACATCATGGGCGCAGTTTATATCTTTTTAAATCTTGTCATGTATTTTGTATGTAAACATCTTGTATTAGGTCTGTATATTTTGAGCCCGTACCTTTTATTGTATTTTCCAAATTTTGTTTTTTTATGCATTTCTATAGTCCATCATGGAGGATACTTTATTTTAACTTTTTGACACCAACAGTACATAAATCAAATGAGTGGTTATAATAATTCATAAAATCTTATAAGACATGTTTCTGTAAAATATTTATAAAGTGATTCTTCATAAGTTGTGTTTGTATGTTGCTTCTGTGAAATGTTTTGTAAAATTTTTCATCATATATTGTGTCCGCATATTGGGTTATGTTAGGTTTAACTTTTCAAAAGTTCCAATTGGCGATCTCTTAATGAGTTATGGGATGATAGCAAGTCATGGGAGTGCAAGTTGTATGTTTTACTTTACTAAAAATAAATAATAAAAAAAGTATTATATCTAGATAGGTAGGTACTTATGATGAAAAACTCATTGCTTTTATTTTTATTACCTATGCCCTTATTAATTTCAGAGTAAAATGACGGGTAAAATGAATTAATAAATAAACTGTTTTTAAAAATGAAATAATAATATTATTGTATATATTAAGAAAAAAAAATTTATATGAATAATAACAGAACTTAAATCTAACATTTACGGAACATGAAAATTAACATTTGATGATTTGTTCAAATTTCGTGAAACATCTCGTCCTGAGACTAACAAAATTCATATATGTATAGATAACGGTGTCGAGATAATAATAATGGCGATTATTACTTATAGAGATAAAGTCCCCGAAGGACTTGTCGCCATTCTGCAATGTCGGTGTCTTTTACATGTCTAGCTTTTTTAAAACCCCTCAGGGACGAAAAAAAATGTTCAGACTTTTCTCATGTAAACATAAGTAAAAAAAAAAACACGAAAACATACTAATTGAGATAGGTTAAACACTTCAAACTCTTCAATATTTGTGCACTCAGTTTATGAAAACGGCGAACAGTAGTCGTTTGAATCTCAAGAGAGCCTCTTAGATCGGGATTAAGAAGAATAATATGAAATAATCGGCGGAAGGCAGTTGTTGGGTGGAGTAGAAGGAGATGGGTAGAGGATGGTGAGAGATACGGAGGTAAACAGATGCTCTCGGTAATATTCGGCGAGTTGTACAGCTGGAGCAACCCCGGGTAGGTCATGTGTCTCATAATATCCTTTAACTTCAGAAAACAGGGGTGGTCAAAAATACTTCTGAAAAGATGTTCTTCATTTACCACTTACGATTGCAAAATAAATATATGTACAAATATGTCCACGTATAAATTTTTAATTTCCAATATGTTTACGTTCAGTAAATTCACGTTCAATACGCCCATGTTTAATATGTTAATGTCCAATATGTCCATTGGCCTTGACCAATAAACATGTCCAAATGTCTATGTCAAATATGTCTTTGTCCAATACGTCTGTGTCAAATTTGTCCTGGTTCAGTGCGTTTACGTTAACACGCCCATCTTCAGAATATCAATATAAAATATATCCATGTCCAATATGTCCCCGTTCAGTACGTTCACCCGCCATGTTCAAAATATCAATGTAAAATACATCCATATCCAATACGTCCATGACAAATACGTTCGTGTCCAATTTGTCTATGTCCAAAATATCCACGTCGAATATGTCCACGTCCAACACGTCCAATAATCCACGTCCAATACGTCCAGTCCAATAAGTCTATGTCCAATATATCCGTGCCAAAGATATTCATGTCAAATTAATCAAAGTCCATTTCGCCTATGTCCAACATACCCAAGTCTAATATATCCACGTTCAGCATGTCCACGTTCAATATGCCAATGTCCAATTTATCCACGTCCAACATGTCAATGTCTAATGTGCCAATGTTTAATAATGCCAATGCCAGTATATACAGGTACAATAAGTCTATGTCCAATATATCCATGTTCAAAATGTCCTTGTCCAATATGTTGTTACGCAACACATTCCTGTTTGGAAGAAAGGAGAATACAGTAGTTGCGCGCACCCGCGAGGGGGCAGCACTATACAGCGGCACGCGTTAGCTTTGTGCCGGCGGGTCACCGGATGTTTTCGGTTCCCTACCCGCTCACACTTACCAGGCAGAGCGCTCCGCGAGCAGTCGTTTGTATTGTTAAGGAGAAATACTCCGTAGGCCATCTTTGTGGGCCGAGTCAATCGCAACGCGATATGGCGACGGGAATGTAATGCGCAAATGCGTGTTCTAGTTGCTACGGCTGTCAAGGCCGAGGCGTCATTTAAAGTACAGTGATAATGTTTACGTTTGTGGCATGTTTCACCTGGAGACTCCTGTTGGAACGAGATCCCCTCTGCAGCGGACGAGGTTCGGACACGCCGCCTCCATCGCAGTAAGCCCCATTAAATTAATGTGTTCTATTTGCCCTCGCGATTTTACCTGAGCAATGGCGATCCCAGAGAGGACAGGTTGAGAGATTTACCGTGTAGGGATATTCTAGATAGGAATTGCCTTTTAACCTTGTACTCCTGTGTTTGCTCACAATAAATATCTTGTTGTGTTTTACCTAAATAACGTTCTTTTATTGGTTCCATGCCAACTCATAATGATACCAACTCAGAAACACCTCAGAAAGGTCATTAAAAGCTATGAAAAAATAATTTTAAAATAGCCGGTAACCCTAACCTAACTTAACCTGTTTACCCAATTTTTTATATTTTTTTAACATCACCCTTAATGACCTTTCTGAGATGCTTCTGAGTTGGTTTTATTCTGAGTTGTCTGGTCACCCTTTTATTGAGGAGATTGTTCGAGGGTGATCACGACCAGTATTTTCCCCCCCCCCATGTAAAACATTCCAAACAGCCTACCGGCGACCACACCACCCTGATGACGAGGGTCTCCCCTGCCTGCCGTGGTACGAGCTAGCCGCCTGCAAGGTAGGTCGGAGCCCGCCCTGTGGTGTCGCACTCCTGGTGGCATCCGGGCCCAGCGGGCCTCTGGTTCCTATACGGGGCATAATCCCCGAGCACAACACTGGCACCGATAGTCGGCTCATGAAGCCGCTGCCAGGGTTGTTAGCAATGTTCATGTTCAAAATGTCCATGTCCAACATGTCCATCCCCAAAATATCAATTTCCAATATGTCCATGTCTAATACATCCATGACCAATAATCCCAAGTCCAATATGCCCATGTCCAATATTATGTCCGTGTTCTATTCACCCGAGTATAATGTTCATATAATAATCATCGTGTAATATTATGGTTATTTCCTTTTGGGGTATTATGCCGTGTTGCGCTACCTCCTCCTTTAGCCGTGAAAATCCAAAATCATATCGTGTAATATGTTCATATCCAGTATGCCCCCTTTTTGCGATACATTTGAACATGATGCCCTATTATTTACAGTTATTTGATAATATTATTATAAAGCTCCATAACTCTTTTTTATTTCGTGTTTTCTTATATCATTTCTATTATTATTTTGTTGTTCTTTTTTCATTTTCGCTGGTATTGTTATAATACTATTTTATTAAAAATTTTGTTATATTACCATCTGTGTACGGGCAATCTCCTAGTTTGGTCGCATTTCGGGCATTCGCTATTGTAAAATAAACAAATTTATTAAATTATGAAATTATGTATCAGAAAATGCTGTGCAAACTTCACGGCACCAGAGGTCACCCCTCGAGAATATCCGCTGCTTCAGATATACTCGTATGATAAAAACATATTTTCTGCATCTTAGTTTTTCGATTTCTAGAAAAAGAAAAACTCTCATCAGTATTGCGTTGTAACACATTGCAATAGGTATTAATTAGAATGATAAAAAACCGACCAGGTAAATAGGCATTCAACATAACAACTACTAATGTAGTTAATAAAAAAACCGTTTAATGTTTCGGTTGTGTTCGTAGATTTGTAATTGTAATTAGCGGAATGGAATAATCTTCAGTTCTCAGATCAGAAGAAGTTACTCAACTGATTTACTGAATGATTTCCCTTCACAGTTATTAATAACATCTTTTTCTAAACGGTATATTACTGCTTATGTGTTAAGTTTACAGTGCAACAGAAGAGAACATTGGAACTATGGTGCCTGGAATTATTATTATTAAATTTATTATGTGTACTTACTAACGAATCTAGTTTCACTATTATTATCATTTCAGGAAACAATTATGTTTCTACTTATGCTATTGCGTTCTTCCTGACAGATTTTATAATTGCTGTTGTGTATTGTTAATTTATCATTACCTGCTACTTAAAATATACTTTTTGAAGTATTTACGTAGATAATATATATGAGGGAGTTGGGCCACGAGCCATTATTAACACCGCGCGTTGTATAAAATTGTCGCTAACATCGTTTGTCGTTACTAATGCAAATCGCATCTACGCACAGCGGAGATCCGTCTTTGTTTCTATCTGCACACTAAAAGCATAACTTTCATTGGCTCCGCCCCTCCTTCGTCGCTCGGTGACAGTCGGCATACTTCCATGCCACATCTTCCTCTGTTTCTGTAACATATGAGATGTGCAACTGACAGTTATAATATTTGACGAAAGCTAACTAAAAAAGAGATCCTTGAGGTGTATGCATATGGAAATCTGTAAATATTGCAAACGTGGTGAGCACGATTAAGAAAGGGACACCTAGATGGTTTGGAGATGTGAACGGAGTGTTGAATGATGAAAGATGAATATGTAAAACGCGCATTATGGCAGAGAAGTAAGACATGGAACGACCGAACAATTCAGTACGTGAGTAGTCACATCAACAGTCGGTATAACAGAAGAAAAAATATAAGGTGAAAGTAGGTAGTTGATTATACCTATTGTTTTTTTTTTCAAGAGCATTTTTTGTCAAAAATCTTGTTTATTTATGGACGTTGTTATTTTCCCCATATTGACATGTATTAATAATATATTTAAATATTTCGCAGAAATCATTGACCTCCCCTGCATTAGGATATCAGGTAGAGGTCTTTAAAAAGGAAAGATCCCTTTGGCAACGGAGTTAGAACCAAAAGGCAGTAAGCGCAGTACCAGCCTCATACCTGCCTGACTTGAAGCTCTTGCGGCGAGTTCACTTTCTCAGGCCTGTTTATTCACATCTGCCTCTGCCGAAACACCCGCTATTATCTCACTGATCGTTAATAACAAAGTCTTTCAGGTCTCCGCGAGATCTTCGGCAGCGTCCGCCGATCTTCGGGAATCACCGGACGCGTGGCTCGATTTTCGGACGTGGGACGTAGGGCAAGGGAAGGAGTCCAGTATTTTCACTGTTTTGATATTTTTAAATAGTCAAACAATAATTATTGTAACATATACGTAATTTGAGAATCATTTCAAATCTAAGGTGGGTTATTGACAGAAAAAAACGTAAAAATTTCAGGTCAAAGAGAATCTCAAATTTAATTGTATCTGCGATCAAATGAATAGATACGGTGTACTTATATTTGCCTTAGGACTTAGGACTTTAATTAATACTCATACTCTACACGTAATTACTAAAAAGCTATAATAGATTGGTAATAAAATATTAAAAATTATAATCGCAGTAGGTACCTGTTGACAAGACAATGTTTTTTTTAAACAACCTGGTTGAGAAATTTGTGAAGCGTTTTCTCAAATAAAAACTAGAAAATACAACAGGCTAACTATTAAAGCCATTGTTTCCCTAAGCAGTGTGTGTATTGTGCTCGTGGTACATGATTTCGAAGGTGATACTGAACCTTTGATAAATGGTATTACAAACGTTAAGTTTATTGAGGGGAAAGTTTTATACCATGGAACTTACAAGAGTCTTATTAGAAGTGCTTTATGAGTGGATCATAAAGAAATAGAAAATAATTGCTGCTATTATTGACGAGACTAATCCGGATTAACGTGGTGTTAAGAGCACGCATAAAAAGTTAATATCGTTTTCACTTGTTGATCATTTTTATGGTCAAATTGCATATTCGATTCCTTGGAACACAAAAGATTTAAGTCCACCAAATGCAAAAATAGCTTTTGATAGCAATCGTTGCTCTTTCATTCATTCTCTAAGGCACACTTATCACAAGTTCATATTTTTATACCAATTCTACAATAATCAAAGAAAACAACAGCCTTATATCCACACCCGCTATGGCTGCTCAAACTTTAAAATTGCTCTCCCGAACAACTCATCTCCAATGACTAACACCTTGTTCTCCAAAGGTCGTGATGTGATTTTTGGTATATAATGTATGATTGAGAGCTTATTCACTTACATAAAGATAATGGGAACTGCAGATAAAAAAATGAATAGTCTTATCATTAATGCATATAATAAAAATCAAAATGTTACGTCTAAACAAAAAAAACTGCTTTTTGAAGTTCTGCTATGTATTCGGTTCCATGCCAACTGAGAATAATGTTAACTCAACACCTCCTTAAAAAGTTATTAAAAGCTATAAAAAAAAATAATGTTAAATTAGCCGATAACCTTAACCTAACGTAACCTATTCAACCAATTAATTATAGTGTTTGTGTATAAAAATCCGCTTTGTACTTTTTAGATTAAAATGCATAATATTGATTTTATTCGTACAATTTTCTATTTTTCAACAAGGTCATTTCTTTTTTTTTTTACGTTAACTCCACACAGGAGGCCCTGAGGAAAATAATTTCCCTCAGGGCCTATGTCATCTGGGATGCAGTGTGGAGGGTCTTTTTGAGGAAAGGAAGGAATGAACATTGGTCTTGAAGAGAGAATAGGAAGGATGAAACACAGAGGCCGGCAAATCATTCCACAGCCGAGCTGTTGAACACAAGAACGAGTCAAAGAAACGACCCGTTCTCATGTGACAAATCGTCGCTTTAGTTCGTTTTACTCCAACAGACCATTTTTAGCGAAATTGAGTTAAGTATGCAATAGTTCTCAGAAAGTCTATATGTATACAATGCAAGTGAAAAAAAAAATTTTAAAAAATTATTTAGGGGATTTTAAAAACGCACTTTGTCTTACGTCCTCCAAAATGAAACAACATTTCGAGCGTATTTATCCAACATCCACACGTTGGCCAAAAGGACTCCCGTTTTTAAACCGGCCGTTCAGTCAAATTTCATAGGAATTTCTCCAACATCCAAGCTGTATCTTAGCCAACGTGCGAAATTCAAACTCTCGGTTCCGGGCGTATTGCTCTAACAGACCACACAGCCAATAGCAGCGCAGCGAAGGACCACGTGATTGCTTTCATTCCAAACATTCGTTCGTTTAGCGCCACGAAAGTAAATATCTTCACTTATGATTATGCTAGTTACCGAGTTACTTTAGTGGTTTTCTAGGAGATTTGTTCAGACAAAATGCATAAAGATGTAAACTGTGGAAAAGGATTAATTTTTTTAAGGAAAACATAACAGATAATTAATATAACAATATTTTCTCAGCAAATTGTTTCAACTTGTCGTCCGTTACAGGGTGGTCATAATATAGTTGTGTATTTTTTTGAGAAAATTTTGTAATAAATGCCAAGTCTATATTGTGGTGAAACATCGTACTAAAAATTGAAAAAACCTTCGTCGCTGTTTTAATTTAATTTAACCAATTAAAATATTAAAACGAATTGACTGAAATTGAAGAAAAATCAATTAACGAAGAGTATAAGGAATGTACGGAATTATACGGAATGCACTCGGAATTTGATCCTTAAGGCGAATGTGTATAAAAAGGTATTGGTATGTTTTTATACCTGTACGTAATTATTTAAATCTTCGTGTAAAAATACCTATTTATGATATTTAAAACAATTATAAGAATAAGAACATTGAATGAGCTTTTGTTTTAAGCACATTTAATGCGGAGTATCGGTATATTTATCAACCTTTACGTAATTATTTAAATCTTTGTTCAAAAATACCTACTTGTGATATTTTAAAAACACAATTATTAGAATGAGGACTGATGTATTATAGTACCTAATATATGTTTCCATCCACCAAATCTTAGTGAAAGCATTATTCTACTTCAGATACTTACATAAAACAAGCCAACAAATAGAATAAGGAAATGAAGGAGTTTTAATTTTCCGTATATTTAGTTTCTAAAATATCTGTTTGTTTATCAACCAATTTTGCATGTAATTATTTGACTTATGATATTTAAAACAAGCCAATTATTAAAATAAGGAAATCAAGGAGTTTTCATTTTCGGTACATTTAGTTCCTAAAATATTTGTATATTTATCAGCCAAATCTTCGTGTAAAAATTCTACTTATGATATTTAAAACAAGGCAATTTTTCGAATAAGTACAACGAAGGAGTTTTTGTTTTTGACACATTTAGTGAGTAATAGCTTTATATTTATCTACCTTTACCTAATTATTTAAATCTTTGTGTAAGAATACCTACTTGTAATACAAAACACAATTATTAAAATAAAGACAATGCAGGAGTTTTTTTTTGCTTTTAGTACCTAATATTTATGTGTTTATCTACCAAATATTCTCAGAATTCTACCTGAGATATTTAAAACATGTTAATTATTAGAATAAGGAAATAAAGAAGTTTTTGTTTTCGGTACATTTAATGCCGAAAGTATCTTATTATTTTAATCAACCAAATCTTAGTGTAACAATGAAAACATTTTTTGGTATATTAAGTGCCAAAGATCAGTTGTATTTGTGTACCTATAAATATCTTAATATTGAAATCTTCATGGCAGAATTGTACACCGAATGACAATGAAAGCATTTCTATTATTTTATACATTGAGTGCCTCATATTTTTTATGTGTTTGTTTATTTCTTACCTATTCGAGTTTTATTTGTTCGAGCTTTGGATTGTCAATAAAAACGTTATTACTATTCGCACATTTTTAATGATTAGGTATCCCATTCATTTGACTTTCTTTTACCTAGATCCATTTCCAGTTCGTTTATTTCAGCCCCTTTTGTAATCCTTCTAATAATTTGGCCCAACTAAGTGGTACCTCAAAATACTGGAATACATTTGTTATGAAGCCAAAAATGTGGTTAGTGGTCAGGATTGTTTTATGACCTCTTTTTTTTACAAGTCTGTATTGTGTAATAGACGTTAATCACATCCCATGTGTTCGAACATAGGATCATTTTTACAAAGAACTCGTCGTCTATTGTTTTATACATTTATAAAGAACTTGTAGCTATCTATTGTGTTTAGAAATCCTTCGAGTTAATTTTTTATTTTAAAATGTTGGATACTACACTTCTGTTATCACACGACGGCCTCCTGTGGTCGAGGGATGAGACTCTCAACTAGCGATCCAGATGTCGCAAATTTCAATCCCATCGTGCACAAGTAATTTTTATTTTGGTAGATTTGTTTATTTTGGGGGGCGGGTATGGGTACCGCCGTCCCGGTAACCATTTATTGGATAACCACCATCTCTGCCATAGGTCACCCCGAGTGGTTCGCTATGTTAGGTGACTTAGCAAGGGTGCCCGGGTTCACGGGGTAAAGTTCGTTCAGGTCTTGGCGGCGGATACGACTGCCCACCTGTTGCGTGGCGAGAGAGAGACTGGTTAAGGGAGGCTTTTTGACCTTTCCAGCCGGACTCTCCCGACTCTCGCCTTGCACCGCAATTGGAGAGATAGATTCATACGTCCGTCACTCCCGGACACACTGACCCCCAGATTCCTACCCACCCCTCATACCCTTTTTCTTCCCAAATTTCCTATCCTTACCTTCCTTATAAAGACTCCTCCAAAGTGAAATTATTTTCCTCAGGGCCACCTGTGTGGAGCTTATCTAAAAATGTATATACATATTTCACAACTTTAACCATTAAAAAAACTTACGTGTAGGTATATGTGTTTTTTATGTTTAAATAGTGAAATAACACAAATCAATAAAAAATATATACATATAAATATATATACATGCTGTATTTGCGACACGTTCCAGAGTGGAAGATACTCTCAGTATCACCCTGATGTAAGACCGTCATTTCGAATTGAAGCATTGCTTGAAATGGCTTTAGCCGTGGTTGTTGACTCGATCTGAATAGCCAGGTACTTACCAACCTTCATAACTGCATTCCCTTCCTGCTACATCCAGCCTCACAAAATTGGGTATGCTATGTATAGCCTGACTTGGTCCAGGCGGTTGGGAGCGGTTGGGACTCTTGTGCAGTATTAACATAAAAATAAAGTCACGTAAATCAATCCAACCTTTCGGGTCTGATCATACTAAATCTCCGATTTATATGCCGTAATAAATATGATAAAAATAATACGAGTATATTATATTATATGGATAATTTGAATAGCATTGTTTAAATGCAAAAACGCTTTACAATATAATATGTTCTCAGGGCCTACGAGGGGATGCTGTGTGGAGGGTCTTTTTGAGGAAAAGAAGAATAGGAAGTTCTAGGATGGAAATAGGAATGAGGGGTGGGTAGGAATCTGGGGGTTAGTGTGTATAGGAGTGACAGACGTAAGAAACTGTCCAAATGCGGTGCAAGGCAATGGGGTCGAGAGAGTCTGGCTGGAAAGGTCTAAAGGACTCCTTCACGCAGTCTCTCTCGATCCGGCCCGCCACGCAGCTAGTGGGCAGACTCATCCGCCGTCAAGACCTGGACAAACCTCACCCCATGAACCCAGGCACTCCTGCTAAGTCACCAAACGTAGCTAACCACTTGGGGAGACCTTTTCACAGCTCCACACAGGAGGCCCTGAGGAAAATAATTCCCCACAGGACCTATGTCATTTTTGGGAAGGAAGTAGAGTAAGTTGTGGGAAGAAAAAGGTATGAGGGGTGGGTAGGAATCTGGGAGTCAGTGTGTCAAGGAGTGACGCACGTATGAATCAATCCCTCCCCACTGCGGGTAAAGCGATATTCCGAGAGTCCTGCTGGAGAGGTCTACAGATCTTCCTCAACCAGTCTTTCCCGATCCGGCATGCCACGCAGTTTGTGGGCAGACGCAAACGTCGCCAGGATCCAGACAAAACTCACAACGAGACAGAATCCGGCCACCCCTGCTAAGTCACCAAACGTAGCGAACCACTTGGGGTGACCTATGGCAGAGGTGTTGGTTATCCAAATTAATGGTTCCCGGATCGGCGGTACCCATACCCGCCTCTCAAATAATAACTAATAAACGTAGGACCTATCTGATGACTAACGGTTGACGACTAGCAGCCAACAATAAAACACGCCTGAAACATTATTTAATAAGTATAATTGTCTGAAACGTACGTTTTTATTGATGATTTTACGATGTTATTATTTTACAAAACTTACTCTTGAAACTTGTTTCCCAACCAAAAAACAAAGTATTTCTAAAAAATTGTCGAATGTTATAAGAAACTATTTAAAAATCACACCCGAATATTTAGGTCTCACCGCAAAAACATAGGACACATAAGCTTAATCCATAAGTACCTATCAAAGTTCAATGAATTGAAATGCTTTCCGATCTCCCTGTAATACCAAGCACGTTAGATAAAGTAACTTCACGCAAGATTTCGCGCTCTTGTCTAACATCCAGTGTCCTTTGTCCAATATCCAACTTTCGCAAACAAGAATTCGTCACTTTGGCCAACATCCAAATTAAAAACGTGTTTTCTGCGTAATTTTATACATTTAGAACATATTATACTTAAAAAAAACAATTCGTAATACTTTAAAACATTTTAGTAGACTTACAATTTAGCTAATTTTACTTTATATGCCTTTTTCGTAAAAAAAAACTTTAAAGCGCTGTTTCTCACGATTTACGTTTTGGTCTGTTGGAGTAAAACGAACTAAAGCGACGAAATGTCAACCTTGTACAAATGTTGTGAACGCGTTTGGCGTGTTTCCCGACTATGCACCGGTGCCGAAGGGATCAATGATGCTAGTTCCTCGGAGCATCAGAGTCGAGGGTATTTTTCAGGTATTTTGGAGCTCCAGACCAGAGGTGGCTGCCAAATTCAACCGTGGGGAGCACTTGTGATTTGTACAGGGTTAGCAGTTGTGTACTATTAAGGTATCTGCGGGCCCTGTACAGTACGCCCAGTTATAGTTTTATCGTGGGATATAATTGAAGATTTTTTGTAACTTTATTAAGTGTTTGTCACCTAATGAGGATGTGACTGGATTAAGTTAAAGTATAGGACACCCTTAATATTTTATTTTTAAAATCTTAAAACGTAGAAACGTGTTGAAATAATTTATAATACGCACAGGCTTTGTATTTTTTTCTTAAATTTTTGTATTTTCATTTAACGTTATAATTGCAATAAATTTATTTTAAAAATATTTTCCTATTGAATACAACAACCTTCAGGACCCTCAATATAATAAAAAATGAGGAGGTTTTGTATGAAAACAAGAAAGGCAAAAAACATAGGTTTCGTCGATACAAGGTGTATTACCGAGTGGCAATCGATCTGAATAGTGGCAGTAATGACAAGAAATTCTCAGAATTAACACATTCCCTGCTCTCAAGATGGTGAACCATGGCCCTGGGTAGATAATGAATTCGTTCGCTTATCCCGTTACTTAGATAGTCAGTCTTCTTCCCTTAAATTCGGATACACCTGTCTCAATCTGCGTACATCTGTCTCTCGATGTTACCGTGCTGATGATTCTAGTTTATTACCTATGGAGGCCAAATCCTACAGGTGCTTTTGGGGCGACGCATATAAATCTCTGGGCAGCTGGCAAAAAGATAATATGTATCTATAATGAACGAGGCCATCTTAATTATAATGTTTTGGCCTTAATAGATATGTACATTATTTGTACACGCGGTCATTTACACTTCTCATTAGAATAATTAACTGAATTCTAACTACTTGGTCTAAATTCAAAGTAATAAAGTCGCTCATTAGATATTATTTTCGAATTTGTTGCTTCCTACACACATCATTAAAATTAATAAACGGTATAGCACGCTATAATTTGCATTGGAACAGAAACCACCGATGCTTTTAATGTGCAATCAATTATTACGATTAATGAACGTACAAAAAATTGAATCACTTTGCTCGTCATCTTGATAATAGCCAACTGTCTTGGGTCTAATAGATTTTTTAACAGTAGCCAGTTTTTTTTAGCAAAATTGGCAATATTCCGTGATTATTCTTCAACCTGTCTAATATAAACTGTTTCAGCCAGACTGTTACAGTTTCCTTAGAATTATATGCCGACGATCCTCCGGCATTTCCTGTACTGCTCCATAACTCTCCTTTCTCTGCTACCTACTTTCGTGATCACTCCCCACATATTGCATGTGTTATGTATATGTAAATCGTATTTGAGTCGAGCGTGCCGAAGACGTTCCTCGGTTGGCGTGTGCTAGCCCCGGGCCTGATCTAGACTAAGACCAATTGGTCCTTCGAGCCGGACGGACTGGTAAAAGAGTTAGCCAAATTAGTCTGTTTGATTCTCTTGTTAACTGTTGTTTGTGGTCGTTTCGATGCCGGTTCTTGATGTTGGCGTTGTTCCGTGTGAGGTTTCCGGTCTGCTGAGTATCGGTGGGGATATGCAGTGTATTCGAGGTTCTGCGGGGAAGAGGCGAGGGCCAGCCGCCGTGACGGGCAGTGTTCCATAGGATGGGCGCGCCTGCCAGTAACAGGGCACAAAGTGGACACGGAACAAACCGTCTTTGCGGATTCCGTTCTCATATTTTCAAGAAAATGTGCGCACCGTCCCACCATTGACAGCGCCATTGAAAAAAGGAGATAATACGATGAAATAGAAGATATGGCATGGCCATAGTGATTAGAGAAAAATTATAGTCCTACATAAATAATAATTTTAAATTGATATGACCTAAAAAAACAATAAAGTCCTCGTAATAACGTAGCTAATCGTAGCTAACTTATGCGTAATAACGTAATCGTACTAAAGAAATCCTACTAAAGCTTAGTAACATAACCCAAATAATGTATGTAAGTACTGCTAATAACGTATTCAACATCACATTTTTTAACGAAAATACCTTTTTTTTCAAACATGACATAACATTTATTTTGTTCTTCGTCTATTTTTGTGGTGATTTCCACTTCAGACACTGCACATGACGCCGGTAGAGCTGGTAGACCTGCGATGCGATGCCAGAAGTAGTAAGCAAAGAAAGGGGGGAACTGGCAGCACGAGACACAATATAAGTTGCAACATTACCGGTGGGATAACGCAAACGCTCTAGCCATTACCATTCCAGTTCCGTGATGTACTGGCCGATATAAAACATTAGGCCAAAACCATCAAACATCAAACACCAAACGGGATTTTTTTCTTATTCGCCTTCATCCATTTTTTCGTCTGCGAGGAGTTCTGAGATATTCAGGCTGAAAGGTCTAGAAACCATGATGCACGTTAAGTCCAATTTTTTAGTACCACGGTTTTAGACCAAGTTACTTCAAATGTATAATAATAATAATAATAATTGGCTAATTTATATAGCGCCGTTTTCGTGAAAAATCACCTCAAGGGCGTTGTACAAATAAATATATAAAAGAATTAATATTACTGGCTTATAACTAAGATTTACAATTACAACTAGTGACTTACATCTAAGACTTATGGCTACTTATATTACTGGCTTACAACTAAGATTTACAATTATAACTAGTGACTTAGATCTAAGACTTATAGCTAGTGACTTATGACTAAGACATATAGATTCTAACCTAAAACTGGTGACTTATTTACACACATATTTACAATTAAGATTTTATAGTTAATGACCTAAAGATCTAATGACTTATTATTATTTTTTTATTGTGCCATATCCAAGAAAAGTAACTTTGTTTTATTTTCTGCTGTTTTTAAAACCAGTAGAAAAACAAAAGACCCTTTTTTGAGACTTGCACGGCAATATAATAATGGTGCCAGACAAAAGGTACTCCGAAGAAAAACTCTGGGTGCATACTCAGATTGAGTCATACCCTTGACATTTGGTCGGCAGGGACACAGTGAAAAAGTGACTTATAAGATGCTTTGGACACATCATGAGAAATATAAAATAGTAATTAGATATATTATTATAGACATTCAGTAAACGAAGTTTTTTGCAGACGGACAACGTGCTACCTGTAAAATCTTGGAAAGTGATTTGGCACCAGCACAATAATAAGTCTATTCCAAAACAAAAATCCGATTCAAATTACCTACCTACCTATTAATAGGTACAGTCATTTAAGTCCTGAAAACTACCTAATGAAAATAGTTTATGTAGGTAAGTCACATAACTTCCTAATACATAATATATTGTTATCAAGTCTAATTTGTAGAACTCCACTTTCATTACTATTCAATTTTTAAAAAATCAACTTACAAAAAGATTTTTTTTTACTATCATATTAACTTTTTTCATTTTTCGACCTAGTTGCGCCATTTATTGGTCCAGCTAGTCAATTTCAGAAAAATCTGTGTGTGCGCGTGTTTGTGCGTGAGCACTACCAAAAGTTGATAGAATGCATTGTCATCGACAACAGGTCTAACTAAAGATGTCGGGAAGTGGGTTAATTTCCACTTCCAAGATTTGCATTCATACAACTAGCCGGCAAAATTATAGATGGCGCAACTTGAAATTTTTTTATTTAGTTATTTATTTTTATATTTTTTAATTTTTTTTTTTTTTTTTTTTTTTTTTTTTAATTTTTTTTTTTTTTACAGTGAATAACCGCACAAGAATCTCAACTGCTCCCGTCTGGAGCCAGTGAGACTATGGCATCCCCAATTGGGGTATGTTGTGAGGCTGAAGGTAGTGGGGAGGGGAAGGAGGTGGGGAAGAGGAAGGTTGGGAAGTACCTGGCTATTCAGATCTGGTCACCAAACACGGCTAAAGCCATTTTCAAGCAATGTTTCAATTCTGAATGGTGGTCTTACACCAGGGCGATACTGATAGTATCTTCCACTCTGGAACATGCCGCAAATATACTATATATTATTTTAAATGAATTAATTGTGAAATAACACAAATTAATCAAATAAAATTTATTTGCGCATGCCGGGTTTGAACCCGCGACCTCCGGACTGTGAGTCAAGAGTCAAATTAGGTCAAATTAGGTCAAAAACATTAATAAAAAAGTTCTTTTATTAATGTTTTTTTATATTTATATTTTTCTTTTAATTATTTTACTTTTTTTTTTATATTAACGTTTTTATAATTGTTGATAATGAAATATTTGTCATTCGGGCAAAGTCGGGTATTTAGTTACTATTAGTAGATTATATATGTTCTTATATAGATACTATATAGGTTCCTAAGGACGAAAGTTCCAAAGAAAGAATTCTTCTCTTCTTCTCATGACAAGCGTAACGAGCGCACCTGTAATGATTTGGTAGATTATTGAGGACACGAGGACACCAACCCTTTCTTTTATGTAAATTCTAGAACAGTTACGAAGAATATAATCACCATGACATTGGTCAAAAACAACATGAAACAGTAATTTCTTCATAAAAATGTATAGAATTATCAAGAGCCCTCCCATTTCCATGCATTGATAACATCAATAACACACTACTCGCGGAGAAAATTGAAAAAAAAATGCAATGGTCATTAGCGTACGAGCATTTTTAACGGTATTCGGGCAAATGCTTTCTTGGTAATTGATGAGGACTCGCGTTATGCATAATTAGTAGGCATACAATTTACCCATTTACTGCATGGCAACAAATTAACAAGTGAAAGTTGTAAATGCAGGAAGCGTAATTGGCGGAAGCATTTCTTTTCTTTATCGATTCCGATCAACGCCAAAAGGAAATTGGTGAACATTTTCACCCCAGGGCACAAATAGACCTGGGAATGTTGGTCAGCTATCTACCGTTGTACTTGATTTCATTGAAAAGACATGAAAGCTCTGCGTTGATACCCAATTTGTTGTACTCCTTCTTCTATTGCCTATTAATAGATTTTTATTACTCTTACGGTTACCTCGAGAGTGTTTTCTCTTGGGGTAAGAATAACCTCGTCGAATTTAATGTTTCAAAGACCCAATGATGTCTGATTACGTCTGAAAGGTATCGATATAAAAATCTAATTTCCTTCAATGGAAGCAATCTTCCGAACAGGCCCTCCATTGATATGCTCTTAAGTGACCAGCTAAGGTACGGGGCTCCATCGAAGGCAGAGTTAAGTTAGGCTCTCAGAACCTGGCCGTACTGTACAGGACCCGCAGATACTGCAACAGCTAACCCTGTACAAATCGCAAGTGCACCCCACGGTTGAAATTGGCAGCCACCTCTGGTCTGGAGCCCCAAAATACCTGGAAAGACCCTCGACTCTGTGTAGAAACGTGTCTCCTATCTTAATAAACGGATTGCAATCTTTAGAGCACAGGCGTGAGGTGCGAATACTTTCCTTGTTCTACTGGTACTACAATGGAAGAAGCTACGATGATTTAGCGTCATTGATCCCCTCGGCATCGGTGCATAGTCATGAAACACGCCAAACAAACGCCCAACATTACGTACACGATTGAAATTTGTCACATGAAAATGGCTCGTTTCTTCGACTCGTTCTTGAGTTTAACACCTCGGCTGTGGAACGATTTGCCAGCCTCTCTCAGCCTCTCTTCAAGACCAAGGGCGGATCTAGCTTTGGCGCCAGGGGGGGGGTCACATAGCGCCAGGGGGAGGTCACATAGTCGTGGTCAAGTCACAAGAAGTTATGATTTAATTTTGATAATAATAGATACAAGTAAAAAGTAGGCCCACCTAGGTCCTGGACCCAGCCCAGCGGGGGGGGGGGGGGGTCATGACCCCCACGACCCCCTCCCTGGATCCGCCCTTGTTCAAGACCCACGTTCACTACTCTTCAAAAAGACAATCTTTCCTGCTTTTTCTGGGATCCCTGGTTTAGGTCAGTGTCTGCCATTTTAGCCCTCTGTATTAATCTGTTAAAACTATCGCTTCGTCTCTCACTGTCATCTTCCTTGTGAGCTTTCTCTTTTTGATATCCAGTATGGTAGTATGGTAGGATGTGACATAAACTCCCCCTTTTAACATGTTACCAGCTCCTTTCCATTTGAATTCTATAATTATTTTTACAATATCTATGATGCGGGAAGAGTATTAAATCGTTCTAATATTACTGCTGCCATTCTGTTGGTTCCACGTAATAACATTACAACGGAACGAGCGAAAATCATGCTGTAACTTTGAACGTAAACACTACCTGGACTTTCCGGCATATTACTGCCATCACATTAATACCTTTCAACGTGTAATAAATAAAATAAATAAACTTAATTAACATGGGAATTGATTTGACGTGCAGTTTTATCAGTATCTACCTAGTTTTCAGTTATTATGTAAATGCTTGATGCGCCACTTGAAGTGCGTGTCTTAAGTATTCCTGTTTTATCTTGTGTTATGCGTTAATGGTGCCGGTTATTATCACGTAATTGTTGAGTACCTACGCAAATGTATATTTTTTATTCACAATGTGCAATATAAAAAAAGCATATTTAATATTTTTATTTATTTAATATAAAAACAATATTTCAAATTATAACAATATGCAAAATTATATAATGTTTTTTTCCTAATTATTCTTCTACTACGTAAGTTTAGCTCCAGTAGTTCGAGGTTACGGGAGAAGTATTTACATACATAAAGAAAATAATGCTTAAAAGTTGATACGCAAACATATTTCAGAGACTTATAAAATAACTACAAACGTAAATCAACGTACTACGTTGAAGACGTGTGGCGGGTATTTCAATTATGGTGAGGGTGTTTATCATGGTCCACCCAGTAGATCTTTCAATTCATTACCTGGCGATTTAGATCTGGTTACTAAACACGACTAAAGCCATTACAAACCGCGTTTCATCTCTGAATGATGGTCTTACACCAGGGTGTTACTGACGGAGTTCATCCATTCTGGAACATGTAGCAAATATACTCTAATATATTATTTTAAATGAATTAACTATGAAATACAAATCAAACTTTTTTTTACTTGTGCATGCCAGGATTAGAACCGTGACCACGGGATTACTTGTCGAGAGCCTTAACACTTGACGCCATCATATATTTGCGTTTTCTAATATCTAGTGGCATAACAAAGTATACATAGATAGCATAGAACATATTCAAAACAAATTTATTAAATATCTTACCTTCAAATTTAACAATAACTTTGAATGCACATTTCAAACTTTGCAACAAAGGCGAGCAATAGCTGATTTGACATTAAAACACAAAATTTTATATAATAACATTGACTGTACCGAACATCTTTCCCGAGTTAATTTTAACATACCATTAAGACGTACACACCATACAGAACTATTCCACACGCTTAATTACAAGACAAATGCAGCATCCAATTCGCCAATCAATCGTGCTCTTCATATGTTCACTATTATTGGTCTAAATTCGACATTTTCTCCGATTCACACACACACACACACCTTCCCACTACATATATCACTCGGTAATTACTTAAACGCATACCATAAATAAGACACTACAATGAAACACATAAGGGAACGTACCCATACTACGTGACACGTTTGGGGGGGGGTCTTCAAAATGTCACGCTTGGTACAAATGTGCGGCTGGTTGCTTAGGTTTTGGGTCACCGGGGGGAGGGGGGGGGGGGGTTAAAAATTGCAAAAAGTTGGACACGTAGTATGGGTACGTTCCCTAATAGGTACCCACCATGTAATATACTTATTAATTATATATTTTTTTTAACCAATGTATCTAATGTACTGTTTGTTTCTATTAATAAATAAAATAAAAATGAAATAAAATAACGTTGAATTTGGCAATTCGATTTATAAATCTAGTACAAATAAAATGATTTTGTTATTAAATTCATTTCTATAACTTTTTGTATTTTAGTTCCTTATTGATATGCCAGGATCTGTATATCGGTACACCCCACGCAACCAGCAATAAACTTTATTATAATTATAATCATCCTAAAATGAGAAAAATCTGAAACGCAGCCCGATCAAAGCCTGCGTTCTGATAAATGTATTCCTTCAAACACGCAAACAACCCAAACATTAAATAATAACTAACAATACAATATGCGTAATTTTGGTATATTTTTTATTCATTAGATCACGAGCATACGCTTCCAGACGCTTGCCCGAGGCCTTCGAAACGTGGTTCATTTGGCTGATTTACGATGTAAAAGTTTGAATATTGATTGAGAGAATTATTCCATATAATTGGTCAATAATTTGAATTAATTCACTGGCTTCCGTTTGTATGGCAGTAAATTATCGTATGTTTTGCATTATGCTCCGATATTTTGGGCAATTTACTGGTAATTTATTGCTCAATTTGTGGAGAATTGTGCAAAGAAATCGACGTTCGCTCTGATTATTCAAATGTAGCGTACCTTGTATTGAGTGCCATGATTATTGCTTAGAAGGAAATATGGTCAGTATCGAAGTGGATCTTCCTGGTTACCATTTAGGGGCAATCAACAAAATAACACTTTCACACCGAGAAACAATAACTCCGAGAAATTAACACGCGCCCACCAAAAAATGTAGTATTTAATTTAATGAAATATGTTGTATCTTCAGTTTATTAAAATAATACATGCTGTTAAGGTGGCATACTTTAACCGGTGATTCTAGACATTACATATTTGGAGTAAAAATGTAACCGAAATTTGGGTCTCCGGTGACGTTTTATTTTTTTTTTTTTTTTAAACTTAAAACATATAAAGCCATTACATTAGGTATTGGACTGTTAGGGTCGGGGTGAGGGGTTGGGTGATTACTCGACTGAGTGACTAATTATGACATCTTGAAGAATTTTTTTGTTGAATAGTTTTGAAGAAAATCATTTTGAAAAAAAAAAACATTCTAAATGTCACCGTAGACCAAAATTTCGTTAACATTTTTTACTCAAAATAATGCCAGTAATCACTGGTTAAAGTAAGTCAAGTACATCCCATAACATCCCATTTATAAATATAAGTAAGTAATAATTTTATTATTTTATAGACTCTTCGAAATGACAGTAATCGAAAAAACCAAAAGTTTCTTCGGATTTTATTAGAATTATTTCTGTGAACGTAATTATGACCAACGTATATGTTAAACCAATTTAATGTTTGGTAGGTAACCTAACCTAGCTTTATTACTTACTTAAAAAAGAAAACGGATTCACACACTCCAGAAATACAATAAATTCCAATACGAGTATGTAATCTTATTCATCGATTTCGGAGTTGTTTACCAGCGAGGAAAAAGATTGTTTTTAACGGATATACTTGGGATCAGGAGTAAGGCAAGGAGGGTGTATGTCCCCAATCCTGTTCAATGTATACATGAACGAATTATCAAATCGCCTGGACACCAGAGCGGGCTGTCGTATCAATAATCTGTGCCTAAATCACATTAGCTATGCGGACGACATGATTCTCCTAGCTCCGTCGATCAAGGGGTTGAGAATATTACTAAAAATCTGTGAGGAATACGCAAATAACCACAAAATGATGTACAACCCCAAGAAAACGGAGCTAATTGCATTCCACCATGGAAAAAATCCAGAGAAGATGCTCCCCGTACAACTTAACGAGGAAACCATAAGCACATCCACGAATGTAAAATACTTGGGGCATAACATCACTGAAGACCTCTCGGATGATGGTGATATTGAACGAAAGAGGAGAAGTTTAGTATCAGTGTAATGTCAAATATGATTGCCCGAAGATTCTTCCGATGCAGCAATAATGTTAAAAAAACATTATTTAATGCATTCTGCACTAGCCTGTATACCGAGTAAGCTCAATGGAACGTCTCCAGATCCAATATAATGATGCGTGCAGAATCATATTTGGATTCAGAAGGTATAGCAGCGCTTCAACAATGTTCACAGAATTAGGACTCCATGGATTCGCCGGTCTGATGAGACACCGGGTCACTGGAGCCAGGATGCGGCTAATGGCCTCCGACAACACATTGGTGACCGCAGCCTTCCGGCACCAAGCGCCACTCCTGAGTGAGCGATGGGCCCGAGCGCACTCAAGATCACGCCCTGCATAATAATTGATTATTTATTTTTGTTATTATTAATTTTTATTACTATTCTTTTTTATTTTCTATTTATGTGCTTATTTCTTTACTGTGTAAATATATAAATATGTATAACTATATGGGACGTGTGGGATTGCACTATCCTCGCCACATCCTGGAATAAAGATTATTATTATTATTATTATTATTATTTACTGTATGATGATTTAAATCCTAGACATGTTACCAAAAAATGACATCATTTAAAAATAATATTAACATTCTCACAAAACGACGGCGATTGGGGTCATTTTCAATCGTATATCTACTTACCAATATACATTATCTCAAGATTAGTCATACAGGATTTTTAATGTCGTGAGATTTTTCCACGGTTACGTTACTGAATTTTCATTCAGATTCCGGGAAAACTACATAAACAAACGAGTTTCTTGGAAGAATACCGACAACTTTAGTCACCAATGATATTGCCAAAATATTTTTGGCAATTGGTCAAAAGTTTGTCAAACGCAATCAAATTGAATTGAGTGATATACATATTATATTTTTAGAGTTATCGTTTTGAAAGAAATATTTTTTATGTAATTATTTTTATTTTTTTTTTTATTTAGGAGAAAACACACATACAGACGGTAATTAACAAGTCAATATAAAACATTAACGGGATAATTCATCTGCATCTTAACTATTTCTGATGGGTTAACTTGAACTTCTTCTTCTTCGATGGCGCTACAGCCCATATCGAGCTTTGGCCTCCTGCAACAGTCGCCTACAACTCCTCCTGTCCTCAGCGGCTGACTTTCAATTTGGTACCTGGAGAAGCTGTGCTGCATCCCCTCTTACTTCGTCTTCCCACGTCAGTCTGGGTCTTCCCACTTTTCTCTTTCCACCTGGGTGTCCAGTCAAAATTCTTTTAAGGGTTAACATGAACAGCAAATAAATAAAATAATTACAAATATTTTTTACATGGAAATTTAAAGGAGAAAAAAGTTAAAGAAACAGAGAATTGGACAATATCTACGAATAAAAGTTTACACATATGTTGTAGAAAAATTTAGAGGGCAAATAAATTAATTAAAGATAGCGTTATACAGATTAAAAAAAAGTAGGTAAATTAAAAGTCTAAACGATATAATAATTTACTCAATAATGTGTGTAGAGTTTTAAGGGCTGTAGCGTCTGTTTATTTTATTATTATTATTATTTTTTTACATTAGCTCCACACAGGAGGCCCTGAGGAAAATAATTTCCCTCCGGGCCTATGTCATCTTAGGGGATGTTGTGTGGAGGGTCTTTTTAAGGAAGGGAAGTACAGGAAGTTCTGGGAAGGAAAAATATATGAGGGGTGGGTAGGAATCTGGGGGTCAGTGTGTCCAGGAGTGACGGATGTATAAATCCATTCCACTAACAGTGGAGCAAGGCAATTCGAGAGAGTTCGGCTTTTTTTTACATTAACTCCACACAGAAGGCCCTGAGGAAAATAATTTCCCTCAGGGCCTATGTCATCTTTGAAGATGCTGTGTGGAGGGTTTTTTTGAAGAAAGGAAGGAGTGAACATGTGTCTTGAAGAGACCCATGTTGTAGAAGGGAGGAAACACAGAGGCCGGCAAATCGTTCCACGCCTAGCCGTTGAACTCAAGAGTGAGTCATAGAAACGAACCGTTCTCATGTGAGAAAGGTTAAACGGCCTCCCTCAACCAGACTCTCTTGATCCGGCCCGCCACGCAGTAGGTGGGCAGACGCATCCGCCGCCAAGACCTGGACAAACCTCACAAACCCGGGAATCCCTGCTAAGTCGCCAAACGTAGCGAACCACTTGGGGTGACCTATGGCTTATTGACGAATAATTTATGGGTAATGGTAGTTTAAACAAAAAACTGTTTTTCGTTTTATTATATTATTCGATATAACCCTTGACGTAGTAGTATAAATTGATCGAAGGATATAACATATTACGAAATTATTAATCTATCACGTTAATGTTGAAAACGCCTTACATTTTTCACTCTTCTCAATAACAATCTTACAGAGATAAAATTTGGGAGGCGCATGTGTGTCGCCGCCCGGGAACCAATTGTTGGTTAACCAACATCTCTGCCATAAGTCACCCCAAGTGGTTCGCTACGTTTGGTGACATAGCAGGGGTAACTGGGTTTATGGGGTGAGGTTTGTCCGGTTCTTGGATGCATCTACCCACAAGCTGACCGGATCGGGAGACACTGATTGAGAGAGACGTTGAGAGAACTCTCTCAGGAGGGATATCGTCCGTTACTCCTTGACTTCTAAACTCCTACCAACCCCTCATACTTTTTTCGGTCAAAGAACTTTATCTCCTTCCTTTGCGCAAATATGACATAAGCCACGAGGGGAATTATTTTCCTCGGGGCCTATTCTGTTAATTATAAAAAAAGAGTAAAACAAGGTTAAGTAAATAAAAAAAAAATTGACAAACAGACCCGGGTGGTATTTCCTCTGGGAAAAGTGATTCGTTTCTCTGGTATGTGAATTTCCTCAATATCCTGGCGCCATGTAACATACTATGATAAATAATTATTAACGTTTTCTGAGAAATTGTTCCATTTTTCGGGAATGCTAAGGAACCAGTGCCAAATACCTCGTCACTGGAATGCCTTGGATCATTCAATACTTTACGGCAGCTTCGAGTAATGTAATTAAATGGAACAAGGTGAATAATTTTTGATTTCCGCCCATTAATTACAAATTATATTGAATCTGGTCCAAGCATGTAAAAAAAAACACATTTGTTAATGATATTGATTTTAACAAAAGTATCCTCATTGAACGATTAATATGTTAAATTAAGTTAAATATTTAATAAAACATTTAATACACATAAATGAAATATTTTCCCCAATTTTTAAAAAAGCTTCCACGGGATAAAATCGTCACTCATTGAAAACGAATTAACAAGATGTCGTTATAAACCTTATCTTCACTAGAGAATTAAAAAAGTAGTTAACAAGGTCATTTAACCCGGTTTTAATTATTGTAGGTTGATATCATACCTCTGCCGTAGGTCACCCCAAGTGTTTCTTTTTTTTTACGTTAACTCCACACAGGAGGCCCAGAGGAAAATAATTTTCCTCGGGGCCTATGTCATCTGGGATGCTGTGTGGAGGGTTTTTTTGAGGAGAGGAAGGAATGAACATTGGTCTTGAAGAGACCCATGTTGTAGGAAGGAGGAAACACAGAGGTCGGCAAATCATTCCACAGCCGAGCTGTTGAACACAAGAACGAGTCGTAGTGTGACAAATGTCAACCGTGTACAAATGTTGGGCACGCGTTTGGCGTGTTTCCCGACTATGCACCGGTGCCGAAGGGATCAATGACGCTAGTTCCTCGGAGCATCTTCCATTATAATACCGGTAGAACAAGGATAGCATTCCCACCCGACGCCTGTGCTCTAAAGATTGCAATCTGTCTGTTAAGATGGGAGAATCTATTAAGCGGACCGCCCGTTTTTGCACAGAATCGAGGATATTTTTCAGGTATTTTGGAACTCCATACCGGAGGTGGCTGCCAAATTCAACCGTTTCGCTACGTTTGGTGAGTTATCACAGATACCCGGGTCCATGGGATGAGGTTTGCCCGAATCGTGGCGACGGATGCGTCTGTCCGCTTATTGCGTGGCAGACCGGATCGGGAGAGTCTGGTTGAGGGAGACCTTTTAGCCTCTCCAGCTGGACTCTCCCGATCTATCGCTTTGCACCGCAGAAGGAGGCATGGATTCATTCGTCCGTCACTCCTGAACACATTGATCCAAAGATTCATACCAACCCCTCATAGTTTTTCCTTCCCAGAACTTCTTCTCCTTTTTTCCCTAGCAAGAACGCCCACATAGTCCACCCAAAACAGAAGTCCCAAAGATGCCATAGGCCCTGACGGGAACGATTTTCCTCAGTGCCTGCTGTGTGCAGTTAATGTAAAAACAACATTTGTGAATAAATAAAATAGTAAATCCCTGATAACGGGTAAGCAATGCTTGTGGTTCTAAAGCTATAGATAATCAATATCTTTAATTCAAGCACAGTATCCTTGTTCTCCTGTATCCTGCTTCCTATATCTGTAAATCCTCCTAACAGTAAGATAGTCCGGGCACGGCAGAAGACATTCCTCACCGTGTAAAACTAAAATCTGATTCACGAACGGCTGCTGAAACGAAGAAGCCTCTTCTCGTCTCTGTGGCTACCTATTGTATTTTCCGCAATCTCTTAAATTGACAAAAGCTGTTCTGAACCTGATTCTTGAAATACAAAATAAGAATAAATCTTTCGCCTTTTACTAAAGATTTTTGTGAAGGGGAGTCCTCAAATGAGTCAATAAACCATTTTTTTTTTTTACTAAAACAAAAATCTCCAATAAAAATTCGAGCTGTTTTGCTTAATTTACCATGAATCAAATGCAAAATAAAATATATTATTCTCCTATTATGCAAAATCATTGAAAACATCTACGTTGGTATATTTCGTAGACTTAAGAAAGGTGTACAAGTAAGTTTATTACAGGTATATTTAATTCTTTAAGGCGATCCAATAGTCCAGGAAAAAATCGGAATCGGAATTCACGCCCCTTTATGGGAGGAGTTTAAAAATACTTGCGAAAAAGTTTTTGGAAAGGTTGGAAAAGGTATATGAGATTTTTTTTACCGGTTAATTTCGTAAAGACCTGTAAAAAACATTAACTCCTTTTGTACGCATTGTTTATTGTAATAAAACAGAATTTTAAAATGGAACGAACCGAGCTACTCGGAGCCTAATGTCTGTTCCCGCTCCGTCCGGGGCCGTACTGACAGAAAAAAAGGGTGTGGCGAGTCTTTAGTCCAAAGGTGGACGGCAAAGGGTTCACTCAAATTCGTTGACTGCCGGCCGTATTGGAAAATAACAACGCGAAAATGCATATTTTATTTTATTTTGTGAAGTTCGGGCGTAAATATAATTTTTTTGCGATTATTATAAAAAAAACTGAATTTGCTACATTAAACAATAAAACCATATCCAAAATGGGGTCAAAAATCATAAGTTGAAGAGTTTGCACTTGAAAGCGATTTTTTATAGACCTAAAACTTTATTTTTTTCTAGGTTCATTAAAAGACTTATAAAAAAAATGACCGATATTTTTAAGGGCCTATATGTTCTGCGAGCAGTATTTGATTGAAGCATCTATAATACTACAATAAATTTTCAAAACAAAAACATATGATTTTGCATTATTTAGTACGGCTTCATCTTTTTTAAAAGGTTTGGTTGTCAATCACAAATTTTGAAAAACTTATATCTTGGTAATAAAAAGTCAGGTTCACTGCACCCTAATATCTTTTCTAAAAGCCAGCGCAAATTCGTGAAAACCACGGATTATTTTGAATTCTCGACAAATTAGTTCAAACTTTGAAAATGGCAGTTGAAATATACAAATATATATTTTTATATATATCTATACGTCGGTAAATGACGATAATACTCAAATATTTTACATGTATTACATGAACGGTAACGTATTTCGTTTGGTTTTCTCTTTAATAAATCTCATGAATCGGGTTTCTAACCACAGAACACCAATACGGAATGTTAAACTGTTGTAAGTCTAAAAACATTGTTTAGAAATTTAAATTGCCGATTGTTTGTGTCTTGGGAGCTTCAAAAATATCAAAGCCAGAAGAAATGTCGGAACCGTTTGACAATTAGCAATGATCAAGATAGGAAGATAGACTGTAAGAAACCAAGAAACAAAACTTCTAATAGTGAATTGAGCGTTTACGTCATGTTCCCGAACGCAAAAATCTTGTAATCCGATTTATAAATTCTCGATTGGCTATATTTTTATTTTATTTAAGTTTTTATTCCAGCAGGACTGGGAGGGTAGTGCAATCCCAGTCTGCCATATTACATAAACAACTATAAAAGAAAAAAAAATGTTTAAATATTAGGTAGGTACCTAATTAAAACATAAAATGAAAAATACAAATAACAAAAAATAAGCATAAAATTAAAATAAATAATAAGCAGACAGAATTAAAAATAAAAAGATATTTTGGGATCGTCCATCATGGAGGTCACCTCATCATCTGCATCCATCGCTCGTTTATTGGGGAACTGAGCCACTCGGATGCAGCCACGACAATGATATTAGTTGAAGTCCGTATCCTGCTCCAGAAGCTGGCTAGTCCGTGGCGAAGTAAGGCTGGGAATGAGTGCACCCTCCCCTCGGTGAACATCGAGGAGGCACTGCAGAACCTCGGTAGTTGCATAAGTTGCCTGTATGCATCATTGTAGCACACCCTCAGTTTGTCCCATTGCGCTGCTGGGTATTGTGTCCACAGTTCAGACGTATACAGGGCAGTACAGTATGTCTTGAATAGTAATTTTCTGACATTTTCGCTACAGTGGTAGAACCGCCTTGAGAGCATTCCGGCCCGTATGTTAATTGCTCTTCTTTGTCGTTCCATATCTTCTATATCCTTCATGTCTTCGGTTAGGATATGTCCCAGATACTTAACCTGTGAGGCCACAAGCAGTTCATTTCCTTCTAGATATATTGGAGGAATATGTGATGGCTCCTTATTGTGTTTGAAAGCGACGATGACTGACTTTTTAGAATTGTACAACAGGTTATGAGAGTTTGCGTACTCTTCGCATATTTGCACAAGTCGTCTCATCGCTTTAATCGAAGGTGCAAGCAAGGTGCATATGAAAAAGCCGAAATTCAACGTTTTGAATTAATAGCAGATCATTTCGGTTTCCATTAGTTTCATTTTCAGGAAAATTGTCTAGTCTATTGGCATCGAAAATACTGAAAAAATATTATCAATGCTAGCGGATTGTTATTGCAGTGGTCGAAGTAAAAAGGGTAGAGTAGCGTATTTAAGAAGAGGTAAATTAAAAATATAATTTTCTTAGACGTCGGTGTTAATTACGACACGCTGGGAAATAAATACACATAATAACTTTCAAGCTTCATGTGTTAACGAAAGTAGGTACCAAATAAAAAAATACTAAAGTTCTTAATTATATTTTGCTCGCCTTTTTCAACCACTTGTCGGTTTATCATGAAATAACAATAACGCCGTGACTTCATTAATACCGACAATTGTAATAACTATTCATATTTTATTGCAGCAGAGCACTTTATCGTCTACGTCAGTGGTTCCCAAACTCTTTTGGCTCACGCACCCCTTTTGTGGGTGAGCGTTGTAGGAAACCCAGGGAAACCCATCTCACCCCATCCATCCCATCCTACCCCATCCCATCACATTACGCCCCCCCCCCCACGTTGTGGAAACACATCACACTCCATCCATCCCCATCCCATCACATTACGCCCCCCCGTTGTGGAAACCCATCTGACCCCATCCACCCCATCACATTACGCCCCCAGCCCCCGTTGTGCAAACCCATCCATCCCATCCTGCCTCATCCCATCTTTTCCCATCCAATCCTATTAGGGGCCATCCATAAATTACGTCACACGAATTTCATGATTTTTGACCCCCCCCCCCCCCCGTCCCTGTCACACATCGTCACCATTATGAGACCCCCACTGACGTAACATATTTTGCAATTTTGACCCCCCCCCCTTCCCCCCTCACCCCCCCCCCCCCCCCCCCCCCCCCTTAAGGTGTGACGTAATTTATGGATGGCCCCTTACGCTCCCCCTATTGTGGAGTGGGCGGTGGGCAAAAAAGAGAAACTAGAGTGGACCCCCTAGCGTTGTTCACGGACCCCCAACTCAATTTTAGATACTTTGCAACAAAACTATATAATACACTTCCACTGGCAATTAGACAAAACACAATGTATCTTAAATATAAATCTGACACCAAGTCCTGGATTACCAGCCAAAATAGATCCAACATCAAAGATTTTATCAAAACTAACTTATAAGTATTTATTTTTTTCAATTTTACGTTGATGATTAACTGTTACTTGTAATATTGTGTTATTATTTGTACTTTGTATGTGTTATTATTATAAACTGCTCATGCTAAGCGCCTGATCTCAACACAGGTTCTCCTAGTGAGACAGGCATAGAATAAAACAAATTGTAACTCAAAACTAATAAAGATGAATAATAAAAAAATAAAAATAAATAATTTTCCATGGACCCCCTGAAAGATCCTGGGGACCCCTGGGGGTCCGTACGGACCGTTTTGGGAACCACTGATCTACATTAAAACCACAGAGTTAAATAATAAATTGAAGAAATCGCTGCTTGACGTGTGAAAATTATAAAAATAATAAGTAAAAACACGACTGAATAAAACATCAGCGAATTATTCAAATCACACGAAGACGCCAGCTTTAAGCTCGTAGGAAACGTTTTCAATTTCAACGCAAGATCAAGACTTGAAACTATGAAGTTGGTTGTGTAATTATTGTATTTTCTTTAACAGTAGGTAGTAAAATTATACGTGCGTGTTCAATTCAATATACATAAGTAATACGTTACGGAGCAATTAAATTGTGTTAGCAAATATTGTTTACGAGTTATTTAGGAGGAAGAGATGGTGAGTGTGAAACTGAATCTAAAATGCAATTGCAATAAAAAAATATTATTCTGACAGAGAAATTACCACAGTCAAGTAATATTTATAGCCTAATGTAAAAACTAGTCTCTTCATTAGAAGAATAACAAAGAATAGATGCATTTTTAAACACAGTGCAACTGCAAATTTATTACCTTTCCAACTGTGAACGTATTTTTTTAAGCTTAAATGATCGTAATTGCAGCACAATGGATGACATAACGTCGACATTTTTATTTGCTAAACAGATTTTCATACGAATTAAAAAAACCTCGAGTAGTTCCTTCATAGATATTCAAGAATACCTACATAAAATTAGAATTGCAATACCTAACTTTACACTTTTACATATATACTAGTCAAGGGCGGATCCAGAATTTTTTTCTGGGGGGGGGGGGGCACAAGGGACGGACGGGCAAAAAAATCAACAATTACTGTTAAGATTTTTTCTGGGGGGGGCACAAGGGGCGGACGGGCAAAAAATCAACAATTACTGTTAGAAATAAACTTGAAGTGCGTTCTTCAAGTTTATTTCAACAATTTCAAGTATGTTTAAAAAGGTTTATGATAGTATCAAACAATAGGAAAATTAAATGTTTAAAATAAAGACAGTTTTTGCTTCCAAGTATGTACCGTGATGGAATCTCCACAGTAGACAAAAATACCGTCGGGGGGGCACGGGGGCACGTGCCCCCCCCCCCCCTAAATCCGCCCTTGATACTAGTGAAACAGGCGTCGAAAAATCACATGTGATAAACTTTATATAGATAAATAAAAAAAAAAATACAACAAAACAAAATAAGCATAAAAGAAAAAATTATATTTTAATTTTTATTTAATAAATCCTATTAATATTATAAAGGCGAAAGTTTGTATGGATATATGGATCACGAAAAAAATACTGAATAGACTTTAAACATTCTTTCACTAATAGAAAGCTACATTATTTCCGAGTAATATATATTGGTAAGATCTGGCGTTATGAATAAGCTCTGACGTTATGAAATTATTTATCATACGTTTTGTGTCCCTAACAAAATCGAGTTATTGGAAACGTCAGAAGAAAAGCAAAACAAATTGTTGCCTTGGAAACAGTGTTGGCGTTCTCTAAAAATGAATCGTCGAAATGTATGTACCTACGCGCATAACTTGCGGGGGAGGGGGTGGGGGAGGGAGGGTTGGAGGGAATGGGAAAGGCGGGTGGAGGTGGTGGGAAGGGGGAGGGGAAAAGAGGGGAGGGGGGGGGGGGAGTGGAGTGGAGTGGGTAGAGATAATGTAGAGGAGGCGGAGTGGGAACCCCCTAATACCATGCGAGCGAAGCCGCGGGAAAAAGCTAGTAGTAAATAAAAGAGGTAATCCTTTAGAGTGGCTGGATTCGATTCGTACGAATATTTTTTTGAATAAACACTTTGATTCAACTTAATCATCCACTGTAAAGACATCCAGTTACGTCCCGGGATATGGTAAAAAATGCATTATAGTTACATTTAGACAAAATTCACGTGTTTTGACAGTTTCAGTCATGTTTTTTCTTGTTTGGCGTATTCGTAGTAAGTGTGACCAGCAGTAATTTTTTTCTAATTTCTTTAATTCAGTAGGTACGTGATAACCCGGATAAAACTAGTCCCAGCGAGAGCTCGTACAGACGTCATCCACGTTCGCTCAGTTTCTTCTCACGCATTCTTCCAAAACGAAAAAGACAATAGATACCAGAATGATGACTTCACATACGATCTCTCGCAAGGCCTAATATAAACCAGTATTGACTATAGATCATTTACTCACACCATTGTCCAATGTAATTTAGATTATTTACATGTCCAATGCCAGATAATTAGAGAAAATTACGCGTACCGGTATTACTTTTAATGAATATGGAATTTAAATGCATTGATATCCATCTCCGCCGACTCCGCCGAGTCGTTTATTAAAGTACCTAGTTGAATTGAAACGAAGTGTTATTTCAATAATTAATGCGTATTAAGGACGAGTCTGAATAGTGAAAATTTACCACACAGTTATATCTACCTGAAACCCACCGCAAAATCAAATGCAGGTGTGGATAAATAATAGCTGTTAATGAAGTTTACACTGAAACATGAGATTATAAAGGCAAGGAGATCATTCGTTTACTTCATAACAATGTATTATCTTTGTTAAGTCCACTGCCCTATTCTGTAAAACAATGAATTAGGAATTATGAAATTTTTAAACAAAAACTGAAATTTTTTTTTTACTATTTACTTGATTTACGCATGTGTTACGATGTGCCAACTTATATTTCCACTATGAACAAAAAAATTCCAACTTATATTTTCTACATGTATGAAAATTTACATTATGTTTTATTATGTACAAAAAAAGGCCTACTTACATTTTCATTATGTATAAAAATTTTCCCTTATTTACAAAAAAATTTTAACTTATTATTCATTTGTTAAAAAAAAAATAGTTCTACATACATCCAAATTGTAACAAATGTTAAGTATGTATAGTACTGTGAATCTGATAGTGCTCCCTCTCTAAACACGAGAATTTCTCAATTAGGGAGGTATTGCTACCACTAATATAATATATTATATACATTGGCTAATTATATATTATATGTATTGGTTAATAAATAAAAAAAAATGATTACATTCTTTTTTCACCATTAAACCCAAAGAGGAGGCCCAGTGGAAAATAATTTCCCTCAAGGCTTTTTTGAAGTAAAATTTCTTTACGCACGCTTGACTTGGGGAGTAAGCTGGTGAATGCGTGGCGAGAGCGTTATGAAAAGTGTTAACGGGCGAGGCGAACGGAAGTTGAGAGGGAGATATAAGTTTAAGTTAGTGAAGTTTAATTCAGTCGTGTGGTCTAAAGCACACTCGTTTTTTCCATCTTTGGGGATGCTGTGTGGAAGGTCTTTTTAAGGGAATGAAGGAGAGGAAGTCCTGAAAAGGAAAAAGGTATGAGGGGTTGGTAGAAATATAGGGGTCAGTTAGTCCAGGTGTGACGGGCGTATGAATCCGTCACTCCCGCTACGGTGCAAGACAATAGGTCTCTCTCGGCCAGCTACAGATATCAAAGGGATTTTCATAACTTTTAATGACTTTTCAAAGGGGTGTTGAAATGCCACTTTGTTGAGTTATCGTGGTAAGGTTTTCAGCAGTTTATGTATGCCTATACAGAAGAAAATTTAAAAAAAATTAAAATTAGTAAATTTTTTAAACACATAAATTACAAACTAAACTTACACTTCTCAAATTACACCAAATTCATTAAATTTCACGATTTCAAATCCCTCCAAACAAGACGTCTAATTTTTGATCAAATCCTATTGTTTAAAATTCTAAATAATGCCCTGGACTGACTAGAACTTACCAATTTAATAAACTTTCATATTCTATCAAGATAAACCCGACAATCCGATTTAGTTTATTTACCCTCATGTAGAACAAATATTAGAAAAAATTCCCCAATTCCTCGTGTATGTGCACAATATAATACAAACATTTCACAGCAATGACATTTTTAGTAATAACTTAAAGAAATATCGATATGAAGTAACGTGTAGGTATGAACGATTATTAATATGAGAGTATGGAATGTATCGGGAGCACCTCCTATCCTCTTCCTTTATTCCTCTTCGTCTCCCCTTCCTATATAACCCAAAATTAATTATGAGATGTTAAAACTTAATTTCCAATGTACTTAAGCATAAGAAACTTTTGTGGCTTGACTTCAGCTCATTTGTATACCTATTATCACTGTATATTATGTAAAAGCTGTTTGTTTCTTACAAATAAATAAATATTGTATTTTACCAAATGTAGGATATCAACCGGTCGAGAGCGTTTAACTGAATAGGTTCCAACTTGGTCGGAAATGGTTCTGTTTGCTTGGTACATTTATCATATCTGTGGGAAACGGAAACGCACCAAATATTGAAAGCGGATGCACAGATCTCCTCCTGTGTGAACGGTGCAGTTTCCTTGTTCTTATTGCATTTTTTGTTTAATGAAGGCACTACCCCGATTTTGTACATTTTATATTCGCCACTGATATTAATATACTCAGGTAAGGTACATCGAAGTTCACATAATATATGGTTTGCCGCAATTTTATACACGGTGTTTGGACGTCGATGTCAAAATATTTGATCGATTAAAGACATACAATAAGGATGTCTTGCGGATGTGTTTCGTGATTCAAATATTTGGCTAATCGGACCTAAAATTTCAAATAAGGAAAGTTTTACAAAGATTACAATATCAGTACAATGTCAGGCAGGTCTAAGTGAGACAGAACGCGTGCTAAATGGAACATTTGTTTTAATTCAAATTTGTAAGGAAGGCACGTCTAGGTTTCTTCTTTATTCTATGATTGAAAACAATAATTGTATTTCTTCAAACATAACAAAAATACTTTGTGGCATCATTATTAATATAATGAAAAATAAATAATTTCGTTTTCACCACTATACCTACAGGGTGTAACAGGGCGTACCCGAGGGATTTTAACCATCGATTCCATTATTGGGAAAAAAAATGTAAATGAAATTTTGGTCTTTGGTGACATTTTTGATGTTTTTTTATAAAAAAAATTTCTACAAAAATATTAAAAAATGGTAGGTGTTGGACAGTTGGAGGCGGGGTGAGGGGTTGGTTGGTTACTCGCTGAGTGACAAATGACAACAAGCGGAAGAAGTTTTTTTGTTTGAATTTGATGAAAAAAATTTAAAAAAAAAAGTCATTTCATTTACATTTTTTACTCCAAATATGCTCAGGAATCGCTGGTTAAAATCCCTCGGGTACGTCCTGTTACACCCTGTATAATGAAAAATAAAAATAGCCATCTTTTAAATTTATTTTTTTATTAAGGCTTACAATAATCATAATTATTTATTATGTTTTTTGAACTACCTGTTTTTATTGTTTGTTTTAAAAAAAAATATTATCAAAATGCAATTTTATATATCCTTAAATATTTTTTATATTTAATTTTATGTAACTATTTTTATGAGATTTTTTAAGCAATTAATCACCTCTCCTTTTTAATATTTTCTCTTTGTTCTAATTTGTCTATACTAGTTAGTATTTTTTTTTAAATTAACATCTTGTCCTGATGAAGATAACATTGTTATTGAAACTTGTTGATATTGTTAATTATATAGTGGTGTAAACGAAGTTATTTATACTTCATTATACAATAATTGTAACCTGCTAGTAGCTTCGCCCCAGACTAAAGACACGTCTTGATTTGCACTATCAAAGAAAGGCGTTAGCTGGCTACATAGTTAGGTTAGGTTAGGCTAAGCTAGATTGGGTTAGGTTAGGTTAGGTTAGTTTAGTTGACTAGCTAGAATCGGTTAGGTTAGGCTACATTAGATAACTTTTTTTTTGTATTTCTTGGGCATTAAATATGTAACAATTTCTAGACTAGACTAAATATGTAAAAATGATTAGATTTTTATTAGGTGGGGGTAGTGGGAATGGTGAGGGGAGTTATCACAACAAGAAAAAAATTCAGTAATGCTGACTGATAAATAAATCCTATATAATTTTTAAGTTAGTAAATGCTACAGATGCTAGTGAATGATACGGTTTTGTGGAAACCAGTAGCAGATATAATTATAAAGTTCTTTTATAAATTCCTCTTATAAAGTTCTTGTTTTGTCCTGTGTGTGCTATAACAGCACTGTCTTTGTTAATTTTGTTCTGTTGTCATTGTTTTGTAAATACTGTATATTCTTTTATTATTTTCTCAATATTATAAGGAGCACTGTAGGATTATTTTTAAATTTATTATAGTTAAGCGCACTTGAAGTGAAATGTCACAAGACTGCGCTGTATAAATATAACGTTATTATTATTATTATAAATAAAATTATGTAACAAACGTAGGTACATCGTGAAATAAAACCCTTCAAAACAAAACAGATTGGATTAGATAAGGTTAGATTAGTTAGCTAGTTAGATTAGATTAAGCTACTACACATATACCAAACACCCTGTACATTTTTCGGCGGATGCGAGGGACGGTGAGATGCTGAAACCGGCAGGTGGAAATGTACAAATAAAGTACCCAGTATCCGATACATTATGAGGCACATCCACTTTTAACACGACTGCTTTTATTACGTCAAAAAGGTTAAAAATACGCTAAGTGATAAAAAATACGGCAATATTTATCGTGTTTAATTAAGGTCCATATTTCATTTGGATTAATTGGAGTGATCGTGTGATAATGTCATATGATCACTCCAATTAATATATATATCAAATATTATTAATCTTGTTTTCGTGTAGAACAGCGGTCATGGTAAGAATATTTAATTATTCAATATTGACGAGTGTTTTGACAAAATAAGCAGTTGACGGATGGCAAAATTTGTCACTATTATAAAGCAAATTGGCTTGTAAAAATAGGAGAGTATTTTAACGGTTATAAAAGTAAAATATTACTAATCCATTTAACTAAATTCTTTTTATTTGTCGTCGAACCGATTTCTAGTGCGATAATAAGTGATTTGATATGTGAGATACGTTTTAAGATTTTCACGGCACATTTTTGTTATTTGTTTTGGGGTGTTATGCCGTGTTGCGCTACCTCCTTCTTTAGCCAACGTTTCGGACAGCGTTGCAGTGTCCATCATCAGGGCAGATCCGGTAGATGTGACACATGGTTATGTCACGGTGGTGGCATCACCGTGTGGTGAGGTTGCGCAACACGGCAAACAACACCCCAAAATACACAACGAAAAAGATTTGATATGTTATTATTTTTTTAGTATTTAAGGAGTGACTCTCATTTTAATACTATGCAATTGAACAGATATTCAATTTCATTAGCTAGTTTGGAGACTAGGAGAAAAAAGATTTGATTTAAATAATTGACAACATAAACTTTCTTTCAAACTAAATATGTATACCTCAATTTTTGAGATTTTGTGTTTAGTGGTAGGTAACTACTTTTTAAAAATTATTTATACGACACCTCATAAGAGCGCCCTTGCATGCATAGTGTAAAGACAGGAGCAAAACAGTAGATACCTAGGTAGGTACTCTTTTTTTTTGAGAGGAAATATTGATTTGTTCAGTTTCCAAAGCCCAAATGTTTTAATCTGACTGATCTAAATGATTTGATTGAGCTAAATGACCTCAATGAACCGAATGATCTGAATGATCCGAATGATCTGAATGATCCGAATGATCTGAATGATACGAATTATCTGGATGATCCAATTGATCTGAATGATCTAAACGATCCGAATTATCTGAATGTGATGAATAATCCGAATGATCTGAATGATATGTACTATAGTTCGTATATATCTGGATGATCCAGTTGATCTAAATGATCCGAACGATCTGAATGATCCGAATGATCTGAATGATACGAATTATCTGGATGATCCAATTGATCTGAATGATCGGAATGAGCTAACTGAATTATCTGAATAATCTGAAAGATCTGATTGATCTGCTTTCGATTTTATCAAATCATAAATTATTATTATAAGTTACAATATGGCATGGTTCAGTTTGATAAATGATAATACACGGAAGAAAGGTACAAATGTCTTTTAAACCATAATAAATCATCAGAAGACAAATAATACATTGAGAAGACTTACGACAAAGCCTGCTTTTACCTGACAATACGGTGTTTCAGAACATCAATCAGCTGCTGATTCTGTTCCCTAAACTCCGGTGTTTAGACGTTTAGGACACCACAGCTTTCCATCTTGATATTGCAACAGTTGGTCCCCAAGACGAGACAGATGTCGAAGCTCCTAAGGCGACCTAAGGTAAGTCATTATACTCATTATCCTAGGAACCATTAAAATGTACTTTGATGTTAAACTCTTTTGCTTCGCGGATTTGCAAAAAAACACGCGCCGGCGATGTTCCAAATTATTTATTAAAAAAAAAAAACGTTTCGACAAAGAATTACATATCCAATGAAAGCACCATTCGAAAACCTTTGTTAGCTTCCTAACATAACAATAAGGGAACGTACCCATACTACGTGACACGTTTAGGGGGGGGGAGTCTTCAAAATGTCACGCTCCATACAAATGAGCGGCGGGTTGCTTAGGATTTTGGTCACCGGGGGGGGGGGGGGGGGTTAAAAATTGCAAAAAGTTGGTCACGTAGTATGGGTACGTTCCCTAAGGTGGAAGAAATTTATGGAGTGCTATGTGCTATGACTTAATGAAATTTGAGCAGCTTTTTAGATACTCAACTCATTCCAACATGCGCTATTGAGCCTTGATCATGCATTTAAGCAGACACATGTTAATATCTATTGACTACGTGCATGTAATCTTATGTAAAAATGTGTCTATGAGTGTGTTTAAGTATGTTGTATGCCTTTGAGTGTGTGTTTATGCCTTTGTATTGTAATGTTATTCTTCTACGCCTAATTTCTATATTGTAATTTCCTTTGTATATTTGCTTTAGAGTAATATAATTGAAATTGTGATATTGACCTACTGATAAAGTGTTTTGGCAGTTTAGCGGGTGCTTATAATAAAGAATACAAAATAAAGTAAACTGACAAGAAGCTGTAGATACTATTGTTATTTTTTTTAATTCATGGATGAGTTGAAATATACAGATAATAGCATTTATTGCCTGCGAGGATATACAAAATCATTTAAACTTGAAAAATATATTTTTTGGTTTAACTGTGGATTGAACCTTCCTACCCAGGGACTGGAGTCAACCACGTACCAACTAAGCCAAATCCCGATTAGAAAAAATGAACATTTATTTCGTATATCAACTGTTGTAATGTCGTCGAATTTCAGAGAAAAGCATATATATCCGCGTGTATATCTGATTCCCTCCAAAAGTTGTTTGAATGCATTGATATTAACAAAGAGTTTATCTACTGAGTTTTAGCATGATCAGATGTCGAAACAAGAAAAAAAATACCGAAATTCAAATGTGTATTTAAAAACATGTCTACAATTTTAATTCACATATTAAAGATCTCAATGATACTGACATAATCCTGCTGCATGGCTCATATAAATTTCAACGTACGAATGAGTTTGAAAATTTAAAAAAATCACAAAAAAATATTTCGAGCTAATAATTAAAATACATATACACTAATAAAGTTTAAACAATATAGCAAACCCAGCATGGGCGCCGTAAACAACAAGATGTTCGGCATTAACAATATTTTTACCTTCATACAATTATCATCTTCTTACCTGAATGCATATGGTTCGGGTATTCCAAGCAACTGTTTGCCGTATGGCCAGCTCACAAAGCAGCTGTTATAATTTTGGCCAGGTATATGACTGGAAAGATGCATCGTCTAACCTCACCATTCGCATCTCTGCTGCACGTTCATCTTATTTTTTACCATTATCTCTTTGGGTTTTTTGAGGCCGTGTGTTTTCGCATGATATTTGACTGTTTTCGGCAAGACAGATGTTTGCATTATATCCTGTATCTGTCTCGGCTACGTTGGATGAAATATTGTTGGATTTGTTAAGAACATTAATTAACTAATGAGTTATGGTGCGATCTACGTTTAAAATGTAGTTAATCACTTTACTTTTTCTGGTGATTTCCAACCAGGCCATGCTAAAGCAGTTTTGGCAAAATAAATATTAAAGTGGCCGAAGAAAGCGATGCGATGGAGTACCTACTGATGCCAACCATGTTGTCTGACAATGTAGAACCGTAGAACTGATAAACGAATAAAATAAGGACGAAAGTAGATCGAATGCTGTAGAAATGAGATGAAACTTAAAGCATACGTGTGGTAAAACCACGTAGGGCCGGAGAATATTGCAATGATGTAAGAATAATTAATAAGGTGAACAAAAGAAAGCTACGATGATAGCTTTGACGTGCAGAGGGATTCTACCGAATATAATTGAATGGACAAACAATTCGCGGAAGCCTTTAGAGGTCTAAAATGGACGATCTGCAAAACCCTAAATTAATCATGTAATATTGACTAAATCTATTATCACTTGTCAATTTTTGCGAGCACGGTCAACAATTGACAAGAAATGTTCCGAACGACAATAATTGACAAAGTTTAGCGCGTCCTCCCGAATGCCAGATTAGTCGTCAATATACAAAACATTTTGACTAATCGTTCGTTTAGTAATAAGTCGTTCGTTGTGCAAAATACCTGACTTATTAATGAATGGAGGTGAACTAACGAAGCTCCAAGAATTGAAAGAAATCGTACAGGCGATTCATGGACTTAATTGATAAGATGCGTTTAATTTACTCCGTTCGATCTCGGAGAAACGAAGGTGGTTCAAATAATTCAACAGTGACTAAAGACCTCAATAACTAATTAATTCCCGTTTAGTGTCAAAAAGTACATGCGTCAATAAAGTGTCAATAAATGTCAAGTTAGTATTTCAATTCGAAATTGTCTATTTAGCGCTATTGAAGAAGAAGAAGTAGGTGTGACGAGTAACGGGTACAAATTTTTGTTGTGTTTTTGCAACAAATCCTTTTTTCATATGTATATGAAAATTTATCGTCTTAATGTATTATAATTGTAGAATGTCGAAGAAAGCGATTTTTTTAAAAGTGACTGATTATGTAATGTGTGAGTATTGAGTAGGAGTGCCACCAAAGAGAAGTGTGGCGTTTTATCCTCCCTGCATAAACAGGTGGAGAACTGGCGTAACGGTTAGTTAGTTACTAAGCCAAAAATTGTTTTCTTTTCGATTTACTCCACTGGATAAAACTATCTAAAAACAGAAGTGCAATAAATTTACAGACTTCACACAATTTAGTTTCAAAATTCGTTCAAGGGAATAATAATATTCAAAAGAAACTGTTCAATTACTTCTAGATATTAATTACTCAACAATTTAATTAAGAGCTTTTGTTTAACACCATTTGAAATTTCAATTACTTACTACCATCGTTCCATTACATAAAGCTTCTGATGTAAAAGTAACTGTTAGTTATGTGATCCGTTGGGGTATTTAAGTATGCTAATGCAGGCTTTAAATATTTATATTTATTCAATTAGTTCAATGTTCGTTGATATGAAGCAACTGCGCACAATAATGTCACATAATTAACATTAACTTAAATGCAAATCTTTTAAATTATTCTTATAGCAACAAATGAATATGGACATATGAATATATCTGGACCTGCCTTAAGTGATAAAAGCGTATTATTTCCCCCTCCCCATACCGGTTCCTTAGAGCCGGCTGGGCTTACGAGAGCCTCGCTTGAATCTAAAAAATGTGACGTCACATTCTTGTCCTGACCAGCGTCGAGCTCACATCATACATTTTACGAAATAACACGGCAAAACCATAGCATGTGCTATACATTATACCTACCCTAAAACATGTGGACATAACGAATGCGGACGGTGATCCGTGATCTCGTCGCTGGTTACAGGGGTAGGTAAATTATGAAACATTTGTAAAAGTGTCTTAACTAAATACGGCAACAAAATATTCCTCTGTGAAAATCGGCGAACTTTACTTTGCCGCATTTGGACTACGCAAATATGTTAATAACGTGGCTAGCAATTTGCGCTCCCATGTAAAAAGATCTATTCATTCAAAAGCAGATTTTGCTTTTAAGAACTAAATGGTGATTTTATAATGCGAGATGCCTATATACTGTCAGATTGATTGTTTAACGAATCACAGTCATCTTTCCCCTCTTCGCCCTCCATAGTTTGGTTTTACCCCTCATCTGTATCTTCTCGTCTATTAAATTTGGATGTCTATGAATTCAAATCATTATGTAGATATAATAATTTAACACTTTTATCCCATTTCGTCATATTTTTTAATACTTTTATATAGTAGGTAATGGATTTGTCATGTAAAAACATTATATTATATTATCCTCTTCGTATGTTCTATAACGGGTGCGTATTTAATTTCTTGCAGTTTCATTAAAAATATATATCACACTGGCGGTATAAATGTGATTTCAAAAACCCACGAGAACCAATACCAATGAATAAAAAATAATATGGATATTTTTATAAAATCTTTTCATTCACCTAATTTCACCGTATTTAGATTCAAATAATCGGCTATGTTGAGTAACCGGACATGGAGTACCTAAGGCAGGAACGTTCTAAGTTTTAGTAAGTTTCACCTTCCCTCTTCCATCATGACTACGAGTAATATACTCACAATACGCGTAGAATTGGGAATGACGTAGTCCCATTGGGTCCGAACAGTTTTGACTCCTGTGGGAGATCAAATAAAAAAATCTCTTTCGATAAAGCGTAATGATTTATAACGTGTTTAAAATGTATAGAAACAAAGGGATTCGTTTCATAGGGGAGAAAACGGATACAAAAAGACTCCTGCTTTGAAAAAAGAAAACAGACGTATTAAGGGTATAAATTAAATTAATTTGTTTGGGTAAAAAAATACATTGAAAGGGGTATATTTCGGAAATAGGCAGATGGGCAAAGGTCAAGATGCCTATCCGCCATGTGTTAAATTCTAAAAATTAAAAGAAGAAGAGTTACCTAATGTCTTAAAAAACCCGAATCGGCAAGTCACCTACATATGGGGTGAGACAAAGGCATTTCCGCTCTATCCAAACAGGAAGTGGCAGCGATTGGTCGGAGATTCTGATTCAAATTTGGAATCGCGGCTCAGCCCCCTTTTCCCGGATGTGGCAAGTGAAAACCGCGTGGGATTTTTGCAAGGTGTGCGAGGGTGATTTATCAATCTATACCTACCAACCATCTGATATTAGCATTTTATTATAGTGGATTCTTTTACGTTTTTTTTAAATTTTCACAAAAAAATAATATGTCAGATGGAAGATAGCGTGCTACGTAGGTACTCGTGTACTGTTGGTTATATATCAATGTAAAATCTGGTTCCTTCCACAGAATCATTAAATTTCATCACCCCTTTGAAAAGTAATTAAAAGTTATGAAAAAAAAATTGAAAAATAGCCCATATCCTAACCAAACGTAACATATTTAACCATACTTTTTTTCTTCACTTTTAAAGACGTTTCAAAGGTGTTAAAGTTGCATGATTCTGAGTTGTCCGGTCACCATAAAATCCATACTTCTACAAACGCACCAAACTTATTTTGTGGCACCATTAAAAATTAATAAAATACTTAGTTTTAACCACTTTTATTGTTTAAAAAATCATGTTTCGTAAGCAATGCTTTTTACTTCATCAGGGTTTACTTAAAACTGAAAACCTTGATAAAATAAACGTTATTTACGAAACGTGTTGGATTTTTAAACAGGAAAAGTGATAAAAACTAAGTATTTTATTAATTTGAAATCAAATCCATGATTGTTTTATTCATGCTAAGGCACTGTGAACTTTGATAAAGGAAAATTGTTTCAAAAAGCCTGAACGCATGCTGTTTAAAACATAGAATAGGTATCTTTAAAAAAAACTACGTCAGCTGCCTTGTTCAAAAACCGTACGTTCGAGTTTGGAAGCTTAAAAAAGTATCGAAGAGTTTGAGTTGATTTTATTGGGATTTCTTGCTTAGAGGTAGAAAAATATATTTTTAAAAGAAGCAGTGCTTTTCTAATGGAAAAATATTTTTCCATTTTTTTCCTGTATGTCCCATTAACATGTAATGTGTATTTACAGATACATATATGTGTATCTGATAGGAATACATTAGATTCAGTGGCTCAGTTGGCATAGCGTTTGGGTCCCACCCAGTCAAGGTACAAGTTATTTAATCATTTTAATCGATTTCAATTCCTCGGATGGCTTCTGACACGACACACATAACGTTTTCCGTTTACTGTGTTGATAGTAAGAAATTTTAAAATGTAGTCAGGTGTTTCGCAAACGCGGAAATGTTTGACTTTCTTAAAAAAATAAAATAATAAAATTAGATGCTCTAAGTCTCAGGTATCATTGGTTTGTATTTACTTACGTTATTTAATGTTTACATTTGGTATGCCTCTTCAAAAATGTATGTCGATCGTCCAATTGATTAGTCAGATATCTCAGAAAAATCGAAATCTTGTAGTGAATTCAATTAAAGTGTTGATGTTGTCTGGGTCACTAGAACGATATTTCAAAATATCATACCAACATAAACGTATACCAGACCGTTATGCCTCTTGGTGTTATTATATAGCATAGGTATTTAATATGTAAAACAAGGACACGTGCAAATAATATTTGATTTATAGTGAGCTTTCGAATATTGCTCTCCTCATTTTATACATAAAACATTGTTTTTGAAGATATCAGACAAATCAGCTGGACGGTTGATGTGCTACGCGTTTTCATGTAGCCTTCTGCACAAGTGTTTTAATGCTATAAGGTGGAAAATGATGGTGTTAAAATTTAGTTAAGAGCGTTTAACCAGCCAGCGGACGAAAATCCACATTTCGTCGAAAGTTGTTCTTACGATCGTGCAGGGCGGTTACAATGAGAAAGATTAATTATTCTCCGTACCAGCTTTATAAAATTATAACTCAATATCGAATTTATTTCAATTCAAATTAGCTTTAATTTATACCTTCATCCAAAAATGCTGAAAGGCGTGATGATAAAACTATTAAAATAATGTACTTTTTGTAGTTATTTTTTGATTATAAGTATTTATCATTTTTCAATAATGTCTAAATTTAATAAGAATGTTAAAAATCTGAAATATATTAGTTTGTAAGTGCGCAAATAAATACACAAACGGACCAATTTTCGCCAAGAAACACATGTACGTACATATTTTTTAATGATTTTATTGAAACTAAAATTAAAATTCTAAAACATACGTTTGCTAGATAATGTATTGATTTATTTAACTGCATGATTTTATTATTTGAAATGGGTGCGGTATAATACAAAAACTTTTTTGAAAATTGAACAAATCTGCCAACGACCTATGGAATAACCTTATTATACTAAAAATTTTAAAAATTTCCTAAAATTTATTACATACGAATGCTAGATAAAAGAACAATCTTTCGAAATCCATTTATAATTTTTTGTGGAAAAGAGTCAATACGTCTAAAAACTTTTTTGAAAATGACGTGTTTCCGGTTTTCTCTGTTAATGCCCTCTTAATATTTCATTTTTTTAGGAAAAAAGTTACTATTACCTACACGCTAATTCAGAATCAAAGGATATTTTAAAACATTGGTTTTCATTTGCAAAATGTATGAGAAATAAAGGAAGCACCAATTTGTAAGCTAAAAAGATTTTCTGGCATATGTCGGAAGGATGGTGTGCTTATTTCTGGTAACTTGTGTTGTTTTTATACGAAAAGGGTTTTGATGATGATTTGTAGAACATCGCCGTTTTATGAGGGTCTGCTCCTTCCTTCGTACAACTTCAGTTATATAATTTTCCCAATATTTGTTTAAAAACGACAATTAAGGATGTACAATTTTACGGTGAAGGATTTTATTATTTACCGCTATAAATAGATAAGAACCTGCCTACCTGCCGTATGCTCTAATAGCTTATTATTCATTTTAAGAGATCGTAAAATAGTTACCTTTCCCACAGGAATAATTATCCCATTACTCATTAGCTTTAATTTAACCCTCCGCCCGTCGCGTGTTTTTTATAACGCGACGTGTCGCGCGGGGTCACCGAGGACCCCAAAAATAAATATGATTAATTTGGTCTTATAGCTTACATTTTATATGTTATTTTAAATGATTATAGTCAAGTGATAAAGACTGTATTGAAATATAAAGAAATTTTAAAAATGATGTATATATTTTCAATATAAATGCTTAAAAATCAACAAGGAACATTTTTCAATAATTTTGAATCGTACTTTCAAAAACAATGAAAAAACATATAAATTTGGTTTTGTATTGTATTTTGTTGATTTTTTGAGCCTCACGCCGAAACACAAGTCTGTATCTCACATCGCACATGCGCAGAATGATTGTTGGCGGCGGTAGCGTCAAGTGTAGTCCCTTTTAGGAAGCTACCTAAAGTAAGGAATCAATGGGAACATTTAAAATGTACATAATTAGCATTCCTGTAAAACCTGGGCTTTTAAAGACCCCACGCGACGGGTCGAGGGTTAATTTAATATAAATAAATTTAATTGGATTTCAATTTTCAAAACGCTTATTTTACTTTATTACAAGTACCTATCATGATGCCTATAAGTTGCGTTTGTTTTTTTAGGGTCATTAGAATAATAGTTTACTTACAAGTTACATTATTTTTCTTGGTCTATAAGACATGAAATACTAATAACAAGGAACGTGATTTTTTTTAAAATGAAAGACAAACATTCCCGGGTTACGAATAGCCCAACAATGTTTGAAAATCTCCTACTACCACCACACTAAGCGGAAAATATTGTCTGTGCCGTGATGGAGGACATAGCCAGCCGAAGAATCGAACATGCGACGCCCGGGTGGGACCCAATGCCCACTCAGCCACTGACTGTTAATAAAATACGTAATTTTTTATTTATTTTAAACAGTTTTCTTGAACACAAAACGTTCCCAAAGACTTTCAGAAAAAATAAAACATTAGATAATTATGGCATTAAAAGTGTTTAAAATGGTGTTTGTGGATTTTTTACTTTAGCTCCACACAGAAGGTCTTAAGGAAAATAATTTCCCTCGGGGAGGATGTTCTTTGAGGATGCTGTGTGGAGGGTCGTTTTAGGGAAAGGAAGTTCTAGGAAGGAAAGGTCGAGAGTCCGGCTGGAGAAGACAAAAGGTCTCCCTCAACCAGTCTCTCCCGATCTGGCTCGCTAATTCATGCGCTAATTAGCGTAGTTTTCATACAAAAAGAATTTGTTCATTTCGTTGATTTTTTGAAAATGTGCATTAATATTGGTTAACAATATATTTTGAATAGGGAAAGAATTCGTCCATTTAGTTTAACGTTCGTTTGGTTTATTCGTTAATTATTTGTTCTTTTAGTTTATTTGTTAATTGGTAAACAATATCGGCGACACCCGGAAGCGCAGACCCACATAGTAAAAACAGCAGATAGCACATCTACTTATATTCCAATATCTTTGAGAAAGACCTAGACAAACCTCGCCCGATGAACTCGGGCACCCCTGCTAAGTCACCAAACGTAGCGAACCATTTGGGGCGACCTACGGCAGGGGTATAGGTTATCCAATTAATGGTTACCAATATCCGCCTCCCAAATTGAAAAGAGATACAAATATTTGATTAATTTATGTTATTTCACAATTTATTCATTTAAAATAATATATAGTATAATATACTATAGATAGTATATATATATATATTATATAGACCGAATAGAGAGTGGAAGATACTCTCAGTTTGGCCCGGTGTAAGACCACCATTCAGAATTGAAACGTTGCTTGAAATGGCTTTAGCCGTATTTAGTGACCAGATCTGAATAGCCAAGTACTTCTCCACCTTCCTCTTCCCTACCTCCTTCCTCTCCCTACTACCTTCAGCCTCACAACATACCCCAATTGGGGATGCCATAGTCTCACTGGCTCCAGACGGGAGCAGTTGGGACTCTTGTGCGGTATTCATATAAAAAATAAAAAAAATATAAATTCCTGCCGATATATTAATAATGACATAACAAGCCGTTTTATCTTGATTCTCTGAATTTCGACGTTTGAACCCAAGTTAATACTGTGTACATACATGGTTACCCATACACACATTACAAAATTGGCATAATTTTTATAAGTATGTAGGAATATTCGCTTTATTAATTGACTCGTCGTTCAAAAGATTTTTAAACAGAAAATCAGTGAACGGAAGAAATTTTATCTAATTATACAGAAGTGTAGAATCTCTTGAGTAAGGCAGAAATGATTCTATGAAAAGGGGGTGGGGTGCACCCGAATACCCGATCTGTTCAGAGGCGTGGCGTTATAAAATCTACAGCGAAGGTTGTCAGGAGCCAGCAGGCAGTTTGGGGTAGAAGTGGGTGGAGGAGCAGCAGAATAGGGGATGGTCCTAAAAGGATTCGAAGCCCATCCGGCAGCGGAGGCAATTAAAATATTTTCTTCTTTATTTTGTTTTTGGGAGTGGCTCAACCTTCGTAGCACAGATCAGTAGGTGATTTCAAATGTGGGAGGTTCGGGAATAAATCTTTTGAAGAATTGTTGTTTTATTTGGTATGATTTGTTTTCAAATTTCTTTTCTATAAGTTTCAGCAAAATGGTATGATGATATTTATAATTACTACCTATTTTGTTTGTGACCTACAACATTTCTTTTTACAAGTTTTAGTTTTTACATTAGCTCCACACAGGAGGCCCTGAGAAAAATAATTTCCCTCAGGACCTATGTCATCTTAGAGGATGCGTTGTGTAGGGTTTTTTTAGGGGAGGAAGTTCTGGGAAGGAATGGGGAGTGAATAGGAATCTGTGGTCAGTGTGTCAAGGAGTGACGGACGTATGAATTCATCCCTCTCAGTAGATGGCTCGAGGGATTCTGGCTGGAGAGGTCATAAAACCTCCCTTAAGTATTCTCATTCGATCCGGCCTACAACGCAGTAGATGGGCAGACGCATCGGCTGTCAAGACCTGGACAAACTTTACCCCATGAACCCGTGCAACCCTGCTAAGTAAAATGAACAGGATAATTTGAGGCTAAAAGGCAGAAATATTAGTGGTAGATATAGTACCTGATTCCATGCCAACTCAGAATGAAACCAACTCAGAACCACCTCAGAAAGGTCATTAAAAGCTATGAAAAAATAATTTTAAAATAGCCGGTAACTCTAACCTATTAACTTAACCTATTTAACTATTTTTTAAATATTTTTTTATCATCACTCTTAATGACCTTTCTGAGTTGTTTCATTCTGAATTAGCCGGTTACCATAGTAGGTACTTAACTACTTAGGTACAGATTCGCAAATATGTATAAAAGTTTGAAAATGTTTCAAGATTTTTTCTTACAAGATCTGTACAGTGCATGTAATTTGCTTTGCGACAAAACCTTAATCAAGGCGATCCAATAGTCCAGGAATAAATCGAAATCGGAATTCACGCCCTTTATGGGAGGAGTTTAAAAATACTTAAGAAAAAGCTTTTGGAAACGTTGGAAAAGGTATTTGAGAATTTTTTGAGGTTGATGTCGTAAAGGTCTGTAAAAAATATTAATTCCTTTTTTACGTATTGTCTATTGTAATAAAACTAAAATTGATTTCACGAAACTAAACGAAGCGGAGTCACACGTCTATTCCCGCTCCGGCCGGGGCGTGACTGATACGAAATAGGTGTGCCCAGTGCATGGTTCTTGTGCACATGCCCTAGGGGTCACTTCAAGAATCCAAATTCGTAGAGTGCGGGCCGTATTGATTGATTTCAAAAATAACAACGAGAAAATGCATATTTTATTTTATTATGTGAAGTTCGGGCGTAAATATCATTTTTTTACGATTATTATAAAAGAAACTGAATTTGCCGTGTTATACAATGAGACTATATCCGAAAAGGGGTTTATAAGTAGGAGAGTTTGCACTGGAAAGTGTTTTTAGAGAACTAATACTTTTTTTTCAGGGCTTATTAAAAGGGTCAAAATTTTTTAAGGGTCAATGTATGTTCTACACGCAGTATTTAATTGAAGCATGTATAGGTAATACTTCTAAGCGATCAAATTTTCAAAACAAAAACATATGATTTTGCATTATTTAGTATTGCTTCACCTTAAGGGTTGCCTAGATATATATACAAATTTCTCATCTTCTGTTTGTACTATTTCCTTACACTTAAAATCTTTAGGGTAAATTGCCTATTAACGCAGAGCAGTGGAACAGTTGAGAGGCATTCATACGAAAATGTATAAAATATCATCGAAAATAGTGCCAAATACAACAATCACAAAAAAATTTACGCACTTTTTGAAAATTTCCGAAAAATCTAACTGGATTCTACTAACAGACTCATTGAAATATTTTTATTTATTTATGTCGCAATTAGTTAGAAGTTACTAACCCTGGTTTCCCATGAACTAGACTCCAGTTACACCTAGCCGCCAGAAAACAACGATTAATCATATCATAATTACGCTTTCGGGCGCGTTTTTAGGAACTACACGCACTTTGAGGAATATAATGCACAAATGGGACGATATAAACTATAAATTAAAAGCCACGACACGGTCGCACGCCAATTAGAAATACCCACTGACGTATCTAATTAAATAATAAAACTGGAATTACTCTGTACATGTATCTGCTAGTACAGGAATAATTACGAAATAGGTGCTAACCATGAAATAGAGGATATCTCCAGAAAAGTACATAAGAGTGTGAATGAGGACGAGCGGAATAATAGGTAATTGTGGAGGGACGAGAGGTAAACCACCAGGCGATTTTACGGTAGAAACACGCATCTATACATTTTAGGGTATAGGTAACTACATAAAATTTATATGCTCTTCGTAAATGAAATCTTACGGTATACACGATGATTTGTATATTTTATTTCTCAATAGGCCACTTGCAACACATTTTTAAAAAAATCCAGCTTAGGCAAATATTCAAAGACATTCTGTATTTTTTTATTTAATCGTATTTTTGAAACCCTGGCGATTTTTTGAAAATTTCAATCCGAAAAATCAGACCATTTTTTATAAATTGGAAAGACGGGACATAATTTTATGGGTACGATAAAACGATAATTACATCATTTTAAAAATCACAGGAGAATAACGAGGCATACCAAAAATATTACATCTCATAAATATTTTTTCCTTGATCCAACTTATTGATCATAAATCATTATAATGTTCAACGTCTATATTACTAGACCCAATGTAATATACTTGTACTTGTAAATTATAACAATAATAAGAATATTATAAAATTTGATTTTGTTAAAATCAGCACCATTACCATTATACCTCTTAAACACGTACAGACAGCGTAAATTGTACGGGGTTCTCTTCATAACATCTGTCAAAAAGTCAAACCAAATGATAAGTTCGCAGAGAACAAACAATAAATATAGTGAACGTTAAATGTCAAATTCAAAATTTCCCCTGAAATCAAGGTGTTGTCATAATTAAAAAAAATCAGTGTGGAATTTTACAAAATTAATAGAAAAATTTTCGGAGACGTGACATTTAATTTCACGTAGTGAAGTCACGAGCCCAAATAATGGATTTATTTATTTAAAAAATAAATAAAAAAACTCTACATTTCTAAAAATTTTTACAAACATTTTCGTTTAAATCTATCCACATGATTTTTTCCAAGTCGTTATGAAATCCATGCAAGTGGCCTATATCTTACGTGCTGCCTGGGAGAGCTAGGGATCTTGAAGAAAATCTTCCTAGACGATTTCCTGTCGTTATCGAAAGCTCTTCGTTTTTATCAAGTTCTAAATGATAAACTTTCTATTGGTTTGTGAACTACATAGGTAGTGAGTAATACAATTTTAAAATATTTTTAATACATACTTAGGTACAATTTAAAAGCGTTTATATTTTATTTTTATTAATTTTTAACATCTTTATGCCTAATTTGTACACCGTTTTACGTTTACACTGAGATGTTATTTCTATATAACGGAAAGGAGTAGAACAATCTGGGACACCCTTGGAAGACATGGCACGATCAAGTGAATCAAATACTTGAGTCGTGACATGTCAAGATTCGAATACAAGACAAGAATCGTTGTAGGAGACAACGTATGAATGTGAATAAAACACGGGATGCGTGTCAAGACCTGCCTTCCGAGCCCTGGGTTTAGGGTTAATTAAATCAAATACTTTTCATATGTACGGAGAGAAATAATTTTTTCCACATCTAGAGAATTCTTTTTGCGATATTATAAGAAATTCCTAATGTACACGTAAAAGTATTTCAAATCATAGTACTTACTTGGAATAATTATAAGAATGTGGATGGAGTTTTTATAAAGAAGCACGGTGAGAAAATACACGATAATACTTAATCAAAAAATACATAAGGCGATTGTGAGCATTGTTATACGGCTATGCAGATGTTCTGAAGTTATCTGGCACTATCAGTGAAGCAGCAATGAATAGGAGGTCTTAGATTTTTTATCACAAATCGGTAAGGAAAAAAGCTCGGTTCACCTTCCATATGCCCCGCGCAGCTGTCAAACCACGCTACCCGCAAGACCTATGCAGCCCTGGTATCTTGTTATTTTTCTACGAAGGCCTCGAAGGTTTCTCATTTATTTACCTCAGTTGCTGAGCAACTTTTTCCCTGATTTTTCAGATTTCTTAACGACATTACATGTAGCGATTAGGGTTGTAGATCGCAGTGTCATTTAGTTATCCCGCTTTATTTATTTTAGTCCAATAATTTTCATTTTATAATAACGTAAATTATTGGACTGTATACAGTATAATAATAATAATTAAATAATGATAGCCTCCCCGGGTGGCTTACCTGTGCTGAGGCACCCATTTTAAAATACAAAAATTCAAATAAGATGAAGTACATAATAAATTTTGATCATACAGCTATGTTAAGTTGGTAATGCAAAAAAATAAAAAATCTGCATATATTATATGTCGTGTGTGTGTGAACGATGTGTGTTTTATATTGGTATTATGTATTACGAGTACACATTTTATTGTTTTATGTTATAAAATTTTGCTAATATTTTTTTTGGTTATTTAATCCATCTCTAAATTTTGTTTCTGAATTTATCAAGTGAAAGATTGTTGAATGCTTTTATTGTATGGTATTTATGGTGTCTTTGTCCAAATTAGAATAGAAATAATAATTGGATAATTTGTATAGCGCCGTTTTGTGAAAAATCACCTCAAGGGCGCTGTACAATTTATTAAGAATTCTCAGTTTCTATCTAATTTTACTATTTACAAATAGATACGGAAACATACTTACCTGGCAGGTCACAAATTAGTGACATTAGTAAAAGATTAGTGACAAAAGTTAAGTTGATATTTAATTTTAAAGACTGGAGAATTTAGGACTCTTTGGGGTTGGAGAATGTTCATGAAATGACCTTTAAAAACGCTTTAAATTAAAATTTTATAATTTTTTTTTTGTTATTATGATCGGGCAAGACGATCGGTCGGGCGAGGCGAACAGTAGTTGAGAGGGAGACATAAGTTAGTGAAGTTTTACTTCAGTCGTGTGGTCTAAAGCACGCTCGTTTTTTTTGTTTGTTAAAAAATGTAGCTTAAGATGAAGCCATAGTAAATAATTCAAAATCATACAAAATCATATGTTTATGTTTTGAAAATTTGATCGCTTAGAAGTATTATATATGCTTCAATTAAATACTGCGTGTAGAACATACCTTGGCCCTTAAAAATATCGGTAATTTTTTTTATAAGTCTTTTAATAAGCCTATAAAAAATAAAGTATAAGGTCTAAAAAGCACACTTTCAAGTCCAAACTCTCCTATTTATTAACCCCTTTTTGAATATGGTTTTATTGTTTAATGTGGCAAATTCAGTTTATTTTATAATAATCGCAAAAAAAAGTTGATATTTACTCCCGATCTTCCCAAAATAAAATAAAATATGCATTTTCGCGTTGTTATTTTACAATACGGCCGCTAGTCGACGAATTCGGTTTTTCAAAGTGAACCCTATGGCGTCCACCGAAGAACTACTGTCCACGCCACAGTCGCCGAACCTACTTCGTATCAGTCACGCCCCGAACTGAGCGGGAGATGAACGCATCGCTTGATTTCGTGAAATCAATTTTAAATTTCCGTTTTATTACAATAAACAATGCGTAAAAAGAGAGTTAATGTTTTTTACGGGTTTTTACGAAATCAACCTGTAAATTTTTTTTCTACAATACCTTTTCCATCTTTTCCAACAGCTTTTTCTCTAGTATTTTCAAACTCTTCCCATAAAGGGGCGTGAATTCCGATTTCGATTTTTTCCTGGACTATGGGATCGCCTTAATAGTGTTTTAACGTATAATTGACCTATATATAGTACGTCAAACCTGTTGAATATTTGTTCTGTTATTATTACTCTACAGTTATTTTTTCAAAATAAAAAGCTAATATATAACAAAACATATTAAATATTTTAATTAACAAATCATAACGCCTTTATCGATTAGAAGTAGGGAGGGAGAAAGGAATGTCATATAATTTAGACTTGGACGGTGATTTACCTTATTCTACCATCCATTCTCATTCTAATTTTTAGAAATTTAATTAAAATTAAATTCGATAATGTTATTATCGAGTTCTGCAAGTTTTTTGGTTAGTGTTTTAGTTACAGCTGTTTCGACTTGTAAGGTCATTTTCAAACTGAGATTTCAGTTTATTTTTAATTATAATTAAATTTCTAAAAATTAAAATGGAGTTCTACGAATTAAACAAAAAACAATTAATACATTCTCATTCTCTTATTCCAATTGCTGACATGTCCCGATTGAAGTATTTCAATCACTTAATTGTGTCGAACTCCTATGACGTCCCAGACTTCTTCTTCCATCCACTAGTGCGTCGTATTTCCTCCCGATAACCATTCATCCGTTCATCTGTTGACCACAAACCACACAAACTCCCTCTGTAAATACTGTTTATTACGTTTACTAGGGATTGCACAATTTTCAGATCTTCTAATTCGAACATCACTCACTTCAAAAGCGTATACGCCACGTCTGAAACAACTGGGGAAGCATTACATAAAATACTTATTTTTATTTATTTATTAATTTTATTTTAGTAATTTGTACGTTTAAGTTTAGAAATTTCTAATTAATAATATTTCATATTGAAAACTAAATTTTATGTAGTTTTATGTAGCTCCTACAATGCGTCTTGAACTTTCCAATTGGTGTGGACTTTAAAGTTTCTGATAGCGTGTTATATAACTTCATTCCTTTGCACAGTAAACTGTTCTGCGTATTCGCCTTGTTCTTTTTTAGAAGCCTGATATCCTTGCACGTCCTTGTGTTATGTGTGTTATGTTGTTGAATATAATTTTTTTGAGAAGTATTTTGACAAAATGTTGTTAATTATTTTATGTATAAATATCATTCAAGGTCAGCATCTGTTTCACGGTTAGCCAATTCAGTTCCTTTAACATTTTGTTTACAATTGAAAATCTATTTCGCCGTAGTATATTATTCTCATTGCCATGTTTTGGAGAATTTGAAACTTATTTTGTTCTCGTTCGTTACATAGGAAAATGATAGATGAGCAATAGTTAAAATGTGGAGCAATAATTGATTTGTAAATAGTGATTGCAGTTTTATTAGATAGAAATATTAAATAATAGGTCAGTGTTTGGTGAAAAAAAAGTTTTGTTATGAAGTTTACGGAGGAGGTAAGCAGCTTACCTTTTATAAAAGTGTAAACAAGGGCAGATAATTGAAACAGATTTAATTCGTCCAAAGAAACGAAGTTACAAAAATAATTGTTGAATATCTTTTAAAACGGGCCCAATTCAATCGATTCAAATCACATCTGACCCAATTATTATCATCGAAATGATTTTGTTCAATAAACATCGAATATTTAAATCAAGCGTTGATGATTTAGCCTAACAAGCCAATCAATCATCCATCGCTCCCATCATTAATAACGCTGTTGTTAGATTGAAAAAAGGTGTTCTTGCATCAATCTTAGCTTTACGCCTTCACACATATTCTTTCCGGAATGAAATAAATTTTTATTATTTATTATTAATATCTACGTAGGTACACTATTTTATGTAATTATCAATACATTTAATACTGTTCTCTTACAATATTTTTAAACTGGAAGGGTGTTTTTATTATAAAAGTTATCTCGGCTAAGTGACGAATGGTTAAAAAAATACCAATTAAATTAAGTCATTTTTACTGCATCTATCAGATGAATGAAAATGCATGGGCGGTACTTGTGCAATACAATTTTTAAATAAAAAAGGTTTAATAATTTTTTTTTACTTGTTTAATAAAAAATTGTATATTAAAAATTTTAAGAAAGTAGTAATGCCAAGAGATTTTTTAAAATTAACTTCATAATGGTCACTATCCCACAATAATTTATATTTGCAGACAAAAATAGTGAAAGAAAATCTAAAAAAGAATTTTTTTTTTTAGCCTATATTTATTTATTACCTAATGAACGCCAGAATATTGATTAGGCGCCAAAGACAATAAGGGGCATACTTTAATTACGTGAGCAGGTTTTCTTCCAATCTAGACCCCCCCCCCCTTGGTGAGATAAACTTGGGCCACTTCGTATATTCTTTTCATTAGACATGAGATTTGGCTGGACCCCCCCCCCCTTTTGAGGTCAGGTAATTAATTTATGCCCCCATACGATTACAGAGAGGAAACCGGGAGGTGTTTTATCCATACAAACGTATTCCCCAATTCCCTCTCTGGATTTTGACACTAGTGCAAATATTTTATCATATAATTTATTTATTTATTTATTGACGCCCTATTGGGCTTTTACATATAAAATACAAACAGCAGTATAACACAAAATAAAAAAGATTAAAAAATATACAAATAAAGCATAAACTCAATGTAAAATAATAGGAATACATCTAATGCTAATTCCACATGGATGACTTTAGGGAACTCGTATGTACATATACCTACGAGCAACAAAAACATTAAAAAAAATCAAAACACATTAATTTTTACTTAATTACTCGTTGTATGCTTTTAAAATAAGAACAATTAAAAAAACAATAAACAAAAGAAAATTGAAATAAAATAAAATGATTTCTCATTCATTATTTATATCTAAAAAGTGGTGGACTAATTTGGCTTTAAATGAATCGAAATTTAAATTAAAAATGTCAGCGACATCAGTTAGTTCATTGCCCAACCTGTGTGCTCTTTCCATCACAGAATTCGTAGCGAAGTTATTGTTGTAAAATAAAATGTTTCGTCTTGTATGGTTTGGAGGTATGTGTAAGGATAACAAATTTATAGCGTCAGGGCAGTCCAACCTTGAATGAACAATTTTATACAATAAAAGGAGATCAAATATTTTTCGCCTTTCAGATAATTTCGATAAGTTAAGTTTACTGCGTAAATTGACATAATTGATTTCAATAATAGGAACACCAATTTTGAAATCAATAAAACTTAAAAATTTATTTTGAATTTTTTCAATTTGTAAACAATGAGAGTTGAAATGAGGACACCAAATGCTTGAATTGTATTCAACCTGACTTCTAACCAAAGACGTGTATAGTAATTTTATGGTTTTTATGTTATTAAAGTCATATATAGATTTCAACCTCTAAAGTGTCAGTATGTTTGCATTTTTGAAAAGTTACTTCTTATAGGAGTTACACTACAGTCCAATGCATGGTTTGAACGCCATCAACAGATGTGCAGTAGGTTACGTCGTAAATTGTAGTTTTTATATTTTCCTATGAAAATATTTACATACATCTAAATAAAAAAATTCAAAACAAAAAAAAGGTATACAAACTAGACAACGTAATTTAAAAAAAAAGCAAAACGTACATACCTACATGAATATTGTCTTCTAATACAGTTGGTAATTTTTTTTTAAATGGATTCTGTTTTGGCAGTTTTTTGAGGAGTTTTATCTGGGGAGTACGAAACATCGATTTTGACGATTTTATTTAGGTATTATCAGTCTGATAGCAACAGATTGATAAAATACCATTATTCTAATTCTAATGGCGACCGGGTTTCCTCTTACTACGCATTATACTAGGTTTTGATAGATTGCAAGAAGAAAACGTGGCATTCATCAATAACTTCATGCATGTATGTATATATATGGTATAAAAAAGGTTAAATTTTTTTGAAGATAAAGAAATAAATTAAATAGAAACGCTACATAGTTATAAAACTATAAAACTATAGTTGCTTCACATTTGGATTACCGCTCTACGATGTATATTTGGCCAATGAAGGAAATTTGAACGATCTAGAAGTTATGCAGAACAGAGCTGTGAGATGTATACCGGGAAAGGCAAATACGCTAAAGTTAATCAAATGAGAGATGAGCTAAATTGGATTCCAATAAAAAAGAGACTGCTTTTTAATGTTTTACACATTAAAAATTTAAATAGAGTTAGAGCTAATTTTTGTGCATAAAGACCAGAAATATAAATAGAGTTATTGCCACAAATGAAGAAATCAAAATCACAGAACTGCCTAATGTATAGAGGACAAAAGATGAATGATGGAATGCCTGAAGGTATGAAGAATGAATGTATTTAAATATAAATGTCACGCTTACTGTAAAAATATTTAAATTTATCAAATGAAATGTTACATTGTGCTTATTAGTTAATATTCATGTAGTATAAACTAAATCAATAAATAATAGAAAAAAATTACAGTGTGCAATTCACACGCGCAACTAGAAATTCGCTAGATGTCACTTTCTTTTCTTTTGCTTGTTTATTTTAAAGCGGTTTGAAGGTTGGATATTGATTTCACAAAATAAAAAATGTTAATTTTTTTGGATTTGGTAGGATTCGAACCTCCGTTCGCTGGATGTCTCTCTCTGGGCGCTGAGAGTCAGGCGCCTTACGCCGCTGCGCTATCGAGGCTCGCGCGGAGTCGTGAATTTACCGCATTATATTATAACCGAAGGCCCGTCAAATAATACATTTTAGTGACGCACTTCTGTTTCATCAGAATTTCAAATCACAACGAGGCTAAAGAAGTTTATGATTTTTGATTAATATTTGTCAATTCTTTATTAGAGAACGGCTACCACATTTGCCTACATTTGGTGCTCAAATATTATGTTTGATGACAACGCGTCAATATTTGGGCATTAATTCAATAATCATTGTGTATTAACTGACTATTAAATTAAATAACTCAAGCTGATGGCATTTAGAACGATGTGAACAAATAATGTTGTATTGTTATAGTATTTATAAATAATTACGATACATAGTTGACATTGAAATTATTTGTGTTTCTATAGACAATGGATTGTTGGTAGCGGTTTAGTCTAGTCACGATCAATTAGTTAATGAACGCCTAAAGAATAATAGTTGTTACGTAAGGTATATTATATAATTATTTAAATTCGTGGGCGTCTAATTGATGAGGTAAATATTAATACCGAGAATGTTTGTGCGAAGAATTTATTGTTTCTCGAGGTCACGAAACGCCCAAGAGATAATTATATCGAATATTTTTGTTCGTTTTATATTCCTCATCAAATATCCTCGAATCCTTGTACTTGGATCTGTGTTAAAGACAGATCATATTGATTTATTAAAATCGTTAAGTCTTTTTCGCCTTTCTGGCAAGGTTGCCGAAATAGTGGGAGGAATGATGAAATATAGAAAAACTCTTTCCGTAATATCTTAGAGTTTTAATATAAAGCACAACTATATTGACAGTTCATGCCTCTTGGAATCATATGGCTTCTACGATTTTACGTGTCTGTAATTTTCAGCCGTGGTTATCACGATGACTTATTCAACATCCCAAACGGCAGAACAGGTGTTCCAGTACAGCGTAAAATTTCAAAAATAGTAGATTTATTTAACACATTTTTAATAAACTTTAAGAAAATTGGGTTTTGTTTTTAAATTAGCTCCACACAGGAGGTCCTGAAGAAAATAATTCCACTCAGGGCCTATGTAATTTTTGGCGGTATTGTGTCTGGGGTATTTTTAGAAAAGAAGAGAGGAAGTTCTGGTTATAGCATAGGTTATGTGTTTTTTTTTAATAATTAAAAATTAATTAATTAAAAAATGAATATATATTTTTTTTAAATACCTCAGGGCCGATGTCGTCTTTGGATGCTGTGTGGAGGGTCTTATTAGGGAAAGGAAAGAGAGGAAGTTCTCGGAAGGAAAACATTTGAGGAGTGGGCAGGAATCTGGGAGTAAATGTGTCGAGGAGTGACGGATGTATGAATCCATCCCTCCATCAAGTGCGGTGGAAGGCATTGGGTTGAGAGAGTCTGACTGGAGAGGTCAAAAGTTCTCCCTCAACCAGCCTCTTCCGATCCCACCCGCCAAAGTCCAGCGCCAAGACCTAGACAACACAGGAACCCGGGCACCCCTGCTAAGTCACCAAACGTAGCGAACCATTTGGGAAGACCAATGGCATGGGTGTTAAGAATGTTAAAATATGAAATCTAGTTGGTACTGTAAATGGAAAATAATTGTACAATATTCAAACATAATATTGTAACCCTATCAAATTATTGATTAAATATGTTATCCTTTTGTAGGTTTTTATATTCGTTATTATTTTTGTTTTGTGTTCATCGTTTTGCATTTTTACAAGAAGAATCGGTTGTTTAATTTCAGTAATAAAAAAAGAATTAAAACTATTCTTTATTTAACTTTATTCTAACTATATTCTTTATTTCCTTTGGCTTCTAGTACATATATTTATATAATATAGCGTGTATCGTCTTTCTAAAGATGTCGTATGCAACCAAAATTACAGCATTTAAATTAGAATGATGAGTTTGGGTCATGGGTTTATTATTTGGTGAGGAAAAACCAGAGGACAAATGGTTAAAATCAAAAATTCAGTGAATTATTGATGCATCTAAAATATCCGTTATAGTTTCACGTCACAATTTGTTGTGATGTCCAAGATGGCGGTTATTATTGCGCGATCCTTTGTAAGTTTGTAAGAAAGCCCTCTTAAATCCGCATTGTAAGTTGTTTACCAGTAACAGCTGTGGGTGCCTAGAGCTTGGAACTTACAGAAAAATCCATCATTCGAAAGCTCTCGGAAGCTTTGAATGAGATTATTTACTCCAATTGCGTGACGTGATGCGGATAATAGAAAGTTCAGGCATTGTTCGGGAGAAAAGTTAGGTTAGAATATTCTCGATGTACTCTACTGTACCCGTAGTTCAAAGCGCGGTAAGTACCTGGTTATATATCGAGCTTTCTGTACAATATGTTTTAACTAGTTCCGTTTATTGATTTTTTTATTATAAAAAAATATGTGCATTTGACACAGGATAATAATTCATGTGCAGATATCGATCATCCAGATTAGTCATACATCTACCTTGTGTCTTTTACAATACTCAGATTACTCATAAACACCACCAAATAAAGTACGTATAATGCATAATTGTAGTAAATTGGACAGCAATTTGGGAGACGGGAATAGGTACCCCGGGAACCATTTATTGGATAATCAACACCTCTTCCATAGGTCAACCCAAGACTTTAGCTACGTTTGGTGACTTAGCAAGGGTGCCTGATTTCATGAGGTGAGATTTGTTTGGGTCTCGGCGGCAGATGCGTGGTTGAGGGAGTCCTTTTGACTTTTCCAGCAGGGCTCTCTCGGAACATCACCTTGCTCCACAGTAGGAGGGATGGAATCGTTTGTCTGTCATTCCTGGGCACACTGACCCCCAGATTCCTACCCACTATTCAAACCTTTTTACTTCCCAAAACATCCTCTACGTCCTTTCCAAAAAATACCCTCTACATAGCATCCTCAAAGATGACATAGTCCCTGAATTATGTTCTTCAAAGCCTCCTGTGCGGAGCTATTGTAAAAAAAATGTTGACGTTTTCAGGGTCACTAGGAGGATATTTCAAAATGTCATGCTCATGTACCGGACCGTTATGCCTCCAGGTGTTATTATACAGTACATTTAATGTGTAAAACTCAGACACGTGGAAATGGTATTTGATTTAAGGTGAGCATTCGATAATCGTATTATAATTAACACAAAACTTTGTATTTGGAGATGTCTGACTAATCAACTAGTCGATTTATATTATAACAATTCATTCTTGTTATATATTTATGCAGGTAGATAATGAATCCGTATTTTATTTAGTCAAAAGGGTATGTTCAGTAAGTCAGCTGAAGCGAATATTGCGTAATATGTGATCTTCTTAGTACCTACTTGATTAATCTTCTTTGTATTTATTTATTTATTTATTTCTATGTATTACAGTATTTACCTTTAACATTTTTACATAATAGATAAATTTTGAAAACATTTTTACATGATATATTTTGCAATTTTATTATGTTGGGTGTAAGGTAGGTTTGTGAAGGTGAAACTGGTATGTATCTCAGCATTGATTGCATCAGAGGTTGTCATAGACATCTGAGCTCTTAAATGCAGCTGAAATGTTTTGCAAATTTTCGTTTCACTTCAATTGTCCAAGTACTGAAATTGTGCTTTCTGGGTGGGTTATTGGGGCTCCATCGAAGTCAGAGTCAAGTTAGCCTCTCGGAAGGTGGGCGTACTGTACATTAATGGTACAAAACTATCTGTACAAATTGCAAGTGCGCCCCACTGTTGAATTTTGCAACCAACTCTGATCGGGAGCCCCAAAAATTTCCGAAGAAACACTTGACTGTGCATAAACATGCGATATGTAGTTACAAACAATGCGATCGATAGTTTTCCCTATGTTAACAAGCGAATCGCAATCTTTGGAGCACAGGCGTCAGGTAGGTATGCTATCCTTGTTCTGCCTGTATTACAATGGAAGATGCTCCATGAAAATAGCGTCATTGATCACTTCGGCACCGGTGCATAATCGGGAACATATACACGATTGACACTCGTTTTTGAGTTCAACAGCTTGACTGTTAAATGATTTGCCGGCCTCTATGTTTCCTCCATCCTTTTCACTACATCCTCTCCTCAAAAATACCCCCCCCCCCCACACGGCATCTTGAAATGACATAGGCCATGAGGGAAATTATTTGTCCCAGGGCCTCCTGCGTGGAGTTAAGGTAAAAACAAAAAAAAATATTTTTGTTGAAGGCACTTCCACTACATTAGTTATTCGGTCAATCCAAAGAGTTTTTTACCAAGTGCCGATACAGGGTCTATAAGAATATACCCGGAGTTCAAATGCTTCAACCATTATCCCGTTGCTTTTGTGAAGATCCGAAGTATATTACTCCAAACATGAGTAATGAGAAAATCAATTATTTTCAATAATCCCATTTTTTCTTTTAAAAAATCTCTCGTTTTCAAACACTATTTATGGTATACCAAGACATGGCGCCATTAGGCAGATTTTTTTTCGTATTGCCAACGAAAAAAACTTATCTGTAAATACCAATCATTAATTTACTGATTTTATAAAGTGCACAAATGCAGGTATCGTATTAATTCGATTGTGCAGAGTTAAAAGTGCACGCTAAAATTTGTGCGAAAGAAGAAACCATCAGAAAGAATTTCCACCCAATAAAATCCATTACGTGACAGATTATCTCTGGTGTCAAAATCGCATCCATTTCTTAATCTTTATGGTTATTCAAACATTTAATAGCCATATAAAAATATATTTATTGTCGATTAGTTCATGCGATTTAAGTTAATTGCATGTCAAAAAAACCCACCCAGATTTGTTTAAATTTACTTGAACGCTTTCATTTTGGGATGTTAATTAAAAAAAATTTTGAGATTGCTGCAAGGGTGTATAGTGTATGGGACACACATGTTTTTTTCATTACCATGCGCGATTATATTCCAGATCCCATATTATTATCATGGTAGAGGTAAACAAACTGTCAACGAATTTTCGTTATCTCGTTTAACATTTTATTGCAATCCCAAAGATAACTGGTAATTTAATTTACGCTTATATATTGTGAAATCCTGGCCAGGAAGAATCCATTTTTAATTGCAAGTTGTGAGTTATCAAAAATCTGTCAATGCATGTTAATATATGTTTGTGAACGACATTTTCCAACAGGAAATTAAAGATGAATTAATCTCTTATGCTGATGACACTGCATTGTTAATAAAAGGTCAAACATGGGAACTAGTTAACAAATTGACAAATGAAGATATTAACATCTTAATACCATGGTTTGATAATAACTTACTCACACTTAATAAAAAAAAACGACGTAATGTCTTATTTTCCTTACAGGAAATACCTGATAATAAAGTTAATATTGTAATCTATGAGGAAAAATGTGATCATGTACTCTGTAAACAACATAATCCTATTTGTACTGTAATTAACTCTTCTTCCGAAATAAAATATCTCGGTGTGATCATTGATCAAAACCTGAAGTGGAATAGTCGCATTTCAGAGCTGGTGAAGAGAATAAGGAAATGTATATATATACATTTGTTAGGTTAAGAAACATTTTAAATGTAAAAATAATCAAAAATTTGTACTATGCCCTGGTTCATTCTTTACTTATCTACGGAATTATAGGTTGGGGAAGATCTTACAAAAAAAATCTAAACTCAGTAAAAGTTTCGCAAAGAATCATAATTAAAGTAATATTAAAAAATAAATCTAACTTCTCAACAGAATCACTTTTTAAATTGTTTCCAGTACCAAATGTCGATAACATATTCAAGCAAGCTTCCATATAAAAATGTGTAAATAAAAAAATAACAAAGAATATCAAGAATTTTACAAACTTATGAGAAATGGAAACCAATTTACTACACCTAATTTTAAAACAACTCAAATGCAAAAGAGTTATATTTTCCAAGCCATAAAAAACTATAATAACCTCCCTTCTGAATTACGCTGTGTCATCAACCAATCAGCAAAATTAAACAATTTTTCAAAAAAAAATTACAGTAAAAAGTAAATATTCTGTACAAAATATATTTTAACCTTCAACCTAAGTAAGAATCGTGGTTTCAGGCACAAGAGCTCATCTTTTCTGATAAGGTATCATGACCAAAAACGACCTAAAGGGTATTATTTTGTGAAATTTATATGTAACTCATATTTTTTTATATTACAATAAAAATAAAGTTAAGAAAACATAAATACATGTATTAAAATTTGAAAAATTGTCAGATCCACGAAACGGTTTAAAGTTTTTTGCAACACATCGATTGCTCAGGAATAACATAAGTGGCATTGAAATCAAAAATTTATTCACAATAATTCCAAGTGACGGTTGACAGTTGACAGAAGTGACAAATGTATATAAAGGAAGATGGGTCTTAGGAGAAATCTCCACATCTATTGAAGATTTCTAAGGAAACCATTAGTGATAGGGCTTCGATAGTGTCGAATGCCCTTCATCCAACAATAATGCATTCTTTTATTACATAAACTTTCATCATAAGAAGATTCACGTGTGAAATAATTATATCTTTCCTTTTTTTATACATCTATTTGAATTTTGAGTTTTTTTTCGTGAATGATTGGGTGCAAATCTTGGAAGTGAAAATTAACCCACTTCCCGATTTCCGATCGAGCTAAAACTCGGCAGATAGACTCATTGTCGATGGCACTCACGTATACACACATGCATTTATCTGATATTGGATAACATTATACTTACTTAAAAAACATCAGTTAATATCCGAAATAAATGTCGGTACAATCCAATTAGTATTAGGTGTTAGCGGTGTTCACTCATTTTAGTCAGTCCTTGGAAGGAAGGTTCAATCTTCAGTTAAAACAAAAAAAATCTTTCGTCTTAAGTCGGTTCCTCACTGCTGAGGATCGTGACCCCTTCTCCAATTTCCATGGTGGACAAGGCTCTTCCACTCTTCGCGGGTCTACGCTGCGTGGAGAGCTGCAGACACTGACATGTAGGTACCGGACGCCAGTGATACTTGGTCGCTCCAGCGCATTGGTGACCTTCAACTACTTCTTCTGCCTTCCTTGCCAGTGACTGTAAGTTTCTCCAAGTTGGAGTCCTCGGTTTGGCGAGCAACATGTCCAAAGATGGCAGATACTTGAAAGTTGACATATTGACACTAAATTGTTCATTTATCCAACATTTTCAGATATACTAGAGAATGTGTGAATCACAAAAAGTTAATGAAATAATGACAAGACCTTATTTTTGCCTTATTTTTTTTTTACTTTTGTGATCATTTAACTTTGTCCTAAAGAACGTAGGGTTACTCCAAAACAGCCAAATCGTTTAAATAAGTAAATCGATGTCTAAAGTATTTAAAAAACGTATGCCAAAGTTATGCTAATTATTGTGTTTCAATAATTATCCACTTTCATTATGATAAGTTGAAAGATGTGACCTTTTTCCCAAACCGTAAGTTGACGTACCTACGTGATTAAAATACACATGCTTTTTTAACTAAATTATCACTACTCCTTACGGCAGCTGTGAAGCCATCTTAGTGAAGCTCATAAAATTTAACAATCAACATTACTCACCCAGAATGGTGGTTTCCATACACAACATCACAGGAATCGAAAAGTCATAAGTAACACTTCAACAAAAAAGTTTTAAGGAAGCTTACACAATAAAATTTCCAAACTATTTGATCGTATAAAGGTGACCAGAGAGATGATTACATTCAAGAATGCTTCTGACTATCGCTATGTACAGCGTTTTGAGTGTATTCATTTAAAAATATATATTACAATAATAAATAATACAGCGTCAGAAGAAACAGTAAAATACATATTAAGTATTTTTACCAGAAACTCTTTGGTCGACTCCATTATCTCGTTTAATGTAGAGCCAGCCGCACCAATTTGTTCATGAATTCGAATTCACCTGTGGGGAGGTACTTCCTAAAAGCAGTTCGATCAAAAGATCGAAATGTTTTTAATGTCCTGTAGCGCACATACAAGGTATTTGGCATAGCTAATTCATTGTTTTAACGGTTCAATTATAATGACTTAGATCCTAAAATCTGTGATGTTATAATCAAATTATTAACATTAATAACAATTATACAAACGTGACACATTTAAAATGGAAATAAATATTGGAAATACATTGGAAATATTTCGAAATTTGCTAAAAAATTTCAATTTTGGAAACCATATGAACAACCCTCTTTGCTGTACAAACAAATCTTTACATGAACTATTTTATGGCTGTTAAAAATCGGTTTATATTTTACATTTCTATTAGTAAGGTTTTTACATACAGTTGCTTATCAATTGTTCAAAAATTTCACCAAGAACTTACCACTCATTCTATATATTATGTTAAAATAACGCATTATTGAATTATTTTGGTGACCGGACAATTCAGAATGGAATCAACCCAATACCTCATTGGAAAAGACATGTGATGAAAAAAATGTATAAAAAAATGCTTAAATCGGTTACGTTTGATTAGGTTAAGGGTAGTGATGTGCCGGATCGTTAAAAATGTATATCCGCGGATACGGATCCGAATACGGATATTTGGTGTCAAGATCTGCGGATACGGATACGGATACGGATCTTTATTTTCTTATTCAATCGGTGTCGGCGCGCGAGACCTTGAAACGATAGTTGACGTTACGCCTGCCTCAACGAAGACGGTATGGTAACTAAATACGATAAAATATTTGATTTTAAGAAATAAAAAATACTCTGCTTGGAATTTAATAGTTTTTTAATTCTACCTAATCACCTATATTTAGCATTTCATCCTTTCAATTGAAAATTAATAAGGTAAAAGATCCGCGAGAAAAGCAACGGATACGGAACTTTCTTCTCCCTTGGATATCCGCGGATACGGATACGGATATCCGGAATATCACTAGTTATGGGCTATTTTTCTTTTTTTTCGTAGAGGTGTTGAGTTGACTTGATTCCGAGTTGACATGGAACCATTTTTGTTATTGTTCATGTGAATAGTAATTGACGTCTTTTGTCTATCATACATCTTTAAAAAAACATTTATAGAATTTTATTATATGACTTGGAGCTGTGACGTAGGTACGAATGCGTCAAATTTATACGAAAATTTCAGTTTTGATTTATTTTTACGATAAATTTGATTAAATGCACATTGGCATCAGTGACTGCACCGCTGGCCACTGGTGAATAATTAATAACAGGCAAAATAACTTGCATAACTGGACCCAGTATGTTGTATTGCGATCGTGGCACGAGCGTGATACTGCAACATCGACAATAATGTACAGACTGTCAAAAAAATGGAGAGATTTGGTAAAATGGAACTAATAATTAATTAATTGTCATCACCGAGTAACACCGAATTTAAAACCAAGAACATAGCGCAGACCCTTGAGAAATCACGATGAAATTTAAAAAAAAAGTGTTAAAAAATATAAATAAATGGTTCGCTCGTATGTGATTTAGCCTTTGAGTTTTTGCCCTCCAGTATTTTGTTCCTGTCGACAGGTTCACGTTTTGACAAAATACCTAGCACCCGTGAAAAATCATGGTATATTATAATTACAATTTCGAAAAAGATAATTAAAATAATTTTCTGTTATAGTAACATATTATAGGTAAGTACCTACATATTTTATTGCTTGCCTGATTCAGTTCAAATACAATCAGTTCTAATTTTGAAAATTACACTTAAATTCAAAACAAATCCAAGTTCTAGAGTTTATTGAACCGGAGTTACATTGACTAAACTGAAATTAGTATTTCTGACTGAAGTAGATTAAGTGTGAGTTTATGATTGATTTCCGGATTTGACAGATGGAGAGAGATAGGAAAAATGACTCATTTTTTCCTATGACGTTACATACTATTAGACGAGGGGTAGAAATCTCAAAGTGGGAAGACAAAGGAAAGAAAATTGTACCGGTCTCTATATCTAGTACTTTAGTACTATACTGCTACGCGTCGAGTAAGGCTGCGTCTTACCAGTAAGTAAATTGCATTTAAAAAGTGCCAAAATGCCCTCCTGTGTGATGAGAAAATGTTTCAATTACTCGGCAAATAATAGTAAAGGCGAATGAATAACATTTCATGTGTAAGTACACGCAAATTACTTAATATTATCGATTATTATAAATATTACAATTAATATTCATGTTTCCCGCTCGCGGTTTTACACGTCATTAGAAAAAATTCAAGTCCTACTAAAGTAAAGGGTCTGGACGCGCAACAGCCAAATTTCTGTTGCTAAGTAAACTTCACTGTTTTAAAGCAGACTAATCAGCCTAAACACTATGTTTATTTGTTTGCTTGCGGTAAAACGACACATAAATCAGTAGTTCTAACAAGTATTGATGACAATCGCCACCATTTGAAAACTGTCGTTGCCCTATTGTAATTATTGTATAACTCGACATATCAAACTTCGGCAGCCGGACCTTTTATTCTAGTGGGCCTCAAGCTGTCTCCTGACAGCGAACATTCCATCAAAAAGTGACAAGCAATACGCCGCCGCCCGCTCATATATCCATGTCATTCATACACACACATTATTTGATTGTCTATTTTTATCACACAGGAATAAACTTTTGAATTAAGAAATTATACTGAAAATCGCTGAAAACAAAAGAATGTTCCTTACTTTCCACATTATATTGTGAGTATATGAGACTATGGCGAGTATATTTATTTATATAACGTCATTGATTTTTCTTAATGTTTTATTAAAAATATTTTTTTGATTGATACAAGTGTGCGCTTCGTGGCTTTTAGAATATGTAGGTAAGAAAGCACATTTCAAAAACATAAAAAAATTAATGAAAATGCAATGAAAAATTTACTTATAATATATAGTGATAATTATTTATAATCTCTTACATAACAATCATGATTCTTTATTTTTAAATAATATATTTTATTTTTAATAATGGCCTCTAACGCCGAAAAGCTGCCACAAAAATAAAAATAAAATACTTGCTGCACTTATGTAAGGTAATATAATATAATTGGCATGCAGAACTAACTTGCCAATGGTTATGCCAGTCGGGAGAGCAGCCTTGTTAAATAGAATCACTTCGAATATCGATATGTTTAACATCAATGAAGCACAATTCAGACGACAAGCTTTGTTGCTGTTAGTATGATTGTGCTTCATTAAAGTATAAATTACTTAAATCTGTTTGAATCTTAATACTTTATCTCTTTTAAAACGCTTTGGAATTTTTAATTTTGTAATGTTTTAAAAATGAATAAATTGAATTGAATTGGATTGAAAGGCCTCCGTGCTTTAGGGGTAATACTCTCGACTAGCAATCCAAAGGTAGGAAGTTCAAATCTCGGCGTGCGCAAGTAAAATTTATTTAAATAATTTGAGTTGTTTCACTATTAAACTCAATAAAATTATATAAAGTAGATTATATTTGAGGCATGTTCCAAAGTGGAACATACTCTCGGTATCTCCCTGTCAAAGTGCATCAAAGACCACCATTCTGAATTATTGAAACGTCGCTTGAAATAGCTTTAGCCGTTTTTGGTGACCAGACTTAAAGAGTCAGTTACTGCTCCACCTTCTTCTGCCCCATCGCCTTCGCTTCCCCACTACTTTCAGCTTCATAACACACTCCAATTGGGAATGCTAGAGTGTTGATTTACCTAATTTTAAAAATATATATGCTGTGTATTTAATATTTGCGAATTAATACAATAGCAACAAATAAATCTTGATGTTGCAGTTTAAAATCATTTAAAATTTAAAAGATAACAGCGCCTCTATTACTTATTATATTTCTTGACAGACTGTAGCTATAAATATCTACTGCATGGTATAATCTACTTCACGGAATTCGGTAGCGCCGCTAGCCACACCTGTCACCTGCCCCGAGTATGCAGTGCTTAACCAGTGTTGCAAGTCGATTAATCGATTATTATATCGGCGGTAATATCGAGGAGCGAGCGGTCAGCGCGCACTGGCCACGCGACATTTTATGTAGGTACCCATGTTTTTTAGCCTCCTTGACTCGCATGCGGGGTAATGCCATATCATTTCACACAATTATCACGTACGAACCGCGTGCATGGAAAAAAATTCGGAGAGGATGCCCTTTGATAGTTCTGTGCTAATAATAGATACTATTTGCGTGTAAAACAAGCAAAAAATGCACAGATAATCTTTAGAAAAACTTCGGTAATATTTATAAAATAATGAATTAACAAGGAAGACGGGCTAAGAACAAGGTTCGCTCATACAGACACTTCGAAAAAAACATCGGGCTTGTGACGTAGCTCGGAGTCCCGAAATTAAAGATGGCACCTGATGGTCACTGCTGTTCCGGTTACCGGAGATCGGGATGGAACTTAAAATGGGGGAGGGGGTGACTAAAGATATTCTGAAAAAAATTAACCGGTTCCTCAAAAAATGCAAAATAATTTGTCGCTGCTTATAATTACAACCATAGAAAATTTAATGTAACATTTCGTTATTTCTAGGAAAGAATAATACAATTTGTCAATGACTATTCTTTTGTCAATCAGGCAGGTACCGTAATATTTAAAAAAATGAGATGATAATGTCCAAATAAGAATGTCATTTTCAGATTTGAAAAATAATCTTTATTGAATTACACGTCTGGTCAAAATAAGGCTGGCTTTATATCTAAGAAAGTGGATGACGTAGATTTTCGAAAACGGAATACATAAAAATTTACAGACGTATGTAATAGCAAATGGCTGAGTTGAAACAGGACATTGTTCACTCAGACAATAAATACGAATATGTATATGTTTAAAGGGCAATGATTAAGCATGCGCTTACACTAAAAGGTGGACAATTGACACAAGTAAGTCGCTGTACTTTTTAAACACAGCGTTTCCTTGTTGCATCTGCCGGCTGCAAGCAGAACTTGCCATATTTGGTTTGATGCAAAACTATGTAGGGTCATTATTAAAAGGGTCTTACAACCAAACTACTCAAATAACAAATATAAATATAAAAAAAGACAGCAACATAAGTAATTCCTTATATGTATTAACGAAATCCTTGATTCCCGTGCGGGCTATAAAAATGGGTGACGGAATTAAGAATGGAGCGATATGATAATAACGCGAGGCCATTGTAATTTAGTAGTAGTTTTGCCTAACCTGTAAAATATACATTGGAACCGAATAAAGCGAAGAAAGAGGAGGAATTGGACAAAATGATCGCTGTCGTGCACCCACACAGAAACTACACTGGTAGGTAGTAGAAAACATGGCTAATAGCTTTAATAAATATTTTATTGAAAGCATCACTCAAATCAACAAATTAATACCCAACATTGTTGCTAACCCCATAAATGAAAATAAAGACTCAAACAAAGAATTATTGGTCTTCAGAAGAATAAATGCAGAATATTTATTTAAAGTCTTAAATGAAATTAAATCAAAGAATAGTTCAGATGGATTAACTATAAGTATAATAAGGGATGCTTTTCCAGTAATTGGATCTACACTATTAAATATTATTAATGAGACGATTGAAGAAGGAAAATTTCCACAGTCATGGAAACAATCTACCATTATACCGGTTCCGAAGATTAAAAATACCAGAAAATGTGAAGAATTTCGACCAATCAACACCTTACCAAAATATGAGCAGATTCTTGAAGTGATAATAAAAGAACAAATTTTACAATACCTAGATAAACACAATATTCTATGCCAAGAGCAATCAGGATTCAGATCTAATAACTCGTGTGAAACAGCATTAAACGTAATTGTCGAAGAATGGAAGGAAGGAATGAATAGTAATAAATTTATCTTAGCAATATTTTTAGACTTTCAAAGGGCATTCGAAACTATAGATCGAGAAATCTTAATAAGAAAACTTAAAGAAATTGGTTTCTCATCTATAGCCATTAAATTAATAGAAGAGTATTTGAAAGACAGAAAACAGATAACAAAAATAAATAATCAATTCTCAAAACCAATGGAAAATAAATTAGGAGTACCGCAGGGATCGGTCCTTGGACCCCTATTGTTCATACTCTATATTAATGACATGGTGAAAATATTTTCAAAATGCAAAGTACGACTTTTTGCCGATGATACACTTATATACTTAATTGGAGATAACTATGAAGAACTAATAAATATTTTAAATAATGAACTAGATGATGTATCAAGATGGCTAAAAATAAATAAGCTTAAATTAAATACAAAAAAAAACAAAATGTATGGTGATTGGATATAAGAAGACATCCAGTGAAAGCAAAATTAAAATTGATGGTGAAATTATTGAAAATGTTTCTGAAATGAAATACTTAGGAGTCATATTAGATTCCAAACTAAACTTCAATAGATATGCCGAATATACCCACAAGAAAATTGGCAAAAAGATATCTTTTTTGGGAAGAATTCGGCCTAAAATTTCCAGAAAAACCGCCATCACCATTTACAATTCAATTATTGCTCCACACTTCAACTACTGTTCAAGTATCCTTTTCCTTTGTAATGAAAGAGAACAGAATAAATTTCAAATTCTCCAAAACAGAGCAATGCGAATAATACTCCGAAGAAACAGATTTTCAAAAATAATTAAAATGTTAAAGGAACTTAATTGGTTAACAGTGAAACAAATACTGACCTTGAACACGTTGATATTTATTCACAAAATATTAAACAACATGTTACCAAAATACTTCACAAATAAAATCGTATACAATAAGGACATTCACAGACATTACACAAGGACTTGCAAGGAAATAAGATTAAACAAAAAGGACAAAACGAATACGCAAAACAGTCTGCTGTACAAAGGAATTAAGTTATATAACACACTACCAGAAACTCTTAAGTCCTCACCAATTGAAAAGTTCAAGATGGATTGTAGGAGCTACATAAAACAAAAACAAAAAATTTTGTGATTTCAAAAAATTTTGTGAATTTAAAATATTATAATTAAAAAAAAAAAAAAAATGCAATATGAAATATTATAATCAATTAGAAATTTGTAAACTTAAATGTACAAATTACTAAAATAAAATTCAAATAAAAAAATAAAAAAAAAAAATAATAATAATAATAAAACATTAATAAACTAACATACTAACGCAAGTTTTCTACAGGGGTAGGCAGAGAGGACGGACCGCCAAACAACTCGGTCTTGGCACAATCTTCGGAAAATATTTTACTAACCGCCACACTTTTAGGCACATATTATGGAAAATACGCCTAGTTTTAACAATTACTACAAGAATGCATAGGTTCATAGTTTGGGTAAATTTTCTAAAATCTGTGCCTGATCAAAGTGCGGCGGTTAGTGGAATATTTACCCAACCTTCTTGCCTCATCCAGATTGATACATCATCTCGTACATACTCTTCCATTATTCTGACTTTTGACATGGCCCGACTCAAGTATCTGATTCACTTAATCGTGTCAAGTGACATGTATCCTCGGGCGTCCCCGACATCTCCTACCATTCTCATTTGCGTCATACTTACACCCTTTCATCGTTCATTCACTCTACGTACCCAAACATTCCGAGAAACCCTCTTCTAATCTTATTCATTACGTTTACATCAGCCTTGCGTTCTTTGCGGATCTCCCCATTTCTCACACAAAGTATAGTACATGCCAAACTTTAATATCGACCTGACGTTGATACAGAAATCACCGCAATAGATGAGTTTAAGGTCAGAAAAGCGGCATGCCTCCCAGCCCATGCCTTTCTCTGTAGCACGTATGTTTTACGCATCTCTCTCTTTCGCTTACGGTCATTGTAAAGTCAGTAAAGTGACGTACCTGCGAGAGAATGGATCTACCAAGTTCAGGTCGGCATTCAAGTTTGTCGCGTTCTGTACATTCATATCTTTTATTGCAGTATCCATTCCGCGTATTTGTTATTAGATTTAGGTAAATTCTTCTTGTTATCTAGAATGACAGCTGTAAGTAAGTAACTACATTAATAAAGTGATCAATAAACGTAGATCGGACAGTTTCTGTCACATCTTTGTTGCATAAGATATCATTTTACTTGAACTACGTACAATATACCGCTTGTATTTAAAATCCACATTTCTCAAAATCGCGGTTACAAACCCATGGGGTTCTGACTTCAAAAGTAAAGCCACCAGAAAAGACCTTTAAAAATCGGATTAATAGGTCATAGAGATAAACACACCTTGGCATAAAGGGAAGTTGTGATGGGGTCTGATCGATGGAGATTAATCTGAATTGATATTGATACACGGAGGGTCCGTAGTCAATGATTGTATTGATGCTTTACGTGCGAGGTGTCAAGGGTTAACCGTCAGACAACAGTAAACCAGCCTATTTAGATATTTTCTTGGTGGGGTGATTTGGTGGTTTCAAAATAACCCGTCAATGCGTGTGCCATGTTACATTTTCAGGATACAGGAAAAAAATACAAGCATGTAAGTTTGTTTTATTTTTAAGGCAGTGAGTATGCATTTCCATAAAAATTCTAATCATCATCATTACCTAGTATAAAATCTTTTAAACTATGCAACGGATTTTCATACGGTTTTTACCAATAGATAGAGTGATTGAAGAGGAATGTTTATATGTATAATACGTGTAAATTATATTAGAGAAAAGCCGAGAAATTCGAAGAAAACATATTTTTGTGCGATTTAAAACGGCTGGCGGGCCGTAGGTACTATAGTGACTTTTGAAATTCGTTATACGGAAGAAATTGGAAAATAGATGTCCTAGAGTAAGTAGGTATTTGATTTTCCCTTTTCAAACATCCAGTGTTGCATTGCAAGCATTGTATAATTAGTGGCGATCGCTAACTATATTATTATACAAATAAAATTAAAAAAGTAAAAATAATATAGTTGATTCAAGAGGAAGGTTTATATCTATAATACATGCTTATTATAGTAGAGAAAAGCCGGGAAATTCAAATATTCAATTCAGGCAGCGGGCAGCGGGCAGCTGACAAGCGGATGGTGTGGATTTTATAAAGGTTTGGTAATGTAATGGCTTTGTGTTTCGTTAGCCACAACAACGTGTGGCCGGGTCTGCTAGTCTGATTTATAAATAAGGTTTATGCAAGAAGAAGAAGGAATACGTTAATTGGAGACACCAACAGCCTTACCACAGGTCACCCCAAGTGGTTCGTTAACTTTTGGTAACTTAGCAGGGGTGCCCGGGTTCATGGGGTGAGTTTTGTCTAGGTCTTGGAGACAGATGCTTTTGCCCACCTACTGTTTGGGGGGCCGGATCCGGAGGGACTGGTTGAGGGAGACATTTTGACCTCTCTAGCGGCACTTTCTCGACCCATCTCCTTGCAACGCAGTGGGATGGATGGATTCATACGTACGTCACTTCTGAACACATAGACTTTCAGATTCCTTCCCACCCGTTCTACCTTTTCCTTCCCTGAAATTCCTCTTCTTCCTTTCTGTAAAAAAACCCTCCACACAGCATACCCAAAGATATAGAGGCTATAAGGTTTTTTTCTGTGTGGAGATAATGTTATTAACTTTCAAACGCATATCATTTTTAATTTTTTTATTAAACGTAAAAGCCAGTAGTTATTAAAAGATTTATTGTTGGTTTATTTGGGTCAAAATTTGATAATAATGACTTCTTCTAATAGTGCAAAATTATTTTGTGGTAACATTTTAAAATTATTAAAATTAAAAAATAAATAAATGTTAAATTATTAAATTATTAAAATTATTTATTTTTTAACATTTTTTTGATAATAATGATTGCAATTTTTTTTTTAATTTTGTGATGAGTGTGGGCACTTCTTCTTTCAAGCTTAAAAATTTAAAATAGTTAGGTAAAACTTTTGTCTTCGCCTCTTTAAGCTTTGTTCGATGTCAAGAATTGAAAATACTACACATATTGTATATTATGAAGATTAAAAAAATACACCATGTTTCGTGATCCAAAAGTCTAATCCTTAAATTAAAACCTTAAATTTCACATCCAGAAATTATGAAATGAATTACGAAATTTTCATTTTGATCAACTCTTACGGTGATGTATGGGGTCAAGCAGTTTAAGAGAGATATAGTGCGTGCAAATGGGCTAGAATCAAAATGCACTAAGTCAGTGGCAACATCAGTTCCAAATCTATATAATATATTCAGTAATATTAAAAAAAATCGAACGAAATACTAACATTATAAAACTTTTCACGTTTTCGAAAAAGGGCGCAATTTATATTTTTGAGCCTACCCCACATGAGTACCAACTGCTCCCAACAGTCTGGAGTCAGTGAGACTATGGTATCCTCAATTGGGATAATTTTGAGGTAGAAGATAGTGGGGAGGAGGAAGTTGGGAAAGTACGTACCTAGGTATTCAGATTAGTGACCGGACAACTCAGAATGAGATCAACTCAGAACCTCCAAAAGTCATTAAGAGTGAAAAAAAAGATATAAAAATTGAAGAAATATGTTTCGTTACGTTAGGGTTATGGGCCATTTCAAAATGATTTTTTTTTCAGCTTTTTAAGACTTTTCAAAGAGGTGTTGAGTTGACATACTTCTGAGTTTGCATGGAACCTTCAGAACTGATCACCTAACACGGCTAAAGCAATTTCAAGCAACGTTTTGAATACTAGCTTACAAATCTGGAGTACATCGGAATCTAGATAACTATGCTGAAAGACTCGCTCACTTTAGAGAAATCTCACTCGTCAAAAGAAGACACATTTCAGATTTGATTTGATTTCCCTGTTTAAAATCATAAACAACATTTATGATTCATTTTTAATTAATCAATTTAATCTTAATATAAGGCCGAAATTCACGAGAAACCTTGAAACCTTTTGGATCGATACTTACCGTATTAATACAAGTTTCTTCAAACCAACCTCGAGCATGACTCGGTTATACAATAAATATTGCAATCATGAAGACTTAGATGTATTTTCAAACTCATTTGCTACCTTCAGAAGGAAATTATACTTGCATATCCCTGATGATCTCCTCACCTAGACCTATAAAATGTGTAAAAATGTATGTATATGTTCATGTGGGAATATATTTTGTAATTATTGATTCTTCTTGTTTTATGTATGTACTTTAATTTATTATTATGTATTACAACTAAAGAATGTTGTGATGAATGGTGTGCTCACCTCTTATTGGAATTATCACTGTAATCATATTAAAATTGTTAACTGATGTAATAATTATGTGTGATATATTCTGTTGGCGAGCCAACACATAATAATAAAAAAATAAAAGACGATACTAAAAACAAATTTATAAGTATTTTGTTATGCTTCCTGCGTATCTTGCAGATAAAATTCATTTTTTAATCCACCCTCCAATTTTACGAAAAAAAATCACAAAGAGCATTGTGTTCCGGGTTAAGGGCGATTTTTAACGGGGATAAGAAATGAAAAAAAAAAAACATTTCGAAGGCAAGAAAAAAGCATATAAAAAGCGGGGAAAATCATGTGTGAATAAAAAGTAGGGGAATCCATAAGCTAGGAACAGCATGCCTTGTTTGAGTATTTCACGGTGAAGATGATGCGAGTTTTGGGGAGGAAAGGATTAGGATCACAGCATGGAAGAAGAGATTTGCGAACAGAAGCAAAGAAGATTGATTGTAAACGGTTATATTATACAAGAAGGCATTCATTTTGATGGAACAATAATCTTATATATAAAAATGAATCGCTGAATGTGTTGCTAAGCGCATAACTTTCGAACGACTGCACCAAATTGGATGATTTTTTTTTGTGTGTTCGTTATTATCAGGACAAGGTTTTTATAAAACTTCTGGTGAGCTCTGGCATTATGAAATTTGTATAAAAAAAATTCTATTGGTGGCACGAGAGGTTTTAAAACTGAATGTATGGAAAGCGGGAGGGAGGGAGGGGGAGGCCAACCTGGGAGGGGGGAGGGGAACTCGGGAGGGAGTTTCGTGGGATGGGAGAAGGGGGGGGGGGGTGGAGTGGGGAGAAGGAAGGTGGATGTGACGGAGTGGGAACGCAAGAGAGGAAGAGGACGCAGGAGAAGAAGGGGAGTCGGAAGGGGAACGGTACGAATGGGAAAGGACACTCAAGGAGAAACAATTTCTTTATTAAATGGCATAGCAACGCATGCCGGGACCAGCTAGTATTTTTATAAAATATTAAACGTTGTACTATAAAATAAAGTCGGAATCTTAACGACGACGTAAGGGAAGAAGGCATGTGCAAAAAAATACAAGCGTGCAGTTCACACGCGGTATAAGTGAAACCTTCTGAAAACTAAAGTAGTCAAGAGTGGGTAGGCCATGAAGCACCGCACAAAGAGGAGACCGATTATACTATCTCATTCTCTCGCAGGTTGTGTCTGTCTCTTTTTAGTGTAGCTTTTTCGTTTCATCGAGTTTCAAATCATAACGGTGCTAAAGATGTTTTAAATTCAAAAACATGCAGACCTACATATGGTCAAATTTGAAATAGAAGGTCTAGAAAATGGATCTTTCCGCGGGGTACATTTTAATTAATTCTGATAAATGTATTACTAAAATCTCAGTTGTTTCTAACTGAATCCCCGGGGAAGTTGATAATTTATCGTCTAGAAAAATAAAATCGGGTGCTCACCGCTAATCTTATACGTAATATTTTTTTTTACAATTTTTTCTAAACGTTTTAGTCTTGCAGCGTCTTAATTTATTTATTTATTACACGCCCTAGTGGGCTTTTCTTATAAATTTTTATAAACTATTTGTATCAGAGTAAATACTTACAAATTTAAACAATAAATAAAAATATAAAGATAATGACAAAAAAGGTTGCTACAAAACACAAAACAAAATACACAGATAAAGATGTAAACAGAAACTAAGAATCCTCACGCAAATAATTGAATTTAAAAAATTCTACAAAACAACATAGTAGTAGCATAGAAGTTATTTGGTAGGTAAATAGGTCTATTTGTATCTAGAACAAAGTGATAGAATATACAACATTTATACCGATTAGTTTTAAGATGAAATACGTCGCCCAGATCAGAATATTATTAATACTTGGGTCTCGGTATAATTTTAAGTGGGTAATACAATTTTGAACAGTTTATTCGTATCCATACTATATTACGAATTTCTAAATTACAAATAATCGCACCACGTTCATGCCCTCGCTAAACTATTTCTAGTACCCACCTCTATACCTGTATCCTTCATTAAAATGATTAATTTTCGTTTTTTTAAAAAAGCTTCAAACAGAAGGTTCAGATGGACATAATTACCCTCAGAGCTTATGTCGTATTTGGGGATGCTGGGTGGAGGGTCTTTTAAAGGAAAGGAGGGATGGGAAGTTCTGGGAAGGAAAAAGGTATGAGGAGTGGGTAGGAATTTGGGGGTCAGTGGGTTCATGAGAGACAGCTCAGATTAATTAATCGTTCATAATAATAATAATTGGATAATTTGTAGAGCGACGTTTTTGTGAAAAATCACCTCAAGGGCGCTTTACAATTTATTATGAATCTTACGCTCTATCTAATTTTATTATTTACAAATAGATACAGAAACATACTTACCTGCAGGACACTTCCGATAAAACACACTTTGTTAGAAAGTTTATGCTTGGGGAAGATACGACTTTGCATGTGGAGGACATTATATTTAAAACATTGGACATTGCCTTTGCTACCCTCATCAATGTAGATTTTACATTTATATATATAAGAAGATTAATGCCAAAGTTGAGTTCATATTTATTTTGAAAGACTGGAGAATTTTGAAGATGAACAACCGTCACGTCACTTTAAACAATAACGAAGAAAGGATATTAACTTTCCCGTATATTGAATCGTACTATTAATCATCAAAAATGCTAATTTCGGTTGCGTGTCTGTCTGTAACTCCGGTTCAATGAAATCTATAACTCGGTTGTGCTATGAATTTAAGTGTCACGTTCAAAATCGGAACTGATTGTAATAAAGTGATATATCGATAAAATACCTACCTACAATGTAATATTTTTTTAACAACTTTTTTTGATAAAAATTTCATTGTAATTTTTTAGTAATTTTTCTTTAGTAATTCTTTAGAATTTTTTTAGTATCTAACCATGATAATATATAAGTTTTTTTTTTTTAATTAGAAAATTATTTTAAGAATAAATTCTATTATTTGAAACGTCTTTTGTTTATATTTCTTAGGGTTAATCTTGAAAATTAAAGTCGTGATTGGAGATTCTTCATGTGTCTACACTTTTCAAACATACAATTATAATATCCGGTGATTTTTCACGAGTCTGTGCAAGTTATATAATAATTCCAAATGGGCGCATGTGTAACAGATTGGGTGCATTACAAAAAGCAGTGTTGAAAAGGATTAAAAATGTTTTCGAGCCAGAAAGAAGCTTATTGACAAATATTGTTGTCACCAATCATTTTATTTGCACAACTGATCCTACCTGATTTTTTGTCAAAAATTCGCACGATTTCTGACAGTAAGTGACAGCTTAAGATTGTAATCTTTATCATTGTGATTTCTAAAATATATTTATTAAAAAAACTGATAAGTAGGTGCCTAGTGCCTACCTAGCAAGAAAAGTATTACCCAATGATTGAATCAATTCATTTTTTATCTTGTTGTACAATAAATCGTTAGGATTCGCTGAAATGAGGGGAAATAATATAATATTTTATATTTCGGACATTCTATAGATAAAAGATAAAAAGTCGGTTTCTGAGAATGAATGTTCTCTCAAGTCTATCATAACTAAGGAAGGTTCCCTGGGCGGAGTATTGTGATGTTTGATGTAAAGAATAATGACTTATTCAATTTGGGAGGGGACCATTCAACACGATATCATCAAGAAGGATCCTAAATTGAATGAAGATACTTGCTTCTTTTGCAGTCAACCTCCCTCCGGACAAATCAAATGGGATTCATCCCTTGGATGTAGGAAGGGATTCTTAGAGTTATTTGTTCAATATAGTACTAAAGCATAAATGCATTGTTGACTCAAGGCTCCCTTATAATAATACTAACTGAAATCCCTGGCGTTGTCTGGGCTTTACGCAAAGTTTTTCGAAATTTCATTTTGACACTGACTTTTTTCATGTTTTGAAGGTCAAGTATGCAAAATTTCGTCAATCTCGAAAAAAAACAAAGCCACTCCGGCATCACCCGTCCACCACCCGTCCGCTGCCCCCAGCAGACGCTTTTCTTTATATAAATAGATAGATATATGCTTGTACTATATTTATGCTAAATAATACACACAAACTAAGTGCATAAAACTGAACAAAGTGCATTCGTACGCAAGGGCGGCTGGTCGCACAATATGTTTGTGTGCAGCACTGGCAAATTATAATGGCTGAATTTACTTTATTTGCTTACTGAAGACCATAAAATCTCTAATTTAAATCTGTAAAATCTCTAGTTTTAATTCTCTAATTTAATCATTTCAAAATATTAGTTACCAATATGAATAGCTTGTACCTACATAGCGCGGCCGCCGAGCACCCTCGTATTGGCGGTGTGCATTCGTTTACAAGCGGATCAAATCATGTGTTTGTAAGTGATGTTTAAAACATTCAAAGCGCGTCGATTTCGCTATCTGTACCAGAATTTGGCTCGAATCCGTGTGCCACCCGCAACCGACATAATCCGATTCTTGTCGAAGTTTTCCGATTGACCATGAACCCATGACCCGAGGTGACACGAATACAATCGAATTTCGGCGAAGATCATAATATGTAGATCAGTCTAGCGGCGCGGCGTTATATTGACCCGTGACGTGATAATTGTCATTGTTTTGTTTTTTTTTTGTATTGATTGTGTTAAATACTAATAATATAATTTGTTAATATATTATTTTATTAGCAAAATGATTGCAACTAGTGTTGAATATAAGAGGAAATAACAGTTTGTTTGAAAATAAATTAAAAATTAAAAATTCCTAATTAATAATTTTTTGTCATAAGTAGGTACGGATTATCAATTGTCAGTGAACCACCACATTCTCAAGGCAGCGGCCGCCACTGCTCGTATGCACATTTTAATACAGACCATGTAGAACTCAATTATGTATGACATAGAAAATAATATATGTACGTAAATGTATTCGTGACTGAATAGACAGTTATAAGGCCATTATATAATTTCCCCACAGGGACAGTACCGTGAAGGAACTCCACACTGCTCTGTCTTGAGTCTTAACCTTACTTTATTAACTCTTTGTGATTCATATATTCTCTAGTATGTAGTATTTCAGGAAAATGAATAAATAAACAATTTAGTGTCGCTTTGAGTTTTAACTTTCAAGTAACTACCTGCAACCTTAAGGACACGTTGCTCGCCAAACTAACAAATATAGTATTTTGTTTTAATATTACCCACACTCAGGCAGTGCCTTAGTGGGTTTTCATTTCTTGTTCATACTATTTGTTATTATATATTATGTTATTATATGTATACTATTTGCTATTATACAATATATGTACAAAGAAATGAGAATAAATAAAGTTATAAAAAAAAGGACTCCAACTTGGAGAAACTTATAGTAACTGGCAAAGTGGTAGACAGAAAAAGCAGAGGAGCACTGGAGTGACCAAGTATCACTGGCGTTTGGTACGTCGGCATCCGCAACTCTCCACACAGTGCAGAACCGCGAGGAGTGGTGGAACATTGTCCACCATGGAAATTGGAGTAGGAGTCACAATGACAAACCGACTTGGGAAGAAGAATAAGTTGAAAGTTACTTTACATTCCTTTAGATAAATTCATAATTCATTTTATAAAATCCATACGAACAAAATTGAAGCAATTCAAAACAAATTCCTCAAATATCTTTGTTACAAGTCATATGTAAGATTTAATAATTATGCAGAGGCAGCCTCATACTTTAAAATTGATTCATTGAGTGTACGAAGGCATCATAAGGATGCAATATTCCTGTATAAATTAGTTAACAATAATATTCAATGCCCAGAGTTGCTAAATAAAATTCAATTTAATGTACCTGCGCGTACACCACGCTCTTCTGTCCTGTTCAGGGTTGATCAATGCAAGACAAACTGTAAGCAAAATTCTTGTCTGAACAGACTATGCAATAGTTACAATAGCATATTATCCACCTTGGCATTTTCAATTCCGAACCTACCAAATATAAGGGGTACATAAAAGAGTATTTCTCTGATGTTTCATGAATATGTTATGTGTCTATGTTTCTATCGATTATCTTTAATTCTGTTATGATATGATTTATATGTACAATCTGGCTTCTTATGGTTACCAATGTATTGATATTTTATGTTTTATGTAAATTTTAGTTTTATATACTTAATCTTTTGTTTTATAAAATTTTTGATCTCATTCTGCTTTATTATAAATTTATTATTTAATTTTTTTATTAGGCTGTTAATCAGAGGTAAAGTCACATGGAGGAAATCCATAATTGGTTTTATTTTGGCTATACAAACATGTACAAACTGGAAAAATGTAAACTGTCGATTTCCCGAAAATAAATAAATAAAATAAAATAATACCCTATCCAGCATAATATCTTATCCAATTGAGTCACTCGATCTTGTCATGTATTCCTCAGATGTCCCTGTCCTCTGTCTCCATCCACATAATAGAGAAATCTAGAAAGAAAAAACGCATTTTTCGTAGTCATATTCATTTTAATATTAGCATTGAGGTTGGTTTGAAGGTGCACGGTGTATGACATGACGCCACTTGAGTGTGCATTACCTACTGTGGGTTAAATTGCCCATAAACTTCAGAGTGACATTAATGCACTTTTTAACAGCGGGATTATAGCCATCAGAGACCGTGACCAAGACGCGAATCTGGGTAAATAAAAATCATTAAACATGAAATATTACTTTTCAGGAGCGGCCTCGATAGCACTATGCACTAAGAAACAGTTGTAAAAATAACAAAACACGATAAACAATCGTGTTTCCATAAATAAGTAAGAGGGCTTAAATTTATAATTTAAAGTGAAATCATGATTTTAGATAGCGCACAAAATACGCAACAAAAATAATCAACAATTTTTTACGATAAGTATTCATAAATACCTGTAAAACAGTTTTTTACAATTTGGGAGGCGGGAATGGGTACCGCCGCCTCGGTAACCTTTATTGGATAACCAACACCTCTGCCATAGGGCACCCCAAGTGGTTCGCTACGTTTGGTGATTTAGCAGGGGTGCCCGGGTCCATGGGATGAGGTTTGTCTAGGTCTTGGAAGCGGATGACCTGGACACACTGAACCCCAGATTCCTACCCACCCTCTTCCCAGAACTCTCCTCTCCTTCCTTTCCTTAAAAAAAGGCCTCCACACAGCATCCCCAAAGATGATATAGGCCCTGAGGGAAATCATTTTCCTTCGGGCCTCCTGTGTGGAGCTCATGTAAAAAAATAAAATAAATTTAAATAATTGATATTTTTTAATTTATTTATTTTAGGGAAATCAACAGTTTACAATTGGATTAATTTATACATGTATAATTTACCTAACTAAGAAACCAATTATAGATTTATTATACTATTATATTGTGTATCTAGAAATTAATAATTTTCTCAAACTGAAATCTTACAAGAACTCAAAGATATTAAATTATTATATCAGGTGGTAGGCAGCACATAATATATTTCATCAAATAATATACCATTTTGTACTCATTTAATACATTTTTAATACACTTTTGATAGAATTTTTATGTTTATTTTCATCACAATTGAAGATATCTAATGTTATTATATGTTGAACACAGTCTTAATAAGGCAAGAATTTTGGTTTTAATTTGTTTTACAGTGTTTTTCTTTTAAAATATTACACAGTATGTTAATGTTATGTAGGTATGTTAATAATGATGATTGGTTAATTTGTAGAGCGCCGTTTTTTATTATGAATTCTTACGCTCTATCTAAATGTATTATTTACAAAAAGATACAGAAAATATACTTATCTGGAAGGTCACTTCCGATAAACACACTTTAATTAGAAAGTTTATGCTTGAAGAAGATAATGAGAAGAAACTGGACATTGCATAATTTCATATTACATTTATAAGAAGATTAGTGCCAAAAGTGGAGTTAATATTTATTTTGAAAGATTAGAGAGTTTAGGATGCAGGATTGGAGATTTTTAATGAATTGACCTACAAAAGCTTACTAATAAGAAACATTATACATATCAACCTAAATTGTGGACTAAAAATTCACGTAGGTACATTTTTAACACCAAAAACATTAAAAAAAAACGCACACAAATCGAAAGAATAGATAGGTAGAACTGATAGGTTGGGTGTTGTAAGATATTTATTGAGTTCTACTTTAAAAAATATAATTTTGCAAAATGCATTTATTTACGGATAACGTTACAGATTTACACAACTCACTGGTCTCTTGTTTTCTGCTCCTGGGTAGAGCTGAGACGCCTTGTTAGTTCGCTCTTAAGAGGTAATAGCACCGGTGAGAAATCTCGACGGTAGGTATTTTAAAAAATTCTCGCTATCGCACCGCGCTCAAAAAAGAACTAGCTATCGATGTGTTGGTGAGACCACGTGAGTGTTTGGCTTGTACACCCTCTCGCCCCCTCTGCGTCTCATGCCTACCGTCTTTCGCCTCATACCGCCATATCCAATATTCTGTTTAGATAAAGCATGTTTCGACTTATTTCGTCGCTAATGAAGTTTTTGAATCGGCCTTGCGGTGTGACAGAAAAAGGGCCCATTATTTTTAAACGCACGAGGTCTGCTATTGTCGGTTATTTATAAATATCGTCGATAGGTATTGTAACAATGTCTTCTGTTCACGCTTATTACCGACAAATTACGAATTATTTTACTAGAACTCTATGTAGGTTAGTAGTTTTAAAGTTTTCACTGTATTTGCGTTTATAAATATGCAGTCAAACCAACTACATCGAATTATTATATACATACATATGATTATTCTCTATGATACATTAGTTATTATTGAAAATTAGTATTAACCTCTCAGGCCTCGGGCCTGTTTTTCGAAAAGTCAAAATATTTCCGCTTTCCAATAAATTCCAAATAACTTTAATATTTGTGAACGCATCCGAAAACTAAAAACTGTTTTTGAAAGATGATGAAATACGCTTTCAAATTTTATAATTCGAAATAAACATATAATTTTGTTTTTATTTTATTAATAACTAGCAGACCCGGCCACACGTTGCTGTGGCTAACGAAACACAACGCCATTTACCCAACCTTTATAAAATCCACACCATCCGCTCGCCAGCTGCCCGCTGCGCGCTGCCCTTTGCCTAAATTGAATATTTGAATTTCTTGGCTTTTCTCTACTATAATAAGCATTTATTATACACATAAACCTTCCTCTTAAATCACTCTATCTATTGGTGAAAACCGCATGAAAATCTGTTGCGTAGTTTAAAAGATTTATGCGCACATACATTTTGAGCGACTTCATTTTATACTATGTAATGATGATACCACAAAACTTAAATTTCTACTCATATAATTTGGCACTTACCTATCTTATTAAAAAAAAAACTCAAAAATGCATATGCAACAAAAATGTATTTTTGACCGATTATCTCTATCTCTACATATTATAAAGTCCCCCGCGCCGTCTGTCTGTCTATTCGCGATAAACTCGAAAACTACTGAACGGATTTTCCTGCGGTTTTCACCAATATACAGAGTATTTCGTGAGGAAGGTTTAAGTATGCAATTTGTCAATGATTTGTGTAAATTGGTTGAAACATAACGATAATTGTTAGAAGTGTCGGAAATAAGTCCAGCCGCCTGGTAGCTTTCATCGAAAACGCTGCACAATCCTTTTGGGATATAACAAAACAATTAATGGTGGGATATTCCTCTTTTATAGATCTACAAAAAAGTCCGCGAAGGCATATATCTATCTTTTACGGATAGCTTACTATACACATTATATCTAAAATGCAATTGATAAGAATAATAAGATAAGAAGGTAGAATGCGTATAGTAAAAGATAGATATATGCCATCGCGGACTTTTTTGTAGATCTATAAAAGAGGAATATCCCACCAAGCGTTGTTTTGTTATATCCCAAAAGGATTAGGCAGCGTTTTCGATGAAAGCTACCAGGCGGCTGGAATTTTTCCGACACTTCTAACAATTATCGTTATGTTTCAACCAATTTACACAAATCCTTGACAAATTACATACGTAAACCTTCCTCACGAAACACTCTATCTATTGGTGAAAACCGCATGAAAATCCGTTCAGTAGTTTTCGAGTTTATCGCGAACAGACAGACAGACAGACAGACAGACAGAAAGACGGCGCGGGGGACTTTACTTTATAATATGTAGAGATAAAAAAGGTTTAAAAATAGCCCACCTTAAGTTTTTTTCTAATTAAAATTACGATAACGAAAAAGATAAAAGCACTTACATATTTTATTAGACAATTAAATCTAAATGGATTTATTGTGTTGTGTGTATCATACGTGTGAGTTGACATGTTTGTAAATAATAATGTTTAAAATGTTAGATATATCGCTTGCTGAGGTTTGATTTGTACTCCTGTATTTTTGAGTTTCTTTAAGCAGTAAATACAAAAAAGGATGTGTTAGTTCGTTCAAAATTCAATCAAAAATGTTGGTCTTTTACCTATAGATAGATTTACCTACACATTTTTTTTAAATATTTATTACAGTCAGTTTGAAATAAAGGAAACAAATATATAATTTTTTTAAACTTCAAATCTTTTTATTTTTATTTTTAACTTTATAAAACCTTAAATTGTAATATTTAATTACATGAAGACAATATTAGCGAAACTTCAACCCAAGGCTTCAGGCCCAACTTCATAGTACAAAAAAAAGTGCAAAAATCACTTACTTCGCAATTTTTGCAATAAAATAAAAGCACTTAGAAAAAAAACCAACAACGCTAAAGGCTTTGTACCAGTTCACATAAGGAAAAAGGTTGAAGCAAACGTTTTACGTATGAGAAAAGCTATAGTTTGAGCAGTAAATTACAGAAAAGAGCAAGAAAACACGGCACAAAGTGATAAAGTAAAAAATCTGAAAATGGACAAAAAAATGCCGCAAACCATGTTTTTGGTGATCATACAAAATGTTCGTCATACTATTGCAAGTCGGAGAAGTATACTAATGATCCAAATTTAGTAAGCGATCTTCAAGATTGTGGAACAGGACTGATATTCAACAATTATTGTCGTCTCTAATAGCAAATGCAGAAAGTCTTATTATTAACGTGACAAATAACACTGTGGAGCAATTCAACAACGTTATAGCCAAATTTATAGGCGGAAAAAGAGCAAATTTTACAAAAATGGGATAACTTCAGCAGTTGAGCTTCTTGAGCAGTAACTTCGTGGAATAGTGAAATGACAACCCATTCACGAATACCAAAAAAATCCAAGGCCACAGTCCTGGCAACTACACGAAGCATTTTATTGAAAGAAAACGACGTTCGAAGGAGACAATACAGAGGTGTCGAAAAATAAAACTAAGGTATTACGAAAACACGACAGAAAAGAGAAAAAAAGTTACAGGGCCTGATGAAAATTATGGTCAATTGGAATTAGATCCAGATATGCCAGCTGAATTATTTGAAACGATAAAGAGGAATTTTTCAAAGAATTATCTCCATCGAATAAGGATGAACTCGAAAGGAATACGGTGGGCCAAAGCAATAATAATTTGTGGACAATTGAAAGGCGTAAGCGGCTTACAGCTTCTAACTTTGGACAAAAATATGTAAGCTACGGCCAAAAACTTCAGTTGCGAGAGTATTAAACTCGCTACTGTACTCGCCATTTAAAGGAAATATGGCCACAAATTATGGGAAAGAAAATGAAAACCAAGCAATTGAGCAATTTACAAAAGAAACAAAATTAGAGGTATTCGCCTGTGGACTATTTATCGATGAAAACAAAAACTTTTTAGCGGCAAGTCCGGATGGCCTTTTTGGCAAGGATTCTATAATTGAAGTGAAATGCCCATATAGTATAGTAAATATGTCACCAGAAGAAGGATTTGAACAAAAAAAATTGATAACTGTAAAATTGAAGACAATGCTTCAACATTAAAACGGAATCACAATTACTTCTACCAAGTACAAGGCCAGTTACACATTACTCGTCGTAAATACTGTTATTTTGTCGTGTGGAGTCCTAAAGGTTTGCCGTATGAAAAAATTGAAAGGGACGATTCAATCTGGCAAAAAATTGAACCACTGTTAGAAAAACTTCTACCACCAATGCCTTTTACCAGAAACAATTGACGGTCGCATATCAAGAAATTTACCGGCGAGAGAAAGATCTAAATCATAAATTGTTTAAAATTCATTGTATAGTGGTAAAAAATTTTGTACAATAAAGTGTTTACAAACAAAAAATTTCAATTAATCACTGAAGGCAATGTAAGCGACTCTCAACTAAAAATTTGAAACAGATTTTTTTTAAAAACATAAACCTCACATTGGAGGCACCGAGGAAAAATAATCGCTCAGGGACTTTGTTGGAGAAGTTGTTGGACATCATTGGAGAAGCTGTGTGGAGGGTATTTTTAGGATAAGGAAGGAAAGGAAGTTTTGGGTAGGGAAAAGGTAGGTAAAAGTATGAAATGATGGTGGAGAGTCCAGCTGTAGAGATCAAAAGATCTTCCTCTTCCAGTTTCTCCCAATCCGGCCCGCCACGCAGTAAGTGGACAAAATTATCCGCCACCAAAACCCATGCAGACCTCATCCGTGAACCCGGGAACCCAGGCTCTGTCACCAAACATAGAGGACCACTTGCGGTGACCAAGTGGCGGGGGTGTTGGTTATCCAATAAATGGTTCCCGGGGCGATGGTACCTAAAACGCCTCCCAAATTGAAAATTTATTATAGTACTTGACATAAAAAAATTTAATTTTGCACAATTTTAGTATGAAAGCTCGGTCAGTATTGGTATACCGCGATGAGTCACTAAACAAAAAAAAACGAATAAAAAATATCGATTACTCGGGCAAGGACAACACTAGTCTACCGATAAAATTCTTTACATCACTACTTCGCATTATATGTATGTATTTGTCAAAACCCACGTTCCCCGGCCCCCCTCAGGAGAAATGAGCGAAAGGGACACCTGCACGTCGGGCCGAAAATACCTAAATAAAATCTTCGAAATCGATGTTTTGTATTCCCCATTTTTCTTCTCCAAAACTGGACGGATTTAAAAATTTTTTTTCACTAACTGTATTAAAAGAAAATATTCTATGTCGGTACGTTTTGCTTTTTTTCAAAATACATTGTTTAGTTTGTATACTGAACGTTTTTTGACGGCGTTTAAATTAGGCAATTTTATTCATTTTTGGAAGGTCGTAACTTCTATGAGAAGTAAATTATCAAAAAAAACAAAACGTACCGACACGCTAGTGGTCAATATCTATATTATGTAAAAAAAAATTTTGCTCTAGGGTCAAAATCCAGAGAGATAAACGGGGAATACGTTTGTATAGAAAAGCGCAGCTAGTATTTCCTCTTAAGGAGGGCGTAGGCGCCAACCTCTGGGGCTTTACGATCATGTCCCGGACCTTCTGAGCGTACGTGGGATCCAGGGCCCCAAGGATGAATCCAAATTTCGTGGCATCTACGGTTACAACTGATGCCTCAAAACTTATCTCAACCATAGCAAACCAGAGCTCGGGGTCGTTGGGGCAGAATGGAGGTATTCGCACCGCCACACGATTTATTTCGGGCGGTCTATCCGTCGTTGTCGATGATCCAATTGGGAGAGACATTGGGAGATAAATTATTTATAATTAATTTAAATCGTAATACGTTGAAAAACTTAATAAATTCGTATGTCGGGGTCACCACTGTTAATACTTTACTAATACATTTTTATGAAATCAAACTGAATACCAATTTACAAGGATATTATTAAATTTTAATCAAGATTATGATATCGGATAAGTAACCTTAATAATATTATGAACATATAAATTTAACGAGGTGTTATACAACATACGAATACCTTGTACGTGATATTTACCTGCGTGTGTTTATTTTATTTATTTTTATTTTATTTTATTTAAGTATATAAAACAGGCATGGTGCCCAAAAATTATATACATGAATGTTTAAACATAGTGATAACGAAAATACATAGTATCGAAAATGATAATATTAACATAGTGATTGTATAATAACAAATAAATGAAACAAAAGTAATTAAGCTGAGGTGAATGACAAGTAGGAATGGGTAAAAGGTAAGTACATGGTAGGTAAATGTTCATAAACAATTTATGATTGTGTGTTAAGTATTATTGTCTGCTATTCTATGAAATGGATCTCAATGAATTGAATTGAAAGACGGAAAAAATTGGACATATCTATCCATTCTGTTACACACTATCAACTACAAACAATTAGTTATTCAAGGCATACACAAAATGGATTAAGTAACTGTTCAGTTCACCTGGCAATAGTCATATTTTCTTCTAATCTCTCCCTCGGTAACGCCGTATTGTTCGCCCTTGATGTGATAAAAACGATCCAATTATTATTATGTCAATATTCAAAATAGCTTTTTTCAGAAGAGAAACAGCTCTCCCTATCTGCCAGAGTAATGGAAGGTTGATCTTGGAAACAGGAAGCCTGAACGACAATATACTCGTATGCCAACTACGGAGTCGCTGATTCAGTATCTTTGGATTTATAATAACTATAAGAATTGAAAAATTGTGTGGCCAGGTAGACGATTCATCTTATTTTGAGGCTATTGAAGTTATCGGGTAATAATAATTTGGGCATCTCCCGATGTTTAAACCAAATGGTTGCTTTAATTTGGAAAATGTTGCACTAATAATAGTCTCCTTATCGTAAACACAACCACATACGCTTTTTAATTAGGTTAACTTATTTTAGAGCTAGATTTTGTAACTAACAAACACTCTTTTTCAATTCGATTCAATTTATTTTTATTCTTTCAAAAACATTACAAAATTAACATTTTAATTTAATTATAGCCGAAGGGAAAGCACCTATGCATGTGCAAAGGAATGCTTTTGCAAGGGGCTACTTTACTTGGATAAAATTAATGAAGAAGCATGCACTGCATAGGTAGAGCACAGCCATAGAACATAACTCAAGAGAAACATGTTTACCGACGTCTAACAAATGTCGTGAATATTACATGAACTGTGAAGAAAAAATACGTTATTTTCTTTTGTGCAAATGCTGAGTTTGTAAGATTTGAAAGGGGGCCTAGCCGAGGGGCAGGGGTCCTACAAAGTCCCCCTTGCTTGGCTCACAAGGCATAGGAGGACAACAAAGGATGCAAAAATTATAAATCACAATGGAGACTTGCATAACGATGGAAGGAATGCGATACGTGATGATGCATCTTTATGTGGTTGTTCAGCAGATTAAATATTAGTTTTGCAAAAGAATTCGATCATCTTGGGTAAACATGTATTCTATAGCTATCATCGCTCACAGTAGCTCAAAGTGATAGACGAGGAAGATTCGTCTCACTTCGAAAAATATTCATCGATTATTGACAGCAGGGAATGTGTGAGAATCAACGTTTCATAGCAAAAAAATAACTGAAATGAATATATTTAAAATTAAAGTCAAAATATAGCGGAGAGAACTGGTTATAATCAACTTGCAAACATTATTTATTTATTTATTTATTTATTTACGCCCTTTTACGGGGCTTTTACATAAGTATGAAATTTACAAATTACACTATGATTAAATAATATATAAATACTATTTCTTTAACAAAGAAATATAATAGGTTTTTGCAACGCAATATATAGTATTTATTGTACATAACTGAACTGCCTCAGTAACAGTATTTTGTATTTGTTTAAAGATAAATCGAAGAAGTCCACTGACTTGGTATAATTATTTCCCTCCATTAGTATTCTGGGCAAAGAGGAATACATATGGTAGTTAGTTCCAGAATTTCTGCACTGAAATAAATCCTGACTTCTGGTATTACATAGTGGAATCCAGAAGCTTATCAATTCTAGCAATTTCGGACTATCGACTAAATCATTTAGAATTTTATATAGAAATACCAAGTCAGTGAAAATTCTTCTGTCGGACAATTTGAGCATATTCATATAATTTAAAATAGTGTTGTAGTTCAGCATAATTGCTGGAATACCCATTTTAAAATTTAGAAAACGTAAGAATTTGTTTTGTATTCTTTCAACAGCTTGTACATGTATACTATAATGTGGATTCCAGACGGGAGAATTGTACTCAAGTTGACTTCTAACATAGGCAAAATATAACAGTTTAATACACTTTATATTGTTAAAATTTCTAGTTAGCCTGGTTATAAATCCCAACATTTTAAGCCCTTATTAGAGATTTCTGTTATATGGTTAACAAATGAAAGATTTGATTGATTATGAAGACAATGTAAAGACAACTAGATCCTCGATACAAAAATATAACAACTATAGGCCGGCTTAGAACAGGAAACCCAAGTAAGGAGGACTGTGAACTCTGTAACACTATTCTTACACTCAATCGTAATGCTTATGCTTTATACTAATATACGCCATAAAATGCTTTATACATATCATTTAAATCATTATCATGTGCAAACACTGTTTAAATAGAACCTAATAATAATAAAAACAATGCGTAACTCCGATTAATCCTCTCCCCGTCCGAAAACAATTTAATTAGCATTCAACAATAAAAATATTTCCGTATTTATTAATTATTAATTTATAAATAGGCATGGTAAAAGTAAGTCACGCACTGTACGTTTTCATAATTATTGTTATATAATTTTATGAAAACGTAGATATAGTTTGTGACGCTTTACATATCTAAAACAAGAGTAATATTTTTTTCTAATCTTTAGAATTAATTAACGGCGTACGATGATGTGAACTTCACCCGCATGCAGAAAAATAATTTGAAAAGATGTCGAAATATAGTATAGCTTCGTTACTGTCCACGCGTTGATTTTCTTATATGGAATGGTGATCGAATAGAAGGCGATGCATACACAATACAAATAGGTTTATCGTTAGTACTACAGTAGGTTTATGGTTCAGTAGGTACAAATAGGTTTATCGTTAGTACTACAGTAGGTTTATGGTTCAGTAGGTACAAATAGGTTTATCGTTAGTACTACAGTAGGTTTATGGTTCAGTAGGTACAAATAGGTTTATCTTTAGTACTATAGTAGGTTTATAGTACAGAAGTTTATCCACAAATAGATTTATCTTAACACAGTATTTCGGCAGGAAAGGAAATAGGTAGATGAGTGCGTATCAAAAAGAAATTGCACTAACTAACTAACTAACCATCACGCCGTTTCCCCGCAGGGGTAGGCAGAGAGGACGGACCGCCAAACATCCCGGTCTTGGCACACATTCCTTGCCTCGTTTACATTCATACAACGTCTCATACATTCTCTTCTATTATTCTGACTCTTGACATGGCCCGACTCAAGTATCTGATTCACTTGGTCGTGCCATGTCTTTCTTGGGCGTCCTCGACTTCTTCTACCATTCACATTTGCGTCATATATTCTTCTTACACTCCTTTCCTCGTTCATTCGCTCTACATGCCCAAACCATCTAGCAATTTTTTTCTACAGTCTCTCGTGTCAAGAATGAACGAAGTATGTATGAAGAATGATTTAATGATGAATGTAAGTAAGTCTAAAGTCATGGTGTTTGAAAGAGAGAGTACGAAAACAGTATGCAATATAGTTGTGAAAGATGAATACTTGGAGCAGGTGGATGAGTTTGTTTATTTGGGAAGTATGTTTACGAGAGATGGGAAGGCTGATAGAGATATTGAAAGAAGGGTGAATGCAGGTAACTCTATTAATGGAGGACTGAACGCCGTTGGCACCAACAAAAAACTGTCCAAAGACGCGAAACTAGCCGTCCATAATGGACTACTGGTAGCTACCCTGATGTATGGCAGTGAGGCATGGAACTGGCAGAGGAAGGATGAAAGTAGACTGAACGCTGTAGAAATGAGATCCCTGAGGCGTATGTGTGATAAAACCATGTATGATCGTGTGAGAAATGTGGAAATCCGCAAAGAATGCAAGGCTGATGTAAGCGTGATGAGTAAGATCAAGAAAGAAATTGCACGATCCAATTAATAACATAGTCGATGACAGAGTTCCATTGGCTCCGGCCTTTTGGGACTCTTAAGCAGCATAATAAAAATTCTGATGAACAGAAACGTTAAGAACATGAATAAGAAGTGTTTTTATTAATCATTTTAGAAGAAGATGATGTTGAGGTTTGAGGTGATATTTCACAAAAACGGCGCTTTATAAATTATCAAATTATTATTATTAATGGTCTTGGCGGCCGATGCGTCTGCCCACCTGCTGGCATAGTAGGCAGTATCGAGAGAGACTGGTTGAGGGAGGTATTTTATCCTCTCCTGCTAGAATCTCTAGACCCACCGCCTAGTACCGCAATTAGAGGGATGGATTCATACGTTCGTCACTTCTGAACTCACCGACTCCCAGATTACTACCCCTCATACATATTTCCATCCGAGTGTTGGATACACGTGTTCGATTTTAGTTTTTATTTTTGGAGAAATGCTCAGTGTCATTAGACTGGTTTGTATGAGAAAATGCACCTATTTTTCAGGAAAATCCATTCGCGGCAAGTTACAACCAACAGGTAATAACGACAAAAACATGACATAGACAAAAGTGTGCACGTTTTATCTCATCTCCAATTATCCATCTCGCAACTGGTGTCAAAATCTGTATACCAAATGTTCGCAGCGTCGCCAGGTTTTTACAGGCTGACACCTGGAGAGAGCAGTAAAATGTCACTACCTTTCCATCAACACTTTGCGGAGAAAGGTAAAGTGATCTAGGATATAAGGGAGGATAATGGACCGAGGTTTCCTCCCACAAACCCGGCGAGGGAAGGTGGGAAGTGCGAAGGTAAAATACGCAGGACTCTTCTTATGATGGTAATTTTATCCCACACGTGCTACGTACACCGTGAGTGTTATTTAAAAAGCTCGTAAAACGTGTGACGATGCAGTTGCACAATTATTTTTTTTTTAAATATTACGCCTATAATGCATTCCATGCCTTATCTTGCATGTAAAATTCTAACCTAGGCAACGAAACAACAGGCAAAATTATTCACTAAATTATTTTGCTTAGCAAATCTCTTGTTACAGCTGCTTGGAAACCGTCTGTGTATATTGTGTTCTTACACTTTTTTAACAATATTTTTATTTATTATATTACTAGCTGGTCCCGGCATACGTTGCTATGCCATTTAATAAAGAAATCTTTTCTTCCTGCGTGTCCTTTCCCATTCGTCACCTCCACCATCCCTCTCCCCACTCCACTCCCTCCCCCCTTCCCCCGTCCCGCGAAACCCCCCTCCCGAGTTCCCCTCCCCCCTCTCAGGTTCCCTTTCCCCCTCCCAGGTTCCCCTACCCTCCTGGTTCCCCTCCCCCATCTCTCCCTCCCTCCCGCTTTCCAGAGCAATAGCCGCTTCCTCGCGTGTCACCAATAGCAATTTTTTTATACAAATTTCATAATGCCAGAGCTCACCGGAAGTTTTATAAAAACCTTGTCCTGACAATAACGAACACACAAAAAAAAGAATTATCCATTATTTGGTGCAGTCGTTCGAAAGTTATGCGCTTAGCAACACATTCAGCGATTCATTTTTATATTATAGATGTTTTTGGTTACCATAACCAACGAAGATAGCGTTAATGCCCACAAGCTAAAAAGTAAAATAATGTACCACACATAAATCTACATCTTTAGTAGATTTATTGAAAATATACTATCATGGGTAACTTGCCAACAACCCTTAATTGGAAAGTCCTAAAAATGACAAAACAGTGTTTAAAATTGTAAGCTAATGCTCATCTTGTTCCGATAATCACCACAAAGGTAAGAACAATGACTTACCGCAACACAAAATAACCAACCCTTGTAGATTTAGTGAACTTGCAAGCAAATAGGATTTGTTGAAAGTTCTGAAATCACACAGAGGATCCAGCAGATTATATTGCTATGCCTAGCGGGTCCGAGAAAGAAGTTGCAAATTTCTTTGAAATCTTATCCTGAAGCGTGAGATATCTCGACTACCTTCTTATGTATAAAATTTATGGGTAGGCTCGCACGTGCGAGGGGTTGAAAAAACACAAAAATTACCGGACCTTGAAGCAGGGGAACCCTCAATCATTCGACGGGATGTCGAAGTAGCAAAGGTAAGACACCGAGATAGGGTTAGTCAACATTTGGTGTTTGAACGATATGGGAATTACCAAGGGGCACTGGAAATGTACATAAGTACCTACACAACTTGTGTTGTAAATATTTCAGTTTATATATTGAGAACACGCACAAGAGTCCTAACTTCCCGGAGCTATTGATATTTGGAATTTCCATATCCACGTACGAGAACGCAAGGAACAGGAGTTGAGGAAGTTTGTAATGTCTTTGTTGTACAAATGTGGTTACTCAAGAATTGTATACATAAGAATACATACAAAACCGTGCTGAAATAGGTGAAGTCATATTGGTGAATAAAAACGCCTTAGCATTAAATAATCATCTGTGCTTTACCAAGGGACAAATTAAGTTTTACGGAAAATAAAAACTAATTAAATCCTTGCACTGCAGTACCTACCAACAAAAAAAAATATTTTACTTTCCTGATAATGTTCATTAAGAAACGTACATTATTAAAATCAACAATAAACAGTGTTAATCTCAAGTTACCTCCCAGGTCAGTATGGTTGTACACATGGTTTCCGGGGGTAAATTTTTTTAAATTTCAAAAATTTTTAGGTAGTTTTTGACGTTAAAAGGTGAATTGTTTGTATGGAAAAAAATATTCTTCAATGGAGAAATATTTTTGTACGGAAAAAAAATGTAATTTCAAAGTTATTTATACTTTTTACTTCTACCATCATGTAGAATCACCACTCGAAGTAAGTGCACTTTACCCCTGGATACCCTGTATGTTATCTGCATGTACACAATATAAGACCAGACACAAGCTAATGCTTCCATGAAAGAGAGGTATTAAGATATTTGAACACGAACATGTACGTAAATTATTACATCACCTAAATGTACATTATATTTTATATTTTATTTAAACTGTAGATAATAAAAAAATATTAATAAATAAATAAATTTAGATATATCGATATATTTACACCTTAACGCAGCATCACATTCAATATACATACCTATAATATTATACCGTAACTTTAAAATTTATATTCTATACTTAGGTAATTGTTGATGTCAAAATATTTACAGCCTTACTAAAAAAAAACCACAGTGCGACCAATTAACTGTGTTATTGCAATAACATAATTTTACAGCATTCATTCAGACAACATTGAAAAGATTCAACAGAAGTTTCTAAGGTTTATAAACTATAAATTGCATATTCCTATACTAAACATTGATTACAATTATCTCCTGGATAAAACGTCTCTATTGAAACTTTCAGAAAGAAGAATAAGCACAGATTTAATACTATTACATAAAATACTGCATTACAAAATTGACTGTTCTGAATTACTTCAATTTATCAATATCCATGTTCTCCAAAAATCATGTCGACATTTATTACCCTTCTACTTCAATAACACCAGGACACTAGCTTATCAAAACTCACCGTTTCCGAGACTTCACAGTCTCGGAAATAAATATTCTAATCTAGGTGATATATTTCATCTTAAAACTAATCAGTATAAACGTTGTATATTCTATCACTTTCATTCTTCTAGGCACAAATAGATTTACGTAATTTCTTCAATTTTTGTTTGTATTGAATATGAGACTTCTTATCATTTTTACATAATATGTATTTTTATTTTATTATTTGTTTTGTTGTTACACTGTTTTGTATATTTTCTTTTCTCATTATATTATATTTTCTTCATTGTTTGTTACTCAACTTATAAATTATAATGTAAAAGCCCATCAGGGCGTGTAATAAATAAATAAATAAATAATTAAACCCCGTATACACTAATTCACGTTTTAATACCAATAACGTTTCTTGCGTGGTCACGCTGTTAAAATGCATTAAGATCTGACAACATTGTAAATGGTTTTAATTTCCTAGGAAACAATGTTGTTTTAATTCTTCTCCGCGAGGGGCATTATTGGTGCGCCTGTGCATATCGGCCCGCGATGACAAAACAGTTCGGTGTGTTTATGGCGGGATATGGAAAATTTTGTTAGTGCCTAAATGTTGTGATTTTACTAAATAATTTCTATTGTAGTGACGAATTTACTCTTCTGTTCACATAATTGATATATTCACCATATTATTTGTGTGGTTTACATCAGTTTAATCAAGTTATTGTACAAACGCCGTACTTTCAAAGTTGAACTGTCAGAATATTGTTTTATAGGTTACTATATGTGTATGGCAATAACAAAAACCTAAAAAATTTTTATTAATTTTTTATTGTATGCACGACGAAAAAGTGAGGTGATAGTTTCCTTCCAAATTTATTACATTAAAGGACTGTGTTTTTGAAGTTTTGATTTTTTTTAAATTTCTCTACATTTTGGTCAAAAACGTTTTGGGAGGAAATTTTTTTTCATTTTTTTCCGAGTTTGAATTTTAAAAAATGGCAGTTTTTGAAAACTAAAGTGTATTTCAAATACACAAATCTAAAAGATAATTTTATCTAGTTTTCAAAAATGGTATTTGTTTTTACGACACCTTCAAAAATAAGAAATATATAGAACATTCAAAATACTTACATTTTTTTCCATGAACAATTTTTTAATTAGTAATGTTTTCACGTCCGCGGCCGTTTGTCAATTGAATAAAATTTTCACTGTTTTTTTTTAGTAAGGCGTATTTTTACTATCCACAAACAGACAGCGCCTGATAGGGTTTCCATCACTTTCTTTGTCGTATATTGATGTACTTATTTTTACATGACTGATGTTTTACGTTTATATATTACCATATTTTAAAACTACATAAAATAAATATTTTTTAATGTATATAAAAATAATGGAAGGAAATAAAGAAAAAAGGTCAAATGCATTATACATATATGTATGTAGTTTTGTATTAGTGATCGACGAACAAGCGGATGCAATCTGTTAGCCATAAGTTGCTAAAATAGTTTGTCTTGAGTGTAGTTAGTAATAAGACAGAGCATTAAAGAACATGTATATATGCACAGCGCCTTGAGGTAATTTTTCACAAAAACGGAGTTAAATAAATCATCCAATTATTATTATTATTTTTCAAAATATACCAAACAAACTTTTTCCCTAGGTCGCAAGCGAATTAGTACTGTTCAAATTTAAAGTATTATTATATCAATTAAAAATATTTGGGTTAAACCTCGGGTTTGTTATACCTGACTAGGAATTATTATCCATCAGCGGATTTCCCGTTCGGAACAAACCCTTATTCACTTCTTGGGCTGGACTGAGCAAGCAAGTAGAGCTACATAAAAATAATCTCGAGGTTCAGCGTAAAACCTTTCAGTGCATTTGGTTGCTGAAGATCCAATAACAGTTAAATAATAAGACCCTTTTTTCATGTTCTGTAAGTTGACGTTGGAATATCAATGGACTGAATGTGATGTAGAGCAGTAGATCGGTCACGTTTTTCGAAATGCATAAGAAATTGTTTAATTTAAATTAATATTTTCTTATCTACTCTGACAATCAAAAACCTTTATATGTAAAAGAGAAAAGATAAAATCTTATCTGTACTGTTAAAAAAATATATTTCTACTGCATGTTTGCATGCTTTTAAATGCCGTTAAAATTGGTCAAAAAGTAAAATTTCAGTAGCTATCGCTAAACATTCCCTTGCATCATCCATATTTACAAATGTCCTCTTTTTACAATATCTCCACACAGGAGGCTTAAGGAAAAAATACCCTCAGGGCCTATGTCATCTTTGGGGATGCTGTGTGGAGGGTCTTCCTAGGGTAAGGAAGGAGAGGAAGTTCTGGGAAACAAAAGGTACGAGGGGTGGATAGGAATCTGGGGGTCGATGTGTCCAGGAGTGAGCCTCGTATGAATCTATCCCTCCCACTGCGGTGAAAGGCGATGGGTCGAGAGAGTCCGACTGGAGAGGTCTAGATTATGTCTGCATCAAGCAGTCTCTCCCGATCCGGCCCGTCACGCAGTAGATGAGCAAACGCATTCGCCACCAAGACCTAGACAAACCTCACCCCGAGAACCCGAAAACCGCTGCTAAATCACCAAATGTAGCGATCAAAGGTAGCGGGTAGTAGGTGAATTATGGCAGGAGTGTTGGTTATTCAATAAATGGTTCTAGGGGCGGCGGTATCTATACCCGCCCCCCAATAGAGTACCTACTTGATCGCTACATTTGAGGTGAATTATGGCAGGAGTGTTGGTTATTCAATAAATGGTTCTAGGGGCGGCGGTATCTATACCCGCCCCCCAATAGAGTACCTACTTGATTAATAATTGATACACCTTCACATTCAAGGTCATTTAATAAACATTCTCCAGCCCTAAAGAGTCCAAAATTCTCCAGTCTTCTAAAAATATATATCAACTCTACTTTTGCCACTAATCTTTTCATAAATGTAATACTAATAGTGATGGGGGTAGCAAATGTGCAATGTCCAGTGTTTTATTTAAATATGATGTCCTCCGCGTGCAGAGCCGTATCTTCTCCAAGCATAAACTTTCTAATTAAAGTGTGTTTATCGGAAGTGACCTGCCAGGTAAATATGTTTCTGTATCCATTTGTAAATAGTAAAACTAGATAGAACCTAATAATTCTTAATAAATTATACAGCGCCCTTGAGGTGATTTTTCACGAAAACGGCGCTCTATAAATTATTCAATTATTATTATTATTAAGGGATTTCTGGGACTTCCCCTACAGCTTTTCAAACACCGCTTAAAAAGCCAGCCTCTCGGCACATGGCAGTAATTTGTTCACAGTTTTGGGAATTTCACGAGATGCATCGACGAGAATCGATCATCACCTCCGACGAAGGTGAAAAAATACAATTGTCAAATGCATTCCGTTGCATTTTTATGTTTATGGCACCACGTGGGTGATCCTGGGCGGCTCATGTTCCTGCCAGATGCGGGAAACGAACAAGACGGATTTATGGAAACTAATTTCTGTGTCATAAAGGTAAAGTTTTACAACGGCTTAACAAGCTACCAGTCCAGTGCTAATACGGCCTGCGAAACTAAATATAATGCTATTATGTAGGCATTATCAACCACTGCCTTTATAGGGGAAGCAAAGAGAATCGAACGCTAAAAAATCAGTTCTTTAATTTCTGAATTTGTTAAAAAGACCTTGATTAACTTACAGATGCATTATATTTGTGTGCATGCCGTAGAAGAGTCCCTACGGTTCCGAACATCTTTCCAGATCCGGATCCAATAGGTCCATTACATCCTTAATTGGGGTATGTTGTGAGGCGGGAAGGAATAGTGAAGGGAAGGAGGTGGGGACAAGGAAGGTTGGGAAGGCATCTTGCTATTCAGATCTGGTCACTAAACACAGCTAAAACAAACAAGCAGCATTTCGAATCTGAATTGTGGGATTTCAACAGGGCGATACTGATGGTTGCCTACTACTCTGCACCAAAGCAAAAACTGTTGACATAGACGCCATCTTCTTTACAGAATTAGGTATTTTGAACTAAGAGGGTACCTACCAAAAAAGTTTAGAATAAAATACAAAGATAACTATAATTAATAAATTATACCTAGAAAGATACGAATAGACGTACAAATTAATGTAAAATATAATCAATGTATTATATTATAAAAGAAAGTGTATTATAAGTATAAGAGTGTGCGGCTCGCAAAAAATCAAAAACGAGTCCCGGTATGGTCAAGGGAATTATATGGTTTGGTAGATCTCTTTCCGCCCTCCAGGATGACCGTTCCCGTTTTTACCTAAAGGGCGTGCTTTTGAAGATATAAGGGCTGGAAGTTTCGCCCTCTTGAAATTTCTAGAACAGTCTTCCGGAAAGTTCTAGAAGGTTCCATAGAGCTCTAGAAAGTTCTGGAAGGAGTGGCGGAGTATGTCGTGGAATGTTTGAGAATAGGGAATCGGGAACATCTTTGTGGAACATTCCAGAACACTCTCGAATGTTGTTTTGAGCGAAGCCGGGTAACCCAGCTAGTAATTAAATAAAATTATGTAGCTCGGCAGTTGAGTGCATCGCAAATACTTATGTAGAATTATTGATTTTGTTATTTTACGGCTTTATTAAGCGCCCTTTTTGTAATATTAAAAAATGATTACGCAAATTGACTGCCAAAAAATATATTGGTTAGAAAAGACAAATAAGTTGATAAATCTGTACGTATAGGGACTGACAGTGAAAGTGATGGATAGGCAATGACGATAGAATGTCACACACTGACAGGCAATTCATAATAACTACAATCATACATCATCAAACACATAACAGTGGCTTACTAATTCGATTTCCCATGTGATCGGCCTTACTATATATTTTTACTGTTGCCATCTTCTATTTACAAAGACTTACTAGGTGCTCCGATAAGACCGTTACAGAAAGTAATTATTCATTCTGTTAATCCTCCAAATTCCAAACGCAAACATATCACAGCGGAATCGCATCCTAATAGGATTAAAGTCAGTGGAAGCGTCCCCCAAGGCATCTGAAGAAAGTTCTGGCTTTGTGTTCTGTATTCAAATAATACAGAATACTGTGTCTACCCCTATTCGTATACGACATGTATTATTTTATCATTATTTACCAATACTAGGTAGATATTTTAATTTGAAACTAATATTAAAAAAGATTAAGGCGTAATGTATATCGTAGCAGGAATGTTTGAAGTTAGGAAGCATTTCGCTGTAGTAAGCTGGGGAGCTACATACAAAACAAAAAATCTACTCCCTGTCGAAATTGTGCAACGTCTAATTATAAAAATTATATTTAAAAAAAAACCAAGAGACTATCCAACACCATAATTCAAATAATAAAAGAAAAGCAAATTCAGCTTAACTCTTGTACTCGTCAAAAACATATATTTCCAACACAAAAATGTAACACCTCATTTGCACAACATCATTACACCTAAGAGTATGTAGGGAAAACTACTTCAATAGCCTTCCTGAAAAGATAATAACAATCGAAGACGATAAATGCCTACTAAAAGCAATTAAAGAGCAATTCAATGTAAAAAGAAGAAAATAATGAAATTATCTTCATAACCTGTATAACTTTTAAATTTGTCTATTTTTTTAAAGTTCCTACCATAATTAATTATAAAATACAAAATATATTTTTCATCCCGATACTCATCCCTCTTCTAATCACAAGCGTCTCCTTCTGCAGAAGAGAAACATGATAAAATGAAAAGAAAAAAAAACAGTGAAAACTTATTATGCATTCAAAATTATTATACTTTGTAAACTGTTCATTTAATAAATAAAAAAAATAAAATACATAAATAAAAATTTCAGAACATAAATAAATAAAATAATAAAAAATAATAAAATAATAAAACATAAACACCCGTCTCAGAACAGACATCGTCTAGTGAGGCGGGTTACTTGCTTGTTTGTATATGATAATGTTATTTCAATAAACGCCCGTGTTGCCTTCAATTAAAATTTAAAAAAATTGAGTAAATTTATATAATATGTTTGCAAAATATAATTTCAAATTTTGCATTCATTTTAATATTGTATAGATCCGTTTTCGATACTTATTTTCATATGATTTATGTTTACATTTGAATAATTATTTAATACCGAAAATGACAATTTAATTCAATTTATTTTATTACTTCAGTTATTACTTTTATTGTTCACTTTATTGCGTTTTTAAATAAATTTGTAAATGAGAATTACGTAAATTAAAAAATGTGTCTAAATACCGACCAGCTTTCTTTTAAAAAAATTTATACGAAACCACACGTGTCCCAACTGCTCCCAACCATCTGGAGCCAGTAAGACTATGGCATCCCCAATTGCTGAAAGTAGTGAGGAGGGGAAGGAGTTGTGAAGAGGAAGGTTGGGAATTCTGGCTATTCAGATTTGATCACTAAACACGGCTAAACCATTTAAAGCAACGTTTCAATTCTGAATAGTGGAATGAACATTTTCGTTATTTCCACAACAGTGAATTTCCTGTTATTATTTGAACACGTGTCAACAATAAATAGATTGAAGGACAAATACGTTACACAATTACGTGAAACCATTTCATATTTTTCGTTAAAAATTGCCAAAAATTCCAAATAAGACATTACAAATATTTTGAAGTGGACTATTTGAGTGTCGTAATTTTGGACAATTTTAGTATTGGAAGAACCGCAGTTACGCTCTGATGCACTGTGAAAATTTCAGAAAGCATTCTCATAACGTCATAATCATAACCTACTGCGGGTTGCTTGAGCATGTTAAGTGAGCAGGGCCGTCAACACATTATCAAGTGCCTACAATTGAATACCATTTTGTCCTATTTTTAGCAGCTGTCTAACTCTGCTGTGTGAACCATTTCCCTGTCTCTAGTCTTTTGCTTTTCTTCGTTGCATCGTTTCAAGATTAGTTGAACATGCTGAGGCGCCCTCTGAATTGAGATCACAGCGACAATAGCAGCAGTGACACTGCGTCAGTGTCCATTCCCCAAGCGTTGTGCATCTCATCGCTTCAAGGTACCTAATCGAGCAACTAGGCTAAATATATTATTCTGCAACAATAATTCTGGGACCAACTACACGTGCCTCGCTTTACATACTTGGAAACAAATTCATCTCAAATGGCCTCCGACAACACGATGGTCACAGCAGTCTTTCAGCACCAAGCGCCACTCCCGAGTGAGCGTCGGGCCCGAGCTCATTCCGGACCACGCCATACATAATAATTGATGATTTATTTTTAATAATATTTTTTTTTCTATTCTATGTGCTCTCTCTTTACTTAAAACTTACTGTGTAAATGTATAACTATGTGGGACGTAGTGGATTGTACTATCCTGGAATAAAACGTTTTCATTATTATTAAATATCGACATATAAGTTTAACATTATTAAAGAGATACCCGAGTGATATTTTAATGTAGCATATTTTTATAATTATTAATGTGCATCGTATGGGAGCTGATGAACATATTTTTGTATTCTTTCTATTTATCAACAACGTAAAAACTTGTTCCTCTCTTTTCTTTTTCTGTACCATGCACTTTGTCATGTATTATTCACCTGTAAATTTTGTATTATTAATTATTATTTTTATGCCATCTGCAATTTAAAAACGGTTTTATTCCCCTCTTAACGTCTTACTAAAATTATAAACGCGAAAGTTTGTATGGATGTATGTGTGTTTGTTATTCTTTCACGCCAAAGCTACTGAATGGATTTTAATAAAACTTTACAATAATAGCTCATACATCAGAATAATATATATGCTATAATTTATAAAGCTAGCTAGGAAGGGGACGCGGGGGCGGGAACGGGGACGCACGGGAAAGGTGATTCAGGTAGAAACAATGTATTTCTTTGAATTATGGCATTGCAACGCATGCCGGGAACCAGCTAGCATATTTATATAATCATCATAATCTTCTCCCCCTTGTCCTATTCGGGTCGGGGATCCATTGCATCAACAAGGTTCTTCCATACGTCCCTGAATTGCGCTGTTTGTTCGGCCTCCGTCAATGGCAGTCCCATCCTCCCCTCACACAGTTTCTGAAGTTGCCTCGCCCAACTGTGTCTGGGGCGGCCCACTAAACGTCTACCCTCTGGAATCGCACTCAGTATCTTCCTCGGAATTCGGTCATCAGACGTTCTTAGTACATACCTCAGTTGCGATTTTTCTACAAGGATTAGCAGTGGTTCAATGTTTAGATCATCTCGGATCGTCGACTTTCTTATATGATCCCATTTCTTAACCCCTGCCACTCCTCTCAAGTACCTAATTTGGCGGCTTGGACTCTAGAACGTGTTTGTTCGTTTAGCATCCATAATTTATATGATCACCTTATCTATTTCTTTATTTTTTTTCACTTAAACATTGTGTCTCTGTATCATACAAACATTATCTAAAATCTTATGAGGACATTGAAAATTAATAAATAAAAATAGATTATAATTTTGAATGTAGCTATAACTTTGTGGTTATCAATTATTCATAAATGAAACAATGTTACTTTGTTTGAACCACTTGTATATTTGTTTAAAGCCGACCGGTTTCGGAACGATCGTTCCTTCCTCAGGGCAAACGTATACTGATTTGACAATTACAAAATAGTGGGTGGGAACAATGTATTTATTTATTTATTGTTTTACACTGTAGGTAAAAATGTTTACAATACAATTTGTTACCTCACTAGGACAAGCCTGTGTTGAGGTTAACAATAATTATACAAGTTAACAAAATAACACAAAATTATACAGATTTTGAAAGAACAATATTGTTGTATTTCTGACAGATTGAGATTATGGGTACCTACTAAACTGATGGCTCTTGGTAGTACATTAATGTAGACTTTTAGGGTGACCATAGTTTTGAGATCTGATTTATTATTGATCTGTATTATTACTAAGGATTGTGGTAGGGGTGGAGCCGATGCTAGGGATTAATGAAGAGTGGGTGGGTAGGGGAACATATATATCCATGATTGGGCTGTAAGATAATATTTTTTGTTTGTTGATAATAGATTCATTATTTTTAAGGGATTTTTTTTTTATTTATTTTCAAGGCTTTTTTCGTTATCATACATAAAATAAATTAATAAATAAATTACGTTGTTTCTACTAACTTATGGTTGTTGTTCACATCGTGATAAAAAAACATATTAAAATCTGCCATATTGATGAATTAAAAGGTGTTTGATGACCCTGTCCGCAGTGGGTCTGCAGCTAACGATGATAATTGCATTATTTGAAACAGAAGAGGCGCCGCTCAAAAGAGAATGTATGTGGAATGCGATTTCACATGACGATTTGCCCACTCCGCTCCCTCTACTGAAATTATTAACTCACTCCAGTTCACTCCATCAGAGCTCGCATGCAAAAATTACCGACAATCTAAAAGAATGAAAGTGGAATAAAATTTTGCGATGTAATCACACACACTGGTGTTAGCACCGTAGTTGTTTGCAAATACATACTCGTACTTCAAATGTCGGATCAAAAATGTTTTCAAAACATCCGACAAAACAAAAACATTGGGGCTGGGCCACAATATTTTTGTTTTCCGAGGTCGATGAAACACAAAATACTTTGTGTCCTCGACCTAAACACCCACAAAATACATACGTTTTTTTGTCAATGTGCACATTATTGCTTGAGACGTGGTTTAGACACGACCTACTAGTAGTATTATAAATAAACCGATAGCGATAATAAAATAATAACACACCTCCATTATGGGGGAACATATTGTGTATTATATTATAACATAAAATGATTTATTGCAATGTAACATATTTTATTTTTAGTGATGCAACAGAACGTTTTGAATAAACGTATATATTTTATATTTAATTTGTAAAGTCTTCTTCTTTTAAATGTTATGTATAATATACAAGTGGTTCAAACAAAGTAACATTGTTTCATTTACCTATAATGTTTAACCACAAAGTTATAACTACATTCAAAAGTATAAAACAATAACTTTGTAAACACCACTTTTATTTTCTATACTTTATGCCGACCGGTTTTCGCTACAACCGTAGCTTCTTCAGGGCAATATAATACTATTATACTGCCCGAAGAAGCTAATATAATGTCACATCACCATTTATCCGCATCGAATGAACAAATAAAATAACGATCTTCCGTAAAATTTAAATTTCAGTAATTTTACTCAGAAATTAGTAAAGGCGTAAGTAATAAAAATAAAAGCAATACATTTTTTTCTTCGTAATACCTATCCAGAAATAATATAAATACAACGTCTGTAAGTGGTCTAACCACAGTTGTGGTTAACACACATCAAACTGTGTATCAAACAGTAATAATAATTATATAGCAGAACTTGTTTATAAATAAACTATTTTTATAAATTGAATAATAGTATTATTGAATACGGCCAGGAGTATGTGCCAAGATCGAGTTGTTTGGCAGTCCGTCCTCTCTGCCTACCCCTGCGGGGAAACGGCGTGATGGTTAGTTAGTTGAATACGAATACGAAGTAATAGTTTGATCCTTCTACCTTCTTAACAAGCATTTTTTCGGTAATCGTTTGCAGATAAATAATTCAATTCTCTTAGTACATTGTGGCTTGTCTTAAGGCTCTGCAACCGGACCCGAAAAGAAGAAGATGGAGAGATACGATATTACGAATGTTAGAGGAGAGCGCTAACATTTACAGCGACAAAGTCGATGCGAAAATTGCGAAAATGTTTAATAAAACACGACTCGTTTAAAATCGAGCAAAAATCTCGCGGGGAGCATCTTAAACAGCATTTAAAAATACCCTGTGAATTTTTTCATACATATAACTTGTAAAATAACTGAAACAAACGTGTTAATAATAATTTTTGGAGCATACTTTGCGATTTTTTTCTATCGAGGGATTTTTATATAATTTTCGTTTCGGCGCGGGCAAAGTCTAGATATTATCTTCAAGAATAACATATATTTTATAGGAGCTTTAAAACTTACCGTGTTTAAGGGAAATATGTGTGGCGGCACATCATAAACTTCGCCATCAAAAGAAGATTCGAGAACATCTCCTAATATTCGCGCGGCGCCGGCAAACCTACTTGCTACTAGGTACCTACCTACATATGCCACTCGCGATGTACTTTCTCGCCTGCCGTGCCGGCTGGACGATAATAATATCGCCACCGCCTAGAAAGGTCTGGAGTTTATAAGCCGCCTGAATATTCGGCACCGGGTATGATCGAGTACCTTCCAGTGTGCACATTGCCGGCGAATGGAACATTACTCCCACCGGTCGCGCTGGCATATATAAAGCAACTAAACTCGGCGCTAGCTCAGTCAGTATCAGTTCAACAGTCGGTCAATATCTCAACAAGTAACAGATCGCACAAGTGCTCCTACATGGCACACATCCAGGGCAGCTTCCCGAGGTCCACCACCACGTCTCAGCTACAAGGCCCACCGTGTCTTCAGCTCCTGAGATCAGCTACATCCCGCGACTTATAAGGTTGGACGCACCTTCAGTCCAGGGATCAGCTCACCACTTCATGGCACCCCGAAGCCCCATCGTGCTTCGCTGCCATGGAAACACGCTCCGCCTCGCCAGAACTACCTGCTGGTGTCTCAGCACACCAAGCCACTCACCGTTCATCTCCGCGATTCAAAGCGTCGAGCAACGGCCTGGAAGATAGGTCATCTCCACCGCCATGGTGTCGAGCAACTCGCTGACCTTCACCGCACCATCTCCATCACACCGCACGCCTGCAGCTTTTCATCTACGGCACTCTGCCTTACATCTTGTTACCGCTTTACCGACCTCGCTACGTAGCCCAATAAACGACTGACTCATACTTCGACTTGACGCCTTTTATTTCTCGTTCTGTCTCCCACTCCCTCATATGTAATAAATCGGTACAAATCCGGGTTGCGGGCCCTTAATGTACGAGTATGTCACTGGCCATTATATGCTTTAAAACAGTAGTTATCTACCCTAGATAAAACATATAATAAATTACCCTTGCCCTAAATAAACATGCAAAAAACAGATATAAACGACTACAGGTAGGTAGGTACTTCTACCTTCTTAACAAGCATTTTTTCAGTAATCGTATTCAGGTAAACAATCCAATTCTCTTCCACGTAAGGTGAGCTCATTTTGCCTTTATAACTAACAGAAAAAATGTGTATCTAGGCTCATCTTCTATTGTTCTTCTCCTTTATTCAAGGGTCCATACATGAGCCTCCCTTAATAATCACATTCATGGAAATTTAAGGGAGCCTTTATGTTTTTTAACTGCAGCCTATTCTAATGCAATTACGAACAATGGTTTTGGGTGCATTATCCACGAAATGTCAAAGCTTTTCTTTGGGTGCTGTTTGATTTGTTTGCTCCTGTAACTGAATCCAAGGTTTTTGGTAACAAAAAATGCAGATGATTTGGACGTTGATTGATGTTCTCGCAGATATTTTAAGCTGGTTATTAAGCAAACTTCACAGTATAAAACCGACTACAATGGATCTCAATATTTAATCATTGAAAAAGACAATATAAAAACAACTTCCAATGAAAATATGAAGCTGATAAAAGCACTTAAAATTTAACGGTCGCGACTGAAACTAGAAAGCTGATAATAATAATAATGAGGTAATTTTTATAGCGCCGTTTTTGTGAAATCATCTGAAGGGCGTGGGCTCCCATCCTCTAGTCTCTCTTCATCTAGTTGTAACCGTTGAGTTTTTATATTTTCTGTTAAATTTTTTCTTTGATAGTTGTTGATTCTTTTTTTACATTAGCTCCACACAAGAGGCCAAACAAACCAAAACGATTTCCATCGGGGCTTACGTCATTTTTGGGGATGCGTTGTACAGGGTCTTTTTGGGAAAAGGAAGGAGAGGAAGTTCTGGGAAATAAAAGATATGAGGGGTGGGTAGGAATCTGGGGTCAATATGTCCAATGGTGATGGACTTATGAATTCATCCCTCCCACTGTGGTACAAGGCGATGGGTCGAGAGAGTCCGGCTGGAGAGTTAAAAATGTTTCCATTAACCAGTCTGTCCCAATCCGGCCCGCCACGCAGCCGGTGGGCAAACGCAAGAGACGCCAAGACCTAGACAAAATCAACACATGAACCCGGGCAACGTAGCGAACCACTTGGGGTGACCTACGGCAGGGATGTTGGTTATCCAATAAATGGTTTCCTGACGGCGGTGCAGATACCCGCCTCCCAAATTCTCATATACTTAAATAATTAAATTTGTTGATTTGGCATACTAGTCAACCTTATCCGGTGACTGATTTAAGACGTACTTTTTTATGTTCTTGTGAGAAAAGACAATTAGAGTACCAGAGTTAAAGGATGCGTTTTGCAATTTTTACTGACAACCATTAAAAACTTTAATTCACTTCCTGTCATGAAAATTTTATTTGTTTCATTAGTTTGTAGCCAATTAGAATACAATTCCCTCATTTGGTTACCTCACCATAAAAATCATATAAAAATGTCGGAAGAACTCAGCGAAATTTTCTACGAATTATTAATCTACAGTATAATAATAATAATGGGATTATTTGCATAGCGCGGTTTTTGTGAAAAATCACCTCAAGGGCGCTGTGTATCCCCAAATATCCCCATAGAACAAATTTAATACACGTTTTTATTAAATATCTTAAAAATACATACACATGAGCTCGGCTATTGCGAACTTTTGAATAAGAGTACCTACTCGAGTCACTAGGCACAATAACCTATTTCAATGATACCATTCACAAACAAATTATTGGCAAGCTCGCCAATTCCTCTCTTAGGCCTCGATTACATTGAGCGAGTTTACAAGCTACTAGCCGGTGAATTCATTATCTGCTAGTAAACTCGCTCAGTGTAATCTTTTATTAGCTAACTAGCAGATTGTGAACAATCTACGAAAAAAGTTGAAAGAGGGGCTAGCGTGTCGGCTTGTTAGCTAGTAAACTAACCTTGTGTCATCATAGTTGCTAGTGGGCTAGCTGCGAATATCTGAGCCAGTAGAAAGTTTTGTCATCATCACAATCGCACTCGCCGAATCGCCCGCTAGTAGCTTGTAAACTCGCTCAATGTAATCGAGGCTTTACATACTTTAGCAAACAAATAATATACAAATGATATCGAATAAGTAACAGTTTACAATGAATAAGTGTTCTTAACATATTCAAAGTCAACTGTTGTTTGTACATTAGCGATCTGCAGTTGTCGTACGGGAACGAGGAGAATTACAATAACAGTTACTGAAAGTTATCCTATCAATCCGTATCGATCGACCGTGCTAGGGGGCCTGAAGAGGCAGCTCTTTCCCAGCCTTCCTATTACCAAATTGTTTCATCCTATTACCAAAAAGTCATCTGCGAAAGTATTTACACAAATCTACAACTTAAATCACCACCTAAAATGGATTCTTGAATACTTGAGGTAATCCAACCGCTTTCCCGCCCTGGTATAAGTAACAGATGGTTACTCCTTCAGGGCTCTCAGAAGGACTCTATTTTTTTTTAATAAACGAAGCTACTTATGATGCACGAAGCTAAACCCTCAAATATCCCTGTAAAACAGGAGTTAGTCTGAAAATGGGGTGATGGGTTAGTGTAATGGATGATGAACATAACATGAGATAAATACAGAGAATATGATTAATATTATTTTATAAAAATTTACAGAAAAATATAAGAAAAAACAATGCCATCACTCAAAACAATGGAAAATAATATTTTAAAATGGATTCTTGAATAATAAAAACTCGACCATAAATGCCGTGTTATTTACCTGGGATTCCGGAAACCACCGAAATCTTACGGTGGAATTAAAGTTAACCCAGCGGACCAAACGAAAGTAATAATTATCGTTGTTAATTTAAGATTGAACCGATTCGTCCGCAGCGGTACTGTAGCTAAGTAAGCCAATGAACGTAAAATAACATGCTAATGTACCTACATACACGGTATGCATCTCTGATCTAATTGCTAAATTCACAAAACAACACATTCTTGTAGGTTTGAATTGTACGAACAGCAATAAAATAGTTGAATTATTTATATAGCACCGTTTTGGTTATTACCACGAGTGGCTTATTTGTAAACATTCATTTGTTTTATTGATATTTTAGGTAATTAGATTATTTTCTGTATAATAGCAAATGGAAGAAATCTTCGAATAAAATCTGAGATGTAAATTAAAGTTAATGTAAAACCTATTTAAATAAAGTTAATGTAAAAGCAGTGACGTAGCTATAGCATTCTCATGAAGGGCGGGGGGGGGGGGTGAGGGGAGTTCCTGGGGGGAATAGGGAGGGGTACATTTTATAGAAAGTTTTTGTTTTCCAGGAATGTACCTAATCTACGAGTTCTAATATCTTTTTTTCCTAAAGAATACCGAGGCCGATGGGGGTAGAGGGGAGGGGGGATGGTTTTGAACTTCCCGAACCCCTCCCCCCCCCCTCCCCCTTTATAAAGATTTTTAAAATTATTTTAAAAACCATAATATTATCCCCTCGTCACAAGTCATATAATACTCGCATAACATGGATACTTATTTTTAAGATTCATGTAAGAGTTAAAAGCAATATTCTGGGTTGGTAAAACGTTAGAAAAGTTGTTGAAATTCTGCTACGAAAATTACATATATAGTGTGTTTGTCAAAAACATGACTTTTTTCACATGAGCTCCACACAGGAGGCCCTGAGGAAAATAATTTCCCTCAGGAATTTTAGGGATTCTGTATGGAGGGTTGACTCATTAAATTAAAGAGTTCAGACTTCCTTAAAAACCATTTGTGCAAATAATTATTACGTATTATGTATACAATATTAATAGGATAATTAAATAAGTAATAATCCTATTAATAATATAAAGGCGAAAGTTTCTATGGATGTGCGTTTGTTACTCTTTCACGCAAAAAATACTGAATGGACTTTAAAAATTCTTTCACTAATAGAAAGCTACATTATTTACTATAGGCTGTGTATATTGGTAAGCTCTGGCGTCATGAATAACCTCTGGCGTTATGGATAAGCTCTGGCGATATGAAATTATTTATTATACGTTTATTGTCCAGACGAAAAGCAAAGTGTTGCTAAGTAATTGTTTGACGTTCGCTGTCATTTTATTATTTGTTTAGGTTACTATGGAGATCCCTTTGATGGTAAAAAATCAAATATGTATAAAATACTAATCTAAACTAATATTATAAATATCTATACTAATATTATAAATGCGAAACTGCGCGAGTTTGATTGTTAAGTTTTAATAGGTGGCACGCGAGCTGTTTGAAAAATTAATGTAACGGGTATGGAAGGGGAGATGGGAAGGGGAAGGGGTAGGAAGGGGCGAGTGCGGGGGGGGTGGAGGGGGGGGGGTGATTGGCGGGGTGGGGGGGGGGGGGGGGGGATAGGGAAGTTGGAGGTGGCGGAGTGGAAAACCCCCTAATACTATGCGAGCGAAGCCGGGGGCAAAAGTTAGTACTTACTAAAAGTAAGTTCACAATATAATTTTACATTGTTAATATTTACATTGACTTGTTTTTTTTACATTAGCTCCACACAGAAGGCTCCGAAAAAAAAAATCCATCAGGGCCTACGTAATTCTTTGGCATGCTGTGTGGAAGTTGTTTTTAGAAAGGAAGTTCTGGGATGGAAAAAGATATGAGGGGTGAGTGGGGATCTCGGGGTCAATGTGTCCAGGAGTGACGGACGTAAGAATTCATTCCTTCCACTGCGGTGCAATGCGATGGGTTGAGAGTCCGGCTGTAGAGATCTAGGTTAGGTATCCTTCAACCAGTCTCCCAATCCAGCTCGCCACGCAGTATGTGGGCAAATGCATTCGCTGCCAACACCTAGACAAACCTCAGCCCATGAACCCGGGCATCCCTGCTAAATCACCAAACGTAGCGAGCCACTTGGGGTGACTTATGAGAGGGGTGTTGGTTATCCAATAAATGGTTACCGGGACGGAGATAACCATAACCGTCTCCCAAATTGAAGTGCCCTTGTAGTGTTCCACAAAATTGTAGTAAACAAAACATTGCTTTAAAAATATAAGCAACTACCTACATAGGTTGTTAGTAATTGGAACTTACCGTAGATACCTTTTTTCCATATCGATCGGTTAAACATGTTCATATCTTCGAAAATCGTCGTCTTCTATAATAACATAACCATTATTTCATCCTTTGAAATATTAATTTTATTTGGACATAACATTTTTTTACTTATTCAGTGCAATCATTTCCAGAACATTATGTCAAATTATTAGAATCACGGCCCGTAATAAAGAATATAAAAAAGGAGCCACGCGCCCTAGGCGCACATTTTCCCACAGATTCAACACTAAGTATATATTTCTATGTAATAAATTGCTCCATAATGAAACACATCGCGCGGACAAATCTCGCATTTACGTCAATTTGGAGGTAATTGTTTGTGACCACTATGTGACTGTCTGGACGATGATGCAGAGGCCCTCAAACTTTTGATTATTTTATCAGTGAAGAATGTGAACCTGACTTCAACAGCAACAATCAACAACTTTCTGGCGTTGAACATAGGCCTGCCTTAAATTTGTTTCGCTCCGATCTCTTTTCTAAAAACTCTCGCTTCTCTTTTAACCAAGGACGACATCCGATGATACTGTGGTTCCAATGGACATCTGAAAGTTGTACCACATGCCCAGCGGTTCTGACTATAATGTCGGCCACTTTAGATTTTCTCCTTATCCACTCGTTCGTCTTTGTATCTCGCAAGAAGTATTGGGGATTCAGTATGGATCCCGAATACATTATTTGGTTCGAGAAGTTTGGAGAAATTTGTCGTTGGTCAACTCAAGTGGTTCGCTACGTTTCGTGACTTTGACTTTGAACTTTACCTCTCTGACTTTGACCTCTTTGACTTTGACCTTTCCAGCCAGACTCTCTCAGATCATCATCTTGCACCGCAGTGGGAAGGATGGATTAATGCGGCATGCAGATTCATATCCAACCCTGGTACCCTTTTCCTTCCCAGAACTTTCTCTTCTTCCTTTCCTAAAAATACCTTCCAAACAGCCATCCTCAAAGATGACTCAGGACCTGAGGGGAATTATTTTCCTCGAGGCCTCCGGTGTGGAGCTGATGTAAAAAAACATACTTAATTGGTAAAAAAAAAGTTATAAAAAAAAAAAAATTCTGGTGACTGGTGACCCAAAGAGGAGTCATAATATGAGGGAGTTCAATGTCAGGTAAGGTTAGAAGAGGTAAGAAGAAGACAGTTTGATTTACAATAGAGAAATCCAGTACAATTTTTTTTTTTTTTTTAATGAATGAACCTTCTCACTTAAATAATGCTTTTTATTTTTATTTTTAGAGTTAGTTTTAAAAGTTAAAATAATTTTCAAAGTTTTAACTTTTCAAGATCCCCCAAAAACCACCGTAGGTATGGTGAATCGTGTGGCGTCACCACTCCTGAAAATTACTATAGGATCGGGCAATCAGCTGATCAACTGCCGCCATTTTGAATTCCGTTGTTCGAAGTATTCTCTCTAGAAGTAGCATTAATATTTTTTTTGTGCAGTAGTTTTTGAATATTTTCCATAATAGAGATAATCTAACAAGAGATACCTTTATTTTTGGAACATTATTTAGGCCTAAATAATGTTTCAATAAACACAGCAACTAAATCTCTATAAACAGTTTGTAAATAAATGAATAAATTAATACGACGGCTTGTGTTATATCATACATTCCCATACAATGACTTTATGGTGACGTCACGACATGTCGAACAGTGACATCACCACCAAAATTTCAATAATGCCAACTTGACGGCGTGTTTTTACGACCCGATTAAAAATGGACTTTTTAATAATTTTTTAAAAACAATTTTTAATATTATTAAATAGGTGACCAGACAACTCAGAATGAAACCAACTCAGAAGCACCTCAGAAAGGTCGTTAAGAGTGATGATAAAAAAAAATTAAAAAATTGGTTAAATAGGTTAAGTTAGGTTAGGGTTACCGGCTATTTTAAAATTATTTTTTCATTGCTTTTAATGACCTTTCTGAGGTCTTTCTGAGTTGGTTTCATTCTGAATTGCCATGGAACCTATTAAATAAAACTTATATATTCAGAATCAGTGTTTATTGGTCTCTATATGAACATATTTTTTTAAAGCCATAATATTTTTCAATGGAGTTCCTTATTATAAATGATTAAAGTGACAAGATGTTCTATTGTAATGTGAAAAAAAAAATCGTAAGTCACATCAGAACTTCCGTTAATTAATAAAATATTTGCGAAAAATACCTACATTACCTACATATATAATAATCGACGTTTTGGATTGTTTTTTTAGTAAATTTTGCAAAACGATATATTTTGATACAAAAGTATGACATCCCCTGACACTTCAGTGTCAAATCTAGAAATGCCTTGTAAATGTAGTAATAAACCGAAGAAGGAAAAAATATACCACACAAAAAAAAACAATACACTAAATTGAAAGGGGGATGCCTGTGGCCTATAATTTGGAAATCCGCAAACCATCCCACAGAATAGGGTCAAGCAAACCTGACTTAATAACAGTAAAGGATAGACGGCCTTTTCATTTCTTACTGCGATTATTATGAATGGTCGTTGACAAGACCGTAAACCTTTTTTTTATTGTTTTAATGTGATTTCACTCTTACCAGGTGATATTTTGGATAAAACGTGGGGTGTGTGGCCGATCTTTCCACAGCATGAATGAATCTTTTTATAAACACGTTAAATTGACCTTTTTTCTATACAGTGATTTCTGTGGAATGCCGTCTGCAATTTTAAATGATTATTTTTATACATAAAAATAAAAATATGTTTTCTTTTGTCCATATTATGACGGCCGGCGTAGTCCAGCGGCAAGGCTCTTGACTAGCATTCTGAAGGTCGCGGGATCGAATCCCGGCGTGGCAAATAAAAATATTATTTCATTAATTTGTGTTATTTCACAATTTATTCATTTAAAATAATATATCGTATATTTGCGACACGTTCCAGAGTGTAAGATACTCTCAGTATCGCCCTGGTGTAAGACCACCATTCAGAATTGAAACGTTACTTGAAATAATGGCATTAGCCGTGTTTGGTGACCAGATCTGAATAGCCAGGTACTTCCCCTCCTCCCTCTTTCCTATCTCCTTCCCCACCCCACTACCTTAGCAGCTGAGACTCTTGTTAGGTATCACTATAAAAAAAAAATGTATATGAGATAGTTGTGCTAGACCATTGATTCGATTGCGATGAAATTTTTGGGGATTTGATGTGCGTTAATAGTGAGTTCTGTGCATCATGAAATTATGCGTTGCTAAGCATTCATCCAATTGCGATGAAACTTTGGGAATTTGATGTGTGCATGCTTTGATGGTTTCTATATATACTGGTGAGCTCTGGAATTATGAAACTTGGATAAAAAAATTGCCATAGGTGGCACACGAGCTATTTGATAACTGAATGTATCAGGACTGAATGTATGGAATGCAGGAGGGGGAAGGGGAACTTGGAAGGGGGCTCGCGGGACGGGGGAAGCGGAAGAGGGGAGTGGGGAGAGAGAAGGCGGAGTGGGAACGCGTGAGGGGGAGGAGACGCGGGAGAGGAAGGGAAGGCGGAAGGGGAACGGGACGAATGGCAAGGGACACGCAGGGAGAAACAATTTCTTTATTAAGTTGCGTGTAACGCATTCCGTGAACTCGCTAGTTTACTGTAAATTCGATACAATATCATATTTTTTATTTTTTTATTTATTTATTTTTTATTTAATAAAATAGTATCAATTACATGTTTACATACATTAAATAAAGTTTTCTATTAAAATACATTTAATAAATACGCTTTACACCCTTTTTAAGAGCAGAGCTCGAGTTAAAAAGGCGGATAAACGCAACAATTTAGCAAACGAAAAATAATATTTTTTTAAATATATAAAACAAAAAATAGATAATTAACAGAAAATAAGAAAAAATCATATTTGTACATATATATAAATATTTTTTATATATATGTACAAAACAAATAATAGATAAGAAAAACAACAGATTGAAGCGGAAGAGATAAAAAATAATGAGAGAAAAAGGATAACTAATGTTATATTTGAGTTGTTATGTTGATAAGTTATATAAAAAGAGTTTTTATTGATTTTTTGAATTTTGTGTAATTTGTTTCCAATCTTAATTTCAAGGGTAATTCGTTAAACCATTTAACTCCAATATATTTGTAGAATTGTTGGGCTGTGGTGGTGTAACAGCGCGGTAAAGTCAGAGAACCAAGGATATTTGTTATATTGCTGTTCGAAAAAATAGTGTTAACATTATTGAGACAATCTTTGTGTATTTGTAAAAGCGTATTTTTTTTATAAATATTATGAAGTGAAAGGACTTTAAATTCCTGAAATAATTTGATGGTAGGGTAATCGTATGGCTTTTTTAGAATTATTTTTATTAATATTCTTTGGATAATTTCTAAAGGCAAAAGAGAAGTTTTGAAAGCACCACCCCAGCCAACAATTCCATATTGTAATACTGATTGAATTAGGGAAAAATAGATGGTTCTTACTAATCCAATATTTAGTATGTTACGTATTCTAATAAAAATGTAAATTAATTTTCTTAACCGTTCTACTGTTGTATTGATTTGTAATTTCCATTTTATGTTACTATCTATAATTACACCGAGGTATTTTACATTTGTTTTAATAGTGAGTATAGAGCAGTTAGGTTTACATAGATATGACTTAGATATATACTTAGACATAGATATATACATACTTAGACATACTTAGATATATATATACTTAGACATAGATTATGACATAGATATATACTTAGGTGTAGAATTTTTCTAAATAGTTTTTCTAGACTATGAATTTTTAGTTTTTTAATAAAAACTACAACAGATAATTCAAACTACGAGAAAACAAGAAACTATTAAACAAAATGAATGCAATTTATATATGTAAGTCAAAATAATACATATTATTATTTTTTAAAGCAGGGAATATTACTCGTACGTGCTCTGGCGTATTGAAATATTAACAATTTTATTAATAAAATTTTTGTGTCAGTAAGACACATTTTACCTCGTAACCGCAATCAATATCATGAGATATGAAACTTAGAAATATCCATACTGTAAAAATAATTATCAGTTAATGTATTTTTAACTGTTTGATCTTAACTTAGATGACACAATAATTCCAAAATTATATGTGTGCAATTTGGAAAAAATGAGATATATTTTAGCATTTTTCAGTCATAATGACGTCCAGTAAACAATAAACATGAAATCTCCAAAATTCTCGAACAAAATGATTTTCAAAAGCTTCCTAATTGGGTAGGCCCTAAAGCATGGGTGGGGAACCTTTTTGCCGCCAGGCCCTTTAAATGTTTGTAGTACCTATCGATCAACCGCGGGTCACACATTATAGATTTTCTGCGTCTAGTCTGCATCCTCGACATATTATTATAACCTCATTTTACCAATTTTGTTGCATAGAAAATAACTAGAATTTTAAAACCGCACTTGGAATACGAGAATGGATGTCTTAGAAATTCGTTAGTTCATGAATTCACAACTGGATTTTTGTAGGTGCATTCTGAACACATGACTGGTTTGAACTTAAGAATGAATATGCACACGAGTCCACCAGTCATCCAGTTTAAATTTAATTATAATTGTACTAAGAACACTTGAGCGGTTTTCCTGCACTTTTCGGCATATTTATGGTCCGCAACTAGATTTTTATAATCACGCGCATAACCGCATAATAATGAAAGTAAGCTGAACTCGGATTCTGGATGAAATTTGTTTATAAAAATTTTAGGCGGTTCTTTCAACAGGTCAAACAAAAAGAGCTCGCAGGCCGCAATTGCTCCGTCCCTGCCCTAAAAAATAAAAATAATACTATGTTGCGATTTTGTATAAATAGATGTGTTTTTGAATACTTCGACTAAAAGAAAAAATTGCAATTTGCAATAATTTGAAAGGCAAATGGGGAAGTACAACGCTGCACAATTTACGAAGTCAACCGTTCACTGGTTTTCATAACTTAATTTATGAATGCTGATTACGTAAACACAAAAGATAAAATCAGAATGGAAAAGTTTTCTTTAAATTCTTAATAAAAAATTGCATCAAGCGCTTTGATCCATACTTATTCATACAGTAATATTATGCTCGCGGTTGTAATAAGTAACATACCAATCTGAAACGTAATTGGTGGAACAAAATAATTATTATAATGCACCGGAATATTAGAAAATCGATGTGCTTGACTACTGACGAGAATTATAGTGTAAAACTTCTTAGGAATTTACATCACTCGAAGACGAAGGAGTTAATTTAACAGTTTTCCCGGATGTTGAATCTTACCAATAATATACTTTTACATCACACTGATAGTGGTGAGACAAATTGGTAAGTTATTTTGAACTAGACCTAGGGATGTCGAAAGTGAAAAAAAAAATCGATATATCGATGTATCGATATTTATTAAAATATCAATATCGACGTCGATATATCGAGAAAAAAATATCGATTTACCAATATCGACGTCGATATATCGAGAAAAAAATATCGATTTATCGATATATCGATATATCGGTCAAATTTTCAAGAGATTTTGCGTTTTTAAAATAATAGTGTTCAGCTAAATATTATCAATAGTAATTTTTGTACACAATTTCCTTTTTTTAATGTACAAAAATCTCAATAAAAATATAGGTATTTTTATCACTACTCATTTTTATTACGTGATAATTACAAAAATATCTAAACTAAAAAGCTGTCTTCTAACTTATGTGTAAACTGAGACGCATACAAAGTTTGTACGCTTCTCAGTAACATTCTATTGGCGTATTTATCTGTCAAAAAGGACTTCGTGTTTGTAACAAGGTATAGTCAATAATCATAGACAATTGGGAACCAACACATAGGAGTGGCTTAGAAAAAAATGGCGAAAAATAGCATACATTTCTATGTGTGTACCTACACACATGAGATAGTATTGGTGATCACAAATACTAATGCAAAGACAATAGATTTGTAAGCTATTAATAGTTAAAATTTCAACCGCCAGATGTCATGACCCAATACAGTTACTTTTTTCCGTTCGTTCCTATACGGTTTTGGATTCTAGTGACTTTAAATACATAAATTTTAAAAAATATCGTTTTTGATACAATTTTCGATATTGGATATTTTGTATCGATATATCGAATCAAAATATATCGGCTAAAAATATCGATATATTGAATTAAAAATATCGATATATCGATACTTTTTCAACAAGCCTAACTAGACCCAGAACGCAGATATTCAAATCCACAGTGGTTAGAATTACCTGCTTTAGAGAGTTATGGAATGTTTTCAGGAGTTTTAAAATAAACTTAATCCTAAATACTGATAAAAGACGCCGTGTTTTTCAAATAGTAAATAATTTAAGTATTTATTTATTTGTAAGAAACAAACCGCTTTTACATAATCAGTGATACATATATAAGTGAACTGAAGTCAAGCCACAGAAGTTTCTTATACATTGGAAATGAAGTTTTACTAACTAACTAACCATCACGCCGTTTCCTCGCAGGGGTAGGCAGAGAGGATGGACCGCCAAACAACTCGGTCTTGGCATACACTCTTTGCCTCACTCACATTCATACATCGTCTCATACATACTCTTCTATTATTCTGACTTTTGACATGGCCCGACTCAAGTATCTGATTCACTTGATCGTGCCATGTCTTCCTCGGGCGTCCCCGACTTCTTCTACCATTCACATTCGCGTCGTATGTTCTTCTTACACTACTTTATTCGCTCATTCGCTCTACATGCCCCTTTCCCTTCTTAATCTTACTTATTATGCTTACATCAGCCTTACATTCTTTGCGGATATCCACATTTCACATCATACATTGTTTTACCACACATACGTCTCAGGGATCCCATTTCAACAGCATTCTGTTTACTTTCATCCTTCCTCTGCCAGTTCCATGCCTCACTGCCATACATCAGTGTAGGTACCAGGACTCCATTGTGGACTGCTAGCTTCGCTTCTTTTGACAGTTTTTTTTATTAGCACCAATGACATTCAGTCCACCATTAATGGAGTTACCGGCATTCACCCTTCTTTCAATATCTCTATCAGCCTTCCCATCTCTCGTAAACATACTACCCAGATACAAAAACTCATCCACCTGCTCCAAGTATTCATCATTCACAACTATATTGCAAACTGTTTTCGTACTTTATCTTTCGTATCTTAAAATTAATTTTGGGTTATAGGAAGGGTTAAGTAAGAGGAATACGGGAAAACGGTAGGCGATGCTCCCGATACATTCCATACTCTCATATTAATAATAATAAAATATAATGTTGAAGCCAGCTACCTAAAAACTACCATTGTCTTATTAATTTACGAGTTTAACATACCTACCTACTTTCAATGGCACCTACCATTTAAAATCAAAACCTTGCATCAAATTTAAATGTCCGGGTTAAATTTTCGCCACAAGAAAAACTAAACCCTTTCACACACTTCCCAAATGATCATCTGGTCAATCCACGCTATGCAATTGCACTATATAAGTATTATAAATACAAAACAATACAAGAACAACATGTCAACCTACCAGAGACCAAATGGGAAAATAATTCACCGACTCCAGATATTTTCATATCAGAGGGTTCGGCTCTGTGGAATTCCTAATTGAACCTATAAATCCTACTGATCCCTCAATATAAATATTTAAAAAATCTTTTGTAATCCTACATGTATTTAAAATGACTGATTTTTGCATTTTTATATATAAATTCTTTGACAAATCTAATATGCCTAATTTTTTAATGAGAGACGAGACTAGAATAGAGCAGTGTTCCGCAAAGTGTGCTCCGCGGCACACTGGTGTGCCGTGGCCATTTGTAAGTGTGCCGCGAGTCCCGCGTCACTTCTCACAAAGTGCTCTGTAAATCGGTCTTTACTTTTCTGTGCGGCGCGGCGGCCGGAGGTGGCGTGGGTGGGACTCGATCGCTGCGAAGTGGCCGTGTGCTACGCCACTACGCTACATTATCACGTGATTGCGCACGAGCTATCGGGGTGCATGCGCGTAACAACATAACATTACGAATTACAACGGCGACGTTGCGCCCGCTTGTTTAGAAGTCATTCGTTAATGCTAGTGTTTGGTTGTGTCGTCGCGAACTTAATTGACTTTTTTAATTGCAAAAAAATATCCCATATTACGTGTATATAATGGATAAATTCGTTAAACGTACCGCAAGTTTGTCAAGTGAAACTAATGATTCCCAAGAAGAAGCAGAGTCAACGAAGAAAAAACCTAAGCTTTTTGATCGGAAATACGATGAGAGCTATGTGCGTTATGGCTTTATATATTGCGGTGACGAATCGAGCCCAATCCCAAAATGTCTTGTTTGTGGAGAAACTTTGGCTAATAATTCGATGGTGCCCAGTAAACTTTCACGACATTTAACAACTGAACACCCATCGGTGGCTCACAAAGATAAAGCCTTCTTTCAACGTATGAAAGACCAGTCTAAGAAACAGGTAACTCTCATGAGTTCGTCTTTCAATACATCAAGCAAAGCGCAAAAAGCAAGCTACGTGATTGCTAATATGCTGGTTAAATCGAAGAAACCTCATTCTCTCGCTGAAACTTTAATTTTACCTGTCTGAAAAGAAATTGTCAAAATTATGATTAGCCAAGAAGCCGCTAAGGAAATCGAAAAAATACCTGCGTCAGCAGATACGATCTCACGTCGCATTAATGAAATATCCACCGACATTCAATCAACGTTAATTGAAAAATTAAGGCTAAGTGGAGTTTTCGCGCTACAAGTCGACGAGTCTACTGATATCAGTGGTCGATCGACGAAGAGATGCGAACAGCGTTATCAACGATTGTTCCAAATTTTGATCGTCTGTGTTCAGTTAAACAGGCTCACATTTCGCATTAAACATCTTTTCATGTTATATTGATTTTAATAATAAATATTAATAAAATATTGTTTTGGGTAAATTTTGGTTCGGAGTGGCCACGCTTATTACGAATATTTTTTAGAAAAAAACTTTAGATATGCCGTAATTACTATAAAAGGAAACTTTTTGGCTTGGTGGCGGCGGAAAAAGATGCATTTTAATTATCAATTGCGTAAAATTAAAATTCACTTCTCGAACCGATTCGGTGACAGTTCGCGGTCATTCTGTCACTGTTATGTGATAAATATCAATCATAATTACACAAACCCGGCTAGACAAACCCTGTTTTGCCAAACAAACCATTCAAAACCTGGGATGTTTTTTAAAATTATGATGACATGCAGCTTTCGTATTATCAAAGTTCGCCGTTATTAGTAATAAGCCTAGCCAATCCTATCCAAAATTTACCTTGTTTTTTTTTCTTTGGTGTACCGTTAAAATTTCTTGATTAGTTAGGTGTACCGTGAACATAAAAAGTTTGCGGAACACTGGAATAGAGACTAGACTAGACTAGACTAGACTAGACTAGAGCTAATGCCAGTAGCCGAAATAACAAATGGTAATATTTTTATAGTCTGAGAATGCCAAATTCTTTTAATCTCATTTCCTAAATCTGTGTATTTTCTAATTTTTTCAGAAACAGTTTTTTGAATATTACAAGAATTTGGAATAGCTACATCAATGATATCCGTTTTTTTTTTAAATTTTGTCATGTAAAACTATATCAGGTCTATTATGACTAATTGTTCTGTCTGTTAGTATAGTTTTGTCATAATATCTAATATATAAAATTCTCGTGTCACGGTGTTTGTTACCATACTCCTCCGAAACGGCTGGACCAATTTTGATGAAATTTTGTGTGCTTATCTGGTAGGTCTGAGAATCGACCAACATCTATTTTTCATACCCCTAAAAGTAAAGGGTGTTCCACTCCGAAGAAAATTATTTTCCCCATACATTTTGTATGGAACGAATTCTCCTATTTTGAAAGAACTGCAGCAATATTGTAAGGGGTATAATATTGAACTGTGAACCGGGGGAGGGGGGAGGGGGGAAAGGAACTCAGAAGGGGGTTAGCGGGACGGGGGAAGGGGAGAAGTGGAGTGGGGAGAGGGGAACGCGAGAGGGGAAAGGATACGCAGGGAGAAACAATTTAGATCAAGGTATGGTATACGCAGGGAGAAACAATTTAGATCAATTCAGCTAATAAGTTGACAACAGTTTTTGATTCTGAGGCGGTACGAAGTTCGCCGGATCAACTAATATTTTATAAAATTTATGCATTACAATAAACAAAAAGTGTAAAAAATATTCAATAGTACAATTTTTGTGTTCGGTATAAACGTTATTTTTTTCTATCTAGTATTTTTCTTAATTTTTTTCTTGTTATTTATTTCCAATATTTATTATTTCTTACTTACATAATTTTATTATTTTGAGCTGGAATTCCCTCACCAAACGCAAGAGCCTTGTCTCTTTATGGTGAGCAAAGGCTATTATTATTTTCCTTTATTACACTGCATTGTACGTAGAAAACTGTAATTTTAAAAAATTTAAATATTCAAAAGGAAAAAAAAATGTATAATTAATGTTTTGAGCCATGTTTGGTGGACACACCAACAATTCACTTCTCCTTCACATTTCCGCATTTTTTCTCTCCCAAAGTGTCTAAATTCATATTAATTTCAATTCAATTCGGGGATGATATAGTCGCACTGGCCCTAGGCAGTAATACTATGTGCTTTTGTCTTATATAAACGTTAGTTTTGAATTACGCATTTAGTGTATTATCTCTCTCGACATTGTTTCCTCTGGGTAATTCCCCAATTATCAACCACGATTAATTATTCCAAGAATTGCCAGGTTTTATCAAACTAAATATATTTATTCAATTTCATTGGAATAACTTTTGAAGGTTATAACCATCAATGGCATGTTATATTTTTTGGTTTTTGTAATAACCTAATGAGTAAAACCCCAAATTATACTACATTTGGATACGTTTTAAGATTTTGACGGCCAAAAGCATTTTCGTTATTTGTTTTTGGGGTGTGTTGCGCTACCTCCTTCTTTAGCCATTGTCTGTCACACATCTACCGGATCTGCCCTGATGATGGACACTGCAATGATGTCCGAAGCGTTGGCTAAAGAAGGAGGTAGCGCAACACGGCATATCACCCCAAAAACAAATAACGAATATACTATATTTAACCATTGAACACGATACGAAAATTTGAAACACGAAAAATCATAAATCTGTTACAAATTTTTCGTTCGAGGGTCTCAATTATTAACTTCAATGAGTAAATATTATATTCACGTTTGGGATAATTGAGAAAATACAATGTGCCACTCAAACTTCCAACAAAATCTACAAACAGGTCGATGTCGATGGAATTGTGGAATTTCCACGGTGGATAGGTGTAATTTGTCTGATTTCAAAGGGATTGGCGGTGGGCTTCATACAAGGAAGTGGATTTATTGAGCGGAGCCAGAGACCGTATCGCACGACAGTTAGTCAAGTGGACATGGGCCGTGGGTTCGATAATCGCCGGCTCCGCATTCAAAGAGCAAGGAACGAAGCTCCGAAGTAGATAAACCAAGTAAACATCAGTAGCCAACCAACTACGCCCATTACCGCAAGTAGTGTATCGCTTACATTTACAAAAACTGCTGGAGTGAGATCTTTAAAAGGACTTTCTAAAAATCAAATATCAAAAGGTTCAGGTTTCTTGGTACGTAACTATCCTGAACATTGGGAAATTGATATCAATTTTTGATTTCTTAATATTATAGTTGCACATATTACACAACTTATCGAACAAAACCAATTTTGGAGACAGTTGGTATTATACAATTGGTCATATTAGATTTCTAAATATTGTTGCACATATGCGAAGCTGTAAAACCAAAACTAATATGACAAATTTTGAAGACTTTTACTAAAAGGTATTCCTCTATAAGAAACTTGGTACGCGTATCCGACATCTGCAGTACATATAAAATGAGGTGCTAACTGATCCATGGTTGTTTACCGAAGGTACAATTTGCATAATTGCTGCAATGCAAGGTTAAACATAGCAGAAAATTAATATTTCCTTGACACTGTTACGTATGATATTTATCACCTTTCATCCAGAATATCATCGATATCTAAAGACACGTTATGTATTGATCAATGTGGTACTTGTGTTCGGTATTCACTCATAGAACAGTTGTACATTTGAAACGAAGCAGCTGGTGTTATGCTTTATGATACCACCTTTACAGTTTTGAATGTTGGATATTCCAGCAGAACACTTGACGTAATTAAACAACATTATAACTTGCCAGGCTTAATGGTTGAAAATTTGTCGATAAATGAGATTATCAGAAATTAACGCCACTGCGCAGACTAATTTTGAAAGCCGCGATGCCAGTGTCAATTATGAGCCTACACATCTGTCCGAATTACTCGGTTTCTGGAATGTCCGCCACCTGCCGTCCGAAACTGTGTTTGTACACGTAAACGAGCAAGACTATCGATAATGATTATTATTGGTAGATGGAATCGATCCGTCGACCGTGAAATTACCATTACGAATACTTTCAATACGAACTACCGCTGACGAAAGCGCGGTTTTGTAGTGTATCGTTCAACAAACTTCGCTGAACTTCGCTAACTAAAACTACCTAAAACGTGTACACAAATGAATCCCTAAAAACTCAGCTGTTCCAATACATATGTTTTGTTAAGCAAAAACAATTCGCTCTGAAAATAATTTAACTTGTGAGACTCTTATCAGAATATTATCGTTCTTACCTGTAAATATCGAGGATCAAGATATGATTTCTCAAATTATTCAAGATAGATTTCTAAAAACTAAGTAAATCATCAAAAAACTTTACAAAATGAAATTGAACACATTTTAAGCATTTCTTCTTTAGAAAAACGTAGAAAGGACTCTGATATAATATGCATTTTTAAAATTATCAACAGTATTACTGACACACCTGCTTTGTTACAACTCATCCAGTTCAACATCCCTTCCCGTAGACTCCGAAATAATGAATTGCTGTTCCTCAATCAACATTCTACTAATTATGGATATCATTCTCCTTTATCCAGAATGTCGAGATGTGTCAACGCAAATCAAAGATTTGAATTTTTAAAGTCTTTTTAAATCTATCTTCAAGCTACTTGTAGTTATCTTCTATATGTACTTTTATATTATATGTATTTTGTCAATTCTCTTCATCTATATGTACTATCCTGTCGTTGTCATCTCTCTTTTTTTTATTCGTGTTATTGTTATATTGTTTATGGACTATTTGTTTATGGACTAAATAAATAAATAAAATAGTTCAAGGATTAACGCTCGAAAAATGACACGCAACTCAAAAATGAGACGTTAAAAAAATGAGTTATCACAAAAGTTAAGCATTAAGGTATCGTATTGATAAGAGAAAAATAACAAAAAGAGATTTTTAAATAAGGATGGTGAATGCAATTAATTGGACAAAATATATTTATACATTTATCGTAAAAAAAGTTTTGAAAAATTGTGTTAGAATTGTCTTTTAACTAGGTTAGGTCTCGTAGAAATCGTTGTCTCCCTTACTATCATAGTGAGAAATATGATATAAACGGCGTTAGAAAGAGAACGCTCCTGGCTGTTTATTCAAATCACAAAATAAGTAAAAACTTTACCAAAGTTTCGGATCGCAATTGGAAAAAAAAGTGAAACTTTAGGATTTTTTTATTAATTATTTATTTTTATATGGAACGACAAAAAAATTAGGCGATAATAATATTTATAATACATTTGTTTAATAAAATACGTACATGTTTTTTTTTTCGTTATTAGTAACTAGCTGGTTCCCGGCATGCGTTGCTATGTCATTTAAAAAAGAAATTGTTTCTCCCCGCGTGTCCTTTCCCATTCATCCCTTTCCTCTTCCGCCTCCTCTCCCGCGTCTCCTTCTCCTTTTGTGTTCCCACTCCGCCTCCTCCACCTACCTCTCACTACTCCACTCCCCCCTTGCCTCATCCCGCGAACCGCCCTCCCGAGTTCCCCTCCCTCCTCCCAGATTCCCCTCCCTATCCCGGGTTCCCCTCCTCCCCTCCCTTCCGCGAAATCCCTACTCGAGTCCCCCTCCCCCCTTCCGTACATTCAGTCCCGGTACATTCAGTTTTCAAACAGCTCACTTGCCACCTGTTGCTATTTTTTATACAAATTCATAATGCCAGAGCTCACCAGTAGTTTCATACAAACCTTGTCCCGACAATAACTAACACAAATAAAAAAGAATTATCCAATTTGGTGCAGTAGTTCGGAAGTTATGCGCGTACATACATTTCGGCGATTATTTTTTATTTATAGAGATAGATTTTAGTGAGAAAAAACGTAAGGTGAGCCATTTATAAATCTTTTTTATGTTTGCATGCAAAAATTTTAAACTTTAAAAATCATGTGTTTATTGAAAGCATATTTTATCAGTTATCAAAAACAGTTTTTAGTTTTCTGATATGTTCAGAAATATTCCACTTATTTGAGTTTTGTTGCACAGAAGAAATATTTCGACCCGAGTGGTATTTAACTTTCGATGCGTTAAGTAAACTAATATTGAACATTTTTTTCTAAATTCTTATATATACAAATAAAATAAAATATTTCTTATTTTCATTGAAGTCGCGGTGATTTCCTCGTTTTTCCCTTATTTTCTAATAGCTTAATTTAGTTATTAATACTAAACCCACTGATCTATTCACAAATAGAAGTTAATGTTCATTAGAACTTAACTAACTTATGTATGTTACCCTCGGTGAAAATAATATGCAAACCGACATTGTTGACATTTAACCGTCATTATTTTTAGTTCTGGCAATGAGAGAATCATCATTTATTGTGTTGGGTACCACTTGGACCGCATTCAAAGGAATCTAGACGGAGCTAACTTAAGACGATATTCATATTAGATTAACTCTTGACTTGACATGAATAGTATTAGAAGATAGAATCAAACTAGATAGTTATTTCTTGTTTTAATTCAGAGAATATAAGGCACATGCTGCCTACGGTAAACTACTGCTGTGGTAAAGAAAACACCTTCATCTAAGATAAATTTGATTTTACACAATAAATATGAAAAAAAAACGAAATAAAATTATTCAAACCCATTGAATAGTGCATCCGCGGTAGAGGTGTAAGGCTCTCGACTAGCAATCCGAAGGCCATGGGTTAAAATTTTTATTATTTATTTGCGTTATTTCAGAATTAATTAATTTAATAATGTACTCGAATAGTAGGTATATTTGCTACACGTTCCAGAGTGGAAGATACTCTCAGTAACTTTCTGGTGTAAGGACCACCATTCAGAATTGAAAACGTTGCTTGGAATGGTTTCAGCCGTGTTTATTAGGTGATCAGATCGGATTAGCCAGGTACTTCCCCACCTTCCTCTTTCTTTTCTCCTTCCCCTCCCCACTACCTTCAGCCTCATTGCATACCTCAATAGGGGATGCCGTAGACTCACAGGTTCCAGACGGGAGCAGTTGGGACTCTTGTGAGGTATCACTATAAAAAAAAATATACCAATAATAGGATTTTACAGATTGGGCAGAAGCATGATAACTGTGTAATATTTTTTAACCTGAATTTAATTATGAATTTAAGGTTTAGTCCACAGAGTTTTTTAAAATGAATAAATTGTGAAATAACACAAATTAATCAAATAAAATTTATTTGCCACGCCGGGATTCGATCCCGCGACCTTCGGAATGCTAGTCAAGAGGCTTACCGCTGGACTACGTACAACTGGTATGTTGCACTATTATTGAATATACATTCAAATAACATAATAATAAGTGGATATTGATGTGTCCCGAAATGTTATGAAAATAAGTTATTATTGCCATTTATCGGAAAGGGCAAAATGACCATTTTTTTAATATCCTTATTTAGCAAACTCCACAGGGGAGTAAAGAATGAACATTATACCCGTATTTAGGTAAAACTTATAGTCCTTGTGAACATCCCGTTTTAAAGGAATTGCTAATTGTATCTACCTACATCCCTTTTAAAGTTGTTTTACCATCTGTCACCAGCTTGAATTGACTGATCAAGACATTAAATTTGACCAGCCAGACTTTCATGATGTCTAATTACTCTTTAATGTATCCATCAACTATTGATTTCCTCTGTTGAATTTCCACTGTTACTTTAAAAACTCTTAGCTGTGTATGGAAACGGGCAGTCCGTTTGATAGATTCCTTTATCTTCACACGCGGATTGGAGGCTCGGCTATGGAACGATTTCCCTACTTCCGTGTTTCCTCCGTTCTACAACATGAGTCTCATCAAGACCCTTGTTCACTCTTTCTCTCTTCAAAAAGACTCTTGAAAAGAGAATCGAAAATACTCCATGAGATCTGTTTTTGGCCGCGAATGATTTTTGCAGCTCTCAAAAGCTCAGAAAGGCATTTTTTTCACAAAAAAGAGCTTGGAACGACGTGTTTATAGCAATTGACGACGTGGTGACAAACGAAAATGAAGTATGTCCACTGGACCTAGTTTAGTGAAAACACGCGTGTTGTCTCAGTAACTAATCTTGGCTTTTTAATTCATCTGTATGAAATCGTATGCATGAAATAATAATGATCGTTTAATGTTCCAATATGATTTCCATGTGGAGATCGGTCTGGAAATAAGTATTTATCGTGTAAAAGTATTTATTGCAGCCTCGAGGACGAAGGTTTGTTTGAGGGCTTAAAACATGGCTGGATGGTGTAGAGTCTGTAGAGCACCCCATCCGTAAGAAATTAAGTTTAAACGTCACGTACGTTATAATCTACGCATTCACAGATGGCGCCAATTAAATTATTTAATGTTTTTAATATTTTTGCACGTTTTGCTTAAAAATATTGAGGTGAATTAATTGTTTATGAATATAAATAAATTGTTTTGTCTATAAACAAACCCAAATCTTTCAAGAAAGGCTCAAAAATACAATATTGGATTGAGTCACCGATACAAAATTGAATTTTTCAGCCTCTCTCGAAAGATTTTGGTTTGTTTATGGACAAAACTATTTATTTATATTCATATTAAATATGTACGGGCGCAAACAATTAATTTACTTTAATATTTTAAAGTGTAATGTGCAAAAAGTATTAAGAACCTAAAATAATTTAATTGGCGCCATCTGTGAATGCGTAGATTATATGGTACGTGACGTTTAACCTTGGAACACCGACAGGAGTAGTACTATTTCCTAGAGGAGGCAGTCAGAAATCAAAGCCGACGATGACAACTGAAACTAAAACACCAAACTTTTGATTAAACTGGACTCAAGTAGGTGGCTCATAGACCAAAGCTAAATAAAACTAAGAATAATTTCCCGCCCAAAGTTCCCGCCAAAATTACCGTACGAAATCACGTGATCTCTCTTGACGGGCAGATGGTAACAATAACATGCGTGTCCACTCATGAACAATTCGTTGGAATCCTCACAAATTAAACAAAAATACGCCTTGCTCGAGCAAACATAGCAGTAAAACAACACCAATTATTTTCTGTTGGTCAAATAGCAAGATGTACCATTTACGCTTAATAAACCAGGTGATTTTATTATTCGATTCGTGGTTTCCTTTCTCGATGAAAGTAAACACAATGCATGCAATATTATGTTATAATGACCTGTTGGTACTTCTTCGTAATAATGGGCTTCACAATAATTTTTCGTAATACTTCTTTTTATTATTCGTGACACCTTTAATTTTGGAACGCCAAATATGGCGTCGAGATCATAATCCAATTATGCGGGACCTAATTATTATTTTAATATTAAGATGTCATAATATTCACAAAAGTGGAAAAATTATCCTTCCATAAAACACCAAATATTTACGTAAAGTCGATTTAATATACTTGATCTTATCATATTTTCAAGATGGAGTAGGTACGTTTTCATCACAGTAAAATTGTTCAATTTGTAAATAATATATTTTTAAAACCAACAGAGAAAAAAGTAGAAACCTAGACTTTTATTATTAATAGCTTCGCTCGCATGGGTTTAGGGGGAAATCTACATATAATAAAAATTCAAAATATGCTAGCTTCTGGGTTTGAGGTTCCCGGCATGCGTATACAGAAACCATCGCGGGCATGCACACATCATATCCCCAAAGTTTCATCGCAATCGGATGAACTGTTTAGCAATGCGTAATTTCATGATGCCAGAGCCCACTATTGTACACAGAACCCATCGCGGGCATGCACACATCAAATCCCCAAAGTTTCATCGCAATCGGATGAACGGTAGCAATGCGTAATTTCATGATAATTTAATTCAACTGCTTAACGATTCTGCATTGAGCATTGACATCTTCAATGTTACCTATAGAGAGTTCGGTAACTATCTTTTGACATACGTCTCAACATAGTGAAACTGCCCCCATGGCCTTTTTTTCTCTTATATTTTGTAATCTTCTCCGTAATAATTTGGTGTATAACTGTTTTATGGAGAACCTAAAAAAATAAAAAATAAATAATAGCTTACTATTGTATACAGAAACAATCGCGGGCATGCACGCATCAAATCCATTTCAATTGGATGAATGGTTTAGCAACGCATAGCGGACATACATACATACATACATTTTGTATTTCTATTTTACTTTAAAATGTTGTTATTTTTTTCTCTTAGTTTTTCACTAAATTTATATATGTTTTTAATTTTGATTTATATAATTATATGTTTTAATTTATACAGAACACTTGAGTTCTTAACATTTAATTTTTTTTATTAATTTTTGTATTTCAAAATTTGAATTTGAATTTTCATTTTTACTTTTCTTTAAAATATGGTCTTTTTTTTCTTTAGTTTTAAGTATTTCTTAATATTTTTTGAAATGTTAAAATATTAAATGTACGACTACCACAACACGGGCTTAGCCTAGTGTGGTAGCCAAAAAAACCCAAATATCTGTTACTAATAAAAAATATATGAAATAAAAAAAAAAATAAAAAAAAAAATAAAAATACAATATTTTTATTAGTTCCATCGCAATTGGATGAATGGTTTAGCAACGCATAGCGGACATACATACATACATACAAAATTTTTATTAATTATACACCTACTCAGAATTTTATTATTTTTTAAGATGTCCTAAAAAGTAGTTAATTTTCATACACATCCTTTTGGATTGAACATTATGTTTAGCAGGAAAACAAAACTATATTATCCAATTTTCTGACTAAGGAGATGTTATATTTTATCTTATTAGGACTTTATTAAAGACCTTGTTGATTGGAGAAGCCTTTTATTTGATGAAAATAAGGGGGAGGGGGGAGGGGAGTATTAATTATTTATTCGCAATTAATTCTTACAATTGTATAATATTTTACATTCACAATACAAAGTTGATTAGAACTAGGAAAGTTAAAAAAACACACCTCCTGTTGTATCTAAATTCGATATTGTTAATGCAAACCTTTTTGAAAGGGGTTATTTGCTGGTAGTGTAGGTACTTATCAATATGAAACGGAGGGGCTCTTTCAATAGATGTTTCACAGGGGTGGTATGCTCTTAGTTTTATAGGCCGACCTATCTGAAACTTCTGTGATTTACGAACAACCAAATAACCAAACATAACGCTGTTTCAATGGACAGAGACGATGTACCGCTATACAACTCTTTCTTGGCACACAATCCTTGCTTGAATCATATTTGTAATACGTCTTGATTATGACCCGACCCGCTTGATTCACTTGACCGGCTTTTGTACTCTCTTTTCTTTGACCATTCGCTCTAAATGTAATTTTTTACGGGAAACCGATTAAGTAGCTAAATTCATACCTTGTTTTATTTTGATGGATTCTATATAATTTGTACTGTTATGTGAATAGTACACGTGCCGTATTATACTCGTATTTCTGCTTATTCTTTTTATCTTCACAGAACTAATAAGGGTTAATTAGATTGAAATTAATGAGACAATATGAAAGGGGTGAGAAAGTAGAAAGTTGTATTGAAGGAAACAAGTTTTCAAGCTTTTCAAGATAACATCACATTAGAGTGATAAAACCTTATCTTCGAGAAACCTTCACGTTTTGGCGATTCTTTGGCAATTTTTTAATCGAATTGAATTGAAGAATAAGGAACTCCAGTCCATTTTTTTAATTATTTTTAATGAATAATGACCTTCTAACTTAAATAACTGCATACATATTTTTATTTTTAGAGTTAGTTTTAATAGTTAAAATAATTGTCAAAGTTTTAATTTTTCAAGATCCCGAAAACCACCGTATCGTATAGTGAATCGTGTGACGTCATCACACCCGAAAAGTTACTATAAGATCGGGAAATCAGCTGTTCAACTGGCGTCATTTTGAAATTCAGAGTTCGAAGTATTCTCCTCAGAGTAGCATTACTATTTTTTTTGTGCAGTAGTTTTTAAATATTTTCAATAATAGAGATAAACTAATTAGAGATACCTTTATTTTTGAAACTGAATTATTTAGGCCTAAATAATGTTTCCATAAACACAACAACTAAATCTCTATAAACAGTGTGTAAATAAACGAATAAATTAATACGATGGCTTGTGTCATACCTACATTCCCAAACAATGACTTTACGGTGTTCAGTGACGTCACCACTAAACATTTTAATAATACCAACTTGACCGCGTGTTTCTATGACCCGATTAAAACTGGACTTTTTAATAATTTTTTAAAAACTCTGCGATTAATATTATTTAATAAAACTTATATTAATTCAGAATCAGTGTTTATTGGTCTATATGAACATATTTTTTAAAAGCTATAATATTTTTCATAGGAGTTCCTTCTTGTCAAAAATAATTTGTAAAAAAATAAAACTAAAAAAGTCACTGTTCTGATGCACTTTTTTCCAAAATGGATGCCACAACAACCTTATTCCTAACCCAACTATGGGAAGTTAGGTTTTGTTAAGAGTTAAAGGGAAGGAACACGGGGGAGACGAAGAGGAAGGGAACTAAACGAAGCAACAGGCAGTCAAACCAAAGCCAGGTGTTGCGTGATTCGTATTTGGGGCCAAATAATGAACATTACATAAATAAATTATTACATATTAACATTATTGGGAGTGAGTGCAGTAATAATTTCGGGCGAAATGTGCAGCGTGGTTGCACTTGAATTTGCGGGTGTTTAATTATTTTTGCATGCAAACCTTCAAGCATCGTGAGCAGCATCAAGATAGGGACTCCCAGGACAGGAAGTAATAATGTTATCATTTATATGCCAGCGGAATTGGCCGGCGTTATGTTGACAATTAAGCAATATCTTATGTAAATTATTCGATTAGTGACCAAAATAACGCCAATCGTTTAATTTAATAAAAATATAGCCATTTGCACAATGTACCTATAATTAAATACCTATTACGTACAACGGCAACTAATTAATTAAAAAAATGTGAATACCGCGCTGAGTCTCTACTGCTCCCAACTGTTTAGAGCCAGTGAGACCTTGGCTTCCCCAATTGGGGTATGTTGTAAGGCTAAATGTAGTGGAGCGACGAAAGGGTTGTGGAAGTACGGTGGGGTGGGGTGGGGTGTACCAGGCTATTCAGATCTGGTCACCAAACATGGTTAAAGCCATTTCAAGCAACTTATCAATTCTGAATGGTGGTCTTGCACCAGGGTGATACTGAGAGTGGCTTCCACCCTGGAAGGTGCCGCAAATATAATGCATTTATTATAAATGAATGATTTGTGAAATAATACAAAATTAATTAATTAAAATTTTATTGCGCACGCCGGGGTTCGAACCCGCGACTTCCGGATTGGAAGTACATAAAGGCGAAGTACGCAAATTATATGATATTCCCTCAATAGAAAAAAATCGCAAAGTATGTTCCGAAAATTATAAAAAACACTTCTTATTCACTTACTTTAGAAGTTATATCTATTAAAAAAAATCACAGTGTATCTTTAAATGCTATTTGAGGCGTTCCCCACGAGATTTTTGCTCTATTTTTAGTTGCTCTTAATTGTTCGAAAACTTCGAATTCGTTCGAATTTAAGTTTTTTGAAAGACTAATTTTTCGAACAGCAATTGGCCGAAAGACATATTTTTCGATTTTGTTATTTAACTTTTAAAATATATTATCTACTTATAATTATTAACTTTTTAAATATATTTTATTATTTAACTTATAAAATTATTTCACTTACTTATGACTAAGGAGTTACTGTTAGGTTAGGTTAGGTTAGTTGATATATTGTCCATCCCATAATAAAATACTCTTGTACTGTATACATAATTATATCAATTCGAAAACTAATGTTTCGGTCAATTGATGTTCGAAAAATATGTTTTCGAAAAAATTAAGTTCGAAAAATTGCATTTCGAACAATTAAATTCGAAAAATTGATTTAGAAATATTGCAATTCGTTCAATTTACCTAGACTAGTATTTTGACTACAAGGGGTACACGAGTTTCGGCTCTTTATCGAACTAGTCAGGAACTACTAACTCAGCACCCAGGAAAAACTAATTGGTAACTAACTGCTGCTAATGCATATTGTAACATGATACAGGTTTTTTGGGAAAGTTCAGGCGACAGAAATCAGGGGAAAATTACTAGAACTTTTCAAAAACCTTATAAACTCTACTGCAAAATTCTGAGAAATTGACTGTTCCAAGGAAGCATTGGTGGCTCGGTGGTATGGTAGTCGTATAAGGTCTAAGCATAAAAAAACGTGTAACTAAATGTACGAAAGAGACAACCGTGCACGATTGAGTTAGCAGGCTAGTGCGTACGTTTGTAAAATAAAATAAATAATATTAATAAACATAAAATGTTTGAATTTGTGTAACGTCTTTATTTAATTTAATTTATTAGAGTTATCGTTATAAACTCGTAAATAACAGTGTTAAGAATATTTTTATCGTTTACCAATGAAATAATGATATTCAAAGAAAAAGAAAAATACATAGGTAAAAAAATCCATATTCAGAACGACGTTACCTATTTCATTCATCTTTTTTTTTTTAAGTTTTCTAAAACTTGGCAGAAGGTTCTTACGGAAAGAAAAAATAAGAAAATTGCGCAGAAAATTGGATAATTTCAAAAAACTTAACGACGATTTTAACTTCGCACGTTTGATAGTTCGCGCGTTTGATGAAATAGGATTTAGCAGGCAACTGTTTTTTTTTGTAACAAAAGAATTGTCTATGGATTTTTTAAATTATAAATATTTTAAATAGGTACCTATGTTAGGTAACAGATTTGATTGTTTGTTCTTATGCTATACAAACATGAATATTTGTAATACTTACATGAAAAATGAAAATTTGAATAAAAAAATTGTAATAGGTGGCACGCGAGTTGTTTGAAAACTGAATGTACTGGGACTGAATATATGGAACGCGGGAGGGGGGTTGATGGGACGGTTATTTCTTTGAATATGGCATTGCAACGCATGCCGGGAACCAGCTAGTATCTAATATAAACAGTTCTGATAAAGTAAAAAAGGAAATGTGGTAAACAAAAAAAAAACAATTTTTTTTTTTCGGAATTTAGTGAGGTTCGTTTAAACACATCGAAGTCGGTGGATAATCTATTAAATGTTCTACAGCTTCCTCTTATACATACATTTTCAAGGTAATAAGTAATGCTCTTAGAGATTTAAAATGTGTCTGGAGATCGAGTAACTCTTCTCATCTCATCTGAAATGAATAATACCTATTGTATATTTTCATATAAATCGTTACACTTTCTGTACAACTTGTATCGTAGTAGGTATAATTAATTAATAATACTGGTTTACATTCTACCCACATGGGTAATTATTTAGGTAGGAGCTGTCCTTAAAAAAGAATTACCTATACTTGATGATTGATCTCAAATCACAAAACGATCACCACAATTGGCGCAGCCGGTAGAATTCAATTAGGTCTTCAGATATATATTTTAATTATTTCAGACATTTTTCTGAAGCAATCATTTACATTACAACACCTTACCCAACTTTACAGAAATTCAATAATGTATTCAGGTAGGTAACGCCAAAATCCAACATCATCACTCGAATATCAAAAAGCAGAAAATAGCGATCGTCAAGCAGAAGGCACCACGCAGTACGCACCAGAGGCGCAGCGGTGCCCCCTCCTCGCAACCACTGGCCCCGGGCTTGTGCGAGACAGCGAGCGCCGGGCTGGCATCTGCCTTGGCAACACCTGCCAACACCACCGCCGACCAACTACACTGGATAGTGACTAAAGAATAACATTCATTAGTATATAATATTATAGAAAACGGATTTAAAATATTGTTCTCATATAAGGTGATATTTTATTTTTGATATTTTATCAGGGAAGACTGCCCCGATGGCAGTCAACCTCCGATAGAAGAAACGTCAGTGCCAAAAGAAACATAACAAATATTTGCTTGTCGTAGAAATTAAATATCGGAATGGAAGAAAAAAAGAAGATGTGGACGACCCTGGCAGATACAGGACGTTTGAGATAATCAAATAAATACTACATACCAAAGAGTATGTCGAGACGATCTGATTGTGAATACAGAGAGTAGGTATACTATCCTCTTTACCGGCCGTTTGGATAAATTATGCGAAAGAGTAAATAGTTTGATATAATTTTATAAAGCAGGTAGACAGATATACCCACGGGGTAAAAAAATCTATAATTATTATCTGATTTTCAAGATTTTCTAATACTTCGATTGGTTTGGCTTTAACAGTATAGCTTTAGCATATATATATTATTTTCAAATTCATTAATTTTATTGAGGTTATTCAATCTACCACCTAATACATACTCGTATTTTTGGGTCTAGGTAGGTTAACTACCTAATAAATAAATTAGTTACCAAATTATTATTATTTAAATAAATGAAGACAATATAAGCGAAACTCAATCGAAAATCTGGAAACAGAAAAATCAGAAAAACATATTGACACCTCTGGGACACGAACCCAGCCAGGACCTCTTGCTTTCCGGGCAAAACGCTAACTAACTAACAAACGCTAATTGGTTAGCGTTTTGCCCGGAAAGCAAGAGGTCCTGGGTTCGTGTCCCAGAGGTGTCAATATGTTTTTCTGATTTTTCTGTTTCCAGATTTTCGATTGAGTTTCGCTTATATTGTCTTCATTTATTTAAGTATTACAATTTGAGGTTTTACTCTTAAAGTTAAAATAAAAAAAAAAATTATTATTATTTTTTTAAATTCTTATCGTCTAATAATATATCATTACATATACTATAATAACCCGGAAAGGAATCAGCGACCTTGCATTAGTTAAACTAAAATGTCAACCTTAACTATGTAATATGTCGAAGCATTCACATAAGTCGAAGAAGGGATGGCCACTCGCAGGGACGACGAGAAAAGTTTGGTAAATGGACAAAATTATTATAAAAACGGATCAACTTAGAAATTCTATGGTCAGAACACAGATGACGTTTAATATGCAACCTCAAATTTAGTATATTTTGAATAGTAGACTGAATAGGGAAAAATATGATTAGAATACCAATTCAATTCAATTTTAAATCAAAATTTAAATTTAAAATTAAACCCAAAATATACCGAACGAATGTACTTTTTATACGTTGTGGTCAGTTGTGGTACAAGAGTTCATTTGTTCCATATTCTTTGAGATCTGGCAGAAGTTAATATTTATTTAATTATCACTAAAGCAATGCAAAAAAGCAAAGGCAGGTGAAACACATACCTACTACGGGAACCTTGAGCACGTTTCACAAAGCATTCATTAACAGTAAGAAAATTGATTGTTTTTGATTTCCCTTGCAGCATCAAAATTAAAACAGATGATGAAAATGACTTACACACCACTTCAGTCAAGTGAAGAAATTGACCATTCGATAGAATATCTCTATGTCGATAGATTATTTCTAATCCTTTTAATTCTTATCCCATTCTGCATGTACCTACGTATTGTCGTTGACCACTGCTAAGAATAAAATTATTTTCACCTCCATTGTTGGTTTGAAGGTCACAATAGTATGTCGCGTAAATGCTGAATACAAGTTCTATAGAAAATTTAAAATTGTAAAAGCTTGTGTACGTGCCAAAGTCTCATTTGGCCTTCTCTCTCCCCCTTTTGAAAATGGGTTATTAAAAAAGGGGGATAACAATAGTATAGGGGTTAACACGCACAGTTGTACCGAAGAATTAAATACAGCTTTACAAATTTTGTTTGTCCTACTCCCCGTGCTAAATGAACGGAACGAAGAAGGGGGACAGCAATAAATGGGGTCAGCTCTCAGCCCCCTAGTAATAAAACTACGTAATACGCATAGTCTGGTTCTGTGCAATTGTTCTTTCTACATAGTGACGTCATGTAGAACAATTTTGAAAGGAAGCTTTTCGATCACGTGACATCTGTCCATAGAACAAGCGTCGTGTATGACGTCATGCGTATCGATGAACGTGCACGAAAAAATCATAAAATTTTTCTTCCGCGGTTAGTGCGAATTTTAAGGAGGTAATAAACGTAAGCTATTATTTCGTTTCTCCCTCTCCCTCGGTCTGGCGAAGGGGGAAGACAATAGTGACCGGTTTCCCCTTGAAGTTGGTTTAGTTGAATGAGCACGTGCGCTTGCAGCTGCTACCTTTCCCGCCAAGGAGTACCAGAACCTCTTGGAATTATTTTTTGGCGGGACAAGAAGACATCTGTCCGAGGCGATGCGATGGATGGCGTGTTGATATATTGATAATAATGGTTGGTATTGATCATTTAATCGAAGACATCGAAAACAAATACACCTTCATAAATGTAGGAAGGTACTTGGACGTACGAGTAGGTATCATCTTATTTGCTTTGCCTAGAAATGTTTTAAATTTTATGAAACCCTTTTTTAAATATGTATATTTTTTTAATTAAAATGTCTACGTAGGTCATTGATATATCATGTATAGTATATATCTATGACATAGGTATGTCATTTAGTAATTACTTAACTACCTGCAGACAATTTTTGTTTTTTCCCTCTCATGACATCCTTCTGTCTTATATATATAATAACACGAAACATTTTTTTTTATAATATCTCAACATAGGAGGCCCTGAGAAAAAAAATTCCCTCAGGGAACTTCCCCCTTCCTCAGGGCCTATGTCATCTTTGAGGATGATGTGCGGAGGGTCTTTTTAAGGAAAGGAAGAAGAGGAAGTTCTAAGCAGAAAATGGTTATGAGGGTTGGGTACAAACTGGGGGTCAATGTGTCCAGGACTGGCGGACGTAAGAATCCATGCCTCTCACTGCGGTGCGAGTCGGTGCGGATCGAGAGAGTCCGGCTGAAGAGGTCGAAAGGTCAACCAGTCTCTCCCGATCCGGCCCGCCACGCAGTAAGTGTTCAAACGCATTCGCCACCGCCACAAAAACCAAGATAAACCTAGCCCCATGAACGAGGGCACCTCTGCTAAGTCACCAAATGTAGCGAACCACTTGAGGTGACAGGGGTGTTGGCGGCTAATGAAATATATTTGTGTTTTTATTTTTTTTTAGTGCAAGTAATTTTCAAGCAAGAATTGGCATGCATTCAAAATTACATGGTTATTTCTAATAAAAAAAATTGAAAGCGTACTTCATCACCTTTCAAAGACAGTTTTTAGTTTTTCGAAATGTTAACCAAAAATTCAATTTATTTGGATTTTATTGCAAAGCAGAAATATTCAGAAATATATATCGTGTACTCGTATACACTTACCCAGTGCCGTAAATAGGGCGGTGCCACCGGTGCCCAGGCACAGGGCGTAGACTCTGGGGGGCGCAAGAATGGCCAGACTAGGCAGGACTATTATTTTTTCGTTTTGCTCCTGATTGCTCCTGATAAGTTCCCGGCCCCGCTGCGCCCCTAGTGCTCGATTCCAACACATACGTACCTACATGCCAGTATCATCAAAACGTCTGTTCAATTAGGCAAAACATTACGCTCATTTTTTGGCAGCGCACGAGCGTATTTGTGTTTAGCGTTTATCGGAGTCCAGCGCTGATTTGAGTATCAAATATTCAGCAGATATATAAGCTCAAATTAATAAAAAACTTACTTGCGCTCGACGATTGGCCAAGAAAGGTCCGGCCTAGCGATTTTGTCGCTTGAACGCGACATAGGACGGTGCCTGTATGAAAAGGTTATCAACGATTTCGCAATGAAGAAAGCGCGAAAAGTAATCTTTTAAAAAGTTTATGGCTTGCTTTAAATCTTTACTATCTGAACTCATTAATTTGTGGTGTCATTCATTTGTTGTGAATAATCTTTGCAAATATCTTCGAATAAACGTTTTTTCACCAATTCATACTTAAAGGCAATTTACATTATGCTATGCTACCTTCCTTATTCCAAACTCTACCATACCAAGTACTTAAAATTAAAATAATTTACAGTTTACTGAAACTTTGCAGGGTATTTTATTATAGAAGTATGAAGACCAAAGTGGCAAAAAATTAAATCTTAAGCATCAGGGTGGGCAACACAGGGTGATTGAGACACAGTGGGTGGTATAATAGGCGAAGGGTCCACTTAAATAGGGCGCAGCGCCAGAAGCTTGCACAGGGCGCGGAATAGGCTATTACACTTACCATCACCAAACTTTAAAATCCAGGATTTAAAGGTAGTAGTAATATCAGGACATTTCGGTTTAAAGCCAGGTGCATATATGTAATAAGAGCTTTACCAAATTGTTATAGTTATATTGCACTGAAAACAGGGTCAATAAAACAACTAATAGAAATCACATTTTTTAATTAAAGTGTTCAACTAACATTTTGTTACTAAATTTGCGTATCAAATGCAGGAATGATGTTTTTAATCATAAAATAATCAAGTCTACGTAAGTAATGTAATAGGACAAATTCTTAGGCATTATTTTTTTTATTTAGTCTTTTATTACTTTGTTATTCATTTTTATTGAAATTTTCAACTCCACAATTGTCTCTCAACATTTGTGGCTGAGTTAACAATTATTCAATGTTTCACAGTTCATATTCATGTAACATGTTGTAGATAATTTTGATTATTATAGCACTGTTGCTGGAAGTAACCGATCTCTCTCTTTTGACCACTGTGTGTTTATAAGTTAAAAAAAACCTCGACTTTCACAGGCGCGGCGCGAGCCCAGTGATGAAACGATTGGAGAGAGTAGTGGCGTGCGAATTTTAAAACATAGGTCCTTAACAGGACTCTTTAAAAACTCAGGACGATGCTTAAAAACTATCCAGGACAGTCCAGGACTCCCCAAAAAGCAGGACATGTCCTGGGAAAACAGGAAGGTTGGCAACCCTAGTATACACGAAGGAAACTGTTTTCATCCTCCCGAAACTTACTATATATTGTCTGTCTCCCAAACAACAAATGGGACCATTTATACATTTTTTGTCAATTCTGCGAATACCGAAGGATAATGTTGATATATCCGAAGAAAGGAATTTGCAAACCATGTAGGTAATTGTAATACATCATTAACTATAGTAGCCGCCTTTTTTGGAATCGCCTTTAAACGAGTCCGTACGTGTTCTGAACCGAAATTACTACAACAGTATCTCGTAGTGTACTTTGGGATCTCGAAATATCTTTTTATGGTTTGATTAATGATGGTTCGAGGTTTATACTGTAAAAAATAAGGAAGGAATTTGTAATGAACACCATTGTTTATGAAAATTATAATCAGGTTGAATACATCGAGGGATTTTTTAACGCAGTCAAAGTGGTGCTTGTCAAACATGTTCAATAATGATTTCCATTAATTTACCATTATTTCGAACAGATATACGCTTTTATCTTAGAAATGTATAGAAGTATTTTTTAATTTATTTATTAACTCTGACAGAGTAAAATACGATTTCTGGAGAGAGTTTTTCTGAAAAGCTGGAGAATTTGCTAAAGATAGAGACAGTAAACAAATTTGTGTTTGACGTTTGATTTTTGGTTTTGATAAAAGTTTGGGAAGCACTGAGATTAATAGTAGATACCTATTAATTCCCCGCCTTCCACCCCTCCCAGGTCCCCCCGCCCCGCGCACACCACTCCACACCCCCCCCCCTCTCATCACGCGTTACCCCTTCCACATTTCCCTCCTCTCGTTCCTCCCTCTCTCAGAATACTCTCCCTCCGGCCTTCCCTCCCTGCCGCTAAACTATATGAAATAAACGCAGAATCAAACAAATCGCGCGCCACCTATTGCAAAATTTTACACAACTTTCGTAAGGTATTATAATATATATATAAACGTTCGCACAACAAATCACCCAAGTTTCATCGCAATCGAATGAATGGTATAGGAAATAACTTCATAACGCCAGAGCTCACCATTATATAATATATGGAAACCTTCGCGGGCGTGCGCAAAACAAATCACCGATTGGTAGAGGAAATAATACGGGACAAACAAAGAAACAATAATTTTTATATTTACAGATTATACGAACAATCCGTATAATCTGTAAATATAAGTAGTTTGTCAGCAGCACATAGTAAATATGTAAACATAAGTAATTTTCGACCTGGAATGATAACAAGGTGGTGAAAAATTTCGCTGGGCCAGTTGTTTGAGCACAATATTTTTGAGATGGTTCTATAAAAACGATAATTTTTTTTTAATAACAATTTTCAGTAAAAGCAAAATTACACTAAAACTCGTTCTTTGAAGGCGTGTTTCGAATTTTGTTTGAATTCTATTTTAGTCATAAAAAATCTAATAAAATTGATTTTTTCGAAAAATCGTTTTTGTTGAACAACTAGGTTTCGAGGAATGATTTGTTTGTTTGTGACAATGCTTTATCCTATATTGACTTTATATTTTATTTGCAACAGTTAATTATTTGGAGAATTTTGGATATCGCACCGGAATCAGAACATCACCTTGAGGAAACGGAACCCAGCACCTTTGGCTTGAAGAGACCCAGACAGGAACCTTAACCTTGGCAACACCAACACCATTCGCCATCCACATCCGTCATCTGTCCTAGACACATTCAGCAGCAGGCACTGGCAGAAAGCATATGGCTGTGCGAAATATGGTCAAATCTGTCATTGCCAAATCTAACATACGGTTTGCCTGGAGAGGCTTTTAACAGATTCTGATTTTAGGAATAGGTAATATTTGATGATGCAGAATGGAAACAGAAAAATAATGGTAAATCAAAAGTTTGCTGCATTAGGTACATTACAAAAGTTTGCTGCATTAGGTACATTACAAAAGGCTTGAAGATCAGTTATTATTCAAATAATAATATCAATTAAACCTTTTGTAACCATACCGTAATTAGGTTTAGCCGTTTTTCATAAAAATAATAATTGGATAATTTGTAGAGCACCGTTTTTGTGAAAAATCACCTATGTCATCACACTTATAAAATGATAATAATATAAAATTTTCCACAGAAAAACCAATATATAAGACCATTGTTAGAACTGTATTGGCATATGGATGAGAGGCGCTAACACTGACGGTAAAGATGGCTGAAATGCTGGATACTTTTGAAAGAAAAGTGCTGAGAAGAATATGTGGACCCGTGAAAGAGGGTGAACAGTGGCGCATCCGGCACAATACAGAATTGTATGATATATACAAGGCACCTAGCATCTCAACACATATGAGACTCCTCAGGCTGAGATGGGCTGGGCATGTACAGAGAATGGCGGATACACGCGTCCCAAAAAGAATTTTGACTGGACACCCAGGTGGAAAGAGAAAAGTGGGAAGACCCAGACTGAGGTGGGAAGACGAAGTAAGAGGGGATGCAGCACAGCTTCTCCAGGTACCAAATTGGAAGTCAGCCGCTGAGGACAGGAGGAGTTGAAAGCGACTGTTGCAGGAGGCCAAGGCTCGATATGGGCTGTAGCGCCATCGAAGAAGAATATAAAATTTGCAATAAAAATCCCGGTAATTATTTATCTAATGTAAAAAATATGTAAATTCTATAAAGGCCGTTTGTAAAAGATAGGAAATGATTTACAATAAATGTAATAAAAAAATAAATATGTTATGTGCTTAATTAGTTGGAAGAAACATTCTTTTAAAGCGTTTATTCAATTTAATGTATTATTGTACAGCGCCCTTGAGGTGATTTTTCACATTTTTTCAATTCAATTTTGTATCGGTGACTTAATTCAATATTGTATTTTTCATCCTTTCTTGAAAAATTTAGGTTTATTTATGGACAAAATTATTGATTTATATTCATATTAAATATGTACGTGCGCAAACAATTAATTTACGTTAATATTTTAAAGCGTAACGTGGAAAAAGTATTAAAAACAAAAAATTATTTAATTGGCGCCATCTGTGAATGCGTAGATTATAACGTACGTGACGTTTAACCTTAAGGTTAAAATATAAAATATTAGGGTAAATAAATAGTTTGCGCCCGTAAATGTTTAATATGAATATAAATAAATAGTTTAGCCGATAAACAAACTCAAATCTTCCAAGAAAGGCTGATAATTCAATTTTTCATCAGTAACTCAAACCAATCTTGTATTTTTCAGCCTTTCTTGAAGGATTTGGTTATTTTATGGACAAAACTATTTATTTATATTCATAAGAAATATGTACGGGCGCAAACAATTAATTCACCTCAATATTTTAAAGCAAAACGTTCAAGAAGTAATAAAAACCTAAAGTAATTTAATTGGCGCCATCTGTGAATGCGTAGATTATAACGTACGTGACGTTTAACCTTACGGCGCCGCTACCCGAATTTCTACCTTACATCTCCCTTAAACATTTGAAGTTTTTAAGCTCTAAAAAAAATATTTTTATTTTTTAAGATAATATCTAGACGCGTTCCTAGCCGAAACGCAAATTATATAAAATTCCCTCGATAGAAAAAAATCGCAATTATGCTCCGAAAATTATTATAAACACGTTTGTTTTAGTTATTTTACAAGTTATAGTTGTGAAAAAATTCACAATGTTTCTTTAAATGATACTAAAGATACATTGCACGAGATTTTTGCTCTATCTAAACGGGTCGTGTTTTATTAAACAGTTTCACAATTTTCGCATCAATTTTGTCGCTTTAAATACTAGCACGCCTTCTAACATTCTTAATTTCACATCTCTCCATCTTCTTCATTTTGAGCCCGGTTACGGCGCCTTAAGTCATTCCAATCTCATATTTCAAATTCAGAAACAACAATATTAACCTCCACTAATTTTTCCCATATTTTTTTGGCTGTAAATGATCACAAAGTTCTAACGAATTTATTTGTAGCCTAGATAACCTTTCGTTTAGATTTATTAGTATTAACTTCTTCTTCAATGATTTATTACATTGATGGGTACCTACAACCTTCAAAAGTTATTAAAAAGTTATTCCAATTATATTTGTATTCAATTAATTGCTGCCAATCAGATGTGAAAAAGAGAAAATCGTACTGGTTTTTCACAGTGAAATAGTAAAAAAATAAATAATATATAGTGGTATATTGTACTCCCAGTGTCACCTTGGTGATGTATCACCACATCGACAATGGACACGGGTGCCATTGAGGTATAATATATTCAATGCATAAAACATATATTATTATAGTAACCATGCAGTCCATGCACCACAATTATTGAAAACCCAGTTATTTCCCGACAGTTATTTTAGCTAATTACCCCAAATATTTTTACAAATACAAAAATTCACTGAACTCGGGTGAAACTTATTATGACTTATATCGTTTAGACGTATATCAACAAACGCTGATTCTGTGGCATACAAATTACACATGGAATATACGTAGAGTTAATAAATCTACACAAAAACGATTAAAACCGTAGGGAGACTTAAGAACCATGTGATTGTATATTTAAGTTTGTTGAAAATCTTGTTAAATATTTAAATCGTGATTAGTTGATTTCATACCGACCCGAGTGGGATTGATCTTACTGTTAATCGATAAAACCCTCGGATGACGTCCCTCGTACTCCATCAGGGTTCGATCGTTTTGGCGGGCTTCGAAAATTTTGAAAATTTAAACTTTGAAAATTTAACTATAACATCGACATTCGTAAAAAAACTAAATACTTGTATTTACGTTAGAAAGTGAATTTTCATTAAAAAATTAAAAATAAAATTCCTTATTGGAGGTTCCATGGTCCCAATTAAAATTGACGTAAAAGTCATGCTCTTTGGATGATAGTTCCCATCTTTCTAATTAATAGAAAATTTTCAATATTCGTAAGTACAGAAATGAAACAAATACATTTTGTATAACCTATATTAATGTACAATGAGCTTACTGACACCTGAAATAATCACGATAGTCTTGGTGGCTAAAAAAATGTTTACTCTACAAGTATGTGTACATTCAGCAATGTATCTGTGAGCAGATGTACAAAATCTCCCCTTTATCGCCCGCTTCGATAAAATCATCAAACCAACTCTTATGTCCCGAATAAATAAAGGCTATAATGGTTCCGCAGACGCTTCACATCGATATATTATCGGGTTTATATGTTGTTATTATTTGACTTGATTCAATACAAAGTGATACATTTAGGCGCACGTGCCGAGGTAATAAATTTATTCTATAATAAATGGTGTCCTATTATATTCAGTTATACCAAGAGCAACTTGTTCAGCATGTGTTGAACCTGGTTACTTTATTATTTGAGTTTTATGTTCCACATTTAGGTACCGTTTTAAAAAAAAACGTATTTTTAAGAACTGTCAATAAACACAGACATTTAATTACTGGTGAATTCAAACACGGTTGAAAGCTGCAAACTGCAGGTGCTTAGGTTTTAAGCATATCGCCTCAGTCATTGCCTTCAGATCATTTCTCGAAGAAATGAGAAAATCTTATATCTCTCGAAAAAATTATAATAAGGATTTGGTTGTTACTAGCAGTTAAAAATCCGCTGCGGCCGGCTTTTGGTTCGGCTCGCACAGTTAGTATTGGTGACAATGGTGACCATTTTATAAATCCAATAGGAACTGGTTCCAAAAATAGCCCGTTCCTCGGATCCACTGTCATCCAGTGATAGCTAGTCACCGGAAAAAAATCACTGGGACAAAGTCACCGGGACAAAGTAACCGGGACAGGCCACGACGTCATATGTAATATGTGTATAGCCGCGTGATTACAACTAAGTATTACCGACAAACTTTCCATATACGGAGAGATACTACATACATATTCATAAATTTGTAGCAGTTAAAACTAGGGGGGACACGTCCCCATCCGACCTGCTGACAGAAGTGGAGACATCTTGTGACGAATTCTTGAATTCGAAACCGAATTACAATGGTAGCTTTGTTTGAAATTCCACGTACACAGTGGTTATTCGTGGCGCGGCGCGTATGGCGTGGCATCAGACATACACTCGAAGCCGGGTTCTGAAATTCAACCACGCAGACGCAAGCCTATTAATACTACTTGATTCTATTCGAAGGGCGATTTTTGGCAATTTCACTTACATAATATGAAAGATGAAATAAGTAATCCATTTAACTAACTAATTCAGGAATGCGTGCTAACGCCAAGACAGATAACACCAAGAGAGTGGTTCAAGATTAACCGTACATTTTGTTATATACCTAACTTTATAAATTTGGAAACATTATCAAAAAAAATCATTATTTGTTTGATCCATCAGGTTTCATCCTGTTACCGGTATATTTCATCTTGGTCGGTGTTGACATCTATTTTTAATTACCTTTTTACAAACATCTTAAACGTTCTAGCACAGCATAGCATGACAAGAGGAATGGTGCTGTTGAACGAAATATCGGAAACACTAGATATATATAACTCTTCTTTAGATAGCCTTAAGATTTTTTTGTATAATAATCATCTTCCTAGGTGTTAAGACTGTCAAAATGAGAAAATTGTACAGTAATTGGATAAAAAATTTGTTGTACAATTTAAAAAAAAAAAAAAAAATCTCTTTAAAACTATCAAACACCAAGTAATGTTTTTGAGAGAAATGTGACAAAAAAAGGATATTTATGAGGTAGAGCAGTAAAAAACACTCAAAATACTATTTGATTTGCCCTTCAGCGTTTCAATTAATGATTGACCCAGCGTCCAGCGGCAACTTACCTTTCTCAATTGGTGTCGCGTTTATTTTACTTAACACAAAAGGCGTCAGAGATGTCAAATAAAAATATTTTTTAATACACACCAAAGACTAAAAAGTTCGATAATAGTAAATTTTGTTTATGAAGCATATATCTCATTGCAAACTGGTGCGAGATGTTAACTTCTGGCCACTGAGCAATCAAAGCAACCTTGAGACTCGCTTTCACGATATCTGCAATGGGTTTGAACATTAATAAGTCTTTTGGTTACGCGTTTCTTTTCCCTAGTTGTAAAAGCTAATTTAGAAAAAGATGCATTGCACAAGTAATCGACAATCATAAAGAAGTTTGGCATGGATGCAATGACTCGTCAATCTATCATTTCTCCAAGGATACAGTGTTTTGGAAAAAAAATATATTGTTTGAAAAAATGCGGAACAAATTTTAAAAGACAATCGGGTCAGTCATTTACGCCAGTCTAGAGCTTGACCTTGTCAAGTTGACATTTCACAGAGTGTCGGGTCAACAAACGAGCTAACAAGTCTGATCCAATTTACCTACCCTAACCGCGACACAACCTGAAACTAAGTAGACCAAGTAAATTATAGTAATGATGATTGCATGTTGTGCTTTGCCCTTCAAGGTTGCTGCTTGCTGTAAGGGTATGGAAGAGGGGTAGCGAGTAGGGTGTGGAGGGAATATTCGCGCCGGAAGTAAGGTGCGCGCGCAACAGGCTCAGGAAGGAGGCTGCACAGGACGTGATTCCGGACACCATGTGCTTCCGCCAGACACGTGTCGCGGCGAGGGCAGGCAGTGAACACTTGTGGTAGTGATGCAGGGCGGAATGCAACCCCAAAGAAAATTAAAATAATCATTTAAAACAATAAAAAAAAACCTTTGAATTATTATCGACCGATTTGTGCCCGCATGTGCATCGCGTTTGGGTCCCACCCGGGCGTCGCGTGATCGATTCCTCAACTGGCTAAGTCCTCCATCACGACATAAGCAACATTTACGCTTAGTGTGGTGGTAGTAGGAGATTTTCAAACATTGTTAGGTTATATTCGTAACTCGGGAATGATTTTCTTTTTTTTTACGTGAATACCGCCCAAGAGTCCCAACTGATCCCATCTGGAGCCAGTGAGACTATGGGATCCCCAATTGGGGTATATTGTGAGGCTGAAGGTAGCGGGGAGGAAAAGAAGATAGGGAAGAGGAAGATAGGGAAGTACCTGGCTATTCAGATCTGGTCACCAAATACGGCTAAAGCCATTTCAGGTAATGTTTCAATTTTGAATGGTGGTTTTACACCAGGGCGATACTGAGAGTATCTTCCACTCTGGAACGTGCCGCAAATATATCTACTATATATTATTTTAAATGAATAAATTGTGAAATACACAAATTAATCAAATAAAATTTATTTGCCATGCCGGGATTAAATCCCGCGACCTTCGGAATGCGAGTCAAGCGCCTTACCGCTGCACTTCACCGGCCGCCTTTCTTTTAAAAAAAATATTGAGTGGCGGATTTTTTTTTGGCGATTTCACTTAAATAATATGAAAGATGAAATAAGTAATCCATTTAACTGATGCAGGTATGCGTGCTAACACCAAGTCAGATAACACCAAGAGAGTGGTTCAAGATTAACCGTACATTTTGTTATATACCTAACATTATAAATTTGGAAACATTATCAAACAAAATTATTATTTGTTTGATCCATCAGATTTCACCCTGTTACCGATATATTTCATTTTGGTCGGTGTTGACATCTATTTTTAATTACCTTTTTACAAACATCTCTGTAAAACAGTCAAACGCAAAGTAATGTTTTTGATAGGGATGTGACAAGTAAAGGTATTTAAGAGGCAGAGCAAAAAAAAACACTCAAAAACTGTCTGTATGGTGTATATAATTATTATCATTTGGTGAAGGTGTTACCTTTTTTTAATTATATAATTAACATTTTTATTTCCCTTATGTGATGAAACACCTACTCGTACCATTAAGATAACGTTTAGAGAAATAATTGAATTTACGTGTAAGTCTGCGGTTCAGTTTTTAGATATTAGCGTAATTTTTTTAAATAAACAACATTTTGGGTGGAGTGATGGAGATTGGAGATTGTTAAACTGAGAAGACTTCGGTGTCTGGGTCATGAAGAGAGAATGACCGAGCATCAAGCACCAAAGTCCCTGCTGGACTCAAGACCTACAGGCCGAAGAAGCCTGTGAAGACCAAGATTAAGATGGTGCGACAACGTCCTTAAAGATATATCTACCTTGGAGATTCTAAACTGGAGAGAGCTGGCACAAAACCGAGATGAGTGGAGGCCAAGACCCGCCAGGGGTTGTAGAGTCAAGAGTGATGATGATGATGATGGAGATTGTTAAGTTTGAAGAACATTTAAAAAATTACTATCGTCGGGGACATTATTTAATAAATTAAACCATTTATACTACCACTCCAGCCCTGTGGGCAGATGCGCGAATTGAAAGGAGATTTACTAACACACAGACGACTTGGAGATACCATTATGGTTCTTGATTGTTTATACAGGCTTTATGGCATTGGTGAATTTCTAGGCAGATCGAAGGAAAGGTCGGAATACAATAATACTCGGAATTGGATCACTACTGCCTGCTGCCTACTACCCGAAAGCTGAATGCTGCCGGAAGGAGCCGTAGCTTCCGGTTGTAGCGAGGATGTGGAACTGAAGTGTTTAGTGTCAACTTCACAATGTCAACTACTTGTTAGTTGTGCAAGTAATTTTGTCTTTGTGAAGTTTGTTGAGTTATGGCTGGTAAAGATTCATAATAAAACTAAATATCTGTTACTAGTTTAAGTGCCATAACTTTAATATAATAATCAGGAAACCATGAGAAGGTGTAGGTACTCTAGGTACGATTGGTGAAAGGCCTGCATATGAAAAAACATTTCTCAGAATTGCACTCCATCGGAACATTCAATAATTGTAGTGACTCACCGAATTTAGATTATGAAAAAGAATTTCCGTTTTTGTTCTAGTTTCGGCCAAAACCAAAACCGAAATCGAAACCAGGCGTTTCATTGTTAATCTTGTAAGAATTCATGAAAGTTAGTGTTAAATAAAGCACGCAATGAAATAAATCATTAAATTGGTTTAATCCCAGTGGTTTCTCATTCGTTGTTCTGTAAAAGTTCTTCATTGTCCACTGTAGATACTTTAACATTAATAGATTTACACAAATGCAAAGATATAGTCAAAATATCTTAGTAATTAGTCCAATCTTTAATAGCCTTACAAATAATAATTATTAAAAATTAATCAACCCTTAGCACGGGTTATTTCATGAAATTAGAATTTTTTTATTATTAAAATTCTGTTATAATTTTATTATAATCCAGTTGTTTAGCTTAATTCTTCATTAGTAAATAAAAAATTTCTTAAACTTCATTAATTAAAAAAACATTTGATTGGACTATCACGGATCTTATAAATCAACTTTGAAATTAGATGAATTTATTATTTAAATTCTGTTAAATAACCCGTCCTTAGTTTTTACACTTTTATGGTTTAAAAAACCAAAATGTTTCGTAAGCAACGTACCTATATTTCTTCGGGGTTTACTTAAAACCTAGTTTGCTGTGTTTGAAGAAAAAAATATTATTTAAACTTGAAAATTACGAATTCTTTCAATTCAAACGTTTAAAAATAAAACAGCTTTTAAAAAATATAAATTTAAGTTATTAAAGAAGCACACCCACGTGCCCGTGTAAAGCCGAACTAAATAATTATCGTCGCAGGTTGAGTAATTTATCTAACGTATCACCGTGATCGAGTTGCCATAAAGCTCGATTGTTTCAAACTTATTCTTGGTTTCTTTTGCATTCTCAAGTTTCCAAAAAGAAAGAACGAAAAAAGATGAATTCAAATTTGGATTCATCTTTTTTCGTTGACGCGACACGACGCTGTGAAGACGGACCGGACAGTGTAGGCCTAGTTTTCTTCCCAGCGTATTTAAAAATGATTTAAAACCATTTTAAAGTAATGTTTTTCAACCGATCGTTTAACCGAATCACAGTGCATATTTTTCGTACCTGATAATTGCGTTTGAATGGACGCTTTTTTGTGCTCCAGAAAGCTCGAAAGTCTTACAATTAAAACGATACTTCTTTTCTCAAGCCATTGTGTTCACTTCATTCTCCTCTTATACGTGCTCCATTAATGCATTGTGCAATTGAGAAAAATAGATTTTAATGCACTACAGGAATAGACCGCATTGTTGCAGATTTTTCAAGGATAATGGCCATATTGTTAGTCGTCACTGTCGGAAGGTGGTGGGGGGTCGCGATCATGGGATGGAACCGGTCACGGGTGTATAGAAATGAAAGAATGATGGCGTTTATCGGAATCTGTGGACCAGCCGGTGACGGTGCGGTTAGAAAATAATATGGGAGATACTGAAGACTATTGTATTATTGTGAAAAGTTGAGCAAATGCCTAATATGGAAGCTTATTCACATAAACTTTTTTCGATATGTTTTTATTCATCTTTTACAAATGAGACAATCTTTTTTCGTTATTTGTTTTTGGGGTGTTATGCCGTATTGTGCTACCTCCTTCTTTAGCCAACGTTTCGGACAGCGTTGCAGTGTCCGTCATCAGGGCAGATCCTGCAGATTCAGTGAAAATCTAAAAACTTACGAGACCATCTTTGTTTTTGCATTAGATAGGTACTACGGAATAAAAAATAAATAAATAAAATTGTTAATCCGGGCAACAGTTCCCGCTGCCCGGAGGGTTGGAACAATGGTATCCCCATTTAGAGAATATTATTATACACTGAAAGTAGTGAGCAAGGAAGAAAGAAGTGTAATTTATGAAGGTTGGGATTGTTTGAAACAATTAAGGTAGCTGGTTATTCTAAGCATTTTGGGCTAAGGCAGTCAACTCTTAGATCCCCGACATCATCTGCAATTGAAAGTTTGAAAGAACCTAAGCGAAATCCGAACACTAAGTTTGGTGATCGTGTATTCGCAGTATCCGGCCCTGAAGCTTGGAATAAACTTCCTATGGAATTGAGATGCATAACCAACTCAGCGGAATTTAGATCCAAACTGAAAACTCACTCTTTTTGAAACTCGTTTCCATATATTCATCATTCTATTTAAACTTGCAATTTTTAATAGTTTTTTTTCTCTTTTCTCTTTGTTTACAGTTAACTCAATCTGTTTAATGTAATCTGTTAATTGTGATACCTCATGTTGAGCGATGAATCACCTTAATGCGGTAAAGATCGACTATTAATTTTAACTAGGTTTTGCCCGTTGCAGAAGCAACTGACGGGTTAAGACACTATGCGATTTGACGTGTGAACGTGGATGAAGCGAGGAGGAGCGTGTGTTAAATTAAATATATGAAGAAACCTGAGTTCACAGTGGCCTTGCAACGCATGCCGGGTACCCGTTGTATATAATGTTATGTAGTGCAGCGCTTGCATTAAAATGTAATTTCCCAGGAATTGGAATGGAACCATTACAGTTAAGTTGATCCCGAGGTTACAGTGACCTTGCAACGCATGCCGAGTAACCGTTGTATATCATGTTATATATTGCAGGCACTTGCTTTAAAATATTATTTCCCGGGAATTGGGATGGAACCATTACAGTTAAGTTGACCCCGAGGTTACAGTGACCTTGCAACGCATGCCGTGTACCCGTTGTATATTATGTTATAAATTGCAGGCGCTTGCATTAAAATTTTATTTCCCGGGAATCGGGATGAAACCATTACAGTAAAGTTGACCCCTAGGTTAAAGTCGCCTTGCAACGCATACCGGGTACCCGTTGTATATAATTTTATATAGTGCAGGTGCTTGCATTATAATGTAGTTTCCCGGTACTTGGGATGGAACCATTATAATTAAGTTGACCCCGAGGTTACAGTGACCTTGCAACGCATGCCGGGTACCCGTTGTATATACTGTTATATAGTGCAGGCGCTTGCATTATAATGTAGTTTCCCAGGACTTCGGATGGAAACATTACAGTTTTATTGACCCCGAGGTTAAAGCGGCCTTGCAACGCATGCCGGGTACCCGTTGTATATAATTTTATAAAGTGCATAATTTTATAATGTTGTTTCCCGGGACTTGGTAGGGAACCATTACGGTTTAGTTGACCCCGAAGTTAAAGTGGCCTCGCAACGCATGCCGGGTATCCGCTGTATATAATTAATTTATTTACGCACAAATAGTCCATTAACAATAACAATCGGTTGCACGGTTTAGCAGTGCAAAATTCCATTATGCCGGAGCTCACTATTGTAGTTGTATTGTATTTCATTTTGCAAGTGTAAGTACTAAGTAGGTACTTTGTTGTAATATTTCACCAAAACGACGCCATTATGCTGTTGAGCATAAAATAATTTCACTATAAATAAATTCATTCAATATCATGTTTTGATTTTTAAATGAAAAAAGTCCCTGCAAGTAAGTACCTACCTAGAACACGCGTAATTATTTTTTTTATTTAACAATGTCCAAATAGAACACACTTATAAAAAAAAAATATAATTAATAAAAAAAAATTGTCAATTCTTAAAATTTTTCTAGTAAATTTTCAGTTCTAGAAAGTTCCGTTCGAGTTCTGTAATTATTTCAGTTTTGTGATGTAACTGGCCTATATTGAGAAAAAACAGAATTTCAGTAGAAGCAACTCAGAACGTGAAAATTAACTTAAAAAAAGTTGAATTATTCAGTATCATCGAAACAACCTTACCTTAGTATTTATTGCATTAAAACCTAATTCGTTGTGTAGGTACCCATTCAGGTAGGTACCTGCGCGTTTCCTTAGATTCCGGCAATATTTGCTTTTTTCATCATATTTGCAATACTACCGAAATAAGTAGGTACCTACCCCGAATGAATAGCGTGTTAATTTGAACTGGCCACCAATATTTAAACTTCCGATGGAATCTTTGAGCGCGTATTTTGATGATTATTTTTCGGAAAATTTCGAGTTTTGTCAGCATCTCCTGACTTTTTTTACATGGGATGGGCATGTTATATTGGTGTTAAAAGTTGCGGAATCTATCCGGCTATCGTATTTTCAAAAAACATCTAGCCCGGAATCGGTTTTTCGGCGGTAATGTCGTTTTCCGAAAAACAACGACCGAAACCGCCGAGAGTTCCGTTTTGTTAGGCTAAAAATTTGACATCTGAGATCCTGACCTATGTCAATAGTCCTATATAGCATTTTCCTTTGTGAAATTAGCGGGTTTTTTCGTCACTTTTTTTTTTCAAACGCCGTCTGTCGGCGGGAAATACAACCGAGCCGAATCGAGTGATTCGAGTAGAGCTTCTAGTTTTCGCCGCCGATTCGTATCGGAGAATAAATTCCTGTATATATTTTTTTTGTCGAAAAAAAAAGGATCCCAGCTTCTTGTCTGAATTTGCTTCGACCGAAAGTGAACCTTGAGGTGGGTGAAACGCAAAGGGCGTACTGGTCGTTTTTGCGTCAAAAAAATAGTGAGTGAGTTTTTAAAAAGTGAGCTTTTCCCTGACCTACCCCAAAACTGAGCATTAATATATACTAGGTTTTGCCCGTTGCAGAAGCAACTAACGGGTTAAAAAATTGTGCGATTTGACGTGTGAACGTGGATGAAGCGAGGAGGAGTGTGTGTTAAATTAAATATCAATATCAATCGGATTATTATCAAATTTTCATTGCAATCGGTTAAAGGTTTAGCAATGCATAATTTCATGATGCCAGAGCTCACTTTTGTATACAGAAACCATCGCCGGCATGTGCACATCAAATCCCCAAAATTTCATCGCAATAGGATGAACGGTTTAGCAATGCATAATCTTATGATGCCAGAGCTTACTATTGTATACAAAAACCATCGCGGGCATACACACATCAAATCAAAGGGATGTGCACTTCTAATCCCAAAAGTTTCATCCCAATCGGATGAACGGTTTAGCAATGAGTAATTTTATGATGCCCGAGCTCACTATTTTATGCAGAAAGAATCGAAGGGATGCAGCAATCAAATCCCCAAAGTTTCATCGCAATCGAATGAATGGTTTAGCAAAGCTTAGCGGTTAAACATACTTATATATAAAGCCGCCTGCAGGGTCTAGCAGCAGAAACTTGCCATACAGAAGTATTCAGACTCCATCGCACACATTAAATCCCCAAAGTTTCATCGCAATCAGACGAATGGTTTAGCAAAGCTTAGCGTTTAAACATACTTACATATAAAGCCGCCCGCAGGGCCTAGCAGCAGAAAACTGCCAAGCTGAAGTATAAAGACACCATTGCAGGCATGCACACATCAAATCCTTAAAGTTTCATCGCAATCGGATGAATGGTTTGGCAAATCTTAGCGTTTAAACATACTTAATTATAAAGCCGCCCGCAGGGCCTAGTAGCAGAAACCTGCCAAACAGAAGTATATTTACATCATTGGAGGCATGCACACATCAAATCCTTAAAGTTTCATCGCAAACGGATGAATGGTTTGGCAAAGCTTAGCGTTTAAACATACTTACATATAAAGCCGCCCGCAGGGCCTAGCAGCTGAAATCTGCCAAGCTGAAGTATAAAAACACCATTGCAGGCATGCACACATCAAATTCTTAAAGTTTCATTGCAATCGGATGAATGGTTTGGCAAAGTTTAGCGTTTAAACATACTCATATATAAAGCCGCCCACAGGGCCTAGCAGCAGAAACCTGCCAAACAGAAGTATATAAACACCATTGCAGGCATACACACATCAAATCACCAAAGTTTCATCGCAATCGGATGAATGGTTTGGCAAAGCTTAGCGTTTAAACATACCCATACATAAAGCCGCCCGCAGGGCCTAGCAGATGAAATCTGCCAAGCTGAAGTATAAAGACACCATTGCAGGCATGGACACATCAAATCCTTAAAGTTTCATCGCAATCGGATGAATGGTTTGGCAAATCTTAGCGTTTAAACATACTTATTTATAAAGCCGCCCGCAGGGCCTAGCAGCAGAAACCTGCCAAGCTGATGTATAAAGACACCATTGCAGGTATGCACACATCAAATCCTTAAAGTTTCATCACAATCGGATGAATGGTTTGGCAAATCTTAGCGTTTAAACATAATTATATATAAAGCCGCCAGCAGGGCCTAGCAGCAGAAATCTGCCAAAGAGAAGTATATATACATCATTGGAGGCATGCACATATCAACTTTCCATAGTTTCATCGCAATCGGATGAATGGTTTGGCAAAGCTTAGCGTTTAAACATACTTACATATAAAGCCGCCCGCAGGGCCTAGCAGCTGAAATCTGCCAAGCTGAAGAATAAAGACACCATTGCAGGCATGCACACATCAAATCCTTAAAGTTTCATCGAAATCGGTTGAATGGTTTGGCAAAGCTTAGCGTTTAAACATATTCATATATAAAGCCGCCCGCAGGGCCTAGCAGCAGAAATCTGCCAAGCTGAAGTATAACGACACCATTGCAGGCATGCACACATCAAATTCTTGAAGTTTCATCGCAATCGGATGAATGGTTTGGCAAATCTTAGCGTTTAAACATAATTATATATAAAGCCGCCCACAGGGCCTAGCAGCAGAAACCTGCCAAACAGAAGTATATTTACATCATTGGAGGCATGCACACATCAAATCCTTAAAGTTTCATCGCAAATGGATGAATGGTTTGGCAAAGCTTAGCGTTTAAACATACTTACATATAAAGCCGCCCGGAGGGCCTAGCAGCTGAAATCTGCCAAGCTGAAGTATAAAAACACCATTGCAGGCATGCACACATCAAATCCTTAAAGTTTCATCGCAATCGGATGAATGGTTTGGCAAAGCTTAGCGTTTAAACATAATTATATATAAAGCCGCCCACAGGGCCTAGCAGCAGAAACCTGCCAAGCTGATGTATAAAGACACCATTGCAGGCATGCACACATCAAATCCTTAAAGTTTCATCACAATCGGATGAATGGTTTGGCAAATCTTAGCGTTTAAACATAATTATATATAAAGCCGCCCACAGGGCCTAGCAGCAGAAACCTGCCAAAGAGAAGTATATATACATCATTGGAGGCCTGCACACATCAACTTTCCATAGTTTCATCGCAATCGGATGAATGGTTTGGCAAAGCTTAGCGTTTAAACATACTTACATATAAAGCCGCCCGCAGGGCCTAGCAGCTGAAATCTGCCAAGCTGAAGAATAAAGACACCATTGCAGGCATGCACACAACAAATCCTTAAAGTTTCATCGAAATCGGATGAATGGTTTGGCAAAGCTTAGCGTTTAAACATATTCATATATAAAGCCGCCCGCAGGGCCTAGCAGCAAGAAATCTGCCAAGCTGAAGTATAACGACACCATTGCAGGCATGCACACATCAAATTCTTGAAGTTTCATCGCAATCGGATGAATGGTTTGGCAAATCTTAGCGTTTAAACATAATTATATATAAAGCCGCCCACAGGGCCTAGCAGCAGAAACCTGCCAAACAGAAGTATATTTACATCATTGGAGGCATGCACACATCAAATCCTTAAAGTTTCATCGCAAACGGATGAATGGTTTGGCAAAGCTTAGCGTTTAAACATACTTACATATAAAGCCGCCCGCAGGGCCTAGCAGCTGAAATCTGCCAAGCTGAAGTATAAAAACACCATTGCAGGCATGCACACATCAAATCCTTAAAGTTTCATCGCAATCTGATGAATGGTTTGGCAAAGCTTAGCGTTTTAACATAATTATATATAAAGCCGCATACAGGGCCTAGCAGCAGAAACCTGCCAAGCTGAAGTGTAAAAACACCATTGCAGGCATGCACACATCAAATTCTTGAAGTTTCATCGCAATCGGATGAATGGTTTGGCAAATCTTAGCGTTTAAACATACTTACATATAAAGCCGCCCGCAGGGCCTAGCAGCTGAAATCTGCCGAGCTGAAATATAAAGACACCATTGCAGGCATGCTCACATCAAATCCTAAAAGTTTCATCGCAATACGATGAACGGTTAGCCATGCATAATTTCATGATGCCAGAACGTAGTACAGAATTCCTATGTTTATATTTCACAAAAATTGCGCTATAATTTTTTTTTAATTATTTACGAAAAAAAAATCTTGAAACTGAATTTTAGCGCATTAAAAAAATAATATTATGAATCCTGAATTCAAGCAAAAGCCATCGTCAAATCAGTAATCCAACCAATATAACGTCATCAAGCTTAAATACAAAAAAAATCATTTTATAATGGCCGTCGCCATGCCCAAATACGCTCAGCCAATAAAAATGAAAAATAAAACATTTAATAATGGCCGTCGCCACGCCCAAATACGCTCAGCCAATAAAAATTAAAAATAAAACATTTAATAATGGCCGTCGCCACGCCCAAATACCGTCAGCCAATCAGGGGGCCTCTAGTAATACGGCACCCCTAATGTCGTTTTGATTGGTTGGAGTTCCCAGCCAATCACGTTCCAGCCAATCAGCGGGCTTCGGGTAAATTTCGTAAATCGCAGGTAGTTCAGGATTGAAGTTATTTTTAAAAACAATTTAAAAAAATTTAAATTAACTCTGCGTTTTAAAAAAAATATATTTTAAGCCTTTTTTTTTTGGAATTGACATTTTTTATGTATCAATCTTTTGAATTCATTGACACACATGCTCTTTTATTAATAAATGTATATTTTATTATGAGAAATGTTTGAAAAACTAAAAAATTATTCACATCTTCATTTCAGATATGAATCTGCTCTTCCCAAATCTTAATGCGACTGTCCGAATCGATTTTCTGTAACAAAAAAAAAAAAAATCAAAAGTCAGAAATAATAAAGAAAAAAAAATTAATAATTTTTCGAGCGGTCTCTTTTTAATCACCCTCAAAACGACAATAAAGAATGAAACTGCCCGTGGAATTCTGCCTACACGATGCATAATTTTCTTACTCCAATTTCGAACGTTTTAATTTGAAATTTTTGATAGAAATTTGATTTTTTCTAACGAAAAGCTTTGCTTCTCGACTCTGCCGATAGGTGGCTCCGTTAAAAGTATACATTTTTTTTAAACATTAGTTTCAATACTCGACTTTTATGTTGTTTTTTTGCACACGTCAGTTTTCAAATGAATATTACAACGATGTTTTTGAGAAAAGTGATAATTATGACGGTCAATTGACCTTTGAAAAACTCTTGTTGACGGAATTTCACTAAATTTTGGCTTCCAAGCGTGATATTTTCGACAAAATCGCGTATGCCAGTCGGCCGGTGGGAAAACGAAAAATGAAAGATGACATTTAAAATCTGCGTACCTAGCGAAATCAGTTTTGTATGGGAGATTTTCGCTACATCTTTCTCAACTTTTGCAGGCATTTGAAAAGAGATAGATACAATGAATTCGCTTCGAAGAAGAGTGAACCGTGGGGCCTTTGAAATCGGATGAGCTTAGAGATCAATTTGGCTTGCCAAATTTTACCAAATTTTCGCAAGCCAAAGTGACCCGTGAGGTTTCACCCACCCGAGGGGCAAAGTGGTCGCTTTTCCCCTCAAATCGAAAGTGAGCTTTGACCCTTACCAAACGGCCGCGAGCCAAAGTGACCCTTGTCGTTTCACCCACCCGAGGGGCAGAGTGGTCGCTTTTCCCCTCAAATCAAAAGTGAGGTTTTTCCCGACCTACCCCAAAACTGTGCATTAATATATATACTAGGTTTTGCCCGTTGCAGAAGCAACTGATGGGTTAAAACATTATGCGATTTGACGTGTGAACGTGGATGAAGCTAGGAGGAGTGTGTGTTAAATTAAATATATGAAGAAACCTTAGTTCACAGTGACCTTGCAACGCATGCCGGGTACCCGTTGTATATAATGTTATGTAGTGCAGCGCTTGCATTAAAATGTAATTTGCCAGGAATTGGAATGGAACCATTACAGTTAAGTTGACCCCGAGGTTACAGTGATTTTGCAACGCATGCCGGGTACCCTTTGTATATAATGTTATAATGTAAAGCAGGCGTTTGCAAGGCGCTTGTATTATAATGTAGTTTTCAGGAACTTGGAATGGAACCATTACAGTTAAGTTGACCCCGAGGTTACAGTGATCTTGCAACGCATGCCGGGTACCCGTTGTATATAATGTTATAATATATTGCAGGCGTTTGCAAGGCGCTTGCATTATAATGTAGTTTCCCGGAACTTGGAATGGAACCATTACAGTTAAGTTGACCCCGAGATTACAGTGATGTTGCAACGCATGCCGGGTACCCTTTGTATATAATGTTATAATATAAAGCAGGCGTTTGCAAGGCGCTTGCATAATAATGTAGTTTCCCGGAACTTGGAATGGAACCATTACAGTTAAGTTGACCCCGAGATTACAGTGATGTTGCAACGCATGCCGGGTACCCGTTGTATGTAATGTTATAATACAGTGCATGCGTTGGCAAGGCGCTTGAATTATAATGTAGTTTCCCGGAACTTGGAATGGAACCATTACAGTTAAGTTGACCCCGAGGTTACAGTGTTGTTGCAACGCATGCCGGGTACCCGTTGTATATAATGTTATGTAGAAATACAAATCCCCAAAGTTGACCTTTATTGGTTAACCAACACCTCTGCCATAGGTCACCCCAAGTGGTTCGCTACGTTTGGTGATTTAGTAGGGGTGCCCGGGTTCATGGGGTGAGGTCTGTCTAGGTCTTGGAGGCGGATGCCCAGGACACACTGAACCCCAGATTCCTACCCACCCCTTAAACCCTTTTGCTTCCCAGAACTCTCATCTCCTTCCTTTCCCAAAAAAAATCCTCCACACAGCATCCCCAAAGATGACATAGGACCTGAGGGAAATTATTTTCCCCACGGCGTCCTGTGTGGAGCTCATGTAAAAAAAAAAAATTAAATGCATATAAATTCACCTTTCCCAAAAAGCCAGAAATAATTGAAAAAAAACATGTTCTTAATATATTTTCCCTTGCTTAGTTCTGCACTCCTGGTATTTATACTTTTAAAATTTTGTTTTATTCGAGTAAAAAAAAGAACAGAAAAAATATTCTTTCATAGCGTACTCTACCCCCCCCCCCCTTCCTCCATCCCGCAAAACCCCCTCACGGGTTCCCCTCCGCCTTCCCAGGTTACCCTCCCCCCTCCGTGGTATTTTTCCCCCCCTCCCGCGCTCATTATTTCATTGCCGTTACATTTAGTTTTCAAACAGCTCGCGTGCCACCTATTGAAATATTTTTATGCAAATTTTGCAAAAATGCCAGAGCTCACCAGCCAATAAACAAACATAACAAAAAAAGAATTATTCAATTTGGTGCAGTCTTTCGGAAGTTATGCGCGTACATACATTTCGACGATTCATTTTTATGCAAATTTCATAATGCCAGAGCTCACCAGTAGTTTTATTTAAAATGCCAGAGCTCACCAGTAGTTGTATAGAAACTTTGTCCTAACAATAAGGAACGCAACAAAAAAAGAATTATTCAATTACGTGCAGTCGTTCTGAAGTTATGAGCGTCCTTACATTTCGGCGAATCATTTTTAAACAAATTTCGTTATGCCAGAGCTCACCAGTAATTTTATTCAAAACTTGTCCTAGTAATAACAAATACAACAACGAAAGAATTATTCAATTTTGTGTATTCGCTCGGAAGCTATGCGCATTTATAGATTTCGGCGATTCATTTTAAACAAATTTTATTATTCCAGAGCTCATCAGTCGTCTTATACAAACCTTGCCCGAACAATAACGAAACCAACTCAAAAAGAATTATCCAATTTGGACCAGTCGTTCATGAGCTATAATTTATAGATGATACCCGTGGATAATTATTTATCCGTTTATGTAATTTTCAGGGTACCTACCTAGTTCATCAAAATATTCTAAAACAATATGTTATTTATATGGCAACACAAACGTTAAACTTTGTCGTAACCACCTCAAGCACAGCCTGAAAATCGAACACCTGCGCTGGTTTAAGAACATTTCCCATACAAATTACGTCAGCCAACGGTGTCATGGCCTGACTGAAAACCTCAGGTGGTTTTGGATAGTGTTCCATGTTCAGTATTGCAAGGTTGAAGAAAATAAATAAACATTTCAAATATCTACCGATTTAACAGGCTGAGAACGATGTGCATTTTCGATGTTGTTGGATTTTTCGCAAATGTCAGATATAATTGCAAAGTTTGACGCGATATTGTGAAACATTTTAAATGGGAAGCTACATATGTTTTTATTTTAAAAGTTTCTAAATCTTGTATAATTTATGATTATTAAAAGACATCTCTCGCAAAATGTTTATTTTCATCGTAATTTACCATCCCGCAAAGGGCCTTTAAAATGTCAATTTTTCTTCGGTATTTTGAAGATCGCCGTTTAATTAATTGGAATAAATTTCTAGCAAAAATCAGTTTTGTATGGGAAATTTTCGATACATCTTTCTCAACTTTTGCAGGCATTTGAAAAGAGATAGATACAATGAATTCGCTTCGAAGAAGAGTGAACCGTGGGGCCTTTGAAATCGGATGAGCTTAGAGATCAATTTGGCTTGCCAAATTTTACCAAATTTTTGCAAGCCAAAGTGACCCGTGAGGTTTCACCCACCCGAGGGGCAGAGTGGTCGCTTTTCCCCTCAAATCGAAAGTGAGGTTTTCCGTGACCTTTCCCAAAAGTGAACAATACTATATATACTAGCTGGGCCCGTTGCAGAAGCAACTAACGGGTTAAAACACTATGCGATTTGACGTGTGAACGTGGATGAAGCAAGGAGGAGTGTGTGTTAAATAAATATATGAAGAAACCTGAGGTTACAGTGACCTTGCAACGCATGCCGGGTACCCGTTGTTTATAATGTTATAATATAGTGCAGGCATTTGCAAGGCGCTTGCATAATAATGTAGTTTCCCTGAACTTGGAATGGAACCATTACAGTTATGTTGACCCCAAGGTTACAGTGATGTCGCAACGCATGCCGGGTACCCTTTGTATATAATGTTTTAATATAAATCAGGCGTTTGCAAGGCGCTTGTATTATAATGTAGTTTCCCGGAACTTGGAATGTAACCATTACAGTTAAATTGACCCCGAGGTTACAGTGATCTTGCAACGCATGCCGGGTACCCGTTGTATATAATATTATAATAAAGTGCAGGCGTTTGCAAGGCGCTTGCATTATAATGTAGTTTATTGGAACTTGGAATGGAACCATTACAGTTAAGTTGACCCCGAGGTTACAGTGATCTTGCAACGCATGCCGGGTACCCTTTGTATATAATGTTATAATATAAAGCAGGCGTTTGTAAGGCGCTTGCATTATAATGTAGTTTCCCGGAACTTGGAATGGAACCATTACAGTTAAGTTGACCCCGAGATTACAGTGATGTTGCAACGCATGCCGGGTACCCGTTGTATATAATGTAATATAGAAATACAAATCCCCAAAGTTGTCCTTTATTGGATAACCAACACGTCTGCCATAGGTCACCTCAAGTGGTTCGCTAGGTTTGGTGATATAGTAGGGGTGCCCGGGTTCATGGGGTTAGGTCTGTCTAGGTCTTAGAGGCGGATGACCAGGACACACTGAACCCCAGATTCCTACCCACCCCTTAAACCCTTTTCCTTCCCAGAACTCTCATCTCCTTCCTTTCCTAAAAAAAATCCTCCACACAGCATCCCCAAAGAAGACATAGGCCCTGAGGGAAATTATTTTCCCCACGGCCTCCTGTGTGGAGCTCATGTAAAAAAAAAATAATTAAATGCATATAAATTCACCTTTCCTGTCTATGTCAGTCTTAAATGATGACCTACATAGTACCCTTGGATGGTGAAAGCCAGAAATAATTGAAAAAAAAACATGTTCTTAATATTTTTTCCCTTGCTTAGTTCTGCACTCCTGGTATTTATCCTTTTTTACATGAGCTCCACACAGAAGACCCCGAGGAAAATAATTTCCCTCAGGGTAATCTCATCTTTGTAGATATTGGGTTGAGGGTTTTTTAAGGCAAAGAAGGCGAGGAGAGCAACGCTCAGTGGTTAAACATACGTATGTATAAGGCCACCCGCAGGGCCTAGCAGCTGAAACCTGTCAAACAGAAGTATCTAGTCGCCATCGGAGGCATGCACACATCAAATTCCCAAAGTTTCATCGCAATCGGATGAACGGTTTAGCAATGCATAATTTCATGATGCCAGAGCTCACCATTTTATACATTAAGAATCGAAGGTCCCCAAAGTTTCATCGGAATCGAAGAAGAATTAACACAGAACGTGAAAATTAACTTAAAAAAAGTATGCTTTTACCTGCATAATTTAGCAAAAAATTGACCATGTTAAGATATTTAAATTTATTAATTTTCATAACGTTGCTTGAAATGGCTTTTGCCGTTTTTGGTGACCAGATCTGAATAGCCAGGTACTTCCCCACCTTCCTCGTCTCCATCTCCTTCCCCTCCCCACTACCTTTAGCCTCACAACATACCCCAACTGGGGATGCCATAGTTTCACTGACTTCAGTAGTTGGGACTCTTGTGCCGTATTATCATTAAAATTTAGTTAATAATGTATAAAACAATTAATTTCCGTACAATTTTCAAGTACCTACACCATTTGAAAAAAAAAATTGTACCATCTTTGCTATTAAATTTACACAATATATTAATTTTTCATTAATTCGTCAACAACGTTCCCTCATAAGTAGGTACTGGCCATTACTGGTATTATTATTTGAGAATGTCCAAAAAGAACGAAACTTTACCTACACATTCATAAATGAAAAATATTTTGATAGGTTCTTTCAAAAAAATTTAATAATTCTCCAAAATTTTCAATTAATTTTCACGTTCTGTGAAAGTTATTTTAAAGTTCTGTAATTGTTTCAGTTTTGTGGTGCAACTGGATAAAATGATATAACATCAGAACTCGAATAGAACTTACGCAGAACGTTAGAATTAACTTTAAAGAAATGTTGAATTCTTCAATTTTATTGCAACAACCCGGCATCCAACGTAAGTACCTACATAATTCGTCTAGGTACCTACTCATTTTCGCAAAAAAACCACGGTAGTAAGTCGGTAAGCCGGTAGGTAGGTACCTAAGCACTTATTTCCATCACTAAGTTGCATGGTTTATCTGTGTGTTCTAAATAACAGGGTCCGCCAAAACTGCGTTACTCATTTTTGGTAAAAATAAATTGATTAAATAATAATATTTTTTTTAAAATAAAAATAAAATCGTCTTTTTTTAAATATTTTTCTAGAAATGACATCGGTCAAACATCCAACTTTTAAATTCACGAACGCGCATACTACTTTCGTAATAAATAATTATTCACAACGATACATGTATGGAAAAAAACTGAAATTCTAAGCATCGTCATTTGAGAAATGTTTCTACGCCGCTCTAACGTTAGTCGTGAAGGCCCGACTATATTTTCGAAAAAAAAAATATCAAGAAAATTATCATTCAAAATAATTAAAAAAATAATTATTATATTTCGAGCAGCATTTTTTTTACCACCGTGTACCGGCATAATAACGATTCATGAATGATGAAATTCGATTTTAAAACCTGCTAACAACGCCAATTTAAGACACTCCAATTTTGTTTCGCGTTCGAATTTGAATTTTAGTCTATTTTTAAATTTTTCTAATGAAATGTTTTAATTCTATGTCCTGTCGACTGGCGGCGCCGTGAAAACAGTACATAATTTTAAAGATTAGTTTCAATACTCGACTTTTATGTTGTTTTTTTGCACATGTCAGTTTGTCAAACGAATATAACAACGATGTTTTTGAGAAAAGTGATAATTACGACGGTCAATTGACCTTTGAAAAACTCTTGTTGACGGAATTTCACTAAATTTTGGCTTCCAAGCGTGATATTTTCGACAAAATCGCGTATGCCAGTCGGCCGGTGGGAAAACGAAAAATGAAAGATGACATTTAAAATCTGCGTACCTAGCGAAATCAGTTTTGTATGGGAGATTTTCGCTACATCTTTCTCAACTTTTGCAGGCATTTGAAAAGAGATAGATACAATGAATTCGCTTCGAAGAAGAGTGAACCGTGGGGCCTTTGAAATCGGATGAGCTTAGAGATCAATTTGGCTTGCCAAATTTTACCAAATTTTTGCAAGCCAAAGTGACCCGTGAGGTTTCACCCACCCGAGGGGCAGAGTGGTCGCTTTTCCCCTCAAATCGAAAGTGAGGTTTTCCGTGACCTTTCCCAAAAGTGAACAATACTATATATACTAGGTTTTGCCCGTTGCAGAAGCAACTGACGGGTTAAAACACTTTGCGATTTGCGTGTGAATGTGGATGAAGCGAGGAGGAGTGTGTGTTAAATTAATTATATGAAGAAACCTGAGGTTACAGTGACTTTGCAACGCATGCCGGGTACCCGTTGTATATAATGTTATAATATAGTGCAGGCATTTGCAAGGCGCTTGCATAATAATGTAGTTTCCCTGAACTTGGAATGGAATACAGTTAAGTTGATCCCGAGGTTACAGTGATGTTGCAACGCATGCCGGGAACCCTTTGTATATAATGTTATAATATAAAACAGGCGTTTGCAAGGCGCTTGCATTATAATGTAGTTTCCCGGAACTTGGAATGGAACCATTACAGTTAAGTTGACCCCGAGATTACAGTGATGTTGCAACGCATGCCGGGTACCCGTTGTATATAATGTTATAATACATTGCATGCGTTTGCAAGGCGCTTGAATTATAATGTAGTTTCCCGGAACTTGGAATGGAACCATTACAGTTAAGTTGACCCCGAGGTTACAGCGATGTTGCAACGCATGCCGGGTACCCTTTGTATATAATGTTATAATATAAAGCAGGCGTTTGCAAGGCGCTTGTATTATAATGTAGTTTCCAGGAACTTGGAATGGAACCATTACAGTTAAGTTGACCCTGAGGTTACAGTGATCTTGCAACGCATGCCGGGTACCCTTTGTATATAATGTTATAATATAAAGCAGGCGTTTGTAAGGCTCTTGCATTATAATGTAGTTTTCCGGAACTTGGAATGGAACCATTACAGTTAAGTTGACCCCGAGATTACAGTAATGTTGCAACGCATGCCGGGTACCCGTTGTATATAATGTTATAATACAGTGCATGCGTTTGCAAGGCGCTTGAATTATAATGTAGTTTCCCGGAACTTGGAATGGAACCATTACAGTTAAGTTGACCCCGAGGTTACAGTGTTGTTGCAACGCATGCCAGGTACCCGTTGTATATAATGTAATGTAGAAATACAAATCCCCAAAGTTGTCCTTTATTGGATAACCAACTTCTCTGCCATAGGTCACCTCAAGTGGTTCGCTACGTTTGGTGATTTAGTAGGGGTGTCCGGGTTCATGGGGTGAGGTCTGTCTAGGTCTTGGAGGCGGATGTCCAGGACACACTGAACCCCAGATTCCTACCCACCCCTTAAACCCTTTTCCTTCCCAGAACTCTCATCTCCTTCCTTTCCTTAAAAAAAATCCTCCACACAGCATCCCCAAAGATGACATAGGACCTGAGGGAAATTATTTTCCCCACGGCCTCCTGTGCGGAGCTCATGTAAAAAAAAAAATTAAATGCATATAAATTCACCTTTCCCAAAAAGCCAGAAATAATTGAAAAAAACATGTTCTTAATATATTTTCCCTTGCTTAGTTCTGCACTCCTGGTATTTATCCTTTTAAAATTTTGTTTTATTCGAGTAAAAAAAAGAACAGAAAAAATATTCTTTCATAGCGTACTCTACCCCCCCCCCCCCCCCTTCCTCCATCCCGCAAAACCCCTCCCGGGTTCCCCTCCCCCTTCCCAGATTACCCTCCCCCCTCCGTGGTTTTTTCCCCCCTCCCGCGCTCATTATTTCATTGCCGTTACATTTGGTTTTCAAGCAGCTCGCGTGCCACCTATTGAAATATTTTTATGCAAATTTCGTAATGCCAGAGCTCACCAGCCAATAAACAAACATAACAAAAAAAAATTATTCAATTTTGTGCAGTCTTTCGGAAGTTATACGCGTTCATACATTTCGACGATTGATTTTTATGCAAATTTCATAATGCCAGAGCTTACCAGTAGTTTTATAGAAACCTTGTCCTATCAGTAACGAAAACAATAAAAAAAGAATTTTCAGATTCGGTGCATTCGTTCGAAAGTTATACGCATATATACATTTCGGCAATTCATTTTTATACAAATTTCATTATGGCAGATCTCACCGGTATTTTTATGCAAAACCTTGTCCTAACAGTAACGAACCCACCAAAAAAACAATTATTCAATTCGATGCATCCGTTCGAAAGTTATGCGCGTGCAAACATTTCGGCAACCATTTTATACAAATTTCATAATGCCAGTGCTCACCAGAAGATCAATAAAAACCTTATCCTAACAATTACAAACACAAAACAAAAATAATTATCCAATTCGGTGCATGCATTCGAAAGTTATGGGCGTACTTGCATATCGGCGATTCATTTATAATACCTATATCAGTTTCTCAGGCACCTAACGATTTTATAGTTTTTCATACAGTTAAATATTCCTCAGTCAATTTCTGCGCTCCTGGTAGGTACCCTGTAACGTTTATACAGAATGTGCAATGCAATTTTTCACAAAAATGGCGCTTTAATTTTATTTTTATAATTTTATAATATATCAGTTTCTCAGGTACCTACCGATTTTACAGTTTTTCATATAGTTAAACATACGTATGTATAAAGCCGCCGACAGGGCCTAGCAGCAGAAATCTGCCAAACAGAAGTATGTAGACACAATCGGAGACATGCCATCATCAAATTCTCAAAGATTCGTCGCAATGGGATGAACGGTTAACCGTGTATAATTTAATGAAGCTAAAACAACATATTATTATCTCGGTCAATTTCTGCGCTCCTGATACTTTGGATCCATTATTTTACAAAACCTAGGGTTTTTTTTCACAAAAATGGCGCTATAATTTTATTTTTATTATTTAGGAAAACAAATTTGGTCATCGGGATAAGCACCTCATTTTATTTGATTTTATTAAATTTTGTATTAAGTACCTACTTAGTATTTAAATGGTTAATAATATTTCATTTATATGGCAACACAACCGTTAAACTTTGTCTCAACCACCTCAAGCACAGCCTGAAAATCGAACACCTGCGCCCGTTTTAGAACATTTTACATACAAATTACGTCAGCTAAGGCTGTCAGGGCCTCGCTGAAAACTTGCGGTGGTTTTGAATAATGTTCCATGCTTAGTGTTGCAAGATTCGAGAAAATTTAATAAAGATTATTATTTACCCTCGTACGAATACAATCAATTTGAAACTTGTTCCATCAGTCGTTGAACAACAGCATTTTTTTCGCGCTAGGATCTGCGAACGTTCCAATTTAGATTTCGACACATTTTTGAATTTCTCCAAGGAAAAGCTGCGGTTGTAGATTCTGTCGATAGGCGTCTCCGTGTAAATTGTACCTATTTTTAAACATTAGTTTCAAAATATGACTTTTCCGTAGTTTTTTCGCAAATGTCAGTTTTCAATCGAATATTACAACGATGTTTTTGTGAAAAGTGATAATTGCGATGGTCAATTGACCTTTTAAAAAGTCTCGTTGACGTAATTTTACTAAATTTTGGCTTCCAAGCGTGATATTTTCTAAGAAATCACGTATGCCAGTCGGCCGGTGGGAAATCGAAAAATGAAGAATGACATTTAAAATTTATGTACCTAGCCAAATCAATTTTGTATGGGAGATTTTCGCTACATCTTTCTCAACTTTTGCAGGCATTTCAAAAGAGATAGATACAATGAATTCGCTTCGAAGAAGAGTGAACCGTGGGGCCTTTGAAATCGGATGAGCTTAGAGATCAATTTGGCTTGCCAAATTTTACCAAATTTTTGCAAGCCAAAATGACCCGTGAGGTTTCACCCACCCGAGGGGCAGAGTGGTCGCTTTTCCCCTCAAATCGAAAGTGAGGTTTTCCGTGACCTTTCCCAAAAGTGAACAATACTATATATACTAGCTGGGCCCGTTGCAGAAGCAACTAACGGGTTAAAACACTATGCGATTTGACGTGTGAACGTGGATGAAGCAAGGAGGAGTGTGTGTTAAATAAATATATGAAGAAACCTGAGGTTACAGTGACCTTGCAACGCATGCCGGGTACCCGTTGTTTATAATGTTATAATATAGTGCAGGCATTTGCAAGGCGCTTGCATAATAATGTAGTTTCCCTGAACTTGGAATGGAACCATTACAGTTATGTTGACCCCAAGGTTACAGTGATGTCGCAACGCATGCCGGGTACCCTTTGTATATAATGTTTTAATATAAATCAGGCGTTTGCAAGGCGCTTGTATTATAATGTAGTTTCCCGGAACTTGGAATGTAACCATTACAGTTAAATTGACCCCGAGGTTACAGTGATCTTGCAACGCATGCCGGGTACCCGTTGTATATAATATTATAATAAAGTGCAGGCGTTTGCAAGGCGCTTGCATTATAATGTAGTTTATTGGAACTTGGAATGGAACCATTACAGTTAAGTTGACCCCGAGGTTACAGTGATCTTGCAACGCATGCCGGGTACCCTTTGTATATAATGTTATAATATAAAGCAGGCGTTTGTAAGGCGCTTGCATTATAATGTAGTTTCCCGGAACTTGGAATGGAACCATTACAGTTAAGTTGACCCCGAGATTACAGTGATGTTGCAACGCATGCCGGGTACCCGTTGTATATAATGTAATATAGAAATACAAATCCCCAAAGTTGTCCTTTATTGGATAACCAACACGTCTGCCATAGGTCACCTCAAGTGGTTCGCTAGGTTTGGTGATATAGTAGGGGTGCCCGGGTTCATGGGGTTAGGTCTGTCTAGGTCTTAGAGGCGGATGACCAGGACACACTGAACCCCAGATTCCTACCCACCCCTTAAACCCTTTTCCTTCCCAGAACTCTCATCTCCTTCCTTTCCTAAAAAAAATCCTCCACACAGCATCCCCAAAGAAGACATAGGCCCTGAGGGAAATTATTTTCCCCACGGCCTCCTGTGTGGAGCTCATGTAAAAAAAAAATAATTAAATGCATATAAATTCACCTTTCCTGTCTATGTCAGTCTTAAATGATGACCTACATAGTACCCTTGGATGGTGAAAGCCAGAAATAATTGAAAAAAAAACATGTTCTTAATATTTTTTCCCTTGCTTAGTTCTGCACTCCTGGTATTTATCCTTTTTTACATGAGCTCCACACAGAAGACCCCGAGGAAAATAATTTCCCTCAGGGTAATCTCATCTTTGTAGATATTGGGTTGAGGGTTTTTTAAGGCAAAGAAGGCGAGGAGAGCAACGCTCAGTGGTTAAACATACGTATGTATAAGGCCACCCGCAGGGCCTAGCAGCTGAAACCTGTCAAACAGAAGTATCTAGTCGCCATCGGAGGCATGCACACATCAAATTCCCAAAGTTTCATCGCAATCGGATGAACGGTTTAGCAATGCATAATTTCATGATGCCAGAGCTCACCATTTTATACATTAAGAATCGAAGGTCCCCAAAGTTTCATCGGAATCGAAGAAGAATTAACACAGAACGTGAAAATTAACTTAAAAAAAGTATGCTTTTACCTGCATAATTTAGCAAAAAATTGACCATGTTAAGATATTTAAATTTATTAATTTTCATAACGTTGCTTGAAATGGCTTTTGCCGTTTTTGGTGACCAGATCTGAATAGCCAGGTACTTCCCCACCTTCCTCGTCTCCATCTCCTTCCCCTCCCCACTACCTTTAGCCTCACAACATACCCCAACTGGGGATGCCATAGTTTCACTGACTTCAGTAGTTGGGACTCTTGTGCCGTATTATCATTAAAATTTAGTTAATAATGTATAAAACAATTAATTTCCGTACAATTTTCAAGTACCTACACCATTTGAAAAAAAAAAATTGTACCATCTTTGCTATTAAATTTACACAATATATTAATTTTTCATTAATTCGTCAACAACGTTCCCTCATAAGTAGGTACTGGCCATTACTGGTATTATTATTTGAGAATGTCCAAAAAGAACGAAACTTTACCTACACATTCATAAATGAAAAATATTTTGATAGGTTCTTTCAAAAAAATTTAATAATTCTCCAAAATTTTCAATTAATTTTCACGTTCTGTGAAAGTTATTTTAAAGTTCTGTAATTGTTTCAGTTTTGTGGTGCAACTGGATAAAATGATATAACATCAGAACTCGAATAGAACTTACGCAGAACGTTAGAATTAACTTTAAAGAAATGTTGAATTCTTCAATTTTATTGCAACAACCCGGCATCCAACGTAAGTACCTACATAATTCGTCTAGGTACCTACTCATTTTCGCAAAAAAACCACGGTAGTAAGTCGGTAAGCCGGTAGGTAGGTACCTAAGCACTTATTTCCATCACTAAGTTGCATGGTTTATCTGTGTGTTCTAAATAACAGGGTCCGCCAAAACTGCGTTACTCATTTTTGGTAAAAATAAATTGATTAAATAATAATATTTTTTTTAAAATAAAAATAAAATCGTCTTTTTTTAAATATTTTTCTAGAAATGACATCGGTCAAACATCCAACTTTTAAATTCACGAACGCGCATACTACTTTCGTAATAAATAATTATTCACAACGATACATGTATGGAAAAAAACTGAAATTCTAAGCATCGTCATTTGAGAAATGTTTCTACGCCGCTCTAACGTTAGTCGTGAAGGCCCGACTATATTTTCAAAAAAAAAAATATCAAGAAAATTATCATTCAAAATAATTAAAAAAATAATTATTATATTTCGAGCAGCATTTTTTTTACCACCGTGTACCGGCATAATAACGATTCATGAATGATGAAATTCGATTTTAAAACCTGCTAACAACGCCAATTTAAGACACTCCAATTTTGTTTCGCGTTCGAATTTGAATTTTAGTCTATTTTTAAATTTTTCTAATGAAATGTTTTAATTCTATGTCCTGTCGACTGGCGGCGCCGTGAAAACAGTACATAATTTTAAAGATTAGTTTCAATACTCGACTTTTATGTTGTTTTTTTGCACATGTCAGTTTGTCAAACGAATATAACAACGATGTTTTTGAGAAAAGTGATAATTACGACGGTCAATTGACCTTTGAAAAACTCTTGTTGACGGAATTTCACTAAATTTTGGCTTCCAAGCGTGATATTTTCGACAAAATCGCGTATGCCAGTCGGCCGGTGGGAAAACGAAAAATGAAAGATGACATTTAAAATCTGCGTACCTAGCGAAATCAGTTTTGTATGGGAGATTTTCGCTACATCTTTCTCAACTTTTGCAGGCATTTGAAAAGAGATAGATACAATGAATTCGCTTCGAAGAAGAGTGAACCGTGGGGCCTTTGAAATCGGATGAGCTTAGAGATCAATTTGGCTTGCCAAATTTTACCAAATTTTTGCAAGCCAAAGTGACCCGTGAGGTTTCACCCACCCGAGGGGCAGAGTGGTCGCTTTTCCCCTCAAATCGAAAGTGAGGTTTTCCGTGACCTTTCCCAAAAGTGAACAATACTATATACTAGGTTTTGCCCGTTGCAGAAGCAACTGACGGGTTAAGACACTATGCGATTTGACGTGTGAACGTGGATGAAGCGAGGAGGAGTGTGTGTTAAATTAAATATATGAAGAAACCTGAGTTCACAGTGGCCTTGCAACGCATGCCGGGTACCCGTTGTATATAATGTTATGTAGTGCAGCGCTTGCATTAAAATGTAATTTCTCAGGAATTGGAATGGAACCATTACAGTTAAGTTGATCCCGAGGTTACAGTGACCTTGCAACGCATGCCGAGTAACCGTTGTATATCATGTTATATATTGCAGGCACTTGCTTTAAAATATTATTTCCCGGGAATTGGGATGGAACCATTACAGTTAAGTTGACCCCGAGGTTACAGTGACCTTGCAACGCATGCCGTGTACCCGTTGTATATTATGTTATAAATTGCAGGCGCTTGCATTAAAATTTTATTTCCCGGGAATCGGGATGAAACCATTACAGTAAAGTTGACCCCTAGGTTAAAGTCGCCTTGCAACGCATACCGGGTACCCGTTGTATATAATTTTATATAGTGCAGGTGCTTGCATTATAATGTAGTTTCCCGGTACTTGGGATGGAACCATTATAATTAAGTTGACCCCGAGGTTACAGTGACCTTGCAACGCATGCCGGGTACCCGTTGTATATACTGTTTTATAGTGCAGGCGCTTGCATTATAATGTAGTTTCCCAGGACTTCGGATGGACACATTACAGTTTTATTGACCCCGAGGTTAAAGCGGCCTTGCAACGCATGCCGGGTACCCGTTGTATATAATTTTATAAAGTGCATAATTTTATAATGTTGTTTCCCGGGACTTGGTAGGGAACCATTACGGTTTAGTTGACCCCGAAGTTAAAGTGGCCTCGCAACGCATGCCGGGTACCGCTGTATATAATTAATTTATTTACGCACAAATAGTCCATTAACAATAACAATCGGTTGCACGGTTTAGCAGTGCAAAATTTCATTATGCCGGAGCTCACTATTGTAGTTGTATTGTATTTCATTTTGCAAGTGTAAGTACTAAGTAGGTACTTTGTTGTAATATTTCACCAAAACGACGCCATTATGCTGTTGAGCATAAAATAATTTTCACTATAAATAAATTCATTCAATATCATGTTTTGATTTTTAAATGAAAAAAGTCCCTGGAAGTAAGTACCTACCTAGAACACGCGTAATTATTTTTTTTATTTAACAATGTCCAAATAGAACACACTTATAAAAAAAAATATAATTAATAAAAAAAAATTGTCAATTCTTAAAAATTTTCTAGTAAATTTTCAGTTCTAGAAAGTTCCGTTCGAGTTCTGTAATTATTTCAGTTTTGTGATGTAACTGGCCTATATTGAGAAAAAACAGAATTTCAGTAGAAGCAACTCAGAACGTGAAAATTAACTTAAAAAAAGTTGAATTATTCAGTATCATCGAAACAACCTTCCCTTAGTATTTATTGCATTAAAACCTAATTCGTTGTGTAGGTACCCATTCAGGTAGGTACCTGCGCGTTTCCTTAGATTCCGGCAATATTTGCTTTTTTCATCATATTTGCAATACTACCGAAATAAGTAGGTACCTACCCCGAATGAATAGCGTGTTAATTTGAACTGGCCACCTATAGTTAAACTTCCGATGGAATCTGTGAACAAACCATAGAATTTTAACTACAAGCAAAAAAAAAAAAAAACGCGATCAACATGTCTAAATCTCGCAGTAAATTCTCCAGTGCGAAGAAAACCACATCCTCACCCCTATTAACTGGCACCATGGACTCACCGTCGGCGACACACCAATCTATGATTAATATAGACAGTGAGTCAATATTTGAATTTATCAATACGAAATTCGAGGAAATGAAGACAGTGATGCTCAATAAAATTGAAACAGAGCTGCAAGAAATAAAAACCTTCACGAACTTCATTAACGACAAATATGATGACATTATACAAAAACTGCAACAAATTATGGACATTCCAAACAAAGTCAACAAACTCAAGGAGGAACTGGCGGAAAAAGAAAACAGATTGGCTACGGTAGAAATCCACCTAGCGGATATAGAACAATCGGCCCTTTTGAAAAGTATAGAAATAAGCGGTCTAAAACTACAGGACGACACATCCCTAGCTCATGCTGTTGCGCGGATCGCTGAACTCGCAGGCGTTACGATTACCCCAGAGGACACCTACAAAATCACAAAACACAGACCAAATGATCAGAAAAAAATTACAATTAATTTTGCGGATATAACAAAAGCGGATACCATATTAGCAGCCAAACACAGTGACGCGATAAAAAAATTCAACGGGGAAGGAGCCCAATATGTTTACGTAAATGCGGCTCTAACGCAATACTATAAAAATCTGCACTGGAACACCAGAAAAAGAGCCCAAGAAAAAGACTATAAATATGTATGGATAAAATCCGGAAAAATACTTGTAAGAAAAACTAAGGACTCAAAAGTTATAGAAATAAAACACTTGAAAGATATATCTAATAAACTGACATAAAAAACTACTGTACACCAAACACAACCTCACATCAAATACTTACACAAATACACACCAACATGGCTGATTACATGAAATATATAGACTCGAACAATCAACACTACTGTATAAGTACAAATGATTTTAATCTATGGACCAACATCACAAAAGAAAAAAATAGAATCAAAATATTGCACCAAAACATTAGATCGATCAATAAAAATTTTGACGAATTTATAATATACCTCCAACAGATTGACAATAATTTTGATGTCATTGTGCTGACAGAATGCTGGTTGAATGAAAACTATATCCCAAAAACAATCAAAAACTATCATACACACCGCACAAATATACACAAAAACCAAAATGATGGTATAGTTACGTACATCAGTGATAAAAATAACATAAGCGTTCAGGAAATAAACATCATAGACTCCAACTGCTTACAGATTACATATGAAAAAAAAACATGTATCCTAGCTATGTACAGATCTCCATCCAAAAACAACATTACAAACTTCCTAACAGAACTTAACAATACATTAAATGACCTCAACAAATACAAAAATATCATCATCATAGGAGACCTTAACATAAACATTCTACAAAACGGACACCCACAAAATATAGAATACCTAACAATACTAGCACAGCATGGACTGGAGCCAACGATAAATGTCCCAACACGAGTAACACAAAACACTAAAAGCTGTATAGATCATATAATGATCAAGACAAAACTAAAAACCAAAACAGTAGTACTTGAAAGCACAATTACAGATCACTACATGAATATGATAGCAATAGACACCGAAAACACTAATTCGAACCAACATAAAATATTTACAAAAAAAATAATTGACTACTCAAACTTAAAAGAAAAATTACAAAAAATAAACTGGAATACAATATACCAAATAGATAATGTCGAAGAGGCCTGGAATAAATTTACAAATACGTTAACGCAAGAAATAAAAAATTTCACTTCAATAAAACACATAAAACTTACACACAAAGCAAAAAAAATTAAACTATGGATAACACAAGGAATATTAAACTGTATTCGTAAACGAGACAAAATTCACAAACAAATTAAACACACACCGTATGACATGGAACAACTTAATTACTATAAAAGATATAGAAACATCTGCACGAAAATTATTAGAGTAGCTAAGGAGTTATACTACAGAGAAAAACTTAAAGAAAATAATAACCCAAAGGAAATATGGAGAATTTTAAAAGAAGTTACATACACACAAAAATACAAACAGAAAAATACTATTGAACATCTAAATATTAACTCAAACCAAATTGATGCCAAAACAAATACAGAATGCATGGCAAACCATGTCAATAACTTCTTCGCAACTATAGGGAAAGTTTTAGCGAACCGTAAAAAACATAGCACAAACACAATAACACAAACAAACATTTCAAACATCAATACTCAACCGACACAACACAGATTTATAATAAAAACAACTTCGGAAAAGGAAATTGACAAAATAATAAACACATTAAAAAACCGGACTGCTCCCGGATTAGATGAGATAACAACGGATTGCATTAAAATAATAAAAAATGAAATATTAAAACCTATAACACACTTAATCAACCTTAGCATAACACACGCCTTCTTTCCTAGTACTCTTAAAAAAGGACTGGTGATACCTATTTATAAATCCGGAGACAAAATGGAAATAACTAACTATAGGCCAATCACATTGTTAAACTCGCTATCAAAGATTTACGAAAGAGTATTAAAAATCCAAATTATAAAATACCTGGAAGAAAACAAATTAATCTCGGATAAACAATATGGATTTAGAGAAAAAAGAAGCACAAAAGAAGCTTTGGCAAGTACAATAGATTATATACATAGCAACTTAGATCAAGGGTATAAATGCATAGCGATATATCTAGATTTAGCTAAAGCGTTTGATTCAATCTGCCACAAAACACTTTTTAAAAAATTAGAAAATATGGGTATCAAAGATAAAGAACTCCAACTATTGAAAAGTTATATGAGCGACAGAACACAACAAGTCAAAATTAATAACCATACTAGCAAACCACTGCCGATTACATACGGAGTTCCACAAGGAAGCATACTAGGGCCCATTCTTTTCACCATTTATATAAATGAACTTTGCAGCATGGAAATAGACGGTGAAATAATCAGTTACGCAGACGACACAGTTTTACTCTTTAAAGCTAAGGATTGGAAAAATGTATATAACAAAGCAAATCTAGGAATCACGCAAGTGAAAACATGGCTGGACTCTAACACACTTACACTAAACATATCGAAAACAAAATTCTCAACGTACAGTATAACTAACACGGGACAGCCAAAAAACGATACAAATACCATAAAAATACACGAATGCATTAACACAAACATCTGCGATTGCCCTCCTCTAGAAAAAACGGAACAAATAAAGTATCTAGGTATCGTAATTGACCATAACCTTAGATGGACACATCATATTAAACAAATCACAAATAAACTCCTCAGAACAATACACATTTTCCTAAACATAAGAAACATATATAAAATAAAACAAATGAAAACAATATATTTCGCACTTTGTCAATCAATAATAGAATATGGATTAATTGCTTGGGGAGGAGCAACAAACGCAGCTATCGCTCAAATAGAAATCGCACAGAAAACGATCTTAAAAGTAATACTTAAAAAACATAGACTAACCGATACAGATCAAATATATAAAAGTTGTGACGTACTAGATATACGCCAATTATATGTAAAAACACTACTGAACTACATTTTTGACCAAAAAAACACACTTCAACAAACCCCAAATATCACTAATAGACCAGTTAGACAAGCGTACAAAGAAAACATAAAAACTCCGACGGTAAACACTACCTTTGGAAAAAGACACCATAAATACCAAGCTATAAAAGCATTCAACAGTCTTTCACTTGAAACAAAAATTGAGGAAAACAAAAATAATTTCAGACATAAAATAAAAAAATGGATTAAAGAACAAAATAGACAATTTTACCAAAATTTCATAACATAAAAGAATAAAACGTATACTCCCAACACACAAAACCAATATAAAACACGTAACACTCACAAACACATAAAACATAATATACGCCGATTTTCATTTAATTACTTTATTTTTTTAGTTTATTAATTTAAAATAATTTTAATTTTTGATCTCTATTTTTAGTTTAAAATTATCTTTATTTTAAATGATTTTTTTGTTTGTTTTATCACCAACTTTGTATATTTCTTTTTTTTAAACTATAATGTATAAAGTATTATATTATAAAATGGAGGCCTCAGCACGGGTAAACAACCCAGTGAGGCCAACATTACTGGTTTGTACTATAAAAATTTGTAAAATAATACTGTATCAACAATAAAAAAAAAAAAAAAATCTTTGAGCGCGTATTTTGATGATTTTTTTTCGGAAAATTTCGAGTTTCGTCAGCATCTCCTGACTTTTTTTACATGGATGGGCATGTTATATTGGTGTTAAAAGTTGCGGAATCTATCCGGCTATCGTATTTTTTAAAAACATCTAGCCCGGAATCGGTTTTTCGGCGGTAATGTCGTTTTCCGAAAAACAACGACCGAAACCGCCGAGAGTTCCGTTTTGTTAGGCTAAAAATTTGACATCTAAGATTTTGACCATAGACCTAGCATTTTCCTTTGAGGAAAATGCTAAGTCTTTTTTTGTCATTTTTTTTTTGAAACGCTATCTGTCGGCGGGAAATACAACCGAGCCGAATCGAGTGATTCGAGTAGAGCTTCTAGTTTTCGCCGCCGATTCGTATCGGAGAATAAATCCCTGTATATATTTCATTTTGTCGAAAAAAAAGTGCTTACAGTTTTCATTCGGAATTTGCTTCAACCGAAAGTGAACCTTGAGGTGGGTGAAACGTAAAGGACGTACTGGTCGTTTTTGCGTCAACCAAAAAGTGCGCGGAAAAAGAGCTTTCCCAAAGTGAACAATACTATATATATACTAGGTTTTGCCCGTTGCAGAAGCAACTGACGGGTTTAAACACTATTTGGATTTGACGTGTGAACGTGGATGAAGCGAGGAAGAGTGTGTGTTAAATTAAATATATGAAGAAACCTGAGGTTACAGTGACCTTGCAACGCATGCCGGGTACCCGTTGTATATAATGTTATGTAGTGCAGCGCTTGCATTAAAATGTAATTTCCCAGGAATTGGAATGGAACCATTACAGTTAAGTTGACCCCGAGGTTACAGTGACCTTGCAACGCATGTCGAGTAACCGTTGTATATTATGTTATAAATTGCAGGCGCTTGCATTAAAATTTTATTTCCCTTGAATCGGGATGAAACCATTACAGTAAAGTTGACCCCTAGGTTACAGTGACCTTGCAACGCATGCCGGGTACCCGTTGTATATAATGTTATATAGTGCAGGCGCTTGCATTATAATGTAGTTTCCGGGGACTTGGGATGGAACCATTAGAGTTTAGTTGACCCTGAGGTTAAAGTGGCCTTGCAACGCATGCCGGGTACCCGTAGTATATAATGTTACATAGTGCAGGCGCTTGCATTATAATGTAGTTTCCCAGGACTTCGGATGGAAACATTACAGTTTTATTGACCCCGAGGTTAAAGCGGCCTTGCATGCCGGGTACCCGTTGTATATAATTTTATAAAGTGCATAATTTTATAATGTTGTTTCCCGGGACTTGGTAGGGAACCATTACGGTTTAGTTGACCCCGAAGTTAAAGTGGCCTCGCAACGCATGCCGGGTACCCGCTGTATATAATTAATTTATTTACGCACAAATAGTCCATTAACAATAACAATCGGTTGCACGGTTTAGCAGTGCAAAATTTCATTATGCCGGAGCTCACTATTGTAGTTGTATTGTATTTCATTTTGAAAGTGTAAGTACTAAGTAGGTACTTTGTTGTAATATTTCACCAAAACGACGCCATTATGCTGTTGAGCATAAAATAATTTTCACTACAAATAAATTCATTCAATATCATGTTTTGATTTTTAAATGAAAAAAGTCCCCGCAAATAAGTACCTACCTAGAACACGCGTAATGTATATACATATATACAATGTTCAAATAGAACACACTTAAAAATAAAAAAAATAATATATAAAAAATTGACAATTCTTTAAATTTTTCTAGTAAATTTTCAGTTCTATAAAGTTCCGTTCGAGTTCTGTAATTATTTCAGTTTTGTGATGTAACTGGTCTGTAATGATAAAACAATAGAATTTGAGTAGAACCATCACAGAACGTGAAAATTAACTTAAAAAAGTTCAATTATTCTGTATCATCGAAACAACCTTGCCTTAGTATTTATTGCATTAAAACGTAATTCGTTGTGTAGGTACCCATTCAGGTAGGTACCTGCGCATTTCCTTAGATTCCGGCAATCTTAGCTTTTTAATCATATTTGCAATACTACCGAAATAAGTAGGTACCTACCCCGAATGAAAAACGTGTTAATTTGAACTGGCCAGCAAATATTTAAATTTCCGATGGAATCTGTGAGCGCGTATTTTGATGATTTTTTTTCGGAAAATTTCGAGTTTTGTCAGCATCTCCTGACGTATTTTATATGAGAATCATATGTTTTATTGGTGTTAAAAGTTGCGGAATCTATCCGGCTATCGTATTTTCAAAAAACATCTAGCCCGGAATCGGTTTTTCGGCGGTAATGTCGTTTTCCGAAAAACAACGACCGAAACCGCCGAGAGTTCCGTTTTGTTAGGCTAAAAATTTGACATCTGAGATCCTGACCTATGTCAATAGTCCTATGTAGCATTTTCCTTTGTGAAATTAAGGGGTTTTTTCGTCATTTTTTTTTTTACCAACGCCATCTGTCGGCGGGAAATATGACCTAGCCGAATCAAGTGATTCGAGCAGAGCTTCTAGTTTTCGCCGCCGATTCGTATCGGAGAATAAACCCCTGTATATATTTTATTTTGTCATTAAAAATTTGCTTACAGTTTTCATTCCCAATTTGCTTCAACCGAAACTGAACCTTAAGGTGGGTGAAACGCAAAGGGCGTACTGGTCGTTTTTGCGCCGACAAAAAAGTGAGTGAGTTTTCCCAAAACTAAACATTAATATATATACTAGGTTTTGCCCGTTGCAGAAGCAACTAACGGGTTAAAAAATTATGCGCTTTGACGTGTGAACGTGGATGAAGCGAGGAGGAGTGTGTGTTAAATTAAATATAAATCGGTTAAATATCAAATTTTCATCGCAATCGGTTAATTAGTTTAGCAATGCATAATTTCATGATGCCAGAGCTCACTGTTGTACACTGAAACCATCGCCGGCATACGAACATCCAATTCCCAAAGTTTCATCGCCATCGGATGAACGGTTTAGCAATGCATAATCTTATGATGCCCAAGCTCACTATTTTATGCAGAAAGAATCGAAGGGATGCAGCAATCAAATCCCCAAAGTTTCATCGCAATCGGATGAACGGTTTAGCAATGCATAATTTCATGATGCCAGAGCTCACCATTTTATACAGAAGGAATCGAGGCGATGCGCACATCAAATCCCCAAAGTTTCAGCGCAATCGAAAAGGAAACGTGAAAATCATTTTAAAAAAAGTGTGCTTTAGACCACACGACTTAAGTAAAACTTCACTTACTTATGCCAAAAACCCGTTATATATAATGTTAAATAGTGCAGGCGCTTGCATTATAATGCAGTTTCCCGGGACTTGGGATGGAAACATTACAGTTTTATTGACCCCGAGGTTAAAGTGGCCTTGCAACGCATGCCGGGTACCTGCTGTATATAATGTTATATAGTGCAGGCGCTTGCATTATAATGCAGTTTCCCGGGTTTTGGGATGGAAACATTACAGTTTAGTTGACCCGAGGTTAAAGAGGCCTTGCAACGCATGCCGGGTACCCGTTGTATATAATGTTATATAGTGCAGGCGCTTGCATTGTAATGTAGTTTCCCGGGACTTGGTAGGGAACCATTAAGGTTTAGTTGACCCCGAAGTTAAAGTGGCCTCGCAACGCATGCCGGGTACCCGCTGTATATAATTAATTTATTTGCGGACAAATAGTCCATTAAAAATAACAATAACAATCGGTTGCATGGTTTAGCAGTGCAAAATTTCATTATGCCGGAGCTCACTATTGTAGTTGTATTGTATTTCATTTTGCACGGGTAAGTACTAAGTAGGTAATTTGTTGTAATATTTCACCAAATCGACGCCATTATGCTGTTGAGCATAAAATAATTTTCAGCACAAATAAATTTATTCAATATCATGTTTTGATTTTTAAAGGAAAAAAGTCCCTGCATGTAAGTACCTACCTAGAACACGCGTAATATATATATATATATATATATATATATATAAATATATACATTTTTTTATTATTTAACAATGTCCAAATAGAACACACTTATAAATAAAAATAAATAATTAATTAAAAAAAAATTGACAATTCTTAAAATTTTTCAATTAAATTTTCAGTTCTAGAAAGTTCCGTTCGAGTTCTGTAATTATTTCAGTTTTGTGATGTAACTGGCCTATAATGATATAAAACAGAATTTGAGTAGAACCAAAACAGAACGTGAAAATTAACTTAAAAAAGTTCAATTATTCAGTATCATCGAAATAACCTTACCTTAGTATTTATTGCATGAAAACCTAATTCGTTGTGTAGGTACCCATTCAGGTAGGTACCTGCGCATTTCCTTAGATTCCGGCAATCTTTGCTTTTTTCATCATATTTGCAATACTACCGAAATAAGTAGGTACCTACCCGGAATGAATAACGTGTTTATTTTAACTGGCCACCAATATTTAAACTTCCAATGGAATCTGTGAGCGAGTGTTTTGATGATTTTTTTTCGGAAAATTTCGAGTTTTGTCAGCATCTCCTGACGTATTTTATATGAGAATCGTATGTTTTATTGTTATCAAAAGTTGCGGAATCCTTCCGGCTATCGTATTTTTTAAAAACATCTAGCCCGGAATCGGTTTTTCGGCGGCAATGAAGTTTTCCGAAAAACAACGACCCAAACCGCCGAGAGTTCCGTTTTGTTAGGCTAAAACTTTGACATTTGAGATCCTGACCTATGTCAATAGTCCTAGCATTTTCCTTTGTGAAATAAGCGGGTTTTTTGGTCATTTTTTTTTTTCAAACGCCATCTGTCGGCGGGAAATACAACCGAGCCGAATCGAGTGATTCGAGTAGAGCTTCTAGTTTTCGCCGCCGATTCGTATCGGAGAATAAATCCCTGTATATATTTCATTTTGTCGAAAAAAATTGACTTACAGTTTTCATTCGGAATTTGCTTCAACCGAAAGTGAACCTTGAGGTGGGTGAAACGTAAAGGGCGTACTGGTCGTTTTTGCGTCAAACAAAAAGTGACCTTTTCCTGACCTATCCCAAAACTAAACAATACTATATATACTAGGTTTTGCCCGTTGCAGAAGCAACTGACGGGTTAAAGCACTATACGATTTGATGTGTGAACGTGGATGAAGATTTAAAATTTTTCGGATTTTAAAATTTTTTCGATTTTTAAATTTTTTGATTTTTAAAATTTTTTCGATTTTTTAATTTTTTCGATTTTAATTTTTTTTTCGATTTTTAAATTTTTTGGATTTTAAATTTTTTGGATTTTAAAATTTTGTGTTCTTTAAAATTTTTTGGATTTTTTAATTTTTTTCGTTTTTGGAATTTTTTGGTTTTAAAATTTTTTCGATTTCAAAATTTTTTGGATTTTGAAATTTTTTTGATTTTAAAATTTTTTCGATTTTAAAATTTTTTGGATTTTAAAATTTTTTGGAATTTAAATTTATTCAATTTTTAAATTTTTTTCGATTTTGAAATTTTTTGGATTTTAAAATTTTTTCGATTTTAAAATTTTTTGGATTTTAAAATTTTTTGGATTTAAAAATTTTTTGGATTTAAAAATTTGTTGAAATTTAAATTCTTTTTTGATTTTTAAATTTTGTTGTATTTTGAAATTAAAATTATTTTGAAATTGGTTATCAAAATAACGCAATATAATTTAGGGCCCTCTAGGTCAAGAGGTAAGACCCTCGACTCGCAATCCGAAGATTGCGGGTTCGAACTCAATCCCTTAAACCCTTTTCCTTCCCAGAACTCTTCTCTCTTTCGTTTCCCTAAAAGACGAAGCGAGCAGGAGTGTGTGTTAAATTAAATATATATGAAGAAAAAACGATGTCTGAATGCGGATGAAGCGAGGAATGAGCGCCTACAAAGGGAACAGGTAGTTGACCGCACCCCCAAAATTTCATCGCAATCGGATAAACGGTTTAGCAATGCACAATTTCATGATACCAGAGCTCACTATTTGTAGTTGTATTGTAAGTACTAAGTAGGTACTTTGTTGTAATATTTCACCAAAACGACGCCATTATGTTGTTGAGCATAAAATAATTTTATAAAAACTTCTTTCCAGCACAAATAATTTTATTCAATATCATGTTTTATTTTTAAAGGAAAAAAGTCCCTGCAAGAAAGTACCTACCTAGAACAGCGTAATATATATATTTTTTTGTTACTTCACAATATCCAAATAGATAATCTGCACATTTAAAAATAACATAACATAAAAATAATAAGGCTGAGTTGTTTAAAAAAAATAATTGACAATTTTACAAATTTTTCTTGTCAATTTTCAGTTCTAGAAAGTTCCGTAATTATTTCAGTTTTGTGATGTAACTGGCCTTTATTGAGAAAAAACAGAATTTGAGTAGAACCAACACAGAACGTGAAAATTAACTTTAAAAAAAAAATTGAATTATTTAGTATCATCGAAACAACCTTACCTTAGTATTTATTGCATTAAAACCTAATTCGTTGTGTAGGTACCCATTCAGGTAGGTACCTGCGCATTTCCTTAGATTCCGGCAATCTTTGCTTTTTTCATCATATTTGCAATACTACCGAAGTAAGTAGGTACCTACCCCGAATGAAAAACGTGTTAATTTGAACTGGCCAGCAATAATTAAACTTCCGATGGAATCTGTGAGCACGTGTTTTGATGATTTTTTTTCGGAAAATTTCGAGTTTTGTCAGCATCTCGTGACTTTTTTTACATGGGATGGGCATGTTATATTGGTGTTAAAAGTTGCGGAATCTATCCGGCTATCGTATTTTCAAAAAACATCTAGCCCGGAATCGGTTTTTCGGCGGTAATGTCGTTTTCCGAAAAACAACGACCGAAACCGCCGAGAGTTCCGTTTTGTTAGGCTAAAAATTTGACATCTGAGATCCTGACCTATGTCAATAGTCCTATATAGCATTTTCCTTTGAGGAAAATGCTAAGTCTTTTTTTGTCATTTTTTTTTTGAAACGCTATCTGTCGGCGGGAAATACAACCGAGCCGAATCGAGTGATTCGAGTAGAGCTTCTAGTTTTCGCCGCCGATTCGTATCGGAGAATAAATCCCTGTATATATTTCATTTTGTCGAAAAAAAAGTGCTTACAGTTTTCATTCGGAATTTGCTTCAACCGAAAGTGAACCTTGAGGTGGATGAAACGTAAAGGGCGTACTGGTCGTTTTTGCGTCAACAAAAAAGTGCGCGGAAAAAGACCTCTCCCAAAACCAAACAATACTATATATACTAGGTTTTGCCCGTTGCAGAAGCAACTGACGGGTTTAAACACTATGCGATTTGACGTGTGAACGTGGATGAAGCGAGGAAGAGTGTGTGTTAAATTAAATATATGAAGAAACCTGAGGTTACAGTGATCTTGCAACGCATGCCGGGTACCCGTTGTATATAATGTGATGTAGTGCAGCGCTTGCATTAAAATGTAATTTCCCAGGAATTGGAATGGAACCATTACAGTTAAGTTGACCCCGAGGTTACAGTGACCTTGCAACGCATGCCGAGTAACCGTTGTATATTATGTTATAAATTGCAGGCGCTTGCATTAAAATTTTATTTCCCGGGAATCGGGATGAAACCATTACAGTAAAGTTGACCCCTAGGTTACAGTGACCTTGCAACGCATACCGGGTACCCGTTGTATATAATGTTATATAGTGCAGGCGCTTGCTTTAAAATGTTATTTCCCGGGAATTGGGATGGAACCATTACAGTTAAGTTGACCCCGAGGTTACAGTGACCTTGCAACGCATGCCGTGTACCCGTTGTATATTATGTTATAAATTGCAGGCGCTTGCATTAAAATTTTATTTCCCGGGAATCTGGATGAAACCATTACAGTAAAGTTGACCCCTAGGTTACAGTGACCTTGCAACGCATGCCGGGTACCCGTTGTATATAATGTTATATAGTGCAGGCGCTTGCATTATAATGCAGTTTCCCGGGACTTGGGATGGAAACATTACAGTTTAGTTGACCCGAGGTTAAAGAGGCCTTGCAACGCATGCCGGGTACCCGTTGTATATAATGTTATATAGTGCAGGCGCTTGCATTATAATGTAGTTTCCCGGGACTTGGTAGGGAACCATTAAGGTTTAGTTGACCCCGAAGTTAAAGTGGCCTCGCAACGCATGCCGGGTACCCGCTGTATATAATTAATTTATTTGCGGACAAATAGTCCATTAAAAATAACAATAACAATCGGTTGCATGGTTTAGCAGTGCAAAATTTCATTATGCCGGAGCTCACTATTGTAGTTGTATTGTATTTCATTTTGCACTGGTAAGTACTAAGTAGGTACTTTGTTGTAATATTTCACCAAAACGACGCCATTATGCTGTTGATCATAAAATAATTTTCAGCACAAATAAATTTATTCAATATCATGTTTTGATTTTTAAAGGAAAAAAGTCCCTGCAAGTAAGTACCTACCTAGAACACGCGTAATATATATATATAAATATATACATTTTTTTATTATTTAACAATGTCCAAATAGAACACACTTATAAATAAAAATAAATAATTAATAAAAAAAAATTGACAATTCTTAAAATTTTTCAAGTAAATTTTCAGTTCTAGAAAGTTCCGTTCGAGTTCTGCAATTATTTCAGTTTTGTGATGTAACTGGCCTATAATGATAAAAAACAGAATTTGAGTAGAACCAAAACAGAACGTGAAAATTAACTTAAAAAAGTTCAATTATTCAGTATCATCGAAATAACCTTACCTTAGTATTTATTGCATGAAAACCTAATTCGTTGTGTAGGTACCCATTCAGGTAGGTACCTGCGAATTTCCTTAGATTCCGGCAATCTTTGCTTTTTTCATCATATTTGCAATACTACCGAAATAAGTAGGTACCTACCCGGAATGAAAAACGTGTTAATTTTAACTGGCCACCAATATTTAAACTTCCGATGGAATCTGTGAGCGCGTGTTTTGATGATTTTTTTTCGGAAAATTTCGAGTTTTGTCAGCATCTCCTGACGTATTTTATATGAGAATCGTATGTTTTATTGTTATCAAAAGTTGCGGAATCCTTCCGGCTATCGTATTTTTTAAAAACATCTAGCCCGGAATCGGTTTTTCGGCGGCAATGACGTTTTCCGAAAAACAACGACCCAAACCGCCGAGAGTTCCGTTTTGTTAGGCTAAAACTTTGACATTTGAGATCCTGACCTATGTCAATAGTCCTAGCATTTTCCTTTGTGAAATAAGCGGGTTTTTTCGTCATTTTTTTTTTTCAAACGCCATCTGTCGGCGGGAAATACAACCGAGCCGAATCGAGTGATTCGAGTAGAGCTTCTAGTTTTCGCCGCCGATTCGTATCGGAGAATAAATCCCTGTATATATTTCATTTTGTCGAAAAAAATTGACTTACAGTTTTCATTCGGAATTTGCTTCAACCGAAAGTGAACCTTGAGGTGGATGAAACGTAAAGGGCGTACTGGTCGTTTTTGCGTCAAACAAAAAGTGACCTTTTCCTGACCTATCCCAAAACTAAACAATACTATATATATATTATTTATTTAAAATATCTATACCTTCCCTTAAATCCAGTTAACCCATTAAGATCATTTTTGCACCCGTGTTCTCGAATTGTAATATTATGTAAAAACTTCCTACCTCTTTTGGCGCTAATCTTAATTGTAAATATGTATGTTATCAAGTCACCAGTTTTAAGTCAGAATCTATATGTCTTAGTCATAAGTCACTAGCTATAAGTCTTAGATGTAAGTCACTAGTTATAATTGTAAATCTTAGTTGTAAGCCAGTTATATAAGTAGCTATAAGTCTAAGTTGTAATATAAGTAGCTATAAGTCACTAGTTGTAATTGTAAATCTTAGTTATAAGCCAGTAATATAAATTCTTTTATATATTTATTTGTACAGCGCGCTTGAAGTGATTTTCTACGAAAACGGGGCTATATAAATTAACCAATTATTATTATTATTATTATAGCAACCCATTTTAAGCAACGCGCAAAGTTTCGAATCTGATGTCAGATCTCTGACCATGACGATACTGAGAATAAAGTCTAATATGGAACGGAGTTTAAATGAACAACGTTTTAATTCATATTATATTCCATAGATACATAAGAGATAATAAACTTATAACTCGGCTGTGAAGGTCAAAACATAAAAATACATACAAATTCATGTAAAAAATTTGGTTGCAACTTGAATTAAAAGCTTAGATTCGTGATAAAAAGTCCCTTTATCACATTTATAAATAAACCGGATTTCCTGCTTTTATGGATTTATTGTGCCTTTAAGAAATCCACTTTCAAGATTTATAAATCACATAGATTCTAATACCTATAATTACTATTTGTTCAGATGATAGAAAAAAGTTGTAAAAAATTCAAAGAAAAGCGAGGTACCTAAGGCAAACTAATCGGTTTCTTTGTCACCTTTGTACGGCTAATAAGCAAACCTCTTCAATGCGCTGTGTTCCGTGTGGTTTGGTGGTAACAAAACACCCCTAAAAACGTTTAATCCAGTTTCCTATGGATGCGTCTTGTCAATACAGATGGATAAAAAGAAAATTGATTGATAAGGGTAAAGATCTTCGAAGAAAATACAAAAAATATGCTTTCAGATTATTTATTTTAGGATAGTGAACGTGACACGGTCATAAAGTTATATATCTTCGATTGTTCGCCTCTTTTGTCTAAGATGAATTTTAGAGTCCCAGGCGTTAGAATTAGAGAAAAATCACTTTTCCATCTTCAAAAATGTTCTACCAATCTCAGACAAAATGCTTTTATATTCAGAGCATGCAATATATTGATAAGAATTTTGATGATATAGACATATTCTCGTGTAATTTAAGAACCTTAAAAAAATGTCATTGCTAACGTAAAATAATTTTAAACACCCTTTTGCAAGTTATCATGTTATTGTTGTGAATCATTTCCAGTTGCTTGTCATTCGATTTACTGTAATGTGTTCACTTTGAGCAATAGGAATATATTATTATTATTGCTGTTGTGTAGTGTGAATAAATTTCTGTATATGTACTTTATGTTTTGACATTTATCAAGCAGATTTTTGGTATTTATTTGTGTTCTGATATCTTCTAATTTTTTTATCATTTTCAATGTTATATTTTTGCAAGGGTACAGGATCCTTAGTTTTTTTATTATTATTTTATGTTATGTGCAAATCAATTATTGGATTTTATGAGGGTTTATCAATTTTATTGATATAAATGTAAATAATCTGTCGATTTTTCCAAATAAATAAAATTAAAATTTTCACTATCCACTATTCTTCTAATATTTATTCTCTCGTAGCCATGATTGAATAGCATTAAACAGATAATAGCGGAATATCCCAGTTCAAATTTTAACCCTAGTTCAAAAGTTCAAAGTCAATAATAAGCTAATTCGATGAAAAATTAATAAAAATCCATAACAGAGCAAATTTGGAACTTCTGTAACTACTTCATTGATTCAATTTGACAATAGTTATTAACATAACGAGCTTTTTCATCTGGAAATATGTTAATAAGAAATATCGATCATTATACTAACAATAGTTTAAAGAAATTTTCCTTCTGCGTTAAACACTTCAAAAAATTCGCCATGAAATATAATAATAGTCTCTTATTCGAGAACTCTGGAGAGTTTTCGATAGGAAAAATAGGTAATTACTGTATTCATAAAGTCTTTTTAACTTTTTGAGAACATTTAGTTTTCATTTTCTCCTACCACATAAAAATTAATATCATCATCTCGCAACTTTCTTCAAACGTTTGTTTACCGATGTTGAATTAGCTTAGTTCCGCTTCCTCCCACCTTGGCAGCTTTAGCTTCCTTCCGCACCGTCATCACCATCGGCCATTCGTTCCATAGCCGGTGCTACATCTAGTTTGCATCTTGCCCTATTTTTTATAACGCTTCCTTATTCTTGCTTTACCATTCTTCGGGAGCAGCTGCCGGTGGGGGCGGCCGAGCGAGAAATGTCCACTTTGGCCGATACGCCCGGTGGCTCGCTGATCCCGAGGGATGAAGAACGAAGAAGGTAAAGGAAACCTTTGGAGGATTATCAACTAGCTGAGGCGGTACCTACTTAAAGCCTGTTTCGGATCCTTGGAGAAGGCTTTTCTTCTAAGAGCAGCTGCTAGATTGTACGATGTTTTCACATTTAAAATATTATTCCGTTAAGTTTAAGAAAAATATAACGTTTAATGACTCTTTAAAAAATCTCATGAGCTTATTACTTGTAGGCACTAAGATAAACATACAAGTATATTAAAGTATTTATTATGAAATGGGTTAATTTACAATATACGAGAGGTAAGGAAGAAGATAACCATTAATGTATAACTTATTTTAAATCGAGCTCTCAACCAATATTTTGTCATTTTTCGAATTGCTCAGGTACACTGAAAACACCGTGTGTCAATTATACCTACGAACACGTCATTATTCCTTCTTTTTTTTAAAGTAAGTAAGCAGTACAGATACCTATAATATTTATCAAGATTATTTTTGGGAGGCTGATTCAAAACACTCTTGATCACCAAACGTTTCTGATACTGAATGTACAAGTTTTACTGTTTAAATTATTTATAATTTAATTTAATTGTACGTTCAATTAATAAATCGTCATTTACAAACGAATAAAAATGTAATAGATTTAAACGCCCTGTGATTGGTTGGTGGGTTCCTTCCTCACGGGTCGGGCAGCCCGGCTGTGTAATTTCGACAAATTTGTGCTAAGTTGCATTGAATAGACTCGCACACTGGTTATCACTACAGTATAAGGAAAATGTTAAATAGGAATTCATGATTTTTGAAAATCTTGTCATACATTTAAAATGGGATTTGTTGATTTCGAACCGACCCGAGTGGGATTGACCTTACTGTTAAGCGACAAAACAGAGGTACGTATGACTCCACGCGTACCCCGTCAGACTTCAACAGTTTTAGCAGGCTTTAAAAAATGTACAACCATGCACATATTAATATATCTGGACCTGCCCTAAGTGATAAAAGCGTATTAATTCCCCCTCCCCATACCGGTTCCATGGAGCCGGCTGGGCTTACGAAAGCCTCGCTTGAATCTAAAAAAATGTGACGTCATCATTCTTGTCCTGACCAGCGCCGAGCACACATCGTACATTTTACGAACAAAAATGAGAGCTTGTGCTATACATTATACCCTAATTTATGTGACCATAGCGAATGTGGGCGTTTCTCCAGTGAGCTCGTCGCTGGTTACAGGGGTAAGTAAATTAAGAAACATTTTTAAAAGTGTCTTAACTAAATACGGCAACAAAATATTACTCTGTGAAAATGGGCGAACTTTACATTGCCGCATGTGGACTTCGTTAATAAAGTGGCGAGCAATTCGCGCTCCCATGTAAAAAGGTCTATACATTCAAAAGCAGATTTTGCTTTTAAGAACTAAAGGTGATATTTTAATCCGAGATGCCTATACACTGTCAGATTGATTTTTTAACGAATCACAGTCATCTTTCCCCTCTTCGCCTCTTCCGCCGAACATTCATAAAATTTTTACTGGAATTCCTTATTGCTATGTTCAGCATTTTAACTTTGGACAGCCGAACTGTCGTTCATAAATAAATAAAAATGTAGATTGCAGATTCCAAACACCTTGCGTAATTAACACAGCGAGTTATTATTCCTTCCGAAATAATCAAATACCCGAGGGACGTCGATATTCAGTAAAGTCAGTATGCAAATAATACTGCAACCGGATCAGCAGAGGATGCAGCCGCTTTTAAAATCTCATTTAGCCAAAACTGCAACATGCAAATTTGAAAAAGGTGCGATTTTGGCCTCCGCTAAAGCAGGTGATGCCCAAATCTCAAGATGTCTCCATTGGACTGCGAAATTGACTGATGGATCTGATAATTGTGGTGGAGCAGCTGTCTGGGATATAGATACACAGTTGTGGAGCAGAGTGGGTGGGTGGCACGTGCTGTACAGGAACACAGGAACACAGGAAGTAACCTGATATGAAAAAGGTGCAAGTTTCAGGACTTGATGCCGTTTGGACGGGATGGTTGGAAGATAAAGTTTTGGCGCAGTAGCGTCTTTATTAAATTATTTTGTACTTCGATTCTGTTCAAAATTGTTTGTTTAAGAAAAATCTTCAGCGCGATGAGTTCTGACATCATGAAATTTGCACATTTTTTTTTTAATTCGATTCTTAATAATAAATCTTAGCTGATAAGCGATGAATCAAATTGTTTGTTTCAGAAAAACTCTAGAACAGTGAGTCTGGCGTCACGCAATTTGAACGGATTTTATCTGTCATTAAGAATTTCAAGTCTAGTCTCAAGAATTTAAAGGTATATGCAATTATTTCAAGGTCATAATGTTTTTCCAATATTATTATTTATTAAGATTTTAATCCAGGAAGACCAGAAGGATAGTCCCATCTGCCATTTTTTTATACGAATACCGCACAAGAGTCCCAACTACTCCAGTCTGGAGCCAGTGAAAGTATGGCATCCCCAATTGGGATATGTTGTGATGCTGAAGGTAGTGAGGAGGGGAAGGAGGTGGGGAAGTACCTGGCTATTCAGAGCTGGTCACCAAACATGGCTAAAGCCATTTCAAACAACGTTTCATTTCTGAATGGTGGTCTTACACCAGGGCGATACTGAGAGTATCTTCCACTCTGGATTACATGATATATGAGATATTTATATATACAACTATTACATGAACATAAAAGTGAAAATAATAAAAAATAAAATGAAAAACATAATAGGTAGGAACATAATGATAACATTAAATGAAAATATCGTATAAATATAAAAATAGAATTAAAAAAAATGAATTAAAAAAAAAATAATAATTAAATGAAATGCCGGATCTGCCCTGATGATGGACACTGCAACGCTGTCCGAAACGTTGGCTAAAGAAGGAGGTAGCGCAACACGGCATAACACCCCCGAAACAAATAACGATAAATGAAATTTATTTCACCATTGTTTTTTTAAATACTACGCGTTCTGTTTGTTCGTTAGTTATAAAATTCCTTGGAAAAATTCCGAAATTCAATGAGAAATAATTATTAAAAACAGTGTACATATGTAATAATATTCATTACAATAACATTATTAAAAACAGAAAAACAACCCTCTTTCATATAAGAAATGTATGTATCTTTCCATGAACTATCTATTGTCAGTTTCTATATTAGTAAGGTTTTCACATACACGGTTGTTTATCAATTGTGTAAAATATTCAAGATTTTTTTTGGGCTGAAAATGTTTAGAAGTAATTATGAAAAAAACACCTTTAAACTAGGGCCATACTGAATGGTAACAGCTAAATGCTTACACATTTTTTTTTCAGTTACATACCTACCATTAATAAAGCCTTATAAAACATTTATCATATTATGTTAAAGTACACAGGTAATCAATTACTGGCTGTCCAATTTAATATTTTGACAAGAATTTTCCATTAAAATATGCAAAACTTTTTTGATAAATAAATTAAAAGCCCCACCTGAAAAGAGATGAAGGCTTCACGTTACGCCCCTGCAGTAAATAAACAGGAAGTAACCTGACGTGACCCTGAAATACTCGAATGCGCAGTGTGCAATGCGCAGTCAGCAGTGTGCACAGGATACATATATTATATAATACGAGTATGTAGGTTGGAGGTTTCAGATTCCGCACTCTTCTAAATATTGCATTCACTTGTAGTTTGTGCAACCACGTTTCCGGTTTTCGTAATATTAAGTAAATAGTGCATTTATTTAGGTAGGTACATTTTTTGGATACGAGTTGATTAGGAAAGTACCTATGTGAGTAGGTAACTCGTAGCAGTCGTAATAATAATAATACTTGGTTGATTTATATAGCGCTGTTTTTTATGAAAAATCACCTCAAGGGCGCTGTACAAACTTATAATACATTTCTAAAATCTGAAAAAACTACAAGCTAGACGAACAATTAAAACCACCTTATGGCTAAAAATTGCATACACCGGTTCATTGATCATAGATACGAAAATATATGTACAATATTTTGACCAATGAACGCGATGCTGCCTAAAAATTAATGAAAACAGGACCATATTTAGCTGGAAGGTTGCTTGAAATTAACACTGTATATTGTCCTTTTAAAAAAATTTAGATAGAGTTCGCACGCAGAGGACATAATTGTGAACACATGTTATTTAATCCTGAAATATATTTTAATATTAATATGTAATGTATTCTTAGACCAATAGGGCGAAGGAGCCTGGGAAGACCAAGACTAAGATGGAGAGACAACGTCCTCAAAGACATACCTATCTTGGAGCTTCTAAACTGGAGAGAGCTGGCACAAAACCGAGATGAGTAGAGGAGGATTTTTGAGGAGGCCAAGACCCACCAGGGGTTGTAGAGCCAATAGTGATGATGATGATTATGTATTCTTTGATGGGTGTGAGGAGTCGTAGCGGTTGTATTGTGTATTGTTAAATGAGAACGTTATTATAGTCATTACTCAGTTCTTTAACAGACTGTATAGTAGGGTGGGTCACGACTGTATGGGGAAAAAATTCTTGTTTTGATTTGTCTAATAGTGATAATAGCTATTCCGGCCAGCGCAAGACAGAGAGATATTTTCAAGAGTGATCGCCAACGTCGGGGGGACCTGATACGACACACAAAGAAGAAGAATGGTGATAAAAGGGTGTTAAATGGAGATACAAAATCACGCAATTTTTTAAATAATATATGGATATCATCGTCTTCCTCCGGATTGACTTTGAAATTTCACATAATAGAGGAAAACCCACCCTTATTAAATCTTTAAAAAATGTTAGATAAACCATTAAAAATGAACTATTTTTAATAAAATACGAACAAGGGGGAAATTTTTTGATTTATTTATTAAAAAAATATACGAATATAATTCAAATTATCTCAGGGCAGTGTATTTAAATACCAGCAAAATTCTTCTTACTCTCAAATTTCGGCATTATTTTGCGAGATTCAATCTTGGGACTTTTGTAAATGATTTCATAAAAATATACTACGAGTATATTTGCTATGGAAGATTACAAAAATATGGTTTATAGGATTCGTAGGAACTTTTATAAACACTAGAAATAACCCCTTAATATGAAAATTTTCAAAACTTTGAAGTGAATCCGGAGGTAGAAGATCGTATCAGAAATTTGAAAAATTTTAAATACGTCGTTTTGAACCCATTTGGCACCCTTTTATGGCTCTTAGAATTTAAAAATATATATTTTTTAAAAGGACCCGCCTTACTGTTTAGGTGGTTAAGGTCGACAGTAATATTATAAGTGATTTTTTTGGTTTCGGACTTTTGGTTTATTTCTTTATTTCGAGGGCTTCTAAATTATATTACAAATTAGTACCGGTGCTTCAATTGTAGGAGTGATCTTTATCAATAAGACGATCGGATCAAAACATGTTCTTAAAAATCAATTAAATGTGTTCAATAGTCCAATATTAGGTAAATTTTCCAAAACTTATAAAATATCACATTATCACCCAATCACCCCTTCAGTTGACTCTTTCGATATAATGTATCGTTTACCCGGTTTATCTGTATTTCTTTCTATGTTAACATATTATATATTTTGATATCATGCCTTCTCACTGCACCTTTATTTTATTTTTCAAGCACACACAATTTTATCAGTTTAATTTGTACCTACCCAGAGGAAGCTTGTATTTAGCGAAACCAACTGTCTTAATAAATGTCGTGATTATGAATAAAGTTATTGTTTTATTTCTTTTTATTATTAATTATTTTTATTTTTGTTAAGTATCTAGGAATCGTAATTGATCACAACCTAAGATGGACACATCATATCAAACAAATCACAAATAACCTCCTCAAAACAATACACATTTTCCTAAACATAAGGAACATACATAAAATAAAACAAATGAAAACTATATATTTTGCACTTTGTCAATCAAAAAAATAGAATATGGAATAATTGTCTGGGGAGGAGCAACCAACTCAGCTATCGATCACTTAGAAATTGAGCAGAAAACGATCTTAAAGGTAATACTTAAAAAACATAGACTAACTGATACAGACCAAATATTCAACAGTTGTGACGTACTAGATATACGCCAATTATACGTTTAAACTCTACTAAACTACATTTTCGATGAAAAAAACAAATTCCAACAATCTCAAAATATCACTAACAGACCAGTAAGACAATCGTACAAAAATATCATAAAAACTCCGACAGTGAATACAAGCTTTGGACAAACTCACTATAAATATCATGCTATAAAAGCATTCAACAGTCTTACCCTTGAAAATAAAATAGAAGAAAACAAAAATAAATTCATACTCAAAATTAAAAAATAGATTAAAGAACAAAGAAGACAATATTACCAAAATCTCATAACATAATAAGAATAAAATACATATACGTAATACACAAAACCAATATAAAAAAAAATATCATCAAAAAATACATTTTACCTATAATTTTACCTTAATTATAAATATTTATTTTTAGTTTAATTTTAGCTTACTTTTTTTAATGCAGCATTATGTTTAAATATTATTTTTAATGTTTTATGCATAAATTTTTGTTTTATGAAATGGAGGCCTCAGCTCAGGTGAGCTACCCAGTGAGGCCGACATTGCTGAATTGTATTTAAAAATGTAAGATATTACATCAAATAAATTAAATAAATTTCATTATTTTTATAACAATTATCGAATAGGTTTTGGATTAACGCCAAATCGCATATATTATAGTTGTCACGTCTGCATATATTATAGTTGTCACGTCATCAACACGTAATTAAACGGAGATTCATATTTTAGTAAATAGGTACCGAAAAGAGAGCACTTACCTAGCGAGTAAGAAGCTGTAAACATAAAACTTTCACATTCGAGCACACTTTTTTTTCTTCGACAAATATATGTTTTATCTACACGAAACAACTTTTATAGTACCCTTTTCATAAAATAATTCCGTCGCCACGGTTTAGGTACATTAACTACTGGCACGAGCTAATTCCAACAAACCCAAATTTCAATCATTATTAAACCCATTGTGCATGGTTTAAAAATCTTAAAAAAATCTAATATCATGCCATGTTTCCCATAGCTGCATAATACATCCGATCTGAATAAGGAACTTCCTTTTCTTGCAAAAAAATGGCCTATTCTACCTGGATTCATTCTTGCCATACAAATGTTGCGGCATATGGGTATTAGATCCTTTAATAAGACCCAAGCTAGGCTAGTACCTACCACGGGGCCCGACAGCATCTTGTATGGCAGACGGCACGTGCCACATGTCTTAGATTTTTTTCGTGATTATTTCAATAGTTTTTTTTTAATAACATAAAAGGTAATACAGTCTGCTCCGATGAACAGATTTCGAAGAAAAAATCGCGGTGCTTTAATAAATGCACGCACCTTTTTAGTTTTTTTTTCATGCTTAGTGTCATATGTGGTTTAATAAAATTTGTTTATAATATTGTTGAAAATGCATGTGGTCATTCCGGGTAGTTATTTATTGGTGGCACACGGTCAGAAAATAACAAAAAATCGGTTTAGTAGGCAAGTAATGACAGTATAAAAAATTGTATTTATATTTTCTGAAAAATGTTTTACCTAATCAATAACTCGGAGTAACGCGTTAGTTCATACCTTTTTTGTTTAATTGAGAATAGACGTATAGTAAAAGCTCTTACCCAGTGGCGTATATCGTGGGGGCGGGGGGGGGGGGGCGCCCCGAAATTTGGGTTTTGAATTTCTCAAAGTCAACTTTAATGGGGGGGGGGGGGGTGACACCACGTTATCAGCCCCGGGTGCCACCCATGCTAGTAAGTTACTGCTCTACCCCTATTTAGATGGGCGTCAATAATGAGTGTAGTAGTTGGATGTAAAAGTCATTATTATTATTAGGAATACCTACCTGCCTAAGTAAATGCGGATAGTGGATGTATAATAGGTATTTGGTCGATGGGTTAGGATCTCGGGTAGCAGTCTAAGAACCGAGTTCGATACTCTAAGTGGGTACCAAAATACGTCTAATTTTCAATTCGAGTTATTCACATTGAAAAATAATATTGTAGCATCTTTGGATACAGATTCTTTGAAATAGCTTAGCGTTCAAAGATTTTGATAAGCTTTACAAATTAAATTAAGGAGTTTTAGTAAACCGATGTTATTTTGCGAACTTCTCGTCCCAAAAATGAGCAGTTGTGTTTTGCTGAAGGAAGGCAATTTTGAAAAGACTTTGATACAATACCACCTTTGTCCAGGTGCCAGGTAGTGTCAGTACGCACTTCAGATGTTGTTTTCCTTTCTTACCAACAATAAGTTTCTTCTCCGTATTCTTCATCTGTCCACATGTCTCAAACGTTTCTTCACCTCCATTCTTCATATTATTTATGCGCCATACATTTTGTTACGCACCATTCGATCCATTGTAACAATGTTCGACAGTAATAATAAACGTTTTCTTCTCTAATCATTGCAGACCTTATTTGAACTCGGTCCACTTTAGTAGTAATAAAAATAAACCGATCACTTGCGATTATTTATCTAGCTTTGTGATTTAATAGAAATGCCTCCTGATATGATGGCAGATGCAAGGAAACCAAGTCAGAAAGCTCTCTTATACGTAAAAGACCAATGATGGGTATACCTAAACTGAACCAATGTCAGACATTTTAAAAACTACATTATAACTGTGTTGTAATAGATCTATCAAACAATTCGTGCATTTGGAACAAAAAGGTGCTGTCTTGTATGAAACTGCTAAATTGGTATGAAACATAGACATCACAATTTCGATAGACCAGAAGATACAGACGAGGGGTAAAACCAAACTATGGGGGGCGAATAGAGGAAAACAATCAATCTGACAGTATATAGGCATCTCGCATTACAATATCACCATTTAGTTCTTAAAAGCAAAATCTGCTTTGAATGAATAGACCTTTTTACATGGGAGCGCGAATTGCTTGCCACGTTAATAACATATTTGCTAAGGCCAAATGCTCGCCCCAAAAAGACTCGCCCCAATACACATAGCAATATTTTGTTGCCGTGTTTAGTTAAAACACTTTTACAAATGTTTCATAATTTACTTACCCCTGTAACCAGCGACGAGCGCACTGGAGAACCGCCCACATTCGCTATGTGCACATTGATATGTAGGTATATTGTATAGCACAAGCTACCGTTTTGGCGTGTTATTTCGTTAAATGTATGGATGTTAACTTCGCGCTGTTCACGGCAAGAATGATGACGTCACACATTTTAGATTCAAGCGAGGCTCTATCCCCTCCCCATGGAGCGAGCCGGTTCCAAGGAGGAGCTCCAGCCGGCGCCATGTGGAGGGGGAAATAATACGTTTTTATCACTGAGGGCAGGTCCAGATATATTCATATGTCCGAGATTTTGAGGTTCTAAGCATGAATCTCGAATAAAATACTACATAACCGTCCTTAACACTTGAAATTATTATGAAGTGTAATCTTTATGTTTAAGAACGAGCAGCCAAACAACTAAGCACAAATAAAAACAAATAAAATCTTGTGGCTTTGAAAATCAGTTAACTCATAGTTTTTTTTTGGTAAATGCCGTATTTTTTACATAAAATTAGCTTTAACCTAATGTTATCACAATAATAAGTTTAGACGCGTTAAACCGAATCATTACATAGTACAAAATGAAGTCGCTCAAAATGTATGTGCGCATAGATCTTTTAAACTACGCAACGGATTTTCATGCGGTTTTCACCAATAGATAGAGTGATTCAAGAGAAAGGTTTATATGTATAATACATGCTTATTATAGTAGAGAAAAGCCGAGAAATTCAAATATTCAATTCAGGCAGCGGGCAGCTGGCAAGCGGATTGTGTGGATTTTATAAAGGTTGGGTAATGGCATTGTGTTTCGTTAGCCACAGCAACGTGTGGCCGGGTCTGCTAGTTGATTATAAAATAGCGCGCATTATACTCTCATATTACATCGAACTTGAAATGTTAAACATATTTATGTATCTTCTCATTGTACACATGTAATTTTTTAACATAAAAAAATTAACCTCACTAGGACCAATGAGGTTGACATTTACAAATTTGAATTGCACACCAATAAATTAACGAGAGATTCACAGTTCACCCCCATGTTATAAATTAATGATTGTAAATACAAGTTTATGTTTAACCGACCCCCATTTAGCGTGGAAAGAGCTACTGATCTGTACCTACCGTGAATCAATTAAAAGTATTGAAAGGGCGACTTCACATTACAAAATGTTAAATGATAGTAGTAGTATAAAAGAAGATGATGAATATAATAGAAGATGTAAAGATATTGAAAAACAAAAGATATGCCATGATGTCCGCCAGACCGTCGGCGGACTACTACCTTTATGTAGTAGTATGGGCATGGTTTGAATTTTTTTATTTTTTTTTATTAATTATTGAGTTAGTTTATACTACATGAATATAAACTAATAAGCACAATGTAAAATTTCATTTGATAAATTTAAATATTTTTACAGTAAGCATAACATTTCTTTTTAAATACGTTCATTCTTTCTTCATTCTTCATACTTTCAGGCATTTCATCATACATCTTTAGTCCTCTGTACATTAGGCTGTTCTGTGATTTTGATTTCTTCATTTGTGGCAATCGAACTCTGTTTATATTTCTTGTTTCGTAATTATGAATGTCTCTATTAAAAACAATTTCATCCTTAAAGTATTTTGGCATTTGGTTTTTCATAATTTTATGCACAAAAATTAACACGTTAAATAGTAGTCTCTTCTTTATTGGAATCCAATTTAGCTCCTCTCTCATTTGATTAATCCTTGCGTATTTGCCTTTTCCCAGTATACATCTCATAGCTTTGTTTTGTATAACTTCTAGTTTGTTCAAACTTCCTTCATTGGCCAAATATAACATTGTAGAGCAGTAGTCCAAATGTGGAATACGGAAAGAATTCGTTGTGCAGTAGTATTGGTTAACAATATAGTTTGATTACGGAAATAAAACGTTCATTTAGTTGATTTTTTGAAGGTGTGCAGTAGTATTGGTAAACAATATCAGCGACGCCAGGAAACACAGTCCCACCCAATAAAAACTGCGGATATCACATCTCTTATATTTCAATATCTTTGTTGTGAATACATCAAAACGCAGAGTTTTGTTAACTTTTCGAGAAAAATCATACAGATCTCAGAGTGTCAATGCAAAGAAGACGAAAAACGAACCAATTCTTCAAAAAAAAATCATTCGAATCGACAATCTCTAATTTGAAGTGTTCATAAACATAATATTAATTTTATTTTACGGAAATTTATAGTTTACAATATAGTTGGTTTATAGACGAGCAATTTAATTAACTGAATAACCAATTATAGTTGTACTCATAATACTAACATATTTCGTGGATAACTATAAAACATTATTACATGTAATGAATAAGTGACCAGCTCAGGTATGGGGGCTCCATCGAAGCCAGAGTAAAGTTAGCCTCCCAAAATCTGGGCGTACTGTACAGGGCCCGCAGATACTTTAATAGTACATAACTGCTAACCCTGTACAAACCCCACGGTTAAATTTGGCAGCCACCTCTGAGAGCTCTGGAGCTCCAAAATACCTGAAAAATACCCTCGACTCTGTGCAGAAACGGGCGGTCCGTTTGATAGATTCTCCCATCTTAACGGATAGATTGCAATCTTTAGAGCACAGGCGTCGGGTGGGAATGCTATCCTTGTTCTACCGGTATAACAATGGAAGATGCTCCGATGAACTAGCATCATTGATCCCTTCGGCTGTGGAATGATTTGCCGGCCTCTGTGTTTCCTCCTTCCTACAACATGGGTCTCTTCAAGACCAATGTTCATTCCTTCCTCTCCTCAAAAAGACCCTCCACACAGCATCCCAGATGACATAGGCCCTGAGGGAAATTATTTTCCTCATAATTATTTGCCTCCTGTGTGGAGTTAATGTGTAAAAATATATATATATATATACGCTCGTCTGTATATAATTACACCAAGAGGTACTCACCACTTTTACACCAATTTTTTTTATCAATCCATTTTGTGTAGTTTGGTTTAGTTTGGACATGAATACATTTTAAATGGAGGTTTAATATATATTTTCGTTACAATTAAAGATATGTACATTAGAGAGTAAGACGATTAAAGATATTAATGACCGAAAAGGCTCAAATATGTACCACTACGCACCAGCCAACAAAAGGGTTCAAATATGCCAATTTTCAAAATTTATCTATTATGTAAAAATGTTAATTAATAGGTAAATACTGTAATACAAAATAAATGCACTAACCACCAAAAAGCCCCTTATATATACCAACGACCAAAAAGGCTCACGTATACACTATCGTCCAAAGAAACTCAAATATGCACCAAATACCAAAAAGTCTCATGTAAACTCCAAATACCAAAAAGGCTCAGATATGCACCAACCACCAAAAAGGCTCATGTATACTCCAACGACCAAAAAGACTCAAATATACTCCAAAGACCAAAAAGGCTCATATATTCACCAACTACCGAAAAGGCTCAAATAACCACCAACAAAGGCTCAAATACGCACCAACCACCAGAAAGGCTTAAATCCACACCAACAACCAAAAAGGCTAAAATATGAAACAACCACCAAAAAATATCATATACCAATCTATGCGCTAAGAACCAAAAAGCTTCAAATATATTAAAAAAAATACTTGTTCTAAAATATACGATTGTTACTTTGTGTTCACCCCGATCTGTACTGAAACAATGCATTTTCAACGGAAAGAACTACTTGAATTTCCACATTCCGGATCTAAAAACATTCATGTCCAAAATCGGATCGGTAACCGTCTGGGTAACGGCAAAAGGACCAATCGTATTATGGACGAATTGTATTTATGATGTTATAACCCAATTACAATGAAATTCCAAACTGGTTTTTCGACAATGCAGACAAAAATCGAAAATACGGGATAACTGGACTTAACTAATTATCGAATCATTTTTTTTTGTTTAAGGCCCTAAAAAAAATGCTATGTGAATCGAATCATTTAATTAATTTAACTTTTCGTCTGGATAATGTATTTAATTTTCATCTTATATCATGAGGGACGTTCACAGGTTGCACAATCAGCGTTGACCCAAGACACTTAGGATTTGCTTATATTATTATATTCACTTCCAACAGTGATGCCCTAGCCTTTATCCAATTGTTACTGAGAATAAGTTCTTTGAGTTCTTCACGTCCGCTTACTGTTTTTTTTTGCGAGAAAGCGAAACACATTAATCCGAAGTGTTCTTGAGTACCTACAGGTCAACAGTCTGGAATCCACATTATATTACAAAGGTATCCAGCCTCGAATCAGTCCAAAGAAAATTTACACGGATTTTGTCTTACCGATCAGGTGTCCACCATCTTCTAGACGGGTACGAACAAAGACTTACATATATTTCAAATTAGAGAGTCTAGTTAAAAGACGAAACATAAATGACCTCTTAATGCTTTATAAAATTGTGAATAATCGTGTAGACAGTAACTTAGTCAACCAAATCAAGTTATACGCCAGGCCCAAATCTACAAGAACCCATTACATATTTTGGACTGAAATTTTTACGAATAATACTGGATATTTTAATCCTATATCTAGAATGTCTCGGTCATACAACAATCTTGTTAAAATACACAGTTTCATAGATATTTTTGTAAATAATGTAACAGGTTTCAAAAAATATCTCCACGATTCGTGCACCTAAAAAAAAAAAAAATTGTTATTTATTACATGTCAGGAAATACTTCATAAATATTGTATTCTTATAATGTATTTTAATTTTGTATTTAAGTTTTTTAAGTTATGTATAAATAATACTTGCATTGTTTTTCATGTGTTTGCTTCTGTAAAAATTCAAATGTGATTACTGCAGACACATTAGTCTAGGGATATTTATATTTGTATTTTAATTTATTATATATTACCCACAAACATGTTTTATAAATATCCTGTTTGTGTCTCAAATAAATAAATAAATAAATAATCATGTTAAATATCTCGAAAATATGACATTAAAATGTAACATTAGAAAAGTTTTTTTAACTACTAACTTTTCGAATAAAGAAAAATAAAATCCAATCAAATTATATAAAAACACACGATTAATTTTGTTTAATACTATTTTAATAAAAAAATATCTGTGTGTTTTAGAACCAAAGTTTCCATCATCAGGATTTGGAGTATAGGCACTGGAAATGAAGGCATAAGAATAGACAAAGAAGTGCATTAAAAATATAACAATAACCGGTGAGAGAAATACTTTTTTTAATTAAATTTCCCTGGAATTTATTTTGCGAAGTCGAATAACAACTTTAAAACATGTTGCAGCAAGCAATGCATCAACCAGATAAAAGAGAACAGTGCCAAAACAGAATTTTACGAAAGAAAAGGTTAGGTTACGTTAGATTAGTTTAGCATGTGTTGGTGACTTAGCAGGGGTGCCCGGGTTCATGAGGTGTGGTTTGTCTAGGTTTTGGCGGTGGATGTGCATCTGACGTATGAATCCGACCTCCCACCGCAGTTGAATACTTCTTCCACTCCTTGACCCATTGACACTCAGATTCCTACCAACCCCTCATATCTTTTTCTTTTAAAGAACTTCCTCCTCTTTTTTACCTTAACTACACACAGGAGGCCCCGAGGAAAACAATTTCCCTCAGGGCCTATGTCATCTGAGATGCTGTGTGGAGGGTCTTTTTGAGGAGAGGAAGGAATGAACATTGGCCTTGAAGAGACCCTTGTTGTAGGAAGGAGGAAACACAAAGGCCGGCAAATCGTTCCACAGCCGAGCGACAGGTCGAAGAAGCGACCCGTTCTTATGTGACCAATGTCACATATGTGTACATGTGTTGGGCACGCCTTTGGCTTGTTTCCCGACTATGCACCGGTGCCGAAGGGATCAATGACGCTAGGTCCTCGGACCATTTTCCGTTGAAATACCGGTAGAACAAGGATAGCATTCCCACCCGACGCCTGTGCTCAAAAGATTGCAATCCGTCTGTTAAATTAGGAGAATCTATCAGACGGACCGCCCGTTTCTGCACAGAGTCGAGGGTTTTTTTCAGGTATTTTGATGCTCCAGACCAGAGGTTTTCCTCTTCTTTTCCATAAAAAATACCCTCCACACAGCATCCCCAAAGATGATAGGCCTGACGGATTTATTTCCTCAGAGTCTCCTGTACTGAGCTAATGTAATAAAATGTTGATAATTTATTTTTTTTCCACTTTTTATCAAGCTTCCGTTTTGTCACTTCTGTTTAAACATGCACCCTAAAAGAGAAGATGTTAACGCTACGCTATCATTCAATTAGTATCGTTGTGAATACGCTTTTAATAGCATTCTGTTGAAGAGTCCATAAATAATAACTACTGTTGATAGTTCCGCGATGATTGTTATGGGAAGAGGGCTGTGGTTAAGTTCAGATGAACGTGGGAAGTATTAATGCTAGTAGTAAATGGAATCCCCTATTATTTATATTAAATTGATTGTTTGCTTTGTTTGTCCATATATATCCTAAGTGTTAGAAATTCTGGTAAAAATCAATTGCTGAACAATACATCAGATTCTTTCTCTATTTCTTACACCTTTAATCGTGATTCGGTCAAATATTATTAAGATATTATTAGAAGCATGTCTCAGGGATTTAATTTCTACCACATTATCTATCTAAAATACACGAATAATTCTTTGTCATCTCTATGATGATATTACAGTGGACCCGCGGTAATCCGGACCATGTCTAATCCGGCGCCCCCTGTAATCCGACACGCCTATCACTGTTGATTGTACATAAAAATATCGGCAGATCTTCACTAATATAAAGCACAAAGCACTAACAATTAATGAAAAAAGTGATATTTTTTTTCGCTTAAATCGTAATGAATTCCGCAGCAGTTTAGCAAGTGAATACGGTGTAGGTCGATCTACAATTTATGACATTAAAAAGAACCACGAGAAGATTAAAACTTTCGTGACAACTATTGACTGATTCGCAGTTCAAATAGATTCTTTGATTTGTAATTTGACAAATCAAAGAATTATGTGAAAAATTTCAGACTATAGAGGGTCTTAGGCAGTACTTTATAATCTGACAAATTCGATAATCCGACATCGCCCTGCAAAACGTTTGTCGGATTATCGCGGGTCCACTGTGTTTAGGTTTTTTTGTTTGCATTATTAATACAATAATCTCGTTAATATGAAGGAGCTAAAAAACTTCTTTTTAATAAGGAATCTTGGGGATTTTTATTCTTGGCAGATTGTTCATTTAATTGAAACCGACAAAAAACCTTCATTCTCACACGACTTGCGTGAAAATGACTAAATACAGAAGATTCTAGAAGGAAAACGTCACTTACAACCTTTTTCTGGGACTTTTATTATTGTTTTTATATTTATACCGCACAAGAGCTCCCGTCTGGAGCCAGTGAGACTATGGCATCCCCAAGTGGGGTATGTTGTGATGCTGAAGGTAGTGGGCAGGGGAAGTAGATTGGGGAGAGGAAGGTGGGGAAGTACCTGGCTATTCAGATCTGATCACCAAACACGGCTAAAGCCATTACAAGCCACGTTTCGATTCTAAATGGTGGTCTTACATCAGGGCGATACTGAGAGTATCTTCTTATAATAAATTACATCTAATACCACAAATTAATCATATAAAATTTATTTGCGCACGCCGGGTTCGAACCCGCGACCTTCGGATTGTGAGTCAAGAGTCTCACGTAGGGTCCACGGAGGCTGTCTACAAAACACGCGGACTACAATACTCTACAGGGTGTTAAAGGATGTACTTGACTTACTTTAACCAGTGATTCCTGATATTATTTGTAGTAAAAAAAATTTGGTCTCTGGTGACTTTTAGATGGTTTTTTTAAAGTAAAACTTCATTACGCACGCTTGACTTGGGGAGTAAGCTGGTGAATGCATGACGAGAGCGTTACGAAAAGTGTGATCGGGCGAGTCGAACGGTCGGGCCTTTATGCACGCTTGACTTGGGGAGTAAGCTGGTGAATGCGTGACGAGAGCGCTATGAACAGTGTGATCGGGCGAGGCGAACGGTCGGTTGAAGCGAACGGAAGTTGAGAGGGAGATATAAGTTAGTGAAGTTTTACTTCAGTCGTGTGGTTTAAAGCACACTCGTTTTTTTTTTCTAAAAATTTTTCGTCAAAATCAAACAAAAAAAAAACTTCCACATGTCATGTTGAAAATAGAACATTATACGAATTCGAATAATGAATACGCATACCCCTCAACGAAAAAAATCTAAAAAGCTTAGATATTAATTAGTTCGTGGGAAGGTTCCTACACAAACACAACCCTATTAAAGCCACACAACTTTTAAAACGTCATAACTTATAAGGATTTTAAATTGATTTAAAAAACACCGTTTATATATTATTACACCTCTGTGATATAATCTATAGTTTCCGTTGCGATATAAACTCTAGAATTTATTCACATTTATGGCCTTTGTGTATCCTCTTTCCTACAACATGGGTCTCTTCAAGACCAATGTTCATTCCTTCCACTTCTCAAAAAGACCCTCCACACAGCATCTCAGATGACATAGGTCCTGAGAGAAATTATTTTCCTCAGGGCCTCCTGTGTGGAGTTGTAAAAAAAAAATTTTGAACTCATATTTTCAACAACCGCTTGAAAATAGAACGAGTTCCAAAATAGTTATGAAGAAATGATAACTTTCGCGTTATTTGCAAAGAGAAATATATTTATTTAACAAAATATTAAGGGAGGGGTTGGGAAGAAAGAAATGAGTAATTTAATCCAATTAATCGAACTTTGTAATCAAGTTTCTTTAAGTTGATAATATATTCACAAACACAAATTATAAGTTCTCAAAAGCGGTGCGGTTTTTTTTATTGGGTTACTTTAGGTATAGGTACATTGTTGGTAATAATTACCGAAATCGAGGTGATGAAGAAACCGGTAATAGTGTCACCTGCCAGAATGACCTGTCACAAACCTGATGGCCCGAGAGCATCTGCAGTCTGCAGCCCACAGGCTCCACGGACAAGAAAAAGTGCAGTTTCTTTTAATCATTTCTCGTTTCAGAGATTAAAACTTGATATTATCGGGGAAAAAGTGAAATGTTTTTATGAATTAAATAAACATAAATTATTCAAAAGCTGCTTGTTTCGTGATGGCGCTAATTGAAATATTCTAGGAAGAAACACTTTTTGCAAGTTATTTTATAAAATATTAACATGAATTGTTTGTTTGCGCATGTACGTATGGAATATTAATTAATTAGGAAAATAATTACGATAATGACGTGTTTTTATTTTATTTATAAATTTTCTCTAGTGATTTTGAATGTGCCTTTTTCGATTTGCGTCTACCCACCAGCTGCATGGCAGGCTGGAGAGAATGGTTGAGGGAGTCCCTTTGACTTCTACAGGCGTACTCTTCGGAACATCGCCTTGCACCTCAGTGGTAGGAATAAATGATCACTCCTGGACACACTGATTCCCACCCACCTCTAATACCGTTTTCCTTCTTTCCTCTTATTCGTTTCCTAAAGACTTTCCACTCAACATCCCCAAAGATGTCATAGGCCGCCTGTGTGGAGCTAATGTAAAAAAAAAATAACGTTGAGCCAGTCAAAACCATTGCGGAAAGTGCGGTTTTTGATCTTTTTTAAAATCAATAATTATGTACTTTTGAATGTAGCTATAACTTTGTGGTTATCCATTATAGATAAATGAAACGATGTTACTTTGTTTGGATCACTTATATATTTGAGTAAAACCGACTGGTTTCGGAACGACCGTTCCTTCTTCAGGGCAAACGTATACTGATTTGACAGTTACAAAATAGTGGATGGGAACAATGTATTATTATGGCAGTGGTGGAGCCGTTGCTAGGTATTAATGAAGAGTGGGTGGGTAGGGGAACATATCCATGATTGGGCTATAAGACAATATTTTTTGTTTGTTGATAATAGATTCATTATTTTTAAGGGATTTTTTTTTATTTCCGAGGCTTAGTAAAGCGTTTACCTTTATGATTAATATGAAGAATATTTTTCCTCGTATTTTTTTCAAAACTGTGGTTATTCTCAATGATATGGTTAGCGAAGTCAGAAAAATTATTTATATTAAGACACCTTATGTTCTTTGATTCTGATTTCAAAATTACGAGTTGTTTTTCCAATATAAAATGAGGGACAATCATTATATTTGAGTTAATAAATTCCGGAATTAGTCAATTTATTTATTATGTAATTATTCAGATATCAGTATACGTTTGCCCTGAAGAAGGAACGGTCGTTCCGAAACCGGTCGTCTTTACTCAAATATAGAAATGGTTCAAACAAAGTAACATTGTTCGGAACTAGTAAAATATTCTCTAAATCTTTTTTTAATGGTGTTGTAATCACGGATTAAAGGTCGTTTTAAACAATTGCCCATATTTGTTCTAACTCTTACATTGTTTGTGTATTTTTTTATTATAATAATTCTTTGCAATGAATGGAGAAAATAGTAATTGTGGTTGCATGTATTAGATTAAGTGATATTCCGTGGTCATAAGTAAAAACACAGTATCCTCAACGATATTGTCAAGAGGATAATAATATATGAAGAACATAATACAGTATATTATATTTTTTCATAGAATCTATGATCAGAGGTTACGCTAGTAGTAACCAAAGTAGTATTGGAGTATAACGAGTAGCAGCCACATCTGTCCTGCAGTGAGTGTACTGCAAGGACATGCGGGCGCTCGGAGCCGTCTTATTATTGTTGTGTGACCTTTGTTGAACACGGAAAATATACTACACTCCTTACGTGCCAGGCATATTTACATGGATGTCTGCTCTACTTCGTAAGTACAGCTACATACCTGCAATCAATAATAATTATTTTCAGAAAAAATAATTGGAATACCATCGTTACTAAGAAGAAACTATTATTAACAATAATAAGTGATAATTCAAAAGAAAATAAATATGAATGCATAAGTAAGTACATGAGTTCACAGTGATGGCTTGAAGCTTCTTCATTCAAGATATTAAATAATAGAGGTAATAGTCACTGTCATCCATCAATATCCATTTGACGGGCTCCATGGTCGAGGGGTAAAGCTCTCAATTAAAAATCCGGAGGATTCAAATCCTGGCGTGCGCAGGTAAATTTTATTTTATTAATTTATGTTTTCACCATTTAATAATTTAAAAATAATATACTTAAAGTGTATTTGAAGCACGTTCCAGAGTGGAAGATACTCTCAGTATCGCCTTGGTGTAAGGACAACATTCAGAATTGCTACGTTGCTTGAAACGGCTTTAGCCATGTTTGGTGACTAGATCTGAGAAGCCAAGTACTTCCCCACCTTCCTCTTCCCAATCTGCTTCCCCTCCCCACTTACCTCCAGCCTCACAATTTACGCCGATTGGGGATGCCATAGTCTTACTAGCTCAGGACTAGAGCATGCAATACCGAATTACATACTTATTGCGGACTACATACTTATTTACGCACTAAGCACGGAATTGGAGCTATAAATGTTAACTCCCGACGAGATATCAGAAGAGGTTGATTGTCCTAGCGCAACACCAACTACGAGCCGCAGCCAATCAACCGAGGTAGCAGCTACAACCTCATCCTTAATTGACAAAGATGACCACATCGAAAAACTACAATCACCGGCGAAAAAAAAAGAGATATCACTATTTCGAAAAAACTGATTCTCTTTCTATGGAAGCCAGGGCGGTTTCTTTTTCGTCTGGGGGGGGGGGGGGCATGGGCCCCCCTCCCTAGACGGTATTTTTGAGTAGGTACTGTGGAGATCCCATCACGGTTTATACTTAGAAGCAAAAACTGTCTTTATTAAACATTTAATTTTTCTATTGTACATAATCCTTCCTATACATACTTGAACTTGTAATTTGTTGATTTTTTTGCCCGTCCGCCCCTTGTGCCCCCCCCCCCCCAGAAAAAAAATCCTGGATCCGCCCTTGTATGGAAGTGTCCCGTATGGTGGCAAAAGATGGATTACCTTTTAAAGTTTTCGTAGGTCTTTGTTACTCATTTCGCAATATCGCAAATTTTGCGGTATTACGTGTCCGATACCGCAATATCGCGGTATTGAATATATAATGCGGTATTGCATGCTGTACTCACGACACATTAAAAAATATACAAGCATGATACGATTTTTCTCCAATTAGAACGCTTTATGATGACGAATTGACGAATGCACACGTGCTCCGCCTAGGACTGCTGTACGCACCCAATATATTTGGACATTTGTGGGGTAAGAGAGGACTGACGGCAACTGTTCCAAATTAGATGTTCCGAACGCCCGGATTGCCGGCATTGAAACTAAAGTTCAAAAAACCTTTTTTGAAACATTCGATACCCTTGGTGTCCACAAACACATTCAAACGTCCTCTATAAAATGATGGGTGAGCTTCATCTTCATTACTGTATTACCATTTGTGTAGAGTTTTTCTGCCATCGATAGTCTTCTGTCCTTCATAAAAATTGTGCTTTTCGAAGAAATGCAATTTAGATCGATGTGTAATGTTAAATTATTGAAAATGGTAACAAATTTTTTAATAAATTAATCCATTCGGCATATGCTCGAAGAAAGTACAATGTAAGTACTCTCAGTTCATCAACAGTTGGGGAGAAAAGTTCTGTACAGGACACATATGTTTACTTATATAAGCACATACATATGTATAAGTAAAAAAATTAGTACCAAAAGCTCGCCATCGCCGTAGGTAGGTATCGCGGAGGTCATTGACCCACCTCCGCTACCAATTTATGGTAATCGACAACCATTAAGTACCACTTGGCACTTTCCAAGAAGACCGCTTCGTGTCAACCGTTGCCGCAAACCTGCCACCCGTCCGCGTCCGGCAGTTTGCGCGCGCAATGTGACACTTGGCTGTTTTGACAGACCCGTTTGCACGCGCTGTTTTCGCGGGCTAGTTTGACAGCTTGCACGGTGAGCTTTCGCAGGCAGCCTCGGCGCGCGGTTTAAAATGGCACGCGACCGTACTTGAATTGATACGGGGTAATTATTATTGTTATCGAGTTTTATCCATATTAGTACTCGTACGTGCTTGCAAGTACTGCAAGATGGAATGTACCGATGCATTACATACTTTTGGTATTAACTTTCTGCGGCACGTACAATCGATTTGTTTGGTGTTTAATTGTTAAAGTTTTCCAAAATTTTTATTTAATTGTATAAATTCAACGGAGTTATTTTGGTATTATCTTTTTGTGTCTCTGTGTTAATTATTTAACTAATTCGAAGACCCAAGCGAATGCGACAAAATAATATAACCATTTTCGCATTGCATTTAATTCTTGTCCCGGGATTTTAAGTTGGAGTTAAAAGGAGTTAAAGGAGTTATTTGGTATAATAATTTACAATTTGCTAATGTTGACCTCACTGGGTGACTTACCCGTGCTGAGGCTCCCATTTTTTAATACAAAATTCAATAATGTGAAGTAATTAATTTTAATAATATACAGGGTGTTAAGGGACGTACTTGACTTGCTTTAACCAGTGATTCCTGACATTATTTGGAATAATAAATGATAATGAAATTTTGGTCTCGGGTGATTTTTTACTTTTTTTTTCAATTTTTTTTTCTTCAAAATCAAAAAAAAAAAACTTTTGCATGTCGTCACTGGTCACTCAGCCGAGTAACCAACCAACCCCTAACCCCGCTTCCAACTATCCAACACCTACGATTTTTTTAAGTTTTTGTAGATTTTTTAAAAAAAAAAACATCGAAAATGTCACCGGAGACCAAAATTTGACTTACATTTTTTACTCCAAATAATGTCAGGAATCACTGGTTAAAGTAAGTCAAGTACGTCCCTTAATATCTTGTATATAAAGTTAGTAATGAAAAAAAAATCAGCATGTATGTATGGGTGTATAGTTACGATTTTGTATAACGATGTGTGTTTTATAATGTATGTTATATGTATATAATATTAATTTTTTATATTACTTTTTTTTATATTGCTTTTATGTTTTCTAATCCATCTTTTAAATTTTGTATCTGAATTTATTTTTGTGTTTCGATTTTTTATTTCAGGTGAAGATTGTTGTATGCTTCTATTGCCTCGTACTTATGGTGTCTTTACTTTTAAATGACAGAAATTTAACAAATTTTCTAAGATTAAATAATATGAAAATTGTAAAATTCGTAACCTCCAAATCGTTTTGGTTAATGCATATGATTTTGAGTCAAAAGGTTGCGGGTTAAATTCTGCCATATAGCAAAAACATTCACAGAAAATTACGTACCATAAATCCTTAAAAAACTCAAACTTTTTATTTTTTATAATACAATTATATTTCTGCAACAAGACCGCAAGAGGCAAAACTTTGTTTATGCATGAAACCTTGTCCACTAACTCACAGACTTGTTATTTTTCAGTCTGGTCGCGCGTATGGATTGTTGATAGTGAGGCCACACGCCATACGGGTGTCCGCAGTCTCCGGGATATATCTTGTCATATCACCACCTGCTCGCTACTGGTTTGGAATTAAATTATTGGAATTAAATCATATAATTTTCGAAATAATTAAAAACACTTTGTTTTTACCGCGATATGCAAAATTTGAAGAAATATAATTTTCGTTTCAACACGTCTAGATTTTATCTTAAAAAATAACATATATTTTTTTAAGAGTTTAAAAACTTCAAATGTTTAAGGGAGATATGTAAGAAATTGGTAAAGATTCGGGTGCGGCCGCGGCGGCGTAAGCCAGACGTGCGCGGGCGTTTAAAGATGTTCTGTGGGTTTTGTGGTGATCAATGGATTTTGGCTTCGTCGACAAATAATTGAGAGCGGCGAGCATGCTGAAAAGGGTGAAACAAACGTTCGAATCCCGAAAACATCCAATCCTGAAGCATCTTGAAATCAATCAATGAAATCTTCACTAGTTGAAGTGCCCTGAAAGGATCCAGTATAAGTTATGCTGGATGGTGTTTAAAGCTATCAATGAAATGGCTCCACCCCATATCTCTAAACTATGCATTCCGGAAAATATAGGTATATAGGAAAATATAGTCTAAGGCAGTCATCTAGATCAGCGACATCGTCTGCAATTGGAAGGTTGAGAGAACCCAAGCGAAATCCGAACACTAATTTTGGTGATCGTTTGTTTGGAGTATCCGGCCCTGAGGCTTGGAATAAACTTCCCTTGGAATTGAGATGCATAATCAACCCAGCAGAATTTAGATCCAAACTAAAAACTCACTTTTTCAAATACTCATTTTCCATAAATTCGTTATTTGCTATTCCCTACAACTACTCATGAAATAGTCAAAATGCTATTGATCTACCTACCAATAGACTGTCAGTGGTAACCTAACACCTCAATCTGTTTAATGTTGAACGATGAATCATCATAATACGGTAAAGATCGGCAATTTATTTCAATAATTTATTTAAGATATCCATAAGTTTTCATAAATCCGATAATTTTTTCATCCATGTTCTTAAATAGTAATATTATGCAAAAACTTCCTTTTTTCTTCTGGCGCTGTGTGATTCTGGGGAACGTATGACATGTATAAGATGTGTAGAAATATTTTTAAATATAAATACATGTGTTAGTTATAAATCTCTAACTTTAAGTCATAATTGTAAATTTGTATGTCATTGAGTTCAGTTTTAGGTCAGCATTTATATATTTAATTTGGGAGGCGGGAATGGGCGCCTGGAACCTTTATTGGATAACCAACACCTCTGCCATAGGTCACCCCAAGTGCTTCGCTACGTTTGGTGATTTAGCAGGGGTGCACGGGTTCATAGGGTGAGGTTTGTCTAGGTCTTGGAGGCGAATGACCAGGACCACTGAACCCCAGATTCCTACCCACCCCTTAAACCCTTTTCCTTCCCTGAACTCTCCTCTCCTTCCTTTCCTTTAAAAAACCCTCCACACAGCATCCCCAAAGATGATGTAGGCCCTGAGGGAAAGTATTTTCCTTAGAGCCTCCTGTGTGGAGTTCAAGTAAAAAAAAAATATATGTCTTAGTCATAAGTCACTACTAGTGATTCACTAGCTATAAGTCTTAGATATAAGTCACTAGTAATAATTGTAAATCTTAGTTGTAAGCCAGAAATATTATTATTCTATATATTTATTTGTACAGCGCCCTTGAGGTGATTTTTCACGAAAATGCGCTGTGTAAATTAGCCAAATATTATTATTATTATATGGACAGTTCACTAAGTTAAAAAACGCAAACCTCTCACGCCTTTTTCCTTCCTAGAATTTCCTCTCCTTCCTTCCTTAAAATATTTCCACACAGCATCCCCTAAGATGACATAGGTCCTGATGAAAATAATTTTCTTCATGGCCTCCCGTCTAGAGCTAAAGAAATTAAAAAAAATTGCGACAATAACCACCACCTTTAAGACCATGAACATGAAACTGCTTCATCATAATTTATCAATTAAAAAATAATATATTAACAATTTCCAACCACAATCGATCAGAATTCTACAATCCGGCATTGAAAGAATAATACACTTATACTCTTTTATTGATGTATTTATTTTGTTCATTTTTTTATCGAAAATATGGATTGGCCTGAGGGTAGTGTGTTTGATTTTTTTGGGTGGGTTGATTAACGCATGCCCAATGTAAGGTTTTAATAAATTTAAGATAATTAAACTCGCTTGTGTATTGCACAGCTTTTTATTTATTTTATTATTTTTTTTCCATTATTTTATTTTCCATCCATTTTTATTTGCTATGATGTAGACAGATACATATTGAATGCAATGAAAAAATTTTTGTCATCAAATTAATTACTGGCTCAATCAAAAAGCTTGGCAAGCTGTTATTAAAACTACAAATTAAAATGAAGAAAAATCGAATACAATATTGAAATTTATTATTTCCAAAACTAAAATACAGAAAAAGAGTATTTTAGAGCCCCAAAAGGTGTTTCTCATACCTCCAACACTGGAACACCTTTATATTAAATAAGTCCATTTAAAACCCATTCAGTGGGCAGGTGTTAAGATGAGCCGCGGCCAGTTCTCATGGTCATATTTTTAAGGGATGGTAAAAAAACAAAATTAAAAATTAGGCTAAGTGAATGAAACCGTGTCTGATATTATATTGCTACTGTGGTAGTTTTAATGCAGTGACAGAGATTAACAGATAACAAATACTTACTGGATGGAAAAATGAAAAGAATTTATAAACAAAACTGGCGAGTTTGGTTATGCATATGAACGAATGTACTAATTGCACGTGAAATGTTGAACGTTAAAGAGATCGTTGTACTTTTTCATGTGAATACCACACAAGAATAACTGCTCCCAAGCGTCTGGAGCCAATGAGACTATGGTATCCCTAATTGGAGTATGTTGTAAAGTTGAAGGCATTAGGGCAGGGAAGTGGCTGACTGTTAAGATCAGGTCGCCAAAGACAGATATAGCTATTTCAAGCAGCCCTTAGGATCTGAATTGTGGTCTTTCAGCAGCGCGATACTGACCTATCTTGGCCAGAGGTTGTTTAAATAATTCTTATTACAGTGATCGCAAACTGCGGCTTGCGGGACACATTTTTTTTTTTTTTAATATGAATATTGTACAAGAGTATAAGCTGCTCCCGTCTGGAGCCAGTGAGACTATGGCATCCCCAATCAGGGTATGTTGTGAGGCTGAAGGTAGTGGAGAGGGAAAGCAGGTGAGAGAAGGGAAGGAGAAGATGGGGAAGTACCTGGCTATTCAGATCTGGTCACCAAACACTGCTAAAGCCATTTTTTTTACATGAATACCGCACAAGAGTCCCAACTGCTCCCGTTTGGAGCCAGTGGGACTGTAGCATCCCCAATTGGGGGATGTTGTGAGGCTCAAGGTAGTGGGGAGGGGAAGGAGATAGGGAAGAGGAAGGTGGGGATAGTACCTGGCTATTTAGATCTGGTCACCAAACACGGCTAAAGCCTTTTCGAGCAACGTTTCAATTCTGAATGGTGGTCTTACACCAGGGCGATACTGAGAGTATCTTCCACTCTGGAACGTGCCGCAAATATACTATATATTATTTTTATTTAATTAATAGGGAAATAACACAAAATAATCAAATAAAAATTATTTGCCCACGCCGGGATTCGTTCCTGCGACCTTCGGATTGCCAGTCAAAAGCCTTACCGCTGGATCACGCCGGCCGTCATGCGGCTGTTTGGCTACTTGAGAGCGGCTCTTCGACGAATGACGTGGAAAATAAATTTATTTGACTATTACTAATAATATTTAAAAAATGAATATTTTTCTATCTAAATTTTAAAAACCTTCCGTAGGTAGCTATTAAATAAGTTATAATATTCCTGTGAGAACAGTACTGATCTTGTTCTAGAGAACGGGGCGTTTCTACGACTCATTCTTTCCTATATAAAAAGACCCCTCAAAAAGACCCTCTAGTCATCATCCCCATTTTACGCCGTGTAGCGCTACCTCCTTCTTTAGCCAACGTTTTGGACAGCGTTGCAGTGTCCATCTTCAGGGCAGATCTGGCAGATCCGGCAGAAATAATGATAAGGTATATCTACAGTGTATACACCTGCAGTTCTGCTACCGGATGACTTGCTTTATCAAATAATTTAGTGTTTGCAATATTATACAGCATAACTAATGCAAGTTTTCGATTAAAAACCTTTTTTGTCGTTGTTTATTTAGTATTTATTTTGGAAACCCAAAAATGTTTTGTTAATTTAATAGGTTATCATAAAATCGCTGTGCGTCGGTGAAACGAATTGTATTTAATTTTTAAATAAATAAGATTTTTAGGTCTGTCATTATTGCAATTTTGAATGAATTGAAAAATGTTTTTGTGGAAAAAATAATGGTCTTATCATAAAGTATATATAACTCATGTTATGATGATGAAAAAATGCTTTTAGTGAGTTTTAGTCAAAATGTAATGGTATAGTTCTCGATCTACCTAGATTTAGGCCGCCATATGTAGGAACCTTTTTTACAATAGCTCCACACAGGGGGCCCCGAGGAAAACCATTTCCCTCAGGGCTTATGTCATCTTTGGGGATGCTGTGTGGAAGGTTTTCTTAGGAAAAGGGAAGGAGCAGAAGGATGTCCCCTTAAACGAAAAATTAAATTAAAAAAGGGTTGTCAGAGAGGAAGGTTATGGATCGATACCTAACACTCTGTTTTTCAGTAAACTCTTTACTTAATTCACATCCATACATATATACTCTTAAAGTTATTGATTCACTTGATCGTGTTGTGTCTTCCCCGACATCTTCTAATATTCACTTTCACGTCATATCTTAATACTTCTTTCTTCGTTCAATCGCTCCATATGCCCAAAATATCTAAAAAATATTATTATTTATTGGAACATTTTGTAGTGGGCATTTGGATAAACAGGTGCCTCCACAACCCAAGGAGTTTCAATAAAAAATAATGTTTTGAATTTGACAGGTGTAAGGTAAAATGGACTCTCCCGGCGTGAGAACTGAGAAAATAAGATTGAACGGGAGCTGGAGGGCTGGACGAATTACCATCAAAAAGTTTTTTTTTTTCAAACCAGAATAATATTGAAATTCGTACATTCATGCAGCTTCGGGGGGAGGTCACTCAATTATTTGCACAATTGTTTGATCTGGAATTATTGGGCATTCAGAAATATTCAGAATCCTATTGGATAAATTACAAGTGCCTTCAGTATGCAGATGTTGGGAGGCGGGTATGGGTACCGCCGTATGTGAACCATTTATTAGATAACTCACATACCTAAGTCACTCCAAGTGATCTGCTACGTTTGGTAAATTAGCAGGACTTTCCTGGTTCATGATGTGAGGTTTGTCTGGGTCTTGGCGGCGAATACATTTGTCCACCTACTACGTGGCGGGCTGGATTAGGGGAGATAGGTCGAGGGAGACCTAACCTAGACCTCTCCAGTCGGAATATCTCGACCCATCGCCTTGTATTCAGAAGGAGGGATGGATTCCAACGTCCGTCACTTCTGGACACATTGCCCTCCAGATTCCTACCCGCCCCTCATACCTTTTTCTTTCCTTATCTTCCTCTCCTTCCTTTCCCTAAAAAGACCGTCCGCACAGCATTCCCAAAGATGACGTACTGTCAGTTTGAAAATGCCTTCAAAGGGCGAAACAGTTTTCACGCGTAATAATAATTACATAGCAGAACCTGTTTATAATAAACGGTTTTTATAGATTAAATAATAATATTATTGAATATATGAATTAAAATGGAGTTCTACGAAATAAACTTGATAACAATAAAAAGATAGCAAATCATCGCTTAGAAATCCATTTTTTGTGACCAGATCTGAATAATAAGGTACTTCTCCAACTTACATTTTCCCATACCCTTCTCCTCCCCACTAACATTAGCTTCGCAACACAACCCAATTTTTAAATAATTATTTTATTTATTTTTCAATTATCTATCTACCTATTGCATGCTTTCGATGGTTTCTACATACATATTGAGTCTGGCTTCTTGAAATTATGCAATGTTAACCGTTCATCTGATTGCGTTAAAACTTTGGGGATTTGATGTGTGCATGCCCGCGTTGGTTTCTATATATGATGGTGAGTTCTGGCATCATAAAATTACGCGTTGCTAACCGTTTATCCGATTGCGATGAAACTTTGGGGATTTGATGTGTGCTTGCCCGCGATGGTTTTTGTATTTACTGATGAGCTCTGGCATTATGAAATTTGTATAAAAAATTGCAATAGGTGGCAAGCGAGCTGTTTGAAAACTGAATGTAGCGGGACTGAATGTAATGAATGCGGACGGGGGGAGGGGGGAGGAGAACTCGGGAGGGGGATTCGCGTGACGGGGGAAGCGGACGAAAGGAGTGGGTAGAAGGTGGGAAAACGGAGAAGTCGGAGTGGGAACGCAAGAGGGGAAGGGGATGAGGGAGAGAAAGGGGAGGCGGAAGGGCAACGGGATGAATGGGAAAAGGCACGCAGGGAGAAATAATTTCTTTATTTTATCAAGTGGCTTAGCAACGCATGCCGGTAACTCGCTACAATAATATAAATGAAGTGACCGATCGACGTGATTTTTTAAAAAGAGATGATTGGAGGACTGGGAAATGACATAGGTTACTTTTGATCCCGGAAAAAACACTTCATTCCCGTTGGATAATTCTTTATGCAGTAGTTTCCCCCTAATACCATGCGAGCGAAGCCGCGGATAAAAGCTAGTTTGTTATAAAAACATGTGAACGAACAAAATATTTTGATGTAAATACTCGTAATATTACGATGTTTTCCACAGTCCTCGTCACAAGGGGTCCTTTGCTGGCAGACTAAAATTATTTAGGGTCATTTCTTGACCTCTTTCAGCCAGAAATAATCATTAGCCGTTAGCCTTTCTTAACAATTGATCAAACTTTTCAATTAGTTTTACAACTAGGGTGAAGGATGTAGAGGATTTTGGTTGCATAATATGTTAAGTTTCTTTGTCCTAATGCGGTTTTACAACTTAGAATGTTTTTCATAAAATGGGTTGCCACAGTCTTACCAGGTTGGGAATTCACATAAAAAAAATATATATGTCAAAACCAGAGCGCAAATAAAGTTATTGAAATTCGATTGGACTACTGTTACGACAATAAAGTAAAGCACAAAATACCAGAGCATCGTTCCATACTATCACATATTTAAACAAATTGCTGCAATTTGTTTACCGATTGGGCGGGTGCATTGCACTCCTTCGCAAGCGTCTTATGCTCCGATTGACAGAGTAAATGTTAAATTACCTGTCTGTTGGTACAATACCAACTCATAGGCACTTCATTCTTTCTGTTATTACGTGCTGACAAAAATGTGAACGGATTTTCAAATAAAAACTATACGTGAAATTGTATTTCGATGGTTCTAGATAAAAAATTAATTTAATCTTTCGCAATTTTATTGAAAGGCTTTTCCTAAATTATAAATTCGTAGCTCGTTTGTTGCTAACTCCTGAGTGAAGTCAATTTAAGAGTACCTACCGTATTCACTAGGCATAAGGAAGGACCTAGTTCAAAATCATTCACAAACAAATTATGTAACAAATTCGCCAATTCCTCGCCTACATAGTTTAAACAATGATATCGACATTTTTAAAGCAACAAATTCGATGTTTAAAACATACTTAAACATTTTTTAATGTCAAGACAATATTTAAAATAATTTCAGTTGATTATTATCATTTTTTAAAATTTTATCCATTTTTCAACTACTGTAATGTAAAAACAAGTTTTTTGAAACCTTTTGTTTATTTCTTACACTTGTGTAAAAATTTGTAAACATCATGTACCCAATGTTAAAGTCATAAGGACATATAAAAGAATGTACTACTTAATAAATAAAGAGTAAAGTATATATATATAATAATGCATGTTTTTCAATACTGTTATATGGCATAAATCAACAGGAAGACATGGCACGATCGAGTGAACCAAACACATGAGACGTGTCAAGAGTCGGAATATCAGAGGTATGTAAGAGTCGATAAATGAATGAATGAAGCTGGAAAAACGCCGTGATTGTTAGCTAGTTGTTAATCATCAGGCTGTTTCCCCGGAGGGATAGGCAGAGGTGATGAACCGCCACACTACTCAATCTTGACACACACTCCTTGCCTTGCATTAACTTTCATGCATCATCTCATACGAGTAAATAATCTTCTATTAATTCGACTCTCGGCATGTCATGACTAAAGTATTCACTTGACAAAGCTATAATAAATTAAACGAGCGGACGCCGTAGATTTAATTTTTACGTAAATCTACAAGTTTATTCGGAGATTTTGAACACTTGACATTCATCAAAATCAAAACAAGAGGAAGTTTACGTCTGATTTCGAAAAACTCTGCGTAAAGCTCGGGCAACGTCGGGGACTTCTAGTCACCTATGAATATGATTATACGGAGAAATAAGCAATTGGCTTAGAATGATGCTATCTATTGATTTTTCGTTTATTATATTTTGATATTCAATTTGAGCTCACGGCGCAATTCGTCGATTTTAATTCATGGATTTCCAATGATCACCAATTTGCGCCCTTATTTTATTTTATTTTTTATTTATTTATTTTGCAGAAACAAACAGTACCTAATTACACAGTAGAAAATAGTTCCAAAGTTATAGAATTTAATACAATAATGGGTACCAATAACATGACACTGTCATATACCTATGTTTTTATCGTTTTTTGTGATAAATTATACATTTTGCCTAAGTTGCCTAAGTCAGTAAATTATTGAAGGAGAGGGGTGTGTGTTAGTGTTTGTATGTGTGTGCATGCGCGTGTGTGTGCGTGGATGTGTGTGTTATGTGTGCGAATTCAGTGTGCTAGAAATGTTTTTCTTAAATAGAGGGAGGAAATCAAAAAATATATCGGTATTTGTGATTTTAGAATTGAGTTGAATCTTTGAAGGGTGTGGGAAATGTGGGAGTTGGCTGCAGCGTTCGTATTTATTACTGGTTGTGTAAAAAAGGTTGGTGTGGCGAGATATATATACATCGAGATGATATCGATAACGGAAATTTCAAAAGGATAAAATGTTAATTGTACAGGAGAGCGAAAAGAAAGTAAAAAAAAATCATTACTCATGTTTTTGATGATTTTATATTTTTTATAATAGATCTTTCAGAATACAATTGTAGAACATTTCTTTAATAACAGAATTATAATTTTTTTTAATTTTTCATAAATAAAATTCTCTTAAAACGCACGTCATAAAAACTTTTCATAGAAACATTTCGACGACGCAGATTGAAAGTGAAAAAAAAAACAACCAAGAAAAATGACATCTTTAACTCATTTTTGGATTTCTTATCCTGTACAGCATTTCAAATTTCCGCTATCAATATGTTTATAATATTGTCATAATGAGGATTTGTAATCGGCGTTGATGACCAATCTAAATATGCATATTAGAGAAGTAATACAATTTTTTTATTTGATATTTTTTAACAATTTGCATGCATGTCATGCAATAATGGGAATACGGTATGTCTTGTACGAGTTTCACATAATATTGTACCAGCCATGTCCGTGTGGGTGTGCTGTTAGCGGTTATGATGAAACAAGAGAAAGCACGCCACTTTATTATGAATTTGCGATGATTTTAACTGTTCCGCCAATCAACTACCGTACAGTGGCGTACCAACGCTTTTCATTCGATTTTTCCAGAGTAAACAACTTTTTTTAATTGATGATATTTTTTGCTGATTACTTAATCATTTCTATTCGAAAATGGAATGCATCTGGATCATTTTGACGGCCGGCGTAGTCCAGTGGTAAGGTTCTTGACTGGCACTCCGAAGGTCGCGGGATCGACTCCCGGCGTGGCAAATAAATTTTATTTGATTAATTTGTGTTATTTCACAATTATTCATTTAAAAAATAATATAGTATATTTGCTGCACGTTCCAGAGTGGAAGATACTCTTAGTATCGCCCTGGTGTGAGTGTGTGAGACCACCATTTAGAATTGAAACGTTGCTTGAAATGGCTTTAGCCGTGTTTGGTGACCAGATCTGAACAGCCAGGTACTTTCTCACTTTTCTCTTCCCTATCTCCTTCCCCTCCTCACTACCATCAGCCTCACAACGTACCCCAATTGGAGATGCCATAGTCCCACTGGCTCCAGACGTGAGCAGTTGGGACTCTTGTGCGGTATTCATGTAAAAAAAATACATGATATGGAAATGAGAGTTAACATGATCAATACATTTTAAAGTTGTGGTTTTGAATTTAAGAACGTGAGTAAAAAACGTTCGCTCTCTTGAATGGGTTCAATGCAAATGTTTGCCGTTATTGCCTTGATTGCCGTATTGTGTGCCAAATACGAAGAAAAACTTACATTTAAATGTCTGTAAAACAGACGCATCATTCCCAAAATACTTCCGTGGGTACTCCCAAGACTTACTCGTCAGTTGAAATTATAACAATTATTAAATAAACGTATATACAGAATATAAAACACTTATACGCAGAATACTGTGAATTCATAAAAAATATTGAATTATTAGGAGCAATAATTATTAGCCTGAAACACTCGAACCCGGACTCGACTCGGACTCGAACCCGCGGAGATTTTTTCAATGTAGATGAGTGTTTCAGGCTAATAATTGCTTATAATAATGATTACCCTTTGTGCTATGCATAAAAATCTTGTCTTAAACAATAATTTATTATTTTTATTTATTTTTCTATTAAAAAAACATATAACCTAAACAAAAATGGACTAAAAAATTGAGAATAGTACAAAAGAAGTAAAACTTACACGACTATAGAATAAGAAAACAGTAATGCTCTTAAAACCATAGGAAATGTCTCGCAAACAAATGGCAAATCCCTTTTGTGAATCCATTCAAGTCATGCAGCTTCCTGTTAATTTCGCATTCTCCCCGGTTCACGGCTAGTAGTCCCATCGTCTTCAAAGGACAAATTTCTGAAAGAGATCCGATAAAAAACGACGAAGTTCTTACTTTTGCCGATAAAAAAGAGCCAAAAAATCGCGAGGAATAATAATGCCATATGCTCGAATAGTCCTTTCGCGTTGTCACTGAATGGATTTCTCGTAAAGCATTTCACTTCCGCAGGATGTATTAAAAATCCCGCGAGCAGTGATATTGAAGGCGGTCAACATCTGTTTCCCGCTCTTATTCCGTGCGAGGGATGCGTGAAGTGGAGGTTTTGGACTAGAAGGGATGGTAGCAAGGACTTTCAGGACGTGAAGACGTGGAATAAAAATAATACAATTCATAACAGCTTGGACCAAAGGGTAAAAGGTTGTATCATCGATATAAAAAAACTATCATTCGTTGTTGGGATGTATCCTTGTTGTACATGCGTGCTATTGATTCAGTGTGGAGTGTCAATTTGCACGCCACTGCTAAAAATCAGGTTCTCCCATTGAGGGTGTATTAGTTCAACTAGTTGTTATACATTTGAATTGCGATTGGAATGTATTGAAAGAATTAATAGAATTATAAAACTTATCCTTTATAGCCATTCCTGAAAAGGGCATTTAGCCATATTAAAGGCGTTGTACATTGCTGTTATAAATGATTTTCAATTTATCATTGAAGAAGAATTATTGATGGGAATAACCTCCAAAAGTTATAAAAAGGGAGTTAGTTGTTCTTATAAAAAATTGATTTTCAATTTGTTCACTTCTTTATTCATCTTCAGAAATCTTCATTCAAAAATTATTTTTATTTTATCATTCTGGCACTCATATACCTACCTACAGACCCAAAACCACTAAAAAAATACATAAAAAAATAATTCATTTTGTCTGTGACTATAATGTACACATAATGAAAAAAGTTAATATTACCAAAATAACGACAAATCACACAACCAACTTCACCAAAATTTAAATTTTGGGCGCTCTCGTCTTCCACCTCTAAGATGATTGTAATAAAGTACCCTTCGGGTGATTTTATCAAAGTTCATGTTTCATATTTATGTCCGCAAGGGTCTGGAAGTGACAGGAATTGCGAATTTGCAGTGAAATTGAACCAATCTACGATCTTCCAATGAAGTTCTTTATAAAATAGTGTCGCATATATTGACTTCCACTGAGTTTATGAGGTTATAAGCTATTTAATGTAACTTTTCATTAAGATTACTTTTTTATAGATATACTTTTATACTTTTTTAAGATTATTTTTTTTTACTTAAGATTTTAATGCGTTTTTGGAAAGACGTAAAAACGTTCTGAGTTGTCGTGGAACCGAAACACTGTCCGGTCTCTCTTCATTACCACCTATCCGAGGTATTACAGTGTTATTTACAGCCTGTTGACTATTTTTACGCCATTCCAAAAACAGTTCCATGACGACTCAGAATCATGCGATTTCAACACCCCTTTGAAAAGTCATCAAAAGTTATCCATTTTTTTTGAAAAATAGCCATTAACCTAAACTAAGTAACCTATTAAACCATTTCATTTTTTTAATGACTTTTCAAAGGAGTTATTGAAGTTTCGTGATTCTGAGTTGTCCGGTCACCCAGCGTTTTATAGTTTTCAATTCGTCACACAGACGAAAAACCGCCAAAATACGATTATTTCGTGATCCGGCTCGAAGGACCAAACTTCTAATCAAAGCCAAAACCGATAATCTTTTAAAGGTAACAAAAAAGTACCAACAACCTTAAATGTCGTTCATTACTACAAAAAGGTACTTCAACCCCTTTTCTTTGACGAAGGAAGTCCATTCATCAATGTAAAGAAAGGAGCGTCTTTGAATGAAATCAGCATACGACATACGACGCATTCCTGTGTAATATACAGTGGAGGTGTACCTCGTAGTAAGGGATCGGCGGTGTTGTGTTCGAATGGTAATGAGATTTATGAATGAAATCATATTCGCGTATGACAAGTAGTTCCTTCAATGCATAATAATACTGTGTGGTTGCTCACTCAGTCGGTGAATTGATAATCTGCACAGTGCAGTTAAGAAACGTGTCTTTTAATAACATGCGGGTATCTTCTTACAGATTTTTCTCTTGTCCGGATTGTCTGATAATGTCGATACTTATTCGATAATTGAATATTAAACAAATGATTGATGGTCCAGGTAGCGATCGATGGTTAAAAACAGTTTATTATTGATTGGTAAATGTTTATGAATTTGATAGTAGGAACTTGGTGCATCATTGCAATAATTTACTAAAAATATCCACCTGATTACGTCACTTTGGCTCTTGGCGATTTGGTGACTTTACGACGACAATCGATAGATAAGTTAAGTACCACTGTCCATGAGTGACAAAGCCCTAATATGTTCGCTGTATTATTTGTTTAATATGAGGAGGCCCTTTTGAAGAGCGCGGAGGGACTTTTTGAGAAGAGGAAGAAGTGAACATGAGTCTTAAAGAGATTCATGTTGAAGGGGGGAAGAAACGCGGAGGTCGACAAATCGTTCCACAGCAGAGTTGTACTCAAGCTCTAGTCGAAGAAACCATCCGTTCTAATGTGACAAATAACGGTCACCGTATACAAATATTGGGTAGGTATAGATTTTACGTTTGGGTTCCCGAATATGCACCAGTGCCGAAGGGATTAATGACGTTAGTTCCTCAGAGCATCTTCTATTGAAATACCAAAGACTGTAATCCGTTTGTTAAAATATGAGATTCCATCAAACGGACCGCCCCTTTCTGCATTGACGGCCGGTGTGGTCGAGGGGTAAGGCTCCTGACTCGCAATCCGAAGGTCTCCGGATCAAATCCCGGAGTGGGAAAATAAATTTTATTTGATTAATTTGTGTTATTTCACAATTAAAACATTTAAAATAATATTTAGAATATTTGCGGCACGTTCCAGAGTGGTATGTACTTTCAGTATCGCCCTTGTGTAAGACCACCATTCAGAATTGAAACATTGCTTGAAATATGTGTTTGGTGACCAGATCTGAATAGCCAGGTACTTCCCATCTTCCTCTTCCCCATCTCCTTCCCCTCCTCACTACCTTCAACCTCACAACATACCCCAATTGGGGATGCCATAGTCCCACTGGCTCCAGACGGGAGCCGTTGGGATTCTTGTGCGGTGTTCATATAAAAAAATATAAAAAACTGCCGAGTCGAGGGTTTTTACAGGTATTTTGGGGATGCCAAAGTCAACCGTGGGGCGCATTTGCGTTTTGTACAGGGTTCGCAGTTGTGTACTTATAAAATATCTGCAGACCCTGTGAAGTACCTAAGCCTAGCTTCTGAGAGGCTAACTTGACTCTGGCTAAAGTAATAAACCATAATTTTAGTACATTTCCTTGCAGAATGAGATATTTTACGGTAGCATGGTTGGCGATTTCGTCAAGATTTCCTTGATAGTTATAATTTCTGTCGCAAATGTCGGCTTCATCTAATTTAAATGACATTTCCACCGAAAAAAATTTATATTTATTCAAAGGTTTTTAATTTTTATATATATATTTAAGAATATTAGGAATTTTTACATCATTTACCAAAGAAATAACGACATTATAAATTTTAGACCAAAATTCCTCCTCCCCTTTCCTTCATAATTTATTTCCAAGAACATTCCCAGTCCATGTAACTTTACGTTATTATGATATACTAAAAACATACTTGCAAAAAAACGAGTGTGCTTTAGACCACACGACTGAAGTAAAACTTCATTAACTTATAAAAGAACATATGTCATTGACATTGACATTGGGGTGACATATGACATTGGGGTGACATATGACCATGGGGTGAACTATGACCCTGGGGTGACCTATGGCCTAGGGGTGACATATCACTATGGGGTGACCTATGACCCTGGGGTGATCGACTAACTTGGGGTGATAGGACCTTGGGGTGACCTAGAACCTTGGGGTGACCTACGACCTTGAGGTGACCCACGACCTTGGGGTGACCTACGACCTTGGGGTGACCTACGACCTTGGGGCGACCATTCTTATTCTTATCCTTATCACTCCCCAAGTCAGGCGTGCGTAAAGGCCCGACCGTTCGCCTCACCATCGATCACCATTAGCATCGATTACCGTTCGCATCACACTTTTCGTAACACATCACCACTTTTCGTAACATATCACCACTTTTTACCACAAGTCAAGCGTGCGTAAAGAAGTTTAACTTCAAAAAAATACGCTTGCTTTACTTACTAACTTTCTTTTCCGAAGCCTGTTAAAAAATAAATAAAGCAATTATACAGCTAAGCAATTTTGTAAAACTTGGCTATCAATTAATCATTTTCACACCATCTCGTTCGTATCCTTTTGTCTTAATTACACGGTGACCGTAAATGAGTTCTATTTCCATAAGATTAAATAGACCTATCCTAATTGACGTCCCGGAAATAAATGTTTCCTTTTAAATTGGATCGTTTACTACGAAATAAACATTTCACTTTACATAATTACCTCTTCCCTTTATCTGAAAGTAAATGAAGAATGTGCTTGTTCCCAGTGGACAAGTTAAACATGGATTAACGAAACAGAAGAAAAAATCATTATTCATCATTTAACTTCTAAAACACGTCTTACGTAATGTATAATTTATAAAAGTTGATATGGTGACAAATAAGAGTTCTTTTATCGAAACTTGGTGCATTGGTAAACTATTACATCATCTTTATCTCTTAATTCAGAACGAAGAATTACTAATTACTAAAAACATAAGATGTATTAGAAAAAAGGTACCTAATTAATGATAGTGAGGAAAATATTGGGAATCTAAAAACACCCTAGCGACCTCCATTTCCAACAAATTTCGATAAACATATTCACGATAAATGAAAAAAACATAGAACTCATTACTTTACGGCGTATTGAAGATCTTCCAAGAAATAACGACTAAATATTTTTTATACGGAAAGAGAATAGATAAGAGGAAATTGTTTTAAAATTTAAACAACGAGTGACAATTTTTTTTTTTAATAATTTTTATTGGTATTTTAAATACCTACTGCACTTAGGTTGTAACTCTATTAAATATTACTTACGTTTTTTTATATTATCACGTATTATTCGTAGCCTCTGTACGTATTATGTACCATTTTAGATTAACAGTTCTTGGACTATCCCTTTCACATGTTGATGGCATATTTCTATACGGAGAAATCTCAAAAATCACAGATTCCCTCAAATGGCGTTTGATATTAGTATTAACATTTTTTATCACAATGCAAATGGCTATTTCTACATATTATAAATTAAAGTCCTCCTCCTCCTGTCTGTCTGTCTGTTCGCTATAAACTAAAAAATGACTGAACGGATTTTCATTCAGTTTTCACCAATAGATATAGTGATTCATGATAAAGGTTTAGGTATATAATTTGTCAAGGTTTTGTGTAAATTGGTTGAAATGTATAATGTATAAGGAGAGTGTCTGTATTTGGTGAATGGCGGTGGTTATAAAGGTTGGGTAACCATCCAGTAGATGGCTTTGTGTTTCGTGAGCCACAGCAACGCGTGGTCGGGCCAACTAGTAGTGAATAAACAATAAAAAATAAACAGACGAAGGAACCATGTAATCATCAATGTTTGAGCTGGTTATTGAAACAGAAGCAGAACTAGCATAATACATAGCTAACGAAATTGCACAACTAAATCAAAATCGACATCCTAGTCAAAAAAAAAAACATTTTCTTTAAAGACAGACTCTAGATCTAGAAGTTTTAAAAATTCATGAAGCCGCCGCTACCTGAATTTCTATCGATTTCTTACACATCTCCCAAACATTTGAAGTTTTTAAGCTCTTAAAAAAATGTATGTTATTTTTTAAGATGATATTTATACATTCCCCATGCCGAAACGCAAATTATATGAAATTCCCTTGATAGAAAAAAATCGCAAAGAATGCTCCGAAAATTATTATCAACTCGTTTGTTTCAGTTATTTTAAAGTGTTTCTTTAAATGTTGTTTTAGACAGACCCATAAGATTTTTGCTCTATTTTAAACAAGTCGTGTTTTATTAAACATTTTCACAGTTTTCGCTTCAATTTTATCGTTTTAAATATTAGTGCGTTCTCTCCAAATATCTCTCCATCTTCTTCTTTTTGAGCTACTGGTACTGAGTTTTGGATACGGCACCTTAAACCGTTCCTATAACATCTACATATTACAATCGAATACGGAAAGAATGTTATTTTTTACCCTAAGAGTTGAAGAAGTTCACTGGATTAGAACGAATAACGACCGGAAGCTTGCCTTGTAAAAAGGTCACGATAGTCAGGGCATGAGGGCAAAATGACAGGGGTCATTATTATATGGGCTTCCTTAAGGTCTAGTTAATACGTCATACTTAGTAATTTCCATTCTTCGAAGATTTAAATTAGAGAGTAGGTACTAACCATTGTAATTTCGAACGCAAAAGAGATAATATGATAAAGTGAACAAAAGGTATGCGGAGATCGAAAAATGGACAAAAAATAGGATTAAAAGCTGAAGATTTTGTTTGGCGTGGCATGACCATGTCTAGACACGCCAACTTTAATTCCAGATTGATGTTGACACAGACATCATCGCAATAGGCGAGTAGGTCCGTAAAGCTGCATGCCTCCCCGCCCACGCCTTTCTCTGTTGCACGTATGTTTTACCCATCTTTCTCTTTCGCTCAGAATCGAACACGGGTCCCAAAGGGTTTTTTTTTTTTACATTAACTCCACACAGGAGGCCCTAAGGAAAATAATTTCCCTCAGGGCCTAAGTCATCTGGGATGCCGTGTGGAGGGTCTTTTTGAGGAGAGGAAGGAATGAACATTGGTCTTGAAGAGACCCATGTTGTAGGAAGGAGGAAACACAGAGGCCGGCAAATCATTCCTCAGCCGAGCTGTTGAACACAAGAACGAGTCGAAGAAACGACCCGTTCTCATATGACAAATGTCAACTGTGTACAAATGTTGGGCACGCGTTTGGCGTGTTTCCCGACTATGCACCGGTGCCGAAGGGATCAATGATGCTAGTTCCTCGGAGCATCTTCCATTGTAATACCGGTAGAACAAGGATAGCATTCCCACCCGACGCCTGTGCTCTAAAGATTGCAATCCGTCTGTTAAGGTGGGAGAATCTATCAAACGGACCGCCCGTTTCTGCACAGAGTGGAGGATATTTTTCAGGTATTTTGGAGCTCCAGACCAGAGGTGGCTGCCAAATTCAACCGTGGGGCGCACTTGCGATTTGTACAGGGTTAGCAGTTGTGTACTATTAAAGTATCTGCGGGCCCTGTACAGTACGCCCAGTTTTTGGGAGGCTAACTTTACTCTGGCTTCGATGGAGCCCCCATACCTGAGCTGGTCACTTAGGATTACACCAAGCATATCAATGGAGGGCCTGTTCGGAAGATTGCTCCCGTTGAAAGAGACAAGACCTAAACGCGGTGCCAACCCAGCCACTGACCGATTTTATATTAATTGTTTGTTCATTACCATTCCTGAATCCCAACTGTCACAAATGGGACCATGAAACGCTTTATTTTGGGGCATTTTGTGAGATAATATTCATTTAATGGGGTGAGGATAATTCCTTGACACTGTGATCTGGTCACTAAATATAAACAGCCAGTGACCTGTTACGCAACGATTCAGTTTATTTATTGATACAATATGTTACATTACATAGTACAATCCATTAATGTGAATTATAAATTACATAACTTTAACCTGGTCTATACTCATATAAATTGATGCTTTATTTTTCATAGAGAAAATACAACAAGCCAATCGAAAAGTTTATTGGTAATAGTAATGTGAGATAGGTACTAATATAAGGAATGACTTGCAACTTAAAATGCGTTATGTTAACTATCTGACTATTATCAGACGTAAGTGCCTAACCTAACGGAACAGATAATGTAACAGGAACTCAGTTATCTCCGGAGAGCAGAATAATATGAGATGGAGGCATTTATTTCCCTGCAGAACATCTGCAACAGATGCATATGACCAGTACTGTCATTGCCAAAAAAGGATTACTCAACAGCTCTCTATACGGCAATATTTGTACAGATTAGCGGCACGGGGGAATACTATCAAGGCTATACAAAAACCAAGAGACTTTGTAAAAAAAAGTATGCAATGTACACGCGGTGGAAGTGAATCCTTCAGAAAACTAAAAAAAATTAGACAAGCTTGGGGAGACTACAAAGCACCGCATAAAGAGGAAACCGATTATACTATCTCATTAATTCGCAGGCTAAATCCAGTAGATGTATGTGTTTTCTCTTTTTAATATCGCTATTTTTCATGTCAATGGTGCCTAAGGAAGTCTTTTTTTCGTGTCGTTATTTTTCGTCTCATCGAGTTTCAAATCACAACGGCGCTAAAGAAGTTTTCACTTTAAATATACTTCCAAAAAAATATTTCAAATAAGGGTAGTAACGCAATAAAAATATTAAGAAATATCATTATCGATCTTAAAAGTAATCGCATATCACCCTTAGACCCTATTGTAAAAAAATCGGGCCTGATTACAAAAGCACTTTTTTAAGATCATGACGATCGTGTGTTTTCAGATCACAAAAAGGTAAAGAAAAATTAATGTGTCCTTACTGGAGTATCATGGTCTAAGCACACATTTTACATCGTTTTATTATGCTGGTAATGATACATTGCGCAGCGATTAAAAAATAGTCTACTTACTTTACCTAACAGCTCTTTGATATTGTAGGTACTACGGCCGTTCTTTGTACAGCAGAGCCTTGATTATCCGAACAAATCCAAAGTTCGGACAGACAGAAAAATTAAAGAAAATGGCTCTTTGCTTAAGAAAATTATAAAAAAAAAATTCTAAATCACAAAACATTTACTTAGTCGTTAACTGATATATTTCAGTCTGGCGGGTTACATTACTTATTGACATAGAAAAATATTTTCGACTTAACTTACGCAACAACATCGTTGTCGTTTTGGCGTAAGAACCATTTCTATAACCTAAAACTCCATGTGATACGCGTGCATCACAGTGTAGCGTGGACACGGCGCGCGGGGTGGTGCAAAGTTCTAACGTAACTACAGAAAAAAATTGCGTTAGCAGACACGAAATAGGAGGGAAGTCGTTCGGCAGTTCGGATTACAGCGACGTTCGGATTAGCCTGGGAATGGATTATTTATTTATTTATTTGTAAGAAACAAACAGATTTTACATAATATACAGTGATAATAGATATACAAGTAAGCATAAGTCAAGCCACAAAAGTTTCTTATGCTAAAGTAAATTGGAAATGAAGTTTTAATATCTTATAATTAATTTTGGGTTATAGGAAGGGGAGAGGAAGAGGAATGTAGGAAAAGGATAGGAGATGCTCCCGATACATTCCACACCCTCATATTAATAATCGATCGTATGCGTTACTTCATATCTATATTTCTTTAAGTTATTACTAAAAATGTCAATACTGTGAAATTTTGTATTGTATTGTGCACATACACGAGGAATTTGGGATTTTTTTCTAATATTTGTTCTACATGAGGTTAAATAAAATAAACGGATTATCGGGTTGATCTTGATGGAATACGAAAATTTATTAAATTGGTAAGTTCTGGTGAGTCCAGGCCATTCTTTAGAATTTTACATAATAGGATTTGATCAAAAATTAGACGTCGCGTCGTGTTTATCGAGGCTCTACTGTATATTTAATTTCCTACTAAGATTTAATAAGCCGAAAGAGGTCACCGTTCGAGAGTTCTTTTCTACATATGGTCATTGGTCAATCTATTTGGCAATAAGATTATAAGATTATTTTTTTTATTTACCTTGACCATTATGACCCCTCTTTCATCGTGAAAAATAATACACAATATGGATTCTGCATCATGCATGCGCCGGGCTGCAACTTAAATAGTAATTATTTGTGGAATGCCGATGCGGCCTGCACTCTATGGAATGAGTGTACCAAGTCTTAGTGTACCACATTGACGTGTAGGTTTTGTAATATTGCATGCATAGCACAGGGCACGTCGGAACACTGAACACATTTTCCGGTATAAATGCATAATAAAGATGACGTACGGACAATACGTAAATAGAATAATGTCGGGTATAGGATGTTTTGAATCAATAATAAAATCTCTATTTTTGATTCTGTTATTTTGACAAAACACATATAAAACTTATTTCCACTTGATTTATTTTTTGGCCCCAACGTTAGATGGCCTTGGTATATAGAGAGTTAGATTTTTTAAATAAGTTGATTTTTACGTTACTTTAGTTATCCATGGGCTCTTCGGGTCACATGGTCTCGTTGCCGAACTGTGCCGAATGTGACCGAAGGTAAAAGTCTGGAATCATTATCGTTCAAGAGCTCCGCAGATCAAAAGTTTTCAGCCAGGAAGGACTCTGAACAATTATAAATAAATAAATAACGATTCGTCAATAAACATACATTGTGTTATAGAACCTAAGTCTTTTGAATAAGCATGCCATAATATTGGAGAATACAGGTAGAATACGTAGAGAGACCATAGGAGACATTACACTAATAACTAACAATACGCATTTTATTTTCCTAATAGTATAATTACAAATTGAAAGCGTTGCTTGTTCAATTATGGAGTTGATCACCAGACGCGAAGCCTGGGTGGGAATCGGACACACTTATCAACTCATCCACTAATCACATTGTTCATTGGCATTGGTAGCATCAACCAATTGGTAGTAATAATTACAAGTAAATAAATATTTTGTGAACAGAAGTATTGCTTAGTCCCTTGGACGACTTCTTTTGTTTCCAAAACAAGGTGTTATTAGCACAAAAAGAGATTGAGGTTGGACTCCGAACAAAACCTTGTATTCATTTACTGGTATATTGTTAATTGCGTATATAAGTTCAAATAAACGAGCAATCAGGAGAAATGATTTTTGACGCTGCCTGTAAGGCTTTTAGAAAAGGAATGAGCACGAGTTCTAGAAAGTAATAAAAATAGTTAACACATTAGCTTCTAGTAAAATCGTGGACAAAATGATACAAAGTCAAATTTGTCATAGAATATTGTCCTAGAAAGTAAAAGAGTCCGTAGACGTAAATGAATCAAGATGAGCTTAAATATAAAATGACAAGTAGAAATTGAAGTTAAATATTTAAAAATAGGACGATACAACATTCAACAAGTATAATATCGTTTGTTAACTTATTTCAAACCGCCCTGTAGTAAATTCAAGTGTCAGGCTGCATTTCCCAGTGAAAGGGTTGAGGAAAGATGTTGCGTACCTGGTACCTGCCCGCGAATGAAGGGTTGAATGAAGTCCCAGTTAGGTGAGTTGCAGCGTGCGTGGCACATTGCGTGGCATACTGCGTGGCATATTGCGTTTGTTTTGAAAAAAAGAACATCTGCATTCTACATTACATTCAAATGCAATGATTTTTGAGAGCACAGGGATTTTGAGTGACGTTCTATCTGTGAGCGCATATATATTTATTTATGCATACTTTCTCACGAGAGTGTTTCATTTTAGACTTGAATGCGTGAAAATTTTTACCAAAAATTGAAATTTTATTTGAAATTGTTACATAGCCATTGAAAACACCCTTAAATCATGTTCTTCTGTTTTCCAAACTCTTGACAAGTCCCTTCCTCAGTGTTTGATTATCTTATTGAAGCCCACCGGTTCATTGAGCAGGTAAATGAAAATTTTAGAGATTTTTCGGAATCAATTTTTTTTAAATCTTGTATGTACCAGTGGAAGATTCTCTCAGTAACACACCCATGTAAGACCATATTTCAGAGTTGAAACATTATTTGAAATGGCTTTGGTCATGTTTCATGACCATATCTGAATGGACAAGTACTTCCCCACCATCCTCTCCCTCGTCTCCTTCCCCTGCCTTCAGCCTCACGATATACCCCAGTTGGATATGCCGTATGCCACAATCTCACTGGCTCCAGAGCAGTAGGGGCTCTTCTGCGGTTTCACATAAAAATAAAACCTACAAGGATGAAATAACACTAATAAATACCCGTACACTTGTGGAATTCATTCGGATGTTTTTGTTGTTACTGTTACGAGTGTTTTTAAAAGTATTTAATTTATATTTTTATGTCAGTAAGTATATCTGTTTTTTTTGGTTTATTTGGAAAGATTTTATTAAAATGTTTTATCGCATTTATGTAGATATAATTATTATACAGAAAATAAAGGAGCTTTGATGTTATATTATGCCTCAATGATGAATTTAGTTTTCAATGATTTAATGTGTTATCTTTGAATATTTGTAATATTGAATCTTTTTATGGGAGTCTTAAATTTAAAAAAAATTGAAAAAATCGTTATTTTTAAATCCTAATTATGAAGCTGTATTACATAAGAAGTCTATTGACATTTGGAAACTTGGCAAGTAATATAGCGAAGGAGGGTTGAAGAAAGGCAGGTAAAGGTGAAACGCTCAAAGACGATTTGTTAAGAAAGGGTTGGAAAAGATAGCACCTGCCAAGAATGAGTTGACCATCAAATTTGCATATTAACGAAAAGACTTTTTATATTGAACAAATAATAACGGCTGTCTGTGAATTAGGAAGAAAACTGACACCTTCATAAATTTTATAAAACGGAAAAAAAACTAATGTATTTTAAATATTTATTTATTTATTTATTTCAACGCCATAAAATGACTATTACAATACAGTGATACATGATACACAGTGGTACACAGGAGGGTAATTACAACGATAAAAATGTACATTACACAAAGTACATATGTATGATAACAGCTAAAATTTAGTAATAGGATACAAAAATGTTTATGCAGAGTAAAAATATGTAAATAAATGTGACTTAGAATAATTCTCAACATCAAGTATAATATACCTACTTTACTTTTATTTGTACATATTGTTGGATTCTAGGATTTGGCTAAAATGGAGTAACTTAGTATAATGATATTATTGTTACCTTCAGTTGAAATTACTGCAGTTTGAAATGACTATGACACTAAAAGTACTGCTAATTAGTTCTGCTTTTCAGGGCTGTCAGTTAGAGAATCAATAATAAATCCTTGGTTTAAAAATACTTAATAATTTTGACAAATTTTATACATTTACTAGTCTGTCTGATAGTTGATATAAATGAAGTAAGTAGTTTGGAATCTATAGAGTATGATATAGACGCTGTGAAGACGAATACTTTTATACCTAACATTAATTAATGTGATTGAAGTATGATATTATAGCCTTCTTATAACTGTATTCAGTGCAGTTGAACACATCTACTACTTCTGAGAAAGCATTGCCAACTGCATGCAATCTAGGTATAAGCGAGTATCTAAATTTTTTTTTTTTTTTTTTTTTTTTTTTTTTTTCTTTATTCATTAAAAAACCTTTTTTACAGTTTTTACAGGTGGTTCGACTACCATGCTAGGCACATGCCCGTATTATGGTAGTCGAATTATTAATATATAATTATATAAATGTAAGAATTGTTATTGGTTAATTAATATATAGTTTAGTTAGGTACAATGTTTTTATATAACAACGACTCCTTTAAGTGGTTTCAATAAGGTAGATTTATATAATAATAAACATAAAAATAAACTATTCTTATTGTAGGCTGCTGTTTTGCTAAATAAAATAGGTACGTAAATACATGATAAGTAGATAAATAAATAATGACTCTACTTGTGGAGATGTTGAAAATAAATCATCCAAATATAAATATTATTATGATAATTATCAAAAGTTTTTTTTTTTTTTTTTTTTAATTTGAATGTAATAAAAATTTAAAATAATAGTGATAAAGCAAATTTACTAACTTTAAAGTAAACTTAACTCGTTGACTTCAGGCATTTTTTTAAAATAGTTCCTCCCCTTTGTAAATAACCAATCCTGTACACTTTTGCTATAAAGCTTATCAGTTTTCGATTTCCTAGTCTCAATACTCAGTGAGTTGAACATTTTGGGGGCAATGTAGGAGAACTGTCGCTGTGCGAAAGTTGTTTTAGTCGAAGGAATTATGCATTTTAGGTGTGACGAGTACCGAGTGTGAATTTTGTTTTGTGTTTTTTCCATCAAATCATTTTTCCATAGGAATATGAGAATTGTCTTTATATATAATTGTCGAATGTCTAACACTGTGAATTTTTTATAAAGTGGTTCTGATGGGTGTGATGGGTTACATTTGAATATTATCCTTAGCAGAAGTTTTTGAATTAGGACTATGGGATATAGAATTGACATTGCACACCCTCCCCATCCCACAATACCATACGTAGCAATTGATTGAAAAAGTGCAAAGTAAACACATCTCAGTGTTTGTAAGTTAAGAATAGATCTGAGAGAGTAGAAAATGTAGCATAATTTGCGAAGTTTTTTTGTTGTAGAATTGATGTGTGCCTCCCAACGCAGGTGATCGTCAATAATAACCCCTAAGTACTTAATTTCGTTTGATATTTTTAGGTCATTGCATGAACAGTTTTTGTGAAGTGATGTAGGCGTGTTAGGGTTCTGTGAACATGAATGTATGGTAAGTTTATGACAGTTTTGGGGGAGATTTGGTTTCTGTATAGAAAAAATTAGGTATTTTGTTTTATCAATATTAAGAGTAAGGAGGTTGGAATCTAACCAGTGTTTTACTACATTTATGCCATAGTTTGCTTTTTCAAAGGTTGAATTCAAATTTTCACCTTCAAATACAATAACTGTGTCATCAGCGAAAGATATTATAGTGCCACCAGTATTCAAATTGCATAAAGAGTTAATGTATATTAGAAAGAGAAGTGGGCCTAATACACTGCCTTGGGGCACGCCATACGTGATTGGTAAACTTGAACTTCTGTATTCTTTAGCGGAATTGATAATAGTTGACTGGGATCTGTTTGTTAGGTAGCTCTTGAACCATTCAAGCGGAATCCCTTTTATTCCAATCTGCAGGAGTTTTTTCAGAAGTATACGGTGAGATACAGTATCAAAGGCTTTAGCTAGGTCCAAGAATACAGCAAGGGGTTTGCGACTTTTATCGAGATTATCAGATATTAATTTAGTAAAAGCTGCAATTGCATCTGAGGCACTACGACCTTTGCGAAAGCCGTATTGATTGCTTGACAGGATTTCATTGTCTTCAAGAAATTTGTAGAGTCTTCGTTTTACCGTTTTTTCAATTATTTTTGAGATCGGACTCAGCAAAGATATTGGTCTGTAGTTATTCACGGATGATCTGTCCCCTGATTTAAAGACAGGAATTATTGTTGAATGTTTTAGTGTATTTGGGAAAAGGCCAGTTCGAAAACTTAGATTCGTAATATGTTCAAGGGGTTTAGTGATGATAGGTTTGAGGTGTTTAATTAGTTTAGTAGATATGTTGTCAATTCCCGTGGAGTGTGTATTTTTGAGTGAAGTGATGATTTCATTGATTTCTTGTTCTGTTGTTGGAGAGAGAATGAAAGGGTTATAACTCATATTGTCCAGAGAGATATTGTTTGCAAGGCTATCTTCAGATGCTTTATTTTTATTAAGGATATTATTTGCTAGGTCTGATCCGATTGTGGAGAAGAATTGGTTGAAATGATTTGTGATTGTTTCAGAGTTTTCAGTTGCATTTAATGTTTTATCTGCGATGGTGATCTTATTTATGGGCATTGTCACTTTTTCTGTGTAGCATATTTCTTTGACAATATTCCAGATTTGTTTATTGTCATTAGCAGCTTCCTCTATCTGTTTCCTATAATAGTCTTCTCTGGCCGTACATGCTATTTTTTTACAAGCATTTCTGTAACGTTTATAGAATAAGAGAGATTCATAATCAGTAGGATTATTTTTACAATACTTATGGAGTTTGTCACGCTTACGAATGCAGTGTAAAATACCATTTGTTATCCAAGGTTTTAGTTTAATTTTACGACTACTTTGGTTGTTGTTTGTGTTGAATGTAGCATTTTTTAGATGTTTATGAAGGATGTCGATGAGAGATTCACAGGCTAAATTTGGATCACCTAGTTTATAAAAATTTGACCAATTTTCCTCGGAAACCAGTTTGTAGAGGATATCATAAGAAATTTTCTTTAGTTGTATTGTAGATGCTGGTGGTTTTTGTATTTTATGGGAAATGGAGGTGATAGTGGCGTAGTGGTCTGTAACAGTGCATTGATATACTAAAGAATTGATATTTAGTTTGCATTTGGCAAAAACGTGGTCTATGCAACTGGCGGATAACTCTGATACACGAGTGGGGGCTGTAATAGCTGGTAGAAATCCTTGCAAAGTTAGTAGATTTATGTAATCGTTGGCTTGAGGATGAATTGTATTTATAATATTGATATTAAGGTCACCAATAATAAGGACATTTTCACGATCTCTAATACATACCAGAATTTGATTAAGTGCTTTTAAAAATGGTGTTATGTTAGATGTGCTCGGTGATCGGTATATACATAGAATAGTAACGCTTTTTTCTATTTCGAGTTTAAGACAATTCGAGTTAGTTAATGTGAGTTCCTTTACAGAGTGTTGTATGTTATTTTTTATGTAAACAATAACGCCATCATTTTGTGATTGGTTATTATGTGTGTTGTAATGGTTATAGTTTTTTATGTTTTTAGGAATATAGTTATCTTTAATCCAGCATTCGCTCAAGATAAGCAAGTCAAAGTCTGAGTCAAGTTCTGTAAGTAATATCATAAGTTCATTGAAGTTTTTGTTTATACTTCTAACGTTCATGGAAAATATTTTTAAGTTAGATTTATTTAGGGTTTTTTTAACTTCTATGGAACTATTGGTTTCAATACATGGAATCTGCGACATGTTGTCCAAAAGATTTGTTATATTATCATCCATTTATATAAAATTGGTGTAGTATATATTACATAATAGATAGTTGGAATTTTGTTTGGTTTTGTATGAAGAACAGAAGCGGAAGAAATAATTTGCGAGTAATCTAGAAAATAAATTTTGTGAATAGTTTTTACTGCTGGCGACCGTAGAAAAAAGTTTTGATATTTCAATGCATTAAAAATAAAAAGAATAATAATAAAAATAATAATAATACTAAAAAGAATAATAATACTATGGGGAATTTTCAGAGAGTAAAGCCAGTTTGTCTGCATTAGATACAAGAATTGCGGGTGTTCCGATATCTCTGCGTACGTAAATTTGGCCCGCTTTGACCCACGCATATTTAACTTTCTTATCCTTAGCAGCTTGGCGAGCCAGGTACCATAGATGGCTACCACGAAATGTCAGGTGTTCCGAAATGTAGACTGGCGAGCTCGGTCCGGCAATTCCCATGTTCAGTGTATTAAGCTTCTCTTCAGGACTCGATGCTTGTTTATGGAAACTTTTAAGATCCGATAGCAGTTGGTCCCGGACATGATTGGAGGTCAATTTAAATATAATCGGTCCATTTTTATTTTTTTGCGAAGTCCTGTAGGCCGCTTCAATGTTTGAGGTATCCACTTTTGAGTGGATAGTGGTGCATATATTGTGGAATATATTTTTCAGATTTTCTCCGTTAGTTTCTGTGATTCCTCTCACCTCCACATTTTTGGCTCTTGAAGTTCTTTCGATGTTTTCGAGTTGGCCTTCTAGAAGTACAACTCGGGATTCGAGGGAAGAATTTTGTTTTGTTAAAGCAATGTTTTTTTCTTCTAAGTCCCGAACGCGGCAAAGAATGTCTTCGTATTGCTTGCTCATGTAGGTGATTGTGTCAAGTATTTTATTATTTTGTGCGATGATCGCATTTTGGCTTTTCATAAAGTCGCCATCCACTCCTGTAGGTTTGTCACCACTGGCATCGCAAATCGGCGACTGCGCCTGAGTACCGGTGGTACATTTCTTGCACTTGAGTTGACTGCGCCGTTCCGTTGTTAGTCGTCGGTATGCAGTTTCTGTGATTCCACCACAGAGAAGATGGTAGGCCCCTTTACACGCTCCGCACACAAAGGTCGTTCCCGACGAGGTGCCAGTTTCAGGACATACTGAGCAATTAGGCATGATTAGAAATTTGATTTCTGGTAAATGTTAAAGTTGGTATTTGTTTATTATTTAAAAATAAAACAAAATAATATGATTTTTTTTTCGCCGGAGCAAGGATTGAACTCGCAGCGATACTGGCTGAGGAAGTTTGGCGGCAGCGACGCGTTAGTCCACAGAGCTACGGCCTCCTTGTGTTGTCTCGAGAAATTCACTCTTATATATTGTATTCCAATGTTTGTAATAATAGGAGTTTGATTTATCGGCGATAAACTGACACTTCACTGGCTTGACTTAACCTCTCAAAATATCACAGTAGTACGGCGTGATTGACAATTGGTTTTGTTTATTATTTATATATGGGGGTTTAGTTTAGGTTAATTTAGGTTTAATTGTTTTTATAACAGTTAACTTTCGTTACGGTTGACGTTGTTATTTATTTTTACAGTACGAGATTAGTTTTTTGCTTTAATAAACTATCACGATGACAAGCTTATTTCAAATTCACTATATTTTAATATTAAAGGCAATGTTCACAGATTTAGTTAGATAGTGCGGAAGGGTAATGTTGTTTAATCACTTTACAATATAGTTTACTAGGATAAAAGAGATTTCTATTAGCAAAAACTATTTTTTTTACGGATCACTTCAACAATGCGTTTAATGTGTTAGCGTGACTCAGTCCTGATATTTTTGTTGCAATTAAAAAGAATTTTGGATCGAGTAGTTCTAGTAGGTATGTGAAAGGTAATTAGGTTTAATAAATCAGGACTGTCTATAATACCATTAACAATTTTAAAAATAAAAGTATAAAAATAAAAGTATAAAAAGTATAAAGTATAAAACTTTATATATCAAAGGTTAGAAGGTAGTGTTTTGTGCGATCTACTTCGGCTTGACGTGTGTCGTTCGAATTCTATCCCATTCTCAAATCTTAGTTCAGAATAAAGTAATTTGCAGAATATCGTTTTTACTGTATTCTCAAGCCACAGGTAATTGTTTGGTTTCAGTTTTCTCATTGTATTTTTTATGATGTTGGGTAAGCAGAAAATAATTTTTATTTTTTAATTGATAAACTAATGTTTAAGGCAAGTTTTTATGCATAGCACAAAGGGTAACATATTATTATAAGTAATAATTATTAGCCTGAAACACTCACCTGCTCCTCATCCCTCCCCACAGCATCCCAGATGACATAGGCCCCGAGAGAAATTATTTTCCTCAGGGCCTCCTGTGTGGAGTTAAAGTAAAAAAAAACGAGACTCGAACCCGCGTCCTTCTGATATCCGGTCAACTGCTCTTTGCTACGTCGGCTTATCTCCTACCCGCCAAATAATTCAATGTACAGAGTGTTAAGGGACGTACTTGACTTACTTTAACCAGTGATTCCTGACATTATTTGGAGTAAAAAATGTAAATGAAATCACTGGTTAAAGTAAGTCAAGTACGTCCCTTAACACCCTGTATACTAGTGTTCCATTCAACAATTACTGCTTAGGGAACGTACCCATACTACGTGACCAACTTTTTGCAATTTTTAACCCCTCCCCCTCCCCCCCCGGTGACCAAAATCCTAAGCAACCCGCCGCTCATTTGTATGGAGCGTGACATTTTGAAGACCCCCCCCCCCCCTAAAAGTGTCACGTAGTATGGGTACGTTCCCTTATTACATGTTTCCACCTGCAAACAACCAAGCAGAATGGAACATTAGTATATATTGAATTATTTGGCCGATAGGAGATAAGCCGACGTAGCTCAGTGGTTAAAGAGCAGTTGACCGGATATCAGAAGGACGCGGGTTTGAGTCCCGTCGGCGGCATGTATCTTTTCTCGGGAGATTTTTTCAATGTAGATGAGTGTTTCAGTCTAATAATTATTACTTAGAAAATTGACAGTCTGGAATTGCTTGCATTACGACCTCCGTAGTCCAGTGGGTAAGACTCTTGACTCACAATCCGGAGGTCGCGGGTTCGAACCCGGCATGCGCAAATAAATTTTATTTGATTAATTTGTGTTATTTCACAATTAATTCATTTAAAATAATACCTATATAATATATTTGCGGCATGTTCCAGAGTGGAAGATACTATCAGTATCGCCCTGGTGTAAGACCACCATTCAGAATTGAAACGTTGCTCGAAAATGGCTTTAGCCGTGTTTGGTGACCAGATCTGAATAGCCAGGTACTTCCCAACCTTCCTCTTCCCCACCTCCTTCCCCTCCCCACTACCTTCAACCTCACAACATACCCCAATTGGGGATGCCATAGTCTCACTGGCTCCAGACGGGAGCAGTTGAGATTCTTGTGCGGTATTCACTGTAAAAAAAAAAAAAAAAATTTATCAGCTTTCGGATTGCACTACTAGAAGGCGGGATTTATTTCAATACAGAAATTCTGCGAGGGAAATAATTATACCAATTCAGTGGACATCTTCAATTTGTAACTATAATTTATATTATTATTACAATTTATAACTAATACAAAATGTTGTTGCTGAAGTAATTCAGTTATGTACAAAAAATAATGTATATTTTATAACCCCCTAAAAAGGGCGTTAATAAATAAATAAATCATAGATGGCGGTAATCTAATTATTTTAGGTAATAAGTATTTGTAAGTCATGCTGTAAAATATTAAGATGCATTGTAGGTTTGCGTCGTAAATACACAATATGATTATGAACCGAGAGTTTTGTTCATATAAAAGCTCAATTTTTCCAATAAAAGTATGCACATACAAAATTTGATTGAATCACCGATACAATAATATGGTATTTGTATGCATTCTTGAATGAATCTACTCAGAATGTTCCTATTTCTGAATATGAACTGCGTCCTATTTTACATTATTTTTTAAATTTTTAATAGTCTTATTTTTTTCTGTTCTATAAAACACTGTTATTGTCAATTCGTTTTTATCATGAGAAATGCGAATTTTGTGATTTGGGGAAAAATACGAAATTCGCGATTTTCGTGTAAATAATGCAAATTTTTAAATTTGATATATAAAAATAGAAGGCAAAATTATACATGCGTCCAAAATATTTATTTGTCCATGGTTATAATAAGCGTTAAATGATGTGATTTGGTCAAAAATTTTGACGAAATTTTCAGGTCCCTACACATAACATTCTATCGAAAAAGTTGCAAAGCTTCAATACTCCCTCCCCTGCGTTAAAGGGAGGGTGGAGTGCAGGTGGCGATCAACAGGTAGGTACCTACCTCCGCCAGGTGACAATTCCACATGGCTCGCAGTCACGATGCGGAGACGAGCTCGTAAGAAAATAAAGAAAAAAGGTAAATTTTTTGTATTTCTTGGGCATTAACTATGTAACAATTTCTAGACATTTTTTAAATTTTATTTAAATTTTAAATTTTTAAATTTTATGGCGGAAAAATTAAATTTAAGTAACAAATGTACATTTAATAAAACTCTTCAAAAAAACAAAAAAGGTAAACTTTGATTAATTAACACTTTGCAGCCTGTCGATAGTTTCGACAAGCAAATATGACACGGTAACGGAGATTCCCTAATACTAAAAACTAGAATGAATTAACATTTTTTTTAACTTCATCAATAATCGCAAATTCACTTTGTGGCGTCACTTTAATTTAATAAAAATAAATTCCTTTGTACACCACTATTTAACCCCTTAGGCTAATTTCTTTGCTTTTCGGAACAGCTCAAATAGATCTAATAGAAATCGGTCATTGTCTCCCTTACTATATGGTTAGAAATATGATCAAACGGCGTCAGAAAGATAGAACACCGCGAGATATATTCACATCTAAAAATTAACCACAAAATAATAAAAATTTACACTATTATAAAACCAAGTTTCCGACTGCAATTTGAAAAAAATTCAGAAACTTTGGGAATTTTTTAAATAATTATTTCTTCATGAAACGATATTTAACGAATAATATTATAATTAATTTTCTTAATAAGTATGCGTTTTTATTGTTTTTCGTTATCAGTAATTTTAGTTAGAAAAAACGTATGATGAGCAATTTTTTAAAATTATCTTAGTATTAAAAACATTTATATTTAAAGAAAATTATATGTTTATTTAAAATATTAGAAATTTTGAAATTTTGAAATTATAAAATTTAAAAGCGTATTTCAATACCTTTCAAATGAAGTTTTTAGTTTTCAGATGCCTTCAAAAAAATTATTTGTATTTTATTGCGAAGCGGAAATATTTTGACCTTCCAACAAAAGGAGATAATCAAAATAATCAACATATTTCAACAACAATGATTTATTTTCAGGATAAACTAATATTTTATACTGATTTTAATTATGTATTTTGAATCTTACGTTATTTTGGAAACAAACGGCACAATTTATACACATTTTTCTTAAGAAATAAGTTTAATCATTTAATTAACTAACCTTAAGAAATATCATTTTCTCCATTGATGATTTATGGATTAATTACTACACCTTCACAATTAGTTAGTTAGACTACCTGAAGATTATTTTGCAAAAATCTGTTACACGTGAATAATAATAATTCTTTTAACCCTATTAAGTTAAGCTCATAATTTTAAAAACTTTCGGTTATACGAAAATATCATTTACAACAGCTCAAAATGATAAATGAACACAAAAAATATTTTTCTGGATTAGTCGGAAAATCCATGGAAAATGCAGCTTGATAATCTATTTAAAAATTTGGGAAAAAGTAAGATGTATGAAGGTAATATCCCCCCGAGCAGATTTGTTATTGCCTCTGGGGATCCAGGTGACGTACGCAGAGCTGGATGCGCGCGCAATCACTCACTTCTTGACTGCAAACCGCGTATTATCAAATTGCGCAGTGAAAACGCAGGACGGGAGAAGAAAATGATTTGTCGGGCATGGCCTGCAATTATTATTCCTGAAATAATTACACATTTAATATGCGGGATCCTATTTCGATTAAATTTCCTGTTGATTAAAGTTATTATTATTATTATAAAAGGAGGATGCAAATTCTGGTAAAGAAGAAACTAAAAATAAAACGTTTTTAAGGTATTAACGATTTTGTTAAGCTCTGAAGATATTTCTTTATATATGAAGGTTTCAAAGACAATTATTAAAAATGCTTGGATTTACATGAAATTAAGGGATTTGAAGAAATTTTCCAATTTATACAGTAATAGATTGTCGCCTTACAAAACTGCAATAAATTACACACGCGAATCACTGATTTTGGTGGACAGGTTAGTCATGTGGTTTCATCATCCTTCAATAATCCTTCGTTAATATAGTTGGTTAGATGAAGTTTTGTGATATCTTAACAGATGTCAGTTAAGTATTATTTTAGAACAGTATCATTTATCGTCGTTTGTGCCTAATGTACGAAAGGTTCCAATGATAGCCGAAGGTACCTGGTTGTCGGGCAGACGCCATCAGACGCGCCCACAGCCATAGAATAAGTTAGAGCCGACTAGAGTAAGGACATCTGGTCCAGTTAAATATTCATCGTAAACATTACGATAACGTAAATAAAGCAACATCAACCAACGTCGATCTGATTTGGGAGTTTCCCAACACATTTCAAGTATCTAAATCATTGGGATTATTATATATATATTTTATTAATTTCATTAATTTTGACAAATTTCATAATTAATTCATTTAAAATAATATATAGTACATTCGCGGCACGTTCCAGAGTAGAAGATACTCTCAGTATCGCCCTGGTGTAAGACCACCATTCAGAATAGAAACGTTGCTTGAAATGGCTTGAAATTGGGGATGCCATAGTCTCAAGTGTGTCAAGACGGGAGCAGTTGGGACTCTTTGCGGTATTCATGTAAAAAAAAGACAGATATTAGTATTTTTTTTCAAAGAAAGACAAACATTCCCGGATTACGAATAACCCGACAATATATGAAAATATCCTTCTTCCACCGCAGTAAGCTGGAAAAGTTGCTCGTGCCGTGATGGAGGACTTAGCCAGTCGAGTGTTCCCACTGGACGCCTGGGTGGGACACAAACGTGATGCCAACTCAGCCACTGACCGATCAAATTTAAAGACTCTGCGTTTTCTGTTTTTTTTAAGGAAAGTAAGAACTAAACAGAGGCATTAAATAGCCCCTTGTTCGAGAGAGAAATCACAGGAGCTAGAAAATCATTCCATGATCGAATTGTTGATATGGAATATAAAATAAGAGAGAGAGAGAGAGAGTAAAAAAAGGCGGTTCCTAAATTTGCACGTAAATCCTTATATTGAATATTTTTTGACAATCAAATATGTACAACAATCGAAAAGGCTTGTACTGTGTTCATAACAAGCTCTGCCAATATTTTTAAAAGAAAAAAATTAAAAAATTATTCCCATCACTAACCTATAACATAATAACCGAATTTCACCGATTTAATCGGCTGAAATCTTCGAGTTTCAGAAAGTCTCCGATAAGATCGGAAGTTAATGCGAAGTGCGTGCTTAATGGAGCACTCACTGGTGTCATTAATCAAAATGGCTAATGATTACGCCAGACTTGCGGGAACACACCACAATTACCTGACATCTGTCGAGATTCTCGGAAGCTACTGTGGTTTGATGCCCGCCGGCCAGGGAGCCATTTATCAAAGCTCGTTTTGAAGTGCTTGTGAATATTGAAATTATTTTAATATGCACGCACGAATGAAACATACGATTTTCTTGCATTTGAGGGTCCGCGTTATAAATTTTTATGAAGTGGGATAACCACCCAAACATTTAGTTTTGATTACACACTGGATTGTGTCAAAATATGCGGAGTAAGAATGTAAAGATAAAAATAAGGATTAAGGAGATTTTAGAGATTGTTTTTCATTAATCAATCACGATGTTTAAAAACTGCGATTTAAAGGAAAATATATTTTCCCCACGTTATATTTTCAACCATTAGAACAGTCTTGACGGCCGGCGTAGTCCAGCGGTAAGGCTCTTGACTAGCATTCCGAAGGTCGCGGGATCGAATACCGGCGTGGAAAATAAATTTTATTTGATTAATTTGTATTATTTCAAAATTTATTCATTTAAAATAACATATAGTATATTTGCGGCACGTTCCAGAGTGGAAGATACTCTCAGTATCGCCCTGGTGCAAGACCACCATTCAGAATTGAAATGTTGCTTGAAATGGCATTAGCCGTGTTTAGTGAATAGATCTGAATAGCCAGATACTTCCCCACCTTCCTCTTCCCTATCTCCTTCCCCTTCCCACTACTTTCAGCCTCACAACATACCCCAATAGGGGATGCCATAGTCTCACTGGCTCCAGACGGGAGCAGCTGAGACTCTTGTGAGGTATCACTATTAAAAAAACCTACATACGTAAATTGTACAGCGCACGCCAGGTAATTTTTCACGGCGCTCTACAAATTATCCAATTATTATTAATATGTTTTTCTTGCATTACAGTATTTCAAAATCCTTCCAAACCAGGTGGTGTCGAACAAATACTGCGAATAATTTAAGGATTTATTTCGCAAACGTTTTATTTACATAATATTACACAACCAACATATATCAATGACACTACGTTGGTCAAATAGGATCTTTTATCTGATCAAATAATAAACCATATGTACATGGCTTGGGGTTGAAAAATGTAGGCAGAATATAACATTCTTTCTGCTTGACCCGCTGTTTCAGATTTCTGCTACAAGACTCTTGGTCCTAAGAACGTGTATTGGGAATATACGGCGAGCGATATGCCGAAATAAGCCATCCCACGCATATTATAGCTGTGTGTGAACTCGCTCTTAGAGCGTATAGTGGTGTTGGAAAATTTGTTTTCATGCGTTACATTACTAGTGGGCGGGTATGGGTACCGCTAACCCGGCAATCATTTATTTTATCTGCCATAGGTCACCCCAAGTGACCCAAGTGAAGTTTGGTGACTTAGCAAAGAAGCCCGGGATTAAAGGTGCGGTTTGCCCGGATTGCATTTGCCCGCCAGCTGCGTGGTAGGCCGGATCGGGAGAGACTGATTGAGGGAGACCTATATAATTTCGAAGTTTAGAATTTAATTTTTTTTTTTTACATTAACTCCACACAGGAGGCCTTGAGGAAAATAATTTTCCTCGGGGCCTATGTCATCTGGGATGCTGTGTGGAGGGTTTTTTTGAGGAGAGGAAGGAATGAACATTGGTCTTGAAGAGACCCATGTTGTAGGAAGGAGGAAACACAGAGGCCGGCAAATCATTCCACAGCCGAGCTGTTGAACATAAGAACGAGTCGAAGAAACGACCCGTTCTCATGTGGCAAATGTCAACCATGTACAAATGTTGGGCACGCGTTTGGCGTGTTTCCCGACTATGCACCGGTGTCGAGGGGATCAATGATGCTAGTTCCTCGGAGCATCTTCCATTGTAATACCGGTAGAACAAGGATAGCATTCCCACCCGACGCTTGTGCTCTAAAGATTGCAATCCGTCTAAGATGGGAGAATCTATCAAACGGACCGCCCGTTTCTGCACAGAGTCGAGGGTATTTTTCAGGTATTTTGGAGCTCCAGACCAGAGGTGGCTGCCAAATTCAACCGTGGGGCGCACTTGCGATTTGTCCAGGGTTAGCAGTTGTGCACTATTAAAGTATCTGCGGGCCCTATACAGTACGCCCAGTTTCTGGGAGGCTAACTTTACTCTGGCTTCGATGGAGCGCCCATACCTGAGCTGGTCACTTAGGGTTAATATTCCTCAGTCCAAAAGATGTGTTCAAACTGGGAGTAATCCGTATATTTTGACTTACTGCCTTGGTTGAGTATTTATGTTGGACAGTTGAGTATTCAGATATGTTGTTTTTTTGTTTAAATAAAAAATTTTTTTTTTAAGTTTCTGTTACAAGTAAAGCTTTTTTCTAAATTGTGGTCTATTACTAGCGAATTTTATTTTTCACTCCAGCAAATTCATGAAGCATAAAACAGTAACCGCGAATTTCTAGAGCGAATTTCATTTCGCAAAGACAGATGCAGATAGCGCATTAAATCAATAATCATTGGGAATGTTCTCAAAGGAAAGTTCTGTGAGGACAATAACAGCGCGTGCTCAAACACATCGCTAAATTCTATTTACAAAGAGCTTCTTATCTTGGTTTGGCGCGTGCATACTGTCCTATTGAGTACAATGAGACACCAAAGAATCGAGTAGATTGTATTTCTGCACATCTGCCAGTTTTTTATCTACCGAAATTCATCTATTTGTACAAACAATCGCCTGATTTCCTGATAACTGTGATAACAACACTTAAAAAATATATCGCCTGTCCGCTTTTCAAAATAAAGAGAGTCTTCGATTCAACGCATGTCGCGATCGTAAAATATTTTACTTCAGAGCAAACAATTTGTTTTGTTAATCTTATTGCTATATCCGTCATCAGAGCTGATATATGATGGACACCGTAAGTCACGTTACTCAATGAAGATAATTGCAGATAGCCTTTTGGTGTCCATCGTATCTTTTCTGAGAATGGACACTGCACGGCAGTCCTAAACGTTAGCTCAAGAAGGAAGAAATATCACAAAACACTTAAATGACCCAAAATCAAACAACATTTTACTTAATTTAAAAAAATAACTTTGTTTAGACCACTTCTTCATGAATAACTGCATTTACAGAATTGAACAGTTATTCGTGAAATATATCGATTGTGTACCAAAATTAAGTGTTGTGAACAAATAAAGTGAAAACTATGCCTTTTGGCAGCGTTAAACTTAAAGCATACGATGCCGGTTTTCAACGAGAGCTCCACAAACTATTAGATAATAAAATATGTTTAGGTATATCCATTAAAAAAAACCTTGACATCTTTAAAAGGGGTAGATAACAAAAGGCACTTACTATTATTCGTATAATAACAAAGGTCGATAACTTTGATAGCCGATAAGAAGTCACAACGAAACACTTATTGATAAACCTTACCAACACTAACAGAAGTTACGAATACATCAAATGGGTTGGTTTCTAAATACATAATAAAGAAAATATTAAAATACACTCTCACCCCTGACTACATCAAAGATGCGGAAACAAACTTAAATATGTTCATACGTGAAAGACTTTTACTAGTAGGTTACATACTAAAAGAGAGGTATTTTTAATACAAAAGGAAATTGTAAAGGTGATGAATGTTAGAAGAACACACTCACTCCCTAACCCTTAAATAACAAATAATAAGAAGGTCTTAGAGTTGGAAGAATTCAATAAATTAGATGCATTTACAAAACACAAATATACAATGTAAAGGTTAAGAGAACAACGGACATTACAAGTAAACACAATGTCTAGTAAGTTAAGTCTGAGGGGGAAACAATACGGAATATACGAAAGTAGTTGGTAATCAATTGACCGTGTCTAATGGCCAGGGGTCATGGAGTATTAACTTTAACAATCCTCGTAACAGGAACTGGACGTTAGTTGAAGTCAAATACCTTATACCAATATCAATCTCCAGACACTGAACTTAGACCGTTGACTAGGACCATACACACCTCGCTATATTGTTTTGTATAAGGACAATAAATTGTTGGAATGAGAATTAGTGCGTTACTGTTTTTGATTAAATCGAAGCATTAGCATATACAAACGTATCGGATTGTTTAAAATAATCGTAAATTCGGTGATGCGGAAGAGTTCTAACTCTTCACTTTCGTTTCGCGGAGATGTTCCTTCTAACAAAACCTGAAACCTACCTTCGGCTTTACTATACGCTGGTCCGTTCTCAACTTGAATACTGCACCTCCATGTGGACTCAACTTTACGGTATCTATAAAGAAAATATTGAAAGTGTTCAAAAGAAATTTCTGCGTTGCCTCAATTACAGAATGAGCGCACCTAAATGGGGATACACAAATATGCTCTCGAAATATAACGTCTCCACTCTATTTAACCGGCGAACATATCTTGACATAATGACCCTGTATAAAATCTGCAACAACGTTATCGACTGTCCTGACTTACTCAAACTAATTAATTTTAAAATACCACCCAGAACAACTAGGCTTAACGACTTATTCCACATTAACCGGACACGTACAAATGCTGGTGTCAGGGATCCAATCAGAAGAATGTACGAATTGTTTAATTAAAACCACAACCTTTTGGTAGAAAATTGAAGACTGTTTTCCTATAAAAAAACGAAAACTCATATATATTACTCACTATACTTTTTATGTGCTTCTTTTTAAATAATTTTCGATTCATTATTAATTATGACTTATTTTCAAACATGTATAAAAATGTATTTGAAAATCTTTATTTATCAAGTCAATCAGTGAGAAATAGTTGGGGTGCAGGCGAATTCTCAAGTTATTGTTCATAATATTATTTTGTTAATTATTGTCTGTATCTGTGTTTTCTCCTTAAATAAAAAAAATAAAAAATAAAATGCTTGATAATTATTGGCTGAAGATAGTGTATGATAGTACTTTCAGTATTAGTAACCAATCCACACTCTTGTCCTCTCTACGGTGATAGTTCCTGGCATATCTAGAATACAAATCGACGATCCAAAAGAACAATGTCGGTTGTGCGATTTTGTAGTTTTGCAGTAGAGCTCTTTGAAGTCTCGTTTCTGCATTTTTACTGTTTTTGACATTGTTATGTCTGCCCTTTCCACGGCAGATAGTAATTATTAAATACGGTTCTTTGAATATAAAAGTGTTTATTTACTGGAATAACCTAGCTGGTTAGCTACGACTGTTTACTATTCGGGGGTAGGTAAATCTCTGCGGCCTTGCCAGAGGAGCTCGTCAAGTCTATCTCCGAGACTGCTTCTTGTACGCCAATGCCATCTGGCGAGCTATGGTGCAAGCTACATGCTTACCGCCATCTATCGTATTCTTTCCATATGAAATACTTAATTACTCTACATCACACCCTCCCCCACCTAACCTCAAGCCCTGGCTACAATAAATACAAGACATGTTCTTTTCAAAGAAGTTATACAATTTGACAAAAAAAATAGGATTTTAAATATTTCATTTATACACGATTTTATACACGATTTTATACACTAAATTCAACCAAACATAGTCATGATTTTAAATATTTCAACTTAAATATTTCTGTTTCTCTGGGAGGGACCTTTATGGACGCCTTGAACGGAGCCTTCCTTCCCAAGGTCTTAGTTGAGTAGTTTGCTCTCGATCATCCGCTGGTAATCTGAAATCAAGAGAACTCCACGTTAGCCCCTTCAACAAAGCTGAGGTCCCCAACTCGTCTGAAGCGCATTTCGTGACCTCAGACGCGGTGGGTGGGTTATTATCTTCACTCTACTCTTCCCATTTCACAGATAAACTCTTTAACTGATCAATATGCCTCTTCCAAGTCAACGGAGTACCACAGATCCTAACGATATAAACTTTTTTACCCACTTTCCTTTCTACAATACCTCTAACCCAACCAACTTTATTCACCTGACGGAAGTCCTTGACCAGACACTTCTGTCCAACATGTAAATTCCTAATTTTTACGCCCCCATAATTCCTTATTTGATTATCTTGACTCCTTTTTATATTATCGTTAGCTATTTTTCTCTGTTCTGACACATCTTCCTGAGTGGTTTTAGGAATTAAACTACTGAAAGTTGATTTCAGTCTCCTACCAAACATCAAGACTGCCGGTTCTAATCCCGTTGTGCAATGTGGCGAATTTCGATAATCCGATAGAAAATCACATAATCTACTTTCATAATTTACTGGAAAATTATTCCTAACCATAATTTTTTTTTTAAATTTTTTTACCGTTCTAACTGAATTTTCAGCTTGTCCATTACACTGAGGGAATTTTACCGGTGAATTTAAAAATTCTATGTTATTCTCTTTAAGAAATTCTTTAAACTCTACACTAGAAAATGCTGTTCCATTATCCGAAACTATGCAATCAGGGTTACCAAAATTAGAGAAAATTCTTCTCAATTCCTTAATCGTGTTAAACGAATCCGCCTTTGGAACCTCTAAGCAATCGATCCACTTGGAAAAAGCGTCACAAATTACAAGAAACATTTTTCCTGCTACCGGTCCGCAGTAGTCTACATGCACCCTACTCCAAGTTGCCCCAGGGTTCGGCCACACTGACAAATGACTCTTAGAAGGTGCCGGCCTCATAGCCGCGCAATCATCACATTTTAGAACCATTTTTTCAATGTCATTGTTCAGTGATGGCCACCAAAAATAAGCTTTTGCTAGGCCCTTCATTTTAACTATTCCTAAATGAGATCTGTGTAATAACTCTAGCACATGTTCTTGTAAGGAACTCGGAATGACAATTCTATGTTGCCAGAAAAGGCAATCCTTGACTATGGACATTTCGTTTCTCTTAACCCAGAATCTCCACAGTACATCATCTCGACCAACTCGTTTTGCTACATGCTTACCGCCATCTATCGTATTCTTTCCATATGAAATACTTAATTACTCTACATCACAGACATCAATAAATGTAGTGTTGTTTTGATATTATGCATTTCCTTTCATTTCATTAAAAAAAATCCGAAAATACAGACTATTATATCAACAAAATAAGCCAACGAAAAGATTTTCAATTTTAGGCAAATCCGACATTGTTCTTCGGGAACGTCGAAACCGAGACACGAGGAACAGTGAAGCGAAGAAAATGCATATTCTATATTCTCGCGTCTGCCCTCCCTCAACTATCGAGTAGCCTTGTCAAAACTGCAGGAAAAGAATGAACTAAAACTTCCTTTGTTGGTTTAAAATAATTATCATACCTGAGCAGATAACGCAAGAAATTGCCTCCTCACGAACCTCGTAGATAATTGAATTTAATTATCAAAACAATATTTCTTCCTGTGGCGCAAAATCCATCAAGATTATGATCCGAGGTATTCGGAATGATCTCCAGAATTTTTTAGTCGGAAAGAACACTCACTGTGGGAACATCTATCAATCATATCGACTTTATTCGTAAATTTCCCAACACGAATTCCTCTGGTTCAATGTGATGTGGGCTCTCGGCTATTGCTAGTCTCACTAACCACCATTAAGACATATTTATTAACTATGACTGTAATAAATTGCTGGCCTACCGGGTGGTGTAAATAAAAATATATTTATTAGGGTATTGAGAAGAGGCTCTGAGAAACTTCATTAATTGTTCCAGCTGCTCCCGATCGCCTGTAGCCAGTGAGATTATGGCATCCCCAATTGCGGTATGTTGTGAGGATGAAGGTAGTGGGGAGGGGAAGGAGATGGGGAGAAGAAGGTGGGGAAGTTCCTGGCTATTGAGATCTGGTCACCAAACAAGGCTAAAGCCATTTCAACCAACGTTTCACTCCTGCCTGCACTTACAACAGGGTGATACCAAGATTATCTACTCTGGAACGTACCGCAAAACCTTACATTATTTTAAATGAAAATTGTGAAATAACACAATTCAACCAATAAAATTTAGCTGCACACGCCGGGATTTGAACACGCGATCTACGAATTGCTAGTCGAGAGCCTTACCCCTCGACCACGGAGACCGTCAAATGCTGCGTTTATTGTTATCATCTTTTGTTATAATTTTGTTTGAGTATTGTTCGCAATGCTGATTGTATTGAAATGTCACTAACGAACAATATACGAACGAACTTTAAACGATTTTCATCAATATGAGAGCAAAGCGAAGCGACCATGTTTTTGTTATTTAATTTTATTTTAATGTTATTTTATACTGCTCGCGTGTCACCGATTATAATTTTTATACAAATTTCATAATGCCAGAACTCAACGGTAGTTTTATACAAAATAACGAACAAAACAAAATAATTACCCAATTTGGTGCAGTCGTTCGGGTTTATACGCATACATATATTTCGGTGATTCATTTTTAGAGATAGTTATTAAGTACGGCGCCAACAAAACACTCTTTTTAGGGTGAATTGCCTAATTAAAAAAAAAAACTTCGTTTCTAAGGCGACAATTGCTTAGCGTTTTTCTGACGTTTGCAATAAATCGACTTTGTTAGGGGCAGAAAACGTATGATAAATAATTTCATAACGCTAGAGATTATTCATAACGCCAGAGCTTACCAATATATATAGCCTACAGTACTCGCAAATAATGTAGTTTTCTATTAGTGAAAGAATTTTTAAAATCCATTTGGTAGTTTTTTGCTGGAAAGAGTAACAAACATACATCCAGACATCTATACATATAAACTTTCACCTTAAATATTAGGAGGATTATTTGTACCTTTGTCGTGTTAAAATTTTAAGAGATGTACAACATAAATCCTTTCCACAATTTTCTCTATTTTAAATAATAATTGTTTCCTTTCCCCTTTTTGTTGTATTTTTCTCTAACAAGCCACGCTCGTGCCAGTTAGCTTCAAAGTTTCCTTTGCAAACTACAAATATTATTTGGAGATGTTTGCTGCAATCAATACATTAAGTCACACCTTAGAAATAAGTTAAATAATTTAAACATTACCCATAGACACAATCTCTTAAGAAAGGAAGTAGGTAGGTAGGTACCTACACAATATAATGTATATTAAACACTGTGTGATTCACCTAGCACAAATCCCATAAACGTCTAAAGTTGCAACACGTGATCTGCAGAATGGTTACGTTGCCCACTAAATATGGTATCCCATTAAACTAGTATTCTTCTCCGTTCTCATGATTTTGTAGGCGAAGATTATTCTCGGGTGAGGACTTATTATCAGGTCTATTGTTGCATTCATTAATCAAAATATAGGCATTAGCAGAATACACTCATCAAAAGTGAAAGGACGAAATAATAATGGTCGTTATTCGGACAGCGGAGCTGAGAATGATTGGGAGAAATCAGAAGATCAGACAGATTGTGTGGTATATGGTTATTTTCATACTAGCGAGTACTTAGCGTTACGTTCTAGGGATTTAATTACAATGTCTGCTCGTCAATAATCTATTATGATGATTGTAATGTTAATAATATAACAAATGAATGATCGCTAAGTCCGTATTAGAATAGTTAGTAGATGATTTTGTAATGTTATTTAACACTAGGTGAAGCCCTCTGAGGAAACTTTAAAACTAGATTTATTTAATATGGTTATAATGTGTGAATGATTGGATGCGTGGGTTTTCTATTTCTATCCCAAAACCTTGTGTATATTTTGGATTCTGCAAATCAAAAGGATATATAATTATCCTATAAGATAAATTTTCTTTATAAGAACTATATTGTATGCTATATCTTATTAAAATAGTTTTAATTTTATTTTATAATTACCAAAAACAGTTCTAACTGAGATTTTCACGGCCAAAAGTATTATCGTGATTTATTTTTTGGTTATTATGCCGTGCTGCGCTACCTCATTATTTACTCAACCTTTCGTTGCCTTACATATATATTTCGTTACCTACATATCTGCCTTGATGATGGAGACTTTGATGCTGCCCGAAACGTTGGCTAAAGAGGGAGGCAACCCAGTATGGCATTTTATTTACATTAGCTCCACACAGGAGGCCCTGAAGAAAATAGTTCCCCTCAGGGCCTATGTCATTTTTGGTGATGCTGTGTGAAGGTATTTTTGGAAAGGCAGCAGAGGAATTTCTGGGAAGGAAAAAGGTTTAAGGCATGGGTAGGAATCTGGAAATCAGTGCGTTCAGGAGAGATCGACGTATGAATCTATTCCTCGCTCGATGTTCCGAGAGAATCTGGAGAGGTCAAAAGAGCTCCCTCAACCAGTCTGCCATGCAGTTGGTGGGCAGGCACATCAGGCCGCCAAGATCCGGACAAACCTCACCCCATGAACCCTAAGTCACCAAACGCAGCGAACCACTTGGAGTGACCTGTGGCAGAGGTGTTGGTTATTAACAATTTGGGAGGCGGGAATGGGTACTGCCGCCCCGGGAACCTTTATTGGATAACCAACACCTCTGCCACAGGTCACCCCAAGTGGTTCGCTGCGTTTGGTGATTTAGCAGGGGTGCCCGGGTTCATGGGGTGAGGTTTGTTTAGGTCTTGGAGGCGGATGTCCAGGACACACTAAACCCCAGATTCCTACCCACCCCTTAAACCCTTTTCCTTCCCAACTCTCCTCTCCTTTCTTTACCTAAAAAACCCTCCACACTGCACCCCCAAAGATGACATAGGCCCTGGGGGAAACTATTTTCCTCAAGGCCTCCTGTGTGGAGTTCATGTAAAAAAAAAACCCCAAAAATAAATCCTGATTTTGTACAGAGTTATTTTATCTGCGACAATTCCAATATTGAATAACTTTGTGAAATAGATGAAAAAAATATTTCTTAGAGGTTTTTTAAGACCAAATCACTTTTAAGCAAATATTTACAGAAATTGATCATCATCATCATCATCTTCTTCCCCTTATTAGCTGAGGACATTAGCTGAGGATCGGCACATGGAATGTCACCAGTTTAGCCGGAAAGGAATTTGAACTAGTGAATGAGGTCAAAAAATTCAGAAATTGATAAAAAATAAAATGCTTCAGATGTATTTTTCAGCAGTTTTTATAAGGAAAATAAGAAAGAGGATCAGTCCGTTTCAAGAATGTGGAAGACCAGCTGTCGTAGGTTTGGACAAAACTGTACTACAGCAAAACATAGTTAGGTACTCGAGTATTGATAATGCTAAATAGTATTATATAACTGTTTAGATGCTACAGTTTGATAATATGAGATTTATTGCCTTTATCTCATTTGGGTGCATCAGGCATCAGGCATCGGCCCAAGTGTGGAGAAAGCGTGACATTAAACACGGAACATAGATCGTTACTTCAGTTCGGCCGTATTGAAATTGTGGAGGTAATTGAATGGTGGATTATCGTACAAAGATGCATCGATAATTGAAATTGAACGTTGGTTCATATTTACGAATGATTTACAGAGTTCGTGTATAATGTTCCCATAATAACAAGTACTGTAGATATATTAAACTGTAGATAAAACACATACATTTTATGAAAATACCCAAAATATTGTAAACACGCGGCACAAAACCAAAGAACTCATACAAACACCTAAAACAAACACAATATTTGGTCAAAGAAATTTCAAATACATTGCGCCTAAAATATACAATAACCTACCTGACAAAACAAGACAATCGAATAATATTAACAAATACAAAATCCTGATCAATCAATGGATCATCGAAAAAGGTCGTGCAATAATTAGTCACCTCACCCAAATATAATCCTCTATCTCATTATTGTTACCATTACCTACCAACCTGAAAATTTTTGTCAAATATTTTTGCTTTATTGAAAAATGTGTTTTATTTAATACTAGCTTTTGCCCCCGGCTTCGCTCGCATAGTATTAGGGGGGTACCCACAGCGCCTCCTCTACCTTCCCTGTCCCCACTCTAATCCCCCCCTCCTCCTCTCCCCCGCCCCCTCTAACCCTTCTCCCCCCCAACCCCCTCCCCCCACAAATCCCTCCTCACTCTTCCCCTCCACCCTCTGCCCTCCCCAAAACCCCCTCCCTCCCTCCGCCCTGCCCCCACATCTTATCCCCCTCCTCACCCCCCCTCCATACCCGTTAAATTCATTTTTCAAACAGCTCGCGTGCCACCTATTGCAATTTTTTATATAAATATCATAATGCCAGAGCTCTAAGTTATAGCCTATAGCCTATTCTGATGTATGAGCTATATTATTGTAAAGTTTCATTAAAATCCATTTAGTAGTTTTCGCGTAAAAGAGTAACAAACATACATCCATACAAACTTTCGCCTTTATAATATTAGTAGGATAGTAGGATTCATAAAATATTTGTAAACTAGTCTGTCCCGACACAGGATCTGCTAGTGAGACAGGCAAGGCCAAAAAAAAATATCTAATCCATTTTATATATGTAGATGCACATAATAAATAAAATAAAAAAAATAGTTTTACGAGCATTAAAGTCTGAAACTAGATAGACTATATTAGGGAACGTACCCATGCTACGTGACCAACTTTTTTCAAATTTTAACCCCCGGTTAAAAATTCAATTCAACATTCAATTCTGAATGGTTGTCTTACACTGGGGAGATATTGAGAGTATCTTTCACTCTGGAACGTGCCGCAAATAACACAAATCAATCGAATAAAATTTACTTGTGCACGCAGGAACCTGCGACCTTCGGATTGAAATCTACGTGCGTTTTTTTTTAAATTACTTTCTTTGATTAACACGAATGTCATAACTCGAAAATGTGTAGGTAAATTTATTTATTTTTAGTTTATAACACAATTGTTGGTAAAAGGTTATTTATTTAAGAAAGTAAGTTCACAGATCACATAATATGGTAAAAATAGTCACAATGTATCAATTCACTAATTAACTGAGCAAGGGATCGGAGGGAACCTTGCCGTTAGGCTTTGGGAACAACAAAAGCTTACTGTGGTTCTGCTTAGAGGGTCGTACCATAGGACGAAGCGCAACTAAGGCAGCAGTCGGGGGTCTGGTTGGTGCTTTACTTATGGTAGTAGAATACTCCTTAGAGGGTCGTGCCAGAGGACGAAGCGCAACTAAGAGAGCGTACTAGCCAAGAGCGAGCTGCAGACGAACTGACTAATTTAGGGCGCGCAGCCTGTTATATAGCCCATTCCTTGTTGCGGGGTGTGGTTTATGTAGCGGCTCGAGGGTGGGAGATGCGCAGAAGGCGTCGGCGCATCCTGGTTTGCTTAGGGGTGGGTGAGCAGGATGGCGCTGTACGGGGGAAAGAGATGGTGTAGTGGCAAGCGTAAAAACGGCGCGCTACAAGTTTTATTTATTATTAGTTTCAATAACAAGGTTTGTACATGTATGTATGATATATATAATAAGTATAGATTCTTTTTTTTTTTCACAGACCTCCTCACTAGGATAAATAAATAAAAAAAAAATTGATCAAAAATATTAAGAGAGCACAATAATAGACCACCATTCAGAATCGAAACGTTACTTTTTTTACATTAAATCCACACAGGAGGCCCATAGGAAAATAAATTCCCTCAGGGCTTATGTCATCTTTGAAGATGCTGTGACTTGATATGTCTTCAGCCGTGTTTGGTGACCAGATCTGAGTCGCCACCTCATCTTCTATCATCTTCTTCCACTCTCCATTATCTTCAGCCTCACAACATACCCCAATTTCTGGATCCAATAGTCTCACTGGATTCGGTTAGCAGAGAGCGTTGGGACTCTTGTGCAGTAATTACATAAAAAGTTCAGCATCCCTGTTTCATTTTACAGTAAAAATTATATTTATGTCACGATGGCAATGATGCTGCGAAGTCCAGACAAACAAGCTGTGTAAATTTCACCATTCGATAATTTGTACCTACTGCGTTGTTCAATTAGTTAATTTATTTATTTATTTTATTTTAGGGAAATCAACAGTTTTCAATTTGATTAATTTATACATGTTTAATTTACCTTACTGAGAAACCAAATATAAATTTCCTCATTATATGTACTATTACATTGTGTATCTAGAAATTAATAATTAACTCAAACTGAAATCTTACAACAACTAAAAGATATTACATACAATATGTCATTACATTTATATCATTACATTTATGCAGTTTTGTACTCATTTAATAATTTTAATACGCTTTTAATAGAATTTTTTATATTTACTTTCGTCATAATTGAAGATATCTATATCATAGTACGAGAGCCCACGACCAAAACCATGTCTCATAGCAATACGGCAAAAACCCTATAAAATCGTTAGATTGTATGATTCTGAACCCGACTAGGTGTGTAGTAACGGTCGAAAGTGTAGCAACTGCGTGGGAGGCCATTTCTGCTGTGTCAAAAAAAAAAGACAGTCGGTATTATAGCAATACGTCTGATAGTGAAAATGTACATAGATTTTATAATTGTATTACGAAAAAGTTTGTTTTCAGACATTTTGCGCGTAGCATATAGCCTGAGCGCATTTTTGAAAATGTCAACAAATTTAGCCGACCTGTATCATAGCAATACGGATAATTTTTTTTTTTCAACTTTTCGTATTGCTGCCATGATTACCAAAAACCTGTTTTCAGACACTTTAAGTGTAGCATATACTCCCAAAAACGAAAATAACGTTTCGGAGTCGCCTGGCCGACGCCTCTGTTAAATGTTTTTTTAAATTTACAGCCTTCATAGATATTCAAGAGTCTCCCTTATCTATTATATGTACTTTAACAGATGACAGATGTCATTACTTATTTCTTTTGTAAAAGTTACTCAAGTGTGCTTTAAATAAAACCAAAACTATCAAATCAATCAGTATTTAATTTCAACAGCCTCAGCGCTTGTTACGTATTCATTGGTTTGTAACAGAAAATTCAAGATGCCTCAATACGATTTTTAAATGATATCTGAGTATCGAAAAGTTGTCTGATAGAGAAGGTGCTACACTTAATTTGTCTGATATAAATTTTTTGCACATGTGGACAACTTATTTTATCATGTCCAACAATTTTCAGACATATTGCTATGATACCGATCGGTAAAATTTGTTAACATTTTCAAAACGGTCTCAAAATTTTATGCGTTCACATTTCCGTCTGAAAATTGTTTTGTTCGCATCAAATAACCAAAATTTACTAATAAAAAAGATTTTCAGACGTATTGCTATGAGACATTTTTTTTGTCTCATTTTTAATTTTTTTAAGTGATTTTACGGGTTTGCGCTACACCACTAACGTCTGAAAAATATGTTTCCGGTATCTCAGAACTATCATTCAACTACAGTCTGCAAATCAGACATATTGCTATGATGCAGTTCGGTAAAATTCTTTGACAATTTTGAAAATTCGGTCAGATCAAACGCTACGCGGAAAATGTCTGATATTGGTATTTTCGAGTTCAGGATAATCGTATCTATCGATTTGATGCGGTTTTGGCCGTATTGCTATGAGACAAAAATTTTGGTCGTGGGCTCTCGTACTATCAGAGAAAATGTTATTATATGTTGAACACAGTCTTATTAGGCAAGCATTTTGGTTTGAATTTGTTTTACAGTGTTTCTCTTTAAAAATATTACACGAACGTGTGTGCCGTGTAGGTAGGTACTTTAAAATCTATTCTGTTCAATAATTCAGGACATTCAGTTATGTTATTTACGATTTTATATAGCAACATCGCATCAGAGAATTGTCCGTGTACACTCAATGCATCAATTTTGAAAAAAATTGTTGCATCAAGATAATTATTAAATTGATTGTGCGATTTGTAAGAAAGGTATTTTATGATATTTTTCTGAATCGATCCAATTTTGTTTAGATGTACTGCATAAAATGGAAACCACACAGTTGACGCATTTAATGTTTAATTTTTCTTCTAGTCCTACGTCTAGTACCTACAGACGTAAAAATTACATATATTCTATAATATGATGACAAAATACCAAAGATATTGAAATATAAGTAGATGTACTATCTGCTATTTTTACTATGTGGGTCTGCGCTTCCGGGTGTCGCCGATATTGTTTACCAATTAACAAATAAACTAAAAGAACAAATAATTAACGAATAAACCAAGCGAACGTTAAACAAAATGCACGAATTCTTTCCTTATTCAAAATATATTGTTAACCAATATTAATGCACATTTTCAAAAAATCAACGAAATGAACAAATTCTTTTTGTATGAAAACTACGCTAATTAGCGCGTAGTCCGGCGACAGTTGCGCGGACACCATAGCATATCTCTTCTGTATTTGAATATCTTTGCAAAATACGGAAGAGAAAAGCAGTTTTTTTTTTTAAATTTGGTAAAACAGGAGTTAGAAGAAAACAAATTATACTAGTTGCGGTTTAACCTCTCAAGAAATATACACTCTAATTATGGTGGTTCCACACATTCCGTGTTTAATAAGGAGCAAATGATATGTTTTTATATAGACGATCATAATAATCTCACGTCGAGTCTCGGTGAAGAAACCACCAATTAAAACCAGATTTTTACGCTCTCATAATTAACATCTTCATAAACACTAACCGTGGATTCCGTGAGCTTCTTCTCACCTCCAATTCTCGGAACTATTTTCCCAAAGCCACCCGCTGACATTAGTGACCCACCGCATGGGACAAACAAACTCAAAAGCCAACACAACCATAAAAAAGCGCTAATCTGATAAATGCATCAAAAAACTTCACGAATTAGTGTTACGCCCCTTTTGAAGAAAACAAATCAACTTTAAATGCAATTTAAGTATCATTAAGACTCTGAACAAAAATCTGCTATTAATATATTAAGGAACTTTGAATCTTGGACCGATTGGTATACTCTTTTTTCTTTGGTGTCTTTTTATCACCTTCTGATATTTTCTTCTTAACAACGATCCACAATGCATTAGGTATTTTGTATAGTATTTACACCATTAGTAACAATGGTAATATTGTTTGTACGATTGTTTTATTGTGTTCTGAAACTGATTAAGCTCTTTTGTTGTGTGGCGTCTTTTCTTTACCCTTTCTCTTTGTTGTTCATAGTAACGTGTTGTTTGTTCGTGTTTAATTAGAGCCCCTTCGCTACCTCGCGTGTTCCTTTTTCAATTAGTTGTCCATTGTTAGGCGTGATCCCACAATTAGTTTTGCCTAATGCAAACTGGTCTTAGAGACTTAATGAACCGCAAATGTGGCGGTTGTTTCTCTCATTGTGGTGATTTGTGTTTTAGCGCCTCTTCTGGAGTAAGACAGGCCAATATATACAATGGTCTCCTGTAGTTTTGTAAGGGTCACTTGTAGCGGAGAACGTGAGAGTTTTGAATTGAGCATTGCCAACATTGATGCAATGGCATATTAAACCACATTCCTTCTCAAAAGATGAGTTAGCTGTAACAGCGATTAGTTTTAATTTGGTCCTTTGTAGAAGGTCTGTAACCTCAGCGTAATAATTTTAAGTGTGAAATTCTTTCTAAGAACATGCGGCAACCACCTTTTTTCTTTCTCTATGTGGACACCTCACAAGAGCACCCCTGCCTGTAGAGTGGTAAAGACAAGTAAACGGTTGGACAGGATTACATGAAGGAGGTAAAACAAATGCCGGCAGCTCGATCCAGATACGAACCGACTTACACTAAAACGAGTAGAAGAAACGATCCGTTCTCATGAATCGACTGTGAATCGGATGTTCCGCTTGTATCTGTCGAGTTTCAAGCATGTGCACCAGTGCTCAGGGGATCAATGCTGCTAGGTCCGTAGAGCGGACTTCATTGAAACACCTTTAGAACAGACGCAGCGTGCCTATATCGCGTCAGTGAATTAGAGTTGGTAATCGGTCTGATGACAACGGATTTTCAATCAGACGGATCGCCCTCTTTGCACAGAATCCAGAAGGTGCAGGAATCAACTACGAATAAAAGAAAGATGAATATCAGAAACAAGATCTCCAGAGTTGAAGATTCTTTCCTCATCGTCTTGTGAGAGAGTACCATTAAGAAGTGAAATGACTTCAGCTATGTTTAGTGAGCATTAGATGGGACCCCATCACTTTTCCAACGGCGTTACAAGGAAACATATGGTTTCCTCCTTCACCGCACACGTCAAGAATCTATTTTATTGAACGAAGCTACATTTATTTGAACGATTCTAGACCCTCCAATGTCCATGCATACGGGGTTAGAAAGCAGTATGCAAGTACTTACATTAACATATTGCAAAAGAATAATAAATCTGGCAGCCCGTAGAATAATTCTTCTGAAATCTATAAAGAAAAATATATTCCTACAGATAAAGGTATTAGGTAGTAAATAAAAAGAAAAATAAGAGCTGCGCCCGGTTGAGGAAGCCTGGATAACAGAAATAACGAAAAAGTAACAGTGATAATATAATGCAAGTATTTACAATAATAACAGAGAGAAGATAAAATGCATAAAAAGAAAATATACAGAGTACAAAATGTTTAGTGAGCAGTGGAGGTTGTCCACCTCTTACCCGCCCTGGTATAAGTAACATATGGTTACTCCTTCAAGGCTCTCGCAAGGTTCTAATTTTTTGTTAAACGAAGCTATATTTAATGAATAACTTATTATTTTGTATAAAACCACTATATTTAAAACAATATCAAAAAATTATTTAAATATAGTGGTTTTATACAAAGTAATAAGTTATTCATTATATGAAAAATGATGCCACAAAATAAATTTGCGAAGTTTGAAGAAGAAGCTATATTTATTTATTTTTAACGAATCTAGACCTCCAGTGTCCTTGCATACGTTGTTAGCAAGCAGTATGCAAGTGCTTAAGAGGAAAAACAAAATGCAAAAAATAGGTTAGTAAGACAAAGATAAATTAAACAGGGCAAAATAAAAAACTCATTCATGAGGCTCCATGAGGCGGCATTGCATCTGTAAAAACCTGCAAGCACCTGAATAAAATAGATAACATAAGTAATATAATAAATCTCAAATCAATTGGCAAGTACCTACCAACAAAAAATGTTAATGGCTTTCGTGAGTGAGCAGTTTTAGTGAGCAGTTCTAAATAAACAATTAGGTACACACTTCAAAACTCTCCTCTACCTACTTCAATCAGCCTCACATAACACCTCAAAACAGATAAGTCGTAAACCCACTGGTTACGGGCAGTTGGATTTGGTTGGGCAGCAGCTATCATATAAAAAAATCGGTACTAAAGCCATTTCATTAAGTTTCCAGATTTGTACAGTTATGATTGCGGTGAAATTTATAATTATTTTGGATTGTACTCGAAACTGATTTAAGTGTTAAAAGTGGTTGGCAGAGTTTTTTTAAAGGTTTGTCAACAGTGATTCATATTAAAGCACCCAAAAATACAATAACATTAAACAATAAACATGGTTGGTACAATCAATAATTAAAGACAAACACAACATTGATAACATAATGGAGAATAATACGCTTCACAATACTAAAAAAACATTCAGTGAAGTATATTATACCCAACAACATACCATCCCAATACTGTAAGCATAGAAAATTATGTATATAATGTACAAGTACACATACATACATATAATCACATACATACATAATGTACATGTACACATACATATATATATTCACATACATACATACTTACAAGCATACATACATTCATAACCTAACCTGTACCATCAATATTATGCTCGTGGTTGGGATGAAATTGATGGAGCGATTTTTCAGTAGAACTGCGCTTTTATTACTATTATGGTCCAATTATATTGACTAGTTGGCCATAAACTGAAATAAAGCACGCAAAATAATATATTTTTAATTATCGATACTATACTTTACGATATTTTTAATAGCTGCTTATTTCACGAAAGCTATAAAAGCGGTGTCATCTAATTCACGCATCGGGGAGTTGGTGAACATTTATCATGATATTTAACGAATTATCATAAAATCTTCAATTCCTGAAGTGTTCCTAAGTGTGGTAAAACTAGGAGAATCACCAAACGACGACCAAGGAGATTGGAAAATAGTGCTCTTCCGATGAAATCGTAAAGAACAAAATTAAGAAAATGAAAATGGTTTAGACATGCACAAATAATGACGGATAATGGAGCTTTAAATCGTGAACCAACTCAGGAACGGGGGCTCCATCGAAGTCAGAGGTAATAGGCCACTTGCATCATATTTAAAAAAAATCCGGTTTGGGCAAATATTCTAAGCATTCCGTTTTTTTTAATTATATTTTTTAAACCCTGGAGATTTTTTTTAAATTTTATCCCGAAAAATCGGACCATTTTTTATAAACCGGAAAGACGGGACGTAATCTTATGGGTGCGAACAAACGATAATTACATAGTCGAAAATCATTTAAAAAAAAGACGCATTCCATATGAATGGCACAGGAGAATTACGAGGCATACCTATCAAAAATATTACATCTCATAAACATAAATATTTTTTCCTTGATCCATCTTATTGATCATTAATCATTAAAATGTTCAACGTCTATATATGACTAAATCCAATATAATAAATTTGTACTTGTAAATTATAATAATAATTATAAAATTTGATTTTTTTTTAAATCACCACCAATACCGTTATGTTTCCAAGACAAGTACAGAAGGTATAACATGTACGGGGTTCACTGCGTAACATCTGTCAAAACGTCAAACCAAACGATAAGTTCGCAGAGAACAAACAATAAATCTAGTGAATGTTGAATGTCAAATTAAAAACTTCGCCGGAAATCAAAGTGTTGCCATATAAAAAAAAAAACAGTGTGGAATTTTACAAAATTAACTGAATATTATCAAAGACGGAACATTATCATGAAGTGTCGTCACGAGCCCGAAGAACGGATTTATTTATTTAAAAAAAAAAAATAAGTTTCTAAAAAAATTTTGTAACATTTTCGTAATCTTGGAAGAAAAATCTATCCACACGATTTTTTCCAAGTCATTATGAAATCCATGCAAGTGGCCTATACAGTGCCCACATATACTATTATAGTTCAACTTCTAACCCTGTACAAATCGCAAGTGCGCCCCCACGAATTTTGGTAGTCACCTTCGGTCTGGAGCCCCAAAATAAAAATTCTCTCGACTCTGTAGAGAAATGGGCGGTCCGTTTGATAGATTCTCATATCTTAACAAACAGATTTCCAAATTTAGAGCGCGTCGGGTGGGAATGCTGTCCTTGTTCTACCGGTATCGTATTTCAATGGAAGATGCTCCGAGGAACTAGCTTCATTGATCCCCTAGGCCAAACGCGCGCCCAACATAAGAACACGATCGATATTTTAGTCACACGAGAACGGGTTGCTTCTCGACTTCAACAGCTTGACTTCCTCCTATAACATGGGTCTTTTCAAGAATCATATTCATTCCTGCCTCTCCTCAAAAAACCCTCCACAAGTCAAAGATGAGATAGGCCCCGAGAGAAATTGTTTTTTTTTAGTAAATAAAAGAGAACTTGTGACGCGAAAGTGGGTGAAAAAATAAGTCGGGGATGCCCAAGACGACATGGCGTAATCCAGTGAAGAATTAATTACTTGAGTCGGGTCATATCAACAGTCGGAGTAACTAAATAGTGAACACTAGTAATGGAATGAAGGGAATGACGTAAAGGGTGCTTGCCTAGAAATAGCCCCGCGGCATTATATCCTCTCTTTTTAATCATGCTGGGAAAGGTGCTATGGATTATTTGATCGTTAAAGATGATTATTAAAACAAATTATGCAAAACCATATCTTAAAAACTACCAAACTAGTAATATGTAATTGACGCATGCGAGCAATTTAACGATTAAATAAATCGGTCATGTCTAGCAAGTAACCACCCCATACTTCAAGCAAATTTCAAAGTAATAACTTATCGAGTTGATGGGCACATTAGGCGTTATAAAGGTGTCGACTTTGCATTGTTTAATATTCCGATAAGGGAGAGATTAGGGTGGACGGGTGGAGCGCGGCTAGTTGCCCCTGGGGAGGGGGGAGAGGGGAGTGTTGCTGGAACAGCGGATAGTCCGTCAAACATCTGCATTCTGTGGAAAATCGAAAGAGAGATAAGAATTAAAATGTTATATCGTGGACGTCAACGTTTGACAGACAAGGTGGAAGAGTAACTTGATAGTGTTGTAAACCCAAATTTTTAATATTGGGTGTTTGAAATTTGGAATATCATAAACAAAAAAATATTGTATTTAGTATTGGAAATTTGGAATATTGGACTTCAAATTGGGTACCATTTTTAATTTTGTTTCATGTTCTTCGTAACTCAAAAAATATATATTTCTTGAAATTGTTAAATACTTGGAACTTGGAACTGCAACAAATGTATTTACTTAAACATGAAAAGTTTTCAAACATTGTGATATTTGTATTATGTATTTGAAATATAAATATTTTGGTAGTAAGTTTATAAAGTAGTGAATGTGAACGATAGACCTTGCATTCAAAAAGCATGTTTCTAATTTTCTCTTATTTCTTCTTCTTCTTCAATGGCGCTACAGCCCATATCGAGCCTTGGCCTCCTGCAACAGTCGCCTCCAACTCCTCCTGTCCTCAGCGGCTGACTTCCAATTTGGTACCTGGAGAAGCTGTGCTGCATCCCCTCTTACTTCGTCTTCCCACCTCAGTCTGGATCTTCCCACTTTTCTCTTTCCACCTGGGTGTCCAGTCAAAATTCTTTTTGGGACGCGTGTATCCGGCATTCTCTGTATATGCCCAGCCCATCTCAGCCTGAGGAGTCTCATATGTGTTGAGATGCTAGGTGCCTTATATATATCATACAATTCTGTATTGTGCCGGATGCGCCACTGTTCACCCTCTTTCACGGGTGCACATATTCTTCTCAGCACTTTTCTTTCAAAAGTATCCAGCATTTCAGCGATCTTTATTTAATAATATATGCGTATGTCTTGTTTTTATTAAGTTTCGTAAATATAATGTATTTTGTAATACGTACAATTATTTTGTAATACGTACCGGTTTTTTTTTTGATTATTGAAAACTTTCAGGAAAAAATGTATCTTGGTATAGGCGTAGTGCAGCTTGCCGGCAACAGGTTTATATTGAGACCAAAAGATCATCTACATTTTTTACTCAAAATTAGTTCAAGAATCGCTTGGAGTCTGTCAGGTACGTCTTCTTCTTCTTCTTTCTCTTATTTAATAAACCAAAATCAAAATTTCCTCGCAAATCATAAGATTGTATGTAGGTACTTAAATACCCACTCAATAAATTATTAATTATGTAATATTTCATGTAAATTATTTTTAAATTCAAAGAAGTAATTATGCAACAAAGCGTCAAAACAATTTAAATAAGTAATTGTCCAACAAAACGTTACTATCTCAATAACAATTATTTTTCAAACTTTTTTCATGTATAACCATAATAACTCTGCCAAAGTTAGCCACCTTGTCAAAGTTAGCCATCTAGTCAAAGTACGGCTTGTTTGAAAAATAAAATGAATTCGGCAGATTTTGTTTCGGCCATTTTGAAATGGAATGTACTATATACAGGAATTCCCTAGGCTCAGTTGGAACTCTATTTAATTTGGAAGGCGACTACGGGTACCGCAACCCCTGGAATCATTTATGTCATAGGTCACCTCAAGTAGTTCGCTAAGTTTCGTGATTTAGCAGAAGTGCCTGGGTTCATGGAGTTAGGTTTGTCTAGGTCTTGGCGGTGGGCATTTGCCCACCAGCAGCGTAAGACCTTTTGACTTCTCCAGCAGGACTCTCTCGAACATCGCCTTCCACAGCAGTGAAAGGAATGTATTCATATGTCCGACACTCCTAGAGACATTGACACCCAGATTACTATGCACCAGGCGCGGTCCGTCCATATATACTGTGGATGCTGCGCTTCCCTTCTTTTCTAGGTTTAAAGAAATTATTATTATTATTATGTATTTATTCCAAATTACAAAGCATTGGATTTTTTTTCTAGCGTAAACCGCACTAGATATTGCAATAACGACACCGTCCCAACCTCAGAGACCAACACTAATACGACACACGGAGCAGGTCGAAATAAATACTACATTGTACATAATATGTATACATTCTCAATGCTCGAACATCGCGTAAACTCACCAACACCAGAAACAGTGGATTCTCCGTTCATTTCGCGTCCACGAGGCAGTAACGAGTGTGATATTTTTGATATTCGCGCACGCGCGTTTAGTTAAGCCTGCCGTGGTTGAAATAGGGCCGAATACGGATTCCATAGGAGCATCCAACGCACAAAAAAATTACTTTAATGCTTATAGGCACAGTGCACAAAATAGCTTATTGGGAACGAGCGGACTTAGTACCATTAGAGATTTGTTTACCTGGCCATATTTCGACAGTTAGTTATTGTCTTGAATAGCCGAATCAGATCGATACATTGAATATCTTTCGGAATACCTGGTTAATTCATTTAATTAGGGAACTATAATATTTAATTTGAAGCACAAAGGTTGTACAGAGATAATTTGGCAGACTATTTTTGTCGATAATTGCATCTTGTTCGTGGGCTAGTCCATAGACTTTTATATTTGATATTTGGTATATACTCCCTTATACAAAAAGTTACCGACCGTAACTGCTATGCACATGCACCCCTCATACCATTTTCCTTACCAGAACTTCATCTCTTTCCTTTTCTTAAAAGACCCTTCACAGTAATCCCATATATGGAACAGGCCCTGGAGAGAATTATTTTCCTACAAGCCTCCTGGGTGGAGCTAATATAACGAAGTGATTGAAAATTGCGCTAACTCTCTTCTACAAATATTTAATTCTGAAGGTGACCAAATAATTCTTACATAACGTAGGTTTCTAACAACTAAAAGGGAAATCTCATAAGGTGTGACTAGTTTTGGTGCCCACCATCGAATACACATATAACGTACAAAATCGCATGAATGTTATGAATAACGCCAATGAAATTTGAGTCTGAGCAAAATTATTGCGTTACGTGCATTGCATTTTCGTGGAGGCGTAACGTTATTAAGAAATATGGTAGGCAAATCGTCTCCTAAAATGGCAAATGGTATTTCCTATTACAATTATTGCAAGATTTACTGAGACTGTTTTGATGACACATCATTCTTGGATTAGACTTACCAATTCATGCTTTTGCAGAGGAACTCATAGGAAATGTGATGAAGCAAAAGGAAAAAAGTTACAAACAATCAAAATATGCATAAATGTTGTTGTAAACTTCAATATTCCAAATAAAAGCGAAGCAGAAATCAGCTCAAGGTTTGGAGTTGTCTATGGGCTCTTCGGGTCACATGGTCTCGTTTCCGAGTTGTACCGAAGGTAGATGTTCAGAATCATTATATGGCCAAATGTAAATGTATTTATTATGCTAAAGAGTGTTTTTGTATTTTTCTTTACAAATTATTGTATCAATAAATAAATAATTCAACAAATTTTTTTAAACAACCGGCCCTAAGTCTTTATAAGTATGCTGTAGTATTGGAGAATACTTGTCCCAGTACTTACAAATAATGAATGTCTCAAGAGAGAACATTGGAGATATTACAGTTGGTAAAAACACAGTCGCTTCCTTGAAAGTCTTTAGGAGGAAACTGTGTTCTTACTTACCTACTTACTTACTTATTGTTTACCTCGCTACATTACCGAGCTTTGATGTAAAATAAAATGTCATGTTATTCGTTCCGCGCTTTCAAAAAGTAATTTATTCAGTTATATAAATAATTCCGTTAAAAATAATCGAATCTCACTCTAATAACTGCTGCTATATATAAATATTACAAATTCAAATGTATTTAATAATATTTCAAACGTTATATTTTTCATTAAGAAACATGGTATCCTTCCCAAAAACGAGTACGAAGGCGTCAAAGGCTGTCAAAATATCCCCCCAACATTATACGGGACAAAGCAATCGGTTGTCTTCTGATAACATCGCCAACAGCAGGATGATAATAATATTATATGTTGAGGCCCCCGATCCTAGGGCCAAGAGCCTATCTGCCCACGAGGGGGACAACGGAGCACAATGGGGGTCTTGGTTCTGGGCTTGAGAATGCTTAGCTAGCGAGAAAGAAATTCTACAGTGTTAAAGAGAAATTTGTATAAAAAATAATCGCTTGTGGCTTGTTGCTTGCCTCCGCGTTGTTGTTTTTAAATCATAATAAAGTTTTTTGGCATGATACAAAAATAATATCGTCTACAAGTCTTTGCAAAATATATATTTAATTATATTACATATTACGGTTAATTTTCCTTTGCTTTTCTCTGCCAACAAACAAATGGTCGGGAGCGTAGGATAACTTAGGCTCTTATAAAAAATAATTAACGCCGAAGAAAAACACAAAAATGATGGCACGTGTTTCCTAAGAAACTTAGATTCTGATATAGGTGGGTTATGTTTTAAGTGTAAAAGAATATTTATAGCGCTCTCGGCTGATTTTTCACAAAAACGGTGCTCTAGAAATAATCCAATTATTATTATTATTATTATTACAGTTGATACTTATCAAACATTTTAAAAACCAAAAAGGAAAACTTGTGGCTTCTGCGTTGTTCTAAGTTGCGTAACCACCAAGTTGATACATCTTAGAAACACAGGTCAATAAACATAGCCAAACGACAATGTTACCACACAGAACGAAGATGTATGGTACTCAGGTTATTAAGCTAATTACATTCAAATAGTTGTACATATGCGACATACATATTAAGAATCAAAGATCGTAAACATAACCCTCTGCTCACACAAAATAGGCCTCTACATTCTAACATGACATTGACCAAAAATTAATACAGACCGTTATAAAATCTACGAGTGGATAATAGGTACCTACCTAATTTGTTTTTTTTATCAATGGCAACAACATTCCAATGATGAGTTTTGCTGGTTATAACTCAATATCCATTATTTCATTGCACATCTGCACGATGAACAGACTGCACATTTGCACAACTGCGACTGAAGTCTGTGTTGCACATTTCATTCTGCAGCGGTAACATGATCATTATCCCGTTGCTCACGAACATCTCCATCTATCGAAACGTCAAAACCCCGATTGGGTGAATTGCAACAATGGCACTGACACTGATGATCACGCAATCTATAGAAACGAACCTGGACATGTGTTTTAGCCATTTTTTAACCTCTAGATTCAGTGTTCTACTTGCTGATTGTACTTCTCAATATAATTGGAATAGGGTTGCCGAGGCAATACGGAACCTTCAATTTATATAAATAAATGCAAAATACAATTAGCTTTATGTTCACCACCACGCCTCTTGCGCTTCTCAGACGGTCTCCTTGTTCGAGGCTGTCGACTAGCAATACGGGGGTGGTGGGTATTAATCCCGGCTTGCTTAAGTAAAATTTATTTAATTAATTTGTGTTATTTCACAATTTTATTCAATTAAAATAATAAATAGCACATTTGCGACTCGTTCCAGAGTGGAAGATATTCTCAGTATAGCTCTGGTGTAAGACCACTATTCAGAATTGAAACGTTGCGTGAAATGGGTTTAGACCTAAGAATGTTTAGACGTATTTAGTGACCATTGAACTGATTAGCCAAGTACTTCCCCACCCTCTTCTTCCATATAACTTTTCACACCCCACTTGGAACACAAAATACCCTAATTGGGAATGCCATAGTCTCACTGATTCGTAGTCTCACTGACGCATAGTCTCACTGACATCCAGATGGATGAGAGCAGTCGGGATTTTAATGCGGTATTCACAATCACCAGTCCAATTTGAAAGTTTGCTAGTTTTTAATACAATCGTGCCATATGAAATCAAAATAAGTAATACAGATAACGTTACTTTTTAAAACGTTTCTGGAATCAAAATTCCAAGTGGTTTTGACAGTATAGAACGCCCTGAAACAATCCAGTACAAGCTGTGCTGGATGGTGTTTAAATCGATGAATGAAATGGCCCCACCTTACATCTATGAACTATGTGTCCCCAAAAATACTGGTCCGAGGCAGTCAACACTTAGATCAGCAACCTCATCAGCTATAGGCAAAATAATAGAACCTAAACGCAAGCCAAATACTAAATTTGGAGATCGCGCTTTCGGAGTGTCTGGGCCGAAGGCTTGGAATAAACTTCCTCCGAAACTTAGATGCATAACAAACCCAACAGAATTTAGGTCCAAATTAAAAACCTACCTTTTTGGGCTCTCATACCCTTAAATAAAAATACCTATCTGAGAGTATCATAAAATTTTACTTTTGTTTTCAAATTGCGCTCATTACGAAACATATTATGTATTATTCTTTCTTCTTATTTCTTCTGGCGCTAATCTTAATCTAATTGTAAATATGTATGTTATTAGGTCACTTGCTTTAGGTTAGCATTTATATGTCTTAGTCATAAGTCTCTAGCTATAAGTCTTAGATGTAAGTCACTAGATATAATTATAAATCTTAGTTGTAAGCCAGTAATATTAATTCCTTTAAATACTTATCTGTACAGCGCCCTTTAGGTGATTTTTCACAAAAACGGCGCTATATAAATTAGCCAAATATTATTATTATTATTAAAGGACAACTATAACATTTTATTTAGTGTACATTAGCATTAATCTTCTTATAAATATAAATATAAATCTAAAACCAACAGTGGGGATGACAGCAAAGGTAAAGTAATGCAATGTCCAATGATTTAAATAAAATGTCCTCCAAGTGCAAAGTTGTATCTTCCCCAAGCATAAACTTTCTAATTAAGTGTGTTTATCGCAAGTGACCTGCAGATAAGTATGTTTCTGTATCTATTTGTAAATAATAAAATTAGATAGAGCCTAAGATTCATCATAATTGTAAAACGCCATTGAAGTGATTTTTCACAAAAACGGCGATCCACAAATTTTCCAATTATTATTATTATTATTATCCATAAACCCAAGTATATTAAATTTTTATTCAACCACTTTTCCTAGCACCTATTTCTACTATGACACATCCTTATTGAACTTACCAAAATTACAAAACTGCATACCTACTTTTGAGGACATTAAGTAGATGGATGCTCTAATTTTAATTGATAATTATAATCAAAATGAGAATATAATCAGTTGGCTTATTATTTGAACCATGCCTTTATATATTTCATGTATCCATTTCTCACATTGAAGAATTCTTCAGGAATGTTGTTGAAGCAACAGTTCTGCCAAATTGCAATGGCGGCTCAACTAGGCATGTTCTATTTACCTGACTGCATTGCATGAAGGAATTCACCTGAGATGGCACGGTAAACTCTAATTTATTGTAAGTCTCGTGTTGAAAAACTGCAATCACATGAATGATATGCACACAAGAGTACATATACGTTACACAAAGCTTATCAAACTTTTGTACTAGATAGATAAGTGTTAATAAGTAAATTATCCTTTATTTTTTTTATGAGGAACCGAACATAAATACGAGGGCTGTCCGCAAAATAAGGTCTCCAATGTGCTGCAGTCGCGAAAAATGATTTTACGCGCAATCTTTTAAAACTGGCGTGTAGCCTGGTTTCCCCTTGCCAAATCCCCACCACGATGAACTCTCTGTGATGCTTAGTCTCGGGACGGTAGCCGTTCGCGATGGAGTATATATATATATATATATATATATATATCACGGACAGCCCTAGTATCTGACAATAACTCAAATTCACTTTAAGACATCTACACAATGCATTACTAAGCATTGAAAAATCACATGATTTTGAAAATTAGATCGCTTAGAAATATTTTAGATGCTTTTATTAAATACCCCGAATAGAACACATATTTGCCTTTGAAATAATCGGGTATTTTTTTGATTAGTCTACTTATTAGCCCAGAAAAAAATAAACTATCAGGCCTAGAAAAACTGCATTAAATCTAAAATGTCCTACTTACTTAAATATCCCTTTACGGTTTTGGATTTATTGTATGAAGTGGAAAATTAAATTCGTTAGAAAATATTTCAATACTTGTGACTGAGGTTCGCAAAATAAAATGAAAAACGCTATTTGGCAATGCTTTTTTCGTGAAAAAATCAAACAGGCGGATGGTGTTAGATGAATTTAAACCTTATCGCCATCTACATAAGGAGTGTTATTGTTAGCGACCTGATCCCGAATTTTACATGAAGGTTTGCATCACCTTAATACACGCGTATTTGCAAATAAAATTGTTGAGAACCGTTGAAACCATGTGCTATATTCCTTTTGTGTATGAGGCCAGATTCTAGGTGGAATACCTTTAAACTGAAACTGTATTGAAAAACTCTTTTGCAGTAGTTAATATTACAATATTCATTTTATCATTATGCAGTCATAAATCGTAATCGAAATAAGAAATTTAAAAAAGTTTAAATTGGTACAAGAAAGTGGGATAAATATGCTCTGCATGGCCGTGCATTTTTTGGTGCATCTTAACCACTCGCCGAAAAATGTGAAGCAGAAAAGAACAAAAAAAAATCGGTCGCATGTCGCATGTGGAAATTGAAACCTAGGACGTTTTACTTGCCGGGCTCTGAACACTGAGCTGATTTGACTCCAGTTACTAATATCTACAGCCTGTATGTCGGACGAATATCTACAGCTCATATGTTGAACTAATATCTACGAACTTCAGAGTGTTGACTAATATCTACAGAGCGTAGGTTGAACTAATATCTACAGAGCGTAGGTTGGACTAATCAGCTAAATGTGTCCAATAGTCCGATATCAGGGATTTTTACATACATACTTACATAAATTAAGTTTTTTAAACTGCATACGCAATATTACGTTATTCCAATATGCTATACATAATTGCAAATCCAATCTCTGCCAGTACTGTAGATATTCATCAACACTTTGGTTCTCATAGATATTAGTCAACAGTTTGAGCTGTAGATATTCGTCAACACTTTGATTCTCATAGATATTAATTCCATTTTTTCAGTTTTTGGAATTCCTGTAGATATTTGTAGACGCCTCCGCTGATTTGACCATATCAACTTAATTTTCTGCATCATACTTCGACTAAGAACTACCTATCTAAAGAGCGAACTTAATGTTGTAACTCCGGGGTTATCTTAAACAGAAACTTCGAGGTTAACAAAACAATTTGGACTTTATCGTGATAGATTGACAAAAGGCTCTGATATCTTATTTAGCAGGAGGTTAGAATAATCTAGACCCCGACTTTGAGGTTCTCTACAATATCGATAGCCAAACGCCATCTACCGTTTAGGGTACCTAACCTAACCTAATAGACCACTATTTAGTGCCGTCTATGGTTGAGCTCTTGCACTAATATCAAGGATACTACACTAACTTCTAATTAATATGCTACTAATGTCACAGTAAGTGGAAAAAGTTGCTTGTGTTGTGATGGAGTACTGAAGTAATTGAAGTCACGACGCGCGACGCGACGCCATGGAGGGACTTAAAGAAATGCTTTTTAATAAAGTTTTTATTTCATTGCATTAACTCAGTAGTTTGCCTTTTGATTAAAAAAATGATTATTCAGTTTGGTTGGGTATTTAAATTATTAAGTTTTCAATGAAAAAGACCGCTCAGTCGTTCTCCTTGTATTTATAATATATATGTTAAGGAATATTGGCTAGGAGTAAAACATTTTCGATTACCTACACCCGCCTATACCATTATTAGTAATAAATCATTCAAGGGCGGATTTAGGGGGGGGGGCACGTGCCCCCCCCCCCCCCCCCCAGACGGTATTTTTGTGTACTGTGGAGATTCCATCACAGTACATACCTATAAGAAAAAATTGTCTTTACTAAACATTTAATTTTTCTATTGTTTTGACACTTTCATAAACCTTCCTTTACGTACTTGAACTTGTAAATTGTAACAGTAATTGTTGATTTTTTTACCCGTCCGCCCCTTGTGCTCCCCCCAGAAAAAAAATCCTGGATCCGCCCTTGAAATCATTTATAGTTATTTTGGTCATTTGATGAATAGTAAAGCATGGTAGCTTGAGTAGATGTTAGTTTCGTATAAAAGAGCCATCATTATCGTAAAATATATTTTCGTTTTAACATAATTGCAGATGAATGTAGGTTTTCGAAGGTGCCCATGCAAATTAGTTAAGCGGAACAGTTAAATTGTTTTATTTTTTGATTAAGTGAGTATAATAATTATTAAGCATTCATACTCGTGTAACAGAAAGTTTATATTTATTTTAATTGGATCGTAACTTTGGACGTAGCGGAAAGATACAGGCGAAAGAAATTTTACGTTTGGGAACGCACTTATTGAATTAATTAATTTAAAAATACGCACGTAATTTTGTACTGTAACAGCCCAGGTTTAATATGATATACTTTCGAGATTTGATTTTAAGGGTAAACATAAAATAATTTGTGATCTGCTCTTTCATAGTTGACGGTAATTCAATTTTTTAGGGAAAAAACCCTTTTTGAAAGTCATGCTGTAAAATAATATGGAGACGAATAATTGTTTGTTTGGACGCGTAAACACGCAATATAAATATGAATAAATAGTTTCTTTTGTATAATAACCAGACTCTTTCAAGAAAGGCATACAATACATTGTTGCATCGGTGATTCAATGCAATAGTGTATTTGCATGCCTTTCTTGGAAGAATTCATTAGTTAAATTATTAGCTCATAAAAGTTTATACGAACAAAGACACAATGTTTCATACTTTTACCAGAATCTCAAAATTCTCTCAGTGAGAGCATAGCTGTGGTATAAAATTATATTTTAGCATATGAATATTGTATTTGTAAAGTAAAATAATTGTAATTTTTATCTTCAAAGAATTAAACTATTAAAAGTAGTTTTTTGGGACTTCCCTTTTTCTGTAATATATAGTATATATAATTTTTTTTCTATTATATTGTGTTATTTTTAGCCGTGTTGCTTTATGACTTATAGCCGTGTTTAGTGACCAGGTCTGAATAGCCAGGTACTTCCCCACCTTCCTCTTTCCCATCTCCTTCCCTTCCCCTCTACCTTCAGGCTCACAACATACCCCAATCGGGGATGCCATAGGGATGCCTCCGGGCGGGAGCAGTTGGGACTCATGGGCGGTATTCATATAAAAAAAAAATTGCAGAAAAATTATTGTTCATATTTTACAGCGTGGCGTGCAAAAATGGTTTTTACCTAAAATAATTAAATTAAATGAATTATTTTTAATTTAACTTTAAAGATCACAAATCTGTCTTTAAAAATATGAAAAGTATACCCTAAATCATAGATTCTCGACCTTTTTTTGCCCATCGCCCACTTTGAGAATATTTTTTTTCTCTAGCGCCTCCTAACTCGTGAATAGGAAAATCTGAAACGGCAATTGTCGTCACGATTATATTTACCACAACGGAGGGGGCGTAATGGGATATGGGATGGGGCAAGATCGGATGGGGTGGGGTGGGTTTCTCTGAGTCTCCTACCGCCCCCCCTGAAAGTCTGAAACGCCCCCCTTCTCTTGGTCTTCTACCGACCCCTGAAGGTCTGGAACGCCCCCCCAAGGGGGCGTTATCGTCCACGTTGAGAACCTATGCCCTAAATGAACAGCTGTATATTTTATTAATTATAAATAATTTTCTATCTACATAATATAAGTGATTAACATATATACATTTTTTCCTGTGTAATATTTGGTAATGAATCAATATTTGACTTGGGGCACTGAACCAATATATCACATATAAAGTTTACAAAACAAAGGACCATCTGTCATCGAATTTGGCACTTAGTTATATGAGAAAAATTACCTGGATTGTATTTGAGCGCGTAAATAATAACAAAAACAATCTTTAAATCATTTTTGACACCACGGTTGTCAAAAAATGTAATTTAGAGATGTGCGTTGGAAAGAATGTTTTATTTTTAATTTAAATGCGAACCTAACTGTGAAATATATGTATGTGTACATTCTTGTACTTTTTCTTTATTGTGCCATCTTACCTACAAAACATTGAGATTTTTCTTCATATTATAAGTGGTAAAGGTATAGGTATAGTAAAAGCACATTGAATATAACCAATTGTTACCGGTGAAAAATCACGGTACGTAATTTCCACTTTTAAAACCGGCGTGTAAAAGCAATCCATAAATCCACGAGCTTTTCATGTATAGAATAATTAAAATAATTAAATAGTCAACTAAAAATATATCAATCGCTTGTCTGTATTTAAAAAGATTTTTTAAATTTCTCTCAACACATCCATTAGTTGCAATTAATAAAGGTTCACATTCGTATGTTACCTACGAACTCGAAAGGAAATTATGTTGTTTAAGATGAAGCCATACTAAATATACAAAATCATACAAGATACGTTTTAAGATTTTCACGGCCAAAAGCATTTTCGTTATTTGTTTTGGGGGCGTTATGCCGTGTTGCGCTACCTCCTTCTTTAGCCGTTTTCTTTGTGTGTGTAGCACATCTACCAGATCTGCCGGATCTACCCTGATGATGGACACTGCAACGATGTCCGAAACGTTGGCTAAAGAAGGAGGTAGCGCAACACGGCATAACATCCCAAAAACAAATAACGAAAGAAAAAAAAAATTATACAATATCACACGTTTATGTTTTGAAAATTTGCTTAGACGTATTATAGATGCTTCAATTAAATACTGCGTGTAGAACATATCTTGGCCCTAAGCCTTTTAATAAGTCTAGAAAAAAAAGTATAAGGTCCACAGAAAACACTTTCAAGTCCAAACTTTCCCATTTATAAACCCGTTTTCGGATGTGGTTTTATTGTTTAACGTGGCAAATTCAGTTACTTTTATAATTATCGCAAAAAATTGACGTTTTCGCCCGAACTTCACAAAATAAAATAAAATATTAATTTTCGCGTTGTTATCAAAGTGAACCCTATGCCGTCCACCCAAGGGCTACATACTTGCCACATCAATTTTTTTATCAGTTCGGCCCCGGACGGAGCGGGGAAAAGACGTTATGCTCCGCGTCGCTTGGTTCCGAGAAATCAATTTTAAATTTCCGCTTTATTCCAATAAATAATGCGCAAAAAAGAAATTTATGTTTTTTACAGACATTTACGAAATCAATCTGTAAAAAAAATCTCAAATACCTTTTCCAACCTTTCCAAAAGCTTTTTCTCATGTATTTTTAAACTCCTCCCGTAAAGGGGTGTGAATTTCGATTTTTTCCTCGACTATTGGATCGCCTTGATAAAAATATATTTCTTCAATACTAGCATTATCCACGTTGCAATGCCTCCTGGTTTTTCAAGGCAAGTACTCGTTCAAGGCAGATTAAATAGATAAACACGTTTCGAGCTATTTTGATCGATCTTTTTCCTGTTGCAACTTTTTATTCGGTAATTAAAATACGGAATTTGCATAATTTTCCAATAAATTTGAAAAAAATACCTAGAAGTAGAAGAATACCAAGCCAAAGTAGAATGAACACTTTGAAGAAAGAATCATACACTGCGGTCTGTTGACTTCGAGTAGGTACTTTACTTCTAGGAAATAAATTTACAAAGTATTGTGGCATTAACTTATTTCTAAATAGGTTCTAGGTAGAGTATTTTAAGAACCAAATGTGTAAGTAGAGCGATGTTTTTTCCTTGTAATTTCACTGATTTTTTTAGCAAAAGTAATTGAGAAAAAATTACAATAATAACGGCATTATAGAATTATTTATTTATTATTTTTACACAGGCTGCACACGACAGGCCCCTGAGAAAAATATTTTCCCTTAGGACCTGTGTCATCTTTGGGGATGCTATGTGGAGGGCATTTTTAGGAAAGGAAGGAGAGGAAGTTCTGGGAAGGAAAAAGGTATCAATATTACACAGCTTTACACGTTTTCTTTATTACACAGCTTAGTTTCAGAGAAAAATGATTTTTTTTGTATTTGTTATGTAATTATGTATCTACATTTCAGGAATAATATTAATATGAACTAAACATGTCAATTTGTCTGTCCTGGAACGGGAAACTTTCCTAGTTGGGCAGGCAAAGCTTTTCAAATTATAATTTGTACTTTCTTTTGTATCTATAATAAATAAATAAAAAAAATAAAAAATAAATAAATAAAAAATATAATTTGAGGGTCAGAGTTAAGAAGTGATGGATGTATGAATACATTCCTCTCAATGTGGCGCAAGGCTGCAATGTTCTAAGGGAGTCCTGCTGGAGGGCCAAAGAATCTCCCTCAACCAGTCTCTACTGATCCAACCTGCCACGCAGTTGGTGGGCAGACATATCCGCCGCCAAGACCCGGAAAAAACTCTCCCCATGAACGCGGGTACCCCTGCTAAGTCACCAAACAGAGCGAACCCCTTGGGGTGACCTAAGGCAGAAATGTGGGTAATCCAATAAATGGTTCTCGGGCCTCATACCCGCCTTATATCCCACATTATGACGAACACATTTCCTACGACGCGTGACGCGTCGTCGCAACGATTTAAAATATAGCATTTTTTGATCTGCCGCCAAAACGATATTTCGTGAGAAAGCGTTTATGACGTCACATGGGCCAAAGTTTGTAAGGGTAATCCCGGGTCCATATGTATGATAGTAGCAGTCTATGCAGCCAGATTAAAAGCGTTTTGGCATTTGCGATTTTAAAACATTTTTAAAATTAAGGTTTTAAAATTTTAGTGCACAATCAGAAACAGAAAAAGTTTAGAGGGGTAGATACTACACAGATTTTTAACACTAAATTTATTTGTCTTTTTTTACATGAGCTCCACACAGGAGGCCCTGAGGAAAATAATTTCTCTGACGGCCTTTGTCATCTTTGGGGATGCTGTGTGGAGGTTTTTTTTTTGGAAATGGAAGGAGAGGAGAGTTCTGGAAAGGAAAAGGGTTTAAGGGGTGAGTAGGAATCTGGGTTTCAGTGTGTCCTGGAAGCTGAAGCCTGAAAGCGTATTTCATCACCCAAACAGTTTTTTGGATGCGTTCAGAAATATTCCATTTATTTGAATTTTATTGCATAGCGGAAATATTTTGACCTTCCGACAAAATAGGCGCGAGGCCTGAGAAGTTAATTAAAATTATGTTCTACAAACCAGACATTTAAATTTTCGTTATTTGTTTGGGGTGTTATGCCATGTTGCGCTACCTCCTTCTTTAGCCAACGTTTCGGACAGCGTTGCAGTGTCCATCATCAGGGCAGATCCAGTAGATCCGGTAGATCTGGATGTAGAACAGGACGGATCCAGCAGATCCTGCTCTATATCCAGATCTACCGGATCTGCTGGATCTGCCCTGATGATGGACACTGCAACGCTGTCCGAAACGTTGGCTAAAGAAGGAGGTAGCGCAACACGGCATAACACCCCAAAAACAAATAACGAAAATACTTTTGACGTGAAAATCTTAAAACATATCAGACATTTAAATATTTAATTAAATGAAAACAAATTACTTTGTGTGATATCACTATAATACAATCTATATAATCAAAAAAAGTTTATTTGCTTAGTTTGAAGAAGTAATTTAAATGTTTATTTGCACGCCGTAAGCCGCAATTTGTTTTCATGAGAAAATATAATTTCACTTTAGTATTAAATCGCATGACGTTCCTCGTGTGAAAATTCTTTAGTGTGAAATTTCGAACAAGGTTGTCTGTCTGGCCAATTTTCCCCTTCAGAGGATTTTTTGAATATTAAAATTAGTTTCGAATAATTGTTCTTTTTAAATACGAGGCATCCAGAAAGTAAAAGTACTGTGACCACAACGGGCGAAGGTTTTTAGTTTTTTGAGGGTTGGCAACACTTAGTGATACAGGGGGTCTCCTGACCAGAAAGCGCATCGCAGGAACATTTTTGTACGTAAACTCACGTTTTAGTGTCCAGTTGCGTGAAAGTTGTCGGCGAAAAATCCCGCCAAGTGCTGTGATCTGCTTTTTACTCACGGAAGAAATAACACCTACAAGAAAAAAAGGTGAGGATTTCTGAGCTTTATTGTTACTGGAGATGAAAGTGGGTGACTCATTACATGCCTGGGAAAAAAAAACAGTCGTCAAAGTGGCGTCACACCAGTTCCCCATCTGTGAAAAAATTGAAAACCTCAATTTCGGGCAAAAAAAATCATAGCCTCAGTGTTTTAGGACCGAAAAGGCATCATTTTGTTCAAATTTCGGCCTCAGGTTGAGATCATCAATGCACAACAATGTTGTGTACCTTAAAATAACTGAAAAGGAGCATTCAAAAGAAAAGGAGGGGAATGCCGACCAGAGAAGTGTGCCTTTTTCATGAAAACGTCCGACCTCAAAAAGCCTTAGTCACCAATAAGATCATGGACTCATTTGATTGGGATGTTTTGAACCACTCCCCGTAATCCCCTGACTTGGCGTCTTTAGATTATCATCTTTTCACCTTCCTAAAGGCTTGTATGGATGAAAATAAATTTTCAACCGACGAGCAGGTGCAGAAAGTGGCCCTGAAGCGGGGGAAGGAGCTGGCGGGAGAATTCTTCGAGAAGGGCAAAAGAAACTTGTGCCACGGCTCACCCCATGCCATGAACGGGTTAGCAATTATTTGGAAAAATAGTCAACAAGTGTATCAACAATATCCTGTATTTTTTTTTCTAATGCACTTTTTCAAAAAAAAAAAAAAAACAGTACACTTACTTTCTGGATCTGCCTCGTACATCTGTTTAAAATTCGGATTTTGTTTTAGTGAATGAATGAATTCAAATCTTGGAAGTGGAAATTAACCCCCTTTCCGACATCCGATCGAGCTGAACTCGGCAGATAGACTCTTTGTCGATGGCAATGTATTATATTTGGTGGCATTCACGCATACACACGCGTATACACATGCGCACTGCGCACACACACGCATTTCTCTGAAATTGGCAACTAGCCGGCCCAATAGATTGAAATTGAAAACAGATGTATTATAGTAAATGATTTTATTTTGACATGCATTTTCTGTCATTGATATGACATGATTTTACAACACGTATAAAATATTACTTATTATTTTTAACTGATAAACTAATGTTTAAGACAAGATTTTTATGCATAGCACAAAGGGTAACAATTATTATAAGCAATAATATTATTAGTTGAAAAATTCTCCCGAGAAAAGATACATGCCGCCGACGGGACACGAACCCGCGTCCTTCTGATTTCCGGTCAAATGCCCTACCATTGAGCTACGTCGGCTTATCTCCTACCCGCCAAATAATTCAATATATACTTTTTCATTCAACTATTACTGCTTATTAGTTCATTTTTTTTTCAAATTTTCAAAATCATTAATGGATTTCTCACTTAAATACCAGGACGTTCTATGATTTATTTTTTACATTTAGTTTTAATAGTTAAAATAAATTTGGAATTTTTCAAGTAAGTTTCAATACGAACCAAATCTATAGCGTGTCGGGTGTGTCATCACAACGAGCTTCCTTTTTTAAATTCCGATAGAGTTAAAAGTTAGTACTTAGTACCGTATTTCATATGCAGAATAAATGCATGTTTTATTTCACAAGTTTGACGTGATTGAGTTTTATCCACTTTTAAATAATGTTTAACTATTTCTACGTATAACGTACTACACATGAATAAAAATGTACATTTTATCCGTAAGATTTTAACTTATTGTATTAAACCTAAATTTGTAATATTTAATCACTGAAGACAATATTAGCGATTCTCGATCGATAATTTAAAACAGAAAAATGAAAAAAGGATATGGTCATATCTAGGAATTTTCTTATTCATTTCTAGATGTGACCGTATCTTTTTCAGATTTTTTTATTTCAAATTTTCGGTGAGTCACAAATATTGCGTTCAGTGATTATGTAATATTTTTCCCTGGAGTTCCCTATTCGAAACATGTACCTACATGTTCATAAATGGGTTTAAGAAATTTTGATGGGAATATTGTTAACAGCTCTTCTCTAATAAACGCCCTTTTGGCGATTCAATAACGATAAAACTTGCAGTCAATATTTAAAAAAAATGTGTTGGATAATCAGCTGCTATAATTCTGATTTCAGATGACTATCGATAAAATGCAACACAGCCCTTTACGTAATAATTCATGTTCATGAGCAGGCAGCTGTTTGTCTGTAAAATGCAATTCACGATCTAAAATCACGCCGCAATCTTAGGGGAAGTGATACGATTACTTATCTCTCTGGGGGAAGTGATACGATTAATCGATTCCGTTAGGGAAGGTCAGGCTTTATGTTTTCGATTAAATTTGTTACAGAAAGTGCGTAATTCTAAAAGGGTTAGTTCGAAGTTTAAACGATTCGTGTAAGCATGGCAAACGCGGTACATCGATTCCAAAATGCATTTAAATGATTCTAGGATTTCAAGTAGATATGTTTTTGTTGTTGTTTATTTATCTAAAATAGTGATTGTAGATTGTGTAATAATATTTTCACATAATAAATACATGATAAATATGTTTCTAAATAATACACTATTACTCTTTTACCCCCTCTCTTGCTTAGCTCTAACTGGTTTTGTATCTATCTTTATCACATATTTATTTTAAAATAAATATGTTTTATTCCTTTCTCATACAATTTTTCTAAATTTTAATCAGGTTTTAAATCTACCCCTGTGATGTCTTTGGTTATGAAACTAGAATATTTTACATCCAATAAATAAATATAGTCTTTTTCAAAAACAAAGATTGAAAACAATATAAGGGAACGTACCCATACTACGTGACACGTTTAGGGGGGGGGGGGGGTCTTCAAAATGTCACGCTCCATGCAAATGAGCGGCGGGTTGCTTAGGATTTTGGTCACCGGGGGGGGGGGGGGGGGTTAAAAATTGCAAAAAGTTGGTCACGTAGTATGGGTACTTTCCCTAAGTATAATAGAATAAATGTGGGCATTAGTCATAATATATTACTACATTACACTCATAAGAGGATGTTTGAAAATTCATGAATTTAAAAAAAAATCAAAATTATTATAATTGGTAAAAAACGCCATCCGTATGTAATTATTCACCGATCCATCAATTAGTACGATTCTCAGCGGGTGTCTCATGATTTATCTGTGTGTAATCAGACCCCTAGGAAATAAAGGGTTGGGATTAAAATGAATCACCGGTGAAAGGGTTAAAATAACGAAATGTTATAATTAACTTAAGGGCGATTTTTTGGGGGTTCGTTATCAATAGAACCAGGTGAACATCAAACCGATTCATCGTGTTCTGTTGTGGTATTAATCTTTATTCACCAATAAGTAACAACAAAACCCAAGAAAAAGAACTGTGCAGAATGGGAGGAAAAAGTGGGCTAGCAATTAATCGAGTGCACAACCTCTTGCTAGCCGGGAAGAATTTCTTATGAAATCTCACATTCTTTGAACAATTTACTACCGATAAAAACAACATTACTTGTATTTATTTAATGAATTGACAGGTTTTTTGAAGTTTTTGTGACCGACCATTGACTGACTTTGACAGTTGAATTCGTGGTAAATTGCGACATTCATATTCCACAGATAATTCATTTTAAAATATTCTGGTGTTGCCAGGTGAATGAAACTTTTTGCGGTATTGGGAGTACTGTTGGCGCAAGCGATTCTTACCTTGTTGATACAGTTTCTTTATACATAAGGGTCAAAATCGCATATAAAAATATATTTTTTTGAAAATTTTTGCCGATCTCACCGGTGAACGAGCGGCCTAGAACCGAAAAAATCAAGTGAAAAGAGATGAAAATGTGAGGATCTTTAACGTGTCCTCATACATTTTCCAATTCTATACGTATACGATAATTAAAATTATTATTTTCGGTTGTAACTCCATTTCGATGTACTCTTCAACTTATGCATTCATTTTAAGTGATATTTTCAAAATTGGAAATGTTTGTAGAATTAAAACAAGAGCATAAAGCACCTACTTATACCATAAGATTTTAAAAATATATTTTTTATTTTTATTTTTTATTTAATGGGTAAAACCTCAAATTGTAATATTGAATTAGATGAAGACAATATTAGGGAAACTCAAAATTCTTCCTAGACTAGATAAATTTATCCAATACGCTATTTAAATTGCATTTAGATCTGTTTTAATCTTGTAATCATCCATAAATATAACAGCCAATAAAATATGCGTTAAGAAAATGAAGATAATGGTGTTAGTTCTTAGTCGAAGCATGATGCAGTTAAAAATAACAGAATCGGATAGGGACACATTAGATCAGTGGTTAGAGCTGCGGCCCGGAAAGCCGAAGGTCCTGGGTTCGAGTCTCAGATGTGACCGCATCTTTTTCTGAATTTTCTGTTTCAGATTTTCGACTGAGTTTCGCTATCGTCTTCATTTAATTAAATATGGATTTTTTAAATTATTTTTTAGTTGATAAACGACAAGATTTTTATGCATAGCACAAAGGGTAACAATTATTATAAGCAATAATTATCAGCCTGAAACACTCATCTACATTGAAAAAATCTTCCGAGAAAATTAATATTTGACAACTTAAAGTATTTCCCCAAAAAATGTAGACATAATTTGTCTCGACGCCACCTAGCGAGAGATTTAGCACTAACAATGTCTCTCTCACAAAAATAAATTTGGTTGTTTTCAGGTGGAAAATGTAATTAACAGTAATTGTTGAATGAAACACTAGTATATACTCAATTATTTGGCGGGTATTAGATAAGCCGCCATAGCTCACTGGTCAGAGCACCTGACCGGCAATCAAAAGGACACGGGTTCAAGTCCCGTTGGCGGCAAGTATCTTTTCTCGGAAGATTTTTTCAATGTCAATGAGTGTTTCAGGCTGATAATTATTGTTTATAATAATTGAATTTTTTTATTTGCCATTTTCAAAATTGTAACTAATTTTTCGAGAATTCAGACGACCCGTGATTTGCGTTAGTAAACAATAAAATATTGAATAAATAAATAGTATTGTGATATTAATACAAATAAATAAATAAATTATAGTCTCCCGATACCAGCAAATTTTTGTGATAGTATATTTCTTTTTTTTTAAATTAAATGGATGGACGGAAATCATTTTCAGCATCAGAAGTAGTTGAATGGATATAATATGAGCGCTATAAATGGGTTTAAATTACTTTGCAAAGAATTGAAATTCATAAATGTGAATATTGTTCGTCTAGAATGGATTAAAAACGTTATGGTCTTAAAAGGACCACTCGAAATTAAATCTTTATTAGAATTGTCTTACCCATTTAAGCAAATTAAGAATCACCCAAACTACCTCTAACCAACCGTTCACCTGTCTTTTCTCTTACTTAATTTCCTCCATCAAACACAACATACTCCTAAATAATGGTTTTCAATTCCATTACATTTGGACGGTTAGGTAGGACCCGGAATTGATTATGGAATAAAAAAGACACAAAGGCACAACCGTTCTTTTTGCTTTTTACGATGGTTGAAAAGAATCCTTGCAATGTTCTAACGTTCCAATATCAAATAGAGTAAATGGGAGGACTCACCTATTACTTCTGAGTATTGAGTGCGCGTGTCCCTTCCGCTCACGTGCTCAGCACGTGGCTGGTGTCACGTGGTTGATGCGTGGCACGTGGCATCAGAGCATCTGCAATGAAAGGCACATGTAAAGGAATTCTCATTATTTTTTACTTTATTCAATCAGTAAAAAGTTTTACGGGAGGATTACTACTCGTACCAAAGCTTTTATTAGATTTGGGGTAGTTGATCCAAACTAAACGCGTTTATTCTAGCTTTCACGATTCGTAAATTAATTTAGCCGAAAACCGAAGAAAGAACAAGTAGTTTTTTTTTCTGAATGTGTCCGAAAACTAAAAACTTTTTTTGAAAGGTGATAGAACATGTTTTGAAATGTTAATATTAGAAATAAATATATAATTTCTAAAATATTATTATATTAAAAGAGAAACACGCACATACTTTATCAGGCAAATGGATTATATTCGTTATAATAACGTCATGTTTTTATCGTTTCATAAAAAAAATATGATAAAAAATTCTTGAAATATTATTATTTTTCTCTAATTGCTATCGGAAACTTTGGTTTCATAGAGATGCACATTTAAATTGGTCTATAGGTAAATTCTTGAATTCTTGATTTGAATATAAAGCGTGAAGTTTTTCCTTTCTAATACCTTTTGGATCATATTTCTCACGATAATAATAAGGGAGTTATTACGATTTATATGAGACCCATGTGAGCTGGGACAAATTAGGTCTTGTGTGTTTATATGGGTTAAAAGCCAGGGGTGAAAAACCAGCGATCCGCGAAGCTTCTGGTGCGGCCTGCTGAAAGCACTACAAAAAATTACACCGATAAAGCGAGAACGCTACATTTTAAATTTATTACATATTACTAAACCTAAAGAAAGTTATAACATAGCTGACACATATCTGTCAGCTTACTTGTGCACCCATGTTACATTATAAATAATTTTAGGCACAAATACATACAAGATCCAATATACTTTTTTAGTTTTATTATAATTTATTAAATTATATGACAGGGAAATCAATATTGAAAACATATTCAGTATTAATGACAACCCCATTCAGAAAGGAAAAAAAACAATATAAAAGCTTTCTCTATATATTTCCACCCATGTGCCATAAAAAAAGAATAAAATAAAAATAAAACCATTGGAAATAGTTAAATAATATAAAATTATAAAAAGATTATTGCAGTCAATAAATTTGCTGTTCAATGAAGGAAAACCATTCACGTGTTCCTAGTACAATATAATTTAAGCTGGTGGACTCCTACATCAGATCCACCTAAATTAAAACCTCTCTTGTGTTCATAATGCACATTCTAATTGCGGATTCACATTCTGACACACTTTGAAGAAGACCATCCATGTGTTCCAAGTGAAAAAATAGAACGAAAATCATTTTCGTATTCTGGGTGTAGTATCAATTAAAGCTGGGGACTCGCATGCAGATTAATTCTTAAATTAAAACCGGTTTCATGTTCCGAATGATCTGCCAAAAATTCCAGGAGCGGATTCATCTGCTGACGCATTTCGAAGAAAACCGTTCTCCTGTTTCGAGTGGAGTTAAAATTTTTATTTCAAACCATACGCTGCAAAATCCGTAATTCGTAGGAAAACAACATTGTGAGAGTAATACCTACTTATTAAAGCTGGAAACTAGCATGCAGATTTAATCTTTATTTAATTTAAAACCAGTTATGTGTTCAGAATATAACGATTAAATTCTGGTTGTGGATTCATGTGCTGACACATTTCGATAGAAACAATTCTCTTTTTCGAAGTGCATTTATAAAATTCTAGTTGCAGACTACATTATGTACCTACTGCCATAATCAAAGTAAAACCATTTTCATGTTCTGAGTGTAGTTTTAACTTCTCGCATACAGATTTAATTTAAACCAGTTTTGTGTTCAGAACATAATGATACATTAAAAACAAGTTAATTAATTTAAACTAATATGTAGTTTATTTGTGGCACGTTCGAGATATAGAAGATGTTCACAATACCGACCACCATTCAGAATTGAAACAATGCTTGAAATGGCTTTAGCCGTGTTTGGTGACCAGATCTGAATAGCCAGGTACTTCTCCATTTTCCTCTTCCCCATCTCCTTTCCCTCTCCACTACCTTCAGCCTCACATGCCCCAATTGGGGATGTCACGGTCTAACTAGCAGCTTGAACTCTTGCAAGGTATTCACATTAAAAAAATGTTTGTAAATATTTGGACATCATGTCTGTCATGCACTATAAAAAAAAATGTGGTCTTATCGTATCTTCCACCCTTGTAACGTGCCGCAAATATACTATATATTATTTTGAATTACTAACACAAATTAATCAAATAAAATTTTGCGCACGCCGGAATACAATTTCGCGACCTTCGGATTGCGAGTCAAGAGCCTTTTTATGTACATGATTTTTTATTGGAAAAATATTTCTTCCCCCCCCCCCCAACAAAAAAAAATAAAGTTTAAAAGAAATGCATTAAAGAGTTTAGCAATTATTTTCTAACATGCGTCAAAAGACAGTCGCTAAACTGTCTATATCTGGTGTTAAAAATCTAAGAACAATAATGAATGGAATTTACCTGAACACATAACGTTTTCAGTATCACAATATATAATGTGGTAGGTATATGTAGTAAATGGCAACTGAAATCGTGCAAACCCGCTCCGGTCAGTGAACCAAGTGTATAAAGTAAGTGAACGAAACTCTAATTAAAAAGGTAAAACTCCTATTGGGCACGCTACGCTAAGGAAAAAGCGAAAGTGATGATCATTATTTGATAAGAAGTGGCGTGAATATTATATGATGATGCCCAGGGAAACACATCGTCCAGGTAGGGCTGTCCACTATCAAATCGTACAATGAAATGAGGCCAACTTTTCAGAATACGTAATATATTGAGAGGGCATTACAAGAGAAAACCAGAAATATGTCATTTTCAAATCAGATTTTTAGACGTATTGACTCTTTTCCACAAAAAATTATAAATGGATTTCGAAAGATTGTTCTTTTATCTAGCATTCGCATGTAATAAATTTTGAGAATTTTTTTAAATTTTTAGTATAATAAGGTTATTCCATAGGTCGTTGGCAGATTTGTTAAATTTTCAAAAAAGATTTTGTATTATACCACACCCATTTCAAATAATATAATCATGCAATAAAATAAATCGATATATTATCTAGCAAACGCATGTTTTAGAATTTTAATTTTAGTTTCAATAAAATCATTAAAAAATATGTACGTACATGTGTTTCTTGACGAAAATTGGTCCATTTGTGTATTTATTTGCGCACTTACAAACTAATATATTTCAGATTTTTTTAACATTTTTATTAAATTTAGACATTATTGAAAAATGATAAATACTTATAATCAAAAAATAACTACAAAAAGTACATTATTTTAATAGTTTTATCATCACGCCTTTCAGCATTTTTGGATGAAGGTATAAATTAAAGCTAATTTGAATTGAAATAAATTCGATATTGAGTTATAATTTTAAAAAGTTGGTACGGAGAATAATTAATCTTTCTCATTGTAACCGCCCTGCACGATCGTAAGAACAACTTTCGACGAAATGTGGATTTTCGTCCACTGGCTGGTTAAACGCTCTTAAATATACCGTTTAAAATTTTTAACAAACCATGTGTTACCTGGTGCCATTTGAATGATATTTCAAATATCCCTAGTGGAAGTGGTACATCGCCTTGCACCGAAGAGGTACGTCCATCACTCCTGGACACATTGACCCCCATATCGATCGTCCAGTTGATTAGTCAGACATCTCAGAGAAATCAAATTTGAGTTGAGTATGTAGGTATATATAAAATTTAGTGACCGACTGAAGGTTCGGTTTCGGTTTCGGTCTCGGCAAGTTTCGGCAAAAAAATCTAGTTTCGGCATCAGTTTCGGTTTTGGCAGATTTTCTGCCGAACCTTCGGTGGCACCGAAACTCTGCAAAAGATCTCAATAGAAGGTAAATTTAGTCTTAAGAATGTTGTGATTGTAAACGCAATTTAAATTAAAATACTCAATTAATTAGGCCCTTCTTTTATAATGCATATAAGTGTTGATTATTGACAAATTTTTGTTCCAAGCAGTAGTTAACATGTTTGTTAATTTTTAGCAATTAAAAAAAAAAGTTTCTTTTTCACATACTTCAATTATTGCTGTTTTTGTTTCATTTAACAAATGTTAACTGTTTGTATAAGTGTAATAAATAAGCCAAACTTCAGTAAACAATAGATTTTTAACATGTCTAAAAAAGTTTCGGTTTCGGTTTCGGCCGAAACTGAGACAGCTACCGAAGATTCGGTTTCGGTAGAAAGTCTTGTTTCGGTAGGACACTAGTAAAATTGGACCTTCTACCTGGTGTACTCAGATTACTCATAAATACAACCAAATCTATTATAAAGCGCAAAACTTGTAATGAATTTTCTGGGTCACTAGTACGATATTTCAAAATATCATACTAATGTAATCGACCATTATGCCTCTCAGTGTCATTTTATAGCATATGTTAAAAACAGACACTTGTAAATAATATTTGATCTATAGTGAGCATTCGAGCGTCGCTTTCCTCATTATCTTAAAACTTAGTATTCGGAGATGTCTGATTAATCAACTGGACGATCGATATTCCTACCTACCCTTCATATCCTTTTCTTTCCCAGAACTTTATCTCATTCCTTTCCCTAAAAAGACTCTCTCAACAACACCACCATACAGATTACACGGGGAATTTTTTCCTCAGGGTCTCCAGTGTGGAGCTAACTTAAAAAAATCTGAAAAATTCTAAATCTGGGGAAATTTCGTGAAGCCATACCAAGGTCATTTTCAAGAGTTTGCTCCTTCGAAAAATAGATTTCTGCTTTGGCAGAAAAAGATTATTTACTGATTTTTTTCAATCGTTCTTTATGTAAATGAAAATGAGAAAAAAATGGAACTTTAATGTAACTTTTATCATCACCCCAGACATAAATAGTTGTTACTTGTGTTGTGTTGAGGTGGAATTCGACAACTTTACCAGTACAACTTTACAGTTCAATTTGGGAGGCGGGTATGGGTACCGCTGCCCGAGGAACCATTTATTGGCTAACTAACACCACTGCTATAGATCACCCCAAGTGATTCGCTACGGTGGGGGTGCCCGGGTTCATGGGGTGAGGTTTGTCTAGGTCTTGGCGGCCAATGCGTTTACCCACCTGCGTGGCGGGCTGGACACGTTGACCCCAGATTTCTACCCACCTCTCATAACTTTTTCCTTCACAGAACTTCCTCTCCTTCCTTTCCCTATAAGGATCCTCCACACAGCATCTCCAAAGGTGACATAGGCCCTCAGGGAATTTGTTTTCATCAGGCCACCCGCGTGGAACTAATATAAAAAAAGTAATGTAAACCGTAAAAGGTTCCAAAAATTACACCAGTTCATCTTTTATCATACCCTTATCTCTGGGACATAATTTGAAATGTTTTCGTTTCTGTCTACCAATCAATAAATTTTTATCGTCCGCCCAGTTACATATTCAACTCTAACGCATAATTTCTGTGCAGCGAAGATTTGACATAACGTTAATCGTTACATACATTATTTGCATGCGATTGATGTTTATAACCATAGACATCAGAATTCAATAGACCAGAAGATACAGACGAGGGGGTAAAACCAAACTATGGGGGGCGAAGAGAGGAAGATGACTGTGATTCGTTAAAAAATCAATCTGACAGTATATAGGCATCTCGCATTACAATATCACCATTTAGTTCTTAAAAGCAAAATCTGCTTTGAATGAATAGACCTTTTTGCATGGGAGCGCGAATTGCTTGCCACGTTAATAACATATTTGCTAAGGCCAAATGCTCGCCCCAATACACATAACAATATTTTGTTGCCGTAACAATATTTATATTTAGTTAAAACACTTTTACAAATGTTCCATAATTTACTTACCCCTGTAACCAGCGACGAGCACACTGGAGAACCGCCCACATTCGCTATGTGCACATTGATATGTAGGTATATTGTATAGCACAAGCTACCGATTTGGCGTGTTATTTCGTTAAATGTATGGATGTTAGCTTCGCGCTGGTCACGGCAAGAATGATGACGTCACACATTATAGATTCAAGCGAGGCTCTATCTCCTCCCCATGGAGCGAGCCGGTTCCAAGGAGAAGCTCCAGCCGGCTCCATGGGGAGGGGGAAATAATACGTTTTTATCACTTAGGGCAGGTCCAGATATATTCATATGTCCGTGTTTATAACTGTAGAAGGGTTGGTGGAAACGTTTTGCAGGGGTTGGACGCACTGCAATCAGAATTGAAAAAGATTTACACATAATTTTTAGGATTTTTTTTCACCAAATCCAACATATTACAACAATAAAAAATTATGATATTCAAAAGATTTAATGAAAATTGGCAGCCCTGAAAGTAGTTTTCCTCGAACTGACATTACATCATGAACTAGAATAACATGTGTAAACGGAGGAGGAATTTGTGTAGAAGTTGGTTGATGTGCGCGATGGATTTTTGTTCCTCATTTCACCAGCAGTTGAAGCCCATTCATTATGATTTGATAGCTGTTGCGAAACTTTAGTCTTCATTTTCACTTCAAGTTGATTTCATAATTGAATTACAATATGAACTGAAATCTTGATAAATTCGCTATTTATCGGAGCATCACTAAACTTAAGACACAAGCACGTAATATGTCAATAGAGACATGTTTTCTTAGAGGTTTTCGCACGATGGGTTAGGTAAATTGGCACTATTATTTTAAAGAATGACTGCTAAATAACATATTGAAATGTACCCACGTTTCAAGGATTCACTTTTCCAAAAAAAATTAAAATATTTTTTTCAAGAATGAAATTACGTTTCCTCACCCTACTCGTAAAACTGCTGGGTTGTTGTAAAAGTTTGCAGCATTTTTTGGAAATTTTATATGATATGTAATTTACTCTCTAAATTTTACATAATATGTAATTTACTTTCCTCCACTGCTTACGATTGACTTAAAATGTTTTAGGAGTTCTTACTTAGTGTTCGATTCGATACGATAAGGCTTGAGGAAGGTTGGGGCGAAGCAAGTTTTGTGGCAAAGGAATGGTTAAGCAAATCTGTGAAAGCTGAAGATTTTTGGATAGATACCGAAAAAAACACCTAACCGTGCTCTTGTATAGTCTCTTTTGAATTTTTTTTTATTAATATTTATTTCATTTACATTTTCATAATATAACATAATATGGCTTACATATTTTACAAACTCTCCTAAGAAAGTAAATTCTTGTGTTTAGGAGAGGACAACTTGTTAATAATTTAAGAATTATTACAAAAAGATCCTTATCACAAACTTAAGAGTTTAACTTGTGAAGAGATTTAGACTTAACATATTTTAAAAGTTTATAGGAGTAATTAAACAAGAAATGTGTATAGGATGTACATAAAACTTTAGGAATAACAAACAGTCAAAAATATATCTAGGAGAAAGTAAAAATTATATGGTGGTACCACCAAAATAAGATTTTTTTTTTTTTAATTTATCGTAATTTTTTTCTGTTCGTATTTCAGCGGGTAATTGATTAAATAATTTTATTCCTTTATATAAATAATGATTCTGTGCTGTTGTTGTTCGTACGGGTGGTACAGTTAGTCCACCAATAGAAGTATTCCTTACGCTAATATTTAGCAGTGAGGTAATATTTTTATTAATGATATCTTTGTGTAGCTGAAGTAGTGCTATTTTTTCGTAAATTTCGTAGCAGTTCCATGATATTCTCCACATAAAGAAGACAAACATTTCTTGCGACCGGCCAGTTATCCTCACTTACATAAAAAGAAGAAATTATGGCGAAATTTTAATTTTCTTGTACTTAAGAAAAAAAAATTCAATAAATCAGAAAAATGATACTGCGCCATTAAATTGAACTTATTCGCCGACGCATTATCAAATTTAATATAGATTTTCTCCATAACATCGCCTTAGTTCATTTAATTGTCCAATCGACCATTTTAGTTTTTGTCCAATCTCCACTTTAAAATTAAAAATAAGGTATAAAAAATGATTAAATTAATCAATTCTTAACTAAAAATTATTTAAACTAATGCGACCTTTACGTTTATGGAAATAGCTTTATCAAACACCTATCATAATGTTTCATTGAAATAATGAAAGGAAACCTTAATAATGGAAGAAAACCTTTTCCTCCTGTAAATTTTTCTAATGGTCATTTGGACAATTAAGAACTAAGGCGACAAGAATAGTAGGCGACTTAAATATTAATAACAACCATCTTAACGAAACATATCACCACCAAATACATGTACAGCTGTCGAAAGTGAGATTAAGATAGGTACCTATTGAAAACACTTATAACCACGCAGAAGCTCGAAATGCTATATTTAATTCCTCGCATATTACCCATTATTAATGTTTGCAAACTATAAAATAAAACAAATTTAAATTAATTTAACGCCACCCTTCAATCATGAGAAGAGCACGTGAGACCATTCCTGACCGGTTCCCCCAACGGCTCCCTGGCGATGTCTTGCAAGATAGATGTAATAATATGATTGTAATTCATGAGTCCTGATTCGTGCGACCGATAAGGGCGCATCAAGCGATTAAATTACATTAATGCCGAGCACAACTTGCGGCACGATAACATCACCTTCCTGTCTTCCTGTTATCCTGGTTGCCCTAAAGTTCAGTGAGGCCACGTTTATTCTAATAACAAGGAGCATTCCTTGACGAGTGTTTTGACTGAGAGAGTTCTTGTGAATAGTTCTGGCTAAATACGGAAGCGGATTACGTCGGAAGTAATGCGAATCAGAAACTTGTTGTTAAATACATACACGTGACGTTAAGTTATGCGACCGAGTTTGCATTGCTTCAGATTTATACGTTTGATTCAAGTATGTAGGTACGAATCGTGCAGTAATCTTCAAGACAAACAACTTAGCATTTATAAATATAATGTACAGATCCAGGTGAACTCGTAGTTCCAGGAGTACTAAACCTACTACTACTGCACACTAAGAGTTCGCATGTTCTGTGAAAGAATTGTAAAACAGTTTTTTTTTCTTCTGATGCCCAAATTTATCAGGGGTTTACTATCATCAAGGCAAAATTCACCTTGAAGAGGGCAACAGAAAAAAAATCAGCGTGTGCAATTCAAACGCTGTAGAAGTGAAACCTTCAGAAAAGTAAAGTAGAAAAGAGTGAGGAGGCTAGAAAGCACCGCACAAAGAGGAGACCGATTTTACTATCTCATTCTCTCGAAGGCTAAATCCTATAGATTTATGTGTTTTCTCTTTTTAATGTCGCTATTTTTCATGTCAATGGTGCTAAGGAAGTCTTCACTTCAAAAAACTCCGCGGAACGAAACTTGCATATTATGTTCAGAAGGTTCAATTGGGGAGGCGGGAATGGGTATCACCGTCCCGAGAACCTTTATTGAATAACCAACACCTCTGCCATAGGTCACCCCAAGTGGTTCGCTACGTTTGGTGATTTAACAGGGGTGCTCAGGTTCATGGGGTGAGGTTTGTCTAGGTTACACTGAACCCAGATTCCTACACAACCCTTAAACCCTTTTCCTTCCCAGAACTCTCCTCTCCTTCCTTTCCTTGAAAAAACCCTCCACACAGCATCCCCAAAGATTACATAGGCCCTGATGGAAATTATTTTCCTCAGGGCCTCCTTTGTGGGGCTCATGGAAAAAAAAAAAAAAAAATAGAGATGTGGCCTCTCACATAATTTTCCGTTGAATTTAATATCAGTTTTTTTAAGTCACCCCCTCATGGTCTGGCCAAGCTGCCATAAAGATTATTTAATTTTATAATTTTAAAGTAATAGTATGGTAGTACCTAAAGATTTTTTAAAAAATAATTTAAAACCATTTATTAAAGTTAAGTTTAAACACATTTCTTATCAGGGCGACCTTTTTAATTTAAGAAATAAGGTACAGTACATTTCTTACAGATTTTTCTTTTCAAAACACTAGCACACGAATAAAGAAATCAAAATTAAATTAATATACAAGGTTAACTTGTTTGTCATACCAGGGGTGGTATGTTTCTAATAGCAAATTAAATCCCGTTCAAATTTATAAAGTTTTAAAAAACTGCTGGTAGTGAAAACTAGATGAAATATTTCAGAATAATGAAATAATTTTACTTTGTATAAACCACTTATTTGATGTGCAAATAAGTGGTTTATACAAAGTAAAATTATATATACAACTTATTATTTATACAACGTTTGTTCCGAAACCGGTCGGATTTGCACATCAAATAAGTGGTTTATACAAAGTAAAATTATTTCATTATTCTATAATGGATAACCACAAAGTAATAGCTACATTCAGAAATATTTCAGGTTTAAAGTTATAAATTTACAACACTAAATAATCATCTTACACCATATCATAAGTCACGCGTAGGTACTGTACAGATTTGTATAATTCAAACCTCGTACCTGCTGTACAAGTTAATCCTGAAAAATAGCAAAGTTTTAAAAGCAACTAGATTAAACAGTTCTTTTCTAGTGTAATAACGCTCTCTCTCACTAGGTAAACCTGTAACCCACAAACATAAATATGTCACAGAAAGAATACAATGTAAACTTTAAAGAATGATGTAAAAACTATTTAAAGAAACCAACATTAATGGAGCCATTACACACTTTTTCCACAACCTCGCATTCATCAGACGAATGATTGTGCTAAGTATTTACTCGACTCAAGTCCAAGTCAAATATAAAATACACCAAGAGCAAGACTTCCTACTTGGAACAATGTTATGTTATACAATTGCCGAATATTGCTTAATTTCCTACACCACTAAATTTAAGACAACGATCTTTTGTTTCCGCAAATGAACATTTATTTATGTCTGATTGTGTGAAGATTGTCTCATGGAGAACTCAATTAGTGACTTTTCGTTGTGAAGAATAATAATTAATGGGTAAGTGATTCAAGGAAACTGGTGCATTATGACCAGAGACCGGAAAAAATGCAATCATTTTTCGAAAAATACTTGTAAACAAATGTAAACAAAAGTTAAAACTTTATTTTTTCATTTTAGAAAAAAAAAATTGAAAAGAAATTATTTAAAAATTTAAATATTATGCTCCTAGATGTTGAGGTAAGTTTTTCTAATTTCAAACACATGTTTACTGATAAAAGCAGGCATAATCTCGTCTTGGAAAATAAGAAGTTGAATCTTAGAAATGGAAATTGACCCACTTCCAGATATCCGATCTTGCTGAATCTCGGCAGACAGGCTCGTTGTCGATGACCAATGCATTCCATAAACTTGGTGGCATTTTTCTGAAATTCGATGACATTCATTCGGCATTTGGCACAGTTGGGAGCGTGGTTGACGCCTGTTCCTGGATAAAAGGTTTGTTTTAAAAGACATTAGAAAGTAGAGGTACTGTAGAAAAAAACCTTGTTTTACAAGTTGATTTTTGAAGAGAAATAAAACAATAACTTTGTTTGTAAGCACGACTTATTTAATTTATTTATTTTAATACCAACCGGCTTCGCTTCATACGAGCACGTTTAGGGTATTAAATTAAACTGATTTTTTTAACTGCCTTCTTATCATCAATTCACTACTTTTAAAAATGCAATTAATGTATCCTTTTTCTGAATTTGAACATCCTTTTAATGACCTTCGCCAAAGCTCATAATAATTTCATAAAACAATAATAATTCATAACATAAAAATTATTAAAAGAAAAATAATATATACCTATATTAAATTACTAAACGAATCCAGCATTTTTATATATTTTTTTAAATCTTTAATGATTTTTTTGGTGCAAAATGCACACATCTGTGATTTTTTCTTTGCATTTTTTCCACTCTTTACTTATGACGTAAAAATATTACTAATCGGTCGAACCGCCAAGATATCGTAAATAAATATTGAATAATGATGTAAATAAGTAATTTTTATTACAATTTTAGGTTATGAAGAGAGATGTTACCGCATTTTTTTCTAGAGTTAATACGAATTGTGTAGGAATACGTACAAGAGACTAATATTTACATACTTCAATGGATATTTTTCCGTATTCATTACAATTACTTTACCTAAGTACTTAAGAGACACATTATGGTACCTACTTACGTCATATCTAGTGTAAGCGACCTAGTACGCTCCATTAACATTGAAAAAATTTCGGCGCAAATACATTTTTCATAAATTAGTACAGTTAGGATAATTAGTATGATAGCTGTGTGTTATGTACACAGTAGAGTGGGAATAAAATTTATTGTACCATTTAAATGTTTGACCATTTCATCCTTTATTTGATTACTTATATTATGTAGATACGATTGCTTAGCGTAGTTCTTTATGTATGTAATGGGTGGGCGATAGTTCGACTATTCAGGTGTTTTTCTTTATCACATTAGTAAATACGTTACTTCAAAGTCTACCGAGAAGTGAGAGGACATCTTCGATTATTTGTGCACTTTATAAATTGTCAATATGAAAGGTAATTAATAAGTGTAAAAACGTTTAACGCTAAAAGGTAGCGATAAAAATATGTATCAAACAAGGCCATAGAAGGTATTTAATAACGTTTTCATGACAAACGTTTTTTACATAAATAAAATCTTAGTTATGTTTACATTGTATAACCTGCTAAAAAAAATAGATAGATAGTCCTGAATTGCTATCCACTATTGGTTTAAATGTCCCAATGAGGCGTACCAGGCACACTTCTCTTTTTCACATAGAATCCAATAACACTAATGCAGCGAGTAACTCACCAATTACTCGCGCAATCATAACTTATACCCACTATGAAAAATTACTACACTTAGACATTTTTCAAGATTCCTTGCAAACATATAAAACTAATTTATTAAATTTCTTGGCGTGATATAATTGTTTTAAAATTACTTAAGAGGGCATTACCAGAGAAAACCGGAAATACGTCATTTTCAAAAAAGTTTTTAGACGTATTGACTCTTTTCCACAAAAAATTATAAATGAATTTCGAAAGATTGTTCTTTTATCTAGCATTCGTATGTAATAAATTTTGAGAAATTTTTAGTATAATAAGGTTATTCCATAGGTCGTTGGAAGATTTGTTCAATTTTCAAAAAAGTTTTTGTATTATACCACACCCATTTCAAATAATATAATCATGCAGTAAAATAAATCAATACATTATCTAGCAAGCGTATGTTTTAGAATTTTAATTTTAGTTTCAATAAAATCATAAAAAAAATATGTACGTACATGTGTTTCTTGGCGAAAATTGGTCCGTTTGTGTATTTATTTGCGCACTTACAAACTAATATATTTCAGATTTTTTTAACATTTTTATTAAATTTAGACATTATTAAAAAATGATAAATACTTATAATCAAAAAATAACTACAAAAAGTACATTATTTTAATAGTTTTATCATCACGCCTTTCAGCATTTTTGGATGAAGGTATAAATTAAAGCATATTTGAATTGAAATAAATTCGATATTGAGTTATAATTTTAAAAAGCTGGTACGGAGAATAATTAATCTTTCTCATTGTAACCGCCCTGCACGATCGTAAGAACAACTTTCGACGAAATGTGGATTTTCGTCCGCTGGCTGGTTAAACGCTCTTACACTTAACTTTTCATTAAACTTTAATCAGTCAATTACAATTAGTGAGCATATAATTCTTGATATTAAAATGTCTCCTTATCCCCCCCCCCCCCCTTTTTTTCCTTCCTTTTTATTATTATTACTCATTCATTCAATAATTAAGTTACTAGACCGGTTCATATCTAAGGCATAATTACCAAATGACATTCTACGGACTTACGTAATAGTACATAACCATGTAATAATTTAATTTAACATACTTTATAATCTGTATTATAATGTACTGTGTATGTCTTAATAAACAAATAAATAAATTAGTCCTCCAGTCCTCAACCAGATTTTGTCGGAGGTCAATATATTTCCGCCTTGCATTAAAATCCAAATAAATGGAATATATCTGAATATACCCAACAACTAAAAAACTGTTTTTGAAAATTGATAAAATACGTTTTTAAATTTTATAAACAAACATATAATTCATAGCATAAAAATTTTGCATGCAAACGTAAAAAAGTTTAAAAAATGGCTCGCCTTATTTTTTTTTAACAAAAATCAATGGTAACAAAAAAAGCATACATATTTTATTAGACAAATGTAAATAAAAGTTATTATCACCTCATTTTTTGACATTCCATGTAAAAATAATTCACAAAAAATTGACAAAGTTTTTGAATTTTTTTTCAAATTGCGATCCGAAGCTTTGGTTTCATAAAGGTATACATTTTATTTCTTTTGTGGTTAACTATTAGATTTGAATATAAAGCGTGGGTTTTCTTTGTCTAACACCGTTTATATCATATTTCTCACAATGCTACTCGTAGTAAGGGAGACACAACGATTTCTATGAAACCTATATTAGTTGTTCCGAAAAGCGAACAAATTAACCTGAGGGGTTAAAAAAACGTTGCAGGTGGGTACATCAATAATTTAATTGCCAAATAAAAATTTAATTGATTCATATTTATGACTTGAAATAAAGTTGCATGGAAAACTGGATATGAACATTATTAACCTTTAAGTTCAAAGATCCGTTAGAATTTTTTTTTTTTTACAATGCTATCTTTCGTTGCGATCGGTCGCCGTGTGTTCAGAAAATTAACAGGTTAGAATGCGCGCCAAAATTACAAACGACTTCCGGCAAAGGAACAGTGAATATATGTACCTACGCCGAATTTTACATATCTTGTGAAAATGTCATGTTCGTAAGTTGTACGAAAAGCGATCGGTAGGTACTGAAACATTTAAGGTTATTTATGGGGGCTTTCTCGGGCTGAGTGAGTATTTGGACAGAAGCAGGCTGCATTTAATTTTGCGAATGTGCCTCCGAACAATGTGCTTTATCAGTTATAAAATCGGGAGGGCAGCTCTTGCTAAAATTAATCTGTTTTTCGGTATGCTCTACTGAAACACACGTTGGTAAGTAAAATTAATAATCTTAATTTATAAAACAAAGTCGGGTTAGTTCACCATTTATAACTCAAGAACGGCTGGACTGATTTTTATGATCTTTGATTTGTTGGATTTGTCTCCGCCCCGAATAGCAGAATAGCTATTAAAACATCGAAAAAATTAACGAAAAAAATTATGAAGAAAATTCCATGAAAAAAAGTATGGAACGAATTCTCATCTTTTGAAAGAGCTGCAGCAATATTGTGATAATTATATTGAATAGTGGGTGAATTCCAAAAATTTAAAAATGTCAAATGTCATTGCGCTGATTGTTTTGCTTTTGTTCTTATTCATATAATGCTGCCCCATAATGGTAGGGGTTTCGCGGGAGGGGGAGAGGGGAACCAAGGAGGAGGGAGGGGAACCTGGGAGGGGTGGGGAACTGGGGAGGGGGGGTCCGCGGGACGGGGGAAGGGGGGAGTGAAGTGGGGAGAGGGAAGGTGGAGGAGGCGGAGTGGGAACGCGAGAGGGGTAGGGGGCGCGAGAGAGGAAAGGGAGGTGGAAGGGGAACGGGAAAAATGGGAAAGGACACGTAGGGAGAAACAATTTCTTGATTAAATGGCGTAGCAACGCATGCCGGGTACCAGTTAGTTCCAATTAAAATATGATTGAAAATTAAATTATTAACAATTTCTTCATATTTATGAGAAACAAGCTGAAGTCTCCGGTGTTGCCCGAGCTTTACACACAGTTTTTCGAAATCAGATGTAGTCAGTCACCTTCTTCTCGGTTTTAAGGCTAAAAGTGCAAAATTCTCTTAATCTCGGAATAAAACTGTAGATTTGTATGAAATACAAAGTCACGCCGGCCACCTGTCCGCCCGGCTACTCGCCCGCCACAGACTCTATTATATATATATATATATATATATAGAGAGATAGATACATATACAGGAGGTGATATATCTATACAGAAGAAAATCAAAACCACTTCGTAGTGCAAGTGCAGCGCACTGCTTTCACCCCATAGGTAGCTATTAATAGAATAATAATTAATAATAATAATTAAATATACCAGTGGCGGCTCGAGCACTTTTTTAGTGGTGGGGATCGATAATTTTTTTACGTACTCTACCGCAATCTCACCACCCGTAGAATATAATATAAAATTTCTCAAAAAAATATTTTATGGTCTAATCATACTAGTCGGATATCATAACACAAAATAATATAAAATATCCAAAGATATATGCCAATTTACAATATAGTATAATAAAAATAAAGCTTTATCTTGCAAGATTTTTATCAAACTAATTTGAACGCGAGCGATTCCCGCCCGAAATTCGCAAACAAATGTTTCTGTGGGGATCCAAAGAATTGTCCCCGCGGGTATTTGAATTCACATACGACTGCGCATGCGCAGTTGCATACGATCGAGAAACAACGCAAGGAAAGTATGGGGATACTTCGGATCGTCCCCCAAGTGCGCATTAGATTCTGCGCACTGAGAAATTGACCCGCTGTTTTGTGCTCCGTACATTGTTCGCTGTACGCGCGTAGGGTCTTATTAAAATCATCCGGAATAATTATTTGTATTTTATTTCTGCAAATGTTAATTACTTTTATGTTTAAAGAATTCATTCATTTTAGTGAAGACAACGCATCGACTGTTATTTCCTTTTCCTTTAGTAGGTTTTGAGTGTAACTGGCGGGGACCGTCCCCATTGTCCCCCTGTGAAGAACAGCCACTGAAAAATACACTACCACTAACAAATGTGATTTTTGAATGCCATTTAGATAATAATGTAACTTAGTAAATCAGCACATACACCTACCTTCAGATATTGTAAGTGTCACTTTCACACTGTAATGAATCACAAGAAATCTTAGCTAAGAACTTAATAACGAGACACTTACATAAAAAAATTATTGAAAAGTTTGTGTGGACGCGTGATAACAATTTTACTCAAATTATAGTTTACTTGGTAGATTAGGATTAGATTAGAAGGGAACAAAAGATGTTTGGGAAGTACCTTGTTATTCAGATCTGTTGTTCACCAAACATAGCCAAAACCATTTCAAGTTTCAAGCAGTGTTGATCTCCGATTAGTTTAAATATACCTTGGGATTATTTCGAATATAATAATCAGTGAAATTATGCCAGTAAACCATTTAAAAAGTGGCTTCAAAATAAATTTTAAGATATGGATTAAAGATGCATGAAAAAAATGAATAAACGTTGCATCCTAACAAAGATTAATATTTTATGCTTATTTTATGTTTTGTTCTATATTTTGCTTAATAGTTTTCCTCTCGTAATATTTAACCATATTTATACAAATTTACTTTAAAGAATCGATTTTGACCGGTCAGTGGTTGAGTGGGCATCGCGTTTGGGTCCCACCCAGGCGTTCCGTGTTCGTTTTCTCGGCTGGCTAAATCCTCCATCACGACTCAAGTAACATTTCCGGCTTACTGTGATGGTAGTAGGAGATTTTCAAATATTGACGGGTTATTAGTAACCCGGGAATGTTTGTCTTTCTTTTAAAAAATATTAACATACCTACTCACAAAAACACTTGACCTAATTTATAATTCGTGCACAAAACCATGTACAATGTGACCTTAATCCAAATAAACTTATTTTTTCCAACGATAGGATTTGATCACGGCTCCTCTGGGTCCAGCACCAGGGAGCTAACCGATTTGTCACGGAAGACGTTATTTTATCAGTAGTTCACTATCTTTAAGCACCACACGCGCCCTTGAGCGGAGAGTGCACATTGCGTAAGTTTGTGTAATATCAGCTAAGTATGTGTAAAATTACATCACAATTACATTAAATAATGGCATAATTATTAATGAAGGGTGCACTCTTCAACTACAAATGACAAAAAGATATTTAGTTCATTATAGTCCCTTAGTCCACTCATTGTTTTGTGGGATACTTTGAAGACGAACGTATAAAAATTCCAAGGAATTTCCATATAATTAGGAGGTATTTTCGATCGTAAAATTCAGAGGCATGTAATAATTGACGTTAGCCTTAATTTCTACAAACTTGTTGGAAAAACGTGTATTAAAACCACAGGATAACCATTGTGATTATTTTGGTTTTTGATTCCAGGAAACATATTAAAAATTGAAACATTTTTAATTAAGTATAACATTTTACGCACAAGAAAATCACACGAGGAAAGGGTCATTGCTGCGATCGGGATTTGAAATTATTTAGATTTGATAATTTGGTTGGAAAGAGACGATTAGAAAATTTATGTAATAAGTTTTGAAGAGAGAATCGTTGGAGAATGAATTTGTCTATTTGAGAAGCACGATCATGAGAGATGGGAAAGTTCGTAAGGATATGTTATGATGTGGATGCATCATTACATATAAATTACTTTAATTTATTACTCGGATAGGCAGGTACCTTTATTTGAAGGATGGTAATAGTTTATTCGAGATACTCGGCAGGTTGGCAGACTGAGCGGAAACGGGTTTTGTTTTTGAAACGGCACTCTGGACGAGAGAGAACACGGGAGGACGCCGTGTTTTTCTCGGGCACAGTCACCTAGCGATTTAAGTTTTATAATGTAAAATATACCGGAACAATACGACTCCGCGTTGCAAAGAGATCCGTACCTTATGTGTAAATAACGGGATTAACCTAAAGATCCGAATTGTTCGGCCCGGAATTAACGAAGTTTTCGGTTCATCAATGGCCGTCGGCGCCTCGTGCGACGAGAATAAGTAATGCCGTTTATCTAGCTGATCTGGCGACTGGGAAAGTGCAATTGGCGAACATGGACTCCCGCTACACCTCGCAAGCCACGGCGAAGTTTATTTAATTAGTGTTCGGAGTTTTAACTTTAACATCCGCCGCCTACTGAGGCGTTCATATAAAAAACCCGCGTACTTGATTTTGATACGCAGAACAGACCGTTCCGGTTCACCGCAACCCCGGATTCGTCGCCGTCTCCGTCTGTCAACAAATCCCGTAGGCATCCATCTATTTGGGCTTGATGGCCTCATAGGACGGGCATCATACTGCTGGCCAGGCTGGCGCAATACACCGGATCATTTCTCATCGTCCTGATGCTCCCAGGGGGGTTTGGCATCGCGACCTCAGCAGGATCACATCAGGGCAACCTCTTGGATGCTGGACGAAGCACCAAGCTCCACTACGTGCATCATGCCTGCCCGCAGGCACTTAATCCGAATTAGCTAGTTTTCAAGGTCATGGTCGCAATACAGGGGTGAGTTTTCAGTAGTGTATTTTTTTCCCTTGTAAAATTGGTTTATAATACCGTATTGTTTTAAATGTTCGATATTGTAAATATAGAAAATATTGATTCAAATCTCTTTGTTATTTCATATCGATACACTGTAGTTCCTAATGATGAGTAAAGAAGTGATTGTCATAGTGCCCACGCTCCCTGGGAAGAATTAAATGCTCTCCGTCGTTCTAGGAAGAAGGCGTAGTGAATTCAACTGTGGACATATTCTGTCTTGAACAGGATTTGGCGCTCTATTAATAGAAAAGTACGCAGTTGTATTCATCCCGTCTTCTTCCCTCTCAGCTAGCCACATCATATGGCTCCTTACGCCATTTTGCACGTAATAATTGCCGTTTCAACGTGAATTATAAGATATTCACATAACATTTGACGCCTTTAACGTGGGTTGCTCGTATAAAGACACATTCTTTACTCACAATTATATTCATCAAATCGATCAACTAAAATCTCGTTTTACAACTTGCTATTTTATCACAGAGATTTAAAACAGTATGATACTGTAATTTCATAATAATTTTCATTAATTTAATGGTGCAATGGTGTCTCGTTATAATTCAAATACAACAATGTCCTTTGCAATACGGAGTGTTGCAATTTACGTATAATTATGTCATGTATTTTGGTGTTTCTCGTGCTCAGTAGACATGTAATACAGGTTATGTTTTAAATGTCAATACGTCAACTTAACCTCAATATTTGAAATATTATTTTCATAGAAGCGTCGGGTATCACCATAGACAATATTTCTTCTATGATAAAAGAAAATTACATATGTTTATTTAAAAAAAAAAAATAGTTATTGTCTATGCTTCAAAATAGAGGCAATTTAAAAGGTAAACATCGTAAGTGTCAATTGCTGTTTATTTCAGACAAGCGAATGTCAATAGTGACAGATGGGTTTACATCAAACTAGAATTCTTGTTATGAATTTAAGTGAATTAGTTAGAATTATTAATTATTTAACAAGTGTAGTATAATGAAGGGATCGTTATTTAATGAGATTAAATTTATAATTTATTCCTTAAGACATCATCATACATAAAGGATGGTCATAATTAATCAACAACATTCAAATTCAAACAATAATACATCGATTATTGAGAGTGGTGGAATAGTTTGACATATTTAACTAAATTGTTGGAATATTTTTCTTTTATTGAAAAAATATTTTTTTTTGGATTATTCTTTTTTGAAATTATGCTTGGAATTTCGGTGGTAAATTCAGTAAAATACCTACGCCAGAATTACTTTGGATGTCAAGGTTGCCACAAAATACAGGGTTGCTAAAAAAAAAAAAATTTTTTTTTTTTTTTCCATTCTTTCATTATTTAAAATTTTTTTTTTTTTTTTTTTTTGGTTTGTTCTACTTATCATCAACAATCTATATTATACGTCAACAAAAATAACATCAACAATAATTATTAACATTAACAACAACTTTTCATTATTTTATTATTTTATCCAATTGTTTTAACAATGTCAACTCCTATCCCAAACATCAACAACGCCTCTAAAGAGGATCTCATAAAAGAATTATCAAGTCGTTCTCTTGAACCGGCACCCACCTCTCACGCGTTGCGCTCGCAGGCGCGTGCATTTAATAAGGCACTTAAGATGCCAACAATATCAGAAACAGATATGGATTCTTCAGATTCGGATTCTGAGAACCAGACCGTTGACAACCCTACAATAATTAAACACACAAAAATTATTTATAGAGAATCACCCACCATCAATGTGGAAAATTGGAAGATAAAATTTGATGGAAAATCGAGCATAAGAGAATTTCTCTTGTTGATTGAAGAAAAATGTAGGACGAAAAATTTTAGTCAGGATAATTTAGTTCGCGTTTTTCCTGATCTGTTAGATGGACTAGCATTACTTTGGTTCAGGTCAATATATCATCCGGACTTGAAATGGGACGAGCTGTCTAAACTTTTGATCAATCAATTTGAGGCAAATGACCTACAAACGGACTTAAAAGTAAAACTTTTCAACATGACGCAACCAAAAGGTATGTCAGTCCTTGAGTTTTCACTTAGAATGAAATCTCTAAATAACATGCTAGAAGCTAAACTTCCTGAGCAGGAACTTTTGCGGCTTGCCAAAAAGGCTTTGCTTCCAATGTACACTAACTTATTAGTTTCTAGAGATATTTTTACATTCGAACAGTTAACAACTTACGCAGGAAACTTAGAGTCTTATGCGACACCACCGGAGGAATTTGCTACTTCTTCTTCTTCTTTTTCAAACAAATTTGAAAAAAGCAATAACTATACTACTAATAAAGAAGAGAGATTTGGGCCTACCAATAAAACTTTGTCAAACAATAATACCGGTACTTATAAACGTACAGGGTTTTCTTATAATAATTACAAACAATCTTCTAATGGCAATAGTTATAGTCATGCTGGGCGTAACTACAGTAACACCAATGCGGGTTACAACAATAACAAACCTCCGTCTTCTTTCAATGGAAATAGTCTAAATACCGAAGGAACTTCTAGAACCATTGTTAGGAATCAATTTTGTCTTTATTGTAAGAAACCGGGACATGTTGTAGCGGACTGTAAAAGAAAAGCCGCAGCGGGAAATAATCCAAAAGTGGGAGCGGTTAAAGGAAGAATTAATAATAACAAGTCGGAAAACTAGGGCGGAGTCTCTCTTACCACGTCCCATCCTATGCGCAGAGGAATCGGGAATGGAAGAGTTGGCTCCGACTAGTCCATCAGTTTCTCTCAGTCCCATCACCTGGAACAGTGGGCCCACTGCCACAGGGGATGGAGATTGAAAACGATGGTCGTCCTTATGCAAATGTATATATATTTAACAATTTTTACAGCGCACTGTTGGACAGTGGCGCCTCATTATCGTGTTTGGGAGGTGATAGTTATAAGATTTTTATTAAGTTAGGTATAGAATTAGTTAAGGTTAATTTTAGTGTATCAACAGCGGACGGTGCGAATCAGCCAGTCCTGGGTACAATGTCGTTGCCGGTGACGTACAAATCAATTACCCATACAATACTTTTCTACGTCATCCCGACATTGTCACCATCGTTTATCCTAGGTATAGACTTTTGGAAGCAGTTCCATATCGCACCGGAGCTGTTTTCAAAAGCTATTGGTCCTACTTCGGAAAACAAAATTAATGGGTTGCGGGCAATTCAGCCAGCCTCTTCCTTAAGTCCCTCAGAGAATCAGGCACTCTCTGCTATTATTAAAAAATTTGAATCGATTTCTTTCGAGAAGCGTGGCTTAGGCCTGACGCATTTAGTCAAACACAAGATTAATACAACAGGGCCTCCGATCAAACAAAGGTATTATCCTTTGTCTCCAGCAAGACAAAAACAATTAGAATTAGAAGTGGATGAAATGCTAAAATTAGGAGTAATACGTCCCTCACGTTCTCCATGGTCGAGTCCAGTATTAATCGTTACAAAAAAAGACGGTACCGGTCGTTTTTGCTTAGACTCTCGCAAAATCAATAATGTCACGATTCGCGACGCGTACCCTTTGCCATATATATCGCGGATTCTAGACAAGCTAGGTGGAGCTAGGTACGTCTCTTCTATAGACCTTTCAAAGGCTTTTTGGCAAATTGCCTTAGACAAGGACTCTTGTGAGAAAACAGCTTTCGTCGTCCCTGGACGGGGTTTGTTTGAGTTCACCCGTATGCCTTTCGGACTGAAAAACGCCCCTAGTGAGTTGCAAAGACTGGCAGATGTTCTTTTTGGTCCGGAATTCGACGATAATGCTTTTTGCTATCTGGATGATTTGATCTTAATATCAGAAGATTTGGAGTCACATCTTAATCTATTAAACCGTGTATACGAACGTTTGCGAGACGCAGGTCTTACCATAAACTTAAAAAAATCCGAGTTTTGCAAATCAGAACTTAAATATTTAGGGTATTTAGTAGATTCGCAGGGTCTCCGTACGGATCCAATAAAAATAGAAAGCATCAAAAATTTCCCAGTCCCAAAAAATGCAAAACAAATCCGGGCATTCATTGGTTTGTGCGGTTACTTTAGAAGGTTCATTAAAGGATTTTCGGGAATAGCTGCCCCTCTTACTAAACTCACAGGTTCTAAAAATGGAATTAGCAATTTCAAGTGGTCTCAGGAAGCTGAAACTGCTTTTAAAGATTTAAAACGCGCGTTGACTACGGCTCCAGTTTTATGCTGCCCGGATTTCACCAGGCCTTTCTCTATCCATTGCGACGCGAGCTCCGCAGGGATTGGAGGAGTTTTGATCCAAGACGTAGACGGGCAAGAGCATCCCATCGCTTATTACTCACGTTGCTTAAACGTTCATGAAAGAAATTATGGCATCACTGAACGGGAACTCTTAGCTGTGCTAGACTCGGTGACTCACTTTAGACCGTATATAGAAGGAGCTCATTTTTCAGTAGTTACTGACCACTCAAGCTTGAAATGGCTGGGGTCCTTGTCCAACCCTAGTGGCCGTCTTGCACGGTGGAGCTCTCGCCTTTCGCAATTTTCTTTTGACGTTGTCCATCGCAAAGGGACACAACATGTTGTTCCAGACGTGCTATCACGAATGGACCTTGCCGTATTATCAGGTGTGGACACTGAACATACAAAGGATACGTGGTATTTGAAAGCCTGGAAAGGATGCCAAGATTTTCCACAACGTTTCCAGAACTTTCAAATGCGTAATAATGAATTGTTCCGACACACAAAGACTAGTCTAGCTCTGTGCGAGGATACTGCCTGGAAGAGGGTAGTTCCGCAGGAAGGTAGACAGGCAATTCTTTCAAATTTACACGAGTCTTCGCGAGCTTGTCATCCTGGGGTATTCAAAACCTATAAAAAGGTGCAATTGCGTTACTATTGGCCTAATATGTATAAGGATGTTAAGCAATTTGTTAATCGTTGTACAGTCTGCAAGGCCCACAAAATAAGTACAGCCCCACCTAACGGCATCTCTTCAAACCCAAAAAAGGTCACACGACCCTTGCAAATGTTGTCGATAGATTTAGTAGGTCCTTTACCTAGGAGTTACTCAGGTTTTACCGTAATCTTATCATGTGTAGACGTTTTTTCTAAATTTACATGGCTATTTCCGCTGCGCAATGGAACCGCGAGAAGCATAATTAAAATCTTAGAAGAAAACATCTTTCTTGTTCACGGCGTACCACGAACTATCGTCTGTGATAATGGTCGTCAATTTGTTTCGAAAGAATTTAAGGGCTTACTTAGTAGTTATAACATACCACCACCATTTTACAATTCGTCTTATACGCCTCAAAACAATGTAGTCGAACGTTATAATCAAACCTTGGGTACGGCGTTATCGATCCTTGTTGAATCAGACCACCGAAATTGGTCCAAATTTCTTCCGCAAGTTCAATCGGCTATGAATAACACGGTAAACTGCGCTACAGGTTATACACCTTATTTCCTGATGCACGGTCGGGAGCAGATACTGGACGGTGATCTGCACCGTAATCCAATAGCGGATGAGGAATCCAATTCGCAAGTGGGTGCTCAACCTAAAGCTTATGCACAGAAACTAGAAGAGTTGTCTTCGATTTACGAGCAAGTCTCGAATGCTCTTCTTAAAGCTTATCAAAAAGGAGCTGACCATTACAACCTGCGCAGAAAACACATCACCTATCAGGTTGGTGATGTGGTGTGGCGGAGAAATTTTGCACAATCTAACGCATTGAATTATTTCGCACAGAAATTGGCACCTCGGTTTGTTCAGAATGTGGTAGTAAAGAAAAAATCCAATCTAATCTATACGCTTGCAGACTTAAACGGAAAAGTTGCGGGTGATTTTCATGTGAAGGATATAGTAAAATCAAATAATATACCAGTATAGTCTTATTGTGGCAATACTTCGGAGGGTCTGGCCATCCCTACCGAATACTGCAAATTATCTTATTTACTAGTTAATATTTAATGCTTGGGAGTTTTAACCCGGCCTGATCAACCGAGTTGAAACGACCCGACATTCTGACAGTCAAAGTCCTGTCACAGGAATATTTCTTTTTGTTCGTTCATGTTTTTGGAGGGGGTGCGTTTATGCAAACTCATGTAGTATTTATGATTCATTGCAATCAAAATCCACTCTAGTAAGATTAACTCGAGTTGTTTTATAAGTTCTTACTTTCGTTAGGCGTAATTATTTATTGTTATTTATTCGAAATTAATTTAGTAACATTTTTTTTTTTTTTTTTTTTTTTTTTTTTGGACTGAGCACGAGCAAGCAAACAGGATGAATGACATAATTTGTTTTATATTACGTTTGTTAACCTCGAATACAAATGGAACACATGCCCACTTCCAATTGTGTTCAGGGTACATCCCATTGAACTGCGTTCATGGTTATTAAATTTTGTATTTATTATTAAGTTTTGTCTCGAAACACACAGGGATGCCAGTCCTACACCTCTATGTGTTTTGAGCATTGTTTTCTTTTTGTTTATCTCTTTCAATATGAAACATGACTGTTTTCAAATATAAATAAATTCTGAGAAATATTGTAAGTTCAACACGTAGTAACCACTTATATGCTTGCGAATATACAAAGAGAATAGTTTAGTAATATACATATTATTTTGTTAAATTTATTGATTAGTTTTAGTACCTATGATGCTACTTTACTTCATACACTCACCCGTACGACCGATTTAGGTAGAATAGGAAACTCTTCGTAGTGAACAATTTTATTTTTCCTAAAAGGGACGTAGATTCGGTGAAGTGAGGGTTGCTTGCACCCTAAAGTGTTGCCTAAATGGCTTTCGAAAACCCTATTATGGGTCAGTGATGCATTAATGCATATGGTTGTGTATAATTTTTGTGCTGGACACACAAAGGTATAGATAAGTTAAGGATGTGTTGTCCACTGATTAGTGTTTAAACTTTCATAATTAATGATGATTATGCTGTATATGTAACGTTAACGGTAGTCCAAGACATAAGTCAGCCGTTCTTCACCCAGTATCTTCAATGCTGTGGGTGTTTACGGACCCCGTTCACGGAACATTAGTTCACCATGTTCTTAATATTAAGTTCTTTTAGTTTTAAGTTCTTTTAGTTGTAAGCTATGTTTAAATAAGAATGGTTGCATCGCAAGCCCGTCCATCGCGCCTTACGCATGATGGAGTGCGATCGGAGTTGCGGCACACCCATTCGCTATTACTAGTTAATCTATGTTTGATCTACTAATCACTTTTTACTACTGTCTACTAATGATTGCTAGAATATGTTTGAATAATTTATTTTTTTTAGGCCCTGTGACCGACCTTTTTTTTTAGATTAGGGGTAGGAACCTTATTAGTTGTTATGTTCGTGGGCGAACATTTTTGTGGCGAGGGGGGTAATGTTATGATGTGGATGCATCATTACATATAAATTACTTTAATTTATTACTCGGATAGGCAGGTACCTTTATTTGAAGGATGGTAATAGTTTATTCGAGATACTCGGCAGGTTGGCAGACTGAGCGGAAACGGGTTTTGTTTTTGAAACGGCACTCTGGACGAGAGAGAACACGGGAGGACGCCGTGTTTTTCTCGGGCACAGTCACCTAGCGATTTAAGTTTTATAATGTAAAATATACCGGAACAATACGACTCCGCGTTGCAAAGAGATCCGTACCTTATGTGTAAATAACGGGATTAACCTAAAGATCCGAATTGTTCGGCCCGGAATTAACGAAGTTTTCGGTTCATCAATGGCCGTCGGCGCCTCGTGCGACGAGAATAAGTAATGCCGTTTATCTAGCTGATCTGGCGACTGGGAAAGTGCAATTGGCGAACATGGACTCCCGCTACACCTCGCAAGCCACGGCGAAGTTTATTTAATTAGTGTTCGGAGTTTTAACTTTAACATCCGCCGCCTACTGAGGCGTTCATATAAAAAACCCGCGTACTTGATTTTGATACGCAGAACAGACCGTTCCGGTTCACCGCAACCCCGGATTCGTCGCCGTCTCCGTCTGTCAACAAATCCCGTAGGCATCCATCTATTTGGGCTTGATGGCCTCATAGGACGGGCATCATACTGCTGGCCAGGCTGGCGCAATACACCGGATCATTTCTCATCGTCCTGATGCTCCCAGGGGGGTTTGGCATCGCGACCTCAGCAGGATCACATCAGGGCAACCTCTTGGATGCTGGACGAAGCACCAAGCTCCACTACGTGCATCATGCCTGCCCGCAGGCACTTAATCCGAATTAGCTAGTTTTCAAGGTCATGGTCGCAATACAGGGGTGAGTTTTCAGTAGTGTATTTTTTTCCCTTGTAAAATTGGTTTATAATACCGTATTGTTTTAAATGTTCGATATTGTAAATATAGAAAATATTGATTCAAATCTCTTTGTTATTTCATATCGATACACTGTAGTTCCTAATGATGAGTAAAGAAGTGATTGTCATAGTGCCCACGCTCCCTGGGAAGAATTAAATGCTCTCCGTCGTTCTAGGAAGAAGGCGTAGTGAATTCAACTGTGGACATATTCTGTCTTGAACAGGATTTGGCGCTCTATTAATAGAAAAGTACGCAGTTGTATTCATCCCGTCTTCTTCCCTCTCAGCTAGCCACATCATATGGCTCCTTACGCCATTTTGCACGTAATAATTGCCGTTTCAACGTGAATTATAAGATATTCACATAACAGATATTAAAAGTACCTATGGTAAATGCAGGAAATTAAATTAATAGCCATCGTAATATATAATATATATAGTAATGGAAACACTAGATATGCAAATTAATTTCTGAAATATTTATTTATTTATTTGGCTCGTCAAACAGAAATTATTTATTCATAAATTACATGGTAACACTTAAAACATTTTCATATATATGATACATTACATCACCATACTAGGCGGCTGCCTGTTTCATGGTGACCAATGGAATATAGTTACTTTATGGTGTCTAGTGTGAACAAATGGATTAAATATATAAACATGTTGAAAATTGGAAATATTATAGTAGAAAATTTATGATGAGAATTAATCTTTTTTTAAGGTAACTAGAAAATAGAAAAGAAAAGAGAAAAGTTATGCTCAAGATTATAAGATCATATCGTCAATTCCCGCCTCCCAAATTGAAAATATGGGAGGCAGGAATGGGTACCGCCGCCCCGGGAACCTTTATTGGATAACAAACACCTCTGCCATAGGTCACCCCAAGTGGTTCGCTATGTTTGGTGACTTAGCAGGGGTGCCCGGGTTATGGGGTGAGGTTTGTCTAGGTCTTGGAGGCGGATGACCAGGACACACTGAACCCCAGATTTCTACCCACCCCTTAAACCCTTTTCCTTCCCAGAACTCTCCTTCCTTTCCTTAAAAAAACCCTCCACACAGCATCCTCAAAGATGACATAGGCCCTGAGGAAAATTATTTTCTTCGGGGCCTCCTGTGTGGAGCTCATGTAAAAAAAAATATTATCCAAAAACATAATTCTTATTTATAATTTTATATGTGTGCATGCGTGCATACATGTGCAAATACATAATCACATACATATACCATATACATATGTATCTATACGCGTACATAAGCATGCGTATTATACATGGCACACATACATACATACATATGCACATACATACATTTACGTATACATAAAAATTAACACACATATATATAGTCAGTTGTTTTATCTGAGAACGCCAAACAGGCCACTAGCACTGTCACATTCACTCATCAAAAAGTCCCTAATCGCCTTCCTGAAAGTGTGATATTGGTCTACTGTCTTTATTTCAATTGGTAAATTTTTAAATATTTTCGGAGCAAGTAAGTTAAACTGTGACTGGGCCATTGAGTTTTTTGTTACCCTTATTAGCATCCTCCCTATATATAAAATAATTAGTAGATACAGTAATGAAATACATTTTCAACATGTTTATAGTGATGATTTCAATAATGGGTGAGCAGATTATTCATTAAAACATTCTTAATGTAACGATAAGTTAAAATTACAAGTACATTACAATAACACAAAAAAACATATTACTAGATGCTAGTAGAAATATATTTTTTAAATTGACGTCATGAACACGAAAATCATCTTAAAAAAAATAAACATGAACTGCCACCATCTGTAGCTATAGTAAAATAATATCATCCAACGCCTTCAAATATCTTACATAATAGACATTGTACATTTAAGCAATAAAAAAGCATAAACTCGGATTTATGTCTTAAGGGCAGCTCCCACTGTGTTAGACGGGCAAGTTCACCGGACTTTCATCAAATAATACAAATTTTAATCGCATAAACAAAATTTAAATTCCGGAAACTTTTATTACGACGTACGGGGACCTCCTGCAAGAGGGGTAAGTACCAAAACCTACCGGGAAGTGTACTTCTGAACATGTGAATATATTTTTATTGTAAACTTGATAATTCGTTAATTTAATTAATACCAAGCCCAGAGCTGCCTCGCCGTGAAGTGATGAATTGTGCCATCAATTCAGAATTGATCTATTGTGTTTCGTTTTATGCTAGGGATTATTTTTTAATTTTTTTTTTTTTTTTTTTTTTTTTACATGAGCTCCACACAGGAGGCCTTGAGGAAAATAATTTTCCTCAGGGCCTATGTCATCTTTGAGGATGCTGTGTGGAGGGTTTTTTTTAAGGAAAGGAAGGAGAGGAGAGTTCGGGAAGGAAAAGAGTTTAAGGGGTGGGAAGGAATCTGGGGTTCAGTATGTCCTGGTCATCCGCCTCCAAGACCTAGACAAACCTCACCCCATGAACCCGGGCACCCCTGTTAAATCACCAAACGTAGCGAACCACTTGGGGTGACCTATGGCAGAGGTGTTGGTTATCCAATAAAGGTTCCCGGGGCGGCGGTACCCATTCCCGCCTCCCAAATCAGCCCGAAAGGTGGAACACACGAAGCTCACATTTGAAGAGGACATTAAACACCTACGTCGATGGGAGCTTTGAGTAATGTAGCTTTATTGATGCCCCCTATATTATTTCTTTCATAACAAAATTATAAAACTGGATACAATGAGGTTTAAAAAAAAAATCTGGGGGATATGGTGTTTCTCCCAGGACTAGTATCATCTTTGGAGATGTTATATGAAGAAAGCTTTTAAGAAAAGTGTAATGTATCATAATTGGTCTATGAATAATTCTCACGTTGTCTACGGCTCTTCGGATCATATTGTCTCATTTATAAGATGTGCCGAAGGTAACCGAAGGAAGGTGTGCAGAGTGATTATAATCCTAGAGCTTCGCAGACAAAACCTAGCTTCCTAGTTAGAAAGGACGTTAACTAGTTAAAGTACGTTCCTCCAAACTATATTTATAAATTACAAGACGTCAATAAACAGTCACTGTGATTCAAAGAACCTAAGTCAAGTAACTTTCAATACTGGAGAATACTAGTCCCATAAATATGTCTCTAGAGTGGACGTAATAGAAATTACAGAAGCGATCCCGTGGAAAGAGATTATAGATGAGGGAACAAACACATAATGTTTCAAAATATTTCAAATGTCGTTTAATTTATTTATTATTTAATTTTTCTGACGAAATCTTCATCAGTCATGTCACTTCAACAACTTTATTCTAACACTAGATCTCAGGGTAAAAAACACATCCAACAAGTAACTACAAATTAGTGTTCAACCGAAATAGGACTTTCTACCGAAACCGAATCTTCGGTAGCTGTCTCAGTTTTGACCGAAACCGAAACTTTTTTAGACATGTTAAAAATCTATTGTTTGCTGAAATTTGGTTTATTTTTTACATTTATACAAACAGTTAACATGTGTTAAATGAAATAAAAAAAAAAACAATAATTGAACTATGTGGAAAATTTTTTTTTTGATATTACTAAAAATGAACAAACATGTTAACTACTTCTTGGAACAATAATTTGTCAATAATCAACACTTATGTACATTATGAATGAAGGACCTCCTTATTTGAGTATTTTCATTTAAATTGCGTTTACAATCACAACATTCTTAAAACTTAATTTACCATTTATTGAGATCTTTTGCAGAGGTTCGGTGGGGCAGAAAATCTGCCGAAACTGAAACTGATGCCGAAACTAGATTTTTTTGCCGAAACTTGCCGAAACCGAACCTTCGGTCGGTCACTACTACAAATACAATATTAGGGCAAAAAAAGTTTCTTGTATTATGGTACTAAACTCTACAATGAAATCCCACTCTCGCTCAAAAACCACCAAAACATTATAACATTTAAACCTCAATCGAAAAGCTGGCTACAAAATATAGGGAAATCGGAAATAGAAATTATACTGACACCAAATACAGACTGAAAACGACACCACTCAAATGCACTAAAAAATACTATGTAATTTATTTTATAATTATTTCGGAAAAACATTTCATAATAAGCCTCATATAATTAAATTTTAATATGGTAATTAAATCCTCAGCATGGGAATCCCAGTGAGGAAATCATTATCTCTAATTGAAGCAAAAAAAGTAAGATAATAAAACATTTTTTATAATTATTGTGGTTTATTTGGAAAACTATCAGTTTAAATGTACATCAATCCCTGTAAACTTCAGACCACCAAACGAGAGGCTGAAAAGAAAAGTGTGGCACTATAGGTCAGCAGATTGGTTCGGTCTGCGGGCACATTTTAATGCTTTCCCGTGGTCAGCTGTCTGTTTTCGGACTTCGGATCCCTCAAGATGTGCCCAGGAAATTGGTGAAGTCATCACATCCGCGATGGATGGCTTCATCCAATCTACTGTTAAGGAAACTGGTGTAGGCTCAAAGCCGTGGTTCAGTCGACAATGCGCTGAAGCAGTGCGACGAAAAAACGCGGCTTACCGAGCCTACAACACATCTAGAACATCCGAAGACAGAACAGCTTACAACAAAATGGCAAAGGAAACCAAGAGAATCATTAATAGATCAAAATTTGAGCACGACCAGCAGATCGGCAGAAAGTTGGCTGCATGCCCGCATGGCAGCAGGCAATTCTGGTCGCTTGCGGGCTCAATAGGTCGCAATTTCCGCAAATCCAGTCTGCCGCCTCTTACCAGACCTGACGGCTCACTAGCAAACACCGCCACCGAAAAGGCTAACTTATTAGGTAAAATGTTTGCGGATAACTCAACCCTCGATGACCAAGGTGCTGTCCCGCCGTCGGTTCCTCACTGCGGTTTTCGTATGAAAAAGCTGAGGATCCGGCATCGGGAAGTACTCCATGTTTTACGAGGGCTTGATGTTAATAAAGCTAGTGGACCTGACGGAATACCTGCCCTGGTACTGCAGAGGTGCGCTGCAGAAATAGCTCCAATTTTGACGAAGCTTTTTAAAATGTCCCTGAAGACTGGCTCTGTGCCCTCTGGTTGGAAAAAAGCGGTTATCCATCCTATTCCAAAGAAGGGTGACCCCTCCAACCCGGCCAACTACCGCCCATAGCGATCACATCAGTTCTGTCTAAGGTGATGGAACGTGTGATCAACGACAAACTGCTCACATACCTCGAGAAGAACAAAATTATTAACGACCGTCAATACGGATTCCGGCGGAACCGCTCGTGCGGTGATCTTCTCGCGTATGTGACGCATGTTTGGAGGCGATGCCTGGAACGTTTCGGTGAGACCCAAACGGTTGCACTGGATATCTCCAAGGCCTTTGACCGGGTTTGGCACCGAGGACTTGTCAACAAACTGCATTCTTACGGACTTCCCGCATCCTTGTGTACTTGGATTGCCGACTTCTTGAGGGAGAGGTCGATTCAGACGGTAGTCGATGGTTTCACCTCTTCCTCACACTCGATAAATGCTGGCGTCCCGCAGGGATCGGTTCTGTCTCCGACTTTGTTTTTGTTGCACATCAACGACCTTTCGTCATGTGCACCAATTCACTGTTATGCGGATGACAGTACAGTTCATGATAGCTTTTTGTTTGACAAGCCCCCAAAGGGCTCACAAACTCCATCAGCTCGTAGGGCTTTGAAGCAAAGAATGGACGGTTACCTCAAGAGTGTTTTCTCTTGGGGTAAAAATAATCACGTTGAATTTAATGTTTCAAAGACCCAATCTTGTCTGATTACGTCTAAAAGGGATCGAAATGAAAATCTAGTCTCTTTCAACGGAAGCAATCTTCCGAACAGGCCCTCCATTGATATGCTTGGTGTAACCCTAAGTGACCAGCTCAGGTATGGGGGCTCCATCGAAGCCAGAGTAAAGTTAGCCTCCCAGAAACTGGGCGTACTGTATAGGGCCCGCAGATACTTTAATAGTGCACAACTGCTAACTCTGTACAAATCGCAAGTGCGCCCCACGGTTGAATTTGGCAGCCACCTCTGGTCTGGAGCTCCTAAATACCTGAAAAATACCCTCGACTCTGTGCAGAAACGGGCGGTCCGTTTGATAGATTCTCCCATCTTAACAGACGGATTGCAATCTTTAGAGCACAGGCGTCGGGTGGGAATGCTATCCTTATTCTACCGGTATTACAATGGAAGATGCTCCGAGGAGCTAGCATCATTGATCCTTCCGGCACCGGTGCATAGTCGGGAAACACGCCAAACGCGTGCCCAACATTTGTACACGGTTGACATTTGTCACATGATAACGGGTCGTTTCTTCGACTCGTTCTTATGTTCAACAGCTCGGCTGTGGAATGATTTGCCGGCCTCTGTGTTTCCTCCTTCCTACAACATAGGTCTCTTCAAGACCAATGTTCATTCCTTCCTCTCCTCAAAAAGACCCTCCACACAGCATCCCAGATGACATAGGCTCTGAGGGAAAGTATTTTCCTCAAGGCCTCCTGTGTGGAGTTAATGTAAAAAAAAAAAAACATTATAGGGAAAAAAAACATTATAGGGAAAAAAAACATGCTTACTGGTTTGTAAAAAACCTCTGAAGTTTTCGCATAAGATAGGTATTATAACGTACAAAAAAACAATAAAAGAATTAAGTAAAACAAAGTGGCATGTGGCATTATCAGAAAAATAAAATCTTTAAAAAGACAAATATTAAATGTATCTACGTAGATACTCGTACATAAAGCAAAGTTATGTACGATAAAAGAAATAAAGAAAGAAAAAAAGACATTGAAATTGAGAAAAATAACTTAAAGGTTATGCAGGGGTAGGGAGTTCTTAATTAACCTCCTGGTTTATTTTTTCTAATACGCATCTATTTAATTGACCTGTGGACAAATGGAAAATATCAGCACGTAATGTTATTGTATTTTGTGCCCGACCTTCTGAAAAATAAATGCTGGGTGTGGTTAATTTTTAAGTGTGGGATGTGGATAAGTTAATGTGAAATAATAAAAATACACAACGGCCGTCAAACATAATATAAAAATTTCGTAAGATTATTACTCTGGACTCGGTTTAATCCTTAGATAATAGAAACATTGTAAAATATGGTAAGAAAGTATGGCGATTGCCGCCGAGCCATTTCAAATTGCAATGTGGAGATGGCGGAGCAAATGGAGTTATATGTTGTGCTGATAGCTCAATTTCCTTGTTTCTGTTATCTACGGTGAAACATGCAATTATTTCTCTGGTTTTATATCATTCAGTTATTCTTTCTGCTTGCCAAATCTACCCCCAACTCTTATTTCCAGTGCGCACTACCCAGTACCCAGTACCCACCCCGACAATCCCCAACCGGTGCAACTTGTTTGACGATAACTGAATACACAAATGGGGTGATTATATCACTGGGCCATTGGGGTGCCATTGTGCGCCCATTCGCTGATGACAGCAATAAGGTTGAATGTTTTATTCGATTCAAAGTTTTTTATGCCCGCGATGAAATTTATAAAAAAATATTGCAGTTTAGAATAAATATTTATATGTCTTTACTTGATACATTATTATTATTTCATAAGTAGGTTGATAAAGTACCTAGATATAAGAGCAATAACTATTTCCTAAGTTGTCGTATTTTTCATAATTGTGAGTAGGTTCACTTCATAAATTATACTATTTGGCTATTCGGTTAATCCAAGTTTAATGTTTAAGTAGGTACCATTAGTTTAAGTTTAGTCTTCAATACTTCGTTATTATTTTTAATTGATAAACTAATGTTTTAAGACAAGATTTTTATGCATAGCACTAAGGGTAACAATTATTATAAGTAATAATTATTAGACTGAAACACTCATCTACATTAAAAAAATATCCCGAGAAAAGATACATGCCGCGGACGGGACTCGAACCCGCGTCCTTCTGATTTCCGGTCAACTGCTCTGTCCACTGAGCTACTTCGGCTTATCTCCTGCCCGCCAAATAATTCGATGTAGATGAGTAATATAGGCTAATAATTATTACTTTTAATAATTATTTCAATACTTCGTTTGTGTGAAAGAACCACGAAACAAAACAATAAGTCGTCGCAGAGTTACGGAAAATATGTACAACTGTCCAATTTTTTGAAGATTTTTAAAAAGTAAACAAACGTCCAGAGTTACGAATAAACTGCTAATATTTGAAAAACTCCTGTTATCATCATTATAAGCCGAATATTTTACTTGTCCGATGATGGAGGACTTATCTAACAAAGGATTTGAACCAACAATGCCTGGGTGGGAACTCGATGCATTTCTCCACTCATCTGCTAACTAGCCAAATGTTCTTCAGTTTGACCCAAGACCCGATGGAAGGTATTGCACTAGGAATGCGGAGACCCAGGAGGAAACCATGGCACACGTTCACTAACCATTCAAGCCTTTATAACTAGCAGCGTTAAAACCCGTTGAAGAGCATGAATTGGTCATGCATGCCAAGCCGGAGAAGACATGAATTAAGGCATTTAGACAGACCAAGACAGGAGAGAAAGATTGCATCGGATTGTTGTAAGTAACATTTTATAGCATAATCAAAGTAGGTTTTATAGCATAACTGTTATGTCTGCCCTTTCCTCGGCAGATAGTAATTATTAAATACGGTTCTTTGAATATAAAAGTGTTTATTTGATTGGAATAACCTAGCTGGTAGCTACGACTGTTTACTATTCGGGGGTAGGTAAATCTCTGGAGCCTTGCCACGGGAGCTCGCAAAGTATATCTCTGAGACTGCTTCTTGTACGCCAATGCCATCTGGCGAGCTATGGTGCAAGCTACATGCTTACCGCCATCTATCGTATTCTTTCCATATGAAATACTTAATTACTCCACATCACACCCTCCCCCACCTAACCTCAAGCCCTGGCTACAATAAATACAAGACATGTTCTTTTCAAAGAAGTTATACAATTTGACAAAAAAAATAGGATTTTAAATATTTCATTTATACACGATTTTATACACTAAATTCAACCAAACATAGTCATGATTTTAAATATTTCAACTTAAATATTTCTGTTTCTCTGGGAGGGACCTTTATGAACGCCTTGAACGGAGCCTTCCTTCCCAAGGTCTTAGTTGAGTAGTTTGCTCTCGATCATCCGCTGGTAATCTGAAATCAAGAGAACTCCACGTTAGCCCCTTCAACAAAGCTGAGGTCCCCAACTCGTCTGAAGCGCATTTCGTGACCTCAGACGCGGTGGGTGGGTTATTATCTTCACTCTCCTCTTCCCATTTCACAGATAAACTCTTTAACTGATCAATATGCCTCTTCCAAGTCAACGGAGTACCACAGATCCTAACGATATAAACTTTTTTACCCACTTTCATTTCTACAATACCTCTAACCCAACCAACTTTATTCACCTGACGGAAGTCCTTGACCAGACACTTCTGTCCAACGTGTAAATTCCTAATTTTTACGCCCCCATAATTCCTTATTTGATTATCTTGACTCCTTTTTATATTATCGTTAGCTATTTTTCTCTGTTCTGACACATCTTCCTGAGTGGTTTTAGGAATTAAACTACTGAAAGTTGATTTCAGTCTCCTACCAAACATCAAGACTGCCGGTTCTAATCCCGTTGTGCAATGTGGCGAATTTCGATAATCCGATAGAAAATCACATAATCTACTTTCATAATTTACTGGAAAATTATTCCTAACCATAATTTTTTTTTAAAAATTTTTTACCGTTCTAACTGAATTTTCAGCTTGTCCATTACACTGAGGGAATTTTACCGGTGAATTTAAAAATTCTATGTTATTCTCTTTAAGAAATTCTTTAAACTCTACACTAGAAAATGCTGTTCCATTATCCGAAACTATGCAATCAGGGTTACCAAAATTAGAGAAAATTCTTCTCAATTCCTTAATCGTGTTAAACGAATCCGCCCTTGGAACCTCTAAGCAATCGATCCACTTGGAAAAGCGTCACAAATTACAAGAAACATTTTTCCTGCTACCGGTCCGCAGTAGTCTACATGCACCCTACTCCAAGTTGCCCCAGGGTTCGGCCACACTGACAAATGACTCTTAGAAGGTGCCGGCCTCATAGCCGCGCAATCATCACATTTTAGAACCATTTTTTCAATGTCATTGTTCAGTGATGGCCACCAAAAATAAGCTTTTGCTAGGCCCTTCATTTTAACTATTCCTAAATGAGATCTGTGTAATAACTCTAGCACATGTTCTTGTAAGGAACTCGGAATGACAATTCTATGTTGCCAGAAAAGGCAATCCTTGACTATGGACATTTCGTTTCTCTTAACCCAGAATCTCCACAGTACATCATCTCGACCAACTCGTTTTGGCCAGCCCTTACGCAAACACGTTAAAACTTCCTGAATAACCGTGTCTGTCTCTATAGCTGTGGAAATGAGCTTGATATCTATGTGCTCGCATTTATCTACATAACACACAAAATCTGATCCATAATCATCTTCAAATTCTTTTCTACCGGAAGCCGAGATAGAAAATCCGCATGATTATGACATGACTTAACAAATTCTACCTTATACGCAAATCCGGCTAATATAATGCCATAACGCTGCAATCTGTTAGCCGCCAAAACCGGAATATTTTTGTGTTCCCCTAAAATCCTCATCAAAGGCATATTATCTACGCATAAAGTAAACTCCCGACCGAATAGGTGTTGAAAGAATTTGTTCAAACCAAACACAATAGCTAACGCTTCTAAATCTAGAATACTGTACTTCTTCTCTGCACTAGACAAACTTCTTGATGCAAATTCGATCGGTCTCATTGAACCGTCCGCAAATGTGTGCAATAACACGGCCCCGAGGCCTACGCTGCTCGCGTCTGTATATAACTTAAGAGGAAGGTTGGGAAAATAATGAGTGAGAATTCTATCAGAACCCATTAGATACTTTACTTTATCTACTGCGTCAATGCATGACTTCCCAAATTCAAACTTTGCATTCTTCTTTAAAAGATTATGCAAAGGTTCTAAAATTGATGACATGTTCGGTATGAAGTTCCGATAAAAATTAAAAAATCCCAAAAGACTCCTCAATTGATGCACGTCGCATGGGTACGGCGCATTCTTAATTGCTTCCAATTTATCTTTTTGCGGTTCAATGCCCCTTCCCGAAATAACGTATCCCAAAAATTCTATAGATTTAACAAAAAACTGACACTTCCCAGTATTGACACATAGACCACATTCTTTCAACCGCTCGCAGACCGCGCAAATATTATTATACAGATCAAGTTCATCGACCCCTGAAATAATAATATCGTCTAGGTAAAAGGCTACGCCTTTTAAACCTTGTAAACAACTTAATATTGTTCTTGCGAAGATGGCCGGAGCCGATTTAAACCCAAAAACCAACCTGTTATATTGGAACAGACCTAAGTGTGTGTTAATAGTTGTAAACTTTTTACAATGATCCGCTAATTCTAACTGTGAATATGCTTCCTTAAGGTCTAATTTTGCAAAAACTTTGCCCGAACTAACCTTATGTATGACCTCCTCAATCTTTGGCATCGGATATTTCTCTAAATTGGAAATCAAATTAAGACTCCTTTTATAATCTACACAAATTCTTATATCTCCATTTTTCTTGACCACCGGAACAATCGGAGAAGCGAACTCGCTACTTGTAACCGGGGAGATTATACCTTTTTCTACCATCGATCTTAATTCGGATTCGATCTTCCCTTTAATAGAAAAAGGAACCGGCCTTGCATTGAAAAAAATTGGATCCGATTCCTGGTTTACTTTAAAATGGACTTTATATTTGTTAAATCTTCCCAACTTTTGCGAAAACACTTCCGGGAAATCTTGAATAAACTTTTCTCCATTCCTCATTTGCGGCGTCACTAAATTAATTGTCTCCTGAGAAGTTATCCCAAGATCGAAACATTCCATAAAATCTCTTCCCACAATTAATTCTGTTCCTTTTATTACTACAATAAAATTAATATTTTTGTTCCTACCCTTAAATTTCACATCAAAAATCGCCTTTCCTACGACTTTTAAACGATTATTTCCATAACCTGAAATAATCCGCTTGTCTTGTGACAAAATGATTGAACTAAAATGTCGTTTAAAAATACCCTCCGGCATCACACATAAAGATGAACCGGAATCAATCATTGCCGTAAACTTCTTGTTATTAATTTCAATTTCAGCAGTAATCGGACTAATTGACGCAACTAAAACTTTACTATCCCTGTGATTTTCAAAAATGGGATTTATAGGATTATTCTTGCAGAATTTCTGTAAATGCCCAACGCCCTTACATTTAAAACGTTTCGCATTACGAAATTTACAATCAAACGATAGATGATCATTCCTTTTGCAAATAAAACACTGTTTTTTAACACTACCCACGGGTGATCTAAAATTCGTACCTGAATTTGATCCTAACCTATAAGCTGGTTTCGTGTTAAAACTACCCTTGGGGCTCGTCGATCGTTCCCTACGCTGATCTCGCTTGAACCCATCGCTAGTAACTCGTTTTTTTACTAGGTTTACTTCTGATTTTACTGTATTAGCACTATCCAAAGTTGACATACTAACTGCAAGTCCTTCTATTTCATTAAACGACAACGTTTGCCCTTCTACGAAAATTTTCTCCTTCGCGCGTCCCGGTAACAACCCGATTGCAAACATGTCTATGAGGTTTTTTTCAAGCCTCGTTTCGAATTGACAATACGTTGCTAAAGAACGAAGTCTAACCGCGAAATCTCTTATCGTCTCGCCTTGTTGTTGCCTCGCTAAAAAAAAATTCTCCCGTTCTTTAAAAACTGAACGATTTTTGTTACAATGTTTGTCGAGAAGCGCTAAAAGTTTATCAAAAGATAAGTCCGTTACTTTACTTGGAAAACACAGATTAATTAGTAAGGTCAACGTTTCTGATTCTAGGAGATTCAATAAAAAAGCCCGTTTTTTCTCCACAGACGCTTTGTCATCATGGATCACGAAAAATTGCTCTATCCGAAGTCGAAACAACCCCCAGTCTCCGGAGAGATGGCAAAACGGTGGTATTCTACCCGATTCCATAACTCCCAACAAATAAATCGGCAAAGAAAAATCAACAAGAAAACAATAACAAATAATCCCTCTCAAAGAATCAAAAATACTTATCTCAGGAACTCTTCTGGTCTCCCTCTGGGTTTTATCCTTGTCTTCTGATTAATTGATTAATCCAATGATCCACAGATTCGTCCTTGAAACTATTAACCCAATGATCCGTTTTGACCTTGAAACTTCTGATTAATCCAATGATCCACAACCAGATCGCCTCCTTGCGGTATTTCACTTCTGTTCCTAAAACAAAAATCTTCTTATTCAGCCCGTAGCCACGGAACGAAATGCTCCTTAATCTCGAGCAGAATCTCTTCCGATTCCTTGCCAAAACTGCAAGTCACTCCAGCAGTGACTTAGTCCTCCGTGTCCAGCACCAATTATTATTCGCACGCGTAACTTTCACACAATTATACTTATACGGCTGCGCCAATTGTTATGTCTGCCCTTTCCTCGGCAGATAGTAATTATTAAATACGGTTCTTTGAATATAAAAGTGTTTATTTGATTGGAATAACCTAGCTGGTAGCTACGACTGTTTACTATTCGGGGGTAGGTAAATCTCTGGAGCCTTGCCACGGGAGCTCGCAAAGTATATCTCTGAGACTGCTTCTTGTACGCCAATGCCATCTGGCGAGCTATGGTGCAAGCTACATGCTTACCGCCATCTATCGTATTCTTTCCATATGAAATACTTAATTACTCTACATCACAATAACCAAGGATGCTAATGCTTTTTAGAGCTGCACAACCATCTAAAGAACTAAATTACAAAAAAAATGTCACATAAATCACAAGCACCAATCTACAAATTACTCAAAAATCAACTCACACAAACATCAAGCCAATTTACAAACAAGACATCCACACTCACATTACCCGAAATAGCAATAAAATTCGCGTACCTCAAACACACACCACAAAATATGGGATAAAATCTCTGAACTATATTGCCTACAATAATTCACTTCCAGATATATACAAGAGAATCCAGCAAAATAAAATAAAATCAGAGTAAAGCTTTAAAAGAACATTTTTTCACTACGTTTAAGGATGAAACTGTCTTTTTTCTTTATCTCTCGTTTTCTTTTCCATGTAATCATGTAATCCATTTTTTTTATAACCTTGTTTCTTTTTTCCTTCATTTGTTTTCTATTGTTTGTTTCAACTTACCCTGTCTTTTATTTTTGTCTATACTGTACGTGAAACTTTAATTTTTAGTATTTAATACTTATGTAAAATTGTAACTATTTCTTCCCACCTATGAATTGTATGTTCCTCCTATCCTAAAATGAGATCCGTAACTCATCTGGATTGCCCTAGCAAGAAATAAAATTAATACAAACAAAAAAAAAGTTAAACATTGTGAGTGACTAAACGACGTTCACGGAGGATATCGACGTCGGTGTGATTATTATCAATATAAAAAATAAAAATTAATTGAGAGCAATGATCTGCTTTGAAATTTTGAAAAAGCACAAAATCCAATATTGAAATATTCGACGTGTTCAAACTTAACCCCGCATTATATGAATACAAACATGTTGATATCATACGGGTGATTGTTTCAACTCTTTTTAGGGTAGGAGTGCCATGGCTGACCCCTAATAATACTACACATAAGGGGATAGTCAGTGTTACAATGGCGCACGTCACAGAGCAGCTGGTGCTAAGGGGTGAAACTACGAGTATGTAGGGGTGGTTGGGCGTTGGGCGACAGGCAATGGGTTAGTAAAATTAGTTGATTGGGCGCATTGTTTTAATGTGGCTAAATTTATTTTAGCAAATGGAACTTAGGTGAGTAAAGTTAGAACTAGAAAATCATATTTAAAAAATGTTCTTTCTACACATGAATTGATGACTTGATTAATTTCATATTGCATTGCTAGCCTATCATTCTAATTTTTATTTACTCTTTTATACTATTTATATATTTTTTTAATTACACAGGAGTTAGTAATAAACAATAAATTGCGAAAAATGATGTTTGAAATTGGATAAAATTGACATTAAAAAATTGTTTCGAAATTGTTTCGTTAAAAATGGTGGCCCTGAAGAAAATAATTTCCATCAGGGCCTATGTCATCTTTGAGGATGCTGTGTGGAGGGCTTTTTTTCAGGAAAGGAAGGAGAGGAGAGTTATGGGAAGGAAAGGGGTTTAAGGGGTGGGTAGCAATCTGGGATTTAGTGTGTCCTGGTCATCCGCCTCCAAGACCTAGACAAACCTCACCCCATGAACCCGGTCACCCCTGCTAAATCACCAAACGTAGCGAACCACTTGGGGTGACCTAGGGGAGAGGTGTTGGTTATTCAATAAAGGTTCCCGCCTCACATTCAAAATATCATTTGTATAAATGCTTGCTAAACAATGTAGGCGGAGAATTGGCGAGTTTGATACATAATTTATTTGTGTATGTTGACATTGAAATTATCCTTATGCCTAATGCGTCGAGTATGTTCTCTTAAGTTGACTACACTAATCTATGGATATAAGAACCGGCTAAGGGGCGCGGAAGCTGAGTGTGGTTCACGACTAGACCGAACGTCATGCGCATTCTTGCCGGGACTGCCAATCGATTGGAGAGGACTCCCAACCGTTTGCCATGCCCTTATTACTTATCTACTGTGTCTTCCTCCCAAAGAGGTGCTTGTAGGATACGCTGGATACAATCACCCAGCGCTTGCCACCTCGTGGACTTTCACCAACCTGTCCCATTGCCTTGTCTATTTTTGTTATACTAACACATTGACGACCTCCGTAGTCCAGTGGCTAAGACTCTTGACTCACATTCCGGAGGTCGCGGGTTCGAACCCGGCATGCGCAAATAAATTTTAATTGAATAATTTGTGTTATTTCACAATTAATTCATTTAAAATAATATATAGTATATTTGCGGCATGTTCCAGAGTGGAAGATACTGTTAGTATCGCCCTGGTGTAAGACCACCATTCAGAATTGAAACGTTGCTTGAAAATGGCTTTAGCCGTGTTTAGTGACCAGATCTGAATAGCCAGGTACTTCCCAACCTTCCTCTTCCCCACCTCCTTCCCCTCCCCACTACCTTCAGCCTCACAACATACCCCAGTTGGGGATGCCATAGTCTCACTGGCTCCAGACGGGAGCAGTTGAGATTCTTGTGCGGTATTCACTGTAAAAAAAAAAAAAAAAAACATATTTTATCTGTATTTCCCGCTAAGCAATTGCATACTGCTTGCTAACAACGTATGCAGGGATATTGGAGGTCTAGATTCGTTATCAAATGTAGAGTTGTTTATACCAAAAAAATTAGAGTCCTTGCAAGAGCCTTGAAGGGGTAACCATCTGTTACCTATACCAGGCCGGGTATGTGGTGAGTCCTCCAATGTACACTAATCTATCGCAATGTGATTTAATCGGTTTATTTTAAGTATGTAATAATTCTTCGTAATATCAGTGTTCCATAACCTTCGTGTTTATTGTTTATGAAAAAAAAGACACAACCCAGACAATTTTATAAATTTTAGCATTGTTCTAATAATGTGTTCCACTTTATGAATGGTATTACCTTCAGATCGATAAAACTAGTTACAATTCGAAAATATTTTGTAATACCTACTACATAATTGCTTTTTCAAGAACAAAACTACCTCGCTATAATCACTAGATGCTAACTGCAAATTTATTTATTGGTCTTGGGGAAATTGAGAATAGAATTTGATAATTTTTTCGTTATTTCAAAAATATAACAAATAATATATTTCCTCCTTGTACGAACAAAATTATACACAACAAAAACTATAATTTTATAATATAAAAAGAAGACAGGGTGTACTTTTTATATTTATTCAGCTCGCAATTGAAAATGTCCACTAATGATAATTTATTGTTGTAACCATTACATAGTGAATTCATTGTTTACAGTTTGTTTTGCATTGATCCACTTTGAATACAACAAGGACGCGTGTAAAGCGCGCAGATATTGCTCATAGCAAATTAGCAACTTGGGGAATTTAATGTTAGTATTAACTAATTTATTCAGGAATAATGCATTTATTAGATATTATTTTATGGAATGGAAGCATGGACGCTTACTGAAGAACTAATTAGGCGACTTGAGGCATTCGAGATGTGGATTTACAGAAGAATACTTAAAATAAGCTGGATGGACAGGGTTACGAATGAAGATGTTATGGTTCGGATGAATAAAGAAAAATAAATTATCAAAACTACAAAAATCCGAAAACTTCAATATCTTGGACATGTGATGAGACATCTAGAAAAGTATGAGATCTTGCATCTCATAATGCAGGGAAAGATTGCCGGAAGACGGGGCCCTGGAAAAAGGAGAACCTCAAGGCTGAAAAACCTAAGACAGTGGTTTGGCCAGTCTACCGTAGAGCTGTTCCGGGCCGCAGTAAACAAAGTCCGCATAGCCAACATGATAGCCGATGTCCGTTGAACGGACAGGGTTGTAAGTTAGTAAGTTGTAGCATTGTAGAAATGTACCATAAATTTGTACAGCACCCTTGAGGTGATTTTTCATAAAAATGGTGCTTTACAAATTACCATCCAAATATTTTTATTAACCTATATATTTATTTTATTGGGCAAATTTCGAAATCGTGTGGAAGGTTAGAGTCGAGTTCAGACTTGAAAGAGATGTAATGTTAAACGGAGAGAAAGCTATTTTAGATGCTCTATACCTAACCAAAAAATATGTGAAAGAAAGTAAAGACTTGGAGTCAAGCACGTGAATTTTAAAAAGATGAGAGGTAACTTTCAAATTTCAAAAATCAAAATGGCACTAATCGCCGAAATGCTGGTCACACAAATTAGTTGAAGTTTGAAAATAGAATAAAAAAATAACACAAGGAGTGCCTTGTGGGCTTGTGATTCGTGATCCATCGTGATTAGAGTCCCAATTTGCGCCTATATTTCCATAAAAAAATTGAGTTTCAGCATGATTACGAAATTCAAATAGGATGGTGATATACGATTTCAGGCAAATGTGAGAGAGACAGACTGTATGCTTAATGGTCTAGAAGCAAAAGGCACCAAGTCAGCGGCACATTTGTTTCCATTCAAACTTGTATGAAAAGCACTTCTAGTGTTGTGTTCTTTATTTTATCAGTTTGGAACACCCCAACCATGGTCTTGTTGGAGGGAAATTCAAATAAATATACCTACTTTAAAATCTTGTAGGTAAATATCTGCTCTTCAGTATAAAAGTACGCTGCATAAAATTACCTCGTGAAGGCGTAAAAAAATTACAATTAGTGAACACGTGGGGCCCGGGGACGCGAGCTTCGTGTCTTGTGTCCGTGGATTTAGTAGACTTGGTTCCCGCGACCACCTAATTATAAATTTCATAACTAATTAAAGATTAAGTTAAATAATAATAGCAGGAATAACAGCAAAAGCAAACAGAGTCGATGTTGAGTTGGAAGGCCGAAAGCAGGAGCGGACTTTATGAAGTTTTTTGGTGGGCCGAAATGTTCAACAGTAAAAATACACGGTGTCTGGAAACTCTTAGTACAAGTGGGAATCTACGGCATGTGAAGACGATTTAGCGGCTTATTTTTTATTTGAGTTTTTGTTGACGAGTAAATCGAATCCGAAGGTGGAATTTTTTAGGCCAATTAATATAATGAGGAGACCATACAGTTGAGTTATATTCAACCTGACTCCTAACTAGTGATGTAAATGGAAGTTTTAATGTTTTAATGTTGGTAAAATCTTTAACGACTCTTAGTACAAAACCTAACATTTTTAAACCCTTCTTTGAGATATTTTCAATGTGTGATATGAAGCTAAGTTTAGTGTCGAAAGTAACAACTAAATCATTAATTTTAGTAACAGATTCGAGAATGATGTTATTGATCGTGTAATTGAAATAAAATGGATTTTTGATTTTAAAAAACCACGTAGTTATGCATTTGTTAACATTAAGGTATAGCTTGTTGACGCTACACCACTCAATTAATTTTGACAAGTTTACTGAGAGAATATAACAGTCGCTCAGGCTTCGAATTGCTTTAAAAAGTTTCAAATCATCTGCGAACATAAGTACCTACGTCAATGTCTTTAAAAATATTACGAATGTCATTCATGAAAAAGATAAATAATACAGATCCGAGGTGGGACCCTTGCGGAACACCACTAGATGCAAAAAAAATCATAAATTTTTTTTTAAAAAATCGGTGACTTAACATCAATATTGGAAATTTCGACACGTTTTCTGGGCTTAAAATTAAAAATATTAAGCTTTGATGTTTTAATTCCAATGTCTTATTTTTTCGGCTTTTCATGCCATATTTTTTTTGTAATAACGATTATAATTAATGCCTTCGTTATTTTTAAAAATCTACTCACAACAGTTACTCCTTGTTTAAAGCAAATGAAATTGATTGAAATTGTCCGTAATGTACCTACCTATATATAATATAACGTATCTTACGGTTAATAAGTAAATATAAAAAAGCTGTTTTATTTCACATAAATACTTAAATTTATTTTTTATACTTATTTAACATGTATTGTAAAGTATTATTTGGAAACTCTCAGAATTTGTGTGGAAGGCTCTACGAATTTATTCTGTGCCAATGTGCAAGTAATCAGCTTTATCTAAAAATCATCTGGTCTATTAAAAGGCCTAAATGGGGATACAATTTTGTCAATCCAATTTGAAGGTGACATGTCAAAAATTATTGGAAAATGGTCACTGCTTGGAAAGAATAGGCAAGATCTTCTGACATGTTTCTTTCGGCTGGAGCGGGTGAAATCGCATCGTCCGTAGATTCCATGTAACTAGGCTTTTGAAAAAAAAAAAAATTTTGAGTGTAAGTTCTCCTCTGCAGTCATGCAACTGTGAACCCGAGACGAGGAGTTGAGGTTCTCACACGATTACACCAGGTTTAGAGGGACCAGTTTCGGTTGGCTTGTCTTACTTCAGGAGTAGGTGGGACAACGTTTCAATTAGGATTTCTGTTGCAAATAAAGTTCCGTTAGTGTTACAAGAAAAAATTCTAAGAAAGATTTAATGAGTTTTCAGATTTATTGGGAAGTACATATTTGATAGATAGTAGCCGAGTGAACAAATGAGTCTAGTTTCCACCCAGGCATCTCTCTCTCAGCTACCTAAGTTGTAATATCTGGTAGTTAAGTCCTCCATCACTGGGACTAGTAGCCAATTTCATTGAGAGGTATTTAAAAAAAAAATGTTTTTGGTTTTAGATTTTGGGGAATTGAACCTTCCTCCTCAGGAGCTGACTCAAATGAGTGAATACCGCTAACACGCCAAAATGCTAATTGGATTTATTTCATATATGAACTACTGCAAGATTTTTAATATGTCTGCCAATTTTAGAAAAAAATCATGTGTGTGCGCGCGCGTGTGTATGCGTGAGTACCACCGAAAGGCGATATAACGCATCGTCATCAAAACGAATCTATCTGCCAAGCTTTAGCTCGATCGGATGTCAGAAATTGGGTTAGTTTCCACTTCCAAGATTTACATTTATTCATTCACAAAACCAAAATGGAAATTCAAAGATAGGTATGTATTTAAAAATGGGAATAAATGTTACAGCTCAGTTTTTTTTTTACATTAAGTACACACAGGAGGCCCTGAAGAAAATAATTTCTTCAGATCTTCCATTTTAATACCAGTAGAACAAGGATAGCATTCCCACCCGACGCCTGTGCTCTAAAGATTGCAATCGATGGGAGAATCTATCAAACGGACCGCCCGTTTCTGCACAGAGTCGAGGGTATTTTTCAGGTATTTTGGAGCTCCACACCAGAGGTGGCTGCCAAATTCAACCGAGGGGCGCACTAGTGATTTGCACAGGGTTAGCAGTTGTGTACTATTAAAGTATCAGCGGGCCCTGTACAGTACGCCCAGTTTTTGGGAGTACTGTACAAGGGAGTACAGTAAGTTACCAAAATATTTCTACAGATAGGTACAGGTAAAACATTTCAAGGAGACCTTTGCTTGTGTTCTTGCGTAGTGGTGAAATGTTGGTTTAAAAAATAATTTAATTTTTTTTTAGTCAGGAGGATCAATAATGAAACAAAAGAACGTAGTATAAATTTAAATGGAATTGATAAAAGTGGCTACGCACCCAGTGTCTTTGGGCATTTGTGAGGTAAGAAGGGACTGCGGCCGGTGGTCCAAACGAGTTCGAAATTATTTTTTTTACACTTTTAATACCTATAGGTGTGCATAAATACCTAAATTCAAACGTGTCCTCTTTTAAATGATTTGCCTGCACGAATAACTTAAATGTATTATAAAAAGTAGGTACCTACACAATTGGCGAAAACACAAGTATTCGTAGTTTAGATACATCGGTGAAGTTACCGCAAATCCTACTAATATTATAAAGGCGAAAATTTGTATGGATGTTTGTTACTCTTTGACGCAAAAAATACTAAATGGACTTTAAAAATCCTTTCACTAATAGAAAGCTACATTATTTGCGAGTACTATAGGCTATATATATTGGTAAGCTCTGGCGTTATGAATAACTTCTGGCGTTATGAAATCATTTATTATACGTTTATTGTCCAGACGAACAGCAAAGCGTTGCTAAGTAATTGTTTGTCGTGAGCTGTCATTTTGTTATTTGTTTAGGTTACCATGGAAATCCCTTTGATAGTTAAAATTATAATAATCTATACTAATATTATAAATGCAAAACTGCGTGTGTTTAAGTGTTTAATTGTTACGTTTTAAAAGCTAGTATTCCCATAAAATACTCTTTAATACTTCCCAGAAACTGTTATTTTGTTTGAGTTTTTGTAATGCTCCTTTTAATTACACGCAAAACATTGCAAACTTATAGATATATATGGTGTCGACAATTTTGCAAGCTTTAAAAGGCAACCAACTTTGATTCTATTTTCTGGTTATTAACTTTTATTATTTTAATCAATTTTTCTCTTTCAATATTCGATACGTTACGAATGAATCCTTTTTTTATTTTTTTGTTTTATTGGTTGTGACATACACAAATAATTGTATCCATAAATCCATATACCTACCTCTACATTCTAGCTTTTATGCATTACACTTTGTTTTATGTCAAGTCTTATTACCTAAATTGAATTAGTTTTTTACTGGTACCACAATATTAATTATCATGTTATATGTACTTAAATGCTGTAATAAATTGTAAAATTTTAATGACAAAGCCAACTAGGGCGTTGTTAAATAATAAATAATGACAACAGTCTATATTAACACGAACTTAATAATAATTATCGTCGTAAAACTGTACAGGTAAATCACGTCAGAGTTGCTGACTATCTGATTGCCTTTACCCAATACATCGCAGTCTATTCATTAATCAAATCAATTGAATCGATTAGTATTAATAGGCTTGCGTCTGCGTGGTTGAATTTCAGAACACTCACATTCGGTTTCGAATTTAAGAATTCGTCACAAGATGTCGTCACTTCCGTCAGCAGGTCGGATGGGGACATGTCCCCCCTAGGTATAACTGCCACGAATTTATGTCTCGATAACTTTGTCCCGGTGACTAGCTACACTGGATGACAGTGAAACCGAGGAACGTGCTATTTTCGGAACCAGTTCCTATTGGATTTATAAAATGGTTACCAACCTTAACTGCGCGATGCCGAACCAAAAGCCGCCCGCAGTGCCTATCAGTGAAAACCTGCGGAGCGGGTTCACAATTATTATTCACCCGCGAAAGGCTCAGTAAATTAAAACTTCATACACAAGCATGAGTTGGCTCCATAGATAACACTATTTGATGTTAACTCCTTCTCTGCATACCTTTATTACCGGAGGGGAGTGAGGGGAGTTATCTTTATATGAATGCTATCATATAAAGATAACAAACATTCCCTTAATCTTTATACCAGCCATGTACATACACAATACCTTTATTATTATGATATAATATTATTATGATTTCAGATGCATTCGTTGATAAATTTTTCCCCTTCCGTGATATATAACAATAATAATCATGCATGGTAGAATCTTGACTGATAGATATTATGTGAATATTTTGGTATCTACCTCCTTTTTTGGTTGAAATGCTCCTAACTAAAAGGGTTAAGCTAGGTTAGGTTTGGTAAGGTTAGGTTGGGTAAGGTCCAGACAAGATTAATGCAATTTCAGAGACGCAATAAAATTAGTAGTGCGATCTAGTAAATTACTTGAAATTAGTTTAGCAAATATATGAGAATTATTTTAAAGAAGTCTAACTCTCAGGCCTCGGGCACATTTTTCAGAAGGTCAAAATGTTTCCGCTTTACAATAAAACCCAAATAAGTGGAATATTTCTGAACGTATCTGAAAACTAAAAACTGTTTTCGAAAGGTAATGAATTACGCTTTCAAATTTTATAATAATAATAATAATAATTTTTATTTTAGTAATTTGTACATTGAAGTTTACAAATTTCTAATTGATTAAAATATTTCATATTCACTATATTTTTTCAAGTTTTATGTAGCTCCTACAATACATCTTGAACTTTCCAATTGGTGTGGACTTTAAAGTTTCTGGTAGTGTGTTATACAACTTCATTCCCTTGTACAGTAGACTGTTCTGCGTATTCGCTTTGTCCTTTTTTTGTAGCCTAATTTCCTTGCACGTCCTTGTGTTATATCTGTGAATGTCTTTATTGTATACAATTTTATTTGAGAAGTATTTTGGTAACGTGTTGTTCAATATTTTGTGGATAAATACCATCTTGTTCAAGGTCAGCATCTGTTGAAACAGATGCTGACCTTGAACAAGATGGTATTTATCCACAAAATATTGAACAACACGTTACCAAAATACCAATTTAGTTCCTTTAACATTTTAATTATTTTTGAAAATCTGTTTCGTCGAAGAATTATTCTCATAGCCCTGTTTTGGAGAATTTGTAACTTATTTTGTTCTCTTTCGTTACATAGGAAAAGTATACTTGAGCAGTAGTTGAAGTGTGGAGCAATAATTGAATTGTATATGGTGATTGCAGTTTTTCTAGAAATTTTTGGCCGAATTCCTCCAAAAAAAGATATATTTTTGCCAATTTTCTTTTGGGTGTATTCAGCATGTCTATTGAAGTTTAGTTTGGAATCTAATATAACTCCTAAGTATTTCATTTCAGTAACATTTTCAATAATTTCACCATCAATTTTAATTTTGCTTTCACTGGATGTCTTCTTGTATCCGATCACCATACATTTTGTTTTTTTTTGTATTTAATTTAAGCTTATTTATTTTTAGCCATCTTGATACATCATTTAGTTCATTATTTAAAATGTGTATTAGTTCTTCATAGTTATCTCCAATTAAGTATATTAGTGTATCATCGGCAAAAAGTCGTACTTTGCATTTTGAAAATATTTTCACCATGTCATTAATATAGAGTATGAACAATAGAGGTCCAAGGACCGATCCCTGTGGTACTCCTAACTTATTTTCCATTGGTTTTGAAAATTGATTATTTATTTTTGTTACCTGTTTTCTGTCTCTCAAATACTCTTGTATTAAATTAATGGCTACAGATGAGAAACCAATTTCTTTAAGCTTTCTTATTAGTATGTCTCGGTCTATAGTTTCGAATGCCCTTTGAAAATCCAAAAATATTGCTAAGATAAATTTATAATTATTCATTCCTTCCTTCCATTCTTCGACAATTACGTTTAATGCTGTTTCACATGAGTTATTAGATCTGAACCCTGATTGCTCTTGGTATAAAATATCGTGTTTATCTAGATATTGCAAAATTTGTTCTTTTATTATAACTTCAAGAATCTGCTCATATTTTGGTAAGGTGTTTAAGGGTATAATTCGAAATAAACGTATACTTTTTAATGCATACATAAAAACGTTTAAAAAATGGCTCACCTTATGTTTTTTCTAATAAAATTATTTACGGCAAAAAAAATACAAACACATTTTTATTATTTAATTAAATGAAGACAATATTAGCGAAACTCAATCGAAATCTGGAGACAGAAAAATCAGAAAAGATAATATTGTCTTCATTTAATTAAATATTATAATTTGAGATTTTACTCATAAAGTTTAAAAAATTAATAATAAACATTTTTATTAGACAAATGAATTATAAACGTCATCGTCACTTTACTTTTTTGTCGTTTCATTTGAAAATAACTAATAAAAAATTCCAAAAGTTTCATAATTGTTTTTAAATTGCGGTCGGGAACTTTGGTTCCATATAGGTGTACATTTTAATTATTTTGAATTAACTTTTGGCACTTAATATAAAGTGTGGGGTTTTCTCTTTCTAACCCCGTTTAAATTATATTTCTCACTACGATAGTAAGGGACACACAACGATTCCTGTTAGACCTATGTGAATTTTTCACAAAAGCAAACAAATTAGCCTTAGGGGTTAAAGGGTGGGATAGGTAGTCAAATTGTCATATTTTGTCGATCGTCAGACAAGCTATCAACAGAATTATTTACCTGCAAACATTGGAAATTAGATGACCAGAAAAAATCAGGTAGGTAACTACTTAAACAGGCATTTCAGTTAAAATATTTTTTTATAAAAGACTAGCAGACCCGGCCACACGTTGCTGTGGCTAACACAACGCCATCTGCTGACAACGCCATTACCCAACCTTTATAACAACGCATATGGGTTTAGAGTAAGTAGGCAGATCCACAACGACCAACTTAATGGTTTTCACGGATTATGTCGCAAATACATTGGATAACAACGAACAAATAGACTTATCGTATAACGATTTTGCTAAAGCTTTTGATAAAGTAGATCACCTCATATTACTAAAAATGCTTGAATATTTTGGTCTCTCATATAGAATGCTTCTGTTCTTCCACAATTATTTATCTAACAGAAAACAATATGTAGTTTATGGGCAGTTTGCTACAAAACCTTACTTCACAAACTCTGGGGTCCCGCAAGGGTCTAATTTAGGACCTCTATTATTTTCTATGTTTATAAATGATATAGCACTGTTTATAAAATTTGTAAATTTTTTGTTATTTGCTGACGATATTAAACTTTAAACCAATATAATGTCGAAAGCAGATTCTATTCGTTTACAAACCGATATCGACGGAATCGTAGAATGGAGTAATCTGAATAAACTCTATTTTAACAGCGGAAAGTGTACAATTATATGCTATACAAGGGCTAGGAGTACTCTATATTATAACTACAAAATGTCTGGTACCTCAATAAAACATATTTCACAAATGAGGGATTTAGGAATCACTTTTGACACACGCCTGACATTCCGTTCTCATATCGATTCGGTATGCAACTCTGCGATGCGAATGCTAGGCTTTGTAATCTGCAACGCAAAATCTTTTTCCAACACAGCAGTCATGCTCTACTTCACTCTGGTTCGGAGCATTCTCGAAAGTGGATCAGTAATATGGGGACCCGAAAATGCCCTATACGCAAATGATGTTGAAAAGGTGCAAAAAAAGTTCATGCGGTACCTGTACATGCGAGAGTTTGGGTACTACCCTTTATTGTATCCCTCTGATTTTCTCGCGGGAATGCTGGAACTAAATCGTGTCGACGTTAGGAGAAAAATTGCAATGGTACTAGTAGCACACAAGCTGCTAAACGGCACATTTGTAATCCTGATGTCCTGGAAAGGATTTCATTTTATGTCCCCGATAACTTCACCAGAGCAAGGCAACACAGACTTTTTACTTTTCCTAGAGGCAGGACCAACCTACCAATGGTTATGCCTCTGGGGAGAATGACCTCACTATTAAACCTTTCTTCTGAAATTGACATTTTTCAATCGAACTACAATCATTTCAAGAGCGAAATAAAGGTATTCTTTAGCACCTGTCATTATTAATCTTCCTATGTAATTAATTACACTATTAACTAAAAATTGTGAAATAATAAATAAATAAATAAATAAATAAATAAATAAATAAATAAATAAATAAATAAATAAATAAATAAATAAATAAATAAATAAATAAATAAATAAATGAATAAATAAATAAATAAATAAATAAATAAATAAATAAATAAATAAATAAATAAATAAATAAATAAATAAATAAATAAAATAAATAAATAAATAAATAAATAAATGAATGAATGAATGAATGAATGAATTAATGAATTAATTAATTAATAAATAAATAAATTAATTAATAAATAAATAAATAAATAAATAAATAATTTGCATGCATATCAAATGCACACAACCTGCTTGTCAGCCTGCTCCCTTTAAATATTATATATTTCAACCAATTTACATAGAACCTTGACAAATTACATACCTAAACCTTTATCATGAATCATTCTATCTATTGGTGAAAACTGCATGAAAATCCGTTGCGTAGATTAAAAGGTCTAAGCGTGCAGACAGCGGAAACGACTTTGCTATATACTATGGAATCTAAAATGGTTAAATCGTGTTTAAAAAACATCGTAATAGTAGTTATAGAATTAGAATAGAATTCGCGTACAAAAATAAAAACATAAATCACTATATAAATAACTTATCGTACAAATTTCAACCATGTCGAGAACAGTACCGATTGTCGGGAGGGAAGATATAAATAATCCTCCCCACCCTTCTTCAAAACTTATCTGGGCTACACCACTGAATTATTTTAGAAATAAATTAATTCTACTCGTTATAACCTAAGTGAGGAATGTTGTAACGTAAAAAGAAAAGGCTTTATTTACCGTTCAGTTTGACAAATCACTTCCCCTAAACATTTCCATAATATTTCTTTGCTACTTCAACTCTTTCGTTCACACACTTCTTATAATATTACTTAGTCTGAAGAGAAATGCGATAACATTATTCTTAACTCCGTATGACTGGCTATCTTTTGCTTCCATCGCAATGCATTGTTTGTCTAAAATAATTAAATACAAAACTGAATTTAATACATCTAAATTGATTTACTCGGCATCTTTATATCCATTCATACTTACTATTGAAGTTGTACCCTTATCTACTATAATATAAAAATGAATCGCTGAATGTGTTGCTAAGCGCAGAATGTGTTGCTAAGCGAACGACTGCACCAAATTGGATAATTCTTTTTTTTGTGTGTTCGTTATTGTCAGGACAAGGTTTTTATGGTACTTCCGGTGAGCTCTGGCTTTATGAAATTTGTATTAAAAAAATGCTATTGGTGGCACGCGAGGAAGCGGCAATTGTTATGGAAAGCGGGAGGGAGGGAGAGATGGGGGAGGGGAACCAGAGGGGAACCTGGGAGGGGGGAGGGGAACTCGGGAGGGGGGTTCACGGGACGAGGGAAGGGGGGGAGTGGAGTGGAGTGGGGAGAGGGAAGGTGGAGGTGACGGAGTGGGAACGGGAGAAAAAAACGGGAGGCGGAAGGGGAACGGGACGAATGAGAAAGGACACTCAGGGAGAAACAATTTCTTTATTAAATGGAATAGCAACGCATGCCGGGACCAGCTAGTATTAATATAGAAAAATGATTGTTTCTTTGTTTGTCCCTTACGCGTTCCTAAACCAATCAGCCGTTTGCGATGAAAATTTGGCGAATTATAATTCGCACGCCCGCGATGGTTTCTATATGTAATGGTGAGCTCTGGCGTTATGAAATTATTTCCTACTAGCTGACCCAGCAAACTTCGTAGCGCCTCAGAATCAATAACTGTATTGTTAACTTATTAGCTAAATGAAATTCAGTTGTTTTAAGTTCCTTCACAGAACTTTCCTAAAAAGACTCTCCAAACAGCATCCCCAATAATGACATAGACCCTGAGGGAAAATTATTTTCCTCAGAGCCTCCTGTGTGAAAATGTAAAAAAAAGTTTAAAATTACACAATGAAGCAATTATCGTTGCGCAACTGTTTGTGTTTTGTTTTTGTCAGTATCAGATGGCGTTATGTACGGATTTTTATTTTTTGTGATTTATTTTTACTTTTCCACTTACGGGAATTGTGATTCATTTTTGTATACGTGTGAGGGAAATTTTTTATAATTATTGTATTTTTGCTTTGGAGGGGTGCAGAAATACGTTCACCGTTCGTCTCATTTTCGACTATTGACATGTAGTGTGTAAGAAAGATGGGCAGCATTATATTTTTAAGAACAAAAGCAAAACAATCAGCGCATTGACATTTGACTTTTTTGAATTTTTGGAATTCACTCGCTACTCAATATTATACTTATTACAATATTGCTGCAGCTCTTTCAAAAGATGAGAATTCGTTCCACGAAAAATGTATGAGGAAAAGAATTTTATTTATAATAATTTTTTTCGAGAATTTTTCCGATGCTTTAATAGCTATTCTGCTATTCGGGACGGAGACAAATCCTACAAATTAAAGATCATAAAAATCGGTCCAGCCGTTCTCGAGCTATACATGGTGTAACTAACCCGACTTTGTTTTATATATTAAGATATCATTCATCCGATTGCGATGAAACTTTGGTGAGTTGTTATGCGCACACCCGCGAATGTTTCTGTATATAATAGTGAGCTCTAGCATTTTAAAATAATATTTTAAAATTGAACGGCTTCGGAGGGGTTGAGGTCGGGGGAGGGGCAAAAGATGGGATTGCAAAGGCGACATAGTAGCGGTAGGGGATAGCAAGAAATAAATTTGGAAAATTTAAACTTCTCACACGGACAGGTGTGTGTGGACAGCTCAAGCGTTGGAAACCCCTTTGAATTATTCGTGTAAGCACCAGATGGAAAAAACAAAACTCGTTGTGCATCCAAAAGCACTTCAATAAATAGAATTAAAACACAAACCCTTTCTTTCTTTGAGTGGAATTGCAATGCATGCCGTGTACTCGCTAGTTTTAAATAAGTAATATTTTTCACAGGCCAAAAGCATGAAGTTGTTGGACTTTTGGATTACCTCAATAATCCAAAACTCCTCCAACTTCTTTTTTCTTTTCTTTTGATTTTTTTTTTAATTTTATGTGCACGAACTCCATCAAAATCGTATTCAGCTGTACATACCTTTGTAATGTTATTTATTTTTTTACATTAGCTCCATACATGGGGCCTTAAGGAAAATGATTTAGCTCAGGGCAAAAGCCATCTCTGGGTATGCTGTCTGGAGTTTATTTTTAAAAAAAGGAAGGAGAGGAAGTGCTGAGAAGGAAAAATGAATGAGGTATGGGTAGGAAGTGTATCAAGGGGTTATGGACGTATGAATTCATCCCTCCCACCGTGGTGCAAGGCGATGGGTCGAGTGTCCAGCTGGAGAGGTCAAAGAATCTCTCTCATCCAGTAGGTGGGCAGACCCATCCGCCGCCAAGACTTAATCAAAGGTCAAGGCTCTATACTACCAATCCAGTGGACACAGGTTCAAATCCCACCGTGCACAAGTAAATTTAATTTGATTTATGTCACAATTTATTCATTGAAAATAATAGATATATAGTACAATAGCAGATAAAAACATACCTCAATTGGAGATGCCATAGTTTCACTGGCTCCAGGCGGGAGCAGTTGGAACTAGCGATGTGCAGGTTCAGCTGGAGTGGGCTCTTGAACTCGAACTCTTGGCTCTTGGGGGCTCTTGAACTCCGCGGGAAGCGGATCCTACTCATACTCCTTTTTCAAATCAACTACTCCTAGAGAACCCGGTCCAGGACTCGGACCCAACTCCGGAACTCGGCGGTCCGAGCCACTCGCTAGTCGTGAGCAGGCCCCGTGTTCGATTCTTTTGCGGGTTCCGGCTCCGAGGTCCGGCTCTGGCCGAACCCGTGCGTCTCGGTAGCTGCAACAACACAAGAACTCGGACCCGGGACCTGCTCCTAGAACTCGAGTACTTTTAAAAGGAGGCACGTCTCATAGGCCTCCGGCAAAATGCAGAACTTATCCATGTCTAGTTGAAACTCGCGTGAGATATTCAAATAAAAAAATAAAAAAGGCACGCCTCCTGTGTCACTAAACGTAGTGAACCACTTGGGGTGACCTATGGCAGAGATGTTGGTTATCCAATAAATGGTTCCCGACGTGACGGTACCCATTCCTGCCTTCCAAATAAATGGTAAGTTTTTGTCACATGCATTATTGCCGTAATTCTTAAGTTCACCATAATTTCCCTTTTTTTGATTTCGCGTAAACTGTTACGTAATTAGACCGTAGGTCATAAATAAATAAATAAGTATGCAAATTGAATGCAGATATAAACCATTAAATATACCACATTTATTTGAAACTTTGCTTACTTTTATGGACAAATTAAAAATAAAACACTACAAAACAATTTGAAAAAGGCAAAGATTTGAAAACTAAATGAAACGGACTGTATATGGAGTTTAAGTATCAACTTATTTTTAAAAACCATTAACTGAAAGAATTTGTGCTTTCCAGTACTTACTCAATAAAACTCTAGTGTGCTCGCATTGTGGCATTCCAACTTCCTTGTCATGATAATTATAATGAATACGAGAAATAGCTGACATGTGAAACAGGCATTACAATTGAGATAGAGATAACAAGTACCTGCTCTACTTAGAAATATCATTTCAATTGTCTATTGCCCATTGTTACGGGTTACAATGAGAGTTGAATTTGAGTTATACTAATAAAAACACAGCTTTAATAGCGGCAATTAATAGTCGTGTTCTATGGACTACAAACGGATATTTGACATTTGCAATATGTCTAAAACCACGCTCACAATGGGTCATAAAGCAGATCAGCAAAAACGAAATTATCTCCATAGCAAAAAGATCAAATCATTCATACCAAACACCTCACGTTATATTCTTTTTTTTAAGACTTTTTTATAAGTTCTTCACCTTGAATCGTTTTGAATTATACCTTCTTACACATCATTATCAAATGGATCACATTTACTACAAGAATTTTCTGAAAATTTTATTGCCGTGGAGCTAAGAAATAATACACGATGAAATTTAAAATTTTATCTATTTTTTATTGTTTCTATTCAAATCATGTTTACAGTCTTAGTTGATTTTTTATGTTACGACTTTGCCTGCATAACCTGGTTGCAATAGAATTAGTTTGGTAGGTACTATGGAATGATTACCTAAATTTAACTCTCAAAAATATATTATATTTTTCATTGTGCAAAGTAAAAGTAAATTGATCATTTAGTAAAGATTTTATCCAAGTGTTTATGTGATTTTCTCAAACACTAACTTTAATTTGTAAAAGTCGGGGGAAATCTTAAAATTCATTAGGACAAGTAGAAAAAGTATTTTCTTTGTTTTTTAATTTATTTTTCGATGAAATAAATATAATTACAGGCGGCCTGCCTACCTATTACGTTAAAAATACGGCGCAACATACCAAACAAGCTTGTTGGAAAAAGTTCAATACCCATATTAATTGGAATATAGACGCTAGAAATATTTCGAATCTCATGCCTGCAGAATTTTAAAATCGAGCGTCTTATTTGCACGAGGCAAGTAACCGAAAAAGTGGTTTTTATTTATTTTGTGCATCATTTCATAAGAACGAAAAAGAGTTAGAACATGGAAAACTTCAAAAATAGTCTTAGCCATAAAAGGGTATTTTAAAAAAATTGTTTCTTTTATTACTTCATAGTTAAGTCATGAAACAATATTTTTTTGGTGGTTTACGCTTATATTTTTTGTTACGTAAATAATAATTTTATTTTAATTCCAATACATAGAAAAGCTAGTAAAAGCTTCGATTTATCCGAAGCATATTTTTTGATGTTCATACTGTAAGCCGATTCGTCGTAAAGATTAATCAAAATAGTATATAAATAGGATTTCACGTATAACTTCATCTTAAAGGGTGACTCGACAGTTGATCCGCCGACAGTTGCCCCCGAAATGATATCTTTACTAAGTATAAAATGAAGTCGCTCCCGCTGTATGTGCACTTAGATCTTTTAAACTACGCAACAGATAGATAGAGTGATTCATAATGAAGGTTTTTAGGTATAAAATTTGTCAGGATTTTGTGTAAATTGGTTGAAATACATAATATATCTAGCCAAGCGGCAGCGGGCAGCGTGGTGTAGATTTGATTTAACAGATGGCGTTGGTTATAATGGTTTCGTGGCCGGGTCTGCTAGTTTACTATAAAATTACAATTTTTTTGTGCATTATTTACCAATTTCAAAACTAAAATTGAATTAAAAAATACCCTTAATAATACTTTGGTACGAATATCAAACGAGTTTATACACAGAGTCGTTTTTTGTGCTCATGCGCCGGTATACGCAATATAGAGAAGCAGATTTTTTCCTTGATGCATTTGATTAAAAACACGTTTTATACTTAATGTTTCAGCGGTACAAACTCCCTGTACATCCCTTCGGGTCACTTAGTTAAATTTTGTGTAATTAGGTATGCCGTATTTTCCCTAAACCGACTGCACATTGTATATAAGTATGCCCGGGGCCAATTGTCGGCGGATCAACTGCCATGGAACCATATTAGAGTAATAATTACTTTTACTTCAGGCTATAAATATTTGGTTTCCATTCCTTTTTCGAGGATTGTACAAAGATTCCAATTGTTTGAAATTTTCGTAGATGGATTTTTTAAGATCTAAGAATAGTTGCGTTTACTTACAAATTCCAGAGAGAGCTATGCAAATTTCATGTTTTTTGCGGGATCGATGATAAAATTATCTGTATTTTATAAAAACGAAATTAAATAAATACATTTCTCGTACGATTAATTGATTTTCGACAAATATTAAAATAAAGGATTTTCTAAGGGTACGTTACAGGTAAAAGTTTATCTTTTAAACCAATATGAACATTATCATAATCATTTCTAGTAATTAATTCACTACAGCATTTTTTTTAAACTACCGGGTTCAACTTTAAAAAATGACATTAGACTCCAGAAGCAGGCACCTTGTTTATTAAAAAAAATCCGTGAGACACTAATAACGGTAAGCGATTGTTCCTAAAGACTACAGACTACAGGTACCAGTAGACAGAAGACAGTAGACTGAAAAACTGTAGACCATGGAAGCCACAGAATTAATCGGCCAAAAATTCTACATCAAATGCCGCCTGATGATTATGTATTTAAGAGCGTTTAACCAGCCAGCGGACGAAAACCCACATTTCGTCGAAAGTTGTTCTTACGATCGTGCAAGGCGGTTACAATGAGAAAGATTAATTATTCTCCGTACCAGCTTTTTTAAATTATAACTCAATATCGAATTTATTTCAATTCAAATTAGCTTTAATTTATACCTTCATCCAAAAATGCTTAAAGGCGTGATGATAAAACTATTAAAATAGTGTACTTTTTGTAGTTATTTTTTGATTATAAGTATTTATCATTTTTCAATAATGTCTAAATTTAATAAGAATGTTAAAAAAATCTGAAATATATTAGTTTGTAAGTGCGCAAATAAATACACAAATGGACCAATTTTCCTCAAGAAACACATGTACGTACATATTTTTTAATGATTTTATTTTTTTTTTTTTTTTTTTACAGTGAATACCGCACAAGAATCTCAACTGCTCCCGTCTGGAGCCAGTGAGACTATGGCATCCCCAATTGGGGTATGTTGTGAGGCTGAAGGTAGTGGGGAGGGGAAGGAGGTGGGGAAGAGGAAGGTTGGGAAGTACCTGGCTATTCAGATCTGGTCACTAAACACGGCTAAAGCCATTTTCAAGCAACTTTTCAATTCTGAATGGTGGTCTTACACCAGGGCGATACTGATAGTATCTTCCACTCTGGAACATGCCGCAAATATACTATATATTATTTTAAATGAATTAATTGTGAAAATAACACAAATTAATCAAATAAAATTTATTTGCGCATGCCGGGTTCGAACCCGCGACCTCCGGAATGTGAGTCAAGAGTCATAGCCACTGGACTACGGAGGTCGTCAAAACTATTGAAACGTATTGAAACTAAAATTAAAATTCTAAAACATGCGTTTGCTAGATAATGTATTGATTTATTTTACCTGCATGATTACATTATTTGAAATGGGTGTGGTATAATACAAAAACTTTTTTGAAAATTGAACAAATCTGCCAACGACCTATGGAATAACCTTATTATACTAAAAATTAAAAAATTTCTAAAAATTTATTACATAACTATGCTAGATAAAAGAACAATCTTTCGAAATCCATTTATAATTTTTTGTGGAAAAGAGTCAATACGTCTAAAAACTTTTTTGAAAATGACGTATTTCCGGTTTTCTCTGGTAATGCCCTCTTAAGTAATCAGAGAGGAGGAGTTCCGACAGGGGGAGGTGAGTACTCTGGTCCTTAGCATCAATATCATTGTGAATTATTGGGCAATAATTGTATGTTGGTTTAACCTGACCTTTGGTTTGCTAATTATATTTATCTTGGTATTTATTTTTAAATAATTTACGTAATGCTATCAGATCTAAGTTTATGTGAAAATCGTTGTATTTGCATAATAATAGCTAAATGATATGCTGTTATATGAATTGTATTTTTTTTAATTCACTATTTTCCCCACATACCGGAATAAACATTTATTTATTTATTTTATTTAATGGTTTTTCCACATAAAATCGATGTTTTGCATTGTTTTCACAAACGTAAAGCCTTTAGTATTGTCCAAATCTACTCTAGAGAAACAGAGATGTTGAAGTGGGTAATATTGTTATTGTTATTATTTATTATTAATGCAACCATTGTATTGCGTGATATTATGTTCACAGTATAATAAATTGACGTAAAATTACTGCCTCAACACAGGCTAGCCTAGTGAGGCAGGTTACGAGAAACCTAAATTTATAATTATAAATCTCTATTGTTTGAGTACCTACTGGATATATGTATTTTGTTTTCTGTTATTAACTTTTGTACTCATCCAACTTTTAAACTGTACTTTTACTGTACTTATGATGTACTTTTTGTTTTTGTAATTTTTGATCTTAATTTTTTTGTTCAATAAAGATATATTATTATTATTTTTGTTAAAGTGTATTACAAAAGTCTCATACAGACGATACAGAGCACATTCTTTACACTTATCTTTTTTAACTTTTTTTAAGTTCACCATACTGACATTGTAACACTGCGTCAGGGCCGTATTTACACTTTTCATTGGTATAGGCCACTTCATTTGCGCCGCCCCTTCCTCCTTCTTAGAAGTTGCCACCTATCATCACTCACTTGTAGGCTTTTTATTAGGTGACGCACAATTATTTTAAAAATAAATATATTTAAACATAGGTTTAGTAGGTATTCAAAAATGCAATTTAAAAAATGCAAAAATGAATTAAATTTTTAACGTGATTTTTTATTTGACAAAATTATTTATAATGGCTTCATAGTCGCTTCTATGCATAGAAGATCCGAAGAGTAAAGTTTTTCGTGCGATAATGAAGACCTTTTTATTTGACCTTGGTATTTCTTCATTTGCTTTAAACAGGAAAAACTTCAGAACAATTTGTGGCCGGAGTGCAAAGTGCGCCGCGGAAAGCTATATCCAAGTTTGGGTAAACGTTGCACGGAGATGGTTTCCTCAAAAACTTTCCTTAAAAAGATTCAGTAATGATGTAGATTTAGGTTTCCCTGCTGTCTTATTAGAGGAAATGTGACCTTGAAAGTGTACCTATTTCTGAACTAAATCGTCTTCTAAATCATTGCACAAGAGAGTGAGCTTTTTCTGAGACTCTTTGTGTTGAAAGTTCACCCATTTAAAAAAAAAAAAATTCTTTGAAGTATTATGCATTCATATTATGCCTTATGCATTCGCATATGCCTTCCCTCAAATTCAGATCTCAGTCGGCAAGTTGTTTCAATATCCTCATTTGATGTGTCGTCTATAAACTTTTTTCTCTTAGGGTCATCTTTCTCTGAATGTAATATTTCTTCGAAATAATCAAAGTTTTCTTGCTATGGTATAATATACTCGAGAAGAGATCCATAAAAATCAGATACCGTCAGTAGTACATCGACAGATGAGCTCTGAATCTGAGCACTCTCTTTATTTAGTCTTTCCAAAATAGATTAGTAGCCAAATAAAGGTAGCCCACTGCCCAAACGTTTTTTGTGAAATATTCGTAAACTATTTTATGTAAAATATTTGTAAACTACATTGAACGTGTACTTTTTTTAGTTATAATGTTGCCAATTTCATTGAATAAAGATTATTATTATTATTATTCGCACCATAATCGTACGACGCAATCCGCGGTCCGTACGGGATCACTGGGCGTCTAAAGGTTCTTTTAAGGGGGGAAATAGGCGTAGATGCTTCAAAAAATTCTTTTTTTTCATAAATCGATGGTAGAACTATTAAAAAATATTTTGTGAAAATTTGAAAACAAAATTTCACGCCATTTAAAAGTTATATGCGTTTGAGTGAGTGTCCCTCGGTCGAACTACCACTATTTTACTGCCACTCTTATTTTCAAACGCATTTTTCTTGTAACTACTTTTTTCGAATTTGTGCAAACTCTGGCTCCTACAGTTTTTGATCAATCGTTATCAAACTAAGGACATAGTTTCTTTATATAAATGCACTCTATTTGAACCTCAATCCTAAACAATATCTTTATTTTTACTATTTTTTGTGGCAAAAAAACGTTTAAAGTAATGGTAAAAAATCATAAGTACTAAATTTTCACATTTATCAAAAAAATAATAATTTTCGATTTTTTCGAGGTTCAAATAGAAGAAACACTAATAAAAAACTAAATAAAAATTGATTTGGGATGAAAATTATGACCTCCAGGAGATACACAAATTTTCCAGCCGGATGGCGACTTACAATGCGCGGCAGTTTTGCGCGGCAATTTTTGAGGAAAATATTTGAAATTTTAGAATATTCTCTTGAATATGTATGCGTAAAATGACCGCAAGGTATAAATAAAAAATATATATTCCTTATGTGTTAAAAAAATTCATGAAAATCACTAAAAATACGAAGTACTACACCTATTTCTCTCCTTAAACGCTCATGCAATAAAGGTAGCCCACTGCCAAAGCATTTTTTGTGAAATATTCGCACCACAATCACCGGTCCCGTATTGGACCGTTGGGCATTGAACGACACAAATCCGAGGTGAAACGACACAAAACCACTGGGCGTCTAAAGGTTAATAGATAGAACACTCTATCTATCCACAGTGACTTTTTTGTATATTTATTTATTTATTTACGCCCTTTTACGGGCTTTTTTTTTTTTTGTTTCTAATCGTACACAAAAATTAACGGCTTACAAAAGCGAGCGAGCGCCGCCCCCTGAACTCTGCCGCCCCTAGGCCGCGGCCTATAAGGCCTATTGACAAATCCAGGACTGCACTGCGTACTGCAAGGGCAATTATTATAAAGATTTTTAAAATCTATAGAACGTCCTACACAAATTGCCAAAATTTTGTAAAAAATCTTGAGCATTATCTTTGAGCCTAATGTACAAATGCACACACGTTGGTGGTCACTAGCGAGGGATGGAGCAAGTGAGATGGAAATAATGTGACAATACACACGTTAAAAGAAACTTAGAATTACAGCCTCTATGACTTTTCAGAAATTACACTGTTTTTAAGTAAAATACACTGCAGGGTCCGAATGTTGCTAAAAAATACATAAAAAGGCATCTCATAGAATGTGCTGCATTATGTTGTGGTGGAACACCGTGTATAATAAGTTCAACAGCACTCAAGTAAATTTAAAAAACTGAAATATGTTTTTTGTTGTTGTTTTATTTTTATACTAGGTCAACGTAGGAGGCCCTGAGGATCATACTTGGGTCATCTTTGTGGACGCTGTGTGGCGAGTTTTTTTAGGAAAGGAAGGAGAGGAAGGCAAAAGGTATGAGGTTGGGTGGGAATCTGGGGGTCAATGTGTCCAGGTGTGATGGACATATGAATCTATCCCTCACACTGGCGAATTTCCGAATTATATTTATACGTGTAACTAGTACGCACCAAACGACAGGTTGAAATTTATCATTGTTTAAATGATGTTATCATTATAAAAGCGATTTTAAAAATACACTTAACGTCACTATTCTTGCAAAGTACTGAAGCAGCCCGAGACATGCGCAATGGGCATAACATATTCAGCAAGCCGCGCAGGTGAGTGGTTAGGTAGTCATTTAGTCCCGGGTCGTGAGAACATTGCCGAAATTACTCCCACATAATGGGTAATCTCGTGTTTGTTTGTTAAATTCATCGTTTCTTTTTGAATTCATCGGTCATCGTGGTTTGGTTGAAATTCCGACCAAAGGCTGCATTACGTAAACTTATTAATTTATTGATTGTGATCTCAGACGAGTGTGAGTTTATTGCTAGCATCCTGTGTAAGGTTCTTTATCAAATTAGACACCTTCCTCTGAGACATTTGACCTGTTATGAAATTATTCAAGTTGTAACATTCGTTCGTCGCAATTGAATGAAGCGGTAAAACCCGTCTAACGAATGTAATGTCTGTTTTCGTAGCACAGTGGTAAGTTCCTTGGCTTTGAATGCAGTTGTTTCTGGTTCGTAATTCCATTTAGGAATAAAGTTTTAATTAATGTAGTCATAACGTGCATATGTAAATAAAATAGAAGTACATATCTATTATCTACTAGTTTTTTAACCGCGGCTTCGCTCGCATGGTGTAAGGGGGGTTCCCACTCCGCCTCCTCCACCTCCCCCCCCCCCCCCCTCCCCAATCCCTCCCTCCCGCTTTCTTTCAAACCTCGCGTGCCACCAATAACATTTTTTTATACAAATTTCATAATGCCAGAGCTCACCGGAAGTTTTATAAAAACCTTGTCCTGACAATAAGGAACACATAAAAAAAAGAATTATCCAATTTGGTGCAGTCGTTCAAAAGTTATGCGCTTAGCAACACAGTCAGCGATTCATTTTTATATATAAGATGTATTGTCATTGTAAACTTATAGTATAATATTTTGAACATTTTTTTCTGAATAAAAGATGGGGCGGGAAAGAAGAAGAGGAATTTCTGGAAGTATCTGCCTAATTAGATCTAATCACACAACCTGGCTTTTCGAGCATTGCTTAGATTCTGCATGGTGGTGTCATGTCATGTCATGTCATGTCATGTCATGGAGGTATTAAGAACTAATTCCTAATATTAACTAAGAACTAATTCCTAATATTAACTATTTCCCACTCTGGTAATAATGATACGCAAATACCTATACATAATATATATGTATCTACTTATTTTGTAGTATTTTTTTTCAATTTAACATTTTTTTTTAAATTTGTTTGTATATATTTATTTAGGAAACAAACAATCGTATATTAAGATGGAATAACCAGAAAAACGGAAATATGTCATTTTTTAATCAAATTTTAGACGTATTGATTTCGAAAGATTGTTCTTTTATCTAGTAAAGGAATGTTTTAAATTTTGAGAAAAAATATTTATTTTTAGTATAACAAGGTTATACCGTACTTCGTTGGCAGATTTGTTAAATTTTCAAACAAAATTTTGTATTATACAACACACATTTCAAATCATATAGTCATGCAGTAAAATAAATCAATAAATTATCTGCGAAAGCCATGTTAAAGAATTTAATTAGTTTAAATAAAATCATTAAAAAAAGATCCGCCACATGTTTTGTGACGAAAATACTTCATTTTGTCTATTCATTTCCGGTCTTACAAACTAATATATTTAAGATTTTTTTACTTTCTTATTTTGCTTGGACATTATTGAAAAATTATAAATACTTAGATCAAATAATAATAACAAAAATTACATAATTTTATTAGTTTTATCATCACGCCTTTCAGCATTTTTGGATGTAGGTATAAATTAAAGCAAATTTGGAATGAAATAAAATCGATATTGAGTTATAATTTTAAAAATCTGGTACGGAGAATAATTTTTTTTTCTCGTTGGAACCGCCCTGTTCGATCGTAAGAACATCTTTCAACAAAATTTGGATTCTCGGCCGCTGGCTGGTTATTCTCGACAAACAGTCGTATGTTCTAGACTCTAGACCAATTAAGTTCGATTAAGTTGGTTTAGAATTACTACATACACAATATGTTATGAATGATAAAAAGAAAAAAATAAACATAACAAAGAAATACATAGTATTATAAACAAATAAAAAATACATTTTCGCATGATTTTACTACTCAAAACAATAAAATAGACCACGGATAATGTTTTCACACAAGTATATAAAAGTATTTTAAATTATCAATTTAGTGAGCTGTATTTTATATGATTTCAAAGTTCAATTAAAAACTTCTTCATCTCGTAAGGCGTCGTGAGTTTTACACATACTTTGATGTATAGACAATTTATGCAAAAACCCATAAGAAAATAAATAATTATCATTTTCCTTCGCCGGGATTCGATCCTGTGACTTCTGGCCCATCTGGGTTCTGGCATTTCAAGCAAAAATATTATGTTGGGTATAATAGAAAGACTGCAGAAAACAGATATGTTCGTTCGTTAGTTCTTATTTTAGCCTCCTGATAACCTACGTGTGTTACATTATAAATATGTACCTTCTTCTATTTTAATTAAAACGAATAGTTCTTTAATGTGTCGTCTGCACACCATTTTTAAGTGTCACCTTTGGATGCAGTCCTTCCTCCTTTTTAGCGTCTATTTTCGTCCGAATGATATAAAACCGGGACACACCAGATGAGAAAAAAACACAGTCAACCAGTTAAGAGCAAATGACAACTGCGCGGTGGATGAGGAACATAACTCATTGGCTGCTCCGAGAAAGAGTTAGGGTGTAAGTTACAGAAATACCACAAACCAAAATGCCGTAGAGAGAGAATAGCCTGCCATTGCACGACATTAATCCCTTTAAATTGGCCATCTTGAATTCGTAGGAATCGAAAACAGGATGATTCGTTTTTAAATTTCGTTCAAAGTTAAACAAAATACCAACATTAAAACGGGAGCAGCGGTTTTATAAGTTTCACAAAAATATCAACCTACTTCTGAGACATATTATATCTGAATAGTAATAATACCATTCAGATAGGTTTATGTATATTTTAAGAGGAAGCCAAAGGCAAAAAGATGTGTATTCTTAGTGTGCCTTATATCGCTACCAGTACGGGTAATAAGCATAGAAATCGCTTGGCAAACGGATTAGAGTTCACGGTTTCAAACGCAAAGTGGTTTTTATTTATTTTGTGAATCATTTTATAAGAAAGATAAAAGACAATCAACGGAAACAGTCACAGATACTTTTAGCCATAAAATTGTTTTTTGTGAAAGATGTTTCTTACGTGCGTATTTCTAATGAAAAAACACGTATAAGTTACACCATTGTGAAATCCAAAGGGTTAATGATAAAAATAAATTATTGAACTGTCAACACGAGAAATAAGCAACAAAATTTGGCAAATTGATTTTATTTTTTTTACAGTTAAATAAAAAATTCTTACCTAAATAGCTCATGGTGGAAATGAAGCAGCGAGTTCAAAATAGTTGCGTTATTTTATTTTATTTTTAATTTATTTATTTACATTTAAACCAGTAGTTTGTCAGCAGGTACATAATGACAACATTGGTACATTTTCAAACATTGTATACATATAACTTTATAATTTTGATGTTAAATATCAATTAAATAGATTATTTAAATTACGGAAATAGTATAAATATGTAAGTAGCACTATAAGCCTTATATAATAAAAAGTACAAATGGATTTAGTATGAACAAATGAAATATAATCACAAGTAAATTAAAAGTTTCATACACAGTAGGTATTACGAAAATTGTAATAAATTTACCAATTCCTTCCAAAGTGAGTTTCAATAAAGAATACAAGGACTTCGGTAGGGCATCAATACAAATCATCCCTATCTAATAGCCATATCCTTAGTTTATATTTGACTTTACCATTAAAAACGTTATTATTTTTGATTATCATTGGAAGTTTATTAAATATTTTGGGTACAATATAGTTTAGGGTCCTTTCACCGTATTTATTGGCACATTTCGGAACCACCAATCCTTCATTTTGAGTGAATCTTGTATTATGTTTGTGGTAAACTCTTTCCCTGTACAAGGAATCGGACAATATAACATGTTGACTTATAATATTATAAAACAATAATCCTCTGACAGGTAAAACATTTAGAGACTTGTATATTAATTTAGTGTCACTTCTGTGTTCATTAGTGTACTTAGGGATTAATAAATTTGTCAGGGAGTTTTTCAATGTTTGGATATAATTTGTATTAGTTTTACAAGAATGTTGATCTAGAAAAGCAAGTAGAAATCAAATTTCGTCGCAACAACACGCCAAAATATTTTCTGACATATGTGGCAACTTGTAGGAGCGTGGTTTTTAAACACGTGGTACGGAAAATTATAAAATATATATTTTTAAATTATGTTGTGTAGTAACCACCTTTAATCAAATATATTTTAGAAAGCGGGATGTGCTGGATCATGTTAATAAATCTATTTTCTAGGAAAGTCCTTTTGAGATTACAAGAACATCCTTTAAACAATTTTCAATTGAATCGACTGCTGATCAAATTGATGATAGCACGTGCGCTTTTGTATAGGAACGGAAGAAATAAAAGGGCAACGGCAAGTTTGAAAGGTGTAAGGAAATAGATGACGGATGTAGAAAAGGCAAGGGCGAGATGAATCAAAGAAAAGAGTCGTAGAAAAAATGCTTACATCTTAATGAAATGAAAGGAATTATACGCCTTTGACTAGAAGAAGGCTGTCTGGAGTCTCGATGAAAAGATTTCTGATATAGTTTATTTCAATTATTATGCAAGTACCTACTGGATGTGTGTTGAATAGGAAATATAATGCCATTTAAGATGAAGCCATACTAAATAATGCAAAATCATACAAAATCATATGTTTTTGTTTTGAAAATTTGATCACTTTGATGAATTATAGATGCTTCAATTAAATACTGCGTGCAGAACATATCTTGGCCCTTAAAAATATCGGTCATTTTTTTTAATAAGTCTTTTAATAAGCTTATAAAAAAATAAAGTATTAGGTCTCTAAAAAACACTTTCAAGTGTAAACTCTCCTACTTATAAACCCCTTTTCGGATGTGGTTTTATTATATAATGTTGCAAATTCAGTTTATTTTATAATAATCGCAAAAAAATTACGCCCGAACTTCACAAAATAAAATAAAATATGCATTTTCTCGATGTTATTTTTGACATCAATCAATACGGCCCGCACTCTACGAATTTGGATTCTTGAAGTGACCCTTATGGCATGGGAACAAGAACCATGCACTGAGCACATCTATTTCGTATCAGTCACGCCCCGGCCGGAGCGGGAAATGGACGTGTGACTCCGCATCGCTTAGTTTCGTGAAATCAATTTTAAATTTCAGTTTTATTACAATAAACAATTCGTAAAAAAGCAATTAATATTTTTTACAGGCCTTTACGAAATCAACGTGTAAAAAAAATCTTAAATACCTTTTCCAACCTTTCCAAAAGCTTTTTCTCAAATATTTTTAAACTCCTCCCATAAAGGGCGTGAATTCCGATTTCGATTTTTCCCTGGACTATTAATTCGCCTTAAATGGATTATTACAAATCCTTTTACGCCATTTCAATTTGTTGGTAATTCGTGGTCCGCGTTGAGTTTTGGGAATCTTTTCAAGAGTTTGTTGAATTATTTACCTTCCTGTGAAAGTTCTATTGCATTGTTATAGAACAAGTGATTGTTAAAAGTATTGAGAGAGAAAGATGTATATTGCTTTTATCGGATTCCTGGAAGCAAAAGAATAATACGGTAATTGAAATCATCATGGATAAATGCTTATTAGTCTATTGGTGGGCGGGTATGGGCCATGTCAAGAGTCAGAATAATAGAAGAGAATGTATGAGACGTTGTATGAATGTAAACGAGGCAAGGAATGTGTGCCAAGACCGGGATGTTTGGCGGTCCGTCCTCTCTGCCTACCCCTGCGGGGAAACGGCGTAATGGTTAGTTAGTTAGTAACATTTTCTAAACTATTAATTCAAATGTGTTTATAAACCATGAAGAATTAAGTATCTTTACCTAAAGCAGCAAAAACCCTCGGACGGTGGGTTTCACAGTTTTTTTCTGTCTGGAATGAATATTTTTAGCGAGCAACATTATATCCTACTCACAGTAATTTCCATCGTGAGCTTTGCAGTTTTGAAATATTATTATAAATGAGATACAATATATATTTTTTTAAATCTAGGGCGAATTGGGGTAGCAACACCAGTCAAATATAAAATTAATTATATTTGTGCTTTCGATAGCTGAAAGTGTCCAACTACATTGATATTTTTATATTACTCATTATGCAAAAATTCATTTTTCTCTTATACAAGATGTTTATATCAGCAACACTTATCTGCTGCACTGTTTATGAGTATAATATTATATGTCGATGAAAACGTAAAAGCCTTTAACTAACCATCACGCTGTTTCCCCGCAGGGATAGGCAGAGAGGACGGACCGCCAAGCAACTCGGTCTTGGCATACACTCTTTGCCTCACTCACATTCACATATCGTCTCATACATACCCTTCTATTATTCTGACTTTTGACATGGCCCGTCTCAAGTATTTGATTCACTTGATCGTGCCATGTCTTCCTTGGGCGTCCCCGACTTCTCTCATTCACATTTGCGTCATATATTCTTTTTACACTACTTTCTTCGTTCATTTGCTCTACGTGCCCAAACCATCTGAGGGTCCCTTTCTTAATCTTACTCATTATGCTTACATCAGCCTTACATTCTTTGCGGATATCCACAGTTTCTAACACGATCATACATGGTTTTACCACACATACGCCTCAGGGATCTCATTTCAACAGCATTCAGTTTACTTTCATCCTTCTTCTGCCAGTTCCATGCCTCACCGCCATACATCTGGGTAGGTGCCAGGACTCCATTGTGGACTGCTAGCTTCGCTTCTTTTGAGAGTTTTTTTATTAGCGCCAACGGCATTCAGACCTCCTTTAATGGAGTTACCGGCATTACCCTTCTTTTAATGGTATCACTGGAGTGCGTAGTAAAAGCCATTAACGGGCATAAATAAATAAATAATAAATGAATGATGAAAAATAAAACAAAAACCATAATTAAAGTTGACAAAAACCATAGATAAAGTTTGATGACTTTTAATAAAAAAAATTATATCGGAAGTGACCTGCCAGGTAAGTATATCTGTTCGCAAATCTAGAGCCTGAGAATAAATTGTACAGCACCCTTGAGGTGATTTTTCTCAAAACAGGCGCTCTACAAATTATCCAATTATCAATAATCCTCACTTTGAGCAACCTAAAAAATATTACTTATCGTTTTCGTACATAAAACAATTCTTTACATATTAGAATAGAACTTACATTATTTTGACCTCGGAAAAATATCAGTCACAGACAATGGAATGTTTTATGTAGATCTTATGAAATAATTTTATTATTTGTGTCTAGGTCTGACCTCCAAATATCTCGCGATTATTTGGCGTGGAATTCAACGGATGGAGGCTTTTATTTTTGTACCTACTTCCTTCTTTTTAGCATAGATTTGGTAAAACGGACACACAAACTAGTGGAGTGACGACGACAAGAGGAAATACTTTTAAATACTTTATGCTATTTGCAGGTTTGTGCTGTCATAACTGTGGAGCGGTAAAACAATTAAGAATAAAAATACGACAATGAAAAACTTTAGGGTCATGAATTTTTTTTCCTCTAATATTTTAAGATTTTTTTTAAATGTGAATAGCGTACAAGAATCACAACTGCTTTTGATAGTTTGGATACAGCCAGTGGCGTGCACAGAGTTTTTGATCAGGGTAGGCAGTAGGAAAATCGCCGAATGGATTCAAATAAATAAATAAAAACTTACTACAAATAACTCCCTTCGTACAAGTTTTCGCTAAGTGTTATTGCTGCTGGTAACTATTTGATAGAAATAGATAATAACAGATGTCACTGTCGTCACTGATTGCCATTTGCTAATTTTGTCCCAGAAAGCACTGCCTAATACTAACAAAAAAACCCAATAGAAAACGACAGTTCTACTCTATGCTTTGTGCATTTCATAAACATTGATATTGTATCTTGTATAAAGTTAGCTCCAAGCAAAAATAATTCCTGCTTAAGGACGCATTTTAGTGAAGCAGTCGGAGGGCGCGCGTGTAGTTTTATGCCACGTTTGTAGTAGCCGTTTGATGAGGCGCTCGCGAAGTTTCGGTTGCTCAGCTTTTTCGCTGTAAATTTTTGAAAGTGTGTATTTATTTTTAGCAATAATTTAATAAATTGTAATATTATTTACATACTTATGTTTTACGAATAACCTAGGGTAAGCAGTGCTTATGTGCCTATATTACAGCCTTTAGTACCGCTGCACATAGTACAGCGGTACTATGGCATCCCCAAATGTGGAACGATCTATGTACGGGGTATGCTAAAGGAAGTGAAGAAGGAAATAAGATAGGGATGAGGAAGGTTGGGAAGTTCTTGGTTTTTTTAGATCTGATCACTAAATACGGCTTAAACCATTTGAATACTGGAGAGTATCTACCAATCTGAAATAAGATGAAAAATCACTGAAAAAAATTTTAGAGACTGTCAATTGAAAATTTGATAAAGAAAATATACGGTCAAATCTAGGAAGATGTTACAGAATCTTTTTCGGATATTTCTGTTCTAAATTTTGGATCCTAATTCGCTAATATTGTCTTCAGTAATTAAAAGTTACAATTCGAGATTTTACTCATAAAGTTAAAAATAATAAAACGAATTATTTACTAAAGTGTCGATTTCTCATTTACTCAATTTTTAATTTTTTTACTTTAAAATCTCTCCAGTATTTAAAAACCATTCAGAAGATTTTTTAATCAAAAGCATGGGAAATATTTCCCGAACCATTAAAAAAACACATTGTAGGTAGATCATTATTAATTTCAGTTGAAAATTGTAGGTGTTTCCTCATTTGCAACCATTCCCTTTGAAGCAGATATGAATCTGACGAAGGCCTCATTACCGGTGGCAATGTAAAAGCAATTTGCTGCAGCAAATTGTGAATCCTCTAATTATACATCAACCTACTTTTTTGGTTTTGCAATGAAGACTTTGGTGTACAGAATGCATTCATTACACTCCTTGAATTATGGAGAACTTTGATATTGAAATTGTGTAGCTGTTTACATCGGCGATCAATGAAGCTTTTTTTGCCAAGGAACGAGCAAATATTTGCATTTTTATTTGATGTATTGGACTCTAAAGACGCGATTACATCGCGAAGACTTATCACTGTTAATTAAATAATAACAACGGTTGTCACGATAAATACTCCACTTGTAAAGATATATTACCATCGACAATCGATCTATTGCTGGATAAATAACTATTTATGGCCCCTTCAGGTTCTTCCACATCTTTTCTACGGATTTGGGAGTAACACACTTCGCTCCCCAGGTGTATTTATTGATTTTCAAAATAATCAAAATATGATAAAATAGTAAAATAATCAAATGGTACGGACAAAAATGCTCATTAGTAGGACGAGGGCATGCTACTAATAAGCAAATGCTATTTACACTGTGTTACACGCCACTGGCACGTGTGTCAGTGACTTTGCTAGTATTGAACATGCTTATTACTAGCAACATCTTTGCTCAATACTAGCAACTGATGGAAGGGGAAGTGCTCTAAGCATGTGTGAACAGGCTTACTTATGAGCATGCTCATTTCGATCCGATCTCATTGTGCATTATTTGCAAAAACAGCCCTTTGGGGAGACGGAAAAACCTTGCTTTTAGTGATGTATGATAGGAGTCACGAATGTCCTTGAAATACTGGGTCACTAAAACACCCACATTTGATGTTCAAATTTCCCACAAAATCCCCAAAAGTGCCTTTACGCTAAAATGAAACCAAATTTTATTGCATTAGCATTTATTTTTTAATAATCTGGTCCTTTTCGGATTTTCTCTTTCGTTCGACTTTCAATATAAAATTGCGGTAAGAGATTATGATACTTTCTCACAATTATTGTAAATATTATTTTACAATATGGTTGGATAATCAAGAAATGCTCATTTTCAAATTGTGGTTCAAATGTTCCAGTATTTTTCAAAAAGGTCCACCCCGCTTCCATTTTGGCAGAGAGCGCTTATTCATAACATATGTGGTCAATTGTTGACTTTGAGTATTCTTATTCACGAGCGTGCTTAAAACAAGCATGCTGCTTTATGAGCATGTGTGTCAGAACCATAATGTGGTATTATGTTAAACAACAACAGATTTAGCACAATTCAATTTTTCAATACCCTAAACTCTTGCATATATTTTAAAAGAAAAATCTACCTTATGTGGTGCGTTGCACGCAAATCAAATTAAAAAGTCTTCGACTGAGATTCATTAAATTCTTATTGTACCTACTTAAAAAAATATATGTTCCTTAGGTTTCACAAATAATTATTCAGGAATCTAAGACAGTGTTTCGGCGTTCATCGGAAATATGACTTACAAACATATTTATTTCTCACGTCTTCCATTTCCTAACTTTGTTCATTCCTTCCACCATACAAATTTCCACCAAAATAACTTAAAGTTTGTATTATATAAAACTAGTAAAACGAGCGATCTGGAACAAGATTTCAGTCTGTCTGGCTTGTTAAATGTGTCCTTGGTGAACAAATGCAGGGAATGTCAATGCATATATTAGAAAGAAGCGGAGAAGTTTATTCTTAGTTCAAAAATGAATGAGAATTATGTAATTTAATTAATGAGAATTATATAATGTATAATGTAATTAATGTCTAAAAATTGTAAAAAAAATATTTCCTAGTAGTTCTGTGAACAGTAAATCTTGTGTCCAAAATGAAAGTATCTTATTTTGACTTATTTTATATCAAATCCCAAATTTCCTCTGAAATCATGAGATTATTTTTGTACTCAATTAACTATCTTCTTAATTAATAAACACCACATTTTCACATTTGAAAAAGCATCTTTACTGAACCTTTAAAAGGGCCACCATTTTGAACCGGAACCGGAACGTAAAATAAATAACGAAAGAAGGAACGAAATGCCAAATGGTCGAGTTATTTGTGAAAAATAAAGGCGCTGTACAAATTAGGCATTTCAATTGGAAGCTGAAAATAATATGGTATACTGATTTAATGCCTGAAGAGAAAATTTTAAATAATGCTCCATTTTCATGGAGTTCATGGGGTGAGGTTTGTCTACGTCACTTATTGTGTGGCGGGCTGGATCAGGAGAGACAGGTTGAGAAAGACCTTTTGCGGACGGACCTACTCTTTCGACCCATCGCGTTGCACCGCGATTTTTGGGAGGCGGTGCAACGCGATGGATGGGTCGAAAGAGTCAAGCTGGAAAGGTCGAAAGGTCTTTCTCAACATGTCTCTCCTGATCCAGCCCGCCACACAGTAAGTGACATAGACAAATCTCACCCCATGAACTCCATGAAAATGGAGCATCATTTAAAATTTTCTCTTCAGGTATTAAATTCGCAAAATGGGAGGGATGGATTCATAAGTCCGTCACTCCTGGATACACTGACCCCCAGATTCCTGCCAACCCCTCATACCTTTTTTCTTCCCAAAACTTCCTCTTTCTCTAAAATTCCCTCCTAAAGATAACATAGGCCCTGAGGGTAAATGAATCCTTGGAGCCTCCTGCGTAGAGCTAATATAAAAAACGTTTTTAATGAGATTATCATAACCGATTGAATACTCCTGCATTGGGATATTATTTAGCTTTCCATGAATGAAACAATAGCGGCGGCTTCCCCCTACCTCTCCCTCTCTCGTTCTCCTTCCCACCCCTTCCTGTGGCACGGAGCGGCGTGGAGTGGCGGTCGTGAGATGATAAATGCCATTTGCCATTCCTGGCCTCGCTCCATACTGCCAACTGCAGGGTACTACTTACGAGCCATTTAATAGTGCTGTCATTGAAAACCGTATTAAATTAAAATTTATTAAATACTAAAATGTGCATCCAAAAAGTTATTCGTAATCAGAAATATGTACCTAAGGTTCGAATTTCGGCACCAAAAAGCACCCTAAAATAAGATTTATGCAATTTAGATGGCAATTACCTCCTTTTTTTCATTAACCCCACACAGAAGGCTCTGTGAAAAATAATTTCCCTCACGGCCTGCTTGGGGATGCTGTGTGGTTCTAAAGCGGTCAGGAACGTCGTTGACAAGGAGAGAAATGGAATACATTTTAATTCACAGTAGCTGAATTAATTATAAATAAATTTTAGATTTTCACGCCCGAAAGTATTACAGCGATTTATTTTTGGGGTAATATGCTGGGTTGCGCTACCTCATTCTTTAGCCCACGTTATCCGAAGCATTACAGTGTTCGAAACGTTAGCCAAAGATCGTTTATAAACTATAAATTGCATATTCCTGTCCTAAATATTGATTTTAATTACTTACTGGATAATGTCCCTATTAAATTTTCAGAAAGAAGAATTACCACAGATTTAATATTATTACATAAAATACTGCTTTACAAAATTGACTGTCCTGAATTACTTCAATTAATCAACATCCATATTCCCAAAAGATCTTGCCGACATTTACTTTAATAACACCAGAACACCCTCTTACCGAAATTCCCCGATTCCGAGACTTAACAATCTCGGAAATAAATATTCTGATCTAGGAGATATATTTCACCTAAGAATAACCAGTATAAACATTGTTTAATCCAATTCTTTTATACACACAATTCCAATAGGCCGCTTGCATCACTTTTTTTTTTTAATTCCGGTTTAGGCAAATATTCTAAGACATTTTTTTTTTAATCGTATTTTTGAAACCCTGGCGATTTTTTGAAAATTTCAATCCGAAAAATCAGACCATTTTTTAAAAACCGGAAAGACGGGACAAAATTTTATAGGTGCGAAAAAACGATAATTACATAGCCGAAAATCATTTTAAAAAAGAACGTTTTACACACGAATGGCACAGGAAAATAACGAAGCATATCAAAAATATTAAATCTCATAAATATTTTTTTCCTTGATCCATCTTATTGATCAAAAATCATTATAATGTTCAACGTCTATATTACTAAATCAAATGTAATATACTTGTGCTTGTAAATAATAATAATAATAATAAGAATATTATAAAATTAGATTTTGTTAAAATCCGCACCATTATCACTATACCTCCAAAACACGTACGGACAACGTAAAATGTACGGAGTTCTCTTCATAACATCTGTCAAAAAATCAAACCACATGATTCGTTCGCAGAGAAGAAACAATAAATCTAGTGAACGTTAAGTAAATGTCAAATTAAAAATTCGCCTGAAATCAAAGTGATGCCATATAAAAAAATAAATCAGTGTGGAATTTTATAAAATTAATAGGAGCATTTTCGGAGACCGGTTTCCATTTTTGGGCTCGTGACGGTGACGTCACGAGCCCAAAAATGGATTTATTTATTTAAAAATAAAAAACTGTACATTTCTAAAAATTTTTACTAACATTTTCGTAATCTTAGTAAAAAAATCTATCCACACGATTTTTCCAAGTCGTTATAAAGTCCATGCCAGTTACCTATTGTTTTATAGACATAAATAGTCTTGGATAATTTTTAGAATTTTGTTTATATTGCATATTTTTGTGTTAGACTTCTTATCCTTTTTACCAATATATTTTATTTCGTATTATAATATGCCTTTCTTGTCACATTTTCTTTATTGTTTTAGTTCTAAAGTATTTAAAAGTACTGTGTTACTTAACTTATAAACAAAGAATGTAAAAGCCCATTAGGGCGTGTAATAAACAAATAAATAAATAAACTGGAAAATTTTTTAAATACTTACTTTTGTTTTATTCTCTTTCATCGCTTATTTAATTGCTTCATTGTGTACACCAATTTACGTAGTATCATTTTCTTTTCTTTTAACTACATTGTTATGACCCCTGCAATATGGATGTTCCATGCTCCTGTTCATACTATTTTGTTATTGTGTCTATATACTTTATGATGTATTTTAATTGCTACATACCTGAAATACAATAACACTTTATCTAAAACTCCTAGTGAGGGTTCTCCTAGTGAGATGTTCAAAAAACATTAATTCATTCATTCTTCTGTTCAAACTGTTTTATTATTGTGTCTATATACTTTATGATGTCCTTTAATCGCTACATACTTGATATACAATAACACTTTATCTAAAACTCCTAGTGAGGGTTCTCCTAGTGAGATGTTCAAAAAACATTCATTCATTCATTGCACAGCAATGCAAAATCATGTGATTTTGGTTTGAAAATGAAATAGCTTAGAAATATTTTAGAAGCTTAATTAAATACTGCGAGTAGAACACATATTCGCCTTTAAAATTATCGTGTACTTTTTTTATTAGTCTTTTTATAAACCGAAAAAAATAGTATCAATCCTGTAAAAACTGCTTAAAAGTTCAAAATCTCCTAAGAACACATTTTCGGTTATGGTTTGGAAAATTAAACTCTTTAGAAAACGGTAGTAATATTTGTGTCTGTGCTTTGCAAAATAAAATAAACACGCTTTGCGATGTTTTTTTCTTGAATAAATGTAAACGAAAACAGGCGGATGGTGTTTTTTGTATATTACTTTTTTACATTACCTCCACACAGAAGGCCTATAATATCTTTGGGAATGCTGAAAGGAAGGCTTCGACCAAGTATAAGACTTTATTGATCGATGGTAGAAGGTCATTTTAAGAATGGGAAATATAGGAAGTTCTGGGAAGGAAAAATGTGTTTTTATGTGAGATTACCTCACAGTCCCATCTGTTCCCGTCTGGAGCCAGTGAGTCTATGTCATCCACGATTTGCGTATGTTGTGAGGCTGAAGGTAGGTAGGGAGGGGAAGGAGATAGGAAAGAGGAAGGTGGGGAGAAGGTACCTGGCTATTCAGATCTAGTCACCAAACACGGCTAAAGCCATTTCAAGAGACTTTTCAATTCTGAATGGTGGTCTTACTCCAGGGCGATACAGAAACTATCTTCCACTTTGGAACGTGCCGCAAATATGCAACATATTATTTAAATTAATTCATTATAAATATCACAAATTAATCAAATAAAATTTATTTTCACTCGGCGGGATTCGATCCCGCGACCTTCGAAAAACGAGTCGAGAGCCTTACTCCTCGACCACGAAGGCCGTCGAAGAATGTGAAGGGTGAGTAGGAATCTGGAGGTCGGCATATCCAGTACAGTCAGTATATCCAACCCTCCCATTGCGGTGCAACGCGTGGGTTGATAGAAACCAGCTGGAGAGGTCGAGGAGCCTCCCTCAATCGGCCTCTTCTGATGGACACATGCATCCACCGCCAAGACCTGGACAAATCTCACCTCAAATCATATTTGGGGTGACCTACGGCCGATGTTGGCAATCCAGTAAACGGTTCCCGGGGCGGCGGTCTCAAATTCGCCTCCCAAAATGCAATACTTACACTTGTCATCCGTTTACTTGAAAACTGAGCATAGAAAAAATAAATTAATGAAATAAAATACATTGTATTTTTTCGCAGCACACCGGTCAATTCCTATTATTTTCTTACTCCATAAATATATTCTGAACATTAAAAGTGTTTTCAAGATCTACAGACTCCCCTATATGGAGAAAATATTAGGTCCTTACATATGAAATTGGCGTTTTGCCGTACTGGCAACTTTGATCTCAAATATCTTCTCTTTGGTTAGGAATTCCAAATTCAAATTTATACAGCTATTTACTCATGTATTTGTGTTTCGAAAATTATAATTCATTTGTTTTTTCCTTAATTGTTTTTTTTCTTTGCGTCACTTAGTTTACAAAATGGAAAACTTGAAATATCGCGTTATTTACGAGTACGAGTTCCACCGTGGCACCAGTGCTGCAGAAACGGCTCGAAGGATTAATGATGTATATGGCGATGGTGCCGCAAAAGAAAACACAGTGCGCTTTTGGTTCCAACGTTTTCGTTCTGGAAATTTCGACCTGCAGAACAAGCCCCGTGGACGGCCGAAGACCAAAGTTGATAATGAAGAATTGAAAGCTATTGTGGAAGCGGATCCATCGCAAACCACGTCCGAGTTAGCTGCAGGCTGCGGTGTTAGTTAGTTAGTGATAAAACTGTTTTAATCCACTTGAAGCAAATTGGGAAGGTGAAAAAGCTTGAAAGGTGGGTACCTCACGAATTGAGTAACGCAAATCAACAAACGCGCGTTAGCACGCTAGACCACACATTGCACAACAGACGGCTACCAAATTAGAGGAGCTTCAATTGGAATGTCTAAGAAATCCACCGTACTCTCCGGACCTTGCCCCAACAGGTTACCATTTTTTTTCGAAATTTGGATAACTTCTTGCAAGGGAAAAAATTCAACTCCGATGGGGCAGTCCAAACCGCCTCCAAAGATTTTATTGATTCCCGTCCGAATGGTTTTTTTACTAAAGGGATCGATGAACTACCTATGAGATGGCAAAAGTGCATAGATAGCAATGGTACATACTTTGATTAAATAAATACATTATATTTAAAAAAAAATCGACTTTATGTTCCTCCCATTCAAAACGCCAATTTCATATATGTAAGGACCTAATATTACACATGTCAGGACCAAGGTGACTATCAATTTGTCCCCTTTACTTGTCGCTTTAAAAAATTCATAAAAAACCCAAAGAAATGATGTATAAGATATTCATTCGCAATCTTATTGACCGGCACCGGAAGTGTGCGAATCCCAGTGCTGTTCCTCCCGACCGGAAAATTGTTCTCTTTATCGGCGAAGTCAAAGCAGAAGAGAGACGACCATTTGTCATCCTTGAAGTGTACTCGTTACGGTAGTACCAAGCACTGGATACTTAGGCTGGGTCTGGATAGCAGGATGTGGTACGTGGATGTTGGTGATATGCCCACAATACGATTGGTGCTATCGGGTCGGTTACGGTGGGAAGAGGAGATTGTAGATTGATAAAAATCCTGAAGATTGATGGCTGTAAGAATGATTATTACTGTTTTATGTCTGTCAGGACTTTTTTATGGAGGCCAATTACTACGTAATTCAAAAATGGTTAGAGTCTTCCTGTACACTGACCGATTATGATCTTTAAGACGTACTAGGTTCTCTCTCACTAATCCGCCACCACAAAAACTGGGCAAGTATTCAATTAGCAACAGTGGCGCATTATAGTGTTTAGATTTCATACAAAATATTTTTTTATTTTTTTTTATTAGTAATAGAAGGTACATAAATTACAAATAATTTTTATACAGTAATTAATTACATAGTAGAATATTTGATCTACCCCCATAATTAAGCAAGGCTTGTGTGTATGGGGGGGTGTTATTGTATTGCTTTTTTTATATCATTCAGTTTAAGTTTTCAGTATAATTTTTGAGGTGAGTTTTAAAATTTTTTATATTGGTATTCCTGTTTCTAATTTTTTCTGGTAATGAATTAAAAAATTTTGCTCCGAGATATTTATGACTCAATTGTCCAATTTTTTTTTTACATTTTGGAGTGGGAAGTATTGATGTTTGTCTAAGACTTCTGTTATGTTTAAAGGGTGCAACTTGATTTTTAATATTATCTTTATAAATTTGTAATGTTGCATGATAAAAGTATAATGCACTTAATTTTCTGACCTTAAATTGTTTGAATAAAAGTTCTGACGAATATGAGTAGGGTTTTTTTTAAATTGTTTTTATTATTAGTTTTTGTGATATGTAAATTGTTTGTGTTTGATTTTTATATGTACCGCCCCATCCTATAATGCCGTATTGTATAATTGATTGACAGAAAGCGAAGTATGTGGTTCTAAGTAATTTTTCGTTTAAAATATCTCTTAAACATCTAAATATATATGTTAGTTTCCTTATTCTGTTGTTCAGAATATTTATGTGTGGAGACCATTTTAAACGCTGGTCTATTGTTATGCCCAGGTACTTAATATCAGTTTTGCTTTCTATTTTTGAACATGATATATTACATTTGTGGTTTTCTGTATTTGTCACAGAGTGGATTATTAAGTTTATTTCTTTAGGTGTTTCTTGTTTTTTAATGAAAAATGGTAAATAATAGGTTTTTTTAGAATTTAAAGTCAACAGGTTTTTATCAAACCATAATTTTAGTGCATTGATATCTGTATTTGCCATTTTGTTTAATTCAGACCAGGTGTTTGCTTTTAGTAGTAGGACTGTGTCGTCAGCGTAGGAGGCAATGTCTCCATATTTAGAAATATTGAATATATCATTGACATATATAATAAATAACAATGGTCCCAAAACTGTACCTTGGGGTATTGAAACTGTACCTTGGGGTATATGCTAAAAGGCTAAGGCATGTTCCTAGCATGGTTGTCGAAAAATCTTCTATTCATGTAACAAACAAATAAATGAATAAATACAACTTTAAAAATTGTTTGTTTAGTGAAATTTGTAAAGATACGTTTTTTGAAGTAAAACTTCTTTATACACGCTTGACTTGGGAAGTAAGCTGGTGAATGCGTGACGAGAGCGTTACGAAAAGTGTGATCGGGCGAGGCGAATGGTCAGGCGAGGCGAACGGAAGCTAAGAGGGAGATATAAGTTAGTGAAGTTTCACTTCAGTCGTGTGGTTTAAAGCGCACTCGTTTTTTTTCTTTTTTATGACACCTCACAAGGTAGGTGGAATATGTCGCCACCCGGTTGGGCAGTGTTGTGAGGTGGGTTAACCGAGGGTCTGTAGAAAGGAATTTTTGAAGTAAAACTTCTTTAAGCACGCTTAACTTGTGGAGTAAGCTGGCGAATGCATGTCGAGAGTGTTATGAAAAGTGTGATCGCGCGAGGCAAACGGTCGGGCCTTTACGCACGCTTAACTTGGGGAGTAAGCTGGTGAATGCGTGACGAGAGCGTTATGAACAATGTGGTCGGGCGAGGCGAACGGAAGTTGAGAGGGAGATATAAGTTAGTGAAGTTTTATTTCAATCATGTGATCTAAAGCACACTCGTTTTTTTATGCAGATCCTGAAGAGGCCCGGATTACACGAAGAAAGCAAAACAGATGCCGGTAGCTCTACATAGGAGCCGACTACACTTTTGCCCGGTACCGGCCCGTGTCAAAAGCGTTGGTGATATCCAACCCGATGCTTTGAAACTCTCTCTCTCTCTCTCTCTCTCTCTCTTTGTGATCTGGTTCTTCTGAAAATACGTGTGATTATTTAAAAAAAAACCTAATTTTTTGTATTTTGCTAAAAATATCATTTTCTTCAAAACTACCAGTAGACTAAACTTTGGATTGGTAGAAATATCTTCTTCCTTTGCGCTGTCCCAACTCATTGCCTAGGTAGGCTGTTGGGGTCGGCTCTTCTCGTTCTCAGGTTGTAATATCTTCTGTTCTGGGTATCGCCTTCATCCAGGCCGTTTCTCCGAAGAATTTTGGAACATTGAGTCGTCCAGGAGTTCTTCGGTCTTCCTTTGGATGACTGTCGATGAAGCTCCATAGACATTGCCTGCCTCACTGTGTGGTCTGATGGTCTCCGTCTTATATGTCCATACCATCTCAACTGTCGTTCTTCCAGCTTAATTTCCATTGGTAGAAATATAATATATCCTACTATAATGCAATGTATATATTATTCATGATTGCCGAGTGGATAATTACTTTTCCACAACTTCCTATACATCCTTTCCTTAAAAGACCCTCCACACAGCGTCCCGAAAAATGACATAGGCTCCAAGGTAAATTATGTTCATTAGGGCCTCCTATGAGGAGTTAATGTAAAAAAATGTCAAAAGAAAATTTTTAAAATCGATCCCTTTGTATTTTGATACTATTTGGAAGGAGTTCACTATCTACTTTAAATAAATATGAAGACTTCATCTTGGAACATAATCATCGACGCGATAAAGAAATTCACAATAAACTTGCAGGTAAACTTGCTTTGTACATTCATCTCAGAGTTGATTATAAAATGCACAAAAAACGTGCGTTTCATTCATAAAATGTGGTACCCTTCTTAAATGAATTCAGATTTACCCGCGGCCGGAAGCTCCCTCGCCCTTGAGGCCGGGCCGGGGCCGGGGGTAGGTTGCTTGTATTACCGGATGAGACCGGATACGGAAGGTTGCGGAGAGGGGGAGCCGGTGGTTGAACACGTGTCCTCACTTCCACTTTCAATCCGTGCAACCACTATGCAAGGTAGAGACGGTAACTACCCCAACTATTGGGTCAGGGGTCGTTATTCCAGTTTTATATCTCACAGTAATGTGAAATCTACACATAAGTAAGCTCTCATAGCATGTCTTGTTAAGAGGGCATTACCAGAGAAAACCAGAAATATGTCATTTTCAAATCAGATTTTAGACGTATTGACTCTTTTCCACAAAAAATTATAAATAGATTTCGAAAGATTGTTCTTTTATCTAGCATTCGCATGTAATAAATTTTGAGAATATTTTTAAATTTTTAGTATAATAAGGTTATTCCATAGGTCGTTGGCAGATTTGTTAAATTTTCGAAAAAGATTTTGTATTATACCACACCCATTTCAAATAATATAATCATGCAGTAAAATAAATCAATGCATTATCTAGCAAACGCATGTTTTAGAATTTTAATTTTAGTTTCCATAAAATCATTAAAAAATATGTACGTACATGTGTTTCTTGACGAAAATTCGTCCATTTGAGTATGTATTTGCGCACTTACAAACTAATATATTTCAGATTTTTTTAACATTCTTATTAAATTTAGACATTATTGAAAAATGATAAATACTTATAATCAAAAAATTATTACAAAAAGTACATTAATTAATAGTTTTATCATCACGCCTTTCAGCATTTTTGGATGAAGGTATAAATTAAAGCTAATTTGGATTGAAATAAATTCGATATTGAGTTATAATTTAAAAAAGCTGGTACGGAGAATAATTAATCTTTCTTATTGTAACCGCCCTGCACGATCGTAAGAACAACTTTCCAAGAAATGTGGATTTTCGTCCGCTGGCTGGTTAAACGCTCTTAATCTATCTATTCTTAAGAATTGATCAGAAGAAGAAACGATCAATGAATCAATATATATATAATGTGTCGGGGCAATTGACTTCGATGGGTCGATAATGTACGGGGTCGGCAAACGGTGGGAATTTTTTTTAATTGTTTTTCCAGATCCCGGAGAGGATGGTGCAGTCCCAAGAGTTCCATATTATTCATATAATACATATATCGAATTAAAAATATTTCAACGTATTACATCTACATAGGTAAAAGAAAATAAAATAATACTAATGATACACTAATAAAAAAAGAAAACTTGAAAAAAGTAAACTATTTTTTTATTTTATTTATGTCACCAGGAATTGGCTCCATCTCTTGTAAATGTGACCCTGTCAAAAGTGGAATTCTGCCATCACAAGAGTGTTTTCGCTTGAGGCTAGTTACGTTTTGTAGTTGGTGATCCGTTTTTTTATGTATATAGTAGTGTATATTAGTGTTCGAAACATCACTGAGGTCCGCTGTTACGATGTGTCCTAAGTATTTGACCTCGAATTTTTCTCTTATTTTTGTGTCATTTAGGCTGGCGGGTAATACTTGTATGGTGCCTGCGCCTGATTTGAAAACTAGCAACACAGATTTAGTTGGGTTGTAGACCATGTTATATTCAGCAGCGTATTCTCCACATATCTTTAATAACTTTCTCATTCCCTGTATGCTTGGTGACAAAATGACAATGTCATCTGCGTACGCAATGTTATTTATGCAGTTATTTCCCAGGTGACAGTCTACGTTTGCCGAGGTGATTTTACCGCTTAAATCGTTCATATAGACGTTAAATAGAATTGGTGTTAAGCTTCCCCCTTGTCTGATGCCGCATTCCATATTCATATATATTCGGTAATATGTGATGAGACGGTGAACGAAGTTTTCAAAGAGTGTGTGTCAGTTCAACCTACCCGTTTACCTCTTTAAAAAGATGTACTCGTTTAGTCCTTTAAGGCGAAAGTTTCTGTAATAAACATTTGAACGTCATTCAAATACTGCCCAGAAAGTTCTGTTAGGTATGGTTAACTGTTTTTACAAGTCACTTTTAATTAAACTTCTGAAAGTGAAGGTAGAAATCTCGTACATATTCAATATAATTTAAATACATTCTGAATTCATTTACGGTTCTAACATTTTACAGAGATTTGTAAAAAACCAACAAACGTACGGTAAAATGATAGTTGTAATATTAGATAAAGAATTATGTTATAACCTTGCACATCACGATTAGTTTCTTCGAACAGGCACTACCTAGGTAAACCAACATCGACTGTCCCATAATATATTCATTTGTTCTAGTATTGCAGCTTATCCTTAACGAAGATTGTAGTTATTATATTATGCATTTTGAATCCTTGTTGCACAAATCCATGTCAAAATTGCCTTAATTCTGTAACTTAAAATTTTCGGCATCAAATGCACGATAATACTCGTATATAAATGGAGGGTTAATAATACTTTTCTAGGAAAATAGCTGCCAAACAAAAGCACCAAATATTATAATACATAAAGTAGACGGCGGGATCAATGAAATTCCTTCCAGTCTTGGCCGCTTCTGGCCATTAAAGTGTCCCGACTAGGAACCAGCAACTAGAACTGGTTGGCGAGAGTGGCGAGCATCTTGGCAGGCCGAGGCGGTGTCTGGTTTCGGACCGGAAGGAACTCGGTAGCCGAGTGCACCGGAACCTCCTGTTTGTGTTTTCGTCAGCAGAGGGCAAAAACACGCACATCTGCGGGTCAAGTTGTAAATAAGGTAAGTGACGTCACGTGTTGTGTTTAGTTCAATGCCAACCGGCTGAAACGTCATAACCATAAATATAATTGGCATAATGTGTTCAATGTTTTGAAGTTTTGCCAAAATTGCAGGATTTTCGCTAACAAATGTGTATTTTCATATGGGACAACGATTAGTCGCGGCAACGATTGAGAAATGCAACAGGATTTTAACTAGTTTATCGCTTCGAATTTAGAGCACTTTTCGCACGTTTTAGTTTTTAATAAAGTAGTGCAATTTTATAACAATTCTTCGACCAGTTTCCTCGTATATACTACTAGTTACTTATACTAGTAGTTAAGATGAAGTTATACGTGAAATCCTATTTAGATACTACTTTGATTCCTCTTTACGACGAATCGGCTTACAGTATGAACATAAAAAAATATGCTACGGATTAATCGAAGCTTTTACTAGCTTTTCTATGTATCGGAATTACAATAAAATTATTATTTACGTAACAAAAAATATAAGCGTAAACCACCAAAAAAATATTTTTCCATGACTTAACTATGAAGTAATAAAAGAAACTTTTTTTTTTAAATACCCCTTTATGGCTAAGACTATTTTTGAGGTTTTTCATGTTCAAACTTTTTTTGTTCTTATAAAATTATGCACAAAATAAATAAAAACCACTTTTTCGGTTACTTGTCTCGTGGAAATAAGAATTTTGAGAATTTTTAAAATTTTGCAGTTTCGAAATATTTCTAGCGTTTATATTCCTCTTAATGCCCGAATTAACTCGGGATAAAAAGTATGTCAGCTTGTTGAACTATCATCTTGTTTTTATAAGAATTTTTTTTACATGAGCTCCACACAGGAGGCCATGAGGAAAATAATTTCCCTCAGGGCCTATGTTATCTTTGGGGATGCTGTGTGGAGGTTTTTTTAAGGAAAGGAAGGAAGAGGAGAGTTCTGGGAAGGAAAAGGGTTTTAGGGTGGGTAGGAATCTGGGGTTCAGTATGTCCTGGTCATCCGCCTCCAAGACCTAGACAAACCTCACCTCATGAACCCGGGCACCCCTGCTAAATCACCAAACGTAGCGAACCCCTTGGGGTGACCTATGGCAGAGGTGTTGGTTATCCAATAAAGATACCCATTCCCGCCTCCCAAATTGTAAACCAAATTGAATCAGGAAATACTGTAAACCAAAAATATTTTTGATGACATAAATTCCATGTAGTACAGCTGTGCAAATTTCATAAAACGATCGAGGGAGTTTTGCTTCTTGATTAAAAATATTTCTTTTCATTATGAAGCAATGTAGTTTACTTTACTTTTCATCTCCTTAAAAATAAACTTTTATCAAATGACTGAACGCTGCAAAAATTGTAATCGAGCGAGCAAAAATAGAGTAATCAATACCAGACTATTACGACCGTATCCAACATTGAGTGCATGACCAAGAAAAGTGTAGTAATAAGAATAAAATGCATCAATAAAAACATTTTTAGGTCCAAGATCATAACAACAAATAAAGCCTTCACTTGAACCGAATACACGAGTAATTACACTTACTGGTAGTTGGGGACAATTGCTCATGCACATTACGTCCCAGAACCGAGTGAAGGCAGGCAAAAAGCCTTATTTCATGTTAACGGTGTGGTCGTGCTTTTGTGCGATTGAAACTTCAACCGTCGATCATTTAATAGCCCACGTGCAACTAGCACGTGTTGAAATCACAGGAACACGAGACCCGAACAAAAGCTCCGATGAACTCGCCATGTTGCCCATGACCTATGCCTATAACGTTAGCATGAAACCAATTTATTGCAGGTTTTAATTTCAAGGGACCGTTTTCAAAGTAAATTATTGTACGCGTAGAAAATATTTTTTTCATGGAGCTATCAAAAAGTGATAGCTGAAAAAATGTGTTGAAAACCCTCAATTTTCTGGTAAATTTTTTTTTTTAATATTTTATTTTTGAAAAACATGAAAAACTGCAAAAGAAACAACATTTTTTGCATGTTTTTTTTCTTGTATATTTTATTTAGTTGTTATTTTTATATTTTATAAGTATGCAAAAACTAATATAATTCTATTCTATTACCTACTTACTAAAATTTTAAATTCACGACATTGAGCCCCAGATTCCTAACCACCCTCATACCTTTTTCTTTCCCAGAACTTCCAATCCTTAGTTTCCTGAAAAAGACCCTCTACACCCCATCCCAAAGATGACATACACCTTGAGGATTTTTTTTCTCACAGCCTCCTATGTGAAATCAATGTAAAAAGGAAAACATGTTGAGTTGGCGTTGCATTATTCTTTCTAGTACCTATATCAGTTACAGAACAATATAGATCTCGCGCCTCTGTTCTGAATTATATCCACTCTTTTAACTTGTATTTCATGGCTCAGAATAATTAAACTTGTGCAGTAATTCAATGGGGGTGCTACGGTGGTGTTGTAAACTATTTATAAGTATAATTTTCTCTTCATCTTACTTAAGAAGTTAACTTTTTAAAACTAATTTTTCGATAATATTTTAAAGTTAGTGCTATGTTTTAAGAGGGTATTACCAGAGAAAACCAGAAATATGTCATTTTTAAATCAGATTTTAGACGTGTTGCCTCTTTTCCACAACAAATTATAAATTGATTTCGAAAGCTTGTTCTTTTATCTAGCATTCGCATGTTTTAAATTATTTTGAGAAAAAATGTTTATTTTTTATATAATAAGGTTATACCTTAGGTCGTTGGCAGATTTGTTAAATTTACAAAAAATATTTTGTTTTATACCACACCCATTTCAAATCATATAGCATGCAGTAAAGTAAATCAATACATTATCTGGGTATCGAATGTTTTAGAATTTTAATTTTAGTTTAAATAAAATCATTAAAAAATAAATACGTACACGTGTATCTTGACGAAAATTGGTCCGTTTTTGTATTTATTTGCATACATACACAAAAATATCATATATTTAACTTAGACATTATTGAAATGTGATAAAAACTTATAATCAAAAAATAATAACAAAAAGTACATTATTTTAATAGTTTTATCATCACGCCTTTCAGCATTTTTGGATGTAGGTATGAATTAAAGCAAATTTGGAATGAAATAAAATCGATATCTTAAATAAATAAAAATGAATCGCCAAAATGTATGTACGCGCATAACTTCCGAACGACTGCACGAAATTGGATAATTCTTTTTTTGTTGTGTTCGTTATTGTCAGGACAAGGTTTGTATAAAAGTACTGGTGAGCACTGGTTTTATGAAATATGTATAAAAAAGTGAACACGCGAGCTCTTTGAAAACTGAATGTACAGGGACTGAATGTAGAGAAAGGAGGGAGGGAAATTCGGGTAGGGGTTTTACGGGAGGGGTGGGGGGAACTCGGTAGGGGGGAGTGGAGTGGGCAGAAGGGGAACGGGATGAATGGGAAAGGACACGCAGGGAGAATTTTTTTCTTTATTAAATGGCATAGCAACGCATGCCGGGAACCAGCTAGTTGAGTTATAATTTTAAAAAGCTGGTACGGAGAATAATTAATCTTTCTCAATGTAGCCGCCCTGCACGATCGTAAGAACAACTTTTGACGAAATATGGATTTTCGGCCGCTGGCTGGTTAAACGCTCTTAATATGTTATCGATTGTAATTCAAAAGTTTTTAATTTCTTCTACTTCTCCAATGTTTTAATTGTCTATAGTCTATATAAACGATATTTTTAGCGCATTTCCCGCGATACACGACCCGTTGTTTTTTATTTATATTATTTTTACCTTCATGTTTTTACATTTTAACAGATTAAATTGTTTTGGTATTCCGTCTATTCGGTGGATCAAATAAAATACGTCCATCCAAAGCAATACCAAATCGAAAACATTAAAAAACAGTCTCTACCTAAAACCCAGGTGCAAAGTAAATAAATCCAAAACAGCAATGATTAGCAGAGGCCCAATATAGACAGACGAAAAATCCTAAATATTTTTGTCATCTGTCGGTCATTTAAAAAAGCGATGCACAAAAACTGCATCTGCACCTTTTTATGCATAAAATCCTGATGATAAAAAACGCAGTACAAAAAGAATGTAGGTCGCAAGATGTTTTGCATTTGATTCTATTTATATTTTGAAGACATTTCGACACATGGTACATATTTTTGCGTATGTTTTTTTTTGCTGTTTTTGTTTAAATATTTTAATGGTTTTAAAAAATGGACTACTCGCCGCGTCTAATGAAGATTTATATGAAATCCATCGCCATCTGTATGTTTTTTTGCGATTTTATTCGAATGGGAAGGAAACCATAACTTTTTATGATTTCACGAATTTAAAAATAAACATTTGACAGAGATTAGACGTTTTATACCACAAAAATCGCTTATAATAAAACGCTAAAATGGAATAACACGTTTCGGGATTTGGTCGACTAATTGACATTTCGTTAGTAAGAGGATGCTTACATAATACCAGCTGACCTAGTGACGACGTGTATTGACTTTTTAAAGGTTTGCTCGAAGGCAATTCTTCTAAACCACAATCTATTCAGTTTTTTCATACAAAAAAATGCGAAATACTATGTGTAATACAAAACTACCTTCATTAAAGATCATAAAATTATTCGTAATCACTTAAAATCCTTAGGATGGTCGGGTCTCTATGTTAATAAATGAATCAAAATATCTGTCGGTGATTTACAGAGATTTTTTTTAATACATACATATACAGATTAATATAAAAATATATGATTCTTAAAACTAATTACAATACATAAATTTCTTTTTAACGAAACTACCCAATTCAAAAGAGAAAACATTTCTCGTGCTTGAATTTTGGAGAGTGCCATTGCAAAATGCGAATAGGTACAGAGAGTATGTTATTACAAGTACTTATATTTAAAAAATATATATATATATGTATACATGAAGACAAGTCGACATAATGAACTTGAAGTAAATAAGAGTTTAATTGGAATAGGATACAATATAAGATAATACAGGCATAGATATATCAGAAATAAAAATAATATTATTGTATTTACTCAATAGGTAGATTGTAAGTAGGTATATAGCATTGGTTTAGAAACATATTTGAAATGGATGGGCTGACAGTATTGTAAAAGTAGGTACCTACATAGGATAAAGTTGTAACAATTTTGTGCCTACAAATAACGCTAAATAAATAGTTACTCGTAGTTAATTTCAATTATCGGGTACAACCTGGATAATTTTTTTTAAAATCGTAAGTTTTTCACTTTATGAGTATCGAACACTTTACGTTCAGATCCTAGAGCAGCATTCTACTGATTAGCAATGTTGTCAAAAATAAGTACCTAGTTACACAAGCAAGTATCAATAGCATATGCTAATAATTGAGAAAGAAAGAGAAAAAATAAGCCAACATTAAGTCTTATTATGATATTTTTATACTAAACGAAGCATGTTTTAGCAATCTTAGAGGAAGTGCCTGGTCCCTATTTCCTTGGGGTTTCAGTCCCAGAAGATTGAGTCTATGGTGTATGGGTGTGTGGTGTGTGGTGTAGGGGGCTGAGGTGCTTCCGACCTGACCTCGACCGTAAGCAGAACGAGCTTTTTTACATCCTCAAAAAGCTCCAAATTTAATCACTAAGATCTCACATCTGCTCTCCAACCTTCAAAGGTGGGGATTTTTATAAATTTGTATGAATATTATTCAGTGGAAGATAATAAGTGCTCTTCTCACTTCAATATATTAAAAAAATATGTGCATGTGATTAATGCATTATATTTTATTTTAGACTTCTGGTGATAAGTACAGTTTTTTGTTTGTTTTATTTTAGATCTATATAAAATAATTTTATGTACAAAATATAATGATGAATTTAAGTTTAGATATTGTATTTCTTAGTCCTCCTGTCTAGGGGTTCCTATGCCGAGGCGGACTAAGGTTATTTAAATATACTTTATTGGTCTTTTTTGTCGTTTTAATTGTCTTCATTAGAGTTTTTACATTGCGTCGCCACAGTTCTTGTTTGTTCAACAGACCATTCTAGTTTTTGGTCAATCTCCACTTTAAAATTAAAAATGAAGTATAAAAAATGATAGTTAGGTAATCACTTAACTAAGAATTATTTAAACTAATGAGACCTTTACCTTTACGGAAATAGCTATATCTTAAACACCTACCATAATGTTTCATTAAAATAATGAGAGAAAACCTTCACCTCTTGTAAAATTTTCTAATGGTCTATTGAACAAACAAGAACTAAGGCGACGCCTCTTTCAGCCATATTTTTGTTCTTGATTTGTATCCAGCATTTTCCCTAATTGAAGAAAGTTCGATCGTAATCTAGATGTAAATAATATTAATGTACAAAGTTAGTAAGACCAGTAGGGGTATGTTATGAGGCTAGAGAAAGTGGCGAAGAGAAGGATATAGGGCAAAGGTCTGATCACAAAACACCACTATAAACAAATCTGGCATTCACCAGAATTTATTAATTAACTTGTACGTTAACTTACGTAAATAATTTTTCTTAAAGAGTCGCAGAAAAAAATCTGCGACTGGTTTTTCTTTCGATCCCAAGCAGTTTCATTTTGTCACTGTCGTTATATTCATGTTAAGTACCTTTATAAAATGTAATATCCACTGTGAACTACAGGTAATTTCCTTTAGGAAGTAGGCGGTAACTACTTAATATTTCGTATAATTCAGAAACACCCTTACATCCTCGCATATACAAATCAGTGTTATACAATTTGAGAATCTTCATATTTCAAGGCCATGATATAAAAAAATCTTCTTGCCTGCTATTTATAAAGGTAACTTGTACCTTTAAAGAAGTTACCCTCAGGACGAAGAAGGGTGTTACATGATTCACCCCTTTGCTAAAGGACACTTTACCCCGTTATGTTAAGGGGAGTACAGTAGAGGAATGAATGAATTTTTTTTATAAGACGTCAAAAAAGGCTCTTTATAATACTCGTATGTTTATATGAACATTGATAAAAATTAATTGAAATAAAAAGTTGTACTACTTCCCAGACTAGTCTATAATCAAATTTATGTAAAAATGGTAAACAAATAAGAAAAAAAATATTAATCTTTCATGAATTGATGCATAAAAAGTCATTTTTTGAGTTTTGTAATATGCGACGACTGAGAGTGGAATTTTTTGTTAATGCTATAAACTTTAACATAATCGCGGTGTAATCAGAATGGTTAAAAACTTGACTTGTTACCACGGCGCATGGTTAAAACGGCTTTTTACGGCCTGCTTAATTATACCAACGTTTATCCAGCGCGTAAGAATCTAATAAGTAAGACGAACTACGTAAAAATTAAGAACTTTATCGAAAGTACTAATTTCGGTTATGGGTTTGTCTGTCCTTCTACTTTACTGTAATGTGTAACCTTGGTTCAATAAACTCGGATTAAAATTTAAGTGTCATTTCATTACCAACGCTTAATCAGCGCGTAAGAATCTAATAAGCAAGACAAACTTTGTAAAAATTTAAAACTTCATCAAAAATACAAATTTCGGTCGCGGATTTGTGTGTCCTTCTATGCTAGTATTTATGTGGAACCCTTGTTCAATTAACTCGGATTTGTTCAAAATATAAGTTTCATTTTCAAAATTGGAACTGAATACGTCAAGAATTCAGACAAAATAACAAAGACGGTAAAGGAACTATAATTTCAACAGAAAATTATTTTAATTGTCGTATTCAACATTGGAACTGATATGTCAAAAATTCATGTTATCCCGTGATTTTTCAGTGTTACTTATACTATTTTTCTTAGTTAGATTGAAAATGTGTGAAGACATGTGGGTAGATACTACGTACCTTACCCACAAAAAACAGTTTTTTTATCAAGAATTTCACGCTTAATCTTATTTTTTTAAAGAAATTTCTTCCATATATGCTGACTGTATCCATAATCTAAGCCAATCTCCTTTCTCTATCTAAGCAGCTGGCAGCTGTCTTACCGCATGTCCCTTCAAAACCCGAGTATGATCTAACGCCGATAGATTGCCATCACCGCACACCGGGGTGAAAGGGTTAGTTAGTTTAAGGAAGATAGCCCCAAGGTAAAGTTATCGAGTCCTTGTACTTATGGCGGGACAGTTCTGCACCATTTATCTGCAGAAAGTTTAAGTATTGATATCTTTCAGATAGCAGATTATCATATTTCAATACCTGGATGTACGAGTATTTAAAAAATGCATCCCATTCACTGAATATCACCTGGAACCAGAGGAAATTTGGTATGTTTTAAGGCTGAAGGTGTTGGGGAGGGTAAACAGATGGGGAAGAGGAAGGTGGTGTATTATCTCTAGTAAAAGGACGAAACCTAATTTTTTTTATTTTTTTTTTATTTATTTAACGCCCAAAGGGCTTTTACGTGTTTAGTAGTACAATTAATTCATGACAGATGATTTTTAAACAGATAAAGAACTAATAAAAATAAAATTAGATAAAAAAGCACACAAGTCATAAAAGTACAAAAATACAGCGATTTCATAGGTTTACAAAAATACAGATATGTTTAGGAATAGTTTTGGAATAAGTTTTTACAAGATCAACAAAATTCGCAAAGTTTATGTAAAATATGTCAACATCACCTAAGTAGTGATTTCCCATAGTGTGAAATCGTTGTATCGGAGAGTGAGTAATGTAGTTCCGCTTATGAATGCTACAGTAGAATAGTGTATTTTTTCGTGTAGTTACTGTCGGTATTCGTAAGTTTATGAGTTGCAGGAGTTCGCAATACTCAAATTTAGAGTTAAGTATTTTGAATAATTTTGTTTATTTTACGTCTGTCTTCTAGTGTGTGCATTTTTAGAATATTTATAATGAATTATATTTTAAGTCTTTATATCCTTTGGGGGAATGACATAAATACTGATTGCAAGCTTAAAAAATAAAACATAGAGGAAAGTGGGTATTTATCGGGTACTATTTTAGGTAGCTCTAAAATAAAGAAATTGATTGAATTTCCTGAAAATAAATGTGATAATGCATAACCGGGTGACATGACCATTCAGAAATATGCAACTTCATCATATCCTTTGAAAAGCGTGATTATTTTTGTGATGAAGTGAAAGTTTTTGTGAAAAAGTGATGATTTTTTTTAGGTTATGGGCTATTTAACAACTTTTCAAGAGATGTTGAAATGCCACTTTGTTGAGTTATCGTGGAACTATGAAAATAATTTAACGGCCATGTTCAACAATTTACAAGGGAAAAAATAAAGAGGTGATATTTTTAGTTATGCCTGCCATATATCGGGTACCCGGTAATAGACAAAATTTTATAGACAAATAATTAATAGTTATTAGTGGTAATGGTGAGTAGGTAATCTACTCCTGCAATATATTTTGCATATATGACGATAGAAAATATAAAAGCATTTCATTTTTGTGAATTGATGAAAATTATTCGGTGCAGGTGATATCGTGTTTTTTGTTTTTAATTGGTTTCTAGTAAGACAGATTAGAAACAATTACGACCAAATTATAGTTTTCTGAACACTTTTCGAAGCCTGCAATACATGAAATCTTTTTTCAGCCTGATTCCAATTAGAGACTAAAGTCAATATTTTACGATTTCATTTGTCATCACTGCAAACGACACATGATCCATGCAGTTTGCTGTGATGCCAACTGAAATCGTAGATATGAAAATATAGATGAAAATAACGATCGCGTTAAGCGAAAAATGTTGACTTTGGTATCTAATTGGAATCGGGCTGAAAAAAGATGTCGTATATTGTAGGCATGGATCGCCTTAAAAAATAACAATCTAATCAGACGGGTTTATGTATCATTTTTGAATTATAATAGTTGATTGTTCGAAATAATTGCATACATTTCTGCATTTCATCCATTGGGTATGTGATTCTTACCAGATTCAGATAGAATTCTATACCCAACTGGGCTTCTTAATTATTTTTCTAATCAACCTAAATTTTAATCTACAGGAATATTGGTTGTAATCGCGTTCTATTCCCGCCCTTATCGCCTTGCGTGACGCGTGCGTCTCTCGGTCCGCGCACGTGCCACGCTCGACAGAAAGCAAACAAGCCCGTAAAAAGACCAAAACAATGTCCCGGAACTTTAACGATCCTGTCAAACCGGAATTAAATCCTCGAGCGACAAATCTGAGGTCACGTCCAGCGAGGGATTAGAATAGGCCGTAGGCGCAGGGTAGGTAGTGGGTATTTTCGCAAATCCAACATAATGTAAATAGTTGAAGAAGTCGGGGACGCTCGAGAAAGACACGGTAAAGTGAAGAAGAAACAAATACTTCAGGTTACTAAGTCAAAAGTAAGATTAATAAAAGAATATTCGTATGAGATTATGTATGAACACGAATAAATGTCTCCAGGTTCAAACTGCCTTTTTTAAAAAGACATTTGAATGCAATTCTATTTCTTTTGCTCGTTTCGATAACCAAAATAATTTTCAGAACTATAGTGTTGTGTTTACGTAGAGATTTGAATCAAATAGTTCTATCATCAATCTCCATTTATTTTACAAGGTTCTAACATCACTTTGAACCTTTTACAATCTCAATTTTGTTTGTTTCTGGCAGTTGATCGTTGTTACGAGGTGCTTCGCAGTTCGTCGCTTTGATTGGATAGGGTTCTAACTTCGCCTTGCCATGTTCTAAGGTGTCAAAGTTTGAATAGACGAATTTTCGTAATTCATTTAACCATTTTTGATTTTGAGTTTTAATATTGCGTTAAGTATTTTAGTTTATCATGTTTTAATGGAAAATCTTTAATTAGGACTTTGCCCTTGCTTGGAATTGCATTAGGGAAATGTAGTTAGAACCTTACGCAAAGAATTATTATGCCCTAGCAGGTTATGTATGGTTCTCTCTGCATGTTTAGATATGTCCTAAAATGGTCAATATACCTATATCCTATTTAAATATTTTTCTTTAAAATATGTTCAACTAAAATACTAAGGATTAAAAATGGACAGTAAAGAAATATCCCATGTAAATTCAGCCTTTATAAGAAGCAAGCCTCTAAGTCAGGAGTAAAGAGTCTCAATAACATGATTCATTTGCATGCCAACGTTTTGTGAAATATCCAGGAGAGTTTATTATTAAAAAAATAACGAATAACCAAAGATAACTAAGAAATAAATCCAGTAGTAGGAGTATATTATGCCTATAATGAAAACAAATAACTTAGTTTACACCACTATGTTATTAACAATATCGACAAAATCGACATGTTCCAAAAACAAGGTTTTCTTCATCAGGATAAGTTGATAATATCTTATCTTATAAATAACTTATCCTGATGAAGAAAACATTGTTTTTGAAACATGTCGATATTGATTTGTTTTCATTATATCAATAATGACGCCACAAGGTATATTGGCAAAGTTTGAAGAAGTTTATTATGCCTTTTAACCAACCTTTTAAAACAAAATTTTATTGAAAACTTATAGTTATAACTTGGATGAAACTAAAATAAATAAGAACTGAAATTAACTTAGTCTTGCTGATTAATCGCTTTAAAATTTTACGAATCAGCTTTTAATAACCTACCTAAAACGTTGCACCAAAATCCAATTCTAATAATTTTTTAAAGAAAAAACTATCATTAATTTGACCATTGATCAGATTTATTTAAAATTTGATTTGAAAGAAAGCTATAGAAATCTGGTATTTTCTTGGTTTAATTTAAAACATAAGTTTATAAGAAACAAAAAGATATCTTTAAGATTTCCCAACATAAGTACTGCTAACTTGTAGATTGTCAGAAAATTTCAACATCTGATCTTAAGATCACTAAAAGTCTCTCTATTTTCATAAAATTGAAGAGGACACATTATTTCAAAGAGCATTTTTTAAATCGGTGAGGACGTCTCAATTTAACAAGATAGTTTCATCTTAAAAATACTAGCCTGGCAGCTGCTGAGAGGGGGACGCAAAGACGATACGTCATGTAAAAAATGACGAGGGGTCTGTCATCTTTATGATAAAAAATGATCTGCTTCCGACTCGCTGCATCCGAGGGAAGGAAGATGATGTGGAAGAATATACCGAAAAGTAAATAGTCAATATTATACCACGTTGTTTGCTCTTGTGTTCAATGTGACAAATTGTTTTTTTAGAACATGGATTGATTTTGTTCGATGTGATATGTATTGTTTTGTAATGGTTGGATGTTTGTTCAACTTGTTGTTGTATGTAAAAAGTGGCCATTCGTGCGATTTTTATACTTTGACTACTACTATGAGAGCTGCGTTTTAGATTTGTTGTAGCAATGTTAAGCTGATAAAAACGCCGCGAGATCCCGGTGGAGTGCTTATAAAATGTGTTATTTTTAAAGAGTAGAATAAATGGTGACCTGATAGTTGATCCCCGAAATAATATTAATTATTGTAATGTTCTTTGATTCGTGTTGTGGCTCTCTAGCCAACAATTTAAGGATTACAACGCAAGTTCTTTTACTGGTTTATTGCGAGATTTTAATAGGAACAAATAATATTGTTAGTAGCGTCTAATTAGGTCAGACGACGCGACGGTTCGCCGATCGGCTGACTACTCCGCACGTTCGGAAACACTCGGCGCCGCCCGACCATCTTATAAAATTAGTATTTATTTTTATTTTTAACTTTATGAGTAAAACCTCAAATTTTAATACTTAATTAAATGAACACAATACTAGCGAAACTCTATCGAAAATCTGGAGACAGAAAAATCAGAAAAAGATATTGGCACCTCTGGGACTCGAACCCAGGACCTTCTGCTGTCATGGCAACAGCTCTGCCAACTGAGCTAAGGTGTCTATATCCAATTCGGTCACTTTTAACTGTATCACACTTTGACTAAGAACTACCAACATTATCTTCATTTTCTTAACGCACATATTATTGACTGCTATCTTTATATATGATTGCAAGATTCAAACCCGAACTAAATGCCGTCTGGATAGTGTCTGGAGAAATTTGTATCCAATTTAATTTTTTACAAATAATGTGGAGGGGAAACGAATTTCATTAATATCTTACCCGACCCTTTTAATTGAGAGAATTATACAAAATACAATCAATAATACAGCGCATCCCTAAATAGACATTTTGGATTGTGTAAATAGGCAATGAAAACCCGAACCGAAAAGGAATCGTAAAGATGAGTTATGAGAAGCTTCCGAAACGTCACGCGATCATAAATCGTAGCCTTTAAAGACGATAACTCAACTAAAAACTTATTTAACTTTTTACTGCATACTTTAAATGGTAATACCTATACCACATGTCGTCAGAAGCTATTATTGTTCGTCATGAAAACGTTATTTATTATTGCATCAATGTCCCTTTAGACAGATGTTGGGCCATTTTGTAAGGTCCGTCAAACTTGACAATTAACATTGTAACACCAAAACCTGGCAGCTCGCATACCTATATTAAATGGTGAATTGATGTAAATGTGATTGCGCTGTGCGGGAATTCTACTTGTAATCGACCGAAGCATAGTTAAATACTTTGACCTTTGCAATAATAATAATTTAATAATTTGTAGATCGCCGTTTTTGTAAAAAATCGCCTCAAGGGTGAAATACGGAAGTTATACCTAGCACCAAGTTTTTTTTTGTATTTTCATCCCTTTTAATGGCTTTTCAAAGGAGTGATAAAGTTGCACATTGTTGAGTTGTCCGGTCACCCTTTACGTTGGTGCCTTTAGAAAATTTTACCACAATTGTGTCTACGGCTCTACATGAAATATCATTATCATTAAATGAAGTCGGTCAAAATGTATGTGCGCATAGATCTTTTAAAATACGCAACGGATTTTCATGCGGTTTTCACCAATAGATAGAGGGATTCTAGGGGAAGGTTTATATGTATAATACATGCTCATTATAGTAGATAAAAGCCGAGAAATTCAAATATTCAATTCAGGCAGCGGGTAGCGGGCAGCGGGCAGGTGGCAAGCGAGTGGTTTGGGTAATGGCGTTGTGTTTCGTTAGCCACAGCAACGTGTGGCCGGGTGTGCTAGTCAACAATAAATCGTTTAGTGCAGAAAATCATCAGAAGTAGAAAATCGTTTGAAAAAATGTATGTGACAATAATAACGTCGATTTTTTTACATTGGCTCCACACAGGAGGCCCTGAGGAAAAAAAATCCCCTCAGTTCATCTTTGGAGATGCTGTGTGGACGATCTTTTTAGGAAATGAATAAGAGGAAATTGTGAGAAAGAAAAAGCAATGAGGGGTGAGTTGGTATCTAGGGGTCAGTATGTCCAGGAGTGACAGTAACGTGAATCTATCCCTCGTACTGCGGTAAGGTGATGTTCCGAAAGAGTCCTGCTGAAGAGATCAAAACGTCTCTCTCAACCAGTGTCTCCCGATCCGGCCTACCGTGCAATTGGTGAGCAGTCGCATCCAACGCCAAGATTCGGACAAACCTCACCCCATTAACAAACCACTTCGGGTGACCTATGGCAGAGTTGTCGGTTATCCAATAAATGCTTCCCGGGTAGGGAGTACCCATAATCGCCTCCCAAATTTAAAAAAAAATGGTTTGCAAAATATTTAATTTGAAATATTTTCATGGTATAGTTTTGGGGGCCACTGTCTCATTAACCCAACGGAACTGCCGCCTCTGATATGATAAAGGAAAATAAATAAACTTACATTTTACGATTACAATTATACGAACTAAAATTGGCGTAAAATAAACACACATTTCATTTTAAATTAAAGTCAGACTAATAAAATTGGGGTGCAGGTGATGACAAAGTGGGTTGAGTTTTTTAAACACGAACACCGCACAAGAGTCTAACCTCTTCCCGACTTTATGGAGCCAGTGAGACTATGGAATCACGAATTTATTTATTTATTTATTTATTAACGGTATAAATATACCATAAATACATATTACATGTCACAAAATATTTGTTGTAGGTACTTAAGAAATAATTAAAAAAAGAGTTATAAATTAATTGTGGCATTTGATTAAGAAATGACACAAAGAGCTACAATTACATTCAATACTGTAGTACAAATAAAATTAATATTGATTGAAAATATATGACAGAATAGCCTTCTTGTACCTAGCTTCCGTGCAGTTAAATAGATCCGCCACATCTGCGTATCTATTACTAACTTCATGTAATCTAGGTAAAAGCGAGTGTTTCGTGTACTCAGTCCTGTTGTTGTTACAATGAAACAAGATTTTGGAGCGAGTTGCTCTACTGGGTATATGAAATTCGATGAGCTTAGTTAAATCAGGACTGTCTATTCTACCATTTACAATTTTGAACATAAATATTAAGTCGGATATAATTCTTCGCTTTAGTTTAGTGTATGTTGAGGAAAAGAGATGGTAAAGAAGAAGGTTGAGAAGTGCCTGGCTGTTCAGAACTGCTAACTAAACACGACAATTATCAATGAAGCAATGTTTGATTCTGAATGGTGGTCTTAACACCAGGACGATATTGAGAGTATCTACCACTCTGGATATATTCAGGGGCTTTAGATATTTGACGTCAAGTCAAAGAGGTGAAGTACTGGCCAGTTTTCATGTCACATGATATTTTATATTTATTTATAAAACACATGATACATGATTGAGACATTTACATAGATTCGATATATTTGATCACCATACTAGGCGGCTGCCCGTTTCATGGTGACCAATGGAGTATAGTTACTTTGAATGAAACATGAAGTCTAGTGTAAACATATGGTTTTTGTATAAATGAAAATTAGAAAAATTGGAAACATTATAATAAAAGGTAGAAAATGGAAAATAGAAAGGAAGAAAGAAGTAAATTAGCATTAGGTTATAAAATTGTACATATTGTTTTTTCAATATTTAGTTAAGACATTTACATAGAGTAGATTCATTAAACAACCTGTACCAGGCGACTGTCTGTTTTATGGTAACCAATTGAATACAGGTAATTTGTATGAAGTCTAGTGTAAACATTCAATTTGGGAGGCGGGAATAGGTACTGCCGCCCCAGGAACCTTTATTGGATAACCAACACCTCTGCCATAGGTCACCCCAAGTGGTTCACTACGTTTGGTGATTTAGCAGGGGTGCCCGGGTTCATAGGGTGAGGTTTGTCTAGGTCATGGAGGCGGATGACCAGGACACACTGAATCCCAGATTCCTACCCACCCTTTGAATCCTTTTCCTTCCCAGAACTCTCCTCTCCCTCCTTTCCTTAAAAACCCTCCACACAGCATCCCCAAAGATGACATAGGCCCTGAGGGAAATTATTTTCCTCGGGGCCTCTTGTGTGGAGCTCATGTAAAAAAAACATAGTATTTAATATTACAAACAAGCTGAAAATTGGAAAAATTATATCAGAAATTAGAAAATAGAAAAGAGAAAAAGATATGCATTAGTATTAGATTATAATTATTTTTGTGTGTACATGTGTATATACGTGCACACATACATACTTATTTATAATCTATATCTTTAACACATATAAACAATGTATACACCTATATCTGAATACGAGAAACGGTGTACTAACAATATTGCACTCACTCATCAAAAGGTCCGCAAGCGCCTTCTTGAAACTGTGGTATTGGATATTGACTTTAAATCAATCGTTAATTCAAAAAAAATAATTTGATAAATATGTATTATGGACACATGGCAAATCTAGAATCCCATAAGGTTTGTAATCTATATAATAAATATATCCGTGATCTCTGCAGCCAATACTGGTAGGAAGAATTGCATCCACCATAGAAACAATCCACCCAAGATTTATGGCCCAAAGACAAAGATTAGGTTAGTAAATGCGGGTTGCAGGCAATAAAGGTATAAAGGCATAAAGAAGTGGTAATATCAGAGTGTTCGTCACCTGGCCCGGTCAGCAGGTGAGCGGGAAGCGCTGTGATTGGTCGGGAGCGCCGCCCGCCACCGTGCCGTCCAATCACAAGCCCGTATCGAAATCCGAATTCCTAATTTTTTTATTCAAAGTGTAAGATTCTTTTAAAATGAATATTGAAACAAATGTTTCATTTTTTGTTTTGTTTCGCAGCTGAAACATCGTAATATTTTATTGTAAATTACGAAGATAAAAATCCAAAATACGTATGAAATATCTTAAAAGTATTGGTTTATACCGAGAGTTACTACGTACGAGTATCTGACGTTATTTAACCAGTGATTGCTGACAAGTATTTGTTTGTTGATTTTTTTTGTTTTTCTTTTACAATAGCTTTACACAGGAGGCAGTAAGGAACAAACCCTCAGGGCCTACGTCATCTTTGGGGATGCTATGTGTAGGGTCTTCTTAGAAAAGGAAGGAGAGGGAAGTTAAAGGGTATGAGGGGTGGGTAGGAAACTGGGGATCAATGTGTTTAGGAATGACAAACTTATGAATCCATCCCTCCCCACTGTGGTGCAAGGCGGTGAGCACCCCGACCCTAGATGTGCAATGCCTACTAATTTTTTAACGCTTTTAGTTAAAATAAATTTAAAAAAAAAAACAGAAGGGAATTGCAAGGGAAGGCTACGAAGCACCGCACAAAGAGGAGACTGATTAAAGTATCTCATTCTCTCGTAGGCTAAATCCTATAGATGTACCTATGTGTTTGTCTCTTTTTAGTATCGCTATTTTTTGTTTCGTCGAGTTTTAAATCACGACGGTGCTAATGAAGTTTTCACTTCAAAAAAGTCATCGGATAAAATGACATCTACATTTAATTCTCCAATTAACGTTTCTTAATTATTGATCCAATTAACGTATAATTGGTAGCGAGATGGTAATACGACAATATTCACACAATAAATCTTATTAAACAAATCTAAATTAAGTATTTGTCAAATAAAAGCGTAGTCCAAAATTTGCTATCGCCTTAATTAAAAATATTTTGCGACTTAAAACAATTTAGCGTTAACCTAGAAATTCATGATAGGGGGGGGGGGGGGGGATCTTCAAAATACCACGCTTGGTTACAATGGTGGGGGCTTAGGTTTTTATCACGAAGTCAATCTAGAAATATTTTATATTTTTTCCACTAACCTGTAAGCGCCGTATTAATAACGATATATACAAGCCAATTTGTTTTTAAACTTTTCAAAACCATTTATGATTTACTACGTGAAAAAAGTAGGGGGAGGGGGGGTCTTGGAATATACTTTACGTGGTCACCGGTGGGAAGGGGGGGGGGAGTGAAAAATTGCAAAAGTGGGTCAGGTAGTATGGTACGTTCCCTTGCCATTGCAATCTAAATCACTCACAGAAGCTGATTGCTGAAAAAATTCAGAAATTTTGGGCATTTTTTTTATAACCTCCTCCTTTTTCTGTATACTTTTTCTTTTCATAGCTCCACTGAGATAATCTCTTTTCCTTTCACTCATTCTTTTCACAAATCAAACTAATTAACCAATAAATAATCAGAAGAACAAGATTGTATTGTATTACAATGTAATAAATAACGTTTGAACCGGAATGAAATAAAACGCTTAAATATTTCTCTTCGTGGTTTGTCATTGTACATCGGTTATTGCGGGATTCTCCCGTTTAAGTCGTTCGCAATAACCGATATAGAATGTTGCCAACTTTTAGGCGCACGCTTAACCCGGGAAAATAAAGAGATTGCTTTTTTTGACTTTTGTCATTTCTGAAGTGAAAACTCTATACGCACGTATGACAGTTTTTTATGTATGTTTTTTCCCGAGATTAAGTGACATGGTGGATAACATTTTACTAATTGTTGCTTACACACGTTAGGGGCCTCTGTAGCCCTGCGGCCCCGTATCATTGTTACGGCTGGTGCGGCGGTACCTACGCCCCTGCTTTGACACTACTCAAAAAAAGGACGCATGAAATTGAATTAATAAGCAAATATGTATAATTTTATCCCATATAACTCGCGTAACTTTCACTAATAACAACTTTTTTACAAGGGAGAAAGAAAGTGAGTTCGTATTTACCATATCAAATTACAACACGATGCGATGTAAAGAATTTTCTATCGATATCCAATCGATAAAACTTTCGCTTTCTTGTTTGCCGAGAAAAAGTTTGTTTAGTCATAACACTGTTGCACTATGTAATGTTCTAGGAAGATACTTTCTACAAAAAACGGTCTCAATATTTCATCGAAATATCGTGTTCTTGTTTGAGTAAGGTAGGCGGGTTTAAGTCTTATTTTATTTGCCAATCTTTCTCTCGTACCGTATTTCTTTTCACTTTCTACTTCTAAAAAAATTTTTTTTTTTTAAATTGATAAATATTTGACTACACAGAAAAAATTGTCCTTGTAAGGGATTCAATATTTAATAGCAATGCAATAAATTAATAATGTAGGTTTTGCACCATCTCTTTTTTCAGCCCGATTCCACTTTAGAGAACAAAGTCAAAAAAATTCGCATTGCGCAATCGCTATTTTCATCTCTATTTTCATATCTACTATTTCAGCTGGCATTACAGTAAACAGCATGGTTCATGTGTTGTTTGCAGTGATGATAATTAAATCGTAGATATGAAAATAGTAATGAAAATAGCGATCGCGTAGAGCGAAAAATGTTGACTTTTGTGTCTAATTGGAATCGGACTGAAAAAAGATGTCGTGTATGACAGCCATTAATCAAGGATGGGATTCAAGGGGGCAAGAAAACTGTGCAAACGTAAAAATAACATTGAGTGATAAATTTTGACTTTTGTCTCTAAGTGGAATCGGGCTGAAAAGGGAGATGGTGTAAAACCTATATAACTTAAGTTCCCGCTACCCGAATTTCTTCCGATTTCCTTCATACATATATATGTTATTTTTGAAGATAATGTCTAGATGCTGCCCGCGCTGAAACGCAAAACATATGAAATTCCCTCGATAGAAAAAAATCGCAAAGTATGCTCCAAAAATTATTAAAAACAAGTCTGTTACTATTATCTTATGAATTATATTTGTGAAAAAATTCACAATGTTTCTTTAAATGATACTTAAGATGCTCCCACGAGATTTTTGCTCAATTTTAAACGAGTCGTGTTTTAATAAACATTTTCGCATCGATTTTGTCGCTATAAATGTTGAGCGCGCTCCTCTAACATTCGTAATTTCGTATCTCTCCATCTTCTTCTTTTCGAATCCGGTTGCTGAGCCTTAAGACGAATATTTGTCACATCCGATATCCCGCGCGTTTTGGGTCATTTTCAGAATATTGGCGATAAAATTCGAGGAATGCCAGCGGATCGTGGATACGACGACACTTTTTTTAATAAACAGCTTTCCTACTTTTATAAAAATAAATATTCGTCTTATACGACCTGTAGTTTTACTTTTATTGCGTTTTAAAAGGTGCAAAAACTTATGGTGCACTCTCTAGTAGATTCAAAGAAAGCCAGTAGAATTATGGTATCCCATTTAAAAAGGTTGTGAATGTTCTGGACTTGTAGTTAAATAGTTTTTTGATTACCTTGCTTTGTTACCTGTAATTCATTTATGTATGTTTCACATGCGTTTCCCCAGATTTCAATCAAGTAATTTAAATGTGAGTGTACAAGACTATAATATAAACCTTTTTTAAAAATTTATTTGGCAACAGATATGATAGCCGGCTAAATACGCTAATTAAGGGCATTATTTTGTCTTTAATACCTTGTATATGTTGTTTAAATATCAAATATTGATCAATGCACAGCCCAAGAAAATTTTCCTGGATCGGGATTTGCAGGTGGTTGTTTTCAATTTTTAAGGGTTCATGAGGTTAGTAGCTTGAAGAATTTGGGAAGGAAAGTAGTTGAAAAAGAAAGACAAGAAGATCTACACTTAGTAAGCTAGACGTTTGGGTTCTGAATGTTGGTATCTCATCAAGGAAATACAAGTAGTTTTCGTTAAAGAAAATAAGATATAAATATATATGTGGGAGAAGAATATCCAGGACGTATTTGTTTTTCGCGTGATTCTATAGTATTGTTTTGTGCATGAAATAATTTTATTGATATGCGTTATACCAGTATGAATATATTAATTTTTTTTTGCAATTTGACATCATGAATATCAACAATAATAGTCATCGTCTGACAAAGTAGTAAATTGTTGTGAACCCCTGACTTATTCACTGTTACGTGCGTAACGCAATCTGGCTAATGTTATCCTAAACCCTTTGTGTGGATGTCACAATCCCGGGGTGGTAAACCTTTTCAGCGGAGGGACGGGCCCATTCACGTCCCGACCGCAATTGTTACATAACACAAAGGACATCTAGGTGTTCAGTGACTTTATTACTCAGGGACGACTCGTGACATATATTTTTTAAAAACTTCGTGAAAAGTAGTAGCTGTAAGATAAATAAATAAAAGTTGTTTTTACTTTGAAATACAATTGTTTACCCAATCAATAATCGTCTGAACATTTAAAAAAAAAATTCTCGTGTGCATGAACAGTATATGTTCTAAAGGAGTAAAGGGGTAAATTGCCTGTTAAAAGTAGATTAGAAACCAACATTTTCCAAAATTAATAATACCTTTAAAAAACTTTTTCAATACTTAATTTCTCACTTAAATTATACGCACATTTTCGTTATTTGTTTTTGGGGTGTTATGCCGTGTTGCGCTACCTTCTTCTTTAGCCAACGTTTCGGACAGCGTTGCAGTGTCCATCATCAGGGCAGATCCGGCAGATCCGGCAGATCCAGTAGATGTATGAGTGTTTGTTACTTGCCACATTTTTAGTCAATTTTGTGACACAACAAAACGTGTATTTGTATCAATTATTATAAGCAATAATTATCAGCCTGAAACACTCATCTACTTTGAAAAAATCTTCCGAGAAAAGATACATGACGCCAACTGGATATAAACCCGTGTCCTTCTGATTGCCGGTCAGGTGCTCTACCACAGAGCTATGTCGGCTTATCTAATACCCGCCAAATAATTCAATATCACCTGACCGGCAATCAGAAGGACACGGGTTCAAGTCGGTTCAATTTTTTCAATGTGGATGAGTGTTTCAGGCTGATAATTATTGCTTATAATAATTGTTACTCTTTGTGCTATGCATAAAAATCTTGTCTTAAACGTTAGTTTATCAATTAAAAGATAATAATTTCAATTTTTATATTATTTATGCTGGTTCTTTGAATTTAATTTAGTTTATGATGATATATTAAATAGAGGACTGAATGCCGTTGGCGCTAACAAAAAACTGTCCAAAGAAGCAAAGCTAGCTGTCCACAATGGAGTGCTGGCACCTACCCCGATGTATGGCAGTGAGGCATGGAACTGGCAGAGATAGGATGAAAGTAGACTGAATATATAGGAAGGATGAATGAGTAAGATTATGAAAGGGACCCTCTGATGATTTGGGAGAAAAAGAGTGTAAGGAGAATATATGATGCAAATGTGAATGGTAGAAGTCGGGTACGCCTGAGGAAGACAAGGCACGATCAAGTGAATTAGACACTAAGTCAGAATAATAGAACAGTATGTATGTGACGATGTATATGGTGAATGAGGCAAATTGTGTGCCACGACCGAGTTGTCTGGCGGTTCTCTCTGCCTACCCCTGCGGTGGAATTGCGTGATGGTTAGTTAGTTAGCTATAATAAATTAATAATTAAATTAACAAAGTATAATTTTTGTTTTCTACAATTTTAATCGATTCTTAGTAAAGATAAATCGAAAATAGTGTTTTCACAATACAACAATCGCCAAGACATCTATTTATTCAGACTGTCCATTTTTTAAACGTTTTGTTATACAGAAAAGTAATAATTTATAAAGCAATATAAGAAATACATTATATATTATTTTAGTAAATTAATACTTTTTCAAAAATGATGCCGTGATTAATTTTTTCAGCGTGCTTAGGCTGTTTTACAATGTCGTGTGTTTTTTAATTGAATTAGGAATTCACCTGCCGCCACTTGACAGTTGAGCATATTACAATACGGGCGGTCACGGTCAACACTTTGCGTCCCGCGTCCATCTCCAAGGAGGGACGGTTGATACCCAAGCCGTGTCCGTTACACGTTAACACCCGCACTCAAGGGGTTGACCAGATGACCGTTTATTTTACATAATAATAATGTAGCTATTTTATAGGATGCAGGAAGTGTAATATTACGAGGAATATAGAAAAGAGGAAGGTATTTTTTTCACTTTTAAAAATATAAAATATATTTCTTCTTCTAACACAGCAAACTTATTTTGTGGCACCATTTTGATTCAAATAAATAAAATACTTAGTTTTTACCACTTTTTTTGTTTACAAAACCAACATGTTTCGTGAGCAACGCTCACTTCTTCAGGGTTTTTTATTAATACTAATTATGAATAATAGACATAGACAATGGTGTCTATTGAAAAAGAATGGACATAGACAATGGCATCAATGGAAATATGAGCGTGGATAAAGGAGAGAGGGGCAATGGGAGACAACTTACAAATGGAACAGGTTTAATATTGGGTCATTTAAGAACAATTTTTGGTTATTAATAATATTCAAATTCGCATTAACACTCTTTCGGATTTATAAAATTTCTAGTTTATCCAACTGAATGCCATTGACCTTAAAATGCATTATTATACCTGTTCCCTTTGTAAATTGTCCCCCATTGCCCCCTCTCCTCTAACCACTCTCATATTTCCATTGATACCATTGTCTATGTCCATTCTTTTTCAATTGACACCATTGTCTATGTCTATTATTTATAATAAGTATCAATAAAAAACCCTGAAGAAGTGAGCGTTGCTCACGAAACATGTTGGTTTTGTAAACAATAAAAGTGGTAAAAACTAAGTATTTTATTAATTTGAAGTATAAAATATATTCTTGAGTAGGGCCATGTGAATTAGTCAGAATAACAGAAGAATGAGAGTATAAATGCGAAGTAAGCAAAGAGTGTGTGTCAAGACGGTGTCGTGTGGCGGTCTATCTTCTCAACATAACCCTGCGGAGAAACGGCGTGATGGTTAGTTATTTAGACCCATTTGTTTCATCTGATGACTTTGTCACGTGTGAATTTCTGCGAAACAGTCTGAGGCCATTTTATTTTTCTGACAGTTAAAAGACTCCCATTAAATATCGATTGAGGTCCGTTTCAGCGTTTGACCAAATTGTGATCAGCAGAATAGGACTACTATTATTTTGTTAAGCTTTTCAGCTTATTACAATTTGATAGAAAACGGTGGTGCCATGGCTTTCCACGACCAAGTGAATCAGATACTTGAGTCGGGCCATGTCAAGAGTCAGAAATGAGACGACGAATGTGAACGAGGCAAGGAGTGTATGCCAAAACCGAGTTGTTTGGCAGTCCGTCCTCTCTGCCTACCCCTGCGGGGAAACGGCGTGATGGTGAGTTAGTTAGTTTGTTTATAAAACAGAAATGTACCTAGAATGTACCTAGGGAGCTTTCAAATGTCAGACAAAAAACAAAATGGCGATGGATGGCCATTTAACGATAATGTTCTATCATAATAATCTAGGGAGCTTTCAAATGTCAGACAAAAAACAAAATGGCGATGGATGGCCATTTAACGATAAACTCAATCTTGGCATACACTCCTTGCCTCGTTCACATTCATACATCGCCTCTTAAATGCTCTTCTATTATTCCGACTCTTCACATGGCCCGACTCAAGTATCTGATTCACTTGATCGTGCCATGCCTTCCTCGGGCGTCCCCGACTTCTTCTACCATTCACATTTGCGTCACATATTCTCTGTACACTCCTTTCATCGTTCATTCGCTCTACATGCCCAAACCATCTGAGCGTACCTTTCTTAATCTCACTCATTACGCTTACATCAGCCTTGCATTCTTCGCGGATCTCCACATATCTCGTACATGGTTTTACCACACATACGCCTCAGGGATCTCATTTCTACAGCATTCAGTCTACTTTCATCCTTCCTCTGCCAGTTCCATGCCTCACTGCCATACATCAGGGTAGGTACCAGCACTCCATTATGGACGTCTAACTTCGCTTCTTTGGACTTTTTTTTTTGTTGGCGCCATGTTACATTTGAATTTCTACAAAACACGTGGCCCTTAGTTAGTTTCAAAGACAAATAAAATTTGTAATAAACTTCTAATTTCGGTGCATAAAATACAACAGACGTGAGCCAATTGTTGTAAACAACCATTAAAAACGTTACTACCCGGTTTGACCCTTGATTGGTTTACGGAAATTGTAAGCTTTCACACTTCTTGAGAAATATGTTTTCTTTTTGAACTATTGAAAAGATTCGGGGAAAATGTGGATTGGAAGTTGAATTCTGTATTTAAAAAGGTAAAAATCTCTTCTACGTAGAAGATGACACAAGAAGTTAAATAACAATATAATAATTGTACCATACAAAAATATATTAACAAACTTAATTTTATTTTTACCATATTTTTTTAAGGAAAACATTTTCTGTCTCATCGTGTTTTGAATACTGTTGAAAAATGACAAGAGATTTAGAGGAACGTGTGGCTGAGTGTTTAATAAAGAAGATAATATTTAACACATGTATGTAAAGCGCGAAATTTGTGTTGGGATTAAATCTAGCCCCCCGTGTTGAGTAAATAGAACAAATACTTTTAAAAAATATGCAAATGCTTCATGCACGTTCCTAGTCATCATCATCATCATCACTCTTGGCTCTACAACCCCTGGTGGGTCTTGGCTTCCTCAAGAGTCTTCCTCCACTCATCTCGGTTTTGTGCCAGCACTCTCCAGTTTAGAAGCTCCAAGGTAGATATATCGGTATAGTGGATGGGGTGGTTGTGCTGAAACCATTATTAGACCAATTATTTTAGTTCAAAAACTAATTCTGAGAATTATATATAAATTTCAACCTACTCATCCCCATTCTGAGAATTATATATAAATTTCAACCTACTCATCCCCATTCTGAGAATTATATATAAATTTCAACCTACTCATCCCTCAAATGAACTCTTTGCAAAAATCAGGGTCTTAGATATTCGACAGCTATTTACTAAAAAAAAAGCATTTGTTATATATGAAAAAATAGTCTAATAATCGCTCCACAACATCAAGCACACACCCGCTTTTCATCAAACCTGGGTTGCGTGATCCCAAAAACTAAAACCTCATTCGCTCAACGACAAATCTGGTTCATCGCTCCTAAAATATAATGCTTTGAGTACTGACATAAAGTCAAGTAATTCTAATTCTCTTTTTATAACACGTGTACAATATTGGATTTTCGAAAGTGGACGAGCATACTTTAAAGAATTCCTGAGTTCTTAACACTGCATTTTAACTACACAATACACTTCCAGCCACGATTAGACAAACTGAATCAATGACCAAATACAAACAAGATATAAAGAAATGGATTATAAGTATTGGACGTCGCACTACTGCTAACATCTGTAAAATAGAGTACAAATAGACAGAATTACCATCTCACGTATGTCCTTACCCTTATTAAAGAACTTAAAATAGTAAAATCCTATATGTATAATATAACTGCCTATATAGATTCGAAAGGATTTACTACTTTATTCATCTCTTCCTTCACCTATATAATGCTCTCTTTATGATATTAACCCTCAATCTTAATCATCTTTCTGTTTGAATTGTATAAATCAGTATGTATCTTACCTTAAATGTTCTTATGTTGTAATTAAATATTATTTTGTATGATACTCATTTATGTACCTCTACGCCTGTCTCAACACAGGTATACCCTAGTGAGACAGGCATCGAATAATGTAATACAAACATTCTTTTTATAGATAAATAAAAAAAAATAAAATTAAAAAAATAATTAATTTTTGCATTTCGAAATTTTAATTTCCATTTTTATTTCTATTTTTCTTTAAATGTTTTTATTTTTTTTCTCTTAATTTTTTCACTAAATTTTATTTATTTTTTAATTTTAATTTATTTACTAATATGTTTTAATTTATATATTTGTATAGAACACTTGAGTTCTTAACATTTAATCTTTATTATTAATTTTTGTATTTCAAAATTTGAATTTTCATTTTTATTTCTACTTTTCTTTAAAATATGATCTTTTTTTCTCTTTATTTTTCACTTACTTTTAAGTATTTCATAATTTTTATTTAGTATATTTAATCATCTGTTTTAATAAAATAGTATTTGTATTAATTTAAATAAATATTAAATATACGACTACCATAACACGGGCATGAGCCCAGTGTGGTAGCCAAAAAAAAACAAATATTTGTAACTAATAAAAAATTTATGAAATAAAAAAAAAATTAAAAATCTTTGAGGACGTTATCGCTCCATGGTTTTCTCAGGCTCCTTCGCCCTGGTTCAGCAGGGACTTTAGTGCTTGATGCTCTGTCATTCTCTCCACATGACCCAGTCACCGAAGTCTTAACAGTTTTATAAATTTTGTGACGTTTAGCTCCTAGTACCCATAGTAATAATCGATTAATAGAGACGTTTCGTACAAAACTCGAAGGCGTTACAGAATTCATAATCTGCTCTTCCATAGAGGAGCAAATTTAATTCTTTTAGGAGAATACACTTTTTACATGTTTATAATAATAAGCTTAATTATTTGTTAGCGCCCGTACAAACGCAATACGCATATGAATGAATAGTTTTGTCCATGTATAAACTCAATTATTTCAAGAAAGGCATACAAATACAATATTGGATTGAATGATTGGATTGAAAAAATTGAGTTTGTTTATGGACAAAACTTTTAATTCATATTAATATTGCGGATGTGTAACTTGGAAAAGTGTTTTTTTCCTAAAATAATAAAAATATTACCGAGTATGAAAGAGCAGATTTCAAATTCTTTGAAGAATACCCTTAAGTAAAAAATGTATGCATAAATGTAAAACAAATTGCAGGGCATTACAATCTTGTGTGGTCCGCCGGTTCCCGGGTTCATGGGGTGAGGTTTGTCTGAATCAAGTCGGTGGATTCGTCTGCCCACCAACTGCATTGCAGGTCAGATCGGGAGAGACTAGTTGAGGTAGACTAGACAGGGGGGTCAATAAAAATCTCACGTCAACTTTAAAAGAGTATATATTATTATAAAGATAATACAAAAAAAAACATTAAAAAATGGTTTCACTTCTTTTGAAGTGTCCCATTTTGGCCGCTGAAAATGGCTATTATTAAAAAAAAATTATTTCCAGAGAAAGACAAAAAGTAAAAATCTCTCGTGAAGGGGAGGGGGGGGTCCCACTAAATCTCACCAGGGGGGGGGAGTCTAAATTTAAAAAAACTCACGTAATTAATGGATACCCCTTAAAGTTTAAAAAAAGAAGAAAAAAAGATAACTATGTCGATTATGTTAAACAGAAACCGGAATTTGTTAAAAACAGAAAAAAGGCAAAAAAATTATGTATTTATGCGACCACCGAATTCACAAATCGATTCAGCGCCCTCGATTAGTATGATGGTGGCCTAATATTATAAAACTCATTTTCGACATTTTTGGAAATGGTCAGTTTTGAAATAGAACCCCACTTTTAACAATGTATTAATTTCTAATTCCGTACGGTCTTCTAACCGAAGTAACCACACGAAAGACCGCAACATCCATTAAGATGCATTATATTCTGAGACAAGATAAATAATAAGATATTAGACTTGAAACTAACTACAAACAGAAACAATACAGTAGGTTGTCTACCGGGGCATATCCGCTTTGGCCGGAAGTCAAATAAGAGGGGAGGAACTAACAGGAGAGGGGTCGAGATAAGAATAAGGAGAGATTTAGAAGGTTTTGATCAGGCAGGGGTATTCAAATGTTCCCGTGATACAAGATATTATCAAAAATCAGTTTATAAAGAGAAGAGACTGAACTTCAATAATTTTATTTTGAACTTACATGTTTTCGAATTAGGTATCTACATATAGTCGACTTATGTTACCAAATCTTGGCGTGCACAAGTAAATTTTATGTGATTGATTTGTGTTATTTCCTAATTGAAACGTTGCGTTGCTTGAAACGGCTTTAGCCGTTTTAGTGACTAGATCAGAAAAGTTAGGTACTTCACCATCTTCTTCTTCTTCGACATCTCCTTCCCCTCCCTTCCACTCCTTCAGCCTCACAACATACCACAATTGGGGATGCCATAGTCTCACTGGTTCCCGGCGGCTAGCAGGATAGGTAAGGCAGTAAGGTTAGATATCGTAGAATCAGTAGCATCAGCTGTGGCAAAATCGGATAGCGTGATGGAATAAATTTTTTTTTTAATTTTCTTTATTCATTGCATATTACGGTTACATTATTTGTGGATTTTTCGACCACCATGCTAGGCTGATGCCCGTGTTATTTAATAAAGCGATGTTATAGGTACAAAATGACGGAGTTTCATGGCGGAGCTGTCTAGTATCTGTAATTTTACGATCTACAAACTTTTACTCAATATTTTTTTCGATAGCTCTTACCGTTTCAGAGATATACGCAAAAAACTATAAATGGTGACCTTTGACCTCGAAAAAAAAAACCTTGCCAGAGCGGGGTCGGTGGGGACTTTTGACATAGCATTCGTAATGAGAAATGACGTATTGAAGACTTATACAAAAATCCAGCTTGTTAAGAATTAATGCGAGGTGGAATGTCTATTTTGACTGGATTATGGGGGCAACTACTAGGACGCTCGACCTCGACGAGTGCGTAGTTCACAAAATAAAAACATTTACTTGTAGGGGGCGGCAAAATGCTTATGGCGCGAGCGCTTTAGTATTAAGTAGATTGTAATTTGAAAAGTCCAGTTATTGGTGAATTAAACTGCCATATCAAATCAACTTAAATTAAAAATTTCTTAATTAAGTTCCTTAAATAAACTCTTTAGTATCAAACCTAGGTCGTTACCGAACCAGAAAAAAATGTGATTAACACTCCGTTACTGAAAAAACAAAGTAACGTTCCAATTCCGAGATTCCAGATTTATTGCCCGAGTTTAATTTAGCGATATGCATACAGAATAATATACTCGAAGGAGTGTCCCGCTCTAATAAATCACTCAATAACTCTCGCGCTGTTACAAAACAAGTAAAAATACAGGGGTAATTTATTAGTCGAGAAGAACCGAGAGATTCTTCGAGAAATCGCCGAGAAAAATTCTCGAGGGGCAGAATTCAGAATGTCACCAACATCTGAGATTCTGATGCACGTACTAAATCGTGCATTTTGCGCATTACTTTGTGAGAACTAAATTTATTGAAATTATTTGCACGTTCTTGACAAAAACTCTTTCTAACCTCTAAACACCTGGAAAAAGAAATAAAAAAAACATTTATTCAAGACGAGATAAGCTTTTGTAAATAATAGTATTTGAGAGGCGGGTATGGGTACCGCCGTCCCGGAACCACTTATTAGATAACTGATGCCTTAGTTTACCCCAAATGGTTGCCACGATTGGTGACTTAGCAGGATGGTTTCGTGAGGTGAGGTTTGTTTAGATCTTGGCGGCACATGCATTCTCACCAACTTCGAGGCGGACAGGATTCAGTTAATGGATTCATTTCACCTCTCTAGCCTGACTCTCTCGACCCGGTTCGATCCGCTTCGACGCCGGAAGGGATGGATTCACCCGTCCGACTCATTGACTCTTAGATTCCTAACTACCCGTCATACCTTTTTCATTTACCTACAAAGACCCTCCACACATTATCTCCAAAGATGACACGGACCCCGATGAAAATAGTTTTCCTCAGGGCCTTTTATCTGCGTGGAGCTAATGTAAAAAATAAATAAAATAACGCCATCACCGAAGAACACAAAATCACAGCACAGAATTCATTTTAATGTTAATACAATTTTCATTATAAAGTTTCTTTTAAGTTTTCGAAAAACATTCACCTTACGCAAGTAAGGTGAGCCAAACCCATTCGAATGAATTTTATTTATAAAGATATCAAAACTTATATTTGTAGGATGCTTGCACAAATATCTCAAAAAAAAAATAGTCAATTGGGATCCCACAAAACAAAGACAAATAATCAAGAAAACCTCAAACACGATAACAAATTAATAAAAGCGATACCCTGAATGCGTGCACGAAAATACTTGAACGTTTTGGAATGTAAGTTTAAAACAAATAAATTTAAAAAATAAACAGTAATAAGTTCAACTTAATCAAACCACTCTGGTATTTTGCGATTGTGCAAGTTTTTTTTGTCTTAAACGAACCGTCAGATTTATAAAAACTTCGTGTTTTTTTCGCTTCTATCTAAAGCTATATAAATAAAACATTTCTGAACATAGTTAAATACTAAAAACTGCCTTTGAAAGGTTATAAAATAAGCTTTCAAATTGTTATATTACAAATAAATATTAACATTTGTAAGTACGAAAATTTTGAATGCAAACATTAAAAAAATGTAAAAATGACTCACGTGATTTTTTTACGTCAAAACGGTACTAAAATCACGGATTATGTAAAAACACACTCATTCTATTGTATAAATGTATAATAAACAATTATGTAACTTAATTTTTTTACCATTTCGTACAATTATATTTATATAATTATATTTAATAAAAAATTAACAATATCTAACGGCACGTAGGTGATTTGGCGGGTGAAAACTGTTTCTACAAAATAAGTTTTTTTAGTTCTACAGACAACTTTGAATAGAGATGTGAAGCTTGATTCAATATGGATCTTCTAGTTTTTGTTTTAGGGTTGTTACTAGAACAATAACAGAGTTATAACTATTTCTGTGGAAACACACGCGTTGGAGTGAAAACACGCTTATTGTACTTGACTGCTATTGTTATATTGTCGTAAACACACTTACGGGTCGCGTATTTACAATCCCTACCGCGTTGCAGTCGCTTTAAATTTTCAATGTCAAAATTTAAATATTTAGAAATAAAATTATTAATTTCTAATATACACATCAGAAAGATTATTTTATCTAGATTTTAGAACAATTTTTGTTTTTGCAATGTGATAAAAAATAACCAATATAGAGGTATATTTAAAATGTAAATTGTCGTTACCGCGACTGAATCGGTATAGGTTTTGTAAATACGCTTACGGGTCGGAGTGCTCGATACATGAAAATAGCAATTAAAACCTGTCTTATGATGCTATGATATAGTTTATGTTTGGAACCTATGACAGTGTAAGCAAAACTCCTGAAATCTTAATAAAATATACAAAATAGTATTCGTTAAGAACTAGATGTTATCTATCTTGAAAATTCCTTGAATAAAACAAAGGTAATAATAACTATTATGGTTTTTTTTACCTAGTTCCCGACTAAATTCAATTATAATATCTTTTGAGATATAATGTCGTAATAGCTAACAACCATAGCAGTCAAATTAAGGATACGATAAGGACATTGAACATTGATGCGGGCAGAATGCAGAATGACAGTAATAAAGGGTGGTAATATAATATTAGTGCCGGGCGACAAGGAGGGGAGTTCCACGGAAGGCTGTTATTTTAATTGAGTTAGCGCTAGAACCTTTGAACCGTGAATTTAAAACAGGTTCCGCGTGTGGTTCTAATGTTCGGTTCCAAGAACTGAAGGTTTTGTATATAGTGTTGGTAAAAGAAATATATTTTTTTATGTTTACAACACGTTAGTCAAATAAGAATTTTTAGATTGAAAATTTTTAAATGATGTGAAAAACAACTTTAACAAAATTTTTAATAAAGGAGCCTTATACTCATAAGTTATAACTTAAAATATTAATCTTCGTAATTAGTAAGTCACACGTTCAATAATTTTAAAGAGATTCGACAGAAAGACATTCAAACGCGCGCTCTTAAAATGATTTTACTGTGCATATTTTTATACGATTTTGTTTTTTTTTACATGAACTCCACGCAGGAGGCCCTGAGGAAAATAGTTTCCCTCGGGGCCTATGTCATCTTTGGGGATGCTGTGTGGAGGGTTTTTTTAAGGAAAGGAAGAAGAGGATAGTTCTGGGAAGGAAAAAAAGTTTGAGGAGTGGCTAGGAATCTGGGGTTCAGTATGTCCAGATCATCCGCCGCCAAGACCTAGACAAACCTCACCCCATGAACACGGGCACCCCTGCTAAATTATCAAACGTAGCGAACCTCTTGGGGTGACCTACGGCAGAGGTGTTATCCAATAAATGCTTCCCGAGGCGGCGGTACCCATTCCCGCCTCCCAAATTGAATAAGTCTTTTTTCCATTCTTGTTTTAAAAAACACAAAGTTAAATTTTAAAAATCTAACTGCACTACTTGTTAGTAGGTTATATGACATAAGTTGGGTAGCCATTTTCTATTTATACTATTATAGGTCCGATCATGCTAAAATCCCCTCGGTATGTTAGGGAACGTACCCATACTACGTGACCAACTTTTTGCAATTTTTAACCCCCCCCCCCCCCCCCCCGGTGACCAAAATCCTAAGCAACCCGCCGCTCATTTGTATGGAGCGTGACATTTTGAAGACCCCCCCCCCCCCTTAACGTGTCACGTAGTATGGGTACGTTCCCTTATCAACCCACGGTATAAACACCTTGGTAAGCTTTGTTGTTGTTAGTATGATTGTGCTTCATTGAAATATAAAATACTTAAACTTGTTTAAATTTTAAATCTTAATACTCTTTTAAAACGCATTGAAATTTTATTTTGTAATGTTTTAAAATGAATAAATAATTGAATTGAATTGAAATAATTTGGTATATTAGTAGTCAACGGTCTAAAAGAAACAATAGAAACTACATTTTCATCTATTTTTACACTATTTTGCATAGGTTCCGAAGGGGGAAGAAATGGTGTAGCACATTCCACAGTAGTGACTGCGTGTACAGTGTACACGTACACCGCCCGGTGTTGTTCATAGGAGATATATGCCTTTTACAAAAGGTTATGCAAGAGACATTATTTTTTTGCCAGCGAAATCTAAGAAAATAACACCACATGTAATATATTATGTTAAATATATATGAATTGTTCCAAAACCTATACATTAATTCGAAGAAGTTTAAAAAGTCAAATGAGTCATAATTTGGCATCTACGAGTACAATACCACGATTAACATAGTGGACATGTCACAAACAACGGCCAAAAAATAGAAATATAGTATTGGCTTCTTAATTAGCTATAGGCAGCGGAACATAATCTTAATTGGTAGATTTTTCCTAAATCTTTCTTACCACACAGATGACTTTATGCAATTATTTACCTCAAAAGGTAGAAAAAAGATTTAAGATAAAGCCATGCGAAATAATGCAAAATCATTCAAAATCTCACATAGTTCACCCCAAGTAGTTCGCTACGTTTGTTGATTTATCAGTGGTGCCCGTGTTCATAGGGTGCGGTTTGTTTAGATCTGGTGTGGACACACTGAACCCTAGATTCCTACCCACCCCTCTTACCCTTTTCCTTCCTAACTTTTGTCCCTTCTTATCTTTTTACTTCCTCTCCTTCCTTTCCTTAAAAATACCCTCCACGCAGCATTACCCTGAGTGAAATTATTTTTCTCAGGGCTTCCTATGTGGAGCTAATGTAAAAAAAAAATTTAATGATTTTGGTTTCAAAATTTTATCGCTTAAAAATATTATGGATGCTTCAATTAAATACTGCAAGTAGAACACACCTTGACCTTGGAATTAATCGAGAAATTTTTTAATAACTCCTTTTGTAGGACTGGAAAATATAAAGTATCAGGCCGATAAAAAATACTTTCAAGCAGCCCCGGATCTAATGGGGGGCAAGCCGGGGCCCATACCCCGGGCGGCAAGTTCAGAGGGCGGCCAAACGGCCATATTAACTCGACTGATACCCAGAGCCCTGAGTGAGACGTGCTGCACGAACATTTATTATTCGCGAGGCGCGTAGGCATAGTTCAAAATACGCACCCGACCCGCTCGCCCGCAGGAACCACAGATCGCGGCAGCACGCGTCTGCTCTGGTTACCGTGCGTGCGAAAGAGATGAAGCTATATTCGAAAACTCCCTCGTCGATCTCTCTCCACGACAGTGTTTTGTTTTAAAAATGTGTCAAAAGTGTGTTGTTTATTTTTACTCTTTAGTGCTTGTTGATCAACCGAAGGTACAATACTGATGTCATTAGTGTCGCATCAATAAATCTATCACAGTTCATCGATCGCTTTTCTGGGTAAGTACTTTATATAACTATCTTATGCTTTTTAAGTTACTATATTTATTTTTTAAACTCAATTTAATACGTGCAATCACTTACGTCGTCAATTCGTCATTATTCAAACTTACTTAAAAATTTTACGTCGTTATGCGTGTCATGATTTGTTTATTACACGATGGCAGCCATCATATGACTGAGAAGTAAAACAGCCTTTTTATTTCAGCTTTTATTTAAATACAATGCAATGTAGCAGTTTAAAACGAATAAGCAGCCAGCAAGATAAATTTCAGTTGTGATTTCATCTGCTGAAGCATTTTGATGGAAACCATTCTCGTGTTCAAAGTGCAGTTTTAAAATTCTGGTTGCAGACTATATGCAGCCAGAATTTAAGGAAAACCATTTGCATGTTCTGGGTGTAGCTATAATTAAATTTCTTAATTAGTTACAGTAAAACCAGTTCTTTGATTCGAATATGCCCCCCCCCCCCCCCCCCCCAGCAAGGTTAAAATAAATATAGATACCTAAGTGGGCGGGGGCGGCATTTTTCAGTTTTTGCCCCGCCTAAAAAAAAACGAAGATCCGGGGCTGCTTTCAAGTGCCAAAATCTCCTACCAATGAATCCATTTTCGGATCAAGTTTCATTAAATAATGTGGCAAATTAATTTCTTTTCAAAATAATCGGAAAACATTTTAATATTTGTGCCTGAATTTCACAAAATAAAACAAAACAGTGCAATTTTGCGCTGTTATTTTCGGCACGAATCAAAATGGAAGCGTTCAACTAATTTGGATTTGAGAATTAAACCTTACGCCGTCCGCATAAGGACTACATTTACATTTTGTATAAGTTACCGCTCCGACACCGGGGTGTATGGACGTCTCTGGACCAGTGATGTTATGTCTAGGGAAATTTCCCTAGATCTTGGGGAGAAAAATATTTTTTAGGGAATAGGGAAATCAGGACTAAATCTAGGGAAATTTCGAACTCTGGCAAACTTTTTATTACATATGACAATATTACTGGTAGGTATTATTTATGTATATATACATATATATATTTTTTTGGAATTCCTATGAATCTTAACTATTGTTCATGTACTTACATGCAATGCTATTTTTAACACTGACAACTCAAAATGATATTATGTATCTGAAAAGATAAATGAGACCTCTGAAAAAATTAATTTATGTTTTAAGTTCCGTTTTATCGGTGATTGCGGTTGATTTTTATTGTGCAAAGTGTTTTTTTTTTATTTGGAATTCAGTTTCTAATTCAGTGGTGTGTGTATTCGTACTTTTAAATTATTATTTCACGTAGCAAAAAGTGTTTTATTTGGAAAAGCATAGTATTATAAGTACATTTACCAAATTCCGATATCTTTCCAATTAATTAATCATATTAATTAACATATAACAGGATTAGTGTTACACAATGTGGCTACGTAGGTAATTGCGTAAATGTGAAATTCTAGGGAAATTTCACCTCGAAATCTAGGGAAATAATTTTTTTGGGCAGAACATCCCTGCTCTGGACTCCACGTCGCTTGGTTTCGTTCAATCGATTTTAAATTTCCTTGTTATTATAATAAACAATGCGTAAAAAAAGAAATAATGTTTTTACAGGCCTTTACGAAATAAAACTATGAAAAACAACTCTCAAATACTTTCTCAAACCTTTCCAAAAACTTCTACTCGAGTATTTATTTTTAAAACCCCCCAAAAAAGAGGCGTGGATTCCGATGTCAAATTTCTCTGACTGGTGAATCAACATAAGAATGTACTTTACATATTTAGTTCATGATAGTTATTTAGGTTTATTATCATACTATTAAGCTTATTTTTTATGTACCTACTTCAAAAATTATATTTCATTTACCCACCTTATTAACCGTGATTGCCCCACTCACACTAAAAATGTTTTCTCTGTTGAGTTGAGCAGTTTGTTAAAAATATGAACACTTTAATGTAATTAACTTCACGAACTATCTGAATGTTTTTTATTATTTTTTTATTAATAAAACACAAGCAAGTTGCAGCCCCCTGTGTCAATCAAAACTTATCTATTAATAAAACTATCGCGAAAGATATGATGCTATTCTCCCCTAAATAATAACAACATAAATTCTTGGATTTGGATCAAATCCACAGAGCCACGCCACGCGACCACGTCAAAGAATATCATTTTCGCTCGAACGCATGTTCACGAATTCAAACGTTTTGCTATTCGGGGAATATCTTATCCCACTAACAACTTAAAACGAAACGAAAGTAGAATTCGTTTAAATTATTATTTCAGTTGACATGATTCTGCTTAATAGATAATTAACACAAATCACTCTGTTTTTGCTCGCGTTTCCTGCAACTTTTTAATGGCAATGTTTTACGTGCCATTAGTATTTCGTTGGCAATTAAAACGAAAATAAATTAATTCCATTTAATAATATAATCTATATTATATAATGAGCGACTAAGTAAATGGATTACGGTCAATCACGAAGGGTTAATATTTTAAGAATAAACATGTTTTGTTCCATGGTCTGATTGTTAAGGATTTGTTGGAAGAAGGTTAATTATTTAAAATTATTATTTAATAACATAAAAACTTGGTCCTTCGAGCCGGATCGCTTTAAGTAAGCTTTCATTTTGCATGCTGCCAGGAGTACACTAAAAATCAGAGATACCTTTAAGAGTTTTATCAAGGTACTCGTTGGGGATTATTCTAAAAGGCTTAAAATGAGCAAAATTTTGAGATTTTCTTTATTCTATATTGTTTGATCATTTTCTATTTTTAAATACGTCTATTAGAATTTCGATTTGGTTTTCGCAAAGCAAAATTGAGGAATGCAAATCTTGAGAGTAAAAATTAACCCCATTACCGACACCGATCGAGCAAAGCTTGGCAAATTTGCATTAGCAAGCGTTTGTCGATGACAATGCATTCTATCAACTTTTGGTGGCACTCACGCATACACACGTATTTCTCTGAAATTGGCTATTGGCCGGTCTAAGAGATGGAGGCGCAACTAGGTCGTGCCGTTCATATTATGATGGTAGATGCATTATAGTAAAAAAATACATATTTAAAAAATACAAAGTAAATTAGTTTATTCGCAGTTGTTTATTTTTATTTGTTTCCTCCTCTGTTCTGAGGCGGACTGTGTATTTGTATTGGTGTTACATCATGATTACTCGTATTCACGTGTGTTGATTTTCACATCTTCATGTTTGTTGACTGTATGTAGTTTTGTTACTTCTTAATTTTTATGATTTACTCATCATCTTAGCCATATTTTAATGTTGTTTTTAATTTTATTTACATCCATTGTATTTTTAATTTCGGGCATTATACAATTTTGTAGCGTGGAATTTATAGTTTTTCTGGCCAAAACATATAAATTTGAGGTTTTCGTCAGGGTAGTGTTGGTTTGTTGGTCAGTAAGTAACTCAGTTTTCCGTTTAAATTTGCGTTGAGAATTTTGTCAGTAGAGTTTTATAATACTGAAAACATTGACATTGACACTGACAGTTTTTGTTAGCATTTTTCATATCTGAACTTCAGTCGTAGGACTAGGTCTTGAGGACTTTAGTCGTAGAAACATATTATCCTTTTATGTTACAAAGGTTATGTTCATAGCACCATCAAATAAAGAAAGTTCGATTAGGATTTTGAAACCCGATTAATTTTTTAAAATAAATTTCATCCCAAAAGAAAAAGTACCCAAATAGATTGGATTCATAAAGCCGAATACGCATTACGCAACTAGTTACATGCATGTTCCAAATAAATGCAATGATACCATAAAGTTGATGTAAATTACGCAAATATAGTGTCGGCAACCTTCAGTGTCACAGCAACTGTGGCACCATCAACATCGAAGCTTTTTTCTGCAATGCACAATGTTGTTGTACTCATGGCGATGTACGAAATAAAGAAAAGACTATCACGAAAGAAAAGACGATGTTGGATTCTCGATGGGTTATCAAGAAAGCGTCTGGGTGCAATGCAGTTAATCTCTGAATTAGCATGTGAAGATCCTGAAAGCCAAAAAACTATTTTCCAAAAAGTGAACCTCTTTTTAATACTTCATTGAGCATTCCAGCGTTGATTTGTCATTTTATATGTTAAAACTCTCACGCAGTTACAAGAAACGCACACGTTTGCCCAGCTGAAATGCTTTCGGGATACTAGTAGCACTCGTTTTCACACTACGCATTATTTGTATATTATTTGCATACTGGTGGTGTTATAATTTCGCACTGGCGAAATTCTAATTTTGTGGCCTACAACTAATGCTTACATGATGAAACTGTATTTTTAAACGTAAAACTAGCAGTGTAACTAATGTCATGAAACAACTTGTGTGCAACTAGTTGCGTAATATAAATTCGGCTGTAGTTACACTAAAATTTTACAAAAACCTGCACCATTATATTCTGTAACCTGCAGAGAATCTTGGCCAACCCATAGCATTTTTAGTTTAATACCACCAGGACGGCAGGAACGTCCCGCAGGTAACCATAAGCATAAGCAATCAAAAGACAGTTGAACTAACTGCTAGTTCTACGAATGCCACGTTAGACCCGAAGTAGAATTGCTGCTGGACACGGTAACCGAATACACAGGTGGCTCGTGAACCGTGACCCGAGAGTTCGTAGACCATACTGGCTGTAATGTAACCACTCTGCTTGCTACAGAAGTGTTCAACTTGGTCAACAACCTACTAAATTTAAAATAACCGAAATTAGTGAGAGCTAGTTCAGAATTATTGGAAGAAGTTAGTTTTAGAAGTTTTCAAGTGTCAGTTCAGTAAATAAAAATGATGAAAAATTTAAATGACAGATTAAAAAGGAAAATAGAAAAAAGTACACCAAATAAAACGGTTCTGTTTTAAGATTTTGTACAGTTCTGAATCGAATAATTTTTGGAAGTTTGAGGATTTGTTTGGATTACTGCATAATATGTAAGGATTTTCAGCGGACTTTTGGAGTGTTGTGAACAATATTGCCTTTCTTCACCTTCTCAAGCCAGCTTTTCGGTCAGCCTTAAGTGTTCACCATCAGAACATTTTTTGGATACGGCAAGGCAGCTGTTGGACACTGCAAATGACATTTTGCAAACAATAAATGGTACATTTTTTACAAACTGTTTTTATTTGAAGATGTTTTATGAGTACATAGGTACTCACGTATATTATGTTTTGTAATTATCTAAGATTCTATAATAAGAGGGGATTTTTAATACATCTATTTGAATTTCACCAAATGTTTTCTTGATTGAATAATATACCTATGAATGACGTCCTGAATCTTAGAAATGGAAATTAACCTACTTCCCGTCATCGGACCGAGCTGAAACTCAGCATATTGTCGCAGACTCGTTGTCGATGACAATGCATTATTTTGTATACAAATACGCATTTTTTTATATAATATTGGAAAAAATTGAAGCATCATACAAAATAAATCACGGCCTCATCAACTTGCGATTTAGCCCAGTTGGTAGCGTGGGTAATTCTTAATTTTTTAAATATTTTTTTTTTAACATTTTTAAAAGACATATTTCATTCAATAAAAGGTCGAAAATAATAGAATCGAATAATATAGACCTAAAACTGAGAATACTCCTCATCAAGACCTATGTATGGAGTATCTTGATGTACGGCTGCGAAACATGGTGCCTATCCGAAAGAGATAAACGGAGTCTAGAGGCTTTTGAGATGTGATTCTATAGAAGACTATTGGGAATTTCCTGGAGAGACCACATCACAAATGAGGAGGTTCTCCAAAGAATCGAAGGAGGAAGGCACCTGCTCAGGACCTTGTCCGAAAGGAGCGCAAGATGGATCGGCCATGTAGGTAATAAGACAAGAAGGCCTCTTGCATGCCATAATGGAGGGTATGACCGAGGGGACAAACGCTAGGGGACGCCCACGCCGAGAGTACCTGGAGTACCTGCTGGTGGACGTGCGCTGCTCATCATATGCAGACTTCAAAAGAGCTGCACAAGACAGGGAAGAGTGGAAGAAACGTATAGATGAAATTGCTGCAATCCAATCCCACGATTGAAACCAGAGAGAGAGAAAAGACATTTGATAATAATAGATGTGTCATACATAAAAAAAAACTTTGATTTTTTCTGCTTTGGTTTCCCATTTCTGGTTACTCTAAACATAGTTGAACAATATCCGTGTAATCCTCAGAAGATTTACAGAAATTTTTAATATATACAAAAAATATTAACGTACATGAGTCACTGGAAGGTATCTTCCGGTTCAAAATCTAAAAATAAATAATACTTATTTTAAATTGTCTGAACACTGACTTCTTCCGCAGCCATGCGCATTTCTCAGAAGGGTGCTGAAGTTGCAGTATTACTGTGTTGTTGAGTGTTTGATGCAATTATAGCAGGCTAATGCACAGAGCCAATGCCTGGTGCCTGGTGCATTAGGCTCGCACGTGCGTCTTGTAATGACGTCACTCCCACTGGGCGCGAGCTTCTTCCACCGTCACACATTGCGGAGACTTTAATGCGTGAATCGAGACAAACCCATGAACTCACTGTTATCTAAGTACCAAGTGCCTACCTAATTACTATGTGCTTATTCCAGAACATTTTCAAGAAGAAAACAAGTTTATCCTATCAATTAACCGGGGACCGGACAACTCAACAATAATAATATTTGGATGATTTATATAGCGCTGTTTTTGTGAAAAATCACCTCAAGGGCGCTGTACAATGTACAATTTCATCACCACTCTAAAAAGTCATTAAAGTGATGACATTTTTGAAGCCATACTAAATAAAGCAAAAAAGATTTTGTTTTGAAAATTTGATCGCTTATAAGTATTATAGATGCTTCAATTAAATACAGCATGTAGAACATATCTTGGCCCTTTAAAAATATATATCATTTTTTAAATAAGTCTTTTAATAAGCCTAGAAAAAATAAAGTATAAGGTCTATAAAAAACACTTTCATGTCCAAACTCTCCTATTTATAAACCCCTTTCCGGATAAGGTATTATTGTTTATTGTGGCAAATTCAGTTACTTTTATAATAATCACAAAAAAATTGGTATTTACGCACGAACTTTACAAAATAAAATAAAATATGCATTATTTAACAATACGGCCGGCAGTAGACGAATTTGAATTTTCAAAGTGAACCCTATGCCGTCCACCGAAGGCCTACATCTTGGCACGCCCGTTTTGGAACAACGGGGAACAGACGTTAGGCTCCGCGTCGCTTTGTTCCGTGAAATCAATTTTAAAATTCTGTTTTATTACACAATAAACAATGCGTAAAATAGGAGTTAATATTTTTTACAGGCCTTTACGAGATCAACCTGTAAAAAAATTCTCAAATACCTTTTCCAACCTTTCCAAGAGATTTTTAAACTCCTTCCATAAAAGGCGTGAATTCCGATTTAGATTTTTCCTGGACTATTGGATCGCCTTAAATAGGATACGTTAGGTTGGGTTATGGACTATTTTTAATAATTTTTTGCATCACTTTTAATGATTTTTTAGAGGGGTGTTGAAATGCCACTCGTCTCAGATGATCTTTCTGAATCAATGATTTTTAACGATGTTTGAACGCCTTTTACTGCTAACAATAATAATAATGGGATAATTTTACAGTGCTTATGTATTTTATAGTATATATATTTTGTATAGCGCCGTTTTTTGTGAAAAATTTCCTCAAGGGCGCATAACCAAGTAACGATCAAATCGTTTCTCTTTAAGAATAGGCAGAGAGGATAGTCCGCTACGTAACTCTATCTTGGCAAAAGTTTCTCGCTTGCTTCACATTCATACATACACTTTTGTAATTCAGACTCTTGATTTAAACGTACCTATGTCAGTATTTGATTCACCTGATCGTACTATGTCTTGTTCGGGGATCTCTGACTGCTTCTACCATTAATATACGTGGAAATTGGTTTTTTCATCACTTTTAATTACTTTTCAAAGAAAGAATGAAGATGTACATTGTAGTGTTGTCCGGTCACCGCGGAAATGAGGCGGTTACAGAGAATTTCTTCCCCTTTCGTTGTCTAATTCTAGAACCATTTCTTTTTCTGTACATTTTAGAAAGTTTAGTCTCCTTCTAGACCTATTTTTTTTTCGTTGCATCGTTCCACACCAGTAGAAATTCATACCGCTGTTCTATTCGCGCAATAGATACACAAATGCGAGACTGAGAGAAATGTGAATCATTTTCCCTCACTGCACGAAAAACTTATAAATTTTTTAATACAGGATCATCGAAAAATGATGACAATATTTAGGATAACTGTTATAAAAAAACTATTATAGGTAATTCAATGGTTTTGATCTTAAAATATAGGAAGATTTAAAAAAAATCGTACCTTAGTATGTTTCGATGTGTGCACCGTTCGTCGCTCTGCAGATGTCGTCTGTAGTCGATTTCTTGCCAAGTACGTGCAACCAATCCAGCCGCCATGCCAACATTTAAAAAATTATAGCACCGAAACCCTTTATGCTAAAGTAATTCTGTCACTGAACTCTTGCTGGGGAATGTAAGTTTTGTTTTGGATTGGCGTGATCTTGCTATGCGCACACTAGATGCGTAGTAGTCCTGACCTTACCCCTTAGGATTTCTTTTTCTGGGGTTACATTAAAAACATTGTGTACGCTAAAAATATTCGGGATTTGGATCACCTGCGGGAGCGAATTTCTGCCGCTATCTTGAAGGTTACTCCTGAAATTGCACGTACGTGGCAAGAAATCAACTACAGACGAACCGAGTACAGCGACGAATGGTGCACACATCGAAACATACTAAGGAACGATTTTTTTCCTTTTTCCGCACATTTTAAGATCAAAACCTTTGAATTACCTTTAATAGTTATTTTATAACAGTTATTTAAAAAAATTTCATTATTTTTCGATGACTCTGCATATTTAATTACGTTGGGCGCATAAGCGGACTTCTCAAAAATAAAACTAAGGTCCGGTGGCGTATTTCCAAAACCTATACCGGTTCAGCGACAATTTACATTTTAAATACACCTCTATATTGGTTATTTTTTATCACTTTGCAAAAACAAAAATTGTTCTAAAATCTAGATAAAATAATCTTTCCAATGTGTATAATTAAAAAAATTATTTCTAAATATTTAAATTTTGATATTATTCCCATATATTGTAAATACACCTCAATATTGGTTATTTTTTATCACTTTGCAAAAACAAAAATTGTTCTAAAATCTAGATAAAATAATCTTTCCAGTGTGTATATTAGAAAATAATAATTTTAATTCTAAATATTTAAATTTTGATATTGAAAATGTAAATTGTCGCTACCACGACTGAACCGGTAGGTACATGTTTTGGAAATACGCGACCCGAAGCCTGCATCAAATCGAGCCTGGTAGTATTGAATGAAAACCAACTCAAAGTTTTTCTAAAAGAACGTGTTTTTACAATCGTACATTTTTTCCACTCTACAACTCTACACTAAATTCTGGTCAGTGATTATTTTGACTTGAAGATATAGGCCAAGTTTAACGGGCGTGTGTGTATATAAATATTTGTTTTGACAAGATCCACGACTCAAGAAATGTATACAATAATATTATGTATCGAGATCACAACTCGTGATTTCGGGCGAACAGAACTACCGCCACTGCCATCTGTTGCCGGATAGATGAATCTTAAAACTCTGAACACGGTGAAATCACTTTGAGCTCAAAAAGCCGAAGTTGTTGTAAGTCAGTCTATAACGGCTTCAGAATTAGCTCCTTTCCACGGCCGAGGAATTCTCCAGCAAAGGAATTCGATTTATTTGTACCGATAAAGTTAGGGACTCAAATAGAATCTAGTCAGTCAAGTGCAGTCATGGTGAACTAAAATAAACCGTAGATAGAATCTGGAAAAACATCTTAAAGCTGCGGAGTTAAAAAGAACATGAAAACCAATGGTGGTATTTATTGTGCAGTATTAAAAATAAAGTCAATCAAAATACGTATGGAAACAATTATTGATAAATTTTACTACACAAACAGTGTGTTAATTATTAGGTGTGATGACCAATTATTGGAAAACATTTTTAAGAATCAATTCTAAATTTCTATTGCCTTTGATAATACATTACAAATAAAACAAGAAGTTAAAATGAAGCCATATATATGTTGAACAACGTGTAACAATTATTATTTTACTTGACATTATTTTTGTTTTAAAAAATGTTTTAAGTATTTCAATTTTGACAGAAATTTATAAATAAAATATTCTGTACTAATAATAATGCATTAAGGTTGCTTAGCAACGCTAGCCTCGACGTTTGCTTGTATTTTAGCTCTCTGATTTTTTATTGTATCAGATAGAAAAGAATTAGCTTTGATCCCAAAACATATAAATATTTGAAAATAAGTATATTAGATAACGTAATAAATAAACTGCCAGTGAACCGTAGGATATTTAGGTAAATAAATACAATATAAATTTTTCCTTTTGTGAGGGCCTATACCTAGCCCTCTCATTCAAAATTTAGTCATATTAGATTTGTCAAAGAATTTATATATAAAATGCAAAAATCAGTCATTTTAAATTAAATATAGGATTACAAAAGATTCTTTAAATATTTATATTGAGGGATCAGTAGGATTTATAGGTCCAATTAGGAGTTCCACCGAACCGAACCCTCTGATATGAAAATATCTGGAGACGGTGAATTATTTTCCCATTTGGTCTCTTTGACATGTTCTTGTATTATTTTTGTATTTATTATACTTATATAGTGCTAGTGCATAGCGTGGATTGACTAGGTGATCATTTGTGGAATGGTGCGTGAAAGGGTTAAGTTTTTAAACCATACATAAAATCTTATTCAATTGGTTGGTTTAGGTAGGTATTTTTTTAAATATTTTTATTTTAGCTCCACACAAAAGGCGCTGTGGAAAATTCCACTCAGAACACCTTTGGGAATACTGTGTAGAGAGTCTATTTGGGAAAAGAAGGAGTGGAAGTTCTGGAAAGGAAAAAGGTATGCGAGGTGGATAGGAATCTGGGGTTCAGTGTGTCGGACGGATATATGAATCCATCTCTCCCACTGCGGTGCAAGGCAGTGGATACTGCTGCGGGAGAGGTCCACGGTCTTCTTCAACCAGTCCTTTTTCATTCGGCCTGCCACGCAATTGGTGGGCAGACGCATCCGCGGCCAAAACCCGGATAAACCTCACCCCATGAACCCGGACACCCCTACTAGGTCACCAAACGTAGCGTACCACTTACTCACGGAGTGACCTTTGGCAGAGGTGTTGGTTATCCAATAAATGGTTCCTGGAGCCGCGGTTCCCATACCGCCTCCCAAATTAGGAGATACAAGGGGAGGATTGCAGATCCTGCCAATGTCTGGAAATTTTATAAAAAGGCACTTTCTAGATGAGAAAAGTGTGGAGAAGCTGAAAATTAAGGCGCGCTCGGCAAAATTGAGGGAGATACAGCCCTTCAAAGTATAAATAAAATTTCTCTTCGCGAACCGATACTGTCAGTCCGCCCGCCATTTTGTCACTAACCTAAGTAAAGAAAGTGCCCCTTTATAACGCCTACTCGCGTCAAGGCAAGAAAAACATCCCAGTTTTCAAGTAGTTTAGCGGCTACGCTAGGTTTGTGTAACATGGTTTGTGATTCAAAAGAAAGTACCCCTTTATAACGCCTACTCGCATCAAGGCAAGCAAAACATCCCAGTTTTCAAGTAGTTTAGCGGCTACGCTAGGTTTGTGTAACATGGTTTGTGATTCAAAAGAAAGTGCCCCTTTATAACGCCTACTCGCGTCAAGGCAAGAAAAACATCCCAGTTTTCAAGTAGTTTAGCGGCTACGCTAGGTTTGTGTAACATGGTTTGTGATTCTGGCGTACAATCTCACAAGACGAAAGCTAATTTTAATTTTACGTAATCGAAATTTAGAACGAAATATTTTCCACTTCCCCCAATGCAAATAGTTGCCTTTTAATGTAATTAAGGTGAATCAACATAACAATGACAAAATGGCGTAGTATCGGTTCACGAAGTGAAATTTTATTTATACTTTGAACGGCTGTATCTCCCTCAATTTTGCCGAGCGCGCCTTAATTTTATTCAGCTTCTCCACACTTTTCTCATCTAGAAAGTGCCTTTTTATTAAATTCCCAGACATTGGCAGGATCTGCATTTCACCTGATACAAGAAATAAATCATGAAAAAAATATATAAGAAAATTAAAACGGTAATAAAATAAAAATTTATTCATTTTTATTGCTATTTTTCCAGCAGCAGTAGCACTTATCGTTTATGCCACATCACTGACGTAAAATATGTCGAAAAAGGGTGATAAAATTAGTTATTCATCATCGATTGCATCTTCCTTTCAACTTTTGAAGTAGACATATAAATTTTTGAAAAAATTTAAGTAAATCAAATTTAATAATCTCATTATTAAGTTCTGCAAGTTGTTTTTTATTGTTGTGACAGCTGTTTCGGTATTCAAGGCCATTATCAAACTGTGTTTATACCCATTGAGGTATATAGATTATACCACATTGAGACTAACTAACTAAACCAACTAACCATCAAGCCGTTTCCCCGCAGGGGTAGGCAGAGAGGACGTACCGCCAAACAACTCGGTCTTGGCACACACTCTTTGCCTCACTCACATTCATACATCGTCTCATACATTCTCTTCTATTATTCTGACTTTTGACATGGTCCGACTCAAGTATTTGATTCACTTGATCGTGCCATGTCTTCCTCGGGCGTCCCCGTCTTCTTCTACCATTCACATTCGCGTCGTATATTCTTCTTACACTACTTTCTTCGTTCATTCGCTCTACATGCCCAAACCATCTGAGGGTCCCTTTCGTAATCTTACTCATTATGCTTACATCAGCCTTACATTCTTTGCGGATATCCACATTTCTCACACGATCATACATTGTTTTACCACACATACGTCTCAGGGATCTCATTTCAGCTTACTTTCATCCTTCCTCTGCCAGTTCCATGCCTCACTGCCATACATCAGGGTAGGTACCAGGACTCCATTGTGGACTGCTAGCTTCGCTTCTTTTGACAGTTTTTTATTAGCGCCAACGGCATTCAGTCCACCATTAATGGAGTTACCGGCATTCACCCTTCTTTCAATATCTCTATCAGCCTTCCTCGTAAACCTATCTCTCGTAAACATACTACCCAGATACACAAACTCATCCACCTGCTCCAAGTATTGAGACGACTTATGATAATTATTATTTACCCCTACCCCATTTTTATTTGTATAATGTTTTCAAACGATTTATTAATATTTGCAGTAAAAAATCAATTGCGTGAGGCACTTATCGTTAAAATTAGTTTTTCCCGAAGTAATCAACCGTGGTCGAGGGGTTAGGCTCTCGATAAGTGATCCGAAGGTCGCGTGTTCAAATCCTGGCAAAGTAAATTTTATGTGATTGATTTGTGTGTTAAATCACAATTTAATCATTTAAAACAATATATAGTTTATTTGCAGCACGTTCCAGAATGGAAGATACTCTCAGTGTAGCCCTGGCGTAAGATCACCACTCAGAATTCAAACGTAGCTTGAAATGGATTTAGTAGTATTTGGTGACTAGATCTGAATAGCCAGGTACTTCTTCACCTTCCTCTCCACATCTCTTTCCCTACCCACTTACCTTCAGTCTCACAGCATACTCCAATTGGGGATGCCATATTCCCACTGGCTCCAGGCGGTCGGGAGCAGTTGGGACACTTGTGCGGTAATGACATAAAATATAATAAATGAAATGATGACAGGTTTGCCTTAATTATTTGACTTGAATACTATTTAAGTCAATTGCCATTCGTAATTACACTGTTATGAAAATGAATTAAAAAATGCACCTTCAGAACTTAATGGTAACTAACTTACTATCTAAGGGAACGTACCCATACTACGTGACACTTTTAGGGGGGGGGGGGGGGGGGGGCTTCAAAAGGTCACGCTCCATACAAATGAGCGGCGGGTTCCTTAGGATTTTGGTCACCGGGGGGGGGGGGGGGGGGGGGTTAAAAATTGCAAAAAGTTGGTCACGTAGTTTGGGTACGTTCCCTAACCATCATACCGTTTCTCCGCAGGGGTAGGCAGAGAGGACGGAGCGCTTTTGCCTCATTCGCGTTCATATAACGTCTCATACATACTTTTCTATTATTCTGACTCTTGACATGGCCCAACACAAGTATTTGATTCAATTAATAGTGCCATGTTAGGGCGTTCCCGATTCTTTTAGCATTCACTAATTAATTCATTTAATCTTCTTACACTAACTTGGTGTACTTAAATTTCAATTAATTTAATAGATTTCTAGGAATTAAACACAATAACAATAAATGAAATTAATAACAGTAAAATAAATCAAATGTTGAACGATGAAAATGATTTTGAAGAAGAGAAATGAAAAAGTATTTTAGAGAAATCATCAACGAGAAGACTGCTGCTTCCCCTATTTCCATATGAAAGTCACACTAATAATAAATTATACTTGTTTTTCTTCTTTCTGAATACATGAAGGTTTGTATTGACGCAAATGTAAACGGTAGAAGAATTCGGGGACGCCCGAGGAAGACATGGCACGATCAAGTGAATCAGATACTTGAGACGGGTCATGTCAAAAGTCAGAATAATAGACGAGTATGTATGAGACGATGTATGAATGTGAGTGAGGCAAAGAGTGTGTGCCAAGACCGAGTTGTTTGACGGTCCATACTCTCTGCCTATTCCTGCGGGGAAACGGCTTGATGGTTAGTTAGTTAGTTAGTTAGTTGCGTCTTTTAGTTACAGGGTCATGATTGTGATGTGACTATATTAACTATACATATAGTCGCATTAATTCGTAGAATGCGTAACCACCAAATGTCAAATTATATAGGAGGCACAAAAAACCTCGTAGTGAAAAAAAATAAAGACGGGTCATTGTTTTTATTTATGTTCCCAACATATAATATATTTCTAAATTTATTTTCAATGATTTAACTTTTTTAAGTTAAGACTTTACATTTCAAATCGGAGTTTACATAAAAACCGAGAATGGAGATACGTATTTTACAAAAGACACCAACGTACTTTTCTGTGAAGAGTTTTATGAACACTAGCAGAAGACTTGGGAGATAGGAATTTTACATTCAAAAAATAAAACACAACAATACAGAACTGCGACATTTATTTTAAGAATTACTCAGTAACATCCTAATTGACTTTTATATTTAGTCTCAGTATGTAAGAATAACAGGATAAATATAATAGTACTTAGTACCTACGCAAAGCGTAACAGCACAATACTAATACTGCGAATAATTTTGAAATTAAATAATAAGACCTGAAAATGTAAATAAAATAAAGTACGTGGAATTAAGGAGTTTGGAAGTATTCGCGAGTAAAAATAGCACCATGGTGTTACGCAGTTTCCTAAGTTGTGTTTATCTAAAAAGTTATTTTTTTGATAAACACAAATTGATGCAGGACTAATTTTAACACCAGATGGCATTAAAAAAGGTATTTTCGAATAATTTGGAGTTACGCAGTCTACGAATTAATGCGACGATATGTGAAACACATGACTGTATTAATTGTACATAATATGTGAAATGTAAACTCTTCTTCTTTCCACAAACAAATGCTATTAATGGAATATCGGTAAAAGTTACAAAATTGTAAATGGTAATTTTTAAATATGTACATACCATTTTAAAATTACACATAAGTACCTACTTAAAAATACTATTGAAGTAACTGAAAAAAAATAAGGAGACGGTTATAATCTTTGGTAGCCATAAAAACGAATGAAGTTTAGGTTATAATCTTCCACACTTGATCTTGACCATGATCAGAAAAATAGATTCTACTCGTCCTCAGTAGGTATCTACCTACACCGTATGCGTACCTGGGACCTGGGAGTGACTTTAAAATTGGAACGGCGGAAAAACAAAGAGTGCTCGAGAGGCGAAACTTGCTAAAAAATCCGCCAAAAACTCCCGACGAGGAATGTTAAACGCCCTGAGAACAGATGCTGGACTGGGAGGAGATTTATGGTCTGGCAGAAAACGAAATCCTGAGAAGAAGACAACGCGACATCAAAGGAATTAACGCAGTGTTTACTGTTTACACGATAACAATGATCTTAATGGACCGAGACATATTGTACATTACACTCAGTAATGACGAGATGGTGTTGCTCTCCTGTCCCCTGACATCCAATCCCGTGCCAAATTCATTATTTCATATTGAGACCGGAGAAAACTTGAATGAAAAGTGTTTTGCGTTTTAACGAGGAACATCACTGTTCATTGAATTTAGAATGCTTAGTTTTGTCACGTGTAACAGGCATGATAGAGAGTCGCCGAGGGCCTGGTAGGCTGCGAAATGTTCGAGGGTGAACCGGTATTAGAAGTGTGGAGGAGCTTTATTTCGGGCAGCGCAAGACAAAGATACATTTACCGGAGTGATCGCCAACGTCGGGGTACCTGATAGGGCACTCGAGTGTGGTTTTGTCACACACCATAAAAGACGCAATAAACAAATAATTATTACATTGTTATTAAAAAAAAACTAGAGCAAATATAAAATTATTGCAATTTACATAGTTAAAAAATTAATGATTCAAGCACAAAAGTGCATTTCAAAAGCCAGCAAATAACTTGGGAGATTGATAAATAAATTAGGTACCTTATAATTATTTATAATACTTGGGGTGTTTCACCATCCTTTTCTTAGATTATCCATATGGTAAGATATATTTTAGATTTATTAAACAAGACTTATTTAAAAAACAGAGTTTATTACTCGGTATTTGAACCTATGAATAGGTACCTAGTGGCTATGTAAAGGATAAGTTAGCCGAGATTTTTACTTGTTGCGTGTTTATTTGTTTATTTATTAATATTTGTTATCGTAAGGCTAAGCTATAAAGAGGATGGTGAAATACCCCTTTAACTGTTAACATAGAAAAGAGGTCAAGGGTTATGAAGTTTCTATTTGTATGATAAAGTGGAGATCCAAGTTCACATAACAGGGCAAAAATAAAACCGAGTAGAATAATAATTATTTTCGTAATTGGATAATTAAAAATCACCTCAAGGGCGCTGTGAACACCTCCTACAGTGACCAACAGGCTAGCTATAATAAGGGTTTCAAGTGTATTCTTTTTTCATAGAAATGATTCTCTAAAGAGATGAATTAGTGAGTATTTCCGTGAAGTCCAGTAAAAAAAACCAATCAGTGCAAGCTATTCACAGAATTAAAGTGCGAATTTATCTAACGAATATTCTAGAAATGATTCTGTTCTGAAATCTTCATTAAATTTATCACTGGAATTCTTCTATTGACAAAAAATAATTAATACTTGTTTTTTTTCTGTTTTGGCACGTTCGGCGATAGTGCGCTTAATTCTAATCCACGACTTCAAAGTCAAAACAAAACCACGCTGTGATTTCACTTTAATATTTTAATCTCGTACAAAGTGTCGTGTTCTGTGGTTTGTTTTGGCTATGCTGCTGTGGTGGAGAGTGAATATGTATTTTTCTATATGTAAATATATATTTATAATACGCGGCGACTATTTTCTGAGATTGCAATAAAAATGATTGACCATTTAGCAGTGTTCGACAACCTACATATTTTGTGTGGTTGGTGTTATAATTACCTAGCCCAAACAGTAATAAAAGGATCAAAGAGGACGATAATTGAAAGATCTCCCGTTTACCAAATAGATACCCAACTTTATGGCATACACTTTCTGAACAATTTTTAAAAAAATTCAGTCTAAGTTTTTTTATTATGATTGTTGAAAAATCGAAAAAAAAACATTAAAAAAATATTATTTAGTAGTTGATTTTTTTTCACGATGTCGTCCTCATTTTGTTCTCAGTTTTATACCATACTAGCTGGTTCCCGGCATGCGTTGCCATGCCAATTAATAAGGAAATTGTTTCTCCCTGCGTGTCCTTTCCCATTCGTCCCGTTCCTCTTCCGCTTCCCCTTCCTCTCCCGCGTTCCCTTCCCCTCTCGAGTTCCAACTCCGCCTCCTCCACCTTCCCTCTCCACACTCCACTCCCCCCCCCCCCTTCCCCCGTTCCGTGAACCTTCCTCCCGAGTTCCCTTCCCACTCCCGCATTCCATACATTCAGTCCCGGTACATTCAGTTTTCAAACAGCTCGCGTGCCACCTAATGCAATTTTTAATACAAATTTCATAATGCCAGAGTTCACCAGTAGTTTTATACAAACCTTGTCCTGACAATAACCAACACAAAAAAAAAATATACAATTTGATGCAGTCGTTCGGAAGTTATGCGCGTACATACATTTCGGCGATTAATTTTTATTTATATAGATAGATCGATAGATAGATTTATATAGATAGATCGACAGATAGATTTATATAGATAGATAGATTCTTCAACACGTGACCGTGACCAAAAGAATCTTTATCTTAATCAAAAGAATCTAAGATTATTTTTATCTGCACGGATACTACAGACATTTTAGATGCATTTTTCGCGATACTACGACATAAAATTGACCACAAGAGGAGCAATATAATATCAAATTCAAAACCCTCATTTAATAAATAACTTTAATTAATATCAAAAATACATTCGTAACCTTAAAAAATATTAAGATAATAAATAATAAGCAGTGGATACCACCAATAAAAAAACATATTTTTTTATTAAAAGGAGCACAGTTAAGTTTGTGTAATTTCCTGTATTTTCATAAATAATAAAATTCATTAATCACTTGAGCAATCAACTGTTGAGAGTTTAAGAGGAAACATGATCGTCGAGAAATTTGGTTATTAAGAATTTTACACAGGCTGATAATACCTAAATTAAATTTGTCAAAATCAAGGTGTTGTATTCCCCATTTTTCTCCTCCAAAACTGAACCGATTTTTAATTTTTTTTTTTAACCAACTGTTTTAGAAGAAAATATTTATTATTACGTAATTTTTTTTAAACGTCGCGGTTGTTTAGTTTGTACACTGAATGTCTGTTGATGGCGTTCAAACCAGGCAATTTTAATTTGGAGGGTCCTAACTCATCAAAAAAGTAAAAAGTAGAAGTAACATATTATCAAAAAAGCTAAAACGTTTCAACACGCCAGTGGTCGATATTGATACTATTTATTTATTTATGTGTAAGAAGCAAACAGCTTTTACATAATATACAGTGATAATAGATATACAAGTGAGCTGAAGTCAAGTCACGGAAGTTTGGGAAGTGCACATACACGAGGAATTGGGGATTTTTTTCTAATATTTGCTCTACACGTGGGTAAATAAAATAAATTGGATTATAGGGTTGATCTTAATGGAATAAGAAAATTTATTTAATTCATAAGTTCTGGTGAGTCCAGGCCATTATTTAAAAATTTAAATTATAGGATTTGATCAAAAATTAGACGTCGTGTTTGGAGGGATTTGAAATTGTGAAATTTAATGGATTCGGTATATTTTGAGAAGTGCAATTTTAGTTTGTAATTTATGTGTATAATTTTTTTTTTTATTCTTTCTATTCTTTCAATATGGGCTTGGTATAAAGAAGTCCAGATCGGTGTACAGTGTTCCAAGTGCGGGCGAATCTATGAGGTGTAAAGGGAATATAGAGTGTTTATGTTGTGGAAGGGTTTTGCTATTCGAATTATAAATCCCAGCATTTTATTGGCTTTGTTAATGACTTCATCAGTATGTTGGATAAAATTTAATTTAACATCCAGTGTTACCCCAAGGTCCCTGATATATTTTACTTTATTGATATGTGTGCCGTTCGATGTGTATACAAAGGAAATTTTATTTTTGTTACGTTAATTTATTGCATTTTGAGATGTTAATAACAAATTTGTTTAATTCGCAATAGACAAAAGACGAGAGGTCTTCTTGGAGTTTAATGCAGTCATTGGTTGGTTTAATAACTAAGTATATTTTTTTAATAACTAAGTATACTATATGAAACAATATTTGCACTAGTGTTAAAATCCAGAGATAAAAATAGGGAGTAGATTTTACCTATTAGTTTAAAGTTTCAAGAAATTTTATACGTAACACTAGGTTAGGAAGTTGGTATTTACTAACCCCTCGAGTTAACAAAAAACTCCATAGAATGTAACCGCCTTATGATTAATGAGCAGCGGGTGGACGTCGGCAGTGACACACGTTCCCATTTTTTAATAAAAGGGTTGAAATTAGTTTTGAATTAGTTCCCTCGCGGGTTATTTCGGTACCGGGTCCACCTTGATCCTCGAGTGAGCCACTTCCAGCCACATATGTTCATTATTTCCACCACATTAGGCATTAGGCTTCCTGATGCCAGAAGGATTGGCCTATTTTTAAACTTCATGCGGTAGACACTTGGTGATGAAACGTGTTTTGATGCTCATCGCCGAATTATTTTACCAAATCTACATACCACGAAATGTTTGTGTACGTCAATAAAAACTTCCGAGTGGTAAAAAGGAAGATGTGAAATTTACAGAGTCCGTTTTGTTAGGAATCTCTACATCATATTTACGATCCCAACGCAAAGTGCTACCTCTGCAAAGCTCCGTAACTGTATTCGAAAATTGGAGTAAGTTCATTTGTCAATAGTTAAGCAAAATTTAAAAAAAATTGATTAGCGTTCTATTGGGTTATCTAAAATATCTCAACTATAAAGTTGAAATATGACTGCCCGATTAATCTGATCAATCATTAATACTATCTCTAAATATCTCTACATATTATAAATTAAAGTCCCCCGCGTCGTCGGACTGTCTGTCTGTTCGCGATAAACTCGAAAACTACTGAACGGATTTTCATGCGGTTTTCACCAATAGATAGTGTTTCGTGAGGAAGGTTAAGGTATGTAATTTGTCAAGGATTTGTGTAAATTGGTTGAAACATAACGATAATTGTTAGAAGTGTCGGAAAAAGTCAAGCCGCCTGGTAGCTTTCATCGAAAACGCTGCCTAATCCTTTTGAGATATAACAAAACAATGCATGGTGGGATATTCCTCTTTTATAGATCTACAAAAAAGTCCGCGAAGGCATATATCTACCTTTTACGGATAGCTTACTACACCCATTCTATCTGCTAAAAAAATGGTCATGTACATTGCGGTAATTGAAAAGTTATTTTTTTTTTTTTTTTTTTTTTTTAATATGTTTATTTAGTTATTAATTGTACAATAATTTCTCTTACTTAAATCTTACAAAACTGATCAATCAGTTTGATTGTAAGAAATCTCTCATTTTTCCAATTTATTTACTTACAACATATAAAATGTTTGATATCTTGGTGCTTAATACATATATAGTAATTATTTAATAATATAATACTTAATATTAAAATACTTAACTAATTACTAAGGGCAATGGAGGAATGTGGTATTATAGGTCCTTTAAATAAATTTTTTAAAAATTATTTGTTTAATAGAAAAATTAAAGTTAAAATTGACGGAATTTTAAGTGATGAAATGTTGGCAAACACTGGGGTAGCTACGGGATCGATATCGGGACCTACGTGTTATATTATGCAAGTAAACAGTCTACCAAACGTAATAAAACGTTGTAAATGCTACATGTTTGCAGACGATACTTGCATCATATGTGCTGACAAAAATCCACAAAAAATTCAGGAAATTTTACAAACAGACCTAAATAATATAATAAAATGGTCCCACGACAATGGCATTATTATCAACGCAAAAAAAACCAAATACATGCTTATACATTCACCACATGCAAACTGTCAGGATAAGGAATTGCACATTAAAAGTCATTCATATGATTGCTTACACACAAAAAACCAATCCCTGCAGTGTAATTGCCCAAACATAGAAAAAGTGTACCAATATACATACCTTGGTCTTACAATAGATGTCAATTTTAACTGGTCAATTCATATTGAAAATGTATGTAATAGATTAAGATCTATATTAGGGAAATTTTATCACCTAAAAAACTTTGTTAATAAAAATATATTATACTGTACATATAACGCATTAGCAGAATCAATTATAGGATACGGAATAAATAGTTACGGATTAACGTACAAAACGTACTTAAATAAAATAGAACAACTACAAATCCGTTTCCTAAAATTGATATCAGGCAAAAAAAAAGTTCAATTATGTGATGGCGATTATAAAAAAATGTTCTCCTTGTGTAATGTGCTCTCTATACATAGTAGGGTAGATTACCAATTAACTCTAGATGAATTCTGGAATACAGAATTCAAAAAACCTGTAAACCATAACTACCCCACTAGGCATAGAGAAGCAGAAATGTTTATTATTAATAAATCTCAAAATGTATACGGTGATAGAACAAAAAGGCATAAAATTCCGCAAATATTTAATGCATTACCTGAAAATATTAAAAACGAGACATCATATTCAAAAATCAAAACTAAAGTTAGATCATTCCACTTCAATAGAATATGAAAACTAAAATATTGTATAAACATACCTAAATCTATGAAAAACAAATAATATTTTGATCGAATAGGTATAGACCTAGTTCTTTTAACCATTGTTCAAAATAAAATTTATGTTACAATAAGCATTATAATAATAATTTAGACGGATACAGTATTAATCCTTATTAACTTAAATACGTTGGTTACCCCAAGCATTTCATGCACATTATTATAATCTTTCACACCATCTCTACGTATTATAAATTAAAGTCCTCCGCGGCATCTGTCTGTCTCTTTGCGATAAACTCAAAGACGGCGGTGGTTATAAAGGTTGGATAACCATCCAGTAGATGACGTTGTGTTTTATTAGCCACAGCAACGCGTGGCCGGGTCAGCTAGTTAGTAATAAATAAGAAATCAAAGCTCGTTCACTTTACATGTTCATTTAACTTTAGTTTAAAAACTTGACGAGATATAAAAATTGATTATTTTTCGCTGGTGTTGAGTGTATATAGGTATTAGACTTATTACTTGAAATGGCTTTAGCCGTGTTTGGTGACCAGATCTGAATAGCCATATGCGTTTTCCACATCTCATTCCCCTCCCTGCTACCTTCAACGTCACAATATACAAAAATTCGGGATGCCATAATCTCACTAGCTACAGGCGGTTGGGAGTAGTTGGGACTATTGTGCGGTATTCAGATAAAAAATTATGTAATATGCAAGTAGGAACCTTTTGCTAAGCAATGAATAGATACTATAAGTATGTCCGGAATTATTGTTCAATTAGATCAATTGCTCCCGTCTGGAGCCAGTGAGACTATGCCATCCCCAATTGGGGTATGTTGTGAGGCTGAAGGTAGTGGGGAGGGGAAGGAGATGGGGAAGAGGAAGGTGTGGAGTAGTAGTACCTGGCTATTCAGGTCTGATCACCAAATACGGCTAAAGCCATTTCAAGCAACGTTTCAATTTTGAATGGTGGTCTTACACCAGGGCGATACTGAGAGTATCTTCCACTCTGGAACGTCCCGCAAATATACAATATATTATTTTAAATGAATTAATTGTTAAATTTCATAAATTAATCAAATAAAATTTATTTGCCACGCCGGGATTCGACCCCGCGACATTCGGATTAAGAGTCAAAAGCCATAGTGCTCGACCACGCCGGCTGTCAAAGCCGTAAGTTTGTATTTTAGCCATAAGTTGTTTTGTCTAGTCTGGAGTTAGAAGTAAGATTGTAGAAATATATTTTAGATTTGTACAGAGCCCTTGAGGTGATTTTTCACAAAAACGGCATTATACAAATCGTCCAAATATTATTATAATTTTTAATTAACTTTTATTCCCTCCCATCGCAGATTGGCAGTTAGCAGGGCGTACGAGCCAATAAGCTATAAGTTAATAAGCAGCTTCATTAACACGCTTGTCTTCAAAATGATCGCAGGAAGTTTGGCAATAATACGATGCAAATTAGAGTTCCAAGAATCCAGCGATGTATCCGAATCTGTTTAAAGTGGGATATTTTATGTGTCTTGGAAACGCTTTCCGACAATCGGTTTGAAGAAGAGGCTGCCACAAGCCATAAGCATCCATCTGGGCCTCTCTAAAATTACTTTAAGGATAACATTAATTTATTCTCAAAATTCAGCCGTGTATGAGTAAAATCATCTTACATTTAAAGGATGTGTCAGTAAAAAAGTTTTATGTAATACAATTTAACAAATGTGAGTCATTATTGTATGAGACGTCATGAGACGTTGTATGAATGTAAACGAGGCAAGGAATGTGTGCCAAGACCGGGATGTTTGGCGGTCCGTCCTCTCTGCCTACCCCTGCGGGGAAACGGCGTGATGGTTAGTTAGTTAGTTAGTTAGAGTCATTATTATAATAAAAAATCAGTGATGTTAGAATTTAAACTTAATTTAAATTAAGTAAAAAAAAGTGTATTACTGTGTAAAATCTCTAGATTTGCCAGGAATTTCTAGATCAAACCAACAAATGTAGCTAATGTGTAATGTAAAATCTCAAGATTTGCATGAAATTTCAAGGTCAACGTTGTGCTAACGTTATGTTGTTAACGCAGCATAAAATGTAATGTAAAATCTCGAGATCTGCCTGGAATTTCTAAGTCAAGCAAACTGATGTAGCGTAAAATATAATGTAAAATCTCGAGATCTGCCTGGAATTTCTAGGTCAACACAACTAGTGCAGCGTAATATGTAATGTAAAATCTCGAGATCTGCGTGGAATTTCTAAGTCAACCAAATTGACGTAGCATAATATGTAATGTAAAATCTCGAGATTTGCCTGAAATTTCTAGGTCAACACAACTAATGTTGCGTAATATGTATGTAAAATCTCGAGATCTGCATGGAATTTCTAGGTCAACACAATTAATGCAGCGTAATATGTATTGTAAAATCTCGAGATCTAACACAAAAATTTTAGCTCTAACTTTAATTTCCATGTTTTTATTCATACGTTGCAGTAGGTATGTGTTAATTTTTTCATATTATTCAATAATTCAAAGGAAACTCAAGTGAAGCCGGATATTACTGATGGTAAATTAATGTCAAGAGTTGAATCTATCACAAGTAAGGCGTATTTTAGGTAAGGGAACGTACCCAAACTACGTGACCAACTTTTTGCAATTTTTAACCCCCCCCCCCCCCCCCGGTGACCAAAATCCTAAGGAACCCGCCGCTCATTTGTATGGAGCGTGACCTTTTGAAACCCCCCCCCCCCCCCTAAAAGTGTCACGTAGTATGGGTACGTTCCCTAAGTGGGTAAGATATGGAAAAAGTCTCTGTTTTCAGTTTTAACAATTGGCTATCCGTAGTACCTAGCATCGAGGTAACAATAATCATATTTATTCCAGGAAGTTCCCAAAACGGAACTTCTCAACGGGCCATTTCCGCAAAATGGAACTAGCTCAACTAATTGAGTGCAAATGTACCGTGCCAAGCCTAAAATTAAAACAACCCTTTTCCGGTTCTGTCAGAAAGGGTTGAACAATACTCACCCCTGCAGGAACAGAGGGCCTTAATGTGGTAAAACACCATTTCAGAAAAAAACAACTTTGGAATGACACAGGAACTTATTCAACTTATGGCCATTTTTTTATTCGTCTTCATCACATTTCCGTAATTTTAAATTAAGAACGCCTGGGAAAGGGGTAAATTGAAAACTGCAGGGGATGAAACTTATTTCGTACATCTGCTTAAAAAAAAACAAAAAACGACATAAAAAATTAGGTTGATGGGAAACATGAGGAGAATTCTATTTGTGTGTGTGTGTGCCAAAAACGCCAGGAATCCTTAATGGACTAATAGAATTTCACCTAAAGGGTTCTCGGAATCAGAGAAATCATATAATATGTGCAAATATTTTAGGGTTAAGAACTATTTTGAGAGGTTTTTTAGAGTACTCATTTTTGGCTATTTTAGAGTCACATCTGCCCCGAGACAGTGGGACTATACTTTCTTTACCCATTTTGAAGTTGAAGGAATTAGAAAGAGAAAAGAAGAAAGACTCGTAAGTTCTAACCATCGAGCTCTGGACAATAAACGTCGTAAATTCATTTTGAATTTAAAGATTTGTATTGATTCTGAATTATTTACGGAAGGTTCCCATCAGAACCATGCAGGAAATCTTCTATTTTGGAAAAAGATGAAACTCATACAACAATAATACTTTTCTTTCCTAATCTGGGATACCTACCTACCCACTTACCTCTCGGTGCTAAGGTAAGAAACTTGCCTCTGTGTGTCGAGTGTCTACATCTCCATGGTTTTGACACAAAAATTCCAGCTTGATCTCGAAAGATTGGGGAAGGTTATAAAATTCTAGAAAAAATTATAAGTACCTATTTGGATAATTTTTAAAAACTCAATCACACTACAGCCCATCAGTGCTTCATGATATGTTGCCATTGTATCACAGGAATACTTCCTCTCGGAACCCTAGTCAAGATGCCAGTATCGTTTTGTCGTTCGAACCATAGAGATCGCCTTTAGTTTGCCGCTAAATGTACCAATACTAAAATTCATTCAATTTTTCCCACGAGCTTTCGAGAGAAAGAGTGGGAGATAAATCGTCCCTCACCGCTCGTGCCCCTTTTGTTTTTGCCTCTGAAGGAATAGCCGTCCCTGTCTCGCTGACGGAAGACGTATAGTCTGTCGCCGCCCAGCATCCGCGGAGATTCTGCAAGTTGAGACAGGTCGCGTGGGAGCGTTGGATAATAATATGATATCAAACATCTCGCGAATTGGACATAGGGTTGACAAAAAAAAGATGAAAACGGGATAAAGCCTAAAAATTTATTACTTTTTTCTGGGTACCACCTGCTCACATTTGATTTGAATGTAGCCATTTCCTATTTAGTAATTTGAAGGAAAAGAAAGAGTGAACTTGGGCCCTAAAAATAAGCATGTTGTAGGTGGTAGGAAAACAAGCCGGTAAGTAATTCCATGGCCGAATACAAAAAAGTCGTAAAAGCGCTAAGTTCCCACGTGGAAAATGTCAACCATGCAAAAAAGATGTACGTCTTGAATGAGCTTCATTGAAATGCTGGTAGTAAAAACACAGCATTCCCAAGGTTTTTCTAATGATCGCAAACCGTTGAAGGTAAAGGCTTCCATAAAAAGAATTGCTCATTTTTGCACAGATTTTTTTCAGTTATTTCTAAGGAATCCAGACCGAAGATGGGTACCACACTCAACCGCATGGCGTTTCAAGAACAAAATATCAACAACTCATATGCTTATATTTTTACAAATTTAAGTAGGTACCTGAATAGTCTTGAACAATTAAGCATTGTGGAAAAAAACAAAATAAAATAAAAACGAAAAAACGTATTTTTATAATGTCTTTGATAAAAACACATGTTTTCTCTCAAAAACTTTGGTCGCACCCAAGCAGACGTCAAGAGAAACTTCGCGAAAATAATAAAATAGAATGGGATGATTCATTCGCGTATATTTTCGTATCCCTGAGTTTTGACACAGAATGATTTAGGGCTGTTTGCATCCCAGGATGATTCTAAGTGAGTTAATAAACATGTTATTTTGTACACCATTTGCGCTCGTTATACATTTAACTTGTTCAAACAAGTAAACCATGAAATTAATAGAGATTAATCATACCCAAGACTTAATTAGTTCACATTCTCAAACGTGTGATGAATATTCGAGTACACATTTGTGAACCTGGTTAGAATTGGAAAACTTTCAACGAACTTAGCTATAATATCTACCCGTACATCATATTATTAGGTGACTGCTGCTTGATGCGAAACATTGAAGGGCATTAAAAGAAGAGACACATATGAGAATAAGTTCACGCGGACGTAGTTTCAATAGCCAACAGTTATAGTGATTTAGTTCCTCATAAAAAAACAGGACTAACATGACATCCAACGAAATATTCGTCGTTGATATCCCCCCTACATAAAGGCCAATGTAACATGCCAAATGCAAACGCAGTGGCTAGGCAAATATCTATCACGTACACAAAAAGTCAACTAAGTGAAGTGTATCGCGGCATAAATAAAGAAGATGTATTATTTAATAGAAAAGACGCTCTTAACTCGCAGGGCAAAATGATACTTAAGACCTTGCCCCTGACATAACTTCTTCAGTAGTGTTACGGATAGGTAGATTACATTCTGAGATAGCTAAAAAAGGCACGTAGGTATACCTTAAATATTCCAATGAAACCCATGAGAGTAAAAAGCAAAGGGAAAAATAAGACATTGAATAACATTGAGAGATTCCTTCGCGTATCAAGACGAGTTTAAAAATGCAAATTCAAATACGTCAACATCACCATTGATTCCACATAAATATCCTCTGGAGAAATCATGTAATAACAATAACTTTTCGTATAATATCTTGAGGAAATAGCCCATACAATATTCGTTAAAGTGTCAGATTGAAAAAAAGCCATTAATATGTTCCTCGTTCTGGGTAAGGATTAAAAAAAATTATTCCCACCAAAGATAATATAAATTTGTCACGTCTATCGGACGGGCAATCAGTTTGATATTTGATTGCATTTGTACCTGATCGAACTGGTAAAAGATGAATCTCAGAATTACTAAAAACATCTTCAAATACACTGTGACTAGACTAAACTATTTCACATTATTGGATGCAACAATTGGGCAACGCGGTTTTGTCAACGGCCACTATTATAATATAGTACAAGTCTAATGATGGGAAATAGATCAAAGTTGTGACTGCAGACTGGTAATCAGAATTGACGACTATATCTGGAGAATATAAAAAGCAGAATATTGGCAAAGTCAAGTCTCTCGCCAACCGTGGGGCATTTCTTCAATAGGGCGCTGATGCAGTATATACTATTTCCTTTCTAGAAAACGATTAACATTTTCAATCGATTCATTAACCTTTGGAACGCCAATCTCCCGTGACCCGTAGTATGCCGACGAAAATGTTTTTCTCTCTTGTATATTGTTATAAACAATGTATAGTAAAGAAATATGTGTTATATTATTCTATATTCTTGAAGTTTTATTTTATTTTCCACAAAGTTAAATAAGTGCTCTTAACAATAAAAATGAATTATATTAAATGAATAATTTGACAAAATGAATAAATTAATAATATTTTCAAATTTTGTAAAATGATGCAATATATATAGATTGTTTGAGATCTTGATTGTTCTTAATGAAACGAAAAACAAGAACTCTTATCTCATTGTTTATTTTGTTGCAAATCGAATAAGATGTATTTTAGTAAGCTATTTTTTTGTGATGCAAAATCTCATGAAAGTAATGTATCTTTAGGACTATCCGCCACGGCGCGGCGGCGTTCAACGGGTATAACTTTTTTGGCCGATAGGCACTTGTGGCACATAAGCGGTCAAAAATAAACACTCCCGAGTAACGTGTAAAAAACTTTCAGTAAACCTGGTCATAGTACATCCACGTAGATTGCGAGATTATACCTCTCGTCTGTTACTAGCAAAACAAGGGATAGAAATTATTAAAAAAAACATTGCTTGGCCGCCGGAAAACAACGGAGGGATAAGGTTTTTTTTTGTTTACATGAATACCGCACAAGAGTCCCAACTGCTCCCGTCTGGAGCCAGTGGGACTATGGCATCCCCAATTGGGGTATGTTGTGAGGCTGAAGGCAGTGGGGAGGGGAAGGAGATAGGGAAGAGGAAGGTGGGGAAGTACCTGGCTATTCAGATCTGGTCACCAAACACGGTAGAAGCCATTTCAAGCAACGTTTCAATTCTGAACGGTGGTCTTACACCAGGGCGATACTGAGAGTATCTTCCACTCTGGAACGTGCCGCAAATATACTTTATATTATTTTAAATTAATTAATTGTGAAATACACAAATTAATCAAATAAAAATTATTTGCCACGCCGAGATTCGATCCCGCGACCTTCGGAATGCGAGTCAAGCGCCTTACCGCTGCACTACGCCGGTCGTCAAAAGGGTATAATATAATTAAAAAAAAAAAACATAAGACACATCACTCGCAGAAAGAAAACCGATGGACAAATGAAGAATCTCAAAAATCAGTGATACCCAAGGACCCAAGAGGAAGGATTGAGGCAATGTAGTGTCATGGTCAATGCCAACTTATGCACAATCATGTCAATGCCGAATCGGAAAAAACGCAAGTACTGCAAAATACATTTCTTGCGTAATAAAAAAACGAGGAAGAGTTAAATAACCATTAGTAGTTTTCAGAGACTCCTGTTTGTGTTAATGGCCGAATGACCGAAATAGAAAACACAGGAACCGACAGCGTTAACTGACCTATGTGTTTTTGGGATTTATCCAAAAACCTGCTAACAAAAAACTGTTTCCATCAATTGAGGTCACGAAACGATGTTTAATTTAGTTGTAGCCCATTTCCCCACTCTCTACTTCCGTATTTTTTTACGAAACCTAAATAACTGAGATCAACTTAGTCATGTCACATAGTCTACATTTGAGAAATACGATGAAATTTTCTATAGCTCCAGAACGCTTCGCGTTTCTTTTCCGTAAAAAGCTTTGTTGATCAAGTTATGTAACATGTTTTTAAATACATAGTTCATTTTAAAGAATTTTCTGGTTGTTTTACCTACATGTTCACTCACACGGAATTATTAAGAAAGCCGATTACGTAACCTTCTCCTAAAGATTAAATTAATTATTCTTATTTATTCATAGCGTCTTTCTTTAGGTTAATTGAGAAATCGAACTGTCATTATTTTATAGTGTTTATTTTTTTGGTTTCATATTTTTCATTTCTTTTCCGTATTTTTCTTTTTTTCCGTTTATTATTTTGTCTAATTTCTTTTTTGTTATTCCTAAATATGGAATGTATTGCATTGCACTATCTCTGAATATATTCTGGAATAAACTATTATTATTAATATTATAGCTAAAAACGTTGAAAACGTCTTTGAAAATTTGAAGCAGTCAAAACTCGCAATCGGCTTAACTTTGTTCTATCTGAAATTTTCAGGTCAGCGTAACCATTTACAGGTTTTTCGGAATTACATCATAAGCTGTGGAGTTCTTAAATATTTAAACTGTATAAAAAAAAACAAGGCGCCATATTGATTGCTTCATATTTTTTGTTTGTTCAATAAGAAAATTAAAACTTGGGCGAAGCCTTACAGTAAGGCTAGAATCACAAAGAAGTTAATATTATAAATAACGATCTTATGTGATCATTTTAAACTAAATTGTTAACACATAGATATAAACTCAAAAATACAAATACTTCCCTTTACGATTCTGCCAAATACAGCATCACCACTGCCTATATATATAATATAATTATATATATATAATATAATTATTTATATCTCTGATGAGAAAATATCCTTTTAGAGCCTTTGACAATATTTTTTTGTTCGATGCTGGAAGTTTTAAGTCATCAGGTAATGCGTTGTATTGCGTATGTGCGACGTATTGTAAGGAGTTAATTCCAAATTTCGTCGTGTGAGTAGATGACGATAGGTGTATATGTTTTTGTGATCGTGTTTTGTGCTGGTGTATATCGGAATTAAAGGCTGGTTTAGTTTTGGTGTGTGAGGAGTGTATTTGTAATATATATAATAAAATATATATAATATACATATACAAATAATTCAACACTCCTCACACACCAAAACTAAACCATCCTTTAATTCCGATATACACCAGCACAAAACACGATCACAAAAACATATACACCTATCGTCATCTACTCACACGACGAAATTTGGAATTAACTCCTTACAATACGTCGCACATACGCAATACAACGCATTACCTGATGACTTAAAACTTCCAGCATCGAACAAAAAAATATTGTCAAAGGCTCTAAAAGGATATTTTCTCATCAGCTTTATTACCCAGTGACTAATTTAGCTGTTTTTCTTTGTAACTCTTGTATATTCTTCAAACTGTATCACGAGTGTCTAGTCCGGTTTAAAATCGATGGTACTGTTCATTGAACTACCCTTTAAATTCATATTCTTATGTATTTTTTTTAAGTTGTATAATGTTGTCCTTCCCGAAATGAGTTTTATTAAACTCATTGGGAGTAATGTATTACAAATATTATATAATAATTTTGTAATATATTACCAAAAAAACAAAAACGCTTGCTTAAGCATAATCCATTATTATTTTTGCAAATGTTAACACTCTGTAAATGCTTCTAAACAATAAATAAATAAAGAATAATGCCCTACCCATTTTAAAAATAAATTCCAATAAGCGGTGAATGTTTAGGTATTCAAAGTAACGTTATGTTGATAATTTCGATGGTCATTATTTGCGTGCATATAAATGCAACCTCATACCCGCATCTTCTAGCCTTCTAGTAGCGAGAATCTCTCTACTTTCCACAGAAACGCCGTTCTGCGTACTATTTAAAGCAGATGATATGACAAACATACTAAACAACATCCTATAGGAGATGTCAACCAATAAAACACCCGTGGGAAGGCATTACGGTGTATGTCAGTGGAAGAAGCAACCTGAATGCACAATTGCTTCGGTTGAACAAACCATACTTCATTACACATACTCGTACATCTGATTCTTGTGGCACACTGCATACACTGTGACTCATTTACCGAAAAAACGTTACTTTATGCATTTTAAAAAAACCGTATTGCACTCTCCAAAGAAATGAACACTTATGCTCAATAATTTAACTGCCACAACATTCAGCGGAATACGATAATATAATGGCCATTTTCAAAAAAGTACGGTAATACTTCAACATTTTTGCAAGTTATGCTTTAAAATATTAAGATAAATTAATTATTCGCGCCCGTACGTAATATTCAATATGAATACGAATAAATAGTTTTGTCCATAACAAAATCAAATCTTTCAAGAAAGGCTAACAATTACAATATCGTATCGGTGACTCAATCCAATATTGTATTTTTAAGCATTTCTTGAAAGATTTAAGTTTGTTTACGGATAAAACTACGTATTTTTATTCATATTGCGTATCTACGTATGAGCGCAAACAATTGATTCATTATAATTTTTTAATTAATAAACTAATGTTTAAGACAAGATTTTTATGCATAGCACAAAGGGTAACAATTATTTTAAGTAATAATTCCTATTATTATTCAGAAGGATTTCGTTACGTGGAAAAAGTCTTATCATTTTAAAAGCCAGGATTATTTTACGCCTGCATCTCAACTAAGGATCGATATCATAGGATAACTGCATCCATTGATATGGTGGATCGTGGTTAAGACATAACCTAGATTAGTACTTCCTGCCGCCACCTGAAATGCACGTGCAGCAGGTAATTAGCGCGGGAGTGTCATCTCGGCTTATTGATGAGGAGGACGGGATGCTGCGGTGTGAGGGATGTCCGTAATTTTGCTATTTGTTGACGAGAGGGGCGTGCGATTAAGCAATATATGTTAGTTTCGCGTTCGACATTTCCATTATAAATTTTTGAAAATATTTATCCAATAAAATAAAACATGCAAAATTTTTACATTTTTGTATCGATGACCATTGAAGAGTCCATAACCAAGGAGATTAATAATTATTTCACCAAAAAAATTTATATCATTTGTAGTACGATCAGTATATGGCTGAATTGACATCACAATAGAATCCCACCCAAGCGTCATGAGTTCCATTCCTCAACTGGCTCCATCATCCCCCAGTCCCTCATTACGACACAAATAACGTTTACCACTTACTGTGACGATAATAGGAGATTTTTAAATACTGTCAGGTTATTCGTAACCCGAAAATGTTCGCCTTTTTTGAAAAAAAATTACTACCTATCTCATGCAGTCAGTTCTTCATTGAATAGTTTAAAAAAAGATGATGCCCACACCATGGCCCAAATGAACAGAGAATTATCACTGGATAGAGAGCAATGGACTTCGATGCCTCAGTATCATGCATTGGAGAATTTATCTAATGCTATATCGCTCATGATTTCCACTTTTCCAACGATCATTAGATTTCCAAGGTTCAAGTTTTTGGTTTTGGCAATCATTATCAACATATGCTGTAGTCACGTAGAAAAAGTCAACAACGTGTTTTCGATCCAGAATCTACAGGTTTGTACATCTAATTGCTGACTGAAGACGGAATCCTATACATTCACTTTCTCAATGAATATTTTCTATAAGTTAGGCGTCTTTTTCACAGAACGACCCTCCAGATATCAGTGAGCGTCGCACAGAAATATTTGTTGGGAAAGGTGACGATAGGGGAGGCGTTATTGATGGCCATAATTAGCTCAGCATCGTTCCCTCTAATAGGCCAAATTCTTCTTCACTTCACGTCTAACTTCTTCAATTTAGCTATGATTCTTAGAGCTGTCGCAAATACAAAAATTTTGCTTGGGTGCGTTTGCCAGTATTTTGTTAACCAAAAAGCAGATTACTTTCCTAAATAATATTAAATTTTGCTATATAAACATGAGGAGATACTTAAAGAATTCAAAATCTCTTCCGTAGATGGCGATAGTTTAATTATTTTAGGTTAAAACTTTTTATAAGTTGTGCTTTAAAATATTAAGACAAATTAATTGTTCGCGCTCGTACATACGCAACATGAATATGAATAAATAGGTTTACCAATAAACAATCTTTCGGGAAAGGCTAACAAATACAATATTGTATTTAGTCTCCGATACAATATTGTATTTGCTAGCTCGTCTTGAAAGATTCGAGTTTATTTATGGACAAAACTATTTATTCATATTCATATTGCATATGTACCTACGGGCGCAAACAATTATTTTTGCTTGTGTTTTTTTCCCAAATTAATGAAACGGTTGCCTTCTTTGACGGGCTTTAAAAACAAAATTATTTAAAAAATCATACCATTCATGAATCTTAACATCTTTTCAATATACGTAATAATAATAAGCCATGTTCTCAAGCTTCCCGTAATTGTTTGGTTTCGGTTTCCTCATAATTGTATTTTTATTTTATGTTTCGTATCCGAATTTATGTCAGAATATCTCTCATTTCTAAACGCAAACTGCCTTTCTGTTAGTATATTATATTTTAGTTTTAAAGTTCTTATTTTGTCCTGGTGTTACAATAGCACCGCTATTGTCTATTATTACTATTGTCCCGTGTGTGCTATAACAGCACTATCTTTGTTAATTTTGTTCTTCTGTCATTGTTTTGTAAATACTGTATATTCTTTTAGTTAATTTTGTTCTTCTGTCATTATTTTGTAAATACTGTATATTCTTTAATTATTTTCTCAATATTATAAGGAGCACTGTAGGATTATTTTTAAATTTATTATAGTTAAGCGCACTTGAAGTGAAATGTCACAAAACTGCGCTATATAAATATAATGTTATTATTATTATTAGGTTCTAACAAAAGTTTAAAAAAATTAAATGTGAGGGCATGATTTTTTTATCTTTTAAGTTATTTTAAAGTAGATTGTTGAAAACATCATAACTATTAAAATTTCATCTGACGCGAGAGATTGATCATAATCGTAGGTATATTGAAGACGCACAGTTGGGATTAAATCCACAAAAGCTCTATAAAAATTAATAACGCCTGAACAATCAAAGAAGTCTACCAAAATAACAATAAATACGTTTTATCTCCAACGTTGTTGAATTATTTTTATATCCTCTGAAATTAAACGGCCAGTGGAAACGGGCGAGCAATAACTGTCGGATTGATTTGTTCACAAGACAAATTGAAATTTTTATAGAGGGAATGAAAAAAAAAATTCAATGTTAACGAACCCATTACTCTGCGAATAGAGTGTATTGGGGTGGGCGGAGCAAATCGTTTAAAAAAAGAATTTCTTGCAGAGGGACTATATTATTGATTAGTTTAACCAATCTTACATCAATCAAGTGATAAAATAGTTAAGGTAACAGCGTTAAAATTCGTAAATTATAATCTATTTTTACATAACAGAGGAATCAAATAAGAAGTTTGACGATCAGAGATGAACTTACATCAACTCTCAGTTCCTGGAGGACGTGTAGAGCAGAGCACTTCTGAGCACTTCTGAGCACAGAGCACTTCTCTGCCACCGAATGGGAAGCTTATGGCGCATACTCAAGGTTCGTAGAAAATGCGTTTAATAAGGTTAGCTTTTCGAGGGGGTAGAGCGGTGATTGGCTAAAAATTCGTGACGTAGCTAGCTTGCAGTCCGTGTTCCACTGGGAGATTTGAATTAACTGCAATACATGTGGCAGTCTTTTACTTCAAGTAACGTCGATATTTCGAAAGCGTTTTTTTTTTTGAAAAAAGCCCGTATGAGCTAAACTTGTCAAACGAATTTTCTACGAATCTTGGTGTATACGCCAATCGAAGAATGCAATTATCACTGCCACGTTTGCTTGTACGGAGTCCTTCCTGATAACCCTCTGGAGACGGTCAAATATGCTCCATAAACGGCTTCTTGCACTCGTTTCAATTCGATAAATAATTTTTCAGTTTTATTTTTCATGCCCATTCGTTTTCATTTTATGTATGTATGATTTATTTACTTTTTCATATTTTTGTCTGATTTCTTTTGTTATTTTGAAAGACGGAATTTATTTATTTTTTATTTATTTATTTATCTATATAAGGTATGTTTACATTACATTGTTCGATGCCTGTCTCACTAGGGTATACCTGTGTTGAGACAGGAATGCATTGCTTTGCACTACCCCTGCATACATTCTGGAATATTATTAGTATTATTATTATTTAAAGATATTATTTATTTTAATTAGTGTACTACAGATTAATCATCCATTTACCCCACAAGATTTCTTATTTTAACATTCTTAACATTTGGGAAGATATGTACTAAAAATATTTTAAGTTTATTAAAAGAATAATTAAATATAGCTACTGTTTTGGAAATTTCATGCAATGGCGCCATTCCTGTTTTCGTGCTATGCTGTGCTAGAATATCGGTTCTAGCGCAGGGTGTCTTAAGCCGCCGCTACCCTTTATACCGATTTCTTACATATCCCTCTTAAACATTTGAAGTTTTTAAGCTCCTAAAACAGCACGCAGAAACGCAAATTATATGAAATTCCCTCGAAAGAAAAAAATGTATGCTCTGAAAATTATTATTTTCACGTCTGATTAAGTTATTTTACAAGCAATATGTATGAAAAAATTCACAGTGTTTCTATAAATGCTGTTTTAGACAGCCCCCAAGAGATTTTTGCGCTATTTTAAACGAGTCGTGTTTTATTAAACATTTTCACAATTTTCGCTTCAATTTTACCATTTTAAATATTAGCTCACTCTCTCCAACATTCGTAATTACATAGGTATATCTCATCTTCTTCTTTTTAAGCGGGGATACGGCGCTCAGCAAATATGAAGCAAGATGATATTATTAGATATTTTCTTAGTTAGCAAATCTTTAGATTAACAAACACTTCGTTAATCTTATTCGAGCGAAATAATGTGATTATAGTACAATGACTTGTAGAAAATTAATAGCGCTGAATCATCATAATATTGCAAATAATTATGTTCTTGCTTAGAAATTTACGATTAGCAAAATAACTCTCTATTTATTAATTAATCTGCAAATGAGAAATATCATTTTGCCTGTATAAGTTCTAAATATACGTAAAACGAAAGCAATTCTTTGTCACAACAAGCAACATATTGATACATAAAAAATAATATCGCATAACAACATAATATTCCCTTCACAACAAATACCCTCAAACACCCTCCTCCCCATACTTAAAACGGCAAATTTTAAGTACACACAAGTCCATAAAAGCACATTCGAAGATAATTAAAGAAAACTGTCAATTTTTTGTCAGAAAATAAAATAAAAAATATGTGAAAATAGAAATCAATGCCTAAAAATAAAACACATTAGGTATTTTAGTAATTTTATATTTAAAAAATTTTTCAACAAGTTAGAGCTGTTCAAAAGTGTTGGACTTAGGGTGTTTTAATAATCAAGCAAAAAAACATTTTTATGCTAACATTATTTAATCTAAAACGTCAATTTCATTCATGTTTTCGCCTTTTATTGTTTTCCAGTTGATAACTTCATTGTAAAAATTGAGATCCGATGGTTCAATATATTTTAACAAATTTTTGAGGTAAAATATCTTTTTTATTTATTAATTGGTACGTACCTATGTTGATAGGTTTTAGAAATAGGCATTATCGGAATCCTACCACCACGCAACACAAACGTATTCTCTACAAAACTACCAATGAATGGTCGAGTAATAAATAACACAGAAAATGAAATTAAAATATTGATTATAAAGAGAACCTTGGTCCAGGAATTAGGTTGTTTTAAAAATCACCCGATTTTTCATTATTTTTTTTACCACAGATGTGAAAGGCAGAATTTTTTTTAACGTTAAATATAGTAGATCTGAGTCTAAAGAAAAATATAAAAAAATTAAACGAAAATTTCCAAATGTGGACTTAAGTATGTTTTAATAATAATCAGTGATTCAATTGTATAAAACACACAAACATATTTCAAATTTTATAAATTACGTGCAACTTATTTTTGTGTTATATTGTGCTTTTTTATTTTATCTTCACTTAGGAGTATCTTAGGAAAAAAATCTCTTAGGGCTATATCATTTTTGGGGATGGTATGTGGAGGGTCTTTTTAGGGGAAGGAAAGAGAGGAAGTTCTGATAAGGCATGAGGGGTGGGTGGGATAGGTAGTAATCTGGGGATTACTGTGTTCAACGTATGTCGAGTGTCGAACCTATGAATCCATCCCTCCCTGTGCGGTGCTAGACGATCGATCGAGAGAGTTCGGCAGGAAAGTTCTCTCTCAAACAGTTTCTCCCGATCGGCCCGCCACGCAGTAGGTGGAAAAAAGCATCCGCCGCCAAGACCTAGACAAACCTTACACCATAAACCTAGGCGCCCCTGCAAAACCCCACCAAACCACTTGGGATGACCTATGGCAGAGGTGTTAGTTATTCAATAAATAATAGCCAATGCCATAAAGAATGCTATATATGCCCGTACATGGACGCCAGAAACCACCAAGTATACAGATAGATAATTATACATTTGAAACTGTCAAGGAGTTTGTATATCTCGGTACTATGGTGACAAATGACAACAATGTATCCAGCGAAATCAAAAGCGAAATCAATGAGCTATACGATCTTTACGAGGACCCTAATATCTCCAAGGAAATCAAAACTGGAAGACTCAGGTGGGCTGGACATATCCAGAGAATGAGCGAAGGAGATATCCCAAAGCGAATTATGGATGGTGCACCTGGGGGTCGGAGAAGAGTTGGAAGACCAAAGCTTCGATGGCTGGATGGAGTGGTGAAGGATGCAAGCACCATCGGCATCCGAAACTGGCGCAACGCAGCACAACACCGACAGTCATGGAGGCAGGCTCTGCTGGAGGCCAAGACCCGACCTGGGTTGTAGAGCCACAGATGATGATGATGATTAAAAATTATTTCTTTTCTCTCTAATTCGTAAAAAATTACATTTAAATTGTTTAGTTTTCGTTAATCAAAGTGTACTAGGTCAGGCCATCGTTCAAAACTTAATAATTTCTTAAATCAAGTTCAACTGAACATCTTTGATATTTACCTCATATCATGTGAAACTTTGCTAAGTGGTTCAACATAAAATGATAATGAAGTGTTTGACCACACGTGAGGCGAATTAGAAGAGATCGTAGTAATTTAGTGTCAGCAGCGCAGACCGCATTCATTTCTCAATGTAAATCTGGGACGGTTCGAAGAAATGCCACCAGTCATAGAATAAAGAATATAACAGGCAATAAGGCCACCTTTATATCTACACCATGAATATAAAATATCAGATAAATAATGACTCTCTAGTCCATAATATGTAATTTAAGAGTAATATGAATGTATTTAGAGGAAATAACCAGACACAACCGGAAATAGTTGAATCAAATTCTAGACCTACCGACTCTGTTGTAAAAAAAAATATAATTGGTTTCGAAAGATTTTTATTTTATCTAGTAAAGTTATGATTCAATTTTTTTTTTTCAATATAATATTATTGTAGCCGTTGACAGATTTGTTAAATTTTCAACAAATTGTTGTATTGTACAATACATATTTCAAATAATATAATCATACAGTAAAATAAAAACAATAAATTATCTAGGAAAGCTACTTTTCAGTTCTAATAAATCATTTTAAAAAATCCACACACGTGTTTTGTGACGAAAATACTTCAGTTTGTTTATTTATTTTTGGTCTTACAAACTAATGGAACTTCAGATTTTTTTACCCACTTATTTTGCTATATTATTATAAATACTTATGATTAAAAAATAATTACAAAAAGTTACTTAAAAGTTGATTAACAAATTCGGAAAATATGTCTTTCGGCCAATTGCTGTTCGAAAAATTAGTCTTTCGAAAAACTGAAATTCGAACAATTGATTTCGAACAATTGTTTTCGAAAAATTGAATTTGAAAACATGTCTGCTCCCCCTAGATTCAAGTTAACAATAAAAATGCTCAAACGCGTAATGATTAAAATACATATTTCACTTGCTTACGACTAACGAGATACTGTTAGGTTAGGTTAGGTTAGTTGATATTGTCCAACCTATAATAAAATACTCGCACCATATACATGCTCATATCAATTCGAAAAACTAGTGTTTTGGTCAATTGATGTTCAAAAAATATGTTTTCGAAAAATTGAAGTTTGAATAATTGCATTTCGAACAATTTAAATCGGAAAATTCGGTCAATTTACCTAGACCCGAATCTAGGTATATATTAAAGCAATTTTTTAATGAAATGAAAGAGTTATTGAGTTATTAGTTAAATATTCTGGTACAGAGAATAAACCAATCTTTCTCATGCGAACCGCTCTGTACTGAATTCTCAGCCGCTGTGTAATAATGGGCCAATACTGTGATGTAGAAATATCTGGATTTAACGGGGAATTTGTAAGAATACATTTGTGAGCATGGGAAAATTAGTTAAAACCAAACCATGAAAAGAAGCAATATACCTGGTGGTTTATTTGATATTAATTAGTGTATATTAGTCAACTGTCGCGGCAGTACGTGGGGAGATTTGTCGCTGACGCGTAGAAAGACAGCTGATTGATGGTGAAAAACACTGAACTATTTTCTAAGCGTGCCAGGTTGATTAATGTAAAAACTGCGCAACACGTGAATATATTTATCTTGTAATGAAACGTTTACAGCGGCAGAACGAAAAATTGTAATTGCGGCATTACAAGGGGCCCCCTGTTCGCTGCGTTTATAAATGTTCAGAGCATGGAACTATGTAATATCCATACTATTAGGTTCAGAGAGAGCTTTGGCGGTGGCAGAGCCATCTATTGGCAAAAAAACATTAGTTTCGGGATGTAAGAGAATTTGGCACGTGGTATAACGCAGTAACACATGTGTAAACAAAATGATGACTGCGAAAGTCTTTTATTTTAATGTGAAATGTGACGGCCTGGAACTAGTAGAATTTCGACCGGTCAATGGTCGAGTTGGCATCGCGTTTGGGTCCCACCCAGGCATCGTGTGTTCAATTCCTCGGCTGGCTAAGTCCCCCATCACGACACAACCAACTTTTTCCGCTTATTGTGGTGGTAATAGGAGATTTTCAAATATTGTCAGGGTATTCATAACACTGGAATGTTCATCATTCTTAAAAAATAAAAAAATAAAACTGGTAGAAGTATTGCATGCTCATCAAGGGCGGATCTAGGATTTTTTTCTGGGGGGGCACAAGGGGCGGACGGGCAAAAAATGCTTGATAGAGACAGTTTTCTGTACTGTGATGGAATCTCCACAGTACAAAAAAATACTTTCTGGGGGGGGCACGTGCCCCCCGTGCCCCCCCCCCCCCTAAATCCGCCCTTGATGCTCATGTCAGAAATGTTGTGTGAAAATTAAGGTTGAGAAGTAATAATATATCTAGCACGGTCGATCGATAATGTTCGTGAGCACGACTGCAGAACACTAATGTACAAAAAACAGTTGACGTTAAATAAATTAAGAACACTTAGTTGCTCGTTGGCGATCTGCAGTCATGCTCTGGAACGATGAAAAGTTACCGACATTATCGATAAAACCTTTAAAGATGGACCATGCTAGATACCCTGGTGGTTACTCAGCTCCTTCATACATTTAATTTTAATTTTTACACAAACAATTATTTGACCTTATCAAAACAATTATCGGGAAAACTTTATCCTTCATCTCGGAACAACTTTCGTAACTGCATTCGTGTCTTCGGCGTCTTCCTTCCTACGTATTTCAAAATTTAAAATTTTACACAACTGATAAACAACCGTTTACCGTACATACCTAAATGGTTGTGTATCATTTAAGTAAAATTTATTCATTCATAACAGGTATAAAGTTTTTTTCAATTTGATAAAGAACCGCTACATGGTCGCATTCCCGGTGAGAAAATTTTAAGGATGAACCTATAAATCCACATATCAAAAGCTAAGTACCTTTCCGTGTCAATTCTTGATTTAGTCTGGAGATTTCCATGCCTTTTTTACATTAACTCCACACAGGATGACAATATTTTCCCTCAGGGCCTATTTCATCTTTGGTGATGCCGTGTGGAGGGTTTTTCTGAGGACAGACCTTGAATTTTTAAGGACACTGAAAAAAAAATTGTACACGCGTTGTGCGCGCGTTTGTATGTTTCCGAATACGCACCGGTATAGTGCTGAGTACCTCATACAAGAGGCACCTCAAATGTCCCATACAAACACGTAAAATGTCCCCCCACCTCACAATATGTATTTGTACCAACTCTTTTTCTTTGTATTACTACAAATATGAAAGGGGGACAAATATGAAGGAGGGACAAACATGAGGTGTGAGATGGTTTGTTTTGTTGGACTACATTCATGTCATGTACGGGACAAATATGAGGTGAGGTGTGAGGTGGTTGGTGTATTGGACTACATGTCATGTCACGTTGTCACGTATGGGACAAATATGAGGTGAGGTGTGAGGTGGTTGAAGCATTAAACTACATGTCATGTCACGCGTAGTTTGGGACAAATGTATGTATGTAGGTGGTGAGGCGTGAAGTGTTTGTATATTCTATGACATTTTTGTATTAGAACCGTGAGGTGGTGATGGGGTAAGCCAATTCATATATTGTGAATACCGCAGAAGCGTCCCAACTGCTCCGAAATTTTTATTTTTTATTTTTTTATTCTAAATTATTGTTAAGTGAATACCGCACAAGAGTACCAACTGCTCCAAAAAAAATTTTTTTTGAAATATTTTTTTATTGTGAATTATTGTTATGTGAATACACAAAACAATAATTTATGAGCACAAGAGTCCCAACTGCTCGAAAAAAATTTTTTTTTGAAAATTTTTTTTATTGTAAATTATTGTTTTGTGAATAAACAAAACAATAATTTATGAGCACAAGAGTCCCAACTGCTCCAAAAAATTTTTTTAACGAAAATATTGTTATATGTAAATACCGCAAAAGAGTCCCAACAGCTCCCAAGGGAGGGAGGATGAGGCAGTGTTGAGATGAGGTGGAGGGGGTTGAATAACTCATCCTGATATCGTGTCCTACCCAACACTACACCGGTAGGGATAAAAGGTTTTTAAAAACATCGATATATCGAATTAAGTCAATATTGATATATCGATCTAGTACGCCGATATATCGATATTTCTTATTTTTTTAAAAGCTTATAGAAATCCAATGTAGTTTTAGTTTATTTATTTATTTATTTGTTTGTTTATTTAGTACAAGATTATACATGTATATACATAATTCATTAATTTTTTTGACTGCCCAACTAGGAGTATTCCCGTTTTAGGACAGTCAAATTATTATGGGACAGTCAAGTTATTTCAAACGTTTATCGATTATGTACGTATGTAATTTTTTATACTCATCTATGTGAATAATCACAAAATTTAAATATAAAATGTGTTTTTTTTTCATAAATTTATTTAAAAAAAATTAATTCCAGTATTTTGTACCAGCTATCAAATCAAAAATATAAAGGAAATGAATATATTAAAAACAAAAGTAAAAATATGGCTGAGAGATCAAAGTGATAATAAAATTACAAACATCATGAAGACGATATAAAGACAATCCATAACCAAATACAAATATTTTAAAAAACTACAGGCCACCTCAGAACAGGAAATCCTAGTGAGGAGGTCTGTGAAAAAAAATAGAATCTATACTTATACTATACATTATACATACATGTACAAACCTTGCTATTGAAATTAATAATAAATAAATATCAAACTTAACAATAGTATTGGTAACTTTGATAGACTGCTTCCTTGTAGCCGGTTTCCGCTTTGAGTTATAGTTGCTCCTGCCATTTAAAAAAGACATTCAGAAGGGACACTTGTTGCCGCAATTGGTAGATGACTCATTGCCACTTTAAAAAGATTGGGATATGCATCTATTTGTATCTTGCATCTCTTGCCATGTTTCAAGAATGTTTACTTTTAGAATATTTACAAGAGCAGAAAAATATAATAATAGCATTTTACCCGATTTTGTGGGTATTTTAATTTGGGCGGGTTTTTCGATATTTCGATGCGATATATTGAGGCTTTCGATATTGATATATCGATATTTTTAGGGGTCGATATATCGATATTTATCGATTTTCCGATATATCGTTGCATCCCTAGCATCGGTGTCGAAGGGATCAATGACGCTACTTTCTCAATAAGAACAGCATACTTACCTGACGGCTGTGCTCTAAAGATTACAATCCACTTGGATTGAATGCTTCACAGAAGAATAAAGAAAAAACATCAACGAACCATTCTCATTCTCAAATTTGTATATCATTTATATTTTTAAGAGACATTTATCACGTATTTACTTCATCGAGACATTAAATTATCATGCACCTGATATTCTTGAAGTTTAAACACTTGTGAAATATTATAACGACGGTCGTACGAAGGTTACGAACGCATCTGAAGTTCTGAAGTACTGCCGGCCGTTAATATCGCCGTCCATCCTTTGATAACCCATTAATAAATTATTGTAAAGTACCTAGACAGTGCAGATTTGAACGGCTGGCGCTTTTGGACACGTTCCAGAGACATCCAGTAATAATAATGTGTACTCGCCGAACGGGAGCCAATAAATTCATGTAAATACACGCCATTGCGCATTGGTATCGTTACGCACTAAAAGGGTAAACTGTACTGCTGGAAAACGCATACACTCATTAACTACTTTCTTTTCGTCTGGCCCTATGCAAAACACTCTACAATACTACTGCTTAGCACGAAAGGCCAGGCTACACGCATTTATACCGTGCATAATATATCTTAACCAATAGGAGTTAGCCTCACAGAAACTGGGCGTACTGTACAGGGCCCGCAGATACTTTAATAGTACACAACTGCTAACCCTGTACAAATCACAAGTGCGCCCCACGGTTGAATTTGGCAGCCACCTCTGGTCTGGAGCTCCAAAATACCTGAAAATACCCTCGACTCTGTGCAGAAACGGGCGGTCCGCTTGATAGATTCTCCCATCTTAACAGACGGATTGCAATCTTTAGAGCACAGGCGTCGGGTGGGAATGCTATCCTTGTTCTACCGGTATTACAATGGAAGATGCTCTGAGGAACTAGCATCATTGATCCCTTCGGCACCGGTGCATAGTCGGGAAACACGCCAAACGCGTGCCCAACATTTGTACACGGTTGACATTTGCCACATGAGAACGGGTCGTTTCTTCGACTCGTTCTTGTGTTCAACAGCTCGGCTGTGGAATGATTTGCCGGCTTCTGTGTTTCCTCCTTCCTACAACATGGGTCTCTTTAAGACCAATGTTCATTCCTTCCTCTCATCAAAAAGACCCTCCACACAGCATCCCAGATGACATAGGCCCTGAGGGAAATTATTTTCCTCAGGGCCTCCTGGGTGGAGTTAACGTAAAAAAAAAAAAAAAAGTCTTGGAAAGTGACATCATAATTAAAGCGGTCAATGAGCGTAGTTCGATGCTTCGCAGATGCTGTCATGCGTCATTTCCGTTTCATTTGAATTCCAAATAACAACGGGGCTAAAAGAGTTTCACTTCAATATTCTATACATTCCCCACGCCGATACGGCGATTATATGAAATTCCCTCGATAGAAAAAAATTGCAAAGTATGCTGCAAAATTAATATAAACACTTTTTTATTTATTTTTATTCTCAAACGTGCACTTAACAGATTATTATAATGCTTTAAGTACATAAATAATAAGTTTCAGTATAATAAAAAATAAGAAAAATGTTATTGATCCGTAACTGTACGTAAATTGGTTTTAAGTAGTGTTTTAACACCTCACTAGGCGAACCTGTGCCGAGGTGTTCCCATTTTTAGGATTAAGTGCTATTCTGTCAGCAAGAGTCGAAGCACAGTATCCTCATTGATTTTGTTAAGAAGAGCACCGTGGGTCGACCCATGTCGGCAGTATCGTATACATAAATTAAATATTAGTAAGGATCTATACACAGGTTATTTTATTTTCGTTATTTGTTTTTGGGGTGTTATGCCGTGTTGCGCTACCTCCTTCTTTAGCCAACGTTTCGGACATCGTTGCAGTGTCCATCATCAGGGCAGATCCGGCAGATCCGGTAGATGTCCAAAAACAAATAACGAAAATGCTTTTGGTCGTGAAAATCTTAAAACAGGTTATTTTAGGTTATCTAGAATACGTATAAGAAAAAGAAATTTCTTGTTATACAATTAGGTATAATTTTTCAACGAACCACCCCCCAATAGTATAAATAATATTGTGGTATTTTTTTCTGTCCCGAAACAATTTGTTATTTGTAATAAAAAATTCACATTGTTTCTTTAAATACTATTTTAAACAATCCCTTGAGATTTGTATTGTATTGTACGAGTCGTATTTTATTAAAAAATTTCACAATTTTCGCTTAAATATTATCGTTTTCTCTAATATTCCCTGACTTATCGCTCTCTCTCTCTAACATTCGTATTTACAAATCTCTCCATCTTCTTTTTTTAGCGGATACATCGCGCCTTAAAAGAATTCATAATCATTTCATGGATGGCGCGAGCATAATTATTTTAGGGATAAATGCTTTTTACAAGTTATGCTTTAAAATATTAAGATCAATTCATTGTTTGCGCCCGTAAACACGCAAAATGAATATGAATATATACTTTTGTCCGCAAACAAACTAAAATCTTTCAAGAAAGGCTAACAAAAACAAAATTAGATGAAAAATTCCGATTCATTTTTTTTTTAAAGAAAGACAATCATTCCTGGGTTACGAAAAACCTGACAATATTTGAAAACCTCCTAACGCCACCACAGTAAGCGGAAAATGATGATTGTGTCGTGATGGGGGACTTAGCCAACCGAGGAATCGATCACGCGACGCCCGGGAGGAACCCAAACGCGATGCCAACTCAGCCACTGGTCATAAAATGTTAATGTTTGTCTAGTAGTTCGTGTAGGTACGTGGTACGTGTAGATTTATTAAATGCATTCACAAAAATCATGTTTCATCATCATCATCTGTGGCTCTACAACCCAGGTCGGGTCTTGGCCTCCAGCAGAGCCTGCCTCCATGACTGTCGGTGTTGTGCTGCGTTGCGCCAGTTTCGGATGCCGATGGTGCTTGCATCCTTCACCACTCCATCCAGCCATCGAAGCTTTGGTCGTCCAACTCTTCTCCGACCCCCAGGTGCACCATCCATAATTCGCTTTGGAATATCTCCTTCGCTCATTCTCTGGATATGTCCAGCCCACCTGAGTCTTCCAGTTTTCCAGTTCATGTTTAGAGATTAATAATTAGGTCGTTTATTTTTCGTATGTTTTCTAAAGTTAGAATATTTATCATATTTATTAACTAGCTGACCCGGACACGCGTTGCTATGGTTAATGAAACACAACGCCGTCTACCTACATGTTTAGATTCTTGTCAAAGCAACAGTTTTTGGAAGCTATAAAATTATTTATCGATTATTGTTTCTTTACATGGTAGGTATTATTGTTAATATATCAAATTTTAAACTCACTACGTCAAGCCCGTGTTTAGGTTTAAAAAAATAAAGGGGATTGTTTCGAGCAAAATAATTATTTTTCTAAAATCAAATTTATTGCTATTGAGTAACGTAGTGAACAGATTCAAAATCATCAATTTATTTATTGATTTTTCTACTAATACCATTTTACCTTATAACATTCTCGAAGAATAAGCAACACTGGTGTGTATCTCACGCGAAAGAATTTAATGAAGATTAATTTAGGATGAGAAGATTTCTAATATTATATCAGAGAACGAAAATAACTTAGGAAAACGCACGATTGCCAAGTTCGATCGTGAAAAAATAAAATACGTACAGCGCGTGAGGCAACCGCATGAGAAAACGTAAAATAATATTGTCTTCCAATTACGCTTCGCTAAAATAATCACGTCGAATCTTTCACAATCGTGCATTTTTTAAGCTTAAGCGTCGATGACACAGGGCGAGTTTACAAGCTACTATCTGGGAAATTCAAATTCATCGTGTTACTTGCTAACTAGCAATCTGCTAGTTAGCAATTATTGACAATCTACGAAAAAAGTTGAAAGGTCGTCAAGTTTACTCGCTACACGCTTGCTCGTGATTGGTTGATTTATGTTTTTCAAGATGGCTGCCAATTAACAGATGATTTCGACTGTCAAACATCACAGAATTAGTTCACGCAGGCGTCGTTATTCTTGTTACTGGCGCTAGTAGCGACCTCGGTTTCCTACGCTACTAAGCGAGTGGACAGTTTTGTGTGTCATCACGACAATCTCACTCGCCGATTTATCCGCTTTTAAACTTAGTAGATAGTAGCTTGTGAACTCGCCCTGTGTCATCGAGGCTTTATTGACGGATTAATGGATTATTTTGACGCCTATTTATGCATTTTTAAAACACATCAAAATTCGGATCTAAAAAGCTTTTTAAAAAGCTTTTTTTCCATCACAACACAAAAAATGCACTTTTAGTTCAATTTAATTTGTAGACACTATAAACAAACCGGGTATATAATTTACAAATTATAAACACGTTGGCGATTAATAAAAAATAAAACACATCGTAAATTGTATTTTTTTCTCGTTTTAAAGTGCATTCATTACGGCACGTCTGCTAAAAGTCTCAACTGTAGAAATTCTTAAATCAAAGGCGGCAAGAAGAATAGACGTAGGTATCTAATTTATAACGATACTTTAAATAAATAGCAGTTGCGCTTTGTTATTTAGTTGTTTTTACAAATTAGAAAGAATTAAAGTGACTGCAATTGCGAGAGAGACAATTCGCTTTGTATGCTCAGCCAAAAACTTGACATGAATGCGCAAAAAGACGAAGTACCTATAGCTATAGATTATTATCTTAAGTCATTTACTCTCCTATAAATATTATTTTTACTGGAATGGAATAGCAATGGGATTAACACATGTCATTAAAAGGATAAATGAATTCTCTATATTTGCCTAGTAAGACAGCGCCGGATCTGCCATACGTTCAAAAACGTGCAAAAACCTGGCGCCAACTCCGAAGGGGCGCCGTGATAAAATAAATATTGTATTAAAATTTAGTTATAATATTCCCTGAATCGTTTAAAAATTATCCACAGTACGAAATAATTATTACGCTCTAGCAACACTTTCCAAAGAAATAAAATGCGCACGCATCATGTTGGTATCAACGGTTTACGAATTTATAGTCAGTTACAGAATTTTTTTACAAATTCCATATATTTAGTTTAAACGTAAGATCTATTTTTCCATATATCTTTTACCGTCTTTTACGACGAATGGGTGCGATCCAAATTCAATAACCAATCACAGCGCGGAATTTTTGTTCTAGTGAATCAAACAAACCGTCTTGCGCCTTTTAAAATGCTGACAATTTTAGTTAGTGTGTCGTCCGTACGCTCGCTATTGTTTTATTTTGTAGAATTTAAGTCTCTAGGAGAAGGTAGTTAAAGACCATTTCTTATGAAATCTTCAGTAAATTCCACTAACAAAAGCATCGCACGGTTTGCAGGATTTGCAGGTTGCAACGTGTTGACAGTTTCATCATTGATTTGACATATTATTTGAAGTTCGTTAAATGAATAATTAATATCTATTAGATTTGTTGGATTTGTTATTTTACGGTGTCAGTGTAAGCGTCTTTCGTAAGCCATATACATACGTCAGTGTTTAGTTTTTGTATGGTGTTTGTTCGCTCAACACAGGGGAAATGCAAGGTACAAATTTGAGGTTATATCCTTATTAGATTATTAAATTTATAACTAAATTTCTATTGGTTGTTAGAGGTTATAAAAGTACTGTGGATTACAATGAATAGAATAATAATTAAAAAAAACTCTTCTAATGGACCTAGTTTAGCGACACCACCCTATATTTTAAATCATGGTACGGGCACGAACAAACAATTCGTTGTGTTATTTTAAAGCATAACTTGAAAAAAGAGTTTTTCATAAAATAATTAAAATAGCACCATAATTTTATGTTTACCCAATAGATTCAGAGAGTATAGGGCTCCTGGCGATTCTCTCTTTAAAAAAAACGAGTGTGAGAGCTACTGCCAGGTCACTTGAAAAAGTTACACCCTTTATATATGTCTTAATTTTATTTGATAAATTAGTTTAAAAAAAAAAAAAAAATTAAAAAATTGGGGTGAACGAATTTTTAATCAAAATAAAAATGTAGGGGGGGGGGCGCCATCGGTACCTACTGCACAGGGCGCCAGATTTCGTAGATCCGGCCCTGAGTAAGAACTAGGAACTGCATAGATGAAAAAAATGATACAACGTTGAATTCTTTTGTGAAACCAAAGCTACGCAAACTTCAGTCACAATATTACCTACTATTTATTATAATTTCACACTTCTAAACACATGACCTAACACATAACTTCATCTCTTCATATTATAAATCTTATTGTAATTCCTCCAACTTGTTATCAGGTACCTGGTTTACACTTTTCAATACTACTAACTTACCTACTTATACACCGTAAATCTGAATATATTATACTCGTATGTTACCAGGTTAATTCGGCAAATCCGAATATAATATATGCTACCAGGTTATTTTTGTTTTTTTTTTTGTTGTGTAATTTTGTAATGTATAATATGAAATAAACCTGTCAATTTGTCTGTCCTGGAACGGGAAACTTTCCTAGTTGGACAGGCAAAGCTTCTTAATATGTAATTTGTACTTTCTATTGTATCTATCTATACATCTATAGTAAATAAAATAAAAATAAATAAATACAAAGTTTCTGATTTTTATCCCAGGCGCGCTAGTGATTAGTTGATAAGCCTTATAAATAATGTACATTTACTCTATTGAACCCTATTACATCTATTTACATCTATCTATTCAGGGGTAAACATAGTAATTAATAGAAATATTACATAAGACAAAGATTTTCTTTAACTCCACACAAGATGCCCTGAGGAAAATAATGTCCCTCGGGGCCTATGTCATATGAGGGGAAGCTTTTGTGGGTAAACGCATCCGCCGCCAAGACCGACACAAAACTCACCCCATGAAGTCGAGCAGCCCTTCTAAATCACCAAACGTAGGGGTGATCTATCTACCCATCTATCACTCCTACTCTGGATCACTCTAACCAGCTCTTTCAGAATCAGACTGTAGTCTACGTAATGATAAAATACACGTAACGCTCTAATTTTGCTGGATTATATTACAGTTCATCGTAAGATAGGTAGACTATGCAAAATTTTCACGAAATACACGCTGTAGTTAATCGCTGTCCGGAAATCAAACTTTTCCGGGATAAGTCGGATCTCCAGCTACAAAAGGTTTTTATGCACCTAGATTAGATGAAATAACAACCATGAAAACAACAACTTCACTCGTTTGTACACAATAATTACAATTTGTTCAAATTGAGTTTTTTTGCCTTTCCCCGAATTTTTAAACCGATTCTATGACAAAAATAATATTTATGAAGCACTTAAATTTGATAGTATTTTTATTTAAATTTTTTGAATTATTAATTGTTGACGTCATATTATGTTTCTTTGCGCCCTTGAAGTGATTTTCTCACGAAATAAGTATATAACTAAAAGTGAGATTTAAACAAAACAAGAGGCGGTACCTTTACCCGCCTCCCAAATCGAATATATAGCAAAAAGCGTAGCGAAATCAGTTGTCCCTATGTAATTTCTTCGAGAAACTTTTTATGCTGATTTTTTAATGATTTTTGATTTTTGAGATAAATTATCTCAAGGTAATATGCATGTGTATGTGTAATATTAAAAGCTCAAAGGTTAGGTAGCGTGATAATTAGTCAATCCGTATTAAAATTCGGATTGGATTTTTCTGAAAACAAGAACAATATACATTTAAATAATAGAGTCTTATGCTACTTAATAATTAAAAAATTGAAAAAAAAACTAAAACATTGAGAAGGGTCACAACGTTTTTGTTTTCCGTGGTCGATGGAAAACAAAAAGAGCCAAGAGTCCCAACTGCTCCCGTCTGGAGCCAGTGGGACTATGGCATCCCCAATTGAGGTATGTTGTGAGGCTGGAGGTAGTGGGGAGGGGAAGGAGATAGGGAAGAGGAAAGTGGGGAAGTGCCTGGCTATTCAGATCTGGTCACTAAACACGGCAGAAGCCATTTCAAGCAACGTTTCAATTCTGAATGGTGGTCTTACACCAGGGCGATACTGAGAGTATCTTCCACTCTGGAACGTGCCGCAAATATACTATATGTTATTTTAAATGAATAAATTATGAAATACACAAATTAATCAAATAAAATTTTTTCGCCACGCCGGGATTCGACCCCGCGACCTTCGGAATGCTAGTCAAGCGCCTTACCGCTGCACTACGCCGGCCGTCGAAGCATGTGAGTAGGTGTTTTTGTTAAACACTGCCGCTGCAGCGGCTCAAAAGTGGATTTTTTCACTGCCAAAAAAATTTATGTTATAAAGCATAGTGAAAAAATATTTAAAAACTCTTTTACATTTTGTTGAAAAAAAAAAGTAAGTAAGTAACTATAATATTATGTGGCACTTTACGCATTGCATTAAAAAATTATCGGGGTGAACTTGAGAAGCATAATAAAGCATAAAGAGATGTATATATTTTTATGTTTTTGAAAAATACCAAATTAACCATTTTTTGACAAATTCTCATCTTCCCTCTTATCGGGTATGCTTATAAAACATTCTGTTTGGACCAATTTCACTAAAAAATAAACGTCTTGTAGTTCCATATACAACCATACATGTTTATAGAATTCAACATCATCATATTCTTCCCCTTATCCTATTCGGGTCGGGGACCCACTACATCGACAAGGCTCCCCATGCGTCCCTGTCTGGTGCTGATCGTTCGGCCTCCGTCCATGGTAGACCCATCCTCTCCTCACACAGTTTCTGGAGTTGCCTCGCCCAACCGTGTCTGGGGCGGCCCACTAGACGTCTACCCACTGGAATCGGACTCAGTATTTTTATAGAACTCAATGCATGAAATGTCAGATATGGCTATATCTATGTATACTAACTTTACTGCATGCTATGTCATATTGGCCTCAAGAAAACTCATTTATGATTTGGTAACGATTTTAAAAATAATCAACATATTTTCATATATTTGTCTATCAATATTCAGTGTTCAAATATCGTGTTCAGTGTTCAGTGCTCAAAACGTCTTTAGCAGCGTTGTGATTTGAAACTCGATGAAACGAAAAATAGTAACAATAAAAAGAGATAACACATACATCCATAGGATTTAGCCTGCGAGAGAATGAGATAGAATAATCGGTCTCCTCTTTGTGCCTTGAAGGTTTCACTTCTACCGCGTGTGAACTGGACACAACTTTTTTTTATACCAACGGTTAACGGAATTTCTCGTTCCAGTAGCGTAGTTGCAATTACCAATAATATCACTGTATGCAGCGAGACGACAAATAACCAGGAAAAGATATTTTTTAAACTTACTTGACGACCTCCGTAGTCCAGTGGCTAAGACTCTTGACTCACATTCCGGAGGTCGCGGGTTCGAACCCGGCATGCGCAAATAAATTTTATTTGATTAATTTGTGTTATTTCACAATTAATTAATTTAAAATAATATATAGTATATTTGCGGCATGTTCCAGAGTGGAAGATACTATTAGTATCGCCCTGGTGTAAGACCACCATTCAGAATTGAAACGTTGCTTGAAAATGGCTTTATCCGTGTTTAGTGACCAGATCTGAATAGCCAGGTACTTCCCAACCTTCCTCTTCCCCACCTCCTTCCCATCCCCACTACCTTCAGCCTCACAACATACCCCAATTGGGGATGCCATAGTCTCACTGGCTCAAGACGGGAGCAGTTGAGATTCTTGTGCGGTATTCACTGTAAAAAAAAAAAAAAAGGCCTTAATATGGCCCGTACGGGGTTAATATAAACTTTGTATTTCCTGTGTAGCTTATTGATTACATTCATATGAATCACGTCTGACATCGAAAAAGGAAAAAAAAATCAGTACAAACTGGGTCACTTACTTGTTAAACTCGCTGGCCTGCTGCCAAGTCCGCTGTTTTGATTTCACCTCCCCACACACATCAAACTACAAATATGTGATTTAATAAGAACAGTTCAAGCGATATCATAAGCACAGGAGGCGGTAATTATTTTTTAAACTGAAAACCACACTTTGAAGTTATAATTTACGCCACAAGCGAGCGTTATTCTTTCAGCGAGAATCACACCGAAAACAAACAATGTATACTTTATCGGTAGTGCTTCATACACAAAACGAAAGTTTTATAATATTATTAATACCTTCAGAACACTGTTTTAACATACCTGATCAACAAATCGATACATTTTCCGTTGTCAACAATTCTGATCATTTATTGGGTACTGTTTTTGTAATAATAATAAGTATGTCATATCAAACGCAATGTTTTATGTACAAAACACGAAAACTTTAACAGAACTGTCACAAACTTTGACATTTGAAACCAAACTTTTCAGTGTTGCCACAAAGCCACTTTAAAAATCGCCACGTTTTTATTTTTAATATTTCAGGTATCTACGCACTGGGTTGATTCTTCTGTCTTTATAACATCCATGATTTTTTGAGAAGAGATTTGTGGGTAAATTGGTCAGAGATGCGACGCGGTCGCTCGGCCTCTATATAACTGGCATCCATACGAATATAACTGGCGTCGCGACGCTGTGGCCGAACTGGCGGTGCCGGACGCGTCAGATATTATGAAAGTTGTAGGCTTTTATTTGTGGTGACATTTAAACATTCCTCGTTGTGGCTGGGCTCTTTTCGGGATTGGTTTGTGCATTTAGTTGGATTCCTTTGTTTAATAAATTAATTATATACATAAAGTACAACTCTTGTAGAAATACAAAGTCTGGGTAAACAAACAGAAAATTAGGACTCAGTTAATATGCACATTTTATTTAAAAACACTTTGTTTCAGATAACGAGAAATAATAGGCCACTTACATCACATTTTTTAAAAAAATTTTCCGGTTTAGGCAAATATTCTAAGACATTCTGTATTTTTTTTTAATCGTATTTTTGAAACCCTGGGGATTTTTTGAAAATTTCAATCCGAAAAATCAGACCATTTTTTATAATACGGAAAGACGGGACATAATTTTACAGGTGTGAAAAAACGATAATTACATAGCCGAAAATCATTAAAAAAAATATAACGTTTTCCAAGCGAATGGTACGGGAGAATAACGAGGCATACCAAAAATATTACATCTCATAAATATTTTTTTCCTTGATCCATCTTATTGATCATACATCATTATAATGCACAGCGTCTGTATTACTAAATTCAATGTAATATACTTGTACTTGAAAATTGTAATAATAACAAGAATATTATAAAAGTTTATTTTGTTAAAATCAGCACCATAATCATTATACCTCTAAAACACGTACCGACATCATCTTCACGTTCTGAAGAGAACCCCGTACATCATTAAATGTACGGGGTTCTCTTCGGAACATCAGTCAAAAAGTGAAACCAAATGATAAGTTCGTAGAGAACAAACAATAAATCTAGTGAACGAATTCAAAAATTCGCCTGAAATCAAAGTGATGTCATATAAAAAAATAAATCAGTGTGGAATTTTACAAAATTAATAGGAACATTTTCGGAGACGGGACATTTTCATGTAGTGACGTTACGAGCCCAAATAATGGATTTATTTATTTAAAAATAAATAAAAAAAACTGTACATTTCTAAACAATTTTACTAACATTTTCTTAATCTTAGTAAAAAGTTCTATCCACATGATTTTTTCCAATTCGTTATGAAATCCATACAAGTGGCCTATTATTTCAGTAACTGTAAAATAAGGCATTTTAATGGTTACATTTAAAATCATTTGTTGTCTTGGCGACAATTGTTATTGATTCAATTGGTACTAAAAAATTAAATAAAAAACTTGTCTAAAATAAATATTTAACAAAGTTTGATTATACATTTGGATCGGCAAATTACAAAATACATTGAAGGCCAAAAATAACGGAAAGCTTTTCGCAGATAAAAATAAATGGATATCACATTATTTAGCTAGGAACTATTACATTAATAATCTCACATGGATGGGCACTTTGTGGTCATTTCTCCCAATCAGTTTTGATGTTACTTGGTTATTTTGAAATTAATACACTTGGAATTTTCAAATTAAGAACTATAAACAAAATTAACAATTTTCACAACCAAATTTTCTTGAGTTGTTACCCATACAAACTTATGTTTCCTCCGTCACATAAAATCGATAAAATGTGAAATTATATCATGCAGATCTTTTTGAATTGACTTTTTAAAAGCCTAAAATTTATTAAAAAATACCCTTTTTTCTCTTTGGTTTAGGAAAGATAAAAAAACCGTAAAAAAATTGATGTCACCAATATGCGTAGATCTTTTGACTTTACTAAATTAATTATCCGAATGACTTTACTGAAGCGCATAGTGAACGCAAATCGCTGTTATTACCGCCTACAAAACCAAATAAAATCCAGATTGCTGTCCAGAAACACCAAGATATTAGTGTTCAAAACACTTATCAGACCAGTACTCACATACGCAGCTGAGACTTGGGTCCTAACCACAGATAATAGAAACAAAGGGTCCTAACTAAGAGGATTCAGCGAGCACTGGATGTTTTTGAAAGGAAAATTTAAAGGCGTATCTTCGGACCGGTTTCAGAAAATGGATTTTGGCCCAGACGTTAATATAATAATGAGCTATATACTCGATCTAAACGTCACAAAATTTATAAAACTGGGAAGACTTCGGTGGCTGGGTCATGCAGAGAGAATGACCGAGCATCAAGACCGACTGGGCGAAGGAGCCTGGGAAGACCAAGTTTAAGATGGAGCGACAACGTCCTCAAAGGTATATCCACCTTGGAGATTGTAAACTGGAGAGAGCTGGCACAAAACCGTGATGAGTGGAGGAAGACTCTTGAGGAGGCCAAGACCCACCAGGGGTTGTAGAGCCAAGTGTGATGATGCTGATGAATGACTTTACTACATTAATATAAGAAAGAATTTGACCATTTTAATTTATGAAACAATTTCTGCAAAAATAAGCAAGATTTAAGCTTCCTTCGGGCACACTCATATGCCCACACTTATATCGGTTTATCATTACTTCCGTGGATTCATATCGGCTTTTTCCGAGATATTTTGACAGTGTGGTTTAGAGATCCATGACTCGTTATTGAGTTCTCTGCGGAGTGACCCGTTGGCTGAAGCGCGGTGCGACACGAGGTAATTTATCACCACCTTATAGCTTATAGCTTATAGCCTATAAGTCTGTAGCTAGCTCAGCTGGACTAAATCGGGAGAAAACTTCACAGCTGTGGACCGAGTAGCTATTTCCGGTCAAGCTCTGCAACAGCATTCGTCTTCGGAATCCTCATTCACTGATACAAATCGACGAAATGATGGTACGAGTAAATCAAATAAAAGTACACTTTAGAACACATCAGTTAGTAAGAAGTGTAGCTACTAACAGGGCATTTCAGAGTAATCAGACCCTCGAAATATACAGTTTTAGATTGTTTTTAAAGTCAATAAGTATGATTAAAAATATTTAACATTTATATTACGATGATCAGAATCGGAAAAATAATATTTTGCCAGATCCACATGAGACTAGTATTTCAAGCCAGGATAGCAAGTTATTGCTTAAATCTAGCAAGCTCGTAACTCTATACTATACTTTACTATATTTTACTATTTTTTTATGAGTACTATCACTTTACTTTTAGTTGTTTTTTTTTATTTTTTATTAATGTACATATAATTTCTCAAATCCTACATCTGGTGTTTTTCAGTTTTCATCATTATTATTGTAACAATTATTATAAGCAATAAATATCAGCCTGAAACACTCATCTACATTGAAAAAATCTTCCGAGAAAAGATACATAACGCCAACGGGACTTGAACCCGTGTTCTTTCCTGTAACTTTTCTCGGAAGATTTTTTCAATGTAGATGAGTGTTTCAGGCTGACAATTATTGCTTTTAATAATTGTTACCCTTTGTGCTCTGCATAAAAATCTTGTCTTAAAACGTTAGTTTATCAATTAAAAATAATAATTATTATTATACAGGGTGTTAAGGGACGCACTTGACTTACTTTAACAGTGATTCCTGACATTATTTGGAGTAAAAAATGTAAATGAAATTTTGGTCTCCGGTGACTTTTTTTGACGACTTTTTTTTTCAAAAATTTTATCTTCAAAATCAAACAAAAAAAAATTCTTTCGCATGTCGTCACTGGTCACTCAGCCGGGTGTCTGACGAACCCCTTACCCCGTCTCCAACTGTTCAACAACTACCATTATGTTTTTGTAGAAAAAAAAAAAAAAACATCAAAAGTGTCACCGGAGACCAAAATTTCATTTACGTTTTTTACTCCAAATAATGTCAGGAATCACTGGTTAAAGTAAGTCAAGTACGTCCCTTAACATCCTGTATATTTATTTTTTCTACTTTCATTGTTTTTTATCTTATCTTATCTGTATCACACAGTATTAGACAGTATATATACACTATGTTTAGATTGTTTATCTAGTTCCTATCTCTGTAATATTAGGCAAAACAAAGTTAATAATTATTGACTTTTTAATTTTTATTTGGGCATGATATGAACATTTGTTATTGGGTTGTAACCTAATTATTATAATTTATTATTTTCTTTAATGCATGTAATGTTATTAATCTGTAAATGTTCCTAATAAAATAAAATAAAAGAACTAAGTTTGTTTTTAACCTAAGAAAGCTAGCATCTAACCCTCAGAAAGCTAGCATCTTAAGAGAGTATAGTTTAATAGGTTTAAGTTAGTAACGCACTCACTCCACCACCAAACTTACTACCCTGGCTCTGTGTTAGCTTCATGTGGTTGGCGAAACTAGTTCGTGATGGGCTGGTATAGTGTGATTTTCCTTAAAGATGTGTTGTTACTTTAGTCACTGCAATGATACTTGTTTAAAATTATATAGGGTCGTGTAAATCGCCTTCGCTTGTGCCAAGCCAGAAGAGTAAGCTAGGATAGGACGCCGCCATAATAGTTTGCTATCCTCGTTTCAAACTCTAGCCTCGTGTGGCTTTGGCCAAAATCTTTAAAATGTCCTTCGCCACTTCGGCGACCGCCGTCCATAGCAGGCCCAGCCTCTCCTTGCACGACTTCTGGAGTTGCATCTCAAAATTAGTGTATGACCAAACCAACTCAATTGCAACTTTCAGGGGTTCGATTTTAAACACATCTCGGGTCGCCGAGCAACTGATCCATTTTGTAACCCTGCCACTCTTCTCAAAAATCTCATTTCAACAAATTGGATCGTGAAAGGTTTTTTTCTCGTTCATCCTCCAAATATGGTGACAGTGTTGTGTAAGGAAGGGGCGATACAATAAGTAATAGAAATAAAGATGGGCCAGGATGAAAGCGCGCGCACAACGCGTGTCGCCAACATCGTTCACACATACTACTGTTAATCAGATATAGACACGGGCGCCCAGACAATTTTTTACCTGCACACCAAACGCATAACTTACATTGGCTTCCGTGGTTGCTACTTTGATGGTCTGTGTAGTTTGATCATAACTCGGCGACAGTCGGCACGCCACTGTTTCAAATCTCCATTTTTTTCTATTAAACATAGTTTTCGGAATCTAGTAATACTAGCGGAAAACTCGTGAATCTATATTACATTGGAGTCGATCTTATGGTATAACGCTTTTGATTTGAGCTTTCGTTTTCGAGTAAATTGAATCCAAAGTTGGAATTTTTTAGGTCCAATTGAATAAATCGTTTACTATCATCTTTTTCGTTTTATTTTAATTTCTATATTATCATTTTTACATTTTAGAAGATTTAAGATATGAGATATAAAAATAAAAGAGAAATAGAATATTTTCTTAGTCGTCCTCGGTAGGAGATCCAAATTATACAAAGATCGGTTTATTGTCTTTTAAAATGCGTCTACGAGCAGACCCGACTCAAAAAGTTTTTTAAACCTTTAATTTCCGAAAAAAAGAAAAAGTAAAAAAAAATCTAAATGCTCATAACGATTTATTTTTAAATCTCTATGTGATGTGTATTCATCAGAATATTTATAGTGTTTACGCAGTAGATATTTCAAAACGAAAAAAAATCATTGGTTGTTAAGTTTTCAGTGAATCAGTTGGTTGGTTAGGTGTATTAACCCTCTACAGCAATTTTGGGAGATATTTCTCCCAGACGTCAAAAAACCGTAGTCATTTTGGGAGATATTTCTCACGTTATAAAAGTAAGCTATCTCGCAATCGGACCGTAGACTACTATGAAACCGAATTTGAAAAATATTTGTCAAGGTTAGCAAGTTTTTTAACAAATATATTATTATAAGTGATAATAACATTTTACTATTCCATAATATATTTGTTTAATTAAATATATTTTTTTAGTTTCGTGTCAAGTGATAAATGGTCATCTTCGCCAAAGTTTGTACGTGCTTTTTTGTCATGTTCCACGATTTCGATTGTATTTTTCATAGTTATGAATTGCAGAATATTGGAAAGTTGTATATAATTAACACGAAAATTCATTAATTTACTTAATTTAATCAGTTAAATACGACTGTCGAAACTGAACATATTTTTAATTAATTATTAAGATCAAAAGAAAGTGAGTTTCTACAAAAAGTTTCTCAAAGAAACAAAGTCTGATTTCGAAATTAGTTTCAGATGTATAAAATTAGTGGCGGCTTAAATAGCTTAAAAATATATTTTTTGAAAAAATATAGTTTTTACGCAAATTTGAACCAGCATTGAAAAAAATTTTAAGCGTTCAATATTTCCATAATAGTTTAGAATCCGTTAGTTCCATTACGTAACAATTATATTTCACGTAAACTATTTTTAAAAATCCTGACTTTTAGTAATCTGATAAGGTGAAAAATGAAAGAAAAAAACGTAAAAGGGGCCATTAAAATAAGGTAAGCACTACAGGGAGGCGGGGGGGGGGGTCTTTACTTTGGTTATTTTTTATGACATGGGGGTGGGGAATCTGGATGGTGATTACGTCAGCAGTATCAATATTTTTTTTTACTTTTTCGGATTTCTACAAAATTTGACGATTTTGGTTTGAACACATATGGCAACTCTGCTTGGCTATGCTCGAAAACGAAACGCATTTCCGGGGATTCACGAAAATTATGGATACGTTTACTCGCTTAGTACCGGGTATGAGAATTACCGCTTATTTTTGAAAACGGTTAAATGAAGCTATCAAGTCGAAAATGCAAAATGTTTGGTCTTTATCATGCTTCTTTCAAGTCGTAAGCATAGGAGGGAGGAGTAAGAGCTTTGCTAACTTTTGCTGACGAGGGGGAGGGGGGTGGGGTTAATAATAGCAAAAAATCTGCTAACGTAATATTTGAACGGCCCCAAAGCAACGAAATGGAAAGCATAAAAATGATGAAAATATGTTCAAACTTGGCGAAAATGCCCAAATACAGTTTACACGATAATTTTTTTACTAATGTTAGAGTTAGGAATTTTAATATTTTTAATTCCATAGTGTCGATTTGTAACATCAAAATCTGAGTCTGCAAAAAAACGATAATTACATAGCCGAAAATCATTTTTAAAAAAAGAACGTTTTCCACACGAATGGCACAGGAGAATAACGAGGCATACCAAAAATATTACATTTCATAAATATTTTTTTCCTTGATCCATCTTATTGATCATAAATCATTATAATGTTATTATATATATGTCTACATTACTAAATCCAATGAAATATACTTGTACTTGTAAATTATAATAATAATAATAAAAATATTATAAAATTTGATTTTGTTAAAATCAACACAATTACCATTATACCTCTAAAACACATGCAGACAGCATAAATGTACGGAGTTCTCTTTACAACATCTGTCAAAAAGTCACACCAAATAAGTTCGCAGAGAACAAACAATAAATCTAGTGAACGTTAAATATCAAATTTAAAAATTCGTATGAAATCAAAGTGTTACCATATAAAAAAAAATCAGTGTGGAATTTTACAAAATTAATAGGAACATTTTCGAGACGGGACATTTTCATGTAGTGACGTCACGAGCCCAAATAATGCATTTATTTATTTAAAAAAAAATGTATATTTATAAAACTTTTTACCAACATTTTTGTAATCTTAGTAAAAAAATCTATCCATACGATTTTTTCCAAGTCGTTATGAAATCCATGCAAGTGGCCTGGAATCAAAAGCGATGCAATATTTCCCGCGCAATCGGCATTTTCCCAATTCGCTTAAGAGAAATACATCTTAAAATATAGATAAGCTCTAGGGGTTAAGCAGTATTAATGATGAATGCGGTGGAAAATAGACTGTAAAAATAAAACAGAATGAACTCTGTTATAAGTTGATTAACTGCGCTGTTTAATGTTTCAACGCGCGGTGTGATGCGAAATTATTACGGTCTTTGATAAAACAAAATGTTTACGTTAAGCAATATTCCACACCAACATTCTTTAGATTGTTTCTGAGGATATTAAACACGTTGGTCATAATCATCGTCATCTGGCCGACTTCGAAAGGCTCAACAAACTTAAACATTTTTTTTAGTCTGCAAAAATTGTTTCAGTAAATTACGTCATTATAAAGCTCACCATATTCACCGAACAGATAATCTCGATCTATAACAATTCGGAAGAAAATTATGAAGAAGACAATGATAATAATCTAAACGAAAATATGAAAGACAACAAGACACAGAAAAAAAAAGAAAAAGACAATGGTCGCAACTGGGACTCGAACCCAGACCTCTTGTCTAACCGGGACGTGCGCGTTAACCACTTTCGCTAATGCCACCTTCTGTCAAACCGTCACGTTTGTCAATCTCATACAGGGTGTTAAGGGACGTACTTGACTTACTTTAACCAGTGATTCCTGACATTATTTGGAGTAAAAAATGTAAATGAAATTTTGGTCTCCGGTGACATTTTTGATGTTTTTTTTTTTTTTACAAAAACATAAAAAAATTGTAGTTGTTGAACAGCTGGAGGCGGGGTAAGGGGTTCGTCGGACACCCGGCTGAGTGACCAGTGACGACATGCGGAAGAATTTTTTTTTGTTTGATTTTGAAGAAAAAATTTTTGAAAAAAAAAAAGTCATCGAAAAAAAAAGTCACCAGAGACCAAAATTTCATTTACATTTTTTATTCCAAATAATGTCAGGAATCACTGGTTAAAGTAAGTAAAGTACGTCCCTTAACACCCTGTATGAGATTGACAAACGTGACGGTTTGACAGAAGGTGGCATTAGCGAAAGTGGTTAACGCGCACGTCCCGGTTAGACAAGAGGTCTGGGTTCGAGTCCCAGTTGCGACTCCAGATACTAATATCTACAACCTGTATGTCGGACGAATATCTACAGCTCATATGTTGGACAAATATCTATGAACTTCAGAGTGAGGACTAAGATCTACAGACCTAAGGTCGGACGAATATCTATGACGGTCCCAGTGGTGACTAATATCTATGGAGCGTAAGTGGGACTAATATCTACAGAGGGCAGCTGAGCAAGAGGTTGTACCGAAAACCTAACCTAACCTACGCAATATCACGTTATTCCAATATGCTATACATAATTGCAAATCCAACCTCTGCCAGTGCTGTAGATATTCGTCCTCACTTTGGTTCTCATAGATATTAGTCAGCAGTTTGAGCTGTAGATATTCGTCCTCACTTTGGTTCTCATAGATATTTAGTCAGCAGTTTGAGCTGTAGATATTCGTCGTTACTTTGGTTCTCATAGATATTAGTCCGATTTGTTCAGTTTTTGGAATTCCTGTAGATTTTAGTAGACGCCTCCCCAGTTGCGGCCATTGTCTTTTTTCTATTTTTATGTGTCTTGTTCTTTTTCATATTTTCGTTCAAATTATTATTGTTATCTTCTTCTTCAATGATATATTACATTGATGGGAATAACCTTCAAAAGTTATAAAAAGCAAGTTTTCCTTATAAAAAAATTGAAAATTATTGATGTCACCAATTTTATATGTGTTCCCAATTATGAGTTCCCAATAAAGAATTGAACAGTGTAGATAAGATGTACAAAATACATTAGAAATAATAAGCAGAAAATAATATATCGAAGAACAGTAAAAAATTATACAGTAGTACAATAAATTTTTTATTTTTTTTTTAATATCGTAGTTTTTTTCAGTTCATATACAATTCAGTGAGCACATAATTCTTGATTTTGAAATGTCTCTTTATGCCCCCCCCCCCCCCTCCCTTTTTATTATTATTATAACTTGTTCATTAACTAATTAAGTTTTAAAACACGTTATTACATATGTCAAGCGTAACTACAAATTGATATTCTATGACTTACATAATAGGTACATAACCATGTAAAAATTTAATGTATTATAACTTGTATTACAATGTACTGTGTATGTCTTAATAAACAAATAAATAAATTATCATACATAAAGATAGCAGCCAATAATATGTGCGTTAAGTAAGTGAAGATAATGTTGGTAGTTCTTAGTCGAAGTATGATACAGTTAAAAGTGACGGAATTAATATGGGCTCCGTAGCTTAATCGGTAGAGCTGTTTCCATGTAAGAAAAGGGTTCTGGGTTCGAGTCCCAGCGGAGCCAATATCTTTTCTGATTTTTCTGTCTCCAGATTTCGATTGAGTTTCGCTAATATTGTCTTCATTTAATTAAATATTATAATTTGAGATTTTACTCATAAAGTTTAAAAAATTAATAATAAAGAAGTAATTATGTTTAGAATCATCAAATACGTATATCTGGTAATTATGTTTAGAACTTTTCCTAAATGTACTACTGCTGTCCCAACTGACCGGAGCCAGTGAATCTGCGGCGAACTCTTGGGGAATAATTAAACAGTAATTCCAAAAACTGAAAAACATCGAACTAATATCTATGAGAACCAAAGTGTTGACGAATATATCTACAGCTCAAACTGTTGACTAATATCTATGAGAACCAAAGTGTTGACGAATATCTACACCACTGGCAGAGGTTGGATTTGCAATTATGTATAGCATATTGGAATAACGTAATATTGCGTATGCAGTTTAAAAAACTTAATTTATGTAAGTATGTACGTAAAAATCCCTAATATCGGACTATTGGACACATTTAGCTGATTAGTCCAACCTACGCTCTGTAGATATTAGTCAACACCGGGACCGTCATAGATATTCGTCCGACCTTAGCTCTGTAGATATTAGTCAACACTCTGAAGTTCGTAGATATTAGTTCAACATACGAGCTGTAGATATTCGTCCGACATAAAGGCTGTAGATATTAGTATCTGGAGTCGGGGAATATTCCAGGCTGTTTTTACCTTTGGGGAAACATCGTGGGTTGAAATAATTGGAGGAGGGGAAGAAAACCTGTCCATACAGATCTGGTCACTAAACATAGCAAAAGCTAATGCAAGCAACGTTTCCAATCTGAATTGTGATCTCACCGTGGAGGTAGACGAGAACCATCTACTCTGGAACACGGTGCAGATATTTTATTTATCACATAAATTAAATAAATAAATATTTGACCACGTGGGTTTCGGACCTTAACGCTCTGCCACGTATGTTGAAAGTAACCATTATATGTGAAATAACAAATATGAAAGAATTACACACAAAAATCGGATCAACACGTGTTTATTTCACTAGACACAAATTTACTTATTAAATATTTACAAAAATTGAACATGTTTGTTGTACTTTAATTATTCGTCAAATAATAAGTTAATCGTCCTTGCTCTCGGAATAATTTATTGATTTAATTAATTTATTGCAATATATTAACAACCTTAATACTTCGGATCATATCCTAGGACTTTTGAGAGGTTTCCATTGGCTGTCATTGAGGGACGCCCAATATGTTCGTCCAATGACGTGGAAGATTAATTCTGTGAAATAAACAAATAATTATTATAAATAAGGGACATGCTAATGATTATTAAAGACAAGGGCCGATAGATTCTCGAGATTCAAACCATGGGGGTGGGTTTTTTGTAACTGTAACGTCTAACTTATTAGATTCTAGCGCGCCTGTTCGACTATGGAAATGGGTAAAACGATCTTAAGGGGGTATTTCCAGTCTAGAAAAAAAAATTTTTTTACTATTTCGACAGTTTAGTAATTCAAGAATATCTCCTTAACAGGATTTTTCAAAATTAGAATTATTTTTAAAGTTATAGCCATTTTAGTATCGTGGAATCTAACTAGAATCTAAATAGAAAACGCATTTTTCTCGAAACTACTTTTTTCGAAACGTTTGTCACAAAATCTCAAGTTCCAGTTGACCTATTATCTTGAAATTTGGCAAGAATTTTCTTTATATATCCCTCCTATGGTAGGAACCAACAAAAAATCAAAAAAATAATATTTTTCTGGAAAAGTAAAAAATACCTGAAAAACATCTTTTTTTTAAGCCGCCATTTTGCAAGAATTTTTTTTCTTTCATTTTTCTTGGTTCCTACCATAATGACATTTGTAGTGATAAAGAATCTACCTTTTTAATTTTTCAGATGACCGGAGGGTGGAAATCGTGACAAGATGGAAACGCTCTTTTTTCCCCTCTACTTCAACATAACTTCGTGAAATATATATGTGTATATATTTTTAAAAATTTTTTTTTGCGCATTCTTAAAATATAAATAAACAAATTATAAAAAAGTGTATCATCAAAATATTAATGTTTTTCTATCGACAGTCAGAAAGCGTCGAATGTTTAAAATTTGAGGATAAACGAACTGAATTCCTCGTCAATTGCAAAATCATAACTTACTTATTAGGTCCCGTGGCCCCCGCCCAGCGGCACCAGCAGCGGACCCCGGTGATGGCGACGGGCCCGCCCACCGCCACCGCGCCCCCCGGGCCCTGGCCCCGCCCCCGCCCTGAGACGTGGCCGCCCTGGCCCGCGGCGGGGCCTGGAAGAGGGCCCCACGGGCACGAGGGCGGAGATTTGTTCGGAAGTGGAGGCCGATGGACCTAAACAGATGGATACATGTAAGATAGTGTAAGATGGAAGGGGAAACATTTATACCTCTGAACGGTCAGTGGCCGAGTTGATAACGAGTCGGGATTCAGGTAATTTCAATTCCCCGGCTGATCAAAACCTCCATCACGACATAAGCAACAATTTCCTCAAACAACTGCAGCTCTGCCACGAACGCTATCAACATTTTGACGACAGGAACGGGTACCACCGCTTCGGGAACCATTTATTGGATAACCAATACCTCTGCCATAGATCCCCCAAAGTGGTTCGCTACGTTTGGTGACTTAGCAGGGTTGACCGAGTTCATGCGGCGAAGTTTGTCTAGGTCTTGGCGTTGGATGACCTACATACTGAATCCCAGATTACTATCCATCCCACATCATTTTTCTTTCCCAGAACTTCCTCTTTCCATTCCTTAAAAAGAGCCTCCACACAGCATCGCCAAAGATGGCAGGCCCTGAGGGAAATTAAATAGAATCCTGAGTGGAGCTAGCGTAAAAAATAAGGGTAATTTTACACGATGTTTTTTTTCGTCCAGTTCCATGTTTTTTTTACAAACGGTCTAGGAGGCCTTGAGGAAAATCTTTTCCCTCAGGGCCAATGACATCTTTAAGGATGCTGTGTGGAGGTTCTTTTAAAGGAAATGAATGGGAGGGAAATGAGAGGGAGTTCTGGGAAGGATAAGGTATGAAGGGTAGGTAGAAATCTAGGGGTCAGTAGGTCCAGGAGTGATGGACGTATCAATCCATCCCTCCCACTGCGGTGCAAGGCGATGTTCCAAAAGAGTTCTTCTTGAGAGGTTACAAGGTCTCCCTCAACCAGTCTCTCCCGATCCGCCTGGTGGGCAGACACATCCGCCACCAAGACCCCGACAACCCTCACCCCATGAACCCGGGCTCCCCTGCTAAGTCACCAAACGTAGCAAACCACTTGGGGTGACCTATATCAGAGGTGTAAGTTATCCAATAAATGGTTGCCTTTTGGGTTGAAAATTGGTCTTTTAAAATGATTCGGGTTGAAAAAATTACGTGTTCCATATATATATATATTTTTTTTTTGTAATGTTACAACAGATTTTTATCCAATTACTGTACAATTTTCTCATTTTGACAGTCTTAACACCTAGGAAGATGATTATTATACAAAAAATCTTAAGGCTATCTAAAGAAGAGTTATATATATCTAGTGTTTCCGATATTTCGTTCAACAGCACCATTCCTCTTGTCATGCTATGCTGTGCTAGAACATCTGTTCTGCCGTATGGTAATTTGAACAAGTATATATAAGTATATTGTCGACGACTACGGCTGAAATTTTCAGGCACGTATAAGCCATAACATTCTAAGAGGAATGGGCTGTCAATATGATTATGGATTATGTTAAAACTAAGAATTGCAAGATTTGCATAACGTCTAGTTTCCAAGCTAAATCTATTTGTTGCCTCAAGTAATTCTATATGGTGCATGAATCTCGGGTACGTTCCATTCATCCGCATATAGACATACCCAAGGAACTTTTTCTGAATTTCTTCTAGCATATTAATATATTTCGCTTGGTGCGGAGTCCACACACCACTGGCATACTCCAGCTTACTTCTTATGACTCCATCAAACATGGCTATCATTGCATCTGGGTCATCAAATTGCTTACATATTCTGATATAAAACCCAGGAGTTTGTAGCATGCTGAAGTGAGCCGTGATATATGATCCGAGAATGTCAGTTTGGGATCAAAGACGATACCGAGATCTTTAAAGCTATTGACTCGGCATAATGTTTTCCCTTTAATGTTGTATTCAAAAACTATGGGCTTCTGGGAGCGGGTATATGTCATAGTTACACATTTTTTTATATTGAATTCTAATTTGTTTTTTACTGACCATTCTGCAATAGCATCAAGGTCAGATTGCATTTTTAAGCAGTCATAGTAACAGATTATTTCCATCAAAAGTTTGAGGTCATCTGCAAATAGAAGACATTTGCAATATTTTACACAAACCTGGATGTCATCTATAAGTATAAGGAACAGCAAAGGACCAAGGTTTGAACCTTGGGGAATACCTGATAACGCCGGGAATTGTTTAGATTCATGTCCATTTATTATTACATATTGACTTCTGGCTTTTAAATAGGACGCGAAGAATATAAGTGTTTGTTGATCGAAACCAAGTTTGTACATTTTAAGTAGTAAAATATCATGATCAACTCGATCAAAAGCCTTGGCAAAATCCGTATACACTACATCTGTTTGGTGTCTCGAGTCCAGTCCGACGGCCACCAATCGCGAAAATGTTAACAAATTTGAAACCGTGGATTTTCTTGGCATGAAACCGTGTTGGTTTTCTCCTAGAAATGGCATAATTTGGTGATGTAATTTCTTGTAAATAATCATTTCAAATATTTTTGGTATAGTTTACAGTACAGCTACTGGTCTGTAATTCCTTATATCAGACTTGTCTCCAGCCTTGAAAATTGGGCTTACATGCGTGAGTTTCCAAGAATGAGGGAAACAACCAGTCGATATGCTAAGATTAAATATATATAGTCCAGTAAATGAATGCTCCAAAAGGAGGTGTAGAGTGCGTGAGTAGGGACCTAAGCGATTCCTTCAGAAACTTGTTTAGGGTGCTTAGGGTGTCAACATACTAAAAGTCCTGACGTCTAGGTGTTGAGCTAGGGGGGGAGGGGGGGGGGGGAGGTCACAATTTTCAGGTTTCCGCTTGTATCTCAAAAACGGTGCGTTGCAGAGGAAAATTTTCTGAGAATAAGTAAAAGCTTATAAAATTATCAACAACTTTTATTCTATATGTAATTTTCTAAATCCCAGCCGTTTTTGAATTACACGCTCCAGAAATGTAGATATTTTCGAAAAAATTCATTTTACCTCATATTTTTCATCAAACATTTCTTCATATCATATAAAATATTCATCACACAAAGAAGTTTATTTGAAAAAAGTTGTAAAGAATTTAATTCCCTTTTAGAATATGTATACATATACAAATAAATCTCCAACCAGTAAATATTTACAGCAATTTAAAGTTTTTTCGTAAAATGTCACCATTTTCAGAAAATGCTGTTTATATCTTTTTACTGACACACCGACGCGCATCGACGATTATGCGATGCTCTGATCGCTTTTAGTCAGACGTATGGTCAGATATCAGACCATTGAAACCACATTGATGCGATCATTCAATAGCCGAGGAGGCATAACAGGAGCCAGAGATGTTTCGCACAATGTAGTCAGCAATTGGTTAGTTGATATGAGCGCAACTCATGAGATCTGCACTTCTCCTGAAGAGTTTTGTGGAATCTTCTTCATGTCAAGTGAACAGCACAAGGACCTCGGACAAGCCCACCGAAGTAGAGATACAGCAGGCATTTCCAAACTCGGTCAGTGGTTTGATGCACATCCTCCCTTCCCACAAACCAGTGAAATAATGTCAATTCCCAATGTCTTCTGTCAGCTCGTCGATAAAAATTCACGATGAAAAGGTTGCAGTTGACCCTACATTGCTGTTTCAGCGGATAAGCAAACGATCGTGCAAACTGATAAGCAGACGATCAGATGAGGATTTGATTAAATTCTTTGGGTATAAGTTGGCCACATTTCTATTGGCACTGTTCAATGAAAGTGGGATGCGAAAGACCACTAAATCTGTACTGTACAGCTTATTCGAACCTACTAAAAAACTGATCTACTGCCTCAGATGAACATAGTTGTGGACGAAGGATTTCTACTACACAGAGTAATTTGGCAAAAAGGTGCCTCCGTTGCCAAAATTTGTGATCGTTACATCACCTACGTCAACCAACACTATCCTGGATGACTCGCACTGTGGTATTTGATGGGTATTTAAACTCAGCCAACAGTACGAAATCACAAGTACAGATACGATGATACAGACTGAGAAGATCAGCTGACATCAATTTGACTTGGAACACCTGTTAAACAAGGAGAATTTTTATCCAATCCTACCAACAAAATTAACTTCATCTCCTACAGACAAAGCTTCGGGAGAATGGGACACAGACTCTTCACGCCACCGATGATGCCGATATCCTTGTCGTTAAGACTACTGTGGAACAATCCTCTCACGATTCTGTAACTGTCGTTGGTGAAGATGTGAACTCACTGTCCTATTGATTGCTTCCACTCCTCCCACCCAAGATATTCTGCTGCTGAAATCTGGACGAGGGAAAACCGAAACAATGACACTGTACACTCAAGAGATGCAGCACGTGGATTTGAACATACATTACATTCATTTACCGGCTGCGATACAACATCTGCAACTTTCAGGAGAAGCAAGGTGGGCTTCTCAAATTTGTACTTGGAGTCAGAAATCATCAAGCAAGCGGCAATGTTCTTTTACAACCCCTCCTCTACTCGCGACGAGGTTGAAGAGGCTGGAAATAAATATTTCTTTAGATGGTATGCGGCGCCAAAAAGACAGAGCTCCCTTAACCAGTACCGCTTCCAGTCGTTCACAAGGTCGGTGGACCTAATATTGTGGGACCTAATAAGTGGGCAAATATGAAGCCTGACATCAGCTCCCTCCCTCCAACAGAGAGCGCAGCTAAACAGCATTCCCAGTGCACCGATTGAGCTGCCCCCTGAAGAATGGGGGTGGAATCACGAAGGAGAGACCCTGTTGCCAATTACAACAGAAGACCCACCAGCACCGGAGGTCCTTCTGAATATGATATTTTGCCGCTGCACCAAGGATTGTGCAATTGGCAAATGTGGATGCCGAAAAGCAATGCTGACCTGTTCTACAGCGTGCCTCCACTGCCAAGGGAAACGCCTCAATAGCGTTGCCGAGGACGACGATGAAGACAACGTAGAGCCTATTCAGCAAGAGCCATCAACTACTAAGGATGAAGATGCCATGGATGAACAACGCTTACCAGGACCCCCACGTCCAAAGACGATGAGAGTGTAATATTATGTTATTGAGAACAGTGATAACAATGAGGTTTATATTTTTATGTGCTTGATGTAACGAAATATTATAAAATTATCATGACATAATTATCATTATATTATAAAACACAATTTGATTTTTTTTTAAGTAATATGATTTTTGTCTACTTGAGTGGTCACACATATTTATTAGGTGAACGAACAAAAGCTGTGGGTTAGTAGGTAATAGGATTAAAACACCTTTTTCAAATGACGACATTTTACGAACAAACTTTAAATTGCTGTAAATATTTACTGGTTGGAGATTTATTTGTATATGTATATATACTCTAAAAGGGAATTAAATTTTTTACAACTTCTTTCAAATAAACTTCTTTGTGTGATGAATATTTTATACGATATGAAGGAATGTTTGATGAAAAATATGAGGTAAAATGATTTTTTTCGAAAATATCTACATTTCTGGAGCGTGTAATTCAAAAATGGCTGGGATTTAGAAAATTACATATAGAATAAAAGTTGTAGATAATTTTATAAGCTTTTACAATATAAGGATTTAATAAAATCCCAAAAACATTTGACTTCATCTTTGATCCCATACTGAACTTTTTCTAAATACTGACGCTTTGCAATTGCTATATCTTTTTTAAGCTCGGATCGCATCGCAGAGAATAACAAGTAATCCGTACGGATAGGTACAGTAATTTTGGTACGGTTGAAGATATGACATTATTTGACGTCTGTCGTCTGTCATTGTTTTACGTAACTATATTATGAGAAGAGGTTGCGTGATTATTTCTTTTTACAAATTATTAAATATTTATAAAAATACATAAGGTCCATAACATTTTTGTTAATGTATAACAGACTGCTTCCATTTTCAATACATAATAACACTAATATAACAACAAAAAATAACAAACAATAACAATAAAAGTTCACACACATATATATATATATATACCCCCCCCCCCCCATGTACAGAAATCTCAGAAATTTTTTCTGAACTCTCTCCAAAATAAGGGAATATTTTACTTGGTGCGGACTCCAAATTACCGACCCACTTTCAAGTCTACTCCTTACTAACATACCCCGGTCATGTTTGCAGCTGATATGTTTAGCAGATCGTGGTGCCACCCCTTTCAGTAATTGTTTGGTACATGTGTTTATTACCAATTGTGAAGATGTAAAAGTTTCCGTTCCGTATTATGTGATGATGCACATGTGAGTTCGATGGTTTGTTGACGGCAACGGCAAAAACGAATGGAAAATGCTTGCAAGTGTGATATATGGTTATGTTTAAGGTGTTGCCATTTTTCGCCGATTTAGTACCATCCCAAATATATTTTTTTATTTAATTTCAAATCAATTTTCAACATTTTCTGCCGAGTTCATTGCAATAATTGATTCTCTCAAATATATAATCAAAAATAATTTTGAACATTCCCTTGTTCTCTCTGACTCTCTCAAAGTTTCCTCCAAAAACTTAAATCCAGACTTCTTCATTCTGATGATTACTTTGTACGCCTCACTCTAGCACTGAAAGCCTCCATTCAAAGTTCTGGAAAAACCGTAAACTTGATTTGGATTCCTGGATATGTTGGCATAGTGGGTAACGATATTGCAGATTCCTTGGCAAAACAAGGAGCATTCAACCCTATTGTTACCCTCTTAAACCGTATCCCCCTATCTGATATTTTTTCCAAAGTATTGGAACATTTCTAGATAATCCAAGAGAGCTTGCTACGCCTCAATACAAAGGACTATCCCATCAAAACGTGGTTATGGGGTATTTCCACAAACGAGGGATTCTGTTGAAAATGAATGGAATATTTAAAGATCATTTTTCTGATTTTTATCATCCTACTAAAAATGTTTGTTTTATAAGTTTTCTTTCAATATTATTGATTTTAAAAATGGTCTAAAACTGTCAAAATCAAAGCGGTCCATAGTTTGAAAATCGGAATGAGACGTCACAAGCGTCGCTCGGCTGGGCCAGCATAAAATAAATTAACACTGTCAGTGAGCGTCCACGCTCATGACGTCACACAATAGCCCCGCCCCAAAATATCGTTTTAGCGGTAATTCAAAAATGGGAAACTTTGACTCGCTGTAGAAAATGTATTCATCAACATAAAAATGCTATAATCATCGTAATTTTTTTAAGCAATAAAAAAGTGGAAATACCCCATTTCCCCCTTTTCAAAAAAAGAAATTTCTTCACTAGATACTTATTCGAATGAGAATCGTACATTGTTCCGTTCCTTCTCACTAACTAATTAAATGTTACATGGGGGTAGACAGAGACAACGGACCGTCAAAAAACCCCTTGAATCATTCACATTCATAGATCGTCTCATACATACTCTTTTATTACTCTTGACATGGCCCTGATTATAGTATCTGATTCACATGATCGTGCCATATATTATTTCTTTTATATATTCAATAATGTTATTATCCAATTAATAAAAACAGTTTATTTATAAACAAGTTCTGCTGTGTAATTATTATTACGCCGCAGTTTACATTTAGTTTACGCAGTTTGATAATGCCTTCAAAAGGCGAAACAGCTGTCACGCTTAATAATAATTACATAGCATAACTTGTTCATAAATAAACTGTTTTTATTAATTGAACAATATTGAATAAATATACTTAAAAGAAATAAAAATTAAAACGGATTCCTACAAATTAAATTTGATAACAATAAATAAGTGCCATGTCTTCCTCGGGCGTCCCCGACTTCTTCTACCATTCACATTTGCGTCATATATCCGTTCCTTCTCACCTTATTAAAATTCACGTTCTTGATTTCCCATATTGCACATTCTGTGGTCTAGATGTGGGAACTTTTAATCACATATTTTTTTGGTTGTCCCTCTCTAAATAAATATCCTCTCTTCTATCCAGCGTTATCTAAAATTGTCTGCCCTCCATTCGACATCTCATCTCTCCCTCCATTCAGCATCTCATCTCTTCTAACTAGACTCCAATCTTCCATATAATTCTGAAATTTGCACAGTTAAATAAAATTAATATATAAATTTACCTCTCCTTCCTCTGTAATGTTAAATGATGACCTAGAACACCCTTGAAGGGGAAAGTGTGAAAATAATGATAATGTAAAGCCAAGATTTTTCATATGGATCCTGATATAGTTTCCGTACGAATATCGGTATGCCCGAATCATTGCAAATACACTCATACTTTTTTTTCATAAGCACATTTTTTTAAATATGCATATTAGTAAATTCACTCGTTATTATAATTCACCGTCACGATATTTTATCAATATATTATTTTTAAGTGTGGGGAAATAACATACTGGAAGATACGGGAGGCTGCCGGCCGGGCCCCGCCCGTCTGGAGCCCCTTGGTCGCCCCCTGCGAGCGCCTCTGCCCGGGGGCCTGCGGGGCCTGATTCCCGAGGTGCCGTACGGTGATGGGAAAGACACTGAAATAACACAAAACATTATTAAAATGGAATTAACCTTTTGAAAGCTCTACGCTTTAACATGATATTAATTATTATAAACAATATTAATAATTTTCAATGAAAATATGAAATATAAATGGAAAATAAAATTAATTTGGCAGGTATATTTATTGGCTAATCAAAACCTCTGCCATAGGTCACCCCGAGTGGTTTGCTACGTTTGGTGACTTGGCAGGAGTGCCGGGGTTCATGGGGTGAGATTTGTCCGGGTTTGGCAGTGGATGCATCTGCCCACAAGCTGCATTGCAGGCCAGATCTGGTCTGGAGCTCCAAAATACCTGAAAAATACCCTCGACTCTGTGCAGAAACGGACGGTCCGTTTGATAGATTCTCCCATCTTAACAGACGGATTGCAATCTTTAGAGCACAGGCGTCGGGTGGGAATGCTATCCTTGTTCTACCGGTATTACAATGGAAGATGCTCCGAGGAACTAGCATCATTGATCCCTTCGGCACCGGTGCATAGTCGGGAAACACGCCAAACGCGTGCCCAACATTTGTACACGGTTGACATTTGCCACATGAGAACGGGTCGTTTCTTCGACTCGTTCTTGTGTTCAACAGCTCGGCTGTGGAATGATTTGCCGGCCTCTGTGTTTCCTCCTTCCTACAACATGGGTCTCTTCAAGACCAATGTTTATTCCTTCCTCTCCTCAAAAAGACCCTCCACACGGCATCCCAGATGACATAGGCCCTGAGGGAAATTATTTTCCTCAGGGCCTCCTGTGTGGAGTAAATGTAAAAAAAAAAAAAAAAGATCGGAAGAGGGTGGTTGAAAGAGACCTTTAGACCTCTCCATCAGGACTCTATCGGAACATCGCCTTGCAACGCATTGGGAGGGATAGATTCATACGTTCGTCACTCCTGGAGACACTGAACCCCAGATTCCTACCCACCCCTCATACATTTTTCATTCCCAGAACTTCATCTCCTTCCTATTCTCAAAAGGCCCTCCACACAGCATACCCAAAGACGATATTTTTTTACACGAGCTCCACACAGGAGGCCCTGAGGAAAATAATTTCCCTCAGGGCCTATGTCATCTTTGAGGATGCTGTGTGGAGGGTTTTTTTTAAGGAAAGGAAGGAGAGGAGAGTTCTGGGAAGGAAAATGGTTTAAGGGGTAGGTAGGAATCTGGGGTTCAGTATGTCCTGGTCATTCGCCTCCAAGACCTAGACAAACCTCACCCCATGAACCCGGGCACCCCTGCGTCACCCAAATCACCAAACGTAGCGAACCACTTGGGGTGACCTATGGCAGAGGTGTTGGTTATCCAATAAAGGTTCCCGGGGCGGCGGTACCCATTCCCGCCTCCCAAATAGGCTCTTAGGGGAATTATTATCCTCAGGGTCTCATGTGCAGAGCTAATTTTAAAAAAAGATTAGGTTGCGAATGAGACACAAACTCGGAACCTTTGAAAAATACTCGAGAAAGGTGTGGTGGCTTAGTGCTAAAAAATAAACCATCTAGGTAAATTAAAAAACTCATAGCGCGGACAGCTGCCGTATTCATTATCTTTAATGGACCAATATCGCATAAACGATTTCCGTAACCGGAATAAGATGCGTGACGTTAGGAAGGAAGTAGAACGAATCAGGAAAAAATAGAACGCTGATTGATTTTTTGATTTTTGAACGATGGTGATTTTTTTACAAAAGCTTCTAAAACACAAGTTTTTTTAACGAAATCATTTGAGACACCGGGCTTTAAAAAATGCAGAATGCATTCAAATCCTGATGCAAAACAGATGCAGACGTTTTAAATTGATTATTGCCAAATAATACGGAAAGGAACATAAACGCATATTATGCAAACAGCTTTTTTAAATTCGTGTTTTTTGCAATACTGAAACAATTAGCGAGCGGATTTCTGCGTATAAATCTGTCCAAAGCGCAGATTAGTGCGGTTGAATGGATTGTATTGCAGTTTTTATTAGAGCTATAAATCATCGGCTTCCACGATGCACACATTTATATGTACCTATCCCGTAGATATTATGATTTTAAAAATAAAATCGCACTTGAACACGATGTCGGCAATGTATCTCATTTTTTTCGAAATTTCTGATAATTTGATCGAACATTATCAAATTCATTCCTTGGCCTGCCGGAGGTCTTTTATTTCAAATCGGTATTAACCCCTCACATCGACCATATTCTGTCAGTGGGCCAGAATATTTCCGTTTCGCAATAAAATCCAAAATAAATGGAATATTTATGAACATATCCGAAAACTAAAAACTGCTTTTGAAAGGTGATAAAATACGCGTTCTAATTTTATTATTAGAAATAACCAAGTAATTTTTTTAAATATGAAATTTTTTAATGCAAACCTTAAAAAGTTTTGAAAATAGCCCACCTTATGTTTTTTCTAACTAAAATTACTGGTAACGAAGAAAATAAAAACACACATATTTATTAGATCAATGTAGCAAAAACTTTACTATCACCTCACTTTTTTGTCGTTCCGCGTAAAAATAACTAATACAAAAATCACAATTTTTTTTTCATTTTTCAAATTGCGGTCGGAAACTTTGGTTTCCTAAAGATGTACATTTTAACTATTTTGTGGTTAACTTTTAGAATTGAATATAAAGCGTGGGGTTTCTCTTTCTAACGCCGTTTAGGTTATATTTCTATTTATTTATTTACGTCCTAGTGGGCTTTTACAAAGATAGATAATAATAGTTAGGCAGTACGTAGTACACAATTATAATGATTAAATTAATACTAAAAATTAAAATAATTAAAATTGAAATCATACATTTCATAAATATAATTATAAAGACTTCGTTTTATAACTAATACAGAATCTGCAAACATGTCTACAATATTTCCAAATTTATTGCCAAAATGATGTAATCTATTTACAGGTGTATGAGCCTCAAAGTTTGTTTTAAAATTGTCACAGAAGAAGGTAGCACTTTGCCTCGTATTTCTGGTCGGTACGTAAAATTTTATTTTAGCGAGAATTTCAGGAATGATTTTACTTAATAGTGCAAGGTCAGAGATGATCCGCCCATCTGACAGCGTAATTAAGTTGAGTTGTTTCACCAAAAGGACATAGTTAATGTTTTGAATTGGAATATTCAGCTTAAAGTTAATAAATCTTAGAAATTTGTGCTGTACCCTTTCTATATTGTCGGTATTTCTTTCTTATACAATGGGGACCAAATGGGCGAATTATACTCTACCTGGCTTCTTACTAAAGAAGTGTACAATATTTTTAAACATTCTAGTGACTTAAAATCACTTGCTGTTCAGCGTATAAAACCAAGAATTTTTATAGCTCTAACCATGATAGCAAGGGAGACACAACGATTTCTATGAGACCTACATGAGTAGTTCCAAAAAGGGAACCAATTAAAATGATGGGTTAATGACACATTCAGGGAGTATCTTTTAACTACCGTATAGCCCTATTTCGAAAGTGGAAAACTCTTTGGTTCAAGATTGAAACCAATCCAATATTCCAAAACGCAGATTGACCTAAAGCACAATAATAATGTGATATTTTATTCCATTCTCCGGACCACACCGAGAGCTACTCGCCCAGCTTGGGACGTTGGGAGCGCGGAACATTAAATCATCTCGAGCGATAGATGACGCGAAAAAGCGTGGCGCGCCGCAAACTTGTTATTTATGGCCCGGGTCTATTTTTATGCATTTTAAAAGTGAAAAATGTGCAGCAATCCAACGGCTGCAGCGATAACCGGAACGCTGCATCCAGAAAATTGAAAAACGTTCAAAAATGCATGATTTAGAGCGAACGGCTCACGCGGCGAACCAAGAGATCGTAAATTTATGATTGATTGAAGGCAGGCTATCATTTTAATTATAACTGGGATATTACTTTAAATATTTACGAAATTCGTTTTTAGTTTCTCATTTACCACAAACCCTGAAAACAATAAAGACCTCATATTTTTAGTAAAAAGTATTTGGACTGATAAACTAAAATAAAGGTTTCGTCGTTAATATGCATATCATGTTTGATAAATGGGTTTATTTTTTGAGGGTAATTTCTTCTTTTTTTACATTAACTCCACGCGGTGTTATCGGTGATGTCATCGGAGATGCTGTGTGGAGGGTATTTTTGAGGAGAGGAAGGAATGAATATTGGTCTTGAAGAGACCCATGTTGTGGGAAGGAAGAAACACAGAGGCCGGCAAATTATTCCACAGCCGAGCTGTTGAATACAATAATGAATCGAAGAAGGGACGCGTCCTCATGTGACAAATGACAATCGTGTATAAATGTTAGGCACGCGTTTGGCGTGTTTCCCGACTATGCACCGGTGCTGAAGGGATCAAGGACGCTAGTTCCTCGGAGCGTCTTCCATTGTAATACCGGTAGAACAAGGATAGCATTCCCACCCGACGCCTGTGCTCTAAAGATTGCAATCCGTCTTTTAAGATGGGAGAATCTATCAAATAGACCGCCCGTTTCTGCACAGAGTATTTTGGAGCTCCAGACCAGAGGTGGCTTCCAAATTCAACCGTGGGGCGCACTTGTGAGTACAATGATTTCTGTGAGACCTATGTGAGTCCATTATACCCGATCACGAAAATAATTAATGTATAAATAAATGAATAAATAAATATTTAAAAGAATCCATTTTTTTCATTTAGCAGTTGCGTACTATTAAAGTAACTGCGGGCCCTTTACAGTACGTCCAGTTTTTGGGAGGCCAAGTTTAACAAACCCAGGCTAATTTTTTGTGGTTGGCTGATTGAAGTCGAACGATATTTTACTACCTATTCACAAGGTTACGTAGAAATGTAAAAAGTAGTTATCATCCATATGACACCAAAGTATACATTTTTTATTGTACCTACCTATTATTTACACGACTGTCTACCTACAGTTCATTCACGACTGTCTACCTACAGTGAAAACGTCTTGTTATCACGCCAACATAATAAAAAAATACAATGCCAACTATTTAACCATTAATAAAGATCTCCACAGGTGTTCCTCGGGGTTACACAGGGATATGGTGCGATAAAGAAAAACAGCCCTTTGTGTTGTTGATTTATTTCATGTTCTATTCTATTACACATCACAAGTAGCAACATGCCATGTTTATTATTAAATTTACATACTTATCTACAATAATTTAGTGAAGTTTTAATTTTTTATGTACGTTCACGAACACATTCAAAGTGAAAAATTAAAACAAAGGACAGACAGTTTAGAGTTTAGAAAAAAAGTATTTACGAAACCTGCTTGTTCAACAAAACCTACTAGCTCTATAAACCCACTTGTTCAAAAAACCTACGTCTTCAATAAACCTATTCGTTCAATAAATCTACATGTTTAATAAACCTACTCGTTCAATAAACCTGCTTGTTTAGTAAACTCACACCGTCAATAGACCTACTTGTTTAATAAACTTACTCACTCGTTCAATAAACCTACTTGATCAATAAACCTCCTCGTTCAATAGACCTACTTGTTCAATAAACATACTCGTTCAATAAACCTACATGTTCAATAAACCCACTTCTTCAATAAACCTACTTGTTCAATAAACCTACTTGTTCAATAAACCTACTCATTCAATAAACCTGCTTGTTTAGTAAACTCACACCTTCAATAGACCTACTTGTTTAATAAACTTACTCACTTGTTCAATAAACCTACTTGATCAATAAACCTCCTCGTTCAATAGACCTACTTGTCCAATAAACCTGTTTGTTTAGTAAACTCACACCGTCAATAGACCTACTTGTTTAATAAACTTACTCACTCGTTCAATAAACCTACTTGATCAATAAACTCCCTCGTTCAATAGACCTACTTGTTCAATAAACATACTCGTTCAATAAACCTACATGTTCAATAAACCCACTTCTTCAATAAACCTAATTGTTCAATAAACCTACTTGTTCAATAAACCTACTCATTCAATAAACCTGCTTGTTTAGTAAACTCACACCTTCAATAGACCTACTTGTTTAATAAACTTACTCACTTGTTCAATAAACCTACTTGATCAATAAACCTCCTCGTTCAATAGACCTACTTGTCCAATAAACCTGCTTGTTTAGTAAACTCACACCGTCAATAGACCTACTTGTGTAATAAACTTACTCACTCGTTCAATAAACCTACTTGATCAATAAACCTCCTCGTTCAATAGACCTACTTGTTCAATAAACATACTCGTTCAATAAACCTACATGTTCAATAAACCTACATGTTCAATAAACCTACTCGTTCAATAAACCTGCTTGGGCTTCAAAATCTTCTCATATCTTATGGTGGATTTGCAGTTAGTTTACTAAGACGACCGGAAAATATGGTATATTGCTAACAAGAAAATCTTACAATATATGGGCCCCTCATGTGCTGACAGTACATGAAGTGAGGGGCCCATATATTGTAAGATTTTCTCCCCCGTGCTAGGATTTCACCCATTCGATGCGACAAACAGCTAATACTATAGTACTTAACTTTATAGTAGGTATAATAATAATTACATAAGGAGAAAGAGACTGTTATAATAATGGTACTCGGACTTGGCTTTGGCTTTTGCCACCAACAGAAGAACGTGTTGTAAAAAGTGACAAGAGTATTTACATTTAAAGCTAGATATGTTGTTAGACTGGAATTTCTGACACCACCGACCTCCACCGGTATCATCAATAAAACGTAAAGTCAGGAAATGTTAAGATGTAACCTGCTAGCTAACCTCCGACCTTCCTTCTGTAGAAATGTTTATCAATGCTGGAGGGCGCTATTGCTTTGTGACGCCCACCCAGTACAATAGAACAGACAATACCTTCTACCGTTCCCTCTTCAACTAACAACACAACGTTACCTACATACATTGTCTGGTTTTCTTCAGTTTTTTATACTATTCAGCTAAATTGCCTACATATTATTTGCCGACAACAGCCGTGAGACAGATGGAAGATATATTAAACACGGTACATTTATATTATTGCGATTCTTCGTATGTGGGTGCAATTCCGGAGGCCGACGAAAATCGGTACAAGACAGACGTGGAGAATGTTCAATAGTGTTATTGAGATGAATTGTATTAATTCATAAATATGTTGTTAACACGATAATTTAACGATCGTCATAATAAATCTTTGACCCTTTTGTTTTCTTTGCCAAGCCCAATAGTATTGAGTCATTGCATTTAAATATTAGACTCCAGACAACAGGATGATCAACAACTTGGCATTTCTAACCAGTATTGTTTCATGTATGAGGGGTAATTATTTCCTAACAAAGATCGCGGTACTATATTTTATCAGGGTTTCTTAAATAAATAAAACTTACCTACTCCTTTCCAAAGAACCAACTTAAACTTCTGCAAACATCTTGTGTGAATGTGTCGACTATATTATAGGGAAAGTACCCATACTACGTGACCCGTTTAGGGGTGGGTCTTTAAAATACCACGCTTGGTCACAATGGGGGGCGGGGAGATTAGGTTTTTATCACGTAGTCAATCTAGAAATCTTTTTATATTTTTTCCACTAACTTTTTAATATTTTTTCCACTTTTAATTATAGGTGCACCTGCACTCTTGGCGTCACGCAGCAAGCGCCGTATTAATAAAGACAAATATAAGCCAAATAATTTTATTTAACTTTTTGTTAGCAAGAAACGGTTCAAAACCATATTTATGATTTACTACGTGAAAACTGTAGGGGGGTGGGGGTCTTGGAAAATACTACATAATGTCACCGAGGGGGGAGGGGGGTTAAAAATTCCAAAAAGTGGGTCACATAGTATGGGTACGTTCCCTAACATCGACAATTGCAAACAGAAATTTCTCGTATCTCTTGTTTTCACGTGACTTCACATGACCCAAACTTTATTGTCTCTTGTTTTGTTTATATTAAAGAACTGATGTATATCTACACTGTAAATAAAAAAAAAATAAACAGTAAAATCTGTTTCCGAAGCTTTTGTTGGCGTTATGAAATTGGCAGATCCATTTCTGTCTGAATTTGTAGAAAGGGGCAACTATTTTTTTTTTCAAAGCACAAAAACATATGTTGGCGTTACTTGGAGTTCAATAAACCAGTGAGTAAAAGAAGATTAGATGCTAAATATTTTTGTTCACATATTTAACAAAAAGACTGCTACGAAGAAAAAAGAAAAAATCTGAAAAAGATTATTGAATTCAGAGCGAAGCCGGGTAAAAAAGTTTAACATTAATATTAAATACGTATTAAAATTTCAGTATTCATATCAACGCCATGAGTGAAAATATAAAATCTAGGAATGAGAAAATCAATAAAGTCACACCAGTTGTAATAAAATAACTGATGAAACGTAACATAATAAAATCGTTGAAAACACCAGCTGGGTTTTAAGTTAGCTCTAAGCCTGCATTGTGATAACACGAACAAAATGTCGTTATCAAGCAGTTATTATAATTTATCGAACGCCGACCCTTGGTCAGTGCTTTTAACGACAACTGTAAAATTTCATATACATTGAGCTCTACGAAACGGTGGCGGACACAGGGGTTGCGATTTTATTGCAATATGCATTAATTGCATAATCCACCCCGCTGCTACTGCGGCATGAATTGCAATTTAGTAAAAACGTTTTTGTACAAATACACGTATTTGCTGATATTCCATGACCCAGGATTAGCGTCGTAAAAACACAGAACAGCGAATAAACGATCGAACGCTTATTCAAAAAAATTTTTTTTTTTTATTGGTGCCCTTTTTTACTCATGTACGCTCTAGCGTGTTTAAATCGCACTTTATGGAACGCACGTTTTTTAAAGTTACCATGGCAACATCAACAAATCAACAAAATGTGAAGTCTAAATGTCAACTTTTAACTATAAATCTGACAGTATTATTTTAAACGTCAAATGTTTCAAAAATTTTATTCAAAGTTTACATTCTTTTTTACATCGTTTACATTCTAATTATTTAAATGGATGTGAAAAGAGGAAAATGTTTAGAAATGTAATCAATTAATTAACAGACATTGCAATTTCGAATGTATGGCCCACATAGTCGATGCTTTGTACTGTTCCGACATTTTCTGAAGGTAAGCAAGCACAACTCGTTCATCTACATCTACTACGTTTTGCTCCTCCATCCATGTTATGAACCTTTCATATTCTTTTTTATAAACGTCTTTGGATTTTTCAGGTATTAACCGCGATTCTGCTTTGGTATTTAAATTATCAATGTTAGAACTCATTTTAAAACACACAATAACTAGTAAAAACTGTGATGTCAACTATTAATCTTATGTGACAGATTTCAAATTAATGTTTGTGTTTTTCATTTCCATGACAACAAGACATTGTGATGTCACATCACGAATTCATTAATAGTTTTATTTCCAAATTTATAATAATAATATCAATATTTATGTTTTCAAAGTGTACCAATAAAAAAAAAATATCGTAAAGTATTCGTGGATAACTGGTCTTTAAAACACTTGCTTTATTTCGAGCACTCGGCTACGCCGTCGTGCTCGAAAAATCGCGCGTGTTTTAAAGACCTGTTTATCCACTTATATTTTAATATACTATATTATTAGTTTTACTATCCGCCTTCCCTTAATATTTATTTTGCCGCTGAGTTAAAGTTTCAACAAAGTGTTTCAAAATTCTGGTCAAACAATCAATATACGAGTAACAACGAAATATAACAGAGCTCTGTGTGAAAATACTCATTATACTTTATTTTTCTAGTCCAGTGTTAAGTTGTGACAGTCAGTTTAAAAAAATATATTACATAGTATCTTTCATTAAAAAAATAGTCTTGAAGTGCGAACTGATAGGTAGATACAATTTTTTTCAGAATCTTTTTCTTATTGAATTTGAAAAGTAAGGAAAAAAATTGCATTTCTATCTTTTAACAGCGAAATAGTTAGTTTGATATATAAATTGGAGACACGAAAAGCTCCTATATTGATACCAGCTAATTATTATTGCAAGGAACCTATATTATACAAAATAGTCTTGAAGTGTGAATTGATAGATCCCCAGCAGATTTCACCTTTTTTTAAATCTTTTTTAAACGACTTCGAAAAGGAGGAGGTTCTCAATTCGACTGTATTTTTTTTTTTTTTTTTTATGTTTGTTACCTCAGAACTTTCGACTGGGTGAACCGATATTGATGATTCTTTTTTTATTTAAAAGCTGGTGCTTCCCGTGTGGTCCCATTTTAATTTGGTCCAGTTCTGACAATGGCATCCATGAGAAAATCATATAAGTCTTAAATTTGCATCAAGTATGTGCGCGACAAATGGACGAATAACTCAATATCACGCCAACCGATTTCGATGATTCTTTTTTTATTGGAAAGGATGTACTTCAAGGGTAGTTTGATGAGAGTTTGGTTAGGTTCTGATTATGGGATCCATGACAAAGTAACGGAACTCTTCCAATTCTGAAGAACAAATTTACGATACTCGGCCGAATCTTAATCGAATTAGTTAGTGTACTTCAGATTCACTAAAAATCAAAAAATAAACAAAAATTTTAACAAAACAAAAAAACGACTTCAAAAATGCACTAAAAAGTAAAAAATAATTTCGTATTCTTCTACAACTTTATAATCAACTTACCTTTTCTATTCATCAATATGTAGGTACGATTGTTATTTTTGGAGTCGGTGTCAACCAAGGTACCCGCGGCCCGGCGCGTTCACTTGACAGCTCCTCTCCCGCCGACACCGACTCCAAAAATATCAATCGTACGTACATATTGATGAGTAGAAAAGGTAAGTTGATTATAAAGTTGTAGAAGAATACGAAATTATTTTTTACTTTTTAGTGCATTTTTGAAGTCGTTTTTTTGTTTTGTTAAAATTTTTGTTTATTCTTATTACACAATTGAAAAGTGCAGAACAAAAACATTCCATTTCTATTTATATTGAGGGATCAGTAGGATTTATAGGTTCAATTAGAAATGCCACAGAGCCGAACCCTCTGATATGAAAATATCTGGAGTCGGTGAATTATATTCCCATTTGGTCTCTAGTAGGTTGACATGTTGTTCTTGTATTATTTTGTATTTATAATACTTATATAGTGCAATTGCATAGCGTGGGTTGACTAGATGATCATTTGGGGAAGTGTGTGAAAGGGTTTAGTTTTTCCTGTGGGGAAAATTTAACCCGGACATTTAAATCTGGTGCGTAAAAAATTAGCAAATTATTAATACAAGAAACCCGCATTATACAGGAATAAGTAAAGCTTATTATTTACTTTCAGTATTTACGTAAAATATGCCTTGAACGTAATCAGAAGTCAACCAGAAGTTAAATGAAAAATGAAAATTGGGTCAAACCTTAAAGCTTAAAACAAAAACTTCTAAATTAGTTCCTCATCTTTTCGAACCTATCTAGAAATTTCATAATTTTTCTAATCTATTTAATTTATCGTTTTGTTTGTTCTGTCGGTATCTCTTTGGTATATAGTTGTCCCTAATTTAGACTTCGCTGTGTGACTATGTCTACATATTATGAAAATATGAATAATACTTCCATAGACTACACACCACACCACACACGGTTTAGCTGCCGCTGCCGTTCAAACGGAACTTACTACTTAACGACGCTATAAAGTTGATATTGTGTTTTGTTTGCCATCTTATGAATGGTCCTATTATCCCCGACTCTTCAAATATTTAGTGTGTTCTGACTTTTTATGGACAACCTTCAGGGATCATTTGGAGTTTGTAGCCTGATTAATTGTTTGGATTTGGATTGGGGCAAAGATATTTATATTTCAATATAAATATCTTTGTAAACTGCTTTCAAAACAAAGACGGAGAAAAATGTATTCATTTGTACTCTTGAACTCACGAATACTACATAGTGAAGCGTGTAGCAATAGTAATTTAAAATGAAGACTTTTGATGGCATCCCTTACAGATGGCTGGCTATGGTGTTTATCTTACTTTTCATGAGCGATTTTTAAGTTTTTATAATTATTTTTTATTTGATGTCTTATTAGAGTTAAAGTTAGAAGGAGGAAGTCCATAGTAGATATTTTTTACTACTACCCATGTACAAATTGATAAAATGTAAACTGTTGATTTCTCGAAAACAATAATAATTAAAGAATCCCCATTTGTGCAATGTTAAAAATTGAAAGAAAGTTAGTGTTAGGGGAAGAGCTAATTTTTCAGACTATAAACACATTATGCTTAGCAAGAATTTTCTTTAAATAAAACAAGATGTAAATATACAATAACTTAACCTTTTTTCTTTAATTATTATTATGTATGTAGTATCGGGTAAAAGGTTGGCAACACTGGACCTAGGGTGGCAGGAGAACAATTTTTGGCGGGTAGATTTAGATAAGACGTGCCTTGTAATTCTTTTTGTATTTTACGTGTCATTATAATAAACCTAAATAAACTTATCCCCTGTTTTTACTGTAGAATTTATCCGATCTTACATTATCTAATTTTTGTTTTATTATAATGGTACATCATGGGTTTACCTTCTCATTAAATATTCATTGTTGTCCCCCTCCCAATTAATAATTTTCAATTGTTGTCAATTTCATACGTTTTATCCCGGTTTAGTTTATGTTCTTTAGTAGTACGTCACATTCTTTCTCCTCCAATCTCTCTACCTACGTATAATGAATAACTATGTTTTAGTATTTAGTTATTATTCTATCCCGAAGAAGCTTGGTTTAAGCGAAACCGGTCGACATATACCCGGTATGATATGGCCGGTCAGTCGATAAGTGGGCATCGTATTTGGGTCCCACCCGGGCGTCGCATGTTCGATTCTTCGCCTGGCTAATTCCTTCATCACGACACAAGAAATATTTTCCGCTTACTGTGGTGGTATTAGGAGATTTTCAAAGATTGTTTTTTTTTTACATGAGCTCCACTCAGGAGGCCCTGAGGAAAATAATTTCCATCAGGGCCTATGTCATCTTTGGGGATGCTGTGAGAAGGGTTTTTTTTAAGGAAAGGAAGGAGAGGAGAGTTCTGGGAAGGAAAGGAGTTTAAGGGGTGGGTAGGAATCTGGGGTTCAGTGTGTCTTGGTCATTCGCCTCCAAGACCTAGACAAACCTCACCCCATGAACCCGGGCGCGTATTTACAATCCCTACCGCGTTTCAGTCGCTTTAAATTTTCAATATCAAAATTTAAATATTTAGAAATAAAATTATTAATTTCTAATATACACATTGGAAAGATTATTTTATCTAGATTTTAGAACAATTTTTGTTTTTGCAAAGTGATAAAAAATTATTAAATTATTATGGGAATAATATTAAAATTTGAATATTTAGAAATAAAATTATTAATTTCTAATGTACACATCAGAAAGATTATTTTATTTAGATTATAGAACCATTTTTGTTTTTGCAATGAGATAAAAAATAACCAATATAGAGGTATATTTAAAATGTAAATTGTCGTTACCGCGACCGAATCGGTGTAGGTTTTGTAAATACGAAACCCGGGCACCCCTGCTAAATCACCAAACGTAGCGAACCACTTGGGGAGACCTATGGCAGAGGTGTTGGTTATTCAATAAAGGTTCCCGGGGCGGCGGTACCCATTCCCGCCTCCCAAATTTACTTGAGTTGGGTTATTTGTAACGATTCGTGGTTAAATACTAAACATATATATATATTTTAAACTTAACTTACGTTACTTACAGAACCAGAGGGGGTTGTTTATCTGTTGTACATATAAATAATTCGTCATCGGTTTTCGAAATATTTATGTTACGTATTTTGAACGTTCTAAACAATAAATATGTATATTAATTATATGAATAGAAGAGTGAATTCGTCAATTTAATAGAAGTCATTAAGTAAAATCACAATATTTACTAACAAAAGTTACCAACATCCCGCGGAGAATTTTTTTTCGTTGGTTTACTGTTTTTTCTAGCGCGGAAGACAAATACGCAGGCTCGCTAAAGCAACCATTTTTAACTACATATAACCAAATACAACGTTGCCAGCTGTAAAATACATTCAATGCGTTTTTACAGCGCGGCCGCGGAAGTAAGCTTATTAGTAACAGATCGTGTTCTAGTGTATACGAGCTTTATTTATGTTGTTGCAACACAGGTTATCGGCAGTGAAAGGTTTTTTTTAGTAATTATGATAAAATAACGTTTTTCTCAAAATAAATGTTATTTATGGAAAAATATATATTTTCATTAGTATTTTTCCTAATTTTAATATATAAGTAGGATTCGAATTTTGAACATCTAGCTGTCACAGTTACTTTGTTTTGCTCTAGAAAAAAATAATCTTTTTTTATTATTTTAACTAATATTTTTATGTTTTCTGGTCAATAAAAGTGTAGTGTGTTTTTCCTTGAGGATTCTTCTCCCCTCTGATCTTCCAGGAGTCCCTTTTCGTTACTGATTTCCAGATATTTATAACCTTTTTTATTTCTGTCACTTTCCATAGATTTTTTTTTCATTTATATTTTTGTAAACAATGGAGGAGGACCCTCCTGGACATCCTAAAAAGCCCCCAGATCCTCCCCTGACCCCCCAGATGGTGAAAATCTAGTAATTTCGGACAGTGAATCTGTCATTCTGACTACCACAAAAAAAAGGAAGTTTAGTCCCTCTTCCTCAATAAAACATGACTCTCCTTCTTCTTCTCAGTCTTCACCTGCTCTTCCTCAACCTCCTCCTACAAACTTTTATTCTCCTCATTCCTGTGGCCCGTTCATTGTGTACGCTCAAAAAACTGAGCAAGGTAAAACCATCCACCCTCTTGAATTTGGTAAATTCCTATCAAATAGCAAGAACCTTTCTATTAAGCCGGGAGGTGTAAAATCCGAGGGTCGCTTCCGAATCTCTGTTGAATTCCTCTCAGGTTCAGCCGCCAACAACTTTATCAAAAACATATTTATTTCATCAAATTCTAAATTCAAGGCGTACATCCCAACTTACAATGTCACTCGAATGGGCCTCGTCAGAGGTATCTCGACCGATCTGTCGATTCCAGAAATCCTATCTTCACTTTCAACTCCCCAACATATCGGCAATCCCATAAAAGCCAGGAGGCTAAATTATAAGGACACCTCTGAGGGCATCGTTTCCTGGAAGCCCTCACAATCTGTCGTCATCACATTCGAAGGACAATCTCTTCCCTCCCATATTTATTTATTTTTCAACTCCTTACCAGTTGAAATGTATACTTATCCTACCACTCAATGTTACAATTGCTGTCGTTTTGGTCATACCAAAGTAGCATGCAGATCCCCTCCCAGATGTTTCAAATGTGGAGAAAACCACACGGCTGACCAATGTTCTTCTCTCTCTTCACCTAAATGTTTTAACTGCTCAGGTGCTCATTCCGCCATTAACTCTTCTTGTCCGGAACAATTTCGCCAAAAATATATAAAAATTTCTATGGCCTCTCAGAACTTGTCTTTTCTACAGGCTTCTAAACTATTCCCGCCTGTCAAAAAATCATTTGCCGAGGTTTTATCCAGTAACTCCTCATCCAACCCACCCGCCTCCACCTCAACATCTTCTCGTTCCACTAAATTCTCATACAAAAACCCTATCTCTAAACCGGCTCCTGGATACGATCAGCAACAACACAACTCACTTCTCTTGAATCCCAATGGTTCACCTCTTTCAAATGCCACAAATGGATGTGCAAACAGTTATAATTCATCCTCAACAAACCATCAAAAGCTTTCTGAACAACTCTCCCAAGATAATTCTTCATTTATTCAATCTCTTATTATGCTTCTAATTGACCTAATTTCTTCTCAAACTAATCTACCGTCCAACGCTGCTTCTATTATTTCCACATTAAAATCATTTATTCAAAATGGCTCTTCAAGATGTCACAATTCTTCAGTGGAATAGCCGCAGTGCTATTTCTAACAAATCGAACCTTCTTAACCTATTAAATTCAAACCTTGTTTCTGTGGCTGCTATCTCGGAGACATGGTTTACTCCATCCACCCACTTTAATGTGGGAGGGTACTCCTGTCTCCGCGATGATCGCCCGGAAGGTACGGGCGGTGGTGCTGCCCTTTTTATTAAAAAATCCCTTCCTTTTTTCCCAATAAATAATATCAAACCCCCCAATGCTGACTTTCAAATGGTTGCAGCTAAAATAAAGGACACTTCCTTTGTTTCAGTATATCTTCCCCCAACTTCGCACTTCAATAAACAAACGTGGTTGCCGTTAACTAAGCCCTCCTTTCTTTTTATTGGGCGATTTTAATGCCCATTCCCCCGTCTGGGGTTCTGCTTTCTCTGATCGAGACGGTCGAAGTGTGGTGGATTTCCTAGATGAATCCAACCTTTTTCTTTTGAATGATGGATCTCCTACTAGAATCTCTCGCCCCAACACAAACCCCAGTGCAGTAGATCTCTCCATATGCTCTACTAATCTGGCACCTCTCTCCTCGTGGGTGGTGTCCCCCGACCCTTGCTCCAGTGATCATTTCCCGATCACCATCTCTTATCAAACTTCTTTCCATTCAGACAAGTCCCATATTTCGACAAAGATTAAAACAAAACACACCAAATGGGACGAATTTAACTCGCATATGGATAAGTTTATACAAAATTTACCTTCTATCGATACATTATCTGTCAAAGATAACTACGATAACTTCAAATCAATGCTCATAACTGCAATTAATAAATCAAATCCTCCCCCTAAAACCAAATCTCTCAAAAAACTCCCTCCGACTCCCTGGTGGGATGAGGAATGTTCCAAGGTAGTGAGAATTCGGAAAGCTAAATCTCTTTCCTATCGTCACAATATGACTATGGAGAACTATCTCATATACAAAAATGCCGAAGCCAATGCCAAAAGGGTATTGAGGTCAAAAAAAAGATCCGGGTGGTACAACTTCTGCAGTTCTGTATCTCCGAGCACTCCAATTTCGGAAGTTTGGTCTATGATTCGAAGATTTCGATCCTCCTTCAGTTCAACATCTCCTCGAGCATCTCATTCTAAATGGATAGATGAGTTCTTGGACAAAATTGCCCCCCCTTCTGTTCCTAACTTAGAGGAAATAACTCCCATTCATAACACTCCTATGTCTGATCATTGGCTAGACTCTCCATTCACTTTAATTGAATTAAAAAATTGTTTATCAACAGTCAAGGACTCATCTCCAGGCAGAGATGGTATTCCTTATAGCATTATAAAAAATAGTAATGATAATGTTCTAAATCACTTCTTAAGCATCTTAAATAAAATATTCCAGACTGGCATAATTCCTGATGACTGGAGTTCTCAAATAATCATTCCAATCCTAAAATTAAACAAATCACCCAATTCTGGATCCAACTATAGGCCAATTGCTCTTTCATCCACCCTTAGTAAAATTTATGAAAAATTAATTAAAAACCGGTTAGAATTTTTTGTCGAGAGTAATCATCTTCTCTCTCCATCTCAATTTGGATTTAGAAAAAAAAAATCCACGCAAGATAACCTTGCCATCATCAGTACTGATATTAATTTATCCATTTCTAACAAAGAAGTATGTCTTGCAGTCTTTATAGACATAGAAGGCGCCTTTGACAATGTTTCCATCCCAATTCTTAAAAAAAAACTTTTAGGCCTTGGCTTACCCCTCATGTTTGTCCAATCTATTATTAATCTTTTTCTCGATAGGAAAATTTTCATTGAGCTACCAGATGTTACTCCTCAGAGTAGGTCAATTTGGAAGGGCTTACCTCAAGGCGATGTATTATCCCCCTTACTGTATAATATATACACACATGATATGCATGTCACCATTCCCCCTCAAGTAAAAGTTATTGAGTTCGCGGATGACATAGCTTTCTTCTTATCATCCAAAATCATCCCACCCGCCGTCAAATATCTCAATGAAGCCATGGATGCCCTTTGCACATGGCTCACTTTAAATGGTCTTGAACTTTCAGTTCAAAAGAGTCAGTGTGTCACCTTCTCAAACCGTCATCATAACCCTCCTGTTCAAATTTTATTTAAAAACTCTCCAATCCCCAATGTCTCCGAAGTTAAATTTTTGGGAGTAACATTTGATAGGAAACTTAAATGGTCTTCCCATATTCATAATATTGTTACTAAATGTGAAAAAAATTTAAATATCATCAGATCATTGACTGGCGTTTGGTGGGGTTCACACCCTATCTGCATTAAGTTGCTTTACAACGCACTTATTCGAAGCCATCTCGACTATGCCTGCCCACTTTTTAGTACTGCATCCAAAAATGCACTCAGCAAATTAGACAAAATTCAATCAAAGTCATTGCGAATAATAACTGGAGCCATGCAATCGTCGCCCATCAATTCTCTTCAAGTAGAATGTTCTGACCCTCCACTTTATTTAAGACGTCAACTATTTGCTGACAAATTTGTTCTTAAATGTTTAAATTCTAAATGCCATCAGGTTATTCCCAGAGTGTCGTTGTTCAAAGACTCAACACATTCATCTACAATCAGAGCTCGAATTAAACCTCTTCCTGCCTTCTGTAAAAATTTTCGTTCTCTCTCAGAGCTTCAAATTATCCAAAATGATCTTCTTCCATTATTCAAATTAAAATATAGTCACGTCACCCTATCCCCAACAATTTTAGAAGGGATCGGCATCCTTAAAAGTCATTCCAATCTTCCAGCCCGTACTGTCAATAATATGTTCAATGACATTATTTCTTCTAAATGGCCCAACACTTCTCTTTTATTTACTGATGGCTCCAAATCTCCAGACTCTCCTAACTGTGGTATAGGTATTAACGTTTACCACAATAATTCTAATGAAAGAATATTTTATTCAATTTCAAACCAATTTTCAATATTTTCTGCCGAGTGCATTGCAATAATTGAATCTCTTAAATATATAATAAAAAATAATTTTGAACATTCTCTTGTTCTCTCTGACTCTCTCAGTTCCCTCCAAAAACTTAAATCCAGTCCTTTTCTTCATCCTGATGATCACTTTGTATGTCTTATTCGAGTGCTGATATCCTCCATTCAAAGTTCTGGAAAAACTGTCACTCTGATTTGGATTCCTGGACATGTTGGCATAGTGGGTAACGATATTGCTGATTCCTTGGCAAAACAAGGAGCGTCTAACCCTACCATTACCCTCGTAAACCATATTCCCCTATCTGATATTTTTTCCATCATCAAAGATAGATCCCGCAATGTTTGGACAGAGTATTGGAACATTGCTAGTCAATCCAAGGGTGCCCGCTACGCCTCAATACAAAGGACTATCCCATCAAAACCGTGGTTTCGAAAATTCCCCCATTTTTCAAAAAAAGAAATTTCCTTACTTATTCGAATGAGAATCGGACATTGTTCCGTTCCTTCTCACCTTTTTAAAATTCATGTGCTTGACTCCCCAGATTGTACATTCTGTGGTCTAGATGTGGGAACTTTAGATCACATATTTTTTGATTGTCCCTCTCTAAATAAATATCCTCTCTTCTATCAAGATTTATCCAAAATTGCCTCTCCTCCATTCAACATCTCATCTCTTCTAAGTCTGAACTCCACTCCAATCTTCCATAAAATTCTGAAATTTGCACATTTAAATAAAATTAATATATAAATTCACTTTTCATTTCTCTGTAATTATAAATGATGGCCTAGAACACCCTTGAAGGGTGAAAGCCAGAAATAATCGAATATATAAGTACACTGTAAAAAATATTTCAAAACAAAAAACTCTTGCACTGAAGGGTTTATTATGTAGGTGAAGAAACCCATATAAATACATTTTTATACGACCCGGGGTTTCTAAACCGTGATCACAGGATCCAACGCAAGCGAAGGAGAGGGGAAAGAGCGTGGAGGTAGTAATGGGATTTTCAGACAAGTCGCGTAACCTAGATAAAGACAACATGTCGTTTCTGAATAGTGGTCTCTCGCCTTCGCTATGAGGTCATCAAATGTTCGTTAAAAAAAACTCCACCTCGACGGTTTTTAGCCTGCAAACTCAGTCAAGGATCTCGCCGCTTTGCCATCATGGTAGGCACCAATACAAATCACAACAATTCATTTCCCATCCCTTTAAGTTCCGCCGCTTTCACATCCGATATTCCGTCTGGAGCCGTCATTATCCACTCCACCGCTTACCATATATCCATATTTATACAATTAACACCAATATCACTGCCTGAATAGTTTATTTCGCGGCATTAGAACCCAGGACTGAGGATGTCTACGCACTTTTGTTGCAAGGCGGATGCTGCGACGTTCGACCATTGAAGGAAGATGTTTAGTGCTGATGAGAGGAATTTCAAAAGGTGTATTCCGCATAATTGTCGGAACTAAAAAGCTTTGAGGATAGCCGCGTGCGAAAGAAAGAGGAATACTAACAATGAGTTTATATCGCTTGATTTTGAACTCGGAATCAGATAGCTTACGCAATTTTTGGACAGAAAGCTTTCATTAGGGTTAGTAAAAGAAATCTATCGTGGAAAGCATAGAAAGAAAGTAAACTGAACGCAGTAGGAATGAGATCAGAAAAGAATCAAGAAAATCAGAAAAGAATCCGAAGGTCCAATATACGCATAATGTCACTTAGATGATTTGTACATGAAAAGCGAATGTATGGAGAATACACGATTCACAGGCGAACAAAACGTCAGGGAGTCTCAGAAAAACGAAATATTTGAGATGTAGAAGATATGTTAGGAGGAACGGCTGCGCGGCTCGTTCCGTACAAAAGTTAATTTTGGATTTGAGGTCAAAATAACCAATCAAATTGACTAATATTTTTTAAATCAAAACTTATATTAAACAAGTTGGTTCCAGGCATGCGTTGCTAAAAAAGAATTATCCAATTTTATGCAGTAGTTCGGAAGTTATGCGCGTACATATAACGCGTATTTCGGCGATTCATTTTTATTAATGTAAATAGATAGATAGATGACTAGTACGGATACGTGCTATTTTATTTATTTTTCTTTTAATAACTCAGGTACCTACGCCTCATACGTCATACTTATGTCTAGTAAAGTTGCATAGTCGTGTAAAGCTCCGAGTGTTTAAACCACGGAATACAGGTAAAATAATTCAATTTTGCTTCATTTTGGAGCCAATTTTGGAATTATTTTGTGATAATTATTAAAAAATATCTTGCCTTATATACTGTGTTATCTACTATAATGAATAATAAAACATCGTTTAAAAATGCGCTTATTGGGAAGTAATTTTAGTAAATAGGTTATTATTGTCAACATGCTTTTTTTATTCATTTTTATTTTTATTTCATCATATTTTCATAATAAATACAGTAAAATTATTTAGTTAAATGTTTATTATTGACTCGCAAATAATTGCCCAAGTTGACTCTAAAATCATAAAATATTACAATCTCTTATGGTCTATATTTTATGGAAAATTTGAAAGTATGAGAATGACAATTATGACGGAGTTTCTAAGAAGGTGGTAATGGCTGATTCGGTAAAAGCGCACTTCCCGGTTGGACGAGAGGTTCTAGTTGCGACCATTATCTTTTTATATTTTTCTGTGTCTTGTTCTCTTTCATTAGATTATTTTAATAGATTATTGATGTCATCTTCTTCTTCAATGATATATTTAATAATTTAAAACACAAATGAATAAAGTAGCACTTATCCGTACTAGATATTTGATATACCTTTGTATTACAAAAAAATCAGTTTGGTAGGATATATTGGCCCCAAATCTAAAATTGAGATTTGTATGAAACGGGCCGCGCATCCGTTCCCCTTGAGTGTCGGAATGTCAGGGGAATAAGTGTGATACAATGTATGAATGTGAATAAAACAGCGAATATGTTTCGGATTATCAGGAGGATAAGCATAGTAAGTGCTAAGAAACTTGTTTGGTGTTGGTACCACCATTTCTTCCTACCCATTCGAAAAATAACGTGCACAATGAAACACTATTGTAAATAAATATGTAAAAGTTCTTTTGATCCCGAATAGGCCACTTGCATCACATTTAAAAAAAAAATTCCGGTTTAGACAAACATTCTAAGACATTTTGTATTTTTTTTATCGTATTTTTGAAACCCTGGTGATTTTTTGAAATTTTGAATCCGAAAAACAGACCATTTTTATAAACCCGAAAGACGGGACATAATTTTATGGGCGCGAAAAAACGCTAATTACATATCCGAAAATCCTTAAAAAAAAGAACGTTTACAACACGAATGGCACAGGAGAATAACAAGGCATACCAAAAATATTACATCTCATGAATATTTTTTCCTTGACCCATCTTATTGATCATTAATCATTCTAATGTTCAACGTTTATACATATTACTAAATCTAATTTAAAATACTTGTACTTGTAAATTATAATAATAATAATAAGGATATTATAAAAAATTGATTTTGTTAAAATCAGCACCATTACACCTCTAAAACAGGTACAGACATCATAAAATGTACGGGGTTCTCTTCATAACGTCTGTCAAAAAGTCAAACCAAATGGTAAGTTCGCAGAGAACAAACAATGAATCTAGTGAACGTTAAATGTCAAATTCAAAAATTTGCCTAGAGTTGCCATATAAAAAAAAAATCAGTGTGGAATTTTACCAAATTAATAGAACATTTTCTGAGACGGGACATTTTCATGTAGTGACGTCACGAGCCCAAAAAATGGATTTATTTATTAAAAAAAAAACTGCACATTTCTAAAAATTTTACCAACATTTTAGTAATCTTAGTTAAAAAAATCTATCCACGCGATTTTTTCCAAGTCGTTATAAAATCCATGTAAGTGGCCTATTGATCTTTAATTCCATTCAATTCAATTTATTCATTTTTAAAACATTACAATATTACAATTTCAAAGCGTTTTTAAAAGAGAAAATATTTTAGATGAGATAAACAGATTTAGACTAACAGCAACAAAGCTTACCGTTTGAATTGTGCTTTATTGATGTTAAACATATCGACATTCGAAGTGATTCTATTTAACAAAAAACAGCTCTTCCGACTGACATGACCATTGGCAACTGAACACATATTTTTTAAAAGAATAATATATGGCTGACGTAATTAAAAATGGCTTTAGTGTCACCCAATAATAGACTTTTGCTATTAAAACGAAAATCTAGCGCCGAATGTGGAACAAATGTTGTTTACTGGCCAAGCATTAAACATGCATATAATTATTCGTGTTTGGGCCAACACGTGACACCAATACCTAGCTGGTGGTGGCGGAGGGCCCTCCCAAGGCCCGCGGTCCCGCCGGGGCAGGCAGATAGAGCACTGGTATCCACATTCCTCAGACCCCCGGGAGCGGTGAGGTCACCTCAAACGAGGTCAGACGGTTCAAGGTTACAAGAGACGAGATAAAATAGAATAAAAGTCGAAAGTTCGCATATTAACTAACTAACTAATCATCACGCCGTTTCCCCGCAGGGGTAGGCAGAGAGGACGGACCGCCAAACAACTCGGTCTTGGCACACACTCCTTACATCGTCTCATACATGCTCTTCTATTATTCTGACTCTTGACATGGCCCGACTCAAGTATCTGAATCACTTGGTCGTGCCATGTCTTTCTCGGGCGTCCTCGACTTCTTCTACCATTCACATTTGCGTCATTTATTCTCCCTACGCTCCTTTCCTCGTTCATTCGCGCTACATGCCCAAAACATCGGAGCGTTCCTTTCTTGATCTTACCTACTCCTCATTACGCTTACATCAGCCTTGCATTCTTTGCGGATCTCCACATTTCTCACACGATCATACATGGTTTTACCACACATACGCCTCAGGGATCTCATTTCTACAGCATTCAGTCTACTTTCATCCTTCCTCTGCCGGTTCCATGCCTCACTGCCATACATCAGGGTAGGTACCAGCACTCCTTTATGGACGGCTAGTTTCGCGTCTTTGGACAGTTTTAGGTGCCAACGGCGTTCAGTCCTCCATTAATTACCTGCATTCACCCATTTTTCAATATCTCTATCAACCTTCCCATCTCTCGTAATTCGCATAGAAGACCGAAAAGATCTTTTCGAAGGTTCCTTTGAAAATGTCCATCTGAAAATCTGATCATTGACGAACAACAAATATGGAGATGGTTAATTTTAACTTTATAGTCGGTAATTTGTGGACTTGGAAAAATATGGATTTTAAAAATATTTCAAAAGTTTGTAAAGAGAAGTGTTTTGTTAGTGTGATTGGAATTTCGGGTAGGTAATAAGTTGTGGGGTCGAAGAAAGTTGAGATAGGAAGGATATGAGAAAGTGGAAGGTTATTAGATCTAGTGTCGTTAAACACGCATAATGCCATTTTAAACAACCAACGTTTCGAATGTCTAATGATAGTGGTCTTACAACAGGGCGATGCGGAGTGTCGAACACTCTTGAATGTGAGGAAAACTAGGCAGAGTTTCGATTAATAAACTAAAGTAATTTGAAGGAAAACTCTCACTATCTTCTCTGACAATAATTTCCGCAATAATTACAACTGACTGGTCTGCACAACGAATCAGCAGTCACGGATGCGCCGATAGATAATAGAAACAAAGGGATATATAGCACGGAAGCGTACAAACTGCCATAGAGCTAAAACCAAACTACACGGAATGTAAAAGTGGCGGAGCCAATGAAAGGACTCCAGATACTAATATCTACAGCTTTTATGTCGGACGAATATCTACAGCTCATATGTTGGACTAATATCTATGAACTTCAGAGTGAGGACTAATATCTACAGAGCTAAGGTCGGACGAATATCTATGACGGTCTCAGTGGTGACTAATATCTATGGAGCGTAGGTTGGACTAATATCTACAGAGGGCAGCTGAGCAAGAGGTTGTACGGAAAAGCATAAATTACTTCAATTACGTAAAGGCTTAAACGTTTAAAGTACGTACATGAAGTTTTTGCATAATGTTACGTATTTTGCTGTTTACGAGGACAAAAATTTATTGAACAAACATGGCATAATACAAAGATATTTATTTATTTCGAAATACACGGCACCACAACCTAACCTAACCTAACTGGCATAGAAATGGTCATGGTAACAGACTAAATAATTTAGAAGCACTCGAAATAAAGAAAGCTGTTAAAACAAAAACCCAAATCCTTAATAATCGGCTAAATGTGTCCAATAGTCTGATATTAGGGATTTTTACATACATACATACATACATAAATTAAGTTTTTTAAAGTGCATACGCAATATTACGTTATTCCAATATGCTGTACATAATTGCAAATCCAACCTCTGCCAGTGCTATAGATATTCGTCAACACTTTGGTTCTCATAGATACTAGTCAGCAGTTTGAGCTGTAGAAATTCGACCTCACTTTGGTTCTCATAGATATTAGTCAGCAATTTGAGCTGTTGATATTCGTTCTCACTTTGGTTCTCATAGATATTAATCCGATTTGTTCAGTTTTTGGAATTCCTGTAGATATTAGTAGACGCCTCCAATGAAAGTTATGCGTTTGATGTGTAGTTAGAAACGAAGGCAGGGAGGGTAGATGCGATTTTTAGTAGTATTTTTATTTGATGTTAACTGTTGTGCGCGTGGTGTCATGTATTAACCATCTCAATTGATTCAATTATCTATGGTTGCAAATATTTTCTTACAATTTACCTAGCCAAAACGGAATTAAGCTCATTATCAAACGATTAACGATCAAGAAAATCCCCAAGGACCAATGTCTAAACAGAGTCAATGACTGAATCAAACACAATCATCTGTGCCGAATGTCACGTGTCTCGGAGCTCCCGCGTTAGCTCCGAGCCCCGGGGCGGGGGGTCCCGCAGAACGCACAACCCAGAAGACTGCGGCGGTAACACGCGCGAATCAGACCCGTATCCATTTGATAGTCACAGTATAGTTCTGTTTATAAATCCCGGGATCCCGGTACAATGGAGAGAATTTGCGAATCCTGGGATTAGAATGTTTATGGACATATTCGCCAAAGTTTGTACATTGCGCTTTTGACATGTTCCACGATTTCGAATAGATTTTTCCTTAATATTAAAATTTGGCTGATTTATAAAGCGCCGTTTCCGTGAAAAATCACCTTAAGCGAGAAATGTATTGCAGAATATTAAGAAGTTAAATATGTACATATTTAACATGCAAATTTATTAATTTAATCTATTTAGTCATTTATGTAGGTACTTTTGTCGATCCCGCGTGTATTTTTAACTAGCAGACCCGGACACACGTTGCTATGGCTAACGAAACACAACGCCATTACCCAACCATTATTACCAACGCCATCTGTTAATTTGCATACATTTCAAATCCACACCGCCCGCTTGCCAGCCCGCTCCCTTTATATATTTCAACCAATTTACACAAAACCTTGACAAATGATATACCTAAACCTTCCTCATGAATCACTCTATCTATTGGTGAAAACTTTATGTATGCATGAAAATCCGTTGCGCGGTGTAAAATATCTAAGCGTACAGACAGCGGGAGCGACTTTGCTTTATACTATGTAAAGATTATTTATTTAGATCAAAAGATAGTGTGATTTACCATATCCAATTTTAACATTCAACGAAAAAAAAATAGTTTAAAAAATATAAACAGTTAAATTATTGGTACACAGTTTTTAAATATTATTTGTTGTACGTAACACATAACTGACTTGCCGAATCAATCGTTTTTTGACAAATTGAAGATGGGCAATGAGGAGTATATAAATGGTAGTTAGTCCCAGAAGTTCTACACTGGAAAACTTTTCGACTCATATCAATATACTACGCATTGTACTTTTTTATGTTGATACTACATTTTCTATTGTTCTCTTTTATGAATTTTATATTTATATTTTTCTTTTTTTTATCTGTGTATATTCTGTATTCATATGTAAAATAATTGTAATTCTTTTGTAAAATCCGTTATAATCGGCGTTAATAAATAAATAAATAAATAAATGTGGTATTGGTGAAAACTTAAAAATAAAATGTAAAAGTAACGAAATGGAGAGCATAAAAATTATAAAAACGCCGCTAACGCCGTTTAGGTGATTTTGCAAAAAACGGCGATTTATAAATTATCCAAAAACGACAAACTTTGGTGAAAATGCCCATAAACCCCAAATAATTATTTTTTATTGTTTTTTCTTAATAAACGAAAAAAAAATATTAAAAAAGAACGAAATCGTAAATACAAAACATTTTTGTATCAGATCGTATTGTTTTATTCAATTTGTACACGAACACTTTGTGATCTTGATTAGAATTCTAGGGTTACATCTACACCAACTGAGCTGTTGTTCTAAAGGACCTTTCAAGAGGTCTTACTCCTTTGGTGTAATAAAATGGATGAGGGTGATTCTCTGAATTCATGAATCTCGCATTCGTGGTCGGAAATATAGTAAATTAATTAGCTCGCATAGTAGGAATCTGCATTTTAATTTATCCATTTTTAACAAAACGCTTCAAAACCAAATGTATGTTCACCAGGATGCAACGCACATACCCTTTGTAGAAAATCATACGTCGATACAAAGAAACCACTTGAAGCACTTTGATATTTGATAAATTATCAATGATAATTATTGAAGTGAAACTTCTATAGCCCCATATATATATATATATATATTTCGGATGAAACGGAAATGACGATTACTGCACCTGCCACGCATCAACTGCGCTCATGGGCTGCTTTGATTATGATATCACTTTTAAAGACACCTATTGATTGAGATATGAAGCGGAAATTACAATAGGTCTGCTATCATTGGTCGCTTTGATTATGACCTCACTTTCAAGTATTGGTGAGTAAGATTAAGAAAAGGACGCTCAGATGGTTTGGGCATGTAGAGCGAATGAACGAGGAAAGGAGTGTAAGGAGAATATATGACGCAAATGTGAATGGTAAAAGAAGTCGGGGACGCCCGAGGAAGACATGGCACGACCAAGTGAATCAGTTATTTGAGTCGGGCCAAGAGTCGGAATAATAGAAGAGAATGTATGAGACGATGTATGAATGTGAACGAGGCAAGGAGTGTGTGCCAAGATCGAGTTGTTTGGCGGTCCGTCCTCTCTGCCTACCCCTGCGGGGAAACGGCGTGATGGTTAGTTAGTTGTTTTGGTAAAGTTTCGCTTCTACCGCGTGTAAAACTGCACTCGATTTTTTTTTCAATAATTTAATTAAGTTAAATTATCGTAAACACAAATTTGTTTATCGTGTGTTTTTTACAAATATTAATTTTTATTATCCCGGGAACACTTAAATCAATTCCCGAATACCCGGGATTTTGCTCACGCACGTAATAACTGATAGTTGTTGTTTCGTGGAGCACATGAGCGTCAGAAGTTTCCCCCGCGAATGACAGCGGTATGTTTGTATGCGCGAACACAGATGGCGTCTTGTTATTAAGTTTTTTCGGCGAATGGAGTAGAATCGGGTGCCCAAACCATGTGGGATTGGACCAAGCGAATTTTAACACCTAATCAAAATAAATGCTCAAATTATATTCAGTTTTTTTAGTGTTAAGTTCAACATAAGAGACCAAAAAAGACAGGTAGAAGAAGAATATATCCTAATAGGGATATAAAATAACATAATTGAAGGTTACATCATTGTTAGGACTTTCAAAGATCATCTCGATTAAGAAACATCTATTTGCACTAAAAAGGAACTAGCGTTCATGACGACCAAGACTTTTGTGTCTAAGAGTTTTCTCTAATAACGTATAATGCAGATAAAATTGAAGGCATCGAGTTAAACTTATTGGATCCACATTCTAAGACTGAACTGCTTTTTGATCTAAAATCCAATTGATATCGAAGATCGTAAAAGTTTGCTTGGAAATCTCATTATTACACAATTCAGTCTACTTTCATCCTTACTCTGCCAGTTCCATGTCTCACTGTCATACGTAAGGGTAGGTACAAGCACTTAATTGTGGACTGCTAGCTTCGTTATTTGGGCAGTTTTTTTGTTAGCGCCAACTACATTCAGTCCTCCATTAATAGAGTTACCTGTATTTTCCCTTCTTTCAATATCTCTATTAGCCTTCCATCTCTCGTAAACATACTTCAGAGATACACCGTTCCGAGATACTCATCCACCTGCTCCAAGTATTTATCATTCACAGCTGTATTGCACGCTGTTTTCGTATTCTCTCTCTCAAACAGCATGACTTTGATAATAAATAAATAGAATTGTTCTAACTTTGCGTTATTAAGTTCCCGCAAAAGGTAAAAAAAACGGTAACCTGACAAATCAGATCACTTAAAAAGTGATACAAAGTCATAAAAAATTAGGTGAATTAACTATATTAACTAGGTTGTGTTAGGTTAGGTTTATGGGCTGGATTATTTTCATCACTTTTACCGACGACTCTAGATCATTTTAAAAAAATGTCTTTATTTGTCACTATTCTGATTTATTTGATTAGAAAAGAAAACATAGCTTACCAGGTGTAGAGGCTCCGTTGGGACTGTCAATGTCCACCACGAGCGGCTCGCTGCTCTCTTCGTCGTGCTGGTGGTAGGACGAGTTGTTGGAGGGCTCTCCCGGGGAGGGGGGACCCGACTCTATCTCGCTACCCTTGCTGCGCTTGCCATCGGCACCCTGAAATTGGGAATATTTTTTTAGAAAATTGAATTAGAAATAAGAAAAGTTTCTTTTGGGCAATACAAATAAATAACTAGCATGTTTATGGAAGTTCCATTACAAAATAGAAAGCTAACAGAAGAAAAGTAACAAGAACAAAAACAAACCAAATCAAATCAAATCAAATAAAATAAAATACCTAACCTAACTAGGTTCATGACTGTTGTATGGTCGATAAATAGTACCCATCAGTCCTACAATACATATATATATATAGCTGTTAAGATTTTAATTAAATGAAGACAAATGAACCAAAACGTACAGCGTCGATGACATTGGGCGAGTTTACAAGCTACTATCTGGGAAATTCACTATCTGTTAGTAAACTCGCTCAGTGTAATCGTGTTACTTGCTAACTAGCACATTGTTGACAATCGACGAAAAAAGTTGAAACTTTACTTGCTACTCGCTTACTCGTGATTGGTTTATTTATGCGTTCAAAATGGCTGCCAACAAACAGCTGATTTCGACTGTCAAAAATCTGACAGAATTAGTTCACGCAGGCGTCGTTATTCTCGCTACTGGCGCTAGCAGGGACCTGCGAGATCAGTTACCTACAAAAATGTTGGCTACTGAGCGAGTGGACAGTTTTGTGTCATCATGACAATCTCACTCGCCGATTCACTCGCTTTTAAACTAGTAGATAGTAGCTTGCAAACCGCAATGTAATTGAGGCTTAACCGAATAGAGAAATTAATCGACTGACTGACAAAGAAAAATATGACAACGCATGAAAAATGTGAAAGAAAAACTCATTTAAAAAAGCCGCAGTAAAAGCATTTTATAAAAACTCTAAAATTGAAAGCTAAATTTTAAAACATAATCAATGTATTATTCGTGCTACTTTTCAAGTTGTATTATATTGAAAAAATGCGTAAAATAAAAAATATGACCGGTTAAAATAGAACGGTGACAAGACAACTCAACAATGTGCAACTTCATCACTACTTTGAAAAGTTAATAAATCGAAAAGTTATTATCGATGAAAAAAAAACAACTTCGTTATAGGTTACGTTTGGATTAGGTTAAGACCACTAAAAAAATATTACTTTCAAACACTTTTCAAGGGGGTGTTGAAATGCCACTTTTTTGAGTTGTCATACCAAATAGAATAATGACAAAACATAACAAGACAAAATAATAGGTTATGTTAGTTTAGGATAGGTTAGATGAACGAAGTATGTATGAAGAATGAGTTAATGATGAATGTAAGTAAGTCTAAAGTCAAGGTATTTGAAAGAGAGAGTATGAAAACAATGTGCAACATAGTTGTGAATGATGAGTATTTGGAGCAGGTGGATGAGTTTGTGTACTTGGGAAGTATGTTTACGAGAGATGGAAGGGCTGACAGAGATATCGAAAGAAGGATAAATGCAGGCAATTCTATTAATGGAGGACTGAACGTCGTTGGCGCCAACAAAAAACTGTCCAAAGAAGCGAAGTTAGCCGTCCATAATGGAGTGCTGGTACCTACCCTGATGTATGGCAGTGAGGCATGGAACATGGATAAGATTAAGAAAGGGACGCTCAGATGGTTTGGGCATGTAGAGCGAATGAACGAGGAAAGGAGTGTAAGGAGAATATATGACGCAAATGTGAATGGAAGAAGAAGTCGGGGACGCCCGAGGAAGACATAGCACGACCAAGAGAATCAGATACTTGAGTCGGGCCATGTGAAGAGTCGGAATAATAGAAGAGCATGTATGAGACGATGTACGAATGTGAACGAGGCAAGGAGTGTGTGCCAAGATCGAGTTGTTTGGCGGTCCGTCCTCTCTGCCTACCCCTGCGGGGAAACGGCGTGATGGTTAGTTAGTTAGTTTAGGATAGGTTAGTTTATTCAATGTTTTGATTTTCACGAAACCAACAAATTTAACATTATACGGACTTTGTTTTGGCAGTTCAGTGAGTTCATTTTGAACCCGGGAGGTCACGGTTTTAAAACTCATCGGAATGCAATCGGCAATATTTGAACGCTTTGATTGTTCGGGGATCTTTCTCCCTGGGCGATAAAGACATTTCGGCACATTTATGCCACAACGGCGTTGCGGTGCTAAATTTTATTGGCTTCGGCAGTGGGAACTTAAACGTAATCGATTCTCCGGGCGGGAAGTTGAGCGTGAAGAAGAGGTGGAACAGTGGAAGATGACTTTCCCGTGGTGCGTTTCGTACTACGATTATTGGATGCTGGATTATTGGATTTCAATTGTCCTTTCTCAAAACCTGGAGCTTTATTGATCGGTGTTATGATAATAAGTTTGTATTTGTATGTATCCCAACAGCTTTGGAGTGAGTAAAATTTTGGCGTTTTTCGAAATAAAAATGACAATTATTTTTTGGAGTGAAAACTTTAGCACCGTTGTGATTAGAAACTCGATGAAACGAAAAATAGCGAAGTTAAAAAAAAACAGACACATACATCTATAGCCTGCGAGAGATAATCGGTCTCCTCTTTGTGCGGTGCTTCGTAGCCCCCCCCCCCCCCTCCCTCCCACCCTTGTCTACTTTAGTTTTCTGAAAGTTTCACTTCGACAGAGTGTGAACTGCAAGCTTGTAATTTTTTTTAAATAAATTTCTTCAAGCTCAAAAATTGAATAGGTACCTACTTAAAATATTTGCACAAAAAAAATTCCAGAAAAAACTTTTTATGAAGATCGCGTCAATGAGGTGAAACTCTTTCAAGGTGGATAATTTCTCATTTGGAAAATAGCAATTTGGAAGGCGGGTATGGGTACCGCCGCCCCGTGTACCATTTTTTGGATAACCAACGCCTCTGCCATAGGTCATCCCAAGTGGTTCGCCACGTTTGGAGACTTAGCAAGGTTGCCCATGTTCGTCAGATGAGGTGTGATCAGGACTTGGCGGTGCATGCGCTTGCCCATCTGCTGCCTGGCGGGCCGGATCGCGCTTGGGGAGACCCATTTATCTCTCCAGCTGGTCTGACTCCCCCCATGGTCTTGCACCGCAATGGGATGGATGGATTCACTGGACACACTGACCCCTAGATTCCTATACGCCCCTTATTCCTTTTTCCTTCCCAGAACTTCCTCTCCTGCCTTTCCTTAAAATGACCCTCCACACTTCATCCCAAAATATGACAAAGGCAAATACGAAAAGTATTCTCCTCGTGGACCTCCTGTGTAGCGTTAAGCGTTTGCCTGTGTGGCAAAGAGAAGTGAAGATGCGGGTTGATAAGTTCCGAGCTCTTCAGAGCTGGTCAATGAACACAGCTAAAACCATTGGAGACTAGGTTTAGATTCTAAATACTGGTCATTCACCAGAAAGAGCAGTACCTATCATTCTGGAACTTCGTGCAAATATACCTACTAAGTATATTATTTTAATAAGAGTTGTTTTAATTTTTATTTATTTTCTTATTCGTTTACGCCAGAATTGAAATTTTGAATCAATAACCAAGAGCTTTCCGCACTGCTACATTAATATCTCGATCGTTAAATTATAATACAGGGTGTTAAGGGATGTACTTGACTTACTTTAACGAGTGATTCCTGACATTATTTGGAGTAAAAAATGTATAAAAAAAATTTGGTCTCCGGTGACATTTTTGATGTTTTTTTTTTTTCTATAATAACATAAAAAATGGTAGTTATTGAACAGTTGGAGGCGGGGTAAGGGGTTCGTTGGACACCCGGCTGAGTGACCAGTGACGACATGCGGAAGAAAATTTTTTTTGTTTGATTTTGAAGAAAAAATTTTTGAAAAAAAAAAGTCGTCAAAAAAGTCACCGTAGACCAAAATTTCATTTACATTTTTTACTCCAAATAATGTCAGGAATCGCTGGTTAAAGTAAGTCAAGTACGTCCCTTAACACCCTGTATATAATAATAATAATGATTTATTGTCTTCATTTCTTAGTAACAAGTAGAGATAATGATATCCTCACTGGGATCTCCCGTGCTGAGGATTTCATTTACATATTATAATTTAATTAATATGAATTAGACATAACATATATCATGTAGTATTTTTTTTAAAATAATAATAAACTAAATAAGATAGTGTATTTTTTTATAATTCAGTTCACTAGATTCGGTATTAGTCTGTATTTGATATCAGTATATTTTCTATTTCGGATCTCCCTATATTTACTATCCAGCTTTTTATTTGAAATTTAAATGTTATAATGTTGAGGTTTTTGAGTGAGAGTGGTATTTTATTGTAGAGTTTAATGCCATAATTTATGAAGCTTTTTTTGCCCAAATTTTGTGTTAGTAGTTACTTGTTGGATATGTTTTTGACCATGAGATCTAGTGTTTCTAATGTACGTGTTAGTTGTTATATCTTGGGTTTTGTACTTATGAATATAAATGAGTATAGTTTTATAATATAGTTGTTTAATTGACATGATGTTAAGATTGTAGAAGATTTCGTCAGTGCTAGTTCTTACAGGAACTTTCAGTATAATTTTCATTATGGCTTTTTGGGTTTTAATTAGTGGATTTAGTATGTTTTTATTTGTTTATTTGTTTATTTGTTTATTTGTTTATTTGTTTGTTTGTTTATTTGTTTATTTGTTTATTTGTTTATTTGTTTATTTATTTATTTGTTTATTTGTTTATTTGTTTATTTGTTTATTTGTTTATTTGTTTATTTGTTTATTTGTTTATTTGTTTATTTGTTTATTTGTTTATTTGTTTATTTGTTTATTTGTTTATTTGTTTATTAGGACATACACAGTACATAAGTTTACAAGTTATAAGGAATGTTAAATGAAGTTATTAGATGATTTAGTACCTATTACGTAAGTCCGTATAATATCTGGGATAATTCGCCTGGGATTTGAACAGTTCTTAAAACTTAACTAATGAATGAAAGAAAGAGAAGAATAATATAAAGGAAAATTGTATACAAAGATAAAAGAGATTTTTTTTTTTTAGAATAAGAATTACATGCTAACAAATTGTAATTAGTTTAGTGAAAAGATAAATATTTTTAGAGCAATAAATACATTTGCATTAGCACTGCCCCATCCGATAATACCGTATTCTAACAGTGATTGGCAGAGAGCCATGTAAATCTCGATTAAGTCTTTTTTAATGAGGACATTCCTGATAGCTTTGAAAAAATAACTTAGTTTTGGGTAAAAGGTACAAAAAACACTTAATGATTGATGTTAGTCAGTACTCGCAATTAGTAGATAAATAAATGAACACAATCATCAAAAGAATATAAAATTAGCAAATAACCGGGTCAGACCCGCGGCAGCAAACAGACCCTTATTTAAAAAAATAAGAAGTCGTTTAAAAAAGTTCGTTAACTTAAAATAAAATTGGACCAATCAAGTCGGGCGTGGCGGGTGCCGATCACACTAAAAAAGGCAAAGCTATTAACCGATGAAATTAATTAACATTCGTGTCGATCAGTCACTTTTGACTTGTGGGCGGGTTACGTCCTCTACGCCCTTTGGTCTTCCGAGAAAACGGAAACTACATGAAAACAAAGGTGTCTATTGTCTATTTATTGGACGTTTACTGTCTTCGTTTTACACTTGTTTATTTGCCATGAGATCTCGTTTACAACACTCTGCCCGCGAGTAAGAAAATCATAGTGAAGTGAGCACAATCCCAAAATACATTAATTATAAAGATGTTAGATCATAAATAATAAGAGAAGAGCCGATGTATGAATGTGAGTGAGGCACAGAGTATGTGCGAAGACCGAGTTGTTTGGCGGTCCGTCCTCTCTGCCTACCCCTGCGGGGAAACGACGTGATGGTTAGTTAGATATAAAGATGTTTTTTTACTCAGAATTTTGGATCTTTTGACCGGTCAGTAACTGAGTCAGTGGCATCGCGTTTGGGTCCCACTCAGGCGTCCCGTGTTCGATTCCTCGGCTGGCTAAGTCCTCCATCAGAAGCAACACATGACACAAGCAACATTTTCCGCTTACTGTGGTGATAATAGGAGATTTAAATATTGTTAGGTTATTTGTAACCCGTTTTAACCCGGTTATCTTTTTTTATAAAAAAAAATTTAAATTAAAAATCGAAACAACACCGATTAAATATTTATAATTGATCTATCCACCCTCATTTTCGAATAATTTACTGATTATAATGATTAATTTATAGGTCAACACGCGCTCCCCCTTTATCTAACGTTACAGTGCTATTTATTAATTAATTTTTTTGGTATAATTTTGGAAATCGAAGCAAATAATTTCTCAGAAAAATCTTCCAGTCTTTTTTAAATGGCTAAGTTTCGATTACTACAACATGATAACAAATGAGTAAAAGTGATCCGGAGGCGCGGCACGGGTTCAAATCCCAGAGTGTTCAAGTAAATTTCATTTGATTGATTTTCAATTTAATGGTTTAAAATAATATACGTTAATAATGCACGTTCCAGAGTGGAAGATACTCTATGTATCGCCCTGGTGTAAGACCACAATTCAGAATTTAAATGTCGCTTGAAATGGCTTTAGCCGTTTTTTGTGATCAGGTCGGAGAGCCAGGAACTTCTCCACCTACCTCTTCCAACCGCCTTCCCCTCTCCACTACCTACGGCCTCACAACAAACCCCAATTGGAGATGCCATTGTCTCACCGGCTCCGGGCGGTAGGGAGCAGCTGAGACTCTTGTGCGATATTCACATAAACTTACAACTTATGAACATAAATTTAATATAGATTGTAAATTAAAACAAACTAATGCGTATGATAAATAGGTTGAGTAAAGTTGAACAATAAGTAATTCAATTGTCATAAAATTTCAACAGAATACTCAAATTTAATAGTAACCTGCCGTTTTTCTACCATCAAATAATGTAGACATACTTCTAAATTCTGATCAAATAAAACCTATATTTGCCTGTCGCCCACGCGTTCATCGCCTGTCAGATTGATGATAGCCCGTCATCCTGCTGTCAAGTAATGCTATTGCAATTTCATTAATTATTATCCTCAAAAGTTCGGGGTTCTGAATTGTTGAATTTTGCCAGTTCTTTGACGAGGCACCACAAAGCAAACAAGACCATTATTAACCAACTGCGTAGGTACGTTTCAATTAGGGAATTTGTTTGAGAAATAAAATTAGTTTTGAAAAGAATGGATCACAGGGAACTCCAATCGTAAAATTTCTGTTTAACTAGAACTTAAAATGCGTGAAGTATTGACGGGTATAATAAAGAAACTGTTCAATTGTTCAGAAAACTGGTCGATAAAACATTTTTTTTTAAATTGGTAATTTAATTTGATTGAAGTTTGACAAAGATTTTTCTTTTGTATTCATGAACAATAAAAATTGACAATATAGGGCCAAGTAGTATGTAGTTCGTACATAATAAAATTTGAATAATGAATTCATGACACAAAAGATAGAATTTTTTTATCATTATGGCTAAAAAACCATCGGCAATAAAAATAGGCGTAGTTACAGTACTGTGCGAATTAATGTGAACACGTGGTAATTAGCACAATTACACTTGTTCTTGCAGTTGTATGTAGCATATTGTAATAGCGGTTATTTTATGTTCGTTTTCTATCATTCAGTGAGTTACGAGACACACCAAGCTACAGATGCGTTAAATTTTGTAATTTTTTAGAATTACAGTTTTTTTGCAGAGGTAAATTTAACTAAAGCTTTTTGTTTTTTTTTTCATTTTTAAAGATGGATATTTCTCTTTAAAAACGCAAAAAGATTGTTAATATTTCAAAGACAAAAAAAATTACATATGTTGAATAGCCAGGTAACTTTCCGGATTGGTGGGCTATAGTTAAAGCAAGACAAGCTCAACAAAAACAAAGCTGATTGAGGCAATAATTTAGAGACACGCAAATATCAGAAAATTGTAAAAATAATTGTTGATTCTATGCCAAACCGTGTACAAAAAGTTACAAAAGTTAAGGCAGGACACACTTCGTATTAAAAAAAAAATAATTGTTGTTTCTCTATTTTTTTTCTTCGATAATGAATATATTTTATTTTTTCTAATTCTACTTTTGTGTTCACATTAATTCGCACAGTACTGTAGGTATCCTTTTTACATTATTACCGCCATGAACAACCGCCTTTTGTTAGTGGCATTGCGACAACTTCAGTTTGAGGTGTGTTGACAGGACGGTAAGGAAGTGGGAAGGTGGAGATGGAAAAGAAGAAGTTAAGTTAGGTTCATTGAACATGAATAATACCATTTCAACCACCCTTTATATTTACCTTTATTTCACCCTTTATTAATAATAAACGCAAAAATGTGAAAACACATTACGTCAAAAAAAAAAAAAACTGGAAAATATTTGAGAGCCGCAAATTGAATTTAAATTTCGTGGATCGTAATATGACAATGTTTAGGAAACACTGACTTTAAAATATTTCAAAATCCTGTAAGTGGCAAGGTTCCTGTGTGAATAAGACATTAAAACTCCTCTTAAATGTTCTATAAGCGCTTTGTTACAAGACGAATCACCCGTAGTGGGTAATTTTGTCGGCGTTGGGGTTTTTTCAAAAGGTTACTTCAGTTTTGCCCCAGACTTGGGGTCAGGGTCTTGACTTGTGGCCCTACCGGTGCAAGAGGTTAGTTCTCGATGAAATTGGTGGCTATAAAATACATAAAAAAGCATGGTGCTTTTGAAGGCGACTATCAAAATTCCTTTAGGTGGGTGGTTTAAACTTCTGAACATTCCGAATAAGATGTTAAACTATAAGTTTCACGATTTTATTTTTCAATGTTCATATTTTACAGCACAAAATACATCCGTGTGTACTTGTGCGGCAAAACTCTAAAGACGAATAACAGAATACAAAAGAACCAACGGAATTTTCCTGACGCCAGAGCTCATCGATCGAGAGTTTTTGATGATTCAGAAAACGATTACTGATTGAAAACGATTACTAAACGGTTGCAGATACTTAAAAACAACATTGATAAAATGATGTGTAAAGACTAACAAGAAAAAGTAACGTTTTTAAGATAAACTGAAAAGGATATATTGAAACAATTTTATTCTTTTTTATTTTTGACCGTTACCAGTCTCAGCCTGTCATGGCCATCTTCAGACTGGTACAATTATTTCTTAACCTGGCTGAAATGACCGGTTGAAACCGGTGAAATCTTCAACAGTAAACTGATTAATTATGACAGTGATAAAACATGATAAAGTAATAGGTTAGATTAAGTTTGTAGTTTTTTGTTATTTTTTTTTACAAAAGCTCCACACAGGAGGTCCTGAGGAAAATATGTTCCCTCAGGACCTAGGTCATCTTTGGGGATGCTGTGTGGAGGGTATTTTAAAGGAAAGGAAGGAGAAGAAGTTCTGTGAAGGATAAGGTATGAAGGGTGGGTAGGAATCTGGGGGTCAGTGGGTCCAGGAGTGACGGACGTACGAATACATCTCTCCCACCGCGGTGCAAGGCGATGCACGTTACAAAAGAGTTCTGCTTGAGAGGTCACAACTCCCTCAACCAGTCTCTCCCGATCTGGCCTGCCACGCAGCTGGTGTGCAGACACATCCGCCGCCAACACCCAGACAAACCTCACCCTATGAACCCGAACACCCCTGCTAAGTCACCAAACTTAGCGAACCATTTGGGGTGACATGGCAGAGGTGTTGGTTATCCAATAAATTGTTCCCGGGGCGTCTGCGCCTCCCAAATTGTTATCTCTCTTCGATCTGTTAAATTTTTTTCTATATTCTTCAATGTTCCGTTTTGTCACTTTCTGTCCGTTTTAGGTACTGTTTGGTCATGAAAGCTATTTTTACAGTACAGTCAGCAGCATTAGCACTAAGTACGCCACGGGCGGTAGCGACAGTAGGTAGGTAACGCAGGGAGTTGGGAGAGTTTTGCTAAACCTGTTCCTTCCTCGTGGGAACCGCGTCGCAGCTCGTAACTTCAATACAGTCAGATAATACGCCCGATAAGGACCCGGAATGAAAGTATCGCCGGACTTCTTTCTCCAAGAGATGTTTTTGCCGACCTATAGGTACATAATATAATTATGAATACATTTTTGGTAACGCTCAACATTTCGATGAAGGGTCACACAGCATTTGAGTTTCGGTAATTCTTTCTGAATTATAAAGATGAAGCCATACTAAATAATGCAAAATCATACAAAATCATATGTCTTTGTTTTGAAAATTAGATCGCTTAGTAGTATTATAGATGCTTCAATTAAATACTGCATGCAGAACATATCTTGGCCCTTAAAAACATCAGTAATTTTTTTCAAAGGTCTTTTAATAAGCCTAGAAAAAAATAAAGTATAAGGTCTATAAAAAACACTTTCAAGTCCAAACTCTCCTATTTATAAAGACCTTTTCGGATATGGTTTTATTGTTTAATGTAGAAAATTAAGTTCTTTTATAATAATCGCAAAAAAAAAAGAATGATATTTACGTCCGAACTTCACAAAATAAAATAAAATGTGCATTTTCGCGTTGTTATTTTACAATACGGCCGGCGGTCGTCGGATTTGGATTTTCAAAGTGAATCTTATAGGACTATATACTTGCCACACCCATTTTTTATCAGTTCGGCCTCGGCCGGGACGGGGAATAGACGTATTAGGCTCCTTGTTTCCGTGAAATCAATTTCAAATTTCTGTTTTTTATTTATTTTTTTTTTTAACATGAGCTCCACACCGGAGGCCCTGAGGAAAATAATTTCCCTGAGGGCCTATGTCATCTTTGGGGATGCTGTGTGGAGGGTTTTTTAGGGAAAGGAAGGAGAGGAGAGTTCTAGGAAGGAAAAAGGTTTAAGGGGTGGGTAGGAATCTGGGGTTCAGTTTGTCCTGGTCATCCACCTCCAAGACCTAGACCAACTTCATCCCATGAACCCGGCCACCCCTGCTATATCACTAAATTACAATAAACAATGCGTAAAAAAGGGAGTTAATGTTTTTTAGAGGCCTTTACGAAATTAACCTATAAAAAAAATCTCGAAAACCTTTTCCAACCTTTGCAAAAGCTTTTTCTTTAATATTTTTAAACTCCCTCATAAAGGGGCGTGAATTCCGATTTCGATTTTTTTTCCTGGTCTATTGGATCGCCTTAATACGCTAACGTCTGTGGTACACATCGCTGCACGTGTAAGCTAAAAACGGAAATGCTGCCATCCATCGCCTTCAAAGAGAACTATTGAAGTTTTCATAAAATATTGTTGTAGGCGCATGTTCTGTGCAGGTATGGTTTTCCTCTTTGATATCTGATTATTTTCAATTCTGATTGCAGTTTGAATGTCGTAAATGGATAATGGCATTACAAGGTGACCGCGTGCTTCACCTTAACCTAGGTGGTAGATAAAAGAAATAAAGGGCGATATGACATGTAAGCGTGTCGGCTGCCACCGAGCTGAGAGCAGATTGTACGGACTATCAAAGCGGAGACAGCGGTGCCAGTGAAAGTAATGCGTTTGGTGTGTAGGTAGAAACAAAGGCGGGGCGCCGCTGTGCGCACAGGCGAAATACGTTGGCGAAACGCTTTGTGCGCGGGGTTGCATACTAATAATGTTTCAAGGCTTATCTCCTTTTTTTATTGCCTATATACATAATATGGTACATATATATGTTTTACATTAACTCCACAAAAGAGGCCCTGAGGAAAATAATTTCCCCCAGGTCCTATGTCATCTGAGATGCTGTGTGGAGGGTTTTTTTGAGGAGAGGAAGGAATGAACATTGGTCTTGAAGAGACCCATGTTGTAGGAAGGAGGAAACACAAAGGCCAGAAAATCGTTCCACAGCCGAGCTGTTGAACACAAGAACGAGTCGAAGACGCGAGCCGTTCTCATATGACCAATGTCAACCGTGTATACATGTTGGGCACGCGTTTGGCGTGTTTCCCGACTATGCGCCGGTGCCGAAGGGATCAATAACGCTAGTTCCTCGAAGCATCTTCCATTGAAATACCGGTAGAACAAGGATAGCATTCCCACCCGACGCCTGTGCACTTAAGATTGCAATCCGTCTGTTAAATTAGGAGCAGACGAACCGCCCGTTTCTGCACAGAGTCGAGGGTTTTTTTTCAGGTATTTTAGGGCTCCGGACCAGAGGTGGCTGCCAAATTCAACCGTGGGGCGCACTTGTGATTTGTACAGGGTTAGAAGTTGTGTACTATTAAAGTATCTGCGGGCCCTGTACAGTACGCCCAGTTTTTGGGATGCTAACTGTACTCTGGCTTCGATGGAGCTCCCATATCTGAGCTGGTCACTTAGAATTCAACCAAGCATATCAATGGAGGGCCTGTTCGGAAGATTGCTTCCGTTGAAGGAGACTAGATTTTCATACTTTTTTTAAATATACGTACGAATTAATTGTCTCATTTTGAATTACATTTTTAATCCACTTCTACATAAAATGTGTAGTTGCAGTCAGCGTAAACGACATCGTATTTATTATTTCTTCTTATACCAAGTAATTATATTTCACATTACAACTTTAAGAGGGTATTACCAGAGAAAACCAGAAATATGTCATTTTCAAATCAGATTTTAGACGTATTGACTATTTTCCACAAAAAAATATAAATGGATTTCGAAAGATTGTTCTTTTATCTAGCCTTCGCATGTTTTAAATTTTGAGAAAAAATGTTTATTTTTAGTATTATAAGGTTATACCGTAGGTCATTGGCAGATTTATTAAATTTTGTAATAAGTTTTTGTATTAAACCACACCAATTTCAAATCATATAATCATGCAGTAAAATAAATCAATACATCATCTGGGTATCGCATGTTTTAGAATTTTAATTTTAGTTTAAATAAAATCATTAAAAAATATATACGTACACGTGTTTCTTGACGAAAATTGGTCCGTTTGTGTATTTATTTGCGCACTTACAAACGAATATATTTCAGAGTTTTTTAACATTCTTATTTAACTTAGACATTACTGAAAAATGATAAATACTTATAATCAACATATAATTACAAAAAGTACATTATTTTAATAGTTTTATCATCACGCCTCTCAGCATTTTTTGATGTAGGTATAAATTAAAGCAAATTTGGAATGAAATAAAATCGATATTGAGTTATAATTTTAAAAAGCTGGTACGAAGAATAATTAATCTTTCTCATTGTAACCGCCTTGCATGATCGTTAGAACAACTTTCGACGAAATGTGGATTTTCGGCCGCTGGCTGGTTAAACGCTCTTAAGAATCAAATTTACCAGTAATATCAGTAGAGAAAAATATGCGTTTATTTAAAATTGATATTAATAACCGTTAAAGCGAGCCGGCCACAATACGAATAAAGGTACTTATTTTATCTTGCCAATAAACACTGTTCCTGTGAACTATCGGCGGCAGTGAGGTATAATAAAAAAAAAAATAACGCAGATTTCTGGCGGCGAATGGTTCAGACACGCGATATCTAATCTCAAATTTCTTCTTTTTTCTCAAATGAGGAGAGAAGAAGATTTGAAAGAAGCAATAGGGTCCATTCGGCTTTTAATAATGGCCTGTAAAAGGAGACCATTTCCATGCACAAGAATAATTTGTCAATAATTGGCACAGTATGAAACTGGATCAATAATAACTAACTACCATCACGCCGTTTCCTCGCAGGGGTAGGCAGAGAGGGCGGACCGCCAAACAACTCGGTCTTGGCACACACTCCTTGCTCGTTCACATTCATACATCGTCTCATACATGCTCTTCTATTATTCTGATTATTGGCATGACCCGACTCAAGTATCTGATTCACTTGGTCGTGCCGTGTCTTTCTCGGGCGTTCCCGACTTCTTCTACCATACACAATTTGCGTCATATATTCTCCTTACACTCCTTTCCTCGTTCTTTCGCTCTACATGGCCAAACCATCTGAGCGTTTATTTCTTAATCTTACTCATTACGCTTACATCAGCCTTGCATTCTTTACGGATCTCCACGTTTTTCACACGATCGTACATGGTTTTGCCAAGCATACGCCTCAGGGATCTCATTTCTATAGCATAATGATTAACTAAGTTTGTACAAAATTTTATAATTTATGTTAAAACTTTATCGAGCTCGATGTATAAAACATAAAGAATTCACACGGGTCTCTTTTATATTTTTTTAATGTGAATAACGCACAAGAATCCCGTTTGCGTTCCTGTTTGACGTGAGACTATGGCATCCCAAATGGGGTATGTTGTGAGGCTGAAGGTAGTGTGGCGGGAAAGGAGATGGGGAAGAGGGAGGTGGGGATGTGCCTGGCTATTCAGATCTGGTTACCAAACACAGCTAAAGTAATTTCAAACAACGTTTCAGGAATCACTCTTTCACTGAATGCTGGTCTTATACCAGGGGAATGCTGAGAATATCCTCCACTCTGGAATGTGCCGCAAAAGCACGACGTATTAGTCCGATGGGTCGATCGATCGTTTTACACGACCCGGGTTGCTCACGACACACTGGCTTCACGAGCGGGTCGCGAAGACCCGCTCTTTTCGCGACACAGAATATGAAACTCGATTAAGCTACTTTCTACTACCTGAGTCGAGAGAGCGGGTGGCGAAACCCGGGTGTTGACAAACCGTTCGCTCTCTCATACATCTATCTATCGTCGCTCGCCTCGCCATATCCGCACCCGAAACCCAGGTAGTAGAGAGCGGTGCAGTAGTAGAGCGGTTGCGAGAAGTGGGTCGCGAGGCCCGGGTGCTGACGAAAAAATGACCCGCACGCTCTTTGATGGTCCGTGAGCGGGTTTAAATGAGCGGGTTATTCACGACCGACCCAGGACTATGACGTATTAATTTTAATTAATTTATTGTGAAATAATACAAATGAATCAAATACAATTTATTTACGCACACCGGGATTTGAACCCGCGGTCTTCGGAAGTCTAGTTGAGAGTTGAGACCCTTAGCCCTCGAAGAGCCTTCACGGAACTTAAGGGGTTTTTTAAATATTAATTTTAAATGTTGCATTATTGACATAAACAAAAGGGATATAGTCTCTTAAAATATTCTTGCGTTTCTTGCTCAAGGTTATTTTTTAAACTATAAGTCGAAGTAGGTACCTACCTACTTCAAAGTGATAATTTTTTTTTACTAAAATTACTGCGAATCTGAATGTTAATATGAAATACTTATAGCATTCAATTATTAAAGGGGATTCAAAATGCATATATATAATAAAGAGGACATAAAAATAAATATTTAAATAAACAGGTAAGTACAAAAAAACGAAGTTTCGAAGAAGTACAAGTTGAGGTTTTCGAAGGAACGTGTAAATATTTCAAATAAAGATCATGAATACTCTTACCTTCGGCGAAAATCCGTACAGTTTTCTCTTTTTGTCCTTGTCGGCTCGAACGAGGGTCGGATCTTCCTGAATTCTTCTTTCTTCGGCCCTTTGCTTATCTGAAACAAAATTCATTACAAACTTTAAAATATGCATTTTTGTGTTGCATGCTCCATACAATCCCGCTGGAATAAACACTTCCCCCCATACTTGTATTTTTTTGTGGAGTGGAGACGGTTAGCGTATAGTTCCCGTGAGCACTTAGGATTATAGGCCGTTGTGCTATCTCCAATTTTACCTCATTCCTGGGGAAGGAATGGGGGGGGGGGGGGAATGTAAGGTTTAAAAACTTTTTTGCATTTTTTATTTTTATTCTGAATGTACAACATTTTGAGAGTATTGTGTCAAAATTTCAAGTAAATCGGAGCAAAACTAACCAATTTTTTATTTTTATTCTGAATATACAACATGTTGACAGTATTGTCAAAATTTCAAGTAAATCGGAGCAAAACTAACTAAGATACAGCGTTTCAACCGACGCGACGATTCGAGTATATTTCGATTATAAAAAAATTGAAATCGATTTTCTGGCAAGCAACATTTTTGAAGTTCGTGAACATCATAACTCAAAATCTGCTTTTCCTTTTGAAATTTTGTAACTATTTCTTCACACAAATCAACAGGTAGTCAGGGGGAGTTTTTTTACCATTTTTTTCCATTTTGTAATAACAAATTCATCGAAATTTTTTAGTGAAAATCGCGTTTTTCACTTCAAAATGCTGCCAAAAAATTAAAAATAAAATCGAAAAAAAACTCCCTGACTACCTAGGAAAACATATCACCTTTTAAACGCATTTCGAATTTTTTGTGTCGATTTTCTTTTTTCGAGGCGATTCGCTCTCACGTCTTATTTATTGATATTTTTAAATGAATTTTTTTTTCAAAGATAATTCAGATGTTATACAATTAACGTGTATATGAAATAAATAAACCAACATTATTCATTTCTCCAAAAAAAATTCACGAAAACATGGCTTTTTTCGCTTTTAAAACCTTACCCCCCCCCCCTTAATGGTTTGCCTTACTCCCGATTAATTCTTTTAAATTTACTTTACAGTTTAGATATTTATTTATTTGATGATTCACGTTTAATTGCAGCACAATAGACATTACACGAAGTTAATTCAAGGAGAAATGATACAATATAGGATTAAAAGAAAATTACAGCTGCACAAACGGCTCAAAAACAATAAAGAGTTTAATGTCAAGACAGGAAGAAGGTTTAGGTGCGACTTCTGCCACATAAATACAAAATACTTGGATTACTTACGTAATGGCTGACAAAAATCATTGAGACTTGCACCAAAATCAAGGCGTTGGCGCTGACTTGATTTGACAAATTTCAAGTCAAGTCATTCTTGACATTGGTGAATTGGTATCCATAATTTGTAGAATGTTGATTGCGGAAAAGCTATCCATTATTTACGAGTCTACGGGAAGGGATGTTGATAGGGATGAGTTACAACACAGTAGTTGAATCAAACACACCGTTAATAATTTTTCAAATGCGAGATGAGATCAAAGTGTTTTCTATGTTTTTTTCAAAGAAGAAAAATTGAATTTTACTTCAAGCTCATCATACGAGTATTCCAAGCAGTTGCCGTTAAGAAGCGATGCTGCACGGATACGACATGATGTGAACGACATAAATATGGAATATATATTTTTTTATCATTTTTAAAAACATTAAATATGAAAAAACGAAACCTTTAAAAATAACACAGTGAGTGATACCGTGTGAAGTTACTTCAGTTACATTGCGAAGCGGGTAATGACGAGCAGGTCACTATCAGCGAAGTAAACTCGAAGAAAATCAAAATTAATAGATAAAAATAGTGACTCACATTTATGCTCTATTTCTTCATCATCCAACAGCAGCGAGACTACCTCCTTAGGTTTGAGTGTGTCGGGTTTGAAGTGACCACCGCTGATGACCATTCTCTGGATCTGTGAAGGACAAAAATAATTCTTTAATTATACCAACTTATAACGACTATTATAACAACTCAAAACACAATTCACAGGAAGCAAATACATTGTCGTATATTATTATTGTTAGTATATGAACTTGCAGATTTTTAAAAAAGCTGTAAAGCATTAAAAATCGAATAACTAATCTGCGTTTATTACAGAATTAATAAATTTATTAAGAAGAACGGCTACGCGACCATTTTCGTACAAAACTTATATTTTGATTTGAGGCCAAAACACTTAGGCAAAACCAAAGATATTCAAATACAGAAGAGATATGCTATGGTGTCCGCGCAACTGTCGCCGGACTACGCGCTAATAATTAGCGTAGTTTTCATACAAAAGAATTTGTTCATTTCGTTGATTTTTTGAAAATGTGCATTAATATTGGTTAACAATATATTTTGAATAAGGAAAGAATTCGTTCATTTAGTTTAACGTTCGTTTGGTTTATTCATTAATTATTTGTTCTTTTAGTTTATTTGTTAATTGGTAAACATTGTCGGCGACACCCGGAAGCGCAGACCCACATAGTAAAACAGCAGATAGCACATCTATTTGGGCAAAACGAATAATTCTTTTGTGAAATTTGAAAAAATTAAGAAAGAATGAGAGCGTTTGAAAATTTGTTTTTGGGGTGTTTTGCCGTGTTGCGCTACCTCCTTCTTTAGCCAACGTTTCGGACAGCGTTGCAGTGTCCATCATCAGGGCAGATCCGGCAGATCCGGTACATATCTACCGGATCTGCCCTGATGATGGACACTGCAACGCTGTCCGAAACGTTGGCTAAACGTTGTTGATATGTACCGGATCTGCGGGATCTGCCCTGATGATGGACACTGCAACGCTGTCCGAAACGTTGGCTAAAGAAGGAGGTAGCGCAACACGGCATAACACCCCAAAAACAAACAACGAAAATATATTGGGCCGTGAAAATCTTAAAACGCATCCGAATGGCCCCTTACCTATCCAATATAATATTTTTTTACCTAAAATTATTTTTATTCTTAATTTGAAATGTTTATGTATTTCTATTGTTTAAAGTTTTCAGGGTTGATATTCACGAGTAAAGTCGGATTTCGCATGTAATCATAACATACCGTAATTTTGATGGGTCTGCTCTAATAAAATATCAACTCAATAAATAAAGAAAAAGAGCTCACCGGATTCGTGACTTTCTTTGCCACGTGTTTTCGTCGATTGATTAACAAAGCAAATTTCAACCCTTACGACATCCAAACCCTCAATCACTAGCATCATTATTATATTAATCGGCAATCTTCCACCAAAAGCACTTCAGTCAAGATTGGGACCACCCCTGATATACAAGTATCGAATTTGCCTATACCATATACCATGGCGATGTACCGTATCAGTCGTCGATATCATAATATACGCGGATATTGTTCGTGCAGTCTTTTGTTCGGCGTCCTTCACAAGGATGGAACCGAACACAAATAAAAGGAAGCAGATACAATCTCCTTCCACAGATCCCGGACAACGCAGTTCTAAGGACTAAGGACAGACAGTAAGGACCTCCCTGTTAGCTTATCTATGATAGGGAACCGAAGGGTTTATTCAAACACGTCGAAAGTGTTAGAATGGCAAGTAAACTTCACCATTAAAAATCTTTTCATCAAAAAGAGCAATTGAAAACATGGGTCTTGTGTTGTTTTTTGACAGATACATGGATTCTGCAAACCTAACTCATGTTCGAAATAACGTTACGGACCTTGGTGAACGAAAAGTCCAGAAAAAAATCGAAATCGGAATCCACGCCTCTTTTTGGGAGGGGTTTAAAAATACTTCAGAAAAAGGTTTTTTTTACAGGATGATTTCGTAAAGGCCTGTAAAAAACATTTTATATGCATTGTTTATTGTAATAACGAAATTTAAAATTGATTTCGCAAGAATTTGAAAGACCAATAAAAATTATTACCGATATTTTTAAGGGCCAAGATACGAGTATGTCCTACACGCAGTATTTAATTGAAGCATTTATAATTCTTCTAAGCGATCAAATTTTCAAAACAAAACAAAACAATTTTTATACATTTTTCCATTATTTCGCCTGACTTCATCTTAAAAGCCTTTGGTTGCCCTAATTTTTTGGGAGGTGGTATGGGTACATGTCTTGCACCCCAGTGTGAGGGATGGATTCATTTGTCCGTCACTCCTGGACACACTGACCCCCAGTTCCTAACCACCACTTTTTCCTTCCCAGAACTTCCTCTCCTTCGTTTCCTAAAAATACTCTCTACACAGCATCCCCAAAGATGACACAGGTCCTGAGGGGAATTATTTTCTTCATGTCCTCCTGTGTGGAGCCAATTATATTAAAATAATAATGTACAGAAAAAAGGTGTGTAAATTTAATAATGCCAGAGCTCACTGATGGAAATTTTTTTAGTGCTGACGAATAATTTATAGAAAAATACGGGTTTTGTCTTGTTTGTTGGCAGAAAAACCCATATTTCAAAGCTCTGTAGTTAACGGTGGAAATGATAAGACGAATAGAAAGGTAAGAGTAGACCGCCACACAGCTCTGTCTTGGTACACACTTGCTTTAATCACATTCATGCATCATTATATCGATCGTTCAGTTGATTAGTCAGACGTCTCCAAATACTAAGTTTTGAGATAATGAGGAAAGCAATATTCGAATGCTCACCATCAATCAAAAAATATTTACACATGTCTTTGTATCACATATTAAACATCCTATAAAATAACAAGGGGAAGCATAACGGTTCGTCATTAATTTTTCAAACAGCTCGTCTGCCACCTATTAAAATGTAACAATCAAACATGCACAGTAAATTTTAACTATCAAAGGGATCCCCATAGTAACCTAAACAAATAACAAAATAACAGCGCACGTCAAACAATTACTTAGCAACGCTTTGCTTTTCGTCTGGACCATAAACGTATAATAAATAATTTCATAACGCCAGAGCTTACCAATATATATAGCCTATAGTACTCGCAAATAATGTAGCTTTCTGTTAGTGAAAGAATTTTTAAAATCCATTCAGTAGTTTTTGCGTGAAAGAGTAACAAACATACATACATCCAGATCCAATCTGAGGGGGACACATTTTTCATATAACTGCATACTCAATTCAAATTTCGATTTATCGGAGATGTCTGACTAATCAACTGGACTATCGATGACGATATACCTAATCTGTTATTCCGACTCTTGAATAATGATAATGACATTCTGTCGGCAAATGGAGCATAGAAGCCAGACAGCAGGTGTTTGGCTAAACGCATAAAAATAGTCGTAAAAACTACAAATTGCATTGTTTTCAATAACCGCCTCACGATCCATGATGTCATTCAATTAAAACGGACGCACGAAAATAATTGTTAAACAAAAACTGGGTAAAAATAGCATCGAAACACGAAAAATCATCGAGTGCATGTCGACGTCGACAAAACTGCATCCGGTAAATTGATGTTCCACAAGCGAATGGGCAGAAGAAATAATACAATGTTGGGCATTGTAAGAAAACTACCGCACTACTGTCTCACCAACAATAGGCGGTCGTGTGGCACGACCAAGCCAACCTACCGCAAAGCCCTGATAATATTTTGACAGATCGTTACTACGAATGATGAATTAAGACGACTGTCAAAATATTTGACTAAACATAGGTGGTAATTAAATGAGGCACTTGCATTAATTTTTTTTTGGAAAATGATTAAAAAAAAATTTTTCTCGTATTAATTGTAATTTTTTGGGAATATGACGTTTTTAATACATAATAAATTAAAGTAATTCTTATAAGTTTAAACAGTCAGGTCTATTTGTTCGATTTTCGGAACAAATCATAAAGGTCTCGTCGTTGTTTCCCTTACTATAATAATGGTTAGATATATGATATAAATTAAATTAGATTAATAAATAAGAAAGAACAAACACCACGCTTTATATTTAAATCTAAAAATTAACCACAAAATAATTCAATATACCTTTATGAAATCATTTCCCGCAGGAATTTTAATAAAAAATTATGAAACTATTAATTAATTTTTTTTACATGGAACGACAAAAACATGAGTTGACGATAACGTTTATAATACACATGCGTATTAAAATATACATCTTTTATTAAAGTTAGAAAAAACGTAATTATATGTTAATTTTTAATTATAAAATTAGAAAGCATCACCTTTTCAAGACTGTTTTTAGTTGTTCATTTGTTTTGATTCCATTTATTTGGATTTCATTGCAAAACGGAATTATCTTTACCCTCTGACAAAATATTGTCCATGCCTGAGGGGTTAATATATTTTTCCTGTCCCAGCTGTCGGGAGAAATGTTGTCGAGTCCGAAAAAACGAATTATAGTATTTTTAAGCATGAATTTTAAAAAGAGTATTCAAGATCGTTCAAATAAATCAAACAATAAATATATAGTTTAGTTTTCGTAAAAACAACGTTAAAAGTTAAAACCGCCAATAATCGTTAATTTTAAACGGCACATGTGAAAATTAAAAGATCAACACGTAACTAAAAAAATTCACATAAAAAATCGGGTCATTTCCATGTAGTGACAACACAAGCTAAAAACGTCGAATTGTTGTTGGAGACAAGTAACATAGTGGTAAATACTCCAAGTTTCACCCTGACGAAAGACCACAATTCATAAGCGAAACGTTGTTAAAAATGGCTTTTGACGTGTTTGGTGACCTGATCCGAAGAGCCACGTATTTCCCCACCTTCTTCTTCTGCACCTCCTCCCGATTATCTTAGCTTTTTAACGTACTTCAACCAAGGATGCCATTGCCCTACTGGCACCTTTAAAACTACACATTAATAATTGGAGTTCAAGATGACAGATTTTTAAAATTCCGTAAAAATTACGAGTAAAAGCTAAAATCGACAATTTCACTGTCATTTTTAAATGTCACATGTCAAATTTCAATGGTCGTCCCGGTGCAGTGTGGCTGGCTAAATTTAATAGTGTGGAGTTTAATAAACACAAATAAAATGCCTAACAAATCAGGTCATTTCAATATCATAAAAAGTACATATTTTAAACGCGGTTTTATTTTCATATGCATGCAAGTGGCTCATTAAGAAGAAGGACAAATGCGAACGATCATGCTGATTCCAGACTCATGGCGAGAAGTCTCGGCGAGAAGTTCTCGCCGAGACTTCTCGCGAGAACAAGCACTTATCCACACTCTCATTGTTCTCACTCGTGATCTGTTTCCCATCCGGTATGGACGGCATTACAGACGATATTCAAAATGCTGCAGGTTTGGCTCTGTGCGATAAATTGCAACTCTTGTTGATTGTTCCACATTTCTAACACAAGGAAACAAAATTTTCGAAACAAAAACATAAATATAACGCACGTCTACTCTCAACCGCTCACTAAACAACATTCAGACAAAACGTGAGTGTAGTAGTCTTCTCGCTTCTCGCCCGAGAAATCCTTTGAAGCGGCCAAATTTACCGACAGTGATCCGAGAACAGGCGAGCCCGTGAAAGAGAATGCGAGAAACTCATCACATTCACGCTTCTCGGGTGTTCTCGGGGCTTCTCGCCGTGAGTCTGGAGGGGCTATTATAGGTGATAACCGCTCTGTTGGGTCCCGTTTGATGTTTCATCTCCGCTTATTTAGAATTCAGGGCTCGAATTTGGGGACAATAGAACGCGGCACGGGACTCGACCACTTGAAGCCTCATTGAAATGAGGTAAGGACAAAGCCGCCGCTAGTAAAATGCTTAAAAAATCTCGATAGCAGGTGCAATGTTCGAATCAGATGGGATACAATCTAGCCAGATGCCACTAAACGTGCCTTACCGACTGTCTTTTGTCTTAAGCCGACGATTTTATTGACCCATCCAAAATCGCCGGCGATTCGTTCCGCTGGCATAATAAAATAATACTGCGTTGACCGTCTACAAAAAGCAATCACATTCTTTAAAATAAAGAAGAGCAAAAGTACAAAAAATGGTGTAGATTTAAAGGTTTAACGGCCGTCCGCACTAGCAGCTACCTAGCAAATTCAACATTTTCACTTTTTTAATTTTTTATAACTATACATTTATTATTTTTTTACATTTTTATATGAATATATATTTATTTTTATATATATTAGGTGTTACATAAAATAGAAAGTATATTTGTAGTCCTTCTCACTAGGAGAGCCTGTGCTGAGGGGGACTATTCTTTGGATAAGTTTTCAGCGACTTCTATGGTTTAACTTCATTGTTTGGATAAGGTTTTCCAGAAACTTCTATGACGATGTTTTAAGTATACCAGTAAGTTCATTTTCCGATAGTTCCTTCAGCCAACATTTAATGTCCTTAATGTAGCTATTTTTTGTTTCAATTTGTTTGATACTAAGTGGGAGTTTGTTATATAACTTTACTGCTAAAAATTCAGAACTTCTTTGTCCAAATGAAGAGTTACACTTTGGTATATTAAGTATGTCTGTTTGTTTGGCTCTGGTTTTATGAGCATGTGAGGTGTCTGCCTCTGCATCATTTTTGTGGTGATGCACTAGATTGTTTTTGGCATATATTTTCTGTATTGTTGGAACATCAAACTGTTTAAAAATTTCTGTTGTTGACGTCCTTATGGGGACCTTTAGTATGGCCTTTATGATGCAAGTCTGAGTATCTTAAGTTGTTTTATGTGATTAGATGGTGCTGAGCCCCATCCTATTACTCCATAATCCAATCGAGAGTGGCATAAAGCATAATAAGCTCTCTTTGAATCCCTCATTGACAAGATGTTTCTTAATTTTATGAAGAAGTAGATCAGTTTTGTTAGCTTTTTTGAGGTAAGATCAATGTGTGAATTCCACTGTAGTTTTTCATCAATTTCAATCCCAAGATATTTAATACTTTTTGTTTGGGTTATAGAAAAGTATTTTGACATTCATGTATTTTGAGGGTATGCTCATTAATAATAATATATCTTTATTGAATGAAATTTGCAAGACTATAACTAAAAAGTACATATACAGTGTTATGTTTACAGTGGTTTAAAATTACATAAGTACAATAGGATATCAACAGAAAAAATATATAAATATGAACAGTAGATAAATGAAAAATATAAAATAGTTATAAATTTTGGTTTTTCAGTAATCTGCCTCACTAGGCTAGCCTGTGTTGAGGCATTCATTGGTTGTCCTCTTTTGTTTTTGAGAAAGTTAGATATTTAGTTTTGTTAACACTTAATGTAAGGGAGTTTACTTTTAGCCAGTTTTGAAGTACAGCCAGGCCATGTTCCGCCTCCTTGTAGGTTCTTGTCCAATCTTGGTCGTGGAATATAATAATGGATGTTTCGTAAAAGATGTGGGAATCTCATCAATGTTTAATACTTTAATGTTTTTGTCTTTATGCGAGGCTTTAGTATTTGTAATTTCATTTATGATCTGCCAGAGTTTACGGGAATCATTATTACATTCATCAATTTTGTTTTTATAGAATGTTTCTTTAGCATACGAAACATATAACATCGAAGTGTATGGACATCATAAGGGTTGATTTTTACTTTTCGGTGCGGTTCATCTCTTTTTCTGATTGAGTTTAAAAAATTCTGACTGATCAATGGTTAAATGTGAATATTTTTATGAGATACCTTTTTTATCTGTGGTTTTGATGTTTGATAGAATACTGTGCTGTATAATTTCTATAAAATAACTCCAAGCAGTATCAGTATCATCTTTTTCCAGAAGGCCGGTCCAGTCATTCATTGTTAACCCCCTTTTGACGTTTTCCCAATTTGTTTCAGACTTCGTTAGGAGTGATTTTGTATTTTGGTTTACATAAGAATTATTTTTGTTATAGATAGAATTATTGTGTAATGGTCTGTCAGTGTAGTGGTATAAATAATGGCTTGAGTTTTTTACTAGTTTTACTAAAGATATGACCAATGAAAGTTTTGCTTTCATTAAATACACGTGTAGGGTCCTCAATTAGGCTTTTATATCCATGGTATGCAAGTGTCTGCATGTAATCATATTTTTTTGGGTGGCCATTTTCAAGTATATCAACATTTATATCACCGATAATAAATAAATCCTTAGTGTTTTTTAGTAAACTCAGTTCAAAGGATAAGGAGTTTAGAAATGGCTCCAGATTTTTTGTAGATGGATGGATGGATTTTTGTAGATTACTTGTACATATTCTGTTTAAATGTTTGTACCAGGATATCTAGCATGATCGATCGATACAACCCTATATCAATATGATATTGATCAAATCCATCATCTACGGCCAGTTATCAATATTTTGCAAGCATGGTCTATTCCGACCGTCGATTGATAAATTTTAACGCGGCCTCCCTAGTATCAGATAAGTTACGGTTAACAATCAACAGTCGTTCGTTGTGCAAAATTACTGACTTGTTTAATGAATGTACTGAATTAACGAAGCTCTGAGAAATTAAATAAGTCGTATACGCGATCCATAGATTTAAATAGTGCGTCTAAGACAATCAATTTATTCCGTTCGATCTTTTGAATAAAGACCTCATAAACTAATTAACTCCCGTTTAGTATCAAAAAGTAAATGCGGACTGCCAATGCATATTTAGGTTAGTTTTTCAATTCAAAATTGTCAATTTATTAATATTTTAACGTAATTGCTTGGCGTTTGACATTCCGTAGTGTCATTCATAGAAAATACCTTCAGTGTTGCCAGCGTTTATCGATTTCTTATCTATTCCCTACCAATATCGGCTCGGCTGTCAACGGTAAACGGTGCTAGAGAAATCGATATAAAATCATCGGAAGTTACGCCTATCGATTCGATATTGTAAAGTTAACGATTTCGCCGTGCTAGAGCCCCTGTACATAATAATATGATAACATTGCAGATATTTTTATAATATCTAATTATTATCGTTCATACAATGAGTATGTTGTGTTAAAAACCTTGTAAGCTTTCGTAAATTTCAGACAGTGTTTATAAATGTACCTACAATATTGCATAGCGCTAGGCGCCTACAAAGTGGGTACCTGATTTTCAAAATTAATTAGAATATATTTATTCCTTCCCGCGGCCATTTTTATTGGTCAAGCTGACATAAAGGCCCGCAACCCGGATTTGTACTGATTGATTACATATTCCCTTAAACACGTAAGTTTTAAAGCTCTTAAAAAATATAATATGTTATTCTTGAAGATAATATCTAGACTTTGCCCGCGCCGAAACGCAAATTATATAAAATTCCCCCGATAAAAAAAAATCGCAAAGTATGCTCCAAAAATTATTATTAACACATTTGTTTCAGTTATTTTAGAAGTTATATGTATGAAAAAATTCACAGTGTTTCATTAAATGCTGTTTAAGATAATGCCCGCGAGATTTTTGCTCTATTTTAAACGAGTCGTGTTTTATTAAACATTTTCGCAATTTTCGCATCGATTTTGTCGCTGTAAATGTTAGCGCTCTTCTCTAACATTTGTAATTTCGTATCTCTACATCTTCTTCTTTTCGGGCCCGGTTGCAGAGCTGGCACTAATCCGTTTCCAATGAAGAAAACCATAGATTTTATAAGGATAACAATATTTAATAATATTTTGTAATAAGAAATACGGCGTGATGGTCGCGTTCAAAAACGCCGTGGTAAAAATACCAAAATCAGAAATTAAAACATGGAACAATTGATGGAAAAAATGTATTTATGATAGGGTAGCGGAACCGCAATTTGATTTTGTGCGATTATTTAGATTTCGTAATACTTTTACAATATAATTTGGTCGCAAGTGTTGCGGTGCGTTAAAAGTTACAAAAAACCTGAAGAATAGTGTGCCAAATGCAACAGAAAAGAGAACGGAAGTTTATCGCGGAGCATACCTGATGCAACCATGATAAAAACGTATTCCCACGGTGTGGGCGATATCTGGGTCAGCCGTTTAAATGGGACAAAGTTTCTTCCATCTTTGGCTCAACCACCGAGATATACATTTTCACTTCTATTGCGGGAGCATAGGTCGAAAAGATACCCGCGGAGGGCAAGTCGGAGGTCACGGATGCCAGCCGTACTTTATGCTAATTGACATTGCGACGTATACCTGGTCCCACTGGGACAAACTTAAACCAGACAGCTAAAAATGCAAACAAAGCAAACGGAGACGAAATATCAATAAGAAAGCATTTAATGCAAGAGTCTCGGAGAGAGAGCATTTTTACTAACTCGCTTGCATCTTGTCGTTGCGCTTGTAGTTTTGCATATGAGCAAGTAATCCGAAATGACACGCGACTTAGCAAGGTGTCCGATTGGATTGCGGAAAGCGCCAAACCAAATGAGATAGAAATCAGCCTTAATGGAAGAATCCATTAAAATACACTAATGAGAAGCATGATCTGCGGCTCTCGGCGATCTACGCCGCGATTGCGTAGAAAACAGCCGATATATGACGTGGGGCATTGTGAGACGGCTCTTCCGACTGATTTATCTGTCAAGTGGTAATACACTTGTTACTCAATGGGCTGGGTGCATAGAATGCACATGTTTAATCGGCCATTTGCTGTTAACATGATTTTTGGAATGCAGGAGCCCTATTAATGGAGGACTGAACGCCGTTGGCACCAACAAAAAACTATCCAAAGACGCGAAACTAGCCGTCCATAATGGAGTACTGGTACCTACCCTGATGTATGGCAGTGAGGAATGGAACTGGCAGAGGAAGGATGAAAGTAGACTGAACGCTGTAGAAATGAGATCCCTGAGGCGTATGAGTGGTAAAAGCATGTATGATCGTGTGAGAAATGTGGAAATCCGCAAAGAATGCAAGGCTGATGTAAGCGTGATGAGTAAGATCAAGAAAGGAACGCTCCGATGGTTTGGGCATGTAGAGCGAATGAACGAGGAAAGGAGTGTAAGGAGAATATATGACGCAGATGTGAATGGTAGAAGAAGTCGAGGACGCCCAAGAAAGACATGGCACGACCAAGTGAACCAGATACTTGAGTCGGGCCATGTCAAGAGTCTGAATAATAGAAGAGAATGTATGAGACGTTGTATGAATGTAAACGAGGCAAGGAATGTGTGCCAAGACCGGCATGTTTGGCGGTCCGTCCTCTCTGCCTACCCCTGCGGGGAAACGGCGTGATGGTTAGTCAGTTAGTTAGTTCAGGAGCCGTATCATTTGACGAGATATCTAAAGCCAAACCTGTTTTTAATGAGTAAGCCATATGAACAAATATATCGCATGCGTACAGTTTTATAAATGAATCAGAGAAAATCGATGCAGCCAGCACCAACTGATGAACGTGAATATGGCCTTGCCACTGAGAGCGCTTTCTGTTACACGCGTCGTTTATGAGAAAGAGAGATAAAATATAGCTGTACCTAAACTAACTAACTAACCATCACGCCGTTTCCCTGCAGGGGTAGGCAGAGAGGACGGACCGCCAAACAACTCGGTCTTGGCACACACTCTTTGCCTCACTCACAGTCATACTCATACATTCTCTTCTATTATTCTGACTTTTGACATGGCCCGACTCAAGTATTTGATTCACTTGATCGTGCCATGTTTTCCTCGGGCGTCCCCGACTTCTACCATTCACATTTGCGTCGTATATTCTTCTTACACTACTTTCTTCGTTCATTCGCTCTACATGCCCAAACCATCTGAGCGTCCCTTTCTTAATCTTACTCATTATGCTTACATCAGCCTTACATTCTTTGCGGATATCCATATTTCATACATTGTTTTACCACACATACGCCTCATTTCTCATTTCAATAGCAGTCAGTTTACTTTCATCCTTCCTCTGCCAGTTCCATACCTCACTGCCATACATCAGGGTAGGTACCAGGACTCCATTGTGGACTGCTAGATTCGCTTCTTTTGACAGTTTTTTATTAGCGCCAACGGCATTCAGTCCTCCATTAATGGAGTTACCGGCATTCACCCTTCTTTCAATATCTCTTCTTCCCATCTCTCGTAAACATACTACCCAGATACAAAACTCATCCACCTGCTCCAAGTATTCATCATTCACAACTATATTGCATACTGTTTTCGTACTCTCTCTTTCAAACACCATGACTTTAGACTTACTTACATTCATCATTAACTCATTCTTCATACATACTTCGTTCAGCCTAGATACGAGAAACTGTAGATCTTCCATATAAATAATATAATCTGTACCTATATAAATAGTACCTGTTCTGACTAAGAAACTCAAATTATCTCCATAAGACCTCTTCAATAGCGAATATAAGTTATAAGGTATTTGAAAACACCCTGATTTCTGATAATAAATATAAGGATTTTGTAGAAAAACGAAAGAGGCCTAGGTTCAAAGCCGGAAGCCAGAAGGCTCATGAAGAATCTCTTACCTCGCTCTTCTCTCTGGCTCTCTGCATAATCCTCTCCTCGATGGTTCCCTTGCAGATGAGGCGGTAGACCGTCACCTGCTTGGTCTGACCCAGCCTGTGGGCGCGGTCCATGGCCTGCTGGTCTACGGTGGGGTTCCAGTCTGAGTCGTAGAATATCACCTGAGAACAAACAATAAAAAAACATTCATTAGAAATGCAAGCTTAGGACGTACAAAACAAAAGCTCTAGTGGAAAACCATAAACCAAACCCAACGCCAAACGCGTGCCCAACATTTGTACACGGTTGAGATTTGTCACATGAGAACGGGTCGTTTCTTATGTTCAACAGCTCGGCTGTGGAATGATTTGCCGGCCTCTGTGTTTCCTCCTTCCTACAACATGGGTCTCTTCAAGACCAATGTTCATTCCTTCCTCTCCTCAAAAAGACCCTCCACACAGCATCCCAGATGACATAGGCCCTGAGGGAAATTATTTTCCTCAAGGCCTCCTGTGTGGAGTTAATGTAAAAAAAAAAAAAAAAACATATTTTGTAGTAAAAGACATTTTTTAAGGCGATGAATTATTATTTGAAGAATCGTGAGATATTATGAAAACCTAAAACAACCTTCGTGTAGGGGCAAAAATAAATTAAGCATTGCTCTAGGAAAAGAAGGACAAAAACACAAGAAATGAGATCCGAGTGTGATCAAATCATGTACAGGCAAATCATTTTCGAGGCCACGTTTGAACGTATTTGTCAACACCGATAGTTTTTTTATTATTTTTTTCAATGTGAATACCCCACAAGAGTCCCAACTGCTTCCAAACGCCTTGAGCCAGTGAGACTACGGCGTCCCAAATTGGTGTGTGTTGTGAGGTTATAAGTAATGGGGAGCCTTGAGCCAGTGAGACTACGGCGTCCCAAATTGGTGTGTGTTGTGAGGTTAAAAGTAATGGGGAGGGTAAGGAGATGGAGCGGAGGAAGGGGGGAAAGTACCTGGATATTCAGAACTAGTCACCACAAGTAGGATGGAGAAAATGTAGTGAATTTGGAGAAGTCTGTGATCTATGATGGAAATAATAATTTGGAAAATAATTATAAATACAAAGGTGCTAAAAGCTAATTCATTAGTCTATTTGTATAGTGTAACATACAGGGTGTTAAGGGACGTACTTGACTTACTTTAACCAGTGATTCCTGACATTATTTGGAGAAAAAATGTAAATAAAATTTTGGTCTCCGGTGACATTTTTGGTGTTTTTTTATTTATTTTTTCTACAAAAATGGTAGGTGTTGGACAGTTGGAGGCGCGGTTAGGGGTTGGTCGGTTACTCGGCTGAGTGACCAGTGACGACATGCAGAAGAATTTTTTTTTGTTTGATTTTGAAGAAAAAAAAAATTTAAAAAAAAAAAAAATCATCCTAAAAGTCACCGGAGACCAAAATTTCATTTACATTTTTTACTCCAAATAATGTCAGGAATCACTGGTTAAAGTAAGTCAAGTACGTCCCTTAACACCCTGTATAATTAGATCTGAATACAATGATAATAAAATCGAGTGTTGGGGTAACTCAACATCCCGAGGGTATTACGCAAAATAATAGCTCGTATGCACCCCCACAGGGCATTAATTATTTTTTTAAACTCTCCCCCGAAACGAACACTGGGTATTTTTTACACACAAAACACATTCCCGAAGAATGATTCATCGTGTGTAATAAATGGAATCGACAGATTTAGTATGACTATTAAGGGTCTTCGGCAAATATTATTGAGCAACGCTTTAGGTCAACGGGGAGTATAAATGAGCAGTTTAATTGTCAGGTTATATTGCTAATTCGGATTAATGATGGAATCTCATAAATTATAAAAGTGTGAGTTATGAATTTCGGTGCTAGGAAAGGGTGGTTATTTCTAGGCAAAATTTAACTTGTCTGTTGTTCAAAAAAGGAATTAAATAAACTAAAAAAATGTTAAAAAGGTCAATTTATTTTGGGAAGCTTAACCCCTCGGGCTAATTTGTTCGATTTTGGGAATAAACTCATAAAGGTCTAATAGAAATCATTGAGTCTGCCTTATTATCATGGTGAGAAATATGATCTAAACGGTGTTAGAAAGGGAAAAGTTAACCACGAAATAATTTTAAAATTTCATCTTTATGAATACAAAGTTTCCAACCGCGATTTGAAAAAACATTAATGAAGCTTTGATGAAATATTATGGAATTTTTAATTAAATATGTTTACATGAAACGACAAAAAGTGGGGAGACAATAACGTTTATAATATATTTGTCTAATAAAATATGTGGATGATTTTACTTTTTTTTCGTTTTCAGTAATTTTAGTTAGAAAAAAGCCATTTTTAAAACTTTTTTATGTTTGCAACCAAAAATTTTATATTCGGAATTTATACGTTTATTTTACATTATAAAAAAGCGTGATTTATCATCTTTAAAAACAGTTTTTGGTTTTCGGATACGTTTAGAAATATTCGAATTATATGGATTTTATTGCAAAGCGTAAATATTTTGACCTTCTGACAAAAGGAGGGGTTAAGCCAAAAATGCGAATCGTTGGACGATCAGAAAAAAACAAATCGCACAGTAAAAACATTATCTTTAGTAGGATTTGAAAGCATTTGTTCAAATATTTTTTCCAGATTTATAAAAGGTATATTTATTAAGGCGCCGCATCCGCGCTCAAAAACAAGAAAAGGGAGATATATATAATTACGAATGTAAGTGGAGCGCGTTAATATTTATAGCGATAAAATCGATGCGAAAATGTTTAATAAAACACGACTCGTTTAAAATAGAGCAAAAATCTCGTAGCGTCTTAAGTATCATTTAAAGAAACATTGTGATTTTTTTCACAACTATAACTTGTAAGATCACTGAAACAGACACGTTTATAATAATTTTCGAAGCATACTATGCGATTTTTTTCTATCGAGGGAATTTCATATAAATTGCGTTTCGGCGTGGAACGCGTCTAGATATTATCTTCAAAAATAACATACATTTTTTAAGAGCTTAAAAACTTCAAATGTTTAAGAGAGATATGTAAGAAATCGGCGGTAATTCGGGTAGCGGCGGCTTAAAGAAATGGAAATAATTCCAAAATTCCTTCGACGATTCCATGAATGATTTTGAGTTACCAAAAAATTCAACCTTCTCATAGCTATTTTCAGAGACGAGGCATAAACACACTGAACACAGATTTATGCATATAACAACATCGTTAAACTTTCACGATCAGTGGAAATTACAGATTGTTGTCCCACGCGTGTGGTTTAATTTCATCAGCATCCCTGAGTCTCCAGATATCCCGGCACGTCCCAGTAGTAAAACTACCCTTGCGCATAGCTTTCTTTATTGCGCCATCCACACGTCATAGTGGACGTAATAATTATTACCGTCGAAACTGATGTAATCCGCGATAGAGCCTCCCTGGCACGATAGGCAGTAAATGTATTGAATGTATTTGAGAGGCAGCTTGTCATCAATTTTTGCAAGGTTTTATTGCGAGCGGTTGCAGATGTTTTGCGATGAGGGACGGGAAATAAAATACTATAACAAATCTATTACGAAATACGTCTCACCACTTTCTACACCATTAAACATAATGTAGTAATAGAGCTGTCATGATTTGCAGTTTTATAACACATTTTAAGGATTCGCTGTCAAAAGTTAAGGGGAGCAAGCTGAGTAGGATGTATGGAGTACAGTTGTTTCACTCACAAAGCTATAGATTGATTGCAATGTCTCCATTAATTTAGTATAGACAAGATTTTGGTCTACCGCGCAATTACAGAAAGTTTTACAATTCCATAGTTCGAACATAATTCAGGAAGGAAAGATAGGATTAGCAATTAATTATTTTTTTCAGTTTAATTCGTAGAACTTCATTTATTGAAAAAAAAATTAAATAAAATTAAATAAAGTTGTTATTAAGTTCTGCAAGTATTTTAGATTTTTATTACTGTGGCAGCTGTTTCGGCGTCAAAGCCACTTTCAAACAGTGGTTAGAACACTTTGAGGCGACTTATTTATATGATTCTAAATTTCAATGTTGAAGGTGCGTAAATTGATTTATTACCGGTTAAACCAACTTATTGAAAAAAATTATTGTAACGGGGTACTTTAAAATCTGTTTTTCCCACATTAAATGTTAACGTGCTGTTAATGGTTTAATAATGATGTGACTGCTATTGACCTATTTAAATGTGTTATATTGTTAGGTTTTGCAAACATACTAAGAAGTGGGGTATAAATAATTTTCCTTACATTATTAATTGTAAAGGTATCTCTGTTGTCACTTCCCAATGTATCGTCACAACTAACTGTTATACATACACTGTTTTATCATTACTGATATTTTGAATATGAATTTGTGACATGTAATTAGTGTTTATGGCATACTTATGCCGTTTGTATTAAATAAATAAATAAATTAGTGTTATATCAGGGTCATTAATTCGTTCATTGATTTTTAGTTGCTCAAGTAAATTTAATGTAAGACCCTATCTTACTATATGAAATGGTTAAGACTTGTTTTTTAAGTGGAACATGATTATTCAATAAGAGATGTTCTGCGAATTTTGAAGAATGGTTTTTATTATTATAATCTATATATATATATATAAATCTCGTGTCACGGTGTTTGTGGTCACACTCCTCCAAAACGGTTCGACCGATTGTTATGATTTTTTTAAAGATTATTTGAGAGGTATGATAATAGGTCGTAAGTATATTTCATACAGCTAGGTGATTAGGGTTTCCCTATCCAGATTTTTTTTTTAATATTTAAGATTTTTTTTTTATTTGGCATCAATAGATACATATAACCCCAAATTTTCACCGTCCTACTCCTACCCTTCCATTTTTTAATGGCGATTTTTGTAGGAACAAATTTAACCGTCGCGTCGTTTGTATTTAAAACAGAACGAAATTATTTATGTTGTTGAATGACAGATGGCGCTAAGTCTCCCCATCGAACTTTCATTTATATGGCAGAACAACGTTTGCTGGGAGGGCTAGTATCGTATATGTTCTTTGAATCTAGTTGAGAATGCTCTACCCGTTTGTTCGATGTAAGAAGCGTTGCAGTCGACGTGGTCAAATTTTAATTCATATATACGACTATTATTAAGTTTAAGATTTTTACTTTTTGAGTTTTTAAGGCTTGTTCCTACATTCCCAATTGCTTTACACGGGCTGAAAAGATTGATATCCGAATGAAAGTAGATTAAAAATAATGCATTTTCACGTAGAAAAACAAGGAATCTCACCAGAAAAAAATGTATAATCTGTTATCTTAGTTGGTACACCCTGTCCGTGGATTATCTTGGATAAGTTGTGAACGGCAACATTATAACGACGTGTTGTATTGTGCAAGCTGACAACTCACTGAGAAATGAAATAAAACCGTGTTACGAGCGTATTAATGGCACAAATTAAGCCACGTAACTTGTTCAAAGGCACGCACTGGCCCATACTGAAACCGTGCCGAACTCATACTGAACCGGCCGAAATACAATAATAATAATTTATTGTGTACCAAAATATAAAGGTACTTATATTTTATGTAACGGGTTTTATACATTATTATAGCTGGAGAAAAAAACATTAAGATTATTTTCAGTAATCTATATAGGTATGTTCACGTTTACAAACCGCAAAATATAGAATTGTTATATTATGTTTATGGAAAGTTATGCATTATTGCTGACCATTCGAGGGTTTTTGTGGCATTGTTGACATTGTAGCAGACTTCCACTTTTCAGAGCCCGTGAGACATTGGCATCCCGAATTGGATGTGGATGTTGGGATAGAAGAAAAAGAGGGAGAAAGAAGAAAAATGGAAAGAATTAGGTATCTAGTTAGTCAGAACCAAGGTGATAGTGCTGAAAGTATTTTTCACTCTGGAACGAAGGGAAAATTAAAATTTGGTATTGATTTAATCAATATTACATATTATATCACTTAACATCCATATTTATATATATTTATTGTATTATTTATCAGATTTCTTTTCCTAATTTGCAATATATTTACATATTCCCTAATTACATACATATCGTCCTTATATTCCTATAAGATCATAAGTTTACCCTTTATTGTGTTTTTCTATATTCTTATCATGCATATTTAAGTATTTAGCTTATCGTAACTATTTTTTTTCTTTTTTCTTTATGTTTTTCTTGTCTAAACTAAAAAACAAAAATTTTATCAGCGAAAACATGTTCTTAGGCTTACTGCTTTATTTTAGCACTCTTTTTTTATGTATCTTTGTAAAGCTGTTTGTCTTCCAAATAAAGATATTATTATTTATTGTTAACTGGCTGGGTTTTTAGCAACCCACTTTTGTAAGGAATTATAATACGAGTAGATATTTGCATCAAATGCAACATAAATTTCGACAAATATATTTCAAATCAAAATATGCGGATGCAGGGTAAGCATTATGCAGTTTCCTACGGAAGTAGGCAGAGATAATGAAATGCCATACACCCTACCATAAAACATATTCAGTACCTTGTTTACATATAAAGCCCGAATTAAGAATTTCATTCCTTAATCCGTTGATCGAAAGTTGTCGATGTATGGCGAACAAGTAAATAAAACAAAATCTATTCACAAGTATCTGATAGTATTAATACGTTAGCGTCTGTACGGTTGAAATTTAGGAACCCGACTTCGAGTACATCTCTGACGCCGGGCATTATGCAAAACCCAGTTTCGTATATGAAGTTTGTTACAAAGCTACCAAGGAGTCTTAGGGGCCTAGCAAGTCCTAATTAATATTATAAATGTGAAAGTGTGTTTGTTTGTATGTCCTTCTTTCAAGTCGCAACGGGGCAACCGATCGACGTGATTTTTCGCATCTACATAAGTTGGAGGACTGGGAAGTTACACAGACCACTATTTTTTTATGCGGGAATTCCCACCCATGAAAACGCGTCCATAAACTGCCTCGCCCGGTACAATGTACGTAGGTACCACACATAAAAACCCAAACAAATCCTTCGTAAAGTTTAACTTCCCCATATTGCAGCCATGTATCTTGGCACAAATTTTTAACAAAAACTAAATAATCAATTTTTCAACAACCATTAATATAAATTCATGATTTTTTTTTTTTTTTTTTATTTGATTCACCTGATTTATACATGTTTGTTAAATTTTTTGACTAATGTGGGCCTCAGTGGGTGCTTTACCCGTGCTGAGGACCTCATTTTACAGTTTGATATGATTTATATTTTTTTAATTTGAGATACATATAAAATAAAGACTAAAGAAAAAAGAAACTCAATAATAACATATAAGAATTAAAAGAAAGTAAGATAGAGCAAAATAAAATAGAGTAAAATAACACTAAAATAAAACAATAAAATAAAACTATATAAATAGGATAGATACATATAAACCAATAGTGAAATTAAAAGGGTTTTATATATTAGTGAGTATTGCAATGGTGTTTATGTCTGTGTTTTTTTTTTTTTTTTTTTTTTTTTTTTTTTTTTTTTTTTTTATGTTGTGATTTTTTTGTAAAGTTGCCTTTTTTGTTCTTTAATCCATCTTTTAATTTTGAGTGTAAAAAGTTTTTTGTTTTCTTCTTTTTTTAAATCGAGTGAAAGGTGGTTGAATGCTTTTATTGCCTGGTATTTGTGATGTCTTTGTCCAAAGCTTGTGTTTATCGTCGGTGTTTTTAAGTTTTGTATGTATGCTTGTCTAACTGGTCTATTAATGGTTTGTGTTTGTTGGAGTTTGTGTTTTTGGTCAAAGATATAGTTAAGAAGTGTTTTTATGTATAATTGTCGTATATCAAGTCCGTCGAACATGTTGAATATTTGGTCTGTGTCAGTCATTCTGTGTTTTTTTAGTATAACCTTTAAGATGGTTCGCTGTGTGGTTTCCAAATGAACAATAGCTGAGTTCGTTGCTCCTCCCCAAACAATGATTCCATATTCTATTATAGATTGGCAGAGTGCAAAATATACTGTTTTCATTTGTTTTAGTTTGTATATGTTTCTTATGTTTAGGAAAAGATGTATTGTTTTGAGGAGTTTATTGGTGATATGATTTATATGATGTGCCCATTTGAGATTATGGTCAATTATGATTCCTAGATATTTTATTTGATCTGTTTTTACTATAGCAGGGCAGTCGCAGTTTTTGGTGTTTAAACAATTGTGAATTTTTATGGTGTTTGTTTTATTTGTTGGCTGTCCCATACTATTTATACTGTACGTTGTGAATTTTGTTTTCGATATATTTAATGTAAGTATGTTTGTGTCTAACCATGTTTTCACTCGCGTGATTCCTAATTCTGCTGCATTATACACATTGTTCCAGTCTTTAGATTTGAAGAGTAATACTGTGTCGTCCGCATAACTAATTATTTCTCCGTCTATTTCCATATTACAGAGTTCATTTATGTAGATAGTGAATAGCACGGGCCCTAGTATGCTTCCTTGTGGAACTCCATATGTAATTGGCAGTGGTTTACTAGTATGGTGATTAATTTTAACTCGTTGGGTTCTGTTGCTCATATAACTTTTCATTAGTTGGAGTTCCTTGCCTAAGATACCAAAGTTTTCTAATTTCTTAAATAGGGTTTTGTGGCAGATTGAATCGAAGGCTTTAGCTAAGTCTAGGTATATTGCTATGCATTTTTGCCCTTGATCTAGGTTGCTATGTATATAATCTATTACATATTCTAAAGCTTCTTTGGTACCTCTTTTTTCTCTAAATCCGTATTGTTTATCCGAGATTAATTTGTTTTCTTCAAGGTATTTTATAATTTGGTTTTTTAATGCTCTTTCGAAGATCTTTGATAGTGAGTTTAATAATGTGATTGGTCTATAGTTATTTATTTCCATTTTGTCTCCTGCTTTGTAAATAGGGATCACCAGTCCTTGTTTCAAAGTACTAGGGAAGCAGCTTTGTTTTATACTAAGGTTGATTAAGTGTGTTATTGGTTTTATTATTTCATTTTTTAATTTCTGAATGCAATCTGTTGTTATCTCATCTAATCCCGGTGCAATATTGTTTTTTAATTTATCGATTATTTTTTCAATTTCCTCCTCCGTAATTGTTTTTATTGTTCTTAGTTTTGTCTTTTGTGTATTGATGTATGATCGGTTGGTTTGTGTTTGTGTTTTACGGTTTGCTAAAACTTTTCCTATATTTGCAAAAAAGTTATTCACATGGTTCGCTATTATCTCCGCATTTGTACTGATATCTATTTTTTTTGAATTAATATTTAATTGTTCGATACTATTTTTCTGTTTGTGTTTTTGTGTGTATGTCACTTCTTTTAATATTTTCCATATAGCTTTTGGGTTGTTGTTTTCTTTTTGTAGTTTTTGTCTATAATATATCTCCTTAGCTACTCTTATAATTTTTGTGCAGATATTTCTATATCTTTTATAAAAATTAAGTTGTTCCATGTCATATGGTGTGTTTTTAATTTGTCTGTGTAATTTGTCTCGTTTACGGATGCAGTTTAATATTCCTTGAGTTATCCATAGTTTTATTTTTTTTGTCTTGTGTGTAAGTGTTATAAGTTTTATATTAGTGTAGTTATTTATTTCTTGTGTTAACGTAGTTGTGAATTTATCCCAGGCTTCTTCAGCATTCTGTATTCGGTATATTGGATTCCAGTCCATTTTTTTGAGTTTTTCCTTTAAGTTTGGATATTCAGTTATTTTTTTTGAAAATGTTTTATGTTGTTCAGATTTTGTGTTTTCGGTGGCTATTGCTATCATAGTCATGTAATGATCTGTAATTGCGCTTTCGAGTACTATTGTTTCGGATTTTAGTTTTGACTTGATCATTATATGGTCTATACAGCTACTTGTGTTTTGTGTGACTCGTGTTGGGATATTTATCGTGGGTTCCAGTCCATGTTGCGCTAGTATTGATAGGTATTCTATGCTTTGCGGGTGTCCATATTGTAAAGTGTTTATGTTTAGGTCTCCTACTATGATGATATTTTTGATTTTGTTGAGATCAGTTAATGTGCTGTTTAGTGCAGTTAGGAAATTTGTTATGTTATTTTTGGATGGAGATCTATATATAGCTAGGATACAAGTTTCTTTATCATATGTAATTTTTATGCAGTTAGAGTCTATGATGTTTATTTCTTGTATAGTCGTGTTGATTTTATTACTTGTGTATATGACTACGCCATCATTTTGGTTTTTGTGCTTCGTTGAGTGGTACGTATTATAGTTTTCAAGTGTTTTAGGTGTATATTTGTCATTCAGCCAGCATTCTGTCAGTACGATGACATCAAAATTATTTTCAAGTTGTTGGAGGTATAATATAAATTCATCAAAGTTTTTATTGATTGATCTAATGTTTTGATGTAATATTTTGATCCTATTTTTTTTATTTTTATTGATGTTAGTCCATTGTTTAAAGTCATTAGTACTTGTGCAGTGATGCTGTTTGTCCGAGTCTATGTGTTCCATGTAGTCAGCCATGTTGAAGAGTATTTATATATCCTATCGTTTTCGTTATATCCTAAACTTGTAGGTATATTAACTGCATTGTTTAGTCCATGATGCAGAAGAAGTAGTTGGTAGTCATCACAATGCGGGTGTATCTGTCCAGTGTTTAGCATATTGATTTTGATGTCTCCAATTTGGTACACGTTCCTTACATCTCGTGGTGGGGTTTTCTCATCATCCAGGGGAAGGGGTGATCTGTCTATAGTTGTTGAAGTAGTGCTGGTATCGGGTGAAGGGTTATCAAATTCTATATCAATTAATTGATCCATTTCTGGTTAAGTGTATATTATAATGTAGATTAGGTTAGGTTATCGAGAAAGTGGCAAGATTATATGATTTTACTTTCAAGTTCATAATGATTTTTTATTTCAGTAATTGGTGAGCCTTCAGATTTTCGAGCCAGTAGTTTTCCGTTTTTGAACCAGATGAATTTAAAATTTTTATCTTTGGCCCTTTTTTTAGTCATCCATAAGAGATTTTTGTAATATGGCGTCAGGGTATCATTTACGTAAATTTTTTTATTTTCGTCTGCAATCTGAAGGGATACATTGGTATTTTTTTTGCCAATCATCATAGTGATTTTTTTATTTTCCTCTTTGAAGTTTAAGATTAATCGCGGAGGTTTTGTGTCTGTCGGTTTTAGAAATTTGTACTTGTCCTCCGGTTCTAGGCTTACTCCGAAGGCAGTAGTGATTCTGTTTGCAATTACTTGAGGTGGTTCGTCAGTCGATATTTTGAAGCCTGTTACCTCCACGCTATTTTTCAATTCATTTTGTTCTGTTGCAGCTATTTTCATTTCGAGGGCAACAATTCTTTTTTCCTTATTTTCTAGATCCTCTAAAATTTTTTGGTGCTGTTTCGGTAATTCAAGAATTAAATTTAATTTTTCATTAATTTCATCATATCTATCGCTAACGAATTGTGTTGATTTTTTTAAATCTGCTAATTCTGTCTCGAATTTTGAGAACATTTGTTTTTTCAACTCACCCAGTTTACGGTCAATGTAGTCCGTGAGGGAGTCTACGATTTTTTGTTGCTCCAAGGTAGATCTTGTTGAAGCCATTTTAGTGGCAATTATTATATATAATTGATAAATAAATATCCCAGTAGCGAGCGGTGAGTGGCGAGAATAATTAGGTAGCGAGTATAAATGAAACTCCAAGTAGCGAGTTCAATCGGTACGAACGGCTAGGTGCCGCGGCCTGTATCGGTATCGAGTACGGTGTCACTGCGGTGTACCTACACGACACACGTCAACACAATGCACTATTGAATATGATATATTGAATTTTATGATTATTAACAATCGTTTGTATTGAATTTATTAATTCACTGTGATTTTAGCTAATTAATACTATGTTTTAAGTTAAAATATCACTTCACTTTTTGCTAAATACACTGTTTTAGGTAATTTAGAGTGGACGCGGTTTACAATGACGTTTGTATTTGTCTATGTATCTTATTATGTCGAAAGAGTTGTTGTTATGATGAAAGAGAAAGGGGCCTTTTTGGCCCGGAGCTCTCTATGTCAATATTTCAAAGAGTCAAAAAGGCCACTTTTCATCCCGGAAAAATATTTAATTCCCTTGTAAAAATTCTTTGTCCAATATTTTATTCCTAATACCACGCGAGCGAAGCCGCGGGTAAAAGCTAGTTTATGTGTATTTATTTTATTGAAGAATGTCTGTGGCGGTGTGGCATTATTTTTTTTTTAAATTTACAGTTTTATTCATAGATTGATGAAATTTTGCATACTTCATCTTCAAAACTAGAGGAACTAAATTTTTACATAAGATTTCGAAAAACCACCCCATTACTATCATCGCTGAAAGCAGTGTTTTGTATAATTTCTTGATGAAATTTTGCAACCTAAACGTTTAAAATAAGAGGAAAATATTACTGCAAAACGCAGGGGACTTCAGCTGGTCAATATATAAAGAAAAATCAAGTTGTATTTTTTCTTTAAATGCGTTTATGTGTCTCAGTATCTCCCTCGCAGCAGCAGCGGCAGATTGGCACCGCTATCAGCCTAGCGCGGTCGCCCACAAGAGGAGGATTTCCCAAATCCTCAATAAATTGGCCTTATCCCCGCTGAGCTGAGCTGCGAGGCTGCGACAGATAAGGGGATGCCAGGAAGGGATCGGAAACTTGCGAAAATTATTATTAATGTTTGAATTTTGAAAGTCAAAATAACTCAAGACGAATTCAAAATATTGTAAACTAAAGTATTGAAATGGAGATATTAAAAAAATCTAAATGAATAATATCATATAAATTACGCAGCATAATTTCTTTTAACTATTAAAAAAATGTGAATAAAACTTGACATGGCGCTTTTATAGCTAAGTCTGACACAAGTATTATTAGATATTTGTTTGTTAATAACTTTGGTTAAAAAAAAAAAAAATTAGATAGGTCTAAAAATGATTTCATGATTAAATTATTTTATTTATAAAATTAAGAAAAATCAATTGAAAGCCATATGTGCAGCACAGTTCAAATACTGCCGTGCATATATTCAATATTCGAAACCCTGCAAATTACACAGCGTGCCAAGCTTTACGATAAGGTTGACAAAACGCTGGTATTTTCCAATATTATTCTATTCGACAGGTGTCTAACCGGAATACTGAGCTTCGAAAATAGCCGAACACCAACTGAAAAACCTCGACTACAAAACTTTTTTCTGCAAAGCTCGATTGCAAATATCGACTTCAATACTAGAAATTAAAAATACCATGAAGAAAATCAAGTTTAAGAACAACATCACAACATGGCTAAGAAAACATGAAGATAAGGAAATTACAAAAAAAATATATAGATACACGAAAAGTATAACAACAGCACAACAATCTATAGTTCTACAGTATGCCTCGGAACAGGACCATGAATATAAAGAACTTTGATTGATGAAAGAAGATTGTTTATATTTTTTCTGTATATATGTTTTTCTTTTGTCATAATTTTTTTGAAATATTGCTTTTTTGGTCCATCTTTCATTTTTGTATCTGAATTTATTTTTGTTTTCCTCATTTTTTATATCCAGTGAAAGATTGTTGAACGCTTTTATTGCCTAGTATTTATAGTGTCTTCGTCCAGCGCTTGTGTTTACCGTCGGAATTTTTATGTTTTCTATGTACGCCTGTCTGACTGGTCTGTTAGTGATAATTCGTGTTTGTTGAAATTTGGTGATAGTTTGTATTTGTCTTTTGTTAAAAAATGTACTTTAGTGGTGTTTAACTATAATTGGCATATATTTAGAACGTCAAACATGTTAAATATTTGGTGAGTATCAGTCAGTCTATGTTTTACCTCTAAGATGATTTTGTGTTAAATTTCGATATGACCGATAGCTGATTTACTATAATTTTATGTCATGATAAATGTAAGTACGTGAAAAAAAATACCGTTGTCTTGACTTCAAACCAATCACAAAAAAATTTCTGCAAACCTAACAAAACACATTTCAGAAAACTTTTTCAGTATGGCTAAGAAACGTTCAGCCATCGGTATAGCCCAGAGCAGTTAGAAGCAATGCTTTGGTAACCTGCGCTTTATTATTTATGGCAAAACTAAGTCGGCTCACAGATTGTATCGGACCAATAATATATTGCCGGTATGGAAATTAAGCGGAAATTTATAAGCGGTTCATAATGGAAAGCGTAAATTTGCAGCACTGGCCGAATGATAGACGCAATGATTAATTCACGAATATTATTTGGTGAGAACGGTTTACTTAAATATAGCCCAGTCTACGAGTTTATTCTTCTCACCCCTGTTTTTACTGAATTTTTAAGAAATAAAATTACACTAGAAAAATCAATGTATTTTCATTCCTCATACTTATTAGTTACTATTTTATTAATACCCGGCCTTGCCAAGAGATTCATTTATTATTTTAGTAAATTTCAACGAACTCTTCGAAAACTTTTTTTCTAATATTGAATATTAATACGAGAAAATATAGTGGCTTTTGTTATTTTGAAACATTATTTTATAGACATTTGAAATAGCTTGAATGAGAATATTTTTTCGTTAGCTCCACACTGAGGAAAATAACCCCACTCAGGGCCCGTGTCATCTATAGGTATGCTGTGTTGAGGGTCTCTTGAGGAAAGGAAGGAGAAGAAGTTCTGAGAAGGAAAAAGGTATAAGGGGTGGGTAGGAATCTGGGGGTAAGTGTCTCCAGAAGTGAGACACGTATGAATCTATCTCTCTCAATGCGGTGCAAGGCGTTTTTCCGAGAGAGTCCTGCAGGAGATATCAAAAGGTTCCCCTAAACCAGTCTATCCCGATCCGGCCTGCCACGCAGCTGGCGGGCAGAAGCACACACCACCAAGATTAGGACAAACCTAAACCCATGAACCCGGCACCTCTCCAAAGTCACCAAACGAAGCGAACCATTTGGGCAAAGGTTTTGGTTATCCAATAAATGGTTACCGGGGCGGCGATACCCATACCTGCCTCCCAAATTACTAAAATTTATGTACTAAAAATAGTTAGTTAAAGAGAGAGATATTAAAAAAAAAAAAAAAACAGAGCGGCACACCTCACTGCAACACGAGAGGTTTCGTGCTTTAAAAGAAAGATCAGTATCAAATGTAATATAAATAGATCAAGCCAAGTGTATCTAATGTAATATCACATTCATATCATAAATATAATAATATGAATGTGCAGAACTTTAATTATGTTTTCATAAAGTATCATTTAATTTAAAATGAAGTACGTACTACCCTAATAAAAGAGTTGAGAGTTTTTGGGTTCCCAGAATGTGAAACGAAATCCAATCAAAGATAATATGACATTAAATGAAAATTACATCAAAGAAAATGAGTTGTTTAGGACATTCAATGGAATGGAAGGAAGATGACTCACTTCAGTTTGGGTATTACCAAAAATAACAATAAAATCAGCGGATATTAAGGATAATAAACTCAAACGGAAACCGCCCAAACCAAACCAATAACCGGAAGATCTTTATTGTCAAGCCTAAAGATATCGGCGTTTTTACCAAACCGAAATCGGCTCGTTTGATATACGATACCCTTGATAGCGGATTTTTCGTGGGAACTTTATCTGTCTTTTGCGGGTAACTTGTAAAACATTGTTCCTTTATAGATTTTAATTACACATATGAAAAAAATAATAATCATAAAAAAGCTTTGATGCCCGCCATTACCAATTTTCTGGATTTACACAGAATTTAAAATAAGTTAATAACCGGTTGTGATAGCAAATATATTTCGTGTTCTGCAAAAAATAGCAATTGGAAACCAAAATACTTTAAACATATAGACAAGGTTTTAAAAAAATACAAACACAACACAACAACAATAGTTAGTGCCAGACGTCAAGTTTAATTTTGCTCCGTAAAAATAGTGGAATAAAACGCAAAAAAAGTTTATTTTTATCGTTAAAAACTGGTGTAACAGTGCATCACTGTGCTGCGGTAATTCTGGAGCTAATATTATGTACGTACTGAACCATTTTCATAAGAGAAACTGATTTTATAAAATCAAATAACTGTGTTTTTGAACAACTTGTATGGTTTACCTACATATGGTATATTTATGCTACCTTTCAATAGAGGGCAGTAAATACCTACATACAGTAATAAAATTAATTAAGTTGCTCTACTGATCAACAGATGGCAATGCATGCGTAATTTGCAAAAGAAAATATTTTAATACAACTATTGCCCAATAATAGATGGTGATAGTTATAAAAATTAAAATAATATTTATTTTTTTAATAAATAAAAGTAAATAATTTAAAATGACTTCCCTAACTCCAGAAGAGAGGTTGAAAAATGCAAAAAATTTAATGAAAAATTTTAATAAGACATTAACATCTAACATCTTGTCAAAGGATCAAAAAACCTCCCTAACTGAGGCAATGTGTGAAATGTTGAACCACATTGAAGCCATGGTCCAGGAATACAAGGCACCAACTACCAAAGAAGGGGAGGGACTCGACAGATTGTATCAGTCATTATACAAAATTGATAAGAACATTGAAGATTTAAAATTAAATATTGAGTCTAAATCGTATGCTGAAATTACGAAATATGGTAAATCTATTGAAGAACCAAGTAAATGTAAGAAACATGAACCTGTCATCATTATTAAGCCGAAAGATAAGGATCAAAAAAATATGGTAACAAAGGATGAAATAAAACAAAACATAGATCCTGTTAATTTTGGTGTTACTGGAATTAGAAATTTTAAACAAGGAGCAGTAATAGTGGAGTGCAAGAACGTAGCTGCAATACAAAAGATGGAGGAGCAAATAATTTCAAAGATAGGTGACAAATATGATGTAAAAATCCCGCAAGAAAAAAATCCATCTGTCAAAATTATAGGCTTAACCGAAAAATATTCTTTTGAAGAAATGGAAAGGACAATTAAGTGTCAAAATGAGTTTATTTTTGAACAGCACTCAAAAATAAAAGTAACATTTGTAAAAGAAACAAAAAATCTACGAAATCAAACAAGCTACACCATATATGCTGACGTTGACGGAAAGACATACCACAGGATGTTAAAGGAAGAAAAAATAAATATTGGATGGGACAGATGCAGGGTCTTTGATAATTTAAATATCATGAGATGTTTTAAATGTAATGGGTTTAATCACAAGGCTATAGATTGCAGAAACCTAAAATCTTGTCCAAAATGCGCAAAACATCATGATGTTAAAGATTGCACCGAGGAGGATATTCAGTGCATCAATTGTATAATGACTAGCAATAGATTAGGACTGAAACTAAATAGTGGTCACTCAGCCATGAGCAAGGAATGCCCAATTTATAAAAGAAAACTAGAAGCAAAAATGAGCAGAATCTCTTTTTTATAAAAAAAAGTTACGAGAAAGATGAAATTATATACCTGAATATACAAAGCATCATGGCACATTACGAAGAGGTAAAAATACTTTTAGAGGAGAAGAAACCTTTTATGCTTATGATGAGTGAAACACATGTTACTGAAGATATTCAAGATAGTGAAATTAGATTTGAACATTATAATACCATCCGTTGCGACTCACATAGTCGACATACAGGAGGAGTGATGATTCTCTTAAGCAATAAAATTCCATATGAAGTAATATCGAACAATCAATTTGAAAAACATTGTTGGATCTTAGCCATCACCATTAAATCAGGAAACAAGAAAGGTGTATATACTGTAATTTATAGATCGCCAAACACAAGCAAGTGCGACTTTTTAACATATTTTCAAAGATGGTGCATGGAAAATTTACAAGATGAAAATATAAACGTTATAACTGGAGATTTTAATATAAATGTTAAAGCAAATGCAGACATATACACAAAAAAAATAAAATCTATTATACAAGCTACAGGGATGAAACAATTAGTCAAAGATTTTACACGAATTACAAATATCTCAAAAACGACGATTGATCTGGTAATCTCAAATAAATTCAATTTAAATATTAAAGTACTAGATAATCCTAAAATTACCGACCATAACATCATTCAAATTCTAATAAATGACAGAGAAAAATGCAACTCCAGTAAGGAAACACAAATAACAACATTTAAAAATTACAAAAAATACAATAAGGAAATTTTCATTCAACCCTTAGAGACTATTAATTGGAATGGAATAAATCAAATGGAATATAACCAAAAAGCTGACCAGATGATATTAAACTTAAAAAAATCTATTGATGAAGTTGTTCCAGAACAGAAGATACATAAAAGAAACAATAATAAATGGTACACAAGCGAACTACCTACGATGCAGCACGATAGAGATGCATTTTACAAAAGAGCATGCCTTACTAATAGTATTACGGATTGGGATAACTACAAAAAAGCGAGAAACAAATACTCCAAAGACATAAAAAGAACGCATAATGAGTACATAAAAAATAAAATAAACTCAGAAGAAGGGGATCCCAAAAAAATTTGGAAAAGCATAAAAGAATTAGTACATGGCGAAAACAAAGACGACATAAAAATTGTAAACTTTCCAAAAGAGATAAACGAAGAAAACATGGCTAATAACTTTAATAAATATTTTATTGAAAGTATCATTCAAATTAACAAATTAATACCCAACATTGCTGTTAACCCCACAAATGATAATATCGACCCAAACAAAGAATCATTGGTCTTCAGAAAAATAAATGCAGAATATTTATTTAACATTTTAAACAAAATAAAATCAAAGAATAGTTCAGATGGATTAACTATTAGTAAAATAAGAGATGCTTTTCCAGTAATAGGATCTACTCTATTAATTATTATCAATGAGACGATTGAAGAAGGAAAATTTCCACAGTCATGGAAAATATCTACCATTATACCGGTTCCAAAGGTAAAAAATACCAGAAAATGTGAAGAATTTCGACCAATCAACACCTTACCAAAATATGAGCAGATTCTTGAAGTTATAATAAAAGAACAAATTTTGCAATATCTAGATAAACACGATATTTTATACCAAGAGCAATCAGGGTTCAGATCTAATAACTCATGTGAAACAGCATTAAACGTAATTGTCGAAGAATGGAAGGAAGGAATGAATAATAATAAATTTATCTTAGCAATATTTTTGGATTTTCAAAGGGCATTCGAAACTATAGACCGAGACATACTAATAAGAAAGCTTAAAGAAATTGGTTTCTCATCTGTAGCCATTAAATTAATACAAGAGTATTTGAGAGACAGAAAGCAGGTAACAAAAATAAATAATCAATTTTCAAAACCAATGGAAAATAAGTTAGGAGTACCACAGGGATCGGTCCTTGGACCTCTATTGTTCATACTCTATATTAATGACATGGTGAAAATATTTTCAAAATGCAAAGTACGACTTTTTGCCGATGATACACTAATATACTTAATTGGAGATAACTATGAAGAACTAATACACATTTTAAATAATGAACTAAATGATGTATCAAGATGGCTAAAAATAAATAAGCTTAAATTAAATACAAAAAAAAACAAAATGTATGGTGATCGGATACAAGAAGACATCCAGTGAAAGCAAAATTAAAATTGATGGTGAAATTATTGAAAATGTTACTGAAATGAAATACTTAGGAGTTATATTAGATTCCAAACTAAACTTCAATAGACATGCTGAATACACCCAAAAGAAAATTGGCAAAAAGATATCTTTTTTTGGAAGAATTCGGCCAAAAATTTCTAGAAAAACTGCAATCACCATATACAATTCAATTATTGCTCCACACTTCAACTACTGCTCAAGTATACTTTTCCTATGTAACGAAAGAGAACAAAATAAGTTACAAATTCTCCAAAACAGGGCTATGAGAATAATTCTCCGACGAAACAGATTTTCAAAAATAATTAAAATGTTAAAGGAACTAAATTGGTTGACCGTGAAACAGATGCTGACCTTGAACACGATGGTATTTATCCACAAAATATTGAACAACACGTTACCAAAATACTTCTCAAATAAAATTGTATACAATAAAGACATTCACAGATATAACACAAGGACGTGCAAGGAAATTAGGCTACAAAAAAAGGACAAAGCCAATACGCAGAACAGTCTACTGTACAAGGGAATGAAGTTGTATAACACACTACCAGAAACTTTAAAGTCCACACCAATTGGAAAGTTCAAGATGTATTGTAGGAGCTACATAAAACTTGAAAAAATATAGTGAATATGAAATATTTTAATCAATTAGAAATTTGTAAACTTCAATGTACAAATTACTAAAATAAAAATTATTATTATTATTATTTATCATGGTCAAATTTCTGGTAGACTTTTTTTCCGTTTTAAGAACTTATTGTTAAGCAATTTTTGAAAAACTACGCAATACGATACGGTACGGTACGATTGTACCACCCCAGCCAGGAGCATCATCATCCTGTCCCGGTGAGACCGGTACACCAGGGGGCACTGATTTGTTAGGACTTGGCACACGCGCTCTGAGGATAGGGAGGAGGTTGGAGTTTTATCGACCGGTAGGTATACATGGCGACCTAATAAGCCAATATTGAAATTTGAAACGGTTTGAGCGTTAAAATTACTTTTAAGCGTTAAAGTTCCATTTATAATATTTAGTTGTGGCTAACGATTATGTGATTATGAATCAAGTGGTTATTTAACAATTATAGGAGGTATATGGTGTAAACACGTCGTAAAAAATATCAAAAAGGTGATAGTAAATCAATACAGAAATAATAGTTTCCAGTAGTTGTTTAAAATAATAGTACGTAGAGTGAAGTAAAAAGTTATTAAAAAGAAAATAATAAACAAGAAATAATAGTTTTCATTTAAGTAGGTACACTAAAGACAAAACAAAGCTGCTGACTGTAGGCCGAACGCAACATCAGATGAGAGTAGAGATGTCAGGAGTTCCACTAAAGAACACCAAGAAGTTTGTCTACCTCGGGAGCAAAATAACATGGGACGGTCGGTCTAAGAGCGAGGTCGACAGCCGTATACATCAGGCTAGGGCTGCATTCAATAAAAGGTCGAAAATAATAGAATCGAATAATATAGACCTAAAACTGAGAATACTCCTCATCAAGACCTATGTATGGAGTATCTTGATGTACGGCTGCGAAACATGGTGCCTATCCGAAAGAGATAAACGGAGACTAGAGGCTTTTGAGATGTAGTCCTATAGAAGACTATTAGGAATTTCCTGGAGAGACCACATTACAAATGAGGAGGTTCTCCAAAGAATCGAAGGAGGAAGGCACCTGCTCAGGACCTTGTCCGAAAGGCGCGCAAGATGGATCGGCCATGTAATAAGACAAGAAGGCCTCTTGCATGGCATAATGGAGGGTGTGACCGAGGGGACAAACGCTAGGGGACGCCCACGCCGAGAGTACCTGGAGGACCTGCTGGTGGACGTGCGATGCTCATCATATGCAGACTTCAAAAGAGCCGCACAAGACAGGGAAGAGTGGAAGAAACGAATAGATGAAATTACTGCAAACCAATCCCACGATTGAAACCAGAGAGAGAGAGAGAGAGGTACACTGTACGGTTAGTTTGATTTTAAACGATTTAAGGGTACAATGGAAAATGTCAATATCTCTTAGGGCATTATAAGTTTCGCAGATTCGCCCGAGCAAGGAGTTTTGTGCGTATTTCGATTCGATCTGGTATTGCGTTCAGGGCAACGAAATGCAATAGTTTCTAACAAGACTGGGGAGTCAATGAGGCAGTTCAAAATTTTGCACAGAAACTGTACATCAAAAAATTTCCTCCGTTTGTAAAGAGCAATACGGTTACACTGATGATTTTCAAAACGATACGACAGGTGTTTCAAAAATTGTAGAGTTTATATGATTGTAAGTAGACTTAACCCGCGCAATGCGTTGACATATCCAAGCTGGATTTTCCGTCCGACTTAACATAAATATAGAAGCGCTCGGCTCAGGCTTGTGGAATAGTGGTTAATTTGATTATGCACACGGGCAATGGGCATTATGCGGTCGCAGCGATAAGGTGAGTAAGTTATACACCCGGCATGCAAATCGCGGCGGTACACTCCGACCCGCGCTGGTTCGAATAGAAAGTAGCCAATTATAGCTCCTGCCTCTTGAATTAGACATCTGCGCCAGACGGATGTGGATGCTGGGGAGAATCGGACGATATCGCAGATAGGAGAGCGGGCAGCGGGAGACTCAAGAGAAATGGAAACAGTCTAAGTGACTGATGGGCGAGATGAAGTTATAGTGAAGGGTGGAGAACTCCGACAAAGCTGAATCCAACTGCATCAGGGTCATGTCGAGATAGTTTTCACTTTAACTACGATCGTCCGAAGATAAAACACTTTCCAACCATTAAATTGAATAAAGACTGTACAAGCTCTGATTTCAATTTTTACTAATAAAAATGCCTTTAATTGTGCTGCGAAAAAGCTTGCAACGTCGCATTTTCGCGGACCTACGCATGAAAATTTTGAAAAATTGAGGTTATTTCGGACAATTCTTCTATTTAATATACTTTTAGAGCGTAAATTCTATAAGAAATCCAAGAAAGTGATTTTTTTTAACAAGATAAATGCGTAATACGCGTGAAGGTAAATATGAATCCAAGAAATCAACGTTTGTATTATCCAAAATATCATTTTTTTGTTATTATTCTCCGGGAATTACTATTTTAGATTAAGAAATTAGAAGAGTATACAACAAATAAACAACCCTCTTTGGCTAAATTAACAATGTATATATCTTTCCATAAACTATTTTATGGCTATTAAATGTCAGTTTCTATTTTACTTTTCTATTAGTGAGATTGTTAATCAATTGTGTAAAATTTACACAACTTTTAGTAATAAAACTCTCGGCAATGTCACGTCACATATACCGGAATAATCAATATAGACCGGAATAATCAATGTAGCATTTTAAATCAGCCGCCTAAAATAAATTATTTTATCGTGATTTTATAATAATAATAATAATTGGATAATTTGTAGAGCGCCGTTATTGTGAAAAATCACTTCAAGGGCGCTACCTAACTATCACATTTTTGTCACTAAATTATAAAAATCGATAATCGGCACTCGGAATATTTTGGAAGTTTAGGAATATTTCTAGCTAGTTTGAGATTTATTATTTTATATTGAGAATCTTTAAAACAATTTCCGTATCACAAAACATGAATTATTTTGGAATTTTAAGCCAACATAACAACCAACATTTTTCAACGGCTATCAACAGAGACGTCTTCTAAAAGGCGGCTGGTACAAGTGCAGTCAGCTGTTTCGGGTTGCAGCCTGCAGAGTGAACAATTCACAGAAAAAAAACAATCTAAAGTAAAATTAGACAGAGGTAAAAATATTTTTCATGAAAGTACATTTAAAACAAATTTTAAATATATTTTTTTAAATGTTCGTTTATTAATTTTCCAATTAAACTATGCTTATTACATTCTTAATGAAACGAAACGTAGGTTAGTGAGTTGTTCAAAGCGTAGGGTATTGTGTTTAATTGTATGGCCGGCCACCCACGGTTAATCGCCTTTACTATGTAGTCGTAGCACTTCAGCGTTTAACGATTTGTTAAACGCCGTAAAAGCTCACGTCTTAATAATAGCGTAGGGCCAATCGGAAAAAACCTTAGCCATTCAAACATGAAGGGGAGTCTGTTATGGGGATTACTACAGTAATTTGCAGACTTGCGAAATTCATTAGTTACACAATTTATTTTTATTATTATGAATAGAAAAATCATTGTCAAATAAAGTGAAGACTTTATAGATTTGCAAAAGAGTGGTACTAGCTGATTGAAGCGCGGTTACATACAGCATGACATTTTACCTATTATTGGAAAAGCTTAAATTTACTAGGTACCTACTTTCAAACCCTAAATTCTTATTGAACAAATAACGTCTTTTTTACATTAGCTCCACACACGAGGCCCCGAGGAAAATAATTTCCTTCTACGTCACTTTAGAGTTATGGGCTCTACACACGACACTGCATGTAGTGACTGCGGCAGTGACTGCAGAGAGCGTGGAGTTGAGCGAACTAGCGCTTTCTCGTTTGTTAAAGTGCCGCTAGAACGAGAGTGACTGCAGAGAGCGTAGAGTTGAGCGAACTAGCGCTGTCTCGTTCTAGCGGCACTTTAACAAACGAGAAAGCGCTAGTTCGCTCAACTCCACGCTCTCTGCAGTCACTGCCGCAGTCACTACATGCAGTGTCGTGTGTAGAGCCCATTAGCATAGGAAATCGGTACCAGGGGTAGGTAATAATCTGGGATAAACTGTGTCCAGGAGTGACGGACGTATGAATCCATCCCTTCATCTGTGGTGCAAGGCGATAGGTCCAGGGATTCTGACTGAAGAGGCCAAAAAACCTCCTCAACCAGTATCTCTCGATCCGGCCCACCACGCAGCAGGTGGGCAGACACATCAGTCAAGACCCTGACAAACCTCACCCCATGATCCCGGGCACCACTTGGTAGTGAACCACTTGGGGTGACCTATGGCAGGGGTGTTGGTTATCCAATAAATGGTTCCCGGGACGCTCCCCAAAATATTTTTTCAGTCGAAATATCGAATAATATTTCAAAACTCATTAGCTCACGGCGAAAATGGCAATGTGGCAATGTAGTGACCACGCGTAGTTGTAATGATCCAGAAATCGAATACAGAAAATAAGTGTGATTCCTCACGAGAGTTTCAACTTCTTGGATCCCGTGAAACTACGGCATGTTTGGGTGATGTGGAGGTTGAAGAAAGAAGAAAAACACAGTTGGAAAGTACCTGATTAAGTTGGAAATAAGTCAAATCTGGTCCCAAATGATATAAAAAAAACAATTAAAATAAGCTTTTAATTCTGAGAGAATCATCAACATTGTTCAGTAACATAATGATGAATACTTGAACAGCGCTGTTCACTATATACCTACGTTGTGTACTAACACGTGACTTAACGACCAGTAAACTGGCGGAAATTGGTCTCGTTTATCCTAAAGTTTCCTAGTAAGGTGCAGTTGATTGAACAATGGACGTTGAACAGCCCATTCTCGGTTCCATTAAAACTCTTCGTATGAAGTTGGATGTTTACACTTGCGGGTATCGGGAAATTAATTAAACCGTACAAGTATTATGTGGTAATACAACAGTGCATTGCAATAATATAGGAATAATTTTCTACTCAACAATTTAAATGAGATAATACAGCACCCTTCACTTTATTGGTTACAAATTCATGTTGATATCACCAAAGAATAAGAGAAATATTTTTATTAAAGCTAACTCGAGAATTGCGGTTTTTAAATAAACTTATACGACATGTAAAACTGTGTAATTCAAAAAGAGGGGTAATTTTTTTTTGTCAAATCGTCATGATAATATCCACACTTTTTGTGTCTGGAATTTCGACGCCAACTTCACTATATATTGCAACGCCAATTCGATCTGGAGGTTTAAATAGCAATTAAACTGTCAAAATATACGACACGATGCTATATTTTTTATTCCATATATGAAATTATTTCATTTTATTTAGTGATAATACGAGTACATTACAAAATCATAATAATTTTTAATGGCTTTAATAAAACTGATTTTGGGAAGGACAACATAATACAATTAAAAGAAATTATTTTCACATATCTAAGAATACAAATTTAAAAGGGAGTTCAATAAAAAGTACTTAGATTTTAAAATAGACTAGGCACACATGATACAGTTAATTGAAGAATATAATATCGTAAAAACATTTAGAAAAATGTACAAGAGTTACAATGAAAGATTGCTAAAAAGTGGTTAATAAAACTGCCTGACAGGAACAAAAACTGAAAACTAGCAAAGACTGATTGCACAACACCTTTCGTTGTAGTCTTTGAGACCATAAAATAAATGAATCGATTATTTATAAGGAGAGATCTCAATCGTAACATAAAGACGTCAGAAAAATACAATTTTATTAGAACAAACAACCTTTTTACAGCATAAGAATTGTATTGAGCGGCTTTTAGCAACTTGTCGAGTGTCGGAGTGGGTCCCGGATAATGGTGACGTGTGTCATTGTTCGATCATGAACTGGGAACCACCGCGTCCACGAACGTGCGCGTAACCGATTCGACCACCCGCCCGCACGTGCGTGTTCAATTAACACCCATTTTTGTAGGTGGGGGTACTTACATCCTTCGTTTACGAAGGACTAGCTTTAATGCCCGGCTTCGCCTGAGTCACAGCATTATTTTCTCGAAATGTTTTTTGGAACAAAAACATGCATTTTTGTTTTGTGACAATTAAATCAACAATAATTTCAAGGAAGGCAATCTTGTTCAAATACAATTTCTTACAAGTTGAAGATTTATTTATTTACTCCAATTCATTTTCCTTATTAAGATGGAGAGGAGCAAAATCAATTGTACAATGGCAAACGAGCAATGGAAAAAAGTTTAAATAAAAGTCTATTAGCAAAGCAAAACCTCGCAGAAAGCGTGGTGAAATGGGTGTTTACAGAAATGCACAGAAAGAAAGTTAATAAAACTAAATTTAAGCCACCTATGAAAGAGTACATTATAAATTCTTTTAAATATCACCTTAAAGCAATAAATCCAGAAAAATAAATACCATTATTTCTCCAGTGAAATGACATTCGACATTTTCTAAAGAAAGTTGTGTTATTGGTTGAACGCAGTCTACCAAACCTCATCTGTTGCCATAGTAAAATTTTGATGATTAGTGCTTGAGATTGTGGCACGCACCTTCCTTACACTACACCCTACTTGTAATTAGGGATGTTCCACCACCCCCTATGGTATTAGGCGGTAAGTGGGGGATAACTCTGCACCGAGAGTGCTGTGATCAAGTGGACATGATTATTCAGTTGAGTCTACAGTTTCCCTCATCCCTCTCGAAGGACCACAATTTGGAGGATGGGTGCATGTTAACAACATAGACTTGAATTCCCGGTGTAATACGTTCGAAGGCAATGTGGAAGGATACACATTAATAATGTTAATGTAGCGTTACGAAGTTCAACAACGCAAACGGTCAGGAGAAAATATGAGACAGGTACAAAAAAATTCAAATACAAGTAAGCTTTGTTAGCTATTTTTTCGAAACCTTTTTACATTAATATTTCACAATTGAAAAATATGGTAAAACAAAATGGCGTCTTGCCCTTTTTATCAATAAAATAAAGAAAATATAGACAATTTGTAGTTTGGCAGACTTTTCTAGATGGAGTACACTTTGGCTGCCCTACCAGAATTGAGCACTATAGATTTAGTAGGACTTTCTTTCAGTAGGAGGATGATTCAATCATGTTTCAATTCATTCATTCTTCGAAAATTCAGACGTTTTAGGAATATTTCACGTTCAAAAAAATTGTATACACAAATTCCTAAGACGAGTATTTTTATCTTGTATTTTTAACTCTGCAATCCCATTGATAACTTGAAGAATTATATCCGACTTAATATTTATATCCAAAATTGTAAATGTAGAATAGACAGTCCTGATTTAACCAACCTCGTTGAATTTCATATACCCACAACTCGTTCCAAAATTCCTGTTTAAAAGCAACAACACTAGGACTGAATATACGAAACACTCGCATGTACCTAGGTCGCATGAAGTATTAGTAATAGGTACGCAGATGTGGCAGATCTATTTAACTGCAAGGAAGGTAGGTACAAGAAGATTAAATATTTTCAATCCATATTAATTTTATTTGTACCTACTATAGAATTTGGTTGTAATTGTATCTCTGATGTCATTTCTCGAATCAAATGCCACAAATAACTGTTATATTTTTTTTATTATTTATTATTTAACTATAATTTTGTGACATGTAATCAGTGTTTACGGTATATTAATACGGTTGATATTAAGTAAATAATTAAATATGCAATATTTAAACTTTAAAAAAAGCATAAACGATCGGCGAACAGACTATACAGGCGGGCTGAAATTGCCTACCCGTCTGCTGAATAAATCACTAAGCAAACCCTCCGAGAGGACAACGTAATTAATACCACTAACCTCTGTATTCTGTGTGCAGAGGGGTGATAAGGGTTGTATGTACGTTGTGAGGCTTAGATTTACGGTAGAAAATCAAGTAAACTGACGCTCATGTGGTCATACAAACTAAGATAATCTACCCTTTATTAAAATATTAACACTCGAAATGGCAAACATATCGAGATAACACCTACATATTAAGAAAAAATCAAGGGACGGTTATCATTCATGAAACAATATGACTTAAATAAAAATAAATAAAATATAAATAAAATAAATAAATAAAAAATAAACAAAAGATTTTTTAAATATTTATATTGAGGGATTAGTAGGGTTTATAGGTTCAATTAGGAATTCCACAGAGCCGAACCCTCTGATATGAAAATATCTGGAGTCGGTGAATTATTTTCCCATTTGGTCTCTGGTAGGTTGACATGTTGTTCTTGTATTGTTTTGTATTTATAATACTTATAGTGCAATTGCATAGCGTGGATTCACTAGATGATCATTTGGGAAGTGTGTGAAAGGGTTTAGTTTTTCCTGTGGGGAAAATTTAACAAGGACATTTAAATCTGGTGCGTAAAATATAAAATAAGTAAATCTTTTAGTATAAAGTGTTTGGTTTTTTTTTTACATTTAAGAGCTCAATAATATTTTTAATGATTGCATTTTCTTTACTTAGATAACATATTTATTTACCGATATTCATGATATTCCAGATACAAAATAATCAATTTGGGAGTATAGTGTGGCTACCGCCACCCCGGGAACCATTTATTGGATAACTAACCCCTGCCATAGATAGTTCGCTACGTTTGGTAACTTAATTTGGGGAATAAAAGCAATCCTTTTATAAAAATGAGTCCATTATCAATGAAAAATAAAAACTTATAGCCCTATCTTAGACATGTTTCCTTACGCAGTCCGTTTGATCGCCACGCCCCCACCCCTACCATAACATTTAGTAATATATGCTCACCCATCGCTTTGTAATGTGAAGTTATTGTGTGTTTTCCCTGAGGAAGGAACGGTCGTTCTGAAACCGGTCGGCGTGAATAAAATATATAAGTTTTTTTTTCATTCACTCCACAGAGGAGGCTCTGAGGAAAATAATTTCCCTCAGGGCCTATGTCATCTGAGATGCTGTGTGGAGGGTCTTTTTGGGGAGAGGAAGGATTGAAAATTGGTCTTGAAGAGACTCATATTGTAGGAAGGAGGAAACACAAAGGCTGGCAAATCAAAAACAACCGAGCTGTTGAACACAAGAACGAGTTGAAGAAGCGACCCGTTCTCGTCAACCATGTACACATGTTGGGCACGCGTTTAGCATGTTTCCCGACTATGCACCGGTGCCGAAGGGATCAATGACGCTAGTTCCTCGGAGCATCTTCCATTGTAATACCAGTAGAACAAGGATAGCATTCCCACCCGACGCCTGTGCTCTAAAGATTGCAATCCGTCTGTTAAATTAGGAGAATCTATCAGACGGACCGCCCGTTTCTGCACAGAGTCGATGGTTTTTATCAGGTATTTTGGGGCTCAGACCAGAGGCGGCTGCCAAATTCAACCGTGGGGCGCACTTGTGATTTGTATAGGGTTAGCAGTTGTGTACTATTAAAATATCTGCGGGCCCTGTACAGCACGCCCAGTTTTTGAGAGGCTAACTTAACTCTGGCTTCGATGGAGCCCCCACATATGAGCTGGTTCTAACAAATAAATATCGTATGTATATTTTACAGTCGTAGGAGAACTAATTTAAAAACAAAATAATATTGTCGCAATAATGCACACATAAACCATATTAATATTATTTATACGGGTTCCTACTTGCAGTTACAGAAACATCTAATCTAAGATTATTTCGAAAATGAATTGCCGACAGAGACCAATTCCTCCGATTTACCTAATAGGCCACTTGCATGGACTTCATAACGATTTGGAAAAAATCGTGTGGATATATTTTTTTACTAAGATTACGAAAATGTTAGTAAAAATTTTTAGAAATGTACAGTTTTTTTTTTATTTTTAAATAAATCCATTATTTGGGCTCGTGCGTCACTACAAGAAAATGTCTCGCCGCCGAAAATGTTCCTATTAATTTTATAAAATTCCACACTGATTTATTTTTTTATATGGCATCAATTTGATTTTAGGCGAATTTTTGAATTTGACATTTAACGTTCACTAGATTTATTGTTTGTTCTCTGAGAACGTATCATTTGGTTTCATTTTTTGACAGATGTTGTTAAGAGAACCCCGTACATTTTACGGTGTCCGTACGTGTTTTAGAGGAATAATGATAATGGTGCGGATTTTAACAAAATCAAATTTTATAATATTCTGATTATTATTATTATGTACAAGTACAGTTTGGCAATTAAGTGTAGAAAATAAATGATGGCGCTGCAATCGTTTTCTAGTTTTAAATGGCAACACCAAGATGGCTCATAAGACAAAGAATGTATGTTATAAAAAAACACTTCTGGCAAAATGCATATTTCATAGCGTATTTGTATTTTCAAAAAAATTGCACAAAAAACTGTAATTTAATAGAAGTAAAATAAAAGAAAACAAGTTTTAAGTGGGCGTTTATTTCGATATAAAAACGTAGGTACTTAAAAATTTAAGTCTGTTAATTCAACACCCGACATGTAATTATTGTCTTTGTCCTCGTGTTATTCTTCTTCTTCCGTATCTTCATCTTCATCTAAACGCAGTTCATCAATATCATCATATATAGTACTGCCTCGTGCATAATATTCTGCCTCAATTTTCATCACGTGTTTGCAACAATTTTTCCAATCATCAGCACTTATGCTATTACATATTATTATTATTATGCCCATTTTCCGTTTTCCCGGTGTTTCAAATTTTCCATCTGCCTTTTCCCCTTCCTTGACGATTCGTCTTACCGTTGTTTCAGATTTACCTGTGTGTGAAAAACATCATTAAATTTATTATTATAGAAGGTAGTTTTAAAAACACACTAGATAATATTCACTTAGAAAGAAAAAAGAGAAAACGAGAAAAAAGTAACTTTTCTACGAGTTTAAAGAAGTTGCATATTATTTTTTTTTATTGAGTTATTCCCTTTTTCCTGTGGCCGCATATTAACTGTCAAATCGAAATGTCAAATTCGATTTTTTTAACATAACCTCAAATCAGATTGTAATGGTTATTATCGCTCGAAAATTGGCATAAATCTTGTAATACTAATGAAATTTATTAAACAAACTATACTACGTACCAGTCATTTCTGCAGTTCGTTTGTAAACATCTTCTAAATCAGACAGAATCTTCTTCGCGTGACACTCGGCTAGGCAGCGTTGAAAAACGCAGAATATAACCCCTCTTGCTTCACTATGTAATGGTTTATTCATTTTAATTAAATTCAGGCAAACAATGAATAAAAATATTATCAAATCAGCGATCTTCTACTCAGATTTAAGACAATAAATCAACCGTAACACGCGATAACATGACAACCATAGGAAACGTCATATAATTCGGTGCTGCCATAGTAATAAAAACGTTTAGTTCCAATTTATTTAATTTCTACACTTTCTTGCCAAACTATATATTATTACATTTGCTTTAGTAATATAGACGTTGAACATTATAATGATTTATGATCAATAAGATGGATCAAGGAAAAAATATTTATGAGATTTAATATTTTTGGTATGCCTCGTTATTCTCCTGTGCCATTTGTGTGGAAAACGTTCTTTTTTTTTAAATGATTTTCGGCTATGTAATTATCGTTTTTTCGCACCTATAAAATTATGTTCCCTCTTTCCGGTTTATAAAAAATGGTCTGATTTTTCGGATTGAAATTTTCAAAAAATCGCCAGGGTTTCAAAAATACGATTAAAAAAATACAGGATGTCTTAGAATATTTGCCTAAACCGGAATTTTTTTTTAAATGTGATGCAAGTGGCCTATTCCTTCTGATCCATCATTTTTACGGTTATGGTAATGATCCGTTATACGGAGGTAATAACCTCCGAATAACTTGATGTACCCGGTCCAAAACGATCCGTCTTTGACTGCCATGATCCCAGACGGGAAAGCATTAAATTAAACAGCCATATTATGACATAAAACGAGCAAAACCAAAGGGCTGTTTACGGGGGATGCAAAGCCTAAGGTAATAGTCGATGACGATCCATTCGGTGCATTTCAGATTGCTGTTCGATAAGCTTTGGATGGATTTCATGTATCACGACAGTAATAAATTTACTTTAAAAATGCTGATAAAAAGCAATGTCATTTTACAACGGGCGGGGGACACGCGAAGTCGAATCGAAATATTCAGTCAAAAATTACATTAAACGGATTGTAATAAAAGTTAAAGAATTGACGTTTATCTGTTTACTTGACATGAAATGTAAACGTAATGTTATCACTCGATTTGTTTGAATTTGTATGTTTGACAGCTAGACGGTGGAAATCATGACTGTCCTGCATTATAAAAAAACAACAATTGAACAAACATCGTTTCGAATCAATTGGCTTCGCCCGAATTTCTGCTTTATGTTATATCGAACAACTGAAAAATGTGCACCAACAATATGTTCTTATCTTATTTTTAATAATATATCAAAGTTTGTTAGCCCAAGAGACAAATGAAGATGTGAATATTTCATTGAAGAAGAAGATAATAATAATAATTATGAAAGAGAATATGAAAGAGAACAAGACACAGAAAAACAGAAAAAGAAATGGTCGCAACTGAAAGCAAACTTTTCTGTGTCTTGTTCTCCTTCATATTTACGTTTAGATTATTATTATTATCTTATTCTTCAATGATATTATAATTGATGGGAATAACCTTCAAAAGTTATTAAAAGAGAGTTTTTCTTATACTCGTAAAATGTAAATATTTGCCTAGAAATTCCAGAAAAATAAATGTAACCGAAAAAAATTATGTGCAGTTCACAAGCGGTAGAAGTGAAACCTTCACAATAACTTACACACAATCTCAACCAATTGTAATTGCAATTTGGTACAATTTTCATGCAATTTTCTTTCCCGGACGATTACGGAGAGATGGCCATATGTGTATAAAAATGAACCACAATTCATAGAATAAAGCGTTGAGATTAGAATGCAACACAATAACAATACCAAGTATGGTAAAACATAATAAACACACGTCTTCATTCAAAAATTTTCACTACAAACTTAGATTACCCAGTGAAAAAAATTTGTTGATTACCCAGTGAAAACAAATTAACTGGTTTTTACTTACTTTTTAATTTAATTTCGCCAAGACTTTGCGCGTAAAACTACCCCCTTGCGCTGTGAGAAGCGAACTAATCTAATAGTAACGCCGTTTTGCTGTTTTTTTCCAAGAATAAATAAACTGGCCATCTCTCCCGTCCGGCCATCTCCCCCAGACTTACCCTAGATGTAGGTGTTTGTCTTTTTTTAGTGTCGTTACCGTTTTTTAGTGTCGTTTCCGTTTCAATCACAACGGTGCTAAAAAAGTTTCACTTCAATATAACAGTTCAATAGGTTTGCTGCGCCGATTTTCTCCTCCATAGTGAAGATTTTTTTAATTTTACGAATTAAGCGTGGACACAAAATGGACAACACTTCGGTACCATCTTACTATACAATTATACATACTCGTAAAAGACAGGTGTGATAAGAATGCTATAAGTTTCGGTTAGCAATATTTTAGTTTATCAATTTATCCTCTTAATTTCGAAACAGGCAACTAAAAAAGGTGCCGGACCTTACTCCCACTTTAATTTTAAACTCAAAACTGCTAGGACATGGGAGTATTTTACACCCAAATTGAATTAAATGATGTAATCTTTGCACATGAATACGCTTCAATAGAAAATAATATTTAAAATTTAAGGCACAATAATCTTGTAACGAACCAGTAGAACTACGGCATCACCGACTGGGCGAATGTCGATTAAGTGCTGGACGAGAAATAGTAGGTAAAGGGAAGGTTGAGGAGCATCCGCCTATTCAGATATCAACACAAAACATAATCAAAGTGATTTCAACAACTCATCGATTCTGAACGGTGGTCTCTTAGGAGGGAAAACCAGAGAAAACCAGAAATATGTCATTTTTAAATTACATTTTAGACGTATTGGCTCTTTTCCACAAAAAAATTTAAATGGATTTCGAAAGATTGTTCTTTTATCTAACATTCGCATGTTTTAAATTTTGAGAAAAATGTTTATTTTTAGTATAATAAGGTTATACCATAGGTCGTTGGCAGATTTATCAAATTTTCAAAAAATATTTTGTATTATACTACACTCATTTCAAATCATATAATCATGCAGTAAAATAAATCAATACATTATCTGGGTATCGCATGTTTTAGAATTTTAATTTTAGTTAAATAAAACCATTAAAAATATATACGTACGTGTGTTTCTTGACGAAAATTGGTCCGTTTGTGTATTTATTTGCGCACTTACAAACTAATATATTTCAGATTTTTTTAACATTCTTATTATTAACAATACTTATAATCAAAAAATTATTACAAAAAATACATTATTTTAATAGTTTCATCATTTATAAAAATAAACTTATTATCTAAGTTGAGTTGACTATTAAACTGAGATATTATTATTATCAATTAAATAAAACTATATCTACTCAGTAGATCCATTAAGAGGGCATTACCAGAGAAAGCCGGAAATACGTCATTTTCAAAAAAGTTTTTAGACGTATTGACTCTTTTCCACAAAAAATTATAAATGGATTACGAAAGATTGTTCTTTTATCTAGCATAGTTATGTAATAAATTTTTAGATTTTTTTTTAATTTTTAGTATTATAAGGTTATTCCATATGTCGTTGGCAGATTTGTTAAATTTTCAAAAAAGTTTTTGTATTATACCACACCCATTTCAAATAATGTAATCATGCAGTAAAATAAATCAATACATTATCTAGCAAAGTTATGTATTAGAATTTTAATTTTAGTTTCAATAAAATCATTAAAAAATATGTACGTACATGTGTTTCTTGACGAAAATTGGTCCATTTGTGTATTTATTTGCGCACTTACAAACTAATATATTTCAGATTTTTTTAACATTCTTATTAAATTTAGACATTATTGAAAAATGATAAATACTTATAATCAAAAAATAACTACAAAAAGTATACTATTTTAATAGTTTTATCATCACGCCTTTCAGCATTTTTGGATGAAGGTATAAATTAAAGCTAATTTGGATTGAAATAAATTCGATATTGAGTTATAATTTAAAAAAGCTGATACGGAGAATAATCAATCTTTCTCATTGTAACCGCCCTGCACGATCGGAAGAACAACTTTCGACGAAATGTGGATTTTCGTCCGCTGGCTGGTTAAACGCTCTTAACGATCCACAGATTAATTAACAAAATATACCAATCAAATGAAAGATTTGTTCAGTTCAAATCACAAGCCATTATCACGAATTATTTTGAAATATCACAAAATGTCCAAAGAATCGTCTGCTAAACGGCTTCTTTAGCAGACGATTGGCCAGATAACCAGCCGCTGAGAAGGCCCTTTCGGATGCAACGCTAGATAGAACCACCGAACGAAACCGAAAGATCGCAACTCCGTCCATGTCAGTCCGCGATTCGAATAAGACGTTTTTATGCTCGAGTGCAATCTCGTTAAACTCGCGAGATCTCGCCCTTTTTTCGTCCGAGATCAATCTCGCTAAAAAAGGCCGAGATCTCGCGAGAACGAGATCCCGTGAGAACAAGATTGCATTCCCTAGATAGATAGATAAAAGGCTAAAGATTTTCTCGGTCAAAAGTTTTATTGTGATATTTTAGACAGCGTTAGTGTCCATCACAACTGCCCTGAAGTCGCTGTAACGCTGTTCGAACGTAGGCTACAGAAGGAGGAAACACAACACAGCCAAAAATGAATCACGACAGTTAAAAATAAAGGTTTTGCCGGATTTCCCAGACGGGTAGAATTGAAGGTAAGTTCTATGATCCTACATTCTACCCCCTATATTCGACGACATCCGGTACCAGTCACGGGAGCAGAAGCGATGTCGTATAAAAATGCCATCAGATTACCGTGAAATTAATTGGACGAATCGATTAACTTATTATAAAATAACGATAATAACAATAATGGAAGCTACTTAAGGCCATAAAGTTCAGACATAAACCATTGAAATAAAGCACGATTATTCAAAACGTTACCGAACTTCTGGTAGATACGGACGTCAATCACTCGTTAAAAATAATTAATGCCAAAAATGTATTATTTTGTTTGGTCGGGAAGTCTAAACTTTACCAAACGGAAAAGTAGATTTCTATTCGTAAGAGTTCAATTAGTTTATTTTTATTTTAGTTTATTATGGAAACTAACAGTTATACGTATTCTATTAAAATAATTGCATGAACCAGCGAAATTTCTGCATACAATTCAATTATGTACAGAAAAACATAGAAGATTAAAAAAAACATTGCGTGGAGTTGGTAGAAAAAGAAAATCCTAAAAAAACACAGATTGAAGTATGCGGGATAGATAATATGAAATAAAACTATGTACCTATACAAAAATAATACATATTTACATTTTTTTTTTAAAGAAATACCCGGGTTACGAATAACCCAACAATGTTTGAAAATCTCCTACTACCACCACAGAAAGCCGAAAATGTTGCTTGTGTTGTGATGGAGGACTTAGCCAGCCGAAGAATCTCGAAGGCGACGCTCGGGTGGGACCCAAGCGCTATGCCCACTCAATCACTGACCGGTCAAAAGGGATATATATGTCATCATAGGATAATGTTCAAAGATAAAAGAAAACAACATAATGAGAATGAGAAAATGACACACAGCAGTGGTAAAGGGTTCGTAAAGTTTTATTTCTTTTTTCTAATGTAGGTACTTTTAGTAAATTGGACAAATGGAAAATATTAGTGTCTGAAAAGATATTATCGTATTTTTTGCACGTCCTTCTGAAAAATTAATCGTTTTTGAGTGTGGGATTGGAATAGTTTGTTTGATCGTGTATTTCGTATTGTACAGTGGAAATTATTATTAATTCTTTAGTACAGCCTTCAATACTATGTAGATTTAAATTGGGCGACATGTTTGAACTACTAATGAAAAGTTTGGAATTTGTCCGTAAATATTGGCAGAAGCATTTGATGTTGTAAAAGGTTTTCATAAATTATGAACTGTGAAATGGGACATCAACAAAAGCCTGAATATTTAAGGGCGACGTGCTACCAATTTCAATCAATGGCAAAAACATTATGAAAAATATTATTTCGTGAACGGAAAATCCCGAAATGCTTATAATTTTGCTGAACAGTGGGTAGTTTTATTTTACATACAACAAAGCAAAACTGCCAACACAATAACGAAAAATATAATACTATTTGGGTTTCCACGCTACTGCAGCGCATCTATGATATTTGCTCAAGACGCTGGGCGAGCATGCATCGTAATAAGTTACGAGGAAAACGCCAAGATATTTACTATAACAAACATCGGTCCAACGAGAATCACGAGAACTAATTCTTTTCGCACTATTCTTATCGTAAATCACACATCTGTGTCGTGATGTCTCAATGTCGGCATGATTTTTGAACCACTGTCTGTGTCCCAGGAATAACGCGGGCGATTGCTTATGCAGCGACGATGGGGCATCACGATTGTATTATGAATCGATTGGCGCCACCACTGCACTTGTAAAATTTCCGCATTCTGGTGCAAAAAGCGTGCGAAAGGGGTAACGTGGAGCGATGACATTGGTCTGCCCGAGAGATTCAATCATTCCGAAACGTGACACTCGATGGCTAGGATTGTCAATACAAGCCTTAAGAAACACTTTTTTTCTTAGGTAAACTGTTTGTGTGGAATGCTGTGGCGACCTAAGATAATTTTCAAAACTTAGGTGTTTAGTGATTCGACGGTAAATTAAAACGCCCCCATCAGTAAAAATAATTGCACCATTCTTTAGAAACGGGAAGACACGCTTTTTCGGAAGAAGGTAATCCAACATATCTAACAGTAGATAATTATTTACTAATGTAGATAATATAACCGAGGAAGATATGGTGTGGAAGAGTGCTGACTGTTCCCGACTACGACCAAACTGCACGGTCTATCAAATCGGCGCGGCAGAACCCGTGAAAGTTATGAGTTTAAAATGCAGGAAATAGTGTACAGATTTGCAGTAGTATTGATGAAAAATGTTGGCGACACTTCTGCGGGCGGTTTCGTACTATTGGTTGATTGCGCGTCTTCATTATATTTTATCTGTTTAAACCTGATCACCTGAAATAGCAAACACTCTCGAACGACACTCTCCAGTGACAGAGTTTTTTTCTGACAATATGAAACACAGAGGCTTAAGATTTTAAAAAAATAGAGAGAAAATTTTGGGCGCAGAAGTCACACAAAAATCATTAGCGAATCAACGAATGAATTTACAGAAAAAAAAAAGTTAACCTAAACGTGGTTCAAATAACCGGCCTTCAAATAATTACGAATTCCTGTGAAGACAAAAGAATTTATCGGCAGAAAGCATCCCGTTCTAAGATTTATCACGAAAAGAACACCTGGGAAAGTCGATAATTGAGCTGTGGTTGATAAAACTGCATACTTAGGGATCTCGCTGTGCAGGTTGCCCGGTTGGCCGATTTGCTAAATCTCATCATTTTACAACAATAAAATAAAATCTAATAGTGACTGATCATTTATTTATACAGCTATAGCAATTTATGATAACGTTTTCATTAAAAAATATATGGCAAAAAGATTTTTCTAGTGACGATCTGAAAGTTAATTTTTGATAAACATCTAATTTTGGGTTCTAAGTGGTACCAAGTGACGAGAGAATCCTTAAAATCCCGACCCACTCCTCTGAACCATTTACAGTACTCGGATGAAATCATTTCAATTAATTTATTTTTCCCACTTGAAGATAATTAACAATCATGTAATTGTTATTAGATTATTACGTATTCACACAGCGATCTTGAGGTGATTTTTAATTTAAAATTTTCTCCTTAACATTTATCCAATTATTATTATTATAAAAACATTCACACTATCTGGAAAAAGGGAAAAAAGTGGGTATATTTTAGCGTCAAGAGTGGAGGAGCATAGTTCATCATTGGAATTGGGGTTACGTTTCTCAGCAGTCACTTAGAAGACACGGTCATTGGAATTTGGTGACAATTCGAAGCGATTTAAGAGATTCCAGACAGGGTTAATCAGCTTAACCCATAACAAACAAGCTAAGCATGTCTGGAAGAATCCGAGAGCAAGTACTAGACTCGATGACAGGGTATAGAAACAAGGTAAAATGGCAATGAATAGAATTTATGTATTTCAAAGCGATTGTGCAGCGGGTTAACCCTCAACGGGGTAAGCATCGTCTGGATTTATGATCAGGGCTATAGTTGACAAGGTATGGGTACAAAGATAATTAGCACTTAACACGACTGACCGACAGTTGGAAACAATCGAAGGAATTCTAGACAAGGTGTACCGGGTTAACCCCAACAAGGCAAGCAAAGCCTGAATGTATGATCAGGAAGCAAGTACAAGCCGCGATAACACGACTGACGGAAGAAATGAAAGCATTCTAGACAGGGTGCACCGGGTTAACCCTCAACAAGGTAAGCATCGTCTGGATGTATGATCAGGGAGCAAGTATAGGGCTGTAGGTGACAGGGTATGGGTACAAGGATAATTAGAACTTAACATGACTGACCGACAGTTGGAAGCAAATGAAATAATTCTAGACAGGGTGCAACGGGTTAAACCTCAACAAGGTAAGCATCGTCTGGATGTATGATCAGGGAGCAAGTATAAGGCAAGTATATGACGGGGTATGTGCACAAGGATAATTAGAACTTAATACGACTGACCGACAATCGGAAACAAATGAAGGAATTCTAGACAAGGTGTACTTGGTTAACCCCAACAAGGCAAGCATCGTCTGAATGTATGATCAGGGAGCAAGCACAAGGCTTGATGACGGTGTGGGAACGAGGTAAAGCGGGCACAGGGCGGTCGTGCAATATGGCGGAACGGCCAAGAGGAATGGAGCAGGAGACGATCAGTGCGATGGTACGATGGCCTAGATGTAACGGGTGACACGGAAAAACCAATCATTTTGAAAATGTTAGAACTTAAGACACGTTAGACAAAAAAAGAAGAAAAAACGAGATGATTATACCAATAAGCAAAGTGTGGATGATACAGGATATTCATTGAGGCCTCAGGCTAATTTTTTCGCTTTTCGGAACAATTCATATGTCTCATAAGAATCGTTGTGCCTCCCTTACTATCATTGTTAGAAATATGATCTAAACGATAGAGAAAACACCATGTTTTCGGACGCGTTCAGAAATACCTACTCCATTTATTTGGAATTTACTGAAAAGCGAAAATATTTTGACCTTCCGACAAAAAGACGGCTGGCATAGTCCAGGGGTAAGGCTCTTTAACTCGAACACCGAAGGTCGCGGGATCGAATCCCGGCGTGGCAAATAAATTTTATTTTGATTAATTTGTGTTATTTCACAATTTATTCATTTTAAATAATATAGTATATTTGCGGCACGTTCCAGAGTGGAAGATAATCGTATTCTTAGTATCGCCCTGGTGTAAGACCACCATTCAGAATTGAAACGTTGCTTGAAATGGCATTAGCCGTGTTTGGTGACCAGATCTGAATAGTCAGGTACTTCCCCACCTTCCTCTTTCCTATCTCCTTCCCCTCCCCGCTACCTTCAGCCTCACAACATACCCCAATTGGGGATGCCATAGTCTCACTGGCTTCAGACGGGAGCAGTTGGGACTCTTGTGCGGTATTCACATTAAAAAATAGGCTCCAGGTCTAAGGGGTTATAAAAACAAATTCATTAACGTATTTTCAGATTTCCGCCAGACAAAAGGTTTTGTGAGCATTGTTTTATATTTCCAAAGTGGCTGACTAGAGCATTTAAAATAAAACTTTTGGTAACAAATAACTACAATTTGGGAAGCGGGTATGGGTACCGTCGCCCCGGGAACCATTTATTGGATAAACAACACCTCTGCCGTAGGTCACCCCAAGTGGTTCGCTACGTTTGGTGACTTAGCAGGGGTCATGGGGTGAGCTTTGTCTGGATCTTGACGGCGGATGCGCTGCCCCACCAGTTGGATCGGGAGAGAGTGGTTGAGGGAGTCTCTTTGACTTCTCCAGCCGTACTCTCTCGGAACATCGCATTCATATGTCCGTCACTCCTGGACACGCTGACCCCCAAATTACTACTACCTACTATTTTTATTTTTGGCTGTTCATCATGACTTCGTTTGCTACTAAAGATTCAACCCCCAAGTGTGAAAAGCACCACCAAAATATTTATTAATTGATACATTTGTTTTTTTTTCAGATTGGTCAATATGACACATGAAGGAAATTATGAAATATTTCCAGAATAAGGACTGTTTTAGATTGGCCCGGCAATACACCAGATATGAACTCTATTGGGAATTTATGGGCCATTTGCAAAGCCAGAGTATGCAAAATCGACCGCACTACAAGAACAAAGATGGCAGAAACGCTCTTTCAGGTTTGTTTCCGGGATGAAAGGATCTCTGAAAATTGTCAAAAACTAGCGGAGTCCATGCCAAAACGAGTGAAAGCAGTTATTGAAGCTAAAAAGGGAGATACGAGTATGTCCTATTAATTTGCATAATGGATGTTGTATAATTATGTAAAAATATTATTTTACAAGCAATAAATGGTTTTACCCACGGACATATGAATATATCTGAATATATCTAAGTGATAAAAACGTATTATTTCCCCCTCCCCATGGAGCCAGCTGGAGCTCCTCCTTGGAGCCAACTCGCTCCATGGGGAGGGGAGAGAACCTCGCTTGAATCTAAAATATGTGACGTCATCATTCTTGTCCTTGCCAGCGCGGAACTAACATCCATACATTTTACGAAATAACACGTCAAAAACGGTAGCATGTGCTATACATTAAACCCACATATTATGTGGATATAGCGAATGTGGGCGGTTCTCCAGTGTGCTCGTCGCTGGTTACAGGGGTAAGTAAATTATGAAACATTTGTAAAAGTGTCTTAACTAAACAAGGCAACAAAATATTGCTATGTGAATAGGGGCGAATCTTTTCGGGGCGCGCATTTGGCCTTCGAAAATATGTTATTAACGTGGCAAGCAATTCGCGCTCCCATGTAAAAAGGTCTATTCATTCAAAGCAGATTTTGCTTTTAAGAACTAAATGGTGATATTATAATGCGAGATGCCTATATACTGTCAGATTGATTTTTTAACGAATCACAGTCATCTTTCCCCTCTTCCCCTCCCATAGTTTGGTTTTACCCCTCATCTGTATCTTCTAGTCTATTGAATTTGGATGTCTATGGTTTTACCATAATAATTGACAATGATTCCATTAATTTGCACAATACTGTATATTTGATAACTGAAAACAAAAATAATTCAAGAGCATGCTAGATATTTGCATTACAGATCTTTCATTTTGGTCGAATATTTAAAAGTTATATCGAAAACAAAGTATTTGTATTAAACAATCCCCGAGTTCGTTCCTCTCAACAAACCTTGATATTTTCCTGTTCCCTTCAAATGTACGATATATAGGTATGATATGAAGAAGAGTGCACTTAGGGTTAACATCACAAAATAGGACCATGTCTGTATATAATAGATTTTATTATCATTGTGAATTATGCGACCCACCCGATACATCACCGACATCGTCACGATCGGCAGCAGTAGCGATATCCGACATTATCGGCGAATAAATAATAGTCGATTCCAAATACGAGTCCAATGCGCGGGCACTGCCTGCCTTGCTGCCTGGCTGCCTTGCATGTCTCGGTTGACAAGCGGCGGTCGCTTTATCCGGGGAAATAATGCATCTCAGAACTGCATAACCGCAGGACCACAACCAACGACGGTAAGTAATACAACCATAATAAATAACATCATGCAAAATGATGATAAACCACAATAATGGATATTGAACAACAATTCGCATAAAATGTTGAAAGTGGCGATTCTGTAAAATCTCTGTATCGAATTTGAGCTAGGAATCCAATGAAAAAAGTACCAGTTTATTCTTACAAAGTCTTACGGCCGCTTTCTTCTAAGGGAACGTACCCATACTACGTGACACGTTTAGAGGGGGGGGTCTTCAAAATGTCACGCTTGGTACAAATGAGCGGCGGCGGGCTTAGGTTTTTGGTCACCGGGGGGGGGGGGGGGGGGGTTAAAAATTGCAAAAAGTTGGTCACGTAGTACGGGTACGTTCCCTAAGTTGATACAAATTTACCCCAATTACGGAGGTAATCGAAATTCACAAAAATTCCATTAATATTAATAGAGACGAGCGACGGGGCTCAGCTCGATAGTTCTTGGTAGCCGGTAATTGAGGGCTACACCAAAACTAAACGCAGAAAACTATTTTAAATAACACTGTTATAGCAGCTCGAAGGATTGGAACTGGCAACAAGGTATCGCACCTACATAAATAAGCACACACTTTACCACTATCGATTGCACGACTGCCCTGATGACGGACACTGGAACGCTGTCCAAAACGTTATCTAAAAAGGAGGTAGTGCAATACGGCATAAAACCATAAAAATAAATTACGATACTTTACATTACCTTTTTCGAAGTGAAAACTTCTCTAGCGCCGTTGTGATTTGAAAGTCGATAAAAATAAAAATAGCGACACTAACAGTCAAACATATAGGTACATATATAGGATTTAGCCTGCGAGAGAATGAGAAGACTAATCGGTCTCCTCTTTGTGTGGTGCTTCGTAGCCTATCGGTCTCCTCGTGCGATGCTTCGCAGCCTCCCCACTCTTGTCTACTTTAATTTTCTGAAGATTTCACTTCTACCGCGTATGAATTGCACACCTACCCTGATACCTACCCATAGGTTTCCTTTTTTGGTAAATTTCTTGCTTTTTATTGATTTTTGTTTAAATCTGGAACAAACGATATTAGCTCTCGGCTTTAAAAAAAGTTTTGATGTTTTTTAAAGCTTCATAACTAATGATACAAATCAATGTGCGGGCTAAAATAGTCGACTTTAAAATCCATAGAAAAAAATGTGCAAACGTAATGAATTAGATAAACACAATATTCTATGCCAAGAGCAATCAGGATTCAGATCTAATAACTCGTGTGAAACAGCATTAAACGTAATTGTCGAAGAATGGAAGGAAGGAATGAATAGTAATAAATTTATCTTAGCAATATTTTTAGACTTTCAAAGGGCATTCGAAACTATAGATCGAGAAATCTTAATAAGAAAACTTAAAGAAATTGGTTTCTCATCTATAGCCATTAAATTAATAGAAGAGTATTTGAAAGACAGAAAACAGGTAACAAAAATAAATAATCAATTCTCAAAACCAATGGAAAATAAATTAGGAGTACCGCAGGGATCGGTCCTTGGACCCCTATTGTTCATACTCTATATTAATGACATGGTGAAAATATTTTCAAAATGCAAAGTACGACTTTTTGCCGATGATACACTTATATACTTAATTGGAGATAACTATGAAGAACTAATAAATATTTTAAATAATGAACTAGATGATGTATCAAGATGGCTAAAAATAAATAAGCTTAAATTAAATACAAAAAAAAACAAAATGTATGGTGATTGGATATAAGAAGACATCCAGTGAAAGCAAAATTAAAATTGATGGTGAAATTATTGAAAATGTTTCTGAAATGAAATACTTAGGAGTCATATTAGATTCCAAACTAAACTTCAATAGACATGCCGAATATACCCACAAGAAAATTGGCAAAAAGATATCTTTTTTGGGAAGAATTCGGCCGAAAATTTCCAGAAAAACCGCCATCACCATTTACAATTCAATTATTGCTCCACACTTCAACTACTGTTCAAGTATCCTTTTCCTTTGTAATGAAAGAGAACAGAATAAATTTCAAATTCTCCAAAACAGAGCAATGCGAATAATACTCCGAAGAAATAGATTTTCAAAAATAATTAAAATGCTAAAGGAACTTAATTGGTTAACAGTGAAACAAATACTGACCTTGAACACGTTGATATTTATTCACAAAATATTAAACAACATGTTACCAAAATACTTCACAAATAAAATCGTATACAATAAGGACATTCACAGACATTACACAAGGACTTGCAAGGAAATAAGATTAAACAAAAAGGACAAAACGAATACGCAAAACAGTCTGCTGTACAAAGGAATTAAGTTATATAACACACTACCAGAAACTCTTAAGTCCTCACCAATTGAAAAGTTCAAGATGGATTGTAGGAGCTACATAAAACAAAAACAAAAAATTTTGTGATTTCAAAAATTTTGTGAATTTAAAATATTATAATTAAAAAAAAAAAAAAAAAAAAAAAACTGCAATATGAAATATTATAATCAATTAGAAATTTGTAAACTTAAATGTACAAATTACTAAAATAAAATTCAAATAAAAAAATAAATTGGGAAAATGTCGTTCGCGAGCTTTTTTTTCTGATTTAAGCTGTATTGTAAGTATAGGAATGACAAGTCTAGAAATTATAAAATCTCCAACTTAATACTCGTATAATAAATAACTAATTACCTAACTTTAAGATATAAAAAAAAGATATGTCATCAGAATACGTAGGCAACTTTTGAAATCAATTAAGTTGAATATTAAAAATTATGGCTGAAGGAACACTAATAAGGACTTGTAAGACACCCTGTAGTAGTCAAATATAATATTGCCATGCGAAGCAAGCACCTACTTACTCGCCATGACAGTACGAGCTACTCTATCAAAATAAACATGAATTGTCAGTATAACATAATTCAACAGCCACAAATTTCTCTATCGAAAGTAGGTAGGAATCGGCGTCGTAATCGAATATGAAATATATAATAGAAGAAATGAAGACGATTTGTAACAAATATCAGCGAGCTCATGTGCAGAGATTGCAATCCGAATAATCCGAATTTTCAGCTTATTCCGTGTAATCATAAATCCGGATTTTAAATGTAAGAAAGGAACGCGTCCGACCGGCTAACGTTATACAATATTTAACATTTAGACATTTCTAAAACACGGATAAATAATTAGATTGTTAACCCTACAGCTAAATATTCACATTAATCACGGTTCGCAATCAATACAATATTTTGTACAAAAGTGAGCTAATTTTAAAACTAGAAAAATATTAAACGTTTGAGGAAAGAGGAATTAAACAATACAGTGCATTTTTGGTATACACAAATAAGCTTTGTTTGCTTATTATTTTTTTTTATTAGGGAAAACATACAATTTCGTACACATTTTAACGTATCGAACGTTTGCTGGATTGCATCAACCAGTGCAGTTTTGCTAATGATAATATATAGTGTCATTTTCTTGAAGATGTGTTTAGTGCCTCAATGGCACTAAAATCTTTTTTTTTACAAAAAATGGAAAATGTAAATGGTAAAACGCAAAAAACCGACATTTCGTAATAAAATTGAAAAAAATAATGAATCATTTGATATTCACCTAGTTTCTAAGAAACAATAAATAAAAATATATAATAACTATACAGTTACTCTCGTTATTTGATTTTGGGGTGTTATGCCGTGTTGCGCTACCTCCTTCTTTAGCGAACGTTTCGGACAGGCGTCATTGTCGCGGAGCGGAAACAATGACGCCACTGCTTGTCACGGTTATTTTGTACCCGTGAAAGTTAGTGGAGCTGGCGACACGGTATCGCTTCCAAGTAAATAAGCACACATTTCACCACTAATAATTACACATCTACCGGATCTGCCCTGATGATGGACACTGCAACGCTGTCCGAAACGTTGGTTAAAGAAGGAGATAGCGCAACACGGCATAACACCCCAAAAACAAAAAACCAAAATACTTTTGGCCGTGAAAATCTTAAAACGTATCTATACAGTTATTGTTAACAACAATGCATAGATAACGTTAATTCAAACTACTTAAAATACGTCATACAATATTAAAGTGAAAGTGATAAATTAAATGGAACGTAATAAGAAAGAAAATAACTAAAAATGTATAACACACACCAGGGGTGGGATAGGGAGTTCATAATTATACTTTGTGATTATTTTATTTTCTAAAAATGTGCATTGTTCCTTCACTAGGACTAGCCTGTATTATAGGTGAATAATTTAAAAATTAACACAAAATAACATATTCCTAATAATACCTCCTGTGTGTAGTTAATGTAAAAAAATTAACTTGTTATTCATGAAATGATCATAAGAAAGAAAGGAATTAGAATTTTCTATATAGAACTGTTTTTCAATTAAATAATGCAATTGCTTTACTTCAAGTCGAAAGCGTTCATTAAAAAAATCAAGAGTTTCTCAAATTATCAAAAAATCTTGATGTTATACGGTACCTACAACCTTGTTATAATGTAATCGTATTTTTGTTTCATATCATAGTGTTTCCATACAAACGAAGTATTGAAAATCTGTAAGGCGCAGATGCCAATCAAATACTTCATCTCACCTCCGCTCACCCCAAATCAACTTTGATTCGAATGGAACCTTGGACGCCAATCTTCGACTATACAGTCGAAGAATGTCAATCTGCGGCAAGCAATGAGACCCACCCTTCACGGCGTGGGCATTCCTAATGTATCATCCCTGGAAAGGAGTGGGGTGTTGGGCTATTGCCATTAAAACCCACTTTTAAATGAACATAAGCATAGTATATTGTTTAAAGGAATAACTGTTAATAAATGACATATAAAAAGGACTCACCCGGGACCTTGAATCAACCTAATTCTAACTATCTACTAATTTACCCCCCCCCGGACTGCAGCTGCGAGTTGGAGGCCCTTGTGGCCTCTCCCGGAGACGCCTGGTGTGAATTTCTACCGATTGGGAGGCCCAAACTCTCTCCATCAATCGGTAAAACTCCGCTCGACTGTGGCAGGCGGAATCCTATGACCCTCCGCGGGATGCCGATCCTCCTGCTTCCTCTCCTGGCCTCGGCTCTGGAGCCGAACGATCACCGATGGTGGGGACCCATGAACCTCTCCTGACTATCGGTCCTATTGCAAATGGTGGCGACACTCTTACTCCTTTACGGCGCGAGTTCTCCAAAAATGGCGAGCACCACGGGATTGTCGGCCGCGGGAAAATGATTATTGCCAGCGTACACTACTTGTTACCGACAGGATGGCTCTGCTCACTCCCGATTACTCTTTGTGAGCCCCGGCCACAATAACATGCCGCCGAATTATTCCCGACTCGATTAAACACGATCTCACTCGCGATTTTTGAGGGTTTTTCTTTGAAAACCATTAATAAGATTTCACTAAAAATCCATTGTCGCCCGCGTATACTTTCTTAAATTCTTTTTCGTACAATTAGCACATTTTACTCGCAATGTGTGACTCGTCGATTCCAAAGCGGGCCGCTCTTCTCGCTTCGAAATCAAAGTGTGCGGAACCGGAACAACGCCCTCTCGCGCCTCGCCTAGACACCAAAAATCCTGAGAGTGTCGCCAACATTATCATTTTTTTAAAGTACTTGACGGAATAATACATTTTTAAGAATTGCTTCATAACAACCTACTTACTATCTACCTATTGAGTAAATGGAATAATATTATTTTTAATTCAGATATATCTGTGCCTGTATTATCTTGTATATTTTAATTTAACTCTTATTTAATTTAACTTCATTACGTCGACTTGTCTTCATGTATATATATTATTTAATATAAGTACTTGTAATAACATACTCTCTGTACCTACTCGCATTTTACAATGGGACTACTCCATAATTAAAGTTTTATTTCTCTTTTGAATTGGGTAGTTTCGTTAAAAAGAAATTTATATATTGTAATTAGTTTTAAGAAACATATGTTTTACTTTAAATCTGTATATGTGTGTATTTTTCAAATTTAAAAAAATACCATGATTTTGAATTTCAAGAAATGTAAAAATCCGAATTTTTCAAAACAGCTCCGGATTTACAATCCCTACTCACGTGTCATCAAGCATTTGAGGTGGATTATTGAACTGCTGCTTCTTCGTGACCGGGAGGTCCCGGGTTCGAATCCCGGTGGCGGAGTAATTGGCCTATCTATCACGATTTGGTATTTCAAAGGGGACATCTCTGCAAAGAACACATTTGCACAAATCAAAATGTATCGGTTCATGCAAATATTAGAGGGGATTCAGGTCACAAAGTTCAGTTAGTAAGTCATTTTTGTCAACGGAAAATTAAGTACATAAAATTTAGACAGTTTGTAAAGTACCTACTCAATATATTTCAAGAATCGTGCATTTGTTAACAACCACCTCCTAAAATTTTCTTTCCCATTTCTCTTCATCTCTTACTGTTTGTCACCGAACCTCACAATTGAGGATGCAAAATAACCAATTACTTTAGGAATTACATCTTTTTCTCTCAATTTAAAATCGTCTTTCAATGATCGTACCAAAAATCGGGGTACATTATAATTCTGGCCAATGTGGCTCCTGTACGGTACATAAAAAGGCAGTCAAAATTCAGTCCAATTTGTCTCCGAGGAAGATAATATCACGTAATGTTTAAACCGCGCCACGCATCCCTGCCAAAAGCAAGGGTGAAAGGACTCACAAGTATTCAATAAACTCCACGGGAACCGTTGATATCATAAACGAATACTTGGAGCGAAATTGAATTCCCTACCAAAATGATAATATTACCAAATATAAACGGAGGTATGCTTATAATAAGCAATAAATATGCAAAAGCTCGATTTAGTTTGGGTCACGCGATGCCGTAAGATACGATTTTATGCGATAGGACAAAAATTTTGTTTAAATTTGCGAAAATCATGTCTGAAGCAAAAATTTTAAAAAAAACGCTCAATTTTGGCCAATGATTACATAAAATCGGACAGTTTATGAAGAAATTTTACGTTATGATTTAAAATTAAGTAAACTGACAAGTGAAATATAATAATAACATCTTGAATTAAAATCGGAAACATGTACCGGTAACATGTACCGATGATTTTTCAGTAGAAACAAACCTTTTTACATTTATTTCATTAAAATATACAGTTCCTCGTAAATTAGAAGAGCTTACAAACCCTGTATTAATTAAAATGGATACAAAATAAATTTAATTTGATAAGTGGGAAGTCCTACAGCGTGTGCAAGGTGTTCCAAGGAATTCAATGAAAGAGGCTCGATAGAATAATTATTCAAAGCCCGAATGTAAGAAAATAAAAAGGGTTACGAACGTAATACAAAACAAAAGGGTTGCTTGACCGTTGGGGAAAGGTACAGATGGCCGTTTCAATTTGTTGTGTTCATCTAACATCACACGAGCTTTATTCGTGTGCTTTCAAGCTCTGTATGAATAGGAAATGGGTAACAAAAAGTTGCGGCTATCTTCGGAAAGGTTTACATAATCAATACTGTTATGTATCTTAATTTCCAGTAGTAAGACAACTTAAGATATGTTGGGAATCTTCCAAATTAGTTACAGGTTCGAGTGATTACTAGTAAGTATATTAAACTGTCTGTCCTTACTAAGTCCTTACTGATGTCCTTACTAACTAAGCCAGACTTTAAGTAGTTCTGTTCCTGTGGTGAGCGGACTGTGGGAACCCACCCAATGTCACTAATAAACAGCGATAGATGGTACTTTTTTTTTAAAATTTATTTTACACACTTTACAAATATAAGACAAAAAAGTCCCGATAAACTACTTTTTAGGGAACGTACCCATACTACGTGACCAACTTTTTGCAATTTTTAACCCCCCCCCCCCCCCCCCCGGTGACCAAAATCATTTGTATGGAGCGTGACATTTTGAAGACCCCCCCCTAAACGTGTCACGTAGTATGGGTACGTTCCCTTAGCAGTTTGTCTAACGGGTTCTTTACATTAAAGATCTTATTATAGTGACTTAATAGTTACATTTTTACAATTATATAAAATAAAAATTAAAAAATTTACAGAAATATAGACAAAAGAAAAATTATGAAAACATAAATAACCATTTCAAAGTCTTTAGAATAAAATGTCATTGTAAGTTAATACAAATTAAATCCTTAAGTAAGCCAAGTCTTCAGTAAATTCACCAATTTTTTGTTTTGGGCAGTTTTTAATTTCAGCAGGTGACATATTAAAACAACTGGGAATCATGTAATAAAACGTTCTTTGTCCATATTTATTTCCATGCTTAGGTACAATTAGTCTTTCATTAAGGTTAAAACGAATATTTTGGTTGTGTTCCAGCCTGTTTATTTAATAAAGGGTTATTTATGTGCTGAAATATAATTTAGTACCACAGAATTGCTCTCACTGAAAGAATTTTGAGATCTGATAAAAGTATGGAATATTATGCCTTTCTTTGTATAATTTTTTTCAGCTAATAATTTAACCAAAGAATTAAATGAATTAAACTCTTCTGATATCCTACTCAACTGACATCTGTAGGGATATAGCAGAACTAAGTATTACAAACTAAGCTATCGACATCTACTGAAAGAAGCTGAACTTACGTGAATAATCACCACACTACAAATACCTTTGTATTTAATTTCCCAGGGATGTGAATATATATTTTTGATCAATTACATCTGTTGGCGGAGTTTTGAAGCTTTAACTAACGTACAAACATACGTTAAGAAACGCCAAGTCAAAACGCACATAGGCAGAATTCGAAGGCAGAAACTGGATATCCAAAGTTAAGTTAGTCAATTTGAACACGAGTATTGAATCGTTTCGACGTAGGCAACTTTGTAATGTGAGGCCTAACTACTTATTTACAATTAAGCGCCCCTAGAGGCCCTATATCAAACCCTGACCATGACCATCACGATAAATTTGTCTATGGTCGATCGATTTAATAGCATTTAAATAAGAGACAAGGCTCCCGAATAATTAGGGTCTGCCAGGAGCGAAGAGCCGTGAAAGGGTAAGGCAAAGGGTTGCACGTATTATAAAATGTCTAAGGGTTGGGTGCCATTTGGCAAGCGGCGACCAATTAGACCAGTCAAAGGGTTACTCCTAGGATAAGAACTTAGGACACGAAGGACAAGGGAATGTAAGGGAGTATGCCAAAAAGAAAAGAAAAAATACTAACGACCAGTAGAAGTGGACAGTTGTTCGTAACGGTTTGTTCCTTTCAAGCATAGACCAAGTGTCGGAATATGAATAACGCGCAGCGTTTCTATTTTCTTATGAGAACATCGATCAAGATTAAATTTACATTATTATTTATGAATGGGAATACATATATTACATGCGACACTTTCTAGTGACATTGTTAAGCCTTCGACAGTTATAGGCATATTATTTATGTTGTGTTTTATTAATTTGTTATTTTAATATTTCATACACTCTTCTAATAAAGCAGATGCTTGTGCTTAAGAGAGGATAACTTATATTTTATAGCAACTCTTAGAAAAGTATTAATAATTATTATTAATTTCCAATGTGGATTACTAATGTAACATTATATTTTACATGGCAATAAAAAAGACAACATATTCATTGGAAAAGTTTGGTAATTTTGTAAAATAATATATAAAAATAATAAACAAAATAGATAAGTTGTATGTTGAACATAATTTAAAAACAAACAGCAGTTTTATACAGGTTGTTAAAAATGAAGCGGTTAAAAATGAGGTAAGCCAAAACAGTTTCTTATGCTAATGGTTATTATGATATAATACAAAATTTTAATTGGTTATAACCATTACATGAAAATGAAATTAACAAAAATATATAAATGTAAGTATATTAGAAGGAAGAAGGAATAGGAAAGGGCAAGAGGCAGAGGAAGATGGGATGGGGACAGGAGATGCTCATGCTGTACCTTTTCTATAGCTGTGCATTAATTTAATTCGCATTTGTGGTCTTACGCTTGACTTCGTATCGGTATTTCACAAGAGTATTATTAAGAATGTCGATATTGTTAAATTGGGTGTTATATTACGCGCATATGCGGGGGATTGGAGAATTTTTTCTAAGGTTGGTTCTGTACGCGGGCAAATGAAAAAAATGGTTTAGTCTGGTTGGTCTTGCAGGTAATACAATAGAAATGATAAAAATATTATACAGCGAAAAACAAGTAAAAAGTTATATGGTGGTACTACAAAATTTTAGTTTCTATTTTAAAATAATTTTCGTAGTTTGCTTCTAATCGTATATCAAGGGGTAATTGTCTGAATAATCTTATTCCCTTATACACATAGTGCTGTTGTACATAGTTCGTACGAGTGGTATAGTTGGTCCATCAAAATAACAATTTCTTATGCTAATATTTAATGGTAAGATTTTATTTTTATTGAAGAAGAAATTTTTATGTGACTGAAGTAGTGCAATTTTGTCGTAAGTACATTTTTGTTACTGTGGGAACCGGGAAATCTTGGAACACATATATTGGTTGGGTATTAATATGGCTTTTTTAAGATAATTTTTACCAGTATTTTTTATTATTTTAGGTGGAAGGGATGATTTAGGTATATACGATTGTTTCGGCAAATGAAATATTTTTCCATAAAGCAAAAGTAACATGCATAGATTATATTAAATTACCCATCTGGTCACTAAGGGAACGTACCCATACTACGTGACACTTTTATGGGGGGGGGGGTCTTCAAAATGTCACGCTCCATACAAATGAGCGGCGGGTTGCTTAGAATTTTGGTCACCGGGGGGGGGGGGGGGGTTAAAAATTGCAAAAAGTTGGTCACGTAGTTTGGGTACGTTCCCTAATATGATATTTTTATTTCTTACTTTATCATAATATTTAAGTGTTTTAAATGTAGTGTATTTTAGTATGTTGTGTGTGTAAAATCACTCAAATTTATAAAAGTTAACCTCAACACAGGCCTAGTCCTAGTGAGGTTAATTTTTTTTGTATGTAAAAATAAAAAATAAGAATGTATGGTGAGAAGTTAAATAAATGAATAAATAAATAGATTTTATCCAATCGAGTAAAATATGGGGATATTTTCTTGTGGTTTGCTAAAAATACTTAAATGTATTATAACACAGATTAATATTTTAGAAGAAATGAGATAAAAAATATGAAATTTATGCGCAAATTAATTTTCTAGTGTATTCCGGTATTAGCATAAGCATTTGTTAAGGGATTTATGTAATGAAGTGTAATTATTCAATAATTCACTTGAGACCCCTTTACAAGCATTCCAGTCGCACCAAACTACCATGTGTTAATAATCCGATATTACGTGAATACATTTCCACGTAGAAATAACATAACTATTTATACGGCCAAACAAAGTAGGTTAAAAATTCCACCCCATATACAAATTTAATCAGAAATTAGAGAAAATACGAAGCATAAAAACGAGAAGTTATGTTCCGTGATTTGAGCCACAACACGCAATTCACAAGTTTGAAGCAAAGGCTCAATCTCGACCCTTTTTTAGTTTCCGGAACCAATACGCGAAAAGGAATAAAATATTTCAGTATGAAAGCTGGAAGGGTATGTATTTTTTTACTGATCTGGTTTAACGCTAGGTAGGGAGGACAGCCAAATGAAATAGCTGTCAACTATGAATCTTTAGCTGAACTTCGCTTTTAGGAACAGCTCACATAGAAATTACCGTCGTAGCGATAAGTATGCTCTAAACCTAAACGGTGCTAAAAAGAGAAAACACCACAAATAGTATTGTAGTGAATTATTTTTGGGGTATTATGCCGTCTTGCAGTACCTCCATCTTTCGCCACCGTTTCGTTTTCCCTTTGTTGTTTCGTACAACGTTATATTAGGGTGATCACATTGTCCAATGTAAGGCTGTCCAAAACGTTGGTTAAAGAATGAGGTAGCGCAACACGACATAATACCTCAAAAATAAATAATTTGTTTCCCAAAATCCTCATTTCTCGTCTTATTTGCAAAAATATAATATGAGTAATGTAGCCAGTACCTAGATAATTTCATTTATTTATTTATTTACGCCCTTTTTCGGGGCTTTTACAAACATTACACATGACTAATAAGAAATATACAGCATTCATTGTACATAACTGAACTGTCTCAGTAACAATATTTTATATTTATTTAAACATAAATTGAAGATGTCCACTGACTTGGTATAATTGTTTCCCTCCAGTAGTATTCTTGGCAAAGAGGAATACATATGGTAGTTAGTCCCAGAATTTCTGCACTGAAATAAATCCTGACTTCTAGTATTACGTAGCGGAATCCGGAAGCTTATCAATTCAAGCAATACCGGACTGTCAATTAAATCATTTAGAATTTTATATAGAAATACCAAGTCTGTGAAAATTCTTCTGCCGGACAATTTGAGCATATTCATATCATTTAAAATAGTGTTGTAGTTCAACATAATTGCTGGAATACCCATTTTAAAATTTAGAAAACGTAAGAATTTGTTTTGTATTCTTTCAACAGCTTGTACATGTATACTATAATGTGGATTCCATACGGGAGAATTGTACTCAAGTTGACTTCTAACACAGGCAAAATATAACAGTTTAATACACCTTATATTGTTAAAATTTCTAGTTAGCCTAGTTATAAATCCCAACATTTTTAAGCCCTTATTAGAGATTTCTGTTATATGGTTAACAAATGAAAGATTTGATTGAAAAGTGATGCCCAAGTCTTTAATTTGTGTTAATGTCTCGAGAGTATTGTTATCAATGTTGTAATTAAAGATCACTGGATTTTTTATTCGAGAAAATCTAACTATTTGACATTTTGAGATATTTAAGTAAAGTCTATTTTCATTACACCAAATTAACAATTTGTTGATATTATCTTGAAGAATGTTGCAATGGTAAATATTTTGAATAATTCTATAAATTTTGAGGTCATCAGCAAAAAGTAAGATAAATACATCATGAAATATTTTTGTAAGATCATTTATAACAAGATAAATAATATTGGGCTAAGGTGTGAACCCTGTGGAACTCCACTTGTTGCATAAATTATTTCCGAAAGGGAGGATTTTATTCTAACAATTTGTTGTCTTCCAGTAAGATAGCTTTCAAACCAGGTTAATATATTGCCACGTATACCAAGCTTTTCTAATTTCCAAATCAGAATTTATTTCTGTTATATATCTGCACAGAATATTTTTGATAGAAATTAACCATATTTTATGTGAAAATGTTGAAATTTTGCCATAATTTAAGTGATAACATGGGTGACTTTCCAATTGTTCTTCGGATTTTATAATATTAAATCAATTTTCTATGAGATGCCTTCCGCATTCGTTACTAAAATGGCGAAAAACGTGCCTATCTACAAGCGATAAAATTAGTGTAAATAACCTTAATTATGTCCATAAAGTAGAGAACTTCAGCGTCAAGTTCAAGCTTCATTCATCTACTCTGATCATGGACACAGCAAGGCTATCTAAAACATTGGCTAAATGAGTTGAAAGCCTTAAACCTGGCGGGTACAGGTACCGTCGCCCCGGCAACCATTTATTAGGTAACCAACACCTCAGCCACAGTTCACCAAGTGTCTTGTCTATATTTTGTCATACTAACACATATTGTATCTTGAGTTTCTCGCTAAGCACTTGCATACTGCTTACTAACAACGTATGCAGGGACATTGGAAGTCTAAATTCGTTCTAAACTAAATGTAGCTTCATTCTTTAAAAAAAAATAGAGTCCTTGCGAGAGCCTTGAAGGAGTACCTACCATCTGTTACTTATAACAGGGCGAGTAAGTGGTGGATCACCTCCAATGTTAAAAAGGTCACCAAGCGGTTCGCTACGTTTCGTGCTTAGCAGGGGTGCCCAGGTTCATGTTGTGAGGATCGTCCGGGTCTTGACGACAGACGCGTCTGCCCACCAGCTGTGTGATAGGCCGAATCAGGAGAGACTGGTTGAGGGAGACCTTTTGATCTCTCCAGCCGGAGCCTCTCGACCCATCGTCTTGCACCGCAGTGGAAGGGATGGATACATGCACATTGGCCCCCAGATACCACCCTACCAACTCATCATACCTTTTTCCTTCCCAGAACTTCCTCTCCTTCATTTTTTCCTAAAAAGACCCTCCACACAGCATCTCCAAAAATGACATCGAGATTTTTTTTCTTAAAGGCCTACTATGTGGAGCTAATGTAAAAAAAAGCAATTAACATTTTTTTAAATTATACACAAAGACAAAGGGGAAGCTTTTCACACCAAGTCGTGCACACACGATTGTAAAAACAATTTCGCATAATAATACCATTTTCTCTTTTAAATCTTTTATGATCCCCCGTAATATTTCGCGTCGACTCCCCGAACAGCGTATTTATATAGCTTAATAAGCCATTAGGGCATCTTTTACGTTGGGGGGAGACATATTACTCAACGAACTCAGGCGACAATGAGGCAAAAAGACGAACTGTGGAATAGAAATAAAGACCAGATAATGGCTTCCGCGCGAAAGACGAACAACGGAAGGAGTCGAGATAAGTGCGTGTTAAAAATGCGCTTTGCGGGTAAAAATAGCAATGGCTGCAGAAGTGTCAAAGAGATGGAAAGATTGGTAAAAAATTTTGACACCAGGGGAATGACTGCATGAAGGTCAACATAATCAATATTCATCTCTACACAAAGTCGTATTCATAAATAGACAATAGAATTGAAACCAAATTATTCCATGGATGATAAAAAATATTCCGCAAAAAAAGCAATAATTTAACCATCATGTATCATTATCTTTTTGCACTCAAAATTTGCGTCCCGTCTGTTGCCAGAGAGACTACGGCATCCCCAATTGGGGTATGTTGTGAGGCTGAAGATATTAGGGAAGAAGAAGGTATACTAAGTGTTATTTTTAAATCCATCAAATAAAATTTACTTGCGCACGCCTGGATTTGAACCCACGGCCACGGAGGAAGTCGAGAGTACCTACCTGTGTTTCAATTTTATTTCCATTTTGACAGCTTATCCCATAAGTTCAGTGGGTATTATTCTTACTGTTATTACTATTAGTATTACTAAGTAACCAAATAAATGTGTAGTTATGCACGAATGACAAAAAAGTGAGTTGACGATAACGTTTAACAATATATTTTCCTAATCATGTACGAGTTTTTGTTTTGTTCTTTTAAAATTCAAAAAATATACAGGGTGTCCGGGGGTAAAGTGCATTAACTTCGGGAGGTGATTCTACATGATGGTAAGAGTTTTTTTTTTTTTTTTTTTTACATTAACTCCACACAGGAGGCCCTGAGGAAAATAATTTCCCTCAGGGCCTATGTCATCTGGGATGCTGTGTGGAGGGTCTTTTTGAGGAGAGGAAGGAATGAACATTGGTCTTGAAGAGACCCATGTTGTAGGAAGGAGGAAACACAGAGGCCGGCAAATCATTCCACAGCCGAGCTGTTGAACACAAGAACGAGTCGAAGAAACGACCCGTTCTCATGTGACAAATGTCAACCGTGTACAAATGTTGGGCACGCGTTTGGCGTGTTTCCCGACTATGCACCGGTGCCGAAGGGATCAATAATGCTAGTTCCTCGGAGCATCTTCCATTGTAATACCGGTAGAACAAGGATAGCATTCCCACCCGACGCCTGTGCTCTAAAGATTGCAATCCGTCTGTTAAGATGGGAGAATCTATCAAACGGACCGCCCGTTTCTGCACAGAGTCGAGGGTATTTTTCAGGTATTTTGGAGCTCCAGACCAGAGATGGCTGCCAAATTCAACCGTGGGGCGTACTTGTGATTTGTACAAGGTTAGCAGTTGTGTACTATTAAAGTATCTGCGGGCCCTGTACAGTACGCCCAGTTTTTGGGAGGCTAGCTTTACTCTGGCTTCAATGGAGCCCCCATACCTGAGCTGGTCACTTAGGGTTACACCAAGCATATCAATGGAGGGCCTGTTCGGAAGATTGCTTCCGTTGAAAGAGACTAGATTTTCATTTCGATCCCTTTTGGACGTAATCAGACAAGATTGGGTCTTTGAAACATTAAATTCAACGAGATTATTTTTACAGTAAAAAGGTACAGGGGTACTAATAATACTACAAGAGTAAAAAAGATTAACAACTTTTTCCGAAATTCCAACATTTTTTCCCATATAAAAGACGTACCTACGAAAAATCCTTAGTGTGAGGTACGATCTTACTTGCTGAGAGCCTGCCGGGCGCCCGACTCGATTGTGATTGGCCCGTATCGTAACAGCGGAAAATAATAAATCTGGCCGCACACGCCTGACTAATTTTATCTTTTTATCTCAAAACTACCACTAAAAGTTGGAATTTCGAAAAAGGAAATTTATCTTTTTTACTAGTACTATAATGTAGAATCACCACCCGAAGTTAATGCACTTTACCCCCGGACACCCTGTATATTTTCTAATTTCAAATTATAAAATTTGAAAGAGTATTTTATCACCTTTCAAAAACAGTTTTCAGATTTCGGAAGAGTTCTGAAATAATCAATTTATTTGGATTTTATTGCAAAGCGGAAATATTTTGAGTTTTTGTCAAAATAGGCCTGAGGGGGGGGGGGTGAAAACTTAAACTACCAAAGATTTCGTTCAATTCAGAATAAAAATTTCAGAGAACGCTGATTGTAATTTGCTCAGTTAAATCTCAGGGGTCCAACATGACCTAAGCATCTTGCAAGCTGGGCATTATTTCCATTCCTCGTTAGAACTGTTGTAACGTTTGCAAACACACAGCCGTAATCAACATCCCAAGGAAGAAATGCGAAATTAATTAAAAACAATTGAAGGGAATAACCTGAGCGGACGGTAAATGAAACAATGTAATTCCCTTCAATGATTTGAGTTTGATTGCTTCCCTAACGACCCAATCATTCGAACCATTTTAACGAACCCCTCCGGCGATATAAACAGAATCCCATAATTGAAAGTGCGAAGACTTCTTCCTTTTGCTACTTGAAAGAAAGATAATAATGATGATGATTATTATTATTATTATAGCTAGTAGTGTCGGTTTTTTACACAGCTTACAGACAGCGCGGAAGACGGGAAACGATGGAGATGGGAAAATAAAATAAAAGAGAAGACAGAGTAATAGCGAAGAAGATAAAAGTGCGCAGACGATAGAGGGAAGTGTTGTGCAAGCCGATAAGTGTCGTCTGATTAGAGGTGGCAAACCTAGAGATTTTATTACACAAAAATATTACAAACTAACTAGCTTAACGAGAGAATGTCAAACAATTTCTTATTGGCACACAATCCTTAGCATATCCTCACTCATGCAACTTATCATACATATTCTTCTGAAACTTCGATTCTCAAAGAATCTTATAACGTTATATTCAGTGGGTCGATATCATAGCTCCGTTCGTTGTATAATAGTTGGGGTGTATTGGATAGACACAAAGTTTCAGTTACTGTTAATAGAAGTCGATAGGTAAGAGCTTCTGCCACATTCCCAACAGATGTCCGCTGAAGTAGTAAGAGTCAAAGCAATACCATCTAACGCCGCTCGTGTCTTGATCACGAGCGATACTGTACTCATGAGTAGGTAGTATCGGAAATAAAGTATCGTACTGGTAGAAGTATTGAAACAAAAGTATCGAGTACATTTCATAGGGTCTGATTTACAGCTCTGACCAGGCTAACTACGTATCAACCCCCCCCCCCCCCCTCCACCCTCCCCATCATCAGAATTTTCAAATTCAAGTATCTATTTTAGTTAGAAAAGGTAAAATGACGTCATCGTCAGTGAAATGAAAAAAGAAACAGTCAAATTTAAGTACGTAAAATCAATAATAAAAAAGGACCTGTAAATTCACAAATTGCTGTCTCAGGTACTCATAAAAAATGATGTTTTTTTTTATGTAAATCAACTGCAAAACTGAACGTGTGTAATTAAATAAATAATGAAACACAGCTGCCCTATTAAAAGACGAACTAAAAGATAAAACAAAATTTTTGCAATACATTTTTTTCTCTACTTTGTGTTTTGGCAGAACAGTCGAGACATTTTGGTGTATTAAATTATTTATTTATTACTTTACCAGTTATGGACATTATTTTTTCTTATCACCATTCTAGACGTGGAGTCTCAGAGGCTTCTGAGTCGACATAGGATTTTTTTGGAACAAAACATCAAATGCAGTGGAATGTTTTAGAAGGTTTGCCATGATTGAACTAGATGGCGTTGCCATAAACATGAGCCGCTTAGCCAAATTTTTAAAGGTATCGATACGTGCCAAAAAGTACTCATTGAGTTAAAGTATCGAATACAAAGTATCGAATACAAAAGTATCGGTATCGAAAGGAAAAGTACTCGATACCACAAAGTATCGATACTTTTTTCGTGTCCCTAAGAGTAAGCCGCCGCCGCACGGTGGACGAAATGAAGAAAAAACGCGAATTAAGTGGTTTTTGCAAAAGTTAATTTTTTAAATGTGTATATTTTTTTTAGTGTAGTTAAATAGTTTCTGCATTTTATGTGATTATTTAAATATGTCAATAGCGCTTGACGGAAGTTTGGCAACGCCGCAAAGTGTGTCGTAAATTTGATGTTCGACATCGCGTTTTTCCGTTCTCTCCTACGCGTGAGCACATACGGTTGTGTATTAAGTGACGCTTAGATATATATACAAAAGTTTATTTTGTCTGACATTCTTTATGGTATTCTCTATTTAATTTACTAAATTATATATCAATATCACATGTGTGTGAGATTTGAACTAACATCTAATTTTCCACTATTTTTATATTTTTTTACTGTTAAAATGCTTATTTCAATTAGCATTTAGAAACAAAATATCGTTTGTACCCATTAATGAATATATACATATTATAGACTGAAGTTTCACCTTTAGTGTCATGTATAAATTGTAATCATCTTTTGTCCTCCGTTGAACAAAGTTTTTATTTTCAGGAAGGCCTGTATGCATTCCCCGGAGAGAATTATTCGAGGTATTAAATGCACGGGGTATATTAAATGCCACTTCTGTGAAATAGAAGAAGTTTTTAATTAATTACCTAACACAAAAATACCAAATGGTGGCAGGTTCGAACATTTTAAGCCCTACATTTTACAAAACTGTACAGTATTTTTCACTACAATCGATGAAGAAATGGAGTAAAAGCCGTTATTATTGTGAGGTTTGAAAAACATAATTTAGAGTAGTTGCAAGAAATGATAGTTGTCTCCAAATATTTGGGTAGACTAATAAAACTATTTCAAGAAAGTGGTTCTAGATCAAGGAAGAAAAAAGTGCACGATCTGTTAAGAGTCACACATTCTTGATGAACTCCAGTTAGCAGCAGATGTGAGTTTGCACAAATGTAAAATGGGGCTGCGATGGTTAGGTAGTCACAGTCACTACAAGCAAAGGTATAGTGATGGAGAATATCATGATGACTCTAATCTCCCTACAACGTCGTAGGTGCCACTTCAGCTCTACAGCGAAGGAAACTCAAGAAGCAAGACTATTATATGGCAAAACCCACGGTCTTTATCTACAAGGTACTGCCGACCAATCAGATTACAATTTAAAAATAATAATACCGATATATAATAAGAAATAAATTTGCACATTGCGACCACTTCCTAAAAAAAAGGTTCTGTTTACCTCCTAAAGTTTTAAGCCTACTAAAAATTCGTCCAACGGTTCTGGAAATTTTTGTGATTTAGACTCTAACGACAACGGAGCCACCTTTAGCACTTAGATTTTATATCTTTCTGTGTTCATAGATGTGAAATATAATATTTAAAATGTTTTTTTGAAGAAGAAGATAATAATAATAATCAAAACGAAAATATGAAAGATAACAAGACACAGAAAAACAAAAAAAGATAATGGTCGCAACTGGGACTCGAACCCAAAACCTCTCGTCTATTTTTCTGTGTCTTGTTCTCTTTCATATTTTCGTTTAGATTTTTATTATTATCTTCTTCAATGATATATTACAGGATGCGAATAACCTTCGAAAGTTATAAAAAGAGAGTTTTTCTTGTAAAATTATGTTTTATTAGCCTAGATATTTTTATATCTTCAAAATGTATTATTTTGGTGTTGTAAATTTCTACGGAAGAGTAAATTAATAATTTTTACTTCAAAATAGTTATAATTCGTTAATAAAATTTAAAAAAAAAAATTGCATTAATATTCAGTCAGCAAGGAATTAATTCGTGTTTTTTCTTCATTTCGTCCACTGTGCGCCGTCAGTCGGAGCGAGCATCGGATCTAATTCCTAGCCAGTCTGAAAAGGAGTATAATACAGCATTGTAAATATACACGATAATTAATAAACAACTAGTAACCGAGAACCTACCATTCATTGGAAGAAGCCAACACTTTACAAGATATCTGAATGTGAATAGAGCAGATATGAGAGTAGTTAAGTCTCTCTTATTTTGAGAATGTTACTTCTTACTTAGGAATAGTTTATTCAGTTCTACATGTCCACGTCAACCTTCCTTTGCCTGCAAAAATACTTTATTAAAAATCAAATAGATACCAATTTTGCACTCTGTTGACCGATTGTTGACTACCGCTGCAGCGACAACGCGAGACGGAGCGTCGAAAATGGAAAAATACGTTTATGAAAGATCGCTTCAGCTCACTGTAGGGGTCGTAATAGTTGAAAAAGACGTTTTAAAATTATTCTTTCATACTCCACACTACAGAAGGCGTTCACCAAATTGTTAACTTGGTTTGGCATCCAGCGATGTTAATAAAATGTTTATAGGTGTAAAGGGATGTACTTGACTTACTTTAACCAGTGATTCCTGATATTATTTGGAGTAAAAAATGCAAATAAAATTTTGGTGTCCGGGGATATAAGATGTCTTTTTAAAAAAAAATCTTCAAAATCAAACAAACAAAAAAAACCTCTACAGTCACTCAGCAGACTAACCGACCAACCCCTCACCCCGCCCCTAAATGTCCAATAGCTACTGATTTTTTTTAATGTTTTTAGTGGTTTTAGTTGAAAAAAAACATCGAAAATGTAACCGGAGACCAAAATTTCATTTACCTTTTTTACTCCAAAACACCCTGTGCAAAGGTAAGAAACAATAAAATGCAGTTAAAAATGAATTCGAAACACAAAAAAAAAGTTCAAAAAAATTTAAACAATTCATCAAATAGTTTAAGTTCATTTTCACGTTCTATGTACATAAGGGAACGTACCCATACTACGTGACACTTTTAGGGGGGGGGGTCTTCAAAATGTCACGCTCCATACAAATGAGCGGCGGGTTGCTTAGGATTTTGGTCACCGGGGGGGGGGTTAAAAATTGCAAAAAGTTGGTCACGTAGTATGGGTACGTTCCCTAAGTTATATTCAAGTTCTTTGATTATTTCAGTTTTATGAAGCAAATGATATAATGACAGAACTTGAATAGAACTTACATAGAACATGAAAATTAACTTCGAATATTTGATGTGTTGTTCAAATTTCTTGAAACAGCCCATCCTAACACTTGTGATTAATATGGTGATTCACTTCAATAATAGAAGATGCACTAAAAGAGTATTTCAGAATTGTTCAAAGAATGATTTATTGCCAATCTAACTAACGGTTCAAGTTTTAAAGGAAAATAACATTTTGCAGATAAAACACAAATTACGTAATGAAATTCATTATTTTTCGAAATTTTTACCAGAGGGCGACGATCATATTTTAAAGATTTGAATGGCTGTGTCGATGTTCATTATTAAAATCACAAACATTATAAAGTTGTCCAAAAATTGCTTCAAACGTGAGAAAGCAACGCAACTACAGCTCATCAGCTACCCAAAAAACAGCAAATAATATGATTGCTTTCGAGTGGTGGGTACTATTTCCGGAAAGTTTTAAAACACTGCACATGCATAGTAGAGATCAGCGGTTTTCAACCTTTTTGAGCCTGCGTATTTCTTGGCCCTTACTACAAATTTGTTGTACCCCGTAATAGCATGGGTGTCCCCCCCCCCCCTCCAATTACGATATGATGAACATGGCGCACAAACACAGTAAGATCGGTCTGATTTGAAATATCTGTACTTTCGTCTACTTGCAGAGAAAAATATTTACTCTTTTTTACTCTACCTACAACTGACATCTCGACATCTTGAGACATTTCCTGAATACACCGGGAAACAGTCCTGTCTAACAGCGGTGTGTTTGTTGTTTTCTTTGATATTTCGTGGCCGACGATGCATCGGACAATGTCTTTGGCACACGGTGTAATTGAATCCTCTGCAATTGTATGATTTTTTCCTGATTTAGCGATGCGATAACTTATTCTGTATGATGCTTCCAGAGCTGTTTCTCGTGCTTTAGTAGCTCTTGAGAAAAGCGAACCTATATTGACAGTTAAATGTTTTTTTTCTTTCAAAAAAATCTCTAAACTGAACTGACTGACTGATGTATGGCGTTGCGAAAGGCTGCCAAACCACCGAACGTAAACCGCCGAAGTTTGAAAACGTTGAGCTGAGTTTTAAATCCTAGTTTTTAATCCTACAGGTTGAAAACCACTGGTTTAGACAACCGCTAAGGGTTGATAGCATTTTCATCCTGGCAGAGGAAAGAGGAGGGAAGGTAAGTGTAGATATACGGTGATAATGGTGGTGACTTTTAAGTAGGGAAGAAAACATAAAGCACATCTTTCTTGGGGGTTTAAAGCTTAATGATAGTGCTGTCGAGGGATATTCATGGAAGATGATGTGACGCGGTGTGACAATTGAAAAACGCGGCCCTAGCATTAAGTGCTTTCAGAGAGCTTTCTTTAATTAAATAAAGCTCAACAGAAGCTACAATTGAAAAGTAGTTTCAAACACTGCGATACTTTTTTAGCAGACGTGTATGTTAAGTTCCAAGTCGGAAGTTGCGACGTAATATTATAAAAATAAGAGTGGGCAATTCACACGCGGTAGAAGTGAAACCTTCAGAAAACTGAAGTAGACAAGAGTGGGAAGGCTACGAAACACTGCACAAAAAGGAGACCGATAGACCACGAAGCACCGCACAGAGAGGAGATCGATTATACTATCTCATTCTCTCGCAGGCTAAATCCTATAGATTTATACGTGTCTCTTTTTGGTGTCACTATTTTTCGTTTCATCAAGTTTCAAATCACAACGGTGCTAAAGAAGTTTTCATTTCAATAGGTAAGATAAAAATAACTGGAAGTTCTAGGCATATTGAAAAAATAACATTGGATGAATTAATGGGTGAGTACATATTTGAACTATGAGGTAGAATATGAAGGCCTCCTTGGAGTGGTTTTGGCTATACGAATCCCGGCGTCCGCAAGTAAATTTTATTTGATTAATTTGTGTTATTTCACAATTTAGCCGTGTGTGGTGACTTCACTTCCCCACGTCCTCTTTCTCAGCTCCTTCCATTCACCACTACCTTCAACCTCACAACGTACCCCACTTGGGGGATGCCGTAGTCTTAGCGCCAGACGGTTGCGAGCAGTTGGGACTTTGTCCCGTACTCACATAATAAAAGTTAATTAAATTTCTACCACTATCTTCAATATGGATAGTTTTCAGGTAGAAATTAATAAAATTTATTTGCTCTATAATTTATATGAATTAAAATTTATTGAAAACGTTGTCAAAAACTTCAATTTCTTTTGTTTGCACTTTGAAAATTATAACTATCCATCGCGTCGTTTCTCCGCAAGGGTAGGCAGAGAGGACCGCCAAACAACACGATCTTGGCACACACTCTTTGATTCATTCATCTGCGTAATACATCGTCTCATACACACCCTTCTATTATTCTGACTCTTGACATAACCCGACTCAAGCATCTGATTTACTTGATCTTCTTCTGACTTCTACGGGTAACATTCACATTTGCGTCATATATTCTTCTTACACTACTTTCTTCGTTAATTCGCTCTACATAAATGATAATGAATATAATATTATTTTAAGTATACTTAATTTGAAAGCGTCTCCACAATGGATTCAAAGAGGAATTGGTTTACGCCCACAAACAGCTATATAAAACTCAGGAATTTGCTTAATTCAGCACGCTCATCTTTTTTATATGCTATATTTTTTAGGTAAAGTTCCAAATCGGTTATGAACAAAAGTGTATTCTAATACATGAATGTTTTTCAAAGTACAAGTAAAATATTGCCAGCAGTAAAAACACAGAGAAATTTGATTACATCAAAGTGCGATCAATTTATTTGTGTGTGTAAGAGTATATATTTGTAAATGCAATTAATTACCAGTCATTATTTTTTTAAGAGCATCATTGCAAAGCACACATATCAAACTTCACAATTAGTTCCACAACATTTCAAAGTCAAAGCTTTCGACGCAAAGGTCATCCAGCGATTTAGGCCATCGATCATCGTTCCCGTCACGCCCCAATATACGCGGCGCGATGAAGCCATCAGACGCCAGTGAACAGAATCTGTTGCATTTCCGACTTTTTGACATTGACCAAGTGGCGGAAGCGGGCAAAGGCGGATTGGGCTGTACGATTTAATAATATCTAACCTTAACCTTAACCTAACCTAACCTACCTAATCTTAACCATAAAAAAAAAACAAAAATATTTGTCAAGACTAACACAAACTCTCGGAAAGGCGGGTTCTGGTGTTACGACATATATTAAGAATGGTATATTATTTGGTCAACGCAAGTATTTTTCACTTGCAAATTAGTACCAATCATAAGCTATAAAATGTTAATTTAACCTCCCAGGCCTCGGACCTGTTTTGTCGGAAAGTCAAAATAATTCGGCCCTGCAATAAATGAAATCTAAAATGGAATATTTCTGAACGCATCCGATTACTATGAACTGTTTTTGAAAGGTGATAAAATATGCTTTAAAATTTTATAATTCGAAATAAACATATCATTACATAGTCATCATTATCATTATCATTACATAGTATATAATGAAGTCGCTCAAAATGTATGTGCGCGTTAATCTTTTAAATTACGCAACGGATTTTCGTACGGTTTTCACCAATAGATAGAGTGATTGAAGAGGAATGTTTATATGTATAATACATGTAAATTATATTAGAGAAAAGCCGAGAAATTTAAAGAAAACATATTTTTGTGTGATTTAAAATGGCTGGCGGGCCGTACTATAGTCACTTTTGAAATTTGTTCTACGGAAGAAATTGGAAAATAGATGTCCTAGAGTAAGTAGGCATTTGATTTGAATTATTTTATTTGATGAAGTCGCTCAAAATGTATGTGCGCGTAGATCTTTTAAACTACGCAACGGATATTCATGCGGTTTTCACCAATAGATAGAGTGATTCAAGATGAAGGTTTATATGTATAAAAACATGCTTATTATAGTAGAGAAAAGTCGAGATATTCAAATATTCAATTCAGGCAGCGGGTAGCTGGCAAGCGGGTGGTGTGAATTTTATAAAGGGTTGGGTAATGGCGTTGTGTTTCGTTAGCCACAGCAACGTGTGGCCGGGTCTGCTAGTAATTTTTTAAATAAAAATTTTGAACGCAAACTTAAAAAGTTTTGAAAATGGCTCACCTTACATTTTTTCTAACTAAAATTAGTTAAACGAAAAAAAAACACTCAAATATAAAGGTTACCGTCACCTCACTTTTTTGTTGTTTCATTTAAAAGTAATTAAGAAAAATTTCCCAAGGGTGTGCATTTTTATTATTTTGAGTTTAACTTTTAGATTTTAATATAAAGCGTGATATTTTCTCTTTCTAACACCGTTTAGACCATATTTGTCACCATGCTATTAAGGGTGACACCATGAATTCTATAATACCTGTACGAGTTGTTTAGAATAGAGAACAAATTAGCCCGAGGGGTTCATTGTCAAAAATAAGATAAGACGCCATTATGTTAATTTAGTCGTTTTTAATTGTTCAAAAAGAGAGAATACTTCGATTGAGTTACTGGTTATATTCTGGTGACATTGTTAGTAGTGGTGATAGGTTATCCATACATTTTACGTAATTGAGGTTTGGACACTGTAATCGTAATCAGTGTAATCACTAATGTAACCTATGTTTACTCAGGAACGATATAAAAATAGGAAAACTTTGAAATGTTGACCTTTAAAGGGAATGCTAAGCATATTGTTTGGAACACTTGACTAACGAGGGAATGTTACATGGATGCAACGCGCAAGGAAAGTTCTTGACACAATCAAGAAGACAAACTGCATTCTGCGTACGTGAATTATTCTGCCGCTGCAGCACTGTGACTCACTGAATGTTTAACTAATTTTACATTTGTGTTTGTTTTGTGAAGGTGCTTTAAAACGATACACCACGTCGTGTAACATTCGGAATCAGGCCACTAACAATAACACTCCTCATGTAGATCACGTTAAGGTTCAAATTCCCGCTTAACAGCATTCGCCTATTTGGATTTATGCAAAAAAAATATGTCACCAAAAAGCGTGATTTTTTATTTTATTTTCTGAAATTATTAAATTTTTCGCCGATCATTTTCTAAAGAAGTTAATTTGCCACATTATACAATAAATCCACAACCGAAAATGCTTGATTGCGTCAAAGGTCAAGAACTACTCGCAGTACATACATAGTAAAAGCATCTATAATATTTTTAAGCGATCTAATTTTCACACAAAAAACACATGATTTTGCTTTACTTTGTAGTAATTTGCCTAATATGAATGCTGGAGATGCATTAGTCTAGATCTAGGACTAGGGACATACATATTTCTATGTCACAATGTGTATGTAACAATTTTTGTATTACATACAAATCATGTTTTATAAATGTTCTATTGATGTCTCAAATAAAATAATAAACACGTTGGCCACATGGTCACGACTAAAAAATATACAGACTTCATCAAGATATTGTAAAATAATAATAAAAAAATTAAACAAAATATTTTCAATACGGTTGTTGCAAACAATATTTTCATTTTTACATAAAATTCAAGGAGAACTTGAAGAAAACCTCTGACACCATTGAAAATGCTGTGGGGGTTTATTTTTAAGGAAAGGATGGAAGTGAACCTACGAAGTGGGGCGGCAAAAGTTCACCATGCAAAGATACTGGACAGTGGACATCTGTTTGATCTGTATCTTTAGTGATCAATGACGCTAGTTCTTCGAAACACCTTGAAATACCGCTAAAACAAGCACCGCATTTCCAAAGACCTCCATGCTCCTAAAACGCAAAACTTCCATTAAGATAGGGAAATCAAGTGTGCCTAGATCAAGAAGACCGAACCACAAATAGAAAAACATTGAGTTCTCGTTACTTTTTCGATTTGCCCCGTGGCTTGGAATTATTTCCTTTGGTGGAGATTACGCCACTGGTCTTAGGCAGTAGTCATCAAGGCGGGGGTTGCAGACCGCGGCGAGGCAGCATTACACGGTGCATGGATATTGGCTATCGGCTGCGAGTTGGAGAAGATGCCCTTGAATGAGCCGAGCGGCACTTGAGAATCCAACAGATTTCTGGCGATGCGGTTCATTGAATCGTTTTAGTGCGGATTTCCAAGTAATATCTCAACAGGGGTCCCCAAATATCAAAAAATCAGAAATTGAATATTTTATTTAAAATATAGAACAAAAAGGTGATATGAAAATACGCCTACCTAGAAAAGGCCTACGTGGTCCAGCGGTTAAGATCCTCGACGATCCATAGGCCGCGAGTTCAAATCCCGGCTTGCGCAAATAATTTTTATTGAATTATTTGTGTTATTTCATAATTTATTATTTAAAAATAATATTATGTAGCATATTTGCGGCACGTTGCAGAGTGGAAATACTCCCAGTAAGAAACTCTCGGTGAAAGACCAGAAATCAGAATTGAAATGTTTTTTTTTGCGTTAGCTCCACACAGGAGGTCGTGAGGAAACTAAATCTCCTCGGGTCTATGTGGTATTTGGAGATTCTGTGAGAAGGGTTTTTTTAGGAAAGGAAGGAGAGAAAGTTCTGAGAAGGAAAAAGGAACGGGGTGGGTAGGAATCTGGGGGTCAGGGTATCCAGGAGTGGCGGACGTATAAATCTATCCCTCCAACTGCGTTGCAAAGCGATTTTGCAAAGTGATGTTGCAAAGCGATGTTGCAAAGCGAATTTCTCAGAGAGTCCTGCTGGAGAGATCAAAAGCTTTCCCTCAACCAGCCCCTTCCGATCCGGTCTGCCGCCACGCAGCTGGAGTGCAGACGCATCCGCCGTAAAGATCCGGACAAACCTCGCCCCATGGACCCAGGCATCCATGCTAAGTAACCAAACGTAGTGAACCACTTGGGGTGACCTATAGCGGACCGCCTCCCAAATTTGTAAGTGTTTGGTGACGAGATCTGAATAGCCAGGTAACTATTTCCCCATCTTCTTCCCTTTCTCATATTCTACAGTGTCACAAAGTACCCCAAATGTGGATACCATAGTCCCACGGGTCTTTTCTAAATTTCTTTTTTTATGTGAATACCGCACAAGAGTCCCAACTGCTACCGTCTTGGGCCAGTGAGACTATGGCATCAGCAAATTGGGGCATGTTGTGAGGCTGAAGGTAGAGGGGCGGGGACGGAGATGGGGAAGAGGAAGTGGGGAAGTACCTGGCTGTTCAGATCTGGTCTAAAGACTAGTCGCTAGAGCCATTTTAAGCAACGTTTTTTATCTGAATGTTCTTACCCCAGGGCGTTACTGAAAGTATCTTCCACTCCGGAATGTGCCGCAAGAATGTACTATATATGGGTTTTAATTAATTAATGGTGAAATAATACAAATTAATCAAATAAGATTCGATTCGATCCCGCGACCTTCGGATTGCGAGTCAACAGCCTTACTCCTCGACCACGGAGGCCGTCTTTGATCAAGTGTGCAACAAAATTAATAAATAGCCCATACCTCCTGGAATGTTATAAGTTGTAAGTGCCGAACAACTACAGCCAGGGACGGCACCACGATCTTCTATGTATCCCACATAGCAGAACGGAGTACTGTCTCGGCATAGCATGACACGAGGTATGGTGTTGTTAAATAACGCTTCCAAAACTGTTGACATCTTTAACAGTAGCCTTGAAGTATTCAAGAGGCATTTAAGTGCTACTCATTATCCGCTAAAATATTATGTATCTCGTGTTACTATTGGTTTCTTATATTTACCCATAAAGGTGTAGTTTATGTCACATGTGTATTGTAAATGGACACACAGTCTGTAATACACAATTTAAAAATAAAAATCACTTTGATTGTCAAGCTTATCGGAGCACACAAAAATAATATACTATTGAACAAAAGGCAAATAAATAATTTCAAATAACAAGCAGGTTATGAATTTGAATTGTTTTCTGGGCCACCCTTTAATCGTGGAAATAATACGAAGCTTGTTCATTACTGAACCCACTTTCGATAAATAACACAGACCAAGCAAAAAGAGAAATACGAAAAATAATTTACAGTTATAGCGCTAAATTACGTACAATATTATGACTAAAAAGCCACGAAGCGTTAATTCTCCAGGAGAGAGATCATTTTACGTAAGCAAAAAAAAAAAATCTTCACAGAGCATTTATATTATATGTCTTTTCACGTAATACTTGTAAAATCAGACATTAAACGTTTATACAATTTGAGAAGCGAGTATGGGTAGCGCCGCCCCGGAAACCGTTTATACCCCTGCCATAAGTCATCCCAAGTGGTTCGCTACGTTTGGTCATTTAGCAGGGGTGCCCGGGTTCATAGAGTGAGGTTTGTCTAGGTCATGGCGGCCAATGTGTTTGCCCACCTAAGCGTGTCGGGCCGGATCGGGAGAGGTTAGTTGAGGGAGACCTAACCTAGACCCCTCCAGCCGGACTCTCTCGACCCTTCACCTTGCATCTCAGTGAGAGGGGTGAATTCATACTTCCGTCACTCCTGGACACATTGACTCCCAGTTTCCTACCACCCCTCATACCGTATTTCTTCGCAGAACTTCCTCTCCTTTCTTTCCCACCATACCTTATTGCGTGTTCATATCACGTCGGGGTCACCAATTTGGTTTATCAGAAGGATTAAGTAGGGAACGACAACTCTACGCGTGAGCAGCTAATCGAGCCGTCGTAAAACGAATGAAGTTCGGTACGTTTGCCGAACGGAACACGGCGCAAAATCACGTCAGCTTGAGTTGCCAGCGACAAAACCCGATTACCCAGTTGGTGAGTATCGTTCTCTACAACAGCATCCCCAAAGATGACATCGACCCTGAGGGTTTTATTTCCTCAGAGCCTCCTGGGTGGAGCTAATGTAAAAAAAATACCGCATACAAAATTCGGAAAGGAAGGAATATTAAAAAAAACATATCGATGGGGGAAATATGAAATGCTGTAAAGACCAAGGACCAGAAATCCAAAAATGAGTTACAAACGTCATTTTTCTTCTCTTTCGATCTGCGTCGACGAAATATTTCTAAAAAAATAAGTGTGTCATTTGTACAACCATTTACGACGTGCATTTTAAGAGGATTTTTTTACTGGAAAATAAAAATAAATTAATTTCTGTCATTAAAGAAATTTACAAAAAAAATAAATATTCTGAAAGATGTTATTTTAAAATAAAAAATAATAATTACAGGTCTACTGAACAGTTAACAATTTGTCATTTACAGCATTTCAAATTAATACCTAAAGCAAGCGCAGCTTTTCAGTATCTATTGCTAAATGCATGGTTTTAAAAATACATTATCTGTATAATTTTTAGCGACCTTGAGGCGATTTTTCATTAAAAACGGTGCTAAACATATCATCCAAATATTATTATTAGAGTAATATGTAAAAAAAAAGCCAATCATCTTTAATATAACATATTTGTTAGTAGGAAATATAATATAAACCTTCGAAATTAAGTTTCAATAAAGTTTTCTGCGTTTTTTGTGGCATTTTCAACTTTAATAAAAAAAAAAATTGTCTAACTAACTAACCCATCGCGCCGTTTCCCCGCAGTGGTGTGCAAAGAGGACGGACCGCCAAAAAAATCATTATTATTGGCATACACCCAAAGATATTCAAATACAAAAGAGAAATACAAAAGAGAAAAAAAAAGAATCTATACTTATTATATATATCATGCATACATGTACAAACCTTGTTATTGAAATTAATAATAAATAAATAAATAAAAAATGCTATGGTGTCCGCGCAACTGTCGGCGGAATACGACCTAATTAGAGTAGTTTGTATACAAAAATAATGTGTTCATTTCGTTGATTTTTTGAAGGTGAGCATTAGTATTGGTTAACAATATATTTTGAACTAACATTGGAGGGGACCCCACCACTTTCCCAACAGCGTTATAAGGAAACATAAGGTTTCATCCTTCACCGCACACTTCAAGACTCTACTTTTTTTTAACGAAGCTACATTTATTTGAACGGCTCTAGACCCTCCAATGTCCATGCATACGGGGTTAGTAAGCAGTATGCAAGTACTTACATTAACATTATACAAAAGATAAATAGAGGTAGCAGCCAGTTGAATAATTCTTCCGAAATAGGTAACATCGAAAAGAGATAATAGTGTTAGTAAAAGAAAAAGATAAATAACGGCTATAACCAGTCGAAGAAACCTTCTGAAAATAAAATAAGTAATGAGGAAAAAACAGTTATATGATTATGTAATGTAAGTAATTACTATAATAGCAGAAAGAAAATAAAATATATAAAAAGAAAAGCCAGAGAAAGTATTCCATAGACCACCGGGCAGTCCCAATGAGAATGCGTATAGCTATCGGCCCAACCGCAAACGATGCTCGAAGCCGGCTCCCCGATTTTGCCTCGAAGAAATGTACTTGGGAGAGAAGGGGAAGTTTATGAAGACCTTGAGGAAAAGATGAGCGTCACACATCTATTATATTTCAATATCTTTGCATACACATTCGCCTCGTTCACATTCTTACATCGTATCATGCATAGGTACTCTTCTATTATTCTGACTTTTGACATGGCACGACTCAAGTAGGTATCTGATTCACTTGATGGAATCATGTCGTATATTATCCTTACATTCCTTTTTTCGTTCATTCGCTCTACGTGCCCAAACCATATGTTATTGTGGTGGTAGATATTTTCAGACACGCTAAATTTAGTCGTCATAAAAGTAAACTTTTGTTCCAATAGATTGATTAGATACTAAAAACTTACACGCACATCGAGAGCCTTGCCCGCTTGGGATTTGGAAAGCCTGACTAATTTTAATCGCCTCATTCCGGGTGCTTTATCACATTCCTTCCACGATCTTACAACCTAAACAGATCTAACCTTTCAACCGAAATACTATCTTATCGAGAAAAATAAAACAAATTCACCGACTTAACCTAACCTTTTAACCTAAACGTATCCTAATAGGGATAAAACAGATTCCACGATTGATTGCATGCAGGTCAAAAAAATAATTAGCGAATAACAGCGAGACGGTTCGCGTTCACCCGATCCGTCGGTACATCGGTATATTGGTACATTTGGTACACCGCCGCCGCCGGTTCGTGAGGTCGTCGCTGACGGGTCGTGCCGGAGGAGGACCGCAACAATGGGGACCAATTAAATTTATGGCCCATTTGTCACAGGATAGACAAAGCGCAGCCAGCGACCAACCGGCGAGCAACGGTCACAGGCCTGTGAATGGGTGCATCCCGAGAAACCAACAGTATTCTGTTGTTATGCTCGTATTGGCCATTCCAAAGGCATAAGTGGACATTTTTACGCAACATTAATTATATATTAACCTACATTAAATATTTATCCACGTATACTTATAATATTAATGCACCTACATATTTTTATAATTAAGTTAAATTTATAATTTAAAAAATACATATTTCTATTTTTGATAATGAAAATAAATTTGCGGTGGAATTCCATTTAATATCTAATATATTATAATAAATTTAACCCCTCCGAATTTTCGCCAATATTCGCTTATGATGTCTCAAACAAAATGACATTTTACGAAAACTTTTGTTATTACCGCTTCACAATTAAAGCTCTATAAATGAAACATTTCTTAACGTAGCCGAATAGTAAAAACTGTTTTAGAAAGGTTACAAAATAAGCTTTCGAATTATTATATTACAAATAAATATTAAAATTTAGAATGCAAACATTAAAAAAAAATGTAAAAATGACTCACGTGATGTTTTTATGTGAAAACGGTACTAAAATCACAGATTATGTAAACAACAATACTTATTCTAGTGTATAATAAACACTTTTGTCACCTCACTTTTTTATCATTTCATATAAAAATATTTAATAAAAATTAACAATGTCGAGCGGCCCGGAAATTTGGCGGGTAAAAATATGTCTCGACCGCGCCACTGACAGAATATTCTTGTTATGTACTTCTATAGACAACTTGAATAGGGATGTACAGCTTGATCTACTATCGACCTTTTACTTTTTGTTTTAGGGATGTCACTAAAAGAATAACGGAGTTAGAACGATTTCTATGGAGATACGCGTTGACGTATAAACACGCTTATTGTACTTGACTGCTGTCGTATTTCTAACGCATACATCTGCTTAAGTTGGTGACCGGTATAATAAATTTAAATCGCCTTTGACCATTGAAATTCTAGTTGTTACCAGTAGGCATAATTTCCTGGGTTTATAGATTACTTTAATATTGTTTGGAGAATACTTAATGACTCATTAACAACCTATATTATCGTTCGCATGTCTATTGTCCATTAAAATCGTCATTATATTTACCATAACGTAGAATTTTTGATTGATAGTTAGATTTTAAAGGGACACATATTTTACATTGGTGTAGGAAAATATTATGAGGGACTTTATACACAAAAAATAAATATTTTACTTTAGAATGTGCGATAAAATTACAAAGGATATGGGAGCGGAGACATATTCTAATTTTTTATTCGTTACAAAGTTAAGGACTACTTTTTTAGTTAGGCGGGTTATCTCTAATGATTCTAGTCTGTCCAGTTTATGTCCTTTACTGCAAGTATGGAGAACTTCCCCTCCCTCTTCCGTAACCGTAGATTAAGAAACAATTTGTTCCAGTCTGAAGATGGCCTTAATTAGACTGAAACCGGTTACGGTCACAAATAAATTAAGTGAAAAAACGTTTCATAATTGTTTTAATATATTAAAAAATTACATTATTAAATATGAAGATCTAATATTTGTATTTGAACCTGCAGAGAAACTGTCGTGTGATAGCTTTGTAGGACTAACTATTGTATAAATAAATAATTTCATTAATTCAAAGATTTTGTTTCACAGCATAGATGTAGAAGCCTGCAACGGTAAGAGGTCTGTAAATGGATGCATTTCGAGTACCTATTCTGTTGTCATGGTTCTTTTGGTCATTCTAAATTCTGAAGGCTTTCAGTGATAAGTGGACATTTTTATACAACATTAAATATACATTTTTTAAAGAAAATGATTTTGAAGTTTATGCGAGGACACTTGAAAGAAGAAGTGATGTTTGCCAACAACTTAAACATGTTTTAATTGAGAAAGGGTATTGTGAACAATCGTTAAATTTGATTGAAAAGTTCGGTGAAAATCCGCCATTATATTATGTACATAATACATGTACCTAAGGTGTATGAACTTTATTGGAACACATTGGAGGACCCACCACTTACCCGCCCTGGTATAGGTAACAGATGGTTACCCCTTCAAGGCTCTTGCAAGGACTCTAATTTTTTGGGTAAAAACGACTCTACATTTGATAACGAAACTAGACCTCCAATGTCCCTGCATACGTTGTTAGTAAGCAGTATGCAAGTGCTTAGCGGAAATACAGATACAATATGTGTTAGTATGACAAAATATAGACAAGACAATGGGACAGATTGGTGAAAGTCCACGAGGTGGCAAGCGCTGGGTGATTGTATACAGCGTATCCTACAAGCACCTGTTTGGGAAGAAGACACAATAGATAAGTAATAAGGGAATGGCAAACGGTTGGGAGTCCTCTTCAATCGATTGGCAGTCCCAGCAAGAATGCGCATGACATTCGGTCTAGTCGTGAACCACACTCAGCTTCCGCGCCCCTTAGCCGGTTCCTCGGTGATGCCTCAAAGAAAAGTAAATGGGAGATTGGGGGGAAATACCCGAATTATTGGAACACAGTAAAATTGTGAGCCCTGCTTATATTGGGAGTGAACAAGCTCTTTCAACTGCCGTGGCAACATTTTGGTTAGTTAGAAAAATACAGCAGGAGCTTTTTGATTCTCAACGAGGCATAAAGAAACTAATTTAGAACCGGTCTCCTTCATCATCAAAAGAAGGAAAAGGCGAATACATATATACTATCTTACCTTAGGGAACGTACCCATACTACGTGACACCTTTAGGGGGGGGGGTCTTCAAAATGTCACGCTTGGTACAAATGAGCAGCGGCGGGCTTAGGTTTTTGGTCACCGGGGGGGGGGGAGTTAAAAATTGCAAAAGTTGGTCACGTAGTATGGGTACGTTCCCTTATAACTTATAAGCAAGTTCAACGAATTAATATTTACGAAACAGCACTACAATTTTTATTTTATTTAGTATAAGATCTTAAAATATAATTTGTATTAATGAGTCATTAGTAGGAAAAACGACGTTATTATTCAGAAAACACGATTTTCTGTAGCAACGATATTTCAATTTGGTAGGCGGGTATGGGTACCGCCGCCCCGGGAACCATTACTTGGATTACCAACACCTCTTACATAGATCATCCCAAGTGGTTCGCTACAATTGGTGACTTAACAGGGGTGTCCGAGTTAGATTTGTCCGGATCTTGGCGTAGGATGCGTCCACCAACTGCGTGGCAGGCCGGATCGGGAGAGACTGGTTGAGGGAGACCTTTTGACCTCTCCAGCAGGACTCTCTCGGAACATCGCCTTCCACCGCAGAGGAAGGGATAGACTCATACGTCTGTCACTCCTGAACACACTGACCCCCAGATTCCTACCAGTCCCTAGTACCTTTTTACTTCCCAGAAATTCCTCTCCTTCCTTTCCTTAAAATACCTTCCACACAGCATCCCAAAAGATTTTGTAAACCCTGAGGGGAATTATTTTCCTTGCCTCCTGTGAGGAACTACAGTTAAAAAAAAATAATAACTGCGTTCAATCTATTCCTCTACTAAACAGTTTGGGGACATACAAAATAATTTATTTCCCCTGATAAAATCGCTCTCAGGTGAAGTCGGCTACTTTTGACGCTAATAGCGATTCACGTCTAGAAATTTAAATCAATCTTGAAGATAATGATTTTGCATTATTGAATTCTACTTTCTTTTTATGCGAGCAGAATTTAATCTACGGACCACTCACTCTCTCTCTGACCTCTGACCCTGGGGAGTCCTGGAAATGAATAGGGGAGACCCAGGCAAAGCGAATGGACCAGGCATAGCGGATGACTTGAATATTTCCGAAAATTACCACTAGAATGCGCTAATAGTCTCACAATCGGTGTACCGCAGCGCTACCGACGCCATGACAGTGAATATTTGTCGTTTGGCAGGAACGCACGCTTTTTTTGATAAAAAAACGATTTTTTTGAATTTTCTTACGATAAACGAAGGTAAGGTATTTGTGATTATTATTATTTGGTTATATTTCATGTGAAGATTAGTTTATATCATCCAATTTTTATTTGTTTCCTATTTAAAAAACTTAGTTTAGTTATGAAATACAGCACCCACATAGTATTTTTTAACAAAATGTTATTTGATACTGCCTTGGGCAAAGCGAATAGGGCAAAGCGGATGGACCATTCGCTTTGCCAAATTATGTTGAACCATTAACAGAGGATTGGATTCAATGCAGCCAGTGTAAAAGTTGGGTTCACGAATCATGCACGTCATATAGTGGATATGGTTCTTACTTCTGCTACGATTGTGATTCCTAATTTTCTTTGCCCGGAGTCCAAATTCGCTTTGCCCGGGTACCCGGGCAAAGTGAACAAGACGAAGACTTTTTTTAAATTTGCATTATTTTTATAATTATAATTAATTTTACCTTTTCATTTATTTTACGTCTAAAGACAGATATTTTCTTAACATTACTGTTTATAAAGTTTTTATGTTATGCAAACATTGTGTGTTTTATTTAATATCTCCCTTAACACATTCGCTTTGCCTGGGTCTCCCCTAGTTGAAAATCATAATATCGGTTCAAACGATTGTTGGGTCGTTTGCCATATAATAAATAAACAATAACCGCTATTTGACTACCTCAAAAAACATATAATGTAATAATTGTATCGTGATTTTGCCAAGTTATAAATAGTAGTGACCGACCGAATGTTCGGTTTCGGCATGTTTCGGCTAAAAAAATCAGTTTCGCGAAACTTTTTAGACATGTTAAAAATCGATTGTTTACTGTTGTTTTTCTTATTTTTTACACTTATTTATTTATACAGTTAACACGTGTTACATCATTACATTACATTACATAGTATAAAATGAAGTCGCTCAAAATGTATGTCCGCGTTAATCTTTTAAAATACGCAACGGATTTTCATACGGTTTTCACCAATAGACATAGTGATTGAAGAGGAATGTTTATATGTATAATACATGCTTATTATAGTAGAGAAAAGCCGATAAATTCAAATATTCAATTCAGGCAGCGGGCAGCGGGCACTTGGCAAGCGGGTGGTGTGGATTTTATAAAGATTGGGTAATGGCGTTGCGTTTCGTTAGCCACAGCAACGTGTGAATACATAAAAAAAAACAATAATTAAGTACCTACGTGAAAAAACAATTTTACTTCAATAAAACGCGAGTTCGTGGCTCGTATCCCGCCATAATCAGCAAAATACTCAATTAATAAGGACCTTCCTTTAAATGTTGATTATTGACAAATGTTTGTTGCAAGAAGTAGTTAACATGTTTTGTTATTTTTTTATAAATTTAGTTTTGTTTTATAGAAGTATTATAAAAAAAAAGTTTATTTTTTCACATACTTCAATTACTGTTTTGTATTAAATTTATTTAATTTAACACGTCTTAACTGTCTGAATAAGTGTAAAAAATAAGCCAAATAACAGTAAACAATCAATTTTTAACATGTCTAAAAAAGTTTCGGTTTCGGTTTCGGCCGAAACTGAGACAGACACCGAAGATTCGGTTTCGGAACTGAGACAGACACCGAAGATTCGGTTTCGGTGGAAAGTCCCGTTTCGGTCGGACACTAATAAATAGTACCTAGACGAGTGTTTATCAACGTAGGGTGCACCGCACCGGGGGGCGGAGTCGATTTGAATGTTTTGGCGACAAAGCGCAAATCAATAATTAACCTATGAATATGTATCTACTATCTACAACATTTTTGGGTCGATAAAAAATTATTTATATTGCAACCCTCACTTTTCAAGAAAAATTATGAAAACGCGCAAATAATGCCAACGTGACGCTTTTTTACAATAACTTAACACATACGGCACCAGCAGGTAATATAATTAATAATAATAATTGGATAATTTGTAGAGCGCTGCTTTTGTGAAAAATCACCTAAAGGGCGCTTTAAAATTTATTATGAATCCTAGGCTCTATCTAATTTTATTATTTTCAAATAGATACAGAAACATACTTGCCTGCAGGACACTTCCGATAAAACACACTTTATCAGAAAGTTTATGCTTGGGGAAGGTACGACTTTGCACGTGGAGGACATTATATTCAAAACACTGGACATTGCATGGGTTTTACATTTATATTTATAAGAAGATTAATGCCAATTATGCCATAATTATTATATATATTTATTTGTACAGCGCCCTTGAGGTGATTTTCACGAAAACGGCGCTATATAAATTAGCCAAATATTATTATTATTATTAGGCCCCGAGGAAAAAAAATCCCTCAGGGCCTATGTCATCTTTGAGGATGCTGTTTGGAAGGTATTTTTATGGAAAGGAAGGAGAATAAGTACTGTGAAGGAAAAAGGTACGAGGGGTGGGTAGAAATCTGGGGTCAATGTGTCCAGGAGTGATAGACGTATGAATCCATCCCTCCCACTGTGGTGGAAGGTGATGGGTGAAAAGTCAGCCTGCAGAGGTCTAGATTATGTCTGCCTCAAACAGACACTCCCTATCAGTAGTGAGTAAACGCATTCGCCACTAAGACTTAGACAAACTTCACCCCAAGAACCCGGTCACGGTCACCCCTGCTAAATCACCAAACGTAGCGAACCATTTGTGGTGATCTATGGCAGGGGTGTTGGTTTTCCAATAAATAGTTCTCGGGGCGGCGGTACCCATACAAGCCTCCGCTTATTGAGGTTATAGTTAATTCGTGTGTTTGTGGGTTTGCAGTATTATCTTTTACTATTCTGACGCACAATACTCGAAAATTAAGTCAGAAGTGAAGAAGGCGTGTACAAAAATTGTTAGTCCAATTATGATCCAATTAGTCCAATTTGACCTCCGACACTAACGCGGAACGACCGGAAACTACTACAGAATCCGGTTCCCGCGCACTGTTACGCATGTAATTATAACGGAACACGTTTCGACAAGATATTAATTACTAGATAAAAGCGCTTCTATTACAATCAAATCTTCTATGCAATTTTTAGATGGAGCACAGGCGTCAGGTGGGAATGCTGTCCTTGTTCTACCGGTACTATAATGAAAGACGCTCCGATTCACTAACGTCATTGATCCCCTCGGCACCGCTGCGTAGTCGGGAAACAGGCCAAACATAAGTACACGGCTCCCATCGTCGTTTCTACAATTCGTTCTTGAGTTCAACAGCTCGGCTGTGGAACCATTTCCTGGCCTCTGCGTTTCCTCCCTCCTACAACATGGGTCTCTTCAAGACCTATATTCACTCCTTCCTCTCCTCAAAAAGACCCTCCACACAGCATCTTCAAAGATGACATAGGCACTGAGGGAAATTATTTTCCTCACTCCTTTGTGGAGTTAATGTAAAAAAAATCCCTAAATTGGGCACGGGTCTGCGCTTATTCTACATAATTAGTGAAAATCGCGGGGAAACTACCTAGTCAAACTAATAGCTACTTATGTATAAAATTAGATCACTTCACTGTAAAATGCTTACTGTCTAACCATATTCTGATCCTGCCAATGGATCCAGCCTTCCTTGGCAATCAGGATACCACCCAGACCCAGGCGTTCCTTTGACATACGATAACATTAATGGCCGCACGCACGGCTATTCCTCGTGATTAGGAATACTATCGGACAAGGTTTCCGTGCCGTCGCGAGAGGGCCCACGTTGGTATAATGCATTATGCATAGAACATAAAACGATGGGCAAACATTTTTTGTGGATTTTCGGGCTTCTCGTGACGGACAATGTGGGAACTGACAAGGGAAGCGAAGGAACGGCGGGAATTCCTAATGGCTCATTAACGAAAGACAAAATAATAATTTTAAATACAGCCGACGACAGAGCTTTTATAGATATAGTATTGAATCACATTTATTCCGTGAAACCTGTGCTGCCTGCCCTCTTTATATCCTGACTCAAACTAAGATGGGTAGCGGTTTGAGGCTTCGCTAGGTCCATCTTTGCTATTATTTTCAGGACGGGAAGGATAAATAAAATTCACGGTTTGGCCATTTACATGGATTTCATAACGACTTTTAACAAAATCGTGTGGATAGATTTTTTACTAAGATTACGAAAATGTCAGTAAAAAATTTTAGAAATGCACTGTTTTTTTTAATAAATAAATCCATTATTTGGGCTCGCGATGTCACTTCATGAAAATGTCCCGTATCCGATGTTCTTTTAATTTTATAAAATTCCCACTGATTTATTTTTTTTATAAGGCAACACTTTGATTTCAGGCGAATTTTTGAATTTGACATTTAACATTAACTAGATTTATTGTTTATTCTCTGCGAACTTATCATTTGGTTTGACGTTTTGACAGATGTCACGAAAAGAACCCTGCAAATTTTAGGCCTTCCGTACCTGTTTTAGAAATGTAATGATAATGGTGCTGATTTTAACAAAATCAAATTTTATAAAATTCTTATTATTATTATAATCTATAAGTATATTAAAATGGATTTAGTCATATATAGACGTTGAACATTATAATGATTTATGATCAATAAGATGGATCAAGGAAAAAAATACTTTTGAGATGTAATATTTTTGGTATGCCTCGTTATTCTCCTGTGCCATTCGTGTGGAAATCGTTCTTGTTTGAAAATGATTTTCGGCTATGTAATTATCGTTTTTTCGCACCCATAAAATTATGTCCCGTCTTTCCGGCTTATAAAAAATGGTCTGATTGTTCGGATTGAAATTTTCAAAAAATCGCTAAGGTTTCAAAAACACGATTAAAAAAATACGGAATATCTAAGAATATTTGCCTAAACCGGATTTTTTTAAATATGATGCAAGTGGCCTATTATGAAAATTAAAAAAAATAACTTGAGAAAGATAGCTTTTAAAATGTGTATATATAATCCTCCTGAAAATGGCCTGGAAATGCCCACTCGTCAAGAAAGTGTAAAATTCGATTAGGTCTAAATCAGAGATTCCCAAACTTTTTGCCCCGTAGACAACTTGCCGATTTTGCTTTCCGTAGGTCCCCCTGCCCGCTGAAAATTGAATTTTCTCACGTCGAATGAGTTCTACATATTTTTTTCGCAAGAAAATTGGCTACTGTGCTAAAATCCATTTTCACAAGATATAAAAAATAAGCCATCATAATCTTTCTTGCAGAATAATCAACAGGTATTTTTTTTCTAAATCTAAAACTGCTGATATCCCTTTTTGAACTGCCCCTCATGCATAACCTGTTCTTTCATATTCAATATGTGTATCGGTTATTCAATCCATTATTTTATTTGTTGGCCTTTCTTGAAAGATTTGAAATTGTTAATGGACAAAACTATTTATTCATATTGCGTATGTACTGGTGCATAGAACTGATTCATCTTAATATTTTAAGGCATAACTTGTAAAAACGCAGTTTTCCCAAAAATAATTAAACTCGCGCCATCCATTAAGAGTAGACCGTGAATTCTTTTAAGTATAACCTTTAGTTCTTCTTTAGTACTTATTGCGAACAATTCTTCTGGTCATAAATGTATACGATCTCCAATGTCAATGTATGGATAGATAATACAGTTTTGTGGCAAAACCATCTTATATAATATCTTATTATTTCGAGCGTATTCAATCTCGAATACTCTCTCATTCCCGCATCGCTTATTTTAGGGACGAGGTATGTTATTAGTTAGAATTTTCACCCCGCTTACAGATGGTCTTACCGATATAAGGTTATGTGGTACCTCGAGAAAGTTGAGTTGCCTTCCGGTTCTACCCGCGCATCTTCCAGAGTGAATAATACCTACTCGTAAACGCGTTTTAAAAGGTTTAACGAGCGGTTGAGGGAACTAGTTTCTTTTGGGTTATTTATTGTTGACCCTTAACTAATTAGGCGACTTGAGGCATTCGAGATGTGGATCTACAGAAGTAGTGTTGAGTACCTCATACAAGAGGCACCTCAAATGTCCCATACAAACACGTAAAATGTCCCCCCACCTCACAATATGTATTTGTACCAACTCTTCTTCTTTGTCCCCTCTTCATATTTGTATTACTGTATTACTACAAATATGAAGGAGGGACAAAATATGAGGTGTGAGGTGGTTTGTTTTGTTGGACTACATTCATGTCATGTACGGGACAAATATGAGGTGAGGTTCGAGGTGGTTGGTGTATTGGACTGGATGATATTTACCAAGCTCCCAGACTCTCCACCCATTTAAGACTCCAAAGATTAAGATGGGCCGGACATGTGCACCGAATGCCAAGCACACGAGTACCGAAGAAGGTTCTGACAGGACACCCGGGAGGTAAACGAAAGGCGGGCAGACCTAGACTGAGATGGGAGGATGATGTCAGGAAGGATGCAAGAGGATTACTCCATGTTGCAGATTGGAAGACGACGGCCGAGGACAGAGGGCGGTGGAGGCTTATTTTGAAGGAGGCCAAGGCTCGAAATGGGCTGTAGCGCCATTGAAGAAGAAGAAGGTGTATTGGACTACATGTCATGTCACGTTGTCACGTATGGGACAAATACGAGGTGAGGTGTGAAGTGGTTGATGTATTAAACTACATGTCATGTCACGCATAGTTTGGGACAAATGTATGAGGTGGTGAGGCGTGAAGTGTTTGTATATTCTATGACATTTTTGTATTAGAACCGTGAGGTGGTGATGGGGTAAGCCAATTCATATATTGTGAATACCGCAGAAGCGTCCCAACTGCTCCGAAATTTTTATTTTTTTATTCTAAATTATTGTTAAGTGAATACCGCACAAGAGTACCAACTGCTCCAAAAAAAAAATTTTTTTTAAATATTTTTTATTGTAAATTATTGTTATGTGAATACACATTACAATAATTTATGAGCACAAGAGTCCCAACTGCTCGAATTTTTTTTTTTTTTTTTATTTTTTTATTGTAAATTATTGTTATGTGAATACACAAAACAATAATTTATGAGCACAAGAGTCCCAACCGCTCCAAAAAAATTTTTTTTTCGAATTTTTTTTTATTGTAAATTATTGTTATGTGAATACACAAAACAATAATTTATGAGCACAAGAGTCCCAACTGCTCGAAAAAATTTTTTTTTTGAAATATTTTTTTATTGTAAATTATTGTTATGTGAATACACAAAAGAGTCCCAACTGCTCGAAAAAATTTTTTTTTTTAAATATTATTGTTTTTGTAAATTATTGTTATGTGAATACACAAAACAATAATTTATGAGCACAACAGTCCCAACTGCTTAAATTTTTTTTTATTCTAAATATTTTTTATTGTAAATTTATGTATTGATAAGTGAATACGGCACAACAGTACCAACTGCTCCAAAAAAAAAAATATTTTTTATTTATTTACTTATTGTTATAAGTTATGTAAATACCGCACAAGGGTCCCAACAGCTCTCAAGGGAGGGAGGATGAGGCAGTGTTGAGATGAGGTGGAGGGGGTTGCTGAGGAGGGGGAGGGATAAGAGGGGGGGGATCAGAGGGGGGTGCAGGGAGGGGATCAGAGGTGGTGAAGGGGGGAGGGGGTAGGCCTTTTTTATATCCATTTTTCGTATTACAAAAATAACAGACACGGGAGGCGGGTATGGGTACCGCCACCCCGCTATTTATTAGAAAACCAACACCTCTGAACCAAGAAAATCAAGCTGAAGGAAAAAAACCAGCCCCCCCCCGTAAGCGAAAATATTTTGTAACACCTCACCTCAAATGAGGTGGGACACCTCAACACCTCATTTCAATATTTGAGTACCTCATACAAACTCATCCTGATATCGTGTCCTACCCTACACTATACAGAAGAATACTTAAAATAAGCTGGATGGACAGGGTTACGAATGAAGATGTTATGGTTCGGATGAATAAAGAAAAGGAAGAAATTAAAGCTATAAAAATCCGAAAACTTCAATATCTTGGACATGTGATGAGACATCCAGAGAAGTATGAGATCTTGCATCTCATAATGGAGGGAAAGATTGCCAGAAGACGGGGCCCTGGAAGAAAGAGAACCTCATGGCTGAAAAACCTGAGACAGTGGTTTGGCCAGTCTACCGTATAGCTATTCCGGGCCGCAGTAAACAAAGTCCGCATAGCCAACATGATAGCCAACGTCCGTTGAACGGACAAGGCACAAAAAGAAGAAGAAGAATGTACTATTTTACTATTATTGAACTGGGTCATATTTGCAAATTGATTTACCTACTCCAAATACAGACTAATTTGTGATTCCCGTAAAATAGTTTGGTATTATTTCCACAGTCGAAACATCCTCACACCTTAGGTAAGTAGGTACTAAAAATAAAATTCGTTGGGAAAATTAAGATAAGTTAACAACCACAAAAATGTTAGTTTTAATCATTCGAAAAGTGTTGAAAGGAGAAAGACATTCGGTTTTTACAATGTTTCTGATCTGATTGCAGTGGGAAGCATTCCAAAATCTTGCATATTTCCAGCGGAACAATCAAAATGCATGGAAAAGAATGAAAGTTGCGAAAGCGAAATTATGCGAATTCCCAGTGGCTTGCAAAATCTAATAGGCACTGTCAATCTGCGGAGGTGATAAAATTCATCTTACTGTCTAAATTACAACAATCTCGCCATCTGATCATCTTGATCGGTGTAAACATTCCCAAAGCATCGGCAATCGTGAATTCTAGATCTCACCGACAAATTTACAAGCCATGATACAGGGCCCTGCGGAAATACCTGGCCAAATAATATCATATACCTACAAGGATACGAATTATTCGTTATTATTAACAAACCTGCCATATCTTAATAAGCGGATTGCAATATTTAGAGCACAAGCGTCTGGTGGGTATGTTATCCTTATTCTGTATGGCTGTTTCCAACAGCATTTATCTCGGGAATGCTGGGTAACTGCAGCCTTAGTTCCAGAAGAGATGTCGAATTACTGCTGATAGCTCATAAGCTTTTAAATGGTTTTATATCGGTACCAGATATTCTGGCTGAAATAGGATTCTATGTCCCGGATAATTTCACGCGAGGTCGCCAGCCAAAACAGGCTTTTGATTCTTCCCAGATGCCGAACTAACTTCCCAATGGTGATGCCCCTGGGAAGACTCACTAGGTTAATTACTGCCTCGCAGGAAGTGTGGATATTTTCCACATTTCCTACAACGATTTTAAGCGTGAAATAGCATTTATGTTTTAACTAAATGTAGTCCTTTAACTATATTTATTATGTATCTTTTCTAACCGCTTTGCAATGTATTGGTTTTATGCTGTTTTTGCAAATAAATAAATAAATAAAATAAATTCTACCGGTATTACAATGGAAGACGCTCCCAGGAACTAGCGTCATTGATCACTTCTTTACAAGTGCATAGTCGGGAAATACGCCAAACGCGCGCCCAACATCTGTACACGGTTGACATTTGTCATATGAGAACGGGTCGCTTCTACGACTCGTATTGAGTTCAAAAGTTCGGCTGAGGAATGATTTGCTGATATTTGTGCTTCCTCCCTCCTACAACATTGGTCTCTTAAAGAACATCATTAATAACCACTAGTATTCTGTTATTCTTATTAAACAATAATGGAAAAATAAGTAACACACAAAGTTAATTCTATATAATTTAAATCTCCATATCTTTTGACGGAAATCAAAAGTTGCGATGACCGAGAAACTGCCAACAGAATAAATAACAATCAACCTCTAGTAAAAAAAATTGTTCACTATAATCTTTTGTACAACTATTTTCAATTTTCAGGCCATCGCTTGGGCCGGCTAGTAGCCAATTTCAGAAAAATGCGTACGTGTTGTGTGTGTATGTGTGCGTGGGTGATGGAATGCATTGCCATCGACAACAAGTCCATCTGCCGAGTTTGAGTTCGATCGAACGTCGGATTTATTTACACTTCCAAGATTCGAATTCATTCATTCATTCTCGAAAACAAAATCGAAATTCAAATAGATGAATAAAGCTGTTCAAATTTCACGACGCCATTACCAGCACCGTTCGAAAAAGGAACGAACGAAAACATCCACTTAAAATCAAATTTGGTTTTTGGTGGATATTTTAACAGCTCATATTCTTAATATGGCTCTTTACAACAAAATAGACAGCTGTATATATATTTCTTAATCTGGAAAATAAGCCGTTGCTAGCTTAGGATAGAAAATAGTTCACCAGAATATATTGTATTTTTTTAATGTAAAATAATATTAAAAAATACCAAGAGCCGGAAGACATTATGGAATGCTTTTTTATATGAATACCGAACAAGAGTCTCAACTGCTCAAAACTTTCTGGAGTCAGTAGGATTATGGCATCCAGAATTGGGGTAAGGTGTGAGACTGGATGGAGAAGGGAAGAGGAATGTGGGGAAGGATTTGGCCAATCAGATCTAGTCACCAAACACAGCTAAATCCATTTCAAGCAACATTTTATTCTGAATGGTAGTATTTCTAATTTGAGAGTATTAACTAATTTCATAAAATAATCCATTGTCAGGCATTTTCTGGTGCATCCTATATTTTTAAAAAGTTAAAAACACCTCACAATGCAACAATTAAGCCCGAGTTACACAAGCACGTGGATCCCAGACACAGACACGACCAATGGCCGGACAATGCTACACATCTGATGGAGACATTAATACACTAATTGCCCAATTGTTCCCTATTTGGTAACTACACAATATCTAAAGGCTTGTCACTCTGGTACCTACCTGCTAACTGCTACCTGCCTACCTAACTTAGAGGGGGGACACAATGGCTGATTGTAAAGGTAGAGTCACACTTAAAAATACATGATTTTTACGACAAATAATTTAGAAGAACGTTAGCGATTCTAATTACAAAACATTATTGTGTTTTGAAAAACCGGATAAAATTGATTTGTGGGCAATATAGACAGTGTCTAATACATTGAAACAGGTGTCTATTAGACAATTAATTGCAAAAATCTCGTCATTTTGCTATGAAATCTTACTAGAAACAACATTGTCGGTGGTATCATTATATTTTCTAATGATCGTTTTTACCAATCAATCTGTTAGACCACCATGTTAACATTTGGAACAAACGTGCAATCTTGCGGCCATTGTTTCCAACTTTTCGATCGATCAATCTGAGTCTTCGATCAGCTAAGTGATTTGTTTAGAAACGCTCGATTCGCTCATTGGTCGGAGAGTTGCGTTGGGAATAGCGTATTTGTGCATTTGAGGAGTGTTGAGCCAAAATTACGGCTCAACGGTTGATCAGTGGGATTGGAAACAACGGCCGTAGTGTCACTAATTTGTAATAATTATCGTACGCAGGTGTACGAAATGTGTCGCTTGTTTCATTTACGGATTTACAAGAGCAGCTCTTCAGGAGCTCAGTTTAGAGGTTATTCCACACCACACTATTGTTCTAATCTTGTTTCATCAGATGTAGATATACAGGTTGTAACAGGACGTACCCGAGGGATTTTAACCATCGATTCCTGAGCATATCTGGAGAAAAAAATGTAAATGAAATTTTGGTCTCCGGTGATATTTTTGATGTTTTAATTTATTTTTTCTACAAAAACATTAAAAAATGGTAGGTGTTGGACAGTTGGAGGCGGGTTGAGGGGTTAGTCGGTTACTCGGCTGGGTGACTAATGACAACAAGTGGAAGAATTTTTTTTTGTTTGAATTTGAATTTAAAAAAAATTTAAAAAATGTCATAAAAAAAGTCACCGGAGACCAAAATTTCATCGACATTTTTTACTCCAAATATGCTCAGGAATCGCTGGTTAAAATCCCTCGGGTACGTCCTGTTACACCCTGTATATTGACGATTTCTTCACCTCCAGACTGCCGTAAATGTTACCAATGCAAGAAAATGAATGTGTAATTGATTATTTTATAATATTTCGCTTTTTAATAATAATTAAAAACGCTACCATCAAGAATGCATCAACCCAGTAAAGAAAAATCAATAAAGAAACGTTCTATTTTGATCAAAAACAAATGTAATTCCTGATTTCACCGCTGTCAATCTCTCGATGGCCGGATTAGTGGACGTAAATTCGTATTAGTGTATTACACCTAGCAAGAATGAGTCTAGTAATGTATGTATGGTGTATGGTCACTAGCGTGTGTTCGATTGGAACCCTAATGGCCGCGATTAAAACGCCATTTGAAACAGGGAAAAAGCTAAACGTGCGAACAACTCGTGATAACGATCTGACTCTTTGTAGAAAAAACACCGGATTTCGTGTCGATATAGATTTGTATTCATAAAAAAGGAAAAGAAAGAATAATAATTTATGTGGCAATCGTGAAGAATCACGACCCGACAATAATTCGGTGTTTTAAATGCATTGGAGATAGTATTATTTCTTAGTAACTGTATTGATTCGCTTGTAAATCTGAGGTGTAGGCATATTCATCCAAGTAATATAAGCATGTTAAAAATAAAAGGCAAAATGCAATCTAGTAGAATAAGTCCATTCACCATAAAGAGTCGTTGCTAATAATAGTTTATTAGTTTAGTAGACCAAGTGTCCAAAAAAGTATACTTACATATTTCTAATTTTCCCCTATCTAATAAATCAAAACGAATTTCCTCTGAAATCAAAAGATTTGTAAGTAGGTACTTAAATAGGCACCCGCTTAATTAGAAACTATATATTATATTTTTATTTTTGAAGCTGACAATTCGTGGTGTAAATCCATTATAATCACATATTAAAATAATTTTAAACTTTTCTCCACTTTTATTTCTGAACGGTTTCAGCCTTTTAAACTAGAACAGAACAATATTTCTTAAACTATGGTTTATTCACATAAAATTTGGGGGATGGGGTTAATAGATGTGATGTACGAGGATTTTATTCAAATTATTCCATTCAGGATTTTCCCATATTTGTTGCTACGTCATGTTTAACGATTAAAATCTAATATTCCGAAAGCTTTATGAAGCTTTGACAAATAGAAAATAAATAAAATTATTTTATCAATTCTCATGCAATACGTTCGCATTTTCTTATCGAAGCAGTTTGTAGTGCAGCGACAACAACATGTGTTTAAAATGTAAACTACAATAATGCATGTTTCCTGTTTAGTTTGGAACATGCCAATAGGCGGGACTATGTGCCAGGGCGGATTGATGTAAGCAGGGGATGTTATATCAATCTAAGGGTCAATTTAAATACAAACTTGACTAGGGTTATTTATAATAAACAAAAGTTGTTATTTAAAATCAACAGTAAATAACTGACATGGAATTGAGAATTGCCAATGCGTCAATAAAGTCACGGGGAAAATAAGGGTTTGGTACATGCTACCTCGGACATTATTATCATTATTTATTTTTAATATTGGTAAAAAGTAGGCAACTTCTGTTGTCGTCCATTCTCTAGTCATTTTCAATTCATCCTTTGAAATATTACTTTTAGATAAGTCTTTAAAAACTAGCTGGAAGCACGAATGTCGACGAGAAATTTGAACAAAAGGTATTTTACCGAACTGTTGCTGTCACTGTCGCTCTTACTTCCCTGATTAATGAGCGAAAGAGACAACTGCACCTCAGGCTGATAATACCTATATAAAATCGTCAAAATCGAGGTTTTGTATTCCCCATTTTTCTCCTCCAAAACTGGACCGATTTTCAAGTTTTTGATTTTACTAACTGTATTAGACGAAAATACATAAATTAACATATTATAAGAAAATACTTTATGTCTGTTCGTTTTGCTTTTAAAAAAAATACATTTTCTATTATACTTTGCCTGTTTGTATACTTAACGGCTGTTTATAGAGTTCAAACCAGCAATAATAACGATTTTTAGACGGTCTTCACTTCTACACGAAGTATCTAATCAAAAAGAGCAAAACGTTCTATATAGACACGCTAGTGGTCGATATCAACATCACATTAAAAAATATTTGCACTAGGTAGTGTCAAAATTCCGAGAAAATTGGGAAATGCGTTTGTATGAACAAAACGCCGCGCGATTCTCTCTTAAGGAAGGGCTTCATTAATATTAATGCGGGTCTTGAAGAGGCCCAGATTACATGAAGGAGGAAATTCAGAAAATTACATCATAAGATTTGGAGGTTCTAATGTGGACAGTGAAAACAATCCAATTTTAAATTAAATTTGACTTTCAAACGATTAAAATCGAGGCACTTGCCCTATAGTAAAGAGCCTTAGCCCATTCGGTGACATGTCGTGCAACGTGCATGTTTATGACATTCACGCTGTGCAGAGAGAGGGTGAAGGTTCCACTCAAAGCACAGGTGACCGAAGCAAAGAAAGTTTTCGGGGTGATCGCCCCGATACTGGCCCTGGGTCAAATGGGCAAAGTCAACAGATATACATCTTGCACGCTACCCCTACGGTACAATTACAAAACCACTCCCAGTCATACCGATATTAGGAATAAAAACTAATAGAAACAACATTGATAAATTATCAAGAGTCCATTCCAAAAGGTTAGTAGAGAGTTACTCAAGATAAGAAGAAAGTGATGTTATGTAATTCAACCTATAATCTAAGATCTTTATTAGGTAAAAGCTATTAGCATTGTTTTTAGAATATTGACCCCGTTTAGAGGTTAGAGAAAATAGGGGTTAAAATTAGCAGACCATTTTTGAAATATTACGTTCTTATGTAGTAGGTAAGACTAATTTTCTTTCGCCATTGTAAGACTGATGTCAGCTTGTTGAATAGTGCTTTTTATTACACCCACTACTGCACGTAAATGGTTCGGGTTGCGATTTAAATTCATTCCGATAATTCTCAAATAACTATGAGAAGATTGTAGATTTAAATGGGATCAAATGCGAAATTGCTGTATTATGTAAATGCTCATTTTCACATATTCCCAGCTTTATAATCTACAAATATCAAACAATCTGACGCCAATAAATTGTAGCGTCGAATTTCCGATATTCTCTAAGACAGGCATGCCCAGACTGCGGCACGATTGAAGATTTTTTGTGGTCCAAACTGAAGTTTTCAGCTTTCTATGTTTTGGATTTTGGTATTCGTACAAAAAAAGAAAAAATCATTCTCGTAAATTTATCACGTTTATATTATATTTTGTGAAATAAAAACTTTATTTTTATTAGACCTCGGACTCTCGACGGTGGTTTTGAGTTATTGCTTGAAAAATGCCAGGCGCATGGCCACACCAGGAATTTGTTGTAATTTTATTTTTTTTATATTTAAGTTTTTATTCCAGCAGGACTGGGAGGGTAGTGCAATCCCAGTCTGCCATATTACATTACATAAAAAAAATCTAAAAGAAAAAACATGTGATTACGTATTAGGTAGGTACCTAATTAAAACATAAAAGCAAGGTTTTAGCAATCAATTCCAACCAGTATAGTTTTACGCACATTTCTCAGAAGATCGAATGTAACTAACCGATTTTAATAAGCGGAGGGTGAGTGCAAAGGACACTCATAAGCGCGTGTATAGTCAGATTATGCCTTCTAGCATTGAAGGTCGCGGTTTCACAATAATAGCAATTTTGGACGGTTATATTCGCCGTTTAACCCCCAGGTTCGAAATGATGTGAACAAACTATTAAATCACATGAAATAAAATAAATTAACATTGAAACTAAAAAATATACGTTTTGTGACGTGCAGACAACAGAACGGACCAATCACAAATCTATAAATACATAGCCAACGAAAACTTCGATCTAAGTATAAATTCATGATTGAAAAACTGTGAAATTGTTACTTAAGGTGCACTACTAATCAATGCAAAATCACATGATTTTGGCAACAGGCCTAGGCGGATGGTGTTAAACGGGAATTTAAACCTCATCGCTATCTACATAAAGAGTGTTATTGTTAGCGGTCTGATCCCGTATTCTACGACGTGCATCACCTCAACAATAATTTTTCTGTTTTCGTCATAAAAAAACTTAGATGCCAATATCCGAAATTAAAAAATTAACGTGTGCCTGTTCATGCAACATGAAGTTTAGTATGGTGGGGTCGTTGTGTTGCTGGGTTTATGTTGTAGGTATTCAGAATTCGAATGCCAAAGATAAAATGAAATTGCTTTCACCTGTCCAAGGGTAAGCTACCCTTGACTGGGAGAAGGTTTGATAAAAACGTTGTGTCGTTGCGATTTTGACGTGAAAATTTGCATATTTTAATTGGGAGTACATTCTTATGCTTTTAAACACGCTATTTAACGCTGAAGTAATTATAATTGTGGTTATTGTGTGGGCTTTTGAAACATGTTGCACTTATTGCCCCTTGAGCCGATAAAATTATATCCGATTTTAAAATTTCTGTGAAAATTCGTCGACGAGGCACTGACGACCGCTTTCACCAATCAAACTAAGCGGCCGCGTAGTAAAAATGTCGCTAAAACGCAAAACAGTGGTAACTTTTAACCCTATAGTCTCAGGCCTATTTTGTCGGAAATTCAAAATATTAGCGCTTTTGCAATAAAATCCAAATAAATTCATTGTTTCTGGACGCATCCGAAAACTAAAAACTGTTCTTGAAAGGTAATGAAATACGCTTTCAAATTTTATAATTTGAAATAAACATATAAATTTTAAAAATAATTTTTTTAATGCAAACATAGTGAAGTTTTAAAAATGGCTCACCTTGTGTTTTTCCAACTAAAATTATCAATAACAAATAAAACACACTTATTTTAATAGGCTAGTATATATAAACGCTATCGTCAACTCATTTTTTGGTCGTTCCACGTACAAATAATTATTAAAAAAATTCCCAAAATTTCATAATTTTTCAAATTGCTGTCGGAATCTTTGGTTTCGTAAAGGTGTATATTTTAATTATGTCGCGGTTAATTTTTAAATTTGAATGTAAAGCGTGATATTTTCTCTTTTAACGCCGTTTAGATCATATTTCTAACCATTATAGTACGGGAGATACAAACGATTTCCACATTGTTCTGAACCGAACAAATTAGCCTTTATTAGGGGTTTAGATTAATCAATTTGTAAGTGTTATGTTAACTGGTTTCTATGCATACGCAATACACAGTAGGTAGGTACTCTTAGGTACTCCGAAAACCCAGAACTGCAATGGCCATGAACAGAGAATCGCATGTTATGAAAATTTGATCATCGACCCCTCGATGTAAATACAGAATTCAGTTTTATTTATTCACTTACGTGAGAACAATCCAGGGGGCCAAGTCTCTATCTTTTATTGTTTACTAACAGCCTGTTACTTAACATTAATTACGTCACAAACACGTATTTTGACCTTAACGCTATGCGTTAAGGTCAAAACTCTAACCGGTAAAAGCTCTAACCAGTCAAAGGATATGTAATATCTTCATAAAATTACAAAATTATATAAAGGCACACTCAAATGACGAATAATACAAAAATAGAGGCAAGAGACACAAGAGTCTAATTAGACTCTATCTTCTTCTTCTTCGTCGATGGCGATACAGCCCATATCGAGCTTTGGCCTGCTGCAACATCCGCCTCCAACTCCTCCTGTCCTCAGCGGCTAACTTCCAGTTTGGTACCTGGAGAAGCTGTGCTGCATCCCCTATTACATCGTCTTCCCACCTCAGTCTGGGTCTTCCCACTTTTCTTCTTCCACCTGGGTGTCCAGTCATAATTCTTTTTGGGACGCGTGTCCGGCATTCTCTGTACATGTCCAGTCCATCTCAACCTGAGGAGTCTCGTGTGGGCTGAGATGTTAGGGGCCTGATATACATCATACAGTTCTTAGTTGTGCCTGATGCGCCACTGTTCCCCCTCAAATTAGACTCCATCTACTCCATAAATAATATTTTAGAAATGAACTCACCGTGTCAGCAGCAGTTAAGTTGATTCCCAGCCCCCCGGCCCTTGTGCTGAGCAGGAAGACGAATATGTCGGATCTGGCCTGGAAGTCGGCCACCATGTCCCTTCTGGCGGATATCTTGGAGGAACCGTCGAGCCGCATGTATTTGTGCTTTCTGTGCCACATGTACTCCTGTGAAAGAACAGATTGAATTTATTTATGAGATTTATAACGTACTAGCGCTGAAAGTAGATATTTATAAAAAGAAATAATTGTTTCGAGATCCATTACCTTTCAAAAGAAGAAATTTACATTTCGAATGTTAGTAAACTTGCAAAATTACGACATCTGTCAAACATTTAAACAAAAGAAATACACATTCAAGTAAAGAATTTATTATCTTCTTCTTCTATATATATAAAAATCTAAAAATGTTTGTATGTTTGTATGTCCGCTATGCGTTGCTAAACCATTCATCCGATTGCGATGAAACTTTAGGGATTCGTATGAAAAAATTGCAATAGGTGGCACGCGAGCTGTTTGAAAACTAAATGTATCGGAACTGAATGTATGGAATACGGGAGGGGGGGGGGGGGAAACTCGGGAGGGGGGTTCGCGGGCGGGTGAAGCGGGAAAAGGGAGTGAGGAGAGGGAAGGCGGAGTGGGAACGCGAGAGGGGAAGGGGCCACGGGAGAGGAAGGGGAGGCGGAAGGGAACGGGACGAATGGGAAAGGACACGCAGAGAGGAACAATTTCTTTATTAAGTGGCATAGCAACGCATGCCGGGAACTCGCTAGTTAATTATAAAAAAACTTTGGAACCTCGCTTAATCCTAAAAAATTAAAAGTTCATTGAACTTCGCATTGCGCGGGAATATTTCACATCCATGCACTGAGACTATTGGTAATAATGAAATCATTACACTCGAATTTAAAATATCATTGGATGACGTCATAGAATAAATAAGAAAACTAGAAGTGCCTTCCATACAAATTTGGATGGAAACAATTGTTTAATTTTGCCCATTTAGCATGTCATCTGTCTCATTTATTCGCCTGACTTCGTAGAACGAAATCTTGGTGAATCACAGTTTTGCATTGGAAATTTAAGGCCCGATTGGTGAAATATTTGGATCGCGAAACACGTCCACAAGACATTCCTTGTGTTCTTCTTCATTTTATGGGTATGACATCATTGTTGGGAAAAGGCAGAGGTCACCACGAGAAAACTGACGGCTCCGGGTGGGTTAGGAGAGATTGGCAACATTTGAAAGAGACATTTGAGGGAGGCGTGTCCAAAGTTGGACGTCAGATTGTAAGTCGCCCGCAAATATGACAAAAATTGACGATGATTTAAAAATACTCGCAGAATTCAGATGGATGGAAACCGCCTAGAACCGAAAAAAAAAGATAAATTTGATGGATTCTGGGGAATAACATGAAAAGAATATGAAGGCCGATAACATATAGGTATATTTTTAAATATCTCATACGAGACCTCGCAGGGGTTCCTTTGGATGCGCAGCGTAAAACAAGAGAAAACATTAGCTGTATCGCCATGCAATTGAGAAACATTGTGAGGTGGATTAAAGAAGGTGTCTAATGATGGTATTTGCGAAAGCGAGCCTGGAAGAGCCCTAAATTAAAACAACAAGAAAATAGAAATGCCGACAGTTACATAGCTTTTCTTTAATTTTAACGTAACTAGAGCAAATTAGTTACAATTTTCAGCCTATGCATGGACATAGTCTGGACATAATGAAATTCTACATTATTCACTGGGGCGTGTTTGGCCAGAATACGGCCAATTTGAAGTGATATTTTTAAACATTTATTGGAAATATTTCAAAATTTACACCTTTAACAAGAGATGTCTCGCATCTCTTCTGAATTATTTGCATTTTGCATGGAAGAATAATATGTATGGAGGGAGTTAAAAAAAATATCCAGCTCATGCTGAATGATGAAATTTATCTCTCTCCAAAAAATTCACGCAGTATCTCGTTAGAGCAACAAAGATAACAAAAAGTTGCAAATATCCGCCCCTAGAAACCAAGGCATGAAGCCAGTTTTCAAATTCGTATATAATTTGATGTTGGACGTGACCTTAGCGTCCACTGTCAGTGTCAATTCACTGCTTAATCCCAGGTTTTGAAGCTTTTGCAGACATATAAAAATTTTACACTGCAGTATATTCCATTAATGAAAAAAAAAGTATTTTTCAGTTTTTCATGAAAAGACCTACAAGTTTCACGGCAAGAACGTGGAACACGGTGTATAAACACTCGACAGGTTATCTGAAGGCAAATCACACAATACATCAATGTCTAAAATCTCCCTTCGAATATGAAGATGGTGATCGACGCCAATTATATCAATTAACTTCAACACTGCAGGTTCAAACAGACTCTTGAGCAACCATCTCCCATCCACCATCTTCCAACGCCATTACGGCGAATGGCTAGGAAGGTAGGTACTAGGTATTGGGATATATTTTTGACATCGTGGTGGAGGCAAGAGTTGCCGTCACTCATGTGCCAGTCTCCGTTGGTTATAATTTATAGTTTTTTTTTTTTCAAATACCACTTCTTTCTTGGACAACTTTTTTATTGACGACCACTGCGTTCAGTCCTCCATTAACTGAATTTTCTACACTCTCCCTTCTGTTTTTCCCTTTAAAATGATGACGCCAATAATATAAAAGAGCAATTTCGAAAAACCCTATTATTTGATCGTATAATCCTGGGCTGCGATTTCCCAATAACGATCAAGATTCGTTACGCGCCATTTACGAATGAAAAATTACTCGCCTTCTCGACGAACTTTGTCGAATGCTTCATTTTTACGTGAAGCATTCGACAAAGTTCGATGATGAATGATTGTATTGACAGCCCTGTGGATAAAGTGTATGTTTCTGATGTTTTTGACGTTTCTATGGTGTGACCCAGAAATTACGACCGCATATTCTTCGAAATGGTAGGCCGGTATATTACCCAAAACCAAAAACAACTGGTAATCACCGCGAAAAAGAAATTTAATACTGCTAAAACACGCAAAACGACATGGCGACTGAAGGAGTAAATTTTCATGTGAAAACTATCTTCCGTCCGGCGAAACATTTTTGTTGGTCTCAAAGCATCTGCTTCAGTTTGATCTACCTCTATATTATGTATTGCTGCCAATATCACCGGTAAATCAGTCATTATATGGAACAACTGTATAAATGTACCATGCTTGTCCTTCGAAGAGCGCGATATAGGTTAGGATACGATGTACAAGATTTTGACAGTTTTGTCACTGTCGACTGGTTCGACCTACTCTCGAGTCTGGTTCGAGTCTCTTTGAAGGTATATACTGTAGCGGTCCCAAGGGGGGGAGGCCACCTACCTTTTGCTCTCGGTTAGCTCAGTCGTCGGCAGGCAGGAGTCCTCTCCTCGTCAAGGTCGTAGGTAACTAGGGGAGTAAATGGTACATAGGTAATTGCCAAAGCCCGCCCACGTGATCCCATCAAATGAAAGAGGTAGTTGGGTGAAACATATCTGTATTGTCTGGTATACACAATTACAACATAATTATTAGTCACAAATCAACAACAATGCCTAGCTAGGTATTTCCTAACGAAGGGGTCTCTCAAATCTCTCCGGGAATGTGGTCGTTTCAACCGAGTATTGCTATGGGACACATTAATTAAGAGGGAAATCGAGGTTCAACTCACAGCTGGTGGTCTGGTGCAGGAAGCCGGAGCATCAGGCTAGGGTCAGCGCGGGTAGCTCCAATTCCCTAACAGGTAGCGGTAATCTCCACGCGGAGAGGGTCATGCTCGCGATCTCGTGTTTTACTATTGAATTCGGGCTCTAACGGATCGCCATTGTAAACGGCGATCACGCGGGAATTTAGTGAGCGCACGGCGACGGGCGCAGCTTCTCGGGCGACGGCCGGTGAGTTTCTGCCGGAATGGCGGGGAGGGGTGCGGTATGTGCTTTCTTGCGAGGGGGGAAGCGGAATACACTCACCGCGCCGCGACCGCTTGCTGGACTGTGACGTTATAATACTTGAAGTGCGTATCGTAACAATACTTGGACGCCAAACTCATTCCACTCGAACAACGAGTGGTTTGAACCAGTCAACACCGAGTTGTCTTCGCTATGGCTGTCAAAATCTAGGATACTATTGTATACTAACCTAAGACCGTTCCCGGCGCGCAGTTGATTGACAGGCATCATATATTTTTACAAAGTCGTTTTAAGGTTCATTATAATGGCTGATTTATCGGCGACTTTGGTTGCAATACAAAATTGGTACAATAATTAATACAATACATAATTATTGAGCAAACTGAAGCAGATGCTTTGAGACCAGCAAGAATATTTCGCCGGAGGGTAGATAATTCTCAAATGAAAATTAATTTCATAATTAATCTGTTGTACTGTCGTTTTGCACGGTTAGCAGCATTAAATTTCTTTTACGCGGTGGTTACCAATTGTTTTTGGTTTTGAGTAATCCGCCATCCATTTCGAAGAAAGTGCGCTCTTAATTTCAAAGTCACACCATCTCTCTCTGGTTTCAATCCTGGGATTGGTTTGCAGCAATTTCATCTATTCGTTTCTTCCACTCTTCCCTGTCTTGTGCGGCTCTTTTGAAGTCTGCATATGATAAGCAGCGCACGTCCACCAGCAGGTCCTCCAGGTAATCTCGGCGTGGGCGTCCCCTAGCGTTTGTCCCCTCGGTCATACCCTCCATTATGGCATGCAAGAGGCCTTCTTGTCTTATTGCATGGCCGATCCATCTTGCGCGCCTTTCGGACAAGATCCTGAGCAGGTGTCTTCCTCCTTCGATTCTTTGGAGAACCTCCTCATTTGTGATGTGGTCTCTCCAGGAAATTCCTAGTAGTCACACCATAGAAACGTCAAAAACATCAGAAACACAATATTCACAGTTCACAGGGCCGCCAATATAATTATCTCTCCAACCCTTCGACATTGAAGAATACGTAAAAATTAAACATTCGACAAAGTTCGTCGAGACGAGTAATTTTTCATTCGTAAATAGCGCGTAACGAGTAACTCTTGATCGTTAATTGGAGAATCGAGCCCCTGGTCACCGGCACAGTGCCGTCGCTGTGAAAGGTACCTCGGATAATTAGTATTGCCCGCTTGGCTCAGAAATGGGACGTAGGATGAACGCGACATGTTGTGATTGATTCATTGATCGCACCTCGGTGCATTATTATCGTGTTTGCATGAAAACAACAAACAGTTTACTCAATCCTGCTAATTTAGTATTATACTGTCGATAAGCGCGAATTATCTAACGGATTGTAATCGTGGGATTAAACAATGGATTATCATCATCAGATTATATCAGGTCAGGTCGTGAATTCAGTTCCTTTCGAAATTTATATAATAATAAGGAAAAAAATAAATTATTAAGTTTTAAGAAACACATTCTAATTTTTTTTAGCAAAATGTGTTATTCAATTTTCTTACAAGAACAACTCTCTTTTTATAACTTTTGAAGGTTGTTCCCATCGATATAATATATCATTGAAGAATAAGATAACACTAATAATCTAAACGAAAATATGAAAGAGAACAAGACACAGAAAAATAGAAAAAGATAATAGTCGAAACTGGGACTCGAACCCAGAACCTCTCGTCTAACCGGGACGTGCGCTTTTACCAATTCAGCCATTGCCACCTTCCATCAAACGGTCATAATTGTCAATCTCATATTTTGAAATTTTAGAATTAACAATATTATCTTCGACTAATTTTTCTATATTATGGGCAACTTATCTTTTTTATTCGAAACAATCGTTCTAAGAAGGTTTAGATAGCGTCTCGGATAAATATATCCGATTTTATTTATACGTAGATTTTATTTCCCAGTTGCGACCATTATCTGTTTCTATTTTTCTGTGTCTTGTTCTCTTTCATATTTTGTTTAGATTAGTAGTGTTATCTTCTTCTTCAATGAAATATATTTTTTTTATGTGAATACCGAACAAGAGTCCCAACTGCTCCCGTCTGGATCCAGTGAGACAGTGGGGATGCCATAATCCCCAGTATTGGGGTATGTTATTAGACAGAAGGTAGTGGGGAGGGGAAGGAGATGGGGAATGCGGGGAAACAACTGGCTATTCAGATCTGGTTACGAAACACGGCTATTTCAATTGTGAAAGGCGATACTGAGAGTATCTTCCGATCTGGAACTATTTGAAATAAGTTAATTGTGAAATAACACAAATCAATCAAATAAAATGTAGGTATTTGCCTACGCCCGCACCGGGATTGAACCCGCCACCTTCGGATTGCTGGTTGAGAGTCTTATCCCTCGACCACGGAGCCCCTCAAAACTATAGGCATATAAATGGGGAGACTATTTTTAGGGATGATGTGTACAATATTTTAAAGGAAATGAAGGAGTGTACATGGATTTCGAAATATATATATTGTAGGATGTAGGAACTAGGAAACACAAATTCTCGGAGCACCTTCCATTGAAATACGGGTAGAAAAGACATACCAACTGACGTATATAATAACAATAATTGGATAATTGTTATAGCGCTATTTTTTGTGAAAATCACCTCAAGGGCGCAATATTTTAAAGAATACCTACGCGAGAATTTAAACAAGATTTTAAAAAGAATTAGGGGAAGGCAGCATCATTTTTGGGTATTTGGCCCATTTTCATCGTAATTTTTAAGCCAAAATCCTCGAACAAAGGCCGAAATGGGATGCAAAATTCGTACAAAAAGGCAAACATAAGAATTAGTGCCTTCGATAAAGATCGCAGCCGTTCCTCTTAAGAGTAATCTTTATTTCATATTTCGTAATATGGAACATTGTGTGACGTCATAACAGGCCTGGTCATTACCGTATTGTTAAATAGCGCTTGTTATCCAATGCAGCATATTGTAACATGTAAATAATTGGAAACCGCGTCTAATAAAACAGATAAAGAATAGGTCGTTGCTAATTACCATGCAGCCAATTTTATCGCAATTAGGCACAAGACCGCGTAAAAAACGATTGGTGTTGCAAGGCTAGGGAATTTTGAAAAACGATTCTATTGTCTATAGTTTAACCTCAAAATGAATAATTTCTTGCAATTTTTCTTAGCTATGGCATTGGCTTGACCGCGTGACATAACAGTACGATTGTTGTTTTTTTTAAACCCTAGATAGCGCGGTTAAAAAAAACAAATGTTACCATTAATAATAATACAGAAAAGGTCCTTCTGTAAACTAACAGATTCAGATTGCATCGTGTGTGGATTGTTTTAATGTGATGCCAGGAGCTCTGGCACGATAAAATCGATAACTTTACAATATCGGATCGACAAGCGTAACTTACGATGACCTTCTATCGATGTCCCTCCCGAGCATGCTTTCACCGTTGATAGCCGAACCGATATTGACAGGGAATAAATAAGAAATCCATATACCTACACAAGCAATACTGAATCTGCAGTATGAACTATTTTCCATGAATTGACACAAAAATGTCAAATGCCAAGCAATTACGTAAAAAAATATTAATAAATTGACAATGTTGAATTGAAATATTACCCTAAATATGCATTGGCAGTAGCATTTACTTTTTGACACTAAACGAGAGTTAATAAGTTAATCAGGTCTTTGGTCATATTTCAACCACTTTAGTTCTTCAATGTTTTTTGGTTTATTTTAGTTGAATTATTTAAGGCGCGGTGTACCCGCTCAAAAAAAGAAGATGGAGAGTTACGTAAATACGAATGTTAGAAAGAGCGCGCTAATATTAAAAACGATAATATTTAAGCGAAAATTGTAAAAATGTTAAATAAAACACTACTGTTTAAAATAGAGCCCAAATCTCGTGTGAATGTCTAAAACAGCATTTAAAGAAAAACTGAAATTTTTCATAAATATAACTTGTAAAATAACCGGAAAAAACGTGTTTTTAATAGTTTTTGGATCATACATTGCGATTTTTTTTATCGAGGGAATTTCATATAATTGCCGTTTCAGCGTAGGGAATGTGTAGATATATTATCTTCAAGAATAACATATATTTTTAAAGAGCTTTAAAACGGAAAATATGTAATAAATCTGTAGAAATGCGGGAAGCCGCGCTCTTCTATTCTAAAAGCTTCGTTAACCGAAACTTATTCAATTCAATTCAATTTATTTATTCTTTCAAAAACATTACAAAATTTAAAATTTTAATGTTTTTAAAATACAATTGTAACAGTATTACATTAAACATAAATGGTAGGCTAAAAACTAAAAAAGCATTAATAGAGTTTGCCTTTTAAAAGCAGCTTCACTGACGCTAAATATGTCGATATCCGAATTTATTTTTTTTACATTAACTCCACACAGGAGGCCTTGAGGAAAATAATTTCCCTCAGGAAATTATTTGTTTTTATTTGTTTGTCATCTGGGATGCTGTGTGGAGGGTCTTTTTAAGGAGAGGAAGGAATGAACATTGGTCTTGAAGAGACCCATGTTGTAGGAAGGAGGAAACACAGAGGCCGGCAAATCATTCCACAGCCGAGCTGTTGAACATAAGAACGAGTCGAAGAAACGACCCGTTCTCATGTGACAAATGTCAACCGTGTACAAATGTTGGGCACGCGTTTGGCGTGTTTCCAGACTATGCACCGGTGCCGAAGGGATCAATGATGCTAGTTCCTCGGAGCATCTTCCATTGTAATACCGGTAGAACAAGGATAGCATTCCCACCCGACGCCTGTGCTCTAAAGATTGCAATCCGTCTGTTAAGATGGGAGAATCTATCAAACGGACCGCCCGTTTCTATACAGAGTCGAGGGTATTTTTCAGGTATTTTGGAGCTCCAGACCAGAGGTGGCTGCCAAATTCAACCGTGGGACGCACTTGCGATTTGTACAGGGTTAGCAGTTGTGCACTATTAAAGTATCTGCGGGCCCTATACAGTACACCCAGTTTCTGGGAGGCTAACTTTACTCTGGCTTCGATAGAGCCCCCATACCTGAGCTGGTCACTTAGGGTTACACCAAGCATATCAATGGAGGGCCTGTTTTGAAGATTGCTTCCGTTGAAAGAGACTAGATTTTTATTTCGATCCCTTTTAGACGTAATCAGACAAGATTGGGTCTTTGAAACATTAAATTCAATGAGATTATGTTTACCCCAAGAGAAAACACTCTCGAGGTAACCGTCCATTCTTTGTTTCAAAGCCATACGAGCTGTTGGAGTTTGTGAATTAATTCTATTCAACAGCAAGATTGCTCTCCCGACCGGCATGACCATTGGCAAGTTAGTCCTGCAGGCCGGAATATAGAACAGTCTATGCTGTCGGTGGCGAAGATAACCATCCGGAACATAGAAATGAATGCTCTCCAAGATAGCTGAATTTTCAAACCATCCGCGAATCAATCTGAAGAAATGCGTAGCAATGTGTACATTCCTTCTGACTCGTAGATGGTTCATTCCGAGCATACCCAAAAGAAAGTCGGTAGGATAGAGCCACGGGTAATAGCCGTACTTCCTCATGTACAGAAATCTCAGAAATTTTTTCTGAACTCTCTCCAACATGAGGGAATATTTTACTTGGTGCGGACTCCAAATTACCGACCCACTTTCAAGTCTACTCCTTACTAGGGAATTGAATAGGATTATGAGAACCCGGTTATCTTTAAAATCCCTTGCAGTACGCAGTCTTAGCTAAAATTTATCAATCGTCACGACGGTTGATAAATTAAGAGTTGTTGACCGCGATGACGGCGATTGTTGACCGCGATCGCAAGTATTGATAACTGACCATAGTCGACGGATTTGGTAAATATCGTATTGATATAGGGTTTTATCGAAAGACCATGCTAGGCCTCCAGCTCTACACTCCCGTCGAGGCCCTCGATTTCTACATGGGGTACGGAACCCGATTGCTACCTCTTCACTCCCATATCGCGCAGTTGTGGCTTGTATTACAATCGGTTAATTAGGGACCCCGTATCAAAACTAAGCATTTTTCCACTTTTTAAACGACTTCAAAAAGGAGGAGGTTCTCAATTCAACTGTATTTTTTTTTAGTGTTTGTTACCTCCGAACTTTCGACTGGGTGAACCGATATTGAAGATTCTTTTTTTATTTGAAAGCTGGTGCTTCCCGTGTGGTCCCATTTTAATTTGTTCAAGTTCTGACAATGGCATCCACGAGAAAACCTTATAAGTCTTAAATTTGCATTAATATGTGCGCGACAAATGGACGAATAACTTAATATCACGCCAACCGATTTCGATAATTCTTTTTTATTGGAAAGGATGTATTTCAAGGGTAGTTTGATTTAGATTCTGATTATGGGATCTATGTCAAAGTAACGGAACTCTTCAATTCTTAGGAGCAAATTAACGATACTCGGCCGAATCTCTTAATTTGACCGTAACATCGTTATGGTCAAATTATGTCTGTCTCGTATGAGCAGCACGTTTAGTAGGTCTACCCATATTCAGACAAATTAGTGAACTTCAGATTCACTAAAAATCAAAAAATAAACAAAAAAATTAAACAAAACAAAAAAACGACTTCAAAAAATGAACTAAAAAGTAAAAAAATAATTTCGTCTTCTTCTACAACTTAATAATCAACTTACTTTTTCTATTCATCAATATGTAGGTAAGATTGTTATTTTTGGAGTCGGTGTCAGCAAAGGTACCCGGCCCGGCGGCGTGTTCACTTGACAGCTCCCCTCCCGCCTCTCGCCTCGTCAAGTCGCCCGTGCGACACAAGCACATCTCACCTATAACTATGTATGTAGATTGTAGTTACAAACCTAAATAGGCTGACACCGACTCCAAAAATAACAATCTTACCTACATATTGATGAATAGAAAAAGTAAGTTGATTATTAAGTTGTAGAAGAAGACGAAATTATTTTTTTTACTTTTTAGTGCATTTTTTTAAGTCGTTTTGTTAAAAAATTTGTTTTTTCGTATCTTCTTACATCGCTAACTATTTTACGGCCACAATCAGTAGATGGTAGGTACAATTTTTCAAATCAACAGAGATATTCGTGGGAAAAACTACTTGAAAAGCGATGTGGGCGATGTAGCAACACACATGGCACAACGTAAAATCTAATTTTAGACAATAATTCCTCAAAAGTGTGGCAACACTAATCACCCTAACAACAATAATTCTCAGTTGCACAGCTAAATGGGTAAATTATTTATGCATAGATAATAATTCTCGAGAGTGAAATAATCGCGGCGGGGGTGTGCGAATCCACCATTATCATTGTCTATTATCATTATGCAATCGGCCATAGAGAACGTTCCGCATTATGATTGAATTATTGCCATTTAATGACATGTGAATCAGTAATAGAGCATTGCATACGTTGGTTTTGAACATAATGGTAAATTGACCCGATTAGAGTTTCGAAACGAAAGGAAATTGCAATTTTTATATAATTAACACGGTGGCATATTTTACATCCACAAATGTGTGGCGTTTGGTAATGTGTTCGTCATTCAAAAGTTGATAACTGAGTGGGCTAAACTTGAGAAGAAAAAGAGGACATAAAAATGGCGAGTTTGGAGAAGAAAAATTCACCCATTAGATGATATGATGGATATTATATTACGTAGGTTAATCAGTAAACGAACTCGAAAAAAATACATACAGTTTGTCAAATAAGAGTAGAAAACATAGGATGGCGCCACTGTTGTTTAAATGGCAATACTAAAAATAAAATCATGGTGATAATCTAAAGCTGTGTAACCTACATTTTTATTAAAAACTAGCTGGTCCCGGCATACGTTGCTATGCCATTTCATAAAGAAATTGTTTCTCCCTGAGTGTCCTTTCCCATCGTCCCGTTCCCCTTCGTCCTCCCCTTCTTCTCCTGCGTCCTCTTCCCCTCTCGCGTTCCAACTCCGTCACCTCCACCTTCCCTCTCCCCACTCCACTCCCCCCCCATTCCCCGTCCCGCGAACCTCCCTCCCGAGTTCCCCTCCCAGGTCCCCCTCCCCCTTCCCGCGTTCCCCTTCCACCTTCCCCGCCTTCCCTCTTCCCTTTCCCGCTCCCTCGTCCCGCCAACCCTCCTCTCGCGTTCCATATATTCAATCCAGGTACATTCAGTTTTTAAACAGCCCGCGTGACACCTTTTACAATTTTTATTCAAATTTCCATTTTTCATGTTTATTAAATTTGGTACCTAACATAGGTACATATTTAAAATATCTAAAATTCTTGATTCGATTCAAACTATTAGGGGAGTACCTACTTTAAATAAATTTTTCAACTTTTGAAAAATAGAATCCTGATTGAACAATCATTCATTGTTTTGCAAAATGTCATTCTCTAACACGCGAACTGTCAAACGTGCGATGTTTTCTGTTATTATCTAATTTTCTGCGCAATTTTCTTAATTTTTCTCTCCGTAAGAACCATTCTCGAACTTCAAGGAATATTCTAAAAAAAGAATTAGCGAAATCGGTTCAGCCGCTCTCGAGATTTGCGCTTACCAACAAATTCAGCGATTCATTTTTATATTATAGAAGATTAAAAAGGCATAAAAGTGAAAAAAAATTCATTCCACTGATCTCAAAATTAGAATTGCATATAGGTATATTATTATTATATCTTTCAATTTGGTGTTAACATAATGAAGAATAACGATGGTGTAATAAAATATAAAGCACACTTTAGAAATATTTAATATTACCTTAAGTACCTACTAGCGTTGTCCAGGCTTTGGATCATGTCTCTAATTTTAGATTTGAATATAAATATAACCATTGAGATCTAAAAGTAGTGTAATTAAACTCACCATTAATGGTTCTTCCTTTCTACCTACTGTTAAATTCAAATTTATGTTACAGTAAATGAAAGCCAATCACTTTATAAAACACAATTTAATCAAATTTATGTCATTAAGCAGGTAAACTTAACAACAGTGCTTCTTCGATTTGACTTTGCACTTTAAAAGAATATTTGACAGGTAAATTGGTGTTGCCAGCCTGCAAATTTTTTATAGTTCCATTTTTTATATTTTCTACTCTTATTTGACAGACTCTAATTGAACACGGAATTAAAAAAAAAATTAAAATACATATTATCAAGATGCGATTCAAGGGACAACCGTCCAAACATAAAAATAACATTGAGTCATCAATCTATAACATTGCAGGAGACCCAGATTGTCCCAGAGCGACCGTGCTTTATTAAAAGTGTTTCTAGATATCTTCTCTCTTCCTGTCATGCGAATATTTGTGATTTCTTTTATGTTAGAGAGCGAAAGAAGTATTGCTTCTCATTGCCTTAGGATTAAACGAGCTATGTTGTTCAGATATTTTGTGATGTAACACAATTAATTTTAAAATAAAATTTTATGAATGTGATAAAAAGTAAGGTGACAGTTCAATTACAATTTTTTTACGAAAATGAATCTGTATTTAAAATTTTAAGTTTATTCTATTTTAAATACTTTAATTCGAATATTTGCAGGTATGCATTTTTTAGCCAATTTACATATTCAAAATTAAAATTTTAATAAAACTATTTACACTGCAAATTATGAAATATATCTTTAAAAACAAATTCGAAAAAAATGTAAACAGAACACACATTAGAAATAATAATGTATTCTATACCCCCCCCCCCCCCCCCCCCCCCCCCCCCCCCCCCAAACACACACAAAACAAATGCAAACTCACAACAGCTTTATTGGACCTCGTACCTTCAATAGTTTACCAAAACATATTCAAGTTGCAACTAAACTTCCGCATTACATAAAAGAGTTAAAATTATGGCTAAACCATGCAGATGTAAAAACTCTATTTATTTATTTTTTTATTTTTATTTTAACTTTATGAGTTAAACCAAAATATTGTAATATTTAAATAAACGAAGACAATATAAGCGAAATTCAATCGAAAATCTGGAAAAAGAAAAATCAGAAAAACATATTGACACCTCTGGGACTCGAATACGTGTATATGCGTTATCGAATATATGCGTTGAAACAGAAACTGAAGATAATGTAGGTGGTTCTTAGTCGAAGTATGGTACAGTTAAACATGACCGAATTTCATATCGACACCGTGGCGCAGTGGTTAGCGCGTTTGCCCGGAAAGCAAAAGGTCCTGGGTTCGAGTCCCAGAGGTGTCAATATGTTTTTCTGATTTTTCTATTTATTTAGTTTTATATCACTTTATGTTTCTAAAAACTCTATTTATTTAGTTTTATATCACTTTCTCACAAACTTTACACCTATTATTACAATGTATATCATTTATTACACTATACACGTATTTAACCGTACACTATTGTATACACTTTTTCTACAAACTGTTAAAACAAATTTTGTTTTTGCTTTATATACCACTGTTTGTTTTTTCTAGGTACTAAATAAAACTTATTTTAACTATATTACCCACGCACAGGCTGCGCCTTAGTGGGTTCTCACATTATTGTTATGATTTTCAAAATATGTAAATATAATTTGTAAAACATGGGAAAAATAAAGGAATTTAAAAAAAAAAAAATATTTAGAACCAAATGTTGTTTTCTAATAAACATATCAGAAAGATTATTTTATCTAGATTTTTGAACAATTTTTGTTTTTGCAAAAGGGTTAAAAAATAACAGGCCAGATCAAGAAAAACTGGTGGGAGACCTTTGACCTCTCCGGCCGGACTCTCTCGACCCATCACCTTGCACCGCAGTTGGAGGGATGGATTCAAACGTCCTTGAACCCCAGATTCCTATCCATCCCTCATACCATTATTCTTCTCAGAACTTCCTCTCCTTCCTTTCCTTAAAAATACCATCCACAGAACATCCCCAAAGTTGATCAAGGCCGAGAGGGAAATTATTTTCCTCATAATTTCCTGTATGGAGGTAATGTACCCGGGCCTCGGCATGCGTAAGAGGGCATACATGTGAGCTCAAAGGGGAGGGGGGTTCAGCAAAATCTCACGTTACTTGAAAAGAATATAAGAAGTGGCCCAAATTTATCTCACCCAGGGGGGGGGGGGTCTGGATTGGAAGAAAAACTGCTCAAGTATTAATGTATGCCCCCTCAGCTACCCGGTGAGGCCAACATTATTCAATCTATATAAATATGTAAAAATCTCATGTCACGATGTTTGTGGTCACACTTCTTCGAAACAGCTTGACCGATTTTTATGAAATTTTTTATGTATATTTGGTAGGTATGCGAATAGGGCTTAAAGTATATTTTATACCGCTGGGTGATTAGGGTGTCCCTACCAGAAAAATGTTTCTATTTTTTTGATAATTTTTTTTTGTATTTTTTTTTTTTTTTTGGTACAAATAACCCCAAATTTTCACCCTCCTACCTCAACCCTCCCATTTTTTAATGGCTATTTTAGTATTTTTGTATGAACAAATTTAACCGTTGTTCGTATTTCATTTGACATTTGTTATGTATAAGTCTAAAATTGGGGCAGGGCCACAATGTTTTTGTTTTCATGGAAGATGGAAAACAAAAACAAAAGAGTTGGGGCCCCGACCTAAGCATTTAAAAAAGTGTATTTTTTTAGTTGGAAGAGATCTTTAACCCGTTGTTTGCCGGGGTAGTTGGGGTTGGTTGTCCACCAATTAGCGTTCGCAAAAAGCGGCATCCATGACACCCAATGACATTTCGTGTCCAGCGATTCTGACAGTGTCCTTGAGAAATTTTGTACAATAGAAAGGTCAAAATCGGAGACAAAGGAATTTTTCCCGCGCATGCGCAAGAACTGCGCACATTCCCGCGCTCCGATAAATTATTAACATAAATTATTTGGAGTGACCAGGCGCATTGCGGTTTTCTCTATGGTAAAGGGCGATAATAAAGCAAGCGATTCTGACCGTGTTCTTCATACACTTTCTTTATACATAAGGGTCAAAATCGCGTGTAAAGTCTCACGACACGCCGGCGCACGAGCGGCAAATAAGAGGTTAAATACGTGCGAAGTACCAACTACGAATAAAGACTCCAGTCCAATTTTTAATTTTTTTTTAATGAATAATGACTTTTTAACTTAAATAACTGCATATTTTTATTTATTTTTTAGAGTTAGTTTTAATAGTTAAAATAATTGTCAAAGTTTTAATTTTTCAAGATCCCTGAAAACCACCGTATGTATGGTGAATCGTGTGACGTCATCACTCCTGAAAAGTTACTATAGGATCGGGCAATCAGCTGATCAACTGCCGCCATTTTGAAATTCGGTGTTCGAAGTATTCTCCCTAGAAGTACCTAACATTACTATTTTTTTTGTACAGTAGTTTTTGAATATTTTCAATAATAGATATAAACTAATAAGAGATAACTTTATTTTTGAAACACTATTTAGGCCTAAATAACAACAAAATTTCTATAAACAGTATGTAAATAAACGAATAAATTAATACGATGGCTTGCGTCATACCTACATTCCCATACAATGACTTTACGGTGACGTCACGACACGAGGAACAGTGACGTCACCACTAAACATTTTAATAATACCAACTTGACGGCGTGTTTTACACACATACGCCTCAGGTATCTCATTTCAACAGCATTCAGTTTACTTTCATCTTTCTTCTGCCAGTTCCATGCCTCACTGCTATACATCAGGATAGGTACCAGGACTCCATTGTGGACTGCTAGCTTCGCTTCTTTTGACAGTTTTTTATTAGTTGTGTGATTTTCTAAGGCTGTTGAATGAATAAATGAGCATACATACTTGCTTGAATTTGTGTTTAAAATGAACTAAACTAAAATATGTGACTATGAAAATACGACCTAAACTAAAACAGCTTAAATTCTGACATCGGCCCATAGAAAAAGCAAATAACAGCCTTAGAAAATCACACAAATCTGACAGGAGATCTCGCCCGAGATGTATCTTGATCTCACAAAACATAGAGAATCGCTCGGCAGATGAAGAAAAACAGTAACACAAGAAGGCAGTTTAACAAATAAAACCAACCTCCAGAAGATCAATCATCTTGGTCATCTGTGAGTAGATCAGGACCCTGTGTCCCTGGGCCTTCAGTCTCTTGAGAAGATTGTCCAACACATTCAGCTTCCCAGCATCTGTCACCAGGGTTTGTTTATCTGCAACAACACACACAATTAATGTCACTTTCTTTACACTAACCCAAGAATACAACAAATAAAAAATAAAATCAACAACGTTTTCAATCTAACTTTGTAGATGGTACCAAAGTTGTTAATTTTTCCAATCACTTGATTAAAAGCTATTAACGGAAAGAATAATTACCTGGTACAAGAAGCACGGAGGCAGTTGGTGGGGGTCTGGGCGGAGGCGCCAACATTGCAGTCCTAGAGGCCCCCCTTTCCCTCCGAATCCAGCGGTGGGTGGCAGCCCTGGAGCAGGCGTACATATGTCTGGTACCGCAATGCACCTGGGGGTAAAAAAAAACATTTTTCAATTTCATACGCCGAGTATTTTAAGTCCTATTTATTTTAACCCTTTCAATTTCAAAAATTTCAATGAGCAGTGTTTTGAATGCAGTGGTGAGTCTATAGCTTGAAGATCTCATGTGGTTCAGTCGTGAGGTACTCCATAGTACCGAGCACATACACATACTCCATCACATACAGCGAAAAGGCTGATTGATTTAATTTAAAATGCAAATAATAATATTAAAGACGGGAATTGTTAAAAATTTTAACAATTCATCAAATATTTTAAGTTAATTTTCAAGTTCTGTGTAAGTTCTATTCAAGTTCTGTTATTATTATCATTATAGGCCAGTTGCTTCATAAAATTGGAGTAATCACAGAACTTTGGGAGGCGGGAATGGGTACCGCCACCCCGGGAACCTTTATTGGGTAACCGACACCTCTGCCATAGATCACCCCAAGTGGTTTGCTACGTTTGGTGACTTAGCAGGGGTGCCCGGGTTCATGGGGTGAGGTTTGTCTAGGTCTCGGAGGCGGATGATCAGGACACACTGAGCCCCAGATTCCTACCCACCCCTTAAACCCCCTTCCTTTCCAGAACTCTCCCCTCCTTCCTTTCCTTAAAAAAACCCTCCACACAGCATCCCTAAAGATGACATAGGCCCTGAGGGAAATTATTTTTCGCAGGGCCTCCTGTGTGGAGCTCATGTAAAAAAAAAAAAACTTGAATAGAACTTTCACAAAATGTGAGAATTAACTTCAAAGATTTGAACAATTCATCAAATAATTGAAGTTAATTTTCATGTTCTGTGTAAGTGCTATTCAAGTTCTGTGATTATTTCAGTTTTATGAGGCAACTGGCCTATAATGATATAATAACAGAACTTGAATAGAACTTACACAGAATGTGAAAATTAACTTAAATTATTTGATGAATTGTTAAAAAATTTTAAACAACCCATCCTTAGTCTCCTTTCACTTTTGAAGTTCGAACAGCTCTGAAGTTTGAGACAAAAAGTTGACCACCACCTCGAGAAGATTCGTGATACTGGAAGCCCAAGACTCCGAGAAACTGGGCATCTAGAACAGGGCTAGCAGATTCTTTAATGGTGACCAGTGGCTGGAGCCCCAAAATATCTGATAAAACTACTTGATTCTGTGCAAAGGAGGGCGGTCCGTCCGATTGGCATTTCCAATGCACAGACTAAATGTAGGCATGTCGAGTCTATTCTACAGGAATTTTAATAGAGCCTGCTCAAAGGAGCTTGTAGCATTAATCCCCTGTTCAACGGTGCATCTATGTGATATGAGTGATGTCAGCTTCATGAGAATGTGTCGTTTCTCTGATCCGTTTTTGTGTAATTCGACTTGTATGTGGAAATAGTTACCAGTTATTGTCATGACATACCTTGACAGTAGAGGCATAGAGGAAGGGCGGCAAGGGGGTAGGTTCACAAGGTCGCACCACCACCGCCCGCGGCCTGTGGGGGAATTCCGGCACGAGCTGAAGGGTGCAACTGGATGGGGCGCACTCGTTGATTATGCCCAGACCCCCGGGGGAGCGGGGCACCTTCTGGAACAAATAGTAACATTAAGTCAGGAAATTTTTTAAAAATAGTCAAATCATATATCATAATCTAAATCCGTGGTCATCAAACTGCGGCCCGGGGCAGACATTTGTGCAGCCCGCGACATAGCAAACAATTTTCGACACAATGAATACCAACACTGATTTTGCGTACAAAGTTAACTATATAGAAGGACGCGGGACGGGAACACGGATATGAGAAAAAGCTCATTTCATTGAACATCGCAAAAAACAGGAGTACATTGAATTGTGGAGAAATGTTTCTAGCAACTATAAATGTTTCCGAGACTGTGCACAACCATATTTTCTTCGACACTCGTAATCAAAAGTAACGGGAGTTGTGCTGTGGTGGAGAGTGTAGTTTACAGTCGTACAGTTTACAAGAATGGTGGAACACATTTTTCACTCCTACTGAGTCAGTGTACGAAGTTGTGTCGCTCTGAGTGCATCGGTTCGCCCGTGAGAATTTTTTTAATAAAAAAACAATGTTTTCCATTTCGGCGTAAATGTGATGGCAGATTGTCGAAAGCAAGGCGCGGCTGTGAAATTTGGTTTCCTGTTGGGGAAATCGGCAAACTATTGTAATGCTGTCTGCTTATGGGGATGCTGCCCTAGGTAAAATCTGAGTCTACGAGTGGTTTTCACGTTTTAAAAATGGAGAAATGTTAATAGAAGACCAACATGTCTGCAATGTCATGGAGTTCAATTCAGAGGATTTTAACCGAAGATTAAAAAAAGCAAGGGTCCAAGATGAGAGCCCTGTGGAATTCCCGATGTTACAGTAAAAAGATCCGCAGAGTATCCTCCAACAACTACTTGTAGTTTTCTTTCAGTAATGTAACTCTCAAACCATTTCAGAGTATTTCCACTAATGCCAAACTTTTCCAGCTTCTTGATAAGTAGTGATTGATTTAACTGGTCAAATGCTTTCCAAAAATCCGTGTAGACAGCATCCACTTGTAAATGCTTTTCAATGCTATCGCGGATGAACTTTAGTTACGATTGTGTGGTAAAGTATTTGATTAAAAATAGAAAGTTTACCTTGGGCGAGGTAGGCATCAGGTCGGGCTCCAGCTTGATGACGGGGAGGGGGAGAGGCACAGGAAGGGGCACAGGTAACACAGAGGAGGGGGAGGCGTGCTTGCTGCGGATGAGTCGGTGCTCCACCGTCTCAGTCATGGTGTGTATGTGGTGGTCCGTGTGCGTGAAGTACATCGGTCCTGGGAAATTAAAATAATATGTGATATTTGTTCCAAGGTTTGTAATGTTTCACGGTGTAATAAACTAAATAACTATCATGCCAGAGGATAGACCTCAAAAAAACTCTCTCTCGCCACACACTCCTTGCTTCAGTGACATTCATACAAACTCTTCTATAATTCTGACTCTTGACATGGCCCGACTCAAGTATTTGATTCACCTGATCGTGCCATATCATCCTTGGGCATCCCTTATTTCTTCTTCACTTATCGTCATACATTATATTCAATGGTGTGATGAAACAGTGAAACACAAATATTATAAGCGCATAAACGTTTTGAAGTAATGAATTGAATGCATGCATGAATTTAATGCTTGCATTAATGCTGCTCCTACTTTGGACAGATAAATGGAAAAATCTAAGTAAAAAAAGTCCTTCGCACTAGGCTTGTTGAAAAAGTATCGATATATCGAAATATCGATATTTTTAATTCAATATATCGATATTTTTAGCCGATATATTTTGATCCGATATATCGATACAAAATATCCAATATCGAAAATTTTATCAAAAACGATATTTTTTTTAATTTATGTATTTAAAGTCACTAGAATCCAAAACCGTATAGGAACGAACCGAAAAAAGTAACTGTATTGGGTCATGACATTTGGCGGTTGAAATTTTAACTATTAATAGCTTACAAATCTATTGTCTTTGCGTTAGTATTTGTGATCACCAATACTATCTCATGTGTGTAGGTACATACATAGAAATGTATGCTATTTTTTGCCATTTTTTTCTAAGCCACTCCTATGTGTTGGTTCCCAATTGTCTATGATTATTGACTATACCTTGTTCCAAACACGAAGTCCTTTTTGACAGATTAATACGCCAATAGAATGCTACTGAGACGCATACAAACTTTGTATGCGTCTCAGTTTACATATAAGTTAGAAGAAGGCTTTTTAGTTTTTGATATTTTTGTAATTATTACGTAATAAAAATGAATAATGATAAAAATACCTTAATTTTTATTGAGATTTTTGTACATTAAAAAAGCACATTGTGTACAAAAATTGCTATTGATAATATTGAGCTGAATACATTATTATTTTAAAAACGCAAAATCTCTTGAAAATTTGACCGATATATCGATATTTTTTCCTCGATATATCGACGTCGATATTGATATTTTAATAAATATCGATACATCGATGTATCGATATTTTTTTTCACTTTCGACACCCCTACTTCGCACATGATCGAGCTGAAAACAGTTGCGTTAACCTAGAAACTCCAGACAGAAAAGCTGTGCTAATTTTATGATAACAGAGCTCAAAGTTTATTTGAGTGCATTAGTACACAGATTTTCTGCTACATCTATTTATAAGATTAATCTATAACGGGGGTCTTCAAACTACGGCCCGCGGGCCAAGTCCGATCCGCCAGTGTCATCAATCCGGCCTGCGAACTCTAATGACCAGTGTCATCAATCAGGCAGGCGACAGCTAATGGCTTATTGTTGTTGTGATAAGTTGGAAAAAAACAAAGAATGATAGTAACTCGGTTTTATTTACTTGCCAGGCAAAGCTTAACGACAGGAATAATATGAACCAACAAGGTTTTTTGCGAAAAAGTAATACTAGCACTATCTGATAGCGATGGATAGAGTACTAACACTACCTATTTCCGCGTGTAACCTCCAGATATCGTCAAGTGTCGCAGTCGTAACAATACAGTACAACTAGCGAATTTAGCAAGCATAAGCTCGCTCAGGGCGCGTACTCGGCGACTAGTCTAGAAATTATAGATAATAGTAGGAAAATTAAGACGGTTTTGGCCCTAGGAACTTACTGGAGTAATCAGTATAGCCCTAAGGCTGGAAAGTTTGCAGATGCCTGATCTATAAGATTAAAACGTGGAAAACAAAAATATCTGAAATTACTATCCTACATGTAGCAGTTTAAATAATGAATTTACTGTATCAGTATTTTTTTGTATTCCGGCAAAACCTATAAACATAATGATAACATCCATGGGGTATCTTAGTGATCCCTCACAGTGACTTATCATGTCGAAGGTTAACTCGTTGAATGCCGGGAGTAAATGGGGTTGGTTGTAACCAATTAGCGTTCGCAAAAAGCGGCAGCCATGACACCCAATGTCCGGCGATTCTGACAGCGTCCTTGAGAAATTTCGTACATAGAAAGGTCAAAGTTGAAGACCAAAGAATTTTTCCCGCGCATGCGCAAGAACTGCGCACGTTCCCGCGCTCCGGTAAATCATTAATATAAATTATATGGAGTGACCAAGCGAATTGCGGTTTTCTCTATGGTAAAGAGCGATAATAGAGCAAGCGATTCTGACCGTGTTCTTCATACACTTTCTTTATACATAAGGGTCAAAATCGCGTGTCAAAATCAGGACACGCCGGCGCACAAGCGGCAAATGAGTGGTTAAAGGCGAACCAACAGATTTAACCGCTTTTGTTCCATTGCAAGGTTAAAAGTGTAAAAGAGTAACTCACCTTTTGTAGCAAATGAATCCGTGAACAATAGCCCCTCCCAAGTGGGGCTATCTGTTTTACTGAATTTTATAGTGTTTCCATTGGGGCAAATTATTAGTCTATGTTTTTTCAGCACACCATCGTAGTAGCAATTATTATAGCCGGTTTCTTTGGGAGCGCGGCGAAAAGATGAGCAAACATCTCTTTTACTAACTTCGTTGTGGTCTGGTCTCTCTGACCACCAAATATGTCGATGTCTTATTTTGTCCAAACATTTATATACAGCTAACATGTAATTAATTCTGAAAAAAAACACATTCTTAATAAATTCACTATCAACCGGTTGATAGTATATATACCCAAAATTGAGTAGCTATTAATTTTATAAAACCAAATTGTGAAATATATAGGTGATCTGGTGGCAGTCAAGTCACCGGGACAGGAATATCGTCTTACATGAAGTTAGATTCACAAGTTAGATTTTCTTCTTTTCAATTTTTATTTTCGATTTTGGAAAACATTTTTTGGTTAGATATTTCGTCACCTTGGTTAGGTAGGGTTCATGGAAAGGACTTTGACACCTAAGAACACGTTTTTATTTGAAGTTTGGAAAAATCTTTTGATTTTATTTGAAGTTTAGAAATTTTTCATGTTGGGAAATTTTTGATCTGAAAAATTTTATTTTTCTGAAAAAAATTCTGGGAAAATTGGTCAGAAAATAGGTTGGGAATTTTTAAAGACTCTTCACCATTATGTGAAGTTAGGAAATTTTCCATGGTGGGAAATTTAATTTTTCTGAAAAAAATTCTTCAGGAAAATTGGTTAGGAAATTTTTATAAAAAAATTATCTTTTTGTTTTTGATAAGCGAAGTTTGGAATTTTGTAAACTCCTGACATGTAAGAATAGTCTTCTGACATATCAAAAAAAAATTTTTTTTTACTTTTATACTTACAAACAAAACCATTCCCCTAAAGTCACATTACTGATTTCTTCAGCCGATATGTCAATAAATCTTGTAAAGCTAAAAATGCCTCCTCTGTCTTCGTCATTAAATATATTCCTATGCACGTATTCCTTTGCAAATATAGAAAACTTATTATACAGCAGGTGGAGCTTAGAGGGTAAGGGTATCGTTAATGAGGTAGATTCGGCTATCAATTTTGGAATTAAAAACTCTTCCGTGGGAATGAAGAGTGGCGATTTTACATCCCTCCTTTCAAAAAGTTCGGGATGGTTGCAAACCTGAAACAAAACAAACAGTTTAGAATGGTTGCAAAAAAGAAATCACTTTAAGGACGTTTGCAACTCGAAACAAAACAAACAGTTTAGAATGGTTGCAAAAAAGAAATCACTTTCAGGACGTTTGCAACTCGAAACAAAACAAACAGTTTAGAATGGTTGCAAAAAGAAATCAAATTCAGGGCGTTTGCAACCTGAAACAAAAAGTAAACAATCATGGAGAAACAAAAAGTCCAGAATAATTGGCCACCTGAAAAGCAGAATGATTGGACCTTCATGGACCACTCGTAATATTCTACTAGGGTCGATCAATAAGTACCGGTGTTTGAAGACAGGTGGTGTTACTGGGGGAAGTTGACATTACCATTGTGTACTCCAATTTGTCAGCCATTTATTTGGCAGCCAGTTGTATCACAAGTGTTTCGTATTTCATGATAAAATGGAAAAAGAGAAACATTGATCCGTAATTTGCTTTTTATTTTTGAATGGAAAAACACGCGAAAAAATAAAAGCAAAGTTGGATGCAGTCTCTGGGGACCCTTCACCATCTATGACAATCGTGCGAAGTTGGTTAAACGAATTTAAACATAGTCGTATGTCTGTTTTTGATAACGAGTGACCAGACTGTGGTTGCCGAGGAAATCGTTGAAAAGCTCCATGACGTGATTCTTGCTGATCGCCGAACCAAAGTGCGCAAAGTAGCAGAAGCCGTAGTGATATATGGAACGGCAATCAATAATTTACCTGAAAAGTTAAGTGTAAGAAAGGTGTCGGCCCAATGGGTGCCACGAATGCTCACGGTGGACAACTTATTCATCTGAAATTGTCGTGGCAAAATTGCATGAATTGCGCTACGAATTGCCGCCGCACCCACCGTACTTGCCCAACCTAGTTCCCTGCAATCTTTCTGTCCCCACCTTTCTGTTCCTCAATACGAAAACATGGCGCAGGGGAAAAAATTCAGCTCAAATGAGGAGTTTATCACCGAGAAAGGAAGCACATCTTGAAGAGTTTGACAAATCCATAGACATATGAATATATATAGACCTGCCCCTAAGTGATAAAAGCGTATTATTTCCCCCTCCCCATACCGGTTCCTTGGAACCGGCTGGGCTTGCGAGAGCCTCCCCTGAATCTAAAAAATGTGACATCATCATTCTTGTCCTGACCAGCGTCGAGCTCGCATCGTACATTTTACGAAATAACACGGCAAAAAGCTAGCTTGTGCTATACATTACACCCTAAAATATGTCGATCATAACGAATGTGGGCGGTTCTCCAGTGTGCTCGTCGTTGGTTACAGGGGTAAGTAAATTATGAAACATTTGTAAAAGTGTCTTAACTAAATACGGCAACAAAATATTTGTATGTGAAAAGATGCGAACTTTACTTTGCCGTATTTGGACTTCGCAAATATGTTAATAACGTGGCAAGCAATTCGCGCTCCCACGTAAAAAGGTCTATTCATTCAAAAGCAGATTTTACTTTTAAGAACTAAATGGTGATTTTATAATGCGAGATGCCTATATACTGTCAGATTGATTTTTTAACGAATCACAGTCATCTTCCCCCTCTTCGTACCGCCATAGTTGATTTTTCCCCTCATCTGTATGTTCTCGTCTATTAAATTTGGATATCTATGGACAAATCATATTTTTTAGAGGAGTTAAAGAAATGGCAGAAAAGTTGGGAAAAGTGTATCGACCTAAAAGTGAAATTAAAAGTAAATTGTGAAAAACCTGCATCTTCGTTCCTAACACGATACGATACGATACGATACGATTGTACCACCCCAGCCAGGAGTACTCCTGTCCCGGTGAGACCGGTACACCAGGGGGCACTGATTTGTTAGGACTGGAACACATGCTCTGAGGATGGGAAGGAGGTTGGAGTTTAATCGACCGGTATACATGGCAACCTAATAAGCCAATATTGGAATGGAATTAAGGATGGGCAGGAATAAAGGAACGGATTGAGCGTTGTTTTTTCCCCCCTTTCTATGTATCTTCCTTCTTCTTGCCTCTTCTCGGCTCTTTTGAATCTTCTTGACTCTTCTTGTCACTTGCATCTTCATGGATCTTCTCTTTTTTTTCTTGCTTCTTCTTGTCTCTTCTTGCCTTTCTTGGCTCTTCTTGCCGCTTTGGCTTTTGTTATCTCTCTTGTGACTTCTGGGATCTTCTAGTCTCTTCTCGCTTCTTGGATCTTCTTGCTTCTTCTTGGCTCTTCTGGTATTCTGTCTCTTCTTGCCGCTTCTTGAATCTTCTCGGCTCTTCTCGGCTCTTCTTGGCTTTTCTTGTCACTTCTTGCTTCTTCTTGAGTCATCTTGGCTCTCCGGAGATCTTCTTATCTCTTCTTGGTTTCTTTTTCGATCTTCTCGCCTCTTCTTGGCTCTTTTGGAATTTTGTCTCTTCTTGCCTCTTCTTGAATCGTCTCGTCTCTTCTCCTCTTTTCTCGGCTCTTCTATTCACTTCATGCTTCTTCTTGTGTCTTCTTGTCTCTTCCGAGATATTCTCGTCTCTTCTTGGTTCTTCTTGTCTCTTCTTATCTCTACTTGTCTCTTCGAGTGACTCGTGACTCTTCTTACATCTCCCCCCCCCCTGGGACCTCTTCCTCACGCCTTGTCTCCATTGGCTCTTCTTTACTCGCCTTTTCTCCTCTTGGTTCTTCTTGACTCTTTTTGAGTCTTCTTACTTCTTACCGCCCATTCTTGGCTCTTCTGTACTCTTTGGATTGGAACTAGCCACATTGTTCCGCCACGCAACCCCACCCCACTCCCACCCATTCACTTTCTCATTACTTTTACCCAGTGGTAATGGCTTCTGAAATAATCCGATTTCTTCCTCCTGAATCTTCCAGTTTCCGTGAAATACGATAAGAATCGATACGATTGTACCACCCCAGCCAGGAGCACTCCTGTCCCGGTGAGACCGGTACACCAGTGGGCACTAGTTTGTTAGGACTTGGAACACGTGCTCTGAGGATAGGAAGGAGGTTGGAGTTTAATCGACCGGTATACATGGCAACCTAATAAGCCAATATTGGAATTTAGGAAGGGCAGGAATAAAGGAATGGATTGAGCGTTATATACAAGGTGTCCGGAAACTCGTAGTACAAGCGGGAAACTGGAGAATCCACATCACATTTGGAGTCGATTTTGTGGTTTAACTTTTTTTGATTTGATCTTTCGTTTTCGAGTAAATCGGGTCCGAAATTGGAATTTTTTAGGTTAAATTTGAAAAAAATTTTCACTAGGGGGTTGATTTCAGCTGTGTAATGTCTTATAAAATGCAACGAAGGGTAAACCTGGCTCAAAAATTTTTTTAACCCTTTAGTTGCCGAAAAAATGGAAAAATAGAAAAAAAATAATATTAAAATCGAAATGCTTAGATCGAAAAAAATAAGTTTTTTGGGTTCTCTATGTGATGTAGATTCACCAATTTCCCGCTTGTACTACGAGTTTCCGGACACGTTGTATATTCTTCTTGCCTCTTTGTTTCTTCTTGCATCTTCTTGGATCTTATTGACTGTTTTTGGCTCTGCTTGCCTCTTTTTAGCTTTCCTTGTCTCTTCTTACTTTTTCTTATTTCTTCTGGTCTCTTTTGGGATTTCCTCGTCTCTTCTCGGATTGTTTCTTCTTGCTTCTTCTTCAAATTCGCGTCTCTTTTTGCCTCTGCTATCTTCTTGGGTCTTCTCGACTCTTCTTGGCTCTGCTTGGCTCTTCTCGTCTCTTCTCGCTTTTCTTGTTTCTTCTTGTCTCTTTTGGAATCTACTCGTCTCTTCTCGGCTCGTCTTGCCTCTAATGGTCTTCTTCTTGTCTCTTCTTGCTTCTTCTTGTCTCTTATTATCTCTTCTTGTCTCTTCTGGCCTCTGCTTGTCTTAATCTTGTCTCTACTTATCTCTTATTGAATGTTCTCGCATTTTCTTGCTCCTTCTTGGATGTTCATGGCTCTCTTTGCCTCTTTTTGGCTCTTCTTGCTTCTTCTTGGATCTTCTCGGCTCTTTTCTCTTGTCTCTTGGATATTTTCGGTACTGCTTGCTATTTCTTGTCTCTTTTCGTCTAATATTTGCATCTTCTTAGGTTTTCTTCACTCATTTTTGTTTTTACTGCACTTTCTTTCAAATTCTCACCTATTGTCGGCTCGTCTCAGTTTTGCCTCCATTTTCTTGTATCTTTGTGTTTCTTCTACTCTGTTCTTGCCTCTTCTTGCTTCTTTTAGCCTCTTCCTGATTTCTTGGTTTTTCTTACTCTTTGTGTCTATTTTTGCTGCGTCTTAGTTCTTCTTGACCTTTCTTGGCCCTTCGTGTTTCTTCTTGCATCTTCTATCATTTTTTTGAATACTCGAAACAGATAATCCAAAAGAGAATAGATGACACTCCCCGAAGTGTAATAAACGAGTGAATTAATTAATGATAAAAGGTGTACTTGAGAAGAACATCTCTCAGGTTTTTGACTGAAATAAAAATTCTGTAAAATCCTAAAACCATAAACCTAAAAACCGAAAACCCAAGAACCTGGACCCAAAAACATGTTGTCAAAGAAGAAAAAATTGGTTTTCGTGTGCACATCCCAGCATCGCCTCGGTGCATTGCTCAAATCGTTGAACGAAATGGCCCCAGCCGCTTCCGGCGACCAGATCTCCTCCCTCCCGTCTCTTACCCCCAGCCCCACAACACACCACACACCGGCCTCAGGCGGGAGCAATTGGATCCCCCGCGCGTCATACCCACAAAAAAAAATAATAAAATAAAAGAGAATCCCATAGGTTCCAAAATCTATCTCCCACTCTGATTCCTCTGTCTCCAGACCCTCGATTGAGTCTCGCTTATAGGTATTTTATTCATTTAATTTTTTTTTAAATTAAAAAAGAATTTGTGAGCCAAAATTAATAACTGCTTCATGTATGTTTTTGACTGCAACGTAGGTACATTCACGAAATAATATTGAAAGAATTCAAAAGGGAAAGAGCTTGTGATAAACTAAGCTTGTGATACTTCGTAAATAAACAAAATTCACTAAACCTGAAAGCAATAAATTTGTTTGATAAAAAATGGGGTTATTGAAAAATAAATATATCTTATCTTGAGCTTCAAGTGGCGTCTGGCGTTACGCTGCTCCAATCTTGTTTAGTCTGTCACTAATCACTTCACACCATAATTGTCGTTGTCCCTCGCTTCATTCTAAATACACTAATGGTTTAGGCACAGACCATTTTTGAATAATTCAAACAAAGGGATTGGATAGTTTTATAAAACACAAACTTTCAATCGATCGTAACTTCTTTTATAAGATAGATAAATTAATTTCGCGAAATGTGGCAAATTATGTAGATTGTTACGCGTTTATATGACAAAATTCGGATTTGTAACTTTAACAGAACAGAAGTTATTTGAAAAGGGAGTCAGGGTACTTATTTATCCACCCTAGTATATCTCGTTGAATGCCGCGAGTAAATGGGGTTGGTTGTAACCAATTAGCGTTCGCAAAAAGCGGCAGCCATGACACCCAATGTCCCGCGATTCTGACAGCGTCCTTGAGAAATTTCGTACATAGAAAGGTCAAAGTTGAAGACCAAAGAATTTTTCCCGCGCATGCGCAAGAACTGCGCACGCTCCCGCGCTCCGGTAAATCATTAATATAAATTATATGGAGTCACCAATCTAATTGCGGTTTTCTCTATGGTAAAGAGTGATAATAGAGCAAGCGATTCTGACCGTGTTCTTCATACACTTTCTTTATACATAAGGGTCAAAATCGCGTGTCAAAATCAGGACACGCCGGCGCACGAGCGGCAAATGAGTGGTTAATGAATCCATAATATTTTAATAATTTATATATTCATTAAGTCTGGGTACCCACCTTTCGAAATTGCATGACTAGATTCATAAGGTTAGAAGTGAAATTTTTATCTACATTGTGCCCCGGCTCCCCTCCCACTGAGTAGTGTAGGAGGTCGTCAATCTTTATCTTCTTCTTCAGAGCTGCAAATAAAAAGTAAAACATATATCATTGAAGAAGAAGAAGATAATACTAATAAGTCTAAACAAACAAGATACAAAAAATTTTAATATGAGATCGACAAAAATGAAAGAAAAAAAATTTGGACCCATTGGCCGAGTTGATTAAGGCGCTGTGTCCTGGTAAGACAAGAAATCCTGGGTTCGAGTCCCATTTGCGACCGTTAGGTATTTATTTTTCTGTGTCTTGTTCTGTTCATGTTTCGTTTAGATTTATTAGTATTCTTCAATGATATATATGTATTACATTGATGGGTAAAATCTACAAAAGTTATCCCAATAAAAATTATAAAGAAAAGCATTAATCAAGGTGTTGACATTGTTGGAGTGAAAAGAAATTATTCAAATATCAGATTTTTTTTTAAAACTGATAAAAATAACACACATAACTAAACACTTTTTTACAACTGTTCATATAAGGTCTTTGTTCTCAAATCATCAAAACACAAACAAATTATAAAATTGCCGTACACGTGTATCCTATAGCCGATCAAGGCCAAATAGATCTCACAAAAAATTTGTTAACAATTAACACATGTAGGCACTGTTTATATTTTATCCCAATAAATAGAGATGCTGCTGGTCTAACCAGTAAGTTATCCGACAATTTTCGTAGTCATTGTTTCATTTGCAGATCCTTGCCTAAAGTATCCTCAAGAAGAACCCGAATTTACAGCAAATGCCACTGGCATGAGCGTCCAACACAATGATATTTACAAAATAAACTCTTGACCTCTGGGAGGCCAGGCCATTTCACGAAAATTCACTAAAAAAGCACCACTTTGAATTTTGAATTGAATGTTTTGTGGATTAATTTTGAGCTATCGTATATTTTATTGACTGAAACACGTTCCTAGAACAATAAACTAGGTACCAAAACAACATTACTTGCATTATTTACGTAAATTAATAGGTTTTACGATGTTTTAGTCGAGGAACACGCATTAATTTTGGCAGCTAAAATTCGCAGCAAAAATGACATTTCTATGTCACAGATAAAATCGTTAAAAAATATTCTGGGGTTGCAAGGTGAATGAAATTTTGACGCATCCTATGGTGTAATGTTGGCGCAAGCGATTCTGACCCTGTTCTTCATACAAATTATGTACATAGAAGGGCCAAAATCGCAGACAAACATTTTTTGTTCGATATTTTTTCGAATTATTTTCTCGCGCATGCACACAATTCGCCCTAATAGAGGTTAAAGAAGCAGATGTGAAACTTGCATGAATATAAAACTTATTTGTAAAGTAACAAAACCAAAGGAAGTGAAAGTCTTACCAAAATACAGTAGCTTCTGGCGTGTGGTCAAGGGGCAATAGACCATTACTTCAATTTTGTCCGAAAGCTCGTTCTCTACATCTTTCTTTATCCGCCGCAACATAAATGGTTTTAAAATCATGTGGAGACGTGAGAGATGCTCTGCAAATGTATAATATTAATGTTAAGAAAAGAACGTAACTAATTTATTTTTACATTGTATTAATAAACGGAACCAATTACTCAAGAGTTAGTTAGGTATGAATGAAACAGAAAACCATTATGAATTATATTTACTAAACTTCTTTGAACCATGATAGAGAAATGTAATTTATTTTCTGGGAAAATAATAATTATTTTTTTAGTTCACAAACTCACTCTCGTCGATGGCAGTTTTGTTCTCCGCATGACTCTCAATGTCCTTGGAAAACCACTCATTGAACTCGTCATGCGAATCAAACAGAGTTGGCATGATGAAATGCAGCAGAGCCCATAGTTCCGCCATGCTGTTTTGTATCGGAGTACCTGAAAGAAATTTAAATAATAGGTTAAGTGCAGTGGCGGCCCTTCCCTCAGGACAATTGGTCAAAAACCTCCCAAAATTATAAGATGACAGTAAAACATAATATTATTATGAAATATTAAGCAAATCTAAACAACTGGTATTATTCTGATGTTTTTAAAATGCACCGCGAGAGAAAGCCGGCAGCGGCAAGCAGTGACATCTAACATCTTAAATGGAAGCTTTCTTTCCCATGCACTACGATTGGCTGGGTCAAATTATGAAATACCCTGATATCTTATCTTCTGTCTCTTTACGCAATACACAATAAACGAGATGGCACTATGTCCCTTAGTAAAAAGTTTTCGGATTCTGAAGACGGTTTGGATCAGAGCCGTGAGGGAGATAGAGCATGCTGAATATCATGCGTCTGAAAGAGATGGTTTGATAAACGTAGATTGATTTAGCATATTTTACGCTTGTCGCATGAAATAATTTACTATATTAAACGTAATTTGACGTATGTGGGTGAATTTAACTCTCAAACTCGTGACGTTCCTACAAATGAATATTATTATATTTAATGTGATATTGTATCATAGGTAAAAAGGTAATATCATTTTTTTAAATGACCTTCCACTTCTGGACCCCTAGAGCCGCCTCTGGTTAAGTGCATGAATGGTGCTGATACGACAGTACTTTGGCATGATTTTATCTTACAAACAAAACGTTTATATTAAAAAATATATTTTTTAAAAATTCCAATTTTTATGGCAAAAAGATCTCTGGCAGAAGGAATAAAAACAATTTAGCTTACCAGAAAGCAGTAATCTATTCCGGCAACTGAACCCGAGCAACAGTTTCCACCTCTGCGATCCCGAGGACTTGATGGCCTGCGCCTCGTCCAGGATCATGTGCTGCCACTTGATGCGGTTCATATACTTGATATCGGCCACCACGATCTGGTAGGACGTGATGACCACATGGAAGGCGGCCTCGCGTGTGTGCAGGTCGCGTCTCTCCCAGAACTGACGAAGGATCTTACGCTCGTTCGGGTTACCCCAGTATGGCACCTGGAAAATAAAAGAAGAGATGAACTAACTACTAACTATTATAACTAACCAGTGTAAACCGATTCAGATTTACAAAATGAATTTTATTATTATATTACGAATTAGGATGATGTTAATTAGTAAATTGACATTTTCGAGCGTTTTACCGCCACGGCGGTCTGTCAGATTCAGATTTAAAAAATTATAATTATAATTTAGATTTATATATATTCATTATTTGTTTTTGGGGTGCTAAGCCGTGTTGCGCTACCTTCTTTAGCCAACGTTTCGGAGAGCGTTTCAGTGTCCATCATCATCTACCGGATCTGCCCTGATGATGGACACTGCAACGCTGTTCGAAACATTGGCTAAAGAAGGAGGTAGCGCATCACGGCTTTTAACACCCCAAAAACAAATAACGAAAATACTTTAAGCCGTGAAAATCTTAAAACGTACCAGATTTATAGAAATTATAATTATAGTGAGCCTAGTGAGATGGTATATTTAAAAAAAAATGTTTATTGTGTACATTGTTATATTATCTTGGTTAATAAATAAATAAAAAAAAAATTAATTATTAAAATTGAATTACATGAACAAATTTTCGAGTGAGGGCAATAATGAATTTCGAAATAAAAAATCATTTTATATGAAAAAAAATTTCAGGGTACTTTCTTGGTAAATATTTCGAATTATGTGTTTTATCGAATTATCGGGTGCAAATTAAAGGGGTTTTTCTGTATTTGGAATAAATTGGGCCACTCAGTGTTCAAGAGACCGAAAAAGCCAAACTTCTTAAAAGGAAACCGGGCACCTTTTTTTTCCATACAAATTCCAATTTCCTTCTCGGATTTTGACTCTAGTGCAAATGTTTTCTAATATAATATAGATATCGACCACTAGCATGTCGGTACATTTTGCTGTCTTTGGTAAGTTACTTCTTACAGGAGTTAGGACCCTTCAAAAAACGTTAAAATTGCTTGGTTTAAACGCCATCTACAGAAGTTCAGGATACAAACTAGACAACGAATTTAAAAAAAAAAAACGTGCAAAAGTAGAATATTTTCTTTTAATAGTTGGTAAAAAAATCTTAAAAATCGGTCGTTTTGGAGGAGAAAAATGGGGAATACAAAACCTCGAATATAATGATTGCATTTAGGTATTATCAGGAGGTGCAGTCGTCCCTTTCACTCAGTATTTGGGGGGGTAAAAGCGAAAGTGACAGCAACAGTTTGGTAAAATACCCATTATTCAAATTTCTCAGCGACCGGGTTACTAACTTAAACCGGGTTAAAACTTCTTATGAGGGAACTTCTTAAAAGGGTTTCACTGTAGTGCTGAAAAGAAGGAAAAAACATTGGCCACACATAAAATGCATGATCCGTCGATTACAGCCAGCAGGCACCGGTTACTGCTAACAACTGCGCACAAGGTGCCACGGTCAGTGAAACCTCGTACCCCTCTCGCCCACTACCGCACAACTCGACAGGTTATCAAAGAATGCAGACATAAGTATTTATTAAAAAAAAAAAATTGATTTTAACAGAAAACATTTTTTTATGTTGAATTCATTCACGCATTTTATCTGCGCAATTTTCATGGCTACCTAAAGTCAAGGCATTAAACTCACCACTTTGAAATCGGGCACGAATCGCTGCATCTCCTGCTGCCAGTTATGCAGTGTGCTGGCCGGAGATACCACGAGGAAGGGCCCCCACACGCCGAGACGCTCCGCCACATGGCATAGGAACGCAATACACTGCACTGTCTTGCCAAGCCCCATCTCGTCGGCTAGTATGCCACTAATGCCCTACAACATTTAATCATTATGACAGTTTTATATAAATTTTAGTGTGGCGATTTCTAATCTTAAGGCAAATAGAACTATGGGAAAGGATATATAATGTAGTTATCTCACCTAAAAAAATTATTATTATTACCTGATCATATAAATTAGCCAGCCAGTTCATTCCTTTCAGTTGATACCCCTTCAAGGTGCCCCTGAAGAGTGAAGGTTGAGCATGTTCACCGCTGCTACCCGGCAGACCACCAAGGAATCTGCTGGCGCGGGCTCGGTCAGTCTCAAAGGCGTCCATAGCGTTGTGCTTGGCCTGCTCTTTCATCATCTCTCTGAAATTGTGACATTTAAATCATCGTTAAATAAATTATCAGATGGCGCCACTCTGCCGGTCTCCGCAGTTTGCATGTTACCAGGACTCATCTATGCATTAATTAATAACTAGAGATTGAATTGAGAACACTGGTTGAGAGCATTTATTGATATTTTAAACATATGTCATTGCAGACTTCCCGGTAGGGAATTTTGAGAGATTTCTGCCAAGCGATTCTATATCTTTTGTGGGATTGAGATCTCCTGTCAGATTTGTGTGATTTTCTGTGGCTGTTATTTGCTTTTTCTTTGGGTATCAGGCCAGCATCGCCGATTTAAAATGATCTAAACTAAATTTGTGACAGCTCAGAATTGAAATCTAACATCGGACCATAGAAAAAGCAAATGACATCCATAGAAAATCACACAAATCTGACAGAAGATCTCGTCCGTCAGTAGATCTCGATCCCACAAAAGATATAGAATCGCTCGGTTGGTCTCTTGAAAGAATATACACATTTTATTAAACATTGAAATTTTATTAAATACTAACACATTTTTTAAATAGTCTAAAAAAAATTCTATTAAAAAAAAAAAAACGAAAAAAAAAAAATAATAAAAAAAAATAAAAAAGTGATTTTAAACTAAATTAAGTTTTTCTTCTCTGGGACTCAAACTCAGGATCTTTTGCTTATATGGCAAGTGCTCTACCAACAGAGCTAAGGTGTCGATATCAAATTCGGTCGCTTTTAACTATATCATACTTTGACTAAGAACAACCAATATTATTTTCATTTTCTTAAGGCACATATTATTAGCTGCTATCTTTATACAGGGTGTTAAGGGACGTACTTGACTTACTTTAACCAGTGATTCCTGACATTATTTGGAGTAAAAACTGTAAATGAAATTTTGGTCTTCGGTGACATTTTATGTTTTTTTTTTTTCTACAAAAACATTAAAAAATGGTAGTTGTTGAACAGTTGGAGGCGGGGTAAAGGGTTCTTCGGACACCTGGCTGAGTGACCAGTGATGACATGCGGAAGAAATTTATTTTTGTTTGATTTTGAAGAAAAAAATTTTGAAAAAAAAAAAAGTCGTCAAAAAAGGTCACCGGAGACCAAAATTTCATTTACATTTTTTACTCCAAATAATGTCAGGAATCACTGGTTAAAGTAAGTCAAGTACGTCCCTTAACACCCTGTATATGATTGCAAGATTCAACTCGAATAAGATAATAACAAGATAATGTTGGTAGTTCTTAGTCGAAGTATGATACAGTTAAAAGTGACCGAATTTGATATCGACACCTTAGCTCAGTTGGTACAGCACTTGCCATGTAAGCAAAGGGTCCTGGGTTCGAGTTCCAGAGGTGCCAACTTCTTTTTCTGATTTTTCTGTCTCCATTTTCGATTGAGTTTCGCTAATATTGTCTTCATTTAATTAAATATTGTTCTTATTTAGATGTTTTGTTCGAAATCGTACAATTTTGGCATTTTAATGTGAATAAATGTGTCTGCAAATAATATATTCCAGAAGTTTACGATGTGTGATCATTTTAAAAGTGGGTTTTAGAAAGCAGAAGCATAGGATGCGGTGTGAAGGTGCGGCTGATTCAGGGGTCTGCAAATCGCGGGTCTGCGGCTCTTAAGACATCAATTTCGAATTTGGGAGGCGGGTATGGTTACCGCCGCCCCGGGAATCATTTGTTGGACAACCAACACCCCTGCCTTAGGTCACCCCAAGTGGTTCGCTATGTTTGGTGACTTAGCAAGGGTGCCGGGGTTCATGGGGTAAGGTTTGTCTAGGTCTTGGCGGCGGATGCATTTGCCCACCTATTGCGTGACGGCTTGAATCGAATGAGACTGGTTGAGGGAGACCTTTTGATTTCTCCAGTCGGACTCTCTTGACCCATCGCCTAAAAATACCCTGCACACAGCATCCCCAAAGACGACACTTTTTTCTACTATTTTGACCCTTCTATGTACAAAATTTGTAAAAGAAGTGTCGGAATCGCTTGCGCCAACATTCCCTATGGTATGGGTAAAGATTTCATTCACTTTGTAGCCACAAAATAATTAAAAATAATTTTTATCTGTGGGCATCTCGAACTGTCATTTTGGCGGCCGCGTCACATTATGCCGTTATGCGTGACATGCGTGTACCTCGAATAAAACATCATAAAATCTATCAATTTACGTAATTAACGCAAGTAATGTTATTTTGGTAAATAGTTTATTGTTCTAGGAATGTGTTTCGGTCAATAAAATATACGATTGGTAAAAATTAATCCACAAAACATTCGATTCAAATTGAAGATCGTGAAATTTCCGTGTTGTTCCGGAAAAAGCCTGGCCCCCAACAAGTTAATGCCTCCTGTGTGGAGCTATTGTAAAAAAAAACTCCAATTTCACCTCCGCTCAACCAGCCTTGTGAGATGGAGCCGCCAAATTAACAATGTCAGTATTGCCAACATGGCTCTTTTAGAGCTAGATTTAGCCTAAACTATGTCATCAGCTCAAAAAAAAATGGTGTAGCTTCTTAGGTTCATTTTTCAGACATTCTAGCTCTTTATTTTATACAGAACTCTCACATAAAAATTAGCTAATACATTACAAGTGCTAATATTTATGTTATGTGAACTCACACATCGTAGGTATCCAAGTGAGCCAGGCTTCTTGGCCCAGTCTCCTCGTCCAGCTGACTGAGGATCCGCAGCTGGGAGGCGGGCGATATGTCCTTGCCGATCTTGTGCGACATGAAATGGGCATACAGCTCTGTTTGCGTGATGAGGAAATTGAGTTTGCGTTGTTGTCTTTTCGCCTCGATAAACTCAACGTCCATCTAAAAAAGGAAAAATTACATTTTGCAAAACACATTTGTATTTTTAATGCTTTATACAAACACTATGTACTGCGCTATTGGCTAACTTGTCCTGAAAGTTAATAAGTCAGGTATGCCTCATACATCATTACATATGTCTGGTATTGTTGTAGGTAACTTGAAAACAAGCTTACGGGTCTGAGTGGTGAAATTCGGTCAACTCAATTAAATTATTATCAGTATGTATATGTATACTACACTTGATTCGCTCCGTCGCAATCGGAGAAAGTTAAGAGGAGAAAGAAAATACAGCAAGGTACGATAAAGAAGGAAGAGGAAGGTTGGTAAGAATCTATTCAGATGCAGTTACTAAAACCATGTTAAAGCCATTTCAAACAGTTTTTTAATTCTGAAAGTTGGTCTCCCACTAGGTTGACTCTGGGAGTATTTTCTATTCAATTTGGGAGGTGGGTGGGTATTTATTGGATAACCAATCAATCACTCCCTGACACATTGACCCTCAGATTTCTACCCACCCATCATACATTTTTCCTTCCCAGAACTTCCTCTCCTTTCTTTCCCTAAAAGAACCCTCCGTACAACATCCCCAAAGATAACATATGCCCTGAGAGATATTTTTTTCCTCAGGGCCTCCTGTGTGGAGCTAATGTAAAAAAAAAAAAAAAACTGTCAGTACAGTACAATATTATTATAATTATTGTATTTTGACAGCCTACATGGTGGAGTGGTTACGATCCTTGGCTACAAATCCCGAGGTCACAGGTTCAAATCCCGGCGTGCGCTACAGTAAAATATATGTAGTATATTTTTAATACGTTCCTGGTAAATACTTTCAGAATCGCCGTGGTGAAAGACCACCACTCAGAATCGAAAAGTTGCTTTAAATGGCTTTGGCCATGTTTGCTGACCAGAACTGAATGGCTAAGATACTTCCTCCACCTTCCTCTTCCACATCCATCCCCCTACTCACTCCCAATAAAGGTTGCCATAGTTTCACTGGCTCCGGATGGTTGGGAAAAGTTGGGACTCACTCATTTGACAATTGATCATTAGGTTATTTGTGCTCTAAAAATAAATTACTTTTTCTCGTTCGACAAAACTTTACACATTAAAAATAATAGAAACAGGAGTTAAAAGAGCAATAATGAATAATCACACTCTATTTAAAACAGAAGATGAATTTGGCAAACCTTTCTTTGTTCTTCTGCTTCCTTCTCCATCCTCCTTCTGGTCTCCCGTTCCACTCGGTCGTACCTCTTCCAGTACGCTTGCATCTCTCTTGTTAGTCGCTTGCAGCGCCATATTGTCTCTTTCATATTCTTCTGAGACTGGAAAAACATAATAATAAATATTCAATTAAATACAACTAACAATCTCAGTCTGGCAGCTTGCCTGTTTAGAAGTTTGAATTGTTGTCACAAAGTGTACCTGGCATTGGTAATTAACGAAATACAAGTATATTAACACCTTAATATGAGAATTTAAAATTAGGAGAGGATGGGACTGCCATAGACGGAAGCCGCACAATCAGCGCAAGACAGAGAAGAAGATGATGATGAAAATTAGGGGTGACCAAAAACATCACCAAATAAACAAACCTTGTGAGGCTTTTGACCCACATATTATGTACGTTAACAAATGCAAATCTTGCATTGACGAGATAATGGCTATCCTACCAGAGACAGGAAAAATCAACAAGGAACTACAAAAATCAAAGAAATTATGATTATGATGGAATTAATGGCGCTCATGGCAATCCAGTTGATTAAAAAGCAAACCCCTAAAATGCCATATGCAACTGTGGCTCTTAACACAGCATAAAGAAAGAGGGAATCGGAGGCGACAAAATGTGGATTTAATAATATCTATAAAAGACGGCAACATGGATAAAGTTACAGATGCATGTGACAAGATGATTCAGAAAAACGAAAAAATAAATAAATAAGCAAACAGATACCATCAACGTAATGGTAAATGATTATTATTTTTTGGAGAGCATTCTAGCACAAAGTGAAGAAATATTTTTAATAAAAAATGCTCACGAAACGGATGCTTTTTTAAATGAGATGAAGGTAAAAACAATAAAAAAAGAAGAAAAAAAACTGAATTTGATAAATAAGTCTACTCGTATTGTCTAACGCATCCTAATTAAATAAAAAAGGTGTTAAAATTCTGCAAAACAACTGGTCGTTAAGTCATGAATTATGATGAAAGTACCTGCATAGCCTTCTGCCTGTGATGTTTGGTGCATAGCGCGGCCATCCTCTTGCAGTTCTGCAGGGTGTCCTTGTGAGCGGCCGCCCTGGTCCTCTGCACCTTCCCCAGCTCCTTCTTGCCCATCAGCTGCCAGAGCTTCCGTCTCCGGGCGGCCAGGACTTCCGGCTTCTTGGCCATGGCTGCCTTCTTGCGGGCCCTGAGAGAAGGAAAAATTAAGATAAGCGAAAAATCCCTGCCTTCGGTGAACACTGTCTATTGGGTTGGGTTAGCACACAATTATTTGTTAATAAAGACATATATATTATTTATAATGATGATATTCATATGAATGAGAACTAATACTTCACTTTTAGTAGATGACGATAGAACAGTAATTTTTAGTACAACATTAACCCAATGCAAGATCAAAACAATTCAGTTCTCAATGGATGAACAAAGGGGTAAAAAGGTGGAAAAATGTTCAAAGATTTAACTTGAATGTTAGTTTTTTTTACATTAGTTTCACACAGGACACAATGAGGAAATCAAATCCCTCAGGGCCAGTGTCATCTTTGGGGATGCTGTGTGTGTAGGGTATTTTTAGGGAAAGGAAGGAGAGGAAAGAGGTATGGAGGAGTGGGTAGGAATCGGAGGGCGATAGGTCCAGGAGTGATGGACGTATGAATCCATCCCTCCCACTGCGGTGCAAGGCGATGGGTAGAGAGAGTCCAGCTGGAGAGTTCAACCAGTCTCTCCTGATCCGGCCCACCACAGATGTGGCAAACACATCCGCCGCCAAGACCTAGACAAACCTCACCCCATGAACCCAGGCACCCCTGCTAAGTCACTAAACATACCACTTGAGATGATCAACAGGGGTAATGGTTATCAAATAAAAATCTTGTCGACCATGGACTTGTCTAGACCCACGGCCTGCAGCTGCCCTTTCCTGCTAACTTCTGGAAATTTCATTGCCTACCCGGCCCTCCACCTGGCTCAAATTTCCCGGCAAGAAACACAAGCAGAATTATTGTGTATTGTGAAGCAGGGTCCAACAATAATATTTAACCGCTTTTTTCATGGCGAGCCTTTTTTGATATTTATGTACATATTAAATAATGCAAAATCATACCAAATCAAATGTTTTTGTTACATTTCTTGGTCCTTAAAAATATCGGTCAGTTTTTTTACAAGTCTTTTAATAAGCGTGTAAAAAAATAAAGTATAAGATCTATAAAAAACACTTGCAAGTCCAAACACTCCTATTTATAAACCCATTTTCGGATATGGTTTTATTGTTTTATGTGGCAAATTCAGTGACTTTTATAATAATCGCAAAAAAATTGATATTTACGCCTGAACTTCACAAAATAAAATAAAATATGCATTTTTGCAATTGTTATTTTACAATACGGCCGGCAGTAGACGAATTTGGATTTTTAAAGTTAACTCAATGCCGTTCACCGAAGCACTACATAACTTGTCACCCCCTTTTTTTTATCAGTTCGCCCCGGACGGAGCGGGGAACGGACGTTAGGCTCCGCGTCGCTTTGTTCCGTGAAATCAATGTTAAAATTCTGTTTAATTACAATAAACAATGCGTAAAAAGGAGTTAATGTTTTTCAGGCCTTTACGAAATCAACCGGTAAAAAAAAATTCTCAAATACCTTTTCCAATCTTTCCAAAAGCTTTTTCTCAAGTATTTTTAAACTCCTCCCATAAAAGGGCGTGAATTCCGATTTCGATTTTTTCCTGGATTATTGGATCGCCTTAACAGCCTTTTTCAGAGCGAGAGTTGTTCTTTTTGCATCCATACAAAGTCAAGTGTGGAACTAACCCCCTTTTACAGTCTTTACATAATGACGATATTTTTACAAATCCCACCTGGCTGCTGCTCTAGGATTCATCCCCGCGTACAGTCCCTTATCACTATCCTCCTCTTCTTTGATGATCGCCGCAGACAATTCATCCCACTCCTCTTGCTCCTGACTATTGGATTTGACTTGGCCAGGGGTCCTGGGCCCCCTCTGCCTGGTCCCTGAGCCACTGGGGCCCCCGCCAGCTCCTCCCCGCCCACGTCTCTTGCGGCTGGGGGCGGGGGCTGGCAGGACTGCGGGGGCGCTAGCAGAGCCTCGCTGTAAAGAGGGCCAGCGATCATATGTGGACAGGAGACCAGCGCCATAGTACATGTAGCGGGAATTCTGGAAAATTGGAAAAATAATTATTTAAAATACGTTGGTTTTAATGGGTGTGTAGAAAATCATGCAGGATAAATAATATTATTAACTTGATAAGATTATAATATTATTTATTGATAAATACTCCGTAAAAAATTTTCAATAAAGTCATTTGAAGATTATTTTTATGCATAATATATATAATCTTTATCTGCTACAATATAAAAATCGTACTGAAAAAGCTTCATCAGTATTATAAAATATGTATTGTTTCCCACTGCACCCTGACTAAATAAATTCAGATGCAGAACAAAACACTTTAATAATAGCTTGCCAATTGTGGCCAAAATATTTCAAATCTTTGATACGCAGGCGACACTAACCTTATCGCCTCTCCTGAAGAAGAAACGAATCACTTCCGTGCTAAAATAGGGGAAGAAAGCTAAAACAAAACTAATGGTGATCGACAAGGCAAACACCTTTGTAAGACCAAATAATGCTCTCACAGACTTTCACAATGATGAGACTCGTTCGCATATTTCTAAACAGTGTGATATATCATTAAATTAATCACATCTGTCCTAATAAAAATGCTTTAACCACTCGGTATTTTGCGAATGTGCAAGTTTTTTGTCTTAAACGAACTGTCAGATCTATAAAAAACGTGTTATTTCCGCTTCACTATTAAAGCTTTATAAATGAAACATTTCTGAACACAGCCGAATATTAAAAACTGTTATTAAAATTTAGAATGCAAACATAAAAAAATTGTAAAAATGACTTACGTGATGTTTTTATGTGAAAACGATACTAAAATCACGGATTATGTAAAAAAAAAAAAAAAAAACACTTATTCTATTTTCGTTATTTGTTTTTGGGGTGTTATGCCGTGTTGCGCTAGCTCCTTCTTTAGCCAATGTTTCGGACAGCGTTGCAATGTCCATCGGAATATGTGTAATTGTTAGTGGTGAAATGTGTACTTATTTACTTGGAAGCGATACCGTACTGCCAGCTCCACTACACTACGAGCTGTTATTACAGTACACTTCAAAATGGTTGCAGCCCCCCCCCCCCCCTTTCGAGCCTCACAAGATCAATGGACGACCCCTTTAATAAAAATTTAACAATGTCTAACGGCACATAAGCGATTTGACGGGTGAAAACTGTTTCTACAAAATAAGTCTATTTTATGTACTTCTATGGACGACTTTGAATAGAGATGTGAAGCTTGATTCAATATGGATCTTCTACTCTGATTTAGGGTTGTCACTAGAACAACTAACTAACTAACCATCACGCCGTTTCTCCGCAGGGGTAGGTAGAGAGGACGGACCGCCAAACAACTCGGTCTTGGCACACACTCTTTGCCTCACTCACATTCATACATTCTCTTCTATTATTCTGACTTTTGACATGACCCGACTCAAGTATCTGATTCACTTGATCGTGCCATGTCTTCCTTGGGCATCCCCGACTTCTTCTACCATTCACATTCGCGTCGTATATTCTTCTTAGACTACTTCCTTCGTTCATTCGCTCTACATGCCCAAACCATCTGAGGTTCCCTTTCTTAATCTTACTCATTATGCATGTTTTACCACACGTACGTCTCAGGGATCTCATTTCAACAGCATTCAGTTTACTTTCATCCTTCCTCTGCCAGTTCCATGCCTCACTGCCATACATCAGGGTAGGTACCAGGACTCCATTGTGGACTGCTAGCTTCGCTTTTTTTGACAGTTTTTTATTAGCGCCAACGGCATTCAGTCCACCATTAATGGAGTTACCGGCATTCACCCTTCTTTCAAACAGAGTTATAACGATATCTGTGGGAACACACACGTTAGCGTGAAAACACGCTTATTGTACTTGACTGCTATTGTTATATTGTCATGTAAACACGCTTACGGGTCGGAGTGGTTAAAAGTAACTATTAACGTCGCTTATTCAATTATAAGACATTTTTAGAGTTCAAAATAGTTGACCATCAAGTCAATACTTGACTTTACAGTTACAAACACAGTTAGACAACTAATTTTAAAGTAATAATTATGCAGTTCTTTAATTTTGGTAATAATATGGCTACAGTAAATATCTGCCTACTCAGCACCAAAAATGTATTCATGAATAATCTTTTATTCCAAAAAAATATTAACCCTTCAGATCCGACAATATTTTTTTCAAAAGGTCAAAATGTTTCCACTTTGCAATAAAATCCAAATAAATGGGATATTTTTTAACGCATCCGAAAACTAAAAACCGTTTTCAAAAGGCGATGAAATATGCTTTCAAATTTTACAATCCGAAATAAACGTATAATCCAATTTTTTAACGCTAACATAAAAGTATTAAAAATGGATCACCTTATGTTTTTTTTTTTTTAACTAAAATTACTGATAAGGCGTCATCCATTAATCACGTGAGGCTCGAAAGGGGGGGGTGGGTTCGGAAAAAATCACGAAATATCACGAGGGGGGGGGGGGTATAATGAGATATCACGTGTATTTATTTTTCACGATAATATTCTGATAATTTCAAAATACAATGTACTAGAAAAAATACACGTGATTTGGGGGGGGGGGGATTAGCCTAAAACCTCACCACAGATCACCAAGGGGAGGGGGGGATTAAAAAGTTGCAAAAAGACATCACGTGATTAATGGACGACCCCTAATGAAAAAAAATACATATTCTATTAGGCAGATGTATTATAAATGTTATTGTCAACTCACTTTCTTGTAATTCCATGTAAAAATAATAATAAAATATTCCCAAAGTTTTACAATGTTTTCAAATCATGTTTGGAAACTTTGGATTCATTAGGGTGTACATTTTAATTATTTTGTGTTTAAATTATATAGATTTGAATATAAAGCCCGGTGTTTTCTCTTTCTAACACCGCTTAGGCCATATTTCTCACCAAGATAGTAAGTAACACACAACAATTTCTACGAGACCTATATGAGTTGTTCCAAAAACCAATTTATATCAACCGCATTAGCTAACAGAACTCAAGTCGATCCCATATATACGGATTTTATCAAGGCATTGGACAAAGTATGCCATAAAATTCTACTGGTTAAGCTACGTAATCTAGGTATTGATGGAAAACTTTTAGACTGGTTTGCAAGCTATCTATCTGATAGAGTACTACTTGTAAAAATTAATTTGTTCCTTTCCAATCAATTTATAGCTACCAGTGGTGTACCACAAGGGTCTCATTTAGGCCCAATTTTATTTTTACTGTTTATAAACGATATTGTTGATATATTTGAAAAAGATGTAAACATGTTGCTTTTTGCAGATGATTTGAAAAATTTTAAAATAATTAAAACGGCTGAAGATTGTATCTGTCTACAAAATAATTTAAACAAGTTAATTAATTGGTGTTCTCTTAACAAACTTTTTCTGAACATAAATAAGTGTCATTCAATAAGACTTTTACAGAATAAGTCAACCAATGATCATCCATAAGTATATAATATAACCTCTGTCGAAGAAATTAATGACCTGGGCATAATTTTCGACTCTAAATTAAACTTTATATCCCATGTAAACGCAATCGCTAATAAAGGAATAAAAATGCTTGGCTTCATTCTTCGAAATACCAGAGGTTTTAGGAATATTTCAACTGTAAAAATTTTGTATACATCCTTAGTAAGTAGCCAAGTCGAATATAACTCCTCGATCTGGTCCCCCCATTTTAAATTACATTCAGATACAATCGAAAAAATTCAACACAAATTCCTAAGACATATAAATTTTAAACTCGGTATTCCCATTGAAAACATAAATTATAATTACTTGATGAAGGAATTAAATTTATTCAAATCAGATCGAAGAATTACATCCGACTTAATATTTATGTTCAAAATTGTAAATAATAGAATAGACAGTCCTGATTTAACTAAGCTCATCGAATTTCGTATACCCACTAGAGCAACTCGCTCCAAAATCTTGTTTCAATGTAACAACAACAGGACTGAGTACACGAAACACTCGTTTATACCTACATTACATGAAGTTAGTAATAGATACGCAGATGTGGCGGATCTATTTAACTGCACGGAAGCTAGGTACAAGAAGGCTATTCTATTATATATCTTCAATCAATATTAATTTTATTTACACTATAGTATTGAATGTAATTGTAGACCTTTGTGTCATTTCTTAATCAAATACCACAATTAACTTAACTCTTTTTTAAAACTATTTCTTATGTACCTACAACTAATATTTTGTGACATGTAATATGTATTTATGGTATATTTATACCGTTAATAAATAAATAAATCTCACCTCAGGATTCTTATAATACTTGGCAGCATACTTTTTCCTTGTTAAATGGTCCTTAAGCATGCGAGTTAGGTGTGCTTCGGATATATCACCGTTCTCTTCCTCACTTGAATCACTACCAGAATCTGATAACAGTGCAGTTCTCAGCCAACCTCGTTCTTCGTCACTTGGACCGGCACCCTCCATGTTATACAGACGCAGTTTATCGCTGCGTCGTTCTAAATTAGAAAGAAAAACCATTATTAAAATGTAAGTACCTTTTCATAAAATTTTATGTAACTTTTTATATTTATATTACGTTTGGTAATGCCGATTGGGATCACCAAATATTAATGGCCAGAATTCAAACTTATCATTAAATTTGCATATTTGGGTACGTACGATTGCTGCCGGTCGACAGCAATCAGACCAGTCAAAAAAGTATCGTTGCCATCATAGCAATACTCATCGCGGGAGGAATGCAGATCCTGCCAATTTTGTTTTTTGCCAAAAACCATGTTTTTACCGCGTTTTAAGTTGGGCACTTTAATTTGGAAGGTGAAAAAAAGTGCGGAAAGCAATAGAAATTTTTTTTGAATAATTTAAATTTTCAATTGCGTTAAATAAAATTTCACTTCGCGAACCGATACTACGACAGCCCGCCCGCTGCCGCCCGCCATTTTGTCACTTATGTTGGTATCCCTGACCTGATACAAACAAGAGCCTAGATACGATTGTAGCTGACTTCGTGGGATACATAATAAGGCGCGTAATTATGAAATTTGTCTAGCGGGCTTGTGTATGTTATCTTTACTTTAAAAAACAGCCTACGTTTTTAAATGGTTTGTCTAACGGGACTGTGTATGTTAACTTTACTTTAAAAAACAGCCTACGTTTTTGAATGGTTTGTTTGGCTACGCAGGGTTTGTAGCGGGTTTGTGTATATTATCTTTATTTTAAAAAACATCCCAGGATTTGAATGGTTTGTCTCCATTCCAGTGCCTGATTAGAGATTCGTTATAATCATAATTACGCGCCTTATCATTTATCCCACAAAGTCGGCTACAATCGTATCTAGCTCTGTTTGTATCAGGTCTGGGATACCAACATAACAGTGACAAAATGGCGTAGTATCGGTTCACGAAGTGAAATTTTATTTATACTTTGAACGGCTGTATCTCCCTCAATTTTGCCGAGCGCGCCTTAATTTTTTTTTATTCAGCTTCTCCACACTTTTCTCATCTAGAAAGTGCCTTTTTATTAAATTTCCAGACTTTGGCAGGATCTGCATTTCACCCCTCATCGCTCCTGCCGTGAGCTAATGCTACTGTTTTCGATTTGTATCGACGTTGTATGGAGTATAATTCTTGTTATTATTGGAATGTTATCTGACTTATGTAGTGATTCGTACCACAATCAACTAACGAATGCCTGTGGTCGTAAATGGAATACGCATATTCTGAAAAGAGGAACCCTAATTGACCAGAAGAAATATAAAATACCGTGAGTACCCTTTGTGAACTGCCAATAAATTTGGTTCAAGGTAGACTTATGATGTGATAACACATTGAGACTCACAGGCGTTGCATGTACAAAGTGGCAACTCAGGTACCATTCTGACCCCTGAAGATAGTTCTACAGCATGCTTACCTAACATATTATAAATACTCAAAGCAAACTGAAAACGTTGTGAAAGAGGTGAAGATTACTTTTTTTTTGGTGACAACCTAAAAATTCCCCTTGTCTGTAGTGTCTACAATCAGAGGAACTATATCGCCATGTGGTTGGGCAATATTGTAAAGGGAGTTGATAATGTGGGAGTCAAAGAAAGGAAAAATGCACGCCGGTAGAATTTTTGGAAAAGAATGGGTCAAAGAAAAAAATTACTCTCATGCAGCCGACATCAACTGTGAATGAGTGTTCTGCTTTTGTCCGCTTGATAAAAATATCTATTTAATATTCATAAATGCCTTTCTACACGACTCTTCTTTTTTTAAGTTGCAGGTAGCGAGTATCAAAAATCACAAAATCTTACATTACTAATTGACAAATAATCAATCTTTGCACTTAATTTTACAAAAATTCCGAAAACAATATAATATTGTTTGCACTCTGTTGGGAATAAGACCAGTAATCTCTTATCAGTGCTATCAATTCTATTCCACAGAGGTTTTGACAATGTAAACAATATATTTTGAAAAGTTTCAATAAGATTAAAACATACCTTCTTTGGTAGTGACCACTCCGTGGATAATTTTATCACCTTGACACATCTCTTCTTCTGTCAGGTGGCTATCAGAGCCGGTGTCGCTGTCACTAGAGTTATCCTTCCCAAGAACCTTATTCATGTAGGCCATGAAGGGCCCGATATCCAGGGCGGCTTCCAGCCTCTGAATATGCAAGGGCTTCGCAAGCTCATTCTTTTTAGAGGCTCTTAGGCCTGCACCAGGTTTTTCTGCCATACTAGGTGTGTGCTGTCAAAATATTACAAAAATGTAAATATTGTCTTCCTGAACACGTAAATATTATCACTCGTAAGTTTTGTATCATGGTTTGTCACTGAGAAATTACATGACACATTTATACAGCAAATTATCCCGAATACGACGCACATAAATTTGCGTAACCTATCATACACAAAACCTAAAGAATTGCACTTGACAATATTCTATTTGTATGCTTTCACGACCGAACACTGGCGATAGCTCAAATTTTCGAATAAGTTTGCATTTCAACAGTTATCTAACAGAATAGTTGACAATTTGTACAAAATGGCGAGCGTAAAATTCCGTCAATTTAAGGTCGAGTATACGTTCACCGCGTCTCATATAACTACTCATTTCTGTTTCGGGCTTGAAAAAATACCAACCCGCCATCATTGATAGAATATGTGCTGCGCGCTCACAAATTCAATGCGTCTGATTGGCCCATTCAAACCTGCGATAAATTTGAACCAATCGTATAGCAGGATTTTCAACTCGGCGCAAAGAACATAAATTTGAAACATTATTTTAAGGTTATAATTTATCAACAAATATAAAAATAGATCAATGATAGCGCAACTAACTCATTCGGTAACCGATCTTCAACATATAACATACGTTTTCAGCTTCATTCTACGCATTTATGAGACAATATTATGACATTTTGTAATGTTTTATTTTTTCCAATGACAATAAAATTCCAGGAAACATTTCTAAGTATTGTCTATGGAGCAAAATTGACAGCTATCAAATAATAGGCTCTACACACGACACACGACCCCGCACGACCCGATGTAATGGCCGTTATACACAACATCTTTTTTCAGCCCGATTCCAATTAGACACAAAAGTCAACATTTTTCGCTCTACGCGATCGCTATTTTCACGTCGATCGCGAAAAATGTTGACTTTTATGTCTAATTGGAATCAGGCCGAAAAAAGACGTCGTGTATAACGGCCATAAAGCACTGCCTGCAGGGCTGCATGCAGAGTCATGGCAGAGAACCGCCTGCCGTATTATTATTATTCTCCTGCCGGGCCATTAGAAGAAGGATTGCTTCCAATTTCCCCCAATCTTTGAGCAGAGTCTCTTCGAACCGAATCGTTAGTAGGCATAAATGCCTGTGTATTATTATTATTCTACTGCCGTATTATTATTATTCTCCTGTCGGGCCATAGGCAGAGGATCGCTTCCAATTTGCCTCCAATCTTGGTTTATTATGGACCGACGTGTTCGAACATGACTCCGACCCGATTTCTCGTCATTAAAATGAGAAAAAGAAATGATAATAAATAATTAAAATAGTTGGTATATTTGCGGCACGTTCCAGAGTGGAAGATACTCTCGGTATCGCCCTGGTGTAAGACCACAATTCAGAATTGAAAAGTTGCTTGAAATAGCTTTAGCCAGTGAAATGTCTTTAGTGTTTGGTGACCAGATCTGAATAAAAAGACGTAGCTCTGCATCGACTTATCTTACCAATGTATTGTAATTTTCCTACTAGGTATTTTATTTTTCCATCTTGCATGGTAAAGTATTTAGTTTCGATTTTATTTCGTTTTTTACTTTGTTTTTGCTTTTGATTTTGTCTTCTATTTTGTTTTTGATTTTGTTTTTTGGTTTTGCATTGATTTTGTTGTGCTTATTTAGATGTTCTTTGTAATAAATATAAAAATGGCGTGTAAAAGCCCAGCCGGGCGTGAAATTCAAAATAAATAAATAAATGCACGTCTCGGGGCCCCTTTACCATAGGGGTCCTAGCCGATGCGGGGCCCCTAGGCAGTTGCCTACATTGCCTTATGGATAATACGGCCCTGGCCATAGTGACTGAATTTTCGAACAGTTTAAAACTTGGTGCATGCAAATCGGATGTATAGTTTTTCTAATATATATGTTGTCAACCAGGTTAAAAACGTAGTCCCGAGAAAACCGCATTCAAAGTTTTTTTGAAGGATAATTCAACAAACAAAATGTTTAAAACGGTTTCTTATAAAGTGCTGTATCTCCGGCAATTTTACGAATTTTCTTAAAGAATTTGGTAAGAGCATTAAACAAATGCATCTTTCAGAAAATGAAATAAAAAAAGTTTTTTTCTTACAATGCCCTGGTGCCTTATAGCCTTGTTTAGGATTTGCTCAAACGAACGTGGAAACGTTTGAAGGCCCCAGGACCAGAAGCCCTTGTGAACTGAAATAAAAGCTTGCTTCTAAAACCAGGGGGGGGAGACCTCATTTAGATTTAAGCCACGAATAATTTCATGAAAACTGCATTTGCAGAAACATAGTGCCCCAATCCACATGCTATTTTCGTAATTCTTTAACTTAGAACAATAATTTTAGAACCATAAAAATGTAAGATTGTAAGTTCGTAATTTTCTTTCGGATTAATATGCACGATAAACAAATAAAAAAAGAAAAAGAGATTTTCAGAAAAAAAAACTTTCAAAATACATGTCGTAAAAGACGCACTTATTTTCTTAGAAATATTTCGATGGCGCAGATAGAAGAAGAAAAAAAACGGAGAAAATTGACATATTTAACTCGTTTTTGGATTTATTGTCCTTCATAGCATTTTAAGTTTCCGCTATCGATATTCTTATCGGGATCGATATAAAAAAAAAATTCTGTGTTATTTTATTTATATTTATAAAATAACATAGAAACAGTGTTACAAATTTGACTTCATGCCCCGGATAAAAAACAATTTTGGGGAAAATAATGTCGATACTGGCAGCACAAATGTATTTTGGTCTTTTTCCCATTTTGACGTTTGACGCATTTGACGTGTGCCAGATTTGTTGTTATTGCTTTTCAGTTTTCTATTGTTATGAACAACGTGTCCGTGAGGTGCCAAGGATTGACTATTATAAACTTTAACATGTGAGTGATGAGTTGTACGGAAAATGAAAGCGGACCTCTTGTTAAGTATATTCTACCGGCGGTATTCGGCGGGTTGACTCTGCTGTTGGCCAAACGTTGGGCCAATATCCAGGCGCCTCATATATCGACAACCGCAGTGTCGAGGCGGCGTCGAATCGTAAAAGACCCTCTCGTCAAACGACCTATTACTCTAAATAGTACCAAAGTTATGACACAAACTTCCAACTCCAAAAGGGTGGATTCAGCTATAAGAAAGGTAAGATTATAAACAACAATCCAGTCTTTTTTTATGTACCGTGAATGCAGCTGCAAATCAAACGTCAAATGATGAAGTTGGTAACCATAATAAACAAAGTCACATTGATTTAATTATTTGTCGACTTTGACATTAATTTATTAACTTGTTTGTAGACTTCTACGCCATATTTAGCTCCAGAGGAAGATTCATTGGTTATTATGCCCCCGGGTAACCGCCGTTTGCAGCGAAGCACCCGCGTGTCCCCGCCCGCGCCCCCGGCGGCCCCGGTGCCTAGCAGCAGCGAGTATGTGAAGTGTAACTTCAGCGCCAACACGGGGGCCAGTCTGTCCACACTGGGGTACGAACTGCCGTTCGCCCCGAGGCATATCCCCTTCCCCAACATCCCCTATGACGGGGACTTGCTGTTTGAGTGTATGATGTTTGTATTCACCGCGCTGGCTGCTGGGAGTCAGTTCCTGAACTTGTACAGAACAGTGTGGTGGTTACCGCACTCATACACTAGTCAGACTATGGTGAGTTTACTATAATTATCACAATACATTCAATCTTACAATTACTCTCTACCTATTGCAAAACATATCACTTGGCCAAATCAATAATTGAAGGAGTTACAGCGCCCTTGGGGTGATATTTTAATAGATTGACTTATTTCATGTTATATGCGCATATATTGTAATGGCTTACAAACAACCATTTCTAAGAGAATTTTTTATTCAATTGTGTTTTGCAATAGGTAGTCTTTACTTTACTAAAAAATTGTAATTCTCTTGCATTTAGTTATATTTTGATCTTGCATACCTACGTCTTTTATATTATTTAGAGCATGGGTCTCCAAACTACAGTCCGCAGGCCAAATCTAGCCTGCCAGTGTCATCAATCCGGCCCCGCGACAGCTAATAACCAGTGTCTTCAATCAGGCCCGCGACAGCTAATGGCCTATTGTTGTTGTGATAAGTTGTAGAAAAAACACAGAATGATACAGTTTTATTTTCTTACTAGGACCTAATGACATGTATAATATCGAACCAACGAGGTTATTCACGAAAAAGTACCACTAGCTCTGTAAAGGCCCTGATCGACGAGCGAGTAAAACCGCGGTCTTATGGCTTGTCGGTAAAGCTCGCCGGTGTATCATTGTAATACAGCAGTTTTTTGAGTTGACGAGTCTGGCACGCGGCTCGTCACGTTTGCTTAATTTTTTGCTCGGCTCGTCGTTCAAAACCGCATGTCGATCACGGCCGGCGAGCCAAGTTGCCAGTTATCGGCGACAGCGCTAGAGGACGGACGTCAAATTTTAATAATGGATCTGCGAACTCACAGTCACGATTCCGTAATAGAATTCATAAATGGCTTCCGAGAGTGTCCCTGTTTATGGCAAACTAAATTAGGTTTGGGTTTTACCTTCTACCAGGTATCTCATTGTAGCAGTCAAATGTTCATGAGGAGAAATACCTTCTCTGCAATTCTTCAGACAGACATTCTCAGATAATTTCTGTAATCGAGTGGTTCTGCTGACAATTCTCGAATTAAATGTGTATGCGATAATGCTTGCCTTTTCTCAATCCAACTTTTAACCCAAACTCTCGGGCGTTTTACGCTTTTTTTTCTTAATTTCGTGGTATACTATTGTCTGAACTTCAGACCTTAGAATTTAACTATATTTAGCCAGGATTCACACCTCTCGAGATCCTACATAAAACATTAGGTGAGAGCTCTCATAGCTAGTTAGATAAATTGTCAACAGATGTCAGAAGGTACAAAACTCTGGTCAGGCCAGGATATTATTCTATAAATAGCTGTTTTTTAGGGTGATATACCCTCTTTCTCCTCTTCGCTTCGCTGAAACCACACTTAATTAACTAGTAACTCCTTGGTCTGTCTCGGGTAGTTTGTATCTTCCGGTTATTAAAATGTAATTGGAAATAGAATCAATAAACTCAAGAGTCCCTTAAAAATTGTCCTGAAGATGAGTCTTTCATTACCAGTTCCTTACCTTAAAACTTTACAACTATAATACCAAGATAACACAAAGCTTCAGACTCCGAACAAGACATGTTAACCTCAATTCGACTACGATACAACTGTTTCACTCGCTAGTCGATCAGCACCAACGAGCCGCGAGTAAAGCCGATGTTCTTTAAAAACCGCAGTATAGGCTCGATCACCCACTTTAGCGATGGATAGAGGGTACTACCACCACCTATTTCCGCAAGAAACTACTAGATGTCGTCGAGTGTCACGGTCATGACAAAACAGTACAACACAATAGTAATTTAACTAGAGAATTTAGTATGCGTATGCACATTCAGGGCGCGTACTCGGCGACTAGTCTAGAAATAATAGATAATGGCAGGAAAATTTTAACGGTTTTGGCCCTTGGAACTTACTGGAGTAATTAGTATGGCCGTAAGGCTGGAATGTTTGGAGACCCTTGATTTAATATAACGTTGATAAGATGACTGGTGGCAAGTCATTGTTATAAGAAGGCTATAATAACATACCTCAATAATAATAATCAATGTTAGTATAATACTATTCTTCTTCATGGGTTCTATTCATGATTGCTGTTCCACAAAATGTGGATTACGTGTTTGTAAAAGCTCGTATAGACGAATAATATATATTACTATGTTAATATTTACTATGTATTATGTTAATATTGTATATTAAGTTTCTTTTCATAATTTAATAATCCTAACCTCAATGTTTGCAGAACTTCTACCTTATAGACCGGCACTTAGTGCTGTTCATCCTGGTGGTACTGGGGAGGCGCTTGCTCTTCTGTCTCGTCAAGGCAGGCGCAACAGCTGTCACACCTGCTAAATTCCTTCCTCTCATCACACAGATACTGAGGTATAACACAAATGAATTGTTTTTTTAAAACAATTTTTTTTATGCTTAGTTTTAAAAATGGCTCATCTTACGATTTTTCTACCTAAAGTTACTGATAATGAAAACACATTTTATTAGAAAAAATGTATATTATATACGTTAGTTATCCTCACCTCACTTTATTTGTTGTTTCATGCAAAAATAATTAATAAAAAATTTACAAAATTTCATGTTTTTTCAAATTGCGGTTGGAAACTTTAGGTTAACTTTTTGGTTAATTTTTAGATTTGAATAAATAGCGTGGTGTTTTCTCTTTCCAATTTCCAATACCGTTTAGATCTTATTTCTCACTATGATAAAAAGGGAGACAAAATTTCTATGAGACCCTTCCCCCCTCCCAGATTTGCCTCCCACTCCCGTAATTCCTCCTTGCTGCTGAACCATATGAAATACACTTCTTTTTCGAACAACTCGCGCGCAACCTATTTTAATTTTTTTAAACAAATTTTATAATGCCAGAGCTTACCATTATATATAGAAACCTTCAAGGGTGTGCGCACAACAACTCACCAAAGTTTCATCGCAATCGGATGATTGGTATAGAAAATAATTTCATAACGCTAGAGCTCACTATTATATATAGAAACCATCATGAGCATGCGCACAACAAATCACCAAAGTTTCATCGCAATCTGACGATATGGCAGCGCATAAAATATTAACAAAATAAATTGATTTTTATATAAAAGAAGATTTGTAAATTAATGAAATATTGTTGAAATAACCTCATTTAATATTATTGTTATAAATATATTATGTATTAAAATTATGTTGCAAAAGACCATTTATAATTACAAAACAATTAATAGAACAAACAATTATAGAAAAAACTTAAATTGTTATCATCATTGCATAATATATCACCAAGCAACATGACTCAAACTAGAAAGTTCAATCCCTATATATATTCCCGTCCTTTGCCTCTTAATCCTAATCCTATCTTCCTCCTCCCATCATTTTGTGAAAAACGTATAAGTTATTACGAAAATAGTGTAAGCCGGCGTGCGGAGGACGATTGGCATTTTACCCTAGTGCAGTAAGGATTAACGATAGTTTCACCTTTTGCATGTTATTAATGGAATTATTGAATGTTTTCCAGGTTCATAGTGTTTGGAATAGTAGTGGGTGCTTTGGGATGGTGCACCTATCACTTGATACAAACCCACCCCATACTGAGTATCTTCTATCTGTGTTCTCCGTGAGTACCATCACTGCATTTTCACCATACTCATTTCTTGTAACTTAATTCTTACCCCCTAATACTAAAATACTAATATCTGTTCTGGATCTTTCCCAGTGGCGTAGAGAGGGGGGGGGGGCGGTCTGCCCCAGGTGCCACCCAACAGGGGGGTGACACTCGACCGCGGAAAAAAAATTACGAAGGATATTGTCACCAAAGTATTGTATACATGAACACGGTCTGTTATTTTCTTTCATATGTTCCCCGTGGAGTGCCCCGAATTTTGTGTCTAGGTCTTTTTGAACATGGCCTATATTTGTGGAGAAATCTGAAATTCTCTAGTCACCCCCCCCCCCCCCCCCCCCCCCCCAGGATGGACCAATTTTATGAAGTCGAAATTAGCATTAGGGGGTGAAATCCGCCCGGATGCCACCCATGCTAGCTACGCCACTGATCTTTCCGTCTGTTTGTAAATCTGGTTCAATAAACACTGATTTATTTTCAATTTAAGTGATATTTTCAAAATTGAAACTGACTGTTAAGAATTGAAACAAGTGATAAAGCACCTATCTATGACCAGTGGCATAGCTAGGGGGGGGCGGCCCGCAATTCTCTAGCCACCCCCCCCCACCCCTCAAGAAGGACCAATATTTTATGATGTCGAAATTTGCGTTTAATGCGTTTACTTTAATGGGGGGGGGGGGGGTTGACATCCGCCCCGGATGCCACCTATGCTAGCTACGCCACTGCCTACGTATGACCACTCGAGCGATGGCTATCCAAATTTAGGTGGGTGATTTAAAAAAAATAAAACTATTTTTTTTGTATAAAACATAAAAATATGAGACAAACAGTGAAATCTATTATATTCTTTAACCTCAAAAGGTGGATTCATTGGTTTTAAACTGCAGGAAACAGTTGGGCCAGTATCATCTTTTGGGAACCTGTACGGAGGGTCGTTTTAACTAAAGAAAGTTCTGGGAAGGAAAAAGTATGGAGGGTGGGTAGGTATCTGGAGGTTAGTTTGTTCAGGAGAGAATCCCTTTCATTGTTGTGCAAGACGTTAGGTCGAGAGAGTACGACTGAAGAGGTCAAAGGGTGTCCCTCAACCGGCCTCTCCCGATCCGATCTGCCAAGTAGCAAACCTCACCCACCCAGGCACCTGTGCTAAGTCAGCAAACGTAGCAAATCATTTGGGGTGATTAATGGCGGAGGTGTTGGTTAGCAACCGGATGATTCCCAGGAGGCAGGAACCCACATCTGCCTGCCAAATCAATTTATTCCGCCGTTCTTACAATAGTTGGTGGTGTAATGGTCAGCATAGTTGCATTCCAAACAGTAGATCAGGGTTTGATTCTCGGATGTCACAATAAAAAAAAAATGTATATTTGTATTCATATACTTTTTATTTTCACGGGTCTGCGCTTGTGAATTTGTAAAACTGGAAGGAAAATATTAAAATAGAACTCTCAAATATGATCAAAGTTAAGAAAAACTAGAATGTTGTCATTTTGTTTAGGTTTAATTTAAACATGAATAGATTGTTCTTCTTCTTCTTCTTCTTCTTTCGTATGGTGATTGTGATAACTGTTTATCGGTGAATCTGATATACTATTTTCGTTACATCCCTAGTTACGTCCCTCAGTGAAAGAATGGTGGATAGTTTAATCCTATCTGAAAATCAACCAAATATCTTTCTTCTAAACATGATCAATTAGGTAACTTAGTGAAAGTGTGTACAGGTTTGGGTTCCGCCTGTCCCCCCTGCTGTAGGTGAGTGTGCGGTGTGTGACGGCCGCGCATTGCTGCCCTCTGCCGCCTAATCTAACCCTAACCGCAATCAACTAGCTAACCTAACTGCAATCAACTAGTTAACATAACCCAACCGCAATCAACTAGTTAACATAACCTAACCACAATCGACTAGTCATTTTAACCTAACCACAATCAACTAGTTAACTTAACCTAACCACAATCGACTAGTCAATTTAACCTAAACCAGTTAACTTAACCTAACCGCAATCAACTTGTTAACTTATTCTTACCGCAATCAACTAGTTAACTTAACCTAACCGCAATCAACTAGTTAACATAACCTAACCGCAATCAACTAGTTAACTTAACTTAACCGCAATCAACTAGTTAACATAACCTAACCGCAATCAACTAGTCAATTTAACCTAACCACAATCAACTAGTTAAATTAACCTAACTAGTTAACTTAAGGGGGCATACATTAATTACATGAGCTCAAAAGAAGAGGGGGGGGGGGGGGGGGGGGTCCAGCAAAATCTCACGTTACTTGAAAAGAATATACGAAGTGGCCCAAAGTTATCTCACCAAGGGGGGGGGGGAGGGGTCTAGATTGGAAGAAAAACTGCTCACGTAATTAATGTATGCCCCCTAACCTAACCGCAATCAACTAGTTAACTTAGCCGCAATCAACTAGTTAACTTTACCTAACCGCAATCAACTAGTTAACTTTACCTAACCGCAATCAACTAGTGAATTTAACCTAACCGCAATCAACTAGTTAACTTTACCTAACCGCAATCAACTAGTTAACTTTACCTAACCGCAATCAACTAGTGAACTTAACCTAACCGCAATCAACTAGTTAACTTAACCGTAACTGCAATCAACCAAGTAACTTGGTCCCCAGTGCCAGCGTGTACCTGCTGTTATTTGGGTGCCACTTGTCCCCCCTGCTGCAGGTGGGCGCGGGGGGCGTGACAGCCCCGCACTGCTGTGCCGCCGCCGCTCCGGCCGTGCGTCTCGAGGTTGACGAGCTAAAAGCGGACTTCAACGCCCGCCTGAAGCAGGTCATCTTCAGCTCCGTGGTGGGAGCGTACTACTCCAGCTATATTCCCTGGTGCTTTGCGCAGGTATGCTTTGTTTTGGTTGGAAATTACGGTGCAAACTTATATGGGCCAAATGTTTCTTGAAATTTGTTACATTATCATCGAGAATAAGGTACTCCAGTCCCTTTTTATTTTTTTTTAAATTCGATAATGATCTAACTTGAATAACGGTATATGTATATATTTTTATTGTTATAGTTAGTATTAATAGTTATAATTTTCCGGTCTTTTTAATTTTTCAACTGATTGAAAATGAACAGTATCATCATTGAATATCAATAGTTATGAATGAAAAGCATTACATACCTTTTGCAGCCCTTCCTGTATTTTGACGTGTACCGGGTGATTAGGCACCTGGCCCTGGTTTGGCTGGGCCTGTTCACCCAACACGCCACCCACTGCCTCTCCGCCAAGTATTGTGATCACCTCCACAGAGCAGCGCTTCACCTGGGGAGGTAATTATCAAACGTTGAAAAGTTTACCACAGATTTTTTCTTTACAAAGCACTCTTTAAAAATCTGTCACCTTATTATAATGATTATTACTAGGGATGCTATGGAGCACCGTAACCGTAACTGAAACTATCGGATATCCGAAATAAAAAAAAAATATCAATCAATTAATGACAGGTTACGACAGGTTTTTGTTTATTTTGCCCAGCTGAGCCGTCACTTGTCACACAAGCCGCGCGTCTCTTGCAATTTGCATTGTTTATGATTAAAATTCTAATATCCGTAATTAGCGGATAATCCGAAATTATTTCATATCCGTAACCGTATCTGAAACCGGTATAATATTATTCCTATATCATATTTTGAAATATTTTTATTTTATTTTAGTAAGCTATTAGTACTCAAGGATAACAATCGTATTTTCGAAAATATCAATTACAAAATGTATTTAACAATGCAATTTACAATTTACCTTAAAAAAGTATATGACTAAATACTATTCTAAATGTTCTGTAGACAAATTGTATCTACGATCGCTTAATATACTCGTATTTTTGTAAGCTGAAAAGGAGCGTTAACGTCTACTGATGCGACTGGAAGAATTTAAATTTGGGTACGAATTTTGAACTTATTGTGCTGGGCAAAATTTCACCTGCCTCGTTGATGAAGCTATCAATTTGGCACAAGGGTTCAAACACTGGGTTATTGTTAAGTAGTTTTCAAACTTTTCTTTGAGTTTACTCGGGAATAGCTCTGGCAACAAGGAATTCATAAGGCGAATTTTCTTCATAACCTGAGTAGATTCATTCATGAGTTCATTCTTGAGTTGCCATCCATGAATTTCAAGCGTTTTCACTAGCCGCGAAGCGATTGGTTCAATAGCCGTGCACTTAGCTATCTGACGTTTATAGTGTCACTATGTGAACGATGAACGAGATCGAGCGTATTTATGCAAGATCTCATTTTTTTGCTAAAATATGCAACTACCGCTGAAAAGGTTCTAAATATGCAAATGCATATGCAAATATGCATTTGCATATAATCCGGTCTTTAGTCATAAGTATTGCCATTTAAAAAAAATTAAAATATAAGAAAATTCTCCCTTCAAAAAAATTACCCATTCTTTCAGCCAGAGTTTGACTCGAATGCCCGAAGATAATTCATTGCCTTTAATACAGTTTCCAACTTATATTTTCCCTTTTCCAGATGGGTACGGGGTGGTCCTGCAGGTGCCACGTCTATCCAGCCTCCGGGGGCCTCAGGGGACAGGCCTGGCAGTGGAGGACCCGCCTGGTGCCAGCGCACTCTGTGGGCTGCGGGGGCCTCCGTGCGCCATGGCCGCTCGCTGTTCACGGCGAGGGGCTGCATGACGGCTGCGGAACCGGGAAATGAGATGCATGTTAGGTTCTATGTAAGTACTCAACATATTAAGGCGCTTTACAAAGCTAGAAAATGACTTCTATCTGAAGTTAATTTACTTGATGTGTAATAAGTTTTATAAATTTAGAAAATTTCGGCACAAACTGCTAACTGCAAGTTGAAACAATAATTTCAAACTTTATATTTCACAATTACTTTCTGGATCAACTCTGGATTTAATTGAACTTAACATTAAATTCCTTCATTTTTTTAAATATAATATTTACACTTGCCATAATATTTACATCGCAGTTATAAGTAACAGGGATCAAATTTAGAAATGTTGCAGGCTGTAGAAAATATGTTTTTTATGTTTACGAAACTACTGTTTTCCTAATAGCTAAAATTAATCAGCGTATTTTTTATTTCCAGTCATTATTCCACAACCCCTCCACGATCCTTTGCGTGCTGCTCTGCCTGCAGATCTCGCTGGTCCTCCTACAGCTGTTCCTCCTCTTCAACACCACCGAGTGGCACCACGTCCTCTCTCTGGCGCTGCTTCTCTTCTCCAACTACTACACACTATTCAAGCTGGTCAGGGACTATCTGGTCACCTGGAAGGTTTATCAGGCCGAGTTCACCATACAGGACAAGGCCTCGCTTCCCATTAGCTAGTCGGCAGATACTAGCTACGTTGTTAGTCGGCCGATTGCTTACTTGTAGCCAGGGCAAGGCTTGGGGTATTCTTGCTAAACGAGGGATTATTAATAGTCAGATAGCTCATCGGGAGATTGTATATAAGTTGATTTCTTATCGGGAGATTGTAAATCAGTTGATTGCTTATCGAGAGATTGTAAATTGGTTGATTGCTTATCGAGAGATTGTAAATCGGTTGATTGCTTATCAAGATATTGTAAATCGGTTGATTTCTTATCAGGAGATTGTAAATCGGTTGATTGCTTATCGAGAGATTGTAAATCGGTTGATTGCTTATCGAGAGATTGTAAATCGGTTGATTGCTTATCAAGATATTGTAAATCGGTTGATTTCTAATCAGGAGATTGTAAATCGGTTGATTGCTTATCGAGAGATTGTAAATCGGTTGATTGCTTATCAAGATATTGTAAATCGGTTGATTTCTTATCAGGAGATTGTAAATCAGTTGATTGCTTAACGAGAGATTGTAAATCGGTTGATTGCTTATCGAGAGATTGTAAATTGGTTGATTGCTTATCGAGAGATTGTAAATCGGTGGATTGCTGATTGGGAGATTATTAATCGCTGTGAATCATACACTAATCACTAAGTTATTTAAGGTGTAATATATTTTTATCATTTCTCATTAACGTGGCATTTACTTTATAGGAATAAAATTAAAAAACTTTTTTACAATTTTTGACTTTTATTTTTGTAAAAATTGTCCAATGAACCGAAGCTAGCAGTCCACGATGGAGGGCTGGTACCCACCCTAATCTATGGCAGTGAGGCATGGAACCGGCAGAGGAAGGATGAGATCCCTGAGGCGTACATGTGGTAAAACCATGTATGATCACGTAAGAAAGACTATAAGAGTAATTATTTTTTTATTGTCGAGAACACCAACATAACTTTATGAAAAATATAATAAAGCTTCAAGAGTATTTTGGTATTTCTTTATTATATTTTTACTAGCTGAAGTCCCCGAGTTTTACGTAGAATCTTTCAAAATCAGATGTATATAGTGACTTTCATCTTGTTGAAGGTCAAGTATGAAAAAAATATCAATCTCGGAATAAAACAAGATTTGTATAAAAATGAAATCCACGCCGCCCGCCACGTGACTGGCTGCCTCAGACACCCTTCTTCGTATAAATAGATTTTTAACATGAGAGGTTCATGGGGTGAGGTTAGTCTGGGTCTAGGTGGCGGTTGCACCTTTCCACAAGCTGCATGGCAAGATCAAGAGAGGCCAATTTGGGGAGACTCTGATATCTAGGCAGTGAGGGAAGTAGATGGGTAAGCGGAAATACTGGCTCTTCAGATTTGGTCACTAAATTTTGAATGGTGGTCTTACACCAGGGGGGATACTGAGAGTATCTTCCACTCTGAAACGTACCACAAATATACTATAAATTTTTTTAAATAACACAAATTAATCAAATAAAATTTATTTGCGCACGCTGGGATTCACTGGTGTCGAATGTCGCGTAAACGTACCAACACTAGCAGCAGTGGATTCTCTGCTTCATTTCGCATCCAAAAGTCAGAAAGAGTTTGATATTCGCGCACGCGCATTTAGTTCTGCCTGCCTAGTTTTGTCTAAGGTCGAATATGCATTCGACAGCAGCTCCAACGCGCAGAAAACGACTTTAATGCATATAGCATAGTGCGCACAATAGCATAACCAAAATGCGTGGATTAATTCAGTACATATTAGAGATTTGTTCGCGCGACCATTTTGACATAATTGAAACCAATTGATACATTGAAATGTATTTAATTTTAGAACTATAATAATTGATGTGAAGCATAAAAGGATTTATATAGCTAATTTGTCATTCATACTATTTTTGTCAGTAATCGCATCTTGTTTGTGGACTAGTCTATAGGTTTTTTATATTTGATTTTAGCTACATATTTCAGCATCCCTTAAACAATAAGTCACCGACTGCCACTGATATGTATATATATATATATATATATATATGTGGCGACACATCATAATCTTTTCGCCTTCAGAAAGAACGAACGAGAAATATCTAATATTCGCGCGATACGGGCAAGCTACTTACCTGAGTACATACCTACCTACTGCTGCTGCCGTCGACGATAATAATATCGCCACCGCCTAGAAAGGTCTCGAGATAGCACCGTACAATATCTGTATGGCGCCGAACATTCTCATCAACTGCCGAAGTGGCACGTATTACCTACCGCAAGAGTAGTTACTCGCCGCGGTTATATAAGCAGCCCGATCGCTCGCCCGCGGCAGTTCAGTCTCACACTAACAGTCGGCCAACATCTCAGCATGTAACGATCTTCGCACAAGTGCTCCTGCATGGCATCTACACACATCCAGGGCAGCTTCCCGAGGTCCACCACCACGTCTCAGCTACAAGGCCCATCGTGCCTTCAGCTCCGCAGAACAGCTACATCCCGCGACTTATAAGGCTAGCGTCACCTTCAGTCCAGGGATCAGCTCACCATTTCATGGCACCCCGAAGCCCCACCGTGTTTCGCTGCCATGGAAACACGCTCCGCCTCGCCAGGACTACCTGCTGGTGGCTCAGCTCACCGAGCCACACACCGTTCATCTCCGCGACTTAAAGCGTCGAGCAACGGCCTGGAAGATAGGTCATCTCCGCCGCCATGGTGTCGAGCAACTCGCTGACCTTCACCACCCATCTCCTCCGCCTGCAGCATCTCATCTCGGCACCCTGCATTACATCATGTTACCGCTTCACCGACTCTTGCTACATTATATTTTTTAAATCTTCATTATTTTGGCACCCAGCCGAGGTTGGGTCCCTCGAAAAAAAATTGCATATTAGTGAGTACTGCGCCTTTAACGTGTATGTGAGGAAAAAATTTCCCTTAGGGCCCATATCATCTTAGGGGATGCCGTGTGGAGGGTTTTTTTATGGAAAGGAAGATCTGGGAACGAAAAAGATACCCCTCGGTGGGTAGGATTCTGAGGGTCAATGTATCCGTGAGTAAGACGACGTAAGAATCAATCCCCCCAACTGCGATGCAAGACAATAGATCGAGAGAGTCCGGCTGGAGAGGTCAAAAGGCCTCCCTCAACCAGTCTCTCTCGATCTGGTCCATCACGCAGTAGGTGAGCAGATACATCCGCCGCAAAGACTCGGACAAACCTCATGAATTCCACCGCAGTGGGTGTGATGGATTCATTTTTCCGTAACTCCTAAATAACTAACTTACCTTTCCTGTACCCTTGTTGCTTTTCTCATGCCGGTAAAAATAAAACAAACATATGACTTTCTTCTTACATTGTTCGGTAGACAAATTCACCTCGGCACCTATTTTCCTCCAGGCATCTACCTAAATGTTTTTTGTAGTGATCCTCGTGGGATCTCAGACTATACAGGGTGTCCGGGGATAAAGTGCATTAACTTCGGGAGGTGATTCTACATGATGGTAGGGGTAAAAAAGATTAACAACTTTTTCCAAAATTCCAACATTTTTTTTCCCATAAAAAAAGATGTACCTACTAAAAACCCTTAGTGTGAGGTATGATCTTACTTACTGAGTGCTTGCGACTCGATTGTGATTGGCCCATATCGTAACAGCGGAAAATAATAAATCTGGCCGCACACGCCGGACTAATTTTATCTTTTTACCTTAAGAGCGTTTAACCAGCCAGCGGACGAAAATCCACATTTCGTCGAAAGTTGTTCTTCCGATCGTGCAGGGCGGTTACAATGAGAAAGATTGATTATTCTCCGTACCAGCTTTTTTAAATTATAACTCAATATCGAATTTATTTCAATCCAAATTAGCTTTAATTTATACCTTCATCCAAAAATGCTGAAAGGCGTGATGATAAAACTATTAAAATAGTGTACTTTTTGTAGTTATTTTTTGATTATAAGTATTTATCATTTTTCAATAATGTCTAAATTTAATAAGAATGTTAAAAAAATCTGAAATATATTAGTTTGTAAGTGCGCAAATAAATACACAAATGGACCAATTTTCGTCAAGAAACACATGTACGTACATATTTTTTAATGATTTTATTGAAACTAAAATTAAAATTCTAATACATAACTTTGCTAGATAATGTATTGATTTATTTTACTGCATGATTACATTATTTGAAATGGGTGTGGTATAATACAAAAACTTTTTTGAAAATTTAACAAATCTGCCAACGACCTATGGAATAACCTTATTATACTAATAATTTAAAAAAATTCTAAAAATTTATTACATAACTATGCTAGATAAAAGAACAATCATTCGAAATCCATTTATAATTTTTTGCGGAAAAGAGTCAATACGTCTAAAAACTTTTTTGAAAATGACGTATTTCCGGCTTTCTCTGGTAATGCCCTCTTAACTACCCCTAAAAGTTGGAATTTCGAAAAAAGTTATTTATCTTTTTTACTTGTACTATCATGTAGAATCACCTCCCAAAGTTAATGCACTTTACCCCCGGACACCCTGTATATTATATTTACAAATATTAACCACCGTTATTACATTTTCCTCTGTCCTCCGCATATTCGCTATTACTTCACTAGTAGAGTGAGCTGAGGTATTTGTTTTAAATGTAACAATAACCTCAATACTAATTTATTTATTCACCAATTCCTAGAATTCGTCGCCTCACTTATAAAAATGTGACTGGTGTTGATATATTTGGTGTTGACTATTTGGCAAGTTTCAATAAGTTTATGAATGCATTTATTATACAAAAGTTTGCAATACAATTTTTTTTTTTAAATCTGAATAAAACATCTTGTTTGTTGGGGAGAAAAAATAATTGGTAACCACTGCTATAGACGAACTTTATCTAATAATGGGAAATGAACTTTATCTAATAATGGGGATGCTGATATTTAAGGAAAAGGAAAACAGGTGCGAAAACAGGACATGAATAAAAGAATATTTCTCGTAAATTAAAATTTTGTATTTAACAACTGAAAACATATAAATCAAAAACAATGATAATTTTGTTTACCAAAAGAGAAAATGCAGAGGGTAATTGCATCTGCTTCTATAACTACATTGAAATGGGCAGGATAACAGAAATTCAATAAATAGATGTACAAAATTGACATTTTTGTTATTCCAAACCGATCTTGAATATACTACTAGGTGTCCTAAAACAAGTAAAAACAATATCAAAATTCTACCAGAAATCGAAACTTCAGACACTGCGTTTACTATTAGTTTCTGGACACCATTTATATAAACCTTTTTGGTTAGTGCTGCATTCTCGAATGAAATTAAATAAAATTAGATGCAGAGGTGACATCTGCAATTGCATAATGCTCGAGCTTTTAGATTTTAAACCCATAAATAATAGAAGCAAGTGAGAAGGGCCATGAACCATTATTAGGATGAAACCGCAAGCAAAAAAGTGTTGCCAAAGTTACTTCTGCAAATTGCATCTTTACACAGCAGCGCCACACTTCTTTGATATTCCGTGCAATTCAGTTACAGTTGGGCACACTTCCATACCATATTATCTCCCTTTGTTTCTATTATCTATGTTGAAACCATTGGAGTGTACCTTAAATAACACCGTCGCACGTAAAATGTTTTCATTATAGATGCAGTATAATCTCAGTAATCGATTCAATGTCCGTTACGACAGTTGTGGAGCTAGGACTAGTTACGAATACCCGATTACTGAAAGAGTAGTGCATCAAAACCAGTACAGTATGGCTCATATACATAGAGACACTGCTTATTAGTGATGGAGGTCATCAAAATATCCATTTCAAAAAGATCAATTATGTCGACAATTAAAATATCTTGATTCTAAAAATATATTAGAAACATTCCAATTATAAAGATAATTAATAACGATTCTGAAATAATCAAACTAAAAAAAATTTCGAAACAAATAAATGAACTTTTTTCGTTATTTGTTTTTGGGGTGTTATGCCGTGTTGCGCTACCTCCTTCTTTAGCCAACGTTTCGGACATCGTTGCAGTGTCCATCATCAGGGCAGATCCGGTAGATGTGAAGATTGCAAAAACAAATAACGAAAATGCTTTTGGCCGTGAAAATCTTAAAACGTATCCAAATAAATGAACGTTTGAAAACAATGTATATTTTTTTAAAGTTATTAAACTTTCGAACGTTGTCAATATTTTTAAAAAAAATTAATTATGAGCATGTGTGTTTGAGGTTTGAGGGATTAATTAACTAATTTGAAATATCATTCGATTATACACAAAAGTTTATCAGAATTGGATGTTTTGGTTGAATCCATCACTATCCGCTCTCTAAGAGAGTCTACAAAGGGAAAATTTGTGTAAGACCTAACAATTTTGTGAAGCAACAATTATTAGCTGCAAGAATGGGGTATTTTCATAAGCTATGAAGGCCTGTAAAATTTAAAGTTTATTTCTCTGATTCTACTACTATACCAAAACAAAGTAATTTTAATATCTTCATTCATAATTATTGATCAATGCCATATTCACAAATATGGCATTTTAGCGACAAACCAAAAATGGTCATAGAAAATTTATTCATCGATATAAAAATTCATCATAATTTTTTTTTTAACAATTACAAAATACTGCGAAAATACCCTATTATGTTTGCTAATAAAGTTATTTTTTTAGAGTGTCTATGACAAAAAGAGTTAAGATTGCAAGGAGTTTCTAATGTCACAAAGAAATACGTTATTGGGGCTGTTTTCACCAATATTACCTAGACATTAAGTAATCCATTATCCTCGTTTGGAATCCAACCAGAATGAATAGTTAATTTCTTAATAGCGCAATGTAACCTTGGTGAAAAGGGCCTAAAACTCCCCAAGTTATAAAAACAACTAAACTACTTAAATAAATTAGCTTGTGGTATGTACATATGGTATGAATCACTTCTGTGATATAATTTAGCCACATATTGCAGCTTAGTATATAAATCACATTTTGGGGATTTATTAAAAAAAATAATTCATCTATTCATAGAAATAAAATTGAAATTGGGAAAATTAAGAAATTTGCATCTGCATGCATATAAATTTTAGATTGTCAATTTTAACTGGTGAGTTGAAAAAAATAATTGGGTCAAACGAAATATAATTATTTTTGAAAGATTTGAATGATAATAAATATTATGTTTATTTGCCTCCCAAAATGCAAATAAAAATTAAGAAAGAAAAAGATATACATACTCTTTTTAGGAGTTGTTAAATTGGTACAATAAATAATAGAATGATATTATGAAAGAACAAAAGTTTTGCAAGTTTTACATTTCATAGATAACCCAGGTAAAGATGGGTGTACAGATTATAGATTATTATAAATGTTGCCATTCATAATAAATCGCCGGAAACTGAACAATATTTCAGTTTAAAATATGTGTATAAATATTTGCTTTGAGGTAATCAGTTCAACCAAGATTTAGACGGACACAGAAAACGCTGATTCTTGGAATAAAAAATCTTGTTTTCCAGTGTTTGTCTAAAAATTGTCATTATTCAATTATGGCTGTATAAAAATTAGATATATTTATTCGTAATATATGTAAGTAACATCTTGAAATGTATAGTATAAAATGTTTTGTATAATTACTAAACTAATAAATCCTGATTCATAATGAGGTGCGATTGGTTTGACAAGCAGCGCTTCATACGAGCTATCCACATTTGAAATGAGAACAAGAAAAATATTCAAAATAAACAAAAAGCAAAGATATTTAAAATGCAAAGAATAATTAAAATGAAAAATTAGAACACGGAATGAATATTTAAACTTTCTTTCAGTGCAGGTAATAAATGAAAAATGCAAATTTAATCATTTTTTTAGACAAACGTGACTGGTCATATTCAGCGCTGCTTCTTAGTTTGTTAATAAATAACATATCCGAAAGCCGTGCGGGCAAAAGAGCGCGACACGACCACTGTATTAACGGGCTTAAAACTACTAGCAGTCTAAAAATGTACATATTCAGTGATAACATTTTCACAAAGGACAGATTTCACAAACATTTCATGAGCAAAAAAGGCTATTGAATTATTTCTGAAACCGATACTTCAGGGAGAAAAACATGACTACATAAAAATTAAAAAATTTAAATCCTGAGAGGCTTGAGATGAAGAAATAAAGATGGAATGGATGGAGTTTCTCACTATTTTAACCGTAATAAACAACGTAGCCATGCATGTGCATCACTGTATAGGTATTTATGATAATCGTACATTTTAAAACTGTGATTTGATGTATTATTCTAGGCTAAAGTTGAGTAATCAAATATTGTTTTGATATTAAATGGGATTTTGAAATATCGAAATTATTGACTTAGCGATTTACTGTAAATCTGAAGTAAATTAATTTTGCCAGTGGTTAATGAGAAAGCCACATGTGTTTGGATGTTCAAGACACATTCAGATTTACAGCAAGTCAGGAAATTTTGAAAAACAGTTTTTACCAAACAAATTTTAAAAACATTCAGATAATTATATGCGAATTATGGACACATAGTTAAGCCAGTTAGATGACCTTAATTTGAAAACATAAAAACAGTCACTCAATTTTCCTTTTGTTGTAACAACAAAGTTGTGTATCCCAAAATTGTAAAGTGCTAAGTGCTTTTGTTGAAATTGAAACTAGCTAGCGAGAGCGCTGGCAATGTGGGTGACATTATTTATTCACTGGCAACACAAATTCAAACAATAAGACTCTGGAAAGAAAAAATGGCTAAAGCGCCATACAGCTTTGACAATAAAGTTACACAATAAGCTATATTGTTTGTTTGTATATAGCTTATTGTGTATGTTCATTTTTAGCTGTATGGCGCCATTTTTCCTTTCAAGTGTCGATATGTCGATTGAAAAACTAAAATTGAAGGTTTCGTTTAAATGATCAGTGTCCATAATTTCCATAAAATTGTAATAAATGACATTGTCTTAGAACTATGTGATGTAAACTGTATAAAACTATTCTAATTCACAGATTTTAAATTCAATTAAGGCAAGGCAGTATTAATGATATTCAGTTAACAGTCTTTCGCACAAGACTTGAGATGAAGCTTTACTTGAATAAAATTTGGAATTTTAATGCAATTTAACTTAAAATGTCTCTTGAATTACATTATCACGAAAATGAAATTTTCATTAATAACTAAATGGTGTTTGTAACAAAAGAATTTTTGACATTTAAATAGTTTTGTCTTGTGCAAAATTACATTCATTTTCTGCGGGGAGAGCCGTTCAATATAACATAATCTGGCAACAACAAAAATAACATTGGTAACTTGCAGATAAAAGTTTCCTTAAATACCCTGTATATATAATATTATAACAAAGGATGGTGATACAATCATGTGAACTCATGGAAATTTGACAGGTGTAATATTAATTTTTGTGTTGAGGACTCGTGGAATTTTTGCCATACCATTTCAGGTTTGAAACAATATGGTTGAGTATCAAAATTGACTGCACCACTAAACTAGCGTAGTGGGATATGAATAAATAACAAAGATTAATATCATGAAGTATCACGCAACAAAATCAAGCGGTCTGTTGAAGCCTCCTTTCCTGTTCATATACTGACGGTATTTTCTTTTTAAGACAACTTGCACCTCCCCGACATCGTTGTTCTCAACTTTCTTACCTTTGGTTGAGTCAAATCCGCCGAAACCCATCATTCTGATCATGTCTTGTTCCTCGGGCGACTTCCCCTCCAGATCAGCCTGGGTGATTGCGGGCCTCTCGTGCACGGCCTGACGCGGAGGCGGCTTGCTGCCCCCGGCCGCCCGCTCTTCGGACTCTGATCTGGAGCGGTTCCTCCTCCTATCCCCGGAGCGGCGGCGTCTTTCCGGTCGTTCCCTCGATCTGGACCTCACGCGTTCCACGCGATCTCGGCTCCGCGGGCGCCTCCTTTCTCGGTCGCGCTCCCTGTCTCTTTTGTCTTCTCTTCTTCGGGGAACTGGGCTTTGTGATCGCCCCATACTGACAGCCGCCGCACTCACCACCTGCGTAGTAAAAACGTTAGTAAATATCCAAACAAACCCAGGTAACGATGGGCGATTACATGTCAATGCTCAAAGAAACATTTAAAAATAAGGAAATAAGCTACTTACTTAAGGATATAGGAGAAAACAATTAAAATAAAGACGAACGGCAAAAATGCCCTCCCTAACGAACAAGCGTCATTTTTACGTTAAAATCTATGGTGAAGAAATCCAAAGAACATGAATAGAGTAGATAGTTATTAAAATTTACCATAGACACGTTTGTTTGTTTTTTTTTTAAATAATAATTTTTTGACCGGTCGAGGCAATTTTAGTGGAGTTCCCCATATTCGTGTATAATTTATTTAATTTATTTATCTATATATATAAGGTATGTTTACAGTTTACATTATATTATTCGATGCCTGTCTCACAGCCTCACTAGGGTATAAGGGTCGACCGAGACAGGTTTTTCGTTCTCGGCCGAGACCGAGAATAGATAAATTGAGGAAAAAAAATGAAAATGCGCTATTTTTTGCATAATATAGTATATTCAAGAATGTAATAATGATTTGTTTTATATAGTTTTAATAATCAAAATTGAACAAGTGACGAATGTGGACGCGCGCGGTAGATTTGAATTCCATTATCCTATACCGTACCTACATAGATACTTACAACGGTCTCGGTTATGGCCCAGAATCTCGGCGATTTTTCGCCGAGAACCGAGACAGAGTTCTCGGTAGAATTTGTAGCCGAGAATGTCGAGACCGAGACCGAGATCGAGATCTCGGTCGACCCTTTTACTAGGGTATACCTGTGTTGAGACAGGCATATTTTTTTTTTTTTTTTTTTTACATGAGCTCCACACAGGAGGCCCTGAGGAAAATAATTTCCCTCAGGGCCTATGTCATCTTTGGGGATGCTGTGTGGAGGGTTTTTTTAAGGAAAGGAAGGAGAGGAGAGTTCTGGGAAGGAAAAGGGTTTAAGGGGTGGGTAGGAATCTGGGGTTCAGTATGTCCTGGTCATCCGCCTCCAAGACCTAGACAAACCTCACCCCATGAACCCGGGCACCCCTGCTAAATCACCAAACGTAGCGAACCACTTGGGGTGACCTATGGCAGAGGTGTTGGTTATCCAATAAAGGTTCCCGGGGCGGCAGTACCCATTCCCGCCTCCCAAATTATGTATTCATTCAGTCCCTATTACAATTACAATCGATTAATTACCTACCGTCATTCACTTTTTTTTCATCAGCTCCACACAGGAGGCCCTTAGGAAAATAATTTCCCTCAGGGTCTATGTCATCTTAGGGGAGGTTGTGTGGAGGGTCCTTTTTATGGGAGGGAAGGATAGGAAATTCTGGGAAGGAAAAGGTCTAAGGGGTGGGTAGGAATCTGGGGGTCAGTGTGTCCAGGAGTGACGGACATATGAATCCATCCCTCCAACTGCAGTGCAAGGCGATGGGTCGAGAGAGTCTGCCTGGAAAGGTCAAAAGGCCAGCAGTCTGAATTCAACCAGTCTCTCTGAATCCGGCCCGCCACGCAGCAGGTAAGCAGACGCATCCGCCGCCAAGACCCGGACAAACCTCGCCCCTTGAACCCGGGCACCCCTGCTAAGTCACCAAACGTAGTAGCGAACCACTTGGGGTGGCCTATGGCTGACGTGTTGGTTATCCAATAAATAGTTCCCGGAGCGGCGGTACCCAAACCCGCCTTCCAAATATTACAATTAATTAATTAAGACTACACAAACAGTGAAAATACGCTCCACATTATAATTGCTAAAACAGGATTTGCAAGTAAACTTGGTGTTTGTAGTTTTCAGTCAGTTTTCTGAGTTATAGTCAGGGCCGGATTAACCATGTCGGGGCCTCTAGGCAATCCACGTCTCGGGGCCCCTTTACCAATGGAGGACTAGGGGGGGGGGGGGGGGGTGAAGGGGCCTTATTGTTCCCTTGATCAAATCCTTAACCACCCCTAAAAAGGGGGGGTGTAAGGTTTTAAAACTGTTTATTTTTTCTGAATTTACAACATATCGAGAGTATTGTGTCAAAATTTCAAGTAAATCGGAGCAAAACTAACGAAGATACACTGTTTCAAGCGACTGGCCCTCATTATATTTGGCCCTCAAGATTTCGAGTATAAAAATATTTAAATCGGTTTTCTCGCAAACAACATTTTTGTACAAAAAAAACACATCAAAAATGTCACCGGAGACCAAAATTTCATTTACATTTTTTACTCCAAATAATGTCAGGAATCAAATACGTCCCTAACACCCTGTATAATTAGAAATAAAAGCAAAAAATACAACAAAACAAATGCCAATATAAACCACACACGGCACCTTCAATCACTTCAGATACTATGATATAATGCAACAAATAGAAGGAAAGAAAAGTAAAATACAACTATGTTTATATATTTGTTTTAATTATAGACTTTTTATTTATTATTTGTGTATGATGTAACCATTAGTTATTTATTGGGTTATAACCTAATTATTATAATTTGTTGTTTTTTTTTTAATGCGTGTACCTAATGTTATTAACCTGTAAATGTTCATAATAAAAAAATTAAAGTCTTGAAAGCTGACTTTTTCCGAAACTTCGTTGCTCACTAATTGAGGCAAGTCATCTTTTCTCGAGACGCGGGGCCCCTAGCCCATGCGGGGCCCCTAGGCAGTTGCCTACTCTGCCTTAGGGATAATCCGGTACTGGTTATAGTGTATATATCATGTCGTGCTGTGTCGTCATTTAAAGAAGAATAATAAATTAAATACTAACAACTAAAAACTAAACGCGCAGGCGCCAAAAATAAGTTTTGTCATTATATTGCCATTGGTCGAAAGCGTCGTCGCCTGTCTCGCTATTCAATGTGTCTCGTTTTTTAATGGTGCTCAACTGATTGCGGCAAATAGGCGCGAGAGTGAAATTTTGAATTGATGTAATATATTTATAATTTAATTAATATTATATTATTTTTTCAAAACAAATTCAATCGTGGATTTAAAAAGAAAACTCTCTTAACTACATGACCAAAGCAAAAGATCTTCTGAGTTCACTTATAAAAGTTATTAAGGCTCTGCAACCGGGCCCGAAAAGAAGAAGATGGAGAGATACGAAAATACGAATGTTAGAGGAGAGCGCTAACATTTACAGCGGCAAAATCGATGCGAAAATTGCGAAAATGTTTAATAAAACACGGCTCGTTTAAAATAGAGCAAAGATCTTGCGGGCATTATCTTAAACAGCATTTAAAGAAACACTGTGAATTTTTTTCATGCATATAACTTGTAAAATAACTGAAACAAACGTGTTAATAATAATTTTTGGAGCATACTTTGCGATTTTTTTCTATCGAGGGAATTTTATATAATTTGCGTTTCGGCGCGGGCAAAGTCTAGATATTATCTTCAAGAATAACATAATATATTTTTTTCAGAGCTTTAAAACTTACCGTGTTTAAGGGAAATATGTAATAAATCGGTACAAATCCGGGTTGCAGGCCCTTAACGACCCTGGAAAAGAATTTTCGAAGGAGCAGACGGGCAAAATAACACCAATGACGACGAAACCGTTGGGTACCACAAGTTTGATGGCCGTAAGAAGGAAGTATTGGATGGCGAATTTTCAACCTTAAAAAGCATAGTGCATACTCAATCAACAGATGCCAACCTAACAGATCATTCACCCAATGTTTGAGATGTGTTAATGAAAATTGAAGAGCGAAGCTGCGTGCGAAAACTATAATTCTCTTCAATGTCTGGGTCAGATCTTACCTCAATTAATATTTCCTATGATGTTAACAAGGTTGCTAGGACCCTGAAGAACAAAGATAATTCCACAAATACCTAATTTATTTGGCCTCTTCTAAAAAAATGCTGTCCATAGGGTTGGCTTTGGACCCTCGCCATTCGCTGCTAGTCTAGGGTGAGAGGGGGGAGGGATCGGTAAGGGATAATAAATAAAGGGTAGGTATTTTTTAAATTATAAGATTTATTTGAATTTCATGAAATATTTACATCCTACCTTAGCATTAAATGGCAAATCACATTTTTTATCTTTATTTTTACAAAAATATTTTTCAACATTGTAGGTACTAACAATATTTTTCGAAGGATATAAATAGGTTGGTTTATAAACATTTCAAACAAGTTTAACAAAAACAACAATTTAAAATAAATAAATAAATTTCTAAAGCCTTTTTAATTTTTTATTAATTAATTATACAAACATTCAAAAATACTTTTTAAAAGAACAGATATTAGTAAAGATTATGTTTAGTGAAATTAGTATCAATTTTAATACACAGCTGCAAAATTACAAAAAAAATATAGTAATGTATTATCAAGAGTTAATAGTATGTTATTTATTTACAATTGATTATTTAATTGAATACATTTTCAGTGAGTAGGTGTTGTTAAGACTTTCTCTCCAATAATCATTTTGCTGATTTGGCAAGAGATAATATATAATATATTTTTAAATACTTTATACAAATTAATAATAAATATTTATGTATCGCCGAACGTACAACGTATTATACAGACTATTCACATTTATCTAAATCAATTTAAGTTCAAGGGCGGATCCAGAGGAGGGGGTCATGGGGGGTCATGACCCCCCCCCTGGGCTGGGTCCAATACCTAGGTGGACCACTAATTAATTATTAGTGGTCCACCAATTGTTAAACATAATGTTTTTATACATTTTTTGTATCTATTGTGTCAAAATTACCTGCTTACTTTTTACTTGTATATATTATCATCAAAATTAAATTATAACTTCTTGTGACTTGATCACGACTGTGTGACCCCCCCTGGTGCCAAAGCTGGATCCGCCCTTGTTTAAGTTGCAGAATTTTATGCGATTACCACACAAGTTTCCAATTTTATGTGATTACCACACAAATTTCAACTGCCCAGAACCAGTGGGTCTATTTTAGGTACTTACTCTCCAATGAACGATCATCCCTAGAGCTGTGATTTAGGGAGGAATACAGATCCTGCCACAGTTTGTTTTTTGCAAAAAACCATGTTTTCACTGCGTTTTAAGTTGAGAACTTTAATCTGGAAGATGAAAAAAAGTGCGGAAAGCAATAGAAAAAAAATTGAATAAGTAATTAATTTTCAATTGCGTTAAATAAAATTTCACTTCGCGAACCGACACTATGACAGCCCGGCGAGTGCCGGCGGGCATTTCGTCACTGTTGGTATCCATGATACAAAGACGAGCTAAATACGATTGTAGCCGACTTCGTGGGATAACTGATGAGGCGCGTAATTATGAAATTTGTCTAGCGGGCTTGTGTATGTTATCTTTACTTTAAAAAACAGCCTACGTTTTTGAATGGTTTGTTTGGCTACGCAGGGTTTGTGTAGCGGGCTTGTGTATGTTATCTTTACTTTAAAAAACAGCCTACGTTTTTGAATGGTTTGTTTGGCTACGCAGGGTTTGTGTAGCGGGCTTGTGTATATTATCTTATTTTAAAAAACATCCCAGGATTTGAATGGTTTGTCTTGCTACAATCGTATCTGGCTCTTGTTTGTAGGTCTGGGATACCAACATAACAGTGACAAAATGGCGGGCGGAGTGTCGTAGTATCGGTTCACGAAGTGAAATTTTATTTATACTTTAAACGGCTGTATCTCCCTCTATTTTGCCGAGCGCGCCTAAATTTTTTTTTATTCAGCTTCTCCACACTTTTCTCATCTAGAAAGTGTCTTTTTATTAAATTTCCAAACTGTGGCAGGATCTGCATTTCACCCGTGATTTATACCGATTTGAAAGACTGGTGGGGTCACCAAATAAAATTAAAGACCATTCGACCGCAGAGAAGCCAATGAAATTGATAATGTGTTCAAGGAAGAATTTAGGTGTTGGAAAATGTGATTAATTTCAGCCGAAGAAAGATATATTGACCTTACTTCGAGCATTAATACAGGTCCCAATATTAAGGGAGCTGATAAGAACAAGAATGGGAGAAGGAAAGAGAACTATAATTGGATTATTGGGAGGTGATTGTTTACTTCTTTGATAAATTATTTCAACTATTTTTAGAATTACCATCCGTGCGCATCTTAATAAAATCCAGGGTTAGTGTGCTCAATAACACATCTCTTACAATACTTCTTCACTGCCCTATACCCTTCCAAAGAAATCTGGCAGTCCTGAATATTAAGTTGTTGCAGACCCCTGCAGTAATACGCCACGCACTGCACCCCTCTATCTGTCACCAGGTCACAGTTTCTCAGACTGAGCTTCTTCAAGTTAGGGCAACTCTCAGCCAATGCACGAAGACCAGCATCACTCACATCACACTTCCCTATATCCAAAGCCCTGAGTCTTGGACAAAACCTGGCTAAAACAGTAATGGCGTCATCGCTGACAGCTTCGCAGCCCCTCGCATTGAGGTATCTCAGTTTATAGCATCTTCTGGCTATGACTTTGAGTCCGGCGTCGCTGATTTGGTCGCACTTGGCCACGGAAAGATAGCGAAGAGTTGCTCCCAGCTTGGACAGCTCGTAGAGACCAAAGTCCGTGATGTTGGAACAGTCGGAGACAGATAGTTCTCGCAGTCCGGAACAGAATGAAGGGACGAATTTCAGGCCGTCATCTGAAACAAAAATAAAAACATGCATTAGGCATCATGTGCTTTCAAACGTCAGTTATGTCATCGGCTATAGGGCCTTGATATATGAATTTAATTTGGATTTCCATCTCGTACCATCGCCATTAATTTATTTTTTAAATCAGTCGAAGACGGCAGTAGAGCCACGTAAACAAAATTATCCATCACATTTGTTCAAAAATTCAGCGTGATTACGTAAGCAAAGTTTGATTATTCAATATTCATTATAGACACTTCTGAAAGGTTAATCGAAACAACATAACAATTCTATACAAAACAAACAAAATTGCATCGCCAACATGTGACACCCAAGTTAATAAATTTTTAGCAGCTATTGGAATTGAACCCGCATCACCTCAATGCGAATGTCATTAGGGGCATACATTAATTACGTGAGCTGAAAAGGGAAGCAAAATCTCACATCTAATGAAAAGAATAAATGAAGTGGCCCAAATTTATCTCACCAAGGGGGGGGGGGGGGGTCTAGATTGGAAGAAAAACTGCTCACGTAATTAATGTATGCCCCTTTACGCAACTGCGGCCATACCCTCTGATTGACAGCAAATCTTCTATTTCAGGCGGAATATGAAATCGAGGCAAATAAACAAATAAATAAATAAGTATGACTTTTTTGTTCGTTCAATATTAGAATTATGACAGTCCACATTCCCAATAAAAAGTTAATATTGAAAGGTTAGAAGGGATTCAAAAAAGCTTTTGAAACACTTTTAATAAAAAAAAATTAAAACAGACTTTAAATCCTTAAAGAACACCATAATATCTAAAAGGCTCATTAGCATTCCGTAATTTATCAACTCTAGAAGACGGAAGAAATTCCGACCGGAAATTTTTATTCAAAATCATCAACAACGTTGTTGACAACATGACAACAACTGTCTTCTAGAAAACATTAATTTCCACTATCAGACCAATTATTCCACATTCCGCATCCCAAACTAAGTACACACAACATACATTTCTCAGATGGACGTGCACAAAATAAAATATTTTCAGGGTTCCATGACAACTCAGAATCAACTCAACTCAATACCTCATTGACAAGTCATTAAAAACTATGATTTTTTTTTGAAAAGTAGTCCATAACCTAACATAACCTAACTTATTTAAGCAATTTTTTATGAATTTTTTTTTCAGCACTTTGGCTTTTCAAAGGAGTTCTTGAGTTTAGTTCATTCTGAGTTACCCGGTCACCCTCTATCCCTGCTGCGTTTTATTTTCTCAATCTCATTACGTTGTTTTTTCTTTACTTTTTTCATCTTGTTTGTCTTTGAACATTAACCTACGATGTAAATATTTTGTATTATTTTTATAAAGGTACATATTAATTTCACATTATCTATCTATATTCTTTAATCCGTGTTTGTTTATTTATTTATTTTCAATTTTTAAAAGATTTTCTTTTTCTGCCATCTCCACTCTACGTTTTCTTTAACCATCTATTTTTTGTATGAAATATTAATTTTAAGCGGAAACTTCGCTGGTTCATCAATTATTTTAATAAAATATGTATAACTGTTTTTTTTCCCTAATAAACTAAAATAAAATTAATAACCCGGTACAAAAGCAAAAGGTAACTTGTGCAAATTTAGCTGCACTCTTTTGAATGCAGCTTCCAGTGTGTTTTTTGAACTCTCAATATTCGATTCGCTTTACCATGCCATGTATTCCTGGAGCGACCCATACTTCTTATACTTCCAAAGTTAATACAAAGAAGAATATGAGCAAATTAAGATTATTGGTATGAAACCGCGTGCACAAAAGTGACCATCACATCTTTCACCCATACTACTACAAATCACACCTACACAGAGTGGCGCAGCGCTTTTATTGGACGTAACTCGGCGGCACATCTTTCCTTGTTTCTATAATCTGTGTCTGTTTTTATTGTCGTATTTACCTGTAATCTGGACACATCTCCTCAGGTACAGGTAGACTAGTTGTGGACATCCTCGGACGATGGCCTTCAGGCCAAGGTCTTCGATGCCCCCGCAGTCCGTCAGGTCTAGGTACTGCAGGGGCAGCCTCCGGGGAGGGTCGTTGCTGATGCTGGAGATTCGGGAGCATCCTGAAACAAATTAGGGATTGGTTACTAAAATTCAATGTTGAATAAGGTAAAATGAAAGAGGATAAATCAATTTATAAGGGTAGGAATGTAAGAGTTATTGTTATTTTGTTACAAGTGAAAGTTATGAATAGCATTTTTGTGCCAAGGGTCACATTATGGAATAGAAAGATTTGTTCTGGAAATTTACCAAATTTTTTGCTGGTTAAAAGAAAATGTTGAAACCTAAGTTTATCGACCCCTGGCCCTGTGACTTAGTTTAGTTCATTTGCCCTAATGAAAGGTTTGACCTGATTCTGTAATCAATTGTCTAGCTAGGCGAACGTGCGTGGTCGAAGAAGTCGGCGTCATCAGAAGCAGTACATGGTCACGCTACAGCAAGCAATCATTCATATTTTTTCAAGGGTGAGTTTATGTGATTGAGTACACGATTTATATGAATTTGAAGTATTTTGAAGATTCGATAAGTAGGTACTTCTCACTTTCAGATGGCATTTTGTTTGTAATGAAAAAAATCATTTCTTTAACTAATGAAAACAAAATACGTCGCCAGCTGAAAATAATGGTCTAGAAATTCCGCCTAAAAAAATGTCATGATTCTCTCCATCACCGTTCTTGACTAGTTTTTGCTGGTCGAACAAATGTATACTAGTATTATCTTCTGCTAGTGCCGTTTTTGAAAGGAATTCCCTCAAGGGCGCTAATTTCCTTGACCACAACATAACATGAAACGGTCTTAGGCTAAACGTTTCCCACAATGAGAGGCAATTTGTCTTCCTTGTACCTATACATATATTTCCGTTATATAAACAGCGAGGACTGATGGGAAGTTAAACGCATCGGGAAGTAAATAGTATTTTAAGACGCTATTTGAAACGTTCATAGGAACCTACTCTGTTGCCTGAAAAGATCGTAAATACCGTAAAGCCATCAGTAATAATCACTTTACTGGACTTATCGGATATACAATGATGCATAAAATGTGAATAGTGCGGTCTAGCTAGGTTTCCTTAAACAGGGGTGAACTGGTAGGTAATGAAAATTGGCCAGACAATACAAAAATAATTTTTCCAAAACCATGTTTCCTTTTCCGTTTAATTTAAAAGAGTGATAAACGGCACTCTGAAGCTCTTAGGAATAATCTGACAATATTTTAATTCCTCCTATTACTATCATTAAAAGCGGAAGATGTTATTTTTTTACACAATAATGATGGAGGATTGGGATAACATAGGAATTGAACGTACGACGTCTGTATGGAAACCAGATGCATTTATCAACTTAAGATAAGCCATACTAAATAATGCAAAATCATACAAAATCACTTGTTTTTGTTTTGAAAATTTGATAGTTTAGAAGTATTACAGATGCTTCAATTAAATACTGCGTGTAGAACATACCTTGGCCCTTAAAAATATCGGTCATTTTTTTATAAGTCTTTTAAAAAGCCTTTAAAAAAATAAAGTATAAGGTCTATAAAAAACACTTTCAAGTCCAAACTCTCCTATTTATAAACCCCTTTTCGGATTTGGTTTTATTGTATAATGTGGCAAATTTAGTTTCTTTTATAATAATCGCAAAAAAAAAAATTTTTACGCCCGAACTTCACAAAATAAAATAAAATACGCATTTTCTTGTTGATATTTTTGACATCAATCAATACGGCCCGCACTCTACGAATTTGGATTATTAAAGTGACCCTTATGGCATGGGCACAAGAACCATGCACTGGGCACTACCTATTTCGTATCAGTCCCGCCCCAACCGGCGTAAGAGACAGTCGCGTGATTCTGCGTCGCTTAGTTTCGTGAATTCAATTTTAAATTTCAGTTTTCTCACAATAAACAATGCGTAAAACAGGAATTAATATTTTTTACAGGCCTTTACGAAATCAACCTGTAAAAAAAATCTCAAATACCTTTTCCAACCTTTCCAAAAGCTTTTTCTCAAGTATTTTTAAACTCCTCCCATAAAGGGCGTGAATTCCGATTTCGATTTTTTCCTGAACTATTGGATCGCCTTAAGCTCTCGGAAATTGACAGAAAAGTTACGGAAGCTCGCAAAAGTTGACCCAGGCTTACCCTGTTTTGTTGCCAGAGAGCCACCGTTTATGACAAAGTACGAGTTTTAGAAAATGCAATGTAAACTCATAATGTAGGTAGTGCATCGTTTCTCAACCTGGGAATCGCAATCTATCAAAGAAATAAGTCACACATTGTACTTTAATTGTAATTAATGCGACGGTTGAGTTTCTTTCATACTTGAAAGATTATCTACATATACGTGGATCGATATTAGAACACAGAAGTAAATTATTTTTAAATGAATTACCACTATGTACGAGTATATTAAGAATATTTCTGTATTTAGTTTTTGAAGCCAACCTAGTTGGCAATTGAAAACAAAGGAAAAATAACTACGAGAGATCTTTTAGTAAGAAATAGCGAATGAGATAATGTTTTCAAAGCATTTGATATTTGGGTAGTTGGTTGTGAGTCTCAACAGGTAATTTGGCAGCTGCACCAACATTTTCATCCAATAGATTGAGATATCATCTTTTCGAGAAATCTTCATTTTATCATACGTCAGTAATGTAAAACTTTGATAAACGTTAAAATAATTTATAGTGAGGCGGTAATTAGGTTTTTTACTTCAATTTCTTGACTTAGAAACGATGATGTTCTGTATTTATTAGCAACCATTTCCTTGTGGCCAATTTTTTATTTTTATTTTTTACATTAACTCCACACACGAGGCCCTGAGGAAAATAATTTCCCTCAGGGCCTATGTCATCAGAGATGCTGGGTGGATAGGGTTGCCATCCGTCCGGGTTTCCCCGGATTTGTCCTAGTTTAGAGGGCGTCCGGGGAGCGTCCGGGCGGGGTTTCATGTGATGTCCGGGTTTAAAAAAAAATTAAAGTCAAACGTATACGTTTGCCCTGAGGAAGGAACGGTCGTTCTGAAACCGGTCGGTTTTAAACAAATATAAAAGTGGTTCAAACAAAGTAACATTGTTTCATTTATCTTTAATTAAAATTAAATTCAATTTCCAAGAATACAGCTGCATTGATTTTTACAAATTTCTTTTAAAAAGGGAAGATATACTAAAAGCTATCGGAAACAGTGACAAATACAAAAAAAACTGAAAAGTAAAAAAGGCGAGAGGCTGAGGAAAAAGCTTTAATAGCTAGATAATCAAATAATGTACTTATGAGTGCAATAATTTCTTTTAATTTTTGTAGTAAAGTTATGATTGTTTTTAATTTAAAATAAAACAATAACTTTGTAAACACCACTTTTATTTTTATACTTTGTCGGCATAAAGTATAAAAATAAAAGTGGTGTTTACAAAGTTATTGTTTTATTTTAAATTAATAATGTCACATCACAAAGTATCCGCTTCATATGAACAAAAATTATGATTGTTTTTATTACGTAAAAGAAATTTACAATAAGGCTGTTGATTAAAACTTTAAGGTTATATAAATGAGTATAGTTTTTGATTATTTTATGCTTAAAAAATTAATAATGTAACTTATATTATGGTAAGTCTAAACTTTAAAAAGGTTCAGTTTTGATGCTTAAGATTTAAGAACAGTGAATTTAGTTCATATTATGTTAAGAGATATTTTGTTGTTTAAATGGCTGCAAATAAAAATTCAAAGATATAATTATTATTGAGTTAAAGAGTTACCTCAAAAATTGTAAGACTGAATACTAAAATGGTCTCAGTACTTTAAAGATTTTTATTTAAAAATTTAATTGACTTTTGTTAGGCTTAATATTTTAATAAGGTTTTGTTTTCATAACAGAGTGTATTAATAATTTGTGTTTTATTTTAAGAATAAAAAAATTCTAACTGATTATTAAAACAATTTGTAACAAACTGTAAAAAGATTCTGTTTTGTTAGGTACATTTATAATGATGATAAAATATGACTAAATTTAATTTGAAAACAAATAAATAGGTGATTTATGACATTTTCAACTGTTTTTTATTACACTGACTATGTTTAAAAAAACCTGTTCACATGTCCGGGTTTTGGGCCCTAAAATCCGGGGTTTTAACGCGTCTTGTCCTGGTTGCCAAATTTAAGAGATGGCAACCCTACGTGTGGAGGGTCTTTTTGAGGAGAGGAAAGGAATGAACATTGATCTTGAAGAGACCCATGTTGTAGGAAGGAGGAAACACAGAGGCCGACAAATTGTTCCACAACCGAGGTGTTGAATACAAGAACGAGTCGAAGAAGCGACCCATTCTCATGTGACAAATGTCAACCGTATACATATGTTAGGCACGCGTTTGGCGTGTTTCTCGACTATGCATCGGTGACAAAAGACTCAATGACGCTGGTTCCTCCGAGCATCTTCCATTGAAATACCAGTAGAACAAGGATAGCCACCCGACATGTCCCCACCCGACGCCAGTGCTCTAAAGATTGCAATCCGTCTGTTAAGATGGGATAATCTATCAAACGGACCGCCCGTTTCTGCATAGAGTCGAGGGTATTTTTCAGGTATTTTGGAGCTCCAGACCAGAGGTGGCTTCCAAATTCAACCGTGGGGAGTACATATGATTTGTACAGTGTTAGCAGTTGTGTACTATTAAAGTATCTGCGGGCCCTGTACAATACGCCCAGTTTTTGAGAGGCTAACTTTATTCTGGCTTCGATGGAGCCAATGACTTATTTAGATTATATGACCATGATATTATATTTAAATAACACAAAACGGCTTATTAATTTCTTAATGGGGTATACATATTCAACCCTGTTACAAAATAATTCGTAATTCTGATTATCTTGAAAAATCCTATTATTCTAATACAGCTGCAACGGAATGCGCGATCCCTCTGTGGGGATAGATGGAAATATGATTAATCATTGATTAGTTATGTAAAACAATTATTATCACTAGTGATAGTGACTATAACTTGTGTAAAGTTGTAGTGTGAAGACACAAAACCCAAACAAAAAGAAAATCAATTTCCCTTACTTAAAATATTACGCGGAGTCGAAGTTCAAGAGAGTGATAAACTTGACTTATTAGCACGACGCGACGAAGTCTTCTCGAGCTCAAGGTCGGCTTAATTATACCAACGCAGAATCGGCGCGTAAGAATTTAATAAGAGACGGGATGACTGTATGTTTATTTAGCCCGTTTCAAAACGATAATGCATACCACCTTATGACTGATTCAAAACATTTTGTGCAATAGTCATAAATCGACATTCTTTAGAATAGCTGTTCGCCAAAAGATTGTTCAGAATTCGATACGGTCATGAAGAATGTAGAACTCAGATGATGCGTCATAATTTATCTTAGTTATGAAGACGTCAAACTACGCGTAATGGAGATTTATATGAATACGGGAAGCTGTAAAATATTATGCAAATCATAGTCTGCGTTTCATGTTAACAAGCGTGCGGGGCACTATATTCCTGACTCGAACTATGATGTATCGCATTTCGTTCTCTAACAATAGAGGTTTTAGAAAGCTCTTGAACATGCTTACCTTCATTGAAATATATTTTTGGAATAGCCACAAAAACAATCACACAAGTTGCTTATTATTATATTATAAAGATTTAGCTGATCGTAAGAGGTAGTCAGAACAACAGTTTATAAAAAGAAATTGAAATAAATCTAATCTTTTAAAATGTTTCCATAAAAGTAAGCGCTAGGCAATTTATGTAGATAAAATATCTAACTATACTAAAGTATGGGAATGCCAAAACGCAAAAGCCGACCGAGCTCATCTGCAGATGGCCACCGACGAAATTTCACTTTTTGGAATAAATGGGCTGTTTTCGAAGAACTGTATCTTGGAAACCAATGGCTGTATATAGCTCGCTTTGGTCTCAAATTGTAGCAAATTTAGTTCACTTTAAAAGTATGTATGCGGACTATACCAGTCAGACCCTTCCTTCACTGAGATATTGAGAAAAAACTGAAAAAAAGTCCTTTGTTTTTTGGGTCCACCGCCGCTCCTACAGCACTTTGGAAATGGCAAATCTGTTTTTTTAATGTTGGTTTAGATCCTAACAACATATAAAAATTCAGAATAACTGGATCTTTTGCAAGCACGGATGTACATCTTGACTGGACTACTACGTCCGCGACATCAGGTACAGAAGCCGATGTCTTGTATTACTGTCTTACAAAGCATTTAGACGACAAAATAACTGAAATGAAAAAAATGTTTGGATAGAAAATCAGCGACTTAACCACTCGAACCCATAAGCTTGTTTTCACGATAATATAACATTTTTAGACATATGTATGACGTATGAGGCGTACCTAACTTATTAAAGAGAAGCAGGGAATTCGTTTGTAACCAGTATGAAGATCTAAGAATTTAAAAGAAGTTAAACGAAACAATCTTTCTTTGTTTGAACCACTTGTATATTTGAGTAAAGCCGACCGGTTTTGGAACGACCGTTCCTTCTTCAGGGCAAACATATACTGATTTGACAGTTACAAAATAGTGGATGGGAACAATGTATTATTACTAAGGATTGTGTGTGGTAGGGGTGGAGCCGCGTCGCTAGATTTAATGAAGAGTGGGTGGGTAGGGGAACATATCCATGATTGGGCTGTAAGATAATATTTTTGGTTTGTTGATAATAGATTCATTATTTTTAAGGGATTTTTTTTTTATTTCCAAGGCTTCTAAGTTATCTAAGCGTTTTCCTTTATGATTAATATGAAGAATATTTATCCCGTATTTTTATCATAAACTATGGTTATTTTCAATGATATGGTTAGCGAACTCAGAAAAAATATTATTATTAAGATACCTTATATCAGGGTTTCCCAACCTTTATTTCGCCGAGCCTCCCCGAACAAAAAAAAAATTTTCTAGCCCCCCCTTAATTAAATTTCAACAAAAATAAGAAACACATTTTTTATATTAACTAAATTATTTATTTGAATTTCAAATAGGTACAATATATTTATTTATTATGGATCTTTAATAGAAGAGAATACACTTTTAATCATTAATTACTTTTACATTTACATTTCTTAGTTTTCGCGTTAAATAGATTTTTTTTCGGAAATGCAAACGTACATATTACGCCCCCCCTGACATTTCTCTACATCTCCCTAGGTGGGCGTGCCCCCCTGGTTGGGAAATCCTGCCTTAAATGTTCTTTGATTCTGATTTAAGGACCCGCAACCCGGATTTGTACCAATTTATTACATATTTCCCTTAAACACGGTAAGTTTTAAAGCTCTTAAAAATATATATATTATTCTTGAAGATAATATCTAAACTTTGCCCGCGCCAAAACGCAAATTATATAAAATTCCCTCGACAGAAAAAAATCGCAAAGTATGCTCCAAAAATTATTATTAACACGTTTGTTTCAGTTATTTTACAAGTTATATGTATGAAAAAATTCACAGTGTTTCTTTAAATGCTGTTTAAGATAATGCCCCCGAGATTTTTGCTCTATTTTAAACGAGTCGTGTTTTATTAAACATTTTCGCAATTTTCGCAACGATTTTGTCGCTGTAAATGTTAGCGCTCTCCTCTGACATTCGTAATTTCGTATCTCTCCATCTTCTTCTTTTCGGGCCCGGTTGCAGAGCCTTAATGGATAACCACAAAGTTATGGCTGCATTCAAAAGTATAAAAGTTTAAAATAAGTTATTTATTTCGCTTCATAACATTGCACAAGTAGGTAGGTACTATTTATGGTACAGTAGAAGAAAGAAAAAGTATGATCTCTTCAGTATATTAGTACTTACACTGCCAATCACTGACGTTACGAAGACTCCTGTACACATAACCCAACAAAAACATACATAGATCTAATCGTGAATCTTTAGACAACCATAGTTGTTACGCCGCAATAACTACGGAGCCTTTATAAAGCAGACCACAAATGACCAGCGATGGAATAATAATGCAATACGAAGGTTTTGTAAATAATATGAAGTTGTTTTGTTGGATGAAGCTGCTGGTACGCATGAACCAGGTCTTAAATAAAATAAGTAATGCCATAACGTCCAGTGCTTTCTGGAAAGGTGACGGTTTATGTTCTTGCGGTTTTTTGTGCACGCTGGCAATTTCATTGTAAGCAGGTACCATGATATTATGATGAAAATATCGTAGGGATGTGTTACCTACGATTTCAATTTACACTTCTCATCATCCTAGTTTCTTAACTTATTATAATAATATCTGGCCCCTTAGCACAGTCGATCGATAAGGATTGATAGGATAACTTTCGGTAACTTCTCATCCTTCCCTAGCGTGATTGCAGATCGCCAACGAATTAGTAACAGTTCAGATTCCCAACTTTCGTGGGATCTCCACATAAATCATGTAAAGGAGAAAATTACACCCATAACTGGTGTACTTTATAGACTCCAAGGATTACTACCCGTACCTTTATTAACATCAGTGTACTACGCCATGGTACATTCACACCTTTCTTATCTCTGCTGTATCTGGGGATTTGCCTCAAAGAAATTGATAGCTGATCTGCAGGTGGTTCAAAACCGAGCTCTCAGAAATGTTTTTGGACTTCCATGGGACACCCATGTCAGAGACATCTATTCAGTTTCCGGTATTCTTCCAATCACAGTCCTTCCTAAACATGAAATCACAAGCACCATCCTACAAATTACCCAACAATCAACTCACACTAACATCAAGCCACTTTACAATCAAGACATCCACACTCACAATACTCGAAATAGCAGTAAAATCCGCATACCTCAAACACACACTACAAAATATGGGATAAAATCTCTGAACTATGTTGCCTATACACTATATAATTCGCTACCAGATATGTACAAGGGAATTCAGCAAAATAAAAAAATCAGAGTAATGCTTTAAAAGAATATTTTTTAAGTATGTATAAGGATGAAACTTTGTAATTTTCTTGTCATGTTTCAATTGTCTTGTCTCTTTTCTCTTCTTTTCTTTTCCATTAAGTTTGTAATCATCCATATCTGTATAACCTTGTTCCCTTTTCTTTAATTGTTTTCCATTGCTGTTTATTCTACTCAACCTGTCTTTTATTTTTCTTCTACATTGTATGTGAATCTTATATTTTAATATCCAAATTCCTATGTAAAATTTTAACTATTACCTCCCACCCATGATTTGTATGTTCCTCCTGTCCTAAAATGAGTTCTGTAACTCATCGGGATTGCTCTAGCAAGAAATAAAAACAATAAATAAAAAATAAAAAAATAATGACTATCACCCGTATTCAGATATTTTAGTTTCAAAAAAGTAGAATAGAATTTTACAATAGATATCTAGTAAAAAGATGTATTTACCTAATAATTACCAGTAGCGTAGAATCGCAGAGCGATAGCTACCTGAATAACAGGAGGTATGGGCAAGCCTCTATTATTTACTAAAGCATAATTTGGAAATAATAGAGGGCTTTAGTAAATAATAGAGGAATTAATACATGCATTAAAGTTGTTTTCTCCAACCGATAACGATCCTTAAATTGGATGTCACTGTAAAACTCCACGGGATTTTCAAAATCGCGTAAATATCGCCGTACGCTGCCCATAGTGCCCGTGCTAATGTCGCCACGTGTTTCCATCTCCATTATTTTATGTTTACGACAGTAACAATTGGGAACAAAAAACCGACTTGACAAGTTAAAGGTACCCTTCCCACCAACCTTGACTTTTGACAGCTAAAAATCAAAGTAAGCAAGAATGCGCATGCGTAGTAGCGTAGAAACTTACGTAGTGACGTCTCTGAATACAAAAATTTGTAAATCTTAAGGAAGGTAGCTAAGTGACGTCACACCGACCTTAGATGTGTCTCTAAAAACAAAACGGCGTTCCTTAAAGGAAAGGAAGGCTTCTTGAACTAAAGGATCGACTCTGAATACGGGTGTAAGTGTTCTAAATGTATTATATTCGACGTCAACTATTGTTTGTGCGTTAGCGATCTGCAGTTGTCATAGGAAACGATGAGAAGTTACCGAAAGTTATCCTATCAATTCTTATCGATCGTCCGTAGGTACTAGGGGCGTAGAGGGCCTGGTATGGATAAATATATACTCACTTAATGAAAAACGATTTTTACTAGTCTTGATAAATTTAAAAAAAAATCGCATGTTTTCATTAACAATTTGATCTTATATTGAATTTTGGAAAACTGAAGTTTAAATCTTCTGTTATATTTGTAGAAAAAAATGTACCTACTTACTCCATGAGAATGGGTACAGAAGACCGACCGATTCGGATATAAAGTGCACGCGGAAAGTTTGCAAATCATTTGGTATCACTTAATTCTCAATTTTCACTTTAAAGCTTTGGATAATATCTGTTATTTAGGAATTTAAATTTACTTCATCCTTCTTAAAAGAAATTGTTGCAGGTAATATACAATGTAAAGTAAAGTACATCGTAATTATACAATGTGTAGATATATTGATTTCTATGTAATTGCTGAAAAATAGCCACAATCAACAGGAGAAGGGTAATGTGGGGCTATTTTTTGGAAAAAAAATGGAATTAGCCGTCAAAACCGGAAAAGCGTATGACATCACGGTGTAACATGCACGGCAGTAGTGCAGCACTGCCATTCGAATTACAAATTATTGTACTATGTGTGACGTCACGAGACACAATTGCATACATTTTACCAATGTTCACTTTAAAAACTTATAACTGTCTTTATTAACTCTTTAAATATTACCAATTTTCAGGAGGCCACGAGCAAATTGCCCGACTATTTTCTGTAGGTTTTTGTTATGTCGTTTTCTCCCTCGTATAGTAAATCTGTCAATGCATATTATCATAGCCATAGACATCCAAATGGATAGACGAGAAGATACAGATGAGGGGTAAAACCAAACTATGGAGGGCGAAGATGGGAAAGATGACTGTGATTCGTTAAAAAATCAATCTGACCGTATATAGGCATCTCGCATTATAATATCACCATTTAGCTCTTAAAAGCAAAATCTGCTTTTGAATGAATAGACCTTTTTACATGGGAGCGCGAATTGCCCGCCACGTTATTAACATATTTGCGTAGTCCAAAAGCGGCAAAGTAAAGTTCGCGCTTTTTCACAGAGGAATATTTTGTTGCCGTATTTAGTTAAGACACTTTTACAAATGTTTCATTATTTACTTACCCCTGGAACCAGCGACGAGCTCACTGGAGAAACGCCCAAATTCGCTATACCCACATATATTAGGGTACAATGTGACCTCGGCGCTGGCCAGGACAAGAATGATGACGTCACATTTTTTAGATTCAAGCGAGGCTCTTGTAAGCCGAGCCGGCTCCATGGAACCGTTATGGGGAGGGGGAAATAATACGCTTTTATCACTTAGGGCCAAGGGCGAATTTAGGGGGGGGGGGGGGGGGGGGGGCACGGGGGCACGTGCCCCCCCCAGACGGTATTTTTGTGTACTGTGAGATTCCATCACAGTACATGCTTAGAAGCAAAAACTGTCTTTATTGAACATTTAATTTTTCTATTGTTTTGACACTTTCATAAACCTTCCTTAACATACTTGAACTTGTAGAAATAAACTTGAAGTATGATACTTCAAGTTTATTTCTAACAGTAATTGTTAATTTTTTTGCCCGTCCCGCCCCTTGTGCCCCCCCCCCAGAAAAAAATCCTAATAGTAATTTTTGATTTTTTTGCCCGTCCGCCTCTTGTGCCCCCCCCCAGAAAAAATCCTGGATCCGCCCTTGCTTAGGGTAGGTCCACATATATGTCCATGATCATAGCTTTATATAACTTGCGACTGTATGCGTGAATATAGTAATAACGAACAAATCTTAGTAGTTTCAAGCAAGTAAATTACAAGCAACTACGTTTAGTGCTGACTGTAGTGTATTACTTCCATTTCAGGAATTCTTCGCAGTTCCACAATCATCACACCACATATGTAACTAATCATGTGGGCAGCATTCTCTTTGTGTGTTTTTATGTACGTCCAAGTCCACGCAACATCCACTCCTAACTCTCAGGAGCAGCCTTTTATCCCCTACATTGTTATTGAAATGCTTTTACTAGTTACACAATGATTGTTTCTGTTCGACGATTATGTTCTAGACTAAATTGTTCTCCTTTGTTCTGGAAATAGGCTTCATGCAGAATTATTTCTAAGGAATGCCACGCACTAAAATTCTCAGGCGTAAACTTAAATTGTTATACCTCTTATGCAGTTTAGTTATTTAGTTTTCAAAACAATTGGTAATTGTAAGCAGCACAAATTATTGTTTCCAGTTTAGTTAAATAGTTTTTAACACAATTGATACAAGTGAATAACAAATGAATGTGGTCCACGCTTTACTAAGCTGTTTCTTTCTACCCTGCACAATATTATAAAATGACCCTTTGTAACCAGTTGTTTTGAATCTATAGTTTGTTAAACATACATATATAGTTTGTTAAACAGTTTGTTAAACACGCTGAGATACTGCCTTGACAAACCACTCATACTTCTAATGAGAAATATCACAATAACAACAACAACAAAAATGAGTTATTACCAATATCTGTTTATTTGCCTAGCTATATTTTGTTTACAGATCCATCGGGTTGTGAAGGGAGTTAGATTTTTAGGTAAAGAAAAATTATGAAAACCTTTTAAAATTTTATGGATAATATTTCAAAAGAAAGAAAAAGTTACTCCACGGCCAAATTTTGGCCTATGTAGCATTATGATATATAGTATATTTATACGATTTTTTCGTACAGTTTAAAGTTTTTCAATATTTTAAATAATAGAGATAAACTAAAAGAGATACCTCTATTTTTGATACTGAACTATTTAGGCTTAAATATTGTTTCAATATGGAATAACGAATAACATGAAATGTTGTTAATACTGATGGCTTTTGTCATACCTACATAATCAAAGTGTCAATTTTTTTTTATTTTTTTTCATTTACTAGATTTTTATGTATCTTGAAGAGATGAATCATTTAAATTTACTGAATTTAAAGTTAATGTTCCTTATACAAATAGAACGGCGTCATATGCGCCTTGCAATTTTTACCTCATGTGGGTATTTAAAATAGTACCTGGCTGTAGGCTTAGAGGTCTTGTGTTTTATCGGTAGGGAAAAATTGTTATGTAAAAACCCTACGGAATCAAAGTTTCAATACAATGACTGGTGACGCGTGACGTCACCACTAACCATTCAGTAATGCCAACTTTACAGTGTGTTTTGACGAGGAGTTTAAAAATGCACTTTTTTAATAATTTTTTATGAACTCTACGTTTAATAAGACAATATTTGAATAAGTACCTCCATCTATTTAATCGTTTAACGCCCGTAGGACTTGTTCAGTTACACATCATAATAAGGTAAAAATAGGAGTAGGTACATTACTAAAAATATGAATAGAAACTTAAAAGTAAAGAAATACATATCTGAATCATAGTTATTTTTGTTTTAATGCATGAATGAATACGTCGAAAAGGTCTGTATAAATATTGCCAGTTCGTTGAAGATGCCCTAGTGGCGAGAACACGAAGTGGTGTGAACTAGATACCGCATGGTTGCCACAGTGGAAACGATGGTGGAGTCAAGTAGATCTGAACAAAATGGATATTTCCAGTACTTAACATTTGTAGGTAGTCTATGAATCACTAATCTGAATAATATGGTAGCAGATATCATTTAGGTATAGGTTGTCTCTCATATTGAACATATCTAAAGTCATTATAAGGGGGAAAGTTACTTATGCAGTGATGGATGAGTTGGCTAGCAGAGGATTAAACCCGCGACGCTTAGGTGGGAAATAAACGCTTCGGACAACTCTCCAGTCCAGTCGGATATTTATGAACAAGAATGCCCTTGAAAGGTGCGACTCAAAAGGACAAGTGAACTAAGCAAGCAAATATTCATATCTGTTGCATTATTATTAATGTATACGTAACTGATCTGTTATTAAGCATCATTAACATTCTATTCTAAGAATAACGGCGCCCCTGACAATAATGTTCTTATTATTAGTGACAAATTCAGGCGCCTTATAGAGCCAAGTATTTAAGTAGGCCGACCAGGCGCCGATATAACTCCTACATAGATCGATAATATTTCCAATAATGACATAAAACGGATCTATAAATCCGTCATCATTCGTCTGTTAGATTTTAAAATGGTAGAGGATTTAGACGTATGAAATGCAAGTTTTTATTTATTTATTTAATTGTAGTTAAGCTAATTTTGTTCATCTTTGTTCATCATTATAACTAAAATCAAAACACAGGGACTGTCGTTTTATTGATCACTACAGTTTTAAAAATAAATGTTCGAGTGTATTACTTATTCCCAGCAGATAATAAAAAAAAATTAAGCAACCCCCGACACAAAAGAGAGCTGTTGACCTTGAAACACCAGAACAGATTTTCATGAATTGTAGCTAAGAACCATCTCTATCACGTCAACTTTTAAACAAAAAAACCGCATCATAATCGGTCCATTCGTTTAGGAGCTACGATGCCACAGACAGACACCGCTTCTTGCGTCGTGGGTTAAAAAAACTCTTTTCAAAACGTGAAGTAGATTTGAAATCAATACGGCCTAAAGTTAATTAATATTTTTGACACTAATGTAACGCGGAGAGGGGTAGAGGTTGAAAACCAACTCCAAACTGCTTTAGACAGTTAATCTAGGTAAACTAAGGTATTTTTTTATCAGATTATTATCCTCACTATCCAGAGCCAGTGGAGAGTAACCATTTATTAGTCACCCCGATATTGGGGAATATTTCGAATGAAATGAAATGCGCATTCTGCAACAGTCGTGAAAACAATTATAAAAATGGACCACAAAAATAACGCTGTCCAATTTTTTATTGAAGTCCTCTGAAGACACTTATTATGGAGGCAGTTGAAATCCACAAAATAGAGTAGACGGGGCTAAGCTAATAATTTTTGGTATCTGGTACTGGATGGCTAAACCAATACTAATTGTCGAAAATCATATCAATTTAACTAATTGTTATACCGAAACATTGGCCGTAAAGCGTCGATGACACGGAGCGAGTTTATAAGCTACTATCTGGGAAATTCACTATCTATTAGTAAACTCGCTCTGTGTCATCGTGTTACTTGCTAACTAGCAGATTGTTGACAATCTACGAAAAAAGTTGAAAGGTCGTCAACTTACTCGCTACACACTTGCTCGTGATTGGTTTATTTGTGTTTTTCAAGATGGCTGCCAATAAACAGCTGATTTCGACTGTCAAACATCAGAGAATTAGTTCACGCAGGCGTCGTTATTCTTGTTACTGGCGCTAGCAGCGACCTCAGTTTCCTATGCTACTAAGCTAGTGGTGTCATCATGACAATCTCACCCGCCGATTTACCCGCTTTTAAACTTAGTAAATAGTAGCTTGTAAACTCGCTCTGTGTCATCGAGCCTTAAAGAATTAACGCGGTATCTCTTCTACGTGTATTACGTATAAACACACACTTAATTTACACATCTGCACTGATGATGGACTCCGATGTCCGAAATATTGGCTAAAGCAGGAGAAAGCGCAACATGACAGAATTACCAGAAAATTAATCAAACAAAAAATCGGTTCCATGACACAAGTTCCTCCGATAGTGAGAATATATACGATATAAAATACTCAATCGGTTTAGGGAAAAACCGGTAAACCTACTTACATAAAACAAAACTAAGTGTCCCCAAAGAGGTGTGCAGAGAGGATGTATCGCCGAATAACAAAAGTATAACAAACTGTATGAAAAATGCGAGGCGGTTCTTCCCGAGATTTGAAGGCCTTTCCGTAAAAATACTAAAAAACATTGAAAATTGTGTTTCTATACCCCAATCTCTCATATAATAAATAATACCTTTACGACAGGAGTTTTCCCGAGCACGTACAAAAAGCAATAATCACGCCAATACTTAAATCCGGTGGTCCGGAGGACATTTCAAATTATATACCCATTTCACTCTTATCTAATATATCCAAAAATTTTGAAAAATTGCTAAAAAAAGACTAACTGCATCCATAAAAAAATTTAAACCATCAATAAAAAGCAATTTGGATTCACCGAGGGAAAAATACTTACGACGCCATCGTTAAAATTTCATCTAGTATTCAGAATACCCTGGACAAATCAAATAAATGTATAGAAATTTTCATCGACTTAAAGAAAGCATTAATTTGACATGAATGACTTCTTCATTAAAAGAAAACGGCATTGACCGCATAGCCCTCAAATGGATAGTAAGCTACCTACCGACTAACTAAATAGTAAAATTAAACCAATTTCTGACAAGCAAATTTGGCATCAATCGTGGCTCCCTTATCAGGCACAAGAGCTCCTCTTTCCTGATAAGGTATACAAGACCAACGATGACCTTTAATATAATATTTTGTAAAATATATATGTATGTAACTCACATTATTTATCTTACAATAAAAAAAAATTAAAAATGTTTTCATTCAAATGCATCAAGGATAAAACCACTTGTCTGTAATATGTATAATATCAGAGAATAAGTTCAAAAAATCAAGACTAAATAAATTCGTTTGATGTCCATAGCAACTAATTATTGTTATAGAAATTTTTGAGGTCGATTTTAGGTTTGAAATTGGTAAATAATGTACCAAAAATTAGAAATTATTGGATTTTCCTGGTGATGGTTGGTGGTTTAAAAAAATCCATTGCGAAACTATTGTTTTCTGTGTCTGTATTCTGTATAACGTATCGTCTGTTAATCTTTCATTGAACTGCTGCTGATAGAATCAGTCAAGTCGTGAATGTCGTTATCTGCAGTATTGTAATGCTTAGCAAATATTAACGTTACCCGAAAAGCCTTTAATTGGAAGTAATAAAAGCTATTTATCATAAATACTTCTACTGTCATATTGGTTTCCTTCGATTCGATATAATACCTTCAGAAATCTTTTTAAAACTAAGCCTCCCATCCTTTTCCAGGAGTACCGTTTAAGGGTGACAATCAGAGATGATACTAACAGCGGTGTTCGTATCACATATGTTTTTTGAGAAAAGTCGATGAGAAACAGCTTTTTGTCTTGCTTACGCCTACTTATTGTTATTGGCAAAAATCAACATGTAAAAAACTAAATTTTTTTACGATAACACATTGGTTTGACTGGCTTTTTAACCTTCATTCCAAGTGATCGGAATCAACCGACGTTTATTTCATATATTATGTACTTTAATTTATATTTTTGAATGTAGCTATTACTTTGTGGTTATCCATTATAGAAAAATGAAATAATTAAACTTTGTATAAACCACTTATATGATGCGCAAACCCGACCGTCAGGGAAAGCTTATATTGTCAGTATAAGGAACGTTTGTTCCGAAACCGGTCGGATTTGCGCATCATATAAGTGGTTTATACAAAGTTTAATTATTTCATTTTTTTATTTTTTTTGCATTAATTTATTTTAATTTTCAGAAAAAATGTGCGTACGTCCGTCTATTTGTAAGTGATTGCCACCCAAACTTGGTAGAACGTAGTAGAGTCTGTCAATTAAGAGTAGAAAATATAATAAATAGAGCTACGAATTTTTTAGGCTGGTAACACCTATTTAACTGTCAAATATTCATTTAAAGAGCAATGACACTGACAATTCTGATCTGCGTAAATGACATTTTAAAAACATTTTTTTTCTTCTTAAAGAAAAAAATAAAATCGGACAAGCAATATTGTTAAGGTTACCCACTTACGACATAAATTTGATTAAATGGTTTTTTGCAAAGTGATTTGTTTTAATTTTTATTTTTAATTTAACAGTAGGTAGAACCGAAGAAACAGTAATGGTGAGTTCAGTTACACTACTTTTAGATCTGAATGATCTGATTTAGATCTAAAATTAGAGACATGATTTGAAAGTCCGGGCAATGCTGGGTACGCTGGTATTAAATAAATGTGAGCAATTTCTAATCGTGTTTTTCACTTTACTATAATATCGTTATTCTTCATTGTTTTCACAAAATTGCAAAGGTATTATATACCTAAGTATATGTAATTCTAATTTTGAGATCAGTGGATATCGAAATTACAATAAAAATATATTTTTCCTAATTTTATGTGTTTTTGAATTTTTACAAAAAATGTAGGTTACACAGCATTACGTTGCCACCGTGCGTTTATTTTTAGTATTGCCATTTGTACTACGGTGGCGCCCTCCTATGTTTTATACTCTTATTTGACAGACTGTATTGTCATCGATAACGAGTCTATTTGCCGAGTTTTGCTCGATGGTATGTCGGAAAGTAGGTTAATTTCCGCTTCCAAGATTCCGCGGCGTTCATTCATTCAATCAAGAAAACAAATGTGAAATTCAAATAGATGTATCTACTTGTTTAAAAAGGGACAGAGAAAAGTGTACACATCTGCATTTTGTATTTTATAGATTTCACAATGACAACGTGCTATTTTTATTCATTAGTTCGAAAAACACTGAAACCTTCGATATTTTTTGTGTTAGTGATAAACTTTTTCAATTTTCGCACGTTTATGCAAATTAGTATATGTCACTAGTATGCGCTGCGATACCTATACACAACTAAAGATTTCACTAAGTACATACCAACATGAAACCAAGAAAACAAGGGAGCTAAAATGGTTTTCCAAACGACGACGTTTCACCTCTCCCAAACACTTTCAACATTATTTTGAAAAACCAAGGATCGAGCAAATCTAATTTTGACGAATGGAAATTTACTGAGTGCATGAGTAGACAAGACACAGCTATTGTGATGTGTGAAGGCGCTATAGAAATACCAATCGAAATATTTAAAATTGACAATATCAGCTCTGTGTAGGTTGAATTATTCGTAAAGAAGTTCTTGACTGGATTCCGAAGAAACCGCCTGAACTATGGAATCATAGCTCAAGTCGTATTTTATGCACTTAGAAGAATCTCCGAGACTAATTCAATCAACCCAATTAAATAAATCCAAACTTTCTGATTTGTAAAGCCTTGGTCTTCAGGTGCATCATCTTGCAGGCGATGCTTCGGTTTCCATAATATTGATTTCGATTCGTAAATCAATATTATGATTTCAATAATTAAGAATAATAAGAAAAGTATTATAATTTCAACCAATTTTTATACAACTCTCCCATAATAATATTACGCATTCTGATGTGTTGGGCCAACTCGCACGAACCAGGCATCGCCGATCGCCTCGGAGACGATCCCGGGCCAACCCGATCTCCAACCTTCCAACTCGAACTTCCAACGCGCAAACTAACCCTCTACACTACACAATCATCCAAATGTTTGAAGTTGGAGTTGGCCGCAGTGTGGCCGTACCATCAGATTTTAATTTCATATTTCCAGGAAAAATTATTGGGAAATATTAACAAAATAGGGACACGCTTAGTAATGGGAAGTAAGTATTTCAGTTTCAGTAAGTATTCCGGAATTGGAAAATAATGAATTTTAATAGTTATTTCGTTAAAATTGAAATCGATTATTCACTCGGCGGCCATTGTCATTGACGTCATTTTTCAGTTTTTTCGTCTCTTATTTAATCCAAAATATTAACCTAAAATAGGTTCGAAAAGAAGAAAAACAAACTAACCCAAAAACAATTTAAATATTATTATGTCAAAACATGGCGTGAAGAAAAGATGTCAAATTGTTTGTTTTTTTTAATGAAATAGCTACAGAATGCATTATTTTCCATTTATCGAAACTTAAACATTTACTTCTCATTATTATCTAACTGATACTTAAGTATTTTTGAAATAAAAATTGCGTGTTAAACGTGACCCTACTTTGTAAAAATTTACCAAATGTTTTGTTGCTACTCGTATGTTACGTAAAACTATGTACAGGTCGAAAAAACTTCGATTGGCAAAGTCGGAGTATGGCCATTGTGTTTAGTTCGTTTCTCAATTCTCTTTTGACTACCTACATAGATAAGTTTTTATATATATGGACGTCAAAATGTTGCGATAACTCACTGGAAGTTGTCATCCCTCCGGACAAATATGAGAAGTGGTCCACTTAAAACTATGCTCTGATTACATCATTCTGAAAAAGATTTTTTGATTTATGCAGAACGTAATTTTTCGCGAACCATGATGACGCAGTTAATTTGAATTATTATCAGCATTAAAAAAGATTAACGATGCATAAAAGTAATGCAATTTAGTTGAATCAACCTACGCACTTCAAATTAGATTTAGGACATTGTGTAAATATAATACGTTATTTTCATGGTGTTTACTTATCGTAGAACTATTTTCGCATGAAAAAATTAAGGATTTTAAAATGTGTCTAGGAAGATGTGTCTGTTTAATGTTTTATCTATGGAGTAGTCTATTGAATTTGCAGCCGGCTGCCACCTTCGCATTTCAAAACGAAATTGGCGCTAGCTGTCAACTGCCAGAGTCATAATTCAAAATTGAAATAAGAATGCGGGTGCGCCGAGGCGGTAACTGCGTGTGATATTATTATTTGCGCATAATTATTATTGGTCAGGGTCTGATGAAAAATCAAGATGGCGACGGGTAGGCGGGAAAACTTGAAGGATTAAAATAAAGATCTTTTATGTAGACTTATCAACTAGACTTGTTAGAAAACCAAAGACTTTTCTTCGTATATTGTGAATAGCTTATCACCTTGTTTATAAATGCATAAATAAGAAATCTCATGTCCCGTCAAGGTGTTGGCAGCTGGTGTCGGTGGCTGTACTAGATGACGAGAATTTCCTGTCATTCCACATCTCAAGAAATGACAGCTTGCCTTTTACATCAAGAAAATTAACTAAGTAAACGGTATAAGTTACCTGTTAGTAATATCAAGTGTCTCTAAAAAAACACGAAGCTTTCTATAAGAAATAACTTATAAAATCTTCTAGTGTTTTCATAAGATAACATATTATATTATCATATATCAATGTAGCCGCATTTGTCTTTATGCTACGACATTCTTCCTACCTTTTTTGGTTATTAAATACTAATTTTGAATGTACTTCACTTTATTTTCATCACAAAGAAGATCGTAAATAAGGTATTAGAAAAACGCAAAAGATTTATTTTACACTCCAGGACTTTTATTTGGTTATGTATGTATTAAAATCGTCACAACTAGAATATTTACCTCCATATCCTAGAACTTCATTAATATACTACAAAGATATAATGCCACCCAGAATTTCCCCAGACAATAGAAGAAAAAGTTTTACTAGCATTATAACACTCGAAATGAAATTCAACCTCCCGTTGGCCCACAAATTCCTGTGCAGTATCAGCGTTGGCATCCCGTAATATACACTTTTTACGAATTAATTTCTTCAAAATAAAGAATCGTGTTATATTCAACGGTTTGCGAGCTGCAATGCGCCGGTGTTCATCTTGACCTTCGTCGGGGTCGCCACATAAAAATGATATATTTCTTATTTTATGAAATTTATTGCCGCGGTTTTAAAACGGCGATTTCATTTTCTCGCGCCCGCTGAATGCGTCGTTTACGACAATGTTTTAATTCCTTTCTTTAGAAGAAATATTTTTACTCCCGCCTGTCTTGGTCTCCGATATAAATCAAGTGCTTATAAGAGGGAGGCCTCACGTATTAATACGCATTTCTTTTGTACGCGATTCAAAAGATGCTTTTTGACCTTTTTAGTACTAATATGAATACAAGCCTCAATTATACAAGGCTTTCTGTGGCAAATGTGAGATTTACACGGTCAAGGAACGCCACTGAAGCATTAAATGTGCTTGGGTGTGCAAGAAGCAAGGAATGCCTTGTATGAGGTATACCACTGATAGCTGGGTTGTAAGTTGTAACCTCTCATTCTTTCTCATAAACGACGTACAACAGAAAGAGAGGTCGCAGCAGAGCTCTCAGCGGTAGGACCATACTGTAATCTGTGGCGCAAAGACCCCCTGCACAGTTAGGGCAATTGCTCGGGGATCCGAAATGAAATAAATTTATAAAATATATGCGAATAAAACGTTAATCACTTGCGAAATTCCTGCCATCTTCTTTCCATGACGTTTACGAACACGAATGGAATTTATTTGTATTTTATTGAATTTGACCTTCACCGTAAGGCAGCGGTTCCCAAACTTTTCCAAGTCGCGGCACCCTTAGAAAATTTGAATTTTCTCACGGCACCCCGGTCATATAATGTATATCTGTGGTAGCCCCGGGACCGAGTGTCACCTCCAAGAGCAAAATTCTCTACCCCCTCCCCCCCCCCCTCCGGGACGGACCAATTTTTTACCTACTCCACTGAATAATAAAACTTGTATTTAAAATGAATAGTACATTTATTGGTAGGAAAACTTACAAAGAAAATGCAAAAATATAATTACAAAAACCGTAATGCGACGGGTGAGCCTGCAGCTCGCTGCACAATTTTTCAAACCGGGGAATAAGGCTTGATACAGCTACTCTCATTTCTTTTTCCACATTTATTTTCAAGCGATATTTGCTCTTTATAACCGCAACCGCTGAAAATCTGCTTCGCACAGATATGAAGTAGCAAAGGGAATCAGGACCCTTAGGTACAACTTTTGCATTTAGAATCGGATACTGATTTTTGACTGATGTCCAAAACTCAAATACGAACAAGCATATTTTGTTTTTAGGCTGCTGTCGCTCGAGAGGTCAATTAGATTTTCTTCTTCTTGCGTAGTAAAATCTTGGGGAGCTTGAGCACGGAATGGATGTTGGATCCACACAAACTTCTCCACTTGGTCTTCTGCGAAGTACTTTGCAAACCAGTCAGTTAACTGTGATTAAGCGTCAGCAAGTTATTTGAAACCTTAATTCCGCTATGGGCAATGTACTGCTGCAATCCCACCCAATCTGTTCCCAGAGCGCGGACCGGCCACGCGGGTGATTTTCCATTTCATAAAATGATTGTATTCGTTCATGTCAATTTTGATTTTTAGTAGAGACATCAGGGGCACCTCGCGGCACCCCTGATCTCAGTCTGCGGTACCCCAGGGTGCCGCGGCACCCACTTTGGGAACCTCTGCCGTAAGGTGTTCTTTATCCATTTGGATTAAAACGATTTGAACACAAAGAAATTCAAAAAAGGTTGTTTGAAAATAAATATTTGGAAATCTTCATAGGGATTTACATAAATACGCCCACAATATTAATTTAAAAAATGTAAGAGGGTACAAGGGAGCAATGGCTAATTTTCATTCATATATATATATATATATATATATATATATATATATTTTTTTTTTACATTAACTCCACACAGGAGACCCTGAGAAAAATAATTTCCCTCAGGGCCTATGTCATCTGGGATGCTGTGTGGAGGGTCTTTATGAGGAGAGGAAGGAATGAACATTAGTCTTGAGAGACCCATGTTGTAGGAAGGAGGAAACACAGAGGCCGGCAAATCATTCCACAGCCGAGCTGTTGAACACAAGAACGAGTCGAAGAAACGACCCGTTCTCATGTGACAAATGTCAACCGTGTACAAATGTTGGGCACGCGTTTGGCGTGTTTCCCGACTATGCACCGGTGCCGAAGGGATCAATGATGCTAGTTCCTCGGAGCATCTTCCATTGTAATACCGGTAATATTATCATGCATAAAAAAAACTACATTTCTGTAATTATTATGTATTTACAGCCTTGAAAGCATAAATAAACTACTGGTACATAAAAATATTACATAATAGTAGTAGGTACAAACATATTATTATAATACAAACCTAATTAATATTGTATGATGTGATCTATGACTGTTTTACATTACAGGATGCTTCAAATATTTGTTGTATAATTTTCGATAACTGATTATTTTTTATGTGTTTTTAAATGCGAATACTGCACAAGAGTCCCAACCTCCACCCAGTGAGACGATGGCATCCCCAATTGGGGTATGTTGTGAGGCTGACGGTAGTGGGGAGGGGAAGGAAATAGGAGAAGATGAAGATAGGGAAGTACCTGGCCATTTAGATCTGGTCCGGAAACACTGCTAAAGTCATTTCAAGCGCTGCATAGTGTTTCGTTTCATACAAGCTAGACGGAAAAACTCTTAGATAATAATAAAGTGTTTAATTAAATGAAGACAATATAAGCGAAAGTCAGTCGAAAATCTGAGAACAGAAAAATCAGAAAAAGATATTGACACCTCTGGGACTTGAACTCAGGACCTCTTGCTTTCCGGGCAAACGCGCTAACCACTGTTCTCAGATTTTCGACTGACTTTCGCTTATATTGTCTTCATTTAATTAAATATTACAATTTGAGGTTTTACTCATAAAGTTAAAATAAAAATAAAAATAATAAAGTGCTTAGAACCCTCTTGTGGGGAGTATTTAATCCGAATGTATTGAAAATTTGGGTTAAAAGTGATTAATATTAGGTCCTCACATATGAAATTGGCGTTTTGCCGTACTGCAACTTTGATCTCAAATATCTTCTCTTTGGTTAGGAATTCCAAATTAAAATTTATATAGCTATTTACTCTTGTATTTGTGTTTCGAAAATTATAATTCATTTGTTTTTACTAAATTGTTTTTTTTTCTCTGCGTCACTTAGCTTACAAAATGGAAAACTTGAATTATCGCGTTATTTACGAGTACGAGTTCCATCGTGGCACAGGTGCTGCAGAAACGGCTCGAAGGATTAATGATGTGTATGGCGACGGTGCCGCAAAAGAAAACACAGTGCGTTTTTGGTTGCAACGTTTTCGTTCTGGAAATTTCGACCTGCAGAACAAGCCCAGCGAACGGCCAGAGACCAAAGTTGATAATGAAGAATTGAAGGCTATTGTGGAAGCGGATCCATCGCAAACCACGTCCGAGTTAGTTGCAAGTATTGGTGTTAGTGAAAAAACTGTTTTAATCCACTCGAAGCAAACTGGGAAGGTGAAAAAGCTTGAAAGGTGGGTACCACACGAATTGAGTGAAGCAAATCAACAAACGCGCGTTAGAACGCTAGACCACACAACAGACGGCTACCAAATTAGAGGAGCTTCAATTGGAATGTCTAAGACATCCACCGTACTCTCCGGACCTTGCCCCAACAGATTACCATTTTTTTCGAAATTTGGATAACTTCTTGCAAGGGAAAAAATTCAACTCCGATGGGGCAGTCCAAACCGCCTTCAAAGATTTTATTGATTCCCGTCCGAATGGTTTTTTTAGTAAAGGGATCGATGAACTACCTATGAGATGGCAAAAGTGCATATATAGCAATGGTACATACTTTGATTAAATGATAATGATACCGAGACTTGCTCAAAAAACTTTGAAAATATATTGTCTCAACACATAAAAAATTCAACTACTGAAACTACAGTCCGCATTAAATCTAAACTAAGAATTTTAAAGCCTTGGATAACACAAGGACTTATAATATCAATTAGAAACAAAGAAAAACTTTATAAAACAGCATTGAAAAATCCTCTAAATGAAAAAGCATACACTTTTTACAAAAAATTTAAAAATAAATTAACAAACTGTATCAAAAAAAATAAAGAAGACTATTTCAAAAATAAAATACTTTCTACAGACAATAACAATAAACAAATATGGAAAACAGTCAACTTAGCCATGGATAACACTAAAAAAACACAAAAAATAAAATACATTGAACATGAAAATAAAATAATAGATGCTAATATTCAACCTAAACAATGTGCAAACATCTTTAATTCTTTTTTTGCTAATGTAGAAAAAATCTTGCGAAAAATATTAATAAATCTTTTAACCCGAAAAAACAAACGATTGAAAATGTACAAAATCAAAATAATTTATCAAAATTTGAAACAACCTCAGAAAGTGAAGTTTTAAAAATAATAGAAGGCATGAAAGGAGGTTCGTCTCCCGGATTTGACCTTATTACAGTACATTTTCTAAAATCCATGAAAATTCATTTGGTAAAACCAATTACTCATTTGATAAACTTAAGTTTAACAGAGGGAATATTTCCGACAAACTATAAAAATACAATTATTTCACCTATTTATAAATCTGGAGATCCTCAACAAGTAACTAACTACCGCCCAATTTGTCTAATCTCAAACATTGGAAAGATTTTTGAAAAAATTGTGAAAAACCAATTGGTCGGTTTCCTAGAAAGTAATAAAATTCTTCACCAAAACCAATTTGGTTTTATAAAGTCACTCAGCACACAAGATGCTATTGCTAATGTAACCTCATACATCAATGAATCATTGGATAAAGGTGAAAAATGTGCCGGTATATTTATTGATCTCAGAAAAGCTTTTGATAGTATATCCCATGAGATTCTACTAAAAAAACTAAACAATATAGGTATAAAAGACAATGCAATTAAATGGATTTCGAACTACCTAAAAAATCGACCGCAAGTCGTAAAAATAAATCAGATTAATAGCGATAAAGAAATATCAGACTTTGGAATCCCTCAAGGTACAGTAATCGGACCAATCCTTTTCACCATATATGTTAATGACATTTTTTTTCAACCACTACATGGCCAAATTACTTCATACGCCGATGATACGGTACTAATAATTAGCGATAAAACTTGGGAAAAAGTAACATTTAAAGCCACCGAAGACATAAATATTTTAAAGAATTTCTTCGACGTAAATTTACTATCACTAAATGGTGATAAAACATTTGTAATTCCATTTGCAATACACAAAAATGATACCCCTAAAAACATTGACATCATCATCCATGATAATTCCAAAACACATAGTAAAAATTATTGTATCCAAAACTGCACAATATTAAAAACAACAAACACAATCAAATATTTAGGAGTCATTATCGATAAAAATTTGAAATGGAAGGAACAAATTTGTCAAGTTGTAAAAAAAATTAGAAAATTGATTTATATATTTTTAAGAATCAGAAATTTTTTATCTGTAAAAAACTTATATCTAATATATTACGCTTTGGTTCAATCAACTTTACAATATGCTATCATTAGCTGGGGATCAGCATACAAAACTAATCTTTCCCCAATTGAAGTTGTGCAGAGGCTAATAATTAAAATCATATTAAAAAAACCTTCTGACTACCCAACGGATCAATTATTTAAGGAATTTCAAGTACCATCTTTCAAAGATCTATACAATAGAAATGCATTGATTCAAATTATAAAAGAAAAAGAAAAATATCAATTTATAACTGAAAACCGTACTAGACATAAATATATTTTTTCATGCCCAAAATTAAACACTTCCTTTGCACAAAATTATTATACTTATCAAGGAAGACTTATTTTCAACCGATTACCGGATGAAATTAGAAAAATTAATGATAAAATCCAATTAATAAACACTGTAAAAAATATTTTAAAGATAATCTCAAAAAAAAAAACAGTTTCCGACTAATCTAATCTACTTATAACTCAGTTTCCAAGTGATACTCCATTCTTCAAATAAGTTAAATTTTGTATTGTTTTTAGCAACTAATTTCAATAATTCTGGACACATTATCCAAATAGTAAAATTGTTTTGATAGTAGATAAATACTTATAATTACATATCACCGAACTTACAACTTATTGTTTTTTACATTCACATTGTAATTTAAGAACTTAAATATAGCATTAAAAAATGTACACTACTCTTCCAGACACAAGCTAACGCTTCCATGGAAGAGTGGTATTAACATATTTGAATATGAACATGTAAGCAAATTAACACATCATCTAAATGTACATTATATTTTATATGCTATAATCAATAAACGTTTGATATAAAAAAATAAAAAAAAATATATTATATTAAAAAAATTATATATTAAAGATTTTATGTTCCTCCCATAAAAAACGCCAATTTCATATGTAAGGACCAAATATTATTTTTTTACAATCCGTTTGAGTTGAAATAAAGAATACATTGATCATACTTTCCATTTTCTGTTGATTGTGTATTTTAGCAGTGTTCGCGTCAAAGCATGGCTACCCTATTGTCTAACCACCGCAGAGGTGTGTTGTAGGTGCCTTGATGTAAATTTATTCGTGAAGTGTAATGTAACACTTCGATATTTAAATTTAAAGCTGGCTTTATTAAATGTAACACTCGGAGATAAGAGCGCTGCGGCACAATGACTAATGACATCACCCTTTCTTGCAATGAGCAGGACCATCTAAATAGAATTCACTAGAAGATCCTCTAATTGTAAACAATTGCATAGAATTACATATAAGTTTTAAGAGGGTATAACCAGAGAAAACCGGAAATATGTCATTTTTAAATCAAATTTTAGACGTATTGACTCTTTTCCACAAAAAAATTATAAATTGATTTCGAAAGACTGTTCTTTTATCTAGTAAACGCATGTTTTAAATTTTGAAAAAAGTTTATTTTCAGTATAATAAGGTTATACCACAGGTCATTGGCAGATTTGTTAGATTTTCAAACGAAAAATCTTATTTTATTTTAATTTTTTCAACTTTATGAGTAAAATCTCAAATTATAATATTTAATCTTCTTCTTTCGTATGGTGGGGGGTCAGAGGGGGACATCTAGGTCTGCGAGCCAGTCTAGGGCCTCAGGCGTTGCCCTGTGGACCTCATCAATCCCGCCGGGGAATGAATGGAGCTTCATTGACCATTGACCATTGGAGCATTCGTTGACCACATGTTCGGTGGTCTGCACCGCACGGCATTCACACGTCGCCGACTCTTTAAGGCCCCATCTATGCATCATGTGAGCACAACGGCTATGGGAGCACCTTAGGGAACGTACCCATACTACGTGACACTTTTAGGGGGGGGGGGGGTCTTCAAAATGTCACGCTCCATACAAATGAGCGGCGGGTTGCTTAGGATTTTGGTCACCGGGGGGGGTTAAAAATTGCAAAAAGTTGGTCACGTAGTATGGGTACGTTCCCTTATCCTATTGATGGCAGTCCAGAGTTTGCGAGGCAATGAGAACCCAGGCTGTCTAATGTTTCCCCTTGGCCGGGAGACCTTTCGGTCTTCGGCCCCTTACGTGGCGGCATAATTATTTGTAGTCGGAGGCCCTCTTAATATTTGGTTGCCGCCCCACTCACAGCACTCACTACGTCACTACCTTACGCGCGCAGTAACAATATACGTGCCGGTAACATCGCGAATAGCGCGGCGGACACTACTTTTGCGTGCGGCGGTTGGCACACTTGAGGCGGTTGGGACTCGAACCCAGCAAAGGGTCCTGGGTTCGAGTCTAGGAGGTTTTGGTTCGAGTCGCAGCGGAGCCAATATCTTTTCTGATTTTTCTGTCTCAGATTTTCGATTGAGTTTGGCTAATATTGTCTTCATTTAACGAAAAATCTTATTTTACAAGACATATTTCATACCGTGTAAATCAATACGTTATCTAGTAAACGCACGTTTCAAAATTTTAATTTTAGTTCAAATAAAATCATTAAAAAAAATATCCGAACACTTATGACGAAAATTTCTCTATTTTGTCTATCTTTTTACCGTCTTACAAATTAATATATTTTAGATTTTTTTTTACATTCTCATTTTGCTTAGACATTTTTGAAAAATAATAAATACTTATGATCAAAAAATAATTACAAAAGTACATATTTTCAATAGTTTTAACATCATGCCTTTCAGCATTTTTGGATGTAGGTATAAATTAAAGCAAATTTGGAATAAAATAAAATCGATATTGAGTTATAATTTTAAATAGCTGGTAAGGGGAAAAATTAATCTTTCTTATTGGAACCGCCCTGTACGATCGTAAGAACATCTTTCGATGAAATGTGGATTTTTGAACGCTGGCTGGTTAAAGGCCCTTAAAAACCTATTACAATTAATATATTTTAATAAATTAAGACAATATTAGCGTCTCTCAATCGAAATTCTGAAACCGAAAAATCAGAAAAGATACAGTCACATCTAGGAATCGAATTCAGGGCCTTAGCCAAACGGTGCTCTGAGCTATAGAGACCCAATCCGCTTCTGTCATATTTAACTGTATCATACTTCGACTAAACCAAAGTTATCTTAATTTTCTTAAGAGGGCATTACCAGAGAAAACCGGAAATACGTCATTTTCAAAAAAGTTTTTAGACGTATTGACTCTTTTCCACAAAAAATTATAAATGGATTTCGAAAGATTGTTCTTATATCTAACATTCGTTTGTAATAAATTTTGAGAAAATTTTTTAATTTTTAGTATAATAAGGTTATTCCATAGGTCGTTGGCAGATTTGTTCAATTTTCAAAAAAGTTTTTGTATTATACCACACACATTTCAAATAATAAAATCATGCAGTAAAATAAATCAATACATTATCTAGCAAACGTATGTTTTAGAATTTTAATTTTAGTTTCAATAAAATCATTAAAAAATATGTAAGTACATGTGTTTCTTGGCGAAAATTGGTCCGTTTGTGTATTTATTTGCGCACTTACAAACTAATATATTTCAGATTTTTTTAACATTCTTATTAAATTTAGACATTATTGAAAAATGATAAATACTTATAATCAAAAAATAACTACAAAAGTACATTATTTTAATAGTTTTATCATCACGCCTTTCAGCATTTTTGGATGAAGGTATAAATTACAGCTAATTTTAATTGAAATAAATTCGATATTGAGTTATAATTTAAAAAAGCTGGTACGGAGAATAATTAATCTTTCTCATTGTAACCGCCCTGCACGATCGTTAGAACAACTTTCGACAAAATGTGGATTTTCGTCCGCTGGCTGGTTAAACGCTCTTAACACATATTTTTATTGGCTGATTTTATGTGTGATTGCGAGATTCAAACCCGAACTAAATGCTATCTAGATTATAGTGTCTTGGATAAATTTTTATTCATTTTTATTTTTAATATATGACATCTATTGACTTTTCTGCAAGTCTAGGAATAGGGACACATTAGCTCAGTTGATAGAGTTGTGCCTCGACAAGACGAAGGTCCTGGATTCGAGTCCCAGATATGACCGTATCTTTTTCTGGTTTTTCTGTTTCAGATTTTCGATTGGGAGTCACTAATATTGTCTTCACTACAATATGAGGTTTCACTCATAAAGTTAAAAAACAAAAAAAAAAGTTCAATTTTTTATAAGAAAAACTTCTTTTATAACTTTTTAAGGTTATTCCCATCAACGTAATATATCATTGAAGAAGAAGATAACAATAATAATCCAAACGAAAATATGAAAGAGAACAAGACACAGAAAACAGAAAAAGGACAATGTGAAAAAAAATGTTGCTTGATTGTTGAAAAGGGGGAAAAGCAATAATTTTAAAGATTGAATGACATTAAAATACATCTTTATGGATATTTTAAAACTATTTACCAGGTCAGGATAGTTTTGTGGAGAAATAAAAGGATTATATACCTAGTAGGCATTTGCCTAATCTGGTACCTAAAAACGGAGTAGCAAATTAAAAGAATTTAATAAGTCGTCACTTATGAATTTTATTCTGATATAAAAATGGACAACTAAGATAGGTACCTATCAATCTTGTCGTACAGGATTGATAAGTACCAAGCCGTAAGTTTTGGATCACGTACGCTATCCAAAAGTTAATCCTGAGTAGTTAAGTACTGCTTTTCTCATGATGTTGGTACTGATTCCCTATTTGCGGAAGCTAATTTATAACAAAATCTCGTTAAGTCGTGTCTTCAACAACGCTGTTATTATATTTATAAATTTAAAAGAAAATAACACTGATTAGGTTATAGCGTCATTTACGTACATTGAACGTCAATCTTGCTTATGGCATGTCAATGATAGGTGATAGGAATGCAAGGCTCGACTCAACAATGGGTGCGGAAATTTGGTTATCAAAATAAATCTGATTGAGTGACAGGATTCATTAATTCGTTCGTATATAATACATAATACGATAGGTGCTCTTGCCTATCCAAATTCATTAAGTAAGCCTTTTGTTTTAGTTTAGCATTCGTTTCATACTCAGCTCCGTGGATAAATTCTAAGAAATACGAAGCCGGTGAAATAAAAAAAAATAAAGGTTAAAGGTTGATATATGTAATCCAAAAAATGATACGGTTGAATTCTAAATATTAGGTCCTTACATATGAAATTGGCATTTAGTATGGGAGGAACATAAAGTCGATTTTTTTTAATATTATATATTTATTTAATCAAAGTATGTACCATTGCTATCTATGCACTTTTGCCATCTCATAGGTAGTTCATCGATCCCTTTACTAAAAAAACCATTCGAACGGGAATCAATAAAATCTTTGAAGGCGGTTTCAACTGCCCCATCGGAGTTGAATTTTTTCCCTTGCAAGAAGTTATCCAAATTTCGAAAAAATGGTAATCTCTTGGGACAAGGTCCGGAGAGTACGGTGGATGTCTTAGACATTCCAATTGAAGCTCCTCTAATTTGATAGCCGTCTGTTGTGCAGTGTGTGGTTTGGCGTTCTAACGCGCGTTTGTTGATTTGCTTCACTCAATTCGTGAGGTACCCACCTTTCAAGCTTTTTCACCTTCCCAATTTGCTTCAAGTGGATTAAAACAGTTTTATCACTAACACTGCAGCCTGCAGCTAACTCGGACGTGGTTTGCGATGGATCCGCTTCCACAATAGCCTTCAATTCTTCATTATCAACTTTGTTCTCCGGCCGTCCGCTGGGCTTGTTCTGCAGGTCGAAATTTCCAGAACTAAAACGTTGGAACCAAAAACGCACCGTGTTTTCTTTTGCGGCGCCGTCGCCATACACATCATTAATCCTTCGAGCCGTTTCTGCAGCACTGGTGCCACGGTGGAACTCATACTCGTAAATAACGCGATAATTCAAGTTTTCCATTTTGTAAACTAAGTGACGCAAAGAAAAAAAACAATTAAGGAAAAACAAATGAATTATAATTTTCGAAACACAAATACATGAGTAAATAGCTGTATAAATTTGAATTTGGAATTCCTAACCAAAGAGAAGATATTTGAGATCAAAGTTGGCAGGACGGCAAAACGCCAATTTCATATGAAGGACCTAATATATCTTCGAAATTGATGGTTGTAAAGATAAGCAGAACGCAGAGATGAGAATTAAGACATTAAGAGACGGGCTGATGACCAGAAGTTTGGGCTAGAGTCACCAAAATTAGCAAAACTGAAGACATTTGAGGAAGGCGTAAGATCTATGCTAGACATCAAAAGTAATTTGACCAATTTTACTGAAAAGTTATTGCGCTTTGTCGCACTGAAAATTACACATAATATTTAAAATATTTGAATACATTTGAGACACACTGAATAGAAAGGGTTCATCATTCTACGATTATGTATAGTAAGCGCCAAACAATAATGCCGACCTGACATTGATACCGAAATCGTTGCAATAGGCGATTTTAAGGTCCGAAAAGCGGCGTGCCTCCCCGCCCACGCCTTCTCTGTCGCACGTATGTTTTACGCATAACTTTTTAATTCTTTCGCTTACGGTCATTGTAAAGTCAGTAAAGTGACCTGCGCGAGAATGGATCGTTTCAAGTTCAGGTCGGCATTTAAGTTTGGCGCGTACTGAACCTACTACCTATGCAATATTCCCTGCAATAAGTATAAATATATTAATGCGTTTATTTTTTTTAATAATAATAATAATTAATAATTTTATTTATCTTAAAAAATGGAACATGTTACAGTGTTACTTTTCCTCCATTAAAAGCATTTGCTTGTGGATAGAGGAGCTTGTGGGTACATTTTAAATATGTATAATTTATACAGTCAGGTGTTTCACATAATATATGCACAGATTCACAGTTAATATTCATACACCGTTAAAACACAGTTTAATCATATCGCAATCAAGATCCTTTAACTAAAACATAAAATCATCCACATGTATTCAGTAATAAGTAAAATAGGTATAATTTTTAGTGTGACATTCATGTGGTGATGAGGGAAGCAGCAATTTTCCCGTTATTGATTTCTCTAAAATGTTTTTTGATGGAGTTCAACAATTGTACTTTGTCATTAATGCTTCTGATTTCTACTGGAAGGTTATTAAAGAAGTATTTTCCTTGGTGTGTATAATGGTGTTGGGCAAAAGACGTATTTAGTTTGGGGCATACAAATACATGTGTAAGTCTTGTACGATTTTCAGTTATGAATGAGAATTTATCCTTTTCTTTATATATTGAATTATTTATTTGTAGAATAAGATTACTCTGATTTATGTAAACAAATATTACGGTAAAACGAAACATACTTTACAACAGGCACTTTAAAATAGGCACAAAATTAAATTTGGGGTCACTTTATATTTTTTACCTGTGTGGAGTTTATTTATTTGCCATCCGAAAATATTTCCTTCCCGGCAAATTTATTTTTTATTTTTTATTAATATTTATTTCTTTTACATTTACATAATATAACATAATATAGCTTACATATTTATACACTCTCCTAATAAAGAAAATGCTTGTGTTTATTTAGGAGAGGACAACTTGTTAATAACTTATTTAAAAAAAAATCCTTATCACAAACTTAAGAATTTAACTTATGAAGGGATCTAGACTTAACATATTTTTAAAGCTTATAAGGGTAATTAAACAAGAAATGTATATAGGATGTACATAAAACATTAGGAACAACAAACAGTCAAAACATATCTAAATAGAGTAAGGCCTCTGCAGATTTTTTGTTTTATTATTAGAGTTCAGAGCTTGCTATAATTATTGCAATCTATCCCTCAATAATACGATCTGTAACTGCAACAGTCTCAAAAATTTTAAAGAATTATAGAATTATATACAGAATTATATTACTTTGTATAAAATGTAATTTTGTTTGTAACATGTTTCGACAACAATGTTGTCTTCATCAGGATGTTGATATTGTTTTAAAAATAGTGGTTTTATACAAAGTAATCAGTTATTCATTATATGAAAAATGATGCCACAAAGTAAATTTGCGAAGTTTGAAGAAGTAATTATAGAATTATTATAAAAAATCAACATTCTCTTACACCAAATGTCACTTCCAATATTAAATTTGTTACATAACGTAGCGTAGGTACGGTCAGTAAACTTGTCATTGCTTCATTATTGATTTAAGATAGAAACTTTATACAAACACCGATAACTCGAAGCTTGTTCGTTTGTTTGTTTGTTTGCCCTGCCTAATAAACATTAATATTTCCTGCCTTCGAACTGAACAAATGGCGCCACCTAACGTTTGCAGGAGAAAGCGACCAGTTATTGACGTTTATTATTATTTATTTGACAAACAATTAATCATTCATTCGAAGCTGACATGTTTCAATGGAAATTGGAGCTTGAGATGAAAGCTACCATTGCTCAAAACAACACGTTATTATGTAATGACAAGCCATTTATTTAAGTGTAATTTTTTAATGCCACTTTTGATAGAAGTAAAAAATGCTGCTTTGGAGACGAACAATTAAACAAATCCTAATCTAAAATAATTACATACAAACAACAATTAAACGGTCGTATGTTTTTTTATAGATTTACAAAGGCACAGAAGAGTTTCTGGTTTTTTGCCAGAAACTTCTCAGTGAGCATACGCAAAGAGAAAATCTGGTCCATGCACACCCTTCCACTCATAACGCACTTTGAACATCTCATACTTTATCCTTTGTTTCAATTCTTAACCTTTTAATCAATATTCTACCGTACTGCTTGCCGACTGAACTAAGCAGGCTAATAGCCCTACGATTACCATATTTCATACGTGGACCCTGCAAAAAAGATGCAAAAGTTCAGGTAAAAACAGACAGGATTACCGCAAGCCGATCCACAAATTATGGGAAAGGAATGAAGCCGCGCCGTTTGCGGTTGCTTCGTTCCTTTCCCATAATTCTTGGCTCGGCTAGCGGTTATTCCTACCAGCATTACATGAAGCCAGTAATACAAAGAGATGCAGATATGACGGATCTATTTAACTGCACGGAAAATAGGTACAATCAATATTAATTAAATCTAAGTTTACTTACATGTTTTATATGCACCTAGTACTTACTCGTATATCTTTCTTTTACATCCTTTAAGGGCTTGTACCTACTCATTTTAAACTTTCTGAATTAATTGTACGATCAAATTCCACAATTTAATTTCTAGTACTTTTTTACGCTTGTTCTTAATTGTGACATGCAATTGTCGTTTATGGTAAATTATTATTTATACCGTTGAAATGAAATAAATACATACATATTTATTATTTTTTCTCTCCTACATATATATTCAAGTTTTTTTTCCAAACTGAAATATGTTTAGATACTACGTAAGTTCAATTTATGAGGCGGGTATGGGTACCGCCGCCCCGGTAACTATTTATTGGATAACCAACACCCCTGCCATAGGTCAACCCAAGTGGTTCGCTACGTTTGGTGACTTAGCAGGGGTGTCCGAGTTCATAGGGCGGATTGCCTTGTACAGTAGTGCGAGGGATGGATTCATATGTCTGTCGGTCCTGTACACATTTTTAAAATTTTTAATTTATTAATTTGATGGTTACATATTTAGTGGATTTTTCGACAACCATGCTAGGCACATGCCCGTGTTATGGTGGCCGATTGATCCCCAGATTCCTACCCACCCTCATACCTTTTTCCTTCCCTGAACTTACCCCACTTCCTTCCCTAAAAAGAGCCTCCACACAGTATCCCCGAAGACGACATAGGTCTTGGGGGATTTTTTTCCCTCAGGCCTCCTGTGTGGAGGCAACGGCAATCGGCAAAAAAATAGCTGTGGCATTTTGAAGTCGAGGAATGTAGATGCAAAATATGATAATTTTGTAATATGAGCTCGATAATCATGTATTCATTTAGACACATAAAGCGATCGTAACTGAACTCGAACAATGGCTTGCAAATTCACCACAATAAAACAAATTCAAATATTTTGACACATTTTACACTGATAAGATACACTGATAAGACCGTCGTGTTTACAAAATTATTCGTACATAATTATTATTATGTTTTCCTTCAACAGAGCAAATAATGAAATAGGTCTGAGCGTCGACACATTCACATAACTTCCATTATACTAAACGGTAGAGTAGAACAAAAACCTCACGAATTTAAAACTGAATTTAAAATTACCGACGAAGTATTAAGAGGGCATTACCAGAAAAATCCAGAAATATGTCATTTTCAAATCAGATTTTAGACTATTGATTCTTTTCCACAAAAAATTATAAATGGATTTCGAAAGATTGTTGTTTTATCTAACATTCGCATGTAATAAATTTTGAGAATTTTTTTTAATTTTTAGTATAATAAGGTTATAAAATAGGTCTTTGGCAGATTTATTAAATTTTCAAAAAAAGATTTTGTATTATACCACACCCATTTCAAATCATATAATCATGCAGTAAAATAAATCAATACAGTATCTGGGTATCGCATGTTTTAGAATTTTAATTTTAGTTTAAATAAAATCATTAAAAAATATGTACGTACATGTGTTTCTTGACGATAATTGGTCCATTTGTGTATTTATTTGCGCACTTACAAACTAATATATTTCAGATTTTTTTTTACATTCTTATTAAATTTAGACATTATTGAAAAATGATAAATACTTATAATTAAAAAATAACTTCAAAAAGTACATTATTTTAATAGTTTTATCATCACGCCTTTCAGCATTTTTGGATGAAGGTATAAATTAAAGCTAATTTGAATTGAAATAAATTCGATATTGAGTTATAATTTAAAAAAGGTGGTACGGAGAATAATTAATCTTTCTCGTTGTAACCGCCCTGCACGATCGTAAGAACAACTTTCGACGAAATGTGGATTTTCGTCCGCTGGCTGGTTAAACGCTCTTAACAAGTTTGATTTTGATTGAAATCAATTAATACAGTATTCTGGATGTAACGATAATTCTTTTTTTAAGATGTGAATAATACCGCACAAAAGTATCAACTGCCTACAACGGTCTGGAGCCAGTGGGACTATGGCCTCCCAATTTGGGTTTGTTAAGATGCTGAACGTAGGGGGGGAGGGGGAGATCGGCAAGAGGAATAGTACCTGGCTATTCAGTTCTGGTCACCAAATACAAAAGAAACACCACAAAACACTCTGGTTAAAGCCATCTTTAGCAATGTTTCGATTCTAAAGCCCCTTATTCATGGTAAACATTAGTTTAGTAACATTTGATCAACATTGTTGATGAGCGGAGAGAATGTTGCTGGAAAATTTGTTGAAATAAATACAGGTTGTCCACACACCAGTCTGCGTTAAAATGTTGCCCGAGGAAGTAGTGTTGTTGTGTCCTCTGTATCTGATGAATAGGATTTCAATTATGGTAAGAAGAATCCCATAATTATGGTTAAGATTGAAACAATTCTATTAATTGCATTATTTTATCATTGCTCCACACTACTGCCATGTTTATAAACTGTTGCAAACACGTTCACACACGTCAACATTTGTTGCTAAACTGATGTTTACGGTCGTCGGGCGAGAGATTGTCAACATGCCGTTATCAACTCCGCAACATGTTGATAGTAACCCTGCAACACGTTGATTCAACTTTGTTACTAAACTAATGTTTACCATGAATACGGGGCTTGCATGTTAATAGAAGAGTAGAAATTTACCAAAATATCTGGGTTTTACGCGAACTATTTTAAAAATAATTTACTGTTAAAATGTATAGATAGGCAGGTAACTTACCAGCTTACCGATTATTAAATAAGTATTTATTTATATATTTAATTAAATGAAGACAATATAAGCGAAACTCAATCGAAAATCTGAAAACAGAAAAATCAGAAAAAGATATTGACACAATATCTTTTTCTGATTTTTCTGTTTTCAGATTTTCGATTGAGTTTCGCTTATATTGTCTTCATTTAATTAAATATTACAATTTGAGGTTTTACTCATAAAGTTAAAATAAAAATAAAAATATTTATTTATACACTAGGGTTAACTTTTACTGGCGATTCGGGAAATAACCTTGAATAATAATAGTTATAACGTAATATTTGTATAGCGCAGTTTTGTGTTATTTCGCTTCAAGTGCGTTTAACTATAATAAACTTAAAAGTAATCCTTGTGTTCCTTACGAGTCCTTACAAAGAAAGGGAAGCAAATTAAAAAAAAAATGTATAGCTTCTGTGTCCATCATCAGGGCAGATGTGTGAACGCTGTACGAAACGTTGGTTAAAGAAGGTGGTAGCGCAACACGGCACAATACCCCAAAAATAAATAACTAAAATACTTTTGACTGTGAAAATCTAAAATCATATCCAGCGCTTGTGTGTTGAAAAATCACCACAAGGGCGCGTTAGGACTACATTTTTATTCTTCCACTTATCCTAAGAATTATAACTGGGGATTTAAATTTCTTGAAACAGTTCAATGAAGGGAGGAAAACTATTTTTATATCTATTATATTATGTACCTACATCGTGTTAAATGATCACGGTTTACCACCACGACCAAATGTAGGAGGTGGAAATTTATAAAATGACAGTAGATAGGTACCTACCAACCAAGTCCCTCTGACGGCTGTATAATTGTGTCTTTTATATCTAAAATGAACAGACATCACCTCTGACTCTGGACAAAGAGCGTACGGAGATGACACCCATAAGTCGGCTGCATCCGCGGAGTTTTATGATATATAATCATGGTAATAACGCCGCGATAGGCGGCCTATCATTATTGAAGGGCCGTAAACATGCCGATGTGGATATTCAGGTTATTGCGAAGGTTTATTAACGATTGTCTATGGAATAATTCGCATATCTCTTGCGTAGGTGTCCCGGAGTAAAGCCTAATGGAGTATGCACATAAAAAGGCCCTGAACTCTACCGGGTGGTGTCAAAAAGCAAATAAATGTACCTATGCAGTTATTAAAAAAAATCTTATTTAGCCTATTTGGGAGGTGGATATGGGTATCACGGGAGGCGGATATGGGTACTGCCGCCCGCATTGGATAACCAATATCTCTGTTATAAGTCACCCCAAGTTAGGGTTGCCAGATGATAATTTGATAAAGGAGGGCAGATGGGTCTAAAAAGGAGGATTTTCTGTAAAAAAGGAGGACATTCAGAAATTAAACGAATTTTTTAAATATTATTTTACTTTATTTTTATCATATTAAGCTGAGCTGCCAATTTTGGAAAGAAGTTCTTGGTTTTTTAACAAATATTTATAAAAATCTTTACACGTCATATTTTTGAAGTTGTATTGAGTAAGAATTAAAGATTAAACTGACTGCACACTTAGTCTATTCCTCTCTTTGCTCTACTGAGTATTAATCCACATCCACATGGCAGTCGCAAATAGAACATTTAGCGCCAAAGTCGTCTCGCCCGCTAGTAAAACACGGGTATTCGGTTCTTAATACTTCCGTAAATTTACACTTCCGCTTACTCATAATGACTACGTTAAATATACTCAAATATTTAGTAATTAATCACTGGTTCTCGTCGCGCGAGCGCAATATCTAATATAATAATAACCAATTGTTTCAAACAAATATCTAATTGCAATAACAAATACCGCACTGCACGGGCTGCTTGATCACGCACCGCACCGCATCGGACGGATGTTTAGCAAAAAGGAGGACTTGCAGTAGGTAAGGGAGGACAAAACATGGAAAAGGAGGAGGATGTCCTCCTTTTGGATACCATCTGGCAACCCTACCCCAAGTGGATTGATACGTTTGATGAAGTTTGTCTGGGTCACCTACTGCGTGGTTGGCTGGATCGAGAGAGACTGGTTGAGGGAGGCCTGTTGACCTCTCCAGCCGGACTCTCTCAACCCATTTCCTTGTTGATGCAGTTACGGGGATGGAATGTACCCCTGTACACGTTGATCCCCAGTTTCGTACCAAGCCCACATAGCTTTTTCCTTCCTAGAACTTCGTCTCCTTCCTTTTCTTCAAAAGACCCTCCACACAGCATCTCCAAAAATGACATAGGCTCTGAGGAAAACTAATTTACTAGAAAGTTTATTAGAAAGAGGGATAGGTTAGAACGAATTATAATTGACATTCATTATAAAGGCCCCCGTGGTCAAGGGGAAAGGCTCTTGACTCGTAATTCGAAGGTCGCGGAATCGAATCCCGGCGTGCGCAAATAAATTTTATTTGACTAATTTGTGTTATTTCACGATTAATTAATTAAAAATAATATTATAATTAATAGATATATTTGAGGCATTCCAGAGTGGAAGATACTCTCAATATCGCCCTGGGGATCATTAAGACCACCATTCAGAATTGAAACGTTGCTTGAAATGGCTTTAGCCGTGTTTGGTGACCAGATTTGAAAAGCGAGGTACTTCCCCACTTTCCTCTCCTCATCTTCTTCCCCTCCCCATTACCTTCAGCCTCACAAGATACCCTAATGTGGGGATGCCATGGTCTAACTGGCTACTTTCCCTTTATCGTTTTTAACAATTCATTCTGCATCGCAGTATGTCACACTTAATTGACGACCAACTACAGACCAACAGACTCTGACAGTGGAAAAATACAATATTTTATTTTTCTTGAAATCAATCTGATACTCGTATGTATATGGAGAGAGTTGAACTACCACACATGAAAAAAATAACTCTTGGGACAGCAAGGTTCTATCTGTAATTTTTATGAAACTGAAATATCGAAGTTCAGATTTTGAATCGCAAATAAAATAATCGAAATAGCCTTTTTCGTAAAAGTTTTTTTTTTAAAGTAATTTAACTATCTTTATTTTGCATAATATTCCAATGCAATCAACGTGGCATTAAGCTAAAAACTTAGCACGAAAAAACACAGAGAAGCTTATTTTTGTGAAAATCAGCTAAACTCATCGCAACAGGGTTCCATCCGATTATCTTGAAATTTTGTTTGGTTAAATACAATTTTTTGGCATAAAATTTTCGCAAACTTAAAATAATTCAATTACAATTGCGTTCTGCATATTCACGTTTTCATAAATGTCGTTATATTTTATTTTCTCAGTTTCACGCAATTGGCAGATGGATCCTTGTTGTCCTAAGGGATGATCTCGATGTAGGTACAACGCTAATGAAGCCATGTTGTTCCACAAATATATTATCTACGGCAGATAGAACTAAATAAACCCGTAAAATTTTCAAATAAAACCTTATGGTTCTAAAAATTTAAAAATAAAGTTTTCCAAATTGAATTTAAGCTCTCGTATATTGCAAATGAAACCACGATATTCTAAAAAATAAACAAAGTGTTTTAAACGGAACTTTGTCGCATTATTTTCTACGAACTTACACACAATTTGGACATATATTAGATTGGGTTTTAAAAATAACAAAACGTTAGAATGTTGATGAAATGTAAGAATGCAAAAAGTCAATCGGCCAAAATGTCAGATGAGATCCTATTATTTCAAAGAAACGACATAACAAATTCGCAAGTCTACAGAGAATGCATTTTAATTCTGTTTGTAGAAAAATATGACAGTTTTACGATAAACTTAAAACAATTTCGCACCAGCCTGTGCGATATAATCGATCTTGAATCGCAAGGTACACTTGTGGTGAAATATAAATTGCTAGATAAATTAATTTTTAATTCGCTCAGGCGTGTGGGATTATATTAACCGTTTCCTTTCGCGGGACCGGGACTCTAATCAATAAATGAGGAGTTCTTTATTATAGAGTAAGAGATTCACTTATAACCTGCTAATGTTACTGTATTAAACCCAGATTAACGAAACCCCAAGGGCTACAGAAGAGAGGAAATGACGGGTGTATTTATGTGTGCAAAGGATTGCATTTACTTATTATTGTGATTATTCCGGGGGAGATGGATGGATTGTGTGAGAAATATATTAAAAATAATATAACATGTTGTTTTGGAATCTGATTGGAAATTAACACAACAGAATTTTGTCATGAAATTTATTGTAGGGTATAATCACGGACATATGAATATATCTGGACCTGCCCTAAGTGATAAAAACGTAATATTTCCCCCTCCCCATGGAACCGGCTTTAGCTCCGCCTTGGCGCCAGCTCGCTCCATGGGGAGGGGAGAGATCCACGCTTGAATCTAAAATATGTGACGTCATCATTCTTGTAGTGACCAGCGAGAAAGTAACGTCCATACATTTTACGAAATAACACGCCAAAAAACGGCAGCTTGCGCTATACATTATAGGTACATATTATATAGACATAGCGAATGTGGGCGGTTCTCCAGTGTCCTCGTCGCTGGTTACAGGGGTAAGTAAATTATGAAACATTTGTAAAAGTGTCTTAACTAAACACGGCAACAAAATATTGCTATGTGAGTTGGGGCGAATGTTTTTGGGGCAAGCATTTGGCCTTAGCAAATATGTTATTAACGTGGCAAGCAATTCGCGCTCCCATGTAAAAATGTCTATTCATTCAAAGCAGATTTTGCTTTGAAGAACCAAATGGTGATATTATAATGCGAGATGCCTATATACTGTCAGATTGATTTGTCAACGAATCACAGTATCTTTCCTCTCTTCGCCCCCCCATAGTTTGGTTTTACCCCTCACCTGTATCTTCAGGTCTATTCATTCTGATGTCTATGGGTATAATAGAACGTACCCGACGCATAACAAATTTATCCACAAAAAACATACAGACAAATCTAGGCTTTAGCTTGAAGTAAAACAACGTTACCTACAAAAAACATACTTCCCAATAATTCGGGAGCTTAAAAACAAACAACGTTACCTACAAAAAACATACTTCCCAATAATTCGGGAGCTTAAAAACAAACAACGTTACCTACAAAAAACATACTTCCCAATAATTCGGGAGCTTTAAAACAAACAACGTTACCTACAAAAAACATACTTACCAGTAATTCGGGAGCTTAATAACAAAAAACGTTACCTATAAAAAAACATGCTTACCAGTAATACGGGAGCTTAAAAACAAACAACGTTACCTAAAAAAAACAACATACGAATAATAATAAATGGTACGTCTTTTTGCAGATAACTTGTTTGCCTTTACGCCCTCAAACTATTGGTTTGTTTTTAAGAGGTAAAGTTGTTTTGACTTTAAGCCTAAAAATGTAGTATTTGTATATTTTTGTAGATGATGTTGTTTTACATTAATACCTCGATTTGGACCTGTCTGGTGAATATTTCTTCCACTACCTGTGCTTCATCGAGCCAAATAATAATAAAGTTAATAATAATAATTAATAATCCCTTTTTGACATTGAAAAAAATGGTTTATCGGCGTCTTGTCCAAGGGCGGATCCAGCTTTGGCGCCAGGGGGAGGTCAAATAGCGCCAGGGGGGGGGTCACACAGTCGTGGTTAAGTCACAAGCAGTTATAATTTAATTTTAATTATAATAGATACAAGTAAAAAGTCGGTCCACCTAGGTCCTGGACCCTGCCCAGGGGGGGGTCATGACCCCCATGACCCCCCCCCTGGATCCGCCCTTGGTCTTGTCTTATTTATTTTAAAATTACTCTACTTTTCTTGATGTAAATTAAGTTGAAAATTGAAAATAATTATTGCATTAACCTATAAATTTCAGAAAAAATGTACAAATTTTTAGACGCCAGTATTTCTGATCTATATTTCACGGCTTATTGATTTTTCCTTCCTACTGTAAATAATCAATGAATGTACTTACTAGGGAATTAGTAAGTTAGAAGGGAAGACCAATAAAATAAAATACAAATCATATAATAACAAGAAAATAAAATACAAATCGTATGAAAATATGAAAACAGCTAAAATTTCGCTTTTATTTGTTGATGGACCAGATAAAATCTGCAATGGAAATGTGTGGGAAATAAAATAAAGTAGCTACTAAAGCGTACATGATTCATCGCTTGTTGGAATCCTTTACCAAATTGCACAACATAACATAAAAAAGGAAAAATAAATTTTTTATGATGAGTGGACTGTCCACAAGGATCGGAAGTGTGATTTTTATGTCCCCTGAATTCTCGAAAATATATTGATTTGTGTGATGACAATGTCCTTTATGTAAACTGGCAATAAAAAATATTTGCGCGGGAGATAATATATTATTACATGTTTTTAATCACCGATAAGGTTAAAGAAGACTTTTTTTTTTACATTAGCTCCACACAGAAGGCTCTGACAAAAATAATACCCTTCAGGGCCTATGTCATGTTTGGGGATGGTGTGTGGAAGGTCTTTTTAGCAAAGGAAGGGGAGGAAGGTCTGGAAAGGAAAACGGTGTGAGGGTGGGTAGAAATTTGGGGATCAGTGTTTCCAGGAGTGACGGATGTATGAATCCATCCCACCCACTGCAGTAGGTTGGTCCGCTGCCTAGACCTAGACAATCTCCCCATGAACTCAGGCACGGGCTATCACACGGGCACCTATGCTAAGTCGTCATTTTTTTTTTTTTTAGTCTTCGGGTATTTTACCCCAAATATTCAGTTAACATTCTTTGAGGCTTCGGAAGGAAGGAAGGGACACGGAAGCTAAGTGTAGTTTATGGTCAGACCGAAAGCAATTCACATTTTTTGTTGGTACTTGCCAATTGATTTGAGATTTATTGTATTACTTATGTTCTCTATTTTATGCAGGTGCTTGCAGGTTTTTACAGATGCAATGCCGCCTCATGGAACCTCATGAATGACTTTTTCTTTTGCCCTGTTCAATTTATCTTTGTGTAACTAACCTATTTTTTGCATTTTGTTTTTCCTGCTAAGCACTTGCATACTGCTTACTAACAACGTATGCAAGGTCACTGGAGGTCTAGATTCGTTCAAAATAAATAAATGCTTCGCTTAACAAAAAAAAATAGAATCTTGCGAGAGCCTTGAAGGTGTAACCATCAGTTACTTATACCAGGGCGGGTAAGAGGTGGATAACCTCCACTGCTAAGTCGTCAAACGATGATTAGCAGACCTCTCAGCTGACATATGGCAGGGGAGTTGTTTTAATTGTGTATGTAATAAATGGTTCAAATTGAACTAAAACAATATATTGAATATACAATATAAAGTCACTCCAACGTCGGATTCATTTGTAGCTAGGGCTAATTTAATTTAATTCTAATTTGGGGGCGGGAATGGGTACCGCCGCCCCGGGAACCATTTATTTGATTACCAACACCCTTGCTATAAGTCACCCCTAGTGGTTCGCTATATAGGGTGTTAAGGGACGTACTTGACTTACTTTAACCAGTGATTCCTGACATTATTTGGAGTAAAAAATGTAAATGAAATATTGGTCTCCGGTGACTTTTTTTGACGACTTTTTTTTTTCAAATTTTTTTTCTTCAAAATCAAACAAAAAAAAATTTCTTCCGCGTGTCGTCATTGGTCACTCAGCCGGGTGTCCGACGAACCCCTTACTCCACCTCCAACTGTTCAACAACTACCGTTTTTTTATGTTTTTGTAAAAAAAAAAAAAAAACATCAATGATGTCACCGGAGACCAAAATTTCATTTACATTTTTTTACTCCAAATAATGTCAGGAATCACTGGTTAAAGTAAATCAAGTTCGTCCCTTAACACCCTGTATTTCGTGCCTAGGTTCATGGGGTGAGGGTTGCCAAGGTCTTCGCGGCGGATGCGTTTGTCCACCTACTGCATTGTAGGCCGGATTGTGAGAGACTGGTTGAGGGAGGTCTTTTGACCTCTCCAGCCGTACTCTTTCGTCCCACCCTCTTGCACCGCTCCACCCCCTACACTGACTCCCAGATTCCTACCCTCTCCTCATCCCTCATTCCTCGTCCTCCCTTTCTTTAAGAAGACCCTCCACACAGTATAATAACAATTAATAATTGTTGGACGATTTTTATAGCGCCATTTTCGTGAGAAAATCACCTCAAGGGCGCTTTACAATTCATTAACACATTAATCTATACATGTATATTACAAGTGGCATATAACTAAGATTGGTAACTAATGACTTACAACTAAGCCTTATATAACTAGTGACTTAAAACTATACTTATTTTTATAACCGAGTACAATACTGCTCTAATCAAATTATTACTTACAACTGTCTTAAAAATAGTTATTTATGACTATTATACATATTATTTACATTCACAAACACATATTGTTATGATTACTGCCCGTGCTGTCAGTGTAAGTTATGAAAAATATTTAAAAAACAACAATAAGTAAATTATTGACTGAGTAATGAGACATTGCATTCAACATTTTTCAGAACTTACACTGACAGCGCGGGCAGTAATCATAACAATATGTGTTTGTAAATGTAATTATGTATAATTCATAAATAACCAATTTTAAGACAATTATTTGTAAGTAATAATACCATTAGAGCAGTATTGTACTCGGTTATAAAAATAAGTATAGTTTTATGTATAAGGCTTAGTGGTAAGTCATTAGTTATAAATCCAATCTTAGTTATAAGCCACTTATAACATACATGTATAGATTAAATGTGTAAATGAATCGTAAAGCGCCCTTGAGGTGATTTTCTCCCGAAAATGGCGCAATAAAAATCATCCAACAATTATTATTATTATACTGTGTGGAATAACAAACTACTGAAGAAATGCAGTTATTTTATTCCCTAAGAAGACGAAATTATTGTCTTCGGAGCCTCCTGTGTGGAGCTATTATAAAAAAACGTGATTTATTGCTTATCAAGATTCAAACGTTAAAACACTGCCATCACCATTACAAGTTCTCCTACCTTAAATTGTTAACATACAAGATTTTTCATTGATTATAATTTTTCCAAGAGATATTGACGTTGAATTTGAAATATTGAAAGAAGTTTCTTCTTTGCTCATAAAGCAATCATGTTATTTATTGTTTAACAAGATTCAAACGTTAAAACGTTGACTTCACCAATAGAGGTTTACCGACCTTAAATTGATTACGTAAATAAGATTTTTCTTCGACTGTAATTTTATCTGAGAGATGTTGGTGTTAAATTCGAGCCATTAAAACAGGCTACTTGTTTGCTAGTAGAACTCTGATCTCATGTAATTTATTGTTCAACAAATTTATACATTAAAGCTCTACCGATGTCCAGGTGAAGGATTCATGATACTAAAAACATTTTTATGAACAATTTACTAATGGCAATTTCCTCCGAGTTTGTGTTTACGAATTGTTGACATCCTGTGAATCGGTATCTTCCAACAAGATAATAAATAGTCGTACACTATTTTTTTAATTCAAATTTACCGCGACAAGGTTTAATGTTTCGAGATTTTAATCAGCCCATAATAAATCAAAGCAACTTCTCTGAGTTCTATTGAAATTTGTGTCTTCCTTTTAAATATCTACTGAAAAAAATCACACGTTTGCCTTAGTAATGCGATACCGTTAGTACATCTAGCGTGTCTCTAAAAAGATATTACAAAAACATAATTATTAATATCTTAACGTATGTATCTACTATCTACTTGTAATCTATGGTCATATTTATAAAATGTGTTTAACAGACAACAAAACCAAAAAATCGTTTCAAAGTATAACACCGCGTATCTCATTTTACACAGATTTTCAGGTGGAACAAAAAACCGTTTAAGAGCGTTTAACCAGCCAGCGGACGAAAATCCACATTTCGTCGAAAGTTGTTCTTCCGATCGTGCAGGGCGGTTACAATGAGAAAGATTAATTATTCTCCGTACCAGCTTTTTTAAATTATAACTCAATATCGAATTTATTTCAATCTAAATTAGCTTTAATTTATACCTTCATCCAAAAATGCTGAAAGGCGTGATGATAAAACTATTAAAATAGTGTACTTTTTGTAGTTATTTTTTGATTATAAGTATTTATCATTTTTCAATAATGTCTAAATTTAATAAGAATGTTAAAAAATCTGAAATATATTAGTTTGTAAGTGCGCAAATAAATACACAAATGGACCAATTTTCGTCAAGAAACACATGTACGTACATATTTTTTAATGATTTTATTGAAACTAAAATTAAAATTCTAATACACAACTCTGCTAGATAATGTATTGATTTGTTTTACTGCGTGATTACATTATTTGAAATGGGTGTGGTATAATACAAAAACTTTTTTGAAAATTTAACAAATCTGCCAACGACCTATGGAATAACCTTATTATACTAAAAATTAAAAAAAAAAACTAAAAATTTATTACATACGAATGCTAGATAAAAGAACAATCTTTCGAAATCCATTTATAATTTTTTGTGGAAAAGAGTCAATACGTCTAAAAACTTTTTTGAAAATGACGTATTTCCGGCTTTCTCTGGTAATGCCCTCTTAATTTATAAAATAAAAACATCACAACTTTGAAAAAACAGGTTAACTCAAAGATATTGAAATATATAAGTAGATGTGCTATCTGCAGTTTTTACTATGTGGGACTGCGCTTCCGGGTGTCGCCGATATTGTTTATCAATTAACAAATAAACTAAATGAACGAATAATTGATTAATAAACCAAACGAACGTTAAACTAAATGAACGAATTATTTCCGTATTCAAACAATATTGTTAACCAATACTAATGCATATCTTCAAAAAATCAACGAAATGAAAAAAATATTTTTGTATGCAAACTACTCTAATTAGGGCGTAGTCCGCCGACAGTCGCGCGGTCAACATAGCATATCTCTTTTGTATTTGAATATCTTTGGGTTAACTATTGTTTAGGAATCAGTTATTTGGAGAAGTATTTTTTTTTTCGATAAAATTATTATAGGTATTTTAAATGACAGAAATAAAGAGATATGCGATGTCCTTATGCGATAAATATATATTATTCTATTCAACCTACTTCAAATAATAAAACAAAAATAATTATAAGAGCATTAAAAAATTACAATAATTTTATTCTTATTATTAAATAAAACTTTTGTGTAAACGTTTACTGCTAATCATAGATAAGTACCAATTATTTTGTTACCAAACTTTGTATAAAGGGAAGCGGTGTTTGGTCAAAAAATTTGTTCATCGAGTTAAGATGAAGTTATACGTGAAATCCTGTTTAGATACTATTTTGATTAATCTTTACGATGAATTGGCTTACAGTATGAATATCAAAAAATATGCTACGGATAAATCGAAGCTTTTAGTAGCTTTTCTATGTATTGGAATTACAATAAAGTTATTATTTACGTAACAAAAATATAAGCGTAAACCACTAAAAAAAAATATTTTTTCATGACTTAACTATGAAGTAATACAAGAAAATTTTTTTAAAAAATACCCCTTTATGGCTAAGACTCTTTTTGAGGTTTTCCATGTTCTAAATTTTTTTCGTTCTTATAAAATTATGCACAAAATAAATAAAAACCACTTTTTCGCTTACTTGCCTCGTGCAAATAAGACGCTCGATTTTAAAATTTTGCAAGCATAAGATTCGAAATATTTCTAGCGTTTATATTCCTCTTAAACCATGGCGCGTGAGTAGTTTTAAAAGAATGTCGAAAAAATCGTATTTTTTTTAGGTGTTGTAATATGAGCGATGATATATTCTAAGTAAGGAAGAACTTAAGTTTTTAGTTTATTATGACCCGAGGAAAGACGACGTAACAAGTTACATCATGGACAAAGAAAAAACTAAGACAAATTATTAATTGTTTTAATAGAACTGTTTTCGCCGATGTTTATTGATAAACCGTTAATCGTATTTGATTGTTTCTTAATTCAAAGGAGGCCTACAAAATAAATCACTTTATTCTTCCTAACAATCCTCTCCCTAAGGGGGACGTCTTGGTGGTTTTACGAAGCATTCTTTTATGGTGTTATTTAATGATGGAGGTACGTGGAAATACATTTTCTGCTACAGATGTGTTTGGCTGCTTTGATGGCGTGATAAGCATCCATTAAAATTAATCAGTGGGCGATAATGATCTGCGAGTGATTTAGTAACGCGATAATTATCCAAATCCCGCTTCGTCCAAATGAGAACTGCCTTCTGGGTCGATCAGACCCGGGCAAAACCGGAACCTCGACGCCAAATATCATCCTTCGCCTCGTTAATTTGTCAGCAGCCGAACTGTAACCCGAGGAATTATGCTCTAGCAATGCCGGCACTCTGAACAATAATAATGTTCGTAATAATTTGTGTTTCGTGTAGAAAAATGCTAATGTTTTTATGTTCAAGAAAGCGGCCCACTTCTTCATCACTTCTGCTACCCCAATAAACAATTCTATGATAGGAATTATGTGGAAGAAGTGCAACACAGCAAAAATTCACACCCCAAAAGTAATCACGATAATTTTACGATAATTTCATTGGAGAAAATTGTTTGTGGGTTTTCGTATAATTTACTTTACTACAAATAAAACAAATTTGGCGTTCATAATAGGCTTCCAACGGCAAATTTGGCGTTCATAAAGGCCTAATTGTTAAAGGCCGTTCAACACCCCAAAAGTAATCACGATAATTTTACGATAATTTCATTGCAGAAAATTGTTTGTGGGTTTTCGTATAATTTACTTTACTACAAATAAAACAAATTTGGCGTTCATAATAGGCTTCCAACGGCAAATTTGGCGTTCATAACAGGCCTACAACGCATTTTTAGATACATTGCTCGCCAAACTGACTCAAACTTGGAGAAACTTATGGTCAATGGCAAAGTGGAAGGCAAAAGAAGCAGAGGAAGGTCACCATTGCGCTGGAGTAACCAAGTATCACTGGCGTCTGGTACGTCGATGTACGTAGCTCTCCACGCAGCACAGAACCGCGAGGAATGGAGAAGCCTTATCCACCATGGAAATTGGAATAGGGGTCATTGTCGAATTAAATCGCGAGTCATTGATAAACGTCGCTACGCACCCAGTCAGTATCTTTGGGCATTTGCGAGGAAGATTACGAAGACTACGGACGGTTGTTCCAAACTATGTAGTCCAAAAAACTTTTTTGAAATTTTCGATACTATCTTTGTGCACGAATACATTTAAAACGTATTCTCTTTAATGTTTTGCGTGTGCTTAGGTTAAAATGTAATGATCGTTATTACTTTAAGACGTTCCGTATCCGAAGTCTGAAGCTACCGGAACTGTCGATCAATTTTAATTAAAGATCTGGTCACTGAACTATAGTAATTATAAGCAAGTTTCGGTTCTGAAGGTGGTCTCTAATCTGTACGATATTCAGAGTTTCTACTGCAGCATCCCGCTGTCCATAGCCAAGGAACTTAGTCGTTTGGCCACGGAGAGAATCTGCCACTTTGCTATTTAAAGTTCATGTGTTAAAATTAAAGGAAGCGGTTGATGCTCTTCGTCAAATCTACGGCCCCAATAAAAACGTCCATGATATTTTAATAAAAAGCCGTTGATCACAAATTGCACGCGAGTGTTTTCGCGTCGGGAGTTATTTGCTTTGGAATATGAATAAAAATACATTCCTGATTACCAAGTACCGTGGAGCGGGGCACATTCCATGAATGACTAAATGCAGAAACGGGTTTACAACGTATTTGGAAGGAAGTGACTTTTTAACGGATTCTTTTTATTTGCATGACTTGGGTACTATAAATAACTAAAAACTGACCAAATATCAAACCGATTCTCTGCAAGGGGGAGGTAGAGAGGATAGACCACATTTGTCATGGCCAGGTCTTGACATACACTCCTTGGTTATTTCTTAATTCTACCATTACCATCCCTCTTCTTCTACCATTGTCTTCTTCGTTAACTAATAAGCAGCAGAAGCGGGAATTTCTTGGACTTAAATCCTTCCTGGAATTTTTATTAGGTACCTACATTTCTTAACTAGCTGAAGTCCCCTACTTTGGGCTTTACGTAGGGTTTTTCGAAATCTGGTGCATTTAGCAATTTTCCTCTTGTTTAGTTTTTACTATGGTGTGCGAAATTTCAGCAAAAAGTATCAAAATTCTGATTTAAGAAATGGGAAAATTTGATGGGGTGGTTTTTCGAAATGTCATATAATCAATTTGGGAGGCGGGTACGGGTACCGCCGCCCCGGGAACCATTTATTGGATAACCAACACCTCTGCCATAGGTCACCCCAAGTGGTTCGCGCTACGTTTGGTGACTTAGCAGGGTTGCCCGGGTTCATGGAGTGAGGTTTGTACAGGTCTTGGTTCCCACACCACTCCCACATCACTCGACAGAATTTAGAACTAAACTTAAAACTCAACTTTTCATACAATCATATTCATAAAGCCAGAAACCTTTCACGAGAAATTTTACTAAACTAAATGTATAGCATATGTAAATAACTATTGATAATTTCATATATTAAACTATAAAATTGTATTTAAACCTATATAATTAGATAGAGCCTAGTCATATTTGTACAGTGTCCATGAGGTGACTTTTCACGAAAGCGATGCTGTCCAAATTATCCAAATACTATTATTATATTCTGTATTTGAATATCTTTGTACAGTTCATATGTTGAACTAATATCTACGAACTTCAGAGTGTTGACTAATATCTACAGAGCTAAGGTAGGACGAATATCTATGACGGTCCCAGTGTTGACTAATATCTACAGAGCGTAGGTTGAACTAATATCTACAGAGCGTAGGTTGGACTAATCGGCTAAATGTGTCCAATAGTCCGATACTAGGGATTTTTTACATACATACTTACATAAATTAAGTTTTTTAAACTGCATACGCAATATTACGTTATTCCAATATACTATACATAATTGCAAATCCAACCTCTGCCAGTGCTGTAGATATTCGTCAACACTTTGGTTCTCATAGATATTAGTTCGATTTTTTCAGTTTTTGGAATTCCTGTAGATATAAGCAGACGCCTCCGTCACAATCACAATAGAGCTTTTAATCGTGGGGACATAACTTTAAAAGCGCGATCTCAAGGTGCCAAACAGAGTGCTTGACATATATGTTATTGGCTAAATTATTTGTTTGATATTTAAAGGTTGTATTTCTTACTTTTTTCATTTCTTATAATCCTGTTTTTAATGGCCGACCACAAAAGACTAAAGGGCAAATTTCATTGCCATCCGTGGTGACAAAGACGATAATATTGTTAGCTAAAAGCTGTTTATTTACTTTTTTATCATGACGTTACACACAAAAAATAATTTAAAAAAGTGGTTGAAGCTATTGAATATAAGTAACGAATTCACCACGTTTTACGGTATCTAAAAACTTGTTTAGAAGTTAACCTTCGTAAAGTAATGTTAGTTAGTTCCTGCCATGTTACCCGCTATATTTCTATTCCTAGGCTGAGGTTTGAGGTTCTATCACGACGCTGTTGAAAGACCGATAAGGTTACTTTACCTTGCACCATCTGGTCAAGCTGCGTTATTATTTGTAGTGTTAAGTGATTTACGAAAAGCGTAGCAATAGATCACTAATGATTTTCATGAGTATGCGCCTACGATCTAAATAGTGTGGAAATATTTTTAAAAAAGCTTACCGGTTATATCCAAATGCTGAAGGTTAGTACATCTCTGTGTCAGCTCCCTCAATGCTATTGACGAAACAGCCGTACTGCCGTGTAATTGGAGATGCGTTAATTCCGGACATCTCCTTGCTAAAAGTGCTAAACCCCTGTCCGTAACTTTACAACCCTCCGCGAGGAACACTCTTTCTACCCCGGGACACGCTCCAGTTCTTCCCAAACCGCACAGTCTTCTAAACACACTACGCATTGCTTTATCCCCACTGATATGTTCTCCTTTCAGAGTTATAGTCCTCCAGAGACAAGGATGCCAGGCGAGAGATTCAAACCTTCTACAGACTCTGGCTAAAGAACACAAGTCACTACTGTCCAACCACATGAACACTTTTACTACTGCTTCGTCTGGTAGTCTATCAAAAGCGTTATTCTTCGATATCAGTCTTTTCCCTTTAAAGGCATTTACTCCTGGACTTAAATCCGTCCAAGGTCCTGGCGTCGATGGTCCAGGACTTGGAGACACCAGAGTATGGTATCCTTGATCGAGACTAGGAGAGCTTCTTCCTAGTTTGCTAAAATTTTCAACTAAATAATTGCACGTATCCGTACTTGGTGACGAGGCTCTTCTCAGCGCTGGAGAACTCCTCAGATGGTTTTGTAAATAACTTTGATTAGCATTATAAATATGTTCATTTCTTAAACTATATTGTTCAATATTTGTTGTGTCATTTTTATGTTGGTACCGATCCTGGTAAACGGAATCTAGTGATGGTGATCTTAAATCCAAAGGATACGAATTGTCATTCTCTTTATTTTGATATACTTGAGCTTGATGTTTGAAGACACTGGGTGTTAAATGTGACAAATCTTTCTGTACATTTCTTAGCCCATCTCCATTCATATGGTGGTTATTTTCTATCGACGGAGTACCTCTTTGGTAGCTAGAATCAAAAGTTGCAGGTGACTGTCGCATGTAAGATTCTTCCAAAGCCTTAGCAGGATTTCTCGGTAAGTGGTACACTTGAGGTTCTAATGGGTTCACACTAGGATGAATGTAAGGTTGATCTAAAGAGCTGGACGAACTTCTTGAAAGATGATAAGTCATATGGCTATCCACGGAAGATGTTGATTTCTTGCTCAGAGGGTAACATCTATCTAAAGCTGGTGAATGTCTCTGAAAGTTTTGTTCATATACGTGTCTTTGGTATTGTTGTTCTCTCGATTGGTACTCTATGGAAGGGGTGTTTCTACTTCTGTTGAAGGGTTGGTAAGGTTTCTCCAAAGTTGGAGAGTTCCGGTCCCTGTGCTGGGAGGTCCGAGAGAGATGGTATGCCTGGGGGTCCAGCGGTGACGAGCTGAGGGGGTGGTGGTAGGCGGCCTGGGGAGGAGGCGAGGCCCGCCCGAGGGTGGCGAGGGGGCAGGCGGGTGGGGACCGCCGCCCCACGGGTGCGTGGGACATCAAAAGCGCCTCCTGAAAAAAAAAAACAATTTGTTAAATACAATCTCAAAATGGTATGTAAAAGTGTGAAGAAACTGTTAGAGCATGACTATATATATATATATATATATATAAAAAGGCAAGTTTACGGACGAATCATAAAATAAGGATAGTGAAGAGGCTAGATAGCTGCTTACACTGTAGGTAGTCGTAAAACGTTCGGTGCAGAAACTTTATAAGGAAGTAATAAATAACTTAAGGAAGTCGTACTAAGGACTAAGGAAGTCGTACGGTCATTCACATGAGCCCTAGGAGGTTTTAAGTGTGACAATTGTGACATATACACATTTTAAATACGTTAGTTTTTTTTTATTTTTTATTAGTTTCTATATACATATACATGTAATATAATCATGAGTAATTGCATTTTCAGGTTACAATCGGATTAAACTCAAATCATTAAATACTAACATGCAACATTGATTAGAAACAGTATAAACATATATATGTATATAATATATAACCTTTACAAGAGTGTAACTACTCGTGTGTAAAGGGAAGAGAAAATATATATATATATATATTTTTAATTAAAAAAATTAAATTAATTAAAATTAAAAATTAGAACACATTCATTATATTTACGTACTCACATAAATCAAATGTGTATATATACATGGACATATACTATATGCGTATATAGTATATGTCCATGTCAGCATCTTCTTTTTTAAATGGGGTGCCAAGTTGATCAAAATGGCATCTGTTTCCTTACTTGAACAAGGTATACGAAATAAAATAAAAAGTAAATTCATTCCGTAAACTAATTTCAGTTAATCGAGTTTTTGGTCACATACTCCTAGCGGAATCCATTAAAATGGGTTTAGCATAGCTGATTTCTGATCAAGACTGTGTTTCTTAATGGGGTTCGAAACAAATTTATTCCCCGTGATCTAATATTTTTTTTTGAAAATATCCTTATTTTTTTATGTGACAATTTACTACTATAATGCTGTACAACTATGCACTATAAACTTAAACTATAAGTACGTATCACAATACTGAATGTTTGGAAGGTACACGTCACCTACCTTTCTACCTATAAAGTGTTTCTTTGTCAGGACTTTTTAAAACTTATTTCCCTTTCACACTGTGGGCCGTCACGCGCAAACTTTAATGCGGCCGTAATCCCGGGCCCTTTGGGGGAACACCGCACAATGGCGGCGAGTGACCCAGGGCGGTCCCGACACATTTTCCTTTTTGTGCTTTGATATTCCTTCACACCATGGCTAATCCCGACCTCAGGGGTGTGGATCTCACTACGCCGAAATATGCAGCGGACGGTGATGCCTTTTTTGGAGTTTTAAATAAGGAAATGAGAATGATGTAAAAACGGATAAAATTATGTAATCACATCTGCAGCCTTTACCCTGCCTGCGTTTACCAACTGGAAGGATGCAAAAGATGAACAGGTAATTTGGGATTCCAATATTAAGTTTTATTTTGAATGCGGATATGAGAATGTTACAAAATTTAGATTTTCGTTATTCGTTTTTGGGGTGTTATGCCGTGTTTCGCTACGTCCTTCTTTAGCCAACGTTTCGGACAGCGTTGTAGTGTCCATCGTCAGGGCAGATCCGGCAGATGTATGTTGACACATCTACGGGATAACACCGCATAACACCCCAAAAACAAATAACGAGAATACTTTTGGTCGTGAAAATATTAAAATGTATCCAAAAAATATAATATAATCACTAACAACAATTATATAGGGTTAGGGCCAGCGTTTACTAAGTGAAAGGATTCCTAAGTTGGATAAACAACACATCTGCTTTAAGTCACACTGAATCTTTCGCTATGTTTGGTGACTTAGCAGGGGTGCCCGGGTTCATGGGGATGAGGTTTGTTCAGGTATTGGTAGCGACACGTTTGCCCAACTGCTGCTTAGCGGGCTGGACTCTATGATCTCTCCAGCCGGATTCTCATCACCTTTCACCGCAGTGGGAGGTATGGATTTATACTTCCGTCACTCTTGGACACACCGACCTCCAGATTTCCCAGATCATACTCTCCTTCCTTTACGTAAAATACACTCTAAAATACACACAGCATCCCCAAATAAAACATCACATGAGAGGAATTATTTTGCTGAGGGCCTCCTGTGAGGTGTTAATGAAAAAAAAAATGAAAATGAATACTTTTTTTCTAACCTAGGTAAGTGCTAACCAAAATTTCCATCAGGAGCTGTGGGGCTTTTAAACATGCATCAAGCTATAAAAAAAAGGCCAGCCGCCAAATTGTTCCTCCCATAAAAATCTGTAAAAATGTATGAAAAAAAGAGTGCTCCGTTCGAAGCCGGGTAGTAAAGCTAATAAAGGAATATTTTTCATATTGTTAAGTTCCAGTGAGAGGAAATGGCAACCAGCGATTAAGATAGCGAGGACCCAGGGCGATAATATAAATGCGTGACGTAATAAGAAGATAATGGTTTTCTTACTTCTCACCTCGTTAAATATTTTGATTTTATCGAAGGTAGTAAAGTAGGTGTAGGTAGGCTTGACGCTAGTAATGATCATCGGATAGCGAACGGAACGAACAAGAAAGGTTATCAGAGAACATAAATAATACATTGTAATAAGGAGATGCATATAAAAAGGTTTTCATTGGAACTTGGGAGCATCTTCGTTCAAACGTAATCTGTCTCACTTATTAGATTCTAGGCACAGGTTCAGCGTTGGTATATGTAGTTGGATCAACCTTATGCCCGGTTTTTGGTGGGTTTGGTAGTTATATGAATACTACACCTCGCGTTCAAATAATAAACGTTTATATTTTCTGTTATTTAATAAAAAAAACGAAATTTACTCCAAAATCTTATAATATAATAGGTGTAAGTAGGTACTTAAATATTTGTAGACGTTACAACAAAGAGCTCTATACTCTGTTTAAGGAGCTAAACGTCACAAAATTTATAAAACTGGGACGACTTCGGTGGCAGGGTCATGTGGAGAGAATGACCGAGCATCAATGCTGTCCCTGCTGAACTAAAGGAGCCTGGGAAGGCCAAGATTAAGATGGGGCGACAACGTCCTCAAATACATCTACTTTGGAGCTTCTAAACTGGAGAAAGCTGGTACAAAACCGACATGAGTGGAGGAATACCTACTCTTGAGGAGGCTGAAACCCACCAGGGGTTGTAGAGCCAAGAGTGATGATGATGATGACTTAATAAATAGATGTATATTATTTATTTATATACCTTTAAGGAAAGTAAGGTAGGAAATGTGTATTTTATATCAATTAAGGAATTATACAGTGTGTCCAAAGGAACGCCATATTCTCAATGACAATTACCATAATATTGAAAAAACTAAAATGAAAGTTTAAATAAACACGACGATTTCACATTTGAAGATAGAACTGACTATCATTGAAACGGTTACCATCTAGAAAAGTAAATAAGAAATAAAGAAAATGACAGGTATTACCTAATCGTAAAAAAAAGTAAATAACTACATTTTTAAATTTCTAGTTATGTATATTATAGGTGTAAATTAACATACAATTCTACACAAAAACTATTTCAAATCCAGCTTGAATGTTTTTTCTGTAAAAGAAGTTCTGTTAGAAATATTTATATACGAGTATACAGATGAACAAATGTCCAACACACGGATCTGTTCCTTACGTTTAGGTTTACTCAATTCCTCGTTTTTCTTCCCATAACACAGTTATTCGTTACTACCACAGGAGTATATTGTACATAACATAATGATTTCCTTTTTAATGGGAACACCGAGCAATACTTGTTCCACTGACCAACAATCAGTGAGGCCGACATCTCACGTTATTAAGGACTATAGTAAGATCGAAGAAACCAAGGGGAAGAAGATGTTGGGAAATAAATGCAAATTTTTTCTTGCTGCTAAATTTCGAAATAGTTCTGGATCCAGAACTTATATGCAGTTTGTTCTTAAATTTCTACTAGTCCTGTGTTTCTTATGGAGGACATTGATACAAGAAAGTAAATAGGAACATATTTCTTTTAGCACGAATGCTAAGTTCTTCTTCAGGGTAACTTTGTTGCTTATCACAGTTCACTTCAAATTAAATATAAGATTTCATTTGGTTCCAGTATGTTACTCGTTTGTAAGCCATCTGCTATCATGAGCTAGCGGCAAAGTTTACCTTGAAAAGCTTTTTAGAACCTCAACAGTCCAAAGCTTATCTCACATCTAGCAATAAGAAATCTAGGAAATAGAGGAAATGTTGTTGGTAATCAAAATTTGTAAAGTTCGCTCTTTATTGGTCTGAGGTCAAATTATCTGCATGGCAAGAAATGCGGAATACAAAACCTTGGTTCACAAAATTAGATAATTTTAATGCTTTATGTCTTTATTGAATTTGATAGTTTATGGGCTGTTTGTCACGAAAAAAGGCGGAATCTAAATAACATTTACTATAATTTAAAACGCAAGTAAAACTTTCCAGATCTATGAACAAAAGGTTTGACTTATGGGCTGTAGTAATTGGATCCTTGACCTTTTGATTGGAAGGCGTGTTCGTGCCCACTCTGTCAGCAATCTAATGCCTTAGTTAGCTGATGTGATATCTCGATTATAAAGTTACCTACCTTCAATCTACATTCTCCCTTAATTTTGCCCTGCTCACGGGCAATGGTTCTAATTCTAATGCTCAGGTTTCTAATACTCAAGAATCGGTACCAAATAAAAGTAATACATCTGTATAGATATCCATATTGTACCTTTCTCACGACAGTTCATTCACATTTTCATTTGCCCTCTTTTTGTAATTCTAGCGGTTGAATTCATATATGTTTTTAGAACTGTTTAACTGTTTAACTCGAATAACATCATTCAAAAAAGGCCGATAGTTTGCAACGAAGCTTGATTAAAATTTCGAGTTTGCGAACAAAGTTTGCGAGTGATTAATGAATGTTCAAGCGGAAAACACTTGATCCAATGTAAATTATTACATTATATAGATAGGTCCAAAGTCTAAAGGTTGGAATAACTCAGTAGCTTAAAACAGTTGCCTTGTTAGTGAATGGTTGGATGTTAAAAACCTGGTCATAGCACTTAAAAAAGTATATTATTAAAATTGTATATATGATGCGCGATGTAATAGGTGTTTTCTTGAATGTTTTATTGCGGCGTCTACTAATATCTACAGGAATTCCAAAAACTAAAAAATCGAACTAATATCTATGAGAATCAAAGTGTTGACGAATATCTACAGCTCAAACTGTTGATTAATATCTATGAGAACCAAAGTGTTGACGAATATCTACAGCAATGGCAGAGGTTGGATTTGCAAGTATGTTTAGCATATTGGAATAACGTAATATTACGTATGCAGTTTAAAAAACTTAATTTATGTAAGTATGTATGTAAAAATCCCTAATATCGGACTATTGGACACATTTAGCTGATTAGTCCAACCTACGCTCTGTAGATATTATTTCAACCTACGCTCTGTAGATATTAGTCAACACTCTGAAGTTCGTAGATATTAGTTCAACATATGAGCTGTAGATATTCGTTCGACATACAGGCTGTAGATATTAGTATCTGGAGTCTTTATTCCTTATTGTGATTTATGAAAGAGACTGGTGATATGCAGACACTTGCGCAGAACGCAATGCGGATCATGTGACATCACTTTGCCAAAACTTCAACTTCCGGAATGTTGCATCGCCCGTTTTACGACTTACGAGCGATTTTCGATTGGGAACATTCAGAACAGGCATTACAACAGCGCCGGCCATCACTACGACTTTAGGCAGGCAGGTAGGTGTACTAGGTAGGTAGTACACACTACACGGAATGTGGGGGTGTTTGCAACCGAAATGTCCGTGATTACAATGTCGGGGCAGCGCGGTCGCCGATGGCTATGCGAGATCCCCGCATATCAAGTCCCCAGCCATATCATTTTGATTTACATGGGTGAACGTTAAAATTTACGTTATGTGCCAGGAGATTCGTATCTCGGCGGGCATTATATGAATTACTCGCGTATATGAAATAGCATGGGCGGTCGGTGAGCTTCGGTGCTATGTAAGTAATTTTTTAAATAGATGACAAGGAGGCCAAAATTCTGGCGCCGCATAGGTATATACTATAAGTCTGTTTGGGCTTTAATTTATTAGTTCCTGCAATATAATAAAGATGAACTGTCCACTCAGTAGGTAGTTTGAGCACTATTTTTTTTAAATTTTGTACCTTGAAGGATAAACCATACATAGCTATAGACTTAGCTATGGACTTACGTGGTTTGTCCTTTACGGTACAGAATTATTGTTCTGTCAAATGTATGTACATTGAACTATGTACATTTTAAACAGAATAATAATAATAATAACGTAGTATTTATATAGTGCAGTTTTGTGATATTTCACTTCAAGTGCGCTTAATTATAATAAACGTAAAATTAATCCTATGGTGTTCCTTACGAGTCCTTACAAAATACGAAATTGATTAAATAATGTGAGACAAATAATATACAATATATACAAAGCAATTCCTAGAGAAAAATATTAACAACAAGAATTCTTAAAACTAAATTATAATACAGAATTGGAGGCAGTTTACGTTTAGAAAATAATAATAACATAGTGCCCAGAGTAACAGTGTGAAATAAAGAATATACAGTATGTACAAAGCAATTCCTAAAGAACAAAATTGTCAAAGAGAATCATTAAAACTAAATTATAATAAAGAATAAGAGGCAGTTTAGAAATAATAATAACAGAGTGCACATATAACTATAGTAAGGAGGTAATCGAAACCAAACAATTACCAGAAACTTGAGGAACATGGCTTATTAATCTTATTATAGTAGATTGAAAACGAGTTAAAATTCATGAAAGGTATGATTTTTTTAAATAAGTTTGTTTTTAAAGCTCTTTTGAATTCAGCCAAGTTCTGGATATTAGTAAGAGCTGAGGGTAGTTTGTTCCAAATGAGCGGGCCAGTTACACTAAAAGATCGATCATAGTAAACGGCTCGAATTGACCTAGAAAGTTCGATTAAACGATTAGTAAAATCTAGATCTGCTGACCTTAAAGTAAGCTGCCTATCGCTTAAGTTTTGTCGGACACATAGTTCCGATAAATAGGCTGGCGCCATTCCTTGCAATGCTTTGAAGGTCATTAAGCAGATCTTGAACTCTATTCTTTCAAGGCATCGAAGCCAATGAAGGCGATCCCTTAGAAGCGGGGTTATACGGCAATACTTAGATTCACCAAATTCATTCAGAATAGGTATGTAACTACTCGAATAATTGCAATTAAGTACTTTCTAAGAACTTAATTTTCTTCTCAAATATCTTCAAATTGAAATAATGAACTCGAAAGATTACAGAATAAAAATAAGTATTTCAATGGCTTACGACTTTAAATATATCTGAATAATAATACAAGGGTGCATCAGCGCATACCTGAAGGATTTTAACAAGCGATTCCAGAGCATATTTGGAGTAAAAAATGTAGATGACATTTTGCTGTCCGATGATATATTTTTTCATCACACGTTAACAGTTTACAGCCTAGCGGGTCATTTGAAAAGCATTTCGTCTCAGCAGCACGGTAACTCGTACCAGCAGCACGGTAACACACGAAACAGCGTACGTATCGCAAGATCCCGTCGCGACGTATACGAGTTGGATCAGTGGCGACGTGTGATTGAATTTTTTTTTTGTTTTTAATAGAAAAAATCATCGAACAGCAAAATATCTAATTCTTTTACTCAAAAAATGCTCAGGGATCGCTAGATACGTTCACCCAGTATAAATATAATATATTATCACAAATTAATATCGTATAAGATAACCTAATTCTCCCAATTGTTTGGAGTCACTGGGCCACTGGAATCCTCAAATAAGAAAAGAAGAAGATGGAGAGATACGAAATTACGAATGTTAGAGGAGAGCGCTAACATTTACAGCGACAAAATCGATGCGAAAATTGCGAAAATGTTTAATAAAATACGACTCGTTTAAAATAGAGCAAAAATCTCGCGGGCATTGTCTTAAACAGTATTTAAAGAAACACTGTGAATTTTTTCATACATTTAACTTGTAAAATATCTGAAACAAACGTGTTTATAATAATTTTTGGAGCATACTTTGCGATTTTTTTTCTATCAAGGGAATTTTATATAATTTGCGTTTCGGCGCGAGCAATGTCTAGATATTATCTTCAAAAGTAACATATATTTTTTTAAGAGCTTTAAAACTTACCGTGTTTAAGCGAGATCTGTAAGAAATCGGTAGAAATTCGGGTTGCGGGCCGTTAAGAAGCTGTAGAGGGCGAGAAAGGCAAGGGGATGGGGTTGAGGAAGTTTGGAAGTACCTGGCTATTCAGATCAAATCACCAAACACGGGAAAAGGCTTTTGCAGCAACATTTCAATTATGAATAGTGGTGGTTAACCAGGGTGTTACTGAGAGTATCTATAAGTAAGAATATTTATTTATTTGTAAGAAATATGGGGCATTATCGTGAAATAAAGCGATAGACCGCCCGCCCCTGTAAAGTAGGAAGATTTGGCTTGCATACGGCGTGAAGTAAGATAAACGTATTCAGATACTAAATAATGGTTCCTGCCTGAATAGATAGGTACCAATATATTGCGCAAGTGTACGCCACACAATAAGTCGTTAGATTTTAGACAAAGCCTTTTTTCTACTTTTTAAATCTATTGTATTAAAGTTCAGGTAGATACGTGATGTAATATTAACAATGAAAAGCTCACCGTGTTTGTTGATCATACGTATTTGATTTTGAAAGAAAACCGTTAGCTATGCACGGTCTCTGTAACGTTATATATTTTTTTCTATTTTTTTTCATATGAATACCGCACAAGAGTCTCAACTGCTCCCGTCTGAAGCCAGTGAGACTATGGCATCCCCAATTGGGGTATGTACCTATATATATTGAAGGTAGTAGGGAGGGGAAAGAGATCGGGAAGAGGAAGGTGGGGAAGTACCTGGCTATTCAGATCTGGTCACCAAACACAGCTAATGCCATTTCAAGCAACGTTTCAATTCTGAATGGTGGTCTTACACCAGGGCAAAAACTGAAAGTATGTTCCACCCTGGAACATGCCTAAAATAAAATTATATAATTCTAGCTGGTACCCGGCATTCGTTGCTATGCCATTTAATAAATAAATTGTTTCTCCCTGCGTGTCCTTTCCCATTCGTCCCGTTCCCCTTCCTCTCCCGCGTCCTCTTCCCCTCTCGCGTTCTCACCCCGCCTCCTCCACTTTCCCTCTCCCTACTCCACTCCCCCCCTTCCCCCGTCCCGCGAACCCCCCTTCCTGAGTTACCCTCATCCCTCCCGGGTTCCCCTCCACCTCCCTGGTTCCCCTCGTCCACCCCTCCCGCGAACCCCCTACCCGAGTTCCCCTCCTCCCTCCCGCATTTAGTCACGGTACATTCAGTTTTCAAACAGCTCGCGTGCCAACTGTTGCAATTTTTTAATACAAATTTCATAATGCCAGAGATCACCAATAGTTTTATACAAACCTTGTCCTAACAATAACGAACACAACAAAAAAAGAATTATCCAATTTGGTGCAATCGTTCGGAAGTTATGCGCGTACATACATTTCGGCGATTCATTTTTATTTATATATATATATATATATACCTAGATACCTAGATAGATAGATAGATAGATAGAAGATATCAATGTATAATACACGATCCGGTCACTAATCAAGTAATTTCACCACGAATGAACAGTTTCATAAATAGGTTATGATCATAATTTGCACCAACTAATCAAATAATATCAAAGCAACCTACACACTCTGAATCTGACTGAATTGATCTCTGAACTCTGAGTTCATTTTTCAATTAGACACTAGCTCTATCGCGCAATTCATCTTTGCATGAGAAAATTTATCTACCGTGATGAGTAGATTTTATACACATATGTGTTGTTCCTATCCTCCTACTTACTGCCCTAAAATTCCTCTTGCATAATACCCGATTGTAATTTATTAGATTTTGTAGTTCCGTGAAGCGAATATTCGAGACGTCTATCACGAGTGTGTCACGTCCATCGATATAACAACTGGAAGATTGGCTTATGCGTTGTCAAAACTGAGCCCATATTTATGTAGATCGGTCAGAAGAGTGATTTTTTATCTTTTGTTCGTAAAGCGTGTTAAATCGGCCGTATACGACACATTTTGACAATTTCATTAAATGCGGAATTCCAAATCGCGCTAACGAGCTAAATGCTGCGCTTGTGTTAAAACACTTACTCTTAACAGTAGTTACCCTAACGCCAAAGTTTACCGCTTTAGTGTCAGACGCGGGAAAATTAGCGAATCGAATGTCATCCTGTACGAATCTCAAAAATAATACGACAAACGAATAACCATTTATGAACGCCTATATTAGGCTTATATTTAAGAGTGAATAACCAGACAAAACCGGAAATATGTCAATTTTTAAATCAAATTTTGGACGTATTGTCTCTTTTTCACAACAAATTATAAATTGATTTCGAAAGACTGTTCTTTTATCTAGTAAAGCTACGTTTTAAATTTTGAGAAAATATGTCTTTTTTAGTAGGTACAATAAGGTTTTACCAAAGATATTGAAATATAAGGGTTTTACCGTAGGTCGTTGGCAAATTTGTTAAATTTTCAAACAAAATATTGTATTTTACAACACACATTTCAAATCATATAATCATGCCTTAAAATAAATTAATAAATTTTCTGGTAAAGCAATGTTTCAGAATTTTAATTTTAGTTTAAATAAAAACATTTAAAAAAAGATCCGCACACGTGTTTTGTGACGAAAATACTTCAGTTTGTCTATTTATTTACGGTCTTACAAACTAATATACGTAAGATTTTTTTTACATTCTTATTTTGCTTAGACATTATTGAAAAATTATAAATACTTATAATCAAAAAATAATTACAAAAAGTACATAATTTTAATAACTTTATCATCACGCCTTTCAGCATTTTTGAATGTAGTTATAAATTAGAGCAAATTTTGAATGAAATAAAATCGATATTGAGTTATTATTTAAAAAAGCTGGTATGGAGAATAATTAATCTTTCTCATTGGAACCGCCCTGTACGATCGTAAGAACATCTTTCGACATATGAATTCTTGGCCGCTGGCTGGTTAATGGCCCTTAAGTAGTTTTAATAACTAATAAAGCATAACTCGTGTTTTAAGTAGGTAAATCCATTTAGCACATATGAGCTATAAAAAATCACAGACATTTGACAGGCGATAATGAACGACAGACGCCTTCCGATATCCGAAGGGTTTTGCCTTAATGGTCTCATAACACTGACTTAACGCAAAAGATAACACAAATGATACAGAATCACCCTTCTGGTTAGTTTGACAATCAGAGAACTGCATAATAATTCGTTGAAAAAAAACATGAACTATAAAAATGCAAATCTGTGCGCCGAAGCAGCGAAAAGCATGAACGATGAGTTTTGCCATAAATTAATGTTATTATATTATAACTATATTATAAAAATTGTATATTTACACTAGTACGCATCTTGCTGGAATACAATTCCATAATTTGGTCCCCATATTATCAAATTCTACAATTTATTAACTTTAAGTTACATATACCCAGGCCCGGACTGGCCAGGTCCGCAGGTCCGCGACAGCGGAGGGCCCCCGGCGCGAGGGGGGCCCGAAGGGGCCCCACAAAACGTACAAAAAAAGTTTATGTCTTGTTAGTAGTTATTTTGTGTTCTTGGTAATGTTTGTTTACATTTTCAAAACCATCAAGCTCTACCCACAGAAGCTCTGTACAGTGTTTCTAAACTGCGTAAAATTGAAAGAAGTCGGCTGTTGACAGAGCTGCGACAGTTTGCACAACAATACAGCAACTTCATAGCGGCAGAGTCCACTGAGAACTATGGAGACAGATGCAGTGACGAAGAAGACGATTTGGACCCAACGGCAGCGGAAACAAACGCTGACATTTACTGCTCTGAAAATAGACAATGTTTCCAGTGTTTGACATGTGCTTTTTCTGTTCTGTTTGAACTTACTCAATCTGGACTGTTTACCAACCTGTATATTGTATATAAATTTGTTCTTATTATACCTTGTACCCAAGTCACATGTGACTTGTTCTTCGGTCGTCCTTAGGCCAAGACCTTATGTCCAGTCTGCTTTTTATTAATGTTGAGAGGGGTTTATTTTATAATTTGGACAAAAATAAAATAATTGATGAAGTAGCTTTAACAAATGAGTTGCTAACAAATAAACTGTTACTTTAGGGCTAGGGGAGCAAAACGTCGAATCATTTCAGTTAAGTTAAGCCCCTTCTATTCTAGTATACAACATTGTAAACACACAGGATTTTTTTTAAATGTTAGTATTATTTTTCTAATCCCTAAAATCCGTTTGTCATTATTTTTACTACACAAATAATTTTGACATAATTCATTAATGCTTTGGTGTGAATAAAATCCTGCCCTTTATTTTGAACTCCGTTATAATTATTGGCAGTTCTACAGCATGTGTTTAGTAGTGTTGTTGTATCCTAAAAATACTGTGAATTTCTTATTTCAATAAATAATAAAGTCAACGAAAGTCGAAAATCATAATATTCGTATAAAAACCTATCTGAATTTTTTCTTCTTTATAGGTGTCAATATAGCGTAGAAACGTGTTTTCATTGTTTTCAAGCACCTAATTTTCAAAAATTATCCGGGGGAGACCCCCGGACCCCCCGTTTTCTGAAGTCCCCCCCCCCCCACCCCACGTTAGGGGGCCCCTTTACAGGTTTTAGCGGAGGGCCCCAAATGGTCCCAGTCCGGGCCTGCATATACCTATTCAGCACATTAACTATACATTCTTACTAAATACACTTAAATTGCATTCCCTAGAAAACAGAAGAAAAATAATTGACCTAACTTTTTTTTTTAAATTATTCACTACGAATTAGACTGTTGTGAACTCCTGCGTCTCATTGACTTTAAGCTACCAACTCGAGCGACAAGGCAAAACATAGTATTCGACAACAATAATTCTGGAACCAACTACCTCATACATGCACCTATTCCACGATTTCATACACTTGCGAACAAATTCACCTCAAGTATCGATGTATTTAATACAACCTTACCATTATTTAAGAAACACTTGAATGATATTTTTATGTAGTATATCTTGATATTTAGGGAGAATCACATAGCACATTGCATATATTTGTGTATTTTTATATTTATCTACAATATAAAAACCTGTTGCCGTTTTCTTTTTTATATACTGTGACATTTGATTTGAGTTGTCTAGAATAGTTTTTATGTAAATTTTGTAAATACACAATGAATACTATTTTATGCCATCTGCAACTTTAAAAACTTTCTCTTGTATTGTAATGCTTTATTTTTACTGAAATATATCTTTATACCTTCCATGTATACTTATATGTTTACTTTTTCAAGTTCATCTGTTTTATTTAAAACTTTGTCCCTGTATTATAAACTTATACGTAAAAGCCCATCAGGGCGTTGAAATATTAATAAATAAAATAAAAAATAAATAAATTATTGGGATTTTTGTGAATAATTGCAATATATATATATATATATATACCAAAGCCGCCATAGCTCAGTGGTGAGAGCACCTGACCGGCAATAAATGTTATTGGGATTTTTGTGAATAATTGCAATATTCACACATATCTTAAATTGTATCCGTTTTTTATTGAGATAATTTTTTGTTGTTGTTATTTATTTTTGGTGTGTTACGCCATCTTGTGCAACCTCCTTCTTCAGCCAAGGTTTTGGACAGTGTCCATCATCAGGGCAGATGTGATGCATGACACATCTGCCCTGATGATGGACACTTAACGTTGTACGAAACGTTGGCTAAAGAAGGGGGTAGCGCAACACAACATAACCCAAAAATAAATAATATAAATACTTATGGCCGTGAAAATCCAAAATCAGATCCACCTGAGGCACTGTAGAAATTAACAAAAACAATAAAATCTAAAATGAATATACTAAACATAATAATAGCTCCTGTAAATCACCATTGATATCCATGTTTTCTTATTTTGATTCCTTCAACACTCCCTCTCCAACTTTCAACCCTCACTAACAATATCTAATTATTTCTGTACTTAGGTACTTGTTTAATTTTTAGTTGGTCGTAATAAAATAAATAACGAATATACGAGTATGTTTGTTTTATGGCGAGGGCTCTGCTAGTCATTTCCGCATCAAGGTTTAAGTAACTCACCGTCCATTTGAGAAGATGAATAGAAAATGTAGAAGTGTGGGAGTAGCAAGAAAGTGCTTGACTCATCTCGTCTCTTGGCTCCATAGCGCGGTTCATCAGCATCTATCCCGGAGGGGACCAACTGAATGCTGGAGGACGCGAGTTGATAAATTGCTTTTACCTGTGCACCTACATAATAATACTAACATCTTACCCCCTTACTAATAACACGTTTTAAATTTTACACAACTAATAAACAACCATTTGCGTATGATAAACGAGTGTCAAATATAAAACACGTTTATTAGTGAGGCCATAGCTAGTATGAATACATTATCTACATAAAGTTGATACTAAACCGTTTAGCAGTAATTTGAGAAAGCCTACCATGCAATGTTCGTAAAGAAAAGATCCTGACATCTATACGCAATAGGTATTTATCAAGTGAATTTTTAATATCTGAGCTTACCATGCAATGTTCTTAAAGAAAAGACCCTGACTTCTATATGCAGTAGGTATTTAGCTAGGTAGCCTAGTAAGGCCATAGCTAGTATAAATATGTTAACCTGAAGAATGTAGATACTAAACGATTTAGCAGTGTAATTTGAGAATAATTACCATGCAATGTTCTTAAAGAAAAGACCCTGACTTCTATATGCAGTAGGTATTTAGCTAGGTAGCCTAGTAAGGCCATAGCTAGTATAAATTTGTTAACCTGAAGAATGTAGATACTAAACGATTTAGCAGTGCAATTTGAGAATAATTACCATGCAATGTTCTTACAGAAAAAAATCCTGACATCTATACGCAGTAGGTACACATCAAGTAAATTTTTAATATCTGAGATACACGGGTAGCCGATAATTGTGGCAGATTTTCCGATTGTTGTTAGATTAAACCAAATATTTTTTGACTGTTTTTAGCAAAGATATGTGGGTATCATTATATGTTTAATTTTACTTTCTTTGTCTAGGAATAATAATAATTCTATAATTAATGTTTCATTGTTTTCGTTTTTCCCAATAGAGATAAAGATGTCCTCACTGGGATCTCCCGTGCTGAGGATTTCATTTATGTAATGTTTGCTATTATTTACATTCAAATACTATCAGTTCTGTGGGGATACTTCTCAATAATTTAGGTTCTTGATAACAAACTGGTTTATCATGCGTTTACGCATTTTACGATAATTATGCTACAAGTCACACGACTTGTCTATACTAGTGGCTAATTGAATCTGGGCGGTAGACGGGGCAGAACCTGTCTTGACGGCCATCGCCTACTCGCGTACCTCTGTCGCCCATCGATAGAAACACTTTCCCTGCTGGCATCTGTCGGCATCACTTAGAAGCTCTTTTAATACAATACAATTTACGTAACAAAATTAGTTATTTAAATAATGTGAAGTAATAATGAAAGAATTATAAATAAATAATCGTCCCTACGTTCACTTGTTTCAATTAAAAATTTGAAATAATAAAACATTACAAGATTTCTCGGTCCCCCGCTTAAATTATGACAAAATTGCACTTCTTTAGTTAGATAAAGATTTTAATAAAAATAATATACCACCATTAAATATTAACATAAGAAATAATTTTGTTCGTGGACTAACTGTACCACTCATCTGTCGCACAGCATAACCATATGTATAAGGGAATAAAATTGTTCATCCAATTACTCCTTGATATTCGACTAGAAGAATGCTACAAATATTTTTTTTTATTAATTGTGGTATACCTAAAAGCTTCCGAGCTTGTCACATAGGGGGCAGTGCTAAGAGCTGTCCCGAAAGTCCGCTAGATGGCAGTTAGTTTATTTTGGAGTTTGGGCACCAGGGGGGCCAAGGGCCCGGGCGCAATCTACAGGAGCTCATTCGATTCAGATTTCATTTAGCCAGTTTCCAGATAGGTCGACTATCGTATTCACCACTTGTACACGCGAAGTATTAAATAAATCCCAGATTAACAAAAAAGAACTTTATTCTTTCCAAAGAAGTAATATCTCCTCCCAAGACGAGTTGGAGAACAGATTGTCTAAACACTACATTAATATTTTGCAGTACCACCCTATAATGTCGTATTTATTAGTGCGATTTCTGTTATCCGTTTCATTCGTGTAAAAAAAAGTGTAATTGGGGTTAGTAAGTTTTCTATTTCTGATGTCCCTATTTTTTTTACCCCGCTTTACGTTTAAGTTTTAAATAGAGCGGGATGAAAGAGAGGGGGATTTTGTTGTAGATTTTATATGTTGAATGTACGGTTTGTACCATCATCAAAATGAAAAAGCAATATTTACCAATTTTCACTACCCATCTTAGCTCTATTTTTTCAACTGTTCTACCAGAATATTTTAAACATTTTATTTTTATTTTTTAATTGGCTTCTTTACAAATTTGTGAGCAGGAAATATTACACTAGACGAGAGTTTCCATACAGGAAAATGGCGCACAAATTTCATAACGTTCTTGCGCTCACTGTCTCAGATTTTATTCTGGATCAGGAATTACACAAAGATATATTGTTCGTAATAGTTAAGATATTTAAACGGCCAGAAAAATAGGATTTAATAAACGCATTTTAAAATTCTTGGGTGTTTTTGTTTTGTAAAGCATACCTATTACATAATATAAAGGAAATTAGTTATAATTAACGAATGCAATAATTTTGAATAAACACGATTTATTTGGTCCTTATCGGCCAAGATCGCAGTATCCATTCGCAATCGACGTTTAACTCATCCGAAGCCTCGTGGTGGTGTCGAGGTATTGCGACTCGCGTAGGCCGGGTCTCCGATACGTCGGAATAGTACGGGTAAAGAAGTTACGCCGCATGGGATGGTTCGGGTAAAGGAGATACGCCGCGCGGTACGGAACGGGTAGGAGGCGATACGCCGAGGTGCCCCGGGCGTATTGTGCAGGAGTAATTTGCCCAGGACGAAGGCGAATCCATTAAATACTTATCCACGGCGGATCACGACCGAGCGAGATATATAAAACATGACTCCATGCGACTACAAAACATTTTTATTTTATTTTTGCAAATTCTTAAGGTATGTTGATGAAATTTCCCCTAACTAAATGTGAACATATTGTAATCGGCAGAAAAACGAGAATGAAAATGTATATTTAATAAATAGTACTCCTAGAATTTATAATTAGCTCAAAACAGACAATCAATACTTTTACTCGGCCTTGCCCGGAAATAGGAATCTTGTACTGATGCATGAAAACCATTTTCATTTACAGGGCTCCTTTATTTTGGAAAATGAAAACAGAGACTATACATTAACCACTTGAGCGATTTTGGGCACAAGTTTGCAAAACATCTTAGTAGTACTACTAGGTAATATTTATAGAACCTAAAAATATGGGACTAACGGCGAAATCTAGGTGAATTGATTGACTTAAAACCGCATATGTTTTAACTTAAAAACGTATATGTTTCTATATTAATATTTTGAGAAATGATATTAATTAAATGGAATGGCCAAATCGACAACCGAACATCTATAACTCGAGTTGATAAATTACCATAATATCTTATTTTTTAAATAAATCAAGGGATATTTAAAATTTCGAAAAATAAACGAAACTATTGGTTGATAACTTTGTGTGACCTCTGGATCGTAACATTTGGATATCTATTTCTTTACGCAATTTCTTAGTCAAAGTAACTATTTTCAGCTGGCAATGTCATTTTCGACATGAGATATGCAGCTTTGAAATAACAAGATGACACATGGTTTGTTTCATTTTTAAAACATATACATAAAAAAAACATTTAAAATCTGCCAGGACGTTAGGTAATAGACTTTGACTTATTTAAAAAGTGTGTATGACGAGTTTTAAATAAAACAATCAAGAATAATTGTAAACTGTTTGTGAGGGATAAACCGTCGAAGCTATTAGATAGAAAGTGTTGTACCGTGAGTTGAGTGTCGACTGAAGAAGAAACAAGATTTTTTTACACCGATAAAACATTTTACTACAAGTTTAGGCTCTATTATACTCTAGCGACATTCCTAACTGTGAAAAACTTTAATCTTAAAGAAGTCCCATAAAAAGTATCAAAGCCGCCACTGAATCACTATGCAAATTACATTTGTCACTCAAAATCGTGGGTGCATTGAAAAGCATCTGCCAAGTAATAAAACGCGCTAGAATTTATTCGAAATCATTGAACTCTAGGTGATGTGTTATTGGTTTTATAGTTTTATGAATTCACTAAGTGCTGGTGTGCTATTGGCGGAGGTATGCGAATCTCTACTAAAAGCTTACGACTATGACATATTATATTAGTTATTTATGGACGTTTTGACAAGTTTATTATAAGATGTTCCGAGTATTGATAAAATCAATTTTCTGCAAAATAACTGAAGAATTGATTGGCCAATTTGATTTATTTTATTCGATGAAATGAACAATTTGTGACTCTATGTATAACCTATATTTAAGGCAATGCACCACGTCGTGTAACACTTGGAATCGAACCGCTAACAATAACACTCCTTGAGTCTAGTTTTTGAACTGTTAATTCGTGGTGGAATTCCGTTGTATTAGAATTTGAAATTAAAACACCTTTGTACTTTCTTCCACTTATTTATTTTCACCAGGACCAGTTTCATCCTACTACGGACATTTTCAGACTGGTCGTAAAATGTCCATGTAGTAGTAGGATGTAACCGATCCTGGTGAAAATAAATAAGTGGAAGAAAGTACAAAAGTGTTTTAATTTCAAATTCTACTCCTTGTGTAGATGGCGATAAGGATTAAATTCCCGCTTACACTAGCTGCCTGTTTTGAAGTGTGCTTTATTTTATTGTGCGAAGTTTAGGCACAAATATTTAAATGTTTTACGATAATTTTCTAAAGAACTTAATTTACCACAATGCAAACCGTAACCGAAAAGAGGTTCTTAAATATTAGATTTCGAACTTTAAAACAGTTTTTATTGGCCTGATATTTTATTTTTTTCTGGGCTTGTAAAAATACTTGATTATTTCAAAGGCCAATTATGTTCTACTCGCAGTATTTAATAAAACATCTAAAATATTTCTAAGCGATCAAATTATCAAACCAATGTTTGCAAAATTATGAAAAATATTAAAAAATCAAATTATGAAAACATTATTTAGTATTACTTCGTAGTGCTTCGAATTGATAATACAATATTTTTTTGTTACACTTTAATTAAGGGTAATTGACTTTGACGACCTCCTTGGCAGGGTGGTAAGTTCCTTGCCTAGGGACCCACAGGCAGTTAGTAGTGGATAAATAAAATATAGATATATTTCATGTAAACGTACCTATCACTCGGGTGAGAGATACAATTTCAGAATCGTGACGTCACTTGAAACGAATTTAAAAATGTTTAGTGACCAGATCTGAATAGGTTCTTGTTAAGGCGGTACACAACCCAAATAATTTTTGTTTGCTCAAAACTCACATTTCAATCATTTCCGGCGAATTCGTAACTATAATAACTTTTTTATTCCAACAGAACACTGGGGATATAAGTTCTTTGTATTTAAGATTAATAAAAACAACACCTTACCATTAATATATTTTAAAACTTTATAACCCGTTTTTCAACTATAAAGTTAGCAGTAAGCATCAGATTTTATTTTTCTAGACGATGAACTAATAACTTCGGGGGTGTGACATGGAGAAACATTTTAAATATTAGTAACACGTTCTTCAGAATTAATTAAAATGAACGCGGCGGAAAGGTCAAATTTCTAGGCCTGCTAAGGTGAATTCGACCTACGTTCGTCCAATACGCCGTGCCGCGTTCGTATTTTTGTTTACACGCTTTTTTCACTTACGTCGTTAAGATTCTCACATTAATTAATTATTTGTCTTCTTCTTATTTTCTTTGATAGGGCAAATTCGACAGTAGGTCCGTCGAATACACGGGTCGCGAGTCGCAATTTGTATACACGGCTTCTTTACTTACGTCGTTCAGATTCTGAATATATTTTAGGGAATATTGTCGTCTTAACATTCCCTTTCTCTTCTACTCTCACACTCCCTTCAGCCTCACGGCTTTCCACAAATAGGGGATTTCGTATTTCAACGATTTCATGGAACCCCTGCCATCTGCCATTATGTTATCAGTTATTACAAATAGGGATATCATAGTTCCATGAGTCGCTGGACTGCCATCAAGTTACCACAATAAAAAAGAAATTAAGGAAAGCGAGTTGAAACCTGTAATATTATTTGAGTAGTCAAACTTCTAAAATTAGTTCATAGTGAACTGTGAGTAGATATCATTTGTAATTTTGTGATGAGTGAGTATATACTTAAATAAAATCAAGAAGGTTTCTCTCATGCGAGTAAAAATAGCTCACGTGAGAAATATCACGAATCAAAAAATGTCGAGAATGCTCAATAATAAATCTGTAATCTGTACCTACAGAGTAGTTGTTTTGTGTGCTGGTTTTCATGTCTCCAGGCAAATCGTTCCTCGAGAAGGCAGATTCCCGGTGGAGGAGGGAGATCGGATGGAGGGCGAGGGGAGAAGGCGGCTGAAGTTTGAATAAGACAGGAGCGAATCGACAAAACGGATTTACCTCCGAACCGGTGATTATCTTGATTTACGATACAGTTTCTGCCCTATTGGAATAAGTATGGTGAAATTTACATGCTCATGACGAAGTATATGACGTGCAAGTCGTGCTCATACTTGCATGTCTCATTGTTCCTGTTACAATGTTATACACAATACGATATCTCTGATAATAATAACATTTAGGAAGTTTCGTGGTCGCTTGCCGACAGCATTACCTTTAAGATTGATTTAATTTGAAATATTAATCTGGTATAATAATTCATTTGATAAAATTCATGCATTTAATGATTTCAGTTTACATCATATTAGATACATTTTTTTTGTTCGAATTTTCGTATTTTATAAAAGCCAAAAAAAACCTATACCAAAATTAACCGGTTCCTTGGAAAAATAATATCGGGCGATTCAGAGGCAGCAAAATCACCTGATAAAAAAAACGTGACAGGAATATCATCGTACATGAATTTGGGTTAATTTTTTCTCTCCAATTTTTATATTTGACTTTGGAAAACGTTATATTTGGTTACACACTTATCTTTTTGATTTTGTTATTTGAAGAATGGAAAGTTTTAGTGCTGGGAGATTTTTGATCCTGGAAAACTAAAAAAATCTATTATTCAGATCTCTTCATAGTTAAAACATTATCGACAATACGACACTTAGGGAAACTCATGCCATTTCCTGGAACAGACACAATGTAGGTACAACCGATTTCTAACAAGGAAACAATTTAAAGGCTTCAGCCTACAGCCTTCTTCTCTGGAAAGAGTGTGTGTTTTGTACATTCAAAATGCATATCAGGATCTCACGAACTCTAATCTAGGTTCACGTCCGTATTTTTTAGGTAAGTTGTAAAATTTGTTGGGTTTCTTGAAGTTAAATAAATTTGAAATTGATTCAATTAAATGTTAGGATGTTCTGATCAAGAACCTAATTCAAAACTCAGCATCCATTAAATACTCACGAGTAACCCGTTATTTTAGAAGATATGCTTAACGCCGTTGGCACCAACAAAAAAGTGTCCAAATAAGCGAAGCCAGCCGTCCATAGTGGTGGGCTGTTACCTACCCTGATGTATGGCAGTGAGGCATGGAACTGGCAGAGGAAAAATGAAAGTATACTGAATGCTGTAGAAATGAGATCCCTGAGGCATATGTGTATATAAAACCATCTACGATCGTGTGAGAAACGTGGAGATCCGCAAAGAATGCTAGGCTAATGTAAGCGTAATGAGTAAAGTTAAGAAAGGGACGCTCGGATGGTTTGGGCGTGTAGAGCAAATGAACGAGGAAAGGCGTGTAAGGATAATATATGACACATATGTGAATGGTAGAAGAAGTCGGGGACGCCCGAGGAAGACATGGCATGACCAATTGAATCAGATACTTAAGTCGGGCCATGTTAAGAGTCAGAATAATAGAATAGCATGTATGAGACGATGTGTGAATGTGAACGAGGCAAGGAGTGTGTACCAAAATCGTAATGTTTGGCGGTCCGTCCTCTCTGCTTATCCCTGCGGGGAAACGGCATGGTTAGTTAGTTAGTTTAGTTATACTTAGTAGAAGGTTTTGCCTAAGCTAAGCTATAGCTCTCATAAAATCAAAAAATATCAAATAGTTTCAAATTAACACGTTTTCTGAAGTCGACTACAAAATGGGTGTATTCTTAGTGAACCTGTTGTGGTAAGCTAGCAACAGTTGCTAAGAAAAGCGTGGGTGTGAAATATGAATCTTCTAGCGCACGTCGTGTGTGTGGTGAATGCAAGGTGCACTTTACTAATGACCTGCCTTCTGAAGCAAGTAGTTATCCTTGGTAAGGATTTAGCATACATGGATGTGATGGGTTTTAAAAGAAGATGCAAGATGCAACCACTTATTCATTAGATTGTGGAAATATACCTTTATGCTTTGACGGCCTGCGTGGTCGAGGGATAACGCTCTCGACCAGCAATGCGGGTTCAAATCCCGGCGTGCGCAAGTAAATTTAGTTTGTGTTATTTCACAATTTATTCATTGCAAATGATATAAAGTATAATAGCAGATAAAAACTAGCTTCAGCGATTTTGTTTTTTAAAGTCATATATATTTTTCATATTATGTGAAATTTAGAAATTTCCAATGATGGGAAATTTTTAATTTTGTGAAAAAACTTCACACGACTAAATCTTTTGAATTTGTTGTGTGAAGTTTGGAAATTTTTCATCCGGGATTTTTTTTACGAAAAATTTCGTCCGCAAAATAGGAAAAAATTTGATCGGAAAATGGTCGATAAATTATATAAAAGTTTTTGAAATTGAAAAATTCCAAGATATATAAATTTCCTTTTTGACATTTTCTCATCGGGGATACTCTTTGTAAACTTCAACGGTTCTTTTCAAAAATAACAGAGGGCCACGTTCGTTTACTATAATCCTAATCTGTACAGTATTTAAGATACTAACAGTATCGCCCTGGCCTAAGACCATCATCCAGAATTAAAACGTCTCTTGAAATGGGTTTAGCCGTGTTTGGTGACCAGACCTGAAAAACCATGTAGTTTCCCCATCTTTCTCCTTCCCATCTCTTCCCGGTTATTTCCCTCGGCGTTATTATATACCTGATTTGGTGAAGCCATAGTCTCACTGGCTCAAGACTCCAGACAGTTCGGAGAAGTTGGAACTCTTGTGTGGTATTCAAATAAATAAATAAAAGTTGCTTACACGGTACTAAGAGTGCGAGGACAGTCACTTCAGTACCTGGTGCGAACAATTTTGAGTACAAATCATTTGAATCTCAAAGTTTTGTAGAAATTTGTTAATTTGGCGTAATCGCCACTAAATTCTCATTTCTAAACTTGTTCTTAGTTTGCTACACGTAACAGAGACATCTTAGCATTCTTCTCGCAATCGTTTCAGGGTATGTGTTCATTGAATGTAATTCATTGAATCGTATTTTGAAATGAAAATTAAGAGTCAATACCGCAGATCCTTGCAGAATTTCCGTGGTCATCAGATATTAGTATCATCGGCTCGCTGGGTGTGTAATTACGTCACCCAACGCGCACAATAGGCTCTCAAAATAATTAATAGGTATATTTCTTCAAATTTTGTAAATTCACTTTGTGGCACCATTTTATTAATGAAATAATTTAAAACACTTTGTTTTTACCACGATAATCTTTATTTAAAAGTCAACATGTTTCTTTAATGTACTAAAACTAAATGATCGAACATAGAAAGACATTCCAATAATTCTATACTTGATCATTAGTTTTTTATACACTTTTGCTTTTTTAGCCGTACTCTCTACAATCACTTCTTCAAATTTTTCAAATTCACCATCCAATGATCAAGTATAGAATTACTGCTATGTCTTTCTATGTTCGATCATTTAGTTTTAGTACATTAAAGACAACTTCAAATGTTATATGTCCTGAGAACATCGTTCTTAAAACATGTTGACTTTTAAATAAAGATTATCGTGGTAAAAACAAAGTGTTTTTAATTATTTCATTAATAAAATGGTGCCACAAAGTGAATTTGCAAAATTTGAAAAGTGATTGTAGCGAGTACTGCTAAAAAAGCAAAATTGTATAAAAAAGTAATGATCAAGTATAGAATTATTGGAATGTCTTTCTATGTTCGATCATTTAGTTTTAGTACATTAAAGACAACTTCAAATGTTATATGTCCTGAGAACATCGTTCTTGAAACATGTTGACTTTTAAATAAAGATTATCGTGGTAAAAACAAAGTGTTTTTAATTATTTCATTAATAAAATGGTGCCACAAAGTGAATTTGCAAAATTTGAAAAGTGATTGTAGCGAGTACTGCTAAAAAAGCAAAATTGTATAAAAAAGTAATGATCAAGTATAGAATTATTGGGATGTCTTTCTATGTTCGATCATTTAGTTTTAGTACATTAAAGACAACTTCAAATGTTATATGTCCTGAGAACATCGTTCTTGAAACATGTTGACTTTTAAATAAAGATTATCGTGGTAAAAACAAAGTGTTTTTAATTATTTCATTAATTAATATATTTTAATATTGTTCAGCCTCATCAAATTATATTATTTATTATGGTTCCATAGCAGAAAGTCACCAACTTTCATGTTTCCACTACATGACAATACTAATAATTGTGCTTAATAATACCGGAGACAAATTAAATTTATATAATACGAGTAGGAAAACCAGCAAATTGCTTTTTTAAGCAATCGTATGCTTAACTGGGCTTTCGGGCTTTCTTCACGTTCGCAATAATTGAATTATCCATATAAAGATGACTTTCATGGATAACAAATCACGACTTGTCGCAGCTATCTCAAAGATCCAATAATAGTTTGTATTTCTCCTACTTATTTTACAAGGTGGCACACCAATAGAAATCTCTCCAATTAAACAAATATCACACCGGAATTGAGCGATTATTCTACTTTAGACTTCATCAATCTACAAATACAATCAGCCGTTGAGATGAAAAAACGGATTAACATATAAAATCGGATTAACTTCAATTAGAATTGTATCGCCGGAAGTCCAAGAGAGTAATCAAATGGCCATTCGCACATGTAATTACTATTATATTGGCTCGGAGAAAGCGGACACATATCTAGAATTGATCTAAGAAGCTCGGTGATATGTCGAATAGAGTTTATCGCTTGGCTACATACTTGAGGCAATTCGATTAACAGGTATTAGATTTAGCTGCACCCGAAAGAACACTGTTGAAGAAGAAAGCTATGCACTGAAATTTAAAAAAATAGTAATGTATAGGGACGTAGCAAAAGTTTGGTGTTCATTTATTTATTATCTCATCAGGTCAAAATATTTCCGCTTTGCAATGGTATTCAAATAAATGAAATATTTCTGAACTCATCTAAAAACTAAAAAACTGTTGTCGAAAGGTGATGAAATACGCTTTATAATTGGAAATAAACATATTATTTTTTTACATAAATTTTTTTAATGCAAACATTAAAAAGTTGTAAAAATGGCTCATCTTACGTTTTTTCTAACTAAAACCATTGATGACGAAAAATATTTTTTTAGGCAAATGTATTATAAACGATATAGTTATCTCACTTTTTTGTCGTTTCATGTAAACCTAAAGTATCAATTTTTTTTCAAATTGCATTGCTGCATCCCTTCGATTCTTTCTGTATAAAATAGTGAGCTCGGGCATCATGAAATTATGCATTGCTTAACCATTCATCCGATTGGGAAGGATCTTTTGGGATTAAAAGTGCGCATCCCCTCGATTTGATGTGTGCTTGCCCGCGATGATTTTTGTATACAATAGTGAGCTCTGGCATCATGAAATTATGCATTGCTAAACCGTTCATCCGACTGCAATGAAACTTTGGGGATTTGATGTGCGCATGCCGGCGATGGTTTCTGTGTACGATAGTGAGCTCTGGCATCATGAAATTATGCACTGCTAAACCGTTTAACCGATTGCGATGAAAATTTGATATTAAACGGATTGATATTTAATTTAACACACACTCCTCCTCGCTTCATTCACGTTCACACGTCAAATCGCATAGTGTTTTAACCCGTTAGTTGCCTGCAACGGGCAAAAGCTAGTTTGGATTATTTTGTAGTTAACTGAATATAAAGCGTGTTTTTTTTTTCTAACACTGTTTAGGTCTTATTTCTAAACGGTGTTAGAAAGAGAAATAAGGGAGACACAACGATTTCCATGAGACCTATGTGAGTTGTTCCGAAAACCGAGCAAATTAGCCTGAGGTAAATTAACTCTCCGAAAATTAGTGTAGGAAAATCGCACTTTAAATACCAAATGTCTTGAAATATTGGTCTGTTAAAAAAGGCTTGACTTTGGGTGACTGCACAAAAGACATGCAAAAAAATTTCAGCAGACCTGTAGGTAATTAATATTTGAAGAAATTTAGAGATGTTATTTCTTGGGGTTATTCGTCATTAATGGCTGATTTTCATAGTTCTAGTTATATAACAAACAATGAACAAACAAAAAACGTAATTAATTGATTCCTGGTAAGCAGTAAACACAGGTATTTGAATATCCTGAAAACTTGAAGAGCAAACGTGAAAGTTTTAAACCTGCAATAGAACCTTGTGTATTTACATTTTTAAAGTTTTTTTTTCCTTTTTTAGTGTGGACCTGAGTAACAGCACACGTAACTCACTTTTCAAATTCTTTCAACTGAGTTATTTATTTTCAATTTAATTACATTTACAGCTCTAAGTGGTTGACCCAGGGTCAAAAAACACATGACTCAACTAAACATAAGTGTGCTTGTATTTAAGCAAATATTAATAATTAATAATTACCTTTTAATATTTACGAGCTGACATCATCATTTTAGTAATTACAAGATAAGTGGGCACTTTAGTAAACGCCTTTGTCAAATTATTGATGTTAAAAGTAAAAGTAAATACCTACCAAATTTTATTCGCCATAAAAAACATTATCAAAAAAATATATCTAGCTACGATAACTAAAAAATCATGTTGGTGAGATGTATCAATGATAACAGAAAATAATATCACATCAACCATACGATGTAAAAAACAAAATTGTGTTTGCCGAATCTGCAACTTACTAAATACTCAAATGCTTAGACCTTTAAAAGCTACTGAAAACTTTGTAAATACCATTAGTGACCGGCCAACATTTTGGTTTCGGTTTTGGCCAAAAATTAGCCGAATCAACCGAAACCTTCGTTCGTGATGTGTGTCGGATCATCAGCTTTACACGGGCAGGTGTAGGCAGTAGATATATCCCTCTTGAAAAATCTAAATATTAATTTATTTTTAAAGAAGTTGTCACATAAAATGTGTCTTTTCTCTGTTTAATGACTTTGTAATTTTTTTTTCAAATTTTGTCCCCTTACCTCTTACTTCCGCATATCCATGTAGATACATTTAAAAATACATTTCTTTCAATATAACTGGCTAGTCTGGAGAAGGAGAGAATTGGGAAGGCCCAATTGACTGTGGTGGGAAGACGAGGTAAGAGGGGATGCAGTACAGCTTCTCCAGGTATCAAAATGGAAGTCAGCCTCTGAGGACAGGAGGAGTTGGAGGCGAATATTGCAGGAGGCCAAAGCTCGATATGGGCTGTAGCGCCATCTAAGAAGAAGAAGAAGTCTGGGGAAACTGCTATTGGAAGTTTTAAATTTATTAGTATTATATTATATTTAGTATTTATGTATGTATTTTTGTACGCATTTATTTACATCCTACGCCTGTCTCGACACAGGTATTATATTATAGTGAGACTGGCATCGGAAAAACACTTCTAATTTATTTTTTATAAGAAAAACGCCCCTTTTTATAACTTTTGAAAGTTATTCTCATCAATGTAATATATCATTAAAGAATATGATAACAATAATATTCTAAATGAAAACATGAAAGAGAACAAGACACAGAAAAACAGAAAAAAAATTAAAAAATAAAAATTCAGTATGGTCGAGATGAGGGGCTCGGCAGTTACCCAGCTGAGTTACCAGTGCCGACACGAGGAAGAAATTTTTAATTTTGTTTGGTTTTGAAGAAAAAAAATTGAACAAATAAAATTACTTCAAAAAAAGTCACCGGAGACCAAAATTCATTCTCATTTTTTACTCCAAATAATGAAAGGAATCACTGGTTGAAGTAATAAGTAAGTAAGACAAGTATGTCACTTAACATCTTATATGTAAAAATCTCGTGTCACGGTGTTTGTTGTCGCACTCCTCCGAAACGGCTTGACCGATTTTTATGAATTTTTAATGTTGGTAGGTATGAGAATACCTATAACCCCAAATTTTAACTATCCCACCTCCAACCTCCCATTTAATCGCGATTTTAGTATTTTTGTATGAACAAATTTAACCGTCTTTCGTATTTCAAACAGAACGAAATTATTTATGTTGTTGAATGACAGATAGCGCTACGTCCGCCACATCGAACTTTCATCCACACATACGCAAGACATTCACGAGAAGTGTCGCGTCATTTTGATATTTCATTCGGCATCATGTACCTGCGTGGGCAAACCATCGAGCTTATTTGTGTTGGTTAAAAACGGACTGATAAAAATATCGTACACTCAATTGCTCTTCGAAATTCATATTGATTTTCTTTATTTTCTACTTCAGTTGGTGTTTTTTTGTTTTTATCGACGGTTATCGTCTACAGCGCTCCATTGCTCTTTCTGTCATAGACCCAATCCCCACACACTTACAATATATTCGTTATTTTTATTTAACAGCCAAAGTATTCACTAGAAATAATTTATTTGGCAGAACAACGTTTGTCGGGTCAGCTAGTCATGTACATAATTACACGGCAAAATTCTTTACCGTTTTGAGAAGAAAAGATTATGGAATATTCTGGCATTCCTGCCATTTTTAATCAAACTCATCTCACACCGGTAAACAAGCATGAATGCCATTGAATACAGCAATTTGTTTTTTGTTTTAAATTCAGCTCTTGGAATTTGAATCGATTTATCAAAAATATTTCTCATTGAGTCGGTCGGGCCCCGGGCTATACGGCTATAGGAGAGGAGGGACGATAAACAATTACGTACTTTGTCTCACGATATTACAGGGGAGGTCAAGCGGCGACTCGCGAACTGCAATACGTATTAAACTAAATTTGTTGCAGTCGGTTTTGACCGTGGATGGAAACCATTTGATATTGATTTGAATAAACAATTTCCTTTCCATTCTATTTTGAAGTGTACAGAACTCGTCGTAAGACATTTTAACCTGGAATTTGAATTTCCAGGTCAAAGTTTGTTAACAGAGCTTGTTAACGAAGTTTGTTTAAGTAACAACATTATTTTATTTTAATTTTTTTTTTTTTTAATTCCTTTATTTTTCCCATATTTTACATTTTATATTTACATATTTTGAAAATCATAACAATAATGTGGGAACCCACAAGGCGCAGCCTGTGCGTGGGTAATATAGTTAAAAGAAATTTTATTTAGTACCTAGAAAAAAACAAAGTGGTATATAAAACAAAAACATTTTTTTTTAAACAGTTTGTACAAAAAGTGTATACAATAGTGTACGGTTAAATACGTGTATAGTGTAATAAATGATATACATTGTAATAATAGGTGTAAAGTTTGTGAGAAAAGTGATATAAAACTAAATAAATAGAGTTTTTAGATATATAAAGTGATATAAAACTCAATAAATAGAGTTTTTAGAAACATAAAGTGATATAAAACTAAATAAATAGAGTTTTTAGAAACATAAAGTGATATAAAACTAAATAAATAGAGTTTTTAGAAACATAAAGTGATATAAAACTAAATAAATAGAGTTTTTAGAAACATAAAGTGATATAAAACTAAATAAGTAGAGTTTTTACATCTGTATGGTTTAGCCATAATTTTAACTCTTTTATGTAATACGGAAGTTTAGTTGCAACTTGAATATTTTTTGGTAAACTATTGAAGGTACGAGGTCCAATAAAGCTGCTGTGAGTTTGCATTTGTTTTGTGTGTGTTTGGGGGGTATAGAATACATTATTATTTCTAATGTTGATTCTGTTTACATTTTTTTCGAATTTGTTTATGTTTTTAAAGATATATTTCATAGTTTGCAGTATAAATAGTTTACGGAGACTGAATAGTTTAGATTCTTTGTATAAAGTATATAATTTTGAGTTGTTTGTAAAGGTTTTATAAAAGCATCGAGCGCACCACCCCATCCTATTATTCCATACATGAGTGAAGATTGTACCAGAGAAAAATAAATCATTTTCAATTTGTCAATATTCAATACATCTTGGGAAATGATGCCATGAAATGTTATGCGTCAAAAAAAGCGTTTTTTTTAAGAGTACAGACAACAGTTTGTTCAGCACTTATCACTTACTGTTATTGCGAAGCTGGCTATACCCATAACTCATTTACAAATATAAACACAAACCCTTAATATGGTTTATGTAACTTATAACATTTGGAGAGCAATTTTGCTGTTAAACAGAATTAATTCGGATATCGACATATTTAGCTTTAATGAAGCTGCATTTAAAAGGCAAGCTCTATTAATGTTTGTATAGTTTCTATGCCTACCTACCTCTTCAAAACTGTTTCAAATGTATTTTTAAAACGCATTAAAATGTTCAATTTTGTAATGTTTTTGAAATAATAAATGTAATTTAATGGAATTGAACTTTAAAAGAGGGATTAAATAACAAAAAAAAAACAATATTACCAAAATTTATATATAAAACATATATAGGTACCTAAAACTCAGTACCACTACACAACACTCAGTACCACTACAATCACTAACCGTAGGTACGTCTAAATACATACCGATTTTTTTCATTACCGCTTACCGCCTGTGTTATTGTATTTTACTTATTTCTATTTATTTATGTTCTAATAAAATATTCGTGTTATAATTCTCGCAAAAACGCTCTTAGGATTGTGTGTATTGATGCTTATAATGATTGATGCGAAATCACACTACCAGGGATTTTCAAATAAACGGGTATCGAATCACTCGGGTTAACCCGTTGCAGAGATGTTGGCCATTCAAAGAATGGATCCTGAGGCGGCGACACACTCTTGATACACTCTACGAATTATATGATCCTGGTGGAATTCCTAGTTTGGCCGACGCCGTTGAAGTCATTTTTCACAAAAACGGCACTTTAATTTATTTTATTTATAAGGAAAATAAATATTACGTCTATCTTAATTAAAATTAATATACAACAAATTGCAATAAATTGCAACAAAAATTTACAGAAAAAATAATTGCTTCACAGCATCTTAAACTCACGTTTTATCGAATTTTATAAAATTGTAAAATGGGGGCTTCAGCACGGGCAAAGTACCCAGGGAGGTCGGTACGCCCGCTATCTTACCAATAATAAAATAAAATAAAAATAAATATCGAAATCAAGATAAATTATGTATGTTATTTATACCGAATGAAATCATTAAAATGTTAAAGGTTTTGTTAAAAATAGGTACATTTATGAAATGTCTTGACACACGCTCCTAGCTTCAGTCACATTCATACATCGTCTCATGCATACCCTTCTGCTATTCTGACTCTTGAAATGACCCGACTTAAATATTAAACTCAACAAATCACAAAACCTTAAAGGAAGCCCCAAATTTTGGCATATTTCGTATAACGCATGCCATATACGTAAAATTTAAAAAAAATGATATGCATGTATTTTAGTAACTTTATACCAATTAACTGTATTTTAATTTAATTTTCTTTACTTTTACTTTACTTTTCCTTTTTGATGTATGAAAAAATCTTGCTTACAACTAAATAAAGATTAAAAACTAAACAAATATGACAATCGTGCAGACCGAAAGTTGAACACCCCTGCTTTATCGGAACTCAGACCTACGGGCAAAAAATTTGAATACGTAGACTTCTAAAAAACATAATGTCGATAATTTCTAGACCGGCCTTTCCATCTCTCCAGTCTCCGTGCTCCGGCGGGCAGTAGGCGCGTCTGCCCGTGCCCGAACCCACCTACCTAGTACCTACGTACTCGTACCTACTACCTGCATTGCTTCTGACCATTAGTCGTATGGGAACACACATAGTTTCATACTAACTACCTCATACTTCATACTCTGGCTTTTGATTCTGAATTTAAATTTCATACAACATTATCAAGCTCCATTCTAAATTTAAATTTAACACAACAATTATAATGAGTACCTACCTTCCTACTTATAATAGATGTCGTTCCTAATACCTACTTCAAACTTCGTGCTCTGGCTTTTCATTCTGAATATAAATTTCACACAACATTATCAAGCTCCATTCTAAATTTAAATTTAACACATGAATTATAATGAGTAGGTACCTACCTTCCTACTTATAATAGATGTCGTTCCTAATACCTACTTCAAACTTCATGCTCTGGCTTTTCATTCTGAATTTAAATTTCACACAACATTATCAAGCTCCATTCTAAATTTAAATTTACACAAGAATCATAATGAGTACCTACCTTCCTAATTATCGTGGATGTCGTTCCTAATACCTACTTCGAACTTCATATTCTGAACTTTCATTCTGAATTTAAATTTCACAAGAAATACGTTCAACATCTAAATTCAAATTTAAAACAAGAATTATAACGAGCACCTACCCAATTATCATGAATATCGTTCCTAATGTAAGTTCTATTACTATATCGCTAGCTGGGGTAGGTACCCAGCTTCGTTCAGGGAGTTGATATGAGATTGAACTGACGTTCGAACCCACGACGGATCTTTCTTTATATACCCCTACCCATGGCTACACCCTCCCGTACAAAAAAGGCTTCTAATGGTCCACAATGTTAGAGAACATTCGAGAGTGTTCTGGAACGTTCCAGACTATTCCCGAACATTCCACAACATTTCAGAATTTTTCCGGGATGTTCTGGAATGTTGTGGAATGCTCTCGAATACTCTCGAATGTTCTGGACTGTTCTAGAAATTTCTCGAGAGCGAAACTTTCAGCCCTTATATCTTCAAAAGCTCGCCCATCAGGTAAAAACGGTAATCTTCTTTGTAGATGGGGGATAGAAGGCTACTACACCATATAACTCCCTTGATCGTACCGGGACGTGTTTCTGAGTTTTAGCGGCACGCACATTGCACACTTTATTTTATAATATACTACTAGCTGGTACCCGGCATGCGTTGCTATTTCATTTAATAAATAAATTATTTCTCCGTGCGTGTTCTTTACCATTCGTCCCGTTTCCCTTCCGCCCCCCCCCCCCCCCCCCCCTCCCCCTCCCTTATTCCTCTCACGCGTCCTCTTCCCCTGTCGCGTTTTCACTCCGCCTCCTCCACCTTCCCTCTCCCCACTCCACTCCCTACTCCCACTTCCCCTGTCCCGCAAACCCCCCTCCCGAGTTCCCCTCCCTCTCCCAGGTTCCCCTCCCCCTCCCAGGTTCCCCTCCCCCTCCCGCGTTCCATATATTAATTCCCGGTACATTTAGTTTTCAAACAGCTCGCGTACCACCTATTGCGATTCTTTATACAAATTTCATAATGCCGGAGCTCACCAGAAAATAACAAACCCAACAAAAAAGAATTATCCAATTTGGTGCAGTCGTTCGGAAGTTATGCGCGTACATACATTTCGACGATTCATTTTTATAGAAGAAGATATAGATATTGATTATAGGCCAGTTGCTTCATAAACCTGAAATAATCACAGAATTTGAATAGAACTTTCACAGAACGTGGAAATTAACTTAAAATATGACGAATTGTTCAAATTTTTGTAAACAACCCATGCGTAAAGTAACTTTGATGGTGAAATTTGAATTACCAAAATTTAAGTAGGATAAACACTATCATCAGCAGAAACGAAACAATTTTGCACCTTATGATAATTATTCAGTTCACCTGCTTGAAACAACACGTTCACACTCATCATATATTTTACATACCATCTTCCTTTTCTCATATCTCTCCGAGGAATTTCACTTTGTAGTCAGAAATTCTCGTGTTCCATTTAAGATAATAATGTGAACAGAATGGAGATTGAGACGAGATGAGGGGAGAGGAGAAAGATGCGTTTCAGCGCTGTTTACCGATATAATCCCACACCTGAGGGCAAATACATCAACTCACTTTAAACAATATCCCACAGCAAAAAAATAAACGATTCGTCAATAACAACTATGTTCTCAAATATTGGTATCTACGCTCTTAGATCAAACTTTAGAAACTTGTTGAATGTACATGCATAATGTAGGTATAAAATATGGGTGTTTACTTTGTTTTGATAAGTGGAAAAAATGAAAAAATTTAATGAACTCAAATCAGGGCAGCTGTTTTTTTTAATGTATGGTGATTTTTTAGATTTAATTTTGTTTTTCAATTTTTTTTCCGAAAACAAAAACAAAAATCTTCCACATGTCGTCACAGGTCACTCAGCCGAGAAACCGATCAACCCCTCACCCCGCACCTAACTGTCCAATATCTACGGATTTTGTATGTCTTTAGCCGAAAAAAAAAACATCAAAAAGTCACCGGAGACCAAAGTTTCATCCAAATTTTTTATTCCAAATAATGTCAGGAATCACTGGTTAAATTAAGTCAAATACGTCCCTTGACACTTGACACCCTCTTGGCTCTTGACAACATAAGGATTAAATAATTATCGGAATTGTTTTTTACGCCCTCTACTCAAAACATATGTACATAGGTACCTACTGAAAATAGCATTTGCTCTTATATTAGGTGCTGTACCTATGCAAATTTTAAGTACAAGGTGTCCGAGGGTAAGTTGACTAATTTAGTGAGATGATTCTATATGTACAGTACAGATACAGTTGATGTTGGCAGCGTGAGAATGGGTCGTTTCTTCGACTATTTTTTTGTGAAAGTCAGCTCATTTTTCGTCCTTCATATATTACAGGCGGCGACATAGTTCCCCTTTCTTTACAATGTACAGGCTCTATTGTCACATAAAAAATAAAAATAAAAGTAAAAAAGTGAAGTAAATTTTTTCGAAATATCAACTTTTTTACGTACTTAGTTTTCAGACGAAAATAAATGATTCGAACAGAAAAATATATTTGTACTGGAAAAAACATTGGAATATCGAAAAAAGTTATTTATCTTTTTAAATATACCTACATATAAATTTGAATTTCGATTTTATTTTAGTGAATGAATGAATCCCAAAATTGGAAGTGGAAATTAACTCACTTCCCGACACACGATCGAGCTGAAACTAGATAAACCCGTCTCTATCAACTTTTGAGGGTATTCATGCACACACACGCGCACAGACATGCATTTTTCTGAAATTGAATGACATTATATTTAAAAAAATTACGACGGACGATATATTAAATAAATCTCGGACACATCCAATTAGGATTTGGCTTAAGTGTTAGCGGTGTTCAGCCATTAGTGAGATTACTTACATAGGTAGGTTATTAGTTACATTAGTGAGATTACTTACATAGATTACTTACATAGGTACTTACATAGGTAGGTAGGTCCCTGGGGAGGTAGGTTTAATCCTGAGTCGAACCATTTTTATTCTTTGAAACTGGCTACTAGCCGGCCCAAGATATGGCGCAACTAGGTCGAAAATTCAAAAATAGATGTATTATAGTAAAAAGCTTAAACCGAAGTTGGTGCTCTTTATCCCCGGACGGCGGACAGCTAACTGTGAAATAAATTATATTTGCTGCTATTTCATTTCATACATAATTTAAACAAAGATAGATATGGCATGAAAGCGTACCGAGTGTCGTCAAGCAACGACCAATCACGATGTCAAGGTGGCGGAGCAATGAATTAATGCGTTCGATGTGTAGGTGGAAACAAAGGCGGAGCGTCGCTGTACGTAAATGTTATTTAAATTAGTATTAGTGAACGATGTTGGTGACATATGAGCGCGCGTTGCAATACTAATAACGTTGTGTGGCTAATCTCCGTTATTTCTAATATCTCTGTTTTATTTACTTACTGCCAGGTTCAGCCGTCGTGCATGATTTGTTGTGTGGCATTTTAACAAAACATCGGAGTCTCACCTGTGAACAAAGAAAAAAAATATTAAAATCTTTGACAATATCAGCACTTACAAAAAATGTTACAATAAAGCACAGAATTGATTTTTGCATTATTTAAAATATTGAAAGAGAACAAAATAAATCCTTGCGCTTTCAAAATTTTAAAATTGGGTAATCCAGAAATTTTGTTGAACCACAACACTCTTCAAAATGATCTGAGTATGCTTAAATTATTGGAAAGAAAAATCTTCACCGACTTCACTGACTTTTTATATAAAATTCCAAATAATCCAGAATTGCTTGCATTGATAAACTTTCAGATTCCACAATGTATTTATTTCATTGCAGAGATTCTGGAACTAACAACCATAATATACTCCTACCTCATTGCCCAAAATACTAATGGAGGGAAATAATTATGCCGAATAGTGAAGATCTTCAATTTGTCATAAATATAGTAAATATATAGAAAAGATTGTTACTGGGACAGTTCTGTTATGTACAAAAAGGAAAAAAAAACCATTTAATTTTTTACTATCCCTACGTAAAAGCCTCCTAAAAAGGACGTTAATAATCAAATACATACATTGCGTATTGTTAGCAAAGAATCGCAAAAAACTGAACCCATAATATTGCGTCGCCTTAGATTTGGGGTAAAAATTACAAGCTTGATTTAGTTACGGTAGAAATAAGATATTAATGATGGTGAAACCGTGTTTTACAGATTCAGATCAAATTCCTACTAAAACATAAAACTGTGTTATTAATTCAGCCAAATCAATAGTTATTACAGTTTCGATAAATCATTTGGATAATAGAAAATACAGGAGTTACAACGTTGATCGCTGACGAAATCGTTTGGTGTCGTATTTTTTCAGACGTGAAAATGTTCACGTGGCTTCATGGCATAGGATAATCTTAGTACCTAGTTTACAGAAGAGCACCAAATTTATAGCAGAAACGTCCGTACACCGTATTAATGCAATGTATTCTGGTGCAACGAAATTTCCAAAACTGTTTATTTCTGAAATTTCTAGTTCAACGCAACTAGTAGATTAATTTGCTTTCAATGTAATGTTAAAGTATGGTGCCTTAAAATATCTAGTCATCAAATTGTTTTTTCTAGTTTCTGTCGTATTGAAATTTTGGGCGAACCTCTAAAGGGATACTAGTGTATTAGGAAAGTCATCAAAACTATTATTATCAAATGCGGTTAAAAAACACCCTTGGTTTTGACGATATTTCATTCATCAGAAAACTCATTTTAATAAATAACTGATTTCTGTATTATCAATACTACAACAAATTTTAAAACAAAAAGAAAACCTTTTCAAGACAACAGTTGAAACCGCAACCTTCAGACTCAAAGACAGTCGTTGCTTTCTGCTCGTTTTCGTTGCAGATTTCGATGTCAAATTTCGATGGAAGACCTGATTAATTTCCTCATTAAAAAAACTTTACGGGTAGTCAGACAGATAGACCTCCACACAACCTTTATTGGAACACACTTCTTGTTTTATTCGAATTTATATACGCTCTTCTGTTATTCTGAAGCTTGGCATGGCCCGAATCAAGTATTTGAGTCACTTTGTTGTGCCATTCCTTCTCGGGCATCTCCAACTTTTTCTATCATCCATTTGTGTGGCTTATATTCTCTTTATCTTTTATTTATTTGTGAAGCCGTTCTACATGCCCAAACCATCTAAACGTCCATTTCTTAAACTTATCCATTACGCTTACATCAGCCTTGCATTCTCTCTCCAAATTTTTAACATGGTCATCTCATTTCTGCATTCGACATGTTTTCATTCTTCCTAATATGAGCAATCCATTTTTAACTGCTAGCTTCGCTCCTTTGGATTTTCTAATTAGCGCAAACCGAATTCAGTCCCCCGTTAATGGAATTTTCTGCATACAGCCTTCAATATCCCTTCAGCCTTTCTAACTCTCGTCAAACTCATCCACTTTTTTTTAAAGAAAGACAAACATTCCCAGGTTACGAATAACCCGAAAATCTCCTACTACCACCACAGAAAGCCGAAAATGTTGCTTATGTTGTGATGGAGAACTTAGCCAGCCGAGGAATCGAACACGCGACGCCCAGGTGGGACCCAAGCGCTATGCCCACTCAACCACTGACCGGTCGTACTTGCTTCAAGCATTCATAATTTACAGCTGTATTGCACACTACTTTAGTTCGCTGACTTTAAAACGCCATTAGATATACTTAAATTCATTTAAAAACTTAGTTATGCTCTATAAATATGTACCTACCATAAAATAAAGAATATAACACTAGAAGTGCCTTTCATACAACTTGCCTGAAATTGTATATGGCCATCCCATTCGAATTTCGTAATCATGGTGAAACCCAGTTTTGAGTAGAAATATAGGCCGAAAACAGGCCTATGATTTGTTCACGAAACACACATATAAGGCACTTCTTGTGTTATTCTTTATTCCATGGTGTCTACCACATCTCTACTTATGTAGTTTGTTTGATCGAGGTTTTCGAAATACCGGCTCACGTCATTCAGACAAGGAGGTACTGCAAGTTCGCAGGAAAGGTTTAATCTCGTTTTAAGGTCAACTGTAATAGGAATGTCACGAATATTGTTACCTGGCTGAGATTCCGATTAATATTATGCATTTGCAACAATTATTGTTATGGCGGCACGAGCTATCGGTGCAATCTTAAACAACGGTGAATTCCTTAAGAGTATCTACCCATTATTGATTATTAATGAAAACGGCTGATAAAAATGCAATAAAAATATTTTACAAATTTTTTAGCTAATCTCTTTTATTTTTAAAAATATAAGCCGAATTCACGGTTAAAGCTTCACTCACGGTGGGGTAAAATTGTCGAGACCGAGAAGTTTTTGATTGCGAGTCAACGTTCAGGCACTCCTCTTTTACTAAAAGCGCCTTTCAATTGTTCAAATGGTTAGAATTTTTGAATGAAAACCACCAGGTTTCACTTTCATCCAAATCTGACTGGACTAGAAACAAAAGAACAAGCGTTTTGACAATGTTTTTGGAGGAGATGGATTGGAGATTGATAAATTCGGGTGATATACATCAGTCCGTGAGTTTTCAGTGAGCTAGAGTGCTAAGATTGAAAAATACGATATTACTGATGTTGTTGTAGCTGAAAATGATGTTATTTTTTTCCATAATTTAAACTTTTTGTATGAAGATCTTTCAGTATGTGGATGCGGCGCATCCCTTGTCTAAAAGAATCCTGAAGATCTTCATACAAAAAGTTGAAATTTTCAGAAAAAAAAAATCATTTTCAGCCACTGATATACATTCCAGTAAACATTATTAACAAAACTTATGTATTAACTATGACTACGTTTTAACAACGTATTATAATTAAAACGAACACAATTTCACAATAATCAAAATTGAAGCTTATTAAGGCCTTTCCAGCAATAAATAAAGGAGGCTTTATAGTGGTAACACCGGTAACAGATGTTTTTGGAAAGCAAAATCTTCTAATAACTAGATCGCCAAGCGACCATGATATCTAGATAGCATGTTAAGCCATTCTCCAAATGTCTATTTGAATGCAATATCTTTACCAGCACCATTTTGAGAAGTGCACTTGTGCAATAACGATAACTGGGGCAAACGCGTAAAAAGCGCATTTCAGTGACAAGCATTACATAAAATAGACAGTTCAGTGACAAGCGTAACTTGAAAAGCGTACTCCAGTGACAGGCGAAACATTAAACATGCTCTTGATGCTGCGCATGAATTTAATAACGATTACCAGTACCTTACTGAAATATAGCAATAATTATTACTCCAATTGCCTAACCTACAAATAAGACACGTTTACTTTTAATTACTCCCACGGTTGTGTTTACATTTTATCAATATCAACCTGACATATATGGTATGTACAGTGTAGGTATGCAAAAGTGGCTTTAATATTCAATTCGTAAAAAATAGAATACTGATTCAATACCGTTGCTTTCTAGCCTACCAAGATGAGAAAGTAATTATTTTATATTTGTTGGAGTAATCACATAATATATAAATTAAGTACCTAATGGAACAATTCATCGTCTATTCAGAGAGATTATTAAAAAAATCTTTACACCACTCTACTGCAGCATTCATAAGCGCAACTACATTGCTGACACTCCGATACAACGTTTTCACTCTATGGGAAATCAATTCTTAGGTGATGTGGACGTATTTAATGTTAACTTGGCAAGTTTTGTGGATCATGCAAAACATTTATTCCAATACTATTCCTAATAGTAGGGGAGGCGAAGCAGGGATTTAGGGATTTACTCAAGCGCGTCAGATTAACTAAGGGGAGATACCTCACGACCTTGTTATGGACTACCACCATATACGAACCCATAATATTGGTGGGTGCGGCTAGGACAACCGATCAGATTAGTAAAAAAAATCGATCCCTGTAGTTACTCGAGCGTGTCAGATTAAGGTAATGTGAGTTAATTACATGCAGAAAAGTTTACATTTCAATAATCTGACGATTTGAACGTAACGTAAGAAAGTTAGCGAGTCACAAAGTTGCAAAAAAAACGTCACGTGGATTTACTCGAGCGCGGTTAATTTTTATTTATTTTATAAACAGAATTAGTATTTATAAACAGAAGTAGTATTTTTGTAAACCCGAAGTGACTTTAGATTTCTTGTATTTTTATGTTTTGTATGTATTTTTTTTGTAATGTAATTTCTTTTTTATGTTTCAAAATAACCTGTAATAACCTGTCTTGTTAAAATATACTACCTACATGTAAATAATTTTAATAAATATATAAAGTGATAAGGGTTGGAAGCACAGCGATCGATATTATTTCTCAATTTGACAGTTGATTTTTATACAGGGTGTCCGGGGGTAACGTGCATTAACTTCAATAAGTGATTCAACATCATAGTATAAGTAAAAAAGATGGATAACTTTTTTCAAAATTCCAACTTTTAGGGGTAGTTTTGTGGTAAAAAGATAAATTTAGTCCGGCGTGTGCGGCCAGTTTTATTATTTTCCGCTGTTACGATACGGGCCAATCACAACCATGCTGTGTTGCCACAATCGTGCCCGGCAGGCTCTCAGCAAGTAATATCGTACCTCACTAAGGATTTTTAGTAGGTACGTCTTTTAGTATGGGAAAAAAAGTTGGAATTTCGGAAAAAGTTGTTAATCTTTTTTACTGCTACCATCATGTAGAATCACCTCCCGACGTTAATGCACTTTACCTCCGGACACCCTGTATATCCAGTAACAGAGCAGTGGGTTCGTCTTATTATTTTACGTAAATAAATTTTATCAGAAGGGATGAAATCCTATAATCTAGACTTCTAAAGCGCCCTTGGGGTGAAATATCACAATATCGCGCAGCATAAACAACATTGGTTTCTTGCGGAGGTGCTACAGAGCATATTGCGCTACCATTTGATATCTATAATAGCACATTCTACATCACTGCACTATTGCACATTAAGAGGATGCATCCCTAATGCAGGGACGCCTTGCCTTTCGATAACGCGATGGCAAAACTTTGAATGCGTTATATCTTGAATCACCTCATGATTTATAGTAGTTCCCGGGCGCACACATTAAGGGAGATACGGAAAATCAGGGGTGTGCAATCGAGCGCCGGGCGAGGCCGTATCTCATTTCATATCTCGAGTGGTTTATGGACTTTGCAGGTACGTAGTTATCTGCCATCTCTGATATTACCGCGTTGTGCTGCGCCAGGATATCTCGAAAGGCCGGAGTGCAAAAACGTTTGAATATCTGATGGAAAGAAGTCATAAGAAACAACGATTTAGAGATGGAAGGATGGTTGGCCAAAACTTCAGACGGAAATACGCAGCATAGAACGACTTCTTGAATGTAAGATTCCCACAGCTAAATTCATGTTGCTTCTTTTGAGGTATTGCGCAGGACGCCGCTACCCGAATTTCTACCGGTTTCTTGCAAACCTCCCTACTTGTTATTTTTGAAGATGCCGAAACGCAAATTACATAAAATTCCCTCGATAGAAAAAAATCGCAAAGAATGCTCCAAAAATTATTATAAACACGCTTGTTTCAGTTATTTTACAAGTTATATGTATAAAAAAATTCACAGTGTTTCTTTAAATGCTGTTTAAGAACACCCCCGCGAGATTTTTGCTCTATTATAAACGAGTGGTGTTTTATTAAACATTTTCACAATTTTCGCATCGATTTTATCACTTTCAATATTAGCGCGCTCCTCTTACATTCGTAATTACATATCGCCCCATCTTCTTTTTTTTGTGCGCGGTTGCGGGGCCTAAAGTTCCTTTGATAAAGTTTTTTTTTACTTGAGCCTGAAGCATTGTGAAGGCCTAAAACCCTGTTATTTCAGGAGAAGGTATTTGAGTGCAATGCATTAAACATATGTTTTTGACGATACCTCTACTTCTGCACTCTACACGAAAGAGTTCGATTTTTACCCACAGCTGTTTCCAACAGCATTTATATCGGAAATGCTGTGTATCTGCAGCCAGTTCTAGAGGGCCGTCGCATTAGTGCTGACTGCTGATGGCTTATAAGCTTCTGAAAGGTTTATTATCAATACCAGAAATTCTGGCTAAAATAGGATTCTACGTTCCGGATAATTTCAAGCGTGGCCGCCAATTCTACTGGGTTAATTAGTACCGCAGGAAACGTGGATATTTTTCATATGTCCTTAAAGAACGTTAATAATAATAACATATTTATTGAAAGAAATTTGCATTTATAATAACTAACGAACACACGTTAAGTGTTAATAGTTTATAAATAAGATAAGTAAATAAAACTAACAACAGTGGAGGTAATCCACCTCTTATTACCCGCCCTGGTATAAGTAACTGATGGTTACTCCTTCAAGGCTCTCGCAAGATTCTAATTTTTTTTGTTAACGAAGCTACATTTATTTATGTTGAACGAATCTAGACCTCCAGTGTCCTTGCATACGTTGTTAGTAAGCAGTATGCAAGTGCTTAACATGAAAAACAAAATGCAAAAAATAGGTTAGTAAGACAAAGATAAATTAAACAGGGCAAAAGAAAAACTCATTCATGAGGCTCCATGAGGCGGCATTGCATTTGTAAAAACCCGCAAGCACCTGCATAAAATAGAGAACATAAGTAATACAATAAATCTCAAATCAATTGGCAAGTACCAACAAAAAATGCGAATGGCTTTCGGTCTGACCATAAACTACACTTAGCTTCCGTGTCCCTTAGCCAACCACTCAGTGAAGCCTCAAAGAATGTTAACTGAATGTTTGGGGTAAAATACCCGAAGACTAAAAGAAAATTCAGGAAACTAAAGAAGAAGCAGGGACGAGGTCCAGCACACCCCCATATGGGGATAGGGAAAAGCTAACAACAGAAAAAAATATGCAAATAAACAGTAGATAATATTTAAAGAATAGAAATGTATAGTTGGTTATAAGTTGAGGTTTCGTTTAACCCGCCTCGCTAGGCCAGCTTCGAATATACCCACGCTTGTATTAAAATATATTCACTCAATAGTTTGATTGCATTAATAATTTTTAATTTTGGTGAGTGCATTTTAGATAGTCTGACCAGTTTACAATCACTTTAAGCACAAAATATCATTTAACTTTTAATTTTGGTATTTTGTATCTGCATGTAACCTTTTTTATGTACTTATACCTATAAATATAGTTAACATTATCTATGCCAACAAAATCAGTTGTAATTTTTTTTTCTCTTTTGCAATGTATTAATTTTTGATTTGTTGTATATATGTAGTTGTAATTAGAAACTCACAAATGTAAGCAACGGACTATCAAAAATGATGAATAGGTACATGGTTGATTAGTGTTTCATAACGCTTAATAAGATCTCGATAGGTTTGTTCTGATTCACGCACAAAGGCCAGGAATCAAACCTATTGGTGAATTTCGCACACTGGGTACTAACATTGGCCGATAATTGCCGATGGTCAACCGTTGTTAAGGAGCCAAAACAAGTGTTAGTTTTTCTTCAGTCTTCTCATCGTAACGCAGCTGTCAACATTACCGCTTATATCGTGACAAGCTCGTATAGTGAATTTACCGACGGTAATTCATCCCCATCGCATAAAAACTGATTAACAACTGCCTGTGGACCATCCAGAAACAGTCAATCGACCACGAGGGATCCACAAACCGGGCAAGATTGCCATCAAATTATCGTAAGTCCCTCTGTGAAATACCTTTGCTATTTGTTTCAGTAAACGTATCGAATCGAGATCCACAGGCATCTCGTGTAGGGTGAACATTCAGCTTCACTCTAACCCTTGTAAGGTAGTGCCATCAACGCGCTAATCTTATTCATTGCTATGCCAACAAAATCAATTGTATTTTTTTTTATTTCTTTTGCAATGTATTAATTTTTGTTTTGTTGTATGTATTTGTAATTAGAAACTCACAAATGTAAGAAACGGACTATCAAAAATAATTATGAATAGGTAGGTACATGGTTGATTAGATTTGAATTATTTGATTGATACTTGAAGCATTCCAGTTTTCCTGGACACAAGATAACTACCTCGACCTGCCTTATAAATGGGCAGTATAAAGTTCGCATCTTCTGGGATGGTACTTTACAGACTATACAAGTGATTGTCATCATTCCGGGAGAATAACAATTGAAGCTATATAAAGCAGCATTCCAGCTAGTAGTGTCAAATCGAGCCGTTTACTATGATCGATCTTTTCGTGTAACTGGCCCGCTCACTTGGAACAAACTTCCCTCAGCTCTTACTAATATCCAGAACTTGGCTGAATTCAAAAGAGCTTTAAAAACAAACTTATTTAAAAAATCATACCTTTCATGAATTTTAACTCCTTTTCAATCCACTAATAAGTCATGTTCCTCAAGTTTCTGGTAATTGTTTGGTTTCGATTACCTCCTTACTATAGTTTTATGTGCACTCTGATTTTGTATTATTTATAAATGTTAACTGCCTCCTATTCTATATAATTTATTTTAAATGATTCTTGTTTAATGGCACCGTGATGATTTATCATTATATATTGTCCTGTGCCAAACAGCACTCACTATTGTTGTTAATATTGTTCTTTAGGAATTGCTTTGTATATTTTGTATATTCGTTATTTCACATTATTTAATTAAGTTTTTAAGGACTCGTAAGGAACACTATAGGTTAATTTTAAGTTAATTATAATCAAGCGCACTTGAAGTGAAATATCACAAAACTGCGCTATATAAATACTACGTTATTATTATTATTATTAGTGCCATAATAATGTGTCCAAATTTAACGACTATAATCTTAAACTACCCTCTTCGTAATAAACCGTCCACTCAAGGGCAATAAAGAATAATTGGTATTAAGATGAATATATACGTGAAATCCTATGTAGATACTATTTTGATTAATCTTTACGACGAATCGACTTACAGTATGAACATCAAAAAATATGCTACGAATAAATCGAAGCTTTTACTAGCGTTTCTATGTATTGAAATTACAATAAAATTATTATTTACGTAACAAAAAATATAAGCGTAAACCACCAAAAAAATGTTTTTTCATGACTTAACTATGAAGTAATACAAGAAACAATTTTTAAAAAATACCCCTTTATGGCTAAGACTATTTTTGAGGTTTTCCATGTTCTAACTTTTTTTCGTCCTATAAAATTAGGCACAAAATAAATAAAAACCACTTTTTCGCTTACTTGCCTCGTGCAAAAAGACGCTCGATTTTGAAATTTTGCAGGCATGAGATTCGAAATATTTCTAGCGTTTATATTCCTCTTGCAGTTCAGAATCCGCTTCTCAGGTTTTAGCTGCTAGGCCCTGCGGGCGGCTTTTGGTTTCGCTTCGCCATGTGAGTGAACCATTTTATAAATCTATTAGGAACTGGTTAAAAAAATAGCCGATTCCTCAGATCTACTGTGATCCAGTGACAGCTAGTCACCGGGACAAAGTAATCGCGACAGGCAATGAAGTAATATGTAATACGTAGCCGCGTGATACTATTATTCACAACTCTAAGTATTACCGTCAATCTTTAAATTCTACAAATTTGTAGTACTTGTACCACGGGGGGCACGACTTAATGCGACCTGCTAACTTAGGTGGCGCCATTCTTTGACGAAGTCTTGAATTCTAAACCGAATTACAAAAGTAGCTTTTATATCGTATTAATAATATAGATGGCAGCACTTCCGTTTGTATCTATTTGTGAATCGGGTGTTTACGACAGACGCAAGGCTATTAACGCTGTTTGATTCAATTACATATTACGATAATAGGTATATTATAACAATGCTTCACCACATATTTTATTGCAGGATTTAATTATTTAAGTTTTTTACGTTTTTACACAGCAGTGTAAAAATAAATAAATAATATTTTTAGTTTTTTTAAATTTCAGTACCGTATTTTTCTCACTTTTTGTTAACCCTGCACACCTGAACCTAAATATGCGAGTGTTTTCACCAATAAATAAATAAAATACCTTTATATTCAAAGGTTAATCTGAATTATTTATTTTGAAATCCGGTTTGAAAACAGTAATAAAACGAAACATAATATCCTTTGTACTTTATAAAGGACAATTCATATGGGTCTCATAGAAATAGTTGTATCTCCCTGCTATCATAGTGAGAAATATGACATAAATGGTGTTAGAAAGAGAAAAGACCACGCTTTATATTCCAATACAAAAACTAACCACAAAAGAAGTAAAATGTACGCCTTTATGAAAATAATATTAATGAGGTTAGGTTAGATTGAATGCTGTAGAAATGAGATCCCTGAGGCGGATGTGTGGTAAAACCATGTATGATCGTGTGAGAAACGTGGAGATCCGGAAAGAATGCAAGGCTGATGTAAGTGTGATGAGTAAGATCAAGAAAGGAACGCTCCGATGGTTTGGGCATGAACGAGGAAAGGAGTGTAAGGAGAAAATATGACGCAAATGTGAATGGTAGAAGAAGTCGAGGACGCCCAAGAAAGACATGGCATGACCAAGTGAATCAGATACTTGAGTCCGGCCATGTCAAGTGTCAGAATAATAAAAGAGCATGTATGAGACGATGTATGAATTTAAACGAGGCTAGGAGTGTGTGCCAAGACCGAGTTGTTAGGCGGTCCGTCGTGATGTCGTAAAACGGAGCGGCGTGATGATTAGTTAGTTAGGTTAGGTTAGGTTAATTATTTGTTTGTTCTTTTTCTTCGTTTTTAATTTTTCTTTAGTGCATGTAACTGTTGTATTTTGTCAGGAAATTATTAATGTTATTTCAATTTAACTGCATCATTTTAATTTTCACTGCCAAAAGTATTTTCATTGTTTATTTTTGGGGTTTTATGTTATTTGGGTGTCATCAGGGCAGATGTGTCTATGTGATGGACACTGTAACGCTGTCCGAGGCGTTGGCTAAAGAAGGAGGTAGCGCAACACGGCGTAACACCCCAAAACTAAATAACGAAAATAACTGCTTCATTGTCTAATCTCGTGTGTTTGACAGAAACGAAGGTTAGTGACCGGTCAAAAAGAAGCGGTCAATTGACCGACTGCGAACCCTAAACGTACCTAACCCGTTTACGACCCCTCGAGGAATTCTCCGCATTCCCGAACGCGAATCGTGAGGCTGCGGCATAGATCGACTAATAAGCGGTCAAGTAACGACAAAGCCTGCCTACTCCAGTACGGATTAGGTACATATCAGTATCGATTATTGTTATTCTAAGTGAAAATTTTGCGACATGAAATAAAATTATTTAAACCGAAACTCTAAAGGATTGAGCTTATTTTCAGGGAGGTGTTGCCTGTGAGTGTCTTTTATATTCTATTAGCTGGTTCCCGGCATGCGTTGCTATGCCATTTAATAAATAAATTGTTTCTCACTGCGTGTCCTTTCCCATTCGTCCCGTTCCCCTTCGGCCTCCCCTTCCTCTCCCGTGTTCCGCGAACCCCCCTCCAGAGTTCCCCTTCCCCCCCTCCCAAGAATCCCTACCCGAGATCCCCTCCCCCCTCCCGTATTCCATACATTCAGTCCCGGTGCATTGCAATTTTTTTATATACATTTCTTAATGCCAGAGCTCACCGGTAGTTCTATACAAACCTGGTCCTGATAATAACTAACACAACAAAAAAATAATTATCCAATTTGGTGTAGTCGTTCGGAATTTATGCGCGTACGTACATCACGGCGATTCATTTTTATTTATATAGATAATAATAATATAATAATAAATTTGAACAACTTATATAGCGCTGTTTTTGCGAAAAATCGCCTCAAGAGCGCTGTACAAATTAACAAGGATTTTACATTAGAATTTACTTAACTTAGGAGGCTAGATAACAACTCGTCTTGCAGCTATCAAGCGCATGGATTATTGAAATTCTAGCCCCCCGATAAATTAAATAAAATATCCTTTTATACGTACGTATTTCAATTTACTTAACTATGTAGGGGGCTAGATAACCACTCGTCTTGCAGCTATCAAGCGCATGGACTGTTGGAATTCTAGCCCCCCAATAAATTAAATAAAATATCTTTTTATACGTACGTATTCTAATTTACTTAACTATGTAGGAGGCTAGGTATCAACTCGTCTTGCAGCTATCAAGCGCATGGATTATTGGAATTCTTGCCCCCCAATAATACATTTACCTTCTGTATTTAATAATCTACTTAACATCCTTAGTCTAACTTAATCTAACTTAATCTACTTAATCTAACTTAACCTAACTTAGTCTTACTCACACATACTCAAAACATATATGTATTTAATAAATCTGCAGTTCATAAAAACAATTGCAAAGAAACCATAAAAATAACACGTAATCAACGCTAACGAAAATGTATATATACTCGTAATACACTGTGATAATAAATTGTCACTGTGAACTGTTAATTAATAAAGTTTTTTAATTTTTCATTTATCACTCCATACGTACGGCACAGGTAGAAACCGAAGGGCGCGGGATCAGTCCCATGACTTCCTAGTCCACGTGCTTAGGGGCGGGGGGCAGGCGCGGGCGGTTGGCAGCGGGGGCAGCTAGGGATGCAGAGATTGCAGAGGTCATCAGTTGGTTTTCTTCTCTGGTGCGTTTCTTAGAAGGCCGCTTCGGTGGCCCACACATATGGTCCACAGTCGTAAATACAGCGACTGCGGGCGTAACAGCGAGCAGCGGGGTTGCAGTAAAGGTGCGGGGGGTGCGCAGGGGTACGGCTATGACACCCAACAACCGAACAAATGACCACATCTGGTAAATGTTCGCTACCGATCCTGGGTTTTAAACACTTCGCATCTAATGAATCACGATAATATCTGCACATATTCTTAAAACTCGTTATACGTCCACACTGCTTACGATAAAATTATTTTGAGTTCACATATGTAATGTTCACAGAGTAATAAACATTATTTGACACTTTTAAGGTCTCAAAATGTTAATTATCCCTCTTATTTAATAAGGGATAACGAGACCGGCCAGAATGCGTCAGGCTGCTCCGAGCGCCTGACGCATTCTCAATAGATAGATAGATAGATTTTGATTTACAAGAGAAAGCAATAGATAGTGAGGGGGAAATACGGACAGAATTGAAAACTAACGGCCTGTAAATTAAATAACTTGGTGTAAATTGTACACAATTGATGAACAACCGTGTATGTGAAAAATTTAATTAACCAAAATATATTGTTTGTAAGCGGAAGAGGACAGTTTACTTGTTGTATACTTGAACTTTCTTATCGAATTTCGTGATACCTATGTCCAAGATATTTTAAACGTGTTAAATATTTCTTCTTTTTTAAGTTGTCGTAAAGACACGTACCATTAATAAAATAAGATTAAAAAATACCCTCTACTAGATGGTTGTGATTGAAATATGTTTTAATATTTACAATTTGAAATATTTTAATTTCAAACATAAAAAAGTTAAAAATACAACACATATTAGGTCCTTACATATGAAATTGGCGTTTTGCCGTACTGGCAACTTTGATCTCAAATATCTTCTCTTTGGTTAGGAATTCCAAATTCAAATTTATACAGCTATTTACTCATGTATTTGTGTTTCAAAAATTATAATTCATTTGTTTTTTTATTGTTTTTTTTCTTTGCGTCACTTAGTTTACAAAATGGAAAACTTGAAATATCGCGTTATTTACGAGTACGAGTTCCATCGTGGCACCAGTGCTGCAGAAACGGCTCGAAGGATTAATGATGTGTATGGCGACGGTGCCGCAAAAGAAAACACAGTGCGTTTTTGGTTCCAACGTTTTCTTTCTGGAAATTTCGACGTGCAGAACAAGCCCCGTGAACGGCCGGAGACCAAAGTTGATAATGAAGAATTGAAGGTTATTGTCAAAGCGGATCCATCGCAAACCACGTCCGAGTTAGCTGCAGGCTGTGGCGTTAGTGATAAAACTGTTTTAATCCACTTGAAGCAAATTGGGAAAGTGAAAAAGCCTGAAAGGTGGGTACCTCACGAATTGAGTGAAGCAAATCAACAAACGCGCGTTAGAACGCTAGACCACTGCACAACAGACGGCTACCAAATTAGATGAGCTTCAATTTAAATTCTTTCTTTAAGACATCCACCGTACTCTCCGTACTTTGCCCCAACAGATTACCATTTTTTTCGAAATTTGGATAACTTCTTGTAGGGGAAAAAATTCAACTCCGATGGGGCAGTCCAAACCGCCTTCAAAGATTTTATTGATTCCCGTCCGAATGGTTTTTTTAGTAAAGGGATCGATGAACTACCTATGAGATGGCAAAAGTGCATAGATAGCAATGGTACATACTTTGATTAAATAAATATATTATTTTCCTATATTAGTTCCTCCCATACAAAACGCCAATTTCATATGTAAGGACCTAATATTTACTCCAAACGTCGAAAAATTTAAGAGAATACGAAATTTTGAATTGATAAATTTGAACACTTTCTTTTATTTAGGGAATCTGTCCGAAAACTTGTCCCCTCGCTTTTTATCTCGTTTCTACAATGAAAAAGTATATAAAGTCCCGGAGAAGAACCAAAAATTGACAATTTGGATTCAACTTTGATTTATAGGATTTATATTTACCGTTAACATTCAGTTAAAAAATAATATGTTGGAAATAACCCAATTTTTACAAGTCCAGAATCTCTCGTGTCAATCTGCCAAAATGCAACGTTGCCAGAACTTTCGCTGCCAGTAAAAGGCTTTTTATCAATTTAGAAAGAGTCCGAATTAGAAATGGGATAGTTTTTATTCAATATGCAACTAAAACAACGGTTGGGAAGTGTTTTTTAATTAGTAATGCTGTAAGAATATAAAAAATCTATCAAACCATGATATTTGTTAACCAGGCATTTTCCAAAAACCGTTATGGTGAGTTTGTTTTAAAGGTACTACAATGAGGCCTGCTCAGAGGAACACTCCCCAGCATTTCGATGCACCAACGATAAACTCAGCCGACAACAATCACATGCAATCACAGTATGACTATTCGTAATTTGGCATGTGGAGTGCCATTTTTATTCATCTTTCAACACTTAATTAATTCTAGCTCCTTCAAGACGCTTATTAAAAAAAATCCCTCTTTACGACACATCTTAACCTAACTTAAACCTTAACCCATAACCCATAATGTGGCCCAAAGGGTGGAGATGTGTTTGGTTTTTCATATATCTCGTGAGGTATCACACTAATAAAGACGCTAATTTTACTTTCGCGTTTTATATGTAACCATTATTTTCCACAAGATCATATAATACATGATGTGCGCTGAAATGAGGTTTGCCAATAAGCACGTCATGAAGCCGTGCTGCAGTTTAGCGAGTTCGCATGTACAGTTTAGGTTTCAATGCCAACGATCACTGCACATTAACCGTTGCAGTGTCGCCCATCCCATTAATGACACTGCAACACCAAGCAATTATATCTGTCATTTTAAGTACGGGTACTAAACTGACTATGTAATTTAATTGAATGTTTCAGGCTTAGATAATCTTAATGACAAGCCAACGGGAATGGTACTTCAACGTTATTATTATTGCCTAGACCTGAGAAACTGAAGTGTTGCAATATTTGCTTTATTATTTATGACTTATCCGGTTTACGAGGCTGCTTCTATTACTTCTGCAAACCTAAACACACTTAGCAACAATCTACACCTTTGCCCCCATGATGGACACTGCAAGACAGCCCGAAACAATATCTAAATCAAAAGGAAGGATAACACGGCGTATCCCAAAAATCAATCACAATAATCCTATTGGCCTTGAAAATCTCAAATCGTACCCTCTCTTTAGGCTAGTATGTTTAGCTCGTCTCCTATTTTTATTTTATTGATGAACATGTCTTAAAGAGTTATCAACGACATAAAAGTTAGCTTTTCGATATCTCCGACAATGATGATGTTATGAGCTTTCGTAGTGAACTTGGGCAAAACGCCTGCAATTGTGTCTCGTGACGTCACACGCGACACGATTCAGTATATTTCGTAAATCGAATGTACAGTGATGTTCTTAGAAATGTCATTGGTGACATCACTGACGGCCGACGAGGTCTAGGGGTAAGGCTCTTGACTCGCAATTCGAAGATCGCGGAATCGAATCCCGGCGTGGGCAATTAATTTTATATGAATAATTTGTGTTATTTCACAATTAATTCATTTAAAAATAATGTATAGTATATTTGCGGCACGTTCCAGAGTGGAAGATACTCTCAGTATCGCCCTGGTGTAAGACCACCATTCAGAATTGAAACATTTCTTGAAATGGCGTTAGCCGTGTTTGGTGACCAGATCTGAATAGCCAGGTACTTCCACAACTTCCTCTTCCCCATATCCTTCCCCTCCTCACATAACATAACCCAATTAGGAATGCCATAGTCTCACTGTCTCCAGACGGGAGCAGCTGGGACTCTTGTGAGGTGTTCATATAAAAAAAAATCACACATATGTAGGCCGACCGCAAATATCAACATTTTGGCGGCTTGGGCGATACTATTCGGTATTTTCCAAAAATTAAAAAAAAAATCGTCGTCAACAGCATGCTGCAATTAATAACTATGATAAATTATTAAAACACAAAATTTCATTGTAGGAGGCAACCTCATTTACTCATTATCCAACATATTTCCTTTAAAATAACTAAGACCAAATTGTTCGCACTCTAGCATAAATTGTAAGTTGTGGTATTGTAATATATCATGAATGTCCTCTCCAGAGACAATCGTTATTTATTAGTACTGGGACCAATATTCTTTAGTAATAAAAGACATGACGCTCATAAAAGCAAAGGCAGCAACCTCCTTTGGATCTCCAAAGGTCACATGGATCACATAAGGTTCTTGAGATCACAGTGACGGTTTATTGGTGTTGTGTAATTTACAAATATAGTTTAGGAGGACTGACGTCCTTACTTATTAACTGAAAGTTAAGTTTTGTCTGGCGAGCTCTCGAATTATAGATTATAATGAGGGTGCACACCTGCCTTCGGTTTCTTTCGGCACATCTCGTAATCGAGACCATATGACCCGAATACCTCATAGACAAGCAAAGCAATATGATAACTAATCATTGACTGATTATTATTATACATTACAGTTACGCAATTTCGTATTTTTTTTATGGATAGATAAGGGATTCAATTTGTTGCTATATTTGGATCCTTTAAAATCGATCCTTTCATCCAAGCATACTGATAAATAGATAGAAAGATATCATTAGCAAATTTATGTAACATTGTAGGTAAAAAGCTACCACGTAAAAATATTTTAATTAATTAATACCATGAGAGTGTAAGAACTTTTAATAGACTTTCATTGGGGTAAGATGCTTACGCCTAAGAGAGGTACGGTAAATAAATCAGTTAAAGCTTCACCATTTATCATAATCAGCTTAGCTTAAAACTGGTTCTAGAATCGTATTTTAATTGAACCACTATTATCGCAAATGATAAAATGGTATCTTAATTCAGCATAAAACAGAAAATCTATTTATCTTTTTAATCATAAAAAATAATATTATGAATTTTCCACAGCTTTTTCCCCGTCTGACTTGCTGACACCGACTCCAAAAATAACAATCGTACCTGCATATTGATGATTAGAAAAAGTAAGTTGATTATGAAGTTGTAGAAGAATACGAAATTTTTTTTTTACTTTTTAGTGCATTTTTTGAAGTCGTTTTTTTGTTTTGTTAAAATTTTTGTTTATTTTTTGATTTTTAGTGAATCTAAGGTACACTAACTAATTTGTCTGAAAAACCTACTAAACGTGCTGCTCATATGAGACAGGCATAATTTGACCATAACGACGTTAGGGTCAAATTAAGAGATTCGGCCGAATTTCGTTAATTTGTCATGGATCTGATAATCAGAACCTAACCAAACTCTCATAAAATTATCCTTGAAGTACATCCTTTCCAATAAAAAAAGAATCATTGAAATCGGTTGGCGTGATATTGAGTTATTCGTCCATTTGTCGCGCACATAATTAATGCAAATTTAAGACTTATATGGTTTTCTCATGGATGCCATTGTCGGAACTGGACCAAATTAAAATGGGACCTCACGGAAAGCACCAGCTTTCAAATAAAAAAATAATCATCAATATCGGTTCACCCAGTCAAAAGTTTTGAGGTAACAAACATAAAAAAAAACAGTCTAATTGAGAACATCCTCCTTTTTGAAGTCGTTTAAAAAACTGTAGGAGCTAGAGCTAGAGGTTACAGAAATTCTAAAAAGGTAATTTCGAGAAAAATGCGTTTGAAAATAAAAGTGGAAGTAAAATGGTGGTAGTTCGACCGAGGGACACTCATAGATCCAGTGATCCCATACGGCACCGCGGATTGCGTCGTGCGATTATGGTGCGAATATTTCACAAAAAATGCTTGGGCAGTTTTTACCTTTGGTTACTAATCATATTTTGGAATGCTATTTCGGACTTCATAAAATGAGTGCTCAGATTCAGAGCTCATTTGGTGATTTACTGACGGTATCCGATTTTTGTGGATCTCTTCTCGAGTTTATTATACCAGAGTAAGAAAACTTTGATTATTTCTAAGAAAGTGCAATTGAAATGAGCGCAATTTAGCAATGTGAGGGCGACATTCAAAGTAAGATGACCCAAAGAGAAAAAACTTTATAGACGAAACATCAAGTGAGGGTATTGAATCAACTTCCTGGATGAGATCTGAATTAGAGAGAGGCATATATATGCGAAGGCATAAGGCATAATATGAAAGCATAATACTTTAAAGAAAAAATAAATAAATTAATAAATGGGTGAACTTTCAACACAATGAGTCTTAGAAAAAGCTCAGTCTCTTGTGCAATGATTTACAAGACGATTTAGTTCAGGAATGGGTACACTTTCAAGGTTACGTTTTCTCTAATAAGGGAAAGTACCCATACTACGTGACCTGTTCGGGGGGGGAGGTCTTCAAAATACTACGCTTGGTACAAATGAGCGGCGGCGGCCTTAGGTTTTTGGTCACTGGGGGGAGGGGGGGGTTAAAAATTGCAAAAATTGGTCACGTAGTATAGGTACGTTCCCTTAAACGGCAGAGAAACTCGAATCTACAACATTACTTAATCTTTTTAAGGAAAGTTCTTGAGGAAACCATCTCTGTACAACGTTTACCCAAACTTGGATATAGCTCTCCGCGTCGCATTTTGCACTCCGACCACAAATTGTTCTGGAGAAAGGGGTTTTTCCTGTTTAAAGCGAGTGAAGAAATACCAAAGGTCTTCATTATTGCAAGAAGAACTTTACTCTTCGGATCTTCTATGCATAGAAGCAACTATGAAGCTAATGATTTAGTCAAATAAAAAATTGTGATTTTTATTTCATGTTACGCTTTTATTTTACGAATAATTCATTCTTTATTTCATTTTTGTATACCTACTTAACGTATATTTGAATATTTATTTTTAAAATTGTGACTCACCTAATAAAAGCCTACAAGTGAGTGATCATGGTAGGTGGCAAGTGGCAACTTCTAAGAATGAGGAAAGGGGCGGCACAAATGAACTGGCCTATACTGATGAAAAGTGTAAATACGGCCCTGCTTTTATGTAAACAAAGTTTGTGAATTTTTTTTTCCAGTTAAAAGAAAATTACCTTTTCACTTATTTAACTAGAAATAATTATACAAATTAATATAAAATAAATATTTCAATACAGCGCTATTCTATTTCATTATTTTGTTTATCAAGAATAAATATAAATAATTTTTTTTTAAATTTACCGGACTTCTTTCCGTTTTTAATGTCATTTTTGAGGCAATTATATAAGTTGCCCCCCTCGTAACCAGTGGATTGTTTACCATAGTTAGTGTGGATGGTGTTTAAATGTATGTTATCGCGTTGTCGTGTAATAGTTTTGTTTCCATATATAATTTTTTTGTAGATGTTCTAGGCTTGTAGTTAAATAGTTTTTTGATTACCTTGTTTTGTATTACCTGTAATTCATTTATGTATGTTTCATATGCGTTTCACTTTGAATCGCAAATTGAAAAAAAACTTTGAAACTTTGAAACTTCGGGAATTTTTTATAAATTATTTTTACATGGAGCGACAAAAAAGTGAGGTAACAATATGTGTTTGTTATACATTTGTCTAATAAAATATGTATATGTTTTTATTATCAGAACTTTATTTAGAAAAAACGTAAGGTGAGTCATTTTGAAAACTTTTTTATGTTTGTACTTGGAAAGCAAGAGGTTCTGGGTTCATGTCCCAGAGGTGTAAATATCTTTTTCTGATTTTTCTGTTTCCAGATTTTCGATTGAGTTTCGCTTATATTGACTTCATATAATTAAATATTACAATTTGAGATTTTACTCATAAAGTTAAAATAAAAATACAATGTTTATTTCGAATTCACTGTCTATATTGGAGGGTGTGAGCAGTAGCGTAGCTACCGCCATATAAGCCGTATCAATGATACGGGGCCCCCGGACTACAGAGGCCTTTTGTTTCTTTTGTGAGAAAGCTTTATCCTTCATTAGGGCCCCCCAACTAATTTTGATACACGGGCCCCTCCAAGGCACGCTACTCTACTGGGTGTGAGTAATATAACCACGTTTGGAGAGATTGCTAAAAATTACTTAGCAGAGAAAGCGTACTTGGAGAATGCGTCTAGACGAGATAAATTGTAATAAAATTATGAAGCGTTATTTTATATGACTATTCCTGAGAAAGTGTTCGTTTTATATGAATTACTAGCAATATAGGCCTTCACGTGTTGATGCTGATGCTGATAAATGACTTCATGCACATCTAAGCAGAAAACTAAATGATGTACGAGAGATATTTCTGAAATCTGTAAGAACTTTTTAACGATGCTGGAGTGGCTGTAGAGGTTGAAGTTGATCGAAGACTTTATGACGAAACATTTAAAGTTAAGTGCTTAAGCCATGAGTCATCAATTAGATAATATATGCAGATTGATGAAATGCCAATTAACGCCTGACCATAGTTGGTTGGAGCATTAATAAACAGCAGGTGAGAACAAAACTATGGAATCTTAGATTTAAGCAAATAGATTCCACGCTTAATTAATTAGTAATGGTGGAATTATACAAAATAAATATGGACATTAAAACTGTGTTTTTGGACTAAATTTATTATAGATCTAGGTATTATATCAACACAACATGAGAAATATATTATATTATTTGTCATGTCGGAAAGTATAATAGAAACGGTTGTTGTAATCTTCTATCTTCTATCTATCTATATAATTCTTAATTCTATCTATCTATCTATCTATATAAATAAAAATGAATCGCCGAAATGTATGTACGCGCATAACTTCCAAACGACTGCACCAAATTGGATAATTCTTATTTTTCTGCGTTCGTTATTGTCAGGACAATGTTTGTATAAAACTACTGATGAGCTCTGGCATTATGAAATTTGTATAAAAAATTGCAATAGGTGGCACGCGAGCTGTTTGAAAACTGAATTGACCGGGAATGAATGTATGGAATGCGGAAGGGGGGAGGGGACCTCAGGTAGTGGGGAGGGGAACTCGGGGGGGAAAGGGGGAGTGGAATGGGGAGAGGGAAGGTGGAGGAGATGGAGTGGGAAGGAAAGGGGACGCGGGATAGGGGGGGGAGGCGGAAGGGGAATGGGAAGAATGGGAAACGACACGCAGGGAGAAACAATTTCTTTATTAAATGGCATAGCAACGCATGCCGGGTACCAGCTATTATCGGATAAAGAAGGTTCCGGGAGACCATATGAAGTTAATTTTGGCAATGGGATGTTAAGCGGGCATACCCGTGAAGGTTACCAAAAACATTTTATTAATGATAAGGGCAATGATCACTTGCATGTTAACTTTGTTGCACTGTGCCTACGTATCAAAGAAACAAGTCGCGAAGAGTCCGAAGAAATCAGGTAAAAAATATTTTTGCAACAAATTTTCAGTAATAGGCAAGCAGGGAAAATAAGAAAAAAATGATGCATTCTTAAGTATATAGGGAAGGGCCTATTTTTATTTTTTTTTCTCTGGCTAAGTTTACCTAAGGGTAATACAAAGAGCTCCGAATTTTTAACTGTAAAGTTATACGAAAAAACTCCAACCTAGTATCAAATAAATTAATTAATTTCTGCAAATCTTGGATTAAGTAATTAGCAGCAAAATAAACGATTAGTGTTTTAACATCGTCATAGTTAAAAAAACCTATCATAAGTGAAACCCATCATAAGTTAAAAAATCCAAACCTTGAAGTCGAACCATAGAAGTCGCTGAAAACCATAGAAGGGTTAAGAAAATACTAAATCAATCTCTGTATATATTTATGTCTTCTTAAAATGTCAAAACGATATACTAATTATTAAAATAAATAAAATGAAATAAAACTAACAATAACACTTACTAATAAAAAAAATACTTCCCAACTGTTAAACGGTGTTTTCGTCTAATAAAAAATGTCTTTAACTGGCTGCAAAAGAGCTGGCAACGTAGCATTTTGACAGTTAAGTTTTTTCTGACGTGTGATTTTTTAATTTCTGTTATTTCTTTGCTTGTACCTATATTCTTACTTTTAATGTGTATGTTTGTTATGGCATATGCTTTATGGGATGTGTCGCATGTCGCATAAACCTCCCAACGTTCCGGAATAATCACATTATAATTATTATTATTAGTAAGGTTTCACATACACTTTTTTATCAATTGTATAAAATTTACAACATGTTCATTAGTAACGCCGATAAAATAAAACAAAAGCAAAAGCAAAATACATTTTAATTTAAAAAAATTAAATTCAGTTTTTTCGCTCGCCATATATATTCCCATTGGGAATGTACTGCGAGCGATATGCCGAAATACGCCAAGCCACATTTTATCTTTTATAAGGTGTGTGGCATACTTTGGCACACTATTAGAAATTTATTTCTAGAATTAAGAGGAAATACTAGCGGCGTTTTTCCATACAAACGTATTCCCCGTTTATCTCTCTGGATTTTGACCCTAGAGCAAAATTTTTTTTTACATAATATAGATATCGACCACTAGCGTGTCGGTACGTTTTTTTTTTTTTTGATAATTTACTTCTTATAGAAGTTAGGACCTTCCAAAAATGAATAAAATTGCCTAATTTAAACGCCGTCAAAAAACGTTCAGTATACAAACTAAACAATGTATTTTGAAAAAAAGCAAAACGTACCGACATAGAATATTTTCTTTTAATACAGTTAGTGAAAAAAATTTTTTAAATCCGTCCAGTTTTGGAGAAGAAAAATGGGGAATACAAAACATCGATTTCGAAGATTTTATTTAGGTATTTTCGGCCCGACGTGCAGGTGTCCCTTTCGCTCATTTCTCCTGAGGGGGCCGGGGAACGAGAGTTTTGACAAATACATACATATAAAGCGAAGTAGTGATGTAACGAATTTTATCGGTAGACTAGTGTTGTCCTTGCCCGAGTAATCGATATTTTTTATTCGTTTTTTTTCTTCTGTTTAGTGACTCATCGCGGTATACCAATACTGATCGAGCTTTCATACTAAAATTGAGCCAAATTAAAATTGTTTATGTCAAGTACTATAATAAATTTTCAATTTGGGAGGCGTTATAGGTACCATCGCCCCGGGAACCATTTATTGGATAACCGTTTACCTTAGTTTTCTTTTTCGACACCTCTGTGTTGTCTCCTTCGAACGTCGTTGTCTTTCGATAAAATGCTTCTCCCTTTAATATTTTGTCTATAATTCTTATGTGTCCATATTTGTTTGACTTTTAGTATTAATCCTATTCTGACGAAGAACACTCTGTTTTTGAAACATGTTGATAATATTGATTACATCGTGCTATTTTTACAAAGTTATTTGTTCTCATTTAATTAAAAATGACGCCACAAAGTGTATTTGCAAAGTTTGAAGAAGCGTTTAACTTCAATTACACTGGTCAACACATTTTTTGTCCCTTTAACGAAAGTAGCCAAATCTGACAGGAAATTTCACGCTGATTTCAGATATGTGATTAGTTTTTTTCTATCACGTCAGGTTTTTATGGGTTTTTAGTTTTACTAAAATATGTATTAATTCATATTTATTTGTGAGTTATCATTGATTTTTTTTATAATATGGCGAAAAGGGTACAAAAATCACGCATTTTAGAAACTGGCAACGTATCTTGGTTCCATATTATGTCATGGAAGACACTTTATGTTACTGTCAAGACATTGAAGGTCTGTTCGCAGCTCTTGGCTTGGAACATAACGTAGCAAATTGGGAGACTTTTCATAGACTCGTCGAAAGTAAGTTTGAAAGCTGTTTTAATTTACAATGGAAATACTCAACCATCCATTCCACTTGGTCATGCTGCAAACATGAAAGAGAACTATGTTACTGTCAAGACATTGAAGGTCTGTTCGCAGCTCTCGGCTTGGAACATAACGTAGCAAATTGGGAGACTTTTCATAGACTCGTCGAAAGTAAGTTTGAAAGCATATTATACATATTACACATATTTTTCCAAAGTTTCTATTGCTTAAAAATTATCATCACTTTGACCCACCGTATTCCTTTCGAGTTTTTCATTATTCGGTGAAGATAATTCATGGTAAAATTCCTCTTTTTTCATTTTAAACAATTCAGGTGGCATATCTGTTATATAATTCCAATTGACCATTCCTTTTTTCCTCTTTCCATTCGTGTTTTCGTTAAACGTTAGTTTTCTTTTCCAATATCTTCCCATATTCTCATTCGAAGGTGTTTTCTTTCTATAATCAAGATCTTTCAAGATCTGCTTGACCTTCAAAATATTGCAAGGAATGGCGCCAGCCTATATATTGGAACTATGTGTCCGACAAAACTTAAGCGAGAGACAGCTTACTCTAAGGTCAGCAGATCTAGATGTTACTAATTACTCTAATTTGGAATAAACTTCCCTCAGCTCTTACTAATATCCAGAATTTGGCTGAATTTAAACATGCTTTAAAAACAAAACTATTTAAAAAATCATACCATTCATGAATCTTAACATCTTATCATATTAAAAAAACCTTCTGACTACCCAACGGATCAATTATTTAAGGAATTTCAAGTACCATCTTTCAAAGATCTATACAATAGAAATGCATTGATTCAAATTATAAAAGAAAAAGAAAAATATCAATTTATAACTGAAAACCGTACTAGACATAAATATATTTTTTCATGCCCAAAATTAAACACTTCCTTTGCACAAAATTATTATACTTATCAAGGAAGACTTATTTTCAACCGATTACCGGATGAAATTAGAAAAATTAATGATAAAATCCAATTAATAAACACTGTAAAAAAATATTTTAAAGATAATCTCAAAAAAAAAAAAAAACAGTTTCCGACTAATCTAATCTACTTATAACTCAGTTTCCAAGTGATACTCCATTCTTCAAATAATTTAAATTTTGTATTGTTTTTAGCAACTAATTACAATAATTCTGGACACATTATCCAAACAGTAAAATTGTTTTGATAGTAGATAAATACTTATAATTACATATCACCGAACTTACAACTTATTGTTTTTTACATTCACATTGTAATTTAAGAACTTAAATATAGCATTAAAAAATGTACACTACTCTTCCAGACACAAGCTAACGCTTCCATGGAAGAGTGGTATTAACATATTTGAATATGAACATGTAAGCAAATTAATACATCATCTAAATGTACATTATATTTTATATGCTATAATCAATAAACGTTTGATATAAATATAAAAAAAAAAAAAAAAAAAATATATATATATATATCGAAAGAAGGGTAAATGCAGGCAACTTTATTAATGGAGCACGAACGCCTTTGGCGCCAACAAAAAACTGTCAAAAGAAGAGAAGGTAGCCGTCCATAATTGAGTGCTGGTACCTACCCTGATGTATGGCAGTGAGGCATGGAACTGACAGAGGAAGGATGAAAGTAGACTGTATGCTGTAGAAATGAGATCCCTGAGGCGTATGTGTGGTAAAACCATGTAGGATCGTGTGAAAAATGTGGAGATCCGCGAAGAATGCAAGGCTGATGTAAGCGTAATGAGTAAGATTAAGAAAGGGACGCTCAGATGGTTTGGGCATGTAGAGCGAATGAACGAGTAAAGGAGTGTAAGGAGAATATAATTATGACGTAAATGTGAATGAAAGAAGGAGTCGGGAACGCCCGAGGAAGACATGGCACGACCAAGTGAATCAGTTACTTATATGTGAACGAGGCAAGGAGTGTGTGCCAAGATCGAGTTGTTTGGCGGTCCATACTCTCTGCCTACCCCTGCGGGGAAACGGCGTGATGGTTAGTTAGTTTACATTTTTAACAACTAGATTACGTATATTGGACAAAATATGTTTTGTGTTTTTTGTACAGCCGTTATTGAATAAAAAGTAAGTTTGCTACAAAACAAAAGACCATTATTTTATTTTTTCCAAATCACGAAATATAGTTTTTTCTAAACTTCGGGTCGTTTAGACTAATTTTATTTATTTTTACGTTTCGAATAGCTACAAATCATATGCACCTTTAGAGACCTCGTTCGTTTAAAAAATAATGCGCCCTTTTTTCTGTGTATGGAGAGCGGTACCGCGCCGAGTCAAAAACTTCATTATAGCCCATTCACACCATTCATTTATCGTTCATTTCGTGATTTCATTCCGCCTCTTTCCCTCGAAATGAACCGTGTGAACACGAAAGTGAATAGAGACAGTTCCGAATGAAGCATTCCAGGAATGCTTCCTTCGGCACTGTTCACTCGCAACCGGAATTTAACATCACGTGACGCGAATGATGTGTGTGAACACTAGAGGTGGGTAAGTTCTGCATTTTTCCGGAAGCCTCCGAGACTTGCTTCCTTTTAAAAGTACACGAGTTCTAGGAGCAGGTCCCGGGTCCGAGTTCTTAGGTGCGGACTGGGCACTGGGTATTGTTGCGGCGCACTGAAACGGGACGCACGGGTTCAAAGAACTCGGAACCAGGACCTACTCGTAGAACCCACACGAGAACTCAGAACCCCGGAGTCGGACAAGACCCGTACGAGGACAAGGACCCGTCACCCGTGCAATGTAGGTACATTCAATGTATCTACACTGCACGGTCTTTTATTGAGAATTTAAATAAGTAAATTAATAAGCTGTAATGCTTTACTATAAACTATTATTTTATAATGCACGTCACCCGTTGATTAACGATACCAGATAAGACGCTCTAATTAAAAACTACTCCGTGTCTAGCCGAAGCGGTCACGCACGTGTGTGTCGATCAACGAACAGCGATCGAATGAACGCCCAGCGCCCAGCTCGTGACTCAAGGGGAAGTGTCATAGTTGGCCGGCCGCGGGTAGCGGGGAGTGTCGGGAACTCACCGAGACCCGCGACTCATGAGTGGAATGGTGAGTGATGCCGGACGGTGGATCGCGGAGCAAGCCGGCGGCCACGGGGTGAGTCAGGAATGTTTCGTAGTTCGCGCGAGTCCGGGAGTGGGCGGAATGAATGGATTGTGTCGCGATTCACGTAGCTTGGAACAAGGCGCTTGGGTTTAAAGGAACCCGGGACTTGTATTCGAGTGCGGTTTTCGCGCTTCGGCGTTGAGTTGCTCGGACCGCCGGATTACCGCCGGATTTATTTGGATGCGGAGAGTACTGGGACTGGGCCGGGTTCTCTGGGAGTAGTCGATTTGAAAAAGGAGTGGGAGTAGGAACCGCTTCCCGCAAAGGAGCGGATCACATGAGCCCATTCCAGCTGAACTGACACATCGCTAGTGAACACTCAAGTGAACAGTCTTTCACTCGCAAATCAGTCGGCCGAAATGTTCTGGCGTGGGGACGAGTAGCCGGAGCGGCTTAAACGTCAAAATGCTCCGTTTAGTTCGCTTTTCGAAATAACTCCTACACGTCTCATAGAAATCGTTGTTTCTCCCTTACTATCATAGTGAAAAATATGATCTAAACGGTATTGGAAAGAGAAAATAATGCTCTATATATTCAATATAATAATTAACCACAAAAGAATACGAATGTACACTTCTATGGAACCAAAGTTTCTGATCGAATTTGAAAAAGAAATTATGAAACATTGTGAATTTTTTATGAATTATTTTTATATGAAACGACAAAAAAGTGAGGTGACAGAAACGTTTATAATTTATTTGTCTAACAAAATAAGTGTGTGTTTTTATATTTATTTTGTTAACCAGTAATTTTAGTTAGAATAAAAGCAAGTAGAGCCATTTTTTAAACTTTTAAAAGTTTACATTAAAAATTATTCTATTTAAAAAATTACGTGGTTATTTATAATAATAAATTTTGAAATCATCTTTCATCACCTTTCCAAAACAGTTTTTAGTTTTTGGATACGTTAATAAATATTCCATTTATATGGATTTTATTGCAAGCCGAGGCCTATTTTGGAATAAAAATATTTTCATGGTGCAAAAATACTGGTATTATCAGTTTTCAGGTTATTATTTAACCATATGTTCATTTGTTTACAAGAATCGCCAATTTCTCGTAATTCAGTTCGACGTTATCGAAAATGTCAATTCAAATCGTAAATATTCCCGAACTTAGCCGTCAGCGCCGGACGAATTCCAATGCGGCCGCGACTACTCTCGACGACTTCGTAGCGAGAATGTCGAGTGAACTCTTCCTTCGAAGGAACCGTCTGAACACTCGGTGAAACGAGAATGGAACATTTCATCGAGTAAACCTTCATCCGAGTGAATCGTGTGAGTTCAACTTTAGCGACGAAATAAGTCGAAACATGCATGCGATACTTGGTCGAAGATGCGATGAGATTCGCGGAAGACGGTAGGTAGGCAGGAGACGCAGAGGGGGCGAGCGGGTGTTCCAGCCAAACACTCACGTGGTCTCACTAACACATCTATAGCTAGTTCTTTTATGAGCGCTGCGCGACAACGATAATATTTGAAAATACCTACCGTCGAGATTTCTCACCGGTGGTATTACCTCTTAAAACACCACACACTCAAAAATGTGGGTTTTTCTATGTTGTATTTTCACAGTACATATTTATAGAAGAATTCGAGTTCACAGTACATATTTTTAAGGGAAACGAATTCATCGTTTATTTTCGTTGTCGATGGTTGCATGTAATAATGCATTAAATTAAGATAATTCAATATGTTCGTAAACAAGATTTCTCAATTTATAAATCAAGTTGTTTTAACATAGATTCACTGTGTTTCGCATTACAATGGCTCCTCTGATGCCGTGGTCCTTGGGAAATCCTCCACAAGTCACAATAAATCTTTATACATTAAAAACAAACCCAAAACACAACAATTCATTCAGAACAGACAAAGCACCAAGGCTACGGGCTACGAGTCACTCAAAAATAAATTTAAAATGCAGGGTTGATACATTTTATAACAACATACTTAACGTTTGTCATTTCCTGAAAAAAGACCTGAAAAATTCCCGTTTGCGATAATACATATTTTTAACGGGCAAATTATCGTAAATTTTCATATTTTAAAATATAACGTAACTTAAATTTTGTAAAAAAATTGTTTTTCTAAAAAATTACTCCGCCTTTCTCAAAAATAAATAATATAAAAAGATTCTATTGCGAATAAGATAGTTGTATCGTAACCATTCGAAATATTTCTCCTTCAAGTGAACAAATTGCCTGAAAATTTAGGAGTGAGTGTAAGGCAACGTCGCATTTTGACAGAGTGACACATATATATTCATATTTTAAATAGTTAGGTTATTTCAGACATATTATTTTTTTAATTGACTTAACTCGTGAATTTAAAAAGAATTCCACGAAACTAATGTGTTTTAATAACATAAATACCTCGCATGTGAATGTAAATATATCCAAATTCCGATAAAATCAAAGTTAATATTGCGCAAACAATGAATCCATTTATTTATTCATTATACTATTTTACAAATACCCCCCTGACCCCTAAACGTGTTTTAAATTTTACACAACAAATTAACAACCATTTACCCTACATTAATGGTTATTTGTCAGTTGTGTATAATTTAAAACACGTTTAAGTGAGGCCCGTAGAATTTACGATACAAATTGCACCTCATTCCGGAAAGGACGATCTATTACGTTAAGTACATTGTATTGAATTGTGAGTACTATGCAATAGAGCACCATTCAAATCGAAACGTTGCTTAGAATGATTAGCTGCGTTGAAACGAATATTTCTTTCGAACACTTCTTTCAAACGAATATGTAAGATGTTATATTGTTATTATTGTGTAATTGATATAATGCGCATGGTTGAAAAATTACATTTATTCGAATTAACGAGTACAGATCATCGATAGGTATTGTCTAGCAAGAGCTGAGCTGAGAGAAAGAGCGAGATTTACTAATACAACGGTTAATAGTGACCGGACAACTCAGAATGAAACCAACTCAGAAGCACCTCAGAAAGGTCATTAAGAGTGATAATAAAAAATGGTTAAATGAGTTAAGTTAGGGTAGGGTTACCGGCTATTTAAAAATTATTTTTTCATAGCTTTTAATGACCTTTCTGATGTGATTCTGAGTTGGTTTCATTCTGGTTTAAATACCCAGCTAACTTCCTGCCTCTCATATACTCGGAAAGTCACGAAAGCAACTATTTAATCCCACATGGGTAATACTTATTGTAAAACCAATATAGTAAGTAAAAACATGTTGGACTCTCCTGATCTTTGGTTGATTTCATGTACCAAGTGGAAATGTTCGTCAGAAGATACCTTACCATTGTAACAAAAAAGGAACAAACGCAGAATTAAATTGCATTATGATGCGACCGCATACTTTAGGAAATAAGTACCTACTCTATTGTCACCACAGGTATCGAAAGTCTATCGACTTATAAAATAATGGCTTTAATATGTATGCCACTCTTAACAGTTCGTGATATTTTTAATATTGCATCCTTATTTTTATTATGGCAGAATATACCTAAAGGAGCGAGGACAAGTTTCTCGAAGAAAGTCATAAGAGGTGTGACATTATGTAAAGATTTTTATAGGTTCGTTCGTAGATGAATTTACCAATACTACATAAAGAATTTGCTTTGGAGGGAGGATGTTAAAAACAAACAGCTGCAAAGTAAAGTGTGAGATTTCTCTCAACCCTAAAATGTGAGTTAACATTTGCATACAAGCAATATAAATATCGTTCTGTTGGCTCGTTAGCGTGAAGGCAATACCATTGTTGTTTGTTGGCGAAGATGCATGAAACATAGAGATTGTGTTATTCATGTCATGAGAATATATTGTCAGTAACACCTTGGCACAAAAATATGATTAAAACGGAATCAATCAGCAATGACTTTAAAAGATAACTCACGCAAAAAATCTAATCGTCGAAACAAATTAATAAGAACGTATTTTTTTTACTATTCAACCACATTCATATATAATACTTTTATATTGTTCAGATACTTTTAATGGGGTCTACACACGACACTGCATGCTGGCCAGCAAGCAGTGACTGCAGAGAGCGTGGGTATGAGCGAACTAGCGCTGTCTCGTTTGTTAACCCTGTGATACTCGCTACCGGGTAAAAAATACCACAGAGTACAAAAAATTGGTTTTATTTTTTTTTCTACGCGTTCCGGCAACCCAAGATTCTAAGTACCTTCAAACCGATAGTTCACACACCCTCACCCCACGGGGGGGTCAGTTCACAAACGGCGCTTGTTAATGACAGACGTGTAAAGTGAGTATGGGTAAAAAATACCCGGTAGCGATGATCCTTGTTCCATTATTTTTCGATATATTTATGACTATGTTTTTTGTTTTCGAGCTGTAATAAAATGAGTATTCCTCAAAGTGATAGTACAACAGAAGAGCTCCTTCAAGAAGAAGACAGCGGAGAAGAAAATGTGTCAGAAATAGAAGATTTTGATGAGAATTGTGAACACGAAAGTGAAACTGAACAGGAAGCTGTTAGTTCAGGCGCGCCCTCAAATTCAAAAATTTTTTTGACCGTCTACCTTCAGATTCAGAAGTTGGTTTGCGAATTGTGCTCCAAAAAGATATGCCGCGAGCATACAACCCCAATATGTGAGGATTGCTATGATAGAGTGATGTAGTTTCGTTTTTAGCAAAATATTTGAAACAGTTTTTTAGTGTTGATTATCTCAATGTTCACTCAGTATAAAGGTATCATTATTTTTTTAGTATTTTAGGAGTGTATCTAGTTAATTTTCGATACCGATCTCAATTTTGCCAAATTTGTAAGAAAAAAAAAAAATTTTGTTGATTTTCGTAAGATTACTAAGAAAAAAATAATTTTTTGATTATTTTTTAGGATAAACTCAAATACCAATAAATAAACATTAAAACTTGCATTTTTAGTTTTATTTATGAACAATAGTACCAATAACACAAATACATTGTCAAACATTGAAACTCAAGCGTATTTTTGAAAATAACGGCAATTAAACTCTGTGGTATTAATTACCCGGTAGCGAGTGTTCATGTTCGTAAATACATAGCGAGTACCGCCGGGCTAAAGGGCCGCTAGAACGAGACAGCGCTAGTTCGCTCAACTCCACGCTCTCTGCAGTCACTGCCGTAGTCACTAGAAATTGGATGGTGAGGAGACCCGTTAACGTGACTGAAATCAAGTTTTCAATTTACTTGATTGTCCCTGTATCCTCAAGGGACGGTATCAACTTCTTCATCCATCCACATGCGTGTCGTTTATTCTTCCGACAAAACTCTTCGTTCATCCGCAATTTTTTTTTTACATTAACTCCACACAGGAGGCCTTGAGGAAAATAATTTCCCTCAGGGCCTATGTCATCTGGGATGCTGTGTGGAGGGTCTTTTTGAGGAGAGGAAGGAATGAACATTGGTCTTGAAGAGACCTATGTTGTAGGAAGGAGGAAACACAGAGGCCGGCAAATCATTCCATAACCGAGCTGTTGAACATAAGAACGAGTCGAAGAAACGACCCGTTCTCATGTGACAAATGTTAGGCACGCGTTTGGCGTGTTTCCCGACTATGCACCGGTGCCGAAGGGATCAATGATGCTAGTTCCTCGGAGCATCTTCCATTGTAATACCGGTAGAACAAGGATAGCATTCCCACCCGACGCCTGTGCTCTAAAGATTGCAATCCGTCTGTTAAGATGGGAGAATCTATCAAACGGACCGCCCGTTTCTGCACAGAGTCGAGGGTATTTTTCAGGTATTTTGGAGCTCCAGACCAGAGGTGGCTGCCAAATTCAACCGTGGGGCGCACTTGCGATTTGTACAGGGTTAGCAGTTGTGCACTATTAAAGTATCTGCGGGCCCTATACAGTACTATAATGCTATACGCGCTAAAACTATATAATATTCGTCCGTCCCTTAAACTTGCTTATTCTTTTTTTTACATTAACTCCACACAGGAGGCCCCGAGGAAAATCATTTTCCTCAGGGCCTATGTCATCTTTGAAGATGCTGGAGGAAGGTCTTTATCAGGAGAGGAGGAAGTGAACGCGTGGAGGGTATAGGAGGGTGGAGAAATTGGAGGGAAAATTGGAGGGAGAAATTGGAGGGAGAAATTGGAGGGAGAAATTGGAGGGTCGAAACACAGAGGCCGGTAAATCATTCCATAGCCGAGCTATTGAACTCACGAACGAGTCGTAGAAGCGACCCGTTCTTATGTGATAAATGTCAACCGTTTACTTATATGTTGGGCGCGCGTTTGCGTCGTTTCTAGACTGTGCGCCGGTGCCGAAGGGATCAATGACGCTAGTTCCTCGGAGCGTCTTCCATTATAATACTGGTAAAACCTGACTATTATTTTTCGTCGGCATTGAATTATTTATACGAGTATTTTATATGTGTGCCACACTAGCATTTATGTTGAAAAGATTTGTAAAGGGAACGTGAGTAAGAGATATTTTACTGTAAAGATTTTTTTCATAGACTTTTTTTCATTCTATATAAAAAAATGCCCGATTAAAGCAAATATATTTCGCAATAAATATTTATAAACGATCGAAATTTCAAACCAAAAACAAATGATTGCATCGCCGAAATTGTGAAAATAATCCGTATTGAATATTGGTGTTATTTTATAAAAAATTGTTTTTTTCTTTCACATGTGTTCCATGTGAATCTCGAAGCATCGGGTTTTGACGTCACCGAGTTTAATACTTAACATCCGGCATACCAGTATACAGTATGTCATGGCATTAGTGTTATTGGTGAAATTGCATCGTTTTGCTGCATTCTCGACAGATTACAGAATCAGCATCCGAGTTTGAGAGTTGTTGCTCGACCAGGCCCGGACAAAAGAGTTGACACAGTTGGTTTTACGAGGGCAGATAAAATGGAAAAGCTCAAACTAAGCTCAAAGCAAGCAATAAAGCTCTTGTTGCGTTAATACCGTCTTCGAAACTGCGGAAAAGAACGCTGGAATCTGGAATAATATGTTTGTTACAGGATGTGTGAGAACAAAGGGATTAAATCTATATCTTGTGCAAACAAACGTATTATAACCCGTATGCTGGACTTATTATTTTTAATCTGCTGAAAAATTTGTTGGTTTAGGTACCAATATTAAGTGGCATATTATTCCATCTTCAAAATACGTATGATTTTATTTTATTATTAACTAGCTGACCCGGCCACGCGTTGCTGTGGCTAATAAAACACAACGTCATCTACTGGATGGTTACCCAACCTTTATAACCATCGCCGTCTTTGAGTTTATCGCGAAGAAACAGACAGATGCCGCGGAGGACTTTAATTTATAATACGTAGAGATGGTGTGAAAGATTATAAATGTGTATGAAATGCTTGGGGTAACTAACGTATTTAAGTTAATAAGGATTAATACTGTATCCGTCTAAATAACTTTTCAATTACCGCAAAGTATAGAATGGGTATAATAAGCAATCCGTAAAAGATAGATATATGCCTTCGCGGACTTTTTTGTAGATCTATAAAAGAGGAATATCCCACCATGCATTGTTTTGTTATATCCCAAAAGGATTAGGCAGCGTTTTCGATTTACAGCGTTTCAGGCGGCTTGACTTTTTTCGACACTTCTAACAATTATCGTTATGTTTCAACTAATTTACACAAATCCTTGACAAATTACATACCTAAACCTTCCTCACGAAACATTCTAACTATTGGTGAAAACCGCATGAAAATCCGTTTAGTAGTTTCGAGTTTATCGCGAACAGACAGACAGACAGACGACGCAGGGGACTTTAATTTATAATATGTAGAGATATCAAATTTAATGGTGTTATTATTAAGTTCGTCAAGTATTTTAGTTTTTTTTAATTATTGTGACAGCTGTTTCGGCAAATAATTCTCATACTTTTCCTTGCATCATTAATTTTATTACTGTTATGTAAGGGTGACTCGTTCGTTTGATGATTTACCTGAACAATTCGAAGTCAATAAACCAACGAATCACCCTAATATAACACTAATTAATAAAAAAGGAAAATTATTTATTTCCCACCTCTCTGTATATTTACAAGACCTAAGCAATATAACACATTTAAATAAGTCAATAGCAGTTACGTCATTTTTTATATATTTTATTTTGTTATATATTTTATTTTTTATAATTTTTATTTTTAACAGTACGTTTTACATGACACATGATGATAATTTTACATCTTAGATAATTTACTATTCCGTTAGAAACATTTGCTTGTGTATGGAGTGTACATAAATGGAAGGGGAGTGTACAGTTATTAGTTAGTACTTAAATAATTAATTGTACATCTATATATTATGTGTGCTGTAGTTGGTATTATGGAGAAAAAAATAAATTTAATGTAGTAATAAAGTGACATTTACATTTAGTTCAAGTGTTATAACTAAGAAAATGTAAATAAGAATGGTTATGTTATTATTTTGAAAAAAAAAGAAAGAATGTTATGGAAAATAAAGGATATTTGGATCTTCTTAAACCATAGTAAACTGACTCACTTTGCAATTTTTGAGTCAGAGCTTGAAATGAGGGCACCAAATCATAATCTAGCTCTCCAAGAGAGAAGAACCAATCAGAGAAATACAGTGTATGATTGATCAAGGCCTTATTTCTCTGATTGGTTCTCTCTGGCAGAGCTAGATTATGATTTGGAGCCCTCATTTGAAGCTCTAACTCAGAAACTGCAAAAAGTGAGTTTAGTTCACTATGGTTTAACACGATCCATTTGTAAGATTAATTGGGGTGGCAGTAGTTTTTTTTTAAGAATGTCTTTAAAATGTTTCTTGACTGAGGGCAATATTTTGGCAATATTTAATGTTTTATTTCTTCCGGTAGTCGATTGAAAAAAGTTCTTCCCGTATATAATGGTGTTGGTGTAACGTTATTAAGTAATTAAGAACATATTAACATTTAATATGTGGAAAACAGATTTTAAAGTATCCTACACAAAAGAAAATAAACTGTCACAAGAGCTTAGAATGTTTTTGTAAAATATTGATGTTTTTTAATTACAATATCATCTAAGAAGATACAATCTTTTACCACCACATTTTTAGAATCATACTGCCACTTCAACTTGTGGATGTAAGTTGAGTATGTATGCTGGGTTATACTTTTGCCAATTCAAAGAACGTACTACTTCTAATACCATTTTCAAAATTTTCTACTTCGTGCCTTTAGTTAGACCATAGATTTCTTTGCAGGGAGATCCTTAGAACTCTTTTAATACCAGAAACATAATTTAGTCATATGCACATAAGTTCCCATGTATAGATGAATTGTTAAGGAATAGTCTAACAGTTGGCACTTTCCAAACATCCGTACAAAATTGAAAACCTTTTGAGCTAAAGTTATATCTGATCAAGACCGTTTTCTTTTTAGCGGATTCTTTGTCGATGTTGTGACATTTTTACAATTTATTTTGACGAGTAAAGCGCAGAAAATCGTGCCTCTACGATCGACAGGTCCATTATAACCGACATTGAAATCTGCAGACAACTCGCCTTATGATTTATGAAAGCGCATTTACTGCATGTGGGAAATATTTTGCAAAAAACCCATAGGTGCCTATTTTAATGAGAATTATGAACGGTAATAGAGATAAGCATATTAATATATCTCTCATTGATGGACAGATAAAGTCACTATTTTCCACATTAATTTTTTAATGTATAACAAGCGCCGACCGTGAAAAATCACGGATGGTCCGAATTCTCGGCAAATCGGTTCCGATTTTGAAAATGACAATTAAAATAATTTTCTGGTAAATGTAGATGTTATATTAGATACTAGCTTTTTCCCGCGGCTTCGCTCGCATGGTGTAAGGGGGGTTCCCACTCCATTTAGGAATTAGGGCATACAAATATATGTTTAAATCTAGTAAGATTTTCAGATATGAATTAGTATTTACATTTTTCTTTAATATTTTGTATAATTAGATTTTACACGTATAAGTTTTTAAATGTAAGAACTTTGAATTCTTCCAATACGCATATTATATATTCATACTAGGGAACGTACCCATACTACGTGACACTTTTAGGGGGGGGGGGGGGGGGGGTCTTCAAAAGGTCACGCTCCATACAAATGAGCGGCGGGTTCCTTAGGATTTTGGTCACCGGGGGGGGGGGGGGTTAAAAATTGCAAAAAGTTGGTCACGTAGTTTGGGTACGTTCCCCTAGCTGGTACACGGCATGCGTTACAATGCCATTCAAAGAAATAAGTTGTTTCTCTTTGAATGTCCATTCCCATACGTCCCCGTTCCCCTCCCGCGCCACCTTCCCCTCCTGCGTTCCCTTTCCGCCTACCCTTCCCTCGTCACCCTTCCCGCGAACCCCACCCCTTCGTTACCCCCCTCTCCCTCCTGCCTTCACGCCCTGCCGCTAAGATATATGAAATACACATACTTTCAAACCATTCGCGCACCACCTGTAGTAAATTTTTTACACAAATTTCATAACGCCTGAACTTACCATTATATATATACTGCTAAAATGCAACGTTCTGTAAAAATTTTGAGTCAATCCATCGATTAGGTACTTTCCGAGATATGCGGACACAAACATACGGAACCTAAATATTTATAAATTATGTATGTGGATAGTTATTTTGTTCCCACTTTATAATTGCATCATCTGCATTATTATTATTGCCTACATTAATAATACATATAATCTCGTGCGTACTGTATTCTTATGATTTCATGTATAACTTTTATGTAAAAGCCTTTTTAGGCGTATAAATAAGTAAAGAAGTAAATAAATTTTATTAAAATGTTATATGCAAACAGGCATATGTATAAAATCCATCGTAAAGCAAAAGATTAAAATGCCGCAGAGACAGAGTACGCAAAACAGCCGTGAAAACACTTCAGTCTCGGCCTTCGACTTAACTCTCCGATTAAATATTACGTAGAAATGCTTCCAATCGAATAATTCCCATGTCAGTCAGAATGGTTTCACCGTGTCCACTGTCCAAGGCGTGATGCAACTATTAAATCACCACCTCGGCTTTATCTTGATCGGAGATTTTATGGAACAGATGAGATTTTTTACGAGATCATCAAGAACAGATGGCGTGGAAAAGTAGTCTACGCGTTTTACTTGAGTCGGGAGGTTGCAGATTGTATAGCAATGCAATTTCATAACCAAATCGCTATTCAGCGTTAGATTCGTTTTCCTAATTTAATTTTGTTAATTTTTCGTGTGAATGCCGCACAAATCTGTGATTGTGCGGTATTCACACGCATATGAAACCTTGCCAATGAAACTTGTGATTGTGTGCCTGAAGTGAAAACAGAAAGGAAGGAGAAGGGGATAGGAAGGAAGGAAGGGAAGCATCTGGCTATTAAGATTTGGTACCAAACACGGCTAAAGCTAAAGCTATTTGAAGCAATGTTTCGATTTTGAATGATGGTCCTTTACCAGGGCGATACCAAAATGATAGTATGTGTACGTTTTACGGTCAGGAATATGAATAAAAACCGATAAAGGTTAAAATTATATTTAACCCATTGGCCACAAACCCCGGCAGCCTGCCGGGTGTGCAACTCAGGTACTTAACCACAAACCCCGGCACGCTGACGGGCTAGAATAGGTCCGCCAAAAAACGGAAAACAAGCTCAACAATGACATTTTTAAATAAAATTTTAAATGCCAAACATTCTGTAGGTAATTAATCATTAATTTCGTAGAATTGGCAATAAAATGTTTCTTATATTTTTTCCCTGATATATCTGTTCCAAGTTTTATATGCTGCCAGCCGCCATTTAATTTCTTCAAAATTTCAAGTGGTTCTAGGCTTTTGTTAGTGACCCTGAACGTCCCTGATTTGAGGACTATCATACCAAATTATTTTGTTAGTTACTAGTACATGTGTATGTAAAAAACAAAAAATATTATTGATCGATTTATGAACATTATGTTTTTTGTAACTTTTTGAATAAAAATGTGGAAAAAAAAACTTTCGAAAAAAGGGAAGATTATATTTGTATCCTTATTTACACATATTTTAATATTGTAAAATTTTTATTTTAATGTTTTTCTTTACCTTAATCGAATATGTAAAGAAGTTAATTCATTTGAATACATGGTTTAAAATTTGCAATAGATTTATTCACCACTGCAGGTTTTCAATTTTCGGTACAAAATTAATTCGCTGGTGAAGGCCAATTTTTTTGCTCATTATTTTTGTGGCCAATGGGTTAAAGCAAAAGCAGGCGAAAGGATGAACATAGAGAAAACTCGACCCCATAACGGAAATTACCTGGCTGCATATCAATTACATGAAATACATATTCAGGATAATAAATATTCCACGTTTAAACCTTGGCTTTTCCAACACTCACTAAATATACGTGACAGGAATTTTTAAATATCTTTTTTGCACCCAAATCTTGATTGTCTTCATCGTAATGCGAATACTAGCTTGTAGAATTCTCAGGGAACCTACGGCTTACGACAGAAACTGAAAGCTTTATTTGCTAAATGCTTCATTCATTATACTATAATAATATTACCTACTGTGGAAATTAGTCATTTTTCAACTATGCTAAAATCAACTCAAAAGATAATCTCTTTATTATTATGCAAATGGATACTCTATTATACCATTTTTCTTTAAATGTTTAATCATTTGTCAATTTGACAAACACTACTATCTATCTACTATCAACCCTTACAAATGCATTTTTTTTTACGAAGACAAATATTCCCGGGTCACGAATAACTTGAAAATATTTAAAAATCCATTACTACCACCACATTGAGCAAAAAATGTTGCTTGTGTCATGATGGAGGACTTTCCCAGCCGAGGAATTGAACTCACGACGCCTAAGTGGGGCCCAAACGCGATGCCAACTCAGCCACTGACCGGTTATTTTATAAACAATTTTATTTTTACATAAAGGATAAGATATACAAACATATTAGTTGTTTACTGTAGGTATTTATTAAACAAAATACATTAACCTTAAGGTTCTAAGTTTTTGAAATCGAAGTTAGCGGTGATATAACTCTTAATAAAATTAAATAAACTTTTTCGCGTTTTCTCTAACTTACTTAAAGGCATTCGTTCTCTTATAAAACATAAAAATAACTATGCCTTGCGACAATAATTGGCACATTTGCGTAACCAGATTTCTGTGTGAATGTATTAAAAAAGCGGTACCTAGTACCAACGCTTGTAAATTTACTCCCTGCAAGCCCTCGTCGGCAACTGATTTGGAACGGAGGTACTGAAAACTAGCGCGATCAGCGCATTCGTCAGAGAGATACGTATTAAATGCACGCAGTGTTAGTTTAAACGACTGATATTGGTCTTGTAAGGTTAAAACAAATGCCATTTCCAACCAAGTTTAGCTTCTCAACATGGTCGTATAGAACATAATCTATTCAAATAATGTTATAAAACATGCAGTTTCGAATGTTTTTTGTGCTTTCATGAGACCGATTAGTAATCGGAAGAAGAAACAAAAGAGACTATTAAAAATATATTAAGAATTTCACAGAAAAGATAAATAATCAAATCACTATTTTAAAATTAAATGCCAGATAATTTACAAAACTGCATGCGGCAAGAGAAAGGTGTAACTATTTCCATGACTAATCATTGATATTTTGAATAATATTTGCAGTTAATGTTTTGCGATACGAATTATTATTGCAAATAAACTGTAAAGTCCTGCTGTGACTGCGATATTAAAAAGATAATGATTCGAGTTTATGACTGGTAGCGAAATACCACTTTAGGCATTAGCTAACCCGAAACAAACGTTGGCGGAGATTTTGTTATAGGAATTATTGCAATTTGAATATATATATTTTTCCATTTTATTTTTAACCACTAAAGGATCACCCTTGAGTATACTCGGGAGGGTATTTATTTAGCGAAATACCACTTTAGGCATTAGCTAACCCGAAACAAACGTTGGCGGAGATTTTGGGAAAGGAATTATTGCAATTTGAAGACATATATGTATTTTTTCCATTTTATTTTTAACCACTAAAGCATCACCCTTGAGGATACTCGAGGGAGGGTAGCATGTGCGAAAAATCTCCCACCCGAGATAATGATTAGCGAAGGGTAAAAATGACGCCACAGGGTATTTTTGCAAAGTTTGAAGAAGTAATTACATTCAATTTTCATTTGCAATGAATACCGCACATACACATTTTTTAGTGGTCTACTAATTGTACAAATCTCTTTTTACTGCGAATTTTATTCATCCAAAAAAATTACAACAAAATTAAAAATAGTGTACTATTTGTTCTCTGGTCACTCTAATGAGCTCTAGAGCTAAAAATGTCTTCATTTTCACCCTGGTAATTGTTTTTTTATGTGTTAACAATAGTCACAACGTCTTAATCATCTCATTTTCTCTCATTTCTTTTCACTTCCCGAAAATACATTTATGTCATTTCTGTGCTAAATACATTATTTTAACATAGTAAAATATATTTTTGTGGTCTTTTTAGGGTTTAGATCAAACCAGATTATGACACACGACAGCGGTGGGTATGAAGTCGATTTCATTAGAAACCAGTAAACGTGTCATTATTCCAAATGAAAGATATGAAATGTCACACGTTATGAATAAGCCTTTTGGCCATATACACAAATGTTGGCTTGCTATAACCAGCTAGGTTTGCTTAGGATCTTATACCTTCGCAACCGTAGGTGAAAAGACAACCACTCGATCACCAAATAAGTCCGTGGTATGCGGCCATATCATATGATGTAGGATAGACATGAAGAGTTGCTTTATATAAATGTTGGAATGTTAAAAGTACATACGATTGATATAAGTTGTTGGTTTATAACTAGTATATTTTTCCACGCCGCGACTTGAATACGACAAATCGAGACAAGTTTAATGAACGGATAGAAATCTGACATGAGTCGATACAGTGCTAGATTTCACAGTAATCAATCTAATTGGTTTCTTGCAGGGCTGGACCAAAGGTACCTAAACACATTCTAAGCATCAATTCAAAAAATTTACCACTCAATTTAAAGCATTTTTCTACGAATTTTCGAAGCAAGCATTTTTCAACGAATGCAATTCGCTAGACTGGAACGTAAAAGTTACACAATAAGCAAGATTGGTTACAAATATAAATAAAAATATTGGTTGCAAATAAAAGGACCTATCAAGGATATTCGTGCAGATACTCGAGATCAAATCATTTACGACCAATACTGCCTTGACATTTTAAAGTAGTCTAAGTCAATGTTAAGTGGTTGAATCGTCAAGTCGAAAATACCTATTACGATTATATGTAGTTTTCACAAAATACTTTTTTTTTGTATTTCTTGGGCATTAACTATGTAACAATTTCTACACATTTTGTTTTTTAAAGAGTTTTATTAAATGTACATTTGTTACTTAAATTTAATTTACATTTACATTTACATTACATTTTTTTACATTTACATTACATTTAATTTACATTTACATTTACATTACATTTGTTACTTAAATTTAATAGTTTTAATTCTGCTCGTGAATGATACGGTTGTATCGAAACCGGTCGCGGAAAAATTAAATTTAAGTAACAAATGTACATTTAATAAAACTCTTTAAAAAACAAAATGTTCACAAAATACATTAATTTATTTAGGTATTTTTCAGTTATTTATTTTTTATACCAATATATCATGGATAAGATAAAAAATATAAATGGCATGGGGCAGTTTTACTATTTTGTGACATGGATTAAAGATAGTTGCTGAACTGTGCGTAGGTGACATTGAAATTGGCGATGATCATTGCAGAATACTTTCGGAGCATAAAAAAGTGCATGGGATCTCCCACGAGTACACTTGTTAGGGACATATAAGTAAACCCCTTTAAACGTAGGCGGATTTAGTACAGAACCAGAGATTAATTTAAAAAAATGTTTACCTTAAAATATTTTTCGACGGGCTTCTAATGTGTTGAAATCGAGCTTTTCTGTTCAGAACGAGGTTGGATTGAGGAATGGATAGTAAACGCATTTTTCTTTTTTGTACTTTTTCTATTTCTAGGATACGATTTTGTTCAGAAAGGGCCCAAATAATGGTGCTATATTCCAGGATGCTGCGAACATGTGCTTCATATGTTCCTGTATTGCAATTCCATTAGTAAATTATATCGGTTTATGTTTGATCGCCCGAATCTACGCTTTCAATTCAGAGAATTGGTATATAAATAGTAATGGAGTGTTAATTTAATTAATTATAAAATGTACATGCTTGTTTATATTATGATAAGTATTCAAAACATGTGCCCACTTTTTTAGTAGGTTTATTGTTTATTGATATTGTTCAATATTCGACTGCGGAACCTCACAGATGAAATTTGCGACAGTTGTGTATGTTGGTATCTAATATGTGACACAGCCGCATTCATAAGATAAGCACTTCTCAAAACCAACTCATTTGACTCGGGCTCAAAAAAGCAATGATAACAGGCTATGCGACCAACCATGAGCTCCATCGTGCAGTCTCGCGAATGAGAATTTCTTTTATTGCTGTTTGAGAAGAATATATTATGCCAATAGTGGGTTAAAACAATTCTTTGCATATTAACACAGCTGCTTTTAAATGAGATTATTCAGGTGAAATCCTTATAAACCGCAATGGTAACGCCTTAGGTGTATTGCCTAGTCCGCTACCAAGCCCAGATTTGATCTGCCGTCGTCGCGCGTCGCCAGGGTAACTGCTCAGTCAGACTGGCCACATTAATAACGTACGTGCCAATTGCCAATGTGTGCCCGAGATGCGAGATGCTGTACGCTGTATCTATTCCGGTGAGTGGTGCCACCGGCCTTTCCTTCGATTAACTTTATCAATCAACTCTAAATACCTTAAAAACGAAGGCGATGTACTTGCTTACTGATCAGATTTTTGTTTCTTGTTTCTTCTACTTAGGTCGGTACCTCAATGCTGACCACCACTCCAATATCCTTATTTAAACTTTGTAAATTGAATTTATTCATCGTCCGGTTGATTAGTCAGACATCTCCAAATACTAAGGATTGAGATAATGAGGAAAGCAATATTCGAATGCGCACCATAAATCAAATATTATTTATAGGTATTTGATATTTTACGTATTAAATATGCTATAAAATAACACCGAGAAATATATTTTTTTAATAAATGAAACAATTTAACTTTGTTTGAACCATTTATATAATGAGTAAATCCGACCGGTTTCAGAACAAACGTTCCTTCTTCAGGGCAAGCGTATACTAATTTGACAGTTTCGAAATATGGATGGGAAAAATGTTTTATTTTTTTTGGTTTTTTTTATAATATTTTTTTTTATTTCATAAAATTTTTATTAGTTACATATATTTGTTTTTTTGGCTACCACACTAGGCTCATGCCCGTGTTGTGGTAGTCGTACATTTAATATTTTAAATACGATTTAATAAATACTATTTTATTAAAACAGATGATTAAATATACTAAATAAAAATTAAGAAATACTTAAAAGTAAGTGAAAAATAAAGAGAAAAAAAGATCATATTTTAAAGAAAAGTAGAAATAAAAATGAAAATTCAATTTTGAAATACAAAAATTAATAATAAAGATTAAATGTTAAGAACTCAAGTGTTCTATACAAAAATATAAACTAAAACAATGTAAGTATATAAATTAAAATTAAAAAATAAATAATATTTAGTAAAAAACTAAGAGAAAAAAAATAACAACATTTTAAAGAAAAATAGAATAATAATGGAAATTAAAATTTTGAAATGCAAAAATTAATAATTAAAATGTAGTGTTAACTCATGAATTCTTTAAAGTACAGCCTGTCAAGAAAGAGTAGAAAACATAGGAGGGCGCCACTGTTGTACAAATGGCAATACTAAAAATATAATCATGGTTATAATCTAAAGCTGTGTAACCAACATTTTTATTAAAAATTAAAAAGGCATAAAAGTGAAAAAAAATATTTTTTCATTCCACTGATCTCAAAATCAGAATTGCATATAAGTATACTGTTAATATAGCTTTGCAATTGTGTGTTAACATAATGAAGAATGACGATTTTGTAATAAAATATAAAGCACACTTTAGAAATTGTTCACTACTCACATTTATTTAATATTAGCTTAATTACTTACTAGCGTTGACCAGGCTTCAGATCATGTCTCTAATTTTAGATCTGAATATATTTAACTCATTCAGATCTAAATGTAGTGTAACTAAACTGACCGCTAATGATTCTTCCTTTCTACCTACTGTTAAATTCAAATTTATGTTAATTTAAATGAAAGCCAATCATTTTGTAAAACAAATTTATGTCATTAAGTAGGGAACTTAACAACAGTGCTTCTTCGATTTTTTAAGAACAAAAAAAAAGTAATTTTAAATGTGTATACAATGTTCTGCATCACCAGTGTCATTGCACTTCAAAGGAATATTTGACAGGTAAATTGGTGTTGCCAGCCTACAAATTTCGTAGTTCCAGTTTTTATTTTTTCTACTCTTATTTGACAGACTCTACGCTCGTTCACTTTCGAAAATCCAATGTTGTACACAGTTTAGTTTAGCTCCACACAGGAGGCGGCCCTAAGGAAAATAATTTTCTTCAGGGCCTATGTCATCCTAGGCCCTAGGGGATGTTGTGTGGAGGGTTTTTTTAAGGAAAGGAAGAAGAGGAAGTTCTGGGAAGGAAATAGGTATGAGGAATGGGTAGAAATCTGGGGTCATTGTGTCTAGGAGTGACGGACTTATGAATCCATCCCTTCAACTGCGGTGCAAGGTGATGGCTCGAGGGAATCTGGCTGGAGAGGTCAAAATACCTCCTTAACCAGTCTTTCTCGATCCGGCCCACCACGCAGAAGGTGGGCAGACACATGGGCCGCCAAGACCTTGACAAACTTCACCCTATGAACCCGGGCACCCCTGCTAAGTCACCAAACGTAGCGAACCATTTGGGCTGACCTATGGCAGAGGTAGTGGTTATCTAATAAATGGTTCCCGGGGCGGCGGTACTCATACCCAACTCCTAAATACAAGTATAAAGTTCCGGTACGTTCGTACGACATTTTGAAATTTCCTTCTAGTAACCTTTGAAATATTTTTTTTGTTTATTTCACTACAAGTTTTTCTGCATTATAATTGAATTGGTGGTGTTAATGAGTAATCTGAGGAAAGTACCAGATAGAGGATACACTTTTACATATAAGGGAACGTACCCATGCTACGTGACCAACTTTTTGCAATTTTTAACCCCCCCCCCCCCCTGGTGACCAAAAACCTAAGCCCGCCACCGCTCATTTATACCAAGCGTGACATTTTGAGGACCCCCCCCCCCTAAACGTGTCACGTAGTATGGGTACGTTCCCTAACATGCTCAACTAATTTTCAAATTTTCGGAGATGTTTGACTAATCAACTGGACGATCGAAATTATTATTATTTTTTTACATTATCTCCACACAGGACGCCCTGAGGAAAATAATTTCCCTCAGGGCCCATCTGGGATGCTGTGTAGAGGGTTTTTTTGAGGAGAGGAAGGAATGATCATTGGTCTTGAAGAGACCCATGTTGTAGGAAGGAAAATTAAATTATAACAATAAGAGGGTAATTTTTAATAACATTTTTATTATAAATGTAAATTAGACTATGTATGGCAAGTTTCTTATAAGGCAGTGCTTTAACCCGTGGAAAACCTTTCTTCAGCGAAGTATGTAGTCTTAGTAGGTACTCCTTAGTGTGCCAGGGTTCAATGTCAATAGCCCACCGTACGCCGGCTAACTTATTTTTGTAGTAAGTTTTTGGTTTTTTTCAAAATATTTTTTTTGTAAATTGTACCGTCTTACCAGATATTTTTTTTATATAGGTATTTATTAAAAAATGGATATAGATTCATATTATTAAGATTATTTCAATCAACTCAGTAGTTAGAGTTGAAAAGTGCTATCATAGTTTTTGCAACATTTTAAACTCTCCAAACACATGACGACTTACATATAAGAAAAACGGAATAAGGAACTCCAGGGAAAAATATTATAGCTTTAAAAAAATATGTTCATACAGACAAATAAACGCTGATTCTGAATATATAAGTATTATTAAATAATATTAAACGCAGAGTTTTTAAAAAAATTATGAAAAAGTCCATTTTTAATCGGATCGTAGAAACACGCCGTCAAGATTGTATTATTAAAATGTTTAGTGGTGACGTCACTGTTCACCGTAAAGTCATGGGAATGTAGGTATGACACAAGCCATCGTATCAATAACGTTTCATCTTATTCGTTTATTTACATACTATTTATAGAGATTTAGTTGTTGTGTTAATTGAAACATTATTTAGGCCTAAATAATTCAGTTTCAAAAATAAACGTTTCTCTTATTAGTTTATCTCTATTATTGAAAATATTCAAAAACTACTGCACAAAAAAAATAGTAATGCTACTCTAGGGAGAATACTTCGAACTCTGAATTTCAAAATGGCGCCAGTTGAACAGCTGATTACCCGATCTTATAGTAAGTTTTTGGGAGTGATGACGTCACATACGGTGGTTTTCGGAGGATCTTGAAAAATTAAAATTTTGACAATTATTTTAACTATTAAAACTAACTCTAAAAATAAATCAAAATATGCAGTTATTTAAGTTAGAAGGTCATTATTCATTAAAAAAAATTAAAAATTGGACTGGAGTTCCTTATTCTCAGCAGCAGCATAAAATGGGTGGCATTTTGATAATAAAATCCTACTAACTAGTTTGGTATTTTATGTGACACTAATAAACTTCCCGCCGAATCAAACCGTATCAATACCAAAATGGCAGCGGAGCATTAAACAAAAAGCCTACTGTGAAAAAATATACTTACGCTTTGTATCTCTCCCTGCATCCACATTAAGTGGCCATTAAAGTAACGTCCCAGATAAAGGCTGAACGAGCATGAGCCCCGCCGACCTGATAACCGAAATTATGTACAGCCTTCGAGGGCATTCCACGATTAAGCATTTACCAATGGGCTGCGCTTTGACATTACGTATCAAAAATAATATCTTCAAAACGACAAAACCTTTCATAAATTAGTTACTTACGGTTTTAAATTACCAAATCCGAGGGAGCTTTTGACAAAAATAATTAAATTTATGGCTTATAGGTACCTACTCTAACTTTGTTTGGTTGATTTTTTTCGATTTTGAGCTAACATCTTGTACAAGGCAAACATATATAGTTCACCCATGGGATAACACGGTTCTCACATTATGGCAAAAAAATATCTTTTTTGGACCAAATTTCTTAGAATTTTTTTATCTCCAAAACACTAACTAAAATATGTCCAACTTCTATGTAAGCTCGTAGATAATTATTACGCAACAAATTTATATTTAAAATACTAACAGCTATACTTGTAAATTTAGTTAAACATTGAATAAGGACAGTACATTTTCTTTTTTCGTTAGTTGTTTTCGGGTTGTTATGCCGTGTTGCGCTACCTCCTTCTTTAGCCAACGTTTCGGACATCGTTGCAGTGTCCATCATCAGGGCAGATCCGGCAGATCCGGTAGATGTCTCTACTGTCACACATCTACCACTGCAACGATGTCCGAAACGTTGGCTAAAAAAGGAGGTAGCGCAACACGGCATATCACCCCAAAAACAAACAACGAAAATACTTTTGACCGTGAAAATCTTAATACGAAACAGTACATTTTCTATTTCGAATTATTACTGATAAGAAAACGTCTTTAACTTGCTGCAAAAAACTGGCAACATTGCATTTTGGTAGATTGGTGCATGCGCGGATACGCCTTATTATTTGTGATTTTTCGTCAATTTTGGTGAAGTAATTATAAAATAATTTCGTGTTGTAACTTAAACTTTCGTGTCGCGTCAGAAAATAGGGTTATAGGTCGTAGGAATTTTAGGGTCTTATTTTTACAAGAATTTCTTGAAAGTGATCTTTTTTATGACATAAATGTCTAATACGTGTGTTGGTAAACATGTATCAAAGGAATAAACGTTATAATATGTGCAAGAAATGTATTAAAAATTACAGTTTTTTTTGGAAATTAAAAGCAAACTTTAATTTTGTTTTTGTTTGAACGAGGTAAAATAGAAAAGACGGTTTTCTTGCAAATTCCTTAAATAAAAGGACTGTGTTTCCGAATTTTCATTTTTTTTGTTAATTTCTCGACATTTTGATGAGTGTTTTGGGTAAGCTTTTTTTCGACTTTTTTCAAGTTTTAAATTAAAATATCGCAATTTTTTAAATATTAAAGTATGAAAAGTCAACTTCGAAAATCGAAAAGGTAATTTTATCTTATTTCTAAAACGGTATTTGTTTTTACAACATCTTTAAAAATAACGATCCAAAATTCGATGAGAAATTGTTATTAATAACAGTGTATATGTCACCGCAAAAGCCCGAATATTGGTAAATCCTAATAATGGTAAAAGTCCGAACCGTTCTATAATCATCTTTCTCCAACCTAACCTAACCTAACCTTACCTAACCTAATCTAACCTAACTTACCCTAACCTACCCTAACCTAACATGTACTAAATTCTAACGGTAAAAGCCCGAAAAAATCGTTTCTTATTTAAATATTATAAACGATTTTTTCGAGCTTTTACCATTAGAATTTAGTACATGTTAGGTTAGGTTAGGTTAGGTTAGATTAGGTTAGGTTAGGTTAGGTTAGGTTGGTGAACGATGATTATAGAACGATTCGGACTTTTACCATTAAGAGTTGGTAAATCTTAGGATTTACCGATAAGCAATGCACAATGGATAAGCAATGCATACATCTTTCCACGAACAATTTTATTGGTCAGTCTCTATATTAGCAAGGTTCACATACACGTTTGTTTATCAATTGAATAAAATACGACGTTTTATGGTAAGGCTGTTTATGTATATTTTTTAGAACCCCAAGATTTTATTTATATTTTAAGATCAACATAGACCAATTTAGAAAAAAAAAAATATTTTTAGAACACCCTTCTTTTATCTATCACACACACATTTTTTGAGTAACACGGTTCTACTTGTATTGCGTTCGAGCTCATTCTTGGGGCAACAAGGTTCCGTTTGACAAAATCACAATTATTTTCTGATATTTTTTCTAACTTAATTTGCTACTCGTACATTCAAAAGTTAAACCACATCCGAAGTGGGATTCGTAAGTAGGAGTTCACTAAACAGTTTTTATAGTCCTGACACTTTACTTTTTCTTGGTTTATAAATAGGCTTACCAAAAAAATGCTTAATAATTTCAAAGGACAAGTTGCGTTCTACTCGCAGTATTTAATTAAATCATCTGTTATATTTCTAAACGATCAAATTTTCAATCCAAAAACTCATGATTTTGCATTATTCCGCAGTGTTTCCTTTTTTTTAAATTGTAATTCCACATCAATCATAAAGATTTACCAAAATAACTCTCAGTCTATTGGTTTGGTACATAATGATACACCTACCTGACATTTACTTAATTTATTTTCGAACTCACTCCTGTGTGGACGGTCCCAATATTATCCGCTTTTTATTTATGAACATGAATGGATATTAGGTAAAGACTATCTTAAATCAGTTCCACAAAGTTGACATTCCCTATTTCAGAACAGCCTTGTTGCGAAATTTACATTCACTAAATTTACATGTTTTCCTATTCTCTCATCTGAAACCGCTCCAATGCCCTTTGATTCTAAGAATATACGTGCATTTCGAAAAGCAAAGCATCAAAGCTTTTGTATACCTAGGAACATGATATTTAAATGCATTATCCGCCAATATTGAACCGCATACCCCTCGAGATTAATTCATTCCTGAACCTCGATAATAATTAATGTACGGGACAGGTCAAATATTGAGTCGGCATTTAACGGCAGATAGGTAGATACTTCGTGATCAGAAGATTAAGTTGGCATCTAAGCCTCGAAGATGGAGTGCGGGTATGTTGTAGGCAACGCGGGAGAGAAAGTAAATAGGTACTGGAGGCAGACTTGCATTCACAAGACAGAAGTGCAATATATCAAACTGTTGAGCAAGAAAATTCAATAGTGGCTCATGGAATGAGAGGTAACGTAATTCTCAGACAATGGAGGCAGGTCTGGACTGATAAATTATACTTCTCGCTATAGCTACTTCACATATTGTTGTAGTGTAAAGGAACGTGATATGCTGGTTCCGAAGGGATGGGTTGTTAAATCCGCTCTTAAGGTTACTGACAGTTCAATAAATCTGATAAATGCGAACCAGTCTAAATGTGGTTATGGCTCTTAACAATGGAATGCTTTCTTTGTAGGTACTCAATATCCTACTACATTATTGGGCTTCTCTTTTAACATCAGTCAAAGCAAGAAAGAAGTACGACTCACATGTATTTAATCTACCAAGACTGGTTCAACTTCAGTGGTTTCATTTTCCTGCAAACAGTTTAATAATACTAATCATAGTTTCTAAACAAGTTAGTAGAAGTCCACCAAATTATTTTACAATAAATTTGGACTAATATCAACCAATTTCGTCTTTATAAAAACTTTATTAATTTTTTTACATTTGAACGACAAAAAAAAGATATCTGGATACTCCATTGCCCAATATAAATACTCAACCAGGACAATGAGCCAAAATATACTGGTTATTCCCAGTTTTAATGTATCTTTCGTACATGGAAATATAAAATTTAATGCTACGAAACTTTACTGTATCAAATCAAACAACAACAAAAAAACATAAGTGAGAGAATATATTTAACAAAAAATTAAAAACATGGCTCAGAGAACAGAGTAATAATCAACTTGCAAAGATTGTGAAGACAATATGAAGACAACTATAAACTAAATACTGCTACGTACAGTGATAAATTAAAGTTAAAAAATGTGCTCTCTTTCACACACTTTTTAAAATTTCTTTGCCGGCTACTCATATAAAGCAATATGATACACATGCAATGCATGAATGTTACCCACCTAAAAAGACTATGTCAATTCTGAGACGGGTAGCAATAATTGTAAGTAAATTTAAAAAATCTTTTATACCTATTACCAAATGTCTGTTTCCTATTGTTTTGACTTTGACATTAGTTTTGTAACTGTTCTGGCAACTTAGTCGGCCCAGAAATAGGAGAAACTGTGAAAATAAATTCTTGCTTAAATTAGAGAATCTTCGATTCTGCAACAAGTGATAAAGAAAATGTAAAAGAATGGTTGGAATGTGCTATTGTTCGAAATCACAATGTTGCAATTGCAGACGCCAAGGTTTGTAAAGAAACAAACAAATATAATATTAGGTATCCGCCGACCAATTACCTGCTCTATGTTAGAAGAAAGAAAACACATAAAATATATGCCTCTACCGTTTTAAATTTTAACTTCAAACATATGTTTTAATCCATTAAATTTAACTTCTTATTTTTACTTCTTGAAGAGAATGACCGAGCACCAAAGTCCCTGCTGAACTCAAGACCAATAGGGCGAAGGAGCCTGGGAAGGCCAAGACTACGATAGAGCGACAACGTCCTCAAAGACGTATCTATCTTGGAGCTTCCAAACTGGAGAGAGCTGGCACAAAACCGAGATGAGTGGAGGAAGACTCTTGAGGAGGCCAAGACCCACCAGGGGTTGTAGAGCCAATAGTGGTGATGATGATTTAACTTCTTACAGCAGGCACCATGTCTCTAGCAAGGAATTAGTAATGACTAGACAAACAATTGACAACTTCAACCAGCATTTACCGCAATTCATAATAAATAATAGCTTATTACTTATATTTTGGAAATACAAATGGAATATAAATGTCTATGTAAATAAGTAATGAAATCGATAAAAACCAAAATTTCAAACAGAAAACTCGGAAAAGATACGGTCGCATCTAGGAATTGAACAGGCTAAGGTCCGCGTTTCCATTCCTTTTTTGTTTCAAAATTTTGTTTGACAGTTTTTAATATTCTCTTCAATGATTAATATTCCAATTTGGGGTTTTACTCATAAGTTAAAAAAAAATCATCATAGACTTGTAGAGAAAAGTCAATAAATGTCGCACATTAAAATAAAAATGGATATATTTAACCAAGACACTATCTAGATTGCATTTTGTTCGGGTAGAATCTTACATACATAAATATAGCAGCCAGTAAATATAATATGCGTTATGAAAATTTATTAGGCAAAGTATGATTCAGTGAAATATGATCGAAGAGGGTGGGGTCGAATTAGATCAGTGGTTAGAGCAGAAACCTAAGGACTAAGGTCCTAGGTTCAATTCCTAGTTGCGACCGTATCTTTTTTTGATTTTTCTGTTTCAAATTTTCGTTCGAGAGTTGCTAATATTGTCTTCAGTGATTAAATAGTAAAATTCAGGGTTTTACTCATTCAGCCTTACTCATCATCGCAAAATAAGATTACACCTCGGAGCAAGAGCGGGTTAGGTGAAATTGTTACTCAACATGGTGGGTTAATCGCACGCATGCGCGTGTTTTTACCGAGTCGCTGTACCGGGAGATGTAGTAGCTGTCAGAATTTAAACCACCCGATCACCAGGGTTAACTCAGTACCCCGTGCGTTGTAACTGACGAAATGGCGAACTTTTATGAGAATCTTGACATTTTGAACGGAGCTTTGGCAAATATTGACCGTATTCGCGGCATTCGTGCACCACGGCCACGGAAAAGGTTTAAAAATGTACGATCCATTTGCGGCACTCACGGAAGGAGATTTTAGGTGTCTAAATATAGATTTACCAAAGTCAACGTTGTGTTGACCCGTGTTGACGTATGAATAAACGTGAAGTTGGCAACACGCCGCGAAATGCTAATTGGCCGCGTTTTTGAGCTTTGGAGCAGTGTTGCTACCGTAAAAAATCATAAGAGCTGTCGAGAAACATTATGATGATGAGTAAACATTTTTACCCCGAGCAGTGGAAGCTTACTCCACTTTGTAGCTACAGAGCCGCTACAGAGCCGTGGTACGGTTTTATGACGAGTAAGGCTGAATAAGTTTAAAAAAAAAGTGTTTTTAAAATTTATATTTGGCCAAATATTTCCAAAATGTGATAAAATTACATTAAAAAGGTTCTTGATTTTCAACTGTTTTATTAAAAAATTAATAGTAATAATGGCACAAAAGCATTATAACCAACAATCTTTTTAATTGATCTAATCCTGTATTTATCCAAAGTGCAATGTTTGCCGGTTCGTTTCATATAAAAGTGTAAGAAAAACAAGGGAACATTTAAGTATTTGGATTATTTATTTTGCCTTCTAATATAGTGCCGATTACAGCGATAGATTTGATCGCAATGAAAAGGGCAGAAAAATAGATAACTTGGAAGCCTACGAATCTCTATACTAATCCTAAATAATCATTATGGAATATTCAACGTTACTTGTAGTCCGTGTTTGTTGTTAGTTTAATTTTTTTTCTGATGGATCTGTAGACAGATATTTTTTTTTTTTTTATTTTTTATTTTTTATTTATTTATTTTAGCATATAAAATATAATATACATTTAGATAATGTAGTAATTTGCGTACATGTTCATTTTAAAATACGTTAATACCACTCTTCCATGGAAGCATTAGCTTGTAGAGTAGTGTACATTTTTGATGCTATATTTAAGTTCTTAAATTACAATGTGAATGTAAAAAACAATAAGTTGTAAGTTCGGTGATATGTAAATAGTTGCTAAAAACAATACAAAATTTAACTTATTTGAAGAACAGAGTATCACTTGGAAACTGAGTTATAAGTAGTTGTTCTTGAGATTAGATTAGTCGGAAACTCTTTTTTTAGTTTTTTTTTTTTATATTATCTTTAAAATATTTTTTAACAGTGTTTATTAATTGGATTTTATCATTAATTTTTCTAATTTCATCCGGTAATCGGTTGAAAATAAGTCTTCCTTGATAAGTATAATAATTTTGTGCAAAGGAAGTGTTTAATTTTGGGCATGAGAAAATATATTTATGTCTAGTACGGTTTTCAGTTATAAATTGATATTTTTCTTTTTCTTTTATAGTTTGAATCAATGCATTTCTATTGTATAGATCTTTGAAAGATGGTACTTGGAATTCCTTAAATAATTGATCCGTTGGGTAGTCAGAAGGTTTTTTTAATATGATTTTAATTATTAGCCTCTGCACAACTTCAATTGGGGAAAGATTAGTTTTGTATGCGGATCCCCAGCTAATGATAGCATATTGTAAAGTTGATTGAACCAAAGCGTAATATATTAGATATAAGTTTTTTACAGATAAAAAATTTCTGATTCTTAAAAATATATAAATCAATTTTCTAATTTTTTTTACAACTTGACAAATTTGTTCCTTCCATTTCAAATTTTTATCGATAATGACTCCTAAATATTTGATTGTGTTTGTTGTTTTTAATATTGTGCAGTTTTGGATACAATAATTTTTGCTATGTGTTTTGGAATTATCATGGATGATGATGTCAATGTTTTTAGGGGTATCATTTTTGTGTATTGCAAATGGAATTACATATATACTTAGGTTAACTGGACAATTTAAATAAATAAATCTTTTCGAACAAGTACAAATGTATTCGTTTAGTATAAACTTCATTGTGTTTACGCAACTAAAAGCATAAAGGCTTGTTATAATAATAAAGGATTTCGTGAATGACTCTAGAAAACCATTGACCAGCAAGTACTTACAAGGAGCTTCGGAACAATCATAATTTTCCCACGTACAGCGGTCTAAATACGTAATTCAAGGAAATTGATTTATGATAAATGGTCACGTTGGCTGCCCGAACGTTCGTCAAATGGCCGATACCAGCAAATCTACGTTCGCTCGCGGAATACAAATTACTTTACTTTCAAAGCAAACGAGATATCTTTATGGAGAGCTTTCTAAAATGACACATGGCCATTTCTAAGTAAAGCCATTTATCTCTTCGCGTCAACAAAACGTGCCGGTATTCTTCTAAAGCTTGGATTATGTAACTCGGATGCAGCCAAACCATGGATGAAGGTATTCAGGTAGAATTTAAAATTACCCACGTGTGTACAAAAGAATAATGATAATTTTAGATTAGTAATTTAATTAAAATTTATAAAATCGGGAAGACTTCGGTGGCTGGGTCATGTGGAGAGAATGACCGAGCATCAAGCACCAAAGTCCCTGCTGAACTCAAGACCAATAGGGCGAAGGAGCCTGGGAAGGCCAAGACTAAGATGAAGCGACAACGTCCTCAAAGACATATCTATCTTGGAGCTTCCAAACTGGAGAGAGCTGGCACAAAACCGAGATGAGTGGAGGAAGACTCTTGAGGAGGCCAAGACCCACCAGGGGTTGTAGAGCTAATAGTGATGATGATGATGAATTTAATTATTTACAAAGTATGCTAGTACAGCCTTCTTATTCTGTTCAGTTAAACTGTGGAGCGATTACAATACTACTACCTAATACTGACTAAGAGAAAAGCTAACACTATCAGGCTGCGAAGTCAAAACTAGCTTTCTCAAAAGTTCTTGTATCGGTGTTTCAGGCAACTACAAGCAAATCTACAAGCAACACGGTACAAGTATTATTACTTAGATATATTTGTGTAGGCTGTACGTAGGTTCATATTTTATCAGAAAATAATGTTTCAACTTTCAACACACAAACGCGTTATTTGTTATATTCTTGTTCTTGCTTTGTATTGGAAAATATTAACATACGATTCAGTAAATAGTCTTAAATGGTTTAAATTTGTATTACCTTTCAGACCGTGATCTAGCTTTATCTAGCATCGTGTCCGGTTTCACTCCTTATAGGGTCATTTTCTCACCTGGAACGAGAGATAAAATACGAATTAGCATATTGTATTTTAGTTAATTTGTAAAGTGGTTAGTGCAAATTTTAATCAGGTGTTGTTAATGTTAATACTAACTTAAATGCATATATAAGACAATTTGTCTAGTGTTTTTGCTAAAGAAGAGTTCCGAGCCATTTTAATCAATTCCTTTTCTGAATACACAAGTTTCTTCCACTATTCCATGTCAAGTATGTATCAGAGGATGGTACATACAATTATGAACATAAAATTTATATATATAAACTAGCTTGTCCCGGCATGCGTTGCTATGCCATTTAATAAAGAAATTGTTTCTCCCTGAGTGTCCTTTCCCATTCATCCCGTTCCCCATCCGCCTCCCCCTCTTCTCCTGCGTCCTCTTCCCCTCTCGCGTTCCCACTCCGTTACCTCCACCTTCCCTCTCCCCACTTCACTCCCCCCCCTCCCCCCTCCCGCGAACCACCTCCCCTCCCCCCTCACACGTTCCCTTCCCCTCCCGCGTTCCCTTTCCACCTTCCCCGCCTTACCTCTTCCCTTTCCCGCTCCCTCGTCCCGCCAACCCTCCTCCCGCATTCCATATATTCAATCCCAGTACATTCAGTTTTAAAACAGCCCGCGTGCCACCTTTTACAATTTTTATTCAAATTTTCATTTTTCATGTATATTAAATTTGGTACCTAACATAGGTACCTATTTAAAATATCTAAAATTTTTGGTTCGATTCGAACTATTAGGGGAGTACCTACTTTAAATAAATGTATCAACTTAAAGATTTTCAAAAATAGAATCCTGATTTAACAATCATTGTTTTGCAAAATGTCATTCTCAAACATGCGAAGTGTCAAACGTGCGATAGTCGTTAGGTTTTCTGAAATTATCCAATTTTCTTAATTTTTCTCTCCATAACAACCATCCTCGTACTTCATAATATTCCGGAATATTCTAAAAAAAGAATTGGCGAAATCGGTTCAGCCGCTCTCGAGATTTGCGCTTAGCAACAGATTCAGTGATTCATTTTTATATATAAGATTTGATGGTTTTTCAGCTCAAGTATGCATAGTTTAACATTCATTTACCAAGATAAATCCAAGAACGATCCTCTAACGTACTCCTGCGCTGGTATTAACGAAACACAAAAATCGAAAACTAGAGATTACATTTTCAATTTTGCATTGGGTAAATATTGCAATACATTATAAATTTTCGGAATGAAAAAGAGGTGAGATGTTTTAAATGTTATGAACAAATAGAAAAGATTGTAATAATTAGCAAAATTTTTGCAAAAATGATTTTTGAACCAACCTAGACTTCGTTGTTTTAATTTTAAATATCATTTGGCAAACATTGGACTTTCGTCAGTCGATAAATTTATGCATATCTACATTAAAAAAACTCTACCGAAATCCGAGCCGACTTAATCTTAATTATGTTAAATATTTGGTAATTTAAAATATAACTGAACCGGAATTGAAAATTTTACGATTGGCATTATGATTTTATTGCTTATCTGACTTAACTATTTCTCATAAAACGTTTGCATCAATGTCTCAACCGAGATATCTTACTTCGAAACACCATTACTAGTTTACACAATAGATTGCAACAGATCGATCAATTAAATGACTGAACGGGGAATTATTATATAAATGGCCGGTAATTTAGTGAACGTTTGGAACAATTTCCCCAGCAACCGCAAACGCCACATCGTTCCGGTTCGGCGACATTTCATCCCGCGACAAAATATCCACGACAATACATCCTCCAACAAAATATCTGCTAAAATCTAACCTAACCTAACTTGAATTTTTGTAAGATAAACTCTCTTATATAACTTTTGAAGGTTATTCCCAATAACGTAACATATTAGGTCCTTACATATGAAATTGGCGTTTTGCCGTACTGGCAACTTTGATCTCAAATATCTTCTCTTTGGTTAGGAATTCCAAATTCAAATTTATACAGCTATTTACTCATGTATTTGTGTTTCGAAAATTAGAATTCATTTGTTTTTTCCTTAATTGTTTTTTTTCTTTGCGTCACTTAGTTTACAAAAAGGAAAACTTGAAATATCGCGTTATTTACATGATAGAAAAGCTAGCTGCTAAACAACCGAGGCTGGTTAATCGCTCTAGGCCACTGCTGCTTCATGACAACGCTAGACCACACACTGCACAACAGACGGCTACCAAATTAGAGGAGCTTCAATTGGAATGTCTAAGACATCCACCGTACTCTCCGGATCTTGCCCCAACAGATTACCATTTTTTGTCAAAATTTGGATAACTTCTTGCAAGGGAAAAAATTCAACTCCGATGGGGCAGTCCAAACCGCCTTCAAAGATTTTATTGATTCCCGTCCGAATGGTTTTTTTTAGTAAAGGGATCGATGAACTACCTACGAGATGGCAAAAGTGCATAGATAGCAATGGTATATACTTTGATTAAATAAATATATTATATTTAAAAAAAATCGACTTTATGTTCCTCCCATACAAAACGCCAACTTCATATGTAAGGGAACGTACCCATACTACGTGACCTGTTCGGGAGGGGGGGGGGGGGGGGGGGTATTCAAAATACCACGCTTGGTACAAATTTGACGACCACCGTAGTCCAGTGGCTAAGACTCTTGACTCACATTCCGGAGGTCGCGGGTTCGAACCCGGCATGCGCAAATAAATTTTATTTGATTAATTTGTGTTATTTCACAATTAATTAATTTAAAATAATATATAGTATATTTGCGGCATGTTCCAGAGTGGAAGATACTATCAGTATCGCCCTGGTGTAAGACCACCATTCAGAATTGAAACGTTGCTTGAAAATGGTTTAGCCGTGTTTAGTGACCAGATCTGAATAGCCAGGTACTTCCCAACCATCCTCTTCCTCACCTCCTTCCCCTCCCCGCTACCTTCAGCCTCACAACATACCCCAATTGGGGATGCCATAGTCTCACTGGCTCCAGACGGGAGCAGTTGAGATTCTTGTGCGGTATTCACTGTAAAAAAAAAAAAAAATGAGCGGCGGCGGCCTTAGGTTTTTGGTCACGGGGGGGGGTTAAAATTGCAAAAAGTTGGTCACGTTGTATGGGTACGTCCCCTAAGGACCTAATATCATTGAAGAAGAAGATAACAATAATAATCTAAACGAAAATATGAAAGAACCAGACACAGAAAACAGAAAAAAGACAATGGTCGCAACTGGGACTCGAATCCAGACCTCTCAAAAATTTAATATTCATTTATGTAGACTTTTATAAAAAGTCAATAGTTCCATATGAATAAATTCGGATACTTTTATCCGAGACGCTATCCAGGATACAAACCAATTCTTAGAATGATTGTTTCTAATAAAAATGGTAGTTGCCCATAATATGGAAAAATAATTAGTTGAAGATAATATTGTTAATTCTAAAATTTGAAATATGAGATTGTCTATTATGACGGCTTGACAGAAGGGAGCAATAGTGAAAGTGGTTAACGAACACGACCCGGTTAGGCGAGAGGTCTGAGTTCGAGTCCTAGTTGCGACTATTGTCTTTTTTTCTATTTTCTGTGCCTGGTTCTCTTTCATATTTTCGTTTAGATCATAATTGTTATCTTCTTCTTCAATGATAACCTAACTTGACTTAACCTAACCAAACCTAACCTTATCTTACATTTTACTATTTTTGAACAATAATTTAACGTCTTTACAGGATGTCTGTATTATTTTTGTCCCTTTTTTGTTAGGTTAGGTTACGTTAGGTTAAGTTAGGTTAGGTCAGGTTAGGTTTTAGTAGATATTTTGTTAGGGGATGTTTTGTCCGTAGGATATTTTGTCGGAAGATGTTTGCTTGTCTGGAATATTTTGTGGCGGGATGAAAGCGCGCATTAAAGCTAAGTCACACGGTTCATTTATCTTTCATTCCGCCTCTTTCCCTCGAAATGAACCGTGTGAACATGAAAGTGAAGAGAGACAGTGCCGAAGGAAGCATTCGGCACTGTTCACTCGCAACCGGAATTTAACATCACTTGACGCGAATGATGTCTGTGAACACTCGGTGAACAGTCTTTCACTCGCGAATTAGTCGGCCGAGAATGTTCTGGCGTGAGGACGAGCAGCCGGAGCGGCTTAGACGTCAAAATGCTCCGTTTAGTTCGCTTTTCGAAATAACTCCTATACGTCTCATAGAAGTCGTTGTTTCTCCCTTAATATCATAGTGAAAAATAAGATCTAAACGGTATTGGAAAGAAAAAATAATGCTCTATATATTCAATGTAACAATTAACCACTAAATAATACGAATGTACACTTTTATTGAACCAAAGTTTCTGATCGAATTTGAAAAAAAATTTATGAAACATTGTGAATTTTTTATGAATTATTTTTATATGAAACGACAAAAAAGTGAGGTGACAGAAATGTTTATAATTTATTTATCTAACAAAATAAGTGTGTGTTTTTATTTTTTTTGGTACCAGTAATTTTATTTAGAATAAACGCAAGGAGAGCCATTTTTTAAACAAATTAAAAATTATTCTATTTAAAAAATTACGTGGTTATTTCTAATGATAAATTTTGGAAGCATATTTCATCACCTTTCCAAAACAGTTTTTAGTTTTTGGATACGTTAATGAATCTTCCATTTATTTCGACGACTTCCAAACGAATTTCAATGCGCGCCGCGACTTCGCTCGACGACTTCGTAGCGAGAATGTCGAGTGAACTCTTCTTTCGAAGGAACCGTCTGAACACGCGGTGAAACGAGAATGGAACATTTCATCGAGTAAACCTTCATCCGAGTGAACCGTGTGACTTCAGCCTTACCCATCGTTCCTATCCCATAATTCTTGGCTCGACTCGCGTCTCGGTTCGCAAATGTATAAGCAACATAACAGTTGTCAGCCGGTATTCGTAGGTACCAATCCGTCTTCCTAAGTTAGCGAATAGTATGCTAATATTCGGCCAATCTATGTGATTACTTTAACTCACACCGCATGACAAAAGTAACTAATCAAACCGATTTGGTTCGTATCAAGTATCAGATGGATTGGAGCGGACTGGGAGATGAACCCAATGGGTTTAGTTTTAAAAATATATCTTGCCGAATTGCAGAATGAAATAAGTTAATTTAAGCTTATCAGATTGCCCAGAACCCTTAGAACGATTACAGATACGAGTTCCTAACAGACGAACCAGATCAGACATGAGTATTAGCCTCCCTCGGTGCAACACTAATTCTAAGCAGAACTCTTTCATCTATGGTGCATCCAACACTTTTAACACACACTATACACAATTTGATATTTTTAACTCTGCACCACACTCCTTAAAATCACGCAGACGCTTTCTCGATACCCTACAAAAACAATAACTATGTACCCTATATACCCTGTAATACAACCACCACTCTATGAACTTCCTTTTTTTTCTTTTAATTTTTAGTTACGCATATTTTTATTACTATACCTCAACTTAACCGATCCCTCCCCATCCTACCCCCACCCTAATCCCACCTAAATAACTCGTCTCTTGAAATATAATTTTTCATTAGTAAATATCTCTGGAATCACTACACTTGAATACAATACCCATGTGGAAACCTATAAATGGTTTAATTATTGTGACTCAATTACTATTATGCTCTGTTATTAATGTAAACTGTTGGTCTCCCGAATAAAATAAAATAAAAATAAAATAAAACAATTTCGACACCAGAAGCATCATTCACCTCGGTAATACAGCAATAAGAAACTCCAATCCCTTTTTATGATTTTTTAAATCAATAACGACATTCGAACTAATTAATGTACTGGTATATATTTTTTTATTGTTTTAATAGCTTAAATTTTCGGGTCTCCCAAAATGGCACCAAATCTGTGGTTGTCTGTGTGACGTCACCACTGTCCAAAAAGCTTACATTTTATTGCATCAGACATTGTATATTTTATATGGCAGCGTGGACAGTCGAGACATTTATTATTATTAAGTTTAACCGCTTTTAATGTTGAAGAACATTAGATATATCATCTTAGCATCACTACTGCAGAGTATTCTACCAAAGTTCAAATGCGTCTGATAAACAATTTATCAGTGTTCTGAAATCTGTATTACCTACAGACAAAATACTGGTATTTATAATTAAGATATAGCAATACTAAATAATGCAAAATCGTACAAAATCACATGTTTTTGTTTTGAAAATTTTATTGCTTAGAAGTATTATAGATGCTTCAATTAAATACTGAGTGTAGGACATACCTTGGCCCCTTAAAAACGTCGGTCATTTTTTTTAGTATTTTAATAAGCCTTTAAAAAAAAAGTATAAGGTCTATAAAAACACTTTCAAGTTCAAACTCTCCTATTTATAAACCTCTTTTCGGATTTGGTTTTATTGTATAATGTGGCAAATTTAGTTTCTTTTATAATAATCGCAAAAAAAAATTATATTTACGCCCGAACTTCACAAAATAAAATAAAATATGCATTTTCTCGTTGTTATTTTTGACATCAAGCAATACGGCCCGCACTCTACAAATTTGGATTCTTGAAGTGACCCTTATGGCATGGGCACAAGAACCATGCACTGGACAACACCTATTTCGTATCAGTCACGCCCCAACCGGCGCGGGAGACAGTCGTGTGACTCCGCGTCGCTTAGTTTCTTGAAATCAATTTTAAATTTCAGTTTTCTTACAATAAACCATGCGTAAAACAGGAATTAATATTTTTTACATGCCTTTACGAAATTAACCTGTAAAAAAATTCTCAAATACCTTTTCCAACCTTTCCAAAAGCTTTTTCTCAAGTATTTTTAAACTCCTCCCATAAAGGGCGTGAATTCCGATTTCGATTTTTTCCTGAACTATTGGATCGCCTTCATACACTAATCATGACGGCTGTAATAATACGTATATTAAAATTCGTCGGTGTAAATAAATATATAAATATTCGTGTCCCTGTTAAACCAACTCGACTCCACCACCTTTTCCACAGTGACAATCATAGCACTAACTATTCCTATCATTCACCGCTAGTGCGTTTTCACCGAACTGCCAATACGTATACAGACCTTTTCGATATTTTCAAAACCTCACCGTCTTGCATCAAAGCTAAAATAACTAGTTATTTATGTAACTGATATGTTTGTAAAAAGATAAATATTTGTTGTACTAATATGCATCGTATGTATGTACTGTATGTTATTCTATATATATATAATGTTTGTAAATGTTCGATACACCTGTATTATGTATGTAATAGCCCTATGTACGGGAGTTTAAATAATAAATAAAATAAATAAAAAATAAATAAAAATCAGTCGATATTATTGTACAGAAAACAGAACAGTCAAATTAAAATGTAAAATTTAAAGCACGTAATGATATGACTTACACAAGTAATAGTATGATTTACTTACTTGGAATCTTTTATTTCACGAAATTCTGCACTTACATAGACAGTATTCAACTAGAATATTATAATCATCTCCCTATCAAACAGATATGCGAAAATTATCCCTAAGTACACATGTACAGGGCCAAAATAATGTTTAAATTCCGTCAGCAATTGAAACAACGAAATCATTTAAATGCAAACAAAACTTGAGTTTCATTGGCTCAATATTCATACAAACGACTCGACCACAAACGAAATTTACACTGCTCCTGGAACCCTTGACATCAGAATCAGTAGATTCAGCCGTACCAACCGAACAGAGGGTTTTAATGTAATTGTGTTTTATTATTTTTTATTTTTTTACGTTAACTCCATGCAGAAGGCCCTGAGGAAAATAATTTCCCTCAGGGCCTATGTCATCTGGGATGCTGTGTGGAGGGTCTTTTTGAGGAGAGGAAGGAATGAACATTGGTCTTGAAGAGACCCATGTTGTAGGAAGGAGGAAACACAGAGGTCGGCAAATCATTCCACAGCCGAGCTGTTGAACACAAGAACGAGTCGAAGAAACGACCCGTTCTCATGTGGCAAATGTCAATCGTGTACAAATGTTGGGCACGCGTTTGGCGTGTTTCCCGACTATGCACCGGTGCCGAAGGGATCAATGATGCTAGTTCCTCGGAGCATCTTCCATTGTAATACCGGTAGAACAAGGATAGCATTCCCACCCGACGCCTGTGCTCTAAAGATTGCAATCCGTCTGTTAAGATGGGAGAATCTATCAAACGGACCGCCCGTTTCTGCACAGAGTCGAGGGTATTTTTCAGGTATTTTGGAGCTCCAGACCAGAGGTGGCTGCCAAATTCAACCGTGGGGCGCACTTGCGATTTGTACAGGGTTAGCAGTTGTGTACTATTAAAGTATCTGCGGGCCCTGTACAGTACGCCCAGTTTCTGTGAGGCTAACTTTACTCTGGCTTCGATGGAGCCCCCATACCTGAGCTGGTCACTTAGGGTTACACCAAGCATTTCGATGGAGGGCCTGTTCGGAAGATTTCTTCCGTTGAAAGAGACTAGATTTTCATTTCGATCCCTTTTATAATTATATTAGTTTATAATCCACGATTTATAAATTCCACATATAATAATATATAATCAAACTTCTATATTCGGAATCAGTATTTCTTGGTATATAGAATAAACAATTATTTTAATCTGTAATATATTCTTTGGAGTTTCATATCAATGTTATGTTGGTGCGAAAATTGTAATTAATAATATGATTAAAAAAATATATGATAAATATTCAACGCTTGGTCTAGTTAAGTATGCAGCCTACTTAGGATACTTGATTTACGACATAAGTTTGATAGAAATCACCACAGTTACCTGTGTAGGCACGTATCTACGTACATAAGACATGGCATTTAGCTCGAGTTATGTAAATCAAATCAAAACGATTTCAATGATTTTAACTAATGCATATAAAAAAATTGTTGGTACTAGACATTATTTGACACAATCTAAAATTTGTGGCTGAAAACATCCAAAAATTGTAAATAATCGCGATAACTTCTCATTTATTTTCTTTATAAAAGTTTGAATTTTAATTATGGCTAAACCAGTTTCCGCAAAACAATAAGTAAATGTGTCCCTTAAAAAAATCAAAGCGTCTATCAAATATTCCATATCATAAATATAATAACGATTTGACAACTATAAAATGAGGTCATTAAAAATTCATATTACTTGTAAGGTATTTCCCGAACAATGTTGAAATAAGCTACAAATCCGACGTAATTAAGCCTACTGAGAATAACCAAAATAATTAGAAATTCGACAGTCAAAGACGACTTAGTAACAATAAGGAACTACAGTGAAAAATATTCTGGCTTTAAAAAATTATGTTCATATAGACCAATAAACGCTGATTCTGAATATAAAAGTTTTATTTAATAATATTAAACGCAGAGTTTATAAAAAAATATTAAAAAGTCCATTTTTAATCGGGTCGTAAAAACACGCCGTCAAGGTGACGTCACTGTTCGAAGTATCGTGACGTCACCATAAAGTCATTGTATGGGAATGTATGATATGCCACAACCATTGTATTAATTTATTCATTTATTTACATATTGTTTATAGAGATTTAGTTGTTGTGTTTATTGAAACATTATTTAGGCCTTAATAATGTTTCAAAAATAAAGGTATCTCTTATTATGAGTTTATTTATTGTACTCTTATTAGTTTATCTCTATTATTGAAAATATTCAAAATCTACTGCACAAAAAAATAGTAATGCTATTTCTAGGGAGAATACTTCGAACAACGGAATTCAAAATGGCGGCAGTAGATCAGCTGATTGCCCGATCCTAGATGACGTCACACGATTCACCATACATACGGTGGTTTTCAAGGGGTCTTGTAAAATTAAAACTTTGACAATTATTTTAACTATTAAAACTAACTCTAAAAAAATGCGGTTATTTAAGTTAGGTCATTATTCATTAAAAAAAAAAAAAACTGGACTGGAGTTCTCTATTGTAATAAAATCCATACAATTCAATAAAACCCTTGGACATCACCGCTCCCCCATATGTTATGTATATGAACCGTAGGTTAAGAGCGTTTAACCAGCCAGCGGACGAAAATCCACATTTCGTCGAAAGTTGTTCTTCCGATCGTGCAGGGCGGTTACAATGAGAAAGATTAATTATTCTCCGTACCAGCTTTTTTAAATTATAACTCAATATCGAATTTATTTCAATCCAAATTAGCTTTAATTTATACCTTCATCCAAAAATGCTGAAAGGCGTGATGATAAAACTATTAAAATAGTGTACTTTTTGTAGTTATTTTTTGATTATAAGTATTTATCATTTTTCAATAATGTCTAAATTTAATAAGAATGTTAAAAAAATCTTAAATATATTAGTTTGTAAGTGCGCAAATAAATACACAAATGGACCAATTTTCGTCAAGAAACTCATGTACGTACATATTTTTTAATGATTTTATTGAAACTAAAATTAAAATTCTAATACATAACTCTGCTAGATAATGTATTGATTTATTTTACTGCATGATTACATTATTTGAAATGGGTGTGGTATAATACAAAAACTTTTTTGAAAATTTAACAAATCTGCCAACGACCTATGGAATAACCTTATTATACTAAAAATTAAAAAAAAATCTAAAAATTTATTACATAACTTCACTAGATAAAAGAACAATCTTTCGAAATCCATTTATAATTTTTTGTGGAAAAGAGTCAATACGTCTAAAAACTTTTTTGAAAATGACGTATTTCCGGCTTTCTCTGGTAATGCCCTCTTAAGAATTATTTATACCAGTCTGAAGATGGCTTTAACTAGCTGAAAATGGTTACGGCTAAATAAATTTAAGTGGAAATAAGTTTCATATTTGTTTTATTATAATATAGATAAGTTAATAGTACCTATTTTTAAACCAACCTTAAACATAATACAGTCATTGTTCATAACTTTGTGAGCTTGAATTTATCAAAAATGGTTTAAAATGTATAACACGGATATTTAATGAAATTTTCAGCATCACCATCTTTCCTCATCCGGGCCCGAGCCGAATTACAAAACGAGTTCTGTCCCTCGCCCGTTCCAGCTACAAGCCGCTGAATTATGTTATGACTTATGAGCTCATGATTAATGTCCCGGGACCAGTCTTGTTACCGTTTTACTCACTAAACTGGTCTTTGGACTTGGGTCAAAGGAATTTCCGCAATTTATGGCGGTTAGTGCGCGCTTTTTAAAAGAAATCTACACAATGCGATCCGATTTATACGAACACTCTGATAACAGACCATAAAACTGACATAACATTTTTGAAGTGATACTTCTTTCTTTTGTGAAGAAGTGAACATTTTTGAAGTGAAACTTCTGATTTGGATTTCGGATGAGATGGAAATGACGCGTTATGATATCATTTTTTCAAGGCTCCTATTGGTTGAGATATGAAACGGAAATAACGCTAGGTCTGCGCTCATTGGCCGCTTTCATTATGACCTCACTTTTCAAGGCTCCTAATGGTTGAGATTGTTTTCGACAAACTGCACTCGATTTTTTTTCTATGGAAAACTAATATATATTTTTATTTATTTTTAATAACTAAGTAGACGTGTTTTTAAGGAGCCAAAAATACAAGAATGGGACAACAATTATTTTTACAGAACGAACGGAAATGCTACGAACAAGTAGTCGATGTACAAAAAATAAGCAGGTATTTGTTCTTTTATTTCAAAATTGCTTTAATTATGTAGTAGGACATAGTAACTTGATTTAAAAAGTGAATATTAAAGAAATAAGTGACCATTTAGAACATTTAGTGACCATTTAGAACCTATACTACATTCATTATGTACAATTTACAATTTCCAAGAGAGATGGAAGACATGAAACTTATTGCATAATTAAACTTTTGAGGTTATGTACAATTTGGGAGGCGGGAATGCGTACCATCGTTCCGGGAACAATTTATTGGATAACCAACACCCCTGCCATAGGTCACCCCAAGAGGTTCGCCACGTTTGGTGACTTAGCAGGGGTGCCCGGGTTCATGGAGTAAAGAGATCGGGAGAAATTGGCTAAGGGAGACCTAATCTAGACCTCTCCATCCTGATTCTCTCGACCGATCGCCTTGCACGTCCGTCACTTCTAGACACCTTGACCCCCAGATTCCTACCCATCTCTCATACATTTTCCTTCCCAGAACTTCCTCTCCTTCCATCCATTCCAAAGATGACCATCCACACAGCATCCCCAAAGATGGCATAGGCCCTGAGTGATTTAATGCACTCAGGGCCTTCTGTGTGGAGCTAATGATAAGTGCCTAATTTTCGGTGACGAATTTAAAATAACAACAGGACATCCAAACTTTCTGATCAATCGTTCATCTCACAATTCAACCGTTGTGACGTACTAGACATACGACAATTATACGTTAAATCGCTACTAAATTACATTTTTGACCAAAAAAACAACCTTCAACAAACACAAAATATCACAAACAGACCAGTTAGACAAGCATACAAAGAAAACTTAAGAACTCCGACGGTAAATACAAGCTTTGGACAAAGACACTACCAATATCACGCTATAAAAGCATTCAACAGTCTAACACTTGAAAATAAAATTGAGGAAAACAAAAATAAATTCCACACAAAATTACAAAATGGATTAAAGACCAAAATAGACAATACTACCAAAATATCATAGCATAAAATAAAAAAAAATAATTTAAGTAACACACAAAACCAACTTAAAACACAAACACACAATACTTATTAAAAATATCGTTTTTAACCTTATACATATAATATTATTTATTTTCAAATTTACATTAATTTTAAATCTCTACTTTTTAAGTTTAATTTATCTTAATCATATGTTTTTTTATTTACTTTATTCCGTTTTTTCACCAATATTATTTATATGTATTGTATAATTTTGTGTATAATTTATGTGTATAATTTTATATATGAAATGGAGGCCTCAGCACGGGTAAACCATCCAGTGAGGCCAACATCATTCAATTGTTTTTTATAATGTAAATATATTGCATCAAATAAAATAAATAAATAAATATTTCCATCTAAGTGCCATAAGCCCTTGCATTTTAAATATGGCCTGTCTCATTCCCATAGAAAGATAAAGAACAAAGCAAGTGCAAAGCAACAGTGAGAACTGGTATTTTGCAAAAATAGTATTTGGTAAGCCAATTGAACTTTGTTTACAACATGGATTACATGGATCCTAGCTCTTATGTGATAATAAAAAAGCAAGTAGCTTACAATTTTTATTTGAACGTCATTAATAATTTTAAAAGTCTTCTGTAGAAGTTATGCCATCAAAAAATACCGAAGATATGAAAACTGTCGTTTACCTGCTGCTTCACACCACTTCAACGAAGAGTGTCATGAAATTAATGGAATGACTTATCATAATATGATTTTAAAGACTCTTAATCTCCACGAACATTATTACAAAATCACCATTATTCAATTCAAACCCAACGTCAATATTGATACAACTCTCCACATTGAAGTTACGGCCAGATGCAAATCAATTTCTGAATAGGATGCCTGATTAAATAATAATAAAAGAACAATAATTCCTCCATAAAGCTCGAGCACCTCTCCACGGTACAGCAGACTACTCCGCGGCAGTCAATCAACTCTCCACTCCAAGACAGATGAAGAGATGCTCTTCAAAATTATAACATATTCTTCGTCCAGCCTCCTCCACACACGGGATAATTAATTGAACTATTGTTCGACTGAATGACTTGAATTTCTTATGGGGCATGATTTTTAATAACTGTGTTAGTCAACACTATTTCACGTATGTAGGAGTACACTGATCATGTACGGCTTCACCAGTGTTTTATTCCAGGGTTGGGATTCTGTAACGTGATTAGTGGTCGTGTTGGCAAATGCGTTTTGCTCCCACCAATGTGTCAATCGTTCCCACTCTAGAGTCCACCAATTCCTCTTTTCTGCTTATAATGATCGTAGTATTTTTAGAAGTTTTGCAAATTTTTTTATTATTTATTTATTTATCTATATAAGGCATGTTTGTATTACATTATTCAATGCCTGTCTCACTAGGGTATACCTGTGCTGAGACAGGCGTAGAGGTACATAAATGAGTATCATACATAAGAATATTTAATTATAACATAAGAATATTTAAGGTAAGATACCTACTGATTTATACAAATGGTTGCAGGTTGTACGAATAATATACCCGGTAATATTTTGCATTAATTTAGAAATGAATAAATGTATGGGTAGATCTTTCTACTAGGTTTACGAACAGGTTTTTTAAAAAATTGAGGCTCATAGATTTTTTATAATAAAATAAACAAATCCGTTTTTTTTAGCTCGTGATATCTTCTTAATATATAAAACAAAGTCGGGTTAGTTACACCATTTATAACTCGAGAACTGCTTGACCGATTTTTATGATCTTTGATTTGCTGGATTTTTCTCCGTCCCGAATAGCAGAATAGCTCTTAAAACATCGGAAAAATTCACGAAAAAAATAATTATGAAGAAAATTCTTTTCCCCATACATTTTGTGTGGAACGAATTCTCATCTCATCTTATTGAGTAGTGAATGAATTCCAAAAATTCAAAAACATCAAATGTTAATGTTCATGTTCTTAAACATATAATGCTGCCCCTCTTTCTTATACACTAAATGTCAACAGTCGAAAAAAGGACCAACGGTGAACGCTTGTCTACACCCCGAAAAAATATTATAATTATAATAAATCTTCCTCCTACGTATAAAGAAAAAGAAACGCAATTCGCGTAAGTAAGTGGAAAAGTAAGAAAATAACAAAAATTATAAATCCGTACACAACGCCATCTCTGATGCTGGCAAAAACAAATCACGTACAGTTGCGCATCGATAATTGCTTCATTGTGTAATTATTAACTTAATAAAAACTCTGAATTTAATTCAGATAAGTTAGCACAACAGTTATTGATTCTGAGGCGGCACTAAGTTCGCCGGGTCAGCTAGTCACTATATAAAAATGTCCGGTTTACGATTATTTTCATATACCTTGTATTTTTCTCACGTAGAGAGAAGCAATTTATTTTAACTACACGACTTTAGAAGAAAAAAGTTTTTTAAAATAAAGTAAAAGTACCTTAATCCCAGTTTTAAGAATCTAAATCTACTCACCGACTGTCAGTCGAACTACCTAACTAAGATAAAATTTAAATTAATAAATTACTTCGTTTTTACCACTTTTATTGTTTACAAAACCGACATGTTTCGTCAGCAAAGCTGACTTCTTCAGGGTTTTGACAGAACTAATTTTAAAAATAGACATATATAGGTAATAGAGAAAAATAATCGACATAAACAATAATAAAATTAGAAAGAAAACAATGTTTAAGGGACGAGGGGCAATATAGAACAATTAAAATTTTAAAAGGGGAATAGATTTAATAATGGGTCATTTAAAAACAATTTTTGATTATTAATAATATTTAAATTTGCATTAACACTCTTTCTAATCTCTAAAATTTCTAATTTATCCAACTGAATGCCATTGACATTACAATGAATTAATTCTATTCCACTGTTAAAATTAAAGGTATGACTAGTTTCTATTAATGGCAAACTCCGAGAAACTATTATTATTTAAAGCTTTCATATGCTCTTTAATCCTTATTTCAAAGTTTCCCGAAGTTTTACCTATATAAAAGAAATCACAATCATTACATTTCAATTTATAAATTCCAGATTTTTTCATTTTGGAATCTCTATCAAATCTAATATGCAAATGGTTATAATTAAATGGTTGGCAAACTCCGAGAAACTATTATTATTTAAAGCTTTCATATGCTCTTTAATCCTTATTTCAAAGTTTCTCGAAGTTTTACCTATATAAAAGAAATCACAATCATTACATTTCAATTTATAAATTCCAGATTTTTTCATTTTGGAATCTCTATCTGGAAAAAAATCTGGAATTTATAAATTGAAATGTAATGATTGTGTTTTCTTTTATATAGGTAAAACTTCGAGAAACTTTGAAATAAGGATTAAAGAACATATGAAAGCTTTAAATAATAATAGTTTCTCGGAGTTTGCCAACCATTTAATTATAACCATTTGCATATTAGATTTGTCAAAGAATTTGTATATAAAAATGCAAAAATCAGTCATTTTAAATACATGTAGGATTACAAAGGATTTTTTAAATATTTATATTGAGGGATCGGTAGGATTTATATGTTCAATTAGAAATGCCACAGAGCCGAACCCTCTGATATGAAAATGTCTGGAGTCGGTGAATTATATTCCCATTTGGTCTCTAGTAGGTTGACATGTTGTTCTTGTATTTATAATACTTATATAGTGCAATTGCATAGCGTGGGTTGACTAGATGATCATTTGGGGAAGTGTGTGAAAGGGTTTAGTTTTTCCTTATTTTTTTCCTTTTTTTTTTTTGGAGAAAATTTAACCCGGACATTTAAATCTGGTGCATAAAATAAACTAGTCATACCTTTAATTTTAACAGTGGAATAGAATTAATACATTGTAATGTTTTGTAAACAGGCTTTCAGTTGGATAAATTAGAAATGTTAGAGATTAGAAAGAGTGCAAATTTAAATATTATTAATAATCAAAAATTGTTTTTAAATGACCCATTATTAAATCTATTCCCCTTTTAAATTTTTTTTAATTGTTCTATATTGCCCCACGTCCCTTAAACATTATTTTCTTTTTAATTTTATTATTGTTTATGTCGATTATTTTTCTCTATTACCTATATATGTCTATTTTTAAAATTAGTTCTGTCAAAACCCTGAAGAAGTCAGCTTTGCTGACGAAACATGTCGGTTTTGTAAACAATAAAAGTGGTAAAAACGAAGTAATTTATTAATTTAAATCAAAATGGTGCCACAAAATAAGTTTGCTGTGTTAGAAGAAGTAAGATAAAATATCTCATCCATCTACTCTGGCACATACTCCTTGCTTCATCAACACACACATTATTACTTGACAAGATCCGACTATTGATTCGCTTAGTTATAACTTATAACATGTCTTTCTGAGAGTTTCCGAACTTTTCTGAGTTTCAAAAAATATATTCTATGTAAACGTAAATATCACAGGTTCCTACGTCACGTGTTTATAAACTAATAATATTATAAAGGCGAAAGTTTGTATGGATGTATGTATGTTTGATTCGCTTAGTTATAACTTATAACATGTCTTTCTGAGAGTTTCCGAACTTTTCTGAGTTTCAAAAAATATATTCTATGTAAACGTAAATATCATAGGTACCTACTTCGTGTGTTTTATAAACTAATAATATTATAAAGGCGAAAGTTTGTATGGATGTATGTATGTTTGATTCGCTTAGTTATAACTTATAACATGTCTTTCTGAGAGTTTCCGAACTTTTCTGAGTTACAAAAAATATATTCTATGTAAACGTAAATATCATAGGTTCCTACGTCACGTGTTTTATTAACTAATAATATTATAAAGGCGAAAGTTTGTATGGATGTATGTATGTTTGATTCGCTTAGTTATAACTTATAACATGTCTTTCTGAGAGTTTCCGAACTTTTCTGAGTTTCAAAAAATATATTCTATGTAAACGTAAATATCATAGGTACCTACTTCGTGTGTTTTATAAACTAATAATATTATAAAGGCGAAAGTTTGTATGGATGTATGTATGTTTGATTCGCTTAGTTATAACTTATAACATGTCTTTCTGAGAGTTTCCGAACTTTTCTGAGTTTGAAAAAATATATTCTATGTAAACGTAAATATCATAGGTACTTACTTCGTGTGTTTTATAAACTAATAATATTATAAAGACGAAAGTTTGTATGGATGTATGTATGTTTGTTGCTCTTTCACGCAAAAACTACTGAAAGATTTTTTTTTACTTTTATTATTTCATAGATTTCTTGAAAGTACAATTATTTTTTACTACTATACTAAGCTAATGCCCGTGTTAAGGTAATCTAATTTAATGAAACTTTACAATAATATAGCTCATTCATCAGAATAATATATAGGCTATAGCTCAGAGCTCTGGCATTATGAAATTTGTATAAAAAAATTGAAATGAGTGGCACACGAGCTGTTTGAAAAATGAATGTAATGGGTACGAAGGGGTAGGTGAGGGGTGGGTGAGGAGGGGGTGGGGGGGGGATAGGGAAGATGGAGGGGGCGGAGTGGAAGCCCCCCTAATACTATGCGGGCGAAGCCGGGGGCAAAAGCTAGTTTTATAAATAAATTATAAATTAAACATCTGATATTCGCACTCCCATTATAAATTATTTTTATTTATATTTAATTTCAGAATATTAGTATCAACTAACCTGATTTCACCTATTATTTGCGAATGCATAATAAATAATAATACTTTTCCATAAATAAATAAATAATATATTCAAAACCTCTCCGTCCTATTTCAAAAATAATTAGTTGTGAATATAAATTATATGTTTGTAAAATATTTATTGTACTAAGGGAGTATCACCATCTAATCGATAGCTTAACTGTAGTATAACATATTTTAATAAATAAACAAATAATTACTTGCAATAGGTAGACCACTCGGCCAAGTTTTCCTATTTCCTAGCCACTATTCAAAGGTTCGAGTACCTAATAGAGTACTCGGATTTTATAAATAAATAAATCATATAACGAAAATATACTTTATTCTAGAGATAAGCTATCAAGAGGATGCTGAAATCCCCCCTGATATGTATTTTTGCCAATTTTCGACATGTATTGTACGGCGTTCAATAAATACGTAAATACATTATTAAAACGTAAGTAGGATTTTGTAATAGAAATAATTTATAGTTTATTGTTAATGTAATCAGTAATCACGTAGTCGAGTCAATATTGTAATTAAAACATAATAATTAGTATCTACCGACTGCGTGATTATTACCGTACATCAAATAAGCTGTAGAAATCAAACTACAAACAGTATATTAAATTAACCAGCTTAGATGCTGTTTGGAACATGCTCAAGTAATTGCTTTAGAGAAAGTAAGACATCAACTGACCGGTTTCACCAATTATGTATCATATAAAATGTCAGGAAAATTACAAAATTAACAAGCTAATTGAGTTGTGTTATTTACTAGTAACGATGGTCACATCACGAGTCAGTACAACAGAACAGTATATATCAGCTATCTAGACGACAGTTAGACGACTATCTGTACCTACTAAACTGAATACAAACATGCTTTTCAGATTATTCAATTTTTGTCAATAAAATTAGTTTCCATAAGTAATTAATTAATGCGTTTAAACAGTTCTCTACATTTTATACAAGAAATGTTATTTTATGTCACCCTACTTACTACTCACTAAAGTATTAATTATTTTTGTACGATCGAAATCAATTTAATGCCGATGAATTCCACCGTGTATCAAGAAAATTCATATTTCGCGAATTGACATTTGAATCGTTGAGTTCCAAAAATCCGCCCTAATTGATTCTCTTTCTTTCGAGTAAATAAAGAAAAACGTGGAGTGTAGCAAATCAAGAAAAGCGCAGTAGGCTGATAAGTTTTCATGATTTCAGTTATTTTATTTTTTACACATTAGACCGATCTTGTAATAATTTGATACAATAGTTATAATTATCGAGGAATTGCTTGGAGGTTAGGACTTGAAAGAGGAGAATACTCGTATGATGAAATTGAACAAACTTTAAACATTTCCTCTTTAGAAAAACGTAGAAAGGACTCTGATCTAATATGCATTTTCAAAATTATCAACAGTATTACTGACACACCTGCTTTGTTACAACCAAAGATATTGAAATATAAGTAGATGTGCTATCTGCTGTTTTTACTATGTGGGTCTGCGCTTCTGGGTGTCGCCGATATTGTTTACCAATTAACAAATAAACTAAAAGAACAATTAATTAACGAATAAACCAAACGAACGATAAACTAAATGAACGAATTCTTTCCTTATTCAAAATATATTGTTAACCAATATTAATGCACATTTTTAAAAAATCAACGAAATGAACAAATTCTTTTTGTATGAAAACTACGCTAATTAGCGCGTAGTCCGGCGACAGTTGCGCGGACACCATAGCATATCTCTTCTGTATTTGAATATCTTTGGTTACAACTCATCCAGTTCAAGATGCCTTCCCGTAGACTCCGAAATAATGAATTGCTGTTCCTCAATCAACATTCTACTAATTATGGATATCATTCTCCTTTTTATCCAGAATGTCGAGACTTGTCAACGCAAATCAAAGCATTGAATTTTTTGATGTATCTAAGCCTAAATGACTTTCGGCAGTCGTTACGCAATGTGGTTTTTTAAAGTCTTTTTAAATCCATCTTCAAGCTCTTGTAGTTATCTTCTCTATGTACTTTATATTATATGTATTTTGTCAATGCTCTTCATCTATATGTAATCTCCTTTCATTGCATCTCTTTTTTTTCTATTTGTGTTATTGTTATATTGTTAATTGGAAAATTTGTCCGTAAATAAATAAATAAATAAATCATCCATTTACATGTTTATTATATATTTAAAAAACGCTTTTTAATTATTACAGGCCCAAAGAAACTAGTAGACTTTCGGAAATAATAACAATGGCATCGCTTTCCTTGTGAGAAACTACATCAGATGGCATTCACACCTAATTTTTGACCAAAATTCATAAGGGCGAATATTGGAACTCAACGATTCATTTAATACCCCATCCAGCAATTTATTATTAATAAGATTATGTAACTCTTTCACTTTTTTCATTTTCTCTAATTTATTTATTGTAAATGCAATATCGACACCATTCAGAATTTTATTACCTTTATCTATCATCAATACCTCATTTTAAACCGCAGTGTTGCCGATTACAAATAAATTTCGCGGTGATGAACGTTGAAGACTTACTAAAGGTCAAGATGTGTAGGTACCTAATAGTGAAGAAGTTAAAAAGACGTGTATTATGTATTATTATAAGTCATGAATGCCGGGTTTGAATTCCGCGGTTCGGGTCGCCGCTAAGAGAGCCAGATAGTGGGAATGCCATAGAAGGCATGCCAAATAAGTGAAACAAAAAGCGGGACCAAAGATAATATCTGATTCTGGTTCCGTAACCTAAATATTTGCAATTCACCGCCAGAGTCCACCGCCCTGTGCCGGCTGCCCGCTGCCCCGTACTGTACTGGAATACGGTTTCATTGAGATTATTCGACGTATTGTGCAATTTGAGATGAACGAAAGAGAAACTACCCTACAGATGAACTGCCACACATCTCTATATAGGCGTACTCCGCTTACTTCATTCACATTCAGACATCGTCTTATGCATACTCTTCTCTTCAATACCTATTTTTCCTTGTACGTTTTTTTTTAAATAACTATTTAAAAAATATATTTATGAACGTCTGTTCTCTTGAAGTTAAACGTTTGAAGTAGCGACATTGGGGTTTGTATCATCCAGTAGGGTACCTCCACTGATGTAATATTTAGATGAGACATGAAGTGAAAAAATAGGTTCAACTTTTTTTTTCTCCAATTGACCTCCAAAGCTCCTCACGCTCTAACGAATCTGGTCTACACCAACAGTCAACACTTATCACTTTTTAATGGCTGAACACGTTTCGACAAGACAATAGAGTCTCTAATTGTACATATAGCTCTATGGGTACCTCGTATCAAGGAGGTATATAAGCTTATTGAGTAGGAAAAAGGAGAACAGTACTCGACGATCACATTCCTGGAAAATACAACAATATTATATGCACCATCTCTTTTATCAATGTGATGTAATGAATAAGTTGTGGTAAGTAGAGATCCCAAAAGCTTCCTAATAAATTTTCCACTACTCCTCCACCCTTCTCTCTTCCTCCCCCCCCCCCTCCACAGGATGGAACTCTCCATGTGAATGCTATTGCTAGGCCTTTATCTCGTAGTGCCACCCCTGTCTCTTACCAAACCACACAGAATCCTTAGAAATACTTACGCAGACTTGGTGTCCTTGATTAATGCGAGAGTTTCGTTCACATAACTTACCAGATCACTTTTTTTCTCTTTGGAGCAAGGTCAGAGACTTCTACTTTAACCCTTGCCGATAGAATGGCGCTAACAGCGAGAAATTATGCTTCGTTAGAGCGGTTGCATTGCTTGTCGGATAGAATCAAAAGGGCGATCAAATTGAATAAGCAAACTCCCTTAATCCGCGAGTTTTGCCTCTAAATTAACACTAATGTGCACGCAATTTAAAAATAACAATAGACTCGACCTCAGGAAATGTGTCTATTTTCTCTGATTGCTGATCCCATGGAAGGTTTTTTCTTCCACCGACTTCTATAATTCTTCCATGCTTTTTAAAAAGAATAGGTAGTTGTTACAAAATTAATATTATGTAACACACGACGTACGTATTACGCTGTACTTACTCTGATTTTATCGTTGGCGCATTATCTCGGCTTTCACATAGAATCAACAAGTGAAAGCTTGAATTGAAGTCTGCTCTGAATATCGTGAGCTTTGCTCGTACGATTCCGTATTGCGCAACCCATTGTTTGATTTAATACAAGATTTAGTAATTTGTGGATATTGCATTTTAAATGAGATAAATTTAAGAGTTTAGAGTTTTGACAGTCAGGGGTAGGTACCAGCACATAATATTAAATGATTTATTTCTTCTTCCGGTGCCCTTTTCCACTCCTGTCTTTATTTTGAAGGTAACCTTCTCCAAAAAAACTCGGGGAAACTTCACGCCCCTATACTCGAATAGGTAATTCCATAAGAGTTGGCAGTAACCAAACATGATTAGCATTTCCGTATTAATGTATCGGTATACACTTCCAGCATTGTGTCCTTGCAGTGCGTTATTATAATTTTTTTTTTAAAGAAAGACTAGCATTCCCGGCTTACGAATAACCCAACAATATTTGAAAATCTCCTACTACCACCACAGTAAGCCGAAAATGTTGCTTATGTCGTAATGGAGGACTTAGCTAGCCGAGGGATCGAACATGGGACGCCTGGGTGGGACCCAAACGCGATGCCCACTCAACCACTGACCGGTCAATTTAAGAAACGGCAATTTGTCTCGTTCACCTAAGTGAGCCTCATGGTTGAATTTGGCAACCTCTGGTCTGGAGCCCTAAAATACCTGACAAAAACCCTCGACTGTGTGCAGAAACGGGCGGTCCGTTTGATAGATTCTCCTAACTTATTGATAACGGATTGCAATCTTTAGAGCGCAGGCATCGGGTGGGAATGATATCCTTGTTCTACCGGTATTTCAATGGAAGATGCTCCGAGGAACTAGCGTCATTGATCCCTTCGGCACCGGTGCATAGCACCGGGAAACACGCCAAACGCGCGCCCAACATATATGTTCACGGTTGACATTTGTCACAAGAGAACGGGACGCTTCTTCGACTCGTTCTTGTGTTCTTGTAGCTCGGCTGTGGAACGATTTGCCAGCCTCTGTGTTTCCTCCTTCCAACAATATGGGTCTCTTCAAGACCAATGTTCATTTCTTCCTCTCCTCAAAAAGACCCTCCACGTAGCATCTCAAATGACATAGGCCGTGAGGGATGTTATTTTCCTTAGGGCCTACTGTATGGAGTTAATGAAAAAAACTTCCTTTTTCCATCCCAATTACATTCAGTCTCACGACTCACAACCAACCACAAGAGGATGCCATAGTCGAACTGGATATAGACGCAGACCGTGGGGAGCATTTAGGACTCTTGTATGGTATTCATATAAAAACATGATGCAGAATAATTGTATTCACTAAAATTTGCCGTTGTAAATAAGTTAATCCGTTTGATACTAGGTACCGAATGAATGTAAATTCAAACAATGATAAAACGGAGCAGGTTGACAAAGCGGCGGCATCCCTTTGACTGACCATGAATAAATTTCAAACTAACACTTTCAAGCTTCGGCCACTGATTACGATAAATCTATTCAAGGTGTTGTCCAATTCACGGTTCATCAATCAAACAGAAATAGGCTTGCATTATCTAATTAATACTGGGCAACTTTTCGGAAGGAACGCCGCTGGTTTTCAGAGCCAGATTCTGAACAAGTTACCAAAGAATTAATGGTCATGAATCCCATAGATGTAAAAATATTTAGTCAAAAATAGTATTGACAATATTTTTGATTTGACGTTGAATTAAACCTACGACAAACGCTAAAAGAGTCGTGGATAAATGTGTTAAGAAATGAGAATCATTCTCACTAAAGTAATTGAAATTAGAGTCATTCTCATTAAAATAATTGAAATGAAAGTCATCTTGACGGCCTCCGTGGTAAAGGGGCGAGTTTCTTGAGTAGCGATCCGTAGGTCGCGGGTTCAAATCCCGGCGTGCGCAAGTATTTAAAAAAAAAATTAATTTATGTTTTTACAATTTAATAATTTATAACAATATACGACATATTTATAGTACGTTCCAGATTATTTCGATACTCTCAGTATCGCCTTGGTGTAATACCACCATTCAGAATTTAAACGATGCTTGAAATGGCTTTAGCCGTGTTTAGCGACTAGATCTGAATAACCAGGTACTTCCCCACCTTCCTCTTCCCTGTTTCCTACCCTCCCCACATATCTTCAGTCTCACAACATACCCCGATTGGGGAATCCGTAATCTTCAGGCGGTTTTCACTCATTTAACTAGAAATAATTAAACTAAACTAAATATAACAATACAGCGCTATTCTACTTGTATGTCATTAGGGGGTATACATTAATTACGTGAACTCAAAAGGGGGGAGGGAGTCAGCAAAATCTCACGTTACTTGAAAAGAATATACGAAGTGGCCCCAAATTTATCTCACTAAGGGGGGGGGGGGGGGGGGGGGAGAGGTCTACTAATTAATGTTAGCTCCCTTACTTTGTTTATCACGAATAAATATTAATGATTTTTTTTAAATTTACCCAGCTTTTTTTTCGTTATTAATGTCGTTTGGGATGAAATTATATAAGTTGCCCCCCTCGTAACCAATGGATTGTTTACCATAGTTAGTGTGGATGGTGTTTAAATATATGTTACCGTCTTGTTTGTATGTTGGCTGGGAGCAGTTGTGCGGTATTCACATAAAAATAATTTTAAAAATTGTTGCAGGCCTATAATACAAAATGATTAAAAATTCTGCAACATTCTTTGTAGGATCATATTTTCACAGCGTGGGTAGGTAGGTATCTGTTGTAAAACATGGACACTTAAAATGCTTTAAAACCCATTTTATACTTTACTTTAACATCTTTAAAACCACTAAAACTATCGACAAAGGAAGACATTAAAGCCATAAATTCACTTGATTGCGTTTCTAATGTTTCCGCGACTTTAATTAACCGGAAATGAAGAGCTCTCAGGTGACATTAGCCGCAAAAGGTCATCGAACGATTGGCATTTGGTCACGGAGAGGGGAAAGGGCCCTAGAATTTTATAGCTTTTATGAGAATCGTGGGTATAATCGAGCTTTAACTGTTGCTTCGTCCTGTGAGACCTTACTTAGACTGAGAGGTCACGGATTGTAAAGCTATTAACTAAGTTAACATTCCTCCCAGACAAACTCCTCGTGAACTTATTAAAAAATAACGAGATTCAGGTTGGTTCGATGGTTAGAGCAAATAAGAAACGACATTTATATAAGCGGTGGAAAAGGTATATCAATAAATAACAGAACTCAGACACATTTAGATTAGGTTTATTTTACCGGTGCAGATTGTAAATATATATTTATGTAGGTACCAAAATGTATTCGCGTTCAAGATTAAAAAGCAACAAAGAGGCCACACACCTTCAATGAGGAAATAGCGTTATGGACATTTATTTTTAACCCAAAGTGAACAGATGTATTCATAACAAAAGGTGGCAATTGCTCTACTATACGGACGGAAGCCGACCTACATTCTCGTAACTAGAAAATTTATTATTAAAAAAAATTGATTACCTACCTATAGAATATATGGAAGCCAACCGACTCTGCCATTGTAAGTTTCTGGTTCCGCTATCATCACGAATAATGTAGAGAACAGTTTCGAATGACACTTGGAGTTTCTGAAGTAAAAAAAAATACCTGCCTGGGGAAGCTGAGAATCTAATTTACGAATTCGTTCCAAATCACACTCGTCATGATTTATCTTTCGTTGGTTATATCCATTTGTATAGGTAAACTGCGGCATGCCTCAAGAGTGGGCAGCTGAACTCAAATGCTATAAAACATTACATTATTATAATAATATGGCTTCGTTGCGTTTTGTACTTAGAATCAACCATGCAGGAAGGTATGACTTGAAAATCGCCTAACAGCTTTTGATTGATCATGAGATAAATGTAAAACAAAAGGTTATACTAAATTATCGAGTTTTTAATAATTATCAACAGATGTTACATACTTTTCCATGAGTTCGCCCCGGTTTAGACGAAACTACCAGATTGAGTTTTATCAGGAAAAGGTTCCCGTGAAATTAACATAAATTTTACCTTAAAGGCAACACAGGATTTGGGAACCTATTGTGTTTTTAATAGCTGTTTTTCCTTAGCTCCATTCACACGGGAAATCGAACATCATCAATTGAGATTTTTTTTGGGGTCATCTCCTGCCCGGAAATCTTTAAGTTCGAAGTATTTATAATTATATATGGTAAATAGGAGATCAGTGTGCTAGGGTCAATAGTAAAACTTATTTATTTGTAACTTTTTAAAAGCATTTCGTTTCTAATGTACTTACCAGTGGCGGTCCGTGAGTTTTCAGTGAGCTAGAGCGCTAAGATTGAAAAAATATAACGTTATTGACGTTGTTGTAGCTGAAAATGAATTTTATTATTTTTCAAAATTTCAACTTTTTGTGTGAAGATCTTCAGGATTCTATCAGTGAAGGGATGCGCCGCATCCACATACTGAAAGATTTTCATACAAAAAGTTGAAATTTTGAAAAAAAAAAGAGTAATGTATTCAAACTTAGCACTCTAGCTCACCAAAAGCTCACGGACCGCCACTGGTTCTTACATCTTATTGTTATACAAATTTTATTTTGTTTTTTTCTTTCTTTCTTTATAAAACAATGTAGGAGTATAAATTCAAATTTACTTTATTCAGCAATAGCGATGTTACACGGTTCAAATCTGCATTTTAATTTGGATGAAGCAATCAAATCGAATTATGTAATTATAAAAGTGAATGATTTAATGTCATTGAATGTCATTGTACAAGCTCAATATTTTCAGTGCGATTGAATTCAACGTCCAACTTTCAATGGGTGAATGAGAACTGAACGTGTAAACACAAATATTGAATGATTCAATCGGTTTTTAATCGTGCGCGCCGCAGCCGCGCGAAAATTTGTGTTGTCAACCTAGTCAAAATGGTTATTAAATGGAAAGAGGAGCATACGTCTCTGTGTTTGGAACGTTTTTAGAAACCCCCTAGCCTGTGGAATATTAAAGCGGAGGATTTCATTGAATTGATTCATTATTTAAATAATCCCAAATTAACGTCATTTCCAAGCGACGACCTGATTCGAAGATATCCTCAGCAATGTGAATCGAATAGTTGACTACTTCGGCGTACGTGTTAACAGCATACCCTTTCAATTCTGCGTCATTCAACCAAATTGAAGCAATTTGGTTGAACCGTGTAATATCGCTATTACGGGAAAAGCTTTCATCGCCGGAAGTAAAGTATGAAAACACTATTTTCTTTCATTCTAAAACTAAAATTCCAAGTGAAATTATCTACTTATATTAAAATGAGAACAGCTTTAAAATGGATATTTAGTTTTTTGTTTAAATTTAACAATTGATTTGAATTAACGAACATACAAGATACATAATAAACAAGCACTTTCAGACGGAATACAAATTACTTTAAAGCTGTGTACACCCACAGCTATAAAATATAAAAGATTATCGCATGCCAAATAACGCTCTCCATACAATCCCTTCAGACCATTCACACCTAAGCGGTTTATGCGTAGATCAACCATATACAATACACATCTTACCGTAACCGCTCTTGAGGCGATATACGAAAAGTTATACGCCCCCTTCTCCGCCGAAAACAGGAGAGGGTGTCATTTTAATTACGGAGCTGCCTAAACCGGCAGATGACAGATCTCAAGTTGATAGATTCAGTACAAAGGAATGTGCATTCCGTGGCAGCTCCCTAATTCATCTGACCCCCTCTCCTACCATAGGAAGAAATATGTGATAGCATCGTGTGGCGGTACAAAATATAAGCGCTCGCGGTTCAACAAATATCTGCTCGTGATTTTATAGCTGTGTGGGTACAGAAAATTTTTAAAAAGAAAGACCTGGGATTAAGACCATTCCTGGGATACAAATAACCTGACAATATTTGAAAATCTCCTACTACCACCACGGTAAGTCGAAAATGTTGCTTGTGTCGTGATGGAAGACTTAACCAGACGAGGAATCGAACACGCGACGCCTGGTTGGGACCAAAACGTGATGCCTACTCCTTTGATCATTATATTTTAATTTAAAAAAAAAAACTTTCTGCAACCACAATAACTGTAATGCGGCGTGAAGTACCTACGTACTCGTAACTATATTTTCAGTTTCTCGTTTATGGCCGCGGCGCAGGCAATCACCCATAAAATAAATATTAAATCGATAAATATTAAAATGCATGTTTTTATTGTTGGTTTAGTAAAACACCCAACGCCACGGGAGGGTGCAAACCCTGTCGGAAGCGACGTGCCCCCTTCGGTTGCCAACCGAGGCGGAATTTTCATTCCGCAATAACGAACCTGCATTACGTTCGATAATGAAAAAGTAAATTTATTGGAAAATATTTATATGGATGAATTCAGTAAGTGCACGGTGTATTTTTGTCAAGCGGTTGATTTATTTTGAACCCAAATACAATTTACATACACAAATATACACTTGACCATGTTACATTATATTACGTAATTCTGTTTACGATTCGTTTCGGTAACTGTATTTATATGTTCACACGTTTACATGCCAAAATTAATTAACTATTGTTTTTTTTTAATATTCAGAATTTATTTTAAAGCTGCGTTTATTTTTTTAACCAGCATCATGCTTAATTTTGGAGGTGGGTATGCACTCATAAACACCCCTGCCATAGGTCGCCCCAAGAGGCTCGCAACGTTTGGTGACTTAGCAGGGGAGCCCTGGTTCACGGAGTGCTGTTTTTCTAGGTCTTGGCGGCGGAGGCGTTTGCCCGCGTACTGCGCGGCGTGCTGAATCGGGAGAGACTGCTAGAGGATGGATGATCCTTTGACCTCTCCGGCTGGACTCTCTCGACCCATCGCCTTGCACCGGAGTGGAAGGGATGGAATCATACGAAGTCACTCCTGGACACAGTGACCCCCAGACGCTTATCCGCCCCTCATACTTTTTCCTTCCCAGAACTTCCTCTCATTTCTTTCCATAAAAGACCCTCCACACAGCATCCCAAAGATTACATAGGCCCTGAGGATTTTTTTCCTCAAGGCCCGCCAGTAAAAAAATATTGTCCAGAGCTGGCAGTTAAAATGATAATTAGAACTTGACAAATTCATAATGCAAAAAACCGAAGATTTTAAATATGTTTTGAACAAATTTTGTTTAAATGTTGTTAATGAACCGAATTGTAAAAATATTATGTAATAATTCAATTAATTTCGTTTTATTTTTCCATATTATATTGCGTTGAGTATCGACTAAGTACAATACATAGTACGCATCCTTATATCTTATCTTATCTTTTATAAAAATCTATTGCTGTTCGTTTGTCTCGCTAAAACTCTAGAACGGCCGGGCCGATTTAGCTAATTTTGGTTTTGAAATGTTTGTCGTAGTCCAGGGAAAGTTAAACCGTGAGAAAATATGGAACAATTGCGAGGAATATAGTAAAAACAACAATTTTATTTTCCCATATAAACTGTTCTACCTACTTTTCTGTCAATCATTTGACGTTCGTCCCTTCGGTACGGTAGACTCGGGTCCACTCAAATTGAAGCATGTATTAAATTAAGGGTTTTTTGCCATCGGACAGCCACAATATTAAACGAAACACGGATCTATGTGTGTTTGTTGATCTTTCACGCAAAAACTACTGATTGGATTTTAATGAAACTTTACAATAATATATACGAGTTCTGGCATCATGAAATTTGTATAAAAAAATTGCAATAAGTGACACGCGAGCTGTTGGAAAACTTAATGTATCGGGAATGAATGTATGGAATGCAGGAGGAGGGAGAGGAACCCGGGAGGGCGGGAAACTCTGGAGGGGGGATGCGAATACGGAAGGGGGGAGGGGAACTTGGGAGGGTGGTTCGCAGGACGGGGGAAGGGGGGGGGGGAGTAGAGTGAGAAGGGAAGAGAGAGAAGGAAACGCGGGGGAGGAAGGGGATGAGGAAGGTGAACGAGACGAAGGGGAAAGGATGCGCAGGGAGAAACAATTTCTTTATTAAATGGCATGGCAACGCATGCCGGGTACCAGCTAGTTGAAAATAATAATATAATATATAGGCAATTATAGACGGTACTCAACGGACATACGTAAGATTAGGTTTCAAAAGACAGGATTCTGGATTCATCAATCTGCATCTCCACCTTCATCTTTACCTTCCGGTAGATCAAAAAATTTACGGACATACTGATCGTCAGATTTTCAATTTATATCTCGTGTAATTCCTGTGTCTGCATTCGCCTATTCGTTAGAATTTACTCAATATTAAAACGTATTCAAAGTAATACAATGTAGAAGGTTATTAAAAATGTAATATTTCCCACGAATCGCCAAAGGTAAGTATCGTAATAAATCATGCCATTTGATTGTTTATCGATATGTACCATGTTATATTCCCTATTTACATGTTTAGCGTGGGACGTTAGTTATTGCCTATTATCTTCTAGAAGAGCTATCGATATATAAACATGAACTCGCACTCCTCATTGCCTCTTTAGAAAGACCTTCAAAAACATAATTTACATTCCAATTAATTCTGGCATCATAATATCATACCGTGTGTAAATATTATTAAAAATTACCTGAATCGAGGTACACACATTGATATACGATGTATGAGTTTTACTGTGTTTTTTGAAAATCATAAATAAATATTAAATTTAATTACAAGTTTTATATTTTTCACGAATTTTACCAGTGTGCATTGTTTATTCGGGTGTGGCATGCCCCATCTTTTATTGGTTTGTCAAGTTTTCTCAAGTCCTGTCAAGAATTTTATAATCTCTCCCAAAAAGAGGCGGGGCCATTCTGATTTCGAATTTTCGAAGGACTAGTGGATCGCCTTAAATGCGATTGCTTAAGTTAATGTATTGCTATTTGAACATATTACTGTAACTCCGTAAAGTAACTATTGGTGATGATTTAAATTTACCAATAATGTAACTAAGTATTAAAACAGAAGCGAAATCAAACGGTACATGGGTAAGTAGTTATATTTTTTAAGTCTTAATAATATTCGTTTCTCATTGTGTCTATTCGGCTTAGATCTAGATAGATCATAATTTATAACGATTATAGGCTGGTTACCTAATAGCTGATAGGCTTTTATGGAAGGCTTAATAATATTAAGTACAGATAATAATATGTAAATAATTAAGAATTTACCGTAAAAAATTATGGCTGGTGCAAAATAATGAAGAAAAAAAACTTCTTCAAAGTTAGCCTGAAACAGGCTTACGTTATGTAGTACCTGCATGTAATGGCAATATATGTTCTCTTACAGTTATTTTTGGAATAATCAAGGGATAATATGTTATTTTGTCACGTACAACCAAATACATCTACTTAGCAAAATCTCTATTAAAATCTTTATTAGTCTTATAACCCCCTAGTGGACTTTTACGTGCAGAAGTGTTAAATAATGTAATGTGTAAATATAAAGGTATGTAAGTAAATCTAGGTAAGTACGTATGTACCTATATATTGTTTTTTCTTGACGTCTATTAATACCTCCTTAATTGCGAATTTCCCGTGTTTAGGATGGGAGTAGGTAAAATGCATTGTACACGATTGAACACACCTACATATAGTTTTGTATTAGCGATCGTCGAACGAGTGAATGCAATCCGATATCCATAAGTTGCCATAATAGTTTGTCTAGTATGTAGTTAGTAATAAGATAGATCATTTTATAAATGTGTTATAAATTTGTACAGTGCCCTTGAGGCGATTTTTCACTAAACGACGCCATACAATATTACATATTATGGATAATTAACGTATTATTATTAGGTATTTTATGAAAAGATTTTTTTTAAACGCCAATAATGTATACCTGCTACGCACCTAGATTAAATTCCCATTAGATTAAAATAAAGCGTATTTTAAGTTTATTCTTTAAAAAGTCGTAATTTTTTAAAGTTTGAATTTCTTTTATAACAAAATGCAAAATAAAATATTATAGCTACTAATAGTTAGTATCGACTTCTGCGATCCATTTATCGAAGTCTGCTGAATGTTTAAAACATTTTATTGAATCAATAAGAATATGGTCTTATTTTTAAGAGTTGCCATTTAACTAAATTTTCAAGTTCCAAAGTTAGTAATAAAAATTATTCTTGCGAAATTCGAGTCAGAAAAATATATGCAAATTTGTTGCATATATTTCTCACCATTAGAAAAGAAATCAGATATTTCGCAAAAAAAATGGGCAGGTGTATTTTGGTACTAAGTATTTAACGAATTATAGTTCTAATGCAGACAGATAGTTGAATTTTGAACTCCAACGCCCGTTTGTCTCGCAGAAATTCATATGTGACATTGTCATCAAATAACTATTCAGCGCCATTCTGTTTTTTTGACATTTGGAAGATCCCCGTTTACTGTCAATTCAAGGTGCGTTTCAGCTTTCCGTCAAATTGCAATATGTTAGTTGTCCTCTTTTGCTGAACACTATTGTTTCAAAAGCTGAAACGGACTTAGAATCGGCATTTAACGGAACCTCTAACTATAAAAATGGCGCTGAATGGCCATTTGATGGTTTTTTACATTTAAATTTGTGCGAAACAACCTAGCTTTAAGAGGGAATAACCAGACAAAACCGGAAATATGTCATTTTTAAATCAAATTTTGGACATATTCAGCCTTACTAAAAAAAAACCACAGCACGGCCGATAACCTGTGTTGCTGCAGCAACATGAATAAGACAAAACTGCACTAAAACACGATAACATTACTAATAAGATTTTTTCTTAAAATGTATTTTAAATCTGGCCACAATGTTATTTTTCATAGTGTACATAATTTAATTGTTTGTTTTCCTACAGAACCGCTAGGTGGCGGCGCCTGCGCATTCGTCATTTGCGTTGAAACCGCCAAAAAAAAACTAACTCCGCGGGTGTGTGTAATATTACACAAATGTTATCGTAATATCTATTAATATGACTAATTCACTATTACATTCGCATAATTGATATATTTACCGTGTTTTTTGTGGTTTTTAATAAGTTTTAGTCAAGTTATAATATCAATAATCATACTTTGAAAATAGAAATGTCAATAAGTATTTTATGTAAAACATGAAAATTCAAATTTATATTTAAAGGATTTTATTTTATCAGAATTTCATTAAATGTGTTTTTTTTTTTTAAATTTTAATATCCAATACATGTGTTCCTAAACGTATCAATGAAATTAACGTCTTTAGAGTTGCAAGAAATCTGTTATAAAAGTCGGTATTATTTTTTTAGGTTAATTTTTTGGCAATAAAAAAACTTTCAATTTTTTTTTGTATGCACGAGGAAAAAGTGAGGTGACAGTTTCGTTTCAAATTGATTATATAAAAGGTCTGTATTTTTTAAATTTTGTTTTTTTATAAATTTCTGTACACTTTCATCTAATATGTTTTGGTAAAAAAAAAATCCATTTTTTTTCGCGTTTGAATCTTAATGTACGGCAGTTTTTAAAAACTAAAGTGTATTTCAATTACACAAATCTAAAAGGTAATTTTATCTAGTTTTCATAAATGGTATTTGTTTTTACGACACCTTCAAAAATAAGAAATATATAGAACATTCAAAATACTTTGGAAAAATTCCAAATTTCGTTACTAAAATCATTACTTAAACAGAGATAAACTACCCTCTCAGGCCGTGTAAACCAAGTGTATTTTTTTCCATGAACAATTTTTTAATTAATAATGTTTTCACATCCGCGGCCGTCAATTGAATAAAATTTTCACTGGGTTTTTTAGTAAGGCTGATGAGTTTTTTCCACGAAAAACTATAAATTGATTTCGAAAGACCGTTCTTTTATCCAGTAAAGCTATGTTTTAAATTTTGAGAAAATATGTTTATTTTTAGTACAATAAGGTTTTACCGTAGGGCGTTAGTAGATTTGAAACAAAATTTTGTATTACGCAATACACATTTCAAATCATATAAAAATGATAATCATGCAGTAAAATAAATCAAGAAATTATCTGGGAAAGCTATATTTCAGAATTTTTATTTTAGTTTAAATAAAATCACTTACAGATCCCCACCCGTGTTTTGTGACGAAAATGCTTCAGTTTGTCTGTTTATTTACTGTCTTACAAACTAATATATTTAAGAATTTTTTCACATTCTTATTTTTAAGACTAGACATTATTGAAAAATGATAAATACTCGTACTTATGATCAAACAATAATTACAAAAATAATACATAATTTTAATAGTTTTACCATCACGCCTTTCAGCATTTTCGAATGTAGGTATAAATGGAAACAAATGCTGAATGAAATAAAATCGATATTGAGTTATTATTTTAAAAAGCTGGCAGGGAGAATAATTAATCTTTCTCATTGGAACCGCCCTGTACGATCGTAAGAACATCTTTCGACGAAATATGAATTCTCGGCAGCTGGCTGATTAATGGCCTTTTAAAATAAGTCTCCAGACAAATGACTTAATATTAATTTCTTTTGTGAAAATTACACCTGCCACAAATAAAATACGCCACATTGCGTATTTCCAATATAATCAGATTCAGTAATCTCACCTAGTAAAGTAAAAGCCTACAAGTACAAATTAGGTGTGGTATAGATGAAAAGATCTAGAAAAATATACCGCAAAAGGCGAGGAATTTTTGCCGGCCATTACGAAACTAAAGTGCCTTATCCAAACACCGAGAGGAACCCAATCCATCACGGAGAAATAGTAGTGTGATTTAAATAAAGTAGCTATGATACCTGCATGGACCGCTAGATCCCGGATACCTACCTACCAGGGGCGTGTTGGAACTTTTAAAGGCATTTTCCGGAACAAAAAAATCAGATTTTGCAATTCACACGCGGTAGAAGTGAAACCTTCAGAAAACTAAAGTAGGCAAGAGTGGAGAGATTACGAAACACTTTTTTTTATCAATGTGAAGGATGATTTTTTCCATATTTTTGTCGTCGAATTCGAGTGCACCTTTTCCTATACATTTGGTCATCTTATTAGTATTTGGATTTTCTTATTCGGAGGTCGCTAGATGTCGCTTTCTTTTGTGTTTTCCTTTACCTGTTCATTTTGGATTGGTTTGAGGTTCGTCAGGCGCTTTATACCACTACACTAAAGAAGATTTGCGCGATACTGTGGATTTATTGTATTATATTGGAACCGAGTACCCGTGAATTAAATAAATATTTTATTGCTATCTCATTTTCTAGTATGCTAAATCCTACAGATGTATGTGTTTGTCTCTTTTTATTGTGGCTCGTTTCCATTTCATCGAGTTTCAAATCACAACGGTGCTAAAGAGGTTTTCACTTCAAAAATGGCATCTATTTTGGCCTATTGTAGAAAACTATTTTTATCTTTTTATGTGAAAAAAAACGTTAATAATGTTGAATTTGTAGAGGAAGGTAGGTAGGAATTCTTAAAAATAAATGTAAAGAACAGTATCGCCCCGACGAAAGAAAACAATTCAGCTTGAATTGGCTTTAGTCTTGTTTGATCTGAATAGCTTCCTTACCATACTACATACCTGCATACATACCCCAACTGGCAATGCCATGGACCCACTGGGTCCAGGAAGTGGATTTTTGTGCGGCGTTTTATTTTTAGTTAAAAACATCTATTTTTTTCGAAGAATAAATTGCCGTTTGAAATATGTAGAAGTAAGTACTTATTCCATTTATGAAAAAGAACAATATCGACGGTCCCGAAGAACAATTTCGGATCTGTTAATTTTTTCGGATTCTGTTGGCTGATTTATTGGCTAATTTTGTTGATTTAAATGTCTGTGTTTTCGGAATTTTGAATAAAATGAAATGAAATACCAAATATCACAAAACACTATCTTTCTTGATCTCAAAATCAGTAAAAATGTAGAAACGAAACTTTGAACAGGTCTATTGCAATACTGCAAAATTGCACATCCGACGCTGTTCTTCGGGACCGTTGATATATTACAGAAGCTTAAAATAAGAAATAGGAATATATCTATCTATTCGATAAATGAAAAAGGAGTTTAGAACCCAAAATCGGCTTTTACTTACCTCTTGTTATTAAATTTGAATTAATAAAAATTAAGGTAAAAATACGAACTTTTTGAATTTTATTTGAAAAAAAAGTTCAGTTCTGCTCTTGGAGCTTATTTTGATATATCTTCCTTCTTTCGAATTAGGACATAGTTTTTAAAAAGCGCAGAATTTAAGGCCACGATACGCCACTGCTTTCACCTACCAGTTACAATATTACATGTTGTGCTCGGGGACAGTGACCAGGGGTGCACTTGCAACCACGGCCGACCTGGTCGTGGACAAACAGATTTTTCATTCGGATAAATCGATAATTTTCCCTACTTTCTCTGGATTGATTTGAAAAGCAAAAATTGTGCAAGTGTTCAATATGTGTTTGTGAGAACATTTTACTTTATAATCTAAAAGCTAACTAACTAATCTTGGATAATAGTTTGAAGTCCACTGCACAAGTAGGGGGATGAGGATGATTTTAAAATGCAACATTTTTCCTAGAGTTAAAATTATGTTACAAAATTTAAATATGATTCAACAAAACAATATATAATACATTAAAAATGACATACGAACTGAAAATAATATGCTATCAAATTATCTGCAGAGTAACATTATGACCACGAAAATATTCACAACTATCCTACCATATATACGAGAAGACGCGGAGACTTTCGGCTTCCCAAAACGAAACTTCGTGCACACAAAATAGCGCGTTATAAAGGGCATAAACTTTCTAACAGTCTGCCGAATGCCGTAAATGAAGCCTTAAGTCTAAGTACTTTTCGTAGGATATGTGCATTATATGTAAAGAATGTTTTTTGATTTGTAGCAATCTTACCAATATTATTTTAGCCACATAGCTGTATTCCTTAAAATGCGTTTTTCTTAGTAATCTTTTTTTCCTCTTAAAATGTAACTGTATCTCTAAATTGTATTTGTGTATATTTTCTTTCGAGATGTATGAAAAAAAAATTGCATACATCTAAATCAATGTTCAAAAACAACAAACAAGAACGCCATCTTGAAAAAAATCATCGAAAGAGTATTTTTTTAAAGGAGACTATATTAAAGAAATAAACAAACGCGCAAGACCTGAACAATCCATTTATTTCACGTAAATATAAATTATTTTCGTCGTCAAAAACTGACCAAAGAGTCATTTTGTCAAGTTAATATTTTACGTAAAAATAAACATTTTTAGTTTCTTGGCCCATTTTATTTATTTAAATACCCATACGGGCTTTTACGAACATGTGTTGTGAACATATTTTTTTGTATAATGAATAATGTAGCTAACACTAGTATTTATTTATGAAGTACCTATGTTATAATAGCCTCCTTGTAACTAAATTCCATACAGTTGAACACATCCACTAATTCTGAGAAAGTATTGGTAACTGCATGCAATCTAAACTAATTTTGACCGAGTATTTCTAGGTCGTAGGTACGTGGAAGGTAAATAGACTAGGGCTATATATTTTGGTGATACCCAGTACGGGCCTTGCGTAGACCGGTTGGATTAATGACTCCGCTATGATATGCTCATGTCATTCTGGCAGGCCACATTTACATAACGTTTTGACAGAAAAAAACCACAAGAAGTATGGGGAAGATAAGAGGACATACCTACCAATAACAACACTTAATTTTTTGTAAATGGCCCCCGCCACCGCTTTGAATAAACGTGAGATAAACTGAGACGCTAGGAATGTCATAAAGTCATCAATATTGTCGGCCATAGTCGTTGCCCGATTTCGAAGCACGGAGAGACAAACGGGGCACGATTCTTATTCTTATGTAATTTTACTGTCAATTTTTACTATTGTCGAACGCTTAACATATACCTGCAAATTAGGCGTTTGTGATGGCTTTGCGTAATTCGTCATTTTTACGCAAAAACACGAAATTTTCGAATAAATAAAACGAATTTTGGTATTTTTCACGACAAAATTTTTGAATTTTGGTATTTTCTGCGTGTTTTCGATATTATTTTATGGAATGGAAGCATGGGCACTAACAGAAGAACTAATTAGGCGACTTGAGGCATTCGAGATGTGGATCTACAGAAGAATACTTAAAATAAGCTGGATGGACAGGGTTACGAAAGAAGACGTTATGGTTTGAATGAATAAAGAAAAAGAAGTTATTAAAACTTTAAAAATCCGAAAACTTCAATATCTTAGACATGTGATGAGACATCCAGAGGTACGAGATTTTGCATCCCAAAATGCAGGGAAAAATTGCCGGAAGACGGGGTCCTGGAAGAAGGAGAACATCTGAAAAACTGAAGAGAACTGAAAAACCTGAGACAGTGGTTTGGCCAGTCTACTACAGAGCTGTTCCGGGCCGCAGAAACATTTTAAAATTTTTAAAATAAGAAAGAAATATTGAAGGTACGTAACTAACTAACCACATTTCAGTTTTGGTAAAGTTTCAGGCGCCCGTTTCAGAACGTAAGAAAGATGGACCGCCACACTTGGAACACATTTTTTGTATCATTCACATTCATTCTTCATTCATTTAGTCTTATAACCACTTACTCTTCTGTTATTCAGACTATTAACCTATTAATTTATTGGATAACCAACACCTTTGCCATAGGTCACCCAAGTGGTTCTCTGCGTTTAGTGATTTCTGGTGGAGCAGGGATGTCCGGGCTCATATAGGGTGACGTTTGTCAAGGTAGAGAGAGACTAGTTGAGGGAGGCCTTTTGTCCTCTCCAGCCGGACTCTCGACATATCGCCTAGCACCGCAGTTGAAAGGATGGATTCATACGCCAACCTGGACACACTGACCCCCAGATTCCTACCCACCCCTCACGTTTTTCCTTCCGGAACTTCCTCTCCTTCTTTTCCTTGAAAATATCCTCCACATAGCGTCCCCTTAGATGACATATCTTTCATTTGACAAATAAAATGCTTTGATGTCCAACTAGGAAGAATTTTTTTCTTTTATGGCGGAATTTTATATTATTTTATTCACTTAATCATGCCATGTCTTCCTCGGGGGTCCGCGACTTCTTCTACTATTCACTTTAACGTCATATATTTTCTGCACACTTCTTTCTCCGCTCATACGCTCCACATGTCATCGAATGTGCGTCTGTCATCGAATAACTAATTAAATTATCATTTCTCAGTTTAGAGCCGAATGATGTTGCAGAACCATAAATTTTCGTTCTGAAAAAAAATACGGGTATACGGATATTACGATTTTTAAAACCAAATTAATGGTAAGAAAAAAATTTATTCGTTCACGTGAAGGCAGTTAATATTTTTTAAAGAATTTGGTTTGAATGTTAAAGAAATCTGAAATATATTAGTTTGTAAGTGCGCAAATAAATACACAAATGGACCGATTTTCGTCAAGAAACACATGTACGTACATATTTTTTAATGATTTTATTGAAACTAATATTAAAATTCTAATACATAACTCTGCTAGATAATGTATTGATTTATTTTACTGCATGATATTATTATTTGAAATGGGTGTGGTATAATACAAAAACTTTTTTGAAAATTTAACAAATCTGCCAACGACCTATGGAATAACCTTATTATACTAAAAATTAAAAAAAATCTAAAAACTTATTACATACGAATGCTAGATAAAAGAACAATCTTTCGAAATCCATTTATAATTTTTTGTAGAAAAGAGTCAATACGTCTAAAAACTTTTTTGAAAATGACGTATTTCCGGCTTTCTCTGGTAATGCCCTCTTAACGAATAGTAACTGAAAGAAAGTACAAGCAACACCGCAGTAATTTGCCCTCCATAGTAAATGGCATGGAATCGTCTTCCATCTAGAGACGGTCTCATTACTGAACCATCTCGATAATTTTATACACAATAAAAATCAAAGACAAACAACGGGCGAGAATGTCCGAATCCCACATTTAGATTAAACGCGAACGAGAAAGAATCTTGAGACATTCGAAGCAATTTACATAAAAAAACAATAAAATTAAACATCGTATCGGAGTGCCACAGTGCTTGTAAAGAATTTGTATTGTTTCCGTAGAATAATGCATTTTCTACTTAAATAATATTATACGAGTCGTGATCTAAGTAGATTAACATTTTGCTTAATATTTCATAAGGCAATTATTTATCTAACTACGCTGATATTAAACGCTAACGACTACAGTAAGGAATGATAAGGTTTTATTAAAATTTCTGCGATGATATTTTGATGAAAATTTTCACAACAATTGAATTAATTCTGCGATTTTCTCAGGCAATTTGCTTTAGAAAATCATTGTAACATTTTACAGATATTTTACCCAGAATGCATTTTACTCTAATATACTTAATAATAGAATTAATTTATTTATTAATAATATTTATTTCGGCTACTGGCATTATACCTAGCTCTCTCATTCAAAATATAAGCTTATTAGATTTGTCAAAGAATTTGTATATGAAAATGCAAAAATCATTTTAAATACATGTAGGATTACGAAAGATTTTTTAAATATTTATATTGAGGGATCAGTAGGATTTATCGGTCCAGCTAGGAGTTCTACTGAGCCGAACCCTCTGATATGAAAATGTCTGGAGTCGGTGAATTATTTTCCCACTTGGTCTCTGGTAGGTTGTGCTGGTACCTACCCTGGTGTGTATGGCAGTGAGGCATAGAACTGACTGAGGAAGGATGAACGTATGTAGACTGAATGCTATAGAAATGAGTTCCAACCCCTACGTAAAACCAAGTATGACCGTGTGAGAAATGTGAGATCCGCAAAGAATGCAAGGCTGATGTAAGCGTAATATGAGTTATGGGTAAGATTAAGAACGGAACCCCCAGATGGTTTGGGCACATAGAACGAATGAACGAAGAAAGTAGTGTAATGAGAATATATTACGCAAATGTGAATGGTAGAAGTCATAGCAAGGTCTATCAAGGGAATCGCATATTTGAGTCGGGCCACGTTAGGAGTCAGAATGTACGATACGATGTATGAATGTGAATGAGGCAAAAAGTGTGTGCCAAGATTGAAAAGTTTGGTAGTCCGTCCTCTCTGCTCTGTGGGAAAACACGTGATGTTAGTTAGTTTAGATAAATTTTAGTGTTTCTCATTCGTCAATTTCATGGGTTGTAAGTTATAACACAACTGAAAAATTGCAGAATAGTGATATAATTATGTATTCCAAACAAAGCACGCGTCACCTGGATATAAAATAATTGGTAGAAAATATTTATATAAAAACCTACCAATAATTCAACACTAAAACTAGTTATAAAATAGTATCTTTTTTTAATGTACAGAAATGAAAACAGCCTTCTTCAGCCCTAGTTAACATTATCTAAGATCAGAACATTACAGAACATATAATAAACAAGTAATGCACCTTTCTCATTTCGTATAGATTAACACCTGTGTTAGATATAAAACAGTGTTTCCGGATGAATAATCACCACCTGCATTTTTATTTTTCTTTAGGACTTAAAAATCGGTTTTTTCTTCGTATATTTAATTTAACACACACTCCTCCTTGCTTCATCCACGTTCACCCGTCAAATCGCTTAGTGTTTTATCCCGTTAGTTGCCTGCAGCGAGCAAAAGCTAGTAAACATTATTAAAAATACTAAACTAGTCCCAGTGAGAGCTTCTTCCTTATTCTCACGTGTCTTTGAAAACTGAAAAGGCAAAAGATCTCTGGAATTAGTGATCACCCGACAGTTGATCCGCCAATAGTTGCCAATTTCAAACTAAAAATCGACATCAAAAATACCCTTCTAAGTTGGTATGAATATCAAACGAATTTATATACCGTGTCGATTTTATTGTACTGAGCCGCTAGTATGCACGGTATACATAGATACATATTGATAAACAGATTTTTCCTTGACGCATTTGAAAGAAAATATGTTTTATACTTTTGTTATTCGGCGGTACATCCTCTCTGCATATCCCTTCGAGGTCACTTAAACCGTCTGCACATTGCATATAAGTAGCCAATTGTCGGCGGATCAACTGTCATGGAACCGGGATTAATATAAGTCTCGGTTAATCCAAAAGCGTTCCTCTTTGTATTGCATTATAAACCCAAAACGAAATTAATCGCTATTGGTTTAAATTATTAATTATATTAAATGAATAAATAAATAAAAATAGGTCCGGCAACGTCGCATTCTCTTAGACCCAACGCCCAGAGAGCAGTGAGCAGTACTGAGTACAGCAGCAAGATGAGGTGTGCTGGATAGTGGGTTCGCTCGGGTCCGCGGGTCTCCGGTCTCGGTCGCACAGCTGATCGAGGTAAGGGACCTTTGGAACCGACTTTTTTACTACTAAAGTACAACAGGACCTTACTAACAGCGCGGTGGGTTTGAGGGCTCATTGTAGAAACACATTTTATAGCTGCTACCTGTATTACATTCAGTTATTGTGGTTTAAATTTACAGTTGAGTTGTAAATTCATTAGTTAATAACATTGTAGCCATTGTATAAGTGGGCTCGCCTTGATTTATTAACTAATCCCGTTCTGCAGGTATTAATATGACATTATAAAATCATTAAATAACCAATTGGCGAACTGAAGAATATAAGAATAGATTAATAGAAGAAATGAGATGGAACATTAACCAATATTAGTATGAAACCGAACCAAAAACGCGTGTCATCAACATCGTTCACTCAAATCGAAAACCTGGCATTTCAGATTTGGTCGTCACAATATCGAGCTTCAATTTTAATGGGTGGTATTTTACTAAAATCTAAATTGAGCGATTTGAGTTTGTTTCTGTAAGGGGGCGTATATTAATTATGTGAGCAGTTTTTATTCCAATCTACACCCCCCCCCCCCTTGACCCTCCTTGGTGAGATAAATTTGGGCCACTTTGTATATACTTTTCAAGTACCCCCCTTTTGAGCTCATGTAATTAATGTATGCTCCCTAAGGAACCACTTGCCAAAAATGTATCCATTCTAAAGCGTCGGTGACACAGAGCGAGTTTACAAGCTACTATCTGGGAAATTCACTATCTGTTAGTAAACTCGCTCAGTGTCATCGTGTTACTTGCTAACTAGCAGATTGTTGACAATCTGCGAAAAAAGTTGAAAGGTCGTCAACTTTACTCGGTATACGCTTGCCCGTGATTGGTTTATTTATGTTTTTCAAGATGGCTGCCAATAAACAGCTGATTTCGACTGTCAAACATCACAGAATTAGTTCACGCAGGCGTCGTTATTCTTGTTACTGGCGCTAGCAGCGACCTCAGTTTCCTACGCTACTGAGCGAGTGGACAGTTTTGTGTGTCATCATGACAATCTTACTCGCCGATTTACCCGCTTTTAAACTTAGTAGATAGTAGCTTGTAAACTCGCTCTGTGTCATCGAGCCTTTAGTGTGCCTTATATCACGAAAATAAAAATCGCATGGCAAACGTAGTCTAGGAACTCCCGATTTCAAGCAACAAGTTAATTTTTATTCATTTTGTAAATAATTTAAAAAAAAAAAAAATCAAGAGGAACTGCTCAGATAAGCTAAGCCATAATACTGCATTTATTCAAATTCATTTTTTAGTAGTTCACGCTTATATTTTTAACAAAGTAATTAACAATTTTGTTTTCATTTTACTCAAGCAAAACGATAGTAAAAGCTTAATTTTATCCTAAAAATATTTTTTTATTACTTCTTAAATAAACTGGTTCGTAGTAAAGTTCAATCTAAAATGGTGTTTTACGTAAAGCTTCCCCATAACTCTCGTATCGCGCACTGGTTGATTAGGTTATTAGGACCGTAGGTTCGGTTTCGACAAAAAATCTGGTTTCGGCATCATTTTCAGTTTCGGCAGATTTTCTGCCGAAATAAATGGTAAATTTAGTCTTAAGAATGTTGTGATTGTAAACGCAATATAAATTAAAATACTCAATTACTGAGGTCCTTCCTTTATAATATAAGTGTTGATTATTGACAAATTTTCGTTTCAATAGGGAGTTTTTAGTAATATAAAAAAAAGGTTTTTTTCACATACTTCAATTATTGTTTTTGTATTTTATTTAACGCATGTTAACTGTTTGTATAAGTGTAAAAAATAAGCCAAATTTTAATAAACAATAGATTTTTAACATGTCCAAAAAAGTTTCGGTTTCGGCCGAAACTGAGACAGCTACCGAAGATTCGGTTTCGGTTTCGGTAGAAAATCTTGTTTCGGTCGGACACTAGTTATTTTTGTTGTAAGTTGTGACTGCTGTAAATTCGAATATTTAGGTGTATTCGAATATATTCCTTTGCTTGTTAGGTTAATTGCTTAATAAATAAAGTTAAAAAAGCTAATAAAGTTTATAGAGAATGTTGCAGAAACCATGAATTATTTATTTGCGGTTGATGCAAATCGTTTTTAGTACCGAGATTTGTAATTCAATTAACTCGAAGAAAAGCTTAAAAATTTACAACATTACTTTACTGTTAATTGGGTTTATGTATCTACGTTTAAATACAGGTATGCCTTTCCGTTGTTAAGTTCATTGATTATGTAATAAAGTTAATAAAGCGAGAATGTTGCAGAAACCATAAAGGATTTATTTAGCGATTGTTGCAAATCGTTTTTACTGACGAGGCTTGTAATTCAATAAACTTAAGGAATAGCTTTAAAGTTTACTGCATTCGTTTACTGTTAATTGGGCCGATATACATACTGTTTAAATGTAGGCATATAGCTTACAGTGTTGGTTTCATTGCTTATCACCTTGACTGCCTTTTCCGTGCTGTGGTTCATTTTATTGTATTTTACAAATAAAAGTACAGATTATGCTAGTTGAATCATTCGAAGGAAAAAATACAGTCAATTTAATAAAGAATATTAAATGGTGGCAGTTAATATGCGAAGTTTCGTATGTACGAATTTGGTTTGAATTGCTGTCACAATACAAAGTCATATGACGGAGTTATACAAGATTTGTGTTCAGAGTTCCGGAGTGCAAAACTTGATCTCGCTAATTTGCGTTTTTTTTAGTACCACCTATTTTTTTCATTTTATAGAGGAAGAATCGTCTCTGGTGAAAGACGAGGAAAATATTATGGAAACGAAACGTTGAATCAATCTGTTTAGTATCGGATCTGTTTCTTATTTCCACATTCTATTTTCCTTCCCCTTCTCCATGACTTTCACCTCTTAATATTTAGCAAATGGGATTACCATAATTGCTACCAGATCCTACCATACCCACCATTAGGGAATGCAATCTCGACTCGAGATCGCAAATTCGAGATATCGCGAGATTAGAAATTACAATCTCGCGAGATCTCGGAATTTTCGGAAATATTTTATATTAGTTACTAAGTAAGACAGTTTTTTTTTAAATTTAAATAAGAAAAAATATAGCTTGCTGAGATTAGAAAGTAGTTACCGGTGATTTTGAAAGTAACTTCTTAAAAAACAAAGTGTATTAAGGGTGTTATCTGCTAAACGGCATCTAATGTCCGTTGCAAGTTGCACAGTACCCAGCTGCTCCCCATGCCCTCTCCGACTCAACACTGGTTGGCAGCAGCGTGACTAAGCAATAATATGCAAACTGCAAAAATCTCCCCCTTGTTCCTCCATACTCAAATAGATCCATTTTTTTTTTATTACTGACTCTAATTTATCTAAACTCGTGGATACACGCGAAAAGGAACTTTTAGATACACTCAGAGTCTCTTCTAATTCCTCTTGAAGTGACGTATTAGTCATAGAAAGAGGCCCCGAATGGACGTGTGTTGCGTCGCTGACTACTGCCGCCCAATCCCGTCGATCTCGTCATATTATGCTTCGGGATTGATGCCGAAATATGGTACGAGATCTCGCGAGTTCGAGATCCCGCGAGATCGGGATTGCATTCCCTACCCACCATAGACCTACAGATTGATTCCTGGCTACAATACTTTGCGATTGTTTTTAATTTGAAAATTTATAACTGAAATATAAATCTTACAACATATTGAAGTTATACATTGTTAACACCATATTTTTATTATGCGGTTACTTGGTTTTACTTGGTTGGAAAAAGA